>JARCFY010000012.1:56892831-59411747 GCA_029233225.1 Lepidodactylus listeri
TAAAACAGAAAACTTTTTGCATTGTGGCTCAAAAATATAAAATATAGTTCCTTAGGAGATATGTTCATGCCTACTGGATGGGCTACCACCAGTGAGAGATGGATTTGGGGCAGCGCTTGACTACAGAGTGGGGGAACAAACATGGATACAGAAATGCTAGAATAATATGAACCCCTATGTTTCCAGTTTGATTTGGGAAATCCATTGACCTGGACCTGCTGGGCAGGGCCAGCCCTGATTCCAATAGCAAAAGAGGGGAAAGGGTGAATATGATGGTGGAGCAGGCCACATTTGATGCTTCATGTGGTAAACTTAGCAGTGCAAGAGCACTGCCATGCACTATGGACACTAGGTCTAAAGGTAAATAGCACACGAGCTTTTCTGTGCTAATACCTGAACTTCGGAAACAGTCTGCTTCATGCATCTAGTGCTGACCTAATTGCTTGTTAGCAGCAGTCCAAGAGAAGTATCTGATAGTACCTGATTAGTTTGCTCTACTTACTTCATGGACTTCTAAAAGTTAAAAAATATTTTTAGCTTACCGTTACTGTTTTTATCGCATGTATTTTAAAAAAGTATGTTATGAGTCACCATTGAACTTTGTTGGTAGCAAGGTGGGAAAACAAAGTTACATTTACCCAGTTTGGTGATAAAGCATGGAGACACGATATCCTGTGCCATTTTGGTGACTAAAGCAGAAAATCCAGTAGTGGTAATAAAATATGATATTAGCGCCCTTTAATGGTGCCCCAAAATCCAGTGGTTCAGGTCGGCTGCCCATCATGACAGGGTCAGCCTTGGTTTATTCTGCTGCTCCGAGAACGTCTGAAGACAAAGCTAAATGTCAAAAACTAAATGCTTCAGATCGCAGCTGCAAAAAAATTAGCTGGGACTTCACAGGGGTGTTGTTCAAAAGAGATACACAATTTGTACATGAATTAAACCCCTTGATAACTTGTAAACGTCAAAAGGGATCCTTGGTCTTCTCTTCCAGTGAGAGTTTTCTGAAGAATGGCTATGGTTTGTCTCGATTACAATTATGTTGTTCTGCAGCATATTTCTGTCAGGTTAGCATTCTGTAAATGTAGACAACTGTATACCTCAAAGGCAAGTCTCAGGTGGCCTGTATGCCTGAAAGCTTGAGCATGACAGTAAGCGCTAGACGAGGGGCTCACAAACGTCCCTTAGAGGAGTGCCGATCGATGGTTGGGGAAATGACTGAATGTAGGCCGGGCGCCATCCCCTTTGAAATGTATAGTACCGAGGGAATTATCGATAAGGTCAGCAGGTGGATGAAGAAGTGCTTCTGCTTGCGATACACATCCCAGAGTGTGAAAGAGCCTGGAATGCAAGTCGACAGATAAGGTGTTGACAAAGGCCCCAAGGAGCTAGAGTCAATCTGAGGAAGCCTTTGATTGAAATTGTGTGAGGGTGGTAAAAGGTCATCATTATTCAAATGCCGCTTGTGGCTGGGATATTTTGTGAAATAATGCAAACTGGGGAGCTGAGGATCTGTGGGCAACCTTGGTTTGTGAGCATAGGGGTGTCCCATTCATCTGCAGTGGGGACCCCCAATTCACGCATAGAGATAAGAGAGTAGAGTTCCCATGACCTCACTCTCCGTTCCCTTTAGTTAAAAAAAGCATGTCTGCTTCTCTCTCTGCCAGCCTTCAGACAAAGGTATCTGCTTTCAGTGGTATCTTGAGAAGGAAGTGTACCAGTCATCACAAAGGCAAGAAATAGCCATATACGGCATATTGAAATCCCAGATTCAAGAGTCTGAAAAGGCAGTTTCTCTTCGCTTGCTTAAATGCTTACCTGAACTGCAGATCCTTTCATACAGAGAGGAGCAGGCACGTGACTTTTCTTTCTCCTAAAGACCTTAAGTTCAATGTATGATGTGGGCTTTCCACAGAGGGTTCATTGTAGAAATGTGTGCTCTTGACTGATCCCCTCCTCAAATCCATTGTCAAAAAGCCCTCTAAGTTCTGCAGCCTGTATAAATCATTCAAATTAATCAGATTTCCATAGTTTCTCATTCTATTCCTGATTTATTCTGCAGTTAGTTGCTGCTCAGCATAATTTATTTTGAGCAGAAAGTACTATGTATGGCACTTGACATCCCACCCCTATCACTTAAAACTTATTCAGCTACCTGAGTTTTAGAAAGCTGGGAGGCTGCATTCTGCAGTCATATTCTGCATTATTTCCACAATGGTACAAAATTATGGTATACCCATAATGTTGCCTGTCTTGTAAGGTCCCCCTTTACATTCCGTGTGTGTGTCCATCCCACCCGCCCCCCCGTAAAGGGGAACTGCCATATGAATTTGGATCTTGTACATACACAAAAGGACAGGTTAGCTGGCGAAGGGCCTGAGATGGTCTTTTGCTATTGACTTGATTATCTTTTGGCAGGGCAATTCTGTGTATCTTATTATCTAAGAGAGTAAGCTCAGTAGGCTAGGGACTTGCAGTGCAGTCCTGAGCAGAGGTACATCCTTTTAAGCCTGTTGACTTCAGTGGACCTAAAAGGGTGCAAACTCTGCTTAGGATTGCCCTGGAGCTCACAATTTGCCTTGCCTGGGCTGCGTCCAGATGTAATTGGATATTGTGCTGCTGTTGCACTATGCAGGTGGATTATCCTGTGCTGTAAATCATCGTTATCTTGCAGTGGTGGGCAGAAGGTCACTGGGGGGAGTGAAGTGACCAGTCACTATCCAAGAAATTAAAAGTAACTCTCTACCGCTTCTCCCTCGGTGCTACAATCACTTTCTTATCCTTCCCTTTAAAGCTGCCACAGCAGCTTGTCTCTTCTTTCTCTTTTGTGCAAAAGAGAAGGCACAGACACAGGCATCTTTGCTTTGGATGGGAAAACAACAGCACCAGCAGCCTTTCCCATCTGCCTCTCCGCTTCCTTACTGATGTACACATGTGTGCCCACACCCTTGCTCTGGATGGGAAATGGAGGATCCTGTTGACGGTTTCCTTCCTGCATCAAAGTTGCCGTTTGCATCTTCTAAGGCGGTGTTTTCCAACCTGTGGGTTGGAACCCAAAAGTGCATCGCGAAGCCTCTGAAGGAGGGTCGCAGGCCAGCCCTCCCTATTGGTGGCTCTCCTACATAGAGATGAACTCTTGCTTGCTTGGGATTCATAGTGGGGGCAGCTGCACCCTTTGTGTGATGTTTGCTAGTTTCTCCAAACATCTGGTTGGGCACTACAGAAAATGGAATGACGGAATCGATGGGTGTCAAGGTCATAGTTTGCCAAGAGCACCAAAAAACTTTGGGCCAGCCCTGAATGGATTACTGTACAAAGTAAATTTGGACTTGTAAGTGAACATACCAAAAAGGTTGGGAATCACTGTTCTTAAGAGGTGTGTATTTTCCCCTGCAGGGCAAATTACAGTCTGGGGTGGGAAGCTGCTTTGGGGGAAAAAGCAGAGGAAAACTTTCTCCTACCCAAGCACACCTGAATTGCTGTAATTATTGTACAAATCACCATTTTGTGATTGGCTTCCCTCACCAAGTTGCCATTTTGTGACTAGTAGCTCCCAAGGCTCTTGAAAGCTCCCAGAGTCAGACTGTTCTAATGCAACAATAGTGTGAGTGGGTGTGGCCTTGCTTTGCCCCGTGTCCTTAAAGCAGTGGCTCTTAACCTTTTTGCGGTCATGAACCCCTTTGAGAATCTGATGAAAGCTATGGATCCACGCCCCAAAATGTCATAATGAGGCGATGATGATAGTTGTATGTTCCCTGAACATGTACAGTAGAATCCCATGCCCTCCTACATTTGTGTGGATTGAAACATTACTGTAATAACATTAAGAACGCTTTTCACTAAGACAGTTTTTCAGACTAACAGCAAGGAAATCAGTGAAAAAAATATTTTTTAATGTCTGGTTCACAGACCCCCAGAAGCCCATCTGTGGACCCCCTAAGGGTCCATGGACCCCAGTTAAGAACCTATGCCTTAAAGGCTGTTTCTAGTGGCTGCCATAATAATGGAAGACCAGAACTTTTGCTCCCTCTCTAAGCTGTGGAGCCTTGTGAGCAAAATTCTACTTTGTGAGCTACTGGCATTAAAGTTGTGAGCAGGCAATTTGGCTGCTGCTTAAATTAGTTTGCTCTGGACCCATCCTTCCTGAGCTAAGACAAAAATGTGTGAGCCGGAGGCTAAAAAACTGTGAGCTAGCTCACATTAACTGAGATTAGAGAGAACACTGGTCCCTCCCTTCAACTTTGCATCAGTTCTGTCCTTTCTTCCTCTCACTGTGATGAACCCCTTGGATCTCATGTTTTAGATCCTTTGGCTGCAGTACTCTGCACACTTATGGGGAAGAAAGCCCTCCTGGCCATGGTGGAACTGTGTTAAACATGGTTTAGCATAAGCAGAATTGAGTTGCATGGAAGAGGGTTTAGTTTTGTTGTTTGTTCTTTTGCTTTGTGCTGCAGTGAGAAGTGTTACAGCGTGTGCTAATTAGCTGCAAGGTTAGCTGAGCAGGCAGTCTTTAAAAGCAATCTTTCTTCAAGACATGAGCAACACAACTGTGTGTGTGGGGGGGGGGGGACTGAGCTCTTGAAAAGAAGAGCCAGTTTAGTGCTTTGCATATCCAAGTAAACTTGGGAAAGGGAGGTCTGCATAACTAACCCTAAGGCTCACTGGGTGATTTGGGGGCGCAGCCTAATTTGCCACCACAAATTGAGGATAAAATGGATTTGCTGCTTTGAACTCCTTGGTAGATAACGGATATAAATGCCCTGCATCTCTTGAGCAATGCGCTTGAGTTATAAATTGTTACTGGGGAATGTTATTCAGAAAGTAACAGAAATTGTAAATAACAATGTCCCAGTTAATGTAAGGCTTTGTACCATAAGAGAAGTTAAAGTAGGCAGTCCTGTGCCTGTTTGGAACTAATTTCAAGAGCAGAGGTTGATGGCAAAAAAAAGTGGTTCATGGGCCAGAGGGACAAATAATTTTATTTATATGTTTACTTCATTTATGGCCCGCCTTTCTTGTTGAGAGACTGAAGGCAGATGAACAAAGATGAACAAATTTAAAAACACAATTTGATCAGACAGCCGCTGCCTCCAATAAACAGTTCAGTAGGGCTCAAACAGCAATAACAAAAACCGAAATGCAAACAACCCCCCCCCCCCCCCCAGTCTAAGGCATGGCAGTGTCCTAATGTAGAAAGTGGTTTGCAAGGGCAGAAGACAATGCAATAAAAGGAAGGTGAAACATACAGTAGACATTGCAATAGACCAGGGTCCCCAGCATGGTGTCTGTAAAATGAGGAATTCACTTGCTAGCACTTTTATGTCCGGTTTTAACATTGTATTTATATTAATTGATACTATGATCTTATGTGCATTGTTGGAATGTTATTCTGTTTGCAAGCCACCCTGAGCTGGCCTTGGCCGGGAGGGTGGGATAAAAATCTAAATGATGATGATGATGGTGCCAGTGGGTGCTATGGCACCCGCTGACTGGTCTATTTAGGAAGTGCACAAGGCCAGGTAGGGCTTTTGCCCAGCAAGACTTCTGATTGGCTATTGGAAACTTGACTAGCTGTGCAGATTTCTTTTAAAAAACGTTGCTTTGGTACCAACTGCTACCACAGCACTGTGTGACTGAACTTAAAGCTGCAGCTATCATTTTGTAGTTGGCTCTGCCTCCTGTGGCGGCCATTTTGTGGTGGCCATTTTGTTGCTGTGCCGGCCACACTGTGTCAGAATGCCAAAAGAGGCTGCAGGCTCAAAAAGGTCAGGGACCCCTGCGGTAGACTGTAAAAGTGATCTCTCGAGCTGTTCCATTATACTAGACTTTGCTTTTTAGCTTCATTTATATCCTGCCTTTCTCCCCAAGGGGGACCCAGAGTGGCTTACGTTGTTTTCCTCTCTTCCATTTCACCCTCACAAAAACCCTGTGAGGCAGGTTAGGTTGTGAGTGTGACTGGCCCAAGGTCACCCAGCGTGCTTCCATGGCAGATGGGGGATTTGATTGTGGGGCTCCCAGATCCTAGTCCAACAGTCTGACCAGTACAACCTACTGGCTTTTATAAAAATGCCCTTCTGAACATTTCTGTTTTACACATTCTGTGCAATGGTAGAAATGTGGAAGGCTTCCTGACTTCCTCGGGCAGGACATTCCACAAGGTGGGAGCTACCTGGAGTTACCAGCTCCAGGATGGGAAATTCCTGGAGAAATCTGAGGGTGGAGCCTGGGAAAGGTAGCATTTGGGGAGGGGAAGGACCTCAGCTAGGTATAATGCCATAGAGTCCACTCTCCAAAGCAGCCACCCCCCCCCCCCCCCGGAACTGCTTTCTGCCATCTGGAGATCAGTTATAATTCTGGAAGACCTCCAGGTTCCCCATAGATGTTGCCAAGCCTAGAAAATGCATTTGAATGAGCAGTTGCTGATCTTACCTATTTGTTCAGATGAGAGAAGCTATTGAGCTGGGGTACAGCAGGAGAGGCAGTCCTGCAGGTATGAGGGTCCAAGTCCATTAAGAGCTTTGTAGGTAATACCACAACCTTAAACTGAACCCAGTAACTAATCAGTAACCAGTGGAATGCCTGTAAAATGGATGGGAATTAGGGGTGGGAATGAACCAGGAAAATGGGGGTTCATGGTTCATGGTTTTTCATGAACCACGAATTTCCAATGAACTCCTCCACTGCATCAACCAGTTCATGTTTTGGGGAGTTTGGCCCACCCCGAAGTGAGCTCTGAAGGCATTTAAATACCTTTGGAGCCCACCTCCAGGTTGAGCCAGTCTGACTGAGCACCAAGAGTGAGCTCCAAAGGGTTTTATAGACCTTTGGAGCCCATTTCCAGGTGGGGTGGGCTCTGAAGGCCTATAAAGGCCTTCAGAGCTCACTCTTGGAGCTCAGTCAGGTTAGCCTGACCCAGAGGTGAGTTCTTAAGGTGGGAGGCAGAGTTCACTCGGGTCAGGCCACGGGGCTGGTGGTGGACTCTGACAGCATTTAAATGACTTCAGAGCTCACTTCCAGTCGGGCTCTGAAGGTATTTAAATGCTTGGTGTAGTGCTTAGGAACACAGACTCTAATCTGGGAGAACCAAGCTTGAATCCCCATTCCTCCACATGCAGCTGCTGGGTGACCTTGGGCAAGCCACAGTTCACTCAAAGCTGTCCTCTCAAGAGCAGTTCTCAAAGAGCTCTCTCAGCCCCACCTACCTCACAGGCAATGCTCCCTCTAAGCTGTGGAGTCCTGCGAGCAAAAATTCTACTTTGTGAGCTACTGGCATTAAAGTTGTGAGTGAGCAATTTAGCTACTGTATAAATTATTTTGCTCTGGAGCCATCCTTCCTGAGCAAAGCCAAAAATGTGTGAGCTGGAGGCTAAAGAACTATGAGCTAGTTCACACTAACTCAGCTTAGTGGGAACACTGCTCACAGGGTGTCTGTTGTGGAGAGAGAAAGGGAAGATTGTAGCCACTCTGAGACTCCAAGTGAAGTATAATCAGAGTATAAATCAAATCTCTTCTTCCCCGAACCTCACGAACCTCATGAAACTCTATGGTGGTATGCGGGTGGATCGTGGAAGGCACATTCTCCCGAACCCCAAGTTCAGGAACCACGAACCAGCCTGATTCATGCTTGAACCAGAGTTCGTTTGTGGGTTTGTGCCCATCCCTAGTATGAATTATATGCATATTCCACCTAGTGCCCAAGAGTAGTCAGGCTTCAGTGTCCTGTATCAACTGGAGTCTCTGAGCTCTTTAAGAGCAAACCCGAGTAAAGTGCATTGCAATAGTCAAGTCTTGAGATAACTATAGCATGTATCCATATGGCCAGATGAGCTAAATCAAGGTAAACAGCCATCTTCTGGGCTTAATAAAACTGGAAAAATGCCTTTTTAAAAAAATGCAGTTGCATTAACATGCTTCTCTAGCAGTAACCCATAGAATAACCTCTAGGCTTTTAACTGAGTGAAAAAGTGTCTGCTGGAACTCACTGAAAGTGGGAAGTACAGTGCACTTCTACACCTTAGTCTTCCCAAACAACAGTACCTCTTGTCTCGTCAGGACTCAGTTTCAACTTGCGATCCACACTTAATGTAGTAGTTGATTTTCAGCAAAAAATCTCAACATAACTTGGGAACAAGTATATATTAACATTGTCATGCAAAATGTTTGACGGATACACAGCAAGAGAACCTTGTGTGCTGTACGGATTATCACAGATGAGGGCTGGGGAAGGCTGGGTTCAAATCCCTCCTTGCTGCTGTGAATCTGATTAGGTGACCTTGGTCTGCTCATTCTTGCTGTGGCAAACTCACTTCTTTACAGGGTTGTTATGCAAATAGTATTGAAAGGGGACAGCTTCAGCATTTACACTGACTTGAGTTTCCTAGAGGAAATATGGGATAAAACTGGGGCTCCTGGAAGATGGCCAGCAGCCACAAGTAGTCTCCTCAGCAGTCCCAGGCAATGTAGCTGGCTTTGTTTGTGTTGTTAAGCCAAAATACAACATGGATTGCCATTGCTTTCCAAAACAGCAGCTTATGCACTTGAATTTTTAAACAACAGTGTACATAACAACATCCTAAACTGCTATGTTAAAACAGGTTCAAACATGGCAACCATTACAAAACATACAGAGGACATGACCACTGCCATAACTGACTTTGTATGGCTTTGACTCTAGAATTTTGCAGTATTTTACTCATGGAGAACTTCTTTGAACTCAGAAAGAGTGTATGCACACATGTGGTTCCAAGAAAATGCAGCTGTTGTCTCATTCTCTTGGATCAATACAGAGACAATCTTCCCAACCTGATTCTCTTAGGTCAGTACTATGTAGCAGACTGAAAGCCGAGGGATCTCTAGCTGCACTGGCTTGTGCTAGCATTTTTCCGCTGCTCCTTTCAAGTGTGGGGACCAAGGGCTGTCATCCTGAATAGATTTCTCTCTGATAATGACACATAAAAAGGATTTCTTCCACCCGGCTGACTACCATTGTTTGTAACTGTATAGACAGCTGATGTTTTGCATGCTGCTAAAGATGCAATCTCAAGTTTCGGCTCAATGCCTGCTTCTTAAAGGTTAGCTTACATAGCAGGGTAGCATATTTATGTAAAGTGTCTGATAAAAGCAGGCTCCAATCAGTAGTGCTGGGGGAAAGTGCCCCTCCCAATTTTACTCCAGAATGTGGTCCTGTAAATTGTGGTGTCTATCCTGGAATATTAAAAGTTTTCTTGAGAGGGGATAATTGTGCATTTTGTGCCCTACTGGGGCACAGAGGATGTTCAGAGAAGTGGCTTGATAGCCTGCCCTGGTATTCTCTGAGAGGTCTCCCATCCAAATACTTGCTAGAGATCAGCTCTGCTTAGCTTCCGAGATCTGACGAGATTGGGCTTGCCTGGGCTGTCCGGACCAGGGCTGGACTATTAAAAGTTTTCTATTTAGTACTTGACATTATGTATTAAAGAGCCAGTGTGATGCAGGATCAAATCCCTGTGCATGACAATGCTCACTGGGAAAACTTCTGGGCCAGTCTGTTATCCTAATCTACCTCTCAGGGCTATTATGAGGATAAAATGGAAGAGGGGAGAACTGTGTGCAACATTCCTCCTCTTTGGAGGAAGGGTAGGATAAACATGTGCTAGAACTTGTCTCTTGACTACCTATTTCAGGCAGTAGGTGCAGGGGACGCAGATGGTAGAAAGGTTCCTCATAAGAAAAACATGCCTATATATTTTTTTAAAAGCAAATAATGGACAAGGCTATGGCATAGCCCTTCCCTGGAACATTCAGTTTTCTGTGAGAGGAGGATTTTTGTGTATGGCTCATTAGCAGCACATCCCTAAACCCCCATCTCTGAAATGCTCAAAGATACCCTGGCATACCTGGACACATGTGAACCATTGGTGAAACTCTAGGGTTGGCATAAAATTGATGGGCTGTGAGACTTTATTGTTTTATTTTAAACATTTTATTACTGTCTTTCCACTTAACATAGAGTCCCCAAGTTGGGTGATGATCAAAAGCATCTAAAACAAATGTGATGGACTGTACTTTTAAAAAAGCTTAGAAGTGCTGTACAAACAGCTGAAGGACTGTGAAGGATTAATTCTTCACAGAAACAGAGAGCCTTGAGTAACTGGCTACTCCAAGGAGTCTGATTGGTTAGCATCAGCTGAACAGAGAAAGACTTCTGAACTGGATGCTGAGGAGACTGGGTCTGATTTCAGCCCTAGCTGAGAAGAGTTGAGTACTGACAGATGCAGAATTCAGCCTTGGCTGAGAGCAGTTTAACACAGACAGAGAACTGGGGGAAAGCTGGCAAGGGAGTATGGGTAGTAGGTGAAGACTCCCATTTGGGCCAAGGAAAGGGGATAGATCTTCTAGAGAGAGAAAAATTTCCATACCAAATCAAACAGGGAGTTAACTCTGAAGAGTGCAGAGTTCCCTGGTGTGGTGTGGCTAGCAACTGCCTTTAGACATCTTAAGAGTCAGTTAAAAACTCAAGACCAGAACTGGTGTTTCAAGAGAAGTTGTCTGGGTACTGGAAAGAATGTATCAACCAAAAGAGTCAGGGAATATTCAAAGAAAGTGTTATGAAGTGTTTGGGAAAAACACTGGAACAAAAGCCTCTTAGCAGTCACTGTAAAAAGCTTAAGAAATTTTCCGCCTGAAACATAAGAACTAAAGTCTGTGCATGTACTGGTTTTACCCCAGAAATTTTAACCCCTGATATCACCTGACCTTTTCCCTCTATGTTAAATAAAATATTTTGTTATTTTTGAATTTCAAAACTCCTTGAGTGCCAATTAAGTTGTTTAAGTTAAAGCAGGCTCTTGATCCTTCCCTCAGGTTCCTGGACAAACAGACAAAATATTGTACTGTGATTGCGTTGGACAAAGTTTGAGTCCAGTGGCACCTGGGACAGGGTGGGGCAGCTGGAGTTCTTCAGCAAAGAAGAAAACACATTACTAGGGTGGCTCAGTCAGTAAAGGGAAAGAGAAACGGAGGGAAAACCTTGACTCTGAAGGAGAGAAGTGGATGGGGCTGTCATAACAGGCTTTTAAACATACATATAACAAAAACAGTTAAAGAACAATTAAAACACATAAAACTGATGGGCATGGTTTCTGTGGTGATGCTGAGAAGCCCTAGGGGGACATAAACATTCATACTGAAGTTGCCTTGCAGGGAGTGGTGCAAGATTCAATGGCTTCTGTGACAATCATGTACCTGTCTTAAATAGTACCTGGTCTGACACATTGTGCAGGTTACACTGTTGATCTGACGACAGTTCCTTTGCCATGACAGACCACTTTCGCTTGGGTTTAGACTTACAGGGATACCAAAACTCTGCAGGGGCAAGGGATCTGTTAAATTCTACTAAAATAGCCTCCTGAGCGAATGGATCCAAATGATTTTAAGATGGCTTTAGGGAATTTCCCTGTTAATATGGTTGGTGCACCTCTTAGTGCCCTGACTGATCTCTGGAATGAGGAAATGATCCAGGCAATTAATACGATCACTCCAGGTACCCTCTTTTAGGTATTAGAGCCCAGATAGCTCCTTAGCTTACTGAGGGCTATGGGTGATGAAAATACAAGGGACATGGCTAGAGCAGCAGTGGTGGAAGGCTCAAGATGAATCCAACAAGACCTGGATGAAAGTTCATTTTAAAGCTTGCTGCATGGTAGTGAGGGTGCTTAAGAAACAATACTTTTCTGACACCATCACCTCTGCAGTTGGACCAGTAGAGCTGTTCTTGGTGGTCAGAGGCCTTCTGGGATCCGGCCAGCAGGAGGCAGACTGCTCAGTGGCCCACTGTGACCACTTTGTGCAGCAGATAAAAGCTCTCGCATTTGTACTGACTCGGACTCCAGATTTTGTTCAGCCTTCCCTCCATGACTTCATACCCTATGTTTAAATTGCTAGTTTATAATTACATGTTTTATTTTTGATGTTAACTGATTTGATTTTTGCGGTTTCTAACGTGCTTGTAATTGTTAGCTTTGGTGCCCAAATTTGGGCCAAAGGGCAGGCTATCAGTTCTGTAAAGAAATAAAGATGCAATTAAACAAAACACATAGGAAGGAGAGTCAGTAAGGGCATGCCAAACAAAACAGGCTAGTCCTCATCTGCTGGCAGAAGACAATGATAGGGGGTTACAAATTAATTCATCTGTCCCCCCCATTAGTGTTTTCTGCCAGCAAAGAAAGACATACACTTGTTTAGTTTGGTTTCCCACACTGCCCATCCTTCCTGTTTTATGTGTTAATTGGCATCCAAAGCCTCTACAGCCGTGGTCATACCCAGGGGCGTCCCCGGGGGGAAGGGGGGCTCGTGCGTGCGCGTGAAGCGCGTGTGCACACCAGGACCGTGTCCCCGCCGCCGGTGCCTCCCCTCCCGGCCTGGCCACTCCTGCTTCCGTCCCTCCCTCCATCCGTCCAGGGGCCAGCTGGGCATTTGCTTAGCTTGCCCATGGACGGACTGAGGGAGGGAGGGACGGAGGTAGCCAGGCCGGCGGGGGCGGGAAGAGAGAGAGAGAGAGAGACGGTGGCGGCGGCGCGGCGGCCCTAGGAAGGGCCCAGGGACTCACGGCGGTGGGCGCTCTGTTTTCCCAGGGGGGCTCAGTCCCCCCGGGAAATTTCGGGGGTGGCTCAAGCATTCAAGCCCCCCCGTAGTTGATGCCTATGGTCATACCCCCAGTACAGGCATAACATTACAGCAGCAAGAACCCTGGCCAAGCTTTCAACATCCTCATAGAACTCACAGAGTTTTAAAACAAGCCCTCCATCATCTAGCCCTCAATTCCCAGTGCAGCTTAAGATACTGTCTAAGCCTTCAGCTAATCACAGCTCTCCTAAGCACTATATAAATCCCAGCCAGGATACTACCTCAGATAACAGGGCATGGAGCACAGACTATGGTTGCTTCCACCCAGGCCAATTCCCCATTTTGCTGTCATTGTAATGGAGCAGCTACGGAGCCTCTGCCCAGAAATTTTCTCCATGCTTTCCCCTGCCACCCACCAGATCCCCCCTCTCCCACTGGTGGGCTTCTTGCTATTCTTTTAATTACCAGTAGTAGGTATATTGCTATTGCTATTGTGATATATCTACAACCAAAAATAAAATAAAATAAAAAGTCTGGTGGGTGGGAGGGGAAACAGCACCAAACACGGGCTGGGAAGGTGATATTTCCATACGTCTCGTCTACACTTTCCCCAAACCCAGTTTTGCTATGATCTTTCAGAAAAGAGCATAGCAATGAAAGTTTGGGGGAAACTGCAGTGAAGTCAAGAAAGACCTGGAAAGTAGGTGAAAGCATAACACTGTTGTGCAGAGGCTGAAATAAAAACTGCTGTGGTTGGGGGAGAGCAACCTTCCTCTCTCAGGTCCCATGCTTCTAACTTAGAACAGATGTGGAAGGACTTTGGTTGACATGGTATTTCTTCTCCTTCCCGCAAGAAGCTCACCTCTTCCAGCCTGGATAGGTATTTGAACAAAACTAACACTCAGGGTCCTTCTACAGTTAAGCTATATCACCATTTCCTTTGTCATGTAAGTTAGACTGAGAGGCTAGACACTTAGAGCAGAACTACTCAGGACTCCTAAATTCATCATGGCAATATCCCTAGAACAGCTTCATCCATTCCTCTCCCAGACAGTCCCTTTATTTTGGCATTTTAGTATTTGCATACAACCAGGTCTACACATATAGTCTACTTTTTGCAGAAAAAAAATGTTTACCAAAATAAGAAATCATGATTTTGAAAATTCTTATTTTACTCTTGCATAAGTTCCACTGAGGGCACCCATAAAAGTTGAAGGGATGATAGCAAGGTAAACATGACAAACGTGGACGTCAGATATTTTGTATTAGATATCACAGAATACTTATGCAGTGGGAGTATTTTCTGTTCTACTCTGAAATAATTTAGGATGACATGGAATCTACCAGCCAGTACACTGAAAAGGGGGTTTGTTGGTGTCAGGAGGGAAATATTTTGGGATTAGCTAAGGATTTCTCCTTCCTAGGGCCTGAAATAAGCATGTGCTGGTACTCTGACAAACCCTCACTCCAGTAAGCTCCAGCAGATGTTGCAAGAAGTCTGTGTTTGGGTGACACCTTATCTGATTTTTGTTTAAGTTTGAGGTGTTGGACTGCTTTGGTGTGATTTTATTGCCTAACATCACAACACCAATTCTTCACTGTTCCCCATTAGAGGGAGACTTGGGTATAATTTATCACTTTATTAACTCTGTAAACAAGTGGCTAGCAAGTGTGGCAAAAGTTGCTGTATGAATCAATAATGCAACAAAGAAGACACCACTTTTAATTAGCTTTTAAATTGTATTAATTGCACCATCGGTCACCCAACTAGTGTTTCAAGTGTTCCCCACTGTAGCACAATCTACTTCTAAAAACATGACAAATCAGGTGCACCCAACAGCTGGTACTTACAGCAAGGCATTAAACAACAATTCGGAATATTACAAATTCCAATGAGAAACCAACAGCCCTGAATAAGGGCAGTTATGTGGCCATTTAGCTTCCTATAAGTTTAGGGAGGAAACTGTAGGTTCCATGGATACTCGTATGAACAACCACCAGTGATGATAAGCCCAAATTAAATAGGGATATTGGAAAATATATGATTGGTTTTCAAGAGAGCCAGTTTGGTGTAGTGGTTAAGAGCATGGACTCTAATCTGGGAGAACTGGGTTTGATTCCCCACTCCTCCACATGCAGCTGCTGGTGTGACCTTGGGTCAGTCATAAGTTTTTTCAGAGCTGTTCTCTCAAGGGCAGTTCTTAGAGAGCTCTCTCAGCCCCACCTACCTCACAGGGTGTCTGTTGTGGAGAGGGGAAGGGAAAGGGATTATAAACTGCTCTGAGACTCCTTCAGGTAGTGAAGGGCAGGGTATAAATCCAATATTTTCTTCTCTTCTTGAAACGCCCCCAGGTAAATGCAGTTGAACGATCATGTTTATTATTGTGGTACCTGTTCAGTCCCACATGGGCTCTGCATATATACAGACCTGCTGTGGGGTGCTTTTTGAAGCTCAAAAAATCTGATGGCACTCCACCTCCTCCTCCTCCATGCTATTTTCCCACCTTTTACAGTGCAATATAAAGGGGGCAGAGTGCCCTTCCCTCAGTTTTTTCGCTGCTCCTGGAGAGGTTCCTCCATTTCAACAGCCTATTACTGCCAGCAACTATCTGCCTCAAACCTTTGCCTTCTTAGAGGTGAGTGTCTAGAATATAGCACAAAAAGTGCTCTTCAAAGAAAATGCAGGTCCTGTGGGTCCAGAATTCCCCACACTGATGACCATGACGAATGCATGAAGAGCACAACCTTTAGTGCTGTTCTGTTTGTCATCAGTTCACCCCAACAGCTAGGCATGAAAGAGTTTCCTGCCTAAAAGTGCCACTGAGAAAAGGCTTTGTCTGGCGCTGCTCATGGGGAAAAAAAAATGTGAGTGACATTCCACTTTCTGTTGCTGGCAGGTGGATTTGAGCTTCTTTGGCTCCTAGGGCTCCGAGACCAAACTCAACCACCCTGGGACCAGTGCAAAAGGGTTGATGACATGGGATCCACTCGCAGCTCCTCATAACTGCCTCCTGAGAAGGCTCATCACAAAACACCCAGACAAGCAGCTAGAATTGAAATCATCATCCACCTCCTCCTGCCCCAGATTCAAGGACTCAGTTCCCCTCAAACCATCTCTGGAACTGTCAAGGAGGCTACCTCTGTTCCAAGAATACCCTCTCCACCAGGTTCCTCACCCTTTTCATCTGGATCCAGTGAAGTGCAAGATCCAGAACCTCCCATCCCATGTCATCAACCCAACTCCCCATCTCACTCTATGGATTCACTACTCCAATTGGATCAGATGGATTTGTATTTAACATCATCCCGATTGCCGTACCAAGTGTGACTACTGCGGCCCAAGCTGGGATCCATATGCTCCTCTCAGTTCTGACCAGGCAGATAGAGGTCATTTATCTCCAGATGACCCCAAACCTCCACAGGACCCCCCCCCCCCGGGAGGAAGACAAGACCTTCAGCGATACAACTATACTTACAATCCACCTGCCTTTGAAGGCAGAGACTTTGACTATGTCTGAACCCTCACCCAAGGATGTGATGCCTGAACCATGCATATATTCCTCCAGTGAAGACTTTTGCATACACAATGAGCAGCTGACCTGCATGGTTTGGTCCCTTGGAACTGACATGTCCTTCACTCCTTCTGGAGATATGGACCTCGTCTTCTGGGTCGACAGCTAGTTTCCTTAAACAAGGAAATACTGTAACTCCAGCAGCAGCCCTTTGATCAACATGGAATTTTTCATTTCATGCTTAAACTCTACAGGTTTTTATCCACAAGATGTTTCCACGTAACTCTCAAAGCAGCAGCAGACAATGTTAAGTTTATATTTAGAAACATATATTTAGCAGCGCAGCCTAGTCACCTGGTAAGCGTCTTGATTTAAGAATGATCAGATCAAAGCAAGCCCTTCATTCACTTACTGAATGAGAGAAATCTTATACTATTCGTTGCCTGGCTGGAAACATCATACAGGCAATTGCCATTTTTGCCAAAGCAATTGTGAGTGCACCCCCGCCTTCAACTTAAGCAGCTTTTATTAAGTCTTCAGTGCAGCCAAAGTCTGAAAGGAAAGGAAATTGTCTGTTGAAGTGTGTAAACTCAGGTTCTGAATATGCAGTAGAGGGGAAATAGATACACTCTGTACATGGTCAGCAGTACTGATTATTTTACTTCATATTTTAGAGCAGAGCCCTGCCACTGCAAACAGATCCCAGGCTTTCATGCTTTAAAAACGACAGTTGAATGGTGTGATTATTAATCTGCAGCATCAATACCGCCTAATGCAGGTTTGGTTTCTTGCCGAAATCTGCAGCGGGAATTTCCCTCTGTGTTTTCCAGCCCCAGCCCTTGACTCCAGTTCTTGAACAGAGCTGCGCGGCGCTTGCAAACTAGAGAGGGCGCTCCAGTCGCACATATACACAGAGAAGGACACACACGCCCCCCCCCCCCCCACTACGGAGAGGAAATTGACCTCAAGGAGACTTATGCTATGGAGAGGGGGGGAGGTGTTCCCTGCCGACAAGCCACCCCCAGCTAACCGGTGGCCGCCGCCCCCGCCCCCCTTTCGTATGCACGGAGCGCTTTGCGACCATTTCCTTGCCTTCGCTGCCTGAAGATTTGGAAAGCAAAGGGGAGCGAAAGAACGGAAAGGCGGCTTAAGTTTTACTTGACAGTATCCACTTAACGGCAGTTACCCTGTTTCCAGAGCCTGCTGGCTTGGCTGGCGTTTCCCCTTCTCGTTCAACTTTGGACAAAACGCTGCACACGCGCGCGCGTGCACCCCCCCCCCCCCACCAAGGAAAAAGGAAGGGGGGGGGGAAAGGTGGATCCGGGCCTGGGACACACAGATCGGACAACAAAGTAAAACGCTGACTAGAGTTGAAGGCGGGGGTGGGGCAGGGGGAATCTGCTTTGCTAGCCCGGGTCAGGGGTTCAGCCGGGCAGGGGCGACGGGAGGCCACCGCAGACAGCCAGGCACACGCCGCCTGCAAGAGTCTGGAGTGCTCCGGAGAGTGTGCGAGAGTGAGAGAGTTGAGTGAGTGCGCGCGCGTGAAATCGCAGCCATCCGATCGGCGCAGAAAGAGGCGGAGAAACGCCATGTGAGCGGCGGGCCGCACGGCTTTTCTCCTTTTAAAGAGGAACACCCCCCCACCCGGGGGTAAAAATAAATAAATAAAAGGGGAAATCGTAAGAAATCTCGGCCGTCGGAAAGTCTGCTCGCCTGCTCTTGTGTGCTGCAATCCAGCGGGCTGGGAAATGGAGATGGACGTGCAGGGAGTTTCTCCGTGCCCGGAGCCCATCCCCCACGCGCAGGGGTCTGGCGGCTGTCAGCAGCAGGAGCAGCAGCGGCGGCG
This sequence comes from Lepidodactylus listeri, assembly GCA_029233225.1. NCBI lineage: Eukaryota > Metazoa > Chordata > Lepidosauria > Squamata > Gekkonidae > Lepidodactylus > Lepidodactylus listeri. The sequence continues at coordinate 56,910,793 of JARCFY010000012.1, forward strand.
GCGCGATGGGCAGGCGGGGGAGACCGCCGGGGACGGCAGCAGCAGCAGCAGCCAGCCGCCGGAGAAGAGGCCAAGCGGCGAGAAGGAAGACAAAAAGGTAGGTTCCCAACTCCGCTCCCCCTTTCCCCGGCGGAAATCGCCCCACCCCAGGAGGGAGAAGCCCCCCTTCAAGAAACTGATGCGGGGGGGGGGGGGGGGAGAAGAGAGAGAGTCAAGAATAGGAAATAATGGGAAGGGGCGGGAGGAGCCAATGCGGGGTCGGGAAGTGAAAGAATCCAGCCTTGCCTGCCTACGGGAAATGTGCCCTCCTGGATTGTCACCGCAGCGCATGTGTTGCATGGATTTGATCCTGTTTTGATGTAGAAGGGTTGTTGTGATATTGCTTGGACGGCTTTTTATTTTCCGCGGGGGAAGGAGGACAAGGTGCGTGTGTGTTAAGGTTGTTTGGGGACGAGGGAGATTCAGGCGGGTTCAAGAGTTATGCGATGGGAAAGCCCTTCTCAGCTAATTCCTGTAGCGGACAATGGATCTTCCTCCCCCCCTCCCCCCCCTTCCAGCACATTGTAGAGGAAAGGTGGGGGATGAAACGCGGCTGGCTGGAAAGTTTGGTTGGGCGACGTGGTTGGACGAAGTCGCTGTTCTCCGCCGGCTCTGTGTGCCTTGCCAGGCTGCGTGGAAACCCCTGTGATGTCCTTAATGTCTGGCAAAGGGGGAGTTTCCGAGAGGAGAAGAACCGGCACATTTGGCTTCGCCATCCATGCTGTGTCATTGTAGACCCGTGGCTTCGTTCTGATTATCCTGAGAGCAGGCTTTTGAGTTCAGGAGAGAAATGGGTCAGCTTGCTTGCCTTAGTGCTGCTGACAGATCTTGTGGGTAAAGGAATGGGGGGGAGGGGAGACAAGATCACTGTGAGGATGTTAGCAAAGCGCATTGATCAGCCCTACTGGCTGTTGGCATGTCTTCCTTTCCATTAATATTTCCCAGCGTGGATTTAATAACTGAAGGCTATAAATAGTTTATGTCTGGCTGCCCCGGAGCTCACAAATGCACTGCATCTTCCTACAACAGTAAATGTGAGGATTGATAGATTTAACCCCCACCCCCAAACTCAAAGTGCACCCAAAGTGAGATTTCATTGAAGTTTTGTGCAATGTTCCCTGCAGACGATAATTGCATCTGTAGATGGTCACCCTTTACAAGGTGAGTGGGGGGCCCTGCTCTGGAAATGAAGTGTATGAGTGTGTTTCATGTTGTAGGTTTTCGTGTTTTTTTTTAACTGCATGAGCTAGTTCTGGTGTGTTAGAAATTTGTAAAGGAATGCCCAAAGCACAAACAAAAGGGACTGTAGTAAAACATAGAAATTAGGCACCAATTATAGAAAAGGAAAATCAATAATAGGGGGAAAGTGTGTTTTTTAAAAACAAAATATGAGTTATCTGTTGCTTAATAAATTTCAGTTTGCATTAATGACTCTGTCTTTTCTGATGTGTGCTGATTAAATTTTACACCTGGTTAAAATTAAGATAGGCTATTTGATTTCTACAGTCTATAATCAAACAGATTTTTTTGCTTAAACCGTTTGATTGATAGTACTTTAGAAACACAGGCTAATTTCTAACAGTTGGATCTTCCTTCTATCCTTCTAAAAAACTGGAATACAGAATGATGATAATTACCCTAATGAAACTGGAGGCTATTTTTTTACTTCAAAAGGTGACTGTAGCTTTGAAAGGGGGGTAGATTTTAAATGTGTCTTTCACAATGAAAGATTACATTATACCTGAGTGTAACAATATTAATAGTTGTGACTGGATATGGCCATAACATGTGCACATGACTTTGAGGATTTGGGTCTACAAAGCATTTCTGGTGTGGAACTTTAAACATATGCCTCAAACATTAGCTTGCATGTTAACTGAAAAATAAAAGCGAGCTACCGGTGGAGAAGCGATTGGTGTCTGTGCCAGTGCCTTCAGCGTTTCAAAAGCCTGCCATCAGCAGAAATCTGTGATCAGTAGTTACTTCTGGATGCACTGTGTGCTCTGTCTAATGTTTTACTAGCAGCTGGTAGCAGGAAGTCAAAGCGCATGTCTGCAGGTGAAAGAAGGAGCTGAGGATCCTTGGCTAGATTTATGGCTAATTAAAAAGCACACATAATTGAGCCGTTCTCTAATGGGTTTTCTGTTAGGTTTCGAGTGACTTCTTGACACCGGGACAGAAGAACGCTGCTTTTCCTCAGTGGTGGCCTTTAAAACAACCTGATAACAGAGATCTCTTGGGGACCCGACAGCAAAGCAGGTCTAGCTCCCTTTATTGCCTAAGGAGGTCTGACTGTTTTTGCAGCTGAAAAACAGGGTGGGGGGGAAGGCATTGGTAATCATTTCTAGGGCAAAGCTTTTTTTTTTGCTGTTGTTTAATGTAACAGTTTTGAGATGTGTTGTCAAATGACAGGTGTGATCTAGAACGGTTATTAATGGCTTTTATTAATTTCAGAACATCAAAGGGAACCTTTTATAAACTTCTATGTATATACATACACATTCTTTGGTGTACTGATGTGCTGCCTGCTTATCATTAGATTGAATTTGGAGGGTGAAAGCTGCTGTTGCTCACTTTACTCTTCATAATGATCAAGGAAGGTAACTAAAATTGAATCACTCTGTAGATGAAGGACTGAGACTAAGAAATGGTCAGCTGTGCTTAAGGCACTCACCAACTAAGATGTCAACCAAAGTTTAAGAGCCTAGCTACACATTCAGGGAAATCACGTGTTACAGGTTTCCCTTGCACAATAGTACCTCAGACTGGTGGTGAGGGACCACAACCACCCTACTATGTTACGAAAAAGTTGAAAAACTAGCATATCAGGAATTTTGAAAAATGAGTTGCATTCTGTCCCTTGAGTGTTAGTTTTCTACTTTAAAATATTCCGAATATCAACTCGCTTCAACAAGTTAATTTGGGAGTTACAAGGAGGAGGTGTCAGGGCTGGCAGCTGGGAGGCAGGCTAGTGGCTTCCCAGGTTCAGGCAGGCAGTCTGTAGCAGCCGAGCTTACCCTAAGAAAGAATCCTTCAGACTGAAGAGTCAGGTTGGAGATATAGACTAGGGTGAAGGACCTCTTGGTTCCTCAGATCATCTGATCCTGCTGATTCTGAAAGCTGAATCACGTCTTCTGACCACCTGCAGATCTGCACTGGAGATCAGCCTCATAGGTCCTTTCCATACTAGACCTTAAATCCTGGTTCAACCCTGTCCCCGAACTTACATTTTAACTACACATGAGTTCACCCCTGTAATTATCTCGGGGTATTTTTACATTCTACACTAGACTCGAGTTCACTCCTGTAATTATCTCAGGGTATGTTTTGTTTCCACATTACACTGGGGTCACCCTGATTTTGCCCCACACTTGTCCTGGGATAAACGTATGCTGTTATAACCAGGGATAAATGCAAGGTATTGTGTTGTGAGTTGAACTCTGATAAAACCCGGGATGAGATCCAAGTGCGGAAAGGACCATTGTTCCTTTTACCTACATGCTGCTCTGTGGCATAAGCAGGAAAGTGACTCAGAGTCATACTGCTGCCAGAGTCTGCCAGAAGTTTACAGGAGAATCACTAGTTATACCGCAGGATAACTAGCTTGAGATACCCAAGCCTTTGTACCTACATTGCTTTTTGAGTCTGATGTTTGTGCAACAGAATTCCTTTTGGGATCCTTGGATGCTTTGACACTACACTTGATAGGCCAGTAGGAATATGGGGCTTGGGTGGAAGCATGTGTCAAGCACTAAACTAAACAAAGCTGAAAAATTGGTATCCGCACTGCTTGATGGAGAATTCCCCCCCCCCGCCCCAGTGGGGACCCCAAAGCAGCTTTCAGCATTGTTCTCCCCTCCTCCATTTTGTCCTCACAATGACAACCCTGTGAGATAGGTTGGGGTTAGACTGGAAAAGTATGACTGGCTTACGGTCATCTGTTGAACTTCCCTGGCAGAGTGGGATTCTATCTGGGGTCTCCCACACCCTAGTTCAACACTCTAGCTACTGCACCACACTGGTTCTCTCACCATGCTGTCTTTCCCATTCTGGAGATAGCTTGCCTCCTTCAATCTATACCAGTAAGCTCTTTCTCTCTTTCCCAAATTATCCATTTTACAGAAGTGCTGTGAAGGCAGGGCTTTGGGCAAAAATCCACAGCCCCAGCTGAACAGGGGTCCCCAAATGCAGCAGGTTATAATGCTGTATCCCATAGTTGGCACAGACACATACCACCATGCCTCTGTGCTGCCTGAGGAGTCTACCTGTCTGTGTTTTGTATGGCAAAGCAAGGTGGGTGAATGCAGCTTGAAGTCTTGTGGCTGGGTTAATAACCAAAGAAAAGCAAACTACAACATTTCCTGGCTGGGCTGCATTGTCCAGCTGAGGAAGGTGAGCTGCACATCTTGGACTGGAATGGAAGAGGGGATCTAGTGGAGGCCAACAATAGTGGATCGTCTCCTCCTCCAGCCCAGGACTTGGCAGTTGCAGTTATAAAACCTCTTCCCCTCCGAATATATACAGAGTTGGATCTATGTTTTATTAATATGCCACCTTTCATTCCTTTTCAAGATCTCTTTTGTTCAACTAATTTTAATGTATATATTTTTTAAAAAGCTGATACTCCACTTCTCATCCCAAAGCTCCCAAAATCTAACAGTGCGATGGACTTAGAATGGTGTAGCTTTACTTGGAGCTGCATTGTACGATACCTGCTCAGAGAGTCTTTGCCACCTATGGGTCTCTTAGATGAAGTTGGAGATGGTAAAGTATCTATTAGGGAATTCTTTCTGATTGAGAGAACTGAAATGGTCATCATAAGAATAACGGTTTTGTCACATGCAAAGCTACAGAATTTTACAAAAGGACTAATAAGTATACTTGTTAAAAATTGTTCTGTCTCTGAAAAGAATTGCCCCAGCACAGAGTGAACAGCTGTTTGAATTTTTCAGCCAAATGATCAATAAGTGGCTGAAGCTTGAAAAGCCACTCTCACCAATGATGATTCTGGGGCAAGCACAGTAAATGTTGTTTTAACATAGGGATCTCATTAAAATAGGTACTGTTTTGAGTCAAGTTTATCACAGAGTAAAATGAGGAGTGAGTGTGTGAGAGAGCAAGACTGATTATGTAGAAGGTCTGCAGATAGAAATAATGAATGTCATGGTTGATAAGTTAAAGAAGCCCATGAAGGCTGACCTAGAAGCATTTGTTTTGTTATCCGGTAATCATTTCTATCACATTTTTCAGTTTACAAAAAACCTGGTAGCTCTTGTGTAACCCATCCTTCCACCAGAACTCTGTGAGGCAGTGAAGGCTGAGTGATTGTGTCTTGCCCACATTCCCACTGAGTTCTGAACTTGGATCTCTTTCATCTAGTGTGATTTAGTGGTTAGAGTGCCAGACTAGGATCTGGGAGCCCCATGTTTGATTCTCCATTCTGCCAGTGAAGGTAGCTGGATGAACTTGGGGGGTCGTATTCTCAGCCTAACATTCCTTATAAGGTTGTTCTGTTGAAATTGTGGAGGGGAGGAGAATGATGTAAGCCAGGGGTGGGCAATTGTTTTGGCTCGGGGGCCACTTTGTGGGAGCGGAGGTTAGCGGAGGGCCACACCTTTTAAAATTTTTGCATTCATTAGTTAACTTTGCATTTCAGAAAAGGTATAAATTGTATCATAAAAATCAATAAATATAAATTAAATAAAATAGTGGTAGTTTTATTCAATTTATTTATTGTGCTAATTTTATATCATCTATAGCTGCAAGCACATTTAATTTTAGAATCAGTTTAATGAGACAAATGTACCCTATCACACTTTTCTACAGTTTTTTTGAAATCAGGCGTGAGATTGCTTGTTGAGATTCTCATCACAGCCTGCAAGTTAATGTCTGTCAAAGAGGATCTATATTTACTCTCGTTGATCATGCAAGAAAAACTTTGCTCACAAATATATATAGACCCAAATATAGAGAACATTTTCCCAGCAAATTTCTTCATACATGGAAATTTTTTCAGCAGACAAAGATTTGTAAAAGTCAACTAATGTCACCGCATTAAACATTTCTTTCACAGTGTGATCTGACTGCATGTCAGTAAGTTCAAGCTGCAGCTCCTCAGGTGCTGTATCAATATCAGCAGTGATGGGATAAGAGAGCAAATTGAATTTAGGCTCAATTTTCTTGAAGTCCTGAAATCTTCTTGGCGGGCCGCAAAAAACTCTGTGGCGGGCCGCATGTGGCCCCCGGGCCGCAATTTGCACACCCCTGATGTAAGCCCCTGTGACAGACTGCACTTTTAAAGATGTTTAGGAGTGCTGTACCAACAACCAAAGGACTATGAAGGGTTAATTCTTCAGAGAGCCAGAGAGCCTTGAGTGACAGGCTGCTCTAAGCAATCTGATTCGTTGGCATCAGCAAAAAAAAGTCTTGTGAGAGCTGTATGCTGAGGAGAGTCAGTCATATTCCTACCTTAACTGAGAAGAGACGTGCACTGAGACTGTCTTGAATCTAGCCCTGAGAGAAAAGGGGTTACTGCTGACAGAGTTAGATTTCTACCTTGACTGAATGCCATCTGAATTCAGCATTATCTGAGAGCAGTTTGAACATAGACAGAGGACTGGGGGAAAGTTTGACAAGGAAGTTTGGGTAGTAGACCCAAAGAAAAGGGGATAGATCTTCAAGGGAGGGAAGAAATTCCCTACCCAGTCAAAAAAGGAGAGTACAGAGATCCCTGGTCTAGTGTGATTAGAAACTGCCTGCAGAGACCTTAAAAGTCAGCCAAAAACTCAAGAAGAGTTTTTGTGTTCCAAAGAGCCAGCTTAGGTGTTCCAAAGAGAAGGGGTTTGGTTACTGGTTACTGGGAAGAGGGTAGCAGCCTTCTGGGCACCAAAAGAGTCAGTTATTGTAGAAATACAGTGTACTAGAGTGTTTGGGAAAGCACAGGAACAAAAGTTTCTCAATATAAAGATTGAAGTAACTGAGAAGAACTTAAGAACCTCTCATTAGCTTGCTGTATAATATCAAAAGTCTGTGCTGGTACTAGTTTTACCTCCATAATTTCAACCCCTGTTTCACCTGACCTTTCCCCTTGATGTTAAATAAAACCTTTTTGTTATTTTTGAGTTTAAAAAGTGTCTCAAGTGCCTTTTGCAAGGGTTTGACTTAAAGGGTGTTTCTATCCCTTCCTACAGGTTCCTGGGCTGAGCAAATAGCCAATATATATTACTGACACAGGGTGGGACAGCCAAAGTTTCTTCAGCAGAGAAGGAAACACATTATCAGGACTGCTCAGTCAGTGAAGGGAAAGAAAACAGAGGGAAAATCTAGCTTCTGAGGTAGGGAAGAGGACGGGGTCCATCATAGCCCCCTTGGGTCCCTACTGTCAAGAAAGGATGGGTATAAATAAAGTAAATAAATATGAACATCCAGACCCACTGCACTGCTTTCTTCAGTACACTGACAAACAGCTTTCAGCATTTTTTAGAAAAGGAGAGTATCTGTTTGATGTAGAATATTTATCCCAAGTGCTTTGTTTCTTCCTTCATGTTTGTGCCCCAGACCAAATCTGACACTGTCAGTATATTTCAATGAGAGCTGGCCCATACCCACTTTAAGGGGTACATTGTAATATGACAGAAGAAATGGGAGCTATCTTTCCATTGGAAGAAGCCTTCCCCTTCAGCTTAGGTGGCTCTTCTGTTGGACAAAGTCTCCTTAAATTGGAGGAAGGCTCCTTAGGCTGGTGGTAGGCATTTGGCTTTGCTTAATGAGGTGGTAGGAGACAGACCAGTTTCTGTCCTTTTTTGCTTAATTTCATGGTGTGGCAGTTGGGCAGAACTGGCCCTCATGTTGTTTGTTGTGGTGGTCTCTGTGTCTGTCATGGGTACCTGTTAAATAATGCCTATGATGAATGACACACTTCCCCCATAAAACATATGGAGCTCTTCTGAAACTATATTTAACTTGAAACTAAAATAAAGCTCATCAGAGATTGGGTGTATGTTGAAACTATCCACATCAACACATGCTGCCTATGAACTAGAAAATAACTGCCATGTGTCCCCCCCCACCCCCAGCCCAGGAGTGAAATGAACTAGATCAGCAGCAGTTCAGTGTTCTTAGCTAGTCACAGTTTCATATCTCATTCTAAACCTTTGGAGCTAGGGTGAATAATACATAGGAACTAGGTCAAAATGGCAAATGACTCTTCCCCTTCATGGTGCGATTCTCCCCATCCCTTATCGTTTGTAGAATTGTCATGTAATTGATAATGGACTGAGGCTAAAGCCACAGTAGCAGTAAAAGGGAAATTGTTTCTGTTGCTCCAGAAAAATGATGATATTTGCATAGCCTGATAGGCCTTCAGACACTGGACACGTAGAGACCCCTTCAGAATCTTACATATTTTGGCTCCCTATCCATCGTTAATCCCTGGTTGCTGTCACAAGATGGCTGGTGAACTGGGGCAGAATCTAGTGGCCACTACTTTAAAGCAGTGAGCAAGGGGGGAAGACCACCTTCTCTCATTTGTGGGCAGTTTGTGGCATTGGAAGGAGTATAAGTTAGACTTGTTAGCACTATGCATTTGCTGATGGTGATGTCAAAGGCTCATATTGAATGCCATTGGCCAGCCCCACCTGCTCCATAATTGCTGAGAGCACAGGATCCTCCTCTCACTTAGTTGCCAGTCAAAGGCAGCAGTTCCACTCTGATTTGAATTGCACACATCTAATTGCTGTGGAAGAGAACCAGCACATGTAAAATTTGCAGGTAGCCTCTACCTGCTGGGTGCTTGATTGAAGAAGGCAAAGAAGAGAAACAATGCAAAAATGGTAGGGTATTTCACTCCACAACACTCTGTTTTAAGGCATCTCTGTTCCTTGGCTTAATCTGTTCCTTTCTGCATTTTCACATAGTTCTGGCATTCCTGAATCGACTCATGACCCCTTCACCCAACAGGAATAGGAAGGAAAACGAATGAGAGCCTGTGTGGTTAGAGTGTTGGACAAGATTCTGGGAGACGCTAGTTTGAATCCCCATTCTGCCATGGGAGCTTGCTGGGTGACTTTGGGCTGGTCATACACACACAGTCTAACCTTCCTCACAGTTATTGTGAGGATGGGATGGAGGACAGGAATATGATGCAAGCTGCTTTGGTTCCCTCGCTGGGGTAAAAGACAGGGTATAAAGGAAGTAATCTTTGTAGCTAAAGCAAATGCTTCCCCCACCCTTGTATCTTTGCATGACCCTCACATGATTTAGACAGGAGCAAGAGCCAATTCATAAATGCCAGCACTACACAAATGAATGGGAAGTGACTAATTAAGCTGAAAAGCAGGTTATTTTCAAACAAAGAGGTAGAAAGAAAATCTAAAGGGACAGTAGCTCTGGAAAGCTGTAATTCTGCTTTGCTAGTCTACTTGGGCTATATAAAGGAAGAGACAGACAGGCGCTGCAATTGTATTTTAAGTTTTTAAAGACCACAGATCAGGCCTGGAGAAAAGACAGAGGAATAACATGTGAAGACAGGAATGCGATTAGTTGGCATTTACATTATCTGGATTCTTTATAGTAAATTAATGAGATCGTTTCTAGACTAAACAGCTAGTACAGAAGCGACCGGGGTAACCCCGGTGCATCTAGAACTTGTTGGCAAAGCTTTGAGGTTAGAGAGTATTTAGTTCTGGTCCAGAAAACATGCGTCAACTGAACTTTACTTAATGCACACAAGCATGTTCCCAATAGGAGCCGTACTTTTTAAAAGTAGAGTCTGTCTTCCAAATGGTGGTGATCATAGGAATTCAAACCCAAGAAACGCATGCCAGTTTGTAACAGATCTGTGGCTTCAAACAATGGACATCAATTAGTGTTCGAAAATCAGCACTCATGCTTTAAAAAACTTGTGTTACAGTGCCAAATGGATTCTGGGTCTTTGTATTGAACTATTTAGGCTCTTCTCATACTTGAGGCTTAAACTGGCAGCATTTTAAATAAGCTTCTAATGTGAATGTCGAACCTGCATTGGCTGGGTTTTAAATTTATTTATTTATCTGCCTGTCCCCCCCATTAACAGCAATCATGTGATACAGCATGTGTGAAAGAGGCTCTAATTCCCTTTTTAGTATGGCGTATGCTTTGAAATTACTTGTAGGCTGACTGGATATTTATGATCCTAACAAAGTGAAATAACTTCATCCAGTCTGAATGGAGCACGGTAGATACTTGTGAAATGAAATGAAACAGAATAATCCACTAACTCTGCTCTCCATAATTTGGCTGCAGAGACATTATTCATATAATATTTAGGCTTTTTCTTGATATAGGTATAACATGTACCTTTAAAGCCCTATATGGCCAGGGTCCAACATACCTGAAGGACCGCCTTTCCCCATACATACCCCAGAGAGCACTATGGTCAGAGTTGCAACATCAACTAATTATTCCAGGCCATAAGGATGCCAGGCTCGCGGTTACTAGGGCCAGGGCCTTTTCAGTGGTGGCTCCTTACTGGTGGAATGAGCTCCCAGAGGAGATCAGGGCCCTGCAGGATCTTGTGCAGTTCTGCAGGGCCTGCAAGATGGAGCTCTTCCACCAGGCTTTTAACTAGGAGCTGCCCACCACCATTACCACCAACTACCACTTATTAACATCTGTGGTACAGGGCGGGCCATGGTTTGGAGATCAAGCCAAACCGTCCTGGGAGGCCAGTAGATCACTGAGTCAGGAACTTTGGGTGCTGCTTCATATAGTACGCGATCTTAATTTGATGAAGGATTGATTATCACTGTGAACACTTTAACTGTTAATTATATGATTGTTTTAAAAGGTTTTAAATGTTTTATGTAAACAGGGGTCCTTCCGTAGAAAAAGAGGTGCAGGAGCTCATTAGCATAACTCATTAGCATAACTCATTAGCATATGCCACGTCCCCTGACATCACTGGAAGTGTGTCAGAAAGGGAATGTCAGTTTCAGCCCCATTATATCCTATGGGCCATTGAAATCAATGGCAAAAACTCATAGGGTATATGAGGGGCTGGAGAAAAGGGGGTTTGAGGGAGAGGCTCCAAACTTGCAGGGTAGCTTCTGGGGCCTCTCCTCGAAATGCCCACTAAGTTTCAAGAAGATTGGATCATGGGGTCTAATTCTATGGGCCCCCAAACATATTGTCCCATCCCCTCCATTGTTCTCTATGGAGGGAAAAAATGTTAATTTTTTTCCTACCATAGAGAACAATGGAGGGAATGGGGGCAACCTGTTTGGGGGCCTGTAGAATTGGACCCCCTGGTCCAATCTTCTTGAAACTTGGTGGGCATTTCGAGAAGAGGCCCCAGCAGCTACCCTGCAAGTTTGGAGCCTCTCCCTCAAACCCCCTCCCCTCCAGTGCTTTTAAAGTTGCCACCAAATTTCGGCGGCAATTCGGCGGCGAGCTGAATTAGATTAGAGAATCTGATTCAGCCCGTGGCTGCCCGACTGGCCAGTCCTGAGCTCCGGCCCCAACGGACCCCTGTATGTAAACTTGGCACATTGTGCTGAGCAATGTGAGCTGCCCTGAGCCTGTTCGCAGGGAGGGCGGGATACAAATGTAATAAATAAATGAATGAATGAATGAATGAATGAATGAATGTAACACCCTGGATTTTGCATTAAAGGCTTGGAATTTCCAGTCTTGTGATCTAAAGAGAAAATTAAAATTCAGTTGGTTTGATGCTAGCTGGATAACTGGGAAAGAGATGCCTAAAGTTCTTTAATGACTCTAAGAAATTGAGTTGCTTTATTGCTTTTCTCCTCATCAGTTGGTACAGAAAGGAAGGTAGTAAATCATTGATAACTCAAGTTACTGATTCATTCCAGTTACCTTTCAATCTAAATCTGTGTATATTTGCGTGTTCAAGGGAATTCCCCATGCCTCTGAATACTGGCAGCAATTTTTGCAATGAAATCTTGTTTACCAAAATATAGGAAATGGTGGCTGTCATACTGATCACTTGATTTTGTTTTTGGGGTTGACCAGAATTCTTAGTACTGCACTAGCTAAGGGCTTAGGTTTCTGAATCAGGTCAAGCAGTAGTTGTCCATTAGGTCTAGGGCAGGGGTAGCCTAACTGTGGCTCGGGAGCCACATGTGACTCTTTCATACATATTTTGTGGCTTCTGGCAGGGGCAGCTGGGGAAACGAAGGGGAGGCATACCTCCCCGATTGGTCTTCCCTTCCCCAGCCAGTGTTCCCCTCCCTGGGTAAGCTTCGGGGAGGGGAGAGAAAGAAAGCAACTTTAATTATGTTCGCAAAGGTCCCCCCCAAGCCTACAAATATAATTGGACAAATAAATATCATCATCAATATCTGTTTTTAACCCTTTTGTTTTTATTTTTGGCAGTCTCATTTAATGTTAATAAAAAGCAAATCTGCATGTTTTACAATAAAAACATGTGTAATATTTGTCCATGTCTTGTTGCTCTCAAACTTCTGATGTTTATTCTATGTGGCTCTTGCGTTAAACAAGTTTGGCCACCCCTAGTCTAGGGTATCAACTAGACTAGAGTAACAGCTAGACTAGAGTTATTAGTGTGTAATTGGAACAGTGCTACAATGAGTGAAACTTCACTCTCTCTTTTTCCACTTGGCTTATTCCTTTCATTTCCACATATCTGAAGGTTTTTAAAATCTAGAACAAGGAATGTGTTTGTAATCTTTATCCATACAGAGATGTAACCTGCATTGAGTGTTACCAATTGCAGAATTCTTTAGGAGGCACAAAATCAGCAGCTATATCTTTGTACAATTGGTTAGGTATAAGGTCCATTGAAATCTATGAGGTTTACACTTAGGTAAGGACAAGGAAGATTGCCATCCTGGCCTATCACTTTTAGTGTTTTTGTATCGGTTGAGGCCCATTGATTTTCATAGGGTTTTATGAGCAAAAGTGTTGTTAAGGCAGGCCTTGACAAATTTTCTTGGACTTTACAAGCAACCTGAAAAATTTAGGAACCAGACATATTTTTTGACCTTCAGGAATTTATGTATTAATGAACATGCTTTCTAATTATTGCTACCACAAAACCTAATCCTAAATTCTTCACAGTTTCTTGTCATTTTTATAAAAGTTGTAACAAAAATATTTCAGTCTACGGATAAATATGCGGTAACCCTTATTGCCATCACAACAAAAAGCTAACCTCTATCCCCTCACCTAAATAGGCTTTGTACTTCTACTGAGAATCACCAAGAGGCACTTACTGAAAATACTGAAAATACTAGGTGCCACAAGGAAAGTTCTAGGTGCCATGTCAGCCTTGAGCCTGGGATTTGTTGAGCCCTGTCTTAAGAGATGGGAACCATTTAATTTTAACACAGTGGTTGAATCCCTTCTTATTTCTGAGAGAAGTTCAATTGTAGATCTAACCACAGGAAGATAATATTGTATGCCACATTTGGGGTGTTTCTATCTAGATAAAGGATGGAGAAGATGGAGGAAAGTCAGATGTTTCATTCAGTCATGAAAATATGAAGAAACTCAACCTATGCAGAGCTAGTATGCAGCGGCCTGCTGCTTTCCCAGGCCTCAAGCTGAAAATCAAAGATTTGGAGTCTTGGAGGTTTGGGCAGTTTCATGGATTTGTCCTTTGTGCTGTCTCTTTTTTCACTTTGGTGTGTGTAACTAATAGCATCTAGCAGTAAGCCAAGCACTATGGAAATACTAATTCAACAGGTTTTATTTGCCCCTGTCTAAAGCCATTAAGCAATTTTAAGAGCTTCAGACTTCTGTTGTGAATGTAAAATGTCACTGACTTTCATTTTGAACTATAAATGATCATGGAAGAAACCACTACCAACAGTCAATGAGGAATAATAGTAGGCAGAATCTGTATCTGTTTCAGGTCTTCTACAGATGAGTATTAGTTTTATCTAGAGAGTGAAAACAAAGAAGTAGACCTCTATTGTATCTGTTTAGATGGAGTACGTGTTTTAAAGGATTTCAGACACTGCTTCAAGCACCATTGACACCTCTCCTCATCTGTTGACTACAATTATCTTTGACTGAGGTTATTACTCAGCTTGTGCGTACTCCTAGACTCCTGGAGCAATGTTTTTCTAGCTGAATCCGAGACCAATGCAATTGTAAGAGTCCCTTATGCAGGGAAGAAAAGGTTGTAAATATCATACAAATATATTGTGATTAATTATGAGCTATTGCTTTGTGTTGTGTTTCAGTGAACTCCATCAGGGTAAGTGTTCTCAGGACAAAGTATGTCATTATATTGTTAGGGGTGGGAGGAGAAAGATAGGAAATGGGTGAAAATATATCAAATAACCATTAAACAGTTCTATAAATATTCCACAAATGGAACATGAAGCTGTTGGTGGGATCTTTGGCAAAGGTGTTTTTAACAACTTACTAGATTTCCATCTGATCCATTCAACATTAAATTAGAAACCTTATATAAGGATTAATTGTTTTCTATGTGTCAGTTTTTCTTTATTTGAGAAAATGAGAGAAGTCTTTTGCTGTGAAAAGCAGAGGTGTGCAGTATTGTCCTTAGTAGGGATGGGCCCAAACCCCCAAACAAACCCTGGTTCAACCACAAACCAGGGGTTCAGGAGAACATGTCTCCCATGATCTGCCCACGAACCTCCATGCTTTTTATAGAAGTTTGTGAGGTTCATGGGAGACATATTCTTGGGCTCTGAAGGCATTTAAATACCTTTGGAGCCTACCTCCGGGATGGGCCAGCCTGACTGAGCTCTGAGAGTGAGTTCTGAAGGCCATTATAGGCCTTTTGAGTTCACTCTGGGAGCCCTGTCAGGTTGGGCCACCTGACTCAACTGAGCTCTTGAAGTGGGCCCTGAAGGTTTTTATAGGCCTTATGTGTCCTCATATGGGCAGAGCCCACTCTCGGAGCTTAGCTGAGTCAGGCCACCAGCTTTATAGGCCTTTGGAGCTCACTCTCAGAGCTCAGTTGGGCCAGCCCAGCAGTGGGCTTTGAAAGCATCTAAATGCCTTCAAAGCTCATTTCTGGTTGAGTGGCCTGACCTGGAAGTAGGCTCCTAAGGCATTTAAATACTTTCAGAGCTTACTTGGGTGGGGCCGTGGGTGGGTGGTGGGCTCAGACAGCATTTAAATGTCTTCGGAGCTCATGTCTGGGGTGGGCTATGGCCCCACGAATCTCCCAAAGCACAAACTGGTTCATGCAATGGAGAAATCCATGGTTCATGGTTCAGAGAAATCCCAAACCTCAAATCTCCTCGAATATCCCATTTTCCTGGTTCATGCCCACTCCCAGTCCTTAGCATGGTTTCTAAGAAGTAACTTCCCTATAGTTCAATGAAGTTTATTTCTTTAGTAAGTATCATAAAGATTGTAGCCTTGAAGTCTAGTCATATGCTCACTTCCCTGGAATAAACTCAATTGAACTTATTGAGACTTACTTCTGGGTATGTACACATAGGATCAGGCTGTTAGATATTTGAAAAATATGTGACTAATGATAATGTGTAGCATTTTGTAATGACAAATTCTTTTACAGGTTTTTTTTTACATTCTTTTCATGATCCCTTGCATCCTTTAAAACCTTTAGGGGAGACTGTATTTGAGATTTCCTGTTTGTACAGTTAAAATCTGTAGAGGGACATGGCAGGGTCTTCTCATTTGTCACCCCAATCATGGGTGTCTGTGGGTGGGGAGGCAGGAGTGTTTGCCCCCTCCTAGAATCCTAAATTTACTGATCTGCATCTGGTGACTTGCTATTACAATTAGTACATTCCCCACCCCTTAATTCTTTAAGAACATGAGAGAAGCCAATGTTGGATTAGTCCAATGGCCCATCCAGCGCAACATTCTGTCACACAGTGGCCAAAAATACCTGGTGCCATCAGGAGGTCCACCAGTGGGGCCAGGACACTAGAAGCATTCCCACGCCCCCCCCCAAGCTCCAAGAATACAGAGCATCACTTGCCCCAGAGTTCCTGTCTATACCTTGTGGCTAATAGCCACTGATGGACCTCTGCTCCATATGTTTATCCAATTCCGTCTTGAAGCTGTCCATACTTGTAGCCACCACCACCTCCCATGGCAGTGAATTCCATGTGGACACCTTTGATCCCAGTGCCATGTAATTCCTTCTCTAGAGAGGTCTACCTGCAGGACTTTTGAAAGCCTTGGAAGTTGTTCTTCTTTAAACAAGCTTCCAGAGATTTCTCATTTTTAACTGGGTTTAGCGCTTTGACATTTTAAAAGGCCCTCTTTTCCGGTGATGTCTGTTTTTCCTTCATGAAGAACTGTGCATTCCAAAGAAAAGACAGCTTATAAACTTACAGCAACTAATGTTTTAAAAATTATTTTGCTTCCAAATGTACTCTTGTCATTCTCATTGTTTAAACGTGGAAGTAAGGTTAGATTAAACCAAGCCCAAGGCTACCAAGCAAGAGCTTTGACCTGAGCTAATATTTGAATGCAGATCTTCCAGAACAAAGTTCAAGAACCTGCCTGCTGTAAAGATGCCTTTGCACTTATCATATGTGGTGGACTTGTGATAAAGCAAAAATTTATTGGTCAAAAATACATGCAGAAATGGAAAAAATCTTGAAATGTACATTTAAGAAGTTGCCTGAAATGTTATTGCTAGGACTTAAACTAGAAGAGATAAATGTAAAGAAAAGGACAATAATATGGTATATGATTACAACAGCAAGAATGGTGTATGCACAAAATTGGAAAAATGAAAAAATACCAGAGGTGTGGGAATGGTTGAAAAAACTGTTATATATGGCTGAAATGGATAAATGGACTAGAAAATTGAATAATCTGTACTCAGAGACCTTTCTAGAAGACTGGAAAGATTTGAAAGAATATGTTGAAAAATACTGGAACATGAAAAACTACATTTATACATGGTTATAATAGCATAAAGGAATAGAAATATATTATATGAATGTATTAGTTAAAATTAGACAATGAAGCTGTTTTTATTTAGAAATACATAAGAGTATAGAAAATAAGAATTGGTGTATAAGTATTTTAAAGATATATAACCATTACCAGAAATGAAACATAGATATAAGTATTACTATTTTGAATAAAATGGAAAATGTGTTATGCTTCAGAGGTGGTGGGAAACCACCAAAACAAGATAAAAATAGAATGTACAAATAGAACAAAATGTTATATAATATGGAAAAAAGGATTTGTATAAGGTAAATGTATTATTTTTGATGTCTTTTTTTTTGAAAAATAAAAATTTCTTTACAAAAAAAAGATGCCTTTGCACTGATGAGCTGTGTGCTAGATTTTAACCCCCATTCTTCTCCTGTATATTTGCATTGACGTGGGGAGTGATAGCAAAGCCAGCATATTCAATCAGTCAGCAGACTGGCAAGAATATTAGGAATATTCCTGAGTTCTCCTGAGACAGGTTGCTATTACAGATACATCACCTCATGCTTTGCTGTCTTCCATTGTAGTATTAAAGCTATTTCACAAACAGAAACAGGGTAAATTTAAGTATTATTTTCTCTATATTGTATAGAAACATAAAGTGCATTCTTGAAAATCCTTCGAGTATAGGCATGGGTTTAGAGTGAAAAGTTCTCAAACTAAGAAATATTTATAAGCTTTATCATTAGCACACACAGCATATCAGCCTAACAAACGTATAAGGTGTTTTGAAGTGCCTCAGAGAATAGGAACCATGTTCTGAATCTGAAGCTGTCACTAGAAATAGAACATTCTTTGAGTGATATGTCTTTAAAAGCCTTTCCGTTATAATAAGAACTTTCATGTTGCGATCACTCACACCGTTTGCATAGAAGGGTCATATAAAATGTCAGATATTGATATTGATGCTGTACAGTGTTTACCATGTTTAAAATGAATGTGCATTGAATGCTTTGTCCTAATCTCCTGTGTGGGAATATGGGTTGTATATAAAAGAGATTGTAGGAGGCAGCTCTTAACTGGCTAGTATCAGAGGAGATGGTCCTTCAGGTGATTTGGCCCCAAGCCATTTAGGGCCTGAAAGGTAAGAACCAGCACTTTGAATTGTGCCTCGAAACAGAAGGGTAACTAGTAGAGGTCTTTCAGCACAGAGGTGATACGATCGCCGTCACCAAACCCTAACAATAGCCTGGCCACCACATTTTGGACCAGTTGAAGTTTCTGAACAATTTTCAAAGGCATAGGGTTGCCAGACCTCCACTGGGAATGGGAGAACCCCTGCTTTTGTGGGGTACTTCCCTCAACTGGCCCGAAAGGTGATGTGATATTGACACCCAGAAGTCACGTCATCATGTTGCTGATGTTGCAAGATGACACTCTAGTTTTTGGGCAAAACTCGATGGTAAAATCAGCTACTGACCATAGATTTTTGCCTCCAGACTAGAGCATCACTCACCGATGTCAGTGACGTGATGATATCACTTTGGGTGATGTCATCGTACTGCGTATGCTTTGTGCGCACAGCAGAAGATTCTAGAAAGCAGCAATGATCCTCCTGCCGGCTGCCAGTTAGAACCTGGCAACCATAAGAGTGCATTACAATAATCTAACTTGGAGGTGATCGGAGCATGGATCACTGTAGCCAGATCACACTTTTCAAGGAACGGCCGTAGTTGGCGAACCAGCTGGAGATAATGAAAGGTACCACATGTTATGGAGGAGACCTGAGTCTCTGACCATTTGCCAGGATCTAGTAGCACCCCCACACTAGGAACCTATTCCTTTGGGGGGGGGGGGTGCAACTCCCTCCAGGACAGGCTGGCTCCACAGTCCCAGAGCAGATTCTCCACTGACCTACCTCACAAAGTGCCTCTTGTGGGGAGAGGGAGGTGATTGTAAGCTGTTTTGAGACTCCTTAGGGTAGAGAAAAGTGGGGTATAAAAACCAACTCTCCTCCTCCTCCTTTTTCTTCTTCGCACATACCCTTTCCCTAGAGCAGGGGTGAGCAACCTTTATGTCCCAAGTGCTGGAAAAAGGAAACATCTACTTGTGAAGATGGTGTGCTGGAGAGAGGGGTGGGATTCACTTTGTATTTGACTGGAAGCTGTGCTGGTCTGGGAGGTGGTGACAGGTATAAGCCATGCCTGTTTTCTTCTCCTGCACTGCTGGCCCTGGTAGTGTTCCAGTGCCATGGTTGCTTGGGTGGAGATCTGACCATGGTTTAATGTGCTGCTGTTGGCATGTGTGCCAAGGGTTGGTTGCCCCTGCACGAGCAAGATTACTGTTAACAGCAGACCAAAGCATATAATTGTTCTAATCCTTTTATTGAAAATTAAATAAGGTACGTAGAGTCTGATTTTTACATAAACATTTGCATATAAGTACAGTATAGTTTAACATTAACAAAGGAAATAATTTTCTTTGAACTCTGCAGTATGCACGTTTGATAATTTTTAATTATAGTTTCCTTTGTATCTTTCGATATGTTTCTACTGGAAAACGGCACCTTTTAAATGCCCTCTGCAGCAATAGCATAGCAATAGAAAAAGGCACATAAAAGGCCTGATTTGTGTTACAAAGCATAATGAAACAAAACAACCCCTTTGGCATTTGACAAGGGGGGGGGAGGAAATCTCTTCTTTACGCTTTGTTGAGTGGACTGTTACAATCTCAATAATTAATGATCATGGAGAAATACTCTGCTCTTACCAATAATGGCTTAAAAATACCTTTTATCAAACAGGCTAAACAATATATTTGCTGCTATATCTGATCAGAAAGAGCCCAAATAACTGGATAAACAGTAATATGAAGGTAAGAGATACATCGGTGTGAGGCTACATGGGGGCACAGATTAACAGGCGATTTGTATCATGACTGTTAACAATGGTGGCTCTATTGGAAGCTTGCAAATAATCAAATCAGTATAATCCCTTGGTGACCATGCAGGGAGGCTTTTGTCAACTGGAGGAGAGTTAAGTCCTTTTAGAGTGACAAATGCGCCATGAATGACTGACATAGGTGTGTGTGAGCAAACTGATTGTTAAACATTTTTTTTTAATGCTCAAGTAACCTTTTTGTAAAATTAATTTTCAAGGCTACACTATTGCTTGTGAAGCAGAACCTTCATGTAGAAAACCTGGAATGAGAGCATGGAATTTGTTTATGAAGAGAGAAATGTTACCACACAGGTCTCTTTAATGTTCAGGAAAAGGTTATGCAGAACAATAATGGTTTTGCATTTGGTATAAGAGAGGCTTTATTGTGTTCACTACTATACGTATGTATTTTGTATGAAGCTCTCTATTGAGATAAATAAACCAAAGAACAGTATGTTGTAATACTTAAAGTCCAGTTCCAGGGTGTAAAACTGAGCTCAGTAGAATGTTGCACTCACAATGGAGTCATTCTTTTTTGGTACACCGTGTCATTGGAAATGTTTTTAAGGACTAACAGTTTGTCTGAAGTTGGCATCATAAATTATATTTTTGTTGGCTGTTAAATGTTTTAACATTTTTGTTATTGCAGTTTATTCTTTGAATTGTTTTTTGGTTTTGTTGTTGTTAGGGCTGCCAAGTCCAACTTGGGAAATATCTGGGGACTTTGGGGGTGGAGCCAGGAGACTTTGGGGGTGGAGCCAGGAGAAAGGAAGTGACATCATTTTGTGATGTCACATCCTGTGATGTTGCTTCCACATGCTGACACATGAACTCATGAAGTTTCCTAATACTGAATCAGGCCATTGGTCCATCAAGGTCAGTATTGACTACTCAGACTGGTAGTGGCTCTCCAGGGTCTCAGGCTGAGATCTTTAATGTCACCTATTACCTGATCCTTTTTTAGCTGAAGAGGCTGATACCTCCTGCATGTCAAGCAGATGCTCTATCACTGAGCAACGGCCCTACTGAATCCTTCCTCATCTCGGCAGAATATGAAGCACTAAGTGCTACACAAGTGCTAAATATGATTTTCATATCATAAGAACAGGAGAGAAGCCACAGTGGATCGGCCCATCCAGTACAGCCCATCCAGTACAACACTCTGTGTCACAACAGTGGCCAAAAATACCAGGTGCCCTCAGGAGGTCCAGCAGCGGGGCCAGAACTCCAGAAGCCCTCCCACTGTTGCCCCCCAAGCACCAAGAATGCAGAGCATCACTGCCCCAGACAAAGGGCTCCATTTAGACCTTGTGGCTCATAATAGCCACTGATAGACCTCTGCTGGATGGGGACAGAGAGAGACAGACAAGACAGAAAAAAGAAAGAGGGAGAGAGAGAAGGGAAAAAAACTGGCAGAGGCACTTACTTCCATTTAGACCTTGTGGCTATAATAGCCACTGATAGACCTCTGCTGGATGGGGACAGAGAGAGAGAGAGAGAGAGAGACAGACAGACAGACAGACAGACAGACAGAAAAAAGAAAGAGGGAGAGAGAATGAAAAGAGCTGGAAGAGAAACTCACCTTGCCAGCCACATGCAAAAGCAGCTCCTTCAGTCCCTCCTTAATCTCTGGGCGGACCTCTCTGGCTGTGGAAGAAGCTCTCTTGCTGACTTCTTAAAGGGGAAATGTCTGGCGAGGCTTTTTACTGCAGGGCAGGCTCTCTGCAGACATTTCCCTTTTAAGGCAGCCATTTTGTCCCCCCGGTGGGCAACTCTGGAAAAGCGGGAGGGAAGGACTAAAAATCAGTGTTTCCCCCGCCCTAGCGGGGGACTTGGCAGCCCTAGTTGTTGTTACTGCTGGAGTGAGCGGCTCAGCATGCCTGAATGTTGGGGGGGGGGGGGCACTACATCATTCTAAGTGTGTATAGATATTATCCCCTTAAATGGGATGTCTCTCTTTGTCTTAACCTGGGAGCTGCCTTCTAACTCCTCCTCTTTCTCTTACTTTGTCCTCTCTTCACATGGCCTTCCATGGAGACACATGTCTTTGCAGGTCTGTCCTGTAGGTACTATATGCTAAGCTGGCCATTTGTGTACTCTTTAGATTGGGCTTTGCTTTCTCTTCTTTTGACTGCAACCTGAATGTGAACTGATCTACTTGAATAAATGGAAGTTTACCTTTTCTGCAGTATATGTCTTGGGAGATTTATTTACTGCACTCAGTATCACGCTTCTGTGACTGGACAAAACTCTGGGTATATTAACCAAATATCCCAATAATCTTGGGTCTAGGGTTGCCGAATTACAAGTGGTCTTCAGACTACAGAAATTGGTTCCCTGGAGGAAATGGCAGCTTCAGAGGGTGGGCTGTATTGCATTACACCCCTACTGAGCTACATCCTCTCCCCAAACTCCAGCCTCTCCAGGTACCACCTTCAGATATCCAGGAATTTCACAATCCAGAGGTGGTAACCATAACTGGTTATCTCCAAATCTCCAGGAATTTCATAATCCAGAGGTGGTAACCATACTTTCCCCAGTTGTCTGGGAGAAAGGCAGGTATATATAAATAAATATTACAGTGCTTTCAAAGACTGGTTTGTATGATGACAGCATACTGAGAGATCTCTTCTGTGACTCTTTAACAACTGTTAAAACAGTTTGCCCTTATTCCAAAATCAGGTTTGTGTCAAGCCACTTATGCTCACTTACCACATCTATAGTAATATGGACAAGGTCCATTAGGAGAGCATGTGAGTGGTAGAAAACAACTGTAATGGAAGCAGCTATCTTTAGTTCATGAGCCCATAGGATTAGAGCTTCAAAGGACGCGGACAGTTAGGAAATGTAAGAAAATGGCAGTTCAACTGGGAGGAGTAGAAATGGTTAGTAGTAGCTTAGGTGTTAAGGATTTTGACAGGGAACTGTTCTGGGCACACCAGAAACACTGTGTGTTCAGCTGGTGGTAGCTGAGGGAATTTGGTTCTTTGTAAGTATTAAGCAGCGTTTGTGTTGTGCCTGTCTGGGCGAAATCTGTGACATTGAATCCATTTGCCTCAGGTTTAAATGTCTTCTTTAAAAAATTTTTTTTAATCCTTTACTTTTACAGCATTTGTATAGCTGGGGTTAACTGTATGCTTAGGACCGAAGCTTGGTAGTTTATAGAACAAAACCTAGTATCTCCCCATTTAAGTCCTGTTGGGAAAAGCAGAAAGGTGAACCTGGGATGGTGTCAAAGTGAGGCCTAAGTTTCCAGGGACCTTCCCCACTATTTCAGAAGATGCAAAGCTTTTCTATGAGATTTTGAAAAGTCACTGCCCATCATAGTGGACATACAGATCCAACAGAATATTGGTCTGTTTTGGTATTGTGTGGTACTATGCAATAAGACCAACCTTAAGTAAATTAATGCTGGAGCTGAAGGAACCTCTTTACTTATTAGAAGCTAAATGAAAATCCAGAAGGAGATCCTACGTTCAAATAATGTCGAGATCTCCTGATTTGGGTCTTCACTTAACTGCTTTTCTGTTGGTGAAAAAGGAAGGAGGGCTTCTTTTTGGCCATCAAAAAAGGCTGTACTGAAATTCATGGGGCCTGCATGTACAAAAGCCATTTGGGATGTAGTAGGGAGCAAAACTGAATGAAAAAGCTGGCTAAAGCCAGTCCCCTGAAATTTACTGTCAATCTTGCTGGATTATAAACTGTAAAGATCATAAAGGAGGCCTGGATTATAGGCAATAATTAGCCAAAGGGTTAAAATATTTCAAAAATCTATCTATTAAAATTGAATACCCATTTACAGCCATATATAACTATTATGTTGCTATGCCATTAAATATTTTAAATGTGGACACATTAAGTGACCCCCCCAAGTCCCTTCTTTAATTCAGATTTTCAAAAATATGTCATATGCCCAGGAATCATCAGGCACAGCTCCTGTCCTTCATTCAACCACACACATAGCCAGTTGTTGCAGTGTGGTTACAGATGTCCAGATCTGTGTTTGATTTAAAAATCCAAACCAGGTGAAGCTTCTGCATAATTGTACACAGGACTGGATCTTTACGGTGCATTCCTAAGGGAGGGTTGCTTCTAAATCCATTGAAGTTGATGGGTTTAAGAAGGGTGTAACTCTGCTGAGCATTGGGTTGGACGTGGATATAAGGAACACATTCAGATCTCATCTTACAGAGAGGGTAAAATAATTGGGCTATGATATTGTATAGCGGGACTATTTAATTTGGTATTTCATCCTGAAAGTCTTGGCAGCAGCATAGTTATTTTTATGCAAATTGAGAAGTTCAGGAGATTATAAAGTGAGTAATTTCTATTCCATATGCATTGACTGAGCTATGTTTCTTTCTGACACTTCATCTGAACATGTTCCACTGAATTAGTAGAAAGCCTACTATGAATTTCGTAGATTAAGCAAGAGACTTTCAGCCAAAGATTTGCCTGGTTAGATTTGCTGATATAAATTGTGTTGCCAACTGCATTGGCTTTGTCCCCTAAAACTCAATCACAGCCACAGAGAATCAACCTTTCCCATCTCGGTGTAGTCCTGCTCTTTCATCTGCATAAAATCTAGCACGAATTCTGCTTCTGGGTCATGCTGGACTGCAAGAAAAATACAGAATGAAGCAACTGGTCTTTAGCTACATGAATATCTATGCATATTATCAGGTTATAATAACTGTGTATGGAAACACTATTTGTGTGTGTGTGTGATAGGGAGTAAATTCTAGCGGTCATGTTTTCCTCTATTGCCACATTTCATAAATTTAACATAGATGAAGTATTTTAACCAGGAAGAAAAATAAGAGCAGAATTTTAGGGCCATATTACAGGCTTGGAGAGCTTGAGTTATTTGATTAGAGCTCCTGATGTGTAATTTGGTGCTAAACAGCCAGCTGTGGGGGCCTCAACTTGGATCAAGACTGTGGCGCCGGGAAAGGAGAAGTTTAACTCGTCCGTCTCCCATTATGCTTCCCCTTTCAAAAATGCCTAACTGGGCTATTTAAATTCCTGGTGGAAGACACGGGAAGGCTCTTTTATTTGCTAGGGCTTTAAGTGTTGGCTGCAGGCATTTGGTGGAGCATTACTGGGTTTTTAAAATTGTACTTCGTGTGTTTTAAATGTGGTTTGTAAGCCACCTGGAGCTGAAAAGGGAAGGTGGGGTGTAACTATTTTAATAAAGAAAGAATATTAGAAAGACAGGCACAATACCAGCTTCTATATTATTTTTTCTTTCCTGGATCTCAAAGCAGTGGTGGAAAGGCACTTCTATTTGAGGAAATGAGAGTTGGAAGAATCACTTGCCTTTCTCCAGCACTGCAGCTCCTTTCCAGATTGCTTCACTCTTTTTTAAAGGGTCACATTACAAATTTGGAGTACCAGTCATAGAACTCCAGTGTCCTGTGTAATTTAGCCCTTAGAAGCTACAAGAAACACAGGGATGCTGCCACTGTGGCTATGACATCATTGTGCTGAGCAGCAGATAACTGGCTGGCAGGGGTAGGCCAGCGCTGCACACAGAGACATCACCATCCTATGCTTCTTTTCAGTCAAATGTTAAAAAGAGGAAAAGAAGGGAGTCTTCGTAAAGGAGTGGTGGCTCCATCTCTTGTAAAATCTAGGTCCACTCAAAATGTTGAGTTCAGTGAGAAGAACAGTATAAGAAGAAATAGCACAGCCATACTGTGGTGTAACAATGTAATTGGAACATGCCTAAGGAAACTGTCAAGAATGCCTCTAATGCAGGCTTCTCCTGTAATGCCTTTACTAGCTCAAAAGCCCGCTCAGCTCGCAGTGGATGCAATACCAGGCCCATCAAATCGCAGGCTGAGCTAGATGTGATTAGGGGCTGTCACAATAAATTTAGCCCTCATCTGTTAGAGGGGGGAAAACCAGGTTAAAGGTCACTTAATGCTTTTATTTGCTCTAATTGAAAATTATAGTCAATAGGAACCATTTAGAAGCCTTGTCTGAATCAGTGACTCTATTTAGAATGGTGGCTGGTTCAGCTATTGGAGTTACAGTAATTGCAATAAGGTTTATGCCGTGTGTTCATAACAGGGATCAGGACATTAATGAAGTGCACTGTTTCCCATTTGTAAGTAAAGGTAAAAGTTTCCCTTGCTCGAAAGCCAGTCAAATACGACTCTAGGGATGTGGTGCTCATCTCCGTTTTCAAGCCGAAGAGCCAGCGCTGCCCAAAGACATTTCCGTGGTCATGTGGCCAGTATGACTAGACGCCAATGTGCACGGAATGCTGTTACCTTCCCACCAAAGTGGTATTTATCTATTTGCAGTTTCTTGCTTTTGAACTGCCAGAAGCTGGGACCAGAGACGGGAGCTCACTCCGTCATGCTGCACTTGGGTCTTGAACTGCTGAACTACCAACCTTCCAGTCTGCAGTTCAGTGTCTTAACCACTTGAGCCACTGCAGTCCCCATTTGTAATTGCTCATAAATTGTGGGAGTTTGAAAGGGATGCAGGTACAGCTGCTTATAGCTTTGCTGATTCCTTCTTTTGAATAAATTTATTACAAGCGTGAAGGGTGCTTGGCTAATGAGAGTAGGAATACAGTGTCTGTGGAACTCTCTGCCTTGAACATGCCTTTTGAACCAGAGGGATTTTACTTCTAGACAGCAAGCAGGTTGCCTGGTGGGCACCTTTGAGAAATGAGTGGTGGGCCAGCACCTCTAAGTCAGTTTCTTAAATGGATGACCTGCCAGTCCTTTTGCCTCAGGCAGTATTTTCTCCGTGCATCTTTGGATTGCAGATCTGCAAATGCGGGACCAGGTAGTGCTTCTTCAGGGCCTGAGTTTTGGCCCAGGAGCCTCCAGCGGCTGACCCCTTCGTTTATGTCATCTCCAGGAATCCCATTTTGTCCCTGGAGCTTGATGCATTTCAGTACATTCAGGAAATATTGACAAGTATAGCTACCTGCACTAGTAATGACATGTTGAAAACAAATCCTTCTCATGCCTAATTACCGATGCAAGGTATCATTCTTCCTTTTTATTTATTTTTTATTCATGCACAAGAGGCCATGCTGGGCTCTCCCCACTAGCGGACTGAGAGTGATGGAATGTAATTGCACAGATTTTTTTTTGCAGACATGCTGGCTGCTTTCATGGAGCTTTAGATTGTATCTGAGGGTTGCTCTGGCAAGCTTAATGACAGGTATTTCTAAGTGCTGCAGCATATGCACATGCGACTCTCTGCTGGAAACATATTAATTAGCAGATGTAGCAATTTTAATTAGAAGGTATGTTGTTAGAAATATTGCATATCATTCTTTTGCTGACAAACATGTCGTTTTCAAGGCCTAAAGCATCTCTTTGGTGAGATACTTCGAGGAAAACTTTAATAACTAAGTGAGAGACAGGAGAAACTTTTCCATCATTTTTTTTAAACTTTAGAGGGTTGAAGAGGTACAGTATCATTGGTGGAGAATGCTTGGGAAATTGAGATGCCTAATTTATTCTATGAATAGCTGGGATTTACATTTGATAAGCACATGAAAATTTTTAAAAACCCTATTTGTTCTTATTGTTGTTTGAATGCAAACAAATAGGAAAGGTGATGACATTTATTAATATTTGTTGTTCTCATACCATGGGCTGGCTGGTTGGTTTACAGAATTCAAATTCGGAGTTAGAGAAAACTGGGAAATACCAGGAGAACTGAAACTGACAAGAGAGCTTTCCAGTCATCACAGTATGACAGAAGAGATTTTTCCTGACCATTCTTTCCATAGTACTTCCGTCAGCTATTGTGCCCTGGAAAGGATTTTCTTGTTGTTACTGCTTACCTGAGCTATTCTGTTTTCTGCTCCTTTGCAGTTTAGGTAGGACAAGCTGGAGACCCATAAGGAACTGGGGGGGGGGGGGATTTGGAATCCCCCAGCACTTCCTCATCCAGGATTCTCAAGCGTTTCAGCAGACTGATTTTCTCCTTGCTTTTACTGAAGCTCTCAATATGCTACCCTTTTCTGAGTATTTTCCGTATCAACCATCTTTTAGTCTTTTGCTTAGTGTACAATGTCATACTTTCCTGCATGTCGGGGAAACCTTCCAAGTATACAGAGACCCCTACTATGTTTGCAGGTGGCCCTTTAAATAGCTTTCATCATCCAACATGGGTCAGCTAGTTTATTATTAGATATATTAATGAAGATTTTTTTAAGCTCCCCAGAGGCAGGCACAGAGTAGACACCAAGGCAAATGTTTTGCTTGATCTTTCTTTATACCAAACTGTGCTGCAAGCTGAGAAAAACCTAGCCAGTGACTTTTGGAAGACAGACAGTGCTGCGTTCTGGGATGGGGTGGAGCTGGGCAGAGATACAGAAGCAGATGTTTTGCTTGCATCCTCTGGAAGACAGGCAGCTCTATAAATTGGTTGGGGGGGGGGGGGAGAGCTGTCTATGGAAGACAGAGGCAGATGTTGTTCTTGCCCTTCCCCGCAGACACCAGTGAGTGTTGTCTCAATAACTGTGTGCTCAACTCAGTAAATCACACAGCAAAATTTTCATAATCCCCGAAAATTTCTTCTTTATTTATTTATTAGGCTTATGGTATATCTCGCCCTCCCCACATTGTAGGCTCAGGGCAACTTCCAACATATAGGTCTGCAATTTATGCAGATTTACATTTAAAATTTGTAAAATCAATAAATTCATCACATACTGAAAAATTCTTCCCAGTTGGATGGAAAAACAAAAATGTGACTTAACAGGAAATGAAAAATGAATAATTTTTAAAAAATGAAAATGAAACAAAGTTTAGCACACAGCTCCTCAATGAGTAGAGCATTTCATTCTCTGCAGTCTGATCCATACAGAGCCTGTCTGCTTTACATTGCCAAGTTCCAGTTTGAGGGGCTTATAAATAGAATGTTAGTAATAAAAGGGAGAGGGGCTCTGTTGGTAGCATGACATTGAACAAGAAATGCCAGGTCCTAAACAGCGTTCTGAGCCTTGTGCCAACATCCCTTCACGCTAAGTTGTCAGGTGTGGTGCTGCAAACTTCAGTGAATCTGCTATAAATAGTAGCGCCTGTAACATATTGCAAGCCTTCTTCTGGTATAAATTTGGGCTCTATTAGACTCCCCCCCCCCCCCCAAATAGTAGAGCAGCCTCAGGACTGGTCTAAAACTTGCTGGCTTCTATGATCATGGAAAGGTTCTTGACTCTGCATTTGAAAAAAATTGTTCTGTGTGTCAGGGATGATGAGATCTGTCATGTGATGTCCATAAGCAGTAGTTATGAAATCGTTCTTCTTGCTTTTGGCGTGTATGTGTATTTATTTTGAAGCATCTGTTTATTTATTTGAGTATTTAAATTATTTACTGTTTAATTTCCTTCTGTGTGTATCAGACGAACTTGTTCAAATTGGCATGTGTTGTCAATCATTTGGTATACAGCTGTGTTGTTTTGTGGTCTCCCTTTCCTGAGTGGTAGGAAATTCAGGGCAGTTTCCTTTGGATTGGGTTGAGAAAGCTGAAGGTGTAGCATCTTTCTATTAATCTGTTTGTAAAAAATATAGTTGAGCTGGCATTGTAAAGGAGAAGAACCAAGCCCTCAGGCTAAATCTTTAAGAAAGGCCTCTTTCATCCCCTTTTATATACATTGCAGATATCCATTAATACAACATTGCCCCCTCCTATTAACAGACTATAAGTAACCATTACAGGCTGGCTCCACTTTGTATAACAGAACAACATATGGCTCACAGCTTGTCTTGTTGCTTTTAAAGAGATTTCCTCCCCAGTCTCTAAACCACTGGTGTTTGCACAATAGGGATGTTGTCCAAATGTATCCAACTTTGGGATGGCAGGGTATGGAGTTATTAGAAAGTAAGCTAGTATTGTACAGCAAATGCACTATCATGCTTGGACTGCTGACACATGGCTTCTCGTTCTTGGTCAGCCATGAATTCTCTTCATGGCCTTGAAGTCGTTGGATGACTGGGAGTTGTGTCTCAGCTTTAGTTCCTCCACTTGTAAGACTGAAATTGGCACTGAGTCATTGATAACAATTGAAATAATACTATCCATTTAATAATAAGTGAAAAAACAGTGCAAAGAATTAATAAGGCATTAAATCCCAACCTATGTACCTTTGAGAATCATTCATTAATTTTCTACCATTATATCCCATCTTTCCTCATAGAAACACAGAATGCCATACATAGATGGGGCTATTTAAGAGAGTTTGTACTCAAAACAACCTTCCGGGGTAAGGTATTGAGAGAGGGTAACCAGTCCAAGGTCACCCACTAAACTTCATGGCTCAAG
This sequence comes from Lepidodactylus listeri, assembly GCA_029233225.1. Taxonomy (NCBI): domain Eukaryota; kingdom Metazoa; phylum Chordata; class Lepidosauria; order Squamata; family Gekkonidae; genus Lepidodactylus; species Lepidodactylus listeri. The sequence goes on from JARCFY010000012.1 coordinate 56,940,942, forward strand.
CAGGGATTCAGGAGACCTAATTTGCCTGTATTGATGCATTTCAAACACAAAAAACTTCCATTTGGTTTAAAGATGTTTAGTGCTGCTTATATATGCGCCTTGTCCAGCATCTCTCTCTCTCTCTCCCCATACACATACACACTTTAATTGTGATCTGCCTATCTTTTGTCTTGTATTCTATTGTATGTGTCCCGTCCCATCCCGTCCCCCACTAATAGAGAAGACTACTGAGTGGCTGATAGACTGAAAAGGTGCTTTAGCTTCAATGCTGCTTCTTTTGGGACCCCTTATATCCTATGCTGAAATGTACAGTAATTATTTTCATTGATGCGTAACAGGTACTGTTTTGTCTTGAACACAAGGTATGCTCTTAGAGGGAACTGTTTATCCTTCTCTCACAAGCACTTCCATTGTTGCAAACATTGATACTTGGCCAGTGAGTGGTTGTCACTACACTGAGATCAATAGCTCATGTGAACCTCACCCTCTCTTTGTGTATAAGACAAGAAAGGTAGAGAAGGGAGGACAATCATCTTCAATCATTGCAGTTTAAACAGATTTTGAAAATATAAATTGGCAGATTCCTCAGTGTGTCCTGAACTGGCTTGGGCCTTGTGGCAGGCTACCCAGAAATGAACTGCCTGGCCAAGCAGGACAACTGCTTGGGCCCAGCAGAAAGATTCACTTGGATGGAGCAAGGTGGGACCAGGGACAGAAAGGTGTAGTCAGGATAGCCCCTGGAATGGGGCAGTTTTGGCAATGTTGCCCAGGGAAGCTCAGAAGATGTGGAGGCAATGAGCAGATCTCGGTGGAAGAACATTGGCTCTCTGGGTCCAGGTGTTTTGAGGCGGGGCAGGGAACAGAGAAGAGGAGGACGGAGCTTAGCTCAAAGGCCAGGTGGGAAGCTGGTGCTATAAAAAGGGAAGAAGGGGAAATGGGAAGAGGCTGGCAGGAGAAGAAGCAGGGCAAACTAAGAGGCAGGTTGTAGTATTGTGGTTATTCTATTATTTAATGCAATGTAGCCCTGAGATGGGAGAAGTAAACCATATGTTCAGGTGCCTGGCTTGGTAAATAAAGCGACCTGCATATGGAAACAGTGACTGGGCTCATGATTTCAAGACCCCATGGACTCAGGTATGATGTTCTCCTGCCCTCAGAGGTGAAAAAGTACAGGGTGAAAAAGTACAGTAGTTAACCTACTGAGTGGTTTCCAAAGGAAGAGAGGCTGGAATCCAAGCTTGAGTTCATACAGTAATGCTTACTTCACTCAGGCACAATCCTAAGGCCAGGCTATAAATGGTTTAAGATAGCAGCTAAGCCCCACAAAGACATTACTCAGAGACATGTTGGCATCTAGAACTGATCTGTATGTTCATCTCTGTGGGGACATGAACTCTTTCCTGGGGCATGCCATGGGCTTTTTGTGGGAGTTTTTTTCTGGCTAGTGAATTGTGGAGATACTAAAGAGATCTGGTTGTAGTAGTCATGCTTCCTTCTTACTTCCTTTCTTGGAGGACAGGTCCATCAATAGCTACTAGCCACGTTGAGTGAAGGGAACCTCCCTATTCAGAGACAGTAAACCTCTGAAACCCAATGCTAGGTGGCAACATCAGGGGAAGGCTTTGGCCTCTGTTCCCTTTTTGTTGGCCCTCCAGGGTAACTGACTGGCTGCTGTGAAGCAAATGCTGCACCAGATGAACAGCTGGTCTGATCCGGCAAGGCTGTTCTTGTGTTTTTCTTTGTGTCAGCCATTCAAATGGGTATGTGTCTGCAGAAGGGGATTTGATTACCCTTCTTTGCAGTTCCTGGAAGGGTGGTAATTACAGGGTTTCCACTGGATAAACCATGATCCTGTCTGGAATGGAGGGTGCTATGTTTCCTTGTTTCTTTCCTTGTTGTGTTCTGTGTGTGGATAGATGCAGTTTGAGATCAGAGAGGCATATTAGCATCACCATGTGTAGGTTGGCTGCTTTCATGCATGGCTGACACGGGATCATCGGCATACACCTCTGTGGCTAGTGGATGTCAGCAGTGTTGCTGTAGACTTGAGTTTCCTTGGGACTTTTTGCCATTTCATCTCTGCTGAGAGAGCATAGAATATTGACTAGATATGCTGGCACTACACAGACATCAACAGTGCCCGTTAAAGTCACCCCCCCCCCCCCATTAAGTCATCGTATCTGTCTGCCTTGTGTAGGAATGATAGAAAATTGTGGGGGGGGGGGTTATTGGAGGAAGTGACTGCACCGCTTGGGAATAGAGACCATAATGTTATTGAGTTCAACATTTGTATAAATAGAGAGTTGCCCCAAAAGACCAACACAACCACTTTTAACTTTAAAAGGGTTAACTTTTCTGAAATGAGGGGAGATGTGAAGAAGAAACTGAAAGGAAAAGTGAAAAGGGTCAAAAACATTGGGGAAGCTTGGAGACTATTTAAAACTACAATTCTAGAAGCTCAGATAGAATATATACTGCAGGTTAGGAAAAGCACAAATAGGTATAGAAAAAGGCCTGCATGGTTAACAAATAAAGTAATGGAAGGTGTAAAAGGTAAGAAGGATTCCTTTAAGCAGTGAAAACTAGTCTCAGTGAGGCTGATAAAAGGGAACACAGGCTGTGGCAAATAAAATACAAGTATGTGATCTGGCAGGCAAAAAGGGAATATGAGGAACATATTGCAAAAAGCATAAAGACCAACAATAAAACTTTCTTCAAATACATTAGAAGCAGAAAACCAGCCAGGGAAGCAGTGGGGCCCTTGGATGACCAAGGGGTAAAAGGAGTACTGAAGGATGATAGGGAAATGGCAGAGAAGCTGAATGTATTTTTTTGCCTCTGTCTTCACTGTGAAAGATGAGAAGTGCTTGCCTACTCCAGACCTGCTGATTTCAGGAGGGGTGTTGAAAGACCTGAATCAGATTAAGGTGACAAGAGAGGAGGTCCTACGACTGATAGACAACTTAAAAACTGATATCACCAGGCCTGGATGGCATATACACAGTGGAGGGTGGTAAGCAGTGGGGTACTGCAAGGCTCAGTACTGGGTCCGATGATTTTTAACTTCTTCATTAATGATTTGGAGATGGGAGTAAGAAGTGAAGTGGCTAAATTTGAGGATGGCACTAAATTGTTCAGGGTGCTGAGAACCAGGGAGGATTGTGAGGCACAACAAAAGGATCTGTCGAGGATGGGCGAGTGGGCATCAGCGTGGCAAATGGGGTTCAGTGTGGCCAAGTGCAAAGTGATGCACATTGGAGCCAAAAATCCTAACTATAAATACACATTGATGGGGTCCGAACTGGCGGAGACTAACAAAGAAAGAGATCTTGGAGTCATAGTGGATAGCTCAATGGAAATGTCGAGACAGTGTGCGACTGCAATGAAAAAGGCCAATGCTATGCTGGGGGTTATTAGGAAGGGAATCGAAAACAAATCGGCTACTATCATAATGCCCCTGCATAAATCGATGGTGCAGCCTTGTTTGGAATACTGTGTGCAATTCTGGTCACCACAGCTCAAAAAGGATATTATAGCATGGGGAAAAGTACAGAAAAGGACAACTAGAATGATAAAAGGGTTGGAACACTTTCCCTATGAAGAAAGGTTAAAGCGCTTGGGGCTCTTTAGCTTGGAGAAATGACGGCTGAGGGGTGACATGATCGAAGTTTACAAGATTATGCATGGGATAGAGCAGGTAGAGAAAGAAGTACTTTTCTTCCTTTCTCACAGTACAAGAACTCCTGGGCATTCAATGAAATTGCTGAGCAGTCAGGTTAGAATGGATAAAAGGAAGTACTTCTTCATCCAAAGAGTGATTAACACATGGAATTCACTGCCACAGGAGGTGGTGGCAGCTACAAGCATGGACGGCTTCAAGAGGGAATTGGATAAACCTATGGAGCAGAGGTCCATCAGTGGCTATTAGCCACAAGGTATAGATAGAAACTCTCAGTCTGGGGCAAGTGATGCTCTGTATTCTTGGTGCTTGGGGTGGGGGGCAACAGTGGGAGGGCTTCTAGTGTCCTGGCCCCACTGGTGGACCTCCTGATGGCACTTGGTATTTTTGGCCACTGTGTGACAGAGTGTTGGACTGGATGGGTCACTGACCTGATCCAACATTGGCTTTTCTTATGTTCTTATGTTCTCTTATGAGGAAGACATTTTCTCATGCAACAACAAGGTAGTAGTGGCCTCTTTAAAAATATTCTAGCTATCCTGTAAATTGTATTTTCTAGCTGAAAATATAGAATCCTTTTCTTTATTCTTCTGTATGTTTTGTTTTGGCATCCATACTATGAAGAGTAAATCATAAAGCTGCTCTCACAGTGATATAAGAATAGCCAGTATATGTTGTAACAATGCTGCACCAGGTTGCACCTGCCATCGAGGGGAGGTATTGCTGCATTTCTGACTCTTGCTCTTTTGATAATATTAAGCTCTTCTTATGCATAGACTTCTTATGACCACTGAATTCCTATGTGTTTTTGAAGTGTCAGATATTAATGACAGACTATAGACAACTGTTTCTAGGTGAGGTGTGACAAGGGACATATATTTCAGGCAGCTGTAAGAGTGGGGGGCATATAACTCAGAAGGGGGAACCCATTTTGCATGTTGCACTCTTTTCTTTATCCATATATATTCTCCTGATGGATGCTTTGCACTCAGCTACAATAAACGTGTATACGTGTGCAGGCTTTCAATGCACCTATGTCTATGAAGGAACAAGAACCTTTGGGCAGAAATAGATAACTGAGACATTAATTCTTTTCAATTAAATCAAATGAGATGAATGAATAGAGGCCCATCTCGAGCAGTTTTCCTGCAGATTATCTAATCTCTTTGAATGTTTCCATCCACAATACTTCAAAGAGTTCTTTATTCTTCTGGTCAAAATCTTTGTAGGTGCATGGTTGGTTGGCAGTAGATATTCTGACTGAAGTCATGCACACTAGGATACAAAAAAGCCCTGCCTATATGTGTGTGTGTGTGTGTGACTCCCCCCCCACAAGAGTTTAAATTGCCTGAGACTACCCAGGAAAGAGATCTCGGGATCACATTGGAAAGCTCAATCAAGTGCAAAATGGAAAATCAGTGATAGGGATTATTAGGAAAGGGACTGCAAGTTAAACACAAAGTAAACATAATACCGATAAGTAAAGATAAGGCCACACACTGTATACTGTGTATCATTCAGCTTGTCTGGGGAAAGGTACAGTAGAACTAGAATAATACTGTATAAGATTGTAGTGTAGAAATTCACCATTACATACATCTGGTCCATCTGTCTCAAGTTCTGTTTGGACTATACTTATCTTTTGGAAAGTGAAGACTAGAGAGGCGTGGAAGTCTAAAGTTTAATAATAATTTACTGTAGGAGTATCTTATCAAAGCCAAAAATTTGTTTTAAAATATAATAATAAAGATCTCATATGCGTCCATGGTTTCCCATTTAGAAGGTTTGTAAAGCCCATACATCCTTAGTTTACAGAAACTAAGCAGATATATCCGATCCTTTCAATGGATGTTGACTGTTGTTTAAAAATAAACTGGGCACTCGGTCAATGAAGCCAAGTTATTTGACGTTGCATATTGAAAGCTAGCTTAAGGTAAGGGTTGGAGTGCTGGACTAGGATCTGGTGGGTGAAATTCAAATCCCCACCACCACCACAGAAACTTGCCGGGTGACTGTCTCTCAAGCTGACCTACATCATAAGGTTGTTGTGTGGATAAAAGGGAGAGACGCAGAATGGTGTTGTAAGCTGCTTTGGTTCCTCATTAGTATCATGCTCCATTTTTATAAAGTCCCATTGCTGAAAATTGTGGGGAGGTTTGCTGATGTGAATGTCTGGCCTTCTTTCGTTTGAAATGGGTGGGGGAAATCCCTCTTTAGTTAGCTAGATTGTAATTTTAGTAGTAGATCAAAGTCACTGTTGCTGAACTGATCTCACAGAATAAGAAATATACTGTGAGTGAGGCAGTGGTTGTTTTGTGTCTCTCTTGTGTGTGATTGATCTGTTCTTTAATTCTCTCCAGTATTCTGGTACACCTCATGTTAAATGGCTGGCTCATCGACACAGGATTTTGTAATAGGACTGGCAGAACAAATGATAGTAGGTTGCCATTTGGCTATTTTGAAACTGAGATATTAACAGGTTCTATGAAGAGTTACACCCTTCAAAGTCCATTGAAGTCCAATGGGCTTAGAAAGGTGCAGCTCTTCTTATGACAGCACTGAGAGTCTTTAGCCTGTTAGGGATAGAGGATATTCCAGAAGTTCCAAGTACATGGGAAATAAAACACCAGTTGCATTTATTTGGGCCAACCAAAGATCAAAAGACAGTATGTGGTCTTATATGTTATGCAGAGATCTTTCTCAAGCTAGATGTTCAAAACGAAAATGGGGAAAACCCATTTTGAATAATTTCTGGTGGTTAAGTTTTCCTAGGGTTCTACGTTTGAATAAGAGAGTCAGTTCTAACAGTGCCATCCTAAGCAAAGTTGCTCTTTTCTAAAGTCATTGACTTCAGTGGATATAGAAGCATGTAATTCAGTTTAGGATGGTGCTGTAATATTCTTGCCTAACTACAGCAGGTGAGGCTTTGAAACCCTGACTGAAAATAGCAAGCAAGTATGTGTTGGTGCCTCTATATAAAAAACTCAATAGAGATTTTGCGTGCTAGGCTACAGCATAAGTCAGTGTGACCTGCGTGAACCCTGTTTCTGTGAAAGAACACTGAGGAAGAGGGATGATCTTATCTTCAAGGCTCCTGTTGTTTGAAAAGCGGATTGTCATGCAAAATGTTATAGTTGCAGCCTCTAACATGTACGGATTCCTAATTATTTAGTAATGATAATAATGATATCATTTCCCTGTCCTGTTATGGGGGAGTGAAAGAATGCCTTGTGAGCTCTAGCAAGGATAAGTACCTTCCTGAATGACCAGCCAAAGGCATATTAACTCACTTATCTAGGATCAGTGGATTAGCAGTTACTGTATGATATGAACCAGAAGGAAGTGAGCTGGGAAGGTGAAAGGTAACCTAGGAAATGTTTGCTTTCTTTCTATGTCTGTGAAGACTGATCCTGAATAGCTTCTCATGCTGTATGATTTCACTAAATTCAATACCTCCTTTGGGATGAGGTGTGCTAGAGCTGGCCTTGCTGGCTAGGCGGGGTATAAATCCAAAAAAATAAATAAATAAAGTTTCACTTGGAGCAAGGCTATGTAAGCCTGAGGAAATTTTTTTTCAGTGACATTGGTGGGGGTAGACTCTGGGGCAGAATTCCAGGGCCCCGAGCAGACTGTAGCTTATGTTTGAAGTGTACAACTAAAGGGCCTCCCAGTTTGAGAGCCAGTTTGGTGCAGTGGTTAAGTGCATGGACTGTAATCTGGGAGAACCGGTTTGATTCCCCACTCCTCCACTTGCCCCTGCTGGGTGACCTTGGGCAAGCCATAGCTCTGTACCAGCTGTTCTCTCAAGGACAGTTGTCTCAGAGCTCTCTCAGCCCCACCCACCTCACAGGGTGTTTGTTGTGGGGAGGGGAAGGGAAAGGAGTTTTTAAGCCGCTCTGAGACCACAAGTGAGTGAAGGGTGGGATATAAATCCAGTCTCTTCTTCTTCTTCTTCTTCCCCATAAGACCATCAAATCAAGAATCCAAAATTCTGTATCATGGGGCTTCTTCCATGGAAAGCAGTCTGTAGTAGAACAGATTAGTAAACTACAGGCTTATTATGTTTATATTGTAGTTTTTACCCAAAAAAGTGTGGAAATTATGGACATTTAAAACATAGTTTGATGTCCATCTGAGGATGATGACTTATTTGAAGATAAAGATAATGTAATAGAATTGAAAACTCAAGTTATATTGTGAAGGAAGACATTGGGCTCATGGTAGGACATTACCAGCCCTATATATATTCTTCCTCATGTTCTGCTTTATTTGCCTTATTTATGACATATTATTCATCTTGATTAAGAAATTTTTTTGAAATAGGTTACTGAACCTGCTTGCCATTGGAGTTGCTGAATGATTACAGTAATGTCAGCACCTTTGGAACTTGAGCCAATACCAGAAAGGGTTCTAATCCACTGAGTTATTGTAACCTTTCAGTCTCTGTTGGTTTGCATTCAGAAACTTCTTATATTATTATTCAGGGAACATATTATGGGTCATAGATACATAAAAGCTGGCAATGTCTTTGTCTAATTGTAGTCATGTCTACAGATAGACTTTTAGGTATCTTTCAGGCAATTATTATGCAGTGTGAATGTTGTTATATTGCATTGATTATGTTTCCTCTTCTTTTCTGGACTCTGGTGTTGACAGAAGAGTGGAATAATGTACTACAGCAGAAACCCTCAGTGGCCTACAATCAAGCCACTGAAATGGTATTCATATGTCTGACTAAAAAAATGCCAGTTATTTTGATGAATAGGAATGGAGGGTCTCTTTAATTGCTAGGCAGCCTCATTGATATTATTATCCTCCAGAAGACTAGAAGGGGCAGCAATGGAGGGCAGTGGTAAAAATCTTAATAAGCCATGTCTTATTAGCCAAGCTTCACCACAGGATATGGTGAAGCTTGGCTAATTATTAGAGGAAGTAAAACATCCTCTAGGTTTACATGGCTTAGACAGCATTCCCTAAGCAGGTTACTCAGAAGTAAGTCCATTATTCATTGAAGCTTATTCCTAGGAAAAGTCTTTAGAATTGCAGCCTGAATCTTTATTATCAAACATTGTCCTTCCTCTTTGTTTCAGCTGATCTGAATTCAGAGATTTGCATAAGGAATACCCAGTTATTTCTTGTTCAGCAATATAAGATTCCGCCTCCCCCAGAAACCTGACCTGGGATTGCGCAGTGGCTGCAAAAGAGAATTCAGTTTCATGAACACACAACTTACTCACTTTGCTAACATCTCATTTGGCATCAAGAGATTATTATTGCAGCGGTAGAGAGAGTTTAAAATGCAGCTAGCCATGCTTTTAAAAGCACATGGGTGTGAAAGGAGAATAATCCTTCCTAAGCAACGGGAGGGGGGGTTGAAAAGGCACTGGAGACAGAGGATCAAAGAGGTTAGCAGGAAGAGAGCACGTTTCAGCAATAATGAGGTTGCTCTCTGTCAACTCAATATATTAAAAGTATCCTAGTTTGACAACCCTCCTGGCTTTTGCTGGTTGGCTTATTTAGCCCCAGGTGTCTAGGCTTGCTGCTGTCCCCAGCTGAAATGAGTGGCAAAATTCTAATTGGAAGCAGTGAGGAAAGGAATAAGCTTGTGGCCTTGGAAAGCATAAGTACTCTTAAATTATTATCCAGACCAATGCATTGATCCATTTCATTGCATATGCAGCTGGGATTATTGTAGCATACTTCCCCCATTCAGTGCTGCAAAAGGAACCAAACCATTCTGATTATAAAAAAGACTCATCTGCTAACATGGAATACTTTGTGGTTTTTTCAACACTGAGAATACAAGGGAAAAAATTCCGGTTGCTTTGACAAATGCTTACATTCTGTTTGGCACCGTGGAAGTCTCTGAAATCCACTGAATTTGGATTATTTGCTGCACTAAAATGCAGGTTTCAAACAACTGTATGTATCTGATAATCAGTATAAACTTGTAAAATGAGATTGCAACTGACCGGCACAATAGGATTGTTTCCCACAGGATTCTGCAGAAACTATGGTGGTACCAGGCAGTATGGGGGCTAATTTATTAATGAGTGAAGAAACACAATGAAAAAAATCCTATTAATTATACTTATAGCAAAAACGAATAGGAACACTAATAATTTATGTTAGTATTTATTTTATTTGGAGGGTTTCCACACAGCAATCTGATATAGTGTTTTCCTTGTTGTGGGTGCTGATATAGTGCAGTGGTAACAGAGCTTCCATAAGCTAGATTTCCCCACAGTTTCCCTGCCCTTGTCCCCCAGCAGCAGCCATCTCACCTCTCAGGGGCCACTGGGGCTTTTTCAATTTTTTAAAAATTGTCAGTTTCATAGCATTATATTTTCACAATATGTGTAACAGGTTATGTGAATTCTGTTTATCTCCTTCCATTGCAGAGATACGCCTTTCTCCTTATAGCTCCACAGCAGAAGAATCTAGGGATTTACTTTTTAAAAATGAAAGCTGGGAATTCACAGAATCTTGTACACTAATATAGTGTTGCCAGCTTCCAGGTGGGGCCTGGGGATCTCCCGCTTTTACAACTGATCTCCAGCTGATGGAGATCAGCTCCCCTGGGGAAAATGGCTGCTTTGAAGGGTGGACTCTGTGGTACAGCACCATGCTACGGCCCCTCCCCTCCCCAAACTCTGCCCTCTCCGGGATCCACCCCCAAAGTCTCCAGGTATTTTCCAACCCAGACCTGACAACCCTAATAGTGATGTAACAATATAAAATGACATTTTTATGTTAAAAAATACTCCCCTCGTGGTGGAGGTGAGGAAATGGCTTATTGTGGTGACAGGATCATGGGAAATGGCTGCCAAGCTGGTAGGAAAAATCTGATCTTTCACAGGCACACAGCAGCCATCCAGGCTTTACTCAAAGCAGTTTGAGACAGAGCAGAGGAAGTTGGAGAAAGCCCAGGAGGTACAGGATGCTTTGGGGAAACAGGGAAAACTCCACTGCCTAATAGCATTGAACCTGGAGCAGATAACCCATGTGGAAATGGCCTTTATTATTCTGGTACCTGGCTGCCTTGTTTAGAGAGTCCAAGCAGAGTTTAAACTCAGAAAGATGGGGAGAGAATTAGGATAGATAAGTCAAACAGATTTTGCAATAAAATTGTGCTGTTCTTTCCACAATGTTTCTATCAATCATTAGTGGTTTGGAGGTATTATTGATTTCAGTCATCCTGTCTCAGGTGCTTTGCTACAGTTGACATTGAGAATTTCCCCTTATTTGTAATAATTGGTACTAGACTAAGCTGGCCCAATAGCAGGCAAGCAAAAGGATAAAGGTAAAGAGCAGAGAGGCAAATATTTTGTTTTCTTCTCCAGATACTAAGCAGTGATGTCTTTTGCTTGTATTCCTTGGATGCCAGACAGCACAGCACTGTCTGGAGAAGGGGCATGGAGGCAAATGTTTTCCTTGCTCCCAGATGCAACACAGAGGCAATGTCTTCCCACTGATTTGTGTGCCTCAGTCAGTAACACAGAGTGACAGTCTCTGGCAAACCAGTAACTAAAGGAATGGGAAAAAATATCATACACCAATATCACAAAGTGATTAGTGTGGTGAGTGTGCTCCCAGTTGCTATACCAATGGTCTGTGTTGTCTGTCTCAGTCATCTAGTGGCAACTGGAGGTAAATAGCAACACTGCTGAGGGGGCTGGTTTTGCTACTGTGTTAGTGAAACTGCTGCTGCTGCAGATCTATTGTTCAGCTTTTTCCTTTGTCCCCCAAAAGTTGTGGGTTTAATTTGAGCCTGGGTATCCTAGACCCTTGTCAGATACTCTGACCACTATACTACGCTAGATCTGATAGCTTAGGGAGGTTTTAAAACTTCCTTTGTTTTGTAAAGGAGGGAATATTTTCCACTTTACCAGTTTGTGCTGTTTTCACTTTCCTGGCTTCTTATGAGTAAACCATTATGTCGGTTGCAAATAGTAGAGGGATGTTCTGCTAGTAATTTGGGCCAAGATGTTCTGATTCCCTTCAGGCCCTTTATGCAACTTCTATCATCATCCTAAAGGTGGTGTCCAATTTTGAGACTCCAGGCTTTATTTTCAGATGTTACACCTCCCACAAACAATGCGACCTTAGCTTCCATTGCAAATAGCCTGGGTGGGTGGAGTGTACTGGAGATAATTTGGACCAGCACAGTTCCCTCCATTTTTGGCAGTGCAAGTCCCCTGATTATCCTGAAGCTGATGGCTTCAAAGGCTGTATTCAAAGGTTGCTAGATACGTATTCTGCACTTTAATGTTACATCTGTCAAAGGGTTTTGCAGACTATATGCCTAGTATGTGTACTCCACAACTGACGCTGTTACTGTTAGGTGATACTGCTGTAATTTTAGAGCCTTTAAAATGGTCACAACAACAGTATAAGCTTCTAAAATCCTGACTATTGCTTGGAGAACTGAGTGGCCCTGGGGGATACAGATGTTGACCACCTCTGATTTAAATCTGGCAGCCAGTTCTGGAAAGCTAACAAAGAAGGATGTTGACTTTCTTTCTGAGTAAAGGGTTACCAGGAATTGACAATTTACCAGGAATCCCTGTACAAGTCCCTTGGTGGATTGTGTCATAGATTAACTTTTAAGTGGAATAGCAACCCTGGAGGTTCTTTAGTGAGGAAATAAAAGATGCTTCTCTGAAAGAAAGCCTATCTGCCATGTGCAACCTTCCCCTGGCTTGGGTTGTGTGGCTACCCAAAAGTGTTCAGGGACACATGGGCACTCTCTTATTTTTTAAACAATGGTGATGCTCATCAGACTTTGCTGACATTCTCCTTGAAGTAAAGGTCTGCCCATAGACCCCCTTTCCCCCAAATCCTTCTGTATGTAGTATAAAGAAGTTTTGTGGTAGATATACAAAGGGGGCCTTGCTAGACAAATAAGTGCCGGAAGGGATATCTGCAGGTATCTAATTTGAAAACTGGTCTACTGAGTCTTTTTAAAATGTGTCACAATGATTTATTTATCTTGGCTTCTTGAAAGAAATTGAGTTATAAATACTTTTTTTTTTTTGCAGAGTACGCCATTCAAAGCCTGAACATCAAGGGTTATAGCATTCATAAAATGTAAGGTTGCAAATGAAGCTTTGTTTTATTAATTGTATGATTGTAACTCTCACAGCAAAGAAGAATTTTGAGGATTTTGTATTGTATTTTTTAAAAAATCCTCTCTTTGTTGTTGGCAATGTAGTCTGGATGGGCTTACCAGAGTTCCTTAGCTATAATTAGAATGATGAAGTCATAAATCATTGCCGGTTGAGTAAAATAGTTTATAAAGAAAGACTGAATAAAAGAAATCATGAAGGACATGGTCAAAGCTCAACTGAATAATTTCATAACCCTTTTCATCATAATATAAGCTGTTAACTATTAGAGTCTCTCCATTTCATTAAAATATTATTGATACTTTGTTTAAAAGTGTGTATTATAGGGTTAGATCCAGAAATGTTCCACTAATTGAAGGGGAGGTGTAAATTTCCCCTTCTTGCTGCAGACCCCCAATTTGTGCCTCATGCCATTCTTGAGGATCCCCTGTCCTCCAGGAGTAGCATTTTGGGGAGATCAATGGACTACAGTGGGAGGCAAAGAAGCAGGAAAAATTTGTTTCTCTGATAGTTAATGCCTTCTATTAGTGGGAAATTCAGTCTAGATACAACCCATAATTTCCATCATCCCTCTGTTCTAGTATTCTAGAGCCTGTGATTTTCAAGCAGATAAACATTCAAAATGGCTGAAAATTCAAAGTAGCTGAAAATTAAGGTAAATATAGTAGAAAAATAGAAAAACTGAAATAAAAGGACAATATTACCATAACCTAAAAAGACGGCATGCCATGTAACTTGTATAACATAGTGCATATAAAACTATTTCAGAGACCAGATGTGTGGAAAGAACGTGGAACTCACTGCAGACTTCACAAATTGTCTTTAAATTATGTAATGCATTTATGTATCTTTACAGTTCATTGCTAGTGAATTTTTTTATGTGTCATAGCAACAGTTTTTTACATCAGAAGTTAGTTTGATCCATATACAAGTACGTGTTGAATAAAAGGAGGAAACAGACGACAAAGAAAAGCTGAGTGACTGACTTAGTACATATGAAGTTTCTTGGAACTTTGAGATAGGATAAAACAGTGGAACTGGGCATAGCAAAACCAGATGTTCTCACACAAGCCAAGAGAGAAGCCAGACATAATTCACTGAAGATGGCAGTTCAGAAGAATAAAGTTGAAAGAGACCATGGCAAAATAGAACCCTTTTTTTAACCTGTGATGTTATATGTGCATTGTTGTTGTTGGAAACTAGAATAATTTGAAGTGTGACAGTTTGTACAGAAGTGAAAGTGGGGAGTAAAAGTTTGTATGAATATTGTACTAGACAGGAAATGGAGTGATAGTAGCATATAGAGCTAAAGTAGAGAACAGAATGGATAGCTGTGAGGAAATGAAAGTGTTGGTTCTTAAGTTACAGGACTGGCATGGCAGCTGTTTAAGGGAACACAGCGATGTAACTTCCAGTAACGTGGAAGTTACATAATCATGTAGAGGCAGTGCACTTGCATTCACCCCAAACTCTATGGTTTAACCATAGAGTTTGGGATGAATGCTGGAGCGCCATCCAATGTAATTCCATTCCTTTTTGATAGCAAGCAGGTGATCATAGCATTGGTGCAATACCAATTGTACTCCCTTTCCCCAAGCATTTTTCTCCCACTACCCAGCTCAGTGGCAGGGGGCACAATGAGTGAGGAGTGGGAAGTCTTCCACCAAAGCAGGAGACCTGGCCTCCCTGCTACTATTTCTTTGAACACTAATGTGATAATATTAGAAAACAAAGTCATGCACAGGAGGCCACTGTGGGATGTAACCATGTCATTTGCTCTATCATGATCTTGTTTTTTAATTTTTACTTGAACAAGATGGGATGGAGCAGGAATCATATTGCTTCCATAAAGTAAGGACCATCTCAAGTAATGAGTAGCCCTTTCTACAGAAAGTAGCTTGAATATGGACACATGGGAATAAGGATTCCTGTCACAAGTGACAGTTTTCCTTTGGCCGTCAGTGCCTTTCTTCCCCTGAAACAAATTCAGCTAAAGTTTTAATCATCCTTGATTTAAACAATATGGAGATAAGACAGGGAGGGGCCAATAATATGACAAAGACAGATTTAAAAGGGCAACGAATCTATACTCTAGGTCCCAACCCCTTCCCCAAACCCTATGCTTAGTATAAGGTATATATTTTGATTAATAAAATATATCAGGGGCCTTTTGGGGTAAAAAATTAAATGATCCCAGTAGTGCTTTGTAAGCCAAATCAGAAGAACGGCACTATATAGCGGAATTTTGTAGAATAAATCAATAACTCTGCATGCTCCATCAGTGCTTTGCAAGCTAAAACTGAACTGCTTTCCTGCTAATCCACTGAGGACTGCTACAAACCTTACACATTTCCTATGAGAACAGTGCCATTCTCATGTACCAGTTTCAATTTAGATGCAAGTTGAGCGAGGAAAAATATTCTGTTGAAGTGAAATTCTCAGAACAACGTAAAGGCTTTTTCTATAATACATTCAAGATTATGCTGCAAAAAGCAGTGCATTTTAAGGAAATGTTGTGGTATTCATTTCATTCAAATTCAAATACCCTTTTCAAAGCAAAGGTATTGGTGTTCATGTATAGGACACAAGCCTGTTCAATTGTTTAATTGTAATTTTTCACTGTGTAGCACTAGGGAGCTGCACAGAGTATATAAGGGCTAAAGTAGATAGGGTTGCCAGCCCCTAAGTGGGAGTGGGGGATCCCCCTGATTTTGCAGGCTCCTGCCTGCTGCCAGCCAGCTGGCCAGTGGGGGGAGCCCCACCCCCAACAGTGATGACCCCGTGTGACATCCTCGACATGATGGTGTCATACGGAGGTGATGCTGGGAACGTTGCCCAGCAACACTCTGGTTTTTGGGCAAGACTCTATGGTAAGAGCCCAGTTTTACCATAGAGTTTGCCCAGAAACCAGAGCATTGCTGTGCAACATCCCTGGTGTGATGACATCACTTCTGCATGATGTTGCCCCACTCCCCCACTCCTGGAAAGCTCCCTCCCACATCCCACTGGTGCAAGGTAAGGGCCTGGCAACCCTAAAAGTAGCTGTTGAGTTAGGTTCTTCCCAGCCTCTCATTTGCTGCAACCAGAAGGCAGCTTGCTGGGAGTTAAGTTCCCAAGCTCAGCAGTGGGCTGATTTGTATCAGGACTGTGGTGTGGAGGGAGAAGCACCTTTAGAATCCCCCCCCCCCCGGGTGTCATTTTCCTAACCTGAAATGGCCCTGGGGATTATCATTTGCCCCATTGGGGAAAGCATGTGTCGTTTGGCCCTAGGTGTTCCTAAAGCGTGATCACAATAGGGGAAGTTTTGTAAGTACTTATATTCCAAATATTTCATTATTTTACAAGTGTGTTGCTCAGCTATTCACGGTGTCTTTTTTCAGCTGATCAAAGGGATTTTTATTTTTCTGATTAATTAACCAACTTGCATCCCTTCTTAGTAGACATCATGAAACTGGAAGGAAAAAAACTACATGGCAGAGACACCATTGAAAGAGGACGGGGTCTCTCGATATTTCAGATTATGGATTGGGCCCAAAGGTTCTGTTTCAGTAATGGCAGAGCTTTCTCCCAGTGCAAGGAGCTTTCCACTCACTGAATACACTGGTGGAACACACCTCTTCAGCGGAACAAAAACTTCAGCATACAGGCTATGTTTCACCTACACAGGAGACAATGTCTCTCTTGATATGGAGGCATCTTCTGAAAACACAGTATGCTTTGCTGTATACGACATTATTCATATTTATGTGATTTAATCACTTGATTGAATACTGTAGGATTGATCAACTAAAATTTCATTGGGTGACAGCTAAACTGCCAAAGTCTTTTCTTCCAGTGCCATAATGTGGTTTGCCTAGGATGTCTTTCTACTGGAGCGAAGCCAATTTTTTTTGTGTGAGGTTCGTTTTGCATGGTGAAAGGTGACATTTTGGGAACATGAAGCCTTCTTTGCATGAGCAGTATTTCTTCTAGAGAAACAATGCTTTTTGCTGTGAAACTGACATCCCCCCTCCCCAGTTTTGGGAAAGCACTTACTGAGGGAAAGGGCAGACTGTGCTTTGTATATGCACATGCATTGTAGATCTGCCCCCCCCCCCCAAAAAGCTGATGGTCGGTGATACACAGAGCACAATCTGCCCACTCTTGGAAAGAGAATGAATGGATAATACTGCAGCAGCTGTCTTAAGGGAGCCATTGCACACTGCAGGGAAATATGTTGGATCATGATCATGGGCCCTCTTTCTTGCCAGAGGAGGATGTGGATTGTTCTCGTGTCCCTAGGGATCAGCTCACTGCAGAACAATATAAAGAATCTAATATGTGGAGCATGGTCTTGCCAGGTTTTTTTTGTCAGCAGAGCTCCTGTGTCATAATGGACAGAATGTCAGGCTAAGACTGGAGACATCTGGATTCAAATCCCCACTCCGCCAATGAAGCTCACTGGCTGATATTTGTGGCTGTATCTCACATGGTTTCTATAGGGATAAAATGAAGGAGATTAGAACGATGTACTCCCTAGGCTGCTTGATGCAAGGGAAGACTATGAACGTGATAGAACAGAGAAAGAGAGTAGATTTCACACTGTGTAGCACTGCAGGGGAGATAAAAATTTTCACCCTGCTCAGTTTCTCCCAAAATACAGTCAACTGGGGATCTTCTTCTCATGGGTGGGGATGGGTGGAGGAAACTGTTTCATGAAAGAGTGCCCTCTGTTTCAGCCAAGCCATTCTACATCAGAGGACCTTTTAAAAATAATAAGTAGCCCTTTTTGTAACTGAACTTGAATAAGTAAATTTTAAAAAGGGTGTATTGACTCTGGTTATCTCGGAGGAAGTAGACATTGAAATAGGAAGAAGACACGTCTGAAGTATCCTGAACTCAGAAATCTATTGTTCTAGCAGACATACTTGCACAAGGATGAGAATGCCTGGCATTAGGAAAGGGGAAAAAGGCTATTTATACCCAATTTGGAGTTTCTAGGCTGCAGCCAGCATTCCTCGGGAGCCTTCTGGGGTCACACAGGTACATTGACATCATTTCCATCAAAAACTTTTAAGTTATGTCATGATGTTGCAGGACACTCTAGGATTTGCAAAAAGATATGGTTTTAAGTGATGTCAGCATGCTAGTGTAATGCCAGCATGCACCCACATTTTCCATCAATTTCCTCCCTCTGCTGCTTCAGTCACTGGCAAACAATGGAGTTTGATGGCAGGAGATCTCCTGGAGCCATTGGCTTGGATTCCGCTTCCCACTGCAAGCCTCTTGCTCCTCCCTGTCCCTGTCCCTCAGAAGCAGCATTTTGGGAACAGTTTGGTCTGCAGCAAAAGTGGTGAGGCAAGAAAGTTATACCCCACTGATGGAATTCCATTCTATCAGCTGAGATTTTCAGTGGATCGAAACCTGTATGCCTGCAGAAATAACATCCGAATTCTTTGAGTGGTGCCTAGAGGAACCTAGGGGTTGGCAAAACAGGATTTTCTATAGTTTCTGGGTCTGGGTATCTCCCTGTTCCTCCCCATGCCTCAGAGAACTCCCCATGCCTCAGAGAACATTTGATCAGTATGTATACATTATTCAGTCACAACATTTGTATATAGTTTGAGTTCATTGTGGACTGTGGCTGTTTGTTTCCAGCCTACTGATACCTGTGCTTCTTAGGAGGCTATCATTTGCAACTTGCAGTATCCAAAATATTGTGCTCAAACTTTTAAATACCATGGCAGAAAATACTTGACCAAGATTTCCTGGGTGACTGGTCTGCCCTTGACTCTTTTCAGTATGGCTTCGTGCCTGGCTATGGAACAGGGAAGGCCTTAGTTGCTCTGCTAGGTTATCTCTGTTTGCACTTGGATAGGGAAATGCTTCGTTATTAATTTTGCTGGACCTTTCAGCTGCCTTTGACACAGTTGACCATGCAGTTCTACTGCAATGCTTGGAATGTGACATGGGAATTAAGGAGGAAAACACTGGATGGGTTTATATATAGTAATAACAGAAGGTTGTCCTGGGGAGTTCTGAGCCATTAGCCTAACCTGTGGTATTCTGCAAAAGTTTGTATGGCCACCTATGCTTTCCAATAAGATCTTTGAATGAGATTGTCCAAAGTTTGCGATCCAGCTATTATCAGGAAGCTGATGAAGCCCTATGATACATCACTTTAATCTAGTATCTCTGCTCTAAGCCATTTGTTTGTTATAGTCAAGTAGATGAGGGAGAACAAACTGAAAATGAAGCCAGAGAAAATGGAGATGATGTTGGTTGGCACTGGCAAGCCCAGTAATCTGACAGATAACCCTTAACAGGGTGAGTTTATCCCTGGCACATTCTTTCCTTCTTTTCATTTCCCTTTAATCTGATTAAAGCTCCTTGACTAGAAGTCTTGAGTAGTCAAAAACCCATCTGTTAAGTAGCGTCATCTGGACACAACGCTAAACCAGTGGAAAAATCTTGCAACGAGTAAGGTTTGGAAATCTGTCAGATAAAAGGAGTAAAACAAACTTGTGATGAGTCAAAGATGAAAGATTAGGTACTGTGTGAAAAACCTATTTCTAAGGCTAATATAAAGAGAACACCCAAACATATGTATTGAAGTACCAATTTTCCCCCTGAGAACAATCACAAAGGTGGTCTGAGTAAGGAATCTTTTTTAATCTTCTCGTCATAACAGGAGTAGGCTGCACATTCTATTGAGTTAATAAGAAAGTTCTAAAATAATTTGGGATAGCTAGATAAAAAGCATAGGAAGGCAGTGATTTTGGTGGAGGAATACCAAAAAATATGGAAGAGCAAACCCTGAGGGCACGAGACAATTTTAACCAGCAGCACAGACCCAGCACCTGGGGTGGTCTTTCCCCAGAGAGAGACACTCCAAAGTGACCTCTGAACCTCCATAAGCAGTGCCCTATGAAGCCAGGCTTGGCTTAAACAGTGGCTTTTGCTGGGAGGCTAGAAGAACCACATTTTGGCTGAGAAAACTCAGGCCAAAGAAAATTCTCCATGCAAGCAACCCCCCTTCTTTCCTGTCAGCTTAGTCCAAAAAGGACTAAGCATGGGCAAGTCTCTGCCCTTGCCTCAGGTATCTTCTGCTGACCAAATGTCTAGTCTTTTGTCTGTCAAATGTACAGGCAGGCAGGGACAAAAAGCCTCTGGTCTGTGGTATTGTCATGAATGAAGTACGTTGCATGTTTCCACCCCCCTCTCCTGTTTCACCCATGTCAGGAAGTATCTTTGGAATAATCCTCTCATCCCTGTCTCCATATATTTGTCTAATATCTGCATTCTTACACCTATGCCAGACCCATCAAGGTAAACATTAACTCTCCATATATAGTGAATGGTCTCCCATTCAGGATCATCCTGCCACACATTAAGAAACATCACTCCTTTTGTCTGGCACCAGGGAAACACTAGACCACTCTATTGTTCCACAATGGACACCCCCAGCACAGTCATCCAACACCTGGCTTCTATTGTTAAAGCCTGACTCTGCCCCCTCTGGAAGCTCATTGGCCACATCTAAGCCATGCCCATCCTGATGCCACGCACCCCTGGGACTCATCATTGGTCCGGGTGATCTATTGTTCTCAGCTGAGTGAAACCAGCCCCTAATACCTTCCATTGGTCTCCATTGTTTTCCAGTGCCTATATCCGTGTCCACATGGTTTTAGACCGTGTGTGTTTCTGCCCTGATGCCAACTGGCAGGCCACCCCTTTACCCTCTGGGTTTAGGCCATAATCCTTTCTTCATGGACCTTTGCATATCTGGAAAGGTAGTGTCACTCCATAACGCACCCCCTCTATTCCCTATCAATCATCTCTGCTTCCTTAGTTCTGTATTGTGTGTATGAATGTTTGATTATTGTTTATAAATTTAAGAATCCTGCAGTAAAAAGATCACTGCTTTAGTTATCTAGTCTCTGCGTCTATTTCTGTGACCTGGACAAGGTGGGACTCTGGTATATGAAGGCCATGATCCTGTAGTTATGCCAACTGCACATTAATATCATAATTCTCCAACCTTTTATTAAAGCAAATAGAGCAATTTGGCTAACAATGTGCTCAAGGAATCCCTTTCCTGGATTCTTCTTAATATAGGACTTAATATAGGCTGTGGGTTCCAGGCCCTGAATAATAACAAGATTTAGTCCAATAAGATAGAGTTTTGTGTCAAGAATCTTGGACCAAGAGGATTTATGAGAATCTGCTTTTAATAAAGATAAGTATCTGGAGTTACTATAGAGCACTTTAAAGTACAAATTGAAGGCTGGTTGCCAGGCTTTCACCTCCAAAGATGGTTGACCCAATTCTGCTCATAAGGACACTCCAGCTATGCATTTTGATGTGTTGGTCAACTTACGGAGGAAGCAAAGCAGGGGGAGATCTAAGGACTCTTTGACTGATAAGAGGCTGGATGATCTGATGGATCTACGGGAGTTTTTTTCTGTTAGAAAACAAGCAAGTGTGGTAGCTAAATGTGCTTTCCCCCGGATCCATCTGGTGTGGAAGTTAGTGCCATAGTTTGACTCTGCTGACCTAACCATATTGACCAACATTACAGTAACCTTGAAACTTGACTATTGTAACATACACTTCATGGGGCTGCCCTGGAAAACAACCTAGAAACTTCAGTTGGTACGAACTATGGCAATTTGGTTTATTATCTGGAATATGCCGTTATGCAGACGCTATGCCTGTTCTGAGAGCACTGCATTGCTGCAGAAAGCATTATTTGTATCCAGGTTCAGTTCAAGGTGATGTTCTGGTCCTGAATAATTGAAATAGCTTACATAAGAACAGCCCTGCTGGATCAGGTCAGTGGTCCACTTAGTCTAGCATCCTATCTTAAACAGTGTCCAACCAATTCCCCTGGAGGGACAAGAACAGGACATAGAGGCCGAGGCCTTCCCCTGATGTTGCCTCCTGGCTTTGGGATTCAAAGGTTTAGTGCCTCTGAATGTGGAGGTCCCCCTCAATCACCATGGCTAGTAGCCACTGATACACTTACCCTCCATTAATCTATTTAATCCCCTTTTAAAGCTGTTTATTCCTGTGGCCATCACTACATTCTCTGGCAGTGAACTCCATGTTTTCGTCACTGTCTATGTAAAATAGTATTTCCTTTTGTCTGTCCTGAACCTAATGCCCATCAGCTTCATTGGATGTCCTCCAATTTTAGGATAGGGAGTATTTTAGGAGAGGGAGAAAAATTTCTCTTAACTCTCTCCACCCCATGCATAATTTTATAAACCTCTATTATGTCCCCCCCTTAGTCGTTTTTTATTACAGTTTCTATTAATTTTCCTGGGACAGACATTAGGCTGACTGGCCTGTAATTTTCTCTGGTTCTCCTTTGGATCCCTTTTTAAAAATTGGTGTAACGTTTGCTAGTCTCCAGTCTTCTGGTACAGCAGCTGAATTTAGCGATAATTGACCTACTAATCCGTATATACCTATCTCACATCTGAGTTCCTTAAGAACTCTTGTGTGTACGCCATCCGGACCTTACTATTTTTAAATTTCCGCACTAGATGTAGAACTTCATCTCTGGTCACCTCAATTTGGCTCAGTTCTTCAGACTCCCTTCCTGAAAATAGGGGCTATGGAATGGGTACATGCCCCACACTTTCCATAGTGAAAACAGAAGCAAATAAGTTGTTGAGCTTCTCTGTCATCTCCCGATTTCCTTTAGAAATCCCTTTATTCTTTTGTCATCCAAAGGCACAACTGCTTCTCTGGCTGGTTAACATTTCTTTTGCCAGAGCCTGTGGTCCCTCCTATTCAATTCATTGGGGTAGACCTTCCACTTTTTTAAAAAAGGCCTCTTTTCTTTTTATAGCTTCCTTGACTTGCATTGTTAATCACGCAGGCCTTCTTTTAGACTTGGCAGTATCTTTCCTAACCTGCGGAATGCATTCTGTTTGGGCTTCAATTAGGCAGTGGTCACACGCACCAGTTGAAGTGGAGGGGAAGCGAGACTATTTCCTCTGGAGGAATTTGACCCACAGTTGCAAGATCACACAGCCCTTTGTAGCAGCAGGCGCAACCCATCACTGTGTGATCAGACGCAACCGCGGGTGAGTGGGTTTGGGGTTTTTTTGCCATTTGTTTCCCATGTGCATAAACGAGGAATCACACCTCCGCACTGAGGGCCCCCTATGGAGTATGTGATGATGTGCATACTGTGAAGAGGGGAGGAAAAAATGGCACTGAGCTGGGATGGCCTGATCAGACCATCCCAACGACATGAGTGTGTGCTTGCGCGACAGGGGAAAGCCTGTCTGTGGCCTGTCGCAACCCGTTTACTACCAGATTTTCTCTGGTGTCTTTTTACTCCACTTCTGCAGTGGAGCAGCATGGGATGCCGATGACTGCGGGACGCTTCCTAGATGTTGCTGTCTGATTGCGCCCTTTACATCCATCGGGCATTTGTGCCTGTGTCGGATCTACTGGCGCAAGTGATCACAGCCTTAGTGTGGTTTTAAACAGCTTCCAAGCATCCTCTAGGGATTTAACTCTCTTGCATTTCCCCTTCAGTTTCCTTTTTACTATTCCCCTCATTTTTGTAAAGTTCCCTCTTTTGAAATCAAATGTTACAGTTTTGGACTTTAGGGGTAACTTTCCATTAGCCTGAATGCAGAACTTAACAGCACTGTGGTCACTGTTCCCAAGTGGTTTACAACAGAAGAGGAAAGAAACCAGCACTTTCCTATGAAGCAAGTAACATGAGCTATGATATTTATGCAAAAGATTTCACAAGATAATGAAGGGCTGTGGCTCAATGATACAGCATTTGCTTTACATGCAGAAAGTTCCAGTCTAGAACATTTATACTTGAAGGACTATCTCTCCCAGAATAAACATATGTGGCAGTTTTTATCTTTGGAGTCAGATTTTTCTACCCCTCCTCATCATTAAAACAACACTCCTTAATTGTGAACCTTTTTTGGTAGTAGCACCCATGTTGTGGAATGGCCTCCAAAGACACCCTTCAGGAAATTGTGCAAAGTAGAATTATTCAGAAGGGCTCTGGCATGTAGGTATGTTTCTGGTCTGTTGTGCTAGGAGTTTATTGCTTTTAAAAAACAGTTGTACCTTAGCTGCATTTACACAGCATTGATTCTCCATGTTGCTTTTATTATTGCTGCAGAGGCATTCACAATGGCAATAATGCATACCCAGAGTCAGGTGACCATTGAATTCTTGCCCTGCTCTAGCTGTCTTGTAGCTCTCTGTTCCCTTTCCTTTCCAGGCAATCTGGAGAAAAACAGCCTGCTCCTTTCCTCTTACGCCTCGACAATAGAAAGAGACTTGCTTTTTTCTTCATTGAATACAGGGAGTTCAGAGGTTCTAGTAGATCATGGCAGTATATTAAAATGTAATTTCACTGTGGTGCGATAGCAGCTATCAGTTTCTTCTTTTAAAAAGCCTTCAGATCTGGAAAAATTATAGAACTAGATACTAGAATTTTTTTTAAAAAAACAAACCACTCCAGTTAGGAAGCAAAGGTGGAACAAAACATCCATGACCTTGGTATGTTTGTTTAACTGGAGTTTTGTAGTCTATGGCTGCAGTTACATGTACTGAATAATCCACTTTCAATCTACGTTCAATGCATTCTCCAACGGGATTTTGCCAGTTCACACAGTAAAATCCAGTTGGAAAGTGCATTGAAAGTGGATTATTTAGTCTGTGTGATCGCAGACTGTGATTGTTTTTCACTATTATTATTAACTGCCTTTGGTGCCTAACTGGAAAAGGAAGGCTAAAATTGTTAAAAGTAAAGAAATGAAGCATTGTAGAAGCATAGTACATTATTTGCATTTCAGGGGTGTGATTACTAATAAGTATTTTAGAGTTTTGAGGATCTTCTGGATGGCCTAGGCTAGCCCTCACTGGATATCAAAACCTTAAGCAGGATCGGCCCTGGTTAGTACTTGGATGGGAGACCAGCAGGGAAGTCCAGGGTTGCTACACAGAGGTAGGCAATGGCAAACCACCTCTGAATGTCTCTGCCTTGAAAACCCCACGAAAACCCCATAAATCACCTGTGATTTGATGGCACTTTCCACCACCATAAGGATGTTTCCCCTCATTAAGGAATATTGCCCCTTTATCTCCCTGCCCCTTTATCTCCCTATCTCCGTATATCCAGTACAGAATATTGTTACAGCCCAAGTATGCAAATTATATACCTTTTAGTCTTGTACTTTTCCATGGATAAGTGAAGGTGCACCACTTCCTGTTTCACCCGGTAATCAAACTGTACTTCAGTCACTTTCCGTGAATGGGTTTTAATGTAGTCTTCTCAAAGTCAAGCTCTAGTATGTTCTCAAGTTCCTATTTCAAATCACCACTATATAATTACAAAAAAACCCACCCTTCCTCTAACGCAAGAATTACAAGCACAAAAGGATTCCAGGAAACAATCAGATAAGTATTCATTTATTTAACTCAACATATAGAATTATGGTGCCAATAGCTCCTTCAAAGTTAAACTCTGAATTAGCTAAAGAGTGTTTTTAAACTTTTTTTTCTTTTTTCAGAGATTCACACTGAAATCCTCTGGAGTTCATTGACTATGGTAAGGAATTGCCTCCAATAAATACATGTTTTGTGCAAAGACCTTTTTCTTTTCCATTGATATCACAACTATGTTTTGACAGATACATATAACTTAGCTATTCTGTGTCACAGAATGTATCCCACATTAACATTTCTTTTGAAAAGTACAACATGGTTGATTTATCTGCCTGGATTGTGGGGTGGTATATTATTGTTCTCAAATGGGTCATTTGCATTCCCATACAGCTATTTCATTTAGGATTATTCAATGGGCAACTCTTTATGAAGATTAACTGAGTACCTTTCATTTATTTTAATGTGTGCTTCTCAAGACCAACAACATGAACATGGTTATTCATTATGTCATTGAATTGCATTTATTTATTAGATCTATATCTCACCCCTGTCCCATAATGCTGGGCTTGGAATGGCTCACAACATTTTAAAAGATATACAATGGAACCATAAAGTTCATAGGTAAAACAGTCAACACAGTTAAAATCTTGACATTTTCCTGGTACCTAGAAATATTCCAAAGAGAAAACATCTGGCAGACCAATAACTGCTGAAAATAAAAGGATTAACGAAAGACCTGCTAAAATAATTCCCTCTTGCATGCCCTGTGGAACCTTGGCAGGTCCAAAGGGAACATGTCTCCTCTGATAAAGTAGTCCACCAATGTTTGAAAAAAAGTAATAATTTGAGGAGATACCATGTGTGGGGCATTGTGTTACAGCTTTGTCCTTCCTTGAACCATAAGAAGGTCAGGCCAGGCTTTATTTGCTGTACTACATTTTTGTCTTGTCTTTTTTGCCATCATGGAACTCAAGGTGAAGTAAATTGGGTTCCCTGGTGGATTCTAATTCAGGGTTGGCCAGGACCTTACTGCTGCATCATGGGCCTGCCAGCCAAATTCTGGGATCCCTGGGACTCTTTAGATCTATGGTCCTAAGCAGGTCTAGGGAGACAGCCACCTTTGCAGCTTGGCTAGGCTTGCCAGACTCCTGGGTGTGGGTTCCCTCGATTTCAGGGGCTCCAATCTGTCACCGGCCAGCTGGCCAGCGGGGAAGCCCCACCCTGAAGAGCCCCCTCCCACAACTATGTCATTGGTGCAATGATGTCACATGGAAGTGACATCATCATGTCAGGCATGTCACACATGACACTCTAGCATTTGGGCCAGAACTGATGCCATTGGACCAACTGTGTCATGTGCAGCAATGTCACCCCGCCCTCCCACCTCCACCCCCGCATGGCTGACATCAGTTAGTGTGTACAAGGCCAAGTTTGCAGATACTGGAAATAATAGGTGTTTTGATTAATGAGCAGAGTGGACTATCATTCTTCCTACAAAAGAAGATGGCTCTGATAGGTTTTTGTACACAGCGTTTCCACCAGTCCTTGTTCTGTTGCAGAATTCTTTTTGGATCTGTATAGATATGGCACATTTCCATGCCCCCTTCTGTGTTGATCCAATATTTTCATTAAGAGGTTGTGCATTCATAGCTTCTCAGTCACTCGCTTTGCGTTTGCTAAATTTTATATGAGGAAGTGTGTTAATCCCTGCTTTTGGGGGGTGCCTAATGCCTCCCCAAGTTCAGTCTATAAAAACTATTGATTGCCTCTCAGACAGTGACCCTTTCTCCTATCTGCCTGCACTTTTAGCAGGGAGGATCCCTTAGGACGGTGATAGGTTGAATTTCTGAGAATTTCTTCCCAATTGGATTGAAATACAAAGTTAGTGCCAGAAATGTGTTAACTATCTATAAAACAGGGACGTTGTCTCCTATCTGTCTGGAATTTGGCAAAGCAGGACCCCATGTGTAAGGCATACACACTCCGAGAATTCCATCCCAGTTGAACGGAAAATGGAAAAGTACAGCCAGAAATGTGTTCTCCATTGAAACCAACAAAGACAAAGAATAGGACAAAGAAATCCAAACATGTGTAATGATAATAATTAATCTAAAGATTTAAACTTTAACATTAGCTGAATATGAATACTTCGGGGAGTGTATACCTCTAGTTTCTGCTTCTTTCAATCTCTTCCAATTTGGGCTTAGGCTTCCTAAAGCCTCAGAGTAGCTTCAGACCAGTTAGAATGGAGTTTTCTTCCTTTCCACCCTCTCTGTGCTCCCAGCTGTCAGAGAGCCACAAAAGAGTCTTCAGCTTCTACCGCCCAGGCTCTAAGGCTGAGGACAGACTGGCAATCTGGAGCGAGATGAATGTGGAGGAAACTGCTGCGGGGGAAAAACTCCCTGGGGCTGGCCGTTCACACCGGCCAGTGTATTGCGCAATGGTGCCAATATGGAGCATTCAGACTGCTGCAGAGTGGCCCCACATGGGCCGGCCTCTGCACCTCGTGATAGGGCTGTTTCGGCAATTTGCACATGTGCGCTCATGCGCAAACTGGCAAAACGCTGCGTTCACACTGCCACCTCCGCTTGCCTCCCGCCTTCTTCTGGTTCACACTGCCTGGAAGCGGGAGACAAGCGCAAGACAGCCCCTGGACACTGGTTTCTCCCGGTGTCCTGTTAAAGCGAGTGGGTGACGGGTAAGTGCGAAACGGAGCCGACGGACAGATGCGCATGTCTGAACGTGCTCCCTTCTTCCACTTCCAACGCGGGGCTGTCCCGCTTTACATTGCCAGTCTGTCCTCAGCCTAAATGTCTGCAGACTCTGCAACTCTCTTTCGCTCTAGCCTGCTTCTTTTGAGACATTTGAGCCTTGCCTACCCATCAGCTGTGTTGCCCTGACAGTGAAAGCCTCAGCTCTCTAGGGCTCAGTCCTGTTGAGAGCTGCTTGTTTTGGGGACATTGGCCTGCTGCTGTGTGCCTCCTGGCCCTGGCATCTTTTCTCTCTTGGTCTTCCTGAGGGTGGTTTGTCTCAAGTGGGAAGCCCAGGGCACAGTCCCAGAGATAAATAAAAATGTTGAGTACTACTTCAAAGCAATGTATCGAACAAAATGTACCGAGCCAGTTAGTACTTTTAAAGTGGACTGTCTTGCATTTCAACAGCACCGATCCCCATGGAATATGCCAGTCTTGCAGCCAATTTGACTGGTGCTCTGCAATTAGTTGTGTTGGAATACTTAGGAATAATAATCTGCTGATAAATGCTGCCTTTGGAATAATATAATATGCCTTCCTAGGCTGTGACACACTTTGTCTGAAAAATTAGCATGCCATTTTCCTGATGAGGAGAAACGGTTTTAACTGCCTGATTGGTTAAAGCAGTCAAATAAAGTAGAAGAAATTAGGCGATGTCAGATCCATTTCGTCTACTTTAAAATTAAACTTTATAATTCAAGCTATTTATATGTTTGATATTACAAATGGTAGCAGCTCAAGTTACTATTCCAAATAATTAGAATTGATATTACTTTAAAAAGCATGAGTCTTATGCAACTGTGTAATAGACATTCCTTACAGCAAATATTTTTTCAACATGTTATATGTGTATGTAAACATATACAGGTGCGGGTTTATGCCACTGGTTTCTCTGCAACTTGTAGAACTGATGCTATGTTATTTTGGCAGCAGATTCCCCATGTATTCTTATTTTGGGGTAGTTTTCTCCTTTCTCCTTTCTTATTTTCCTTCTAGGTCCTTTGCAACACAATTCTTCCAATTATTGTTCAACAGCTTTTGTGTCCCTCTCAGCAGGAATTTATCACAAATGCACTCCTGCTGTCTTCATGTTGCTTCATGTTCTAGTGTTAATTTGATCCAGGAACTTAATTATGTTATCCTGTGCAGCAATATCAACCAGGTGAAGGACAAATGTGTGCATATCTGTGTGTGCAAGCGCACATACAGACACATGCTTTCTTCCTCCTCCAATCCTAATCTTAACCCATCATTGCAATACTTGAATTATTTCTCCATTGACCTTAGAACTAATTGTCTCCTGGGCCTTTGTGGGTAATTATAACTCTCATACTCTTACACTCGCCTAAGTGTAAAATGTTCTAACTTCCTTTCTATGATACCCATGTCTGTCCATCCCAGCCTGTTTATCAGTCTGTCCGAATCATACACGAAGTCCTTAGTCATATAACTGTAATCTTCTGGGAAACTGGATCAGTGATAGAAGAGGCTATGCTTCCATAATATAATTTAATCCAAACATATATTAATGGAGGGGGTATTATTGTTTAGTGTGGCTTCTTAAATAATCACCCTAACAATTCTAAATGTAGCAGAGGCTTGAAGTTTAGCCTGCAACAGGCATAAATTCAACAGGTGCAGACTTCCTTGGTATGGAATACTGCTAAGGAAAACTCCGTATGAAAACTTCCATTTAGATATTCCATATAGACCCAGTGTGTCTGATGTACCTTTGGACACACATGGATTTTCCCAAAGGGCCAAATTGCGTCCCCCAGACCATTTCAACTCAGGAAAATGGGAGAGGGGAGCAAGCTGAAGCACCTTCATCTACAATGCAGTCCCAATTTGAACTGGGCACTGTACTCATGGCAGTTGAGGAGAACTTGCAACTCATATCTAACATTTTACATAATCTGAGGATCCTAGACCCTACCTGTGTTCTCTTTAATATGTAAATCATAGATCTTAGAAAGGTAAGGCTGGATCCAAAAAAGGGGTGATTTTTTGCTCATGCCTGGAGTCTTTTAATGGGGATGAACTCTTTCCATGAACAAAAAAGGGTCCCATTGACCCCAGTTTGGGACTAGTCCACTGACCTCCAAATTGGTTTAGTTCTTTGCAAAGAGGCTTTTCTACATAGTCAGTCAAATTCTTCTTGAAATTTACCAGCAAGGTGTGCTATATACTGTTCAGTATGAACTTTAACTGTTGTCCAACTGTTGTTGAAATGTTTTCTTTATTTGTTTGTATTTAAAATTGTCCTCAGAAAACACATGGCCTACCCCTGAGATCTGTATCCAATTGACTGCATAGTCCATGGTCAAACTCCCCGACTTGAGAAGCTGCTATGGAATTTTACATTGGCAGGCTTTGGGGGCAGGCATCACAGTGGAATACTCATCCAGTCTAGGGCTGTGTGAACTGGTAAAATCCAATTCGAAAGTGCATTGAAAGTGGATTATTTAGTGTGTGTGACTGCAGCCTAGGTCTCCTTTCCATTCTTTCTCTCTAAAAGAGCTCCCCAAACTATCCTGGCTTTTTGAGACCAGGAACTAAAGAAATAGTTCCATGAGCCTTAGAAAAATGTGGTTTCCTGGAACTGCAGCCCCCACTCTTCTACTACATCCTGGTGAATTGTTTTTGAAATGGAGAGGAGATTCTAAAGCAGTTTGTACTTGGAAGCAGCAGCTCGAAGAGGAAAAGAATTCCATTGGGTTATACCCAAGTACCTAAGAAACAATATGGAGATTGGGCCAAGTGTTTTTATAGGAACCGCTATTGTTTTTTCCCTTAGAATAGTGTCTGCTTTCCCCTCTGCATACCTCTTTACAAAATCCTAAACAGGTTTATTTGGAAGTAAAGTTGATTTGTATTTATTACGGTTCTACTAACTTTACACAAAATATCCTGAGTACCATTATGTGTGGGTGTGTGTACAATGTCCAGTTAACATCTTCCATTCTTTCAGATATGTCCAAAGCTTATGCAAAGTCAATAGGGATTTTTGCCATTTCCCCCCTTTGAATTACAAAGGTCTTCCAAGAACTATCACACAAAGACAAAGGTTTTCTCTGCAGTCAGGGCCCGTGCTATCCTTAGGCGAAGTTAGGCGCCTACCTAGAGGCGCAGACTTCACAGAATGCAGAACTGCCTGCTTTCCCTCCCTCCCTCCCTCCTGGAGACACACAGACTTGTAGGGCGCAGCTCACCCCAGGGTCAGGAAGGTGAGCAAACCCTCCGCATTGCACGCAGCAGCCGGCAGCGCCAGCACGTCTGCCTTCCCTCAGAGCCCCATGGCCACCTGGTGCACTTAAACCCTCAATCTGGGCTAATCCCCTCAAGAGCAAGCGGGGTTTGTGGGCTGGGGATGGAATGGGGGAGTGGGAGGCAGGCAGCAGGAGAGTGGCAGCTTTGGAAACTTTCCCCCCGCCCTGCAAACATGTCTCTGGCACCCCACCCCCCACCCCATTTTCAGGGGGATCGTTTTGGCCCAGAGTCTGCGAAGGCAGTGGGAGAATGTTTATTTTCTCTGGCGACTGTGATGGGGAAGAGGTGTAAGTGCATAAGAGCCAAGGGAGGCGGAGAAAGCAGGCACCCCCCCGTTGCCTTCTCTAAGGTTGGCCTGCACTTAATTGCGCCCCTGCGACTCATGAGGTTTTTTTTTCTGTGCCAGGCTTGGACCTTGAGGGGGGGCCTGCAAAAATCCCGGGCCAGTCTCCATCCTCTTTCTCTCCCCTTCTGTGCCACCATGAGGCTGGCCGTGCTCGAGGCACTCTGGCCCTGCCCGCCTTCAGCTCCCTTTGTGCTCTGCTGCCACTGCCAATGAGCCCCCCCACCCTCCCAGCCACAACAAAGCCCTGCTCCATTTGCTCTCTGCCCCCACTGCCCGCTGCCTTCCTTCCCTCTGCTGGCCAAGGCAAAATGCACCGGTCCTGGCCCTGTCTGCAGAGAATGAGACCGCCCGCTTCAGCCTTGTGGCTCTTCACATTGCAGCTCCCTCCTCAGCACCCGCCTGCCCGCCCTTTCTCCCCTCATGGAGCACTGAGGCGAAGCGCACCTTTTTGGGGCTCTGGAAAGGGTTGCTTCGCTGCCTGTCTTCCCTTTCCTCCCCTCCTCGGTGGTGGAATGCAGAGTCATCCATGGCCACCTGAGCTGATGGTGTCCCAACTGCTGCAGCAGCAGCTGCCTGGCGGAGGCAAGGTGATCGCACCTCATTCTGGATTCCCGCCTTCGGAATGCCAAAGAGGGAAAGGGGGCAGTGGCAGAGGGGAAAGCATCTGAACAGTTTATAGCATGCATATTTCCAGAGGAGGAGGTGCACTAGTTTATTGTAGCAAAATAAAATAAATCCAGTGGCACCTTCAAGACTAACATTGATTGCAGTCAGAGCTCACTTCTTCAGATGTTACAGAAATTATTTCCCACATTTTTATAAGGAAAATTACAGAAGGGGAGGGGGGAAATTGAAGAGTTAGGGACAGAGAATGGTTTGGCATGAATCCCATCTTAAATCTTTCATCACATCAATGATTTGTGCTCATGGTAGCCAATTCACATGGTTTGTTCCAGGGAGGAGAATTCATGAAATTTCTAAAGTAATTGCATGCAATTGTCTCATTAGGTTGTAGGAGCACATTTCATAAACTAACTTACACCTGGTTTTTGATAGCACAATCCTGAAAGGGGGGGGGGGGAGAAGGGCTGAGAGAAGACCCAAAACCTGTTGGAGGCAATATAAGTTAATGCTGCAATCTATAGGCACCCTTGCTTGGAAGTGAACCACTTTGGGCTGCAGAGGGGAGACAGGACGCTGTCGGTGAACTGGGGGGGGGGGGAACTGGTGAGGATAATGTTAGATCGCTGGAAAAGGGGCTGATAAGTTTTCTAAATTAAAGACGTGCGGGTATCAAGAGCCTAAGAAACTCAAAGAGGACATCCAATGTTAGCTATATTTGCTGCCATTCACAGGTTTTACCAATTGCCTTAATCTAGTCTTAGCTCTAATTGGCCCTTCCTGGCAACACCCTCCTCACCTGCTACCTATATGTAATGGTTGGTGTGACTCCGTTTCAGTGTACCTGAAGAAGTGTGCGTGCACATGAAAGCTTACACCCAGAATAAAACTTTGTTGGACTTAAAGGTGCCGCTGGACTCAAACTTTGTTCTAATGCTAAAAGCACTTTGCTGGGAATGAGCCCCATAGGGTTGCCAACTGCTGGTTGGGAAGTCCCTGGAGATTTGTTGGGTGGGTCCTAGGAAGGGAAGGGGTTGGGGAGGGACCTCAGGAGGGTATAATGCCATAGAGTCTACCCTCCAAAGCAGCCACAGGTTTACCAATTAAAAAAAAAGAAATTAGCAATGTCAAATGTTGTTTTTCATTCTTCCTAAAATGCATTTATGTTTGAAAATTGGTGGGCGCACTGGTGGTGGTGGTGGTGGTGGGGGCGCCAGAAGGTAGCCTCACCTAGTGTGCAAAAAACCTGGCACCGGCCCTGTCTGCAGCCTCCTCATACCACTCAGATTCAAACCAAACATCTCGTGTAAACTAATCACATGATGTCAGAGCCCCCAGAACAATGAGGGCTCCTGGCTCCCTCCTCTGAGTGGCCCTGCCTTCCCAGGTCACAGTATGAAATGCTTTCAAAAGGTTTCTTTTGAAGTGATTTGCTGTGCAATCTGTCAGGAAGGGGAAAGATCCTGCAGTTCATAAAACCCAAGTCCAAAGCCCATTCAGGCATGTAGAACTAATTGAATGGATCTTGAATCCTGCCTGGTATTATTAAACAGCCTAGATTTGCTGTTTCTGAAAATGAAACCAATTGCCGTGGGATGCAAATTTCTGAATAAACCTGGGCCCCCCCAGCCAGCCACAGAGATCTGCATGTGGGCATGGGTTGCCATTCACACAGCTGATGCACACATATCGATGAGAGCCTTGGTGTGCATCTGTATCCATACTGCAATGCTCATTCAGCCCTAAACAAATTAGATGAATGCATCTCTTGATAGGGATGCACATTCCCTGGCATCTGCAGTTAGAGAACTTCAGGTACCAGACAGAGAAGTAACTGCTGAACCGGATGGACCAGGGCCCCGATTTGGTATCAGGAGCTTCATATTGTTTTCTCATTCACTCACTGGGCTGCATGATTATTACTTAATATTGTATTGGCTGAATTTTCTTTCCTGAAAGCTGAACTTGCAGCTATTTACTTTCTGTCACCACCAGAGTTCTAGGCATTGGGCTAGAAATGTAGGAGTAACAGACTGTTCAAACACTATAATCTGCAGAGTGTAAACATGTATGGAATGGGGGGAGGGGATCGTGCTGATCAGCCAGATTCCTGTCTGCAGTCTGTATAACTGGTGAATAAGTGCCTATGGTTTTGTATCCCTGACTGCTATCCCCTACTTATGCCAGAGTTCCCTGACTTGTTTACAAAGCTTACATGCATGTGGTAGGCTCTGGATTAATGTAGGTGTGGGGTCAGTGGACATGGTCTGCTGCCATATGCATATTTATTCTTTCCAGACTGGAATTTGTGAACTGGTCGTTGACTGTAACGATAAATTTGATTGATTGAACTGTCCCACAGCTTTTGCCCAGAAGATTTCTGTTACCAGAGAAGCCAGAGCCAGTGTGACGTAGTGATTAGATTGTTGGATCAGCATTTTGGAGCTGTAAGTTCATATCCTCAGTGTGCCATGAAGTGTGTTGGGTGACTTTGGGCCAAACCCTCTCAGCCTGACCTACCTCACATGGTCACGGTCATAATAAAAAGAGGAGGGGAGAAATATGTAAGCCACCTTGAGTTTCTTGGAGGAGAGGAGAGGATGGAAGACAGGGATGGGATCATTTATTTACAAGGGAGTAGGTAAGAATTGGCTGGTGAGGGGCTAGTATGATGAGCTTGGACTAGAATAATAAATAGTTTTTCACAATAACTCTCATGCTTCACATAAACTTTTGTCAAACCTCTGTAAACTTTCATGGAAAACATCTTGTCTGGATCTCTAGCTTATCCAGATCTATTTTCAAGTGTGACACTCCTCCAACTGAGGCCTAATCACTGTCAAGCAGAGCAGTATGACTGACTTCATGCCTGTCAGAGATGACACTTCTGCTAATATATCCCAGAGGGCACTTGCCATCCTTGCAACATCCACATTTCCAACTTGTGTTCAATTTGCAATTCGCAGTGACTCATCAGATCCTCTTGAGCAACAGCAATACTCCGACATTTGCCATTTACTTGCATTTTCTATTTTCCCCTCAGTGTAACAGGCTAGACTTTTCCCTTAGTAGAATGTCATCTCTTTTTAACCCCAAGTTATCTACTTTGTCATAACCTTTGCCACTTATAGTTTTGCCCTCCATAAGTGTCAATCATGCCCTGGACAGGATCTTGCTAAAATCCTTCTTCAGATTTCTTTAAACCCATTTATATATAAACTTGAATGTAGTTTTTCATACTCTGAGTATCTTTGTCAATGATATTACAGATGACATTATTGGTGAATATTATCGGAACTACGGTTTAGCTGCATTAATTAAAAAATCTTGTGCCTGCTGTAGGGATATCAAAGTTGGTATAGGAACTGTGCTATTATAGCATCCAACAAATCCTCCATTTTCTTCTAGGAATTCTTCTTTAACCAAGGGTACCAATACATGGTCATGTCAGGAGGTAACTGCAGTGTTCATCTATGTTGTATTTGTAGTGGATTAGAGCAATGACACCCTTCTGCTAAAGTGGATACCAATGATTCTCTTCCACAAAACCTTTCTTTGATACAGAAAGACTTCTTGCTTTTAAATGTTGATTTTCTTTGAGCTTTTCCATAGTTATGTTCATGGTTTGTGAAGCCACACTTCTTGTCAGAGGTGCATATCTGGTTTCAGTGATGGTAGAGAAAGTGCTGTCCAGCTGCCTGTACAGAGAAAGCTTAATTGGCTAATGGTATTGTGGGTTTACATTGGTTAGCAGCAGACATCAAGGTATGAGAGAAGGACTTGGCTACAAAGAGATAAAAGAAAAACTGCTGCTGTATGTACTGAGCCCCCCCTCCCCCAGCCTTCTGCTATATAGGCATGGAAGAAATTCTGGATGCAAGTGATGCATGCAGGCAAGAAATGTGTTCCACATTGCATAGCCAAGTTACAGAGGAAGAGCAGACAGGAAGTCCCTGGAGGGATTTTTGTGTTACAAAAACAAACAAAAACCAGATCCCTCCAAAACAGAAAGCAGACAGTAAGAGCACACATTTCAAATAAAAATTGGTGATACCTACAATTCTGGTACCGAGCAACGTCTGTGATGTGGTTGTGTATTTGCACCAAAGAATATCCTTTCTCACACACACACACACTTTTGGAACTCTATGCTTCTCCAGACTTCTGGTATCTGTCCTGTGCGCCGCAGTTTCAGGATTTTTTTAAATTATTTTTTTAACCAAGTTCCTTCCTGGGTTTTAAGTTTATCTAGTCTCTTCAGGAGTAAATTCAACGGGTTAACTAGAGAGAGGGATAAATTCACTTTGCTAACTTTCTATTCTCTCTTCCTGTCTTTCAGATGTATTGTTAACAGAATCCTAACCTGAAATATCTGCCAGAAGAATTTCTAATCTTGTGACTGATGTCTAAAGAGAAGAATGGTGTTGCAAACTTGAGTGTTAAAAATCAAGAAGTCAGCAGAAATCTCTTTCCCAAGGGGGGGAAAACTTTTTTCACTTATATGACATGAGCCTGCTTCTCTAATGTTCTGTTAAAATTATTATACCTTTGTCAAATGAGAAATCTTATTACATCACCCGTGTTCATCATGTAAGTAAAAATGCACCAAACTCTTGGTAAAAGAACCTAGAGTCACAATAAAATGTTGTTGTTCATTTTTCTAAACTATCTGTATTTAGTCTTTTTTGTAAATTAGTTTATCCAGGAGATGCAAAAATAACCATATATCAATTCACTCCCCCTGCTTTTTCCTAAAGGATTATTTTGGTAATCAAGTGCCTATACCTTATTCCTGCAAGTCTAAAAATGCTAGGGCAGAATGGTTGGATGTGGATGAACATAGCCTGCTTCTTTAGATGCTTGGCAAAGAAAGTAATGTTATCCAGAACTCTTCTTCAAACATTATTTCAACATGTGGAGGGGGGCACAGCAAAATCGTGTTCACTGTTCCCACACCTGACCTCCACATGTTAATTTGAAAGTGTGAATGAAGTTGCTCTGTGTATACATAACATGTGCAAAGAAAGCATTCTGTGTAATTTGGAGCTCTCTTTTTCCAGGGTTCCCAACTGAGTGGAGAACATCCAACATGCACAGAATTTATACTGAGCTTCAAATCAGCTTGTGATCATGAGCCAGGACGGCATGTGTGATCCCACTCCAATGTGAAAAGAGGCCTTAAAATGTGAATTGTATATGCCATTGTCTAAGAGTGAATCCAGATATCAAGTCTTTTCTTTTTAAAGAATGGCAAATATAAAAGCAAATATATTGATATGCCTCTGAACTATTCTGGAACTCTAATACCAGCACATTATAAGTAATCTTCATGATATATTCTTGCATTAGTCAGTGAATTCCATGTACTGATGAGTGCTTGCCATTTTTTTTTTTACAATTGCTGCAATATCTTTTATGAGCCATTTTGATGATCTAGGCATCATTGAAGGTTTCCAATATCTGGACCACAATTTTAGCAGCAATTATCACTTGGTTGGCCAGCTGCTAAGACCGGGTTCTGGATCCTCTCAGAGCAAGCCTCTTGGGAGCCAAACCTTCTCCAGTTTTGCTATCCTTCCCAGAATTTCAGCCTGTTGTAATAATGGGTATTGGCAGCCACACTAGGCTTGGAATACAGGAAAGGACAGTACCATAGAGGAAACATATTGACTAGCTTTGTTGATGACAGAAATACTTCTTAGAACTTGAGGGAATCAATGAAGCTGATGGGCAGTAGATTAAAAATGGGCAAAAGGAAATACTTCTTTACACAGCAAATGACTGAAATATGGCATTCGCTGCCAGAGGATGTAGTATAAATAAACAGCTTTAAAGGAGGATTAGATAGACCTATCCTCCATGAATCTATCAGTTGCTACTAGCCATGGTGACTGAGGGGAACCTCCACATTCATAGGCACTAAACCTCTGTATCTCAGAGCCAGGAGGCAACTTTAGGGGAAGGTCTCGGCCTCTATGCCCTGTTGTTGGCCATCCAGAGAAACTGGTTGGCCATTGTATGAGACAGGATGCTGGACTAGATGGACTATTGGTCTGATCCAGCAGGGCTCTTCTTATGTTCTTATTTTCGCAATACTCAGCCAAGGGAGGCAGGCTGGAATGGTACATTTTTGTGGGTGGGGGGAATGGAACAGCAGATAAAATATTGTGGACCGCTAGTTGTCAACTCTTCAGATTATTTCTAAAACCTCTCCTTTTTTGGCAGTGCCAGACTGTTCCATATTATATAATAGCCATATAATTCCTCTCTAATAATTCTTGGCCACCTTTGCCCCCTACACACAAAGATTTCCTGTGCTCCTCCTCATACCACTTGGTCCCAGCCCAAATATCACATGAAAACAAACCACATGACTCTGTGGGATTACAGAATTTTGTCTTTCTAGTCCCCCTTTTTGGCAGCCTCGTTATTTATCTGAGCTCATTGCCTTAAAAGATATAAAAATCTGGATTATTATATTAAAGTTATGGCCACACACAGCTGATTCCCTAAAAATCTTATTTGAACTGACTGGCAATAAGTGCCAGTGGTACATTATTTTATATAGAGGTTTGCTGGAAGCTCTTAGACAAGCCACACACCATTTCATGTTGAATCCCTGTTCACCGCCCAGACCCTCAATCTGTTTAACATCTTTTACTCTAAAAGATGTAGTGTAACATCTTTTACACTA
The DNA here is from genome assembly GCA_029233225.1 of Lepidodactylus listeri. NCBI lineage: Eukaryota > Metazoa > Chordata > Lepidosauria > Squamata > Gekkonidae > Lepidodactylus > Lepidodactylus listeri. The sequence continues at coordinate 56,979,853 of JARCFY010000012.1, forward strand.
AAACTTGAAAAGACACCATATAATTGAAATTCTCTTAAGTGTTCTTCAAGCCATATTGTTCAAAACTGTTTAGCAGCCTTCCATGTACATATCCCTCACTCCTTAAGGGAGGAGTACTAATGGACGGTGTACGTAACTTGGCATGAACTTAAAAAGTCTTGTTCCGGATCTACTTCTGGACTAGACTATTGGTATTCGTGCCATCAGTCAGCTTGTAGATGGGGGTTATCCCACTTTGGGAGACAGCAGTTATTAGTCCACATGTGTTATACTAGATCATTCACATATTAGTTTTGTGCCAGTTACCGGTACAATTATTTTTGGATGTAATTGACCTACAGAAAAGGATGAGTCCTTCACGGAGTTCATCACAATCGTATTTTCTTGTTTGTCATATGCAAACATAGCACAGCAACGTGGGCTGTAAATACTTTTTGATGAAGGGAATTTATAATGCCTAATTAGGTCCTTTCAGTGTTCATTTTAAGAAGCATGACAAAGATATGCCTTCCGCAGACCTTATTTGCTGATATAAAAATAAAAGACTAATCCCCTGGATATATGCTTAACACTTGGAGCAGCCCAGAAGAGAGTGGGGTCAACGGATTTAATAGTGTGAGAAGCAAAGCCACCTACAAACCATCAGTGTGATGAGAATGGGGTTTCAGAGCAGCAAGAAGGAGAGAACAGGTGGTGGTGGTAGTGGGGAGAAACAGGACAGAATAAAATACGAAGTGCTAGATTCCAAAGAAATTAACTCCTATATGAAAAAAAACATGCAGATATTCAGCTTACCTAGAAGACTGAACATACATAGGGAAGGAGAATAGGATTGTGGTAGCAGAACCCTTTGATTTACATATATCCAGACTACCATCCACACAGACTTGACATGAACCAGTTTAGTGTAGTGGTTAGAAGTGCGGACTCTAGGCTGAGGACAGACTGGCAATCTGAAGCGGAGGCAAAGCGGAGGGAACTGGAGCGGGGGAAAAAACCCACGGAGCTGGCTGTTCACACTGGCCAGAGCAATGCGGATCAGCGGCGATACGGAGCATTCAGACTGCCACGGAGAGTTCAGACTGCCGCATAGCCAGCGCGCGCGGCTCGCACGTGCTGCTGCACTTTTTTTTTGTTTTCCGTTGATGTTTTTCGCACATGCGCACATGCGCACATGCGCAAAACTTTTTGCCGGTGCGTTCACACTTCCTCCGGATGCCTCCCGCTTCTTCCAGTTCACACTGTTTGGAAGCGGGAGGCATGCGGAGGAAGGCCCCTGAACACCGGGAAAAACCGGTGTCCGGGTAAAGCGGAAGGAAAGCGACTGGGAGACGGGTAAGTACGCAACGGAGCCGACGGACAGATGCGCATGTCTGAACATGCTCCTTTCCTCCGTTTGCGAAGCGTGCCTGCCCCGCTTTAGATTGCCAGTCTGTCCTCAGCCCTAGTATGTGAGAACGGGGTTTGATTCCCCCACTCCTCCACATGCAGCTGCTGGTGTGACCTTGGGTCAGTTACAGTTTCTCTCAGAGCTGTTCTCTCAAGGGCAGTTTCTGTCAGAGCTCTCTCAGCCCCACCTACCTCACAGGGTGTCTGTTGTGGGGAGGGGAAGGGAAAGGAGATTGTAAGCTGCTCTGAGACTCCTTCAGGTAGTGAAGGGTGGGGTATATATCCAATCTCCTCCTCCTCCTCCTCCTCTTCTTCTTCACAAAATGAACATGACTAAGGTAGTTCATGCAAATGTCAGTACTGCTTTTGTGGGATACCTGTTTGTAGATTATCTCAGAGCTTATGTGTGTACATGTATGCATCGAGGATCAGTGAAAACTAAACTGAATGACATCATAAACTGCCCCCCCTGTTATTTCCTGAATAGCATAACACTGGTTCATGGAAAATAACCTGGGTTATTATTGTATTTTAATAACTAACATTATAACATACACCCTCCAACATTTTACATGTCAATGTGTTGGGGGTTGGCCAGGCAGCCCAAGTGAGTATAACTCACAATCTCCACAAATTTTTCCATGTATGAAGTGCTGTAATAGGTCAAAAGGCTTGTTTAATTTTAAAACGTCTAGCAACAGCTATATTCTTTTTTATATTCCACCTTTCTCCCATAAGGAACTCAGGGAGGCATAACTTGAGTTCCAAGCATGTCTGAACAGACATTCATTCATTATATCCTGGAGCCACATCCAGACCAAACAAAAGAAAAACAAAGACTGGGCTTCAGAATGCACGGAGATACACTTTATAGGCAAACTGTGAAAACACCAGTTTTGAACTGTCTTTGGTAGTTGGGTTTGGAAGTCTAGGTGTCCTCACATGATATTTGCTTGGCCCTATGTAAGCATAATCTTAAAATATGAATACACCAATGCTGACCCACACACACATCCCTCAGCTGCTATGTCCTAAATCTTTGGCAGGAATGTGACTGCATCTCTAACCAAACTCAATCATTTTACATTACCACAAGGCTCTCTACCCAGGTGCGAGCAAAATGCAACTTTTGCAGTGCATGTTATTTGCATACTAGGAAAAAACCTCATCCCAAGCAGTCTGTGTTAGCAAGGCATTTAGACAGAGTGAAAAGAGTGAAAATCCAGTAGCACCTTAAGGACTCACAAAAGTTGTGGCAGGGTATGAGCTTTTGTGTGTCACTGCTCACTTCTTCAGAAGTCTTTAAAATGTTACTGGACTCCTGCTCTTTTCTGTTGCTACAGACAGACTAATATGGCTGCCCATCTTGACCTTTAGACAGAGTGAGTTAGCCTTTTCAGGTTCATTTCTCAGGGATGGGTGTAACCCTGTTGACCTCACATTTGAATGGTAAAAGCCCACTAAGTCATCACTGTTGTAATAAAGGAATGCCCTGATTAAGACACAAGAGGCCCTGTCTCCAGATAAATCACACACTCTGCTAGGAACCAAGCCATGAAATCCTCTTGTTAAACATAGAGAGAAGTTGCTCCCTTCGTGGAGACAAATGGGAAGAAGAGTGGTACCCGTTTGCCAGGAATCCTGAGCTGGGGCCATGAAGACCAAGGGCACGCAACGTGTTATAATTGGGTAATAGCAGAATGCCCATGATAGGCCAAGCATGGTCGGCCCTGATCAGTATTTGGATGGAAGACTCCCCAGGAATACCAGGGTTGCTATGCAGAGGCAGGGAAACCTTGCCCCCCCCTGGCAGAATGGTGGGAATCGATGAGATCTCAGCCCATTACAGGATAGGCCAAGAAGCACTCTTCTTAGCTGGAAGGCAAAGAGTTAAAAGGTTTTGCTGGCTTTGTGCAAGGAGCACAAGCCAAGAACTGAGTGACATTTGCATTGACCATCCTCGGTTTGAAAGTTCCAGTCTTTCTTGCGTCTGTTCTTCTGAAAAGAATGTTAATGTAAAACCAGTGACTTATAGAACTTAACTAGCCTTCTCTCAGTTTTTTATAACACTTGCGCTTTTCTTTCGATAGCATTTTCTTTTGCATTTATGCTTCTAGTTGTATGTTAGTTGAATAAAGATCTTTTTCTTTTTGAAGACCTCAGACTGTCACCAGAGTTCTTCCCCAAGTGCCTAGCTGTTTATCCACGCATAGACCAACCACCTGACCAGAATACAGAATAAGCAGACAGGGGAGAAGAGAATGAGGAACCCCTTATGCATTCACACAGGCAGCCTCTTGATAGTGCCTGAGTCCTCTGGCAAAAAGGCTGAAGGACAGACACGTTTGAGTGGCGGCAGAATACTACTGAAACAATGGGTACTCAGCGATGAGGGGAGTGGAGGGAATGGTTCAGGACAGTCACCTCCCCAGTACACCAAAGAGATGACATGTCCAGCTTATGAGATTCCACCTTTTGGAGAATCTTAGGCAAAAACCATTTGACATGTCCACTAAGAACACCCTCTGCCCCCCAATTGCTTTCATAGGCACAAATTATTTCCTTTAAAACTTACACTTCTTTTTTGCCACAGTGCTGGGGAAATTAGTCACTTGTATAACAGTCTGATATGTTTCATCAGCATTCTCTTTCTGTGCCATCCATTTTTGCAGCTGGAAAGGGCTTGCTGTTTTTGTTTGCTCCATGAACATGCTTTATCTACTTACATATCAAAAACAAATCAGCCAGTATCATAATGCCCCTGTATAAATCGATGGTGTGACCTCATCTGGAGTACTGTGTACAGTTCTGGTTGCCGCACCTCAAAAAAGATATTATAGCATTGGAAAAAGTGCAGAAAAGGGCAACTAGAATCATAAAAGGGTTGGAACACTTTCCCTATGAAGAAAGGTTAAAGCACTTGGGGCTCTTTAGCTTAGAGAAATGATGGCTGAGGGGTGACATGATCAAGATATACAGGTTGCTTACCTGTAATTGGAGATCTTCGAGTGGTCATCTGTGCATTGACACCTCTAGGATAATGTGCGCCTGCGCCGATCCCGATCGGTAACTTCAAAGCCAACGGATTTTCGCGCCAACTCCCCGATCGCGCGCCGGCTCCACTGCGCATGACCGGGGAGGGGCACGAGGATCCCGCCAGTTCCTTCTGACCGCTGCAAGCAGCCTCCAAGAAAGTACAAGGGAGACCGAAAGCAGAGGGGAAGGAGGGCGGGTGGTGTGAATGCACAGATGACCACTCGAAGATCTCCAATTACAGGTAAGCAACCTGTATATCTTCTTCGTGGTCTCTGTGCATCACACCTCTGGGAGAATAGCGAGCAATAATTACACCACATACCTGGAGGTGGGTGCTGAGGGTCTCACATCTGAGCTGTCTGCAGAACTGCACGGCCCACCACTGATCGCTGATGGGTACGGACGTCCAAGGCGTAGTGCCTCACAAACGTGTGAGGAGACGTCCATGTAGCAGCATTGCAGATATCTCCCAGGGGGATGCCCTTGAGAAAAGCTGTCGAGGCAGCCACTGCTCGAGTAGAGTGAGCCCGCAGGGACGCCGGTAATGGCCGCTTGGCCAGGAGGTAGGCGAGCTTTATCGTCTCAACAATCCATTTAGACAGTCTCTGAGACGACAGCTTCTGTCCCTGTCTGGGAAGGGCATGAGCGACAAAGAGAGCTGGAGACTTGCGAAAGGATTTAGTCCGATCCAAGTAAAATGACAGGGCCCTCTTAACGTCGAGGGAATGCAGGCAACGTTGTGTCTGGTCCTTGGGTTCAGGATAAAACACCGGTAGGGTGATGTCCGCTTTAATGTGGAAGTCCGAAACTATCTTCGGCAAAAAAGTAATATCAGGAGTCAGGGTCACTGCGTCCTGATGAAAGGTAAGGTATGGTGGGTCACATCGAAGAGCCGACAGCTCACTCACCCGTCAAACCGAAGTGAGAGCCACAAGAAACACTACTTTCCACGAAAGAAGCTGCAGGCTACAAGAAGCCATAGGCTCAAATGGCTTGCCCATTAGCTTATGCAGCACTAGAGGCAGGTCCCATGCTGGAACAGGGGTTTTAACTGTTGGGAAGAGACGGCACATTCCCTTTAGGAATTGCTTCGTAGTGGGATGAGAGAAAACGGAATAGCCATCTATCGTTGGATGGTTAACCGAAACTGCTGAAAGGTAGACACGAAGGGATGCGTGGCACAATCCTCTGTCCTTACAAGACAAGAGGAACCCAAAGATGTCATTCAGTGTAGATGGAATGGAAGGTCGTCCTATTGAAGCAAGGAAAGACAGGAACTTATTCCATTTTGCCTCGTAGGAACGACGGGTAGACGGTTTACGGGCATTGAGGAGGACATTCGCTATGCGAGGGTCCACTTTGGAGGACGAATTCGCCAAGCTGTCAGCTTCAGTCTGGGTATGTCGTGATGCAGCACCAGACCCTTGTACATCCATAGGAGGTCTGGGTTCATCGGAAGGTGAGTGTACACCCCGTCGGAGAGACGAAGGAGGGTGGGGAACCAAGGTTGCCTCGACCACCAGGGTGTGATCAGGATTGCTAGTGGTTGTTCTGCAAGTAGCTTCTGTACTACCCTCAGTATCAGTGGAATTGGAGGGAACAGGTAAAGGTGTAATCCCGACCAGGAGAGGAGAAGGCCGTCCCCCAGGGACGTCGGGTCTGTACCTGCCCTAGAGCAGAAGAGGGGACACTTCTTGTTGTCTCTGGAAGCAAAGACATCCACAGAAGGCTGACCCCAGAGGCTGAAGATTGGGGTCAAGTACCGTGGATTGAGCTCCCAATCGTGTAGGGATGCACCCCCTCTGCTCAAGAAGTCTGCTTGCGTATTGAGCTGACCGGGAAGATGATTCGCCACCAGATAGATATCCGGCGATTGGCATTCTGTCCAGAGTTCTATCGCTAACCGGCAAAGACTGCGGGAAACCGTACCACCCTGCCTGTTGATGTAGTACATCGTGGTCGTGTTGTCCGTGAGGACAGCCACCGTCTTTCCCGACAGAAGGTGTTGGAAGGACCGGATTGCGTAACGGACCGCTAGTAGCTCCAGAAAGTTGATGTGATTGGGGGCTACTGATGGATCCCACTTGTCGCCTACGCACAGATCGCCGAGATGGGCTCCCCAGCCCCATAGGGATGCGTCCATGGTAATAGTGACTGACGGGGGAGAGCGGTGAAAGGGGGCGCCCGTCTGGAGATTCTGTAGCACCTGCCACCACTCCAGGGCTTGAACCACCGAGTCCGAGAGGCGGAATCTCTTGGACAGAAGGTGTAGGTGTGGCCTGAACCGATGGAGGAACCACAGCTGCAAGGGTCTCATGTGTAGCCGTGCGAAGGGAATGACCATGGTGGTTGCCGCCATGAGTCCCAGGAGTCACAGTATCTGACGAGCTGTCGCCTCCCGGTTCCTTCTCAGATGTTTGAGGAGAGAAACGATGTCCGAGGCTCTGCTGTAACCCTCGGAGATGACCGAGAGTGCCCATTTGTCTTGTTATTGTAAGGTTTATGTTGATAGGTAGATGGCGGCGACCTCTGCCATTGGGGTTCAGAGGGAGGCCTTTGTGGCTGTTTCTTGGACCATGATCTCTGCCATGTTCTCTGTTTCTGTTGCTTAGGCTGAGATACTCCCAGATTGCGGGAAGTCTTCATGCTCTTATCAAGCTCGTGAAGCACTGTGTCCGTTGTTGAGCTGAAGAGCCCGTCTCCTTCAAACGGAAGATCTTCCACCAAGGTCTTGGTGTCCTGAGGAAGAGAAGTGGATCTCAACCAGGCATGTCGTCTGATGGACACTGCTGAAGTGAGCGTCTTGGAGGTTACTTCTGCCGAATGCTTAGAGGCCGAGAGTTGAAGCTTGGCCAAAGACATGCCTTCTTTCTGGATCTTCCTGGCATTGCATAGCTTGTCCTCTGGGAGATGGGCGATGAGGGCAGTCATCTGCTCCCAGAGCGAGTACTGGTATCTGCTCATGCAGGCGGTGTAATTTGCAATCTTTAGGCCCAATGCGCCCGCTGAATAAATATGTCCGCCAAAGGAATCTATTTTGCGTCCTTCTTTGTCCAATGGGGAGGAGTGACCACTACGACCCTTGGTGGAGGGTGTCACGACCACCGAATTGGGTTTGGGGTGGACAAACAAAAATTCTGCCCCAGGCTCCTGGATCCTATACATGTGGTCTAGGCGTTTGCTGGAGATGGGGGTAGATGAGGGATGAGGCCAGGATTCTTTGGCCGTAGTCATCAGGACCGATATGAGAGGGAGGGCCACCGGTGTGGACGTATCCATCTGTACTAGGTCGAAGATGGAGTCTGTGGCCGTCGGAGTCAGTTGGGCCATGGCCAAAGCCAGTGAATGTGCCATCCTCTTAATCAGTTCTCCTTAGGGTTTCACATCCTCGGAGGGGGAGATTGGGAGGTTTTCGGTGACCTGCGTGTCCGGAGATGGGTGCGGAAGTGATTCATCTCCCGACACGGACGATGCCAGGGACCCCGGTGCCGAGTGCTCGGATGGTGAAAGAGGGGTCGGGCTTGACAGGTCTTGTGTTGTCGGAAACGGACGAGGATCGATGTCGGGCGTCCGTTTCGGAGGTACCGATGTAGGTGTCGGTGTTGGTACTGATGTAGGTTCTCGGTGCCGAGACACTCTGGAAGAGGTGGATTGTCGATCCCATTCGGTGGGGTACCACTGGGGCGGAGGTGGGTAGGAGCCGTATCTCCACTGCTGGATGTCCCACGGCACCGGTGGAGCCAGAGAGCAGTAATCCTTATCCCCTTTTGGTGCCGACGGTGGTTTCGCCTCGGCGTCGGGGGTATCCCGAGGGACCTGTGTAAGGTCTATGTCGAGGTCAGAGTCCGTCAAGGTGATCGGCCGCGGCATCGGGGAGATCGATCTACCCCTGGGTCGCTCGCGATCTTTCGGGTCAAGCTGGTCGAGCCCGGACTGGGCTGAGTCGAGCGTGCCGCGCGTCGACGAAGCACTCGAGGGTTTCTTGTGCTTCAGCTTGCCCTTCTCCTCCTTGCCCTCTCTGCGCTTTTTAGCAGGAGTATCGGGCAAGGGGAGTGATCTCTTTGGTGCCGGTCTGTCGGTACCGATGCTCTGGGATGGAGACGGCGTCGGTCCCGTCGGTGAAGACGCCGGAATTTCGGAAGAAGACATCTTCGGGGACAATGCTGACTCAAGGAGGGCAACCCGGAGCCTCGCAGCTCGATTTTTATTAGTTTGCTTCGAGAAAGCCGCACAACTCGCGCAGGAGTCGACTCAGTGGGGCTCGCCCAGACAAAGAAGGCACAAGGAGTGCTTGTCCGGTGGGGCTATTTTACTGCCGCACTGCAGGCACCTCTTAAAGAACCCCCACCGCTGGGCCATAGGCCGAGCGGTGAAGTAAGGGGGGGGATTTCCAAAATCAAGTCCAGTTAACAGTCCGAGTTCAAATAGGAGAGAAAAATCAGTCCGAAGGCTTTTTTCAGATAGGAAGTAAACTACCGACTGGAGCAGGAGAGAAAGGATCCTCACGACGTGGCGGTCAGAAGAGAACTGGCGGGATCCTCGTGCCCCTCCCCGGTCATGCGCAGTGGAGCCGGCGCGCGATCGGGGAGTTGGCGCGAAAATCCGTTGGCTTTGAAGTTACCGATCGGGATCGGCGCAGGCGCACATTATCCCAGAGGTGTGATGCACAGAGACCACGAAGAAGATTTATAAGATTATGCATGGGATAGAGCAGGCAGAGAAAGAAGTACTTTTCTCCCTTTCTCACAATACAAGAACTCGTGGGCACTCCATGAAATTGCTGAGCAGTCGGGTTAAAACAGATAAAAGGAAGTACTTCTTCACCCAAAAAGTTAACACATGGAATTCACTGCCATAGGAGGTGGTGGCGGCTACAAGCATGGACGGCTTCAAGAGGGAATTGGATAAACCTATGGAACAGAGGTCCATCAGTGGCTATTAGCCACAAGGTATAGATAGGAACTCTCAGTCTGGGGCAAGTGATGCACTGTATTCTTGGTGCTGGGGGGGGCAACAGTGGGAGGGCTTCTAGTGTCCTGTCCCCACTGGTGGACCTCCTGATGGCACCTGGTGTTTTTGGCCACTGTGTGACAGAGTGTTGGACTGGGTGGGCCACTGGCCTGATCCAACATTGGCGTCTCTTATGTTCCTATGTTCATAATGACATAAAAAACAAATTGACACCCGATAGCTAAGAAATCAGGTTTATCACTAAGTATGGATTTCACTAAACAAGCTAGTTAAGATCACAGTAGATGAAATACAACTTTTACAAGAAAATTCCATGGTGTGTCCTGATCAAGCAAAGAGGATCCATTAACAGAGAGCAGTTTCTGCATGCAAAATATCTCTGTGACAAAAATAGCTGGCGTGAAAGAAAAAGGGGTAATGGATCCAGCATTAGAGGAGTGAAGCACATATCTGCACTGTATATGTAATGCCTAATGAATGTTCCAGAAAGTAAGCTCAGAGCTGACAGCACTAGCCATCTGTCGGGCGAGGGGAACTGTTTCATGTGTAGCAGTGAATGTGCAAGCCCCCTCGCTGCATGAGAGCACTTCTGGATTTGATCAATGGCCACCAGGATCCAGTTCATCCCTTCACCAAAGATTCAGTTTTAGACCTCAAAGATGGTTTCTTCATGAATGTATATTTACTTCCATGACCATGCAATGACTTCCAAGCATCCAACAGCCGTGACAGGTCATATATCTCGGACAGACCTTTCATTTCCTCACATCACCATGCTATTCAATAGAGCAACTTTGTAAGTCCAGCTGCAGGCCATCACAATGATAGACCCTGAGGCTCTTGTATGCCTTTCCAAGTTTCATCATTTCAACAGGTTGAGAGCCAGTGAGGGGCAGTGGGGAGACTAGAAATGGGGAGAGCCATGGTTCACATCTCTCCTCAGCCATGGTACTCACTGGATGATCTAGGCCAATCATTTACTTTCCTAACAGATTTAGTCTTACTATGAAAGGGAGCAGGGGAGAATCAGGTTGCCCCAACGTAACTCAGCAAAACCCCGGCTACATGAATCCGTCTCTTAATTCAAAAGTTGGGGAATCTGGGATGGTTCAGGTCAAGAAATGATAATACCCTTGTGGTTTGTCAGGCAACTATAAAGTTGTTCTGAGGGGGGGGGGGGATATCCAGGATATTTTTGTTTGTTTTTTCAGGACAATGTAATTTATGATAAAAATTTGAAATATAACAACTAAATGTAGAAGTGAGACACGAGTGCTATGAACATAGCAACCTTTGTAAATACAGGACCTTCATCATCCTTCAAAAAGAGTACTCCGCAGAGAAGCATCTCACATGAACGCATGAAGCTGCCTTCTACTGACCCAGACCCTTGGTCTATCAAGATCATTTCTGTCCACTGTCAGTGGCTAACCAGGCTCTCAGACTACCACTGTGCCATGACTCTTCCCATGGCTAACATCCGAACAGGTGATACCTGCGGAGGACATGCAAGGCTTCTCCTTCCCTTTATGCATTGCAGTGCATCCTCCAGTTGCTGTTAAGTGCTTGATGTTGTGTCTTTGGCTTGGGCCTGCAAAGAAATTAGCAGTTCCATCAAATCAGACTCCAGTCCTTCTACTGCTGGCCAGACTGCCTCTGGGGTGTGCCCTTGCACCAGAGCAACTTTATTAGCCACTCATGCTCCATTTGTTCACTGGGTGTAGACCGACTAGAGCAGTTTCCTAAAGTTTCCCAGGCTCCCTGGTGAAAGGGTGGGATGAAAATGTTGTTGATAGACAATTAGGCATTCAATCAATAGCCAACACCCCTGTTGTACTGGTTTTGTTTCAGTTCTGCTGAACAGGCCTAGCTGTTTTATTATGAGTTGGTAAAATGTAGCTACTGAGAGAATGAGCAGTGGTCTAGGACAGGTGGTGGTTCCTTGTTTTAAAAGAATCACTCCTCTCCCCTGTGTAAATTAGATGCCCTTAGGCAAGCTATTCCCTCTGATCTTCAGCTTACCCAGATCTGCAGTACTGAGATAAGGCCAGCCTACCTCACAGAGTAGTTGTAAGGGTTATAACAAGGTAGCACATGCAAACGGCTTTGAACATTAAAAGTGCTATAAATAGGACTTCATTGTAAAAAAATAATAATCCAGGGAAGAGTTGTGTCTGGTTTTCCCCCCTCTTTTTAGAAGGAACATGGCTCTTTTAGGACCTCAAAATGACAGGCATGAGACAGGCTCATGGACAGAATGATTTGCTCTGGTGCATTTTTCAAAGCTCAATACTTGGCCAATCTTTCAGCTTCTTTTTTCTTTTTTGGCCTCCTTAGCTAAAGAGCTGATGTGATTAATGAGGTGTGCTGGGTTAATGCCTTATGTTTTGCTACTTAAATTACTGAAGCAGTTTTGAGCAAAGCTTTTAGTTGGGATATAAGACTGGAAGACATTTTGAAGGCAGGTGATTGGCTCCAACCTCCCACTTCTGCCAATTTAGCCATAAAACAACTGTGAATGATTCCCCCCTCCCCACTGTAATTTTTCACAAGGTTGGAGCTCAGGTAATGAACATTCCCATCTTGAAGTGAAAGTCTGATTTTCCCTCCTGGATCTTGTTGGAAATAAGATTGTGATTTATGAAGGGGGCTAGAAGCAAATGTATTGCCCTACTGTCTGTCTTCCTTCTCTGCCTGTCAGTTGCTTTTTTTCTTTCTGCCTTCCTTCTGAAAACTGAAATGCTCCAATAAAAAAGTTTTCGTGATGATACTTCGTATTTCTTCTATTTGCAGGTGTTTCTTATGATCCGTCATTTCCCACTGCTTGACACCAAGAGAGTGGAATGGTAACACGAAATATTGTACTCACTTTGTGGGTCAAGTAGCAATATAATCTGAACAGGTCACCACAGTGCCAACACTTGTACTCATTAATATTACATTTTCTTTTCATGCTGAAAAATATATAAAATTGCACATTCTAGCCATGAAAGTTTAAAAAGGAAAAGACACTACAGAGATCACAGGCATTGAATTCCATACCAGACATGTAGTCGGCAGGTAAAATAATATTCCTTCCAAAAATCTTGCCCTCCCTGTAAACGCACTTAGATTACTGAGGATAGCCATATTGTTCCCCCCGCCGACTCTACATCACTGGAAACCCTTGGTAGGAACAGGGGTATTCAACCTACCAGTGTGCTATCTAGAAGCTCCTTGCGCATGAAGGGACTCCGATTCGTACACCAGAGTTTGCTCATTCAGTACAGTATCACAGATATTGCCATGCATGCAGAAAATTGCCTATAATGTAGGAAAGAAAGGGCAAAGCTTAGGGTTGCCAACCAGCCAGGAGGGAAAAAACCATTCTGTTGAAGCTTATCTTAGCATGGAGGTAAATAACATCACATGGTATTTGCTGCAGATCAAACAGATATGAAAAGGAAAGGTCGGCCCTGGCCCCTGCCTGGTGGAATGAGCTCTCGTGTGTGATCAGGGCTCTGCAGCATTGATTACAATTCCACAGGGCCAGCAAGATGGCGCTCTTCCACTGGGCTTTCAGTTGAGGCAGCAGGTGTCCCCCTCCTTGGGTCGGCCCCCATTTGTAGCCTTGGTTCAAGATCATAAATTTTATAGATCTCTAGAAAATTTAATTTCTAGTACCATCAACCACTGAGGTATCTGGTTTTTTTTTTTACTAGAGTTGTATGGCACATATGAGTTATGTTATTTTATATTGTGTTTTAACATGGTTTTAATTGTATTGTATTTTATACTGTTGGAACTCACCCTGAGCCCATTAAGGGGAGGACGGGATGAAAGAAAGAAAGAAAGAAAGAAAGAAAGAAAGAAAGAAAGAAAGAAAGAAAGAAAGAAAGAAAGAAGCAGTAGTATAAAAGCTGGCAACTATACAAAGCCTGCAATTTCTTCTTCTGCATTTTGCTGTGGCCACAAAGCTTTGGACAGGGGACAGACATTAGGTCCCAAGAAGCACATTCAGACTAATGCTTAGCAAGCTGCCAGCACTGTAAAATACTTAGCAGTGGCAGATGGAACCTGTGTGACTGCTTAGGAAGGGCTGGAGCTTCTTTCTGAGATGAGCTAATATGGTATTCCCTTCCATGTGGGAGGCCTCTGCTGGAGCTTTAGGAAACATAAACTCAGGTGGTTCAAGTTAGCAAGCCCAAACATACTTTGCAAAGAGAAATCCTCCCAGGTTCTTAGGCAGTTTGATATTCTGCCTTACAAGTCCTGTCCCTCACACAATGTATTTGTCCCATCCAATTAGGGTGTGTGAATAGAAGTACCTGGATTATCAACTGTATGGGCACATAGGCACGGCATATGCCTTTACTGATGAACCCCCGACGCTCATGCTGCATGTACAATCCTATGGTCAAAAGAACAGGCAATGGCCCTAGAGATATGATCCCTTATCTGCCTGACTCCTCTCCTCCAAACAGTTGACTGGGGAAAATGCTTTAAAAAAAAAAAAAGGCCTTCTTGTGAGTGTGGGTGTTAAGGGCAATCACTTCCGATTTATGGGGACCCCATGAATTAATGACCTCCAAAACGTCCTATTGTTAACAGTCTTCCTCAGGTCTTGCAAATGGAAGGCTGCAGCTTCTTCAATTGAGTCAATCCATTGCATGTTGGGTCTTCCTCTTTTTCTGCTGCCTTCAACTTTTCCTAGCATTATTGTCTTTTCCAGTGACTCTTGTCTTCTCATAATGGGACCAAAGTATAATAGCCTCTAGGGAGGAGAGTTCAGGCTCGATTTGATCTAGAACCCACTAGAACCCCATATATACCCCAGAGAGCACTTCGGTCTGGGGCCCAACATTGCCTGGCCGTACCTGGCCCGAGAGAAGCCAGGCTCACTGCCACTAGGGGGAGGGCTTTTTCGGTGGCGGCCCCTCGCTGGTGGAATGAGCTCCCGGAGGAGATCAGGGCCCTGCAGGACCTGATGCAGTTCCACAGGGCCTGCAAGGCAGAGCTCTTCCGCCCGGCATATGAATAGGGGCCGCCACCCCTTTGTCCTTCCCTCGTCACCAGTAATTACCAACGTGCAGCCTCATGTATTACCATCTAGCCGCTGATGACCCCTGCATGCGCCCAACATTAGATTGTACACCATCGATAGTTCTGAGCACTTTAATAACTGTATTGTTTTGTTTTATTGTGGACTTGGTTCACTAAATTGTGTAAGCCACTCTGAGCCTGCTGTGTGGGGAGAGCGGCCTAGAAATTGAATTAAATAAATAAAAATAAATAAATATTTGCTTCTTTGGAGGTCCACGGCATCCATAAAACTCACCTCCAACACCACATTTCAAATTAATTAACTTTCTTTCTGACAGCTTTTTTCATTGTCCAACTTTCACACCCATACATAGTATGGGTGCACCTTAGTCTGGTGTCTCAGCTGTGACCATTGCATTAGGAGTTTAGCCTCTTGATAATGTCGAAACTCCTTACGGTATTGCTCTCAGCTTTGCTGACACCCCACTCCCCCATGCTGAGGTGCGCATCCAAGGCTGCGGCCACACACACTAAATAATCCACTTTCAGAGCACTTTCCAACTGGATTTTACTGTGTGAACTGGCAAAATCAATTTGGAAAGTGCATTGAAAGTGGATTATTTAGTGTGTGTGGCCACAGCCCAAGAGGGGAATAGTTGGAATTAAATATGAATAGCTGGAATTAAATCTGGCCATTGAAGCAAAGGGCTCCCACTGAGCTTCACTGCAAGATGAAGTGGGAAAAGGTAACCCTCAGTACAAGTCTATACAACAGATGCTGTGAAAGTGTCACAGCAACTCCTTCACCAGTTACAGCCATTGTGTGCTGTCAATGGCTCATATTAGACATGCAGAAAAAGGTGCAGGTTTTCTTCCCATGGCCTTAAAAACCTTCCGGGCAAAATCATTGGCTCAACTTCTGTATGGTTCACAAATCGGACATTTCTGCCAACCTAAAGACCCTTGAAAGGTTCCAATCTAAATTCCTTAGATATCTATTTGGTGTTCCTAGAATAATTTCTAATGTAACACTCAGGCAAGAGGCTGGGCTACTCAGAGTTGAAACAAAGGTCTGGGAGCAGGCTATAATATTCTGGCTAAAAATTTATTACAATCTGAAGGGTTTAATACCTTACTTTTTAGCCTTGGACCCATACCCTACCTGGTCCGCTCAAATTCTTAATAAGTTAAATCAGATTGGCTTATTTCCGGAAGATCCCTTCTATGGAAGCCTGCACAAGGCAAGAACAGCTGTCATACAGAGGCTTTGTGACATTGAAATACAAAATGAAGAAGCTTTGCTACCCAAGAACTTCAGAAATCTAAAATCTTGGTCTAATTTTACTGCTGCCTCTTATTTATTTAACATTACCCATGAGCCCTATAGATGGGACTTTTCCAGAGCCCATTTTGAGGCACTTCCTTCCTCTGTTCTGCAAGGTAAATTCACTCGTGTTCCAATGCATGAATGTATATGCCCATGCATGGCTAATACAGTGGAATCAGTTACTCATGTCCTCCTGTTCTGCAGATTCTATCAGGAGGAACGAGATCACCTTATACTACCCCTTCTGTCTAGATTTAACCCTCTGCAGTCCTATCTTGATTTTAGGCCAGAAGTCCTGCACAAATTCCTCCTAGAAGATGTTCAGAGTTCAGTGATTTATGCTGTGGCGAAATTTTGTTTCTTGGCTATTAGGAAACGTAAACTTATTTTATCTGGAAAAAATGTATGATTCTTTTATTCTTATTTTACTAATTTTATTCTGTTAATGTTTTTATTCTATTGCTATGTTATTACTGTTTTAATTTCTCTTATATCAGAACTGTACTGTTTTACTGGCTCTTGCTGTAATAAATTAGATTGATTGATTGATTGATTGATTGATTGACATGCAGAAAAGGAGCCAATCAGTGGCCATCACACTAACATTATCTGACTCAGGAACATATAACAGGCAATCAGGAAACCACAAGGACACCAAAGTGCCCTCACTATCCAGATCACTGTGTTGCAAGAAGTGGCAACTCAGCAGCTGAAGAGGTGTGGTATAGTGGTTATAATATCAGACAATGACTTGGGAGTGAATACCTGGATTCAAATCCTTACCCCACCTGGATAATCATGCACTAGTGTGAGCTAGTGTGAGCTGCCTTGTCCTTTCAACCTTTAGTGTGGAAGTTGAGGTTTCTCTTGGGTGTTTCTATCTGGAGTCCTGCGGTGGAATGCCCAGTTGAAGTTGTGAAAGAGAAAGTATTAGCAAATACTGGAAAGGCTTTGGTGAGGTTATTTGTAGTCAAGTGTGTCCTTTCATCTTAGTTCAGTCAACATAACCATGTCCGTGCTCTCAGCTTTTTATATGAGTCTAGCATGGTGCAAATGCACAGTGTTCTTTATTATTTGAGATGAGTTTTCAGTTGCTGGGATGTGTGTACCATTGACGGTATGCTGCGATTGATTGCAGAGTGAGGTAAAATACTATCCTCCTTTATGGCTGTACAAGGGAGAAAGGAGAGGCAATCATTTTGGACACTCCATTAACTCAAATGGGAGTATTTCAATTTCTGTTGTTTCTTTTGCCATCATAATGTGAGGGGAATTTCTCACTACACCTTTAAAAACGTTACTGAACCGGCTTGGAATAAACCGGTACAGTGACAGCCGTTTCAGACAGCCCTTCCCCTACCGTTTTGGAGCCGTCTTTGAAGCAGTTTGCCATTTCAGACTGTCACTTACTTTCAAGCCTCTTTTCACTACACACACACACACATACACACACACACACACACACACACACACAGTGTTTTAAGACTCAGCCTGCACCTTGATCTCTCTCTCTCCCCCCCCCCCACATTTTAAGACTCAACCTGGATATCTCTCTCTCACACACACACAAACACACACACACACACAAACACACATACACACACACACGTCGTTTTAAGACTCAGCCTCTTAAAAAAAAATCACGGAGACCGCCCATGGGTGAAAAGAGGCGCAAAAACACTCGTCATCAAAGGAAGCGCTTCAGGGGCATTTCACACAGCACCCTCTGTAGCGCTTCAGAACCATTACAAGAACTGAAGAACGTTTGGGAGGAGGTTTCAAGGTAAACCGGTTCAGGAACGCTTCCCTAACGCTTCCCTAACGCTTCTGTCTGAAATGGCCAATATGTTTCGTTACTAAACCGGTAATAATATGGTTCTGTGTGAAATGCTTGACAGAAACTGTTACTGAAGAGTTCCTGAAATGGAACATATTGGCTGTATGAAATGGCCCTTAGTCTAGCCACAAGGGCAGGAGTTCTGTGTTAATTAACCTAAGATTCTGACTAACAATATAATCCTAAACAGAGTTATATCCTAAACCCATTGATATCGGTGGACTGAGAGGGGTATGACTCTGTTTAGCATTGCACTGCAAACCAACATTTCTACTTTGCCTGCTTTGCATAAGACTTGTGCTTACAGTAACGTGACGGTATGCCAGTTTGATTGTGTGATATGTTTATATAGACCCCCCCCCAGCATATGTTTAGGAGCTACCCATCCAAGTGCACTTTAGTAGCAATCCTATCCTCGTGCAGCAGGCAGAATTCAAGAATAGGATTCTTGGGACAACACCCTGCATCTACTCACATCTTGGAGCACAGCGTCCAAGATCTATTGAAGGTTAGCTGCTTATATAAACTCAATGCATGATATTTAGGAACATCAGCTAATTTTTGTTAATAAATACCAAAATATGGCAAAATCAAGATGAAATCTACATTAAAAAGTAAGTTTATTAACATTATTCTCTAAGACCTTTCCATTTCCTTAATCTCCTAAAGTAATTTCCCCCCATTACAGCAAGAGGTAGCATGCAATTTTCAGTAATTATTACCTGGGGTGACACCTTTCAACACTGAAGGAAATAAACAGATGGAGTTAATTAGCTTCAAATAATTTACAAGTTTGTTATATTTCTTGCAAAGGGTATGAAAACTTTTTGTAGTAGAAGAAGGAACATTTCAATGCCATCTTCAGTCTTAAAGCAGTTTTATAAGGTCAAATGGAAGTTATTGGGGTAAGACATGGTTCTCCATCTGTTGTACAGCAGCAATGTCCTTCCAAAGTTATGAACTTCCACTTAAGGGTTTTAACTCTGGTATCAACTGCAGAGTAAATCCATACTTGTGTTTGTCATAAGTTCATAAGGGAAGAAGATTACAGCTGCCAAACTGGAATTTTAGCTTGATTTATGATTTAGCAAGATTTAGCAAGATTTATTATTTTGGGCCTGGATCAGTTTTGGCAGCTGAAGAATATGCAAGGATAGTCCCTGAAAGAAATTTTTACCCAAATTACTTGATGATTTCATTTAATAAAAACATTGTTTGATGGTTTCCTTTAATGAACAAACTTGTAAAAAGGATTCCATACAGATGCAGATTTTAATCATAACCTTTTACTGTGATCTAGCACTTAGAAATTAGTGGCATCGTTGCTTGGAATCAACATACAGCTTTTGATCCAGGCAATGGCTGTGTAGACCTAGTCCTAAAGTGCTAATGGAAAGTAATTTGCATGGAACTTTAAACAGGAGTTACAGTAGATACATAGAAATGTAAGCATACTTCAGGGCATATCTATTTGTTGACTTACATGAGGACCAAAACAGACACAACATGAGCGCTAACCTGGCTCGGGTAGGTGTTCCATGTATAATCCATTGCTTTAAGATGAACTTGTTATGTAGCATTCACATGTAGCATTTAGCATGCTGGCAATTAGTGGCCCTTGGGTGCACATCCACGGTAGTAATGGAAAGGGCCATCAAGTTACAGCTGATTTATGGTGGCCCTGTAGGGTTTGCAAGGCAAGAGACTATCAGATGTGGTTTGCCATTGCCTGCCTTTGTGTAGCAACCCTGGTCTTCCATCCACTACTACCCCTGCCAGCCCTACTTAGCTTCCAAGATCTGACAAGATCAGAATAGTCTGGGCTATCCACGTCAGGGTGTGCACATCCATAAGGGCATTAATATATGGTAGTGTCCATGTGGAATGCTTACATGGGTCAGTAGCCCCTAGGTTGTGTCACATTTGTGTTGGCCCATAATCATGTTGGGCTTTCTCTGAATTGTTGGGTGTCTAGTGGATTTTAGTGGTTCTATAGTTTGCCAACTGACTCACTGATCTGCTGTGTGTGCATGTATACTGGAAATACTCTGGCCAAAAAAAAATAAAAATAATGACAAGGCATGTCACTAATATTTAGTGGTTCTGCATTCTAAAATTTAGGGGTTCTGCATTTGCATTGGTGCCTTTTTTAAAATGTCTGGATATCTCCCTGCCCTGGAGCGGGTTGTCAATATCATTCCCTAACATGGGACTTTTTTGTAGGACTGTCCTGGCACAACCAGGATAGTTGGTAATTCTTAGAGGCTCATGCAGAGAAAAGAGAATGAAAAAGTGCAGGTTATTAGGTCCACTGTAGAGCTGCTGCCCATCTCAGCATCCCCAAATCAAAATCTCTTTTGCTTCCCTGTGATGTGTAGGATCACTTACTCCATGTTGTGACCTCATCACACCAAATCTTTGACCTCCCCCACCCATGCTGCTGCTGAGGGTGGATGATGAGTCCACCGCAACATGATGATGTTACAACATGGGGTACATGAGCAGCTGAAGAGAATTCAACATGGAGATGTCCTGTTGGCTGCAACATATACATCTACCAAGAGTATAAAAGAAAGCAGGAGTGATTTTTTTTCTTGGTTTTACTTGCTTTTGTTTACACCATCCTCACTGCCCACACTTCTGTATGTAATTATAACTGGGTTGTGCTTTCATTGACAGCTAAGAAATATATTAATGTATATTTCTGTTTACATAGGTTTCCTTCAGTGGAACAAACATGCAGATTTTTAAAAATGATGATTTTATTGGGGGGAGGAGAATAAAAATAAAAATTGAAATTATGCAAGAGCTGTAAAATGGATATGAGTAATATGGTATGTCTTTTGCTAATTGGAGGACCTTTGGAATATGTCACTGGTCTGTTAATTTGTTAACCAAACATTATAGCATCCTAACTATCAATTTGTCTGCATTCCAGATTTTTCTTCTCATTAATAATGTCAGGAGGAATTATTTTTGCCAGTGTGAGTGCTATTATGTGCTTGACTGTATACTCATTTTAAAATTATCCAGCAGTCACTGGTTTTTTTTTTAATGGTTCAACACTGAGCGATTCCTGTCTGTTAGGGTTGCTGCCTCTCTTTCTTAGCAGAGGGTCTGCTCCTTTAGCAGCTTCATAGCCAACTATTACATCAGTGCAGCTTCCCTATTACAAACTCATTGTGCTACATGAAATGTTGTCTACTTAGATAAGAATAATGACAGCCAGATGTGATGTGGAGAAGATGAATACCAAATAGTGCAAGAACAGTTTGGTTCACCACTGGTTTCCAAGCTTCTCAGCATGTGTCAAACAGGAAAGACCTTCCAAGGGGAAAGTATGTTACATATACATGAAGAAATCAACATCATGACTGAATTAAATCCCCTCCATTTTACTCCACAGCGAAATGAACTTATTTCAGAATTTCCTTTTTAACAAAGCTTCCCTCTCCATGTTTACCACTCTAGTTGTTTTCATGAGAGGTCCTGTGGCATATGTGCTTTGCCTGCAGAAGATCCCCCCTTCAGTCTCTAGCTATTCCTGTTTATGGATCTCAGATAGCAGGGATTGGGAAAGACCTTTCTCTGCTTGAAGCACTGGAGGACTAATGCTAGTCAGACTAGACAGTATCCAGCTCACTCAGTTAAAGCTTCATATTTCATATGTCTCCCCCTCCCTCCAGTGTAATAAATGGGACATTGTTGTTGAGTAAGGAATCTGAAATGCACATCAGGGCTGCAATTGCTGCAAAAAAATCACTGTACTAGGTTTGGGCCCATTAAAGACATAAGAGTTAATAAAATGTATCCTGCTGCTAAAGGGAAGACACATTTGTCAGGCAGTTGTGTAGACAAAAGTTTTATGAACATAAGGGTACACTGGGGGGCATTCTAAGTCAGCTTAAAGCATCAAAAACCTAAATATGCTTAATGCACTTATCATTTATTAGTTTAAATTGAATTGCATTTAAGTGCTAGGTTCCCAATAGGGTTGCCAAGTCTGGGTTGGAAAATACCTGGAGAGTTTGGGGGTGGAGCCAGGAGAGGGCGGGGTTTGGGGAGGGGAGAGGCCTCAGCAGGGTACAATGCCATAGAGTTCACCCTTCAAAGCAGTCATTTTCTCCAGGGGAGCTGATCTCTGTCGGCTGGAGATCAGTTGTAAAAGCAGGATATCCCCAGGCCCCACCTGGGGGCTGGCAGCCCTAGTTCCCAAGTATTCACGTAGACCCTATGGTCTACAGCAGGGGTGGGCAAATTGCGGCCCGCGGGCCACATGTGGCCCGCCACAGAGTTTTTTGCAGCCCGCCAAGACAGTCAGCCACATGGTTTCAGTCAGGCCTCCGTTGGGCCTGGAGCTCCAGGAGTGAAGTGTCCAGGGGGCGGGCACATTACCAAGCCCCACCCCCTGCTCCCAGCAGCCCTGTTGGGCGATGAGGAGGCAGAAGAAGGAAGGTAAGTTGCTCTTTGACAGACATTAATTTGCAGGCTGTTATGAGAATTTCAACAAGCAATCTCACTCCTCATTTCAAAAAAATTGTAGAAAAGTGTGATAGGGTACATTTGTCTCATTAAACTGATTCTAAAATTAAATGTGCTTGCAGCTATAGATGATATGAAATTAGCACAATAAATAAATTGAATAAAACTACCACTATTTTATTTAATTTATATTTATTGATTTTTATGATACAATTTATACCTTTTCTGAAATGCAAAGTTAACTAATGAATGCAATCATTTTAAAAGGTGCGGCCCTCCGCTAACCTCCGCTCCCACAAAGTGGCCCTGAGCCAAAACAATTGCCCACCCCTGGTCTAGAGTGAGTAAGGGTCAAAGCAGATGATACTGTGGCTCTGAGGATGCTGGTGCCATTTTTATAAATTCCATGGGGGCCCAATTCTGCTCAGGACCACAGTGTAAGGGAGGAGGAGTTCCTGTCACCTCCTCCCCCTAAGCTGCAGTTCTGAGCTGTATTGACTCCCCGCGGCATTTGTAACATGAGGAGATTCCAGAGGTAAAATGGTGCCAGCATTTCCAGGGCTGCTGTTATGTCTACTTTGGCCTTAACAGACTGATATTCCATTCACAAGAGAGGCTGTATCTGTCCACTGTAGCAGTATCTGAGCAACAACTTTTGCACTTTGCAGACATAAAGCCACTACCTTGTTAGTGTCAGTAACAATGATTTATCCAGGTATAGGGCAGATAATCAAGGCTACAGTCTTATGATAATATGTAGATTATATGTAGCTAATCAAGGCTACATATGACTAAACATGCATAAACTTGGTCTGTGAAAACTGGTGGTGGGGTAAGAATGGTCTAGAATTGACAATGTGTCCTGAAAGATCTGAATTTAGACTTAAGCTAGAGGAAGGAAGGGAATGGTTTGGGCAGGCAGAGGGTTGTGGTGCAGAGTTAAATATGGTACAGTAGACTCCTCCAAAGTGGTACCCATGGCTGTCATGGCACCTAGTGGTACTTCCTTTGGTGCTCACAGAGATTTCCAGGAAGTGGATAGGACCATTGTAAGGCAGAGCTTGTTACTGGCTGCCCTCATTCAAACAAAAGGCTTTTCCATTGAAGGATCTGGAAAACTGGTTAAGTACCTGAGCTTTCCTTAGGCAGTGTGTAGTTCCATTTCCCCTACAGGTTTTCCAGCTTCCCAGGAGGGATTAGGAAGGAGGGATTCTGTTTAGCTCCACCTCTTGTGACAGCCATTTTGGAGTAGTGCTCAACACCTCCTCTCAAAATTCCATATTTGAAACCATACTTTGTACTATTCAATTAAGTTGTGTACCTATATTCTTCTCTTGAGAAGTTGCAGAGAACTGACTCTCAAGAAGTAAGCTAAACCTGAAGTTGGTGGGTGGGGTAGGGCTCAAAGCTGTGCCTAAAAAAAATAAATTGGTGATGGGGGATGTCAGAATTACACCTGTCTTCAGGGAATTGCCTCCAACCTAAAAACACATCCCTTGATAATATGGCCCGGACAATACACACCCTGCTTTTGTAGTGAGAGATTCTAGGGTTTAAATTTGCCTGAGCAGCATTGTTCTATAGCCTTAATCCTATATATTGTGGGGAAGGTAAGTATAAAAGCTTATTTTTGGAGAGTAAAAGGTATTCTGTGCATTTTTGGAGGCACACACCTGTGTGTTCTTAACACCTGTGTGTTGCAGCGTTATGACTTGCAAGGAGTAAAGATTGAGACTGGGCACACATTTTGCTTCTTCACCCCCCCCCCCACCCCTGTATCACAGCTTATTAATGGGGACACTTTCCTACTGCAAACTAAGGAGGCCACCACAGCAAATCTAACTCAGTGTTCTTATTTGTGGTGGCTGACAAAAGAAAAGACGCACATGAGAACAGGTTATGAAACAGACATACAGGTAAGAATTCAGCCAGAAAGGCTGACTTGGAATAAGAGCCAGTTTGGTATAGTGGTTAAGTGTGCAGACTCTAATCTGGGAGAATCAGGTTTGATTCCCCCCTCCTCCACTTGCAGCTGCTGGATGACCTTGGGCAAGCCATCGGTCTGTCAGCAGCTACTGAAAGAGCTCTCTCAGCCCCACCTACCTCACAGGGTGTCTGTTGTGGGGAGGGGAAGGGAAAGGAGTTAGTAAGCTGCTCTGAGACTCTGAGTGAAGAGTGGGGTATAAATCCAATCTCCTCCTCCTCCTCTTCTGGCTTCCTTGTCCCCAACTATGGCAAGGCAGTTGAGTGAAAGCTGCTTACACATTTTCTTTTGTATCTCCATAAGGAAAAGAGCTATAAACTTACCTTTTTAAATGAAAGATAAGAACTCAGAGTGGGCATGGAATAGTTCTAAATGCTCCTATAGCTACAGGCCTGCTGTGATACAAAAGTAATCAAGTTGCAAATATATTTTTTATTCTTTAGATGCTTCCTATATCAAAACTATTTGTAGGAGTTTAAACTATATATTTCTTATCTTGTTGGTTGGCTCATACATCAATAGTTTAGGTAGATTTTTCCAGTTTGAAACAACTGTATCGTCACTGTTGATCCTTTTATAAAAAAGCAGGCGATTAAGAATATAAATAAAACGGTTAGCAGAGAGGACGCTGATTTCATTTAATATTGACAAATGATCATTCAAACACCTTTGTTAATTGCCTGAACTAGCTTAATTAGAATGCAATTTGCTTTTCCATGTACTCTCAATCCACTTTGGCAGGAGTTCACTGCAAACAAACCTAGGCTTTACTAGGTGACTAATGAGAGGTTCCTGTGAAGAACTGAGTAGTGCCAACTTTTCATTGGACTCCCACCCCCACCCCCCTGAAATCAGATGTCTATGCCTCTTCACCTCAAACAAATTGACATATATTTGTGGGGACTCTCAATATGTTTTATTCATTTTAACTCTTCCTTTCAAATTCATATTTAAAGCCCATTTTTCAAAACACTAGCCTGATCTTGTCAGATCTTGGAAACTAAGCAAGGTCACCTGTGATTAGTACTTGAATGGGAGTATCACCAAGGAAGTCCAGGGTTGATATGCAAAGGTGGGCAATGATAAACCACCTCTGAATGTCTCTTGAAAACCCCATGAGGAGTCACCATAAATCAGTTGTAACGATGGCAAAAAATGGGGAGGGGGATAATGAGTGCATTGAGTGAGAAGGGAAAGCAGGATCAAGCCAGACAATCCTGCTTTATCCTATACATTAACAGAGCCTATGGCCATACAACTCTCTCCTAGTAAGGTAGAATCCTAAAAAAACTATTTGACTGTATTAATTCCATCTATGGTCATTATGATTTTGGCATTGTGAGTTCATGAAATAGAAGAGTGTGCTACTGGCTATGCTCTCATTATGCATGGTTGCCATTTTGTATGATAGAGCAATGCATATATTTTCCAGCTTCAGTATGTGCAAACTCATACCCTCAGTTCTAGATTTCTGGCTTTCCAGATCTGGAAAATCCACATGTTGTCCTATTCATACAAAATGGTGACAGCACACATCCAGAGGTCCACATGTAGCTTAATCTTCTGTTGTGCACAGTTGAATTGCCAGAACTGTAATGACTGAACAGAGTTTTAATCAAGGATTAAACTGGGATTACAGTTTCTTCTCACACCATAAGAGCTAATTGTAACACTCCATTACTTAATTCCTATTGCCGAATGTCCCTTTAAGAGTTCTTGCATAAACATTCCACTGTCCTGCACTTGCAGCTCTCTACCAGTATATAATCAAGCAGGTAATAAATAACCTGTGAATGTTTGTGCTCTCTAAATGCAAAATTACAGTCAATCTAAAAGGCGCAACTGAAATATATTTTTAAATGTTATTTTCTATAGAGACTGATGTGGCCACACTTGAAATCATGGGGTTTTCAACTGCATGAACACTTCCACTTTAGAAATAAATTGTCAACTGAGTCGCTAGACCCCGCCTCGCTGTCGCTTGAGTCCAGAGTGGCGCCGCTTTCCGCCACTGTCAATTCGAACCCCATAGGGCAGCCAGGGCCTCAGTTGCAAGGACAAGGGAGGGGGGTTACGTCACCACACCCTCTCCTAGTCCCTCCTGCGCAGACTTGGGTTTCACTCTCTCTCTGGAACCATCAATCAGTCTCACGTCAGGGCATCCTCCTCGGCCCCTTCTGGCTGCCCTCTTTTATCCCTCCCCCCTCCCAACATCCCCTTCCTGACCCCTCCTCCCTTCTAGACTCCTCCCCCCTTCTTAACTCAAGACGCTGAGCCTCTGGAGAGGCCCCAGCATCCTGTCTCAGTGCCCCTCCCCCTTCCTTCCCCTCTGGCCAGCCTAGCCACGGAGCACGGAGCAAGCTGCGGGCTCTCCCTCCCAGCTGCTGCTGTCTCTCTGCTGTTTCCCCTCGGCTCTTCCCTGCCGGCCCCTCCACACTCCACGCTGGCTGGGTGAGCGGGGAGAGGATGTTTGTTGGTGGGGGAATGACGAGGGAGGGGGTTGCCAGTCCTCCTGGCTCCCTGGGAGTCCCGTCGTCGGGACACACCCCCCTTCTGGGGGTCCTCTGCGGGGTTTCTTCGTTTTCCTCGTGCAGGCGGGAGAGGAAATCGGCTGCCACATGGTCCTTTCCCGCTCGATGGTGTACTGTGAATGAAAAAGGTAACAAGGTTAAGTACCATCATAGGATACGAGGATTTTTATCTTTCATACGTTCCATCCACAGAAGAGGAGCGTGGTCGACGACCAAGCGGAAGGGATTGTTTGTCAGGTAAAACTGAAGAGCTCCAATCGCCCATTTCACTGCCAACACCTCTTTCTCCACCGTCAAGTAGTTCTTTTCTGCTGCTTGTAATTTTCTGCTGATAAAGAGAATGGGCTCCTCTTCCCCGTCTCGATCCTGAGTTAAAGCGGCACCGAGTCCGGTACCAGAAGCATCGGTATGCAAGCAGAAGGGCAAGGAGAAATCTGGGTTATGCAATACTGGTTCCCCTGAAAGACTACTGCGTAGTGTCTGGAAGGCCTCTTCCTGTATCGGTCCCCAGTCCAGGTTATTTGGACGCCCTTTCGCCAGACAGTCAAAAAGAGGGCTGGCTATGGAGGCGAAATGGGGAATGAACCGGCTGTAATATCCCACAAAGCCTAGGAACTTCCGTAAGTGTCGTTTTGTGCGGGGGTGGGGTTGCTGTTCTAAGTCTGCTACTTTATCGGGTAGGGGCTTAAGGCATCCATGTCCCACCAAAAATCCCAGGTAGCGGAGCTCTTGGAATCCTATGTGACTTTTCTGCGGGTTGGCCCGGAGTCCAGCGCGTTGTAGTGCCTCCAATACAAGCTGTAGATGTTTAAGGTGGGTCGGCCAATCAGGGCTAAAGACAATGATATCATCAATGTAGGCACGTGCAAAATCCTCGCAGCGTGCTAGGACCTTATCTACGAGGCGCTGGAAGGTCGCTGCCGCTCCTTGTAAGCCGAAGGGCATTCTTTTGAACTGATACAGTCCCTTGGGTGTGGCGAAGGCGGTCTTCTCCCGATCCTCCCTGGCCACGGGGATCTGCCAGTACCCCTTCGTGAGGTCTAGTGCTGACAAGTATCTGGCCGAGCCCAACTGATCGATTAGGATGTCGGTTCTGGGCATGGGGTAGGCATCAAACGTAGAACACTTGTTCAACTCCCTATAGTCTACACAGAACCTCACGGAGCCGTCCGGCTTCAGCACCAGCACTATAGGGCTCCGCCAGGCGCTGCATGAAGGCTCGATGATGTCCATATCCAACATACTCACCACCTTGCTATCTACCACTTCCCACTGTTTTCGTGGTAAAGGCCTCCACCGGGCACGAGCCACGAGCCCTGGGGTCGTTGAGATCTTATGCACTGCAGTGGAGGTAAATCCTGGTGTGGATGCAAATGTTCCGGGAACTGCTCGTAGCACGGCCCGCACATCTGCTCTCTGTTGCGGGGACAATTCTTCATTCAAGTGCGGTTCCTCTGGCTCCCCCGTCTTAGTATCCCAGGGCAGACATCCATCAAAGGGTTCGGTTGGGTCATCAGCCAGCAGGGTGCTGTCGGGCTCCTCCGCCGCCCGGAGGGGAGGCGGCCTGGGGCACCATTCTTTCAAATTGTTAATGTGAATATGCTTCCTCTGCCTTCTCCCCCTCCCGCAGCGGACTTCGTACGTAAGAGGGCCCAGGGCGCGTACCACCGGGAATGGCCCTTGCCAGGGGTCCCCGTGAGGGTGTTGCATAACGTCTCGTGACACTAACACCTGGGTGCCGGGCTGCAAACTGCGTTCTTTTGTGCCCCTGTCGTAACGCTGCTTTTGTTGCTGCTGTGCATGGGCCAGGTTCATTCGGGCCTCTTCCCGCACGTAACGCAG
Source organism: Lepidodactylus listeri (assembly GCA_029233225.1). Lineage (NCBI taxonomy): Eukaryota > Metazoa > Chordata > Lepidosauria > Squamata > Gekkonidae > Lepidodactylus > Lepidodactylus listeri. The sequence continues at coordinate 57,008,274 of JARCFY010000012.1, forward strand.
CCGCTCCTGCAGCTGTTGAACGAACTCCCCCGGGGGTATAGCTTGCGGGGGTTCTGACCCCGCCCAAGTATTTTCGACTAGGCTCAAGATGCCTCGGGGAGTGCGCCCATATAACAATTCAAATGGGGAGTACCCCATGGATGCCTGCGGGGTTTCCCGCAGAGCAAACAGAAGAGGGTCAACATACAAGTCCCAGGCCGTAGGGCGGTCACGCGACACTTTCCGCAGCATGCCTTTTAAGGTCTGATTAAGGCGTTCCACCAACCCGTCAGTTTGAGGGTGGTGCACGGCCGTAAGCAAAGGTTTGATTTGTAACACCTGGAAAACACCTTGTAGCAGCCATGCTGTAAATGGAGATCCTCTATCAGTCAACACCTCTGCCGGTAGTCCTACCTGGGCGAAGAACCGCATCAGGGCTTTGGCAACGGTAGCACTCTTCATATTGGGAAGGGGTATCGCCTCCGGGTACCGGGTGGCGTAATCCATGATCACTAAGAGGTATCGGGCCCCCCGCGGGGTACGAGGCAGGGGCCCCACGAAGTCCATGGCGATTCTGTCGAAGGGCGTTCCTATGATGGGCAACGGGGACAAAGGCGCTCGGGGGGCTGCTCGATTGGACATACGCTGGCACACCTCACATGAGCGGCAATGTTGTCGCACATCTTTATCAACTGATGGCCAATAGAAGTGCTCCAGCACTCGTTCTAATGTATTCCTCTGCCCTTGGTGCCCGGCCCACGGGAGGTCATGGGCCGCCTCCAGCATGTCAGTGCGGAACCTTTCCGGTACCAGCAGCTGGCAATGCGGACCCATCCGTCCTTGAGCCTCCCGGCTCCAAATCCCCTGGGTCACCACCACCCTGGGGAGTCGCTGGCTGCGGCGAAGATCCTGTACTACCCCGTCACTTACCGCGACATGTTCTTGAAGGTTTGCCAGGCTGTCATCCTCCCCTTGAGCTCGTTGAAAGGTGGGATCTTGTCGCCATCGTTGCGCAAGGCCTTCCGGTGGGGGGTCGCCTCCTGGTGCTTCTCCCACCGCTCCTGGTAGTAGCTCCCCAAACTCTTCACCGAGGGCCACCCCTTCAGCCTGGGCGGTCCCTGCCCGCTGTAGCAACTGAAAGAAAGCAGGGGCGTCCCGCCCCAGCAAAACCGGGAACGGTAGGTTGGCCACCTTAGCTAAGGGCACCTCATACTCCTGCCCTAGGTAGCAGAGGGGAACCATGACAACCGGACTCCTCTCAACGTGGCCATGGAAGCAGGCAATAGAGGTGCTACGAATGGGGGGGACCTGCTGAGGGATAAGGTGTTGGCGAATCATAGATACTGAACTACCACTGTCGAGGAGGGCCGTTAGTAGTCTCCCCCCCAGGCGCACCGGAGCCGTCCACGCAGGGGTCCGGGCCCCATCCCCTGCTGCCTGCATGGCCATCTCTGTGCCCAGGTCGCATTCCATCATCGGGCAGTCTCGCCGGTAGTGGCCCCACTGCCCACACGTAAAGCAGGGGCCTGTTACTCCGGTGGCCTGGGTAGGAGACATGCTGCTACTAGCACTCCCGGGTGCATCACGGCCCTTGGGGGCGGAGGGTAGAGGGCGCCCCAGCCCCCCTGGACCGGGTAGGGATCTGGCCCCCTGGTTCCGCGCCCTCCCCCCTGTCGAAGGGGCGAGCAGGCCACGGGGCATCCCGCCTTCGGGTGGCCACTTGCCCAGCTGGGTCCCTCCTTTCGTCACCCGCAGGGCCTCTGGCTTTCTTGTCCCCTCCTGCCACTCTGCAGCCACAAAATTCTCCCAGAGTTCCTGAGCTTCTGAAATCTTGGTTGGGTGCCAGCACGCTACCCAATGTCGGGCCCTAGGGGGCAGGATATGTAGCAACTGCTCTATTACGATGATTTCCACCATACGTCAACCATCCTCCGTGGTGGGCTGTAACCAGCGCATTGCCGAGTCTTTGAGCGCTGCCAAGGTGGCTCGGGGCCACCCAGACACGGGGACCGTTAATGACCGGAACTTCTGCCGATGAGTTTCGGGTGTTACCCCATAGCGATCTAGGATGGCGGCTTTTAATTTATCATAATCTGCCGCCTCCCCTTTCTCCAAGGACCGCATGGCAGCCTGCGCTTCCCCCGCAAGGTAGGGCCCAAGTGCGAAAGCCCACTGGGCCTTAGGCCACTGTGAAGCCTCTGCCAGCCTCTCGAAGGCCTCCAGGAAGGCTTCGACGTCATCTTCTGGGCCCAATTTTGTTAACGAGGACCAAGGCCCGTGCCCCAAGGGCCCTGGGGGTGGTGGGTTCTGGGCGGGGTTGGCCCCCGCCTGGGCTGCCAAAGTGTGTTGCAGGTCCCGCATTAAGGATAATTGGGTTGACTGCTGCTGCTGAGCCAGTTCTCTCATTAACTGCGACTGGTGCTCAGCCAGCCACTGTCCGAACTGTGCCAAATCCATACTGCTGCCTGCTGGGCTCTGGCCACTGGGTGTGGCCGTGTTTCCGCTGCCGGGGTGGCCTTCCAGCGTTTCCTGCTGAGTAGGGTTAGGCTGGGGGAGGAAGCGTCGTGCTGACCACCCTGCTGGGGCGGGGATACGAGGCGGGGGGAACGCGAGGGGCATAGCTGTGCCTGCCTTCTCCACCACACTGTCAACTGAGTCGCTAGACCCCGCCTCGCTGTCGCTCAAGTCCAGAGTGGCGCCGCTTTCCGCCACTGTCAATTCGAACCCCATAGGGCAGCCAGGGCCTCAGTTGCAAGGACAAGGGAGGGGGGTTACGTCACCACACCCTCTCCTAGTCCCTCCTGCGCAGACTTGGGTTTCACTCTCTCTCTGGAACCATCAATCAGTCTCACGTCAGGGCATCCTCCTCGGCCCCTTCTGGCTGCCCTCTTTTATCCCTCCCCCCTCCCAACATCCCCTTCCTGACCCCTCCTCCCTTCTAGACTCCTCCCCCCTTCTTAACTCAAGACACCGAGCCTCTGGAGAGGCCCCAGCATCCTGTCTCAGTGCCCCTCCCCCTTCCTTCCCCTCTGGCCAGCCTAGCCACGGAGCACGGAGCAAGCTGCGGGCTCTCCCTCCCAGCTGCTGCTGTCTCTCTGCTGTTTCCCCTCGGCTCTTCCCTGCCGGCCCCTCCACACTCCACGCTGGCTGGGTGAGCGGGGAGAGGATGTTTGTTGGTGGGGGAATGACGAGGGAGGGGGTTGCCAGTCCTCCTGGCTCCCTGGGAGTCCCGTCGTCGGGACATAAATGCAAATAATTTAGAAATTGAATTGGTGCTTGGGTTTTGATACCAGAATTTTGGAAGCAGCCTTATGTTTAGGCCACATTACTTGTAGCCAAGGAAAACTGCAATACTCTTGAACAATGAGTTTTTTGTTTCGATAGATTGTATGCTTAGGCTATACTTAGGGTTGCCAGCAGACCTAGAGAAATGTGTCCAGTTCCTTGAATATGTTTCCATATACTAATCCTTGATTAAAGGGACTAGATGGTGTTTTTCCTCCAGGTCTGTTGGCAACCCTAGCCACAGTGAGGATTTTTTATTGATTTACCTGAGATTTGTGTCCAAATGGATGGGAATCTGAAATTTTCATAGAGTGCTTAGCAACAAATCCCCATGCACACATTCAGGCTGTTTGATCATATTCTACTGAAGCAAAAGCCATAGCCTCGGAAGCACCAGTGACCTCATAATATCTGTTTGTGGGCCAAAAATTGATGCTAAGACTTGCTTCTAGAAACACCCTTGCATGTATGCTCTAACTTGAATGATTTGTTGAGGCTGGTTGGACTTTCTTGGTACACTTGTACCTTCACTCTGAGAAGAAGAAGAAGAAGAAGAAGAAAGAGGCGGAGGCGGCGGCAGTCATATTATTCCTTAGCTCCAGAGACTATAGCTTTAAGCACAAGGCTTATTTTTGCCCTGCTTGCAGCCATACTGCATAGGAATGAGCAATGCTGGTAAAATTGTTTCTGTTTATGCAAAGCGTTGTTCTGGGCAGAGGACTTTTGTGACAACTTTGAAGGTTAGGTTTGGAGGCTTCAAGGTTAAGTGCTCACGTCCCATAATCCCTCGTTGTGTCTCTGGCGCTCAGTTTTGCATAACTGTATAGCAACGGGCATGCAACTAAACTTGCATTTTATTTCATTTTAGCATGAAGCCAGATGCCTCTGGCTGAATTTTAAAGTTGCTGAACATGCATATCTTCCTGTTGCTTTACTGGTGCAAAAATCAGTGAACCAAGCTCTCAAATTCATAAAAGACCTTGGAAATATGAGCGGCTGGCTTATCCTGCCATCTATCACCCAGACTTATACTAGATCACCTACTAGTTAAAAAGCAACATGACATACCTTGTTCTTAGTGAATGTCTTTAGCTGCTAAGGGTATCTTCAGTGAACCTTTTCTGCTGAGATAACTGCAGCCACCTTAGGGTTGGTGGAAATGTACTCATAACATTCTAGTCAGCTGCACAGGATCAAGCTCAGGGAGGCTCTGTTCTGTTTGTGTGGTGCTCATCACAACACATCCAGGTACATATTCAGACTGCATACTTACAGTTTATTAAATGAAACTGTCTGGAAACAAATAACATTACTAACCACCTTCCCTTTCTTCCTCATGTAGTTTTTCAATATCTTAAGAATGGCTAATAAAAGGAGATGAATGTACCTTCAATTGAATAAATTTTAATTGAATAAATGTACATAAAGTGCTATAAATAAAGAGGAGGACATAAAAACAGAGAAATGGAGATGGGGCAAGACAGACTTCCAAATTAACATTCAGTTGGCAGGCAAGTATGTCTACTAAATGAATTAGGAAGGCAGGAGGAAGCCAGATCCAAGCTGAAAGGGGGGGGGGAAGATACCACAAGTTCTGAATTTTGTGCATATTTTTTGCACTTTTGGATTCACTTGAAAATACTCAGGAGTCATAGGTGACGACACATACAGCAATGGCAGGAAAATGCTACTTAGAAAGTTACACTGTCCATACTTTGCCTCTTAGCTGCCAGAGGCCCTATATCAGAGTACATGGAGTGGCAGAAGTGGGCATCTCCCAGACAGCCTGTAGTACTGCCATTCAGGGGCGTCGAGTTTTTAAATTCCGGGGGGGGGGGGGGGGGCGGGGGCTCTTGTGTGTGTGCGTGCTTTGCACACGCGCATGCTGGGACCTTGTCCCTGCCGCCACTGCCTCTCCCCCCCCGGCCTGGCCACTCCTGCTTCCATCCCTCCCTCCATCCGTCCAGGGGTCAGCTGGGCATTTGCTTAGCTGGCCCCTGGACAGACAGAGGGAGGGAAGGACGGAGGCAGCCAGGCCGGGGGGGGGGGGGGGTGTGAGAGAGAGAGGCGGCGGCGGGCGCTCCATTTTCCCAGGGGGGGCTCAATCCCCCCCGGGAAATTTTGGGGGAGGCTCGAGCCCTCGAGCCCCCCCGTAGTTGACGCCTATGCTGCCATTGTAGCCTGCTGGGTAACAGTCTAGATACCACTGGTCCTCTTCCCCCAAGCATATGTCAGTTCTGTCAGTTGTTTATTCAGAACTCCATACACATGGATTGAGGAAGCCATCAACAGCACACTTCATGGCTCAAAATTTCTCCTTGCTACTCCTTCAGCTACCCCCAGAGCAGCTGATTCTTGCTTGTAAGCCTTGCCCTAGAGACCACCTTGGCTGAGCTGAACTGCTACCCCTTCTACTTACAGCTGCTCCTAATCGCTGTCTGCTCGGCCTGCCTCCCAGGTTGTTAGTCCACACCGTCTCCACCTGGGACTTACCTTACCTTTCCTGAGCAGGTTCTCAGAGCTGTTTGTGCACCCATCCTGTTCCAGTTGTACCCTAAGGCTCTCCTCATGAGGTGCACCTTCTGGCCTCAGGTAAGTTGGTTCCCTCAATGGCTTGTCCCTGTCACACATAGGCTTTGGCTGAAACTTGAGATGAATGCATCAAATGGTTTACAGACAAGTGGTTCATCTCCATAGCTAATAAACCCCTTGGTGGGACATACCGCACAGAGTTCAGAATATACTTTACACGATAGAGTAGCTTTTTTGTTGTGATGGTACTTACTGGCTCTGAGTAGCAACATCTTTTTCAGGGCTCTCTCAAGTCCCATGGGGGGAATTGGGGAAAATCAGTGCACCCTTATGTAACCCAGGCATTGGAAATAAGGGCATGTTCAAAGCTTAGGGCCTCCTTTCTTAAAACCCCCCTCCCACTCACAGACCTTGGCAACTATTTATCACAACAAGGAAAGTACAGTTCTGCTCACAGGGTATTGTACTCCCCACCCCCAAACTCCTTTCCCTTACCAAACCAAAGGCCAGTAGTCAGTTTTCCAGGTGTACTGTTCTCTTGTTGGAACTGGTCCAGACACAGACCCTCTGAAGCATGCCTCCAGTGGAAAAGAAACACAGTCCCTAAGAATAGGGTTGCCAAGTCTTCGGAACTCACTGGCGGGGGGGAGTCCTCCTCCGGCTGAGAGTTCCTCCTGGCGCGCTTTGCACGCGCGCCCAGCAACATCACCGGAAGTGACGTCAGCACATTGGGGAAGTTGCCAGAGCGTCGACCTGGCAACGCCCCCAACGTGCTGACGTCACTTCCAGTGATATCATTATGTCGTCCTTGCTGGACAACTTCGGGGGTGGGGTTCCCCTCCCCTTTAGCGGGGGATCCCCCGCCCCCCGGGCTGACTTGGCAGCCCTACCTAAGAAGGAAAGTTCTCAAGGCCTCTCTCCTCACCATCTGAGAGAAGAAATCAACTTCAGTTCAAAAACAGATGGTCTGGGGGCTAACCTCCTCCAGAAGAAGTGATGCCCTTCAAGGGAGGGCCTGCACCAGACAGAAGCTTCTTCAGCTAAGGCCTTTCTGCAGTCCAGTCCTTGGAGAGACCAAACGACTAGGCCTCTCTTTGCTCCACCCCTTACCCAGGTTGTTGTATTTTCCTAGTCACTCACTACACACACCACTCTCAGTATGCAAAATAAGAATTTCATTGCTCCACCCAACAGCATATATCCCCAAAATTCTACACATAAATGAGTACTGGTACTTCTCTGGCTGGCTTTCCCTTTAAGTGCAAAGAGCCAGTGGAAAAGGGCCCCGCGCTCCAGATCTCAGCGCAGAGATTGAGCGCGAGGCCTGGGCTCCCGGCTCTTTGCACTCAAAGGGAGCTTTAAGTGCAAAGAGCAGGCAGGAAAGGGCCTCACGCTCCGGATCTCCACATGGAGATCGAGCGTGAGACCTGGGCAATAGTCACGGGATAAAAGCTCAAGGGTCACGGGATAAAAGGACAAGTGACTAATTAAAAGGAAACAGAGAGTGAATATAAATGGGCAGTTTTCTCAGTGGAGGGAGGTAAGCAGTGGGGTACCACAGGGATCAGTACTCGGTCTGATGCTTTTTAACTTGTTTATTAATGATTTGGAGTTGGGAGTAAGCAGTGAAGTGGCTAAATATGCAGATGACACGAAGTTGTTCAGAGTGGTGAGAACTAGGGAGGATTGTGAGGCACTCCAAAGGGATCTGTCGAGGATGGGCAAGTGGGCATCAGTGCAGCAAATGGGGTTCAGTGTGGCCAAGTACAAAGTGATGCACACTGGGGCCAAAAATCCTAACTATAAATACACGTTGATGAGGTCTGAACTGGTGGAGACTGACTAAGAGAGACATCTTGGAGTTGTAGTGGATAGCTCAATGAAAATGTCAAGACAGTGTGCGACTGCAATGAAAAAGGCCAATGCTATGATGGGGATTATTAGGAAGGGAATTGAAAACAAATCAGCCAGTATCATAATGCCCCTGTATAAATCAATGGTGCGACCTCATTTGGAGTACTGTGTACAGTTCTGGTCACCACACCTCAAAAAAGATATTATAGCATTGGAAAAAGTGCAGAAAAGAGCAACTAGAATGATAAAAGGGTTGGAACACTTTCCCTATGAAGAAAGGTTGAAGTGCTTGGGGCTCTTTAGCTTGGAGAAATGATGGCTGAGGGATAACATCATTGAGGTTTATAAAATTATGCATGAAATTGCTGAGCAGTCGGGTTAGAACTTCTTCACCCAAAAAGTGATTAACACATGGAATTCACTGCCATAGGAGGTGGTGGCGGCTACAAGCATGGACAGCTTCAAGAGGGAATTAGATAAACATATGGAGCAGAGGTCCATCAGTGGCTATTAGAAATCCAATGAACTAAAAACAGCAGGACATGGGCACTCACATGTGTGCTTCCCAAGCTAGTGTGGTGTAGTGGCTGGAGTGTCAGAGCAGCATCCGGGACAAGGAAGACCAGTGGGTGACCTTGGGCCTGTCATCCTCTGGTCTGCATAACCTCTCACTGTTGTTGTGAGGTTAAAATGGAAGACAGAAGAGGAATGTTGTAATCTGCTTTAGGTATCCATTTTGGAGGAAAGTGAGGTTATAAATAATAAAATAACAACCGGGAACTTTGCAGCATGTTAGAATATTTAGCAGACCTGGGCCACAAAGACTAGGCCTGTGGGAGAGAACTGAATGGTGTATGAATATATTACACTGTCGTCTTAGTTTTTTTCCAGTGTTAAGGTTGCCAGGTCTCCTACTCCAGGTGTCCCCCTGCTGCTGCTTGGTAGGGAGGTAGGGGGAAATGTGTGGAGGGGAAAACTGGCATTTCTGCAACACCATAACATCACTTCTACCACAAAGTTGGAAGTGATATCAAATCAGGCAGTGCTCTAGGATTCCACCAAAATTCTATGATAAAACCATAGAGCTCTGGTGGAATCCTTGGGCATCAGCCTGGTGTGATAATGTTCTGAATTCACACTGTAAGTGATGTCATGGCATTAAAGCAAAATGAGTTAATCAATGTTCCCTCTAAGCTCCACAGTGTTCTGAGCAAAAATTCTGCCTTGTGAGCTAGTAGCTTTAAAGTTGTGAGTGAGTCTGCATTTCACTTTTGCATAAATTAGTTTTTAGAAGATTATTTCCATAATCTTTAAAAATCTCAAAATAAGTTCTTTTAAACTATATTTAAATTATATTTTAAGAATAATGTAAACATTATAAGAGAAAACAGAATCAAGTCAAATTTCATTACAGAAAATGTTGTCCTTTAAGTGGTAGACCAGGCCTCCGGAGAACAGATCTAGCTGCCCCTCTCCACTATATCGGTAGACATGGCCTCGGACTGTCACCCTGTGCTGAGCCTTAGAAAACATACCACCACCGGGGAGGGGGACTCTTGCAGTCTTCTTTTTTAATGTGAAATATGACAACCAGCAGGGCTATTTTTGGGCAGGAACATGCAGGAACGGAGTTCTGGCTGGCTCCTGAGTTGGCCACACCCAGAAGGAACTCATTAGCATAACAGGCCACACCCAACAGCAGAAACTCATTAGGATTGGCTACATTAGGGGTGTGTGGCCTAACATGCAAATTAATTCCTGCTACAAAAAAAGCCCTGGGTTTTGACAACAAACAAGGTAAACAGAATAAGAAGCAAAAGGTGGGTGTGGCTGGATGAACACTCTTCTGGTAACATGGGGGTGTGGTCTAATATGCTAATGAGCTGTACTGTCAGTGGTGTGGCCTAATATGGTAATGAGTTTCTGCTGTTGGGTGTGGCCTATTATGCTAATGAGTTCCTGCTGGGCTTTTTCTACAAAAAAAGCCCTGACAACCAGCATTACAGGTCAAGTACAACAGAGGAAGAACAATCCCTGTTAGAACCCTACCTGACCTAACAAACAGGAAGTTGCTTAAATGTTATCAAACTGCCCAAACTACTTATTTATTCAAATACTTATACCCCACTTTTCCTTGTGACTCAAGGCAGCTTACAAGTCATACTGAAAAACATAATAGGGGTGTGCAAAAAACAAACAAATTATTTATTTCTGGCTCCATTATAGCCTATGGGGATCATTATAGTCAATGGGCCCCACAGGCTATAACAGAGATCGATCTGGGGATAACTGGGGCTTTGGAGGGCTATTTTTGGAGGTAGAGGCACCAAATTTGCAGCATAGTTGCTTGTGCCTCTCCTTACCCCCCCAAGTTTCAAAAAGATTGGACCAGGAGGTTCAATTCTATGGGCTCCAGAAGGAGGTGCCCCCATCCTCCATGGTTTCCAATGGAGAAGGGGGGGGAATGCCTTCTCAGTTCACTTGTGAGCTGATTGAAAATTTCCTGAGCTGCAGGCTAAAATTTTATGCACCAGCACCCCCTACAGCACCTTAGAGGGAACTCTGAAGTGAATATGTCCCTGCCCTCCAAAAGCTTTCACCAGATGCCAGAGTTTGGGGTAGAGGCTCTGTTTCACTCATTAAAATATAGATATGAAGATATAAAGGCATGTGTCCTTATGTAAGCATTTACAACCTGGACCCTTAGACATGATTTTGTAGCACCAAACTATACTGTAGCTAACTCAAGGGAAAATGACAGAGCCACTATTTTTGGAATGCCTTTAAAAAATGAAAAGAACTTTTTCAAATACACCAAATACGCTTGACAAATCTCTGCATGTGAATTGCTTTTTTTTTTTTTTAATTGAGTCAGCAATATTTTGAAGTACTGAAGTGCCGCTGCTAGATTATAGTGCTTAATCTGGTCTAGTTCAATGGATGTAAATTATGTAGTTACTTAGCTCTATTTATATCAATTATGGAGACAAGGAACATATTTGTAAACCCAGCCTGGAGAGTCTTTCCACAAGCAAAGATGTTTTGTGCCAACTCCTGCTGCGATATAGAAAAGGCCCTACCAAGAAATTCTTTCCATAGTATTTTAAAAATTTCTTTAGAGGCCTTCTTAGAGAGGCCAATTGAATTAATAATTACAGTTGTGTTATCCAATAACTCTTTGAGCAGATTTGGGAATTTTTGTAGGAACAAAGGACAAAAGCTATTATGTTAAAAGGCATTTGGTAAAATGGGATAGTGATCTTGACAGTTGAAACACCAGAAAATAATGATTTTTAGCTCCTTATACTTTCATGCTAACAATTCTTTCACAGGGCACAAAGCTGTTGTGTTCAGACATAACTAGCGTACACAGCAGGACTTCCCAAAATTATGCAACGACTTAAAAATTAACATGGGCAATCATCTAATAGGGGTCATTTCTAGCAGGAGCTCGGGGGAGCGCAGCTCCGGGAGTTGGTACCAGCCCCCACCCCGCGGGGGAATGCCTGCTTGTGTCATGGCTGCAGCAAAATGACCCCGTCCCCTGGAAAGGTCCTTGTTCCTCCGACCAGCCTTCTGAAGGCTTCAGCCACCACTGAAGCTATCATCCCAGAATAGTGGTATTTCTGAGGCTTGGATTAGTAGCTATCCTCTCTCTGTCAGCTCTTTCTCTCTCTCTGTCTCTCTGTCTCTCTCTCTCTCTCTTCTTTCTTTCTTGCCTTTTGACATACTTCCGGTGATGTCAGGGGGTGCGGCATATGCAAATAAGTTATGCTAATGAGCTCCTGCACCTCTTTTTCTACAAAATGACCCATGTCTAATAGTCATTAGTCTTTAAGGTCTTTGCAAGATATATCTACATTCCTTTCTGTTTTCAGTTCCTTTAGATAAGAGTATATTGTGGAAAGTGCCATCAAGTCACAACCGACTTATGGTGATCCTTTTGGGTTTTCAAGGCAAGAGGGGAACAGAGGTGGTTTGCCATTGATTGCCTCTGAGCAGCAGCCCCTGACTTCTGTGCAAGTACTAATGAGGGCTAACCCCGCTCAGCTTCTAGATCTAATAAACAGTAGAAAAATATGTATATGGGTCCACAATAAAGTTTCAAGTGACGAACATCCGGTTATTATTTTCGTTTCAAAGAAGGTTTCTTTGAAGAGGACCATCAAGTTGTATGAACACATAGACTGTGAAGCCGTTGGCTAGAACTTTAGAATCTTGAAAACTTTTTATACTGAATTGTTGAATTTATGGAATGGCCTGATCCAATGGAAAGCGTTTGTATGTAATGTAACTACACAGGTTAACTTGATGGTCCTCTTCTGATGAAGAACCTTCTCTGAAATGAAAATAATAACCGGATGTTCGTCACTTGAAATTTTATTGTGGACCCATATACATATTTTTCTACTGTTTATTAAATTATAGTATTATATTTTGCATCTCATTAGCATCTTGCAGCTATCTTCTTCTGTTTTGTCACCTTGCAATAGCTGCAGTTCCAGTTGTATTGTTTGTATAGCTTCTGGATCTGACAAGACTCGGCTAGTCTGAGATCTCATGCCACTTCCTAGGTCTCTGCTCCCCTCTATACTCTCTTCCTTCCTGACCTGCTCCCTTCTAATACCCTCTTCCTAACTAACTCTATGAATACTGCTTTGACAACATTACACAAACCAAGAAGAAGAAGAGAAGAAGATATTGGATTTATACCCTGCCCTTCACTCGGAGTCTCAGAGCAGCTTACAAACTCCTTCCCTCCCCCTCCCCACAACAGACACCCTGTGAGGTAGACAGGGCTGAGAGAGCTCTGAGAGAAACTGCTCTTTCAAGAAGACCTCTGATAGAACTATGGCTTGCCCAAGGTCATCCAGCCGTTGCAAGCGGAACAGTGGGGTATCAAACCCGGTTCTCCCAGATTAGAGTCCGCCCACTTAACCACTACGCTATGGATATTTTTTTCCTCACTGCATGCTTTGAGGCCAACACTTTGGTAGTTAAACTACATTTCCTAGAATCCCTGGTGCCTTAAATGCTCCTGAAGCATGTTGGGGGAGGTGGAGGAAGAGTCCTGGGCCTCATGCCCATCAAGGAGGCAGAGCAGAGAAGGAAAAAAAGGATCCATACTTCCATGACATCGCTGTTACTGAACAACACAGTAGCTGGCAAATTACAAGAAATGTTAGAATTCTCATCTCTTTTCTGATTTGAACCTTGGACAGTTTACCCATTTCTAATTAATACACATTTGATATTAAGATCCAAGTATGCCTAGGCAAAACTGAAATAAAATCTGCAGTTAGGGGCCTGATTTTCACTTTCTTAATTCACTTGCACGGTGGAAGGAGAATCCTTCACACCCATCTGCCTTTCTTACAGTGCAGTCCTTAGGAGAGTTACTTCAGTCTAAGCCATTACTGGTGTAACTAGGACTGCACTGGAAGTCTGTAAATTTAAGCATGCTCTAAGCTCATGTTGCAAAGCTAGGAATGACTGCTGCTTGAGAAACTGGAGAGCTGCCACATGTGAGAATGGCACACTGACAACCAAACAGTAGTGTATTCCCATGTTTCCCATGTCCTGATGTGTAGTAGATGTTGGCAGCTTATTAATAATTTAGAATTGGAGGGTAACTTGTGTGTGATGAATGTACACTGATAAAGGAAAGGAAATCTCCCCAGCATATAGTTTCCTTTTCTTATGCTTAAGTAGTATAGAAAGAAGATTGCCCAAAGAGTAATAAGCTTACATCCCATTTAAAATAATTGCTTGTAAGTCTGGAATCCATTTAATTGGCATCCTGATCAATGCTGTGATTACTTAATTGGGGTGATGAACAGTGTGTCATTTTGTGCAATGTATCTCAATTACCATACAGAATGCACACATAGAAGAGTTCAAACCTTTAGACAGATGGCTGTGGTCACACACACTAAAGAATCCACTTTCAATCCACTTCAGTGCACTTTCAAACTGGATTTTGCCAGTTCACACAGTAAAAATCCAGTTTGAAAGTGCACTGAAAGTGGATTATTTAGTGTGTGTGACCGCAGCCAGAATGTCTTATGTTTCTTGTCCCAAGACATTCACAGGAATAAACAAAGGAGAACTGGAGGATGCTACCTGTATTTTCCACTTTTCATACCTTTTTTTTCAGATGGGTGGGTTTAGTAAATGGTAGTGGTTTACAAAAATCTGATGCATATGGAGGTGAGTTTGGAGCTTGTTAGGTTTAGAATATAGTTTTGAGCTCAAATCCAAGCCATGCCAAGTTGATTTTACAATGCAAAGGCTTTGTTTATTGTTTACTTGATTGGGGAAACATCTTACATGGATAATCCCTGTTTGCTTCTGATCAGTGAGTATAACATTGCATTATTTCAATTATGATGTCCTCTGTTCAGGAAGGATTTTGTGCTCTTGGACTTTGGGCTGTTGAGCACTAATGAAGCTGCCTTATGACAAGACAAACCATTGTTCTATCAAGGTCAATACTGTTTTCTACCACAGGCAATGGATCTCCAGGGTTTGTTTAGATGACAATGAGTTGTTACCTTTCTGTATACCATGGCTTGTTTGCACATGGGCCACTTGAGTCTGGGGCTATGGTCACACACACTAAATAATCCACTTTCAATCCACTTTCAATGTGCTTTCCAACTGGATTTTGCCAGTTAACACAGTAAAAACCAGTTGGAAACTGCACTTAAAGTGGATTGAAAGTGGATTATTTAGTGTGTGTGATTCTAGCAATGATGCGGAATTAAACCCACTGCTTTTAATGGATTCAAGTGGGTAGCCATGTTGGTCTGAAGCAGCGGAACAAAATTTGAGTCCAGTGTCATCATTAAGACCAAGAAAGTTTAATTCAAGGTATAAGCTTTCGTGTGTTTGCACACAAACTTTGCTTTTAATAGGTTAATCCTGAAATACCTTTGCATAGGATTGCACTGATCTCTCCTGATTGCACTGACCCTTCTAATAGTGTGTATTCTAATGCCTTTCCTTTCCTTTTGCTGATGACAAACTGTTCTCTGAATGATCATAGCTCTTGTCTTGCACAAATCTGATGTTTTTCATTAATTAGAACAGGGCTGTAGTGAAGACGTTTTGGCCAGGAAGCCTGTAGAGAAATGTGCTTTGCACATGTATGCACTTAGAAGCAATATTTTTTTGTATCTCCTTACTTATTCCAGATCTGGGCCTGATATTCAGAGCACACCAAAAAACCCATGTGCCATACATTTCAATGTGCCTCACATTTAAAAAAAAAAATCTTTACAGACTTAAGTGTGGCAAATGCTTGACTTGAATGGCCCTTTGTAAGATAAGTTCCAGGTAGGGACATCTCACAGGAAAGTTAGCCGTTTAATGTACAGATTCTTATAAAAAGTAATAATTAAATATGTAAGTCATATCTAAAATACTGGTTTTAAGAATAGGGTTTGAGACACCTCTCTTCCTTTTCACTGCACCAGTGTCAAGGCATTTTCTCCCAACTAATTAAAAATTATATATAATATTTTCAACTATCATCTGTATTTCATATTAGAATTACTAGATCATATACTGAGCTTCTATGTCTCAAAAATGAAAAAACCCTATGTCATGCCCCCTCCCCTCATATACGCATCTACAAATTCAATAGCTATATACAGTACGTCTTGTGCCAATAGGACCAGTCTATTGGTTGTGAATAAAGTGCTACCAAACAACACTGCCTGTTGGAGCTTGAGCTGATCCAGTAAGCATATCTTTCTGCTGTTGGCTGAGGTGGATGGTTGTGTTAGCCCTCCTTGCAGCCAAGCTGTTGGCCGGCCTGCCGGTTGTAGGGGAGAGGAAGAGAAAAGGAATGAGGAGGCTATATGTTCATTATGTCTGCAATTTATGACAGTAAGAACAGATCTGTCTACTAAAGTCAGTACATGGACTATGGGATAAAACCCAAATACTGACTCTCCTTGGATCTTGCCTTTATATTTACTCTTTGTATTGTTACTGACTTAGATACAAATATTTAAAAAAACTTTGGCAAACAGTGTTTTTCTTCAGAGTTGATGTGGCTGCCTCTGTAGGAAAGGCTCAGGATCAATTCCCTTTTAGAAAGTCCTTCCTTCCTTCCTTCCTTCCTTCCTTCCTTCCTTCCTCCCTCCCTCCCTCCCTCCCCCCCTCCCTCTTTCTTTCTTTCTTTCTTTCTTTCTTTTTCTTTCTTTCTTTCTTTCTTTCTTTCTTTCTTTCTTTCTTTCTTTCTTTCTTTCTTTCTTTCTTTCTTTCTTTCTAAAATGAACCATAGATGTGAGGAGAGAGAACTCAAGGGAAGGTACATAAAATTAGTCTCCAGCCCAGAGTGCCCAAATAAATTGCACTGGACCTGTTTAATTTATATTGAAGGCTAATTGTGCCAGTTTATGCTTGCCTTTTCAGTAGACTAATTTTTTCAATTATATGGAATCCTTATATTACTAGATATTTCAATCCTTATTATACTGCATTCACACAAGTAAGCTGCAGTGGCTTGAAGTGGTTAAGACACTGACTGCTGACTGGAAGGTCGGTAGTTCAGCAGTTCGAGACCCAAGTGCTGCATGATGGAGTGAGCTCCCGTCTCTGGTCCCAGCTCCTGCCAATCTAGCAGTTCGAAAGCAAGAAATTGCAAGTAGATAAATAGGAACCACTTCGGTGGGAAGGTAACAGCGTTCCGTGCACCTTGGCGTCTAGTCTTGCCAGCCACATGACCATGGAAACGTCTTTGGACAGCGCTGGCTCTTCAGCTTGGAAACAGAGATGAGCACCGCATCCCTAGAGTCGTATTCAACTGGATTTCCAGCAAGGGAAACCTTTACTAAGTGTTCAATAGTGAAAAGAACATATGAGCAACGTGGCAGTTTGACTTGGTTTGTAACTACTTTTGCCAGTTCAATTTAGTAATGTTTCTGAACTAGAAACAGTGAATTGACATGTTGCGTCTCTTTACGGGATGCACATCAAATGGTTTCTCTGATGATATGCATTACGTTTTTTAAGAGCTGTGGCCATGACTCAAGATTGAACTCTGAGATGTCTACTTTTGCGGCATAGTTTTGTAGTGGGTGTGCACTTTTCTTATTGTCTAAAGATATAATTACTGCCTGTGGGTCAGGCTTCTTAGCTAGGTAAGAATGTGTACTTGCTGAATCTGAATCCTTTCATCTGCAATCTCACTGCAGACATTTCAAGAAAATGAAGTCCCTCTTCCCTTCCCCTCTCGAACGTTGTTATTGGTAAGAGTCATTTCGTAATTTTTTCAAAAGCATGATACCCTTGACGTTTCTGAAGTGAGGAATCAGTTTGAAATATAATAGATGTAGTAGCAGTTTAGGAGCAAAGAAGTAAGTACAGAATGAGAGGCCTTAGGAGAGATGCATGAGTGGCTTTATTCACACTTCCTCTAGCAGTAGCATCCCAGCTGTGTTGATAGACATGCACTATGAGTGTAGAGAGTATAGTGAAGACTGGGGAGACCCAAGTTCAGATTCCTACTCAGCCATGAAGCTAATTGGGTGAGCTTGGTCCAATCCCTCTTCTTTAGCCTAGCCTACCTCATAAGGTTGCTACAGTGATAAAAGAGGGTGGGGAGAACCAGGTGCTCTTTGAAAGGAAGGCTGGGTAAAGAGTACAGCAGATAGACCTGCAACCTTAGCAGCCAGTTTGTGGTTCTCTGCATGAGGGTCCTGAACATGAAACAGCCTGATAAATCCTAACAAGGCCTATATTGTCACCATGGGATTTAGGGGAGTTTCATAAGATTTACATTATCCACAGAGTGAATGGCTACACCTGAACAGGTGTACACAGTCAGAGAGAATTAAAGCAATGTCCACATAGTGGTTGGCTATAATGTGTCATCAGCCCTTACTGCTGACTAGTAGCATTAACGTAATTAACTTTCTCATAATATTGTAAGACTTGAGACAATAGAGCCCTGAATAACCCAGAGCAAAGTGGTGTCCAAAGCTGACCAAGTACTAAGGCATTTATGTCCTTGTTGAATGTAACCTTCCATCTAGTAGTAGTGGGGAAGTCTATGTCCCTTTCCCTCTCCCACACAAATGATTGGAGTATTTGGTTCAGATGCCTCACCCTGATTCCCCAGAGTTATATGATTTCTCCTAAAAATATAATGAGGTATCACATGAGCATAGTCTTAGCTCAAGTAGAACATCTGTAGGGGGTGAGGATCACTGCTGCTCTGCCATAAAAGACTGGATAACATTCGGATAACATAGCTGTGCTATGTGCTTCATCAGCCATTGGCCCATCAACCACCACTCAAAAGTACTTTTATGCCATTGGCTGGGGGCTGGGTCCGCTCCTCTCCCCTGCCCGCTGCTGGCTTGGCCACTTCCCTAGAATAAACTACCAAAACGGCTGTCTCTCCTGACAAAGATGCTTCTGCTTGTCTTTTCTGGCTGGCTACTGAGGTGAGCTACTGGCCCTCAAACCATTCTCTTATCTTCCTGCTATGGGGCTAACTTTCCCTTCAGTGGCTGTTGCTAGGCAACCAAACTTGGTTTTGTCAATAAAAAGGCAAAGATAGGAGGCCCTTTCCAGGTCTACTTTGGCCTTTGTGGGGAGCTCATTGGAGCCAGTCCTGACTAAGTTTGCCTGCTCCAGGTTGGGAAATACCTGGAGATTTTGTGGTGGAGTCTATGGAAGCCAGAGTATGGGGAGGGGAGAGGCCTCAGCTGAATAGAATGCCATAGAGTCCACCCTCCAAAGCAGTTATTTTCTCCTAGGAACCATTGCTTCCAATCTCCAGGTGTGGGCTGGATTTTGAATTAAAGGTGTTCTCCAGATGGCAGAGATCAGTTCCCCTGGAGAAAGTGGCTGCTCTGCAGGGTGGACTCTGTGTCATTATACCCTGCTGAGGTCACTTCCCTCCTGCTTGGAGCTCCACTGTGGAGAAAGACTGTACTTTTCCGAGTTAGAGATTGCAGTTGGGGGGGGGGGGGGGAGATGGAAAACTGAAGTCAGAAGGGCAGATAAAGGTAGGTTGATGGTTGGCTGGGGAGGAGATAGGGTTGCCCTATCAGTTCCCCTGGAGAAAATGGCTGCTTTGCAGGGTGGACTCTGTGTCATTATACCCTGCTGAGATCCCCAAAGCAAATTGACCTGCACAGAGCCTCTTTCTAGAGCCCATTGTATGTATTTCCACAACAGGTCTTATTCCTAGTTGTTAATAATGTTATAATTTGGTTGAGGGTATACTTGGAACTAAAGGAGAATGAGAATAAATATTGCTGTTGGTTTCTGTTCTCTTTGGATGAAAGAGGATTTGAGGCAAATACAAATAACTGGCTGTACACTAACAAATAGGTAATTTAAGCTTCTTCTGAAATTGGTTTCCTTTCATAATGTACATTGCTCAACGTTTTAATTGATTTTGTTATGAATGTTGCCAGATAAACTTGGTACAATACACATACTTTGTAGGTATACTATATAAATTCTGAAGTTCCACAATGCAGAGATTACAGATAAATTACATGAAGGAGACAGTGAGTTGAATAATAGAGTATATTAAATCAGTGATTGAGAAATGCATAAGCTGAATTAATGTTACTTCTACCCTTATTAATTTATAATCATGATGTAATAGATAAATCAGCAAGACTGCTGCAACAATAATGGACAAAAATGTTCCACAAGTTTTATTTTTCCTGTGGCTCAGTTTGAATATTGTGCTGTACCATGATTTTTATGGCTTGATATGACATCTGAACCAACAAATCATGGTTTGTTAGCCATCAAACCAGAATCAGAAGTGAGTATGCAAGCCATTTCTGTACATTAACTTGTTTGCTTTGATATCAAAATTGACAGCCAAAGTTGTGGCTGATGTCCTTCCTCCAGAGACCACCACATCATGCAAACAGAACTGCTGAGAGGATGAAAAGAGAAAGCATACAACTGGCAATGTCTGTTGGCTCCCTAATTTACATGCAGTCTATGTCTCCCCGACAACAGCTACAGTTATCGCTGCAGGTTCCTTCACGGCTGTTGAACTGGTCCATAGTACAAGATTAAAACAAGACAAAAAAACTAAAATACTTTATTTACAGGCTAGACACACTCTGTACGGGATTGCCCTGAAACTTGAACTAGTACAAATTGTGGCAGCCCATTTGTTATCTGAAGCGTGTCACTATAATATTGTACAAATATTTGTTTTCGTTAGGGATGAAGAATGGAGGTGAAATAATTGGGGAAGATGTGGAGTTTAGTTTTATCTGTCACAATATTGGCCACACTACTTCTAAGAGGAGACTGGTGTCTTAATACATTCTTCTATATTCCTTTCCCCCCCACTGTCACCACTTACCCTTAAAGGTAAAATACCCTTTGAAATAATGCTGCTGGTAACCATAGAAATAGTAAAACACTGAGCACAATATAGAACAATGTCCCCAATTATAAAATGTTAACTGGACATTTGTTATGTAGGTACACCTAATTGTTTCCTTTAGTGTTACTTTAGTAACTATGGGATGTGGCAGACCCTATGCTACTTCCCTTCCAGAAGTAAAACCATGTTTACTTCACAACTTTATGGTTTCTTAAAATTAAAATTGCCTTTATTATGCAGACGTATTATTCACTCTTTTTATATATATTTGAAAACTTTTCTTGCAGGATTTTAGCTCTCTAGAAATGAGGTTTAGAGGGTTTTGCAGGAAATGTGGGTATTAAGAACGTTTGAAGGTAGGTAGAGAGGTGAACTCCCAAGGTATTCTGATAAGAAGTTCCAGGCATAAAAGGCAGGCAGGGGTAAAAAAAGAGAGAGTTTTCTAAGGGAGCAGGAGGCTGGGGGGGGGTGGGAGTTTGTACATTTAACAGAGTGTTTACTTAAGATGGTTCCAGGTTTAATAACTTAATTCAAACATTTCAATATCTGAGGAAAACTGAGGTATGGGGGTGTAGTTTAATACATGGCAACTTGCAGATAATGAATCCCTGAATTTAAGACCTTCTTTCACAGCTGTTGTATACATAATAATGCTGAAACTTCTGAGCATTAAGAAGTATCTAATGCAGAAAAAAAGTGTAACAGATGTGCTTCTAAGGCATCTGAACTCTCAAATGTTCCTCATCTTTTGATCTGCATTGTATTGTGTCCTCATTCTGCACAATGCCAGGAAATGACCATTCAGGAGATATTTTTACTTCTGTTTCAGTATTTGCTGCTCTTTATTGCACTTCCAAGAATAATCCAAATCTACAAAATTAACAGCCCTGGGAAAGAAGAATGTAATGGCAGAGCTACATTAAGAAGCCATCTGCCACTGGGTGAGGAACAGGCAATAAGGAATAGTTCATATGAAGTTGATTCAAGACCCAGCCATGACATTTGGCTTTTAGTTTGACCATTACGCATGATCTTGACTGATGCTACAGTCTGATAGTTTTGTAGCAATTATTTGTTGCATTTGTATCCCCTCACTTCTTCAGGGAGCTCAGTGGTGTACCTAGCTTTTTCCATGTACACAACAACCCTATGAGGTTGGTTAGATTTAGTATATGGCCTTATCTGCTGTGGAGTGGAGCAGTTTTTGAATACATTAAACTGCCTTATACCAGACACTTTTTGGTGGTGGTGGGGCAATGAGGGGGCACGGTGGCAAGTTTATTTAATTAATTAATGGGGCTGATTGCCAATGATTGGCTGCATGGAGGAGGCAGGCAGGGTAGAATAGCCCACCCTGGCACCTCTCTGCGCCTGCACCAGCCCTGCCACGGGTCACATGACACCTGTCACCCTGCATGAATGCCTCCTCATCACCCAAGCTCACCTGATGCCCTGCCCACCTGTTTTCTCTGCTGGACCTTCTCCCTCTATGAGAGAGGAGAAGGAGAGCCTGGCAGGTGGGTGAGGCAAATTAGTGTGGTGCTTTCCTCCCCCTCCTGGGGGGCACTGAAGATTCAAGAGGGGGCACCAGGAAATGGCCCTGCCTTATCATGAGTCAGACCATTACTCCATTAAGATCAGTGCTGTCTCCTCAGACTGGCAGTGCCTCTACAGGGTCTCATTTTTTTTGGCATCACCTGCTATCTGATCCTTTTTAACTGGGAATGCTATGTTTTACCAGCTGTATTCTTTAATAGAAGACAGAGCTATATCTATGGTCATTTATTTATTTATATCTACAAATTGTATATCCCATGTTTCTGCCCAGTCAGGGCCACCAAAGTGGCCACCAATTTAAAAAGATCATTACAAAAGCACATCAACTAAACCTATTAAAACCAAAATGGGAAAATACATATATAAAAACACAAAAACATCTATTAAAACTTAGGGCAGGAAGGGGGGATCATAGAGGAAAAATCAGATGAAACAAGAGTCTTTGTGGGACAGAGGAATAGAGCGGGACAGGTGACTATCCCTGGTGAAGGAGTTCCACAAGTTTGGTGCCACCGCCTAAAAGGCTGTCTCTCTGGTTGCTTCTTGCCTAACCTCAGAAGGCAGGGGCACCTGATGCAGGGTGTCAGAAGATAGCTGTAGCTATTGGCTAGGTTCACATGGGAGTAGGTGGTCCCTCAGGTATGCTGGCCCCAAACTTTATATAGGGTTTTGAAAGCACGAACACTGTGAATTGGGTTGAGAAACAAATTGGAAGCCAGTGTAGATGGGCCAAGACTGTACTGATATGGTCCTTACAATCCACTCCAGCAGGGCTCTTTTTGTAGAAAAAGCCCAGCAGGAACTCATTGGCATAATAGGCCACACCCAACAGTAGAAACACATTAGCATATTAGGCCACACCCCTGACAGTGCAGCTCATTAGCATATTAGGCAGGGGGCTGGGAAAGCACAGGGCAGGCATGGAAGCTTGCCTCTTCCCCCCCTGAGCTTCTTCACCCCACTTCAGCATCACCTTTCTAGTCTCCTACCCCCCCCCCCAACCAGACAGCTGGGGAAAGGTAGTGCTGAAGTGCCTGGGATCTTCCCAAAAAGGTTGGGAAGGGAAGCAGGCATGTTTGGCTGGCTGTCCTTGGTCTCCCCAGCCAGCCCACCAAGGCACACAGGCTGGGGAGACTGAGGGCAGCCAGGCAAACATGCCCCAGTCTTTTCCTGAGCCTCTCCACTTTTGTGGAGAGACTCGGGGAAGTGCAGGGGGGCATGGGGGCATGGGTAAATGCCTTTCTCTTCCTCCCCCAGATCGGGAAGGATTAGAAAGCCATTTTCAATGTGCCCGGGTTCCCTGCTTGCCCTTTTCCAGCTGAGACATGTCAGCTAGAGAAGGGAAGGCAGAAAGAGGCTTTTCCTTGTCAATTTCACTCTCAGCTGACTGGTGGGGAGTGAAATTGACAAGGAATTCTGGATGGGCTCCCTAAGAGCCAGTTTGGTGTAGTGGTTAAGTGCGCGGACTCTAATCTGGGAGAACCGGGTTTGATTCCCCACTCCTCCACTTGCACCTCGCTGGATGACCTTGGGCAAGCCATAGCTCTGTTCCAGCTGTTCCCTCAAGGACAGCTTGGGAAAGAGCTCTCTCAGCCCCACCTTCCTCACAGGGTGTCTGTTGTGGGGAGGGGAAGGGAAAAGGAGTTTGTAAGCCACTCTGAGACTCCCTTGGGGAGTGGGGGGCGGGGTATAAATCCAATCTCTTCTTCTCTTCTTCTAAAAGGAAAGATGGCATTTTAACATGCCGCCTTTCCCTCTCATGTGTAACGTGGGGAGGGCAGCGTGCTCTGTAGCCACACATGCCAGAGGTTTTGGTTGTAGGTGTGGCCAACTCAGGAGCCAGCCCCAAACTCTGTTCCTGTGCATTCCTGCCCAAAAATAGCCCTGTACTCCAGTGAATATCCTGGCAGCAGCATTCAATACTAATTAAAGTTTCCAATAGGGATGCCAGTTCTTGGCTGTTAATCCCTGAGAGCATAGGGGGGCAGAGACTTGTCAGAAGGCACTTCCTGTTTTATGATAGGAATTGATGTCACAACACTCTAGGAATTTCAAAAATCTCTATGGTAAAACCACAGATTTTTTTTTGAAATACCTAGAGTGTCATGATGTCACATCCTGTACTAAATCATGAAGTGAATTCCATATGTTGCTTCCCCAAATTCCTTCAACCTGCTGTTCCACTGAGTGAAGGGAGGGGACAGGGAGAATCACTGGGAGGTTTCCCACCATTATCAGATAAGTGACACCTTAGTCTCCAAACATGTTTCCAGGGCAACCCCACATAATCTAGATGTTACCGAGGCAGCGGCTGGATCTTTTCTGTTCAAGAAAGGCCACCTCTGGCTAGCTCATAGCTGGTTAAAGGCAATTCTATTAATGGGTGCCATATCATTCATGTCCTAATGAAACCTAGATTAGATCATTGCAGTACACTTTTCATGGGACTCTCTATCTTTGTAAACTGCAGCTGGTACAGAATGATGCACCCAAGTTGATACATCTAGGTTGATACATCTAGGCTAAAGCAAGTGTACTAACTACTGATAAATCGTTGAGCCCAATTAAAGGTGCTGGCTTGATCTATAAAGCTGTAAGAGTTTGGGTCCAATGTGTCTCATGGAGTACCTATTTCCATATGAACCTTGAGCTTATCACAGAAGCTCTGATGTAGGTGCAAAGATGTTTACAGATTGGAATAAACAGGATTTTCTCAGTAGCCACCCACTGAAATTACAGATTTCCTTTCCCTGGGCAATTTGTCTAGTCTATTTCTGCTGGCTTTTTATAGATTAGTTCAAAACATCACAGTGGCTCTTGTCAGTTGAGATTCTGATTGATGAAACTGGTTAATTGCACCCTTGGCTGTTTAAAGCCCCGTTTCTTATCACTGTTATTTTTTTTTGTTACAATGCTTATATATAGGGGTCATTTTGTAGAAAAAGAGGTGCAGGAGCTAATTAGCATAACTCATTAGCATAACTTATTTGCATATGCTACACCTCCTGATATCACTGGAAGTATGTCAGAAGGCGAGAAAGAGAGAAGGAAAGAGCTGGCAGAGAGGGGACAGCTACTAATCCAAGCCTCAGAAATACCACTATTCTGGGAGGATAGCTTCAGTGGTGGCTGAAGCCTTCAGAAGGCTGGTCGGAGGAACAAGGACATTTCCAGGGGATGGGACGGGGTCATTTTGCTGCAGCCATGACACAAGCAGGCATTTCCCCCGGGGGGGGGGGGGGCTGGCACCAACTCCTGGAGCTGAGCTCTCCCAAGCTCCTGCTCAGAATGACTCCTGCTTATATAGAATATTAATTGTTTTGACAATTACACTTTCAAAATACATTATGTTTGCATACTATTTTGAAAACCTTGACTGAGAAGCAGGACAAATATTTGTAAACAAGCACATGTTCAACATTTTTACTACTCTACAATGATAACAGCATTAGTTATACTCTGACTGCTTGCTTTATAAATCTAAGCTCATTCTGTGCACCATGAGGAATCTAATTTTAAAAAGCAGACCATTTCATACTGACCTTATTACTTACAAAGTCTACCATCATCTGGACTGCCATTTTATGGATTCTTCATTCTCAAAATTAGGAGTCTGCATTTCTACTTTGTGCTGGATTTTTTTATGGGGGATATTGACTGGAAAAGTAATATCACTTGCCTTGAGAGGAGAGTCTGAATTACTTCTGGTCTTCATATTTTTGGGCTAAAACCTTCATTACTTGTTTCTCCCCCCTCCCCCCCAAGCACAACTTGAAAATTAAGTCTGCATAATACCTTCTGTATTCTGTTTTAAGACTGTTACAAGCAAGATGGATATATATTTTCCCCGCACCTTGAACCCCCCCCCCCCACCTCATCCTTTTAGTGTGCATATTTTTACTGAACATCTAGCGTGAAAAGGCATTTGGGGAAACTACACATTTGTGACGTTTTAATTAGTCCTAATGAAACTTATTGCACCACTGCGGCTTTTGGATTTTTCTAATGGGCCAGCATGGCTTCCTGCAAGTTCTCCATGTCACTTCATTGTCAGACACCCTCTTGATGCTAAATAGATGTTTTACTGATGTAGGAACAGCAGCCAAGTTTCCTAAAAACAAAGCAAACAGTCTAGATTCAGACCTGACTGTTTGTGAACAGTGGCATCATCCTATCTCATTTCAGGGAATATTAGCAGTTGTGGGTAGAGGGAGGGGAAAGTGGCAGAGAAGCTGGCTGAAGCCCAATTGTGCTAATGAAAAAGAAGAGGCGGCAAAAGGGAATTTGAATGCAATTGCTCAACTTCAAGGAGGAATCACATAAACAAAGGGCCAACCTGCTGGGAGGGAGGATGCAATCCTGAACGCGTTTTCTAGAGCTTGT
Organism: Lepidodactylus listeri; assembly: GCA_029233225.1. Taxonomy (NCBI): domain Eukaryota; kingdom Metazoa; phylum Chordata; class Lepidosauria; order Squamata; family Gekkonidae; genus Lepidodactylus; species Lepidodactylus listeri. The sequence continues at coordinate 57,034,249 of JARCFY010000012.1, forward strand.
TTTTGTGTTGCATGGATCTCGCCCATGGAATTACAGAAATGGGGAAATAAGTAGAAATATAAGAAATACAGTGCACCATCACTATATGAACCCTCTGTTCTAACTCTGCTTCTAGCTGATAGTGATTGTGCAGCCTAATGTGGGAAAGACCTACGTATACAGCTGGTATAATATAATGACTCCGAGACGGACTCCGAGACATGAATCATGACACTCCTAGTTCAAATGATACTTTTGCTATGATTTCAGGGATCGCCCCATCTGCAATATGGATAGGTTAATACTGTGTTTGTTTTACAGGGCTGTGGTAAGGGCTGCAGAAAGATCATGTATATTGTTGTGTTTGTGTTTAGAATATGAAGCAGCAATAGCTTGAAAAGGGCTCTGGTATCCTAAAGCTCCAATTCCTCTTGGCTGATTAATAAAGACTCCCATTGGTCCTGAAGCCAATCTAGATACCCAATCACTGAGCCCTGCTTGGGTCCAATAGTATTGCTTGTATATAGTTACATTGTTGGAAGTTATGTGTTGGAACAGTATAAATGAAAGTGCTGCTCTCATAGAGCTGTCTTTTGAGCTGAACAATGTCATTGAATAAAAGCCTGTTTGTTTGGATTCATCGCCTCCTGCTCAATACTTAAAATATATGACGCACTTTGAGCATTCTAAATTACTATATATATGCTAAATATTATTACAATTACATGCATTTGCATCCACATTTCTGAATGAATAATTGCTGAGGTTCAGATGTTTGCTTTTGCTAACTAACTGAGCAAACTACGTTACAAAATCATCTCCCTTAAAGCAAAGAAAGCACACAAGAAGAAAAGGCCACCTTCCAGGGGGATAAAAAAAAACTTGAGCCATAAATGTATGAGCATAAATGAATGGAACAGAGGTACATCTGCATTCATGGCTCAGGTGATTAACATGAAACTAGTCCATAGTGATCTGTTGGTTCCTGTAACCTTTCTGCCCTGTCCAAGCCCTTTGCTGATTACCCACAATGTAATTTCATTTGCTATTGTTAATTACCACTTTTCTTCTTGCACTGTCAGATTAATTTGGAAATATTTCCATTGTGTGAGTTCTTTAACCTTCCTTCCTCAGATCCATAGCAGATAATCAGTGCAATTTGATTAAAATGGGATTCTGGCATTTGATTCATGCTTCCTTTCAAAGACCCTGGAGGAAGGCAAAAGTCCAGTTCTGCTTTGAACTGTCTAAAATACTAATTAGGGTATCATGTTGCACTCTTAGCATGATTGGCATTATGGTTGCGCACTTGTAGGATTCATGCTAATGAATGTATTGTGTGCGAGTTTGCCTGATTTAATGTTCCTCAAACCTGAATTTGTTATGAGAGAGAGTGCACATGCTAATCTAATCAGTAGGAACTCTGTAGATAAGAAATCCCAGGACATTAGCATATACAGGCGTTTGTTTTAGCTGGATGTGAAAGAAATAATCTTTCGGATGTGTTAACAGTGGATAAACAATAAACAATTATATTTAGATCGAAACTTTCAAAAGCACTTGGCAAAGAACCTCATGAGATGAAACCAGAAATCAGTGGATTAGAAGCTGGTTCGTTAAATATGAACATTGTGAAAGGCAAATAGTGTATGGCTTTTCTGTTCTGTCCAAGGTCTTGGGGAGAAAAAAAATCTTTCAATTCAGGAGGTCAGATTTTCAGATGACAGTGATTTGCATTAGCCATGGCTCCTCTGTGAGAAACAGTAGTGGGGATTTGCCTAGAGAAATGACCAGTGAAAACTGAGCAGAAACCTGGAGCCAAGCACACACACACACACACTAATGCTACGAGGAAGTGGAGCAGTACATTCAAATGCAGAAATGAATGGGACTTTACTGGCAAATGATTCCTGGCTGATGTATCAGCATGGCTTAATACAGCAAGCATCTGTGCCATGTGCAATGAGTAAGCACTTCACCACTCAATGGTTCACATATATAAGAGCTGTTGTGGTCCTTGGCTAATGTAATCAAGCAACATTCACACCCAAGAGCTGAGGAAGCAGGGATCCTGTTTGCCCAGTGGCAGCTGCTTCCTGTTACTAGCTGAATTCAGATGTCCTAGCCAAAGCAAGGCTTGGCAATCAGGGCTGTGTATCAGCATTGCATGTTCCCACCTCTCCCTCCCTCTTTTTTTCACACCGTCTAGTTCCCTCCATCACTTCTTAATTCACGGTATCCATAAAAGTCTTTATAACATCGAAGTTGGGTAAACTGCCATACCTAAACTTGCCTCCCAATTTGAATAGGAAATTGTGGTTTGCAATGGTTTTTCAGTGAAGGCATTTGCACAAATCATTGTTAGCTCAATTCAGGCACCTTTACAGTTTATTGAAAACACATTAATACCCATCACTTCTTAATTACAGTCACCTATATCACAAATTAAAATCTTATCAGGAGGGAGAGGTGCAGAGTTCTGAACAAGAATAGCAGGTGGCTTCTTTAGTCCTTGAATCAATGGGGTTCCTTCCTTGGTATTTTTATGTCCAGGGTCCTCTACTAAGAAAGGGTGAGATATAAAAGGCTAAGTGGAGGCACGTAAAGAGATCAGTAAAGCCTTAATCTCTTCCAAACTGCCAGTAATTGTCTTTTTCATTTCTTGACAGACTTCTCAGCCAGTATAACAGAGTGGGTTTTTTGGCTTTGTCAAAGGTAGTCTGACAAGTGCTGGCTGAAGTTGACTTCTCCTTAAAAGAGAGTCTACCTCTAAGCTTTGACTCAGAGGGGCTCTTTGTTGGATATTGTAACTCTGCATCCTAGAAGACATGGGAGGGAAGGGGTTAAGAGAATTCTCTCCCTCAGGTACACTTGACAACTGGCCCCACCCTCTCTTCGGTTAAATGTTGAGCCTCTTTGGCCATTGATTGCCTTCTGCTTTGTTTTCAGATTTTCAGTCTGTTCTGTGTAAGAAACCCTAAATCCAGAAGAGGCAAATGTGAATTATTTTACATGCAAGACTTTGGTAACTGTTTGTGCATTTCTTGTAATCCTAGAACCTTAAGTCAGAATGGGGTATCATTCTAGAGGAAAAGTGGCCAGTGGACACATAACAATGTACACAAAATTAGTCTTGTGAACCGTTTAAAAAAATCAGATTTCTTCAGGCCACTTCTATGAGAATTAATTATGCATTCTTTATGCATTCTTGTGTTTTAGTTTTACAGTAACTATAATCAGAAAGAAACTGGACTCCCCCTTCCCCCCGTGGCTTGCGGCTTTCCTTTACTTCATTTATGCCAGTGAAGGCAAACTGAACATTCTAGAATCTCGCTGAGCCAACAACACCTGCCCGGGCTATTGTTCTCATTGGTGATGTCATCAGTGTCCCTGTGAAACCCAGCTGCAGCAACCTGATCTGTGCAGAGCTGGGAAGGGAAAAATGAGCCAGATGTATGTCTGCTGTAAATTAAGAGCCTCTGTTTCCTATTTGGACCTGCAGGGTGGGAGGTCGAAGGCAGTGGCTTTTGCATGCCAAATCTGGCAGCCAGCTCAACTCTCACCTCCGTTGGAGGAATTTACAAATAGAAAAGACAAGCTCAAGCTGCAACATTTGGGCCAGGATCCAGATTTCAAACACAACCTACAAAATATGTGTAGACACTCCCAAAAATACAAACTAATTGGAACTGGCATAATCCCTGCCTTTTAAACCAAAAACAACTTGTGATCCAAACAGTTAAGATATGAACCCCTGGCTTTGCTTTTACTGATGGAATGAGTGTTCATGGGCACAAAAGAAGATATTCAGATAAAACTATGGCAAGGCAGTGGGCACTAGACTGTCAAGTATGGTTATAGTCTGTGTTACCAGATCTCAGACAACCCTTGATTCATAAGACTGTTGCCATTTGGATCAGATACAAGTGATATAAGGCCCCTCTATGGAATATGATTTGGTTTGAGACAGGAATCGGAAAATTAATGGTAATAGCTGGAAAAAGCTCTATAGGTATAGTAAATACAGTAGTGCTAGGTGTCGAAATATTCCTCTATTAAATATCACCCAACTCTGTGCCTATTTATATAGCACCTAGTTTATCATTGCATTTACATGTTTCTGGAGGATATGAGATTAATAGCGAATACCAAACATTCAACTCTACCTATTAGATCAGTAGATGTTATCCATTTTGGGGCCCTTTTTGCATCTGACGTTTTTGACTACATTCAGTGCCTTCTTAAGTAATGATTTGGACCAGGTACCGCTCCGGTAAGAAAGCAACAGCATTCTGTGTGCCTCAATATCGAGTCATGCTGGCCACATGGCCACGAAGACATCTTCGGACAACTCTGGCTCTTCAGCTTGGAAACAGAGATGAGCACCACAACCCTAGAATCGGATTCAACTGGCTTTCAAGCAAGGGAAACCTTTACCTTTACCACAAATGGACAAATGTAGTGTTAGAGTGTCTGAATGTAACACACACAAGCAGTTTTCAGTTCCATTCCTTTCTTGTTATAGGATTTCACTCTGCCCTGTGTGCCATTCTTAAATTCATGTTGATCTAGATTGAGTTCTAGAATTAATTCAAGAATTGGAACTGCAGCTTTTAGTTATTTCAAACCATTTATACTCCCACCCGGACTGATGTGTATGATAAAAACACTGCAAAGAAGCAGCCTTGAGATTGTTGTACATACATTTTGATCCAGAGACTTTTTGTGAGGTTATTGTGCTTCTGCACTCCTGTCTATTGGTTTGAGCAGTGGCAGAAAAAGAAATTTAAAAATGGCTGACAGTGTGATGTTACTTCTGGGGAAGAGATAATGGTATTGGCTTATATACCATGTGCACAGAAACTATGTGATTGGTTTCTGCTGTGAACTGTTGTGGCACATACACAAGCTAGAACGATACCTTACATGATACTCCATGGAACTTTTTTAAAAGTTTTTTTTTTCTTTTTACAGACTGCAGATCCATGGTGGACTATTTAACTCTTTTCCTTCCCCATAAAAATAGCTGCTTTTATTCCCATTAGCAACAACCTATGGAGAAAGCTTAGTGTTCAGTAAAAAGCAGGCCTGTTGGTGGGAAGAATTGGTTGGGGAAAGGGTTAAATTTAGTGCATGTGATGTGGGGGTACAATCCGTCCCTTGGACCACTCATAGAGAAGAGATGGGGGTCCTGATAGCACTTAGATCTGGTCTACAAGGTCAGCACCAAAGGTACCCTCATAGTGATTCTTGGCAGCGCAATGGCTAGTGCTCCATGCCAGCTGTCATGCTCAGATTACTCCTGTGCTATGTATGGATATGGCCTGAGCCAGCCTGGTAGGCCGCACCAAGGGGTTCTCTCATCTCTTTCCAGAAGTCTTTTACTTATTAACATGTCCTAAGGGTTGTGAAAGACCAGACATACAGGAATCACAGCATCTGCGAATATATATTGGCTACAGGGACTATGACATTTCCATGCACATCATAATTTGGGAATTGAAATTAGAATAAAGTGGATGCCTTGACCAGGCTGGTCAGCTTTTGGTGGGTTCAAAATATGGCTGATATACATTATCTGCTATTTCCATCTGCTGTCTGGTCAAACGGGAAACCATCATGAATTGATGTTGTGGGTACACTTGGAGAATAAGGTTCACATCTTCCCTGGAGAGCCAGTTTGGTGTAGTGGTTAAGTGCGTGGACTCTAATCTGGGAGAACCGGGTTTGATTCCCCACTCCTTCACTTGCACCTGCTGGATGACCTTGGGCAAGCCATAGCTCTGTACCAGCTGTTCTCTCAAGGACAACTCTGGAAAGAGCTCTCTCAGCCCCACCTATCTCACAGGGTGTCTGTTGTGGGGAGGGGAAGGGAAAGGAGTTTGTAAGCCACTCTGAGACTACAAATGAAGGGTGGGGTATAAATCCAATCTCTTCTTCTTCTTCCCTAGATAATATACAGCTACCCACTTTAAAATTGTTATGCGGTGCACAAAACAGGATATATTTTCAGTCCAGTGGTAAATGTTCCTTTTCATGAAATGCATCATCTTAGCACTCTTTTCCTGTTCTGTTTAGGGTTGCTATCTATCTGGAAGTAATGTCCTATCCCTTTAATATAGACCTAACAAAGTGTTACTTACCTTCATGTCATGTAAAGCTGCAGGTCTCCATTCCCACACATTAAACCTCTGTTAAAGGGACAGGGCATTTTTCAACAGGCTGTTGTCAATCCTAGTAATGTTATGTTAGTAGGATAGCAAGGTTCCCATTTCAGGTGGGCAATTTCCCATCCTTGGCTGGCCCTTTCTGCCACTGCTCAGCTATGTGGTGGAAGAAAACCTGGGGGAGGGGTGATTGCCAGTTTCCTGATGCAATAATGTCACTTTTGCCACAACCAGAAATGACATCACTGAATTGGTGATGATACCCTAGCATTTAGTCAAACCTCTATGGTTGAACTAGTTTTGGCTGCATGTTAGAACGTCGCTGGCACTGTCTCTTGCAGTCATGCCAGAAGCGATACCATTGCATCACTGATGACATCATTACATTGCTGGTAAGCCCCCCGTCAGGTCAATTGCCCGCTGGTTGTTAGCCTTGTACTGGCAACCCTATGTGAATTGCCACAGACTATGTCTACATAAATTCTGACTAGTTTTCTGGGACAACCTGTTGCCTTGAATAGTTCTTTCCACTATCTGCTTCCTCATTTGATATGTCAAAGGACAGAGAGTAGAAGAATACAAAGCTCTTCCATCTGAGGCCCAGTTTGTATGGTACCTGAATTGTGAGGGAGCCATTGTGGCACTGTGAGTGAGCTGAATGACATTGTGGCACTGTGGCCATCATGTGAGTGAGCTGAATGACATGGTGACTTTTCATGCCAGCATCCAATCTGCTTAAAGCCTGAGGACAACCTGGGCAACACCACCTTAAACTGCAGGCTTGAATTCTGAAGTAAAATGTTGGGATATACTTGCTAATCAAACAGAGAGTACAAATGAGAATTCAAGCAATATAGATCTATTTGATATACATTGGAGTCACAGGGTCTGTGCTGTGGCATCTAAACTAAAACGTCTATAGAGATGAATTGTACACTTTAAATGCCAGCTTTAAATCAGCGCATTTTGCGCAATCAAAGGTTCCCTTACTGCTCCCCAAAATGATCTGCTTAAGGAAAATTCAAGTGTTCTGATAGTTCAGATAGCTCTACAATTCATACACCCAGAGTGGTGATCACCTTTAAATTTAAGCACTTAATTTAAGAGCTTCAGTAATTTTAAATAGCTGTGTGCCACTCAGAGTGACAGACGGTGACTTGAGTGCTTCAGTAGTTTCAAAACACTTCAGCGCACACTTGAAATGTATTTTTCTACAGAGATTTATGGCAAACTAGTTCAGATTTTGTGATTAACACTGAAAAAGTGAGAAATTGAACCATAACATACTTGTCAAAATAGAAGACGGCTGATCTTGAAGATTGCCTCAGTGTCTTTGGATGGAAGAACAAGTTTCCTAATGTAACTGGGACTGCCAACTTATTTTCCATTGGGGCTCCTGTGGTTTGAGAATGAGAATGATTGTGTAATACAGGACACATGGAGGGAAGGTGGAATGGTACCTCCCAATCTTATCAGAGCTCGGAAGCTAAGCATGGTCAGCCTTCATTAGTAATTGGATGGGAGACCTCCAAGGAAGGCTGCAGAGGAAGGCAATGGCAAACCACCTTTGCTTCTCACTTTTCTTAGAAGACCTTTGCTGAGGTTGCCATAAGTTGGCTGCAACTTGATGGCACTTTATGCACACACACAATGTAGGACACATAGAGTACAGGAACAGAGCAATACATAGGATCACCCAGGTTTTAATAGACCTGATACTGCCCCCAACCAAAAGTAAATGTAAACTTTGCTAGACTTCAGATAATGAATACTGGTCAGTGTCTTGGTTTACATGGCTTACAGTCAATTTGTCTTATGCTTCAGCTCAGTGGTAGAGAACATCCCAGTTTGTGAGCCCATCAGACTGGACAATCTTGGGCCTAGATCCACCAGAGCTTTTCTATGTGTGGAAGGATTTCTGTTGACAGGGTGTGACTTTTCATCTTTGTCCTTGTGTTGTAGTCCAAAATATCCCTGAAATGCTGGTCCAGAGCATAGATGGATATTCTTTCACCTGTGGAAAAGCTTGAGTGGATACAAGCCTTGAGATCAATTAACCTGACATGTCTTAAGGGAGGGTCTGTGGCTTAGGGGTAGAGCATCTGGTTGGCGAGCAGTGTTCAGCATCTCCATTAAAGATCAGATTGTAGGTGATGTAAAAGACCTCTGCCTGAGACGCTGGAGAGCTGCTGCCAGTCTGAGTAGACAATACTGACTTTGATGAACCAATGATCTAATTCAGTTTAAGGCAGCTTCATGAGAGGTTCCATATGTGAGTGAATTTAACAGCAAAGTGCCCCAAATAATTCACCTGTTGGGTCTACACCTTCTGTTCTGGCACAAAGTATTCTGATGAAGGAGGACTTTGAGGGGGTAAAAGGAAATGCCACTGGTTTCATTACTACCTAAGACAACTGTGATATGCATGGATCCCACTGCATGGTGAAAAAAAACCCAGACAATACTCCAACAACTTTTATTTTCAGACACTGATGAGAGTGGATGATTTAAGGACATACTGGGCCCTTTACTTTTTCAAGTATGACAATTTGTGCATGGATCACATTTTCCCCCCAATTGCTTTTTTCTTGAGTAAAAACGAACTCATCTTGTTCAGACTGTGCTGAATCCTGTACACCGCAATGGTTCAGTTACTTTTACAGTATCCCAGGGAATTGATGGGGGTATAGGTCACTTCCTACATGTTCATCCATTTAGGTAGAATTCATTTCCAAGATGCCAAAGTGATAACTCCTTTTAGTTGCACTAACCTTCTCCAAACTTCTTCTATCTCTATGTGCTAGATCTTGCTTTTGTCATTTTTTCCCTTGCTTTCTTTCTATAGGCTGCTACTCCAGTGCTTGTAAGAAGGTTACCAGTATTTTGTTATCAAACCTGTTGAAAGTTGCCAAGAGGTCAAAGTAATAAAAATGCTGACAGTTTAACCCCTAGCCAGTGGCCCATCCATTTATTATCCTGTCACTGGTAATGGTTTGTGAAAGGTGCCTGAGAAGGAAGGGGCTGGCAAATCCGCAGTGGGCATTTAGGGAACAACAGAAATTTCTTGCTCTCAATGGCTGGGAGATAATATTGCTCCATAGCCCATAGATTGTAATTTATTTCCCCTTTCTATAACTAACTATAATTACTTGATTTCCATCACCATAACTGGTACTCTCAATTCATGAACTGGAGACCAGGCAATAGACGTTGATCACCACGTCTTTGCTGTGTATATTGAGCTTCCCATTTCCTTGATTTTTGCCTAGCAAGTGGATGTCAAAGAGCAACTAACTGTTAGAAGTATTTTAAGTCTTGGTTGTCCTTTTGATGCCTGAATGCATTTTGAAATTCTTTAGTGCGGTTGTCAGTCCACTGGTTTTCCACCTTTGTTGAAATTTATTGAGTTATGAAATTACTAAATGATTCTCTGTTAGGTTGCATTCAGTGTCATAACAGATTGTGGCTTGTGCCACAGTTTGTTGCACAAAACCTACTTAGTCCACAAGGCATACATAACAGACCCCAGTTGGGTTGCATCTGAGTTAGCTTGATGTTTGCCTTGTTCCACCTTCCAAGCAGAATCCCCATATTCTATTCTGAACTCCCTTGCATTGCCACACTACTGGCAAGGACTCACTACATAAACAATGTCTTTGTTATTGGTCAGCTGCAGTTAATAGGAGGGAGAGCAGGCAGGGGGAAAGAAGCCTAGGCATTCCAAGTGTCCTCTTCCTTACTCTTGGCTTGCAATCCTTAGTCTTCCAAACCTCCCCTTTCTGTCTGGCTGCTTCAATGAATTCCTGAATTTTTTTTTTACTGAGAAAGAAAATAAATTCTTTATGGGGTGTCAGCTGTTTTAGCATTAGGGAGATTATGCAAGGAACCTAGGGGTAGGAGGGAAACATAAAAGTTAATTGCGCTTTTACCTTAACACAGTGTGGCTGTTAATTCTATGTGGAGAGGTTCTCTTTGACCAATCCACTACTGTGGGGCTGAGTTACCCCCTTCCCTCCAGGTTCCTTTGACCAATCGTGCCATGTCATGCATTACTGTTTTTTTGGGGCTCTGGGCCAGGATAATAAAAGTAATCTATCTTGCCTCTTCCTGACGGTATGGCAAATGTCCCTCTCCCTTTCATAAGGATTTTATTCATATATGAAGGTGTGATTGTTTTGAGGCCGATAGCTCTCTGTAAACAGGCTTGGGTGTTATTCAGGGCAGCCTACATTCCCATGTCATAGCAAACACATCCAACTTTCTGATAATTGACTGCTTTAAATACTGAAGTTGTTGAACTAAACGGTACAACACCAGGACAGTTATTTACTTATTTATTTATACCCACTTGTTCTTCCTTCCTCCATTTTATCTGTACTACAAAAAAAATGTGAGACAGCTTAAACTGAGAAAGAGTGACTGACCACAGCTCACCTAGTAAGCTTCCATGGGAGAGTAGGGATTCAAGATCTTAGCCTGATGCTCTAACCACTACACCATGCTGGCCACAGTTATCCATAAACTGAAGGCTATTTTTTAATCTATTTAGAGTTCCTGAGCATTTGTTTTCAGGTAATGGACCCCAGTTTTCATCTGATCTGCTCTGAGGTTTGCAGAGGCTTATGGATTTGTCACATTACTTCCCAGTCCACTGTTCTCTCCATGTGCAATGGGTAAGCTAAATGCTCAGTCAAGTACTCAAAGCACCTGCTACTCAAGTCGTCAGACTCTTGTGTTACTCCATTAGCATATCATTCAGTACCCTTGGTAAATAGTTTCAGCCCATCAGTGTGTCCGATGGGATGAAAATTATGCTCCACTGTCCCAGTTTTTCTTTCCCTGTTAAATCCTTGTTGGCCTAACTTCCAAAGCAGGCAGTTACAGGGCACTCAGTATAGAAGAAGAAGAAGAAGAGATTGGATTTATATCCCGCCCTTCACTCACTTAAAAGTCTCAGAGCGGCTTACAAACTCCTTTTCCCTTCCCCTCCCCACAACAGACACCCTGTGAGGTAGGTGGGGCTGAGAGAGCTCTTTCCCAAGCTGTCCTTGAGGGAACAGCTGGTACAGAGCTATGGCTTGCCCAAGGTCATCCAGCCAGGTGCAAGTGGAGGAGTGGGGAATCAAACCCGGTTCTCCCAGATTAGAGTCTGTGCACTTAACCACTACACCAAACTGGCTAATATAAGGCTTACAGAAGAAAATCTTTGACAAGCATCATATTGCCCAAAACTGAGCCCTTAGCACTGAAATTGAGTGATCTTTTCTGAGTAAAAGACTCCAGTGCCAAAGGAATAGGATAAAGACACGAAAAGACTATTTGGTTACGCTGCTAGCAGGACCTATCCATTGCACCTGTGGACACTTCATGGAGATGGGGAACTCTCCATTGTCCTCATTAACAACCTTGGCAACACCGTCTACCAGCGATACACAACCCATGACATGCTTAGACAGATACTGCAGGTCCTCCTCCCATGAGAAACTGTCCAGCTAGAGAAAGACAACCACCAGCATTCCTGAGGGATTTCATAACATTTGGAGCGGGCCTGCAAGAGAGAACGTGTTAGCAGCTAAATGTCAACAGGGCAGAATAATTCCTGCCACGAAGCCGAAGGCTCAGGTAATCTATCCTGAACTTTAAAGGATATTACAATATTCAACACAGAAAAAAAAATACTGTTGCTTAATAAACGTGTATATTATGTTTTGTGTTTAGTTGTCATCAGAAAGAGGATGTGGCAGTAGCTGTACTACTACTGGGTCCAGTAGAAGGTACTATGCAGGGAGGCTAGAGGCGGGAGAGGAAAATAAAAGCTAGTTTTGCTTTTACCCCAACGTGATGTCCATGCTCTTTGTTAACTCTACATTTTACAGTCCTCATATTCCCCTCTCTGTTGCAGATCTACTTTTGCTGTTTCCCTTTCATTCCAGCCTCTCATATGCATTCATTAAACTTTATCTCCCACTGAATAGATATTTTACAGATTTTTGCCCTTTTTTCTCATCTTTGTAATTCTTCGTAGAAGCTGAATATCTGAAACACATTCCGGTTGGGTGAGTTGTCACTAGCGGAGACAGGGTATGCAGAAAAAAACAGAGGGAGGAGGGAGGAAGTGTCCTGAGAAAGCACCATCAATTGCTAAATGTGGCTGGAATTACTTGATTTTCTGTTGGTCTGTGCTTCTTTCTTTGTGTGCAGGAGGTTAAGAGGGGCAGTGCTTCTGAACAAACTGGGGCCGATTCCACACTAGTTGTTGCCCCGGCTTCCCTTCCCGATAAAATCCAGGGCTAAGCAACAGTTCCCCACTTGTTGCTTCGGGTCTGCATTTGGCTCGAATGTAATAAGCGTTTTCCCCAGATCTTCCATTTCCGGGATTTTTAGGTGGTTTTTTTTGCCACGGGAGTGAAGTTGGGGCATTCAGGTGGGGAACTCTGAAATTGGGGTTTTTGCTCCACCCCTTTATTTATTATTATTTATTATTTATTAATTTAGATTTATATCCCGCCTGACCGACATAGCGGCTCTAGGCGGCTCACAACATTTAAAAACAATATACATAATATAAATTAATACATTAAAATACAGTGCAGTTTCAGTTACAGTTTCAGTTGGCGGCAATTACAGATATAATAATTGGTGATCTAACTACTAACACCAGGGCAACGACAGCTTTCCCCGGCCAGGAGGCTACCACTAACTGTTGTTCCGGGCCTATGTGCTTCCCTGGCCATCTCTCAATGGCCATTTCCCCCAGCGGCGGCCCCAAAAGCCTGGCGGAAGAGCTCCATCTTGCAGGCCCTGCGGAACTGCATAAGGTCCCGCAGGGCCCTGATGTCTTCCGGGAGCTCGTTCCACCAGTAGGGGGCCGCCACTGAGAAGGCTCTATTCCGAGTGGTAGCCAGCCTGGCCTCTCTCGGTCCAGGAAGGGTCAGGCGGTGTTGCGTGCCTGACCGTAGTGCTCTCTGGGGTATATATGGGGAAAGGCGGTCCCTTAGGTAGGCAGGCCCCTGGCCATAAAGGGCTTTAAAGGTTAAAACCAGCACCTTGAACCGGATCCGGTATGCTATAGGCAGCCAGTGCAGTGCCCTCAGCACAGGCCGGACGTGGTCCCTCACAGAGAGGCCCATCAGCAGCCTGGCTGTGGCATTCTGCACTAGCTGCAGCCGCCGGAGCTGGGACAAGGGCAGCCCCATGTAGAGAGCGTTACAATAATCAAGTCTCGAGGTGACCATTGCGTGGATCACTGTAGCCAGGTCTTTGTGTTCAAGGAAGGGAACCAGCTGCCTAATCAGCCTCAGATGGTAGAAGGCTGCCTTGGCAGTAGCTGCTACCTGGGCCTCCATAGTCAAGGAGGCATCCAGGAGCACCCCCAGACTCCGAACCCTCAGGGCTGGCACCAGTGGAGCCCCCCGAAGGCCGGTAATGGGGTCCCCACCCCCGAGCCGCTCCGACTCAGGCACAGGACCTCCGTCTTTGTTGGATTCAATTTCAGTCGGCTCAGCCTAAGCCAGCCCGCTACGTCCTGAAGCGCCCGCTCCAGGTCCTCTGGGGTAGCTCCAGACTGGCCACCCAACAACAGATACAGCTGGGTGTCATCCGCATACTGATGACAACCCAGTCTGTGCCTCCGAGCAATCTGGGCAAGAGGGCGCATATATTTAATGCCCTCTCTCCCCTTTCCCTCCCCTTTCCCTCCCCTTTCCCGCCCTGGCGCAAGTGGGGTTTTTTTTGTTTGCCGCTTTGTTGCGTTACAACAACACGACATGACATTGATCCATTGTTGTGTGGTTAACATTTTTTGCGGGGCCAATTTTTGCACCCCCCCCAGCCGAACGAGTGATGCCAACCCAGGGGGGCAGGGGGGGTGAAGGAGGCGCAGCCTGAGGAATCTGGGCTGCTGGGAAGCCGCCTGTCCCGCACCAGCACTGTGCACTGGAGAACGGGCTCCAGGGCCCTCCTCCTCCGCGCCCCCCTGCAGTAGCCAAGGGAGGGAGCCAGATATGAGCGGGATGGCATGGTCAGATGGGGAGGGCTTCTCCCTTTGGCTGCAGTGGGCCACCAGGGAGGGGGCAGGTCCCAGCGCTGCCGGGGCGGTGGCTGCTGCTGCAGCTGCAATCCTTCCAAGCCCTTTGTGCTCGTGGGTCCTTCGCCCACCTCCGTCCACCGCTTTGCCCTCCAGTTCCCAGACCAAGCGCTGCCAAGCCGGATCACAACACTCTCCCCCCGCCCTCCTCCTCCTCCAGTTTAAAAATATCCCTGCCACCCCCATATGCCAAAAGGGGCAGTGGGGGGGGGCTCAGGAACAGCTAATCGGGAGTGGGGAGAGAGGATGGCACATGGGAGTGTTGGGGGGAGCAGATTAAGTCATCTGAGCATCATCACAATGACCATTGCAGCCCTTTTCTGCTAGGCAGGAGTCAAGAGTTTTTCATGGGGGGGGGGAGGAAAGAGACGCCACCCGCCCCAGCCAGCCACAAAAAAAAAGACACCGGTGGGGATTCGCCTGAGACTGGAGCGAGCCAGGGACGTGGTGGCGTGGTGGTGTGGACACAATTTTTGCAGGGGTTACATGTGTTAGTGTTGAATATTCCCCCTCCATTTCCCATCCCTTTCCCACCCTCCATTTCCCCTCCAACTCTGGCGCAAGCTTTTTTTCCCCTTACATGGATGATTTTCACGGGCTTGGAGGCTCAGATGGCCAATCATGGCTTTGTTGCATCACGACGTCATAACAGAACTCCACCTACATTAAAAAAAGGGGGAGACAGGTGGGGGCTCAAGATTCGGGGCAAGGACAGATGCGGAAATGAAGAACCAGCATCAACCTGGGTCAGATTCATGTACTGTGGAAACCCACACACTGATTCGGACCAATTAAACCCGGGAGGAAAGGGAAGCAAAGCTCTTGTGCGGAATCGGCCTGGGTTTTTTGCATTCAGAAATTGTTACTAGCTATATTTAGAATAAGTCATAGTTAACAAGCCAGGAAAAACCGTGCTTTAGAATCCCAGTTTAGAAACCAGGACAGTTTGTTGGGTAGCCAGCATTCAGTCATCATGCTAAGCTGGAGCTCAGTTTGTGGCTTTATAATGATAGCTGAATGCAGCCTTATTGTTCTTATGATTGCACTGACATATATGTGCATTGAAGAAACCTGGCTCTAAATCCATACTCAGCCATAAAGCTTTGTGGCTGACCTTGGACAAACCACTACTGGTTTTAGCTCCAGATACAGGTAGAAAGATCTCTCCTCCTGTCCTCCTTCCCCTCCCTCTGCATCCCAAAATGCCCCTCAAAATGCCCCTGTTGGACAGGGAATACCAGCATTATAGGGGGCAATTGAGGCTATAGCAGGAGGGGGAGACAAAAAAGTAATTCTGAGGGCTGAGACGGTCAGCTGAATCCCAGTTCCTATTTTTCAGCCTAACGTACTCCATAGAATTGTTATGGTTGTGGACAAAGGAAGGTTGGAACAGACCATGCACGAGAACCTTAAAGAAAGGGTGGGATAAAAAAAAGATAGAATAGACCTGTCTTTTTGTAAAACCGTTGACTAGCATCTGTTCTATTGTATACTGTTGAATGGGCCAGACAAAAGTTAAAGTACATGCTCTGAATTGGTGAAAATCAAAAGTAAGGGAAAATATAACTGAACGTATCAAGTCATGAGGCAACCTCTTCAGTTACTGTGGCCTAAAAGTGTGGAATCTCAGTTTACTAAATAAATGCCCTAAAGCTATCAATGGGGTCTGGAATTCATTATGAATTCTTTAAAATGCATTTTTAAGTTCTAAAGAATAGATAACAGGACATATTAACTGCAAAATGTGTTTCTAATTATTTACTACTAGAAGTAGTATCTTTATTATGCACCTAACCTGGATGGCCCAGGCTAGCTTGATTTCAGCAGATCCCAGAAGCTAAGCAGGGTCAGCCCTTGTTAGTAGATAGATGAGAGACCACCAAGGAAGTATAGGATTGGTATGCAAAGGCAAGCCACCTGTGAACATCTGTTATACTAAAGACCCTATGGGATCACCATAAGTCACCTGTGGCTTAATGGCAATAAAACAAAACAGGTTATGCTGGGTGAGAGCATGACATAACAGATTTGTATATGCTTATTTAATCACACAACCAAGCGTGTGTGATAATCATTAAAAATAATTGCCTTTGTTATGAAATGTGTTATTGAAGTACTTACCAGAATTTTAGTGCAGTACTTTTTCAAAGTCTTTAAATTATTCTTTTTTCACCTGTTCAGTATCGTGATCAAATGTTAGGTGGTTGTCATGACAAAATGGCTCCTATACGTGGGTGAAATGTTTTTGTACTTCTAACAATGTTACTTTCTCTCAACACATCTCTCTCTCTCTTTCTCATATCAAGTATATCTCGTTTTTCTTAATGGAGGGAATAAAAGCATGAATGCTTTAAACCTAGCACTTTCCCTAGATTAATCTGTCAGTTCAGAAATCCATAGCCCAGTCACACTGCATACTGGAAGTAGTTTAATAATTTAACAGTGTGTGAAACCCTGGAGTATCAGTGTGGACACCCCTCTGTTTCTCTGCAGGAAGAAATTACCATACTCAGGAACACTGATTGGAAAGAGCTAAGATGTTGGTGTTCATTTAATGTCTTTGTTTTAGACTGCCAACTGATTAGCTGAAGGAATAACATTACATATAAAAAAGCTACATTTTTAATTGTTGTGAAACCAAACCACCACAGTAAATTTTCAGCAGTTTTATGCAATAAAACCCCTAAATAATATGTGGTGTTGATAAATATATTATCGCAATACTGGGACTCCATGTAAAGGATAGCTGAGTTTTACTGACAAATGAGTGATCTTTTGAATACTCATAATTTATTTACGTATCTTAAAATTGCTAGGCAATCCATTATATATGAAACTGAATTCTGTAGTAAAAGGAAGGACTAACTTCACAAATGTTCTTTTCTAGCTCCAGCATCTCTCTTCATAAATAAATCTTTACCACCCAGGAGTGATGGATAACCATGCACAGATATCTGATCTATTATGTTCATTGTGCCTTTTAAACCGTGATCTGATTTCTGTGAGAATGCTGGTGTTTGTTTTTCCACCAAACATCCAGAATAACTGAATTAAAAGGCCAAGGTAGTATCAATGGAGGATTAAGGGATCGAGAAGGGTAGGGGGAAATGACTTAGATTCAGCACCAGAATGTTCTTCTAGCACCATGTGCGTGAAGTCAGTAGACTGTCCTCGTCAAGACAAGCAGAGTATGCTCTTTATCTCTTCTGTTCTGCTTCCCTTTCCATAATACCCTCTATGTCTCCCTATCCATTCCCCTTCTCTTAGATTCTTCCTCCCCCAATCTGACCAACTAGTCTTGCAGCCAGATGGTTTTCCCCATAGCACACTTACCTGGCTAGGGGCTGTTCCCTTTTTTATTCGAAAACCACTTTCCCTCTTACCACTTTGGGTCCTTTTTGGTCAACTCGTCACCTATCTCTTCTTTTTGGGTTGTTTCTCTGAACTAGCCACAAGGAAGGAAAACAATTTGGACCAGAAGTCACTTTAATTGGGCATCTGACTTAAAATAACACATCTGAACACTAGGACTGTGGGAAAGTGAATAGATTTTATTGGATTGCCAGATGTCAGTTCATTGCTGCTATATTGTTGCCATCGAATAGCTCAGTGTCTCTGTCTTGCATTATTGTAATGCTCCCCACTCCTTTCTACTCTGTATTTTGGTTAAGTCATCTGTCTGGTTAAGTATTTGTCTGTCTCCTTTCCATCTTTTCCTCCCTGGGAAATTAATTGTGCCAAAACTGGGAGGCATATATAAATAGATTCAAATGATCCCTTTTACCTCTACACTTGTGCTCCAGTTCTGGACATTTTTCACATGATGGGCCTGATACAGCTACTGATTTGGGCAACAAAGGGTTAACAAAGGGTTAACAGTGGTGCTCCCTCTGATTGCTTCATACATGAGTTCCCTGCACTTAGGCAGGTTGTTTATCTGCCAGTGGACTGATCTATGATTTTTTTTAAAAATGTGCCCCTTAAAGATACTCTAAGGCTGCGGCCACACGTGCAAGCTAATCTGGAGGGGAAGCGAGGCTTTTTTGCCCCGGAGCAATTTGGCCTGCAGTTGCACGATCACACAGGTCTGTGGACCTGCCGGGGCAAATCGCCGCTGTGTGATCAGACACAACTGCGGGTGAGTGGTTTTTTTGTGTGTGTTTGGTTTTTGAGGCACTTAAATGGGGGATCGATGAATCACCTCCCCACCCTTAAGGGCTTTCGATGATGTGCAAATGGGGAAGGGGAAAAAAACCAGCATCGTATCAGGATAGCTCACGCTATCCGCGATGCCACACTTCTGCACTGGCGTGATCACACAGGGAAGCTCAAGCTGTGAGCCGCAGCAAACCATTTGATACCAGAGTCTCCCCAGTAGTTTTTTTTATTCCAGTTCTCCGGTTCTGTTTTACTGCTGATTTTGAAAATGTTGCTATCTTTTAATTGTTCACATTGTTTTCATTGTCTGAAAACTATCATGAGGGCTTTTGATGGGGAGAAAAGTTTAGAGGTTATGAAAGTAAATAAATAACAAAATAAACACAAAGTGGCGGTAGGGGCATTTTAAATAAGTAAATCACCACATTTTGACACAAGAACTTGAGTTGAAAAGTACTGTTTAAACAATCACTGAAAAGTCATCACTGAACCAAAATTCCAATTTTTAATCTTTATACCATTCATTGTATTCATTCATACTTGTTACGCCAAATCTATTTTCTTCCCAGTGACATTTCACTGGCCATCATCTAAAAACATGGCTGAGAATGACACGGTTTCCTTTTGATTGTTTCATTTATTTCTTTTTACAGTTTTTAAGGCAGCCTAGATAGAGGAGGGAGTCTGTGGACTTGAGATGCTTGCTGTCATGGATCGTAATAAGGTAGGGAATTGGCTTCAAAGAGGCATAGCAGAAAGGGAATTTGTACTTATCAACTCAGGGACCCTGTCCCAAATTTTTTCTTTCCAAGCTAAGTCTGCAAAGAACTGTATGAACACACAGAAGTGGCTTGAAACAACTTTGGACAATGGAATGAAATGAAGGTAGAGGTAATACATACAGAACATTTTGACTACCATCCAAGGTAGATTGTTTTTTCAAAAAAGTCCAAATTGAACAGTAAAGCCCAAATCCTATTTTTCTAGGCAGTCAGCCTCTAATGAGAATACCTTAAACCCCATATTTTAGATAAACTGCAAAAAAGCCCCAATACTGCATTTGTCAGTCAAACTTTGGATTAAGTTTATACGAACAGATAAATTTTGGATTAAGTTTATACGAGCAGATATTTCTAAGGATACCTAGTAGTATACTTTCCCTCGCTTTTCTGTGGTTGCTACAGAAGGGCAACCACACAAGTGAGATAATCCGGGGTGGGTGGGTGGGAAGCGAGGCTATTTTGTTCCAGAGCAATTTGACCCGTAGTTACACGATCACACAGGTCAGTGAAGCTGCCAGCGCAACTAGCTGCTGTGTGATCAGACGCAATCGCGGGCGAGTTGGGTTTTTTTGTTGATGAATCACTTCTCCACCCAGGGTTTCCAATGGCAGTATGCGATGATGTGCATAATGAGAAGGAGGGAAAAAAACAACCGCATGGCGTTGGGATAGCTTGATCAGACTATCCCCGACACCACAAGTTTGTGCTGGAGTGATCACATGGGGAAAGTCCGGCTGTGACCCTCAGCAAACCGTTTGCTACTGCATTTTCCCTAGTAGTTTTTTACTCTGCTTCTCCAGTGGATCAAAATGGCTTGCGACGGCTTGCCGACGGTTGCTGGACACCTCCCAGATGTGCTGGTGTGATCGCACCACTTTGATCCACCAGTGAGTTGTCCCTCTCACGTGGCTAATGGGTGCGTATGATTGCACCCAAGGATACATTTTTTGCTCTGAGGAAAACATGATTTCTTGTTTCAGCTGTGTCACCTATGTTCCCAACACAGCTGGTGGCATGGAAGAACCAGAAACAGCCAGGAAGCACTGACCAGTGCAAACAGCATTGAAATGCTGTGAGCAAAGAGTGAAAGGGGGGGGAAATTACACGTTCAGAATTTTAACCTCAGTATCGTTTAGGGTTTTTCTCTCTCATCCTCGTTCTAACATATCACATCTGTATAACAAATTTTGAAAAACCATGTGGGACATCATCACTTAAACATAATGTGCCAATAATAAAACATAATAGATGCCAGATGGGGCTAGATGTGGTACACATAAGAATATTATATTGATATAGAACTCCAGTCAGACATACAAAGCTTCTTTCTAATTGCTTACAGGCACCGGTGCTGTTGTGTACATACTGAGATGCTTGTCCTGAGCAGACCAACTAGTCAAGAATGCTTATTTATTTCAGTGATGGTATAGGGTGCCAGCTGGCTAGCCGGGGGAAAGGAAAAGAAATACAGTTGGTGACAGTGTGAGATCACTGCCAGATGTCATACCTATCTAGGAACTGCTGGAAACTCTATGATAAAACCACAGAGTTTTCAGTGATTCCTAGAGGGTTGAGTGATGTCACTTCCAGGTTTTCCCCAGAAATCACAGCAGTCCTCTCTGGCAGTTTCTGAAATCTCATACAGTAGAGTTTCCAGCGATTGCTAGGAAGCCATGACATCATTTCCAGGTTTTCCCAAAAGTGACATCTTGCCATTGCTGGTGGCTGCCTCTCCATGTCCTCACCCCAACTGGTTTTTCACTGGCTGCCTGCCAAGCTAAGTCTGGCAACCCTAATGGAAGAAGAACTGAAATGTGGGCCTCTTATTTGGTACACGCAAATCTGCTCCCATTGGAATGAACAGGGCAACGTCTACAGACTAAAAAACATGGAGGGCTCAAGATCAAGATGAATACTGTATAGTTCTTTTCTCTTTTTCTTTTTGTACTGTAAGAACTACATGCCTGGATGAAAATGTGTGATAGGGAAAGGATACCTGTACATTTTGTATACTTGTTTTCAGAAATCACAACTGACCATCAATTGCTCTGGGATTGTTGTTATGTTGTTATTGTTTTGCCAAGGAAGCATGGAGGTGTCTGTAAGAAAGGAAAACTACAGCGCTTTTTCCATCCTAAAATCTATAATTTTTTCTAATGACTGAAGGCTTCATTCTAAAAATACATTTCTTGTAAATTGTGGTACTGTCTATTCTGTTTTAATTTAGCTTCCTTTCCTATCAACTGCTGCTGTAATGAGAGGTTATAAGAAGCTCGTTAAGATGTTTTTGTCATTAAAATGCATGAATTATAGGCTAGATAATGTAGTACCAAATTTACCTTGCAGACAAGGCTGTATTTAACTTGGCTTCTACCCCGGGATATGTTGTGATAAATGGATGTTGGCAATGCGTGATAGATATAATGGGAATAATAATTTAATTGTCATCTCAGATTTTTCAGAACCAGCCATAAAAATCTCAGAATGGGAATTTTATTTCAAATAAATGAGGCTTATCATGGCTGTTTAAAAATTCAGATGTGATAAGAGCCAATTACTGAAAATTCACATGATGGTTTGGAACACTTCGATATATGACAGTTTACGTAAACACTGCAGACTCCGACAGCTCAATTACTGATAGCTCTGTATGCCAGCACATGCCTGGATATTCTAATAGCCACATATTTTATAAAGAAAGTAACATTAAAAAAGCATTGATTTAATGGATCACTGATGTGCTTTTCATATATAGACCCATCTTGACCAGTGTTCCCTCTAAGCTGAGCTAATGTGAGCTAGATCACAGGTTTTTACCCTCTGGCTCACACATTTTTGTCTTAGCTCAGGAAGGATGGCTCCAGAGCAAACTAATTTGTGCAGCAGTCAAATTGCTCACTCACAACTTTAATGCCAGTAGCTCACAAAGTAGAATTTTTACTCACAATACTCCACAGCTTAGAGGGAGCATTTCTTGACATACATACATACATGTATCTCAGAATGTCTGAGTTGCAAGCAGAAGCAGAAGTACAGTACAGAAGAATATTTAGTAACGTTTCTCTGTTTGTTTATTTGTTGTCAATAAAGGACATATAGAGCTTCTCTGGTACCTTTTTTCCCAACTCTTGGCTGAAGAGGGCAGCCTTTCCCCATGCACTAGGAACTACCATCCTTTGAAATGGTTGCTGTGTGTTGTGAATATTCTTTGCAGTACAGAATTTGGGCAGGCTGTTTTATGTTAATTACAGCTTACAAATACTGTTACAGAGGCATTCTTTGCAATAAATTTAAAATTTAAAGATATTATACAGCATCACAGTTTTGACTATATTTATTCGGACCAAGAACATGTTATATATTGTTGACAATGTCCTTACCTTTCAAGCTTTTCATTTTCATTTTTCATTTTTAACCCCAAAGCCCTTCTGCAGTCTCCTTTCGGGAATGTTTGTCCATTCCAGTGCTGTCACCGCTGGAAGTTTTATGCCATAAGCTATCTAGGGAATCTTTCTGAAAGTTTTCCAAGCACAAATCTGTGTCTTGTGATACTTCTAGGACAAGACAAATAGCTACTCCACATTTTGCAATTAGCATGATAGATTTAAGGAGCTCTTAGAAGAATTTATCGCTAAGATGCATTTCTGTCGTGCTGCAGGGAGGGCGCTTGAAGAAATACAAATGATATATTTTCACAGTTATTGCTGCTGCAGTCCCCATGTTGCATCACTCCTCCTGCAGTGACAGACAAATTTGAATGCCTGCCTAACCTTTCCTCATGTCATGATTTAGATTCGTGGATGGGCTTAGGATGGAATAAGAATGAGCTTGAGGGAGAGGGATTGTGTCCACAAGGAAATGATATACATAGTGCTCCAAGCAACTGCCGTTCCTTTGAATGGTGCCTGAATGAGATCGGATTCAGTAGGTTGTACCGCAAATATTTGACAGTGAGAGAACTGATTTTATTTTTAATAGACCTCAAACATTATAATGGCACAACCAGTAACAGATCCTGAATTGTGGCACTAGCCAAGGGTGTGTCTGGTATGTATATAGGGATGACAACCTCCAGACAGGACCCCCACTGAGGTCCCTGTCCTGTCCAGGCTCCATCCCCAAGCCTCCAGGAGTTTCCAAACCTGGATCTAGCACCCCTGTCTGTAAACAAGTCCATTATGCAAGTAAGTATAGTGCAGATGAGTTGGATGTTAGTGAGACAACAAATTTCATTTTGTACTGTGCTTTAAATTGTTTGTTGAAACTGAAAACCTTAGCTGCTGCTTTTTTAAAAATAGTGTGTTCTATTTCCTTTCACCTTTTTGCCATCTTGGGCTAATTGTTGATTATTGTTCCATTTAGAATGAGGTTTCAGTGGTCATGATGACTCTTTAGTGAATGATGGCAACACATGAGCAAATATACTGGCTCTGTAGTCCTTGGTCACAATTAAAAAAAGGTATGCAGGCAAGGAAATCCCACTGAAATTGGCTGAACTTGTCTCTACTAAGTCCCATTGCATTACTTTCAGAGGGCCTTCTTTGCAATTGGTTTTTGTTGGACTGTCTATCATCCATCCATCCATCCATCCATCCATCCATCCATCCACCTATCATCATCATCATCATTATCCCTCTATCTCTCTTTCTCTATCTGTCTGTCTGTCCGTCCGTCCGTCCATCCATCCATCCATCCATCCATCCATCTAGGGCTCTTTTTCTAGCAGGAACTCCTTTGCATATTAGGCAACACACCCCTAACGTAGCCAATCCTCCAAGAGCTTACAGAGCTCTTCTTACAGGGGCTACTGTAAACTCTTGGAGGATTGGCCATATTAGGGTGTGTGTCGCATAATATGCAAAGGAGTTCCTGCTAGAAAAAGAGCCCTGTAATCAATCAATCTGTCTGTCTGTCTGTCTGTCTGTCTGTCTGTCTGTCTGTCTATCTATCTATCTATCTATCTATCCATCCAGGGGTCATTTCGTAGAAAAAGAGGTGCAGGAGCTCATTAGCATAACTCATTTGCATAACTCATTTGCATATGCCACACCCCCTAACATACCGGAAGTGTGTCAGAAGGCAACACCCACCCCTCAGGCTCCACTCCACAGGTGAGTGAAACTGACCTGCTATTCCTCCATTCCCTTCCCCATCCAATACTTTGTGCAATAAAAATAAGTGTAAAGAACACACCCTTATTCTCTTCCTGCTCCCTTGAAACCACCAGGTTTCAAGTAGACTTAGGATACCCAGGACATGTACATCGCCCATCCCTTTCCCTTCCCCTCCCCACAACAAGACACCCTGTGAGGTAGGTGGGGCTGAGAGAGGTCTTTTCAGAACTGCTCATGAGAGAACAGCTCTGAGAGAACTTGTGACTGGCCCAAGGTCACACCAGCAGCTGCATGTGGAGGAGTGGGGAATCAAACCCGGTTCTCCCAGATTAGAGTACAACTCCTGACCACTACACCAAACTGATGGGGTAGAAGCTGCTGAAGGGTTGGTGAAATTTCTCCAGTATTTATGTGCCATGTGCCCAGATAAAAAATGGTATACTTAGAAAATGTATATGCCACCTTGAGCAAGTCTCTGGAAAAGCAGCACACAGTCATAAAAGGAACAATGATAAAATTATCAATATTAAAAGAAAACATTAAAAACAATAAAGACCCTAGCAGGGCTTTCCCCGGGGCGCTGCGCCTCTGCACTGCTTGGGGAAGCCGAGGAGGGGGCGGGGCTTGGTCATGTGCCCGCCCCCTAGGCTCCTCACTCCCGGAGCTGCACTCCTGTGCGCTCCCGCTCCAACGGACCCCTGTATCTATCTATCTATCTATCTATCTATCTATCTATCTATCTATCTATCTATCTATCTATCTATCTATCATCACCATCATTAGCCACCTTTCTCCCTTGTGGAACTCAAGATAGCTTACAGTATTAATAAAACAGTACAAAAAACAATAAAAACAACTATTATAAAACCCATAAAAGTCACAGTTTAAAAACTCCAATTAGGACTGCTAATAAAAAAAGCTCGTCCATCAAAAATGCAGTCGTAAGTAAACCTGTCTTTAACAGTTCATCATCCTTTGGTTCACATTTAAGTTTTACTTTTTATAAGTACTACAGGTAGACAGAAAGTCTGGTCACCTGGGGTTGCACTTCCCTTGAAGAAATAGGTTCGTAACTTGGGGCTGCTCTGGCACTCAGGCCTACTGCTGAATAAGCAGGTGGCATCTGTGGCCAAGAGTGCCTTTGACCAGCTTCTACTGGTTAACCAGCTGTGGCCTTTCCTGGGCAGAAAAGACTTGGCCACTAAAGTGCATGCCCTAGTTACATCAAGATTAGATTACTGCAGTATACACTACACAAGGCTGCCCTTTGAAAGTCTTTGGAAACTTCAGTCGGTGCAGCTGACTTATGGTGACCCCATGGGGTTTCCAAGCCAAGAGATTTCAGAAGTGGTTTGGCATTGCCAACCTCTGTGTAGCAACCCTCGACAGCTAACCCTGTTTAGCTTCTGAGATCTGATGAGATTGGGGCAGCCTGGGTAGGGCTACCAGATCCCCCCCGGGGGGGTCCCACCACAATGCCCCCCCATCTGCCGGTCCAGATTAGGCCAGCGGGGGGACCCCCCAAAGTGCCTGGTTTGGGCTGACGTGCCCGGCGTGATGACATCACCCGAAAGTGATGTCATCATGTTGGGCATGTTGCCGGCCGACTATCTAGCAATCAGCCTGAAAACTCTATGGTACCATAGAGTTCCCAGGCTGATTGCTAGAGTGTTGGCCGGCGACATGCCCAGTGTGATGACGTCACTTCTAGGTGATGTCATCGCACCAGGTGCGCATGTCCTGGAATGAGACCAACTCTCTCCCACTGCTAAACATGAGTGACTTGGCAGCCCTAAGCCTGGGCCATCCAGCCCAGGGCAGCCCATCCCTACTGGCTTCCAATTTATTTTGGGGTGCAATTAAACATGCTGACCTTTAAAGCCCAATATATATGAAGGACTGCCTACTTCCTTACAAGCCTACATGACCACTACTTTGGTCATCATCTGAGGTCCTGCTTCAGGAGCTACCAACTTCTGGGATTAGGGAGATGGCAACCCAGGAGTGGGCCTTCTCTGAAACTTGCTCCCCAGGGAGACTTGTCTGTCTCCTTCAGTTGCCATCTCCTGCCAGTGGATGAAGACTTTTTTTCTGTTTTGTCTGGCATTCCTTGTGTGATCCCTCCTTCCTGCTTTATGTTTAAATTGTTGTTTTTGTATTTTTGTATGTGTATTTTAGCTTTCATTATAATTGTTTCAGTGATGTGTTTTTCGTATAGTTTTCTGGGTTTTATGTGTTTCTACTATGTATGTTTTTAACATGTTAGCTGCCATGGTGGCTACGATGAAGGCAGAAAGATGGGGTATAAAATTTTGTAAATAACTTCCTCTCCTTTCTTTATCGTGGGTCAGTTCTAGGCAGGCATCCAGTCATTGGCTGGCAAAAGTTAGTCTTTTGGCTGGAGTGGTTAGAGTGTCAGATTAAAACCAAGGAGATGTGTTCAAGTTCCTCTTCAACCATAAAAATCATTGGGTGACCTTGATGCACTCATTTCCTCTCAGTCTAACCTACGTCACAGAATTGTGATAATAAAAGGGGGATGAGGCCTTTGTAGACCATCCTGAGCTCCTTGGAGAAAGGGAGGTATAAACATATATTTTGACATATATGACTGCTAGCTAAATATTACAAATATTACAAATATTACAAAAAGTTGCTGAGGCAAGATGAAAGTCATTGTGATATCTTGACTAAAAACATATCTCATGGAAGATCACTACCTCAGTTGCCTGAACAAGAAAAATATCCTTAGAGCTAATCTGTAGAAGTAATGGGATAATTATGGAGGTCCATCCATTTTAAAATCTATGTCCTTGCTGACCCGAATCAATCATTTTTAGTTTCACCTCAGAAGTCTTCTTTATTAAATCACTATGGTCACAGCATATTCCTTCCTTATTTTTTAGATTACTCAACTACCTAAATAAAAATGGTAAGCAAAATCCTCTTACAGGCTACTCAAGTATAATGTCTCACATTACAAAAGTGTTCTAGAAACTGCAGGACATGCCAGTAGTTAAGGCCTCTTCTGATGTATTTTTGCTAAACTCCTTCCAACAATGAATGATTTGATTTTTGCCAATAGTTATTTGCTGGTGACAAAACAAGGAGACACATAAAATGCCAAAAGATATTCTAGCATAATAAAAGCTTCCATTCATTATACTTATTCCATCAAAATTCATCCCTCCAGGTCTATAGAGTTTTATTTTATATGTCTGGCACCTCCAGTTAGTATTTTCTCTGCTCTTGCCTCATCCATCTGTAATGTTAATTCCTGTAAAAAACAAAAGTGATCTCTGGCAGTACTGTAAAAAGTAGGAGGTCACTGTTATTTACAACTCTTCAATATTTTAGGTGCAACTGACAAGTTTCTTGCATATACCTCTGTTCAAGTCTGATTTTGGAGCTTTTTGCTTGACATCACACATGCAAGCTTTATCTTTCATTTTCAAATCTTAAGTGGAATTGCCACCTGCAATTAAGAAATCAAATCTCTAAATAGGTTTGCCAGCCTCCAGGTGGGGCCTAAGGATCTCCCGCTTTTACAACTGATCTCCAGCTGACAGAGATCAGCTCCCCTGGAGAAAATGGCTGCTCTAAAGGGTGGACTTTATGGCACTGTACCATGCTGAGGCCCCTCCCCTCCCCAAACCCCACCTTCTCCTGGCTCCACCCCCAAAGTCCCCAGGTATTTTCCAACCTGGACTTGGCAACCCTATCTCTAAACCATCCAAAATAGTTTAAATGGTTCACCTTGCAATATTTTTCTCTTGTTCTTGGCGGAGGAGCAAACCAGCTGAAAGGAGAAGAAGAGAACAGTGTTACTTGTGCCTACAAAATGATTGAAGATGCCAGGCCAAAAGTTGTGCATTAAATGATAGTTTGTTGTACTATTGTGCTGTCACTGACTGTCCCCCAGCGTGAGTAATCAAAACCAGGGTGCGTAATCCTCTTGAGAAGGGAGACATTTTAAGCAACTCTCCATTCTTCCCTAGGAAAGCCCGTCTCTTTCTAAACCATTGCAAGAATATTGCTTCATTTAGGAGCTAGACTGTGAAATGTTATATTTATGGGAAAGTATTCCACAAATGGCACAAGTCAAATAGTCTGCAGTCCATAATTTAAGAAGGCTGTGATTAGTATGACTCTGAAGGGGAAAGGATTCAAAAATCTCCAGTGGTATAATCAAGGAATTAAGATGAACTTGTCGTGTTAAAAGGGACTGTTCTGAATCACCCATCACAAATTATGGGAAATTATTTCAATTTAAATCCAAGCACTGTGATATAAAAAATCAGTACAATAGGCCATTGAGCTCCTGCAGTGTTGAACAGAACACTTACCCATGACGACTACTGAAGCCAAAAAACTTTAGAAAGTGCAGAATTGTTAATTTTTCAATTTGTTCACTAAGTTAAACAAACATCCAAATGTCCAAGGGTACTAATAATTCTAGGTGCAAACTAAGTCTAACCACAAATCTCAGCACCTACATAAGAACATAAGAAAAGCCCTGCTGGATCAGACCAATGGTCCATCTCGTCTAGTTTATTTTTCATTGTGAACATCATGTGCCTCTTGGAAACCCACAAACAGGCATGAATACAACAGAGCCCACTTTAGCAAATGGCACTATATCTCAACATGGAGGTTTCATGTAGTCCTTATTTATGACAGCCATTGTTAGACCTGTTCTCCACGAATCTGGCCGATCCCTTTTAAGGGATTCACAAAGCAAGCTTAAGCAGGCCTACTCAGAAATAAGTCTTATTTTATTTAATTCTAGGAAAGAGCTTTTTGGATTGCAGCCTTAAATTTCTGGTCACTGTCTCATCTTGTGCTATTGGAATTGAGAAGTTTTATGTATTGTGTGAAGAAGCCTGTCCTGAATCTGTTGTTCATGAACTTAGTTGGGTGAGCCAGAGCTGCAGTATTATGGCAGAGGGAGGAAAAGTTTAGTGTTCATGCTCCGCGCCATGCAGAACTGTATGCATGGGTCTGCCGAACAGACAGTTGCACAAAATTGTTCTCTGTGGTACTAAAAACCACAGTGAATAAAGATAACGTGTTATTGATGTGTATGGAACCATTAAAAAAAACCTTTTGCATTGCCGAGGGGCTGTGTGGTATCTTATGAGGTTCTTTGGACCTTTTGCTAATAAGATACCCTATGCCTGCCCCCACTGCCAGCAAGGTTGCAAGTTAAAATATTTCCACACATGGCAATATTTTCTTATAACAATCTGTGAAGGAATTTTCTTCTCTGCTCAACAATCCCACTCAACTATTTAAAGATCCTTTTGTATTCTGATGGTTTCATTAATAAGGAGCTGTCTGGAGCTTTTAAAATTTTTATCTTTTTAATTAAAGTAATTTGGATTAAAGGGAGGCAGTTGCCATATTAATAATTTTGTAGTACAGCAGTATTTTATTCTAATGGTGGCTTTCAAGGGCTTTAGAAGCTTACAAAGGAGTCTTAGTATAAAATGGAATCAGGTATATAGTCTCCATTTTACACATTAGAAAAGAAGCCAGGAAACTGTGAGTTAATGTAATTGTTTAGGATTGCCTCGTTATGCAGAATTACATCCTTTGAAGTCAGTGGTCTTGAAAGGTTTAGGATTGCATTGGTAGTGCTAGTGACTTTTGCCTTTTATAATGATGTTATGCTGATGATCTGTAGTTACCAACGTTATAAGTCCATTTAGAAAGAATGATGACTTTTGCCTCCTCACCTACCTTCTTATGAGTCCCACCCAGATCTAACAAAAACAAGTCTTCAGGACCACCTAGAGTAACCAATACATCCTGCAATATGTAATCTAGTAAGCACGTTTTAGTCTTCGTTTCCTGGCCTATATGGGTAGAGCTTCCTATAAACACCATCCTTGGCAGCTAGGTCTGAAGCTCCCCTTCCCCCACCCAGATAGTACCATAGCCTGAGATTTCCAGATGTGAACTTGAAAACAGGAGACAGGCAAGGCAGCTATGTGTGGTTGGTTCCCACTTTTAACAAAACACACTTTCTGCTTAGAACAGCCATATTCTAGTCCTTAAGATCTGATGTGCAAATCTTGGCGTCTGTTCCCTGCCTTACCTCCCTCCTATACATCAGCTGCGCTATCCATTCCTTGTTCTTCATTGCAGGTAGGAATTGTTCAGGAAAATAGTTTTCTGGAGATGTGGGAAACAATATTTGAGGCACTGAGTATGGTACCTGCAGATTTTAGTGTGCACTTGGGTCTTACGTGACCTCCATCTCCTCACAGGCATCACATGCTGAAAGCTTGTAAACATGATTTTTTTTCATCCATTAGTGCATTCTGAGACAATTTACTAAAAAAATAAATCGCTGGTCATAGATAATGGTACAATCCTCTCCCTACATTATTAATAGCATTGTTTTCTTCCCCTCCCCCCAGAAGTCTACAGTCAACAAGACTTCAGGTGTACCTTCATTCAGCAGATGGTCGAGTTCGCAACCACATCAGGTAATGAACTTTTACAAATAAACCAACAGACAAATAATTAATAGAGAAATGGTGCTGGGGGTGGGGGCAGTGCAGATGAAAAAGGCATCACCTGCAGGCACTTGAAATCACTGGCTCTTTCCATTCGTGTTCAGTGGTTCACCGCAGGGGCTGAGGCATCAGAAACTTCCACAGTGGTTGGGCCAAAAGAGATGATTCAGTAGAGGAGTAGTTGAGCAGCATCCAAAAGCCACAACTGATTGCCAGAAAGCTAGATTTGTTGGCATGCATCAGGAAAGGGATATAGAGATACAAAAAGCTTCAGAAAGGTTTTCTTTGACATCCAATAAAAAGATGCAAAACAGTTATTATGGGGAAAGTTTTCACTCTTGCCGTCCTATTGTTTAAGTCTTTGGCTTTCTCTCATTTCTGTGTGCTCCTACAGGACTTTAGTGTGTTAGCTGCTCTTAGCAGTGGCTGACTTTTATAGTTTTGGACTATTTCTGATAATCCTGCTGACAGCGGCCCCAGCCCTGATAAAGTTAACCATGATTAAGGACCCCTGAAATGTCAAATTAGTTATTTTCCAGTGACTTGTTCTATTTATTTCTGGGGTTATATGGCTTTTTTTTTTTCATTTCCAGCTAATCTTCTTTGTTAGAAAAACAAAACAAGCAAACAAACGAAGGTTTGATTCAGTTGCATTATATTATTCATGATCTATAAGCAAATCAATTAATTATAAACTACTAGGGGCAAGGCCCGTTGCAGGCAACAATGCAACAGGCACTAGCAAGAGGAAGAAAAAGAAGGAAGGAAGCAATTCTCTTCATCCCAACTTCTTCCCCTCTTCCTCTCAGCTCCCCCCCTGCACCCTGGCTGTCTCCCCTCCCCAACAGAGCCTCTTTGTAGAGGCTGTTGCATTTATTAACTGAGTGGGTGTTGGAGTGCATCTCTCTTCCTTCCTTACTCCCGAGTAAACTGGCTGTGCACACACACACACACACACACACACATTATTAGGGCTAAAGCTGGGGCCAGCTCACCTGTTTCCATTTTGTAGGCACCGCAAACGGGCTTGCAGAGGGGCTCTCCCGTCGTCGATTTTGAGAGCAAATAAATGCTTCCTCCTGTGGTGAGCCCCACCGTCCGCAGCTCTCCTGTCATTTCCCAAAGCTACCGAAAAGCTTTGAAAACAGCTTTATCTATAAGAGAGATTAGTGTTAGTTATTCATTCTGTGTTTTTTGTTTCCAGAGATTTTAACTGGGGGTGATTGTAAAATCTTACTATATGGGATTTTGCAATGATAACAGGGTCCTCCTCACTGCCACCACAGCTAAGTGGACTGAACCCTATGAGAAGTCTGACCACATTAACATTTTTCATACTGATTTTTGTCACTACTCTTCACAGATGCTGCAGACACCAAGAGAAAAATTTAGGTGCCATGGCTGCACACTTCTACCATTGAGCAATTTAGAGACTGTGGCAAAGTTACTCCATGGCTCTCTTTAGGTTACCTTATGGAATTCTTTTGCCATAGGTCCCTGGGTACATGGAGGTTGGCAACCCTATACCCAGCACCAGCCACAAAAGCCATTGACCAGTCTTGCCCTGTGTTCCATTCTCTATCCCCCTATAAGCACCCTATTTCCATCCTCCAAAAGTAAAAGAAGAAATAAACCACACGCACACACACAGATATACAGGATAAGATGAGAGAGGGTTTAGCTGCTCTCTCTCGTCATCTAAGAGCAGACCTGGGAGAATCAGATGATTAGGCATATGCAAAGCAGGAATGAGAACTGGTGTATTTTACAAAAATGGGGGCTATGGGTGAAAGGACATAAAACCTCCACCCTCCTCCTGAGCCTCTCTCAGCGTGTGAATTATTTCCTTTTCACCATTAACTTCTCTAGAGACAGTAGGAAGTAAATTAATATAAGCAGGGAATAGAAGAAAAATGCTGAAACAAAAGAAAGCATCTTGCTGAGTGGGCATATGGAATCGTGGGGTGAGAGGTCATTTTTAGGACTGTGTCTTTCTAAAAAGAACATTTTCCTGGGATTATTGTTACATTGAAGAGACCTGAATGGGATTTTGAGTAGCTCTGTTTAGGATTGCTCTGTTGGTTGCTTATTGATATTGAAATCCTTATAGCCCCAAAGGAGTGGGCCTTTATATTTCTCCCTTTCCTTTCCTGCAACAGGGATCATAATGTGGGTGGGGGAAATGGAAATGTATTTTAAAAGAGAAGTGGTGAGGAGTCCAAACCCTACACACACACAAATACACACACATACACACTCTTTGCACTGCTTCCTTCAAACAACAGAGATCAGTTCACTTGGAAATGGCTGCTTTGAAAGGTGAACTCCATGGCATTATACCTCATTGAAGTGTGTGTGTGTGAATCCTCAAGGACAGAGGATATCAGCCTCAGCTTCCTGTCTGCTAATTCAATATAGGTAGCCATGTTAGTTTGTCTGTAACAGCAGAAAAGAGTAAGAGTAAAGTAGCACCTTAAAGCCTAACAAAATTTGTGGTAGGGTATGGGCTTTTGTGAGTCACTGCTCACTTCTTCAGATGTCTGGACTCTTACTCTTTTCTATTTCTGCTGTATCAGCAGAATCGTGCTGAAGAAAAACTGTTTAAACCCTTTCCCTTACAATCCTTTGCCCCTGCAGGCTCAGGGTATACCTGGGTAAACATGACAGGGCTTTGTTACTGTAATGTAGTACGTTCTGTGTAACAACCGGCCTGCCATGTGCTCCCAGGTAATGGCGCCCGCTGCATGGCCAGAGCACATGGTCAGGCGGAGAGGGGAGCTTGAATCTGGAGGAACAATAGACGTCCGGATTGTAAGCCTCCACCAATGTGGGACCTAGGTTCTCCCTGGGGAGCCAATGCGGTCAAAGGGAACCTATGACAAACATACGCATATGTTAAGCCCCTATCAGGTCTTTTGGGTGCCGCCGGAGGTATGGCTCCGGCCAGCATATAATGAGGGCCCTGGAGCCCTGGAAGCATGCTTGATCTGACCATCTACTGGGCATGCTGAATCACTCAATAAAGGCTTCATGATTTCACTGTTACTGGTCTCCCAAGTCCAGTACTCTTCAGTTACATTTTTGGAATAAATTTTTAACACTCCTTCTTCTGGTGCATTAAATGCTGCGATTACCATCCTTGACTGCATGATTTTAAGGACTGTGCTGTGCTTTCTAATGGAATTTGGCTGTGTGCTTAAGTTGTCAATAGATTCCTACTGATATGCTTGGGGCAAACAATATAATGGGGTATGGTTCTCTCAGTGTATGCGTGCACATTTCCTCCTGTTAATAGTGGATACACTTCAGAATTAAAAGATTGCACCTTTAACACACCCTGTGGGACCCTCTTTGCTGTCTATTGTTAATACTTATTTCCTTTTCCTGGGAGAAGAAGATAAACCTGTATCCTAGATTATTGTTTTGTAACATTAGAATCCCGTTAGTGAATGAACAAGGTTGAGAGATTAACTAGCAGGGATGTTGTTTGAAAGTAAATCTGAGCCATTCTGCATCTGTTGGAAAAGCTTTGTCCTATTGTACTAATACATGCCTGTGGTACTGCTTCTCCACCTACAATATTATACCTCATGTACTGTAATCTTCCTCCTTTTTTGTCATTTGCTCTATAATCTGTTTTCCCTTTTTTTATCTCTTCATAATAAAGCTCTGTCTTCAGGTTTTTTCCTCCCTAATAAGCATATAGATGTCTGGAGGATATTAAAATGCCAGTAGCAGCTAGGGAAAGGGGGGGGATACGATGGCCAAGAAATCCCAAGGCACAGTTTTGTTTTCGGATGAGGTCTCAGCAAAACATATACCTTGGATCTTAGATTTTCTTCTGTGTGACATCCTGTAAGGCTCTTGTCTTTCTTGTTTACTTATCCATTTAGAAAATAGTTTTCCAAGAACAAACAGGATCATGGCGCCTATTCATATTGTCTGCATTTTCTTTGCCTCATGCTGGGAACTCAATGAAGTTTTTCCATATACATTTTTTAAAGAATCCATAGAAAAATCAAATAGAACTACACAACTGTGACCTTTGGTGCATGGAAGGGATGATGAAAATGAAATTGATTTCCTCCTGCTAACTTTTCTTTTATATTTTCCAAAATAGATGGGTGGTGGGGGCTTAGGTCATCTGAAGGTCTCCATAAGTCTTCAGGAACAGTACATGTACTTCCAGTGGATCATATGAACTGTAGCATAATTATAAGCACATACATAATTATTCCATTGAACAACCCATATTTGCAAGGAAGATCTCTGTCCCCCACTCAACTGATTGTTCTTGCCTCCTTGGGCTTATATGTATAACATGGATAATTATGTTCTTTATGCTGGTAGCATCCAAAATTTAATCACCAGGCATACACCTGTTCCTCGATCCCTGATAAACTTCCCCAATCAACATCCTGCGTGCTTTAAGCAAAAAGCAAGTACACTGCAAAACAAAACATAAAAACTCACCATAATTGTTCAGGTGATTTGAGCAAGGGGTTCATTCCCATCTCACCCACACACAACAGAGGCTCTGTGAAAAACACACTTAATAGGAATTCAAGTTCCATTGAACTCATCAAGACTTCTTTTTGGGTAAATATGTTTGGAATTGATCTGAGTATCTTTTTGTGGCATAAATAGCCACCAGGCATTAACAAATGATAACAAGGTATTTGGTTAGAATCTGTTTATTTTCCAAACTGCCTGAATTACATTGCTTGTACCACAGGTGAAAAGGGAAAGAATGGATAGACTGATACAAGATAAAATTACTTTTTACATATCATCCATGACTGAAAAGCAGGGTAGATTGTCGATAAAATTGAGAAGGGGAGAACACTGTTGTAAGCAGCTTTGCGTCCCAACTGGGGAGAATATCAGGGTAGAAGTATCCAAATAAATCAATATAGATTAATTAATTAATATTACAGTATCAATTGGATCTTGCTACTGTACACCATATACTAGTAGCTTCTCAACTAAACCATTGTCATGCAATCAACATGGAGCTACTACCCTTGAAGCCAATTCAGAAACGTCAGCTGTCCAGAATGGCTTCTGTCTGGATCCTCATAAATGGAACAAGAAATCCCAAGGCAGTTTTATTTTCAGATGATCACTCATCATGGTCACCATCATCCTACCTACTAATTCTGTTTAGAACAGGTTGAACCTTTAGTCCCTGGTCAGCTACATGAGCAACCGACAGAGTCATGGTTTTATCTGAATTGAATTTCAGTTTACTGTCCCTCATCCAGTCCATCATTTATTAGTGGTACCTTGCTGGCTCCCACAGTATAAAATGAGTTCTTGAAGGAAACCAACAGATCTGTATCCTTGACCTTGGAAGAGTAAATATTCCAATTTTGATAGTCTTTTCATGTTTTTATTGTGTGGTTATGTCCTGATGATTTAGTGTATTTTATTGTTGTATTTTGCACTGTTGACTATGTAACGTTTTTCACTGTAAGCTGCTCTGTGAACTGAATTGGCAAAATGTGGCATATAATGAAAATAATAACAACAATAATAGTTTTTCTTCTAATTTTCTCTGCTCTAGTTAGACCTCACCTAGAGTATTGTGTTCAGTTTGGAGCACCACAATTTAAGAAGGAGATAGACAAGCTGAAATGTGTCTAGAGAAGGGCAATGAAGATGGTGAGGGGTCTGGAGACCAAGTCCTTTGAGGACAGGTTGAAGCAGCTGGGTATGTTTAGCCTGGAGAGGAGATGGCTGAGAAGTGATATGATAACCTTCTTCAAGTATTTGAAGGGGTGTCATATAGAGGATGGTGCAGAGTTGTTTGCTGTTGCCCCAGAAGGTCGGACCAGAACCAACAGGTTGAAATTAAATCAAAACAGTTTTCGTCTAAACATTAGGAAGAACTTCCTGACAAAGCAGTTCCTCAGTGGAACAGGCTTCCTTGAGAGGTGCTGGGCTCTCCTTCTTTAGAGGTTTTTAAACAGAGGCTAGATGACCATCTGACAGTACTGCTGATTCTGTGAACTTATGCAGATCATGAGAGGGAGGGCAGGAAGAGTTGCTTCAGTGCTTAGCTCTTGTGGCTTTTTCTTACATGCCCAGGGAAATGCTGATTGCCACTTTGGGGTCATTTTTTCTCCAGGCCAGTTTGGTTGGGGATCCTGGAGGTTTTTTGTCATCTTCTGGGCATGGAACAATGGTCACTGGGAGTGTGTGTGTGTGGGGGGTATTTGTGAATTTTGTGTTATGCAGGGGTTGGACTAGATGACCCCAGAGGTCCCTTCCAACTGTATAATTCTATAATTCTATGAATACATATAAAAGATGTTTCAAATTGTGCATTGTGTGACCCCAGCAAAAGAAGTTAATTTTTTTTTGCACTGGTTTATAGGAAGGTTGAGGACTGGAACAGTTGATACCGCAAAGTAGAGATCAAAATGATTGTTTTATCTAACTACATTTTTAATCTGTTCATTGATTTTTATTTTAGTGCTGCTTAATGCAAATTGTGCAAGCAACATGACTGGATATTCAGAAGGAAAGCTATATTACAGTCAGAGGAATGGTAAAATGTATGAAGTATGTCACTTTGATGTTTCCTATAATGCTTTATGATAGTTAATGACAGTTTCTAAAGACAGCATGGAACCATTCTAAAGCATATGTTATAAATTCTATAAAAGGTATTTGTATCCGTGTGCCCCAGTTGAGAGGGATCAATGGACATATGCTCCTAAGGCTGTGGCTATGGTTCTCATCATTGGATTGGAAACTAGCAGTAATTACTATTACAATGCATTGCCAATCATGAAGGATGGAACTGTCAATGTTCACAGCACTGCCAGCATGTTTGAAAGGGAGACTGCTCTTCCTCCCAAGTAGATGACTGTTACAGTCAGAAAGAATAGCACCAGCTTTGCTAATCATCATATATTATTATTAGTTCTGGAGCACTTAAATCCTGTTTCTTCAGAGATCTCCAGAAGGTTTTAAAAAACAAAACAAAAATAAAATCATAAAAACTGACATGGAAGTTTTCAAACAATCTGCTAGGGACAATAAAAGCAGCATTAAAACAATATTCAGCACCATCTATGTATCTAATTCTCAACAGTCCCCTCTGTGTGTGGATACTTATTTCTGCAAACACACTCTCCCCCAACAAGTTTTTCTACAGACTCAGTTGACTCCGTGGGTTTGCAGAAAAATCCAGAAAGTTAAAAAAAAAACACCAAACCTTGGGGAGGGTTGAATCCCTAACCTTTTGAAATGGCCATTGCAGGGATCTACCCAGGCCCCACTGCATCAAGAGTGAGAGAGAGACTGGCTGATAGCCAAAGAAGAAGAAGAAGAAGAAGAGAAGAGATTGGATTTATATCTTGCCCTTCACTCACTCAAGAGTCTCAGAGCGGCTTACAAACTCCTTTCCCTTCCCCTTCCCACAACAGACACCCTGTGAGGTAGGTGGGGCTGAGAGAGCTCTTTCCCAAGCTGTCCTTGAGGGAACAGCTGGTACAGAGCTATGGCTTGCCCAAGGTCATCCAGCCAGGTGCAAGTGGAGGAGTGGGGAATCAAACCCGGTTCTCCCAGATTAGAGTCCGTGCACTTAACCATTACACCAGACTGGCTCTCACAGAAAGAGAGAGAGAGAGAGAGAGAGAGAGGGGAGAAAGCAAAAGCAGAACTGGAGCTGGGGTTGGGGAAGATTCCTCCTGCAGTATCAATGGCTAAATAGAAAGGGGTTCGGAGCTAGGCCTGGAACTAGGATTGCCCGCTCCAGGTTGGAAAATTCCTGGAGATTCTGTGGGGAAGTCTGAGGAGTACAGAGTTTGTGGAGGGGTGATATAATGCCACAGAGTCCACCCATTTTCTCATGAAGGACAGATCTCTGTTGTCCAGAGTTCAGTTGTAATTCTGAGGGATCTCCAAATCCCACCTGCAGGCTGGCAAACTTAGGTCTAGCAGCACCCTTTGGATGACTTGATACCACTTGACTTGCATGATTCAACTAGGCTTGGCTGCTTGCTACTGTTCATCAGCAGCCACCCTATGAAAGTCAGTATAGTATAATGGTCAGGGCTTCAGAGTAGGGATTGCGAGACCTAGGTTTAGATCCCCATCTTGCTATGGAAGCTCACTGGGTGATTTTGGACCAGTCAGATACTTTCAGCCTAACCTACCTCATAGGGTTGTTGTGTGCATAAAAAGGAGGAGAGAATAATGTAAACTGTTTTAGTTCCCACTGTGGAGAAAGACCATAGTTTTCCTCAGTAGAAGCTGCAGGGGGATAGGAGATGGAAAGCTGAAGATACAGGAGCAAATAAAGGTGGGTTGGCTGTTGGGTGGAAAGGAGATAGGGATGCCAACTCCAGGTTGGGAAATTCCTGGATATTTGGGTGGTGGAGCCTGGTGATGATGGGGACTGAGGCAGGGAGGGACTTCAGACAGGTATAATGCCATTGGCTCCATCCTCCAAAGCACTCATTTCCTCCAGGTGAGGGCTGGAGATCTGGAATTACAGCTGATCTCCAAATGACAGAGATCAGTTCTCCCAGAGAAAATGGCTGCTTTTAAGGGTGTAGTTTATGGAATAATACCCTGCTGAGATCACTTCCAAGCTCAAACCTCATCCTCCCAAGGCTCCACCCCCAAATCTCCAGGAATATCCCAACATGGAGCTGGCAACCCTAAGAGTAACTGATCTCTGTATTTGGGCCTGGAGAGTGGCTGCTGCCACTGCTGCTGTGGGGGGGGGGGGAAGGTGGGAGGCCAGGAGAGTGACAGGGGCAGAAAGAGTGATGGGGTGGGGGCAGAAAGAACTAAACAAAATACCCACTTTGAAACAATGGTTTTCCAAAATATGGGACATTGCTGCAATGGATAAAATGCAATGCAGCTGGGTGTGGCTGAAACATATACAAAGAAATATGACTTTGTTGACAAATGGTTTCCTTTCTTTGCATATGTTACATCTAGCCCAAACAATATATGTAAGTTGCCAAAGAAATATATGGACTTTGTATTTTATTAATTATAGATATGTCTTTCCTTTTTATTGTAATTTTACCATTTATGTTGGTGAAATACCTGTTTGAATGTTATGTTTCTTGTTATTAACTTTTTAATTGTAATTAGTTTATAAGAATTTTTTAAAAAAAACTTTATGTTAAAAAAAGAAAGGAAGTGACAGGCATGGAGGGGAGAGACAGAGAGTAAGGAAAGGGGTGGCAGGAAGGAAAAACAATGTAAGAGAAGTAGAGGGAGAGGGGAAGAAGCAGAGGTGGGGAAATGGGGTAGCCACTCCCACAAGTTTCTTGTGGGTCCCCACTTGTAAAATGCTGTTGCTCAAATAGCCTACAAGCTGGCAACTGGCTACAATAAAATTTTAAAAATAAGACGATTAATTGTACAGGACTTTTAAACAGTTCAGGCTAAGCCTAAAGTCTCTATTAGCACATTATCACACCACTTTTATCAGTGGTATTATCCTTTCAGTACCTTTTGATCTAAGCAGAGTTATTATTGCCTAAAAGAGCAATGCTAAGCAGGGCCAATTCCACACTAATGGTTTGCTTTCCGTTCCCCTGGGGTCTAATTGGCCCGATTCTGTTGGGGGATTTCCGCAGTACGGTACTCTGGCCTGGGTTTGTCCCGGGTCTGCATTTCCACATTTGGCC
This sequence comes from Lepidodactylus listeri, assembly GCA_029233225.1. Taxonomy (NCBI): domain Eukaryota; kingdom Metazoa; phylum Chordata; class Lepidosauria; order Squamata; family Gekkonidae; genus Lepidodactylus; species Lepidodactylus listeri. Next base: position 57,074,724 of record JARCFY010000012.1, read on the forward strand.
TTGCCCCAATCTAGTGCCCCCTCCTCTCTCCTCCCCCTTCTTTTTTTTGATTGGAGGTGTGGTTGCAGTGTAATGCACCCACCCACTTTGGAAAACAGGTATGGTTCATGTATGCGTGATTGCATTGTTGTGCAATGGCTCACAGATTGTTTCCTTTAATATTTTTGAACTTGAATGCCCGCAAAAAGAGGAAACTCACTGAAACAGCTGTGGATTATACTGCATCCCACAGCTGCATCGGTAGCAATAAAACATTGCTCTCATGCTCAAGAAAACACAATAAAAACAAAACAAAACAAAACAATTAATGTGAGCAAAACACACATGCACCAAGGAGGGGTGTGTGTGCAAAAGGACATTTAAATTCCAGCAGGTAATGCTGGCTCATTATTGCATTGCAACACAACTTAGGGGGGAAAAATATGCGCTCCAAGGAGGGGGAAGTGGAAGCAGTTAGCAGAACAATTGAACAGAAGCGGGAAGGCAGGAAGGCGGACAGAGAGTCAGGAAGGGGAGGGAAAGAAGCAGAGGGGTGTTAAAGGGGTGGAGCGAGGACAGCCGCGATTGGAGAGTTTCCCATTAGGATGCTCTGACTCCAACCCCATAGTCAGGAAAAAGATCCCAAAGATTGCGGAGAGGGAAAATCTGGGGGAAAACACCATTAGATTTGGGTCATTTGCTGACCTGCATCAACATGTGAGGAACTGATAAATTTCTGCGGATATTATCAGGGGATGACATCGGGGCAAGCGATTGTGCGGAATCGGCCCAGGTCTACTAAGAGTCCTGCTCAGTGGGGCTTACTCCTTGAAAAGTTTTCTTAGGATTGCACAGTAAGTTTATGAAGGTAGAAATAAAATATAATGTACAATAATTCATACAAGACTGCGTTTGCATTCAGGGAAGATGTGGAAGATAGTTTTATTCCAGAGGGCACTTAGTATGTGTGTGGGTGAACTGTTTGGGGCAGGGTTTTTAATCTGTGACCTGTTTTTCCTTTTGTTAAAGGATTTAGGAAGTGTTGTCTCTCTCCAGTTTGCTGTTGTGAGTTAGCCATTTGAGTCCAAAGAGAAAAGGGGGGATATAAGAGATATTTTATATAAATAAATTGAACCGTTATTTCAAAGCTATAATCATTGAACCAAAACTTACTTCTGTGTATTGTAAGGTACATTATGGGCTCAGTGAATGGTCTTGGAGCCCTTAATAGTGAAGAAGGAAGAAGATTTATACCCTGCCCTTCACTTGGAGTCTCAGAGCGGCTTACAATCCCTTTTCCTTTCTCTCCCCACAACAGACACTCTGGGAGATAGGTGGGGTTGAGAGAGCACTGAGAGAACTGTTCTTGAGAGAACAGCTCTGAGAGAAATGTAGCTGACCCACCGTCACCCAGCTGGCTTCATGTGGAGGAGTGGGGAATCAAACGAGTGAGCTATCCTTTCCCCGATGTTATTTAACATCTACATGCGCTCTGTTGCCCAACTGATGTGGAGTTTTGGGCTGGGCTGGCATCAGTATGCTGATGAAACCCAGCTGTATCTGTTGATGGCTGGCTGGCTGGACGCTGCCTCAGGAAATTTGGCCAGTGGTCTAGAGGCCACAGTGAGGTAGCTGAAGCAGAGTTGGCTGAGACTGAATCCATCAAAGATGGAAATTCTCTGGCTGGGTCAGGGAGATTCAGGTTTGGGGTGCCATCTCCTGACCCTTGACCACATGCCTCTTGCACCGGAGCAGACAGTCAAGAATCTGGGTGTAGTCTGGATGCCTCCTTGTCAGTGGAGGCCCAGGTCACAAATGCTGCCAGGCTGGTGTTCTTCCAACTATGCTAGGTTAGGCAACTGCTCTGCTACCTGTCTTGTCCCAACATAGCCACAGTAATCCATGCAATGGTCACCTCTAGGCTTGATCACTGTAATTTGCTCTACGTATGGCTGCCCTTGAGGGTGGTCTGGAAGTTACAGCTTGTCTGGAATGTAGCAGCTTGGGTCCTTATGGGGACACAGATAACTACACACATACAACCTGTGCTTCACCAACTGCACTAGCTTCAAGTTGAGTACCGGGTCAGGTTCAAGGTTTTGGTCTTGACTGATAAGGGTGTAAACCAGAGGTAACGAACTCATTAGTTACGAGGGCTGGATCTGACATAAATGTCACTTTGTTGGGCTGGGCCATGTGTGCCATAAAATGTAACACAAGGTACCAGGGATTTAAACTTTTTAAAGGTAATTTAAGATTACAATAGCAGACATGATTAAATTAGGTGTGATATGCAGACAGGTGGAGATATCAGCATTGGTAATAAGACAAGAAACCTAGGTCTCAATTTAGTACAGGAGGATTCAGTCCAGGAGGATACAAAGAATAAATGGAAATAAGTCTGAAGAAGTGAGCAGTGTCTCACAAAAGCACATACCCTACCACAATTTTGTTAGTCTTTAAAGGTGCTACTGGACTTACTCTTTCCACCAGTATTAGAAACCACAACATTCAAAAACCAATGGGGGAACATTATAACCTTCCAGGAATGCAGGGTACTCAGTTGTTGACCTAAGAGTAGGGGTTGTCTTACAAAGGAATTTCAAAGGGAGATTAGAAAGAGAGACTGCTGAATTACAACTGATCACAAAGGTAAAGACAATGCAAACTATTGAGACCTAGGTTTCTTCTCCCATTACCAATGCCTGCTACTGTCATTTGGCATCTGAAATCACTTCATTTTCCAAGATATAAGGACAGATAGACTCACATTCCAGCTTTATCTGAAGAAGTGAGCAGTGACTCATGAAAGCTCATGCCCTGCCACAAATGTTGTTAGTCATTAAGGTGCTGCTGTACTCTTGCTCCGTTTCCCTCTAATAAGGAATGTAAGCTGTGCTGTTAGGTTTCTCCCTCCCCATCTGTTAGAAATAGAAAGGGGGATCTCTCTAAGTGCCATGGGACTCCCTCCCCCCCCCTCTGGCATGCTCTTTCTGGCTCTTCCCCCTCCCACAAAAGCTTACATCTGGAATAAAATGTTTTTGGTTTTAAACACAGGAGAGTCTCTCTCTCTCTCCCCCCCCTTTCTCCCCCTCCCCCCATACCTGGAATAAAGCAGGACTTTCTCTCTCTCTCTTTCTGCTGTGCTCCCTCTGGCTATTTCTCTCCCTCTCTGTCTCTGAAGAAGAAAAAGTGTGCTTGCGCACAAAAGCTTATACGTGGAATAAAACATTACTGGTCTTCTTAAAAGTCCCACAAGATGCCACCCCCCCCGGTCTCTTTCCCTCACCCTCCCTCCCCAGAGGAGATGGGGGAACCCTCAGCCAACTGAGGGAAGGCTTTCTTTCTCTCATATGAAGCAGGAAATAGGAGAGACTGGGGAAAACGAGCTGCGATGTTATAAGCAGGAAGCAGCACAGAGTCAGTTGCTCTTGGGCCAGATTGCAGCCTTGCAGGGGCCGGATCCGGCCATGGGCCATAGGTTTGACACCCCTGCTGTAAATGGTATGGGAACAATGTACCTATGGGACTGCCTCTCCTGGTATGTCCCACAAAGAGTACTATGCTCAGGAGACGAACACCTACTGGAAGTCCCTGGCCCATAGAATGCCTGGCTGTCCTCGACTCTGGCTCCAACTTGGTGGAACTCTCTGTCTAGCAACATCAGAGCCCTGTGGGATCTGTTATAGTTCTGCAGGGCCTGCAAGGCAGAGGTGTTCCACCAAGCATATGGCTGAGGACAGCAATGGGTTTTTAATGGTTTTTAACAGTTCTTAGCAGTTTTAACATCTAGCCGGCTTTTAACTGCTTTTCGCCCCTTTCCCCCATGCTGATGTAAATTGAGGGGGCTTGGAATTTATATTATGTTTGGTTTAATAGATTGAGATTGAGATTGGTCCAAATGTTTGGTTTAATAGATTGAGATTTTAGACTGTGTATTATATTTATATGTATTTTTATTAATTTAGTTGTGCACTGCCCTGTGCCCGCTTGCAGGGAGGGTGGTATAAAGTCTAAATAAATAAATAAATAATCCTGGTTCTCCAGATTAGAGTCCACTGCTATTAACTACTACACTACACCAAAGAAGGGATGGGCACCTAACAATGGTGGGTGGGAGACCAGGGGGAGATCTACAGTAATGTAGTAAAAGTACAGGTACTTATTTTAAAATATTTTAAAATAGTGCTTTTCAGAAATTACGTCCATGCAATTTTAGGAGGATGATTACTAAACTGGTGTTTTACTTGTGTACAGCTAGTGTACAGATTGTTCTTGTACGTGTTCACCTTCGTTTCTTTCTATAGCGTATATGAAAATTGGTGATCAATACTACAAATGTGTTATCAGTGTTCATTGATTGCAAAAGCCAGAATATGAATTTGTCTAACTTAAGCTTCTCGATGCTGAAACCCCCCAAAACAAAAGGCAAGAAGCTAAGTGGTTGGCAGTAGCAAAGCACATTTATCTTTAGAAAGAGAAGGAAAATAATTTCAAGAGCTGTGCTGCAATACGAAATAGGAAGAAGTCACAAATAGAATAGTTTCATTTAAGTGCCTCTGCATCCATTTCATTGGTAAAAAAGGTAGATATCTGTGGTGTGACTGACGATGGACATCAACAAATTTACTATATGGATTTTTCAGCCTCTTTGGGTCCATGCCTCCTTCAAGCATCTTGGGGTACATGAAGTAGGGATATTTCCATCAGTAAACTCCCATAAATGGCTGCAGTAGAATGGAAATGTGCAATGTTTCTGATAGCTAGAGCCAATGGAATCCCACCCACCTTGAAGTATTTAGCACTTAAATGCACTCAGAACATTTTAATCCTTCTCTTCATTTGGTCCAACTGGAGAAAGACATTACCAGAAGCACAGCTGGCACTGTGCGTGACAAGTCCTACAGGACTAGACAGCTTCCTGGTTGATACAGTCTCAGTGGAAATTTAATGTGGCTCTGTTTACTGTAATAAGAAAACTGTACAAGGGTTTCTAAAAAGTTTCATTCTGTTGGTAGGATATAGAAGAATACTCATTCATCCATTCAACCTTGTGCTTTTACTGAAATACAGTTGAAGAGGGAAGGATTTGTTGCTATGCATGCTCCGTCCAAGTTGACAGAGAGGAATTCCAACTTGAATTGCACCAATACGATGCATTCGATTCATTTGTATCCTCCTTTCAGGAACAATTACTTTCTTCCATTCTTTCCTGCCTGCTGCAGCTGTGATGCATTATCTAAACTGAATTACATCTGCTCATTTAAGTCTGTAAAGAAAATGAATGAAAATAGATTGCTTGCGATAGACAAAGGGCAGACATTCTGCACAGCAGCACTGCTCTGCTCACTCTTACTGCAAATGGCTGCTTAATGAAACCAAATACAGTAGTGCATAAAGATGCTTTAAGACAGTCGAGACATATTTCATATCTCATCTAATAGTCACTTTAAAGACATCTCATAATTTGTTGCATTGATTCTCTCAAGCAGCCAAATAACTGGAAAATATGTATGGTTTGGCATCTCTCAAGCATTCCTCTTGCTTTATAAAGACTTTGTTTGAATATTTGGTTATTCCAGACAAAAGCTGGAAACCATGTACTTCCACTTTTTACACTGCCCGAAGTGTGTAAATGTTAGAAGTGGTAGGACCAGGGAATGCCTTCTCTATACGGAGAAGCAAATAACTATTTGCATTGCTTTTCAAAAATGGCTTCTGCTGTGCTTCTCGCAGACCTTGAAATCCTTGTAGCAGCATTCCAGCATGGAAACTGGAGATCTGTTATGATCTTTTTGTAGGACTGAGTTCCTAGCATTTATATCACTAAACTTTTAGGTAGGGGGCCATGGCTTCATGTGGCTTGAGGGCGCAGCACATGCTTCTTATGCAGAAAAAACAGGGCCATTTTGAGTGAAAGGATCTCAGGGCAAATCTACATGTTACAAAGTCCTTGTGTTTGTTGGGTGAAGACATTTAGAGTTAAATGCAGATGTGCAATGGGAATCTTGTGCCTCCTGGTCTCAGTGTGATGTTTTCTCCTCATGACTGGGTATGAAACCAAGTACAGTACTACATAAAAATGCTTTAAGCCAGTCGGGGGTGGAAGGCTGGGGATGGGAGATCACCTGTCCCCAGTGCCCATTGTCCTCTGGCAACAGAGTGATGTCACTTCCAGGAAAAACCCAGAAGAGATGTCAGTCCTCTCTAGGACTTTCTGGCAATTTCTAGAGAGGACTGATGTAACATCCTGGTTTTTCTGGAAGTGACACCACACCATTACTGATGGCATCTGCCCATTTCCCTGCCTCTCCCACACTGCCACCAGTTGTCAGGCATGCAACCCTATGATTGGGTATGTGTGCAGAAGTGGCTGTAGACTTCCCCTCTGCACAGGCTTGAGAACTCCAGATTGGGAAACTCCTGGAGATTTGGTGGTGGAACCTGGTGAAAGGGCAGTTTGGGGCGAGAACTCAGCAGAAATGTCATGTCATAGAGTCCACCCAAAGCTGCCATTTTGGTTTTTGCACTCTGAAGATCAGTTGTAATTCCAGGAGAACTCCAGGCCCCACCTGGAGTCTTGCAGCCCTGTTAAATTCTCCTTAAACCACACCATGGAACTACTGTTGTAGACAATACCAAGCTGCATAGATGAACATTGGGTCTTCATGCAAGCAGCTGCATAAGTTTGTTTGATTCTGGGTACACTGAAAGCCACTGGTTTCCATTATTTTAGAACACAATATAAGTGCTAGAAAATGATAAAAGGCACAAAGAAGCCATAAACTGAAACAGCTGGGATTTCTATCCTAAACAAAGAGGAAACCTTTAAATTTAGCTATTCCTGGCAGTTAAAATTCATGTCATGAGAAGGCTTATAAAGAAGTCATAAACGTATGTAGAATTAGGGACCAGATTAAGAAGGAGAAGTTCAGCCTTATCAGACTCTCTTGCCGGGGAAAGACTATTGATTTATTGCTTTTGTTTAACATTAAGACAAAACAATATCCTATGCATTTTTAATGAAGAATGAACAATTGTATATCTATAGGAAGGCTGGTGGTGTGAGGAGAGGTGGCTCAGTTAACAGAGCATCTGTTTGGTAAGCAGTAGGTTGCAGGTTCAATCCCCAGCATCTCCAGTTAAAAGGATCAGGCAAAGGGAAAATCCTCTGCTGCCTAAGACTCTGGAGAGCCACTGGCAGTCTAAGTAGACAGTACAGATCTTGATGGACCTATGGTCTGATTCCATACAGGGCAGTTCAGTATTGGCTGGTTTGCAAAACATTGTCAGCAACTACTACAATGGAAGTAAATATTCTGATTATACATTTCCAGGGTTCAGATTAACTAATTAAAATTCGTAAAGATATGTCTGGCAATCTGTGTCTGAAAGTCTCTAACCGTTAAGAGACAGGATGTTTACTGCTCGATAACGCCGAGCTACATGCTAAGTATCTGTTAACTAAACTAACTTTATGGATGTCTAAGCAAAGTATTTTAGGCCCCGAACAACTTGGGTTCTGCAAGGGCAAATCTACAATAGATCATTGCAGGGCTCGATTTCAGCAGGAACGCACAGGAACGCCGTTCCGGCTGGCCTCCGAGCCTGCCCCGCCCCCTCCCTGCACGGCCTGAGCTTTTTACTCTTAAAGGGAAAGTTCCTGCAGAGAGCCAGCAGGAATAAGCTCCACTGGGTGCTTTCCCTTTAAGAGCAAAAAAAGCCAGCAGGAGAAAGCCCCGCCCAGAGATTAAGCACAGGGGCTAGGCTTTCTGCATTTGGCTTGCCGATGTCGCGTGGCTTTCCCTGCTCCAGTAAATTCTCTGTTCTCTTTTCCCTCTCTCTCTCTGGCCCCCCCACCTTTCTTTCTGTCTTTCTTTCTGTCTTTCTCTCTCTGGCCCCACCTTTCTTTATTCCTTTCTCTTTCTCTCTCTCCCTCCCCCTTCTTTCCGTTCTTTCTGTTTTTATTTTAAAAAATTGAAAAGGGGGGGGGATGTAAAAAAGCAGAGAGCCCAGGAAATGCTGGTTTTGACAATATCTTTAATTTTTGAGAATCTCTTTAGTTTTCTCATGGCATCTTCTGCTTAAGAAAAGTAACTTTGAAGCCTGAGTTCATTGTTTTGTCTTGTTGGGAATGGCTTGCAAATATATGTGTGTTTAAAGTCTGTATTAAAGTGGTTTGGTGCTTACTGCCATGTAAGAGAAAGCATCTGAAAAAGTAGCTTCATTGTTGTGTGTGTTGTCAGAACACTTGACTGTTGGGGTCAGCTGCACTTTGGAGATTGTTTTGTGACATTTAAAAAAGTGGGCAGAGTTTCTGAAGATGATGATTGTCCCTCTTCTCCTGCCAATGGATTGACATCTGCCTTTAATGGGCCAGCAAAGTTGATGTTCTTAAACCTCTTAATAAGAGAGATTTCCGCTTCTGAGGAGTTCCAGCGATTGGTGATCTTGTGATGGTAGTGATACTTTTATGTGGTAAAGACCACCTGTTCACAGGATAATTTTACCTGTGGGACAGACTCTGCATGGTAACCACTCCACTGGTACATAATTGCTTGTAAAAAGTATTATAGTGTAATAATTCAGGTGGGTAGCCGTGTCAGTCTGAAGCAGCAGAACAAAGTTGGAGTCCAAAGTTTCATCCAAAGTATAAGCTTTTGTGTGCATGCACAGGTCTTCCATCTGAAGAAGTGTGGGTGGCACATGAAATCTTATACCTTGAATAAAATTTTGTACCTTGAATAAAATAGTCCACAAACTACTCCCATCCAGTGCATCCACAAACCTAGAAGAAGAAGAGATTGGATTTATACCCCGCCCTTCACTACCCAAGGGAGTCTCAGAGCGTCTTTCAAACTCCTTTCCCTTCCCCTCCCCACAACAGACACCCTGTGAGGTAGGTGGGGCTGAGAGAGCTCTGAGACAACAGCTGGTACAGAGCTATGGCTTGTCCAAGGTCATCCAGCAGGTGCAAGGGGGGAGTGGGGAATCAAACCCGGTTCTCCCAGAATAGAGTCCACACACTTAACCACTACACCAAACTGGCTCCTAGCGTTGTTCTGCTAGTGAACTAGGGTTGCCAACTCCAGGTTGAGGAAATCCCTGGAGATTTGGGAGTGGAGGGTGCAGTTTAGGGGAAGGAGGGACCTAAGCAAGGCATAATGCCATGGACTCTACTTTCCAAAGCAGCCATTGACCTGATCTCTGTAGTTTGGAGCTCAGTTGTAATTCCAGGAGATCTCCAGACCCCACCTGTAGGTTGGCAACCCTAAAAATCATATTCAGCATACTAGTTCTGCAGGAAGGCAACCTGATTTCCATGGGAACCTAACCCTTAGGAATTGATTCCAATCCAGTGTGGGAATAATTGTTGGACATAAGATATTGTTTCAGGCAAGGTTTTGTATAGATGGAACAGAAAATAATGTTTTTATTGGTTTTGTCAAAACTGTTTTGACAACAAGGTAAACAGAATAAGAAGCAAAAGGTGGATGTGGCTGGATGACCACACTTCTGGGAACACTGAGTGTGGCCTAATATGTTAATGAGCTGTGCTGTCAGGGGTGTGGCCTAATATGCTAATGAGTTCCTGCTGGGCTTTTTCTACAAGAAGAGCCCTGGATCATTGTATTACCTTAGCACACCTAGTTGATAAGTATACCACATCTAGAAATTCTAAACTCTACACAGCTTTCCTGGACCTTAAAGGAGCTTTTGACTCTAATGACAGAAAGTTATTATGGACTAAATGGTATCAATCCGGAATTGATAAGAGACTCCTAAAATTAATTATAATGGTACATACTTCCACCACCTGCCAAATCAAATGTTCATCTGAAGGGGAATTAACACCAAAAATTCCCTTTAATAAAGGAGTTAAACAGGGATGCATACTTGCCCCTTTTCTATTTAACTTATTTCTCAATAATTTGGCTCCCATCTTAGCAGAAGAAGATTTCCACTCTCCTAAACTGGGCTCCCTTCGAATACCCATCCTGCTGTATGCTGATGATACTGTACAACTCTCGTGCACAAGGGTGGAGCTCAGGCGTCTGCTGAACAGATGCCTTAGATATTTCCTTGAAAATAAGCTACTCCTTAATTGCGAGAAATCCAAAATATTAGTTTTTGCTAAGTCCTGCAAAATCCAAAAGTGGACATTTGATGGGAAAGAAATAGAGCAGGTCAAGCATTTCAAATATTTAGGTCTCTATTTCAGTTACAATATGTCCTGGTTACACCATCGCAAATCTATGATTAACCTAGCTAGCATTAATGCAGAAGCCATCGCACGTTTCTTCTTTAATAGGGGCAACCAGTTTGTGCCAGCTGCCTTAAAAGTGTTTAAGGCTAAAGTGATCCCACAGATACTATATGGTATTCCAATATGGATAAGCACTTTTGAGACCAGAATTGAAAGAGTGCAATCCAAATTTGTAAGAAAAATCATAGGTCTACCATGCTGCGTTCCATACACAGCTCTTTGTTTAGAGGCAGGCCTTAACGTGTTAGAAACAAGGGCCTGGTTAATATCAATTAAATACTGGCTACGTTTGCACTATACTGCTGATTGTGGGAGCTATATATATCAATTTCTGTCTGAATCTATCACATCCAAATGGACTGCCTGCATAGAGAAGAAAATAATTACAATGGGAATATCCATGGATTCTCTGTATATGCTACCTCTTACAAATGCATATCAGCTAATTAGACACAGAATCCTGGACAGTGAAATGCAGAAAATAGTTAGTGAGGCAAATAAATCCTGCTCCCCCCTGAACTTTGGAATTCTCCCACTTACTGGCCATCTGCCTTCTTACTTATTGGCCCTCCATGCCCCTCACCTGTGCTGAGCATTTACACTTGCTAGATGTAACGCCATTCCATCTGCTGTCATTCATGGTAGTTATAAAGGGGTTCCATACTCAGCAAGACTCTGTGCATGTAGTCTAAATCAGGTTGATTCAGTTTTCCATATTCTTCTATACTGTCCCTGGTATGATGATATATGTTTTACTCTTTTAGACCCAGTTCTATCTAATATGATAGGTTACCCAGATGTTTTGAAGGTGCGCCGTCTCCTGAACGACCTGTCACCTGAATTACCTGAAAAGGTTGCTCTATTTCTAAGTTTGGTAATTAAGGATCATTTGCACAACGCATAGCTACATATGCTTATTTTTCCTTGTTACCTTTCTTTCCATTTATATCTCTTTCTGTAACCTGATTTATGCCAATAAAGGTATATGTATGTATGTACTCAGCAACATGAAACACAGCATGGTCCTGTATGGTGCTGAAACCAGGACTGACTAACTCTGTGCATGATTCTCTGAGCCTTTTATAAGATGAGTGGGTGAAAAATGTAATCAGATACAATTGCTATGCATTTGCTTTGCATTCATTCTTAACATTTTGCTAACTAGATTTTTTTATCATCACCAAATAATCAAATCCTGTAATCCATGTAATGTAGCCATGCATGCATGCCTTGAGAACCAGTATGATATGATGGTTGGAATGTCAGACTAGGAAGACCAAGATACAAATCCTCACACTGCAGTGAAGCCAGCTGTGTGGCCATGGGTCAGTTATACTCGGCCTAACCTGCTTTGCAGGGTAAAATGGGGAAAGGAAAGAGAGCTGCATGAACTTCCTGCAAGAAGAGTGAGATGAAATGTTCTAGTTGAATCACTGGTGGTAGGAAGTGCCCTGTCAGTGGAGGACAAGGAAGCTTTTGACCGTAGCTGGGATCTGCTAGCACTGGCACTCTTAAAAACGGATCTTTCAGTAGCAGAGCACCTTTACAGGATAATCCTTGCACATCTGTTCAGAAATATATCTCACCATGTTTAGTGTTCCTTATTTTCAGGTAACTGTGCCTAGGATGGTACCCTTACAGTGCCATCCTAAGCAAGTCTACTCAGGTCTGAAAAGTGGTACTCACTCCCAGCAAAGTGTTCTAAGGATTGCATCACCCTGTTAAAATAGCACCGTCTGTAATGTGGTTTGTGTTAAACGCTAGCTGCACTCCAATGAGCAAACTGGCCCTTGGGACCCTGATGGTGATTTTTTAGAAACGAGGCACAGCCACCCTTTAATGTGCATGACGGAAACAGATAATGGGAAGGAAAATTCAAAGTGAAGGCTGATATTTTGTCTTGAATTCCGCCTAGTTTGCTTAGGTATCGGAGGACATATGGTGGAAAGGTCACTTAGTTATGTGAACGGGCTGAAATACTCTGCCTGCCTGGCATAATGGGACCTGTTAAGGACACTGTGTCATTCTTAATGTCAGATCTCCTTGCTATTATCATTTGTGTCGGAGCCTGAACCTCGTTTACTCAAAAGGTAGATTTGTATTCATGTCAGCCTTGGCTTTTACACTCAGTACGTGCTTCGTGTGCTCTTATTTACACATGCACATGCTGACCTCCAAAGGAAGAAAGAAACCTGCTTGTGTATATAACTTTCCTTTAACAACACAGTTCTGAAAAGGCTATGAATCATCAGGTGTTGTCCAAATATATTGATGCACAGCTGATACTTAAAAATTATTGACCGCTGACTCTGGTCACCTGTTATTGTGTACTGGGTTCATTGCACTGAAAGAGCTGGACTACGACATAGTGATAAGCATTCTTTATTGGAGTACACAACTAAGCATGTGTAACCGGCCAAGGAGGCCAACTATGGCTGAGGACAGACTGGCAATCTGAAGCGGAGGCAAAGCGGAGGGAACTGGAGCGGGGGGAAAAACCCACGGAGCTGGCCGTTCACACTGGCCAGAGCAATGCGGATCAGTGGCGATACGGAGCATTCAGACTGCCACGGAGAGTTCAGACTGCCGCATAGCCAGCGCGCGCGGCTCGCACGTGCCGCTGCACTTTTTTTGTTTTCCTTTGATGTTTTTCGCATATGCGCACATGCGCATATTCGCATATGCGCATATGCGCAAAACTTTTTGCCGATGCGTTCACACTTCCTCCGGATGCCTCCCGCTTCTTCCAGTTCACACTGTTTGGAAGCGGGAGGCATGCGGAGGAAGGCCCCTGAACACCGGGAAAAACCGGTGTCCGGGTAAAGCGGAAGGAAAGCGACTGGGAGACGGGTAAGTACGCAACGGAGCCGACGGACAGATGCGCATGTCTGAACATGCTCCTTTCCTCCGTTTGCGAAGCGTGCCTGCCCCGCTTTAGATTGCCAGTCTGTCCTCAGCCTATATACAGTCCCCAGGACACACCCCAAAGTCCTATTAGTGGGTTTGAATTTCCTGCCAGAGTTCTTATTGGAGGGCTAGTGGTGGTCTAGGATCCTTGCCTCCTATTGTTCCCCGGAGTCAAGCCCAGGCAGTACGCTGCAGGTGCCATGAGGTGGTCAGCGGAGATAACACCTGTATAAGTGGTTTGTCAAGAGGAGGGGGACTGTGGCGGTTAATGGGGGCAATTTTAATGATGCCAGCAGAGCTAGGATTCTGTCGTAACCTCAGAACTAATTGTGGAGAGCTGTTTATTTTACACATCGCACACAGAGGAAGTATATAGATACTGACATTTTGACTTATGTTGAACTGAGCCCCCATACATGATTTGATAGTTTAGACTCTAATTGAGCCAGTGGATGATAACTGCTGACAAAATAAGTTTTTAATGTTTTCCAGATCTGTTTAGTTATAATGACACAGCCCAACGGCTTGCTTACTAATAGTTATGTAGAAGATATTTCTCTCCCCCCACCTCCCCCCCATGGTTGGATGGAGCAGCATGAGACGTTTTGTATTGGGGCAAAGCTAATGCATTTTCATCACCGAAAGTCGATGAAACCAACTTCTAACATAAAATATGCATTATTAATACAGGAAGGCAATGGATTTTTATTGCCTCTTTAGTCACCTTAATCTACGTGTGAATATAAATTGATAGTCTGCAGCAGTAATTCACAGACCCTGGGCTAAAATTTGCTTTCCCTTGTCTCCCCTCTCCCAGTTTTGGTGTATAAATCAAGACGACCGCTAAAGGAAGCAAAGCAAACTGTCCGGCTTAACAAACAATTATTTTGAGGCCATCTATTGCACTGGTTTAAAAACCTGTTCTGGATCACATTGAAAACTTGCAGTGCCCTCCTAAGCAGAGTTACACCGTTCGAAACCCCTTGGAGTCAATGGTTGCACACTGTCAGAAGAATCTTTTCAGATAGCCAGTTTCATTGGCCCTGTCACACACAAGCAGAAATAAACTAGTACCTAGTTTGAAAATACAGGGCCAAACCTTCCCTGTCCAACAAACGTGTCACGTTTGTTTCTTGGTATTTACATTAAGCTGAATTCTGCCCTTGAGTCACTGCTGCTTCTCCTGAGGTTACAGAAAGCCTTTTTTAAAAAAAAAAAAGACAACAACAACTAAAAAGAAAGCAAGAGATTGCCTTCCTGGGTTTTTAATAAGTAAATAAGGTTTGTGTGACTTATTACATCTTCCTTGCTGTTTCCTGTGGAGAATGTTTAAGCCTTTTTTTGAAAATGTCTATTGTGAGCAATTCTTGAACAGCTGAAGTTTTGCAAGGCCCTGATGGATCTTGTTAGGGATTAGAGGAATAACCCCACAAGCACAGATGTGAAAGAAACAGCAATACATCTGTCAGCAAAACAGTTGATGAAATCTGCACTCTGTATGCTTTGGCTGGAATAAAAGGAAACGTGTTCCCACCCTTAGCCCACCCCTCCTTTCCGCCCTGCATGTAGCCTCTGGTGAAAAGACTAGTCGTGTTGGTTGTCTGTTGGTTCTTTAGCACTGGATTTCCTCCTAATAGAATAAATGACAGAGACATCAGTACATTCAGTTATGCCATGTGGAGAAACTGGCAGGTTGGACATGGGATGAAATGGGACCTCTGCTGTCTTCTTTGAATTAAGCTTGTTTCAGGAGTACATGGCCTTGCAGGGAATAGACTTGCCTGAATGGAGTCATATTTCATAGCACAGAAACTCAGTATTACATAAAAGTGAGCAAAACAAAACAGAACTGGCCAGAACTAAAGTAAATTGCCAGGGGCTGCAGGAGGATAAGAAAACATAAATTTCAAACAATGCAGCATGAGCTGGATAATCAAAACGGACGATGGCCAGAGTACAGGATGAGTCTGAAATAAAGATGGTAGAAACAGATAGTAATATATTGAGTGGCCTGGTAGAATCATAACACTGGAATCAGAGGGATTGCGGGTTATGTTGTGCAATTCTCTATCCAACAGCAGAAGCATTCTCCCATCAGGTTCTCTCAAATTTACCTTATTGAATCTTGACACTAATGTGCTACTAAAGAAGCTGCACCTCTGTGAACTGGGGGGTGCAAACCAAACGGCTTTTGTTGCAAGGTCCAGAGGAAAGCCTAAAAGTGAAACAACGTGGACTCTAGTAGATACACCTGAACAGAAAATGATGGGTGCTTAATTAAAGTAAATATTTCCCAGTGAAAAACAAGGGTCAGGTTCCTCTGCTTTACCAGAGAAAACTAGATGCTGATGAACCTTCCCTTTCAAAGTCCCCTTTTCTGTGCAGGGTTCAAGTATTGCACTATTCTTCGGCACTACACATGTGCCCGAAAATTTTAAAGAAGGGGGAAGAAAGTGTAGATGGGACCATGATAGAAGTGCGACAACAGCAGCATAGAGAGCTGGAGGCACAATACAAGCTTACTGTGAAAAGGAAAACCTGTCTAATAACGGCTTACTGTGTGATGCGTGAAATCTTCATTGCCAGTGCAAACTGAGAAACTTTTGCACTGGCAACATGACAACAGCTGTATGACTCCCTAGTGTGACAGCAGCCCTGGACTCACTGGCTGATTTGTCTGAAGACATAGCCACAGGTAAACAGCCAGAGGATCAAGAGCCCTTTTGCTCTTGCCCTTCATTTCATACTAAGGGCTTGCACCTCTGGACACACCCAAGCTTTATAAGGCACCTGAAACGAGGAAAAAACAGTCTTCAGCAAAAAGAAGTCTATATTTTTAAGCTGTCTAGTTTCAGAAACTTTTAAAATTGATTAATACATGTTCCTTTAC
This sequence comes from Lepidodactylus listeri, assembly GCA_029233225.1. Taxonomy (NCBI): domain Eukaryota; kingdom Metazoa; phylum Chordata; class Lepidosauria; order Squamata; family Gekkonidae; genus Lepidodactylus; species Lepidodactylus listeri. Next base: position 57,090,767 of record JARCFY010000012.1, read on the forward strand.
ATAAAATGTTTAAAATATTCTTTCGACTTTGAGAGGTGTGTATGGACTGGCATTATTCTCTACTATTATGGTTCTTCTTTTCGTGGCATACAAGAAGACAAAATATTAAACTTTCCTTTGGAGGCTGATGACGCTGAAAAGGATCCTTTCTCTCCAAAGTTCTTGATACACTGAGCCTTCCATTCCCATTTAGAATGACTTATTTTATGCCATTCTTACCTTTTTCTGTTTCTAGAAATCAACCAATCTCCCCTCCCCCCAGAATAAACAGTTATTTGTACACAGTTGTTGGTTATGTTCAACATAGTCTGATTAGCTTTGTTAATTAGAATTTATAGTTTCTGGATAGTTGATTGGCAAGTGAGGGCATTTCTTTTTTCATCAACAAATTTGCTTTGTAAAATATTGCTTAATGAGCAAAGCAGAGTATTTTGTTTCAATAAAGATTTCAGTCCTGAGTTTATAAAAAAGCAACTGGTCAATGCCACTGAGGTACCCGTACAGAAGAGAGCTTGCAAAATCATTCCTAAAATTATGGTGACTAGGCATTTCCCCGGGTGCAAGGATTTCTGACCACAGATCATGATTCCCTCACCTTTTTCCTCCTGTAGCTGCCTGATATGCCCCTTTTGGAGGTTCCCTGTTCACCAGGAGCAGGATTTGGGAGGACATTTTGGGTTGCCATGGGAGAGGGGGACAGTACACTGGGGAAAATCCTTACCCCTCGTGGAAGCATTAGTCTGGATACAACCCCATGTTTTAGGTTTTAAATAGAAATAGACTATACTATTTGCATTTTATAGACTCTGCAGATCCACCATGGCCATATTTCATATGATCCTCCTTGTCTTTGTGGCTGTTTTTTTAAAGATCAAACAACACGTCAGGAGTCATGTGTAGTTTAACCCTTATCAAAGTCCAAGTCTGAAGCCAAGTTAATCTCTTTTGAAGATGATAATCATTGTCCTGTTTAAGTACCCACACATTTCCCCACTAATTTAGAGCTGATACATTTGTACACCCCAAATCTAGCAACCATGTTATTTACATTGTCACCCTTGCTCACTGAAATAATAGGATGATTCAAATAAATATATGTATACACTGATTAACAGCAAGATATATAAACACTGTTCTGAGATTTCACGGAGAGAGCATCAATACAGCTTTGAAGCTAAAATGTAACCGTACTTTTATTGGGGAAAGATTCTGCTGCATTTCAATGAATTTTGGGCCTAGCAGGATAGCTTAATAGATTCATGAATTTATAGAACAGCTGCACAATAGAGAAACTGGTCCCTGATGTAGTAGGCAAACTTCTGCAGTGTCTATGGACAGATAATCAGAATTATGACTTCAAATGAAGATTCCTCAATACATTAATTAATTGTACCTCAATCAGGTATCAGGTTCATGTTGGAGCCAGTTTTGGGTACAAAACAGGCTGTATGTAGTCCACAGAAACTTATTTGAGAAGGGTAAAAATGTTGATCTTTAAAGTGCCACCAGCTTTGGGACTGCCTTTTCAATAATGGGCTTCTGTACAAGAAACCTGGACAAGCCTGGGGATACCAGAGAAGCCCTAAGATGCAGTGCGGGATTCTGCCGTGGAATGGGCTGTGGGACCCTGGGCAGCCTTTCCTTTACAGGGCAGGGCTATATTTCCCAACCCATCCTCTCTCAGCAGGTCTCTTTGTATCTCTTTGCACTCTGTTTGCAGATGCTTTTGATAAGGGCTGTACAACTGATAGTCTCTTCTGTAGGGCTGCTGGCAATCAGTGGGAGTCTGGGGTGGGGGGCAGTGAGATGAGAAGAGAAGAGACTGGATTTATACCCCGCCCTTCACTACCCAAGGGAGTCTCAGAGCAGCTTACAAACTCCTTTCCCTTTCCCTTCCCCGCAACAGACACCCTGTGAGGTGGGTGGGGCTGAGAGAGCTCTGACAGAAACTGCTTTTTCATGAACAGGTGTGCCAGAACTATGGCTTGCCTAAGGTCATCCAGCAGGTGCTAGTGGAGGAGTGGGGAATCAACCCTGGTTCTCCCAGATTAGAGTCTGTGCCCTTAACTACTATACCAAACTGAGGTGATGCGATCATCATCACAGCATTATGTCACTTTCAGGGGAAACCCAGAAGTGACGTCATGCTGCTCCAGGAACAGCTGGAAACTCTGCAAAACCATAGAGTTTGTTGTTATCCCAAGACCAGTGTGGTGTTACTTCTGGGTTCACTCTGCTGGTGATTTTTAAATTTATGTTTCTCCTGCCAGCTGACAGAGTGGTGGCAGGCAGCAGGGATTGTCTAAGGGTGGTGGTCTTCCACTATAGGGAGAGACCTGGCAACCATACTGTTCTGCCTTTACTGCATCTGCTTCTGGGCTGAAAGGGGAGGCTACAAATGACCCTCCAGGGCAATGGCTCATGTCATTTTCTGCAAAGAATTCAATGGGCAATCTATGCCTTCATGGGGGAATTTTCTTGTTTGGTTTTTCTTTTATTTCTGGAAATCATGAATGATTTTATTTCCTAATTATAAATCTGTTCTTTAGTACAAATATAAATCTAATTATAGATCTATTTTTTTATTATATACGTACATATCCATTCAGTTGTAAGACAGCTAGTGTTGTTAAAGTGTCAGATTAGAATAAGACCCAGGTTCAAATCCCCTGGTATCAGAGAAGCTCTCTGGGTGACTTTGGGCCAATTATTCTGAGTCTAATTTACCTCACAGAGTTGTTGTGAGAGTAAACTGGAGGACAGGAAAACAATGTTGCACGTTGCTTTGGGTCTCCATTGGGGAAATATTGACAGACAGATTGCTAGATAGTGCTGTATACTATTGGTTATGTGTGAAATTGAGGTCTCCTGAATTACCATATGGCTGAAAAGAAAGCAGGAAGACTCATTTATAGGGATGGGCAGAAACTGGGAAAGCTGAACTGAACCAGTTCAGGAAGTTTGGAAAATGATGGGGTGCCCCCAGGGTCCTAGAGACCCCAAAATCATGGGGCATCTCTAGCTGACTCTCCTCTACCTGCCCACCAAATTTGATAAAGATTGAACTTGGAGGTCCAAGTTACAGATCCCCAAACTAGGTGCCCCCAGGAAAGTACTTTTCAGGGAGATGTCAGGCATGGGTTCTGGAGTGTATAGAATAGACCCTGTGAGAGTTAGAGACATCGAACGTGGTTAATCTCCCCAAGATACCCACCCTACATGCCTTACAGGTTATACACAGATTAGACTTGGGGGGGTCTGAGGTATGGCCCCCAAAGAAGGTCCCCCCAGGAAAGTGCTTTTAGAGGAGATGTCAGGCATGGGTTCAGGAGTGTATAGAATGGCTTCTGTGAGTTAGAGGCATCAAATTCATGGTGGACCTTTCCAGGATGCCCCTCTACATGCCCTGACTTGGGGGGGGGGTCCGAGTTAGAGTGTGGGTTCTGGGCCACAGGACAGACAGGACAGACCCTATGTGTCCTTCTGGGGGGGGGAGGCATCAAACTTGCAGCAGACCTGCAAGTGTGTGTGTGTGGGGATAAAATGGCAGAGAGCTAAGTTGAACCCCCCTCTCAAAAGCAGCCCCCCCAAAATACCAAAGAGCAATCCCTCATTTTAGTGCAATCCAAAGTATGTGTGTGTGTGGGTAAAATAAAATGAAAAGAAAAAGGAAGGGAAACCACCAAGGAAGCAGACAACAGAAAAATGCTGCTAAAAAAATATGCTATGTGAAAGAGGAATTCAATCCTGATTTTTCCACCCTTTGCAGCAAACAAAGAAACAAACAAAAACCAAACTGCAACCTAGAGGAACCCAGGGCAAAGCAAAGTCCCCTGGCTCTTGACTGAGTAAACTAGTTCAGTCCCCCCACCACGCTTAGTAGCAAACCTCTTTTGCGAGTACATCCTCTCCATCCAAAACCACAGCACCAACACAGGGAACTCACACCTATACTTATATAGAACTGAGTCCCATTGTGACGAATGGGAACTCTGTTACTGGCAGGTAGCAGTGCCTATCAAGCTTTGGAGGGTCCCTACTTGTGTTTCCAAGGCTGGAAAACACCACCACCACCATTGTCTAGCAGTTCACGCCAGAGTTTCTGGGTGGGTTTCATTTTCTGAACCATGCTCAAAAGCTCAGAGATTTCTTCGGAGACTACATGCATGCTGAACATCACCTCCCAAGCCCCGATTGGGCCAGAATTCAGCACAAATTTTGGCTCGTCACACGGTTCGTGCCCATTCCTTCGTATCTATGGGGTTGGCATGCAATATGTTTTGTTACTTTTGCATGCTAACTAGGAAACCAAATGAAGGTGCAATGTTAGGAGGCTGATAAATCCCTTTCTTGACCCTAGTTTTTCACAGGAAATATTCACTTTGATTAAGTTGTGACTTAAGCTGATGTAGACAGAAGCCTATCAACCTGCTTGTCTGGCCAGTAGATTAGTGAAATATAACTGAGCTTTCTTAAGCGAAAACAGACCTCGCTGAATTGCAGATGGATGCTGGAAAGAGGTTAGTTTGAAATGTGTCTGTTTTATGTCGCTAAAAGAAGAGTGCTTTGGGATTAATTCTGCTGTCTATGCTGCCAGCTCAACTCCACCTTCATAATTTCTCAACTTGCAGATTTGTAACTATTATAGGTCTTGCAAATACCACAAAAGTCAGATCTCTCTCATAGGCTGGCTGCTCTTTTTTAAAAAATTGCCTGGTTTTGACTATCTTAAAAATATACACCAATCCTTTTATTGCAACTCCAAACAGCTGCATTATTATTACAAATGCATTATTGTTAGGATTGCCAACCTTCAGGTGGTGGCTAAAGATTTCCCAGTGTTACTACTCATCCCCAGATGACAGAGATGTTTCCCTGGAGAAAATGGCTACTTTGGAGGGTGAACTCCATGACAGTATACCCTGCTGAGATCCTGCACTGCCCCAAACTCCGCCTTCCCTAGGCTTCACTCCCCCCTCGCAAATTGCTAGAAATTTCCCAACCTGGGCCTGGCAGCCCCATTGTAAATAGTCTGCAGTGCACCTACATGCTGTTTAGGATTAACCTGTACTTTTAGACATCAATTTTTAGTGTTTTTCAAATGTCATTATTTATTGTTATCCGATACGCTAGCTTGACTGTCTCTATCAGCATTTTTATAGCATTAGCATGCCAATATGCTGAAGCATTTTGTATGATTGCTTAGAATGTACTGCAATGTGCTAATCAGTAGATTACAACTAGAAGGTCTTGTTATCACTGAAATTCTATACTCTTACAGAGTGGGATTACTGTTACAAGAAATATAGCATTTTTCAAGAACATGGTGTTTGGATCCTGTAAAAATGGTTTTCATTCTGCTTAAGCCATTCTAACATTTTGTGGGGAAGGGATTTTGTGTATGTATGTGTGTGAGTGAAAAGTGATGTTGTACTACTACATCAGGCATGAAGTCTAAAGCGGATGCTGAGCATTTCCTCTGTAGGGAGCTTTGAAATATAAGAGTTAGCTTGTTTTGATGGCCATAATGTACATTACAGAATTTTGTCAATAATGTCTAGACAGATGACTTCATTTATATGTGTCGTATTTACTTAATTAGTATGTTTAATTTTGTTAGAATGTCAAAGCAGTAGACAAATATCTGTGATGTCTTAGGACTTTGGTACCTGAAACCTGTTTTGAGATGTTGAAAATCCTTTTTGCCTCTGCCCTTTATGTAGGCTACAAGGCTTAGGAAAACAGTAGGCAGGAGGATACCTTTCCCCCCCTTAAAAACAGATGTTTTGAAATGTCCTTTTTAAAATTCTAGTTTTACAAAAAAAATTTACAGGAGTGAATATTTAATGGTTGTCACAAAATATTAAATATATGTATTACATGTAATCTCAAATATATAAGATATAATTCCATTTGAAACTTTGCAGTTCCATGGAATTACAAGCACTGACTATTTCTTGATATAGTTATCTCATTCTACTTTAATCTCTTCAAGACTTCTATATTGTTATGTTAATTTAGACATAGACACCATTTTCCAGATTCTCAAAATCCAGTCAGTTATGGGAGATGGTTTCTTTCAGGAAGCGATTGTTGTGCTATTGATAATAAACTATCATTTCCCTATCTGTGGTTAGGACACATTCTTTTAGATAAAAGAGCAACAAAACTATATGTTCTAGCAACAAATTGTATCCTATAAGATCATAGGCTGAGGACAGACTGGCAATCTGCTACAGGAGGAAAGCGGGGCTGAAAGTTGCTGGGGAAAACTGCACCGGGGCTGGCCGTTCACACTGGCCAGACTCCTGCATTAGCATACCAGACCAGAGTGTTCAGACTGCTGTGGAGTGGCCCTGGGTGGGCCAGCCTCCGCGGCTCATGGCAGGGCCATTTCGGCAATGTGCGCATGAGCACTCATGCGCACATTGTCGAAACAACACGTTCACACTGCCACCTCCGCTTGAATCCCGCCTTCTTCCAGTTCACACTGCCGGGAAGCAGAAAACAAGCGGCAGACGGCCCCTGGACACCACTTTCTCCCAGTGTCCTTCTGAAGCGGCAGGGAAGCAGGTAAGTATGGAGGGGAGCTGGGGAACAGCTGTGGCTATTTGAATGGACTCCCTTCCCCCGCTTCACAAGCAGAGCTCTCCCGCTCCAGGTTGCCAGTCTGTCCTCAGCCTCAGATAATATTCAGAATGTATTGCCAAAAGGCTGGATAATAGGACAGGTCCAAAATATATGTGTTACATCTGCTCCTTTTAATTTAAGAATTCCTGTCATTTGAAAGTTCTTAATGCTATACATTTTAATGTCTAGTTAATATCTGTTTATTGCCTCATAGATGTACCTCATAGGTGCCATTAATTGATACAGTTCTTTATGGAGTACTGTAAGACAATTTCCTACCTTGAGAAGCTTATAGCCGAAAATATGACTAAGGGCAGAAAACAAAGGGCATGATGAGAGACAGAGGCCACAATGAACAAGGAGAGAATGTACATTTCAGCCAGAGTTCATAGGTTAGGCAAGGCATGAGGACTAAGGGGCTGGACCAAAATCTTCACCAAAGAAGTGTGGTTTGAAGAGGTATTTTGAAGACCTTTGAAGCTGAATAGAACCATTTTTTTGTATGTATGTGCTCACATTTCTGTAATTAAATTATCTAAACATGCTTACCTTTGTCCAGATTTTATCCATGTCAGAACAGGCATTCGTGACTGAACAGTTGTCTTTCTAGCTGTGAGGATTAGCAGATACATTAAAGATAACTGGGCCATCTCTTCTGGTGATTTCCACAACTGCAGAAATACTATGTGTTATGCAAAGAGAGATTTGAAGTTATGGACAAATAATTTGTACTGCATCCAGAAAGGGACAGCAAGCCAATGTAGAATTAAGGAGAGCCAAAGCAGTAAACAAGATAAATTATGGAGATAGCAGAATGTTGAACAGTGGGGAGGACATAAAAATGAAGTGTGACAACAGTGTTTGTAGACTGGGTGGCCTTAGATTTGAAAGTATCTGAGTTCTGCATGCATTCCATGTACTGTACCTCATGGGTGGATACTGCTAAAGCCTCAAGTTATATCAACAAGCTTACTAGGTCTCCTGCTGTCACAGAAGAGGTCCCATCCTTTCTCTGTGTCTCCATCACTGCTCAGCAAGGTTGCTGGGGGGAGGAAAGGGGGAGAAGTTTTGAAATAGATGTCATCACATTGGCATGATACTGTAGAAGCTGCTGATGTGGTGACATCACTTCTGGGTTTATGCTGGAAGTGATGTGCCCTAGCTCCCTGTTCCCTCCCTTTCGCTCCAGTTGCCAGCCAATATAAGGTATATTTAATGATAAGTAGGACTGCAGAATAACCTGTCTCACAGCAATGTAACCTATTTCAACCAGTTTAGACTGTCCGAAGTCTAAGGCCATCAAGACGACTGCTTGGAACGCATATAGAGCAACTTTTTGTTGTGTTTCTTGAGGAAGGGCTTCTAATTAGTTGTCTAGATATACAACAATCATTCTTGTAAGAGTTCATGTAGCTCATGAAGCAGACCCCATGAAATAGCTATGGGTTTTTCAGATGCTAGTTGGGAAATGTCCAGAAGTAGCCATAAATATACTGCTACAGAGACACATGCAGTTCTGTCAAGCAACATAGCCCATGATAATGTGATGACAGATAGTTTTGTAAACTCACAACCCTCCTGAAGAACGATTGAGGGATTTTAGTGGTACAATGAACTGTTTGTAGGCCTTTTTCATATCAAGTGACATTTATTGGGAAAGGCCTACAAACCGTTTCATTTAATTGCATTGATGTTTTCCCCAAAGGTCATGTCTGTTAATTGCTACCCTTCATCAGATTATTGGTACTCTAGCGTGAAAACTCTAAAATAACTTAAACCAAGAGGTAGGCAAATGTTTGTAGTAAATATTTTATCATGAACACAGTCATGGTATTAGCAGTCATTTTTACAACTTTGTTAGTTTTCCCTTTATCTCCTCCAGTTCAGTCCATAAACTTAAAGTGCCTTATGTAAATGTAAAACTAAAAATGCCAGCCGTGGAGAAACTGTAGAGAGGTGATTTGTCCATCTAATTTACTGAAAGTGTGTAAACAAGGATGAATGGAATGGATTGACGGCACTTCTGGGGAACAAGGAGAGAGCAATGTCAAAAATATACACCAGATGAAGCTGTGAAAACTTAATATAGCATCATACAGCAAGGTCTATTTCAGAGCATTGGGTGAAGCCAATTACTGTAGTCTAGCCAGAAGTATACAATAAATTCAGCTGCCTGTCATCCAGACTCCCTTGCCTGGGACAGTGAATAGGCATGGAATCTTCAAGTAGTTAGGAAATAAGAGGGTTTATATATATATATATTATATATATATATAATCGAGTAAGAAAGAAATGAATGCTGCAGTTTGTTATGCTGCAATACTACAACTTTCCCTGTGAATGTGGCAGGACAGAAACAACACAGCTCCAGACATATTATCACGTTTATCTCTATATATCCTCTAGAACCACACTTACAGGTCAGGTTCATAGATGTATTTTTGAGAAAGAGCCATCCTAAAGTGAGAAAATGGCAGATTTCCATTTGCCAGAAAGAAGGTTCGAAAGCTTGCTGTCTCTTGTTGAGGCATATATACCAATTTTCAAATGGAAATATTTTAGAGGAACCTGAATGTGATGTAGTAGCATCCAAGTATGAATACAGTACTGCTTTGAAACTCCTTGTTATATCAACTACGTCTTGGCTAGCACAGAATGTATGTCAATGCATATTGTTAGATTTGGCAAATTTTAGAGGGTAAACGTGTTTTCAGTAACACATACAACAAAGTTTTATCAATCACTGATTTTGAGATTGTATATCACTGTTTCTAATGGAACCTCCACGTTCATAGACTGTCAAGCTATGACTCCCAGTGCCAGGAGGCAATATAAGTGGAAGGCCTCAGCCTCTATGCCCTGCTGTTGGACCTCCAGAGGAACTGGTTGGCCACTCTGTGAGACAGGATGCTGGACTAGATAGATCAATATCCAGGAGGGCTTTTCTTATACTCTTAACTGGTGAAATTCTTCAGTATGTTTTGATCATTTTCCAACAACTAGCTTTCACATGCCTTTTAATTCGCTGATTTAACAGAGTAGCTATGGCTAATTTTGCCATCCTGTTTGCGGAAGTGAGAGTAACTATTTTACTTTGCCTAAGCCATTTGTTAATACCCTTCTACAGAATACTTGCGGTACATTCTGAAATGAATGCTGCATATTCTTTCCTCTGTCTTCTGTAGAAAAAGCCCATATTGCTATGAGCAGCAATAATTCAGCTTCTTTGTTTTACAGTGTACTTTTCATAGTGAATAAAACCAGCAAGGGTACCAACCTCTTGATGGGGCTGGAGATCCCCTAGAATGACTACTGATCTCCAGATTAAAGAGATCAGTTCCCCTGGAGATAATGGCTGCTTTGAAGGGTGGAATCTATGGCATTATACCCCACTGAAGTCATTCCCTAGGTTCTACCCCCAATCTCCTGGAATTACCAACCTGTACTTGGCAAGCCTAATACCAGCCCTTGTATATGCTTCCATACAAAAGCTATTAGTTAATTACATCATTGACCATCACATGCATATCTGTCAAACTGAAACCTGCCATCTCCCTCATATAATCTCTTGTGCAATTATAGGTACATCTTTTAGCTCTTGCATAATACTCAAAACTATGCTCAGCCTTTCAGACTGGCATCAAAGATGTCTCATGCAAACAGGGTTTAGGCAGAATTTAGCCTCTGAAAATATTATTCTTATGAGGGTACAATCTCAATGGGAGGTCATAGCTTCCAGGCAGGTGTGAGCTGATCACTTCTCATTTTCATTGGTGCACATACACAGCTGTCTTGTACCATCATAGGAAATCATCCCTTTTATTTACATAAACACACACACAGTTTTTTCAGACAACCCCTTATTTAACCAGTGCCTCAGGAAACAAAAGAGTTTTATAGTACCCCCATTGTTTAATTTGTAATTTAAAACTAATTAAGTCAAGCATATCAAACTAAGTTTAAATCATATTTATGCAGGATTAAATTTGATCTTCACATTTTGAACTTTGTTCAGTCATGCTTTTGAACAAAAAAGACCTTCTTACTGTGATGAGTCCAGCTGCAGAACAAAAGGAAACGTAGATTATAAAGCTTCTTTGCATGATTATTCTTGTGTATTCGCTTGCTAACATTACAAAACATGGTGCAGATTCAGAAAGGGGCAGATTGCATATATGTCATATGCAGTTTGTGGGAATGTTCCTTGCAAGGTCAAAAAAATAAATGGCAGAATTCCCACAGTGCATTTTAAATGCTGGACCTCGCTATCAGACAGCAGGAACCATATACATTTGTTATTCACATGAACGACTTCTCAGCCAGCCTGCATAACCCAAGACTCGAAAATTCACTGGTCATTTAGAAAATAGCCATGTTTATATAAGCCATTCTTACTTGACTTTTAAGCCATTGTAGTAGCTACTATCATGCTGGTTCAGACATGGGAAACCATGGTCAGATTTCCAGTAATTTTAGGCAAGTCACTGTCTTTTAGTCTTATACCTTGCAGGATTATTACGTGGCTAAATGCTGCTCAGAGCTCCTTCAGAAATAAAGTTGGATTATAAGTGTAACTGTTAATATAAAAGTATTCACAGAGGAATCCCATTATTAGAAAATGTAAGTCGTGCCTCAAAACTCAAGATCCTTTGTTTTGCAATCACATCTCTATAGCTATCGCTCCAGATCACATAACTTGTACTGAATCAGACCCTTGGTTCATCAAAATCAGTATTGTCTACTCAGACTGACAGTGCCTCTCTGGGATCTCAGGAAGAGGTCTTTCACATCACCTATTGGCTTTTTTTAAACTAGAGATGGTGGGGACTGAACGTGGGACCTGAGCCACAGCCCCTCCCTCCAAATCCACAAGCTTCTGACATTACATTGTTCATAGCTCTGACTTCCTTGTGCCTTCCACAATACAACAGATAGTTTGCCCTTTTAAAAAATCCTGCTCTGTTCTCTAGGATAAATAGGTTTCCTATGAGCAGGTTAAGGCCTTGTCCTGGATATCCCAGGCTAGCCCGAACTCAACAGATCTCAGTAGCTAAGCAGGTTTGGCCCTGGTTAGCACTTCGATGCGAGACCACCAAGGAAGTCCAGAATTCCTATGCAGAGGCAGGCAATGGCAAATGATCTCCAAAGTCACTTGCCTTGAAAACCGTAAGGGTCACCGTAAGTCAGCTGTGACTTGATGGCACGTTACATACACACACAAGGAACTATTCGCATGACCTTTTCAATGCATAGCAGCTGGTCAGTTAAGAAGAAGAGAAGAGATCTGATTTATATCCCGCCCTCCACTAGGGCTGATTCTGCACAAGTGCTTTGCTTCCCTTTCCTCCTGGGTTTAATTGGTCTGAATCAGTGTGCACATTTCCACATTACAGGAATCTGATCCAGGTTGATGCCGGTTCTTCATTTCCGCATCTGTCCTTGCCCCGAACCTTGAGCCCCCACCCATCTCCCCCCTCTTTTTTTAAAAAAATGTAGGTGGAGTTTTGTTATAACATCATGACGCAACAAAGTCATGAGTGGCCAAGGTTTTTCATAATTCCCGGGAAAGTACATCATGCACCCCCCCTTCCCCCCGTTTTTAACGTAGGCAGAGTTTAACGTAGGCAGATCTCCATGCCGTCATTACTGCATCATGTTATCACTTTCGCCATTTGGAAATGCCCGCGAAAAGGAAAAAAAAGCTTGCACCAGGGTTGGAGGGGAAATGGAGGGTGGGAAAGGGAGGGGAAATGGAGGGGGAACATGCAATACAACACATGTAATCCCTGCAAAAATTTTGTCCACACCACCACGCCACCTGCAATACATTGGCCCTGCAAAAAATGTTAACCACACAATGATGGATCAATGTTGTGTCGTGTTGTTGTAATGCAACGGGGGGGTGGACAAAAAAAAAAACAGCTCACGCTGTGCCTCAAAGCCATCAATACATATTTTTATAGTGCCATGACTCAGGCACGACTTTTGTGCAAACAATGCAACACAGAAATGTGGAGACATCAACAACAAGAGTACATTTTTAAAAAGACATTTAAATGCCAGTCAACGGTGGATCAATGTTGTGTCGTGTTGTTGTAATGCAATGGAGGGAACAACCCCCCCCCCCCCCGCTAGCGCCAGGGCGGGAAAGGGAGAGGATAGGCAGGAAAGGGGAGAGAAAGAAGCAGAGGGGCGTTAAAGGGGTGGAGCAAGAAACCCCGATTTTGGAGTTCCCCACTTGAATGCCCTGACTTCACTCCCTTGGCAACCCCCCCCCCCTGAAAATCCTGGAAACTGAAGATCTGGGGGAACCGAGGATTACATTCGGGCCAACTGCAAACCCGGAGCAACAAGTGGGGAACTGTTGCTCTACCCCGGATTTTATCGGGCAGTGATGTCGGGGCAACAACTAGGGTGGAATCGACCTCGGAGTCTCATAGCAACTTACAAACTCCTTTCCCTTTCCCTCCCCACAACAGACACCCTGTGAAGTAGGTGGGGCTGAGAGAGCTCATTCCAGAACTGTCCTTGAGAGAACAGCTCGGACAGAACTATGGCTTGCCCAAGGTCATCCAGCAGTTGCAAGTGGAGGAGTGGGGAATAAAACTGGTTCTCCCAGATAACATTGTTGGGGCAGCATTTGCCAGGCAGAAGCCAAGGAGCAGGAAGGGGATGAGAGAAATCAAAGGCAGGAGAAAGATGGATTTGCATTGCTTGTTGGAAGGGAGCAAAGTATTCTTGACTTTCTCACAGTGAGTCACTAAGCAAAAAGTCCTCACCTGCTGTTGAGCTGACCCTGACTCTCATGAGAGAACTAGAGACAATCAGAAAACCAGGCTGGTAGTTATGTCTTGAGAGGTGCCTGAAGAAATGAGAAATATTAATCTTGTAGGGCTGCTGGCTGCTCTTCCCACTCATTCTTTTTGTTTTTTGGCCTCTCAGCCAGCTGAAAGAATTCATGTCGGTGAGATTGGAATTTATTTCAAAGGGACCATTTCCTTTTTCTTTGTAACTGAATATGTACTGGATTCTAATAGTGCATGTCACACAATAAGGCATTTCAGGACCAAGTAAAATGGCACTCTCGGAGTTCTATGGCCAGAACTTCTAAATAAAAAAAAATTAAATCCAGGCACAATCGTGCTCCCCCTACTACCACTGTTCTGAAACAACCCCAGGGAGGCACTGTTATCCCCACTGGGACAACCCATACCTGCACCAGTGTGTTTCTCCAGGGGTACAAATAGCACCTCCTGCAGCCTGTTTTCAATAAGGGAGATGGTGCTAGGAGGAGACTTCCTTCCCCTCCCCGTACCCTGTGGTTTCCATCTGCATCAAACCCCTGGGTGCCTGAAAACTGAATTAAGAAGAAAAAAAGATGGCTGTTCCTGATACAGAACTTCCAGCAGGACATCGGGTTTTGCCTCCGTTTTACCAGTTTCCTCCTCCATGATCAGGATGCTACACCCGTATGAATCCTTGGACATAAGAAGTAAGCCATTAAAATGAAATATAGCAGTCACCCATTATAAAAGCAATATGTCAAGGTGGTTGTCACAATGTTATAGCATACAAACCAGCAGGGGTCCTTTTGTAGAAAAAGAGCTGCAGGAGCTCATTAGCATAACTCATTAGCATAACTCATTAGCATATGCCACGTCCCTTGACATCACTGGAAGTGTGTCAGAAAGGGAATGTCAGTTTCAGCCCCATTATACCCTATGGGCCATTGAAATCAATGGCAAAAACTCATAGGGTATATGAGGGGCTGGAGGAAAGGGGGTTTGAGGGAGAGGCTCCAAACTTGCAGAGTAGCTGCTGGGCCTCTCCTTGAAATACCCACCAAGTTTCAAGAAGATTGGACCATGGGGTCCAATTCTATGGGCCCCCAAACAGGTTGTCCCATCCCCTCCATTGTTCTCTATGGTGGGAAAAATGTTACCTTTTTTTCTACCATAGAGAACAATGGAGGGAATGGGGGCAACCTGTTTGGGGGCCCGTAGAATTGGACCCCCTGGTCCAATCTTCTTGAAACTTGGTGGGTATTTGGGGGAGAGGTCCCAGCAGCTGCCCTGCAAGTTTGGAGCCTCTCCCTCAAACCCCCTCCCCTCCAGTGGCTTTTAAAGTTGCCACCAAATTTCGGCAGCAATTCGGCAGCAGGCTGAATCAGATCAGAGAATTTGATTTGACCCATGGCTGCCCTAGTGGCCATGTATGAAATGCCATGATGTATGATATGCCATGAGCACACATGATTACGTTTGTGAACATTGTATTTGTTGTGGGTTGTGGACCATCAACTCATTATAGATGTTTATTTGTAATCTAAACACTTAATATATCTTATACTCGCTCCGGCCCCATCGGACCCCTGCAAACCAGTATGTGTCAAATATGGCTGCCAACTGCAGCTTGGGAAATTCCTGGAGATCTGGGGATGGTGCTTAGGGAGGGCAGAGTTTGGGGAGAGGGAGGGAACACATCAGGGATGTTATGTTACAGAGTCTGTCATCTGAAGCTGCCGTTTCCTCCAGGGCACTGATCTCTGTAGCTTAGTTGTAATTCTGGAAGAACTCTGGGCCCCTCTTTGAGACTGGTAACCCTAGTGTCCAATCCTGCCGTAACAGGTATTGAATGCAAAACACATAATTACCAAGCCAGCCATGAGAAGATGGTAGGCCTGTCAGTGATGGTCATCATCCTGTGTCAGCGCCTGCCGGCCTATTCCCACAGGGTCCTCAGACTTGCTTGTTGGAATTGGGAAATGCAGAATGCCTTGGATGATACCCCAAGAGGCCACTGGCCTCAATGAGAATGCTCTAGCCTGGAAACAGTCAATAAATCCTTCGGCTTCAGGCTGAGAGAACTGGTCCCCCTTTATGGACACAGATAGGGAAGTGATAACTGGTTGCTCGCCTGCCAGAGGAAGGAAAGGTGGATCAGTTTGGGGGGATCCTGAATTAGAGCCATAAAATTTGGGAATGTGCACCTTGTTATGATTGGGTAAGGGTTCAGAACAGCATACCCGAGACCTCAAGCCCCATTCATGATATGTCAGAGAGAAGCCGTCCATGTTGGGAGACAAAATGTTGAAAGGTTTAATACACTGTGTGAAATGTGGGCAATCCAAGGACCAGATAACGGGGAGAAACGTACTGGAGTCTGCCTTGACCAGCCTCTGTTTCAAAGATCCAACTTAGCTTGTGCCCATTCCTCAGAAAGGAACATTGGGTAAACACAGTGACTTGAACAACTTTGGCATTTGTTTCTTTTACATTAGCTTCTGAAACATTCCTGTTAATGTCCTGATACTAACTTCCTATGCTCTTTGTGTTCCTAGAAACTAGAGGGGTATGCTAGTAAATAAAGGGTTTCCCCCCCTATACACCTCAGACTGTGACCAAAAAGAGTTCTTACCAAACAGCCTGGCCATTCAGCCATGCATAGACCAAACACCTGATTGGGCTAGCAGGGCAGGGGGAAGAGCAGCACGTAGCAGCTAGCGCATACACACAGGATGCCACTGTCAGAGCCTCAAATTGCTGACAGCAAGGGAAGGGCAGGTTGAGTGGTGGCATGGACCTACCCCATACAGCAGGAGAGAAGGGGGCAAGTGAGCTAACCCCCTCACTCTCATGCAGATCCCTCACTGCCTCTCGGACACTTGCTGCCATGAATGTGGTGGTGGTGGATCCTTATACTGCTAACCTAGTTAGGAGGAGTCTCAATAGGACCAACCATCTGTGAATCAATGGCCTGCATTTTCTCATTATGCGCCTTACAAAAACTAATTATCTAGCTCATTCCTAATGGGAGTGAAGGAATTATCCTGTCTCTGCTTTTGCAACACAAATAGAGGAAACTTTGGAAGCTATTATCTCTTTGACACTTTTTGGGACTTCATTTCCAGGCCTACAAGAAAGGTTCAAGTGCAAGATGGGGAACGATGGGGGAAAGTGTCTTCTGCTGCCTAATCTCTCTTTGATAGGGATCCCAAACACAAAGAGAACAAAATTCATTCCAGGTTCTGCATCGCTAATTAGGGATGGGCACAACCCGAACCACGAAGTAAAATTTGTGTTGAATTTTGCCCTGTCATGGTTCAGGAATTGAAGGCTGTAACGAGTCCATGGTCACAGACTTCTAAGGCAGTTCGTGGGGTACATTCCAGTTCCTGGCCAGAGCAGAAAGCAGGGGTTTAAAGGGATTCCAAGTGTTTTTAAATCCCTGCTTTTTGCTCCAGCACAGAGCCACAAAAACAGCTGAGTGGCTGGGAGCACTTCCCCATCACTCAGCTGTTTTGGGCTTTCTTGTGTAGTTCTTTTACTGCTTAAAGGGACTGAACAAGAAAGCTGGGAAATGGGGAGCAGCCTGTCTGCGTTTGGGCACTGCTTCAACAGGGGAAGCTTTCACCTGTCACCCGACGATCTTGAAGAGCCCAGGCACTTACCCACCCTCCCCCATCACCTGAGGATGCCCCCTGGACCTCCTGTTGGAAACTCATCCAAGAGGCTGATGGAGGAGGAGGAGGAGGCCAGCAATGAAGAAGGGGTGGTCAGTTGAGGCAGTTGGCATAGGAGATGGATGGCAGTACAGTGGCTGAGCCCACCCCAGGAGCCCAGGGCAGGGTAGGGGGAGGTGGCACCAGCAGGGACGGAGGCCACTCCAGCCTGGGGATCATATAGGTTGGGTGTCCCCCATGGCTGGCCCACTTACTGCTGGGCATGGCTTTGCTGCTTTCTGGAACCCCATTTAAAGGGACTGCAGTCACTCTAAACAAGGTTTGCTGGGCCCACAAACCATGAACCAAATCAGTTCATTAGAGAGCAAATTGGTTTGGTTTGTGGTTTGCGCCCCCCCCCCCCCGAGCCGAACAGCATTTTGTGGTTCATGCCCACTCCTATTGCTAATTATGCATAGAACTGATCTCTGCAGTTGTTAAGGGGCCAGGTGTTTGAAGTTATTCCCTTTTGAAACAGCCTGCAGCCCTATCCTGGGTTCTTTTAATAAACTGTCCATCTTCCTGTACCCTAAGCTTTCTGTACTGGCTGTAGCCTCTGAAAGGTGAGTAGGGTTGCCAGCCTCCAGATGGTTGATGTATGATATGCCATGAGCACACATGATTACGTTTGTGAACACTGTGTTTGTTGTGGGTTGTGGACCATCAACTATTATAGATGTTTATTTGTAATCTAAACATTTAATATATCTTATACTCAGACATTTCAAATGCATTTAATCGTTGATAGTCTTCCCTTGGTGTTTTTCTGCTGTTTTCTACTATTACATGCTAGGGATCCCTGTTTTGTCAACCTCCAGATGGTTGCTGGAGATCACCTGGGATTTTAACTGATCTCCAGACAACAGAGATCAGTTCATCAGGAGAAAATGGCCACTTTGTAAGGTGGACTCTAAAACATTATGTCCCATTGAAGTCTGTCCCCCCCCTAAAACCTGCCCTCCTCAGGCTCCACCCTGAAATCTTCAGGTATTTCCCAACCCACGGCTGGTAACCCTATGGATGAGGTTTCTGCTCTAGTGACAGGAGGTGAGCAAATGGGATTAGCAGGTTTATAAGAACATAAGAAGGGCCCTGCTGGACCAGACCAGTGATCCATCTAGTCCAGCATCCTGTCTCACACAGTGGCCAGCCAGTTCCACAGAAGAAGAAGAAATGCCTGAAGAAACAGTATGCTATTTACACTCTGTGTGTGCATGTGTGTATAAACTCTACAGGACAAGTGATTTAATGCCCCTCTCCCTCCCTCTCTCTCCAACGATGACATTAGTGCAATGCCTAACTTGAGCAGAGACAAAGCTATTCTCAGGAGCTGCTTCCTATGGAGATTAAGCTGAGCATGTACTTAGTCAGCAAAGCTGCCATGTTGAAGTAAAAAGGAAATCTTGATCCTTGTCTTGTTGGAGGAACAATGTTTCTTAGCAGCTTGACTGAGAGATCCTTTTATGGCTGTTATTCAAAAGCAGCAGAGCGTATTTGACACTTGTTTCCAGGGTGTAATGTCTGAAGAAGAAGAAAGACGCCAGGGTTCAAGCCTGCTAGAATGTCATACCATCCGCTTTGTAAGCCCTGAACCCAGATGTGGCTTGGTGGTTACTGAGCGATGAGACAGTTGTCCTCCGCACATATTCAGTGCTCCCCTTCTCTATTTAATGTTTACAGATGGCAACTCCCAGGGCTCACTTAAAAGTTTCAAGGGTTTGAATAAAAACTTTGCATGATTTGCATGATTTAGGTGTTTCCCCCTTCAGTTAAACCAAGGAATGTGTGTGCTCTGGCCTGTAGGACTTATTCCACCTTGCCTTCCACGGGGTTCCCAACTTCCTGGAGAGGCTTCTCTCTCTCTCTCTCTCTCTCCCTCCCCAGGAACATGCCATCACCACCTGACCTTTGTAATGGACTGCCTGCTAGGAGGGTCAAGATTCCCAGCTTCCCTTCCAAGCTCTGAAGCCTTGCCTCTGTGTCTCCCGCTGCCAGTACCTGGTCACCACTGGGACAGATTACTGCCTTGTGCACCCGTGGAGGAATGGCCACTTGCCAACTGCCTGCCTTATCCCTGCTGGCACTTCCTTTAAAATAGCGGTTCTGAGACAGTGAAGTTATATGTGGGACAGCAAACCACAGCCAGCATCCAAAATTTATAAAGTATTTATTAAAAAGAAAATGCTCACAAGCATACTTTCAGCACAGCACCAGTTTTGAGCAAGGGAACCAATAGAAAACATGAATCCTGGAGTTTCCGGTCGGAGGAATGGAGGTCTGACACGCTTTGCAAGTGCGCAAGGCGGACAGCGGCTCTTCTTGACAGCTTGGGTGGACAAATCCACCTGACGCAACCTCACACAGGTAGTGTGAGGACTAGCAAGCAATATAATCTAGGTTTGAGCAAGCTCGGTGAAGGAAAAGTCTCGGAGGAGACTTTTACAACACCTTGAGCACTGCAGCCGAAGAAGATTCCTGCAAGTATCTCTAAGGAGCCGAGCTGAGCTGATTAAATCAGCATAAAACCTCCAATTCCCCTGATTCCTTAACAAAGAAGACAAAGTTTAAATGTTGGGACCACATCTGAAGCGAAGTAACAACATAAGGTAACGGGAAAAAAGTTTTTGCCTTACCATTACCGCGTTTTGAAAGACGAAAAGCAGATCGGGTGAAGCAATAGACTGTTGCAGATTGGCTGAGTGCAGTTTTGAAACGTTAAAAAGCTGAATTTGAACTTAAAAAGCCAAAAAAACAAGTTGTTTAACATTCCTGCGGTTAAGAAGAGTTGGGAGGGGGAGCCAAGCATCGCGAGACAAAGAGGGGAGGAGGGAAGCAAGCATCGCGAGACCAAGCTGTGAGGATTGAGACAGGAAGTGACGGCTTGAGGAGCAGACAAGAAGGGAAAAGGAGAAGAACCGGAAGAGAGCAAAGGGGACTGTAAAAACTGCCGGACCAAAAGGACTACAACAGGAAGTGACGTGCGGAGAGCAGACAAGTAAGCAAGAGGAAGGGACAGAAAGGAAACTACGGCAAGCCAGAAGCAAGGTAAATAAACTGTAACCTTTGACACGAACCATAGAGGAGTTGCGCCCTCCATTTTGGATTTATAAAATTTTTAAACATTAATATCTCAAAAACTACATAACTTAGAAGGCTAAAACCAGTGGCATTTGAACTGGCAAGACATGCTTGTCTGAATACACTAATTGGTGACTGATTTGGAAAATAAGAAAAAATCGATCTTTTTTAAAGTGACAAGACGGACCGCGGACTAAGATCGAGAGCAGCTACATGGTCCTCCCCTACAATGGCAGCAAAAAAGAGAAAGAACTGTTGGCTGTTATGGAAGCAATGGGAAAAAAATGCTGGATGCAATAGGGGAGGTAAATGCAAAAATGGCAAGCGCAATTGGAGAAGTAAATATTAAAATAAATGCCATAGCTGCACAAGCAGATAAAAACTTTATAGATTTAAAATCTGAATTACAAAAGTTAACCACTAGAACACAAGACGTAGAAACCAAAATAAAAGAACTGGAAGAAAATACTCAAAAAACAATAAAGGATACTGACAGAATGGAAAAGATGATGCACTATAGAGACATGCAAAACCATCTGAGATTTAGAGGCATAGAGGAAAAATTAGGTGAAGATATTTTTACAAGAATGCAAGAAGCATTAGCAGATTTTTTACAAGAGGAGGAGGAAGCTGTTAAAGAACATATGGATCTTGTTTACAGAGTCAATTCTACGTACGCAAGAGACAAAAATATACCAAGGGACGTGGTTGTTCAATTTACAATGAAGAGGACAAAAGAACAAATCTACAAGAAATGCTTTACAGACTCCTTTGAAATAGGTGGAAAGAAAGTTATCGTAATGAAAGAACTGCCCAGAGCAATTTTGCAAGACAGGAAAAAATTCAAGCGTCTGACAGACAAACTGAAAGAGAAAAAAATAAGGTTTCGTTGGGAAATACCACAAGGACTGAGTTTTTATTATGGTAACAACAGAATAGTGATTAAAAATTCAGCAGAAATGTACGCTTTTGTTGGTGAGAACAAGGAAGAATTTGGTGATATTTAAGACTACAACAAGATGGATTATAAAGTACTTTCATGGAATGTAAATGGACTTAATTCACCCCAAAAACGTAGAATGGTAGGTCACTGGCTGGAAAAACAAAAATGCAGTATAATTTGTATACAAGAGGCCCATCTTAAGAAACAAGACTATAAATACTTAATAAGAAAAAAGTTGGGAGAAGAATTTTTTTCATTGGCAAGTAATAAAAAGAATGGAGTTGTAATATATGTTAAAAAAGACTTGGAACCCAAACTAATATTTAAAGATAAAGAAGGAAGATACTTAGCTATTGAAATTTTTTTACATGGACAGAAGACTTTGATTGTGAATATCTACGCCCCCAACGGAGCTAAAGAATTTTTTTTTAAAGAACTACAAACAGAACTGGACAGTGTAAACTATGATCAAATCATGATGTTGGGAGACTTTAATGGGACTGTGAATAATAAAATAGATAGGCGCTCAAAAAGAAAAGACGACACACTAGGGAAACTTCCAAAAAAATTTTTTGAATTGATAAAACAGGAAAAGCTGGAGGATATTTGGAGGAAGGTTAACCCACAAGGGAAAGACTATACTTTTTACTCCAACAGGCATGATTCACATTCAAGAATTGACATGATCTGGATGTCTACTAATTTAACACTTAAGACAAAAAAAGTTGAAATTCTACCTAGAATAATTTCAGACCATAATCCTTGTCTATGGACCTCTGGGCAGACAAAAAGACAAGGGAGATGGAGAATAAATGAAGACTTATTAGACAACCAAGAAACAGTTAAAAAATTACAGGAAGAGACAGATTTATATTTCCAAGCGAACATACAAAAAGAAGTAAAAATTCAAACTGTGTGGGATGCGTACAAAGCAGTGATGAGAGGATTATTGATATCACTGAATGCTAAAGACAATAAAAAGAAAAGAGAACAGTATGAAAATATTGTGCAAGCCATTAAAGTAAAAGAAAAGGAACTGAAGAACAGACCAGGAAAAAAGAGACTGCAAAAGGAAATTTGGATGTTACAAGACCAAGCAAAAGCTATTTTGAATCAAGAGACTTACTGGAACCTGAAGAAATTGCAACAAAAAGCATTTGAAGGTGCAAACAAACCTGGAAAGTATTTAGCATGGCAATTAAAGAAAAAACGTGAAAATAAATTTATTACTAAAGTGATACGGGACAATATTGAGATAATAGACAATAAGGGAATAAAAAGAGAATTTTATAAATACTACGCAAAGCTTTTTAAGAAGGAAAATAAAGACAGAAAAAGGATTAAAGAATACCTACAGTCATTAAAATTACCAAAACCAACAGAGAAAATCAAAGAACTACTTAACAGCCCAATATCACTACAAGAGATTAAAAATGCAATAAATGACTCAAAACTAGGGAAAGCACCTGGATCAGACGGATTTACAGCTAAGTTTTATAAATCGCTACAGGAATCGATCTCACCAGTGTTATTGCTATTAATGAATGACATAGGAGTGACAGGTGAGGTCCCGGAGACTTGGAAAGAAGCAACCATCTCACTCATTCCGAAAGAAAGTCAAGATTTAACCGATGTTAAAAATTATAGACCAATTTCTTTGTTAAACAATGACTATAAGATTTTTGCCAAGATTATAGCTGATAGGCTTAAGGAACACCTTAAAGAGACTATACAGACTGAACAAGCAGGTTTTTTTACCTAATCGCCAAATAAGAGACAACTTAAGAGTAGTAGTGGATGCTATAGAGTATTATGATAAACATCCGGAGAAGGAAGTGGGCTTTCTTTTTTTAGACGCGGAGAAAGCGTTTGACAATTTAAATTGGGATTTTATGTTTGAAGTGCTGGAACATCTTGAAATTGGAGACTATATGCTTAATCTTATTAAGTCAATATATAGTGAACAGAAATCCTCTTTAATAATTAATACTGAAAAAACGGATTACTTTAAAGTTGAAAAAGGAACACGACAAGGATGCCCACTTTCGCCGTTGCTATTTATTTGGATTTTGGAAGTTTTGCTACTAAATTTGAAAGAAGATAAAGAAATTAAAGGCTTAACAATAAAAGGTTTTTCTTTTAAATATAGAGCCTTTGCAGACGACGTGATGTTTATAGCCGAAGACCCTATGACTACACTACCATATTTGTTGCAAAGAGTAAGAGAGTTTGGTGATTTGGCTGAGTTTTATGTAAATAAGAACAAATCGAAAGTGATGTGTAAAAATATGTCAAATAAGAAGCAAATTGAATTACAAAATCGTATAGAATGTGAAGTGGTGAAAAAGACAAAATATCTAGGTGTAAACCTAACAATGAAAAATATTGATTTGTATAAGAATAATTATGAGAAACTTTGGCAGCAAATTATGCAAGATATTAAAAGGTGGAATGTATTAAATTTGTCACTGTTGGGTAGAATTGCAGTGGTTAAAATGAATGTGCTACCAAGAATAATGTTTCTGTTTCAAACTATTCCGATTGTGAAAGATGTAAAAACATTAAAATGCTGGCAGAAGGAATTGACTAAGTTTGTGTGGGGAGGGAAAAAACCAAGAATTAAGATGAAAATAATGTGTGATGCTAAAGAGAGAGGTGGGTTTCAGTTACCAAACTTAAGGCTATATCATGATGCAGTATGTTTGACTTGGGTAGGGACATGGACTATGTTACAAGATAGAAAGTTATTGTCCCTGGAAGGTCATGACTGTAGGTTTGGGTGGCACGCATATTTGTATTATGGTAAAACAAAAATGGACAATATGTTTAAGCATCATTATTTGAGAAGAACATTAATCGATACGTGGACAAGATATAAAAACTTTTTTCCAGAAGAGATACCTATGTGGATTGTACCCGCAGAAGCTTTAAATCCAGTATCACGTCACAAAGGACAAGATTGGTTGAAGTATAGAGACTTATTAACAAGACATGGTAAAGACTTTATATTCAAGGAGCAGCATCAGATGGACTTTGGTTACGGTTGGCTAAGATATAGACAAATATATGACATGTATAGAAGTGATAAAAAATCCGGTTTTAGAGAAAAAAATAATGAAATAGAACAAGTTTGGGAGGAAGGTGGGAAAAAAATGATCTCTAAAATGTATAAAATTTTGTTAAAATGGTTTAACACTGATGAAATGGTAAAAGAACAAATGGTAAAATGGGCGATAAACTTTAACAAAGACATTGAAATGGAATCTTGGGAATTTTTATGGAAAAATGCTATGGGTATATCTACATGTTATAACTTAAAAGAAAATTGTTTTAAAATGATGTACAGATGGTATATGACACCTAAAAAAATTGCAAATATTAATCAGAATATGTCTAACAAGTGTTGGAAATGTAAAAAAAAGAAGGTTCTTTTTATCATATGTGGTGGACTTGTGATAAAGCAAAGACTTATTGGTCTATAATACATGCAGAAATGGAAATTTTTTTGAAATGTACATTTAAGAAGTTGCCTGAAATGTTATTGCTTGGACTTAAATTAGAAGAGATAAATGTAAAGAAAAGGACAATAATATGGTATATGATAACAACAGCAAGAATGGTGTATGCACAAAATTGGAAAAATGAAAAAATACCAGATGTGTGGGAATGGTTGAAAAAATTGTTATATATGGCTGAAATGGATAAATGGACTAGAAAGTTAAATGACCTGTACTCAGAGACCTTTTTAGAAGACTGGAAAGATTTGAAAGAATATGTTGAAAAATACTGGGACATGAAAAATTACATTTATACATGGTTATAATAACATAAAGCAATAGAATTAGAGTATGTGAATGTATTAAGGATAATTAGATAATGAAGTTGTTTTTTATTTTAGAATTATATAAGAATATAGAAAGTAAGAATTAGTATATAAGTATTTTTAAGGTATATGACCGTTACCAGAAATGTAAACATAGATATAAGTATTACTATTTTGGATAAAGTGGAAAACGTGTTATGCTTCAGATGTGGTGGGAAACCGCCAATACAGGATAAAAACAAGATTATACAAATAGAACAAAATGTTATATAATATAGAAAAAAGGATTTGTATAAGATAATTTTAATGTTTTGAAAAATAAATTTTTTTTTACAAAAAAAAAGAAAACATGAATCTTCTGTCCCTTTCTCTATACATGCCCTATCACATGTTAAAATAGGGCAGACCCCTTTAGTTTAGGTTGATACATATCCTTACAGAATTAGGCCTTGTTAGCCTAAAGTCCTCTGAATCTATGTTTCCTGCTTGGAGAAGGGGGGAGAACTTGACCCACCTATTATCTCTTCTGCTAGATCCATTAGCATGTGAATGAAGGTGAGTGTAGGTGCATCTGGAAAACAATTGCATGGACTCCCCCCTCCTGTTCTTTGCCCAGAGGGGGAAAAAACCTGTTAAAAAGCAACATGGAGGTTTGGCTCATTTCAAACCTCCCAAGGAGAAAGGCATTTCTTCACAGTGGTAAACAACATGTGCATGAGGAACTGCTGGTATGGCTGAGGAGCTGATGGTTTGGCAAGTTGTTTGGATTTGCCCAAACAGATTTGGATGTCTCTGTTGACATCATTACCTGCTTTCTTTCATAATTACAGCACTTCTTTGCTGCAGTCTCTCTCTCTCTCACACACACACACACCCCTGGTCACCCACTCATCTGCCACTGCGTCCCGTTTTAAAATGGGGGAAATCCATTTGAGGGTTGTTGTGTGGGTTTTTTTTTTAATTGGGACTTACTACTCAGGGGCTCTGCCTGTGTGAACCCAGCTAATTTTGAGATCATTTCATGTAATTGCTTCTGGAATAGATGCTGCGAACTGCACAGGCAGAGAAAGCAGGCAATGCCATCTAGTTGATGCTGGGTGTTTAAAGGATGCCTCTGATTGCAGCAAGACGGCTGAACGGCAAGCAGCTCTGAGCTTTACAAGTGTTTTGTGTCATTCATTCATTTATTTTATTTCATCTGTACTTTTCCTTTCTCTCCAAAAGTGGCTTACGTCATTCTCCTTCCCTCCATTTTATTCTCAGAAGTCTGTGATGTAGGTTAGGCTGAGGCTGTGTGACTAGCTCAAGGTCATACAACAAGTTTCCATGGCAGAGTGAGGATTCAAACCTAGCCACTCAGTTCCTAGTCTGATATTCTAACCAGTACACTATACTGCAGGGCTGCCAAGTCCCCCGGTAGAGCGGGGGAAACACCGATTTTTAAAGCTTTCCCCCGCTTTTCCAAAATTGGCCACCGGGGGGACAAAATGGCTGCCAGCAGGGGAACCTCGGAGCCTGCCCTGGCCAGCCTCTTGAACTTCTTAAAAGGGAAATTTCCCCTTTAAGAGCTGAGCCAGCAAGAGAGCCCCGCCCAGAGATTAAGGCGGGACTAAGCTCTTTCTACTGCGTGCAAGGTTGCTGCTGAGTAAACTGCTCCGGTAAGCTGGGGTCTGCGAGCTCTTTTCCTTCTCTGTCTCTCCCCCTCCCCCTCTTTCTTTTTTCTGTCTGTCTGTCCACTGTGGTTTTGTCAAAGGAATAAACTGTCACTTCCAAAGAGGTAAACATCACAAGGAGAGGTTGCCTGTAGAAGGTCTGGGAGTGGGATTGTTTAAAATGTCTTGTCGTGGCTGTTTGGGTCCCCCCAATCCTCATTTCCCTTCTGCAAATAAAAGTTGGGATTCCTCATTTTTATGCCAATTTTCTGTTTCTTTCAACCGTGTCTCCCCCCCCCCCCCAGTAAAAATCTGCATTTTTAAAAGCATTTGTACATCAAGTAACCGGTATTTTAAGTTAGGGATGGATCCAACTAGCTTTTCTGCTGGCTAAAAGGGGAGGACAAAGGTCCTCTTTAGCCACCAAAAAGCCTATGCTGGGGGGGGGGGGGAGAAGTTATGGGACTTACATGGACAACAGCTGGGTGAAACAAGGGCCAGAAATAAAGCCTGGGAATTGGGCAAGAGTAAGTGAAAAAGCTGTCTGTCTGTCTCTCTCTCTCTCTCTCTGTCCCCATCCAGCAGAGGTCTGTCAGTGGCTATTATTAGCCACAAGGTCTAAATGGAGCCCTTTGTCTGGGGCAGTGAGGCTCTGAATTCTTGGTGCTTGGGGGGCAACAGTGGGAGGGCTTCTGGAGTTCTGGCCCCGCTGCTGGACCTCCTGAGGGCACCTGGTATTTTTGGCCACTGTTGTGACACAGAGTGTTGTACTGGATGGGCTGTACTGGATGGGCCGATCCACTGCGGCTTCTCTCCTGTTCTTATGATATGAAAATCATATTTAGCACTTGTGTAGCACTTAGGGCTTCATATTCTGCCGAGATGAGGAAGGATTCAGTAGGGCCATTGCTCAGTGATAGAGCATCTGCTTGACATGCAGGAGGTATCAGCCTCTTCAGCTAAAAAGGATCAGGTAATAGGTGACATTAAAGATCTCAGCCTGAGACCCTGGAGAGCCACTACCAGTCTGAGTAGTCAATACTGACCTTGATGGACCAATGGCCTGATTCAGTATTAGGAAACTTCATGAGTTCATGTGGAAGCATGTGGAAGCAACATCACAGGATGTGACATCACAAAATGATGTCACTTCCTTTCTCCTGGCTCCACCCCCAAAGTCTCCTGGCTCCACCCCCAAAGTCCCCAGATATTTCCCAAGTTGGACTTGGCAGCCCTACTATACTGGCAAATTAAAACAAACCACTTAGGTTGATACGGTCTGTGTTAACAATAGAACAAAGTTTGAGTCCAGTGGCACCTCTAAGACCAACAAAGTTTTATTCAAGGTATCAGCTTTCGTGTGCAAGGCACACTTCTACCATACAAACTACTAACTGAATGATATCTGAAGGATGTTACTTTAATGCCCCACCATGACTCCAAAAATACATGCCTCAGTCATTCCGAGTTTTCCCCTGCTTTGCTGTGACCTTCTTCAAAACCTGGTTTGGTATGAAAGTTTGTGATCAAAGCCCCTTTAAATTTCATGTGCATAGGAAGATGTGTGTTTTTGCAGGTTCTACCCTCATTGGTGCCATTGTGAAAATAATCTTCTTCTGATTTTTAAGTAACTTTGAGGTATAGCCACTTATCCCACAATTGCATTTTTTTTGGGGGGGGGGGGGGTGGCCTCTCCTTTTAGAAAGCCTTGATCATTTAACAGGTATGTAGGTAGTGACACTAGGGATGGGCATGAACCTCACCATGAACCTAATTTTATCACAAACATGGCTGGTTCATGGTTCATGAGGTCTCTGTTTGTGACATTGCATCACCCACGAACCACCCACAAACTGCCGTGTTTTTCATGGAGGTTTGTTAGGTTCGTGGTGGTAGTTTGTGAGCTAGTCATGCTGGTGCTGATCATTTAATTGTCAGAGCAATGGGGGTGGGGTTGGACTTGGCATCATCAGCTGCCCTTGCTGTACCTGGCCATCAACTTGGTTTTCTAACTTGCCACCCCCTCCCATGCTAGACCTCACCCATTTTGCAATTTGGACCCCAAGATCCTCAACTTCTGCACCTTTGGGCACCTGCCCACCAGGCTTGGCATCTCCAGCTGCTCTTCCTGTACCTGCCCATTGACTTAGAATTTGATAAACATGAGGGTTTTAGACTGTCATGGTCTTTAATGGTAATATTCAGCCCTTTGAATTGGGCCAGGAAGGAAATAGGTAACCAGTGCAATTGATGTAGCATGGAAGTTATATAATCCAAGTGGCTGATCCTTGACAAGAATCTCACCACTGAATTTTGTACCAAATGAAACTTCCAAAACATCTTCAAAAGAAGCCCCACATAGAACGTTACTGTAGTCCAGTCTGGAGGATTCGCTGGGCATATTCGGAAGGAGGAATGAGTGGACAGAGGGAGGCAAGGGGTGGACCTCGGCAGAGGCAAGGCTCAGCACCAGACCTTGAGCGTGTCAGAGAGCATAGGAGAACAAAAGATCAGAAGGGTTTGCAGGCCTCATATACATGGCTGAGGAGAAAGGGAAGGTGGGGAGCCGAATGGTACAGGAGACCTGACGGATGCCATCTCCTTGCAACCAGACTTACTAGGAATGACTCAGATGTGACCAGCAGCCCTGTTTCCTCCAGACAGGTTAGAACTGCATGAGGATAAGCCTTTAAGAAGGGTCACACTGTCCAGCCTGATACCTGAAAGGATGAATTATGGGCTTTTTTTAAAAAAAAAAATCTGTGCTTTTGAAGTGTCTTTCTCCATTCTCAAGAACTCTAATACAGAGAAGATGAAGGAAAAAACTAGAACTTTTCTCCTTTTTACACAGAAACATACTAAGAATGTAACCCCTTCCCTTGGCAGTGGTACAGTCCTTCCTGCCAGCTCAGAATTCTACCACTTCATTTTGCTGCAAGTGGATAAACCAGATCCCAGTTGGGAAGTTCACTGGATAACCTTGGCAAGTCAGTAACTCTAAACCTAATCTACTTTCCAGGGTAGCTGTTAAGCAAAATCACTGCTCTAAGCTCCACGGAGAAGATAGTCAAGGCAGCTTGACTGTTTTTTCAGTCCCAGGCCAAACCCCATTCATCTCCTGCCCCACTTGTTTTGTTTGCTTTTACGTCTGTTCTGTGGCTGATTTTATACTGCTGGTTGCTGTTTTAAAATACCAATGAAAGGTTTTAGTCCTGATGTTTTACTACATTGATTTATTTTAGTCATTACATTTCTGGTTTTAAATTGTATTTTTTAATTGTCAGTGACCTTGAGCTGACACCGGAGTGTGCATGGTAGAAATCTTTCAAATAAATAGCTTGGCTGTTTGGTATCAAAGGTGGGATGCTATCTGAATACAATTCCACATGGGGGATTATTGTAGGTATGTTTAATGTTATATCTCTCTTTGGGGCTTGCATGCAAAATTGCCAGCCTGCTCTGATTCTATTATGGATGCAAAGCAATTGCCAGGTATTCAGGTTGTAAACTCCATTCTGTTTTGGACATAGTTTCCCATGTGGCATTGTGGACCGCCATTCAAAAACTGCAGGTTCAAAGCTCCCTTTGGAACTAATTTCAAGGTTATTGTCCATTATGTTAAAGGAGGGCAGAATGTATTGGGAGGCCAACGGAATCAAAATTCAGTTGAATATACAAAGCCAGACTTTTGGTTGCTCTAGTTCAGTACTGTCTACTCAAACATGCAGTGCCTCTCAGACAGAGAAAGGTCTTTCCTAACAACTTCTAGTGAAGCTATTTACCATGAAGATGCCAGGGATCTTCTGCATGCAACTCATGAGCTGTGCTACTAAATCATATTTTCATGGAAGCTGTACTTCCACTTTTTGGGTGTGAGTCTTGATCCCCAGTCTTTCATAACAAACTTCTTTCTCATTGAGCTGTCAGCAGAGCAAGCTAACAGAAAACAAGGTAGTGAGAACAGATAGTTGGGGAGGGGATATGGCTCAGGGGCAGAGCATTTGCATGCAGAAAGTCTCAAGTTCAGCCCCTGACATTTTTTGTTAAAAGGATGATGTAGTAGGTGATCTGAAGGAACTCATCCTAAGATTCAGGAGAGCCAGTTTGGTGTAGTGGTTAAGAGCAGTGGACTCTAATCTGGAGAACTGGGTTCAATTCCCCACTCCCCCACATGCAGCCAGCTGGGTGACCATGGGTCAGTCACAGTTCTCTCAGAGCTGTTCTCTCACGAGCAGTTCTCTCAGAGCTCTCTCAGCCCCACCTACATCACAGGGTGTCTGTTGTGGGGAGAAGAAGGGAAGGTGATTGTAAGCTGCTCTGAGTGAGTGAAGGACGGGGTATAAATCCAACCCTGTCAGGCGACAGCTGGTTGAAGAAAACAGCCATTGGGGAAATAGTTAAATGCCCATTCCTTGCCACTTCCCTACTTTAAATTCATTTTACCTATACAGCTTTGCTTTTTCTAAAGCATTGGACAGATCCTGTTCTCCAGTCAAGATACCCAAGCAACTGCTTGGGGTGCACAAAGAGGAAGGCACCAATGGACCGCAAAGACTCTGCTTGCTTCTGACTATCATGGGCATGAGGAGAGGCAACGGGTGTATCTTGTTTGGGGCAACATAATACCACCTTGTATCCAACCTCTTTGTTCCAAAGAATTAAGTGCCCTTAAGTTTTCTGAAGAGGGAGAGGTGATTTCTGCTGATTTTCCCTCCTGCTGCAGCCCACTGAATCCCCCACCAGTGCTCAGTAGGTCCTTGGGAACACCATAATGAGGGTCTGCAGTGGGAAGAGACAATCACCATAGGTGACCACCCCCTGTAACCTAAATGCTCTTAAATTTTTGGAAGGTGATTGAAAACATGCCACCTTGAACCAGTCCTGATGTTATATCACTGTTACATGCCTTATTTGTAGTTACTTTTCCAGTTATATGTTTGATAGATTCAGTACGACTGTGATCACTAGCAAATGTACACACCTGCACACACACAATCTCTTATTCTTCTCCATGTCTTTCATGTTATGCAGCTTTAGGGTGGGGTAGGGATTGCAGAGAAAATTCTGCAATAATGTCCTCCAGCACAAAACTGCAAAATTAGTCCAGGATTGATTAGGAAACTCCAGTATCCCTGGGGTCTGACGATCCACAATGTTTAATCAAAGCAAAACTCTTCCAGTTTTCTGGTTTTTTTCTCTATTACAAAATGCTGTGTCTACCGCTAAAGGAGATCCCAAATGACTGTCATGATCCTTTATAAAATAAATATTTAAGAAAATCATCCAGGAATGAAAAAGTGTTAGAAATGTAAAGGTCCCTGTATCTCAGTAGTATAATGGCTGTTAATTTATTTTCCTGACCTGGTAGAAGAGAAAAAAAGATAAAGCTATTGATAAATGATATCAGTGCATCTAAATAATGCATCAAGAAGGTATACAAGTGCTCTGGACCTGTAGCTAATCTCCCCCCCACCCGGGGGATAATACAATGTAATTTCAGCCATTTCTCACTAGTATGGCATTTTTGATGACACGTAACTAAAGATACAAGTGAAGCAAGGGAATTATTTTAATTAAGTACTTCAGTTGGGGAGTGAATTAAAAAAAATGGAAAAGAGTAAGAATGAAATACACCTTTAAAAATAATGCTAGCACAATTATTTTCATAAGAAAATAAGAAGATTTCTGTTTTTACAGCAGTCTTACTGCCATCCTAAGCAGAGTTACAGCCTTTTAAGTCAGTTGAAGTCAATGGGCTTAGAAGGATATAACTTCTGCTTAGCACGCCACCATTAGAGATATGGCCTAGAAATCAGATAGGCAGAGCGGCTTGTTGCGCTGGTGCACCCCAATGGTAGAACATTACGCACTGTCTTTCAAAATCACATTTATATCTTGATCCAAGGGAGCTGTGGCATACATTTATTTAGATATTTATATATATCTCCCCAGTGGGCACCCAAAGCTCACCTTTATTTTATCTGCACACAAGAACCCTGTGAGGTATCTTAGGCAGAGAGAATGACTGGCCTAAGATCATCTAGCAAGCTTCCATGGCAGAGTGGGAATCTGAACCTGGGTCTCCCAGATCCTAGTCTGCCACTGCAACCATTACTGGAGCAGTGCAGTCTCTATGACACGCTCCAGTCAGTATTCTGGCAGCAGCATTCTGGACCTACTGAAGCTTCAAAACCCTCTTTAAGGGCAGCCCCATGTACAATGCAATGCAGTAGTCTAATCTAGATATTCAGCAGAAATGTAGCATGTCCTTCCTAGTGTTATATTAAGGTTACCAATCTCCAGGTGGAGCCTGGAGATCTCCCAGAATTACAACTGATCTCTAGATGGCAGAGATTAGTTGGAGAAAATGGCTGCTTTGAGCAGTAGGCTAAATGGTATTATGCCCTGCTGAGGTCCTTCCCCTCCCCAAACCCCACCATCCCAAGGCTCCACCTCCAAATGTCCAGAAACTTTCTAATCCAAGCTGGCAACCCTGCGCCTGCACAGGATCACAGAATGGGAAAACAAATTCGGACCCCCCCCCCCCAAGCCTCTTGATTTAACATTCTAAGGTCTCTTAGGGCCTTGAGTGTGCTAGCGGTCTGATCCAGCAGAGTTCATCTTATGTTCTGAAAATTATGAAAAGCTCTTTTGTGAGAAGATGACAAGTACCATAAACATTTTACTTTGGAAATGTATCTGAAGCGACCGTTCTGGTTGGATATAGCGTCTGATCATCTGATCCTTGAAAGTGCTGTCCTGTGCTGCTCCTCTTCACTCCTCATCCTGCTTTTGATGCAGGCAAATATATTTACAGTTTATAAATAAGCTGATAAGGCAGCTTTACCGCCTCAGTTTCACATAGGGTGTGTGTGAGAGAGAGCATTTGACTGAAAGCAACCACACGTGACAAATGGTAACGTTACCACATCATTTCTTTCTTTCTTTCCCCCTCCTCACTGCATTCTTAGCACTGTTCCTTTCTCCTTTTTGCAGATGTTTGTTAAGCCCAGGCTATGCCACAGTGAATCAAACGAGTGGGAAATGTTATAATGCCCAATTATACAACTCAGTGAATGTCTGCTAAGATGAACAATGGAAAGTACTAGGTCTGCTTTACCCATTTAACTTCATTTAAACGGTTCTTGGCATCAGTGTTGCATTAATGCGATAACTTTTGTATAGCAATTAACAGACTGTGGCAATTTGGAAATGCTCAGGCAGCTCATCAAGAAAAGGGCCATGAATGTGAAGTGGGTAGCTATGCTCTTTGTTAATGTACTGGCTGCTTGGGACTTAAAGCGGCATACTCTGGTTTCTCAAAGAATTAAGAGAATGGGCCACACACACACACACACACACACACACAAAATGATATAATGGGGCTGCCATGTGTCATTTAGGTGTTGAAATAGTTCTTGATAGCTTTTTGCAAATAATGTTGGCCAGAGTATCCATTTTTCTCCCACACTCTGGTAATTAGAAGTTCGGCCAATTTATAGTAAAGTGGCTAATTGGCCGGCTTGTGATGCTTGGGAACTGGCTGTTGCTTTTATTTGTTGCATTTGTTTGTTACATTTTTTGAAGGAAAGATACATTTGTGGAAGAAGCCAGAGAAAACAGCCCTCTTTGGGGTGAAGCATCTTGAATACTTTTCCATCTGTAAACCTTTCTGTCTCTCCATGGCACAGATTCAGGTGGGTAGCTGTGTTAGTCTGAAGCAGCAGAACAAAGTTTAAGTCTAGTAGCCCCTTTAAGACCAACAAAGTTTTATTCAAAGTAGGAGCTTTTGTGTGCACACACACTTCCGCAGATACAATGTGTGCGCACACGAAAGCTTATACTTTGAACAAAACGTTGTTGATCTTAATGTCTTAAAGGTGCCACTGGACTCAAACTTTGTTCACCATGGCAGTTTCCCTTCCTAGTTACCTTGTGTTTGATTTGGTGTATTGGGTAAGAGCAGTGGACTCTAATCTGGAGAACCAGGTTTGATTTTCCACTCCTCCACATGAATCCTGCTGGGTGACCTTGGGCCAGTCACAGGCTGTGGCCACACTGGCAGCTTGGCGTGATATGGTGCTGGCTCTGATTGAGCTGGTTTAAAGTGTTTTGTGGCATATCAGCCACACAGCACATTCTGCTGCGGGTTACCCATGGAGACATGCTGTGGTAAAGCATCCACATTATTGCAGCACCTCAGCCACTGAGCACACTGCCAAAATTTCCAAAATTCATATGTAGCAGCAGAATAGATCTGCCAGTTCAGACAGCCAAATCCATTCTGCGCACACTCCCCCGTGTTCAGACATCTGGCCATGTGCAGTGACTGTGCGGGAAACCAAAAACACCACTTTTTATGTGGTGGCTTTTTAACCTGGCTCCAAGTTATCCTATGACAGTATTAGTATGGCTGGGGAATGCCTGACAAATGTGGCTGTCTGACTGCCCCCATTTGATCCGGAGGGGAGGAGTGGCTGCGTCGGACCAAACTGCTCATGTGATCACAACCACAGTCTCTCCTAACTCTCTTAGCTCCATCTACTTTACAAGGTGCCTGTTGTGGGGATAAGCACATACCCAGCTAGTACATATTTAGGTGGTTAGCTTTGTCCATTGTGACAAGTGTGTTTTTGCCCTCTCCTTCCTGGCATCATATGTAGACACTGAACGCTGTTCAGATATTTGATATGTATATTTGTGTATTTTTAATATGATTTGTGTATTTTTTCTAATTGGCAGCTCCAAATTTACAACTTTTCAAAGGAGTCTTAGATAAATGTGATCCAAATTCCCTACTACTAAGAATCTTTTAAAATGGTATTTTGAAAAGTTTTTCCATATAGATGCTATGTTAATAGTGGTGGTAGTGGTGGCGATAGTAGTAGTAGTAGGCTTTAGAGTAGATTCTTTGCTTCATGCTCTTCTTTTGACTGGCATATTTATTATGGTAATAATAAACAGCACGTGCTCTAGGCCATTTTATACAGTCAGATTCCCCATCTGTCCACAAGAAGTAGAGATTCTTGTAAAGATTTACAAAGCAAGTCCTGAAGTAATGCCCAGTAAACTCGGTATATGCTACTATTTCTGTCCAGTAGGACTTTCACAAGGAGAACGGCAATGTGTAAGCAGCAGTGCTTGAGCAGTGGTTCTTCCCGGAGTGTGCCAGCCTCCCAGCTGAATCTGAATGCCACACTTGATCATGAATGCTCTAGAGTGATTGTTTTATATAGTAACGTGTCATACCCACACGTGGGTGGGTTTGCCTGAGTGACTTCTCAAATCAAATGCAACACAACTGTGCCTTTATGCACATATCCTGTATGAACTCTTTAAACATTCATGGCAGAAAATTAGCTGCGTACCATTATTCATGGAGTTACATTAACAGCAGCCCATGTTTTATTGTACTCCCTCCGCAGATCGAGATATTGGAACAAAGGCATATTCAGGGATAATGTAGTCTGCTGGGTAAATATGTATTTCAAATGAGACATGCCATTAGCAAATACTGAAATCTTATCAAATGAACACATTCGCTGAGTGGAAATCCCTTCCTTTGAAATGACTCCGTATAGGAGGACTAATGATGAGATTATGCCAGGTGCAAAGGTATTTGCCACAGGGAATCACCCCCTTCACTAACCCTCATCCCTCATTATGTATTCATCAGTGACTCTGGCATATGCTTTTGAAAGCAGTAGTGATAAAATAATTCATTTTGGGACAAAAATCACGAAGTTGTCATGCTTTGCACTCACTGGCCTTCTCTCCTCACTGCATTTAGTTTCTGGCCATTTAACACATTATGATATCACATTTTTGCACCTTTCTCTACCACAGTGAAGGATAAACATTTAAGTTTTATTTTTTAAAAAAATATATTGAGAGTCCCACAAGGGACACAAAGGCTGCCAGGAGCCACATTACGGTTGCCACCTCCAGGTTGAGAAATGCCTGTAAACTTGGGAGGGGAGCCTGGGGAAGCGATGGAGTTTGGGAAAGGATGGGAGCTCGGCAGGGATGCGATGCCAAGTCCACCCCTCTTAGGGTTGCCAGGTCTCCCCTTGCCACTGGCAGGGGATGGGGAAGTAGGGATGCCA
Organism: Lepidodactylus listeri; assembly: GCA_029233225.1. Taxonomy (NCBI): domain Eukaryota; kingdom Metazoa; phylum Chordata; class Lepidosauria; order Squamata; family Gekkonidae; genus Lepidodactylus; species Lepidodactylus listeri. The sequence continues at coordinate 57,127,500 of JARCFY010000012.1, forward strand.
GATCCAAGCTAGGAAACTCCTGGAGATTTGGGCATGGGACCTGGGGAGGACTGGGACCTCAGTGGGGTACAGTGCCATAGAGTCCACCCTCCAAGGCATCAATTTTATCCAGGGGAATGGATCCCTCGAGTCTGGAAATGAGCTGTAATTCTGGGTAATGTTGCTAGGTCTAACTATCATGTTGGCAGGGGAGGGAGACGGTCTTTCTGGGAGTGGGGGCAGGGCACCCCAATGTGCTGACATCACACGGAAGTGACATCATCCATCAGCAACACTGCATAATGACACTCTTGGTTTGGGGCAAAACTCTATTGTAAAATCGCCCTCAAACCATAGAGTTTTGTCAAAAAAAACCCCAGAACATTGCCATGTGATGTCACCGACGTGATGACATCACTTCTGTGTGATGCCAGCATGTTGCATTACAGGGCAGGATTCCCCCCACCAGTCAGCTGGCTGACGGTAGGCAGGAGTAAAAAAACCCAGAGGATCCCCTGCCCCCAACTGGCATCCCTAATTCTAAGGGATCAGCAGGTCCCTCCTGGAGTTTGGCATCCCTAACCCCTCTGAAGCTGCTATTTTCTCCATGGGAACTGGCCTCAGTAGTCTGGAGATCAGTTGTAATTCTGAGAAAACTCCAGGCCACACCTGGAAGTTGACAGCCCTAATCCACATCCTACCTGTAGACCTTAACTAGAAGTGCAAAGAGCATCACAAGTCTTAATATAGAACTAGATACATTAATGTATGAATGTTGATATTTTCACTTGTAGTTATTAGAGTCTTGTTCCCTCCTGAATATGAAACTTGTTTTTTTTCCCCCTTGGGTCTCAAAAAGCCCAGGCCAGGGTTGTGTGGTGATATAGCCAGTAACATTTCCCTTGAGATGAATCCTTAAATGGACTTTGATGGTGCTAGAGACTGATCCATATATTTTGAATCAAGCAGGAATTCCGCCCCCCCCCCCCAAACCTGGTTAGATTGGTGGCAACACTCCTATCATCTTATCTATCTATCATGAGCGGATATTATGTAGGTGGTTTAAAAACTGCAGACTTTATAGATCATAATGGCTAATTTTATTGATACTTTTTAATCAAAAATAGCTGTTTTTCGGTTTCTCTGTTTGAGTTTCCGCATGGGATCCAAAGAATTGGTAAGATTTCTCCAAAGCCCTGAGGGTAAAAAATGAACAACCTGCTAGGCATTTAAATTAAATTACAGATGGACTGTAGTGATTGGAGAATGTGTCTTATTTCATTCCTGGTTTCCTTGTAAGGAAGCCATGTCATTGCTTTTTCATCAGGGCACCTCACTTCTCTTGAGTGACCAAATACATATTAGTTACGGGTAGGCTCTCGGAATTAGATAGACACTGGCAAGCAATTGTTTATTGCTCTCAGGTTTTTCATTCTTTGTGATACCCTACTGGGAGCCTGAAAACACATTTTTATTTCCTTATGATTTTGCCCTTTTCTACTTGAGAAAACATTGATTTTCATTCCCCTCCAGAATGGAACACAAGTCAACATAAATGCCCTTTCTTTCCTTGCCTGTGCATCCGCATCGTTAGTATCAGGCTAAGGTTGGTTAACCTGGACACTCTTTATAGCTGTGTTAAAGTGAGGAGGACAAAGATGACAGTTCTTCCTTGTGAATCTGCCAGGCCCAACCTGGAGAGCAGCAGGTTCCACGGAAATGTGTGTGTTCCCTACTGACTGGCTGGGACTGGAATAGGATAGAAACTAGGGGCAGAATAGCAGATGAAGTCCCCTTCTCTCTGGGTAATTTTCTCATATTCTTGATTGCCTATCAGCAGGGGTCATTTTGAGCAGGAACGCGCAGGAACACTGTTCCAGGAGTAACAAGCCCAGGAGTGGGCACATATGGTGATGCACTGTGGGAAAAAGCAACAGCACACTTTATGCTTGTTGTAGGGTAGCTTCCTTAAGTGTCTTTAGTCAAAGTGTAAAGCTGGCTCACCAGTTTTGAGTTGGGAAACACTTGGAGATTTTTGGGGTGGAGCCTGAGCGGTGGGTGTTGCCTTCTGACACACTTTATTTATTTATTGGATTTATATTCCGCCTTGCCAGCATTTGCTGGTGATGTCAGGGGGTATGGTATATGCCAGGGGTGGGCAATTGTTTTGGCTCGGGGGCCGCTTTGTGGGAGCGGAGGTTAGCGGAGGGCCGCACCTTTTAAAATGATTGCATTCATTAGTTAACTTTGCATTTCAGAAAAGGTATAAATTGTATCATAAAAATCAATAAATATAAATTCAATAAAATAGTGGTAGTTTTATTCAATTTATTTATTGTACTAATTTCATATCATCTATAGCTGCAAGCACATTTAATTTTAGAATCAGTTTAATGAGACAAATGTACCCTATCACACTTTTCTACAATTTTTTTGAAATGAGGAGTGAGATTACTTGTTGAGATTCTCATCACAGCCTGCAAGTTATTGTCTGTCGAAGAGCATCTATATTTACTTTTGTTAATCTTCATGTCTTGGCGGGCCACAAAAAACTCGGTGGCAGGCCGCATGTGGCCCGTGGGCCGCCATTTGCCCACCCCTGGTATATGCAAATAATTTATGCTAATGAGTTATGCTAATGAGCTCCTGCACCTCTTTTTATATGAAATGACCCCTGCATCAGGCAATCTTGCTGTAGTCCTTCCCACAGTATCCACTTTGCTGCTCACTAAACAGGACTGTGAGTGGCTTCATTTAGAAGCCTACTGGGAGGACTTCTGGTTTCGGTGATCTTATGGTGGAAATGTCCCCGGTCAGCTCCAGGAGACGTGACCTGAACCCAGCGGCTGGGGGGGGTGCCAACTGGATTTCGGCCCCTTGGGAGCCCTTGTAAGGGGCTCCCAGCCTGAAGTGTGAGGAGAAGCCTCTCCCGAGGTCTCAGCCAAGGGATAGAGGCTCTCCTTTGCCATGGCGCCTAATGGTATGAAGAGGTGTACACTGGACAGCAGCAGGGACTAAGACTGAATCAACATGGAAAGCTCCTACTTGAATACACTCAGCAAATCCTGCAAATCCTGTACGTCCCGACCTTGATTCTCCAATCTCAATTTAAAGTGGCGGAGCAGGGGTTTAAATCCCACCCCCGCTCTTTAAACCCGGTGATTCTCTGATTTGATCTGAGGAACTTTGCTAGATGGCTAGTTTTTGAGCAAGTGACTGCAAAATAATCTTAAGTGGTATATAAGTGAACTTTCTTGAACTTTTTAAAAAAACTTTCTGGAACTATAAACAATAAATAATGACTGGATGGGGAGAGAAAATGGCAATGAGAACAAAGCCTTCTCCTAAGATTTCTTCAGCACTTCTGGCAGCTAAGTCTGAAGCTAGTACTAATTTATCTGCTGTGTTAGCTACTGTTTTGCGCCCTCTGATGGAGCAGCTGACTACTGTGAATTCTAAACTGGATATTCTACAGAAATAGATCTCTGATGCCAACACTAGATCAGAACTGACAGCTAAAGAAATGGAAAAAGTTAAAGCCAAGACACAAACCATTAACCAAAGAGTGGAAGTGGTAGAGAAAGAGAGGTCCTCAGACAAAGAACATCTTTTGAGGCTTCAGATGGAAAGGTCAACTTTTTTTAAAGATTTCAAGGCGCCCCTGAACAGAAAGATGAGAATCTCAAGAAGCTGTTAAGTGAAGCATTAGCTTCAATAGCAGGTTTACAGGTGGAATTACTGCAAAGTGAAATGGATATGGTTTACAGAACCTATCCTGAATTTTTGAAGAAAAAAAAAACCTTCCAGGAGAGATTTTGGTGAGATTGTCTAAGAAATCTATCAGAGACGTGGTGCTCAAGGCCACCAACAGGACAACCTTGAAAATCAAAGATCATGAAATTAAAGTGTTAAAAGACATTCCATATGAAATCAGAAAGAAGAGGAAACCTTATAAAACTTTAACCACGTTTTTGCAAGCAATTTCCACCACCTACAGATGGCTTGTACCTGAAGCCTTGGCATTCACTTACAAAGACAAGAAACAAAAGATTGATTCCATGATAAAGGCACAGAAATTCCTGGAACGACATCAGGAGAGAAGAGAGAAGACATCCACAGAGGAAGAACTGGAACATCAAGAAAGTATATATGGACTGGAAAGTTCTGACTCCTCAGCGAGCAGCAAATCTGAAGGAGAAGACTCTGATGCAGAAAAAGGGGCCGCGCCCCCAAAGCCCCAGAAAGCCAAATAGAACTTTTGGAAGAAGCGGAGGAAAGAAGAATGAAAAATCTTTGTTAATTTGAAAGTTTGATGTTTATTTGTATCCCACTTGTTTTGAAAGCAGTTATTTGTCTATTTTACATTTTTAGCGTTATTAGTAGTTAGAAAGCTTAGGATGCCTTGATATATTGATTATTTTCTTGAAGTTACTTGAAGCAATATTAATTGGTATTTAGCAACAGCTTGGTCTCTGTATAGTTAGGGGTAGTTTTTAGTGTTTTAGTTTTTAGTTATAGTGTCTGTAGAAAAAAAAATAAAAAAAAAATGAAAAAGAAGCCTACTGGGAGAAGGTGCAGTTTCTGTCCTCCATAGCTCTGAGAAGAGTACAGTTGGGTCCCGATTTTGTTCAGTTCAGCTGCCCCAAACCCAATTTGATGTGAAACTACCTGTTTTCCATTGTCAGCTCATTCCTTTTGAACTGGGTGCACCGAACACAGCTTCTTCCCAACAAACAGGTGTGCTTACACTGGATGTGTTGGCGTTACATGCTTTAACATCTGGTTTCATCCTGAATTCTGTACTGGTAATGGTGTCAGTATTTGGAAGACAGTTTGTGATGTGTGAAGTTGCAGTAATTTTTTTATCATGGTCGGTCAGGCTGTGCCCCTTAACTCACTGGAGCTCCAGTTATCTCAGAATTTTCCACTCTGCTTTATCTTTATTGTGTTTTAAATGTAATATTCTTATATACGCAGAACACTCTTTTTTTCTGGTTCATTTGTGTTAAGTGTGAGAAAAAGGCTTCTGCATGTCAGATATGTATACTTTTGATATTATGGTTGTAAAAGTACCCATGCAAAGAATATGCCCTGCTATCAGGCATGTAGGTACAAGGGTGTTTTCTTCTCCCTTCTATCCGTTGCTTTTAAATAATGAATAATGGTCTTTATATTTTAAAATGACATTTCAGTGACTGTGCTAGATTGAGCTATATTTCTTCTACACGAGTATATTCGCATGGTGATAAACTACTTATGGAGTTTGCCTTGGGGGTCTGTTTAATATAATGTACTTTAATGTAGAAGAGCTGCTGAAATTTGTCAGACTATTTCCTGGTGCAGTTATGCCTATTCTTTTTTTTAATATTAGCATTTTTTTCATATAATGCTTTAAATATCCCCCAAATAAATGAAGCACATATTACTCCTTTGAGGCTCATCTGTTTAAATCGTTGGTGAGTGGGGAACAATATCAGTCCTCTCTCTCTCTCTCTCTCAGGGTTCCTTCTAATATTACCTTTGTAGCACAGAAGCTCCTGCAGCAGGCATCATTTTTCTGTTATGTGTAAAATCTAGGTTGCATAGGAAGAGCCTATGATGGTGCTTAGTCTCACACTGGTAGAATGGTCTCACACTCTCGAGAATGGGTAGCTCTGCCAATGGAAAGAGCTGTGGCATGGCCTTTTCCAGCAAGATCTTGATCTGAAGGATGGCCACAAACTTGGCTGGTTTTAAAGGGGGATTGGACAAATTCATGGGGGATATGCCCATCAGTGTCTATTAGCCATAATGGCTAAATTGGATCTGCATGTCAACAAGCTGTGTGCCTTTGAAGGCTGGTTGTTTGGTTCTTGTCCCCCAAGGAGTAGCATTTTGGGCTGCAGCTGGAGGGGGGCATGAAGTATAGCTCTGCTGATGGAAATCCCTTCAAACAGGAGAAATTTGCTGCGGGATCCAAGACAGGATCAGTTGCACTCTAGCTTAATGTTGCTATCTAGTGTTCAGCCAGATGAAATATGGAACAGTGACAGAGGTTCTTGTTTAAATATTGCAAATGGATCCCAGCTTGCCCTTGAACATCAGATGAAGGTGGTACTTTTAGCTGAATTGAATGTACACATGTTTTGGTTTTTCTAATTTTACATTTCCGTTGAAGTTTAGGACGATGTTAGCAACAGAAAAGCAGCGCAAAATGTAAATGGCTTGGCTATTTCTTACAGGTATTATTTACATAATATAATAAGCTAATTAAATGCCAGGCCATTTGTAACACAAAACTCAAATGAATTGAATAGGTCAAAAGAAACAGCGATTAGTTATGCATGTATAATTTGTTTAAATTCATATTTAGAAAAAGGAAATGTCATCTCAGGTCAGCATTTTATTGCTAATTACTTTTTTGTACTAATTTATCAGCACAATTTCTGAAATCAAACCAAACATTTCTTATTACACTTTACTTTGTTAAAGTTTAAAGTGCAGTTATTTTAGTTACGTCTGAGTACTCAAGAGCAAAATCTGTATCAGCAAAAACTGGACACCATAATAATGTTTCAGATTTTGGAAACTTTGTTTGTCGACCCCTTCAACATTGCCAGAATGAGCCATGCTGTACCCAATGCTGCCACCACCATGCAAGTCCAGGCTGGCCACACCTTGTCCAGCACCATCAGTGCCCCCAGCTGCAAAACCTCCACTGTGGATGAAGCCATCAAGAGCTGAGAGGATGATTTGTCTTTCCTGGTCTGAGAAGTGGAGGCTGTGTGGACTGAAAATCTGAAAGTCTTATTGAGGACTGCAAGTAAGCCATGCCATAGCTAATTCTGTTAGAGTTGCCAATTCCACCTGAAAAATTCCTGGAGATTTGGAAGGTTCCTGGGTGAAACATTGTGAAATCTCTGGGTCAACTTATTGTTTAAGACTGGTACTTAACAGTAGAATCAGAGTTAACCTACCTGATGTACTGCACTGGATTCTCCTGTAGAACTTACCAGTTGAATTTTCACCTGTAAAATTGGAGTTAACTGACCTGATGTACTGCACTGGGCTTCCCTGCTGAATTTACCTGTTGTGTTTGTTGTGAATTCAGGCGTTCCTGTTGTGAAAATTATTGAGGTCTTGTATATTTAAGCTTAAATTAGATACTTTTTGATGTGAGATGGAATATATTATATAGGGGAACTATATGGTTGATAATAGAGATAGAAATTAGGTGTTTCATTGGATTTTATAGATATTGAATCACACAGGATATAGTTTATTAAAATCTTTATTATATTTTGCATATTTTGTATGCACAGTGTGTTTTGTATCATTAATTTCTTCCAAGGGGACTGATCTTGGTAGTCTGGAGATCAGCTTCGTGTCAGAGGGTAGCAGGAGAACAGCTAGGTATGAGCCCAGTAGCACCTTAGAGACCAACAAGGTTTTCAGGATACGAGCTCTCTAGAGTTGTACTGGACTCATATCTTGTTGGAGATCAATTGTAATTCTGGAAGAATTCCAGGCTTGCCCTGGAGGGTGGCGGCTGGCAGCCCTAGACTGTGTCTGGGAGAGTGACTGAACAGAGGAAGAATAGTTGGTTTTATACCCCACTTGTCTCTACCCTAAGGAATCTCAAAGCAGTTTACAATCTCCTTCCCTTCCTCTTCCCACAACAGTCAGCTTGTGAGGTAGGTGGGGCTGAGAGTATTCTGAGAGAGCCATGACTGGCCCAAGGTCACCCAGCAGGCTTCATGTGGAGGGGTAGTGAATCAAGCCCGGTTCTCCAAATTAGAGTCTGCCACTCTTAACCACTACATCATGCTGGCTCTGAACAGAGTGCCTCTCCCCACCCCCATTCAGGGCTACCTGACCATCATTCCAGTATACCTAAATCAAATGGCCAAACAACCAGATTAACACAGGCTGAGGAAGAGTCAGTTGAACAGCTTCTGTGAAGTGCATGGTCCTAGAAGGAAGACAGACAGACTCTAGGCTTCCCTTTTGGTGTCCCTAAAAATGTCTATTTCAAACTCAAGGAGACTATGTGATGAATTTACAGAGAAAGAAGGGGCAAATTAAGCAGGGCAACATGCATGCTTACATGAAAGGGCCCTTCATTAGAAGGCAATGGTTGTTTTGTGTTCCAGACCATGGGGGAAAAGACAGGAATTATTGTGGACAAAAAATGATACATATTCCAAACAAAACCCAACACTGCTCCTGTGTTTTCCAGAGATGCATTCAAGAAACACCTAGAAAAAACAACCCCACAAAAGGAATTATTTAATTTGTATTGTGCATTGAAGCATATATGAAGAACACATGCATGAGAGCTGACATAGTGTGATTATATAATATTTTATATTTGATTGCCAGCAGAACATAGTGATAGAGTGTTAGACTAGGACCTGGGTCAACCAGGTTTGAATCCCTATTCTACAGACCTTGGGCCTATCACAGTCTCCTCAGCCTAACGAACCACATAGGGCAAAGTGGAGGAGGGGAGAAGAATGTGATATATCATTTTGACTTCTCATTAGTGAGAAAAGCCGGATCTAAATTTTAAAAAGATATAAATAAGCACAATGATGACCTTGTAGGAATCTGTTGACAAAGTATTTGAAACAGACCCATTTCTAGTCTGGCCTGGGCAAATTTCAAAACCGGTCGCCAAAGTGAATTTCCCCTTTGTATTTACTTAGATCTTTGGCTATTGTAATGTATCATTTGAACTTGTCCATAATAAATATGCATTATGTTTGGTTTTAACATTTAGGAATCATTGAAGAACAGGATTCACTTACAGGTGTTCAGAAGCACTGACTCTTATTTTTATCCATACACAAGAAGGTGGTCTTCTGACTCTTGTGTGTGCTTGAGGTCCAGAGCAAGAGTATAGAAAATGATGAGCCTATGTAGAATTAATCCCTCTCCAATAATTAAGCTGATTTTTTTTACAATAGATCAGTTTAATTAAATAAGCCATTATGCTGTGTGTGCGTGTGCATGTTTTCATGTGTTTCCTAATTTCCCCCCCCATTCTGCAATTATGCAAAATGAGGAAAAAATCAAAGCAAAATGCTCTTTTATCAGTGTGTCTAGAGAAAGAGCAAGAGTTCTTTCAAGATTGCTAGCCAAGATACTCTTGTCTACGTTTCATTTCAGGACATGTATCTGTGGTTGCGACTGGATCAGCACTTTTCTAGCCGAGCAGGCAACCTAGTAGGCTCTCTAATTCAATCAAGTTTCTACAGCTGGACCATTCCTGAAGTGCTTTTGATATTCCCTTGTGCTCTATTCCATGAATTGATTCAATTTAATGTAAAAATAGAAAACAACATGGGTATCAAATTATTAATCTACTTAGTGGAATAATAGGCTTAGTTTTTTTAGCCTGAGTTAGAGCTCCCAGACTGGTCCAACTGAACATCAGAGAAACTAAGACTGCACAAGCTGGTGGCAGTGTAATCATTGTGCTTTGTTTAAATGTTCTTTAGTGTTCTATAAACTTCATCACATCCAAATTCAGTGGAGGTACACTGTACTATATCTGCACATTTTATTCCAATTGAAAAAATGGAAGGTAAACCGACAGCACAATTAGGGCTGCCAAGTCCAACTTGGGAAATATCTGGGGACTTTGGGGGTGGAGCCAGGAGACTTTGGGGGTGGAGCCAGGAGAAAGGAAGTGACATCATTTTGTGATGTCACATCCTGTGATGTTGCTTCCACATGCTGACACATGAACTCATGAAGTTTTTTAATACTGAATCAGGCCATTGGTCCATCAAGGTCAGTATTGACTACTCAGACTGGTAGTGGCTCTCCAGGGTCTCAGGCTGAGATCTTTAATGTCACCTATTACCTGATCCTTTTTTAGCTGAAGAAGCTGATACCTCCTGCATGTCAAGCAGATGCTCTATCACTGAGCAACAGCCCTACTGAATCCTTCCTCATCTCGGCAGAATATGAAGCACTAAGTGCTACACAAGTGCTAAATATGATTTTCATATCATAAGAACAGGAGAGAAGCCACAGTGGATCGGCCCATCCAGTACAGCCCATCCAGTACAACACTGTGTGTCACAACAGTGGCCAAAAATACCAGGTGCCCTCAGGAGGTCCAGCAGCGGGGCCAGAACTCCAGAAGCCCTCCCACTGCTGCCCCCCAAGCACCAAGAATTCAGAGCCTCACTGCCCCAGACAAAGGGTTCCATTTAGACCTTGTGGCTAATAATAGCCACTGATAGACCTCTGCTGGATGGGGACAGAGAGAGACAGACAGACAGAAAAAAGAAAGAGGGAGAGAGAGAAGGGAAAAAAAACTGGCAGAGGCACTTACTTCCATTTAGACCTTGTGGCTATAATAGCCACTGATAGACCTCTGCTGGATGGGGACAGAGAGAGAGGGACAGACAGACAGACAGAAAAAAGAAAGAGGGAGAGAGAATGAAAAGAGCTGGAAGAGAAACTCACCTTGCCAGCCACATGCAAAAGCAGCTCCTTCAGTCCCTCTGGGTGGACCTCTCTTGCTGTGGAAGCTCTCTTGCTGACTTCTTAAAGGGGAAATGTCTGGCGAGGCTTTTTACTGCAGGGCAGGCTCTCTGCAGACATTTCCCTTTTAAGGCAGCCATTTTGTCCCCCCGGTGGGCAACTTTGGAAAAGCGGGAGGGAAGGACTAAAAATCAGTGTTTCCCCCGCCCTACCGGGGGACTTGGCAGCCCTAAGCACAATCCTTAACAGAGTGACACCCTTCTAAACCCATTGACCTCAGTGATCTTTGAGGAGCGTAACTCTGCTTAGGATCCCAGAGTAAAGCTGACTATTTAATTATAGATTTTTCTGGGTTCATTATTAGCAGAAGGATTTGTGCTGCTTGCAGGACAGTAGCATTAAAGGCTATGGGATGTAATTTAGCCAGGGGTTAGTTTGCCATCCATTTCTTGGATTCAGGAAGCCAGAGAATAGATAAAAGCTTTTGATATTCACAAAATTAGAATTTTCATATAGTTTCCCATGGTCTGGACAATTTAGCCAATGACTGAAATTTACTTATATATTATTTGTTTAGAAAATTTACATGTTGCCTCTCCAGAGACCCTCTTAAAGCAACTTACAACATCAAAATAATTATCACTATAAAAACAAGCCAGGGCATAATGATTTTGCAGCCTGAAATGATGTCTGTAAAATGGTCCTCAGGCTAGGAGAGCTGGGGGGGAAATGGAATCTCCTCAAATTAAAAGCCTAGGTAAAAATATTGCCATGGCATGTGAAAGACAGTAAACGCCAATGTGATCCATGTTGTTTTGGAGCTAGAACACTGTAACTCAACCCTGTTCATCACCAGTTGCCTGCTGGAAAATTAGCTTCAAATCATTTGCCTAAAGTGTTTTGAATTCTATGGGAGAAACAGAAAATGTGAATTCTGTCCACACTGTAGGATGTCCAAATATTTATTCTGTTGTTCAGGCCTGGAGAACAAGTTGGCTTCTAGTTCTAATGTGGGTGTTCACCATTTGCCTTCTTCCAGAAGTGAAAAGATTTGTGCATGCAGAACCAGAAAAGAGTATACTTTCCTTCCTTTACAGTTATGAGATGATTTCTGCACATGTGAGAACAGCTGTATTGGCATTCTTAAATCATCAATGTTTGTGAAACTTTCAACACAATTTTTGGCTGCTTCAGGAATAGCTTTGAATTTACTCCTCCATTACCCTGCTTTTTATGGATCCACTTTTTCTGTGATTCCCCCCCCCCCCCTTTGGGTATTAACTTGTAGTTCTCAAGTGTGGAATTCCCAAAATTGAATTTTGTTTCCTGCCACCCTTTAGTGGTGTCAATGTTCCATGTACACCCCACCCCTGCCCTCAAGTCCCCCGAACAACAGATTTTTTTAAAGTGTAGTAGTTGTTGTTTTTTTATAGAAAACTAAACAAACTTTAATACAGTACATCCATGGCATGATTTTTTGTAAACAATGAAATAAGATCAACCAACAGCAGGCAACAGTAAAACAAACAGAGCTAGGGCAGTAATAGAGCCAAGTGATCTTGGCTAGCCCATAGCAGCTGCTTCTTGCAAAATGTGCAGTTCTGTGATCCAGGCTGAAGGATTCCATCCTCTGCAGTTGGGCAAGTGAAGATGCTCAGGGCCCAGCCTTTGAACTTCAGCCTCTTTCAGAAAAGTGTAGATCAGCTCCTCTTGCAAACTTTAATATCATTGCACGTGTACAAAAAAAAGAGCACTGTGTAACACGTGCAGAGTGACTGGATTAAAGGGTAAGATACCAGAAAAGTTTTGAACAAGTGGGGCAAGAGATGTGCAAGTGCTAGTGTTCCCCCAGCAGGCTTTGGGGCAGCACATGCTACAAGGCCTAGCCGTACAGCTCTTTGGAGCCTAGGAGGAAGAATCAGAAAAAAGTCACCCCATTATCTGCATAGGTGTCTGGATAGCAATGCTCTCATTGCAGCATCTCCCAGGCAGGAAGTGGGCAGAACTTGCGCAGAGCAATGGGGGAGTCTTCGCCACCTTTCTTTCCTTCCTCAATGGCATCTAGCAGCTGCTGCACATAAGAGGAACTGCCAATGAGGACATGACCTGTTGCTTGCACTGTAATGAGCATCCAACACAGGGCTTCCTTCATGAGCCTCTTGGCCTCGTAGCAATACATGTCATAGGAGATGCTGTATGCACCATACAGTGTGGCTTTGAAATTCAGGCCACCAATGAAGTCCTCTGGATTGGTCTTGTATTGGTCGAAGGTCACACAGGCCACATCATACCTGAGGTGAGGTTTGTGGGTAGGGGCAAGCTGGTAGCCTGCAGTTTGCACTGGATACCAGGATTGTCCTTTGGTCAGCACCAGGAACACTGTGCCTTCCTGCAGTGTTTAGAAGAAGTCCTCTGTTTCAACAATGGTGCCATCATCGTCCAGGACAAAGGTGATGGTCCCTACAACTGGCAAGATGTACCTTCTCAAGCAGGTCCCTTAAGCACTCTGCAATGATCCTATTGTGTAAGGTGTGGTCCCAGTTGCTCATTCAATAAGGCCGGGCATGAGGAACAGGCATGGTACATTGCTTTGGGGTCACAGAGGTGGAATCAGTAGACATGCATGTAGTGTTGCCAGCCTCCAGGTGGGACCTGGAGATCTCCCGCTTTTACAACTGATCTCCAGCTGATAGAGATCAGCTCCCCTGGAGAAAATGGCTGCTTTGAATAGTGGACTTTATGGCATTATACCATGTTGAGTCTCCTCCCCTCCCCAAACCCCACCCTCTCCTGGATTCACCCCCAAAGCCTCCAACTATTTTCCAGACTTGGCAACTCTACATACACGTGGACAAAAATCGTGAGGAGAGAAAGCTCAGAGTTTTCTTGGCTTAATCCATTTTTGCAAGCAATCTGTCCAATGACTCAAGACCTCTGTGCCCCTCTGCCTCTTGTAAAATATAGTTTTGATTGTGTTACAATGCTGGTTGTTTTTACTTAATAATATTGCTGCGTTATAACACAGGGACAAAATGAGCAATGAGGTTTAACGTAGCTTTCTCCATGCAATTACCCGTCCATCCAGGGGTCCTTTCATAGAAAAAGAGGTTCAGGAGCTCATTAGCATAACTCATTAGCATTACTTATTTGCATATGCTACACCACCTGACATCACCAGAAGTATATCAGAAGGCAAGAAAGAAAGGAGAGAGAGAAAGAAAGAAAGAAAGAAAGAAAGAAAGAAAGAAAGAAAGAAAGAAAGAAAGAAAGAAAGAAAGAAAGAAAGAAAGAAAGAAAGAAAGAAAGAAAGAAAGAAAGAACTGGCAGAGAGGGGATAAGGGGTGCTGCAAAGTCGAAGCATCAGCGGGGGATTCAACTCTCTGGGAAACAATGGAAACAGTGGAAAAGGTCTCAGGCCTTGAGTCAACAGTGAGTCTTGAATGCTTGGTGGTGGGGGACACACCATCAAGATACCCTGGCTGAGAGAGAACCTAAAAGACAGTAAGCCAGACCAACAAAGAAGCCTCTTAAACAACAGCAGGCATAATATGATAAGGGCTGATCAGATCACAAGGTGATCATCTTGTGGCTGAGCACTGTCACTCGTTTGTTATTGCCAATGCCAACCCTACTCCCAGGATCTTGTTTGATAAGTTGGTAAGGGGAAAGCCTGTTTGTGGCTCTGACAATAAATAAAATAGTAGCTTTTTGTTTGGTCAGCTAAAGTAAAGAGGTGATTGCTCTGTTCCTTCCAGTGACTGCACTACAGAAATTCTGCATCATAACCATTGCCTCTCCAATTCTCTTACTCCTCTTCCTTCGGTTACTGAGCCTTTTAATGCTTTAATATGACAGTTCCACCGTAGTGCCTAAATAACTATTCGACAAAGAAACAATGCTTATTTCTTTTAGGCAAAGTGAATATCTATTTCCTTATGATCCTAGCATTTCAGATCCTGTCTTAAGGTCCACCATCCTTCCTTTCAGCACATTGCATGAAATGTTCATGGTCTATGGTGCTTGGGTGCAGTTTTGTTTGTGTGTGTGTGTGGAGGGAGGGGGAATCAAGCTATATCTTTTAAATTATACCACCAAGCTTAGATTACTAAAAATGCATATGTATGGAAATAAGAAGGAAGCAATGGACGGAATAAAGCAAAATGTAATATTGCTGCTCTGATGCAATCTATGTCAGTAAACTGTTTCTACTTCTTTTCTGCTCCAGAGCAGAAAGGAAGTAATGACTTAAATGGCTTAAATGTATGAAACTGATGTGAATTTTTATACAAAATCCTATGGATTTTTGAAATCCTTTACTGTTTGCCCTCTGCCTAAAAAGTTTTCTGGTGTTCTTACAATGTGGGTACGCTTCTCTTTTTCCTTGCATAATAAATTTGCGTGAAAGGCCATCCTGACCTTTCACAGTGAAAGCTGCTGTATTCTGAAGTAAGTAGCGGCTCTGTTCCAACTTGGCTGAGTGCGTGTTCATTAGCATGCATGAAAATTCTGCAAATTAAGTTAAATAAAACTGGTAATTGCACTATTTGACTGCGTGATTCTGAAGCCGTGTGCTTTCATCAGTGGTTGTCGGGAAACAGAGTGCAAATTTACTCAGCAGATTTGAGCTGCAAAGTTCGGCCAGTTCTCCGCATTTAAGCATACCGTGAGAGCACAAAGTCACTCTTGTGTTTCCGCAATGGCTAATGGAAATCCTGGCGTGAATTAATGTGTATGTGTGTGAGTGGCCCAATGTAGCTGTTAGGTGCATTGACCAACAGTAAAATATAGACCTTCTTAATTTTTGGAGTGACCGACATGCTGTATGAATTGGAGCTGCTAAACATTTTTAACAGGAAAGAGAAACTGCTGAGCTGGATGAGATCCAGATATCCTATACATACAGTGTTCTAGATAGATGCCCATCTAACTTACAAAGCCCCTAAAAGGAAATGGACTCCCTTATTATATCATTGAATGTTAGCCTTAAGGTTTTCTCTCAGTAGTTTCTTATTGCTACCCCCATTTTTATTTTTTAAAACGTTAGGCAAAATTGTCCTTACTGGGTACCTTGGTCTCTCAGGCTCCACATGAAAGTCACAGGCCCATTTTTAAAATCCAGGTATATAATATAAAGGGGTGTATGAGTGTGTATATCTGCTGAGGCTCCGGTTTATGTACTCCCAGTTTGCAAACAAATATACTATTGAGTTCTTCACCATTACGGATTTTGTACACCTCTTGTGTACCATCTGATATAATTAAGAAGTTTGTCTCCTCTTTGTTTATGTGCTATATACAGGATCCCATGAGATGGGGGCAAAAAAGAATTGCTTCCCCTTTCCAAATGGTGGTAGGTAGGGAGTTCTCATCATTCCCTTAATGCCCGTGCAGCTTTGTACACCCACCTCCCCATATAGGCTACTTCTCTATTGCACTGGTTCAGCGCATCAGCAGTGTGGTATTTGACAAAGCACATGTCCCTGATGGACTGAGGCAGTTTGATGCGGAAAGGAAGGTGACTTTGTACTTATACAGGGAAAGAGGTGAAAATCTGCATAGTGGAAGTAGGTTTGGTTTTTGTTGTTTTTACCTTTGCTACATTCCCCTTGTGTTGTTGTAGAAGACAATGAGGACTTAATGTCATACCAGTCAGTATTCCTCATTGGGATTTTGTGTCAATTAAGTTCCACATAGTAGGATTTGGAAAAATAAATGCCCTCTTTAAGCATATGCAATACATTTTACAGGAAGGAAAAGAAATGGGTAACTTTTTGACCAGAGCATAAGTTTCCACATCAAATATCTTGGATGCAAACTGTTTTTGTTTAACAATTATATGATAAATCTATTTATTTATTTAAAATATTTATATGCCCGTGTTTCTCCTGAGCATCTTAGGACCCAAGGCGGGTAAATCTGAAATGCGTAATGTTTGCTTGCAGAAAGCATGGATGATGTAAAGACCACCTGTCTTCTTGAAAATAGGATTTCAGAGCTCTGTTGAGAGTTGCTTCTACAAAGGCATTTGTGAACAAGAATTAATGTGATCCTAACCCTGTACACAGGTGATCTGTTGTCTACACAAATGCATGAAAACCTGATGGACTATAATTTTCTTAAGTTTACACAGGCAGCAATTTATACACACTTAGCATTGT
Organism: Lepidodactylus listeri; assembly: GCA_029233225.1. Classification (NCBI taxonomy): domain Eukaryota; kingdom Metazoa; phylum Chordata; class Lepidosauria; order Squamata; family Gekkonidae; genus Lepidodactylus; species Lepidodactylus listeri. Next base: position 57,144,116 of record JARCFY010000012.1, read on the forward strand.
CACACCTGTTATCTACATGTCTATTTAATGTCAGTCAACAAAAGGAGTGATATAATGAACAAACAAGAGCCAGTAAAATATAGTGGTTACAGTGCCAGACTAGGATCTAGGAGCCCAGGTATCAACTCCCACTCTTCCATGGAAGCTCACTTGGAACTTTGGACTAGTCACACCCTCTCAGTAAAAGCTACCTTGCAGGATGGTTGTTCTGAGGATAAAATGGAGGACCAGAGACAGGTGTTAGACACCCCCTTGCATCCCCATTGGGAGATGAGCAGGGTATAAATATATCAAATAAGAATAAATATATAATAATTGGCCCTTAGATTTTAAGTCTGTTCACCAGTTTGGATGCAAAAGACCTTGGTTCAAACCTTTATTTAATCATTGGGTGGCCTTTGACTAGCTAGACATCTTCTGCTAGTTATACTTCGAAGAACTGTTGTAATGATAAAATGAGATGAGGCTAAAAATCTTGGCACTAAAGAGTAGTCAATGACAATAATAACAATAAAAAATGACCATCTTATCTATTCTAAGACTTGGTTATGTTTATTGGGGAAATAAAGAGGAAATCCATTTATACCAGGAAAGCTATTTTCTGTCCATTATTCCCTTTTCTGTGAAAAGTATAGAAATGTGCTCCATCTAGAGGGACTTGAGTAATCCTTTACAACAACAACAAGAACAAAATGGCTACCCATTTTTAATGTACATAAGTTATTCTCCACGTGCATGGTCACTCTTCTTGCTCTTCTCTGAAGCCTGGTAATAGAGCAGATTTTGTTTGAATTCACTGCCGCTAAAGTACTTTATTCCATCTGCTGGTTTTTCTGTTCCATCTGAAATGACAGGCAATTCGGGTGTTTCCTGTTTGCAGCTATTTAGTGCTGGATCTGTGCTTAAGAGGCAAATCCATATGGATCAGCAGGACTGAGGCTCAGGCACTACTCCCAGTGGAAATACAGTTTTCAAGTGAGCTCAGGCAGCTTTCAAAGCAATTCTACTGCTGTAGAAACAGTAAAGTGTCCATTATTTCACAGACCCCATCTGTTAACAGTGCATTAAAACAGAAAAGGCATAGAGGGGGGCATCTTGGCTCTTGCTGGAGAATAAGCTATTGAGTTGGCTTGGTGGTAGTGCTTCACAATTCTCCAGCAACCTGGGGTATGGAAACATGATACGTATTACAGGATCTTCTCTAGGTCTGTGAACTTTTTTTTTTTTGCAGGTTTCCTGTGGCTTTAACAGCTGCCTTATAGGCAAAAATTTAATAGATGATATTAAAGATGCAACTGGATGCAATGCTAAAGATTCACAACTGGATCTCGCATCTCTTAATAGCAGCCCGTTTCTCTTTGTGCTCTTTCCTGATAGGGGAAATATCTATTTTCACAGGTATATGTTCCTTCCTGGGGCTGATGATAATGGCCCCAGGTAGCCTCACTGACATCCTGATCAAAATGGTGAGCTCTACAATAGCTATTTTGAGAAGTTTTAAAAGGCGAAAGTAGCAGTGGTGTGCTTGGTATCTATTTAGATTGAGTCCATGATGGTACTAGGGACGGAGGAGCAACCCTCCAAATCACTTTCTGGCTGTCATCTCCACGCCCCTCCCCACCATTACCACTGTCCTGCAGCTCTTTTGTAAACTCTGCTGGTGTTTAAGCAGCTGTTGACTTGGAAGACTGGGATGGGCATTGAGCCAGTGTTGCCAAGTCCCTGCCAGGGGCGGGGCATTCCCTGGCTCCCATTTCTTGCCACTTCTTGGAGCATCAGCAGGAGAAAAAGTAAAAATGGCTGTTAAGCACTCTCTAGGTTTTACAACAATTCTCAAAGAGTTTACAGCAATTCTCAGCAAAGTTTACAGCAATTCTCAAAGAGGTTTCCTCCAGGAGTGATGACATACCACTGGCCTATGGCTGCCCTCTGTGTCCCTACCCCCTGGCAACCCTAACACAGAGGAAGAACTTAATCCCAAAAATTATTATAAGGAAAACAGATTGTTCACCAGATGTTCATGTTCTAAAATACGGCATCAAAATAAATTGAGTTGTCCCCCCAGACTTCTTTTTATTAACATAAAGTTTTCATAATGAACTGTTAAGTTACAGGGGACATCAAAGTATGGTATGCTGTATCTGAAAGACTTTATGGCCCAAGACTTGCTTTTAACAAATAAAAAGAAAATGGTCACATTATTCTTGTCACATATAATACACTTTTTGGGAGGAGGGGAGATTTGCAGCACAGCACAGTGCCAAATTTGCCCCATCTATGCTGCTGGGTCTATTAATGATGTCTGTCCCATTGTAGGAAAAGGCTACCCACATCCCTGAGAATTTACAGCAGTACACTGGAGAATACACATGAAGTGTTTTCCTTGTGAAGTAGAAAATGTTAACATGCTGTAAGCTACAAAACATTGATACAATATTTATGTTGCTTCACATGCTACTGATAGTTATAAGCTCAATATAAGAGCCTCACGTTTTAAATTTAAAGCTCCTTGTATGGGAAAGTGTGTAAAATGTGCTATCTGAGGAATTCCCTTGAAGCATTTTGCCACATTTTTACCTCCTTTGGAATCCCTCAGATGTTCCTGTGGAAGAGAAGCCTTCACATTTACTCTGAATTTTCCCATCTTAAAATCCACCTTGGGTTGTGCTGAACTCCTCAAGACATTTTGCTGACAAACCATTTTATCTTCCCTGCAATGTTTTATAAGGTGAGAATGAACTCCAAATTCTCTTTAAATATCGTTCTGGTCCCAGGTCACTTCTGCTACTCCCAGGGGCCGTCATTCCACTCTGGGGGCTGTCATTGCAGTCCCAGAACACTTCTGCTACTCCCAGGGACCGTCAGTCCAGTCTGGGGGTCATCATTCCAGCTCCAGAGCAGTCCTTTTGGCCCCAGAGACCTTCATCCAAAATCAGTTCCGCATTTGTGTTGCAACTTTTTTTGTGCTGTAATGTATTTCAATGGAGCCAGTGCAAGTCTATTGGCATTCCTGGCTCCCATTATATCCAGTGGGTCTTAAAGCCTCTCCCATTGTTCCCAAAGGGCAATCCTGTCCTTTGTTTTAGTGTATTTTGCAACAAATATAACAAATATTCCCAAGCGTGCAGGAACAAATGCTGTGTACAGACTGTGAAGGGAAAGCTGGGGAGAGAGGAAGTGGGAGAGAGGCAGGGATGGGTAGAGGGGAGCTGGGAAAGAGGCAACCACTCTCCCCTTCAGCTAATTCCTCCATTCTCCCTCTTTCACTCTCAAGGAACTGCCACTGTGAGTGGGTCCACTGGCAGCTGTTGTTGGTCATCAAGTGACCACCTAAGCCTACTCATGATGCTGGTTGTGACCCACTAGCAGAATATAGCAACAGAAGGAGACAAATGAATCTCCCTGGGAAGACAGTTCTAGAGCAGGGGTGTCAAACATGTGGCCCGGGGGACAGATCAGGCCCCCAGAGGGCTTCAGTCAGGCCCGCAAGGGATTGGCTGTCTCCTGCTTCTTCCTCCAGTTCTGCTACTGCTGTTATATCATAGCTTGCTTTCCTAGACTCTCTCAATTGCTCAGGAGAGATAGATAGGCAAGCTTCTGCTTCCTGCACTGGGCTGAGGCTCTTCCCCCTCCCAGATTGCTACAGCACAGACATTTTGATGCAGTAATTCAGCGCAAGAAGTGTCAGTTATCAGAGACTATTTTAAATAAATAAAATATTGCAAGAATGCTAGTGTTTCAGGCATGTTTTTATTTTAAGTTAAAAAAATCTTTGTGTTTGTGTTCTTCATAAAGTTTTTATCTCCACTACCTAGCATTACATTTTATGACACACATGGCCTGGCCCGACAAAGTCCAATTTATGTCAAATCCGGCCCTCCATAACAAATGAGTTCAACACCCCTGTTCTAGAGCTTTGGTGCCATGAACGAGAAGACCCTCTCCCATGTTGTCATGTGCCTCATCTCAGAAGGTGGGGGAACGTGAAGCAGGGCCTCTGAAGATGACTGCAATGATCAGGTGGGTTCAAGGGATTTGGTGGTCTTTTTGGTAAGTTGGTTCGAAACCTCATTGGGCTTTGAAGGTCAAGACCAGCACCTTGCATCGTGCCCAGAAACAAGCTGGAAGCTAATGAAGATGGGCCAAGTCTGTGATTTGGTCCCTACAACCCACTCCAGTCAATGTCCTGGCTATAGTGTTCTGTATTGATTAGGGATGCCAGTCCCCAGGTGGGGGACCCCCCGATTTTGAGGGCTCCTGCTCACCATCGGCTGGCTAGCCAGCAGGGAAGTCCCGCCCTCGAGTGGCCTCTGATGGCCACCCCTCTCCCTCCTCTCTTGCAAGATTTAAAGGACCCTCCAGCTAATCAGCTGGAGCACATGGTCTGCCGATCAGCTGGAGAGCCCTTTAAAACATGAAGGATAGGAGGGAGGGGGTGGCCACTGGCTGCACACCTGAACTACAAGCAGCAAACTCACTGCTTGCAGTTCAGGCATGTGCAACCTGTTTGTGAAAGGCATTTAAAGGGGCCCTTTAAATGCTTTTTACAAGTGAGGATCACCAGCGCCTGAGCTCCAAGTGGCGAATTCATCGCTTGCATTTCAGGGTGCCTCCCTAATGTGGTGGATGTCACTGCTGTGTGACATCATCGCGTTGGGGACATTCCCACCCCCTCCAGGGATGCCCCCCAAAGTCCCCCACTGGCGGGTGGACAGGACCTGGCAACCCTAGTACCGATTGAAGTTTCTGAATATTTTTCAAGGGCAGCCCCACGTAGAATGCATTTTAATACTGTGATCTAAATGTAACCAGGGCATGCACCACAATGGCCAGATCTTTTCTTCCCAGGAAAGGAAGCTGTTAAAAGGCACTCTTGGCCACAGCTGCCACCTGCTTGTCCAGAGATAGGCCTGGGTCGAAGAGCACCACCAGACTAACAGCCTGTTCCTTCAAGGGGAGTGCATCCCCATCCAGATTGTGTTAGAGTCAGGGCGTACGTCATTAATATCACTCATTGTGTCAGCTATTGTCTCATGGGGATTGTGCAGAGGTCCTTCATACATGATATGTTTGTAGAACTTTACCCATCTTCAGGTGAATACACATACACTGAAAGTCAAGCCTTACAGCATAGTTCCCCCACCCCCATGCATTCATCAGTCTCCAAGGATATGTTGTGTGAAAAGGGCTTTTGAGTCTTAAACAGCTTAAGAATGTTTAATCACCTTGGATCTGGTTGTGCTTATTATAAAATAGCTGCAACTCTAACTCATTCAAAAACATTTACTATCTGAATAAGAGCAAATGAACACGATGGAAGGGAAGCCGGTGCATCCCAGCATGTATGTATGCACCACTTGTTTGTGTAATAAAAAGGGATCCCCAAGACACCTTTGTAAAGCACACTAGAGACTATGATATACCAGAGAGACATGTCAGAGAATGGGGATTGTCTGTGATAAATTCACCACAGCTGTAGCTTATGCATACCAGTTCTGTTGCCTTTCCTTTCTTATTCATTATGTGCCGTGCTGCTGGTGCTGGTGACTTTGGCTCAGATCATCATTCTTCCAGTGAGAGCGGTAGTAGATATTTCCAGGATTAGCATCACATCTATTCAGTGATTGGACAGGCCACACAGAAATCGAAAATCCATTTGCTTAGTGTTACATGGAAGAAACGCATCTTGTTTAAAGTATTAGGAGACTGGGTTAACTGGTGCTTGGAATAAAGAAAATTTTAATGAGGAAACCATTTAAAATATTCTGTCAAATACATTAGCCAAATTTAGACATTAGGAATGGACATTATTTGTGTCTGCTATCTAAACAGTCTTAAAGAAGACATTTATTTTAACATGTAAAACATACTGAAAGTACAGGAAAACATATCTTACACTGTAATCCAAAACAGTCTTACAGCCTTCTAAACCCACTGGAGTTTGGTCAGGACTGCAGTGTAAAATACACAGAGATCTGTGTGGGAAAGGAATTTCAGAACTGGAATCCATTGAGACCTGTGGATATATAGGTGCCTTGAAGCAAATGACTGAAGTTCCCTGAGGATCCATTTTAAGATCTAATTCATTCAACAGTTTTGTTAGGAACTTGGAGAAGGACATTGATAAAATATGTTGTTGACTGATGTGGGAAATAAGGTAGGATTATTTAATAAAAAGTTAACAGATGTTTAATGAAAGTTAACAGTATAAAGTGTATGATCATGATTTTGGGATTTAATAAGCACTTAAGTTATACCTGGTAATTTATCAGTAGGAAATAGCAGAGGAAGAAATAGATCCAGATGGTGATCAAGATTGTTGTGAACTGTCAGTGTAGTACAGCTTCAATTAGAATACATACAATTCTTGGATGAATAATGTTTCTGGAATACTGATTGCTTGAATAACAGTCAGCTTAAATGACCACATTTGCAATACTGTCCCTACTTATTTTATTTCTGAATAAGCCCCACTGAAAACAGTTGATCTTGAGTAAACATGCGTAGGAATGAACTGCAGTTTGTAAAAGCCAGCTTTGCTAAAGCTGTGCATTGTGAACCCAATCTGTTGCTGACCACAAAATCTGAGACAAGATTGCTGAGTTGAGTCTGTCCACGTTTGTTCTTTTGTTTACATGGTTGGCTCTGTCTGTGTCTAAGTCTTGCTTTTGTGCTAATGAATACAGATGTGCTTCTGAAGAAACCCATCTGGTTTTGTGGATCAAATGGGGAAGCACAGATGCTTAAAGCAAATATGGATAAATACACTTTGAAATAACAATTAAAAATGTCCTACGTAAGCAAAACTTGTATAGGTGCATGATGCATTGTCCAGTTTTTTTTGGTTTCCCATCTGCTCACGCCACCTTTTATAAGTAGGTGGAACTTGGAAGATAAATTCTGTACTTAATTTGAATCTTGAATCACCTTTGGAATGTTTTTGATATCCACACTCAATCCAGCTTGAATACTTCCACACTGCCACTTTTGTTGCTCATTTTTCCCTATTGCTTTGGGTGTCCCCCCCTTTTCCACATGTGTTTTGCTCCCCCTGGGACTACTAGAGAAAGCAAAACACATTTTTTTTGGGGGGGGGACCCTGAAGCAATAGGGACAAATGAGTGACAAAAATGACAGTGTGGAAGTGTGACAAAGGATAATCCCTCGCAAACTCCTAGAACTGGTTGTTCTAGTTCAACATAGATACTGAGAAATATAAATTATTATCTCTATTTTACAAGTTGATTCCTCTTTATTTTATTTATTTTATTTTTATCCCACCCTAACCCACAAGTAAGCTCAGGGCAGCTCACAACATGTATGTATAACAATGTAAAAAAATCAAAACATAATATGATAAAAAAAATTAAAATATGAGTCTATACTTAAATCAAAAGATGGCGATAATGCAATTAAAGTGCTCTCAGAAAATTTTTGCCCTGGTAAGGTAAATTTATGGCCAGATCTCTTCCATAGCTTGGGGGTGGGGGGAGCCCTGAAACACCAGCATCCTTTGAAACAAGGTCTTGTTGGTGCAGAGCCCAGACTAAAGAAACCTGTGCCTGGAATCTGAATCGCCCATGACTATACATTAGCTAGGCTTTTTTTTTATTACATTTGTTCTTAAAGCTGGTTGTTATTATTGTTCAACTCAATTGTTGTTTCAACTGCTTCTGAAATACATTTGTGCTGGGATGAAACTCTCAAATATCATTTTGCCTACCCAACAGATCCTTCTGGTCAGATTTCACATAGGTAGGAGAAAGTCCTCTTTTTTTTTTTTTTATAAATTTTTTATTGATTTTTTCTCTATAACTACAACTATAACGCTACAATCTAAGCTACATATACCTTATACAGAGAGTACTTTATCATTTGCTTAATATTACCTTATTACATAATATAACTATGAAGCATTTAGAGCCTTGGATAAATTTCAATTACTTGTTACTGCTACTATAAAAAATATCAAAACTATTTGGCAGGCACGCCCACCTAGAGAAATACGGTTAATTAAACAATTTATACTACATAAGTGCAATGCTTAATAAAACAGTTTAATCACTATTTCTTCTTTCGTCCTCTTCTTGTCTTAACAGTCTCAACTATTTTTGGAGCTGCAGCTCCTTTTTCCGAGTCAGACACTTCTTCTTCACTCTTTGAGCTATCAAATCCATACATGCTTTCTTGCGAGGCCAGTGAACCATCTGAGTCTCTCCCAGTTTTCTGCTCCTTGCTTTTTTCCAGAAATTTTTCCGCTTGTTGAACAGAGTCAATCTTATACTTCTTATCTTTGATGCTGAAGCATAGTCCTTCTGGAGTATTCCAACGATAGATGATAGACTCAGACTGGAGCCAAGATGTCAATTTTCCATAGGCTTTCCTTCTTTTCCTTATTTCAAATGGGATATCCTTCATCACTTTTACTTCTTCTCCCAGGATCTTCAGAGCTGCTTTGTTTGTGGTCCTAAGCACCACGTCTCTTGTAGATTTTTTGGAGAACCTTATCATAATTTCACCAGGCAGGCTTTTCTTTTTAGTATAATCTGGATAGGTTCTGTAAACCATATCCATATCGCTTTTTATGAGAAAGTCCTCTTTTTGATAGCCAGGTGTGGTCCCAGCCTCGGGAGATGAGAATCCAAATTCAGGCTTGTGTTTCGATAGCTGTAGCTTTGTGTTGTCTCCCTATCTGCATCAAGCTACAAGAATGCATGGTTCTGCACCATCACAATGGCTCATGTACCTCAACCATTTGAATCTTGCCTTATTCACTGGGCAGTGAAATATGTTTTTCAGATGCTAGATATATCTGAGGGAAGTTAGCAGTACAGCATCATATTACTAGATGCAAAGTTGAATTGTATCAAAATACGTGGGTTTCTTTACCCTATCACAAACACTAAAATGGATTGCTCACGTGCCATTTTGGTTTTCAAGGAATCTCTAAAAATCTGTGTTAATTTTTCCATAGATGTGTATATATGGTTTATAGAAAGTTAACTGACAATAGTTTAGGAAGTCGAAAATGGCACCTTGTCTAAAAGAGGCTGCATGACATTAGTAATAGGTACCCAGATGTCAGAATCCTTGCCAAGAATCCTGATTTCTCTGTGGCTCATATTTTAAATAGCATGCTGCAAGAAGGGGGGGGGGAGGCTGAGAAAGGTATGCAAAGATCATGAAAAGTGATACTATAAAACATCAGGCTTTAAAATGTTTGTAGGAAGTGTTCTGTGGGATTAGGCTGCCTTCATAAAAATGCTGCTGGCATAAAGAGACTAATTCCAGCTTTAACAGAAGCGGTTTGGGGAAGTATGTTCTGGTATTAAGGGGCAAAGCTTGTTTGCCTTAGGTATGGAGGAAGGATACGGTTCACAGGCCTGAAAATGTAGTGAAGTGCATGGAGTTTTGTAGTGGGCATTGATAATGCTTAGCATTGGTGAAGTACTGGCTACCTGCTGCTACTTGCATAGCAAAAACCGGGGTAGAAGTTTCTTACTCTTGAGAGCTTCTCCGACATCTCCATTTCTTTTGAGTTTTTCCCCTGCTTATTTTGTTGTTGTTATTGTGACCAGATGCTTTATAACAGTTCTATTTTGCAAACAATGATGGCTGTGTAAAATGTGGTCTTCCCTGGCATCTGAGAGATGCTGGACTTCTAATGCATATGCCAGCTTGGTATAGTGGTCAGGAGTGTGGACTCTAATCTGGGAGAACCGGGTTTGATTCACATGCAGCTGCAGGGTGACCTTGTGTCAGTCACAGTTCTCTCAGAGCTGTTCTCTCAAGAGCAGTTCTCTCAGCCCCACCTACCTCACAAAGTGTCTGTTGTGGGAAGAGGAAGGGAAGGGGATTGGAAGCTGCTCTGAGACTCCAAGTGAAGGAGTCTTTTTCCTCTTTTTCTCTGTCTCCTCCTCCTTCTCCTCCTCTTCCTCTTCCTCCTCCTCCTCCTCCCTGAGTTACAAAACCTTGCCAACTGATTGGCTTCAGTGAACATTTTTTTCTAGTACAAAGATGATAAATTGTTTTGTTTTCTAAATGAAAGAAGTTATTTTCGTTGGTTTCCTAATGCTTGAAATAGTTTTCTTGAATGGGCTGGGAAATAGTTTCTTTGAATTGTCATCTGTGCTGCAAAATGTACTGCTCAGATATGCCAGAGGTATAGGAGGAAAAAGAAAAGAAGTTTGTAGAGTCTGAAATTTATATCCCTGGTTTCTAGGTCTGGAGATTGTCACCGTGACAATCTTTTGCCTCTGAACTATAAGGCTGATCTCTGCTGTTCACCCTTCTTTGAGTCATTCTTACCGTACTTAGATTTTCACCCAAATGTTGTTGGTAATTAAGGCTGAGCCTTACCTCATACTATTTCTACAATCAAAAATGGCTTCTCAGACTCTATAAGCCCTAGTAAAAAAATGACATGCACGGATAGAGCATGTTTTTCCCTACCAGGGCTTAATGGAAACTGCTAGGCGTAATTTAAAATCAGGGCACTGGTGCAGGTGCTGCTGCTGTCCTGATCCCCGTTGCTCTTGTACACATCTGTGGACACATAGAGCTGCTTTCTATGTAATCAGACCATTGATCTCTCAAAGTCAGTACTGAAAACTCTGCCTAGCAGCAGCTGTTAGGTCCTCAAGCGGAGCTCTTTTACTTCAAAGCTGAGCTGGCAACTCTGAGGCGTTTCTGGGGGGCATGGAATTTGGGGAGGTTGGCCAGGCTAGCGTGGCAATGTCACTTCTGGGAGAACACCTGGAAGTGATGTCACTACATTCCCCTATGTGCTACTCTAGGAACTCCCCATTAGGGAAAATGCCTTGAGCAGTGTGTCTACAACATCGCCCCTCCCCCCGCTTTTTCCTTCAGGAAGAACAAGGAAAATCTGTCGGGAGGTTGCCATGACAAGCAACCTATCAAGCCAGTCACCTAACCCTTTTAAATGGACATGTTGGACATTGAACCAGGGATTTTCTGCCTGCAAAGCAGATACTCTACCACTGAACCATAGTCCCCCCCCCCCCTTTAGGACTAAATAACACACTGAGAACTCCAGTCATGGAACTCCAGTGTCATGTGTAGTTTGGTCCTAATTAATTGTTACTAAAAAAAGAAGTTTTTTTTTTTTTAATTACCTGAACTAGGTTGCAAGGGATGCCTGCCAGTTTAGAAAACTTTCCTGCTGGGCTTTTGGGAAGCATTGCAGATCCACAGCAGTTAGACCAAAATCAAACTCTTTATAAGATGCTGACGGGTTAACTGGAGTGGTAAAATCAGTAGTATGACTATATTGAATAGGTCACAACTGTGGTCAGAACACAGACCCCCCCCTCCCCCGTATCTCTTTATCCACCACTGAACTGGAAGCGAAGTGGCCACCATTTGTCCGGCTTGTTTTGTTTGTATTCCTTCGGGTTCCTCTGCCCTACCTGCTGTGGTTAGCAGAAGTTCAGTTGTGTTACAGATCAAGAGGGGAAGGGGGAGGTGGATGGAAAGATTGATGTCTGTGTGTGCGTAAAGCAGAATTAATTGTTAACTCTTCTCCTGTTCAGCAGATTTTTTAAAAGAACCACTATCACCTTCAGCTTATTATTCAGAAACACCCCCCACCCATGTAATGTGTACTGGTAACAGAGCCAATTTTACAGCCATTTTGGAAAGTCATATTGAGAAATCCCTGTGTTTGATACATCTGATAACAAAGTATGATAATGTGGATATTTGAGAAAACCTGATTTCCCCCCAAAGCTTCCTGCTGGAATATTAGGCTCTACTTGCCCATATTTAGACTCTGAAAGAACTTTCTGAAAATGTGGAATAGCCAGCCATGTGATAGTCCCTTTGCACACTATCCCACAGCTTTTTTATTTAGGGAAAATGAATACATTTTTATTTCTACATGTGGTCGCTTGAAAAATTAATCATGAAACAATGCTGTTTGGTTTCTACCAGAATACAGTTTGACGGGAACACATTTGAATTAATCAGTATACTCTAGGAAATAAACACCTATACTTATTGTGTCATTTTAACCTCTTCTTTTAATGACATTTGTGCAGGAAAATAGATATTATGCAATATGATGCCCATTAACTGGGTGTTCATGGTCTGTGATGGATTACTTCAATAGCTAGTATTTACCTACTTCATTAAATGTCCCTTGATAGATAGCTATAAGGGAAGGGACAGAAGAAAGAAGAGCTGTGATATATTTTTTTTTCATTCACAGGAGTGTAGTGCTCTGGGGGTGGGGTTTTTTTCCCCCTTTATTGTCTCAACTTAAACATTTTTAAAATCCTGGACTCTTTCCCCTTGTACTCTTTCTGTCACTGTCAGGCTGGCCAAGTGCCATTTTCATGCCAGTCTCCATGGTAACATCTTTAAGGATAAAATAACAGAAATGTGAGGAAGCTGCTTGCCCACAAAAAAGCTGCCACAGTCTTGGTGCCAGAGCCCTGACTAGACAGAATCCCGAAGCACTTTGCATTCCACAAGGGTTAGGCAGAATACTACAGCTGGTTTCACTTAAAGGGCCAGCAGCTCAGTCCAGCAGAGCTGGAAAACATGTCGTAACTGGTTTTTAAAATACCTAATAGCTATACAAAAAGCCTTTCCCCTTTCCCCTATTGGTTGTTTTGCTTAGTGATGCTTTTTTGTGTATTTCTTAAAGACAACTCCATTTTGACATGACCTACTAACTTTGGTAGTGGTAGACAAATTTTAGCAACCTAGGGACCCCCCATCTTGATTTTTAAAAGGATTGTGTTTGGACTGTCAAGGTTTTCTCTCCTTCCCCACTGATACCCATCATGTACTGTATAGCCCTCTTTCAAAGTGTGTGCAAGCCCCATTAGGACTTCTGTCCTGTGCAGCCATATGAACTACACTTTAAAAGAAAGTTTAAATGGGGGAGGGGGGAAGTATGCATTCTCTTTCCATGACTTGCAAGGATAAAGTAGCTGGGAGATGTTGCTATGTATATTCCAGAAGTCCTTGGTCCATGGTTGCAGAAGGGAAGGTTTAAGAAATAGTTCACTAATAAATTAACCAATACATTTTCTGTTGGTCCCAGCAGTTGGGACTACAACCTACAAGACTAGAGCACATTCTGACTGCTGCCCAAAATGTAATGGTTTGACTCATAGTGATACAGGACTGACCATGCTTAGGTTTGTAAACATGTGTTGAGGAAAAGGTTATAGAGACCTGATATGTTCTGTGATTATCCAATTACCTTGAACCTTATTCAATTACCTTGAAACTTATCCAGTTACCTTGAAACTTATTCAATTACCTTGAAACTTATTCAATTACCTTGGAACTTATTCAATTACCTTATCCAACTGCCTTGTTTGGGCGAGGTCAGAGGTGTGGCTTACCTGTGTATATAAGCAGACCCCCTGACCTCCGTTTTCTTGTGCTTCATCTGAACCTGAAATAAACTTGCTATGCTGAAATCACTTCTACCGGCCTCTCGACTCCAGTACTTTTCAGACCTTAATCCAGAAGGCAGAATTGAGAGGCAGGATTTCCCTATATGAACCTAGAGTGCTTCTTTTGTTTTGTTTTGTTTTTAAAGTGCCAGAGCTTAAATCTGTGTTGCACTGATTTCAACCAATTCTCCCCTTAGGATCTGAGAGAACCCCCAAAAATGTGCTAGCCCAGTACTCAGGTTCTGGTGAACACTATCCCCCCCAAACCCCTGTGAACCTGGATGCCAGTTATGTTCCTCTGTTGCTTTAGGTACCTAAAAACTGGTTGAGCAACAGAAAGCAGATAGTAGGAATAAAGAGACAAGTAAGCAGTGGGGGTTCCACAAGGATTGGTATTGGAACTGATGCGATTTAATTTTTTCATAAATGAATTAAGGTGAGCAATTTTGTGGACAATACCAAATTATTCAGGATGGTGACAGCCACAGTGAATTGTGAAGAACTCTCAAAGGATCTTTCTAGGAACAAAAAATCCTAACTTTTAATATAACTTTATATATGCGGATGAGTTCTACACTGGCTGAGATTGAGAGGGAAAGAGATCTTGGGATTGTTGACTCAGTGTGCAGCAGCAGTGAAAAATGCAAACTCCATGCTAGGAATTATTAGGAAAGGGATTGAAACTAAAAAGAGCAGTACTGTGATGTATACATCTTTGGTACAGCTTCCATTGGAATATTGTGTTTAGTTCTGGTCACTGTATCTCAAAAAGGATATTGGAAAATGTGAAGAAGGTGGTAACCAAAATGATTTAGGTGATAAAGGCATAATATATTAGAGGTTTATAAAATTATGAATACAGTGGGAAAAGTGGACACAGCTTTTTCGCCCCCTCCCATTATACTGGAACTTGGGGGCAATGAAACTGAGGGGAAATATATTCAAAACCTATTAAAGGAAATGCTTCTTTACTCAATCAGTGATTAAATTGTGGAATTCACTGCCACTGGCCTGCCAATAATCATAGCCATTAGCTGAGATGGCTTCAAGAAAGAATGAGAAAAAAATCATGGAGAAGTGGCATGCTTTCAATGGAAGTCCTTCTTTCAGTATTACTAACCTTGGGTCAGTCATAAATTCTTTCAGAGACCTTTCAGTGACCTTGGATCAGTCATAAGTTCTTTCGGAGCTGTTCTCTCAAGTGCAGTTCTTGAGAGAGCTCTCTCAGCCCTACCTACCTCACAGGGTGTCTGTTATGGGGAGGGGAAGGGAAAAGGATTGTAAACTGCTCTGAGACTTCTTCGGGTAGTGAAGGGCGGGGTATAAATCTGATCTCTTCTCTATCTCTCTCTCTTAAAATACTTCAAGGGCTTTTGTAATGCTCCTACACCTCAGAAAGTGATATAAGTGCTATAGTCCTGAACCCAGTACTGATCTAATGGTGGGGGAGTAGCACACTTCAAGAGAAGACATGGGCTGGAGTAGCCAGTCAACCTTTTTTTTAAAAAAGGACAGATGTTCACTCCCAGGGTAGGCACACAGCCTGCAAAGAACAAGCAGCAAAATAGCGTGCAGTGATCCCCGTCCAATGATTTGGCATAGCCACACAATTCTTCTGTGGCCCCAGATGAATGAGTCTTAAATAGTTTCTTCAAAGCTGCTGTCACTGTGTGAAACAATCAGCTGCCTTGACTCTCGTAGCTGGAATGCTTTTGAGGCCTCCCCCCCCCCTTTACAAGGCACACCAAGCATTTCCTCTCCTCTCCTCTCTAACCTGACCCCTCCATGCCCCCATCAGGCTTTGAGCAACTCTGGACTTGATCCATATCACAGTGTCAATGACTGCATTCCTCAACTGCTGTGTCTGTGCAGGAGCTTTGCCTTGTCTAATCTCCCCCCCTTCTCCAAGGCTGGATTCCCCTGTGGAGTGGGCTTCCCTAAGGCATTTTCCACTGCAGGAGGTCACCCATAATTTCGTTCTTAGTTCTGAGGATAGACTAGGGAGGCAGAAAGATTTCTAAACTACAAACATCATTAGGGGTGTCAGTCTATGTGCATATCCTTTGAATTCAGTGGCATTTGCTTCTGATGAATTACAGTGCAATCCTAAACAGAATAACACCCTTGTAGACCATGGACTCCAAAGGTCTTAGAAGGATGTAACTGTGTTTAGGACAGCAGGATTCTAGTGATATAACTGAACTTCATGATGCTATTGCTTTCTCCGATTTCTGTAAAGTGTGTTGAAACTTGGAGTTCTTTAAGGTGGATCTACTGGAGTTGCTAGCTGTGGGTTGGGAAGTTCCTGGAGATCTGAGGGGCGGATCCTGGGGATGTGTGGTTTGAGGAGAGGAGGGACCTCAGCAAGCTTTAAGTCTACCCTCCAAAGCATCCATTTCCTCCAGGGGAACTGATCTCTGTTGTCTGGGGATGAGCTGTAATTCCAGGAGATCTTCAGCCACTCCCTGGAGGCTGGCAACCCTTTGATCTAAAGTAAGGAATTCTTTTCTGTTTGAAACAGGGCCCCTGGTTTGCAGCAGAAAAGCAAGATTCGAGGCCAGCAGCAACTTAAAGACGAACAAGATTTTGAGATTTGACGAAGGGAGCTTTGACTCTGAAAAGTTTACACTTCGAAAATCTTGTTTGTCTTTAAGGTGCTCCTGGACTCAAATCTTGCTCTTTTACTACAGACCAGCATGGCTACCCAAATGAAACTACTTTGCAGTCAGTTTGACTACCAGCAAATGTACCAGCAAATGTTCCTACAGTGTTACAGATCACCTTGGAAGATAGCAAAAATATACAGCTGAGTTGAAGTAAGCTCTGACTCAGTAATAAGGCTAATATTTTTCATGTGAGCTGTTTCTGTATAGACACTAGTAGTTTATTGAATGTGATCATTAAAGTTGTTTCAGAAATGTTAAGCAGACAATTACCATTAAACCCGTTGATATGTCTGCTTAATGTTGTGTAATGTGCCTGAAAGGTTACATGAATTGGTGTTAAAATTAGTAACTTGCAAGGTCAGTCTTTCCCTGACACTGGTGAATAGAAACCGCTCCTTCAGAAGCAATACTTCTCAAATCCATGGGAGCTGATCTTAACAGCTTACCACTAGAACTTTGAGATAAATGGGTAACCATGAACAAAGTGTGGAATCCAGTGGTAGCATATGCAATAAATCAATTTTATTTAGTTTTTATTGAATTTATTTTAATAATCTGGACTATTTATGCTTTATAGTATAAATTTACATACACACACCCGTAAATTAACTATTCTGATGATTTTGTGATAAGTGCAGTCATTAAAATAAAACCATAAAAGAATAAAGCGGGCCACACTGTGAGATGCGTGAACTCTTTTTGCTATGCATTGGAGTAAAAAAAAAAAACTTTTAAAACTGACTGCACCTATTTATAGATTTCTTGTTTCATTCTTGTCCACTGTCCAGTGTTGTTGTTGGTGGGGGAAATGTGTTTCTAAGTTGCAGCTGGTTGACATTTAAAGCAACTTTTGGCTGTTCCAAGCAGGCAGTCGCTTTTATAAACCACTACATCTGGCATTGGACAAAAGCGCGTATAAAGAGGTTATCTTAATTGGACTCTTCGCAGAGTGCCCTTCACAGCAGCTATTAGCAAAATGAGGAGAAGAGGCAGTGAAGTGGTCCTTCACATTCTCTTTCATGGGGATGCATTCTTTCCACAAATATAGAAAAGGCATACCCTTGAAGTCGCCCCCTGTAAATGAGAGCACTCCCTCTCATGTAAATTTATGGAACCTTTCCGATAACAACTGTCCCCTCATTAGAATTTACTGCCATTGAATAATCAAACGCCTGACAGAACTGAATACCTTTTTCCAGGGCAGTGCTGCCACAAACCTTCCTCCCATTCTTGTTTAACTTCAGCGCTATTTCATTTTTACATTGTCAACTCTCATGGTTATGTTAAGACAGCATCAGTCTTTTCCCACTGTGGTTTGCTAGCAATGTGCATCGCAGGCATCTGCTGGTCCCTTTCAGCTGTTGCAGTCACACATTCTTAGGGTTGCCAGGCCATACCTAGCAATGGACAGGAACATGGAGGAGGGTGGGACCATGGGGGTACCATAGATGATGGCATGATGTCACTTCTGGGGGGGGGGGACCCAGAAGTGGTGTCAGTCCTTTCCAGGAATTCCTCTTTAGGAATCCCTAGAGAGGGCCAACATCACTTCTGGTTTTCACCTGATCAAGTGCTACTAATGATCCTTCCAATATGTGTGGTTGCTATATTGACTGAAAGGGGCAGCACACAGCTTTGCATGGGTATGTAGTCTCCCTATCTGCTGCATAAAAATCTGATTGTTAGAAAGCAAATCCTTGGCAGGTCTACTCAGAACTAAGCCCCATTTTATTTAATTGGGCTTACTACCAGAAAAGAGTTCTTAGCATTGCAACCTTGATTTGCTCTGATGTTACGCTGTTCCTGTAAGTGAACCACTAGTACATTGTCAGGCCAGAGTCAGGGAACAAAATCAGCTGCTTAAATTCTGCATCTCTGTCTCTTTATGTCCTTGCCAATAAAGGCCCCACTTTCTTCACTTCTGCAAGTTGGGCAAGAGTAGGAAAAGGGCCAAAGCTATGTCTGATTTCATAGTAGGCTTGCCAACCTCCAGATGGTAGCTGGAGATCTCCTGGGATTACAGCTGCTCGCCAGGTGACAGAGATCAGTTTCCCTAAAGAAAATGGCTGCTTTGGGGGGTAGACTCTGGCATTGTGGCCTGCTGAGGTCCCTGCCCTCTTCGAACCCTGCCCTCCCCAGGCCCCACCCCCAAAATCTCCAGGTATTTCCCACCTTTGAGTTGGCAATTGTATTTCATAGTAACATTGTTGGTCAAATGAATGAATTAATTAGTGCTGCTGATTTTGGCCTTCTCTGAAAATTGGTTGATCTGATGACTGGATATTTTTACTGTTAGAAACAACTGCTGATGCTGAAGATATTTGTACATGAAAACAATTAAACATGCCTTCTGAAAAGCTGTTCTACATTCAAAAGATTTCTTTGGCCATCTAAACCATCTCTTTTTTAAAAGAAACTGTTATTTGTTTTGTCATTGTTGTCACATTAAGAATTAGTAACTGGCCAGGGGAGCCTACTTGACTTGCTTGGTTTTTTTCTCAGGGAACTGGAGCTAGATTTTGTTCCTTGCAGGTGTGTACTGAATCCTGAAAACTATATTAAGAGGAAGATGCTATGTGTGACAGTTAAAATGCACAGCTAAGCATGAAATGGTGCATGCTGGGCAGTAGGAACATGAAAATACTTAACATTAAAAGCATTTTGGAGAGAGCTGTGCCACAGGCTTCTTGGAAGTGTCTTGCAGTGTCATCCTTTGGAGAGCTACTCCATTCAATGACCACATGCTTTGGCTGGACTAACTCTGCATAGAATTGCAATATGAGTGGCTTTGCTCAATTGACATAGTAGGAATGCCATTTTCACTTCACATACTTTGCCCTCCCAGACATCGAATTGTGTGTGTGTGTTTCTAATGGAAAACATATTAGCTATGGGCTTGAGTGCAGTACAACATAGCACAATTAATTGCCAAATCTATCGATATTACTTAGCTATTCTGGCAGTAATAATTGTGTTTATATGTGGTTATCTTGCATGGTTGCCAGCATGAGGCTGGCAACCAGCAGGAAACATCTCCCAAAGTGGGACTTTTTGCCAGCTACACATCTGGCATTAGCCAGAACTAGGGATGGGCACGGATGGGCTCACAAACTAAAGTATGTGATAAATTTTGGGCTGTTTGTGGTTCACAAAGTCAAGTTTGTGGCAGGTCAACTAGCGTGAATATTCCATGAACTTTTAAGCTGTTCGTGGAGGTTCATGCCAGTTAGTGAGTAGAGACATTTCCAGACAGACTATCTCAACTCAATCACATTTTTACATAACTTCAAAGCAGCAACCTGGAGGGCATGTAGAGGAGTATCCGGTGGAGGTCCTCGGTGATTTTGATGTCTCTAGACCACACATGATCCTTTCTATACACTCCTGAACCAGGCAGTCATTTTGACATGCACGAATTCAGGAGGTTCAGGAGTGTATAGAACGGATCCTATATAAACCAGAGACATCAAACGCACAGGGTATCTCTGGCTGACTCTCCTCCACCTGCCCTCCAAGTTTGGCGAAGGTTGGGTTTATGGGGTCTGAGCTGCCTCCCCAAATAAGGTGCCCCCAGGAGCACCTTCTTGGGGGGCATAACTTGGGCCCCATAAATCCAATCCTCACCAAACTTGGAGGGCACATAGAGGAGAGCCAGCCAGAGATCCCTTGCAAGTTTGGTGTCTCTAGCATGCCTGGGGGGCATTATACTGCCCCACTAACCTCACAAACTTCACTAATCCATGAGATGGCTAAACATTCATGAAGTTCCATGGTTCACAAATGCCATGAACCACAAACTGAGCCACATTTTTCCAGTTCGTACCCATCCACAGACAAAACTCCATGATTTAATCATAGAGTTTGTACTAATTACTACAGCATCACAAGAGATGCACTGATGTCATTTTCCCCCTTATTTTCTCCTGCTGCCCACCTGAGCGGTGGCAGGAAGGGCCCAGTGGAGGCAGCAATTCTCCTTCCCCAGCAGTGATATGGCAACTCTAATGTTGTGTGTGTGTGTGTGTGTGTGCACTCATGTATATAAAATGGGACTCTGTGGAAAATGTAGTTTTTCCAACAATGCAAATAGAAAAAAAAATCTCAAAGAAAACCATGTGCATAATTTGGGGTTTCTGAATGAATACTGCCTGACTTGCATTCCTTCCTCCTATTACTAAGAACTGAAGCTTGTGCTGTGTCACAGTGATAATTTTTCTTAGGCTAGCAATCATGTGCTGGATTTTCCTTGTGACCTTGGAATCATGAAGTATTAATGGTTTTTCTGCAAGTAATATACAGACAAGCCGATGGAAATGCAAAACTCATTTCCTTACTTTGCTTTCCCACAATAACCACATTACAAATAATCCACTTGCTCTGGTAAATGGTAAAAGAAGGCATTGTGGGAAAAACAATATCTGATCATCCTTTCAAAACGGCTTTTGTTCTGTCATGCCAGCATTTTGCTTTCCTGCTAAAGAGAGGGTTATGCCCTATTCTGGTAAAGCTAGATAGACCTAATGTGCATGGGTCTATCTGAGACAAGTCCACTCCTCAAACTTAAGCCATGGAAGAGTATTGTTTTACATTTTAGTGGACAGAAGACATTTAAGTACCCAGGGCACAATTCACAATAAGGGCCAAAGACTCCAATATTACAGTATTTGTTAAGTTTACTTTTTTTGTATTCCACATAATAAACACAGGTCTCTTTACAAACAACAGTGTGTAGCCTGAAGCTAGGGCTGCCTGCCCAACATTGGCAACCCCTGGGAGACAGGGGTGGGTTGACATAGCAACAAACAGCATCACGACAACAGTGCAACACTGCTTTTGGTATGGACCAGGAAATGATGTCACCATGTCAGCTCAACACTCTAGGATTCAAATTTCAAGTGAATTATAGTGCATTGCACTGAAGCAGTGATATCACTTCAGTGTCCTTGGCCAAACTGATATTGTGGCATCAGTGCAATGCCAGTCCCTCTCCTCCATTTTGCTCCAGCTTCTCCATCAAACAGCAGCATAGCTGAAACACAATCTGTAACAACCAAAACGCAGGGGGGATGGGTGGGAATAAACCGCCAAGAACACTGACGGCTGGAGGTCACACAGCAGCCTCTAATATAAGGGAGAAGAGGTGAAGGGTGGGCAGATGGTATGTCGTGGGTACCGGCTCTGCTGAGGTTGACTACTCCTCAGACGAGGAAGAGGCAGGGAGCAACCCAGCCTCCTTTGGAGTCAGCCCAGAAGAAGAACCCTCCACAGTACCTGAGGAGGAAGAGTCCCCAGCAGCTGCACAGGAGATGCAGCCAGAAGGACAGACTGATCCTAAGCCTGGCCCAGCCACCCCAGTTGCAGACATCCTGAGGCCAGACTCCCTATCTAGTTCTCCTGAGTGCCCCAGACATAGGGCACGCCAAAGGCTGACTATGCAGGAGCAAAGGACTGCCAGACTGCAGCTCCTGCAAAGGCAACGGGAGGAGCTATAAGTCTTAGCAGACTCCCAGGGAAGGGAGAACCTCCTCATAAACACTCCAAACACCTGCCTCAGTGTGGCAGCAACTCTACATACTCAGACCTGCTTCTGTGTGTGTAGCAACCGCTCCTTCTTTCTGAATCCTGCAACCTTGTATTGACTCCCTGGCTATCTGACCTCTGAGTCTGTTGTTTACTCTGATTCCAGACTGCATTTAAAGCTTCTAGTGTATAGGCTCCATGGCAGCCAGCTGAGTCAGCACATGGTAGCTCCAAGGACCACCTGGAGCTCAGCCCCCGGCCAACATAATCTAGCTCTTGTGAGAGTCAGCCTCTGGCCCCAAACCACATGGTCAGCCAATAGCCATGCCTTCCTCTTCCTGCTCCCAAGTCTTGATCTGCAAAGGCTGCACAGGGGTAAATCCTGGCCACACCTTTTTTAAAGATACACAAGGGCAAAGATTTTCATATCTAGTCATTACGACTCCTTTCATATCCATCCATGATGAAAGTTCTCACATATCTAGAAACACTGGTAAAATAGACCCTGCTTTAAATCAGTTTGGCTGTGATGGTTTCTTTTACTTCCAGACTAGACTGCTGTATTAAACAGGGGATTGTTCCCTATATAGCATTCTTTGATAGATGGGGCAGGGCACAGTTGGAGCTTTGAAGAAGCAATGGGAAAATCAATGATTTTTTCCCCTTCTTCATAACCAAGAGAAACTAGCCATGCCCAAGTGTATCGTAACAGTGACTATGAATTGTGATAATCAGAAACAAAAAAGCTAAAGAACAGTTGTTTTTAAAGTTATATATAACAATTATACCAAATGCTTTCCCTTAAATCTAACTACCTTAAGTTATACCTTCTCCCCTTTAATCATAGTCCTGTAAAGGAGATTTTTTTTTAAAAAAATGAAAGATAAGGGGATAGAGATCTTGGCAAAATCCAGCTTGAGCATCTTACTTGGGCAGAGCTGGTTGGAATAAATATCTAGTCCTGATGCAGTACAACTTTTGTAGAGCTGCTATTACTTTTCTTACACAGAAGTTATCCTGTTTTGTTTTTTAAAAAAGGTGTCATTCCTTAAACAATAATGTTTGTTTTATCACAAGGAAACTGACCACTATTTGAGTTGGGGGAATTCTTGGGTGGTGCGAATCGGTGACTGAGATGAATAGCGTTATCCATTGGCCCTATCGTGACTGCAGATTTTAAAAGAAAGTATTAAAATAGTGTGGTTTTCTTTGGAAATGTGTAAACAAAGTGATCTAACAAGATGAGCAACTAGATCCATATGCATCCTCTTCCCTCACAGCCATACTTGATGAGAATAAAAAAGTGTAAAAATGCAACCTAGAATGTATGCCTCGGAAGCCACTTTTGAATTTGAAATTATAATTTAAAACAGTTGCATATAATATTCTTTCGTATTTGCAAATATAATTACTGCTTCAGACTAGATTTGGATAAATGACAGTAAAGATTCCTATATTTTCCCCTGTTAACTTCTGTTCCCTGTATTAGCTGTCAGCATTGCTCCCTTGCTGTTTTAATACTTCACTCAGTGTTCCAGTCCCTGTAGAAACACACTGACATTTTAGCGATTTTATTCTTTAAAGACATGTGACAATATTTATATGGTTTATATGCAACAAGGCATTTTCAGCTCATTTTGTAAAAGTTCAACGTATGTGATTACCAATGCTTTCCTAAAATTCAAATGTATTCAGGGAGAATAAGTTTGCAGGTCAACTCCCATTCTAAAATAAAAAGCCCAGTTATGTTAGGCTTCAGTATGGAATAAATTTATGAGCATGGACCATTGCTCACATCCGTCACCTGTCATCAGTTACTGTGTGCACTTTGGATGTGTATATGTGGATACTTTAACACAGAAGTTTTGCTCTGGTTTGGCATCCAAACCGGAGTGGGCTTTTTTTGCAGCTTCCCCAAGATATCATCCCCTAACTGTTCACTTGCCAGGTTTGCCCTTGCTTTGCTCTGATCTTTCTCACACCTGGTTTGATACTATATTTTTGGAAGTATTTCAATCTGTTCGCATGCTGAGGGGAGAGGAAGTACATTTCTACTCACAGCATCATTTTCCTTGTATCAGTCCTCTGTTGCTGTGACCACCACCTCCAATGCCATTGGATTTTTTTCCCCGGCTTTAAAAATGTTTTGCAATTAAGTGCCAGTTAAAAGCAGAGGTCCATCAGTGGCTATTAGCCACGAGGTATAGATAGGAACTCTTGATCTGGGGCAAGCGATGCTCTGTATTCTTGGTGCTTGATGGGAGAGGGAAACAGTGGAAGGTCTTCTAATGCCCTGGCCCCACTGGTGGACCTCCTGAGGGCACCTGGTATTTTTGGCCACTATGTGACAGAGTGTTGGAGTGGATGGGCCATTGGCCTGATCCAACATTGGCTTCTATTATCCTCTTATGTTCTTATCTACTTGTTCCTCTGAATACTCAGTTTTCATTTTTTTTAAACTAAAAAGTACATCTTTTGCTATTTTTAGTGTAGAGATATAAGGCAAAAGGTTTTCTCTGCAATGACAAGGGCTAAAGACTTTCTTTTCTTTTAAAAAAAAACAAAGCTGGGGATTCAGAGGAAGTGTAAGTGGCATATTGTAGCAGTACCTTGTAGTAATGCTATAAGGCTGAAGTGTTATAGGAATTATCAGTTTTTTAAAAGGCCCTCCAGTGGTGTGGCAGGGGAAATGGCAGCTGAGATAGGAAAATGTGCACAGAACTTCCCACCAAATTGCCAGCCTCCAGAGAGCACCTGGAGATCTCCTGGAATTACAACTGATCTTCAGACAACAGAGATCAGTTCCCCTGGTGAAAACAGCTGCTTTGGGGGGGGGCTGTATGGCATTACACCCCACTGAGATCCCTCACCTCCACAAACCTCGCTCTCCCCACTTCAGTAGACTAACCCTTTCAATAACTAGAGTACCTCTACATCTAGAGTTATGTCCCCTTATTACTGGGAGTTTTGTTATATGAGCTAGCATTCAACAGTGGCATGCCCCATTCCACCACATTATCCAGCTGCATATGTTGACTTGAGCCTCAAACACCAAACCGCACAGCTGTGACATATAATCATCATGGGCAAGTTGCGTCATTAATTAAAAATAAAACAATTATCTTCGGCCTGTAGTAATAAAGCCATTCTGACCTATATTATAGGGTTGTTGTGTGGATAAAATGGAAAGATGCAGAATGATGTTGTAAGCAATGGGACTTTATAAAAATGGAGCATGATAACAATGAGGAACCAAAGCAGCTTACAACATCATTCTGCGTATTTCCATTTTATCCACACAACCCGGCAATAAAACCATTCCAGTTTCTAAAGAAACTGACCACTTCCCTGGAACATGAGGCTGGTGCCATGGGGAACTGTGCTCAGAAGAACCTCAGGTGGCATGTCAAAGAGCCCGAAGGTGGCTCCTGAGAATCACCAGCACAATGTAAGGAAGGATTGCATAATAGGTAGGTATGTATGTATGTGCCATCAAGTTACAAATGACTTTAGGCAACACCAGCAAGGGGTTTTCAATGCAAGTGCAGAGCCTTCCCTGGTGGTCCCTCATCCAAGTACCAGCCTGGCTTAAGCTTCCAAGATCTGACAATACTGGGCTATACCATGCCTCATTCCCTCCCATTGCCTAATACAAACAGCATAATCTCAAAAGGAAACTGATGATGGCAAGCTGGCCAAATATTAGCAGGCTTCCCAAAGCAGGCCACGCATTGGCGGTTGGTGGTCTTAAAAGTGTATGCTGATTCCACATTTACAATGGATGTATTATTGGACCCAGTCCTACCTCCAGAGCTAGCGCAACATCCAGCTATTGCTGTGGAGCCTCCTTCCTCCAATCGGAAGTACTGGCTTGATTGGGGGGGGGGAGTATTTTGTAGAACAGCAGGCTGTGCATCATTCAAAGAACATTATGGCTTCAATGAAATGAGAATGACATGTCCATTATGCTTAGTGGCATGGTGGATTTGGCATCTAGTTGATCAGGTGAGATCTGGGGAGCTTTGCTTTGTTTGCCAGACAAAAAGTGTTGCAGAAGCACAGGGCTGTGTCACAGTTGCTGTAAAGGAGGCATTAGATTGGGTGCCCAAAGGTTGTATTTTGAGAGAGTGTATAGTAGCAGCTTTTTTTATGCAAATCTACCTATTTGCATGTTGCCCTAATCCAAAATCTAAAGTGCTGTATTCTTAAAACATGTCTTTGCATTTTGGGGGGGATATTAGCATAAATTAACTCAGTGTGTTGCTACAATCTTTGCATGCTACAGAGTCCATTAGTTGCGACTAATTATCATTTAAGACTATTTTTCTGTCATTAAGAGGAGAAAAAGCCCTTCTCCCATCTGGCCTCATTGTTGTGATTTGTCTTGCGCTCAGGTAATGCACAGGAGAAGAGAAAAATATGCTATCCTTTTCTCAACTAGCATTAAAAACACATCTGACAGGCAGTAGGAGAGGAGACCCTTGAACTAAGAGACTCAGGAATCTCACTGGTTGTTTTTGACGAGCAGGACATGAAACTTAAAGCAATGCACTTTAATACACAATTCTGTTAGCTACCCACAATAAAATGTGAAAAGAGATTTTCTTGTGTCATGGTTTGTTGGGTGAATGGAGAAAAAGCATTCGATTTCACATATTTTTAGGGGCTGTGTTGTCATTTCTAATGGCAGTCTATGGAGGCAGCTGTCAGAAATGTTGGATCACCCATTCCAAATAACTCCACACTCTCTTGAGAGAAGCTGAAGGAACGGGGGAAGGGGGAGATACATAACTGGCCTTATGTCAGTTGCGAAACTAATGACTGTGAAATAAAGCCAAAGTTAAAAGAACCTCTCTGTTGCAAAATGGCTGGATTTTGTTTAGATTTATAGTCTGGTCCATATTGAAGGTTCCCAATGGATAGAAATTTAAAGCCAGGTGGACATTGTGACTTGGTTGAACCTTGTATGAAATAAACCTCCACACCCATACCCCATTTTGTACCAGGGATGTGTGGCTGCTTTCATCTCCTCCTCCTGTCAATCTGATTCCTTGAACTTCCCAGTGCGGGACACATTCGTCCCAGTCCCACCCATACTCTCTCACTGGGGAATGGTTTTTAAATTAATTAAGAACAGGCCCCATACCAGCATCCTGTTAGTTCTAAAACTTCCTGATCAGTCATCCTTATCTGTTCTTCAAGCCCCTTTGAAGACTTCCTGAGGGTGTTCTGGAGTTATTTTTCATGGTCCTCGAAGTCAAAGGGTGAGAGCCAGAGGCAGCTTAGCTGTGCCTTGGGTATATTCTGTTGGTAGGTGGAATAACATGACCTGGATAGCACAGGCAGCTCGATCTCATTAGATCTCGGAAGCTAAGCAGGGCCGGCACTGACTAGTAAATGGATGGGAGCCCACCAAGGAGTACGAGGGTTATGACATGGAGGCAGGCAATGGCAAACCACCTCTGAATATCTCTTGCCTTGAAAACCCTACGGGGTCACCATAAGTCAGCTGTGACTTGACGGCACTTTCCATCATCATCAGGTGGAATAAAAAGTAGTAAAGGTTATTAACTGGTGATATAAAAAGGAGAGAAGGAACCATGCATAGAAATAACTTTGTAGAAAATGAGCTGTCTTTCTTGAAACATGTGGAACAGAAAAATTAACTCTGAACTCTGATGCAGAATCATTGTTCTCATTAATAGAAGTAGTTTTTTTTGGAAGTCTTTTCTCTTCAGAGTTAGTTCTCCATTGTTGTTGCCCTGACCTGTTTGGCAATTTGTGTACTGAACATTAATTTTCAAAAAGTAGGTTAGAATAAGCACTCACTTTGCTTTGTAGCCCACCCTCATCACCGACCCAGCTTCATGTTGTGCCATCATAGCAAAAGATAGCAGAGGTAGTCTGATATCAAATGATACCACTACTTTCTAGGCTGGAACTATTCTGAGTAGTAAAGCCTCTCAAAGGTCGCAGGCAGAGACCTTTCTCAGCCGTGATATGGGAGATCCTCTTAGCCAGATATATCAGACACAGATCTTTTTTTAAATGCTGGTATATGCCCTTCCACTAGTTTGTGGCTGAACATGGGTTGGGGAAAAGGAGCAAAGCTGCTAAGAGTCACCAGAGGCCTCCAGACAAAGATTCATTCTAGGGCACCCTCTTCGTACGATCCAATCCCAACCCAACAACAGAACTGAAAACAAATTGTGTTAACACAAGTAGGCAAATAGAAGAAGAAGAAGAAGAAGAAGAGATTATATTTATATCCCGCCCTTCACTCACTTGGAGTCTCAGAGTGGCTTACAAACTCCTTTCCCTTCCGCTCCCCACAACAGACACCCTGTGAGGTAGGTGGGGCTGAGAGAGTTCTGAGACAGCTGTCCTTGAGAGAACAGCTGGTACAGAGCTATGGCTTGCCCAAGGTCATCCAGCAGGTGCAAGTGGAGGAGTGGGGAATCAAACCTGGTTCTCCCAGATTAGAGTCTGCACACTTAACCACTACACCAAACTGGCACCAAAATAACTGGTTATCTCTGTGTTCGCCATATATCATTTCCCCTATTCTATTCCACTTATATATCCTTCAATTATCTTGTGAGGGAGGTTAGTCTAAGAAACAGTGACTGCCTCAACGTCTCCCTTCACTTCTTTTCACTAAAGGGGACACTGAATTTATGTAACTACTTACCAGAGGGACCCTTGCCTGCCATAGCACTAGGGATGCCAGCCTCCAGGGGATCCCCTGAACATAAGAACATAAGAGAAGCCAATGTTGGATCAGGCCAGTGGCCCATCTAGTCCAACACTCTGTCACACAGTGGCCAAAAACACCAGGTGCCCTCAGAAGATCCAGCAGTGGGGGCAGGACACCAGAAGCCCTCCCACTGTTGCCCCCCACCATCAAGCACCAAGAATACAGAGAACACTTGCCCCAGACTGAGAGTTCCTATATATACTTTGTGGCTAATAGCCACTGATGGACCTTTGCTCCATATGTTTATCCAATTCCCTTTTGAAGCTGTCCATGCTTGTAGCCACCACCACCTCCTGTGGCAGTGAATTCCACGTGTTAATCACTCTTTGGGTGAAGAAGTACTTCCTTTTATCTGTTCTAACCCGACTGCTCAGCAATTTCATCAAGTGTCCACAAGTTCTTGTATTGTGAGAAAGGGAGAAAAGTACTTCTTTCTCTACCTGCTCTGTCCTATGCATAATCTTATAAATCTTGATCATGAAATTACTGCTCATCTCCAGACTACAGAGATAACTTTCCATTGAGGAAATGGATGGTTTGGAGGGTGGAGTTTATGGCATTGTACCAGGCTCCACCCCCAAATCTCCAGGAGTTTCCCAGCCTGGATCTGCTGCCAGTGGCCGGGGGGTTACTTGGCAACCCTACATAGCACCCAGGGCCCCGTTCAGCTTTGTCCCCCTAATCCCCCCTCTTGGTAGCCCTGACAAGGAGGTAATCGTCATCTGGATGCTCTAATAATTGTAGTGAAATTGGGAAAAGGCAGGAAAAGGCTATCAACACATCATACCCTATTTTGTAAACCTAACTGGCAGGAATCATGGAAACGTCTGCGGACATTGCTTAAGAAATGTGAATATCCTACAGTTCATTTTAAATCTTAGAACATGGTGAAACGTTTCTCACAAGAAAAGATTGTGTGCTTTTTGGTAGGCCATTTGTTGCTATCAATTCAAACTAAAGTTAATATTTGAAAATACATTCATAGTTTTAGTCTGATCACTTAAAAACACCCCCCCTTCAAAAAAACCCACCCCAACTGAAAACTACAATTTATTTCTTATTAGAAAAAGAAGAAAAGATTTCTGCAACATACAGAATAACACAATGTTCACCAATCTGTTTATCGGTCCAGTTTTACCACACTGGTTTGTTTTTACATTTGATCATTACACATTGGTCTCAGTGCAGTTTAAAATGCAAAGAGAAAATAGAAACATTATGGGTATGATATCACAATACGGAGTTTTACATCAAAGAATATCCGTAGCAAATAGTATTCAGCTAGCACAGTAGCAAATAATACTCAGTTTCACAAAATCCTCTCTGATTTTTTTCCTGGCCATTTCTGCAAAGACAGCCGCTTTATTTGTAATAGTTTAAGAAAAAGCATATCTTGCTCATAACATCCTGAAATGTTGTTCCAGTTAGCAAATCAGATTCAGACCTGTCCCTAGGATCGAATCATAGAGGCAGTACAACAGATAATGGCATTAGAATTTTGTTCCACCGGGACTGTACGTTTGCAGAGCCCTTGTTCTTGTGAGATTTCTGAAGGACCTCAGTGCACATGACCTGGAACTGGGGTGCTGTAACTGCTTGCTGTAACAGTGGCTTACAAAAGTAGCTTTCCATCCCATGATAAAATCGGGGGGGTGGGGGTGGGGACACCTTCAGTTATGGAGACAGTAAGGATTTGTAAAGAACTACCATATCCTGTTGCCTATATGAATGCTAGCAATAGAGTTCAGCTTTTGCCTTCAACAAAGATCTGAAGTATTGGCATGAAAGATCAGAAAAGCATGTTTTTTGCTAGAGTTTCAGTTTGGATTGGGTTACCCTGGCTTCCAATTTTTGCCTAATAAACCCATCTGTGAGAGGTAAAGCTGCTAGATCCCCCACTGTGGTGGAGGCTTCCTGCTGTTAGCTTTCTGGGCCTGCCACCATGGGAGAAAACAAAAGTGACACTGGTGGCAGTGCTACATCCCTCTTGGGGGGGGGGGATGAAAGTGATGTATGGTACCTCTAGAAATTGCCAGAAACTTTGTGGTTCTACAACACATTTGAAGGTTTCCCACACAGACACTGCTGACATTGCAGCCCCCCCCCCCCCCCCGGTTCCTGCTCTGTCTCCAACACTCTTTCTGGTTGTCAGGTTCAGCCTGGTCATCCCAGGAGAGGATCTTTGCCTCAAAGATGTATATGGCTGTATTCATCAGTCTGCCGTGTCTCCTTCAAGCAACATATAGGAGGGCCTCTGATACGCTATTGGCTAAGATGCTCTTGGCTAAGAAATGTGAAGAAAGCTATCCAATATTGTGTACTGTTGAAATTAAAGGTTTTATTTTGCAGCTGTCAGCGTGACACCTATCTTGTTTGCTGTCTCAACACATTCTGCATTTTTATCAGAATAATAATGTTTTTTTGGCTACAGCCTTCAATTACTTCCTTGCATGCCAATTTTATATGCACCGACAAGGAAAGCCAAAGCAGCAAAATCTTGTGAAGTTTACCTGGAGTTTGCATTTGACCTTAGGCCTCAGCGGAGAGCTGCATATCAAGGCTATTGTTTTGATACATGATAAACAAACACTCAACAGACTTGCAAGCAATCAACACAAGCTGTGTATTGTATATAGGGCTAAATATTGATTATATCATCCTTTAAAACTGAGGACATCTGATGTCTTAATCAGTTGCTCCCAGGTTGTACATCTCTCTCTCTCTCTCTCTCTCTCTCTCTCTCTCTCTCTGTGTGTAGGTGTCCACTTGCCATCTTCATTTGTAGTACAGACACAGTTCAAAAACACAGAGATGCTTTGGCAGAAATGCTAGGAAGGCTTTGCAATTTGCTTTAGGGGCAAGGGTCGTTTACTCCTTTGATGTTTTCCTTCCTTTTCCTTCATGCATGGTTCATTAAATTCCCTGAAAGGACACTTTATGTTGTGCACATAAATGAAACAACAGTGTTAACGAAGTCTCATCATTTAATGCTAGCAACAGGTACAGAAAGCCAAAGTAAAGACACAAGCCTAAACTTTGAATCAGGGTATTTTTAGAGGGGAACAGCTTGATCTTGGCCTTGCATGGAGTGTGTGTGTGTGTGGGGGGGGGCCTTAAGAGAAGACAAACATGATAGTTATTACTATTATTTATTATATTATACTATTATGATACTATTTGGTATAATTTTACAGCCCATCCTTGGATAGTTGTCCAATTTGACTGGACCAACTGGAAAGCTTTACAGATTCACTGCCATTTCTGTAATCATCACACTGGCATGGGTACCAGAGCTTGTGTCACATGAACCTTGACTCATACCTGACCCAGAAGAAAGATTTCTCAAGCACTTAGGCAATCTCTAACTTTGTTGCCACATCAAACTTGAATTGATTTCAATATACTGCAGCTTTGAAGTCTTACCTGTTGCCCAAAGTCTGGGGATAGTAGTTTGATGGGGGTACTAGAACACTGTTAGATCTGCATCCCAAAGTACCCAAGATGTACAGGGACAGAGTTGGGGCGGGGGGGAGCTGCTTGTCCAGTAATCCACAACTGTCTAGTCATATCCCCAAAATCTCCCTCCTCTTTCCTTGCAGGAAATCTATGACCATTAATGTAAATTTACCTACACATGCCCCTGGATCAGATTTGTTGTTCTTCCATTTACTAAGAGTTTAGATCAGCACAGTATTCATAATGGGAAATGCTACATAATCAGACTACATCAGAGGTGCCTTTTTGAAAACATCTGAAGCTGTGTTTTACTGAGTCAGACCACTGGTCTGTCTAGTTTGGTATTGTTTATCCTGAGAGACAATTCCAGTGTCCAGGTAGCAAGAACTATTTCCTAACACATCTTCTGTGTGACCTGATTTAAATGTGACATTGACAGCGTTGAAGAACTTATTCATGTGGCTTTGCACATGGCCTGTATCTCATTTAAAGCAGGCTACTGCATATGCAAAGCTGCTACGTGTGAAATGCTAGTACACCAGTGCAATACCTGTTCAGGCTATGGATCTTTGGCTTGTGACGTTAGTTACAAATGTAGCAGCTTATTTTTCTTCCCCAGATTCTGTTGACAAATAGTGGCACCCCTTCCCTTCCCTTTCATCATTGGTGCTATAAGTCAAATACCAGTAAATATTCTTTAAAGTTTTGGGCGGATTTGCTTGGCCAGGAAGCAGAGCCATGAAGATGTAGATAGCTCTGCTTTCAACAATAGATGCTTCAGTGATAGTGCATTTTTTGTTTGGTCCTTTTGATTTCATGAGTCTGTGTCAGTAGAGGATACTACTGCTTTCAATGGCTGAGTCTCACTTAGCTTGGGTACCAGGCCAACATGAATTAATGGGACTACAGCATAATTTTAGTGCAGCTTTAGTCAGATTAACAGGTTAATGTCCAAAAGCCCATACACACACACACACACACATATATAACATAATATATGAAACATTAATGCACAGATCTCACAACCACATTGGGATTCATGTTTATTGTACAGGCTTGATTGTACATGCAATCCAAAAGTTACTACTTCTCATATGATCATTCCCACATACGCAGAACTGCAAGTGATTCTAATATTTCGGAAAAGTAACATGCAGATTGTCTCTTAGAATTACCAGACATGGGCAGTGTGAGCCAACAATAGAAACTGCATTAAATTAAGTTGTATATAAATTTAAAAATGCTTAGTTTATGGCAAAAATATTTTCTGTAGCCCATTACATATTTACTGTATATTCTACATTTACTAGAAATGCCTGTGTTGCTCTTAGCCAGGCTTGTGTACGTTTGTCACAAAATCGTTACTAGAATTTTTTCTCATTAATGTGTAATACAACTGAAGCAAAACAAAACAAAAAAGGGATAGAGAACATGAATTATTTAAATATCAAATAGAAACCACTGCACCTTAATTGCAAACTTGAACCACTTCAGCGGGGAGGGAAAGTGCCTCAGGACTCTATTTGGTCCCCATTTTTAATGTCTATCCATTTCATTTTCACTCTAATTAATTTGTTTAACATGTAAGCACCTAAAGATCCATTGAGCAACTTTAGACTTTGAATAGAAGGGCATCAGCAGTTTACATTTCACTCCCTACCTGGGTCAAAGTTGATTTGCGTTTTTAAAATGTGAATAAGGGAGTCGGGGTGCCAACAAGAGCAGTGGAAGGGAAGCAAGCGTCTCAACAATGTGCTCCTCCCCTCTTGTCTTATCTTATTGTTGGTGGTAGTTGACCCAGAGGAAGAGAGTGGCTTTATACCCCACTTTTCACTACCCAAAGGAGTCTCAGAGTGGCTTACAAGCTCCTTTCCCTTCCGCTCCCCACAACAGACACCCTGTGAGGTAGGTGGGGCTGAGAGAGCTCTTTTGAGAACTTCCCTTGAGAGAACAGCTCTGAAACAACTTGTGACTGAACCAAGGTCACACCAGCAGCTGCATGTGAAGGAGTGGGGAATCACTAGAGTGGTAGGAAATATCTGTGGGCACTTTTGGGTAGAGACTTTCATAAAGCACACTGAGGTGCAAGTGACTTCAGCAGTGGTGGCCCCATTGGAAAGGGGTACAACAACTCACAATCTCTTTCTCTCTGTGTCTTCCTCTCTCTTCTTTCATTGGCCAATGAGAAGCTCCAGCAGCAGCAGGTGAGCACCCTGACTTGGAAGAGAAATAACAGTTATCTGGACTTGGACAGGGAGACTTCCTCAAAAGCCAGCTGTGATGCTGACAACTTCAGCAGCAATAGTCATGCTGGGAGGGGGTGAGAATGCTTCTCATTGTTGCTTACCCCTTCTTGCCTTGCATTCGAGGTTCCACTGTGACCTGCACCTTGGTGTTCCTTGGGGTGCCAAGATGCTTTGGCCTCTCCTCCCACTCACCTCAGAAAACTAACAGCTGCAACTTGAAAGGGAGGATAGATCACTGTGTCTTCATAAACAACATATTGATCATAGGTGTGGACTACGGGGGGTTCGAGGGCTCGAGCCTCCCCTGAAATTTCCCGGGGGAGACTGAGGGCCCCCCCCCCGGAAAATGGAGTGCCTGCCGCTGTGCCTCCCAGGGCCCTTCCGAGGCTGGCAGCTGCTGCTACCTCTCCCGCCCCATCCTTCCCTCTCCCTCCCTCTTTTCCTGGCGAAGGGAGAGGGAAGGAGTGGGTGGGGGGGGAGAGAGAGGCCCTGGGGAAGCGCGGAGGTTTCCCGGCGGGGGGGGAACATCGCCCTAGCGAGCATGCACGCTAAAGAGGCCCCGCCCCCCGGATTCTACAAAAGTCTATGCCCCTGGTATTGATTATGTGTTGGGTGGACTGTCATGGAAGGAGAGGGGAGGGATTTGGCTCCAGATTGCAGTTGGTTCTGTTTGGGGCAGAGGAAGTATGGTACTGAAAGATGGACAGGCCAGATAAGAGGAAGACGGATTAGACAATCCTTGTTCCAGCGCTTCTTTCAACCATGGGGATTTTTGATGCCTTGTCATCCCCCTCCTTTGCAGCTGATTCTGGTGAATGCCAGGACTCAATACTGGAGGAGGTGTTTTGTTTTTTAAAAAAATATATTTGAATCGCACCTGTCTTCCACAGAGCACAGTGCACATGGTTCTTCGCTCTTCCATTTTATCCACACAACAGCCCTGTGAAATAGATTAGGCTGAGAGAGAGAATTTAAATACTCAAAGTAATAAATAAAATATATTTCCAATGAATTTTATGGGGAGGGAGGATTCTCTGCTTGTTTATTGGACTGACCTTTCCTGAGACACCAAAGGTTTAGTATCACAGCTACTGGTTTATTGAAATTGCATACAACTGGGTTACTTTTATCTCACCTTTGCAGTTGCTGGGGTGTTGCAAACAATGTGACATCTTTATACCAGAGAAGAGGAAAGAAAAGACAATTGGAACAATACATTAACCATGCAAAGTATTTAAAATATTTGAAGCAAACTTTCAGGCTACACAGAACTTTTCATAGTGGAGTGGGAGGAATTGAAGAGGCTTTCCCAAAATTAATGTTCACCCCACAGCATTCATTATCACATTAAATATGAAGGTAGAGAAAAAGAATTGAACCACATTTTATTGGTAAACAATGAAATTAAAAGGTGGTGTGCAATAGGAACTATGGTCTAATTCTCTTCATATCTAACTGAAAAAATATGTAGACTAGTAACAATCCTTGACAAATAACAACAAATGAGATTTAAGTCCTTGGTTAATTGTAGGTAATTGACTTATACTTCACTCTGATAGTCTCCAAATTGCAAAACAAATCAATGACACTTAATTGCCCATGTCCATGTCCAGTCAACAGCCAAAAGCATGTTGGTGCTTATGCTAATCTGATAAAGTGGCAGGAACACAGAAGGATTTCTCCAATGCATATACAAAACACAGTTCAGCAAAATCATCACTGTCATTTTAAGTTTACATTTCAAGCACTGCTTCTTCAGTAATCTATTAATTTATTCTTAGCACACAAAGATATATGATTTCAATGATAATTTGCTTTGCTTGGATTGCTTAAATTACTAATGAAATTCTGGTTTGCCCTTCAATAAACTCTGCCACTTCAAATATATATCATGTTTAGCCCTTTTCAGATGTTATGGCTGCTCGTACTGGGAGCCTGGCAACTATACGTTTGTGGAGTCGCCATGTGGTCTGAGCAAGGCCAGCAAGCATGTGTATTTTGCATATGCATACAGCTTTGGTTCATGTATAATGTAATGGTCAGCTCATGCATAATGCAGTATGTAAAAATATACATGTTGTCCATTTAGACATTGTGATGATTGCACATATTGGGAGGATCTAAACATCGCTTCCAGCGGTGTTATGTATTGACCATGCGGTCGCCATGTGCTCTCTTCATTGCGACCGCATGGCCAGAGCACATGGCCAGAGCATGGCCAGAGCACATGGCCAGGAAACTACCTGAGCTTCAGCCAGGTAGAACAAAGGCCAGGTGGATTCAAACCGGCCACCAATCCTGTACCTAGGTTTCTCCCAGGGAACCTATGAAATGTAAATAGACTTCTAATAGCCTATCAGGCCAGTTGGGTGAGGTCAGGGGATTGTCCCTGACCAGCATAAAAGGAGGGCTTGGAGCCCTGGGTTGTATGCTTCATCCGGACCAGCAATAAAGATCTAGCTGTTTCACTATTCCATGGACTCCCGACTCCAATACTTATCAGTGGCGACGAGGATGGGATCCCGATGAGCGACTCTCCAGCAGACCACAGCAGCACAGCGAGCTCCGTCCTGCCGGCCGCAGGCATCTCCGAGCTCCAGCGCTCCAACGCCTCGCCGCAAGCCGCTCTGAGCCCAATCCTCCGGCACTAGCCAGCGCCAAGCCTCAGCGCTCCCCGGCACCGCCGCAAGACACGAGGACATCGCTCAAACAGCCGCCGCCGCTCCTGCTCTGGTAAATATGGCAAACGCTCCGGGACCAATTACCCCTTTCAATACGTCTCGCCCCGAGACGTGGGAGTCCTGGCTCAAGACGCTGGGTTGTGCCTTTAAGGTCCGCGGAATCACAGATGCGGACCTGAAGAGTGCCTGGCTCTTGAGTTCCGGAGGGGTGGAGGTCATGCGGGTGGCCCAGAACCTACTAGCCCCGCAAGACCCCACCGAGGTGTCTTACGACGTGCTCACCAAGACCCTCGGCGATTACTTCGCCCCGAAGCCATCAAAACTGGCCAGGCGCTGGGAGTTCATACAGCGCCAGCAGCAGCCGGGGGAGTCAGCCGCCACTTTCCTGGCTGAACTCCGTCGACTAGCCGTGGGCTGCGAATTCCGCCACATGGATGACCATGTGGAGACCGCCTTCATGGGAGGGGTCCGGGAAGCCAAGCTCCGCCGGCGCCTCATTGCAATGCCGGAGCCAACCTTGGAGAAGATGCTCGAAACTGCGGCAGCCTTCGAGACAATGCAAAAGGACAAGGCAGCCACCAAAGTCCACCAGGCGGCTCCTCCCGAACCTGACTCAAGCGAAGAAGAGGATGTCCACCGGATGCAACCACGCTCGAAGAAGGGTGAGCCCGGCGTCCCCAGGCCCAAGGGCCGGCGCCCAGCATCTGTCTCTGTTCCCTCTCCTGCTTCCCTCAACAGGCAGGCCCCAACGTGCGCCAGCTGTGGGGACCCCCACGACAGACGGACATGCCGCTTCCGTGATGCCATCTGCCGCGCCTGCGGGAAAGCAGGACATCTCGCCCGGGCCTGCCGCCTGAGGAACAGCCATCGTGCCCCAGCAGCGAACTTCGAAGAAGTGGGTAGTGTCGTTCCCACGGCCACGGTAATGAACTTGCCTCAGCCCATCCCGGGCGCAATTTCCGTGTCTCTCCGAATAGAGGGAGTTCCTTGCTCCATGGAACTGGACTCAGGGTCAGCATATTCAATTGTGTCCGCAGCTACGTTCCGCCGCCTCTGCTCGAAGGGGGCACGCTGGCTGCGGCTGCCGGCTGGGTTGGTCCTCCGGGACTTCCAGAAAAACCCAGTGGCTATTAAGGGGCTAGCCAGGGTCCGGGTCCAGTACCATGCCTTTAATGGCCTGCTGGACCTTCTCGTGGTGGAGCGCAATCTAACCAGTCTCCTAGGTCGCGCCTGGTTCAAGCCGCTCGGAGTGCAGTGGACCGGTATACACCGCATGGGCTCTACTGACTTCTCATCCATCTGCGAGGAATTTCCCGCCGTTTTCGATGGCTCATTGGGCTGCTACAAAGGACCCCCGGTTTCCTTCGACCTGGACCCGGCAGTCCGGCCCATCCGCGTGGCCGTCCGCCGGCCACCACTCGCCTTCCAGCCCAAAGTGGAGGCAGAGTTGGAAAAGCTCGTGGCACAAGGGGTGCTCGAGCCGGTCTCCCACGCCAAGTGGGAGACTCCCATTGTGACCCCCCTCAAAGCTAACGGGGAAGTCCGCATCTGCGCGGATTACAAATGTACAATTAATAAGGCATTACAGGACCACGCGTACCCGGTACCGGTGGTCAGCCATGTTCTGGCCTCCCTCGCGGGTGCCAAAATATTTGGAAAATTAGACTTGGCCCAAGCCTATCAGCAGCTTCCCGTAGACGAAGCAACGGCCGAGGCACAAACGATTGTGACTCACAAGGGAGCGTTCAAGGTAAAACGCCTCCAATTTGGGGTCAGCGTAGCACCCGGAATCTTTCAAAATCTAATGGATTCTCTCCTAAAAGATGTTCCAGGAGTGAAGCCGTTCTTCGACGACGTCCTCATCGCCGCCCCGGACGCCGACACGTTCACAGCTCGCCTCCGGATGGTGCTGCAAAGGTTCCAGGACGCGGGTCTCAAGGTTCGAAAAGACAAGTGCACCCTGGGAGTCTCCTCGGTGACCTTCTTGGGGTTCCAAGTCACCGCAGACGGCATTCACCCTACAAAGGAGAAGGTAGTGGCAATTACAGGTGCACCCCGCCCGTCCTCAAAGGCGGAACTCCAGGCATTCTTGGGACTTGTGAACTCCTACCACGCCTTCCTTCCGCACAAGGCGGCGGTCGCTGAACCCCTGCATCGTCTCCTGGACAAGGGAGCGGCTTGGGCCTGGGGTCCCAAGCATGATGCAGCCTTCCGGGCCGTCAAAGACTTATTAATTTCAAATGCGGTCTTAGCGCATTTCGATGAGAGGCTCCCTGTCATCCTGGCCTGCGACGCATCCCCCTACGGCGTTGGGGCGGTCTTGGGACACCGGCTACCCAACGGAAAGGAGGTACCAGTTGCCTACTACTCCAGGACCCTGTCGTCGGCAGAACGGAACTACGCCCAGATCGACAAGGAGGCCCTAGCAATCGTAGCTGGCGTCAGGAAATTTCACGACTATCTCTACGGACGGTCGTTCACCGTGGCCACAGATCACAAGCCGCTGCTGGGTCTCCTTGCCCCCCACAGGCAGACCCCTCACATGCTGTCCCCGCGGGTCCTGCGGTGGTCAATTTTTTTGTCAGGCTACTCCTACGAATTGGTACATCGCCCGGGGAAGGCGATGGGTCATGCAGACGCCCTCAGCCGTCTTCCCCTCCCGTCCTGCGACCCTGATCCGGCTCCCGCTTTCCACGTCGCGCTCCTAGAGGATCTACCGGAGCGCCCCGTACAGGTATCAGATGTGGCCCGTCGCACGCGGCGGGACCGCATCCTTTCCCGTGTCTCGGACTGGGTGGGAAGGGGGTGGCCGGAAAAACCGGGACCAGATTTTGCCGCTTTCACGGCACGCAGGCACGAACTATCGGCCTACAAGGGATGCCTGCTATGGGGATCTCGAGTGGTGATCCCCGGGCCCCTGCGGCCCCGAGTGCTAGAGGCCCTCCACGAGGCTCACCCGGGAATTGTGCGCATGAAAGCTCTGGCCCGGAGTTACGTATGGTGGCCAGGCCTGGACAAAGACATTGAGGGGCGGGTCCAGAAGTGTACCAAATGCCAGGAGTCACGGCCAGATCCGCCACACGCTCCTGTCCGATCCTGGGAATCTACTAACAAGCCCTGGTCCCGCCTGCACCTAGACTTCGCGGGACCGGTCCAGGGCCGGTTGTTTCTTATCGTTGTTGACAGCTACAGCAAGTGGCTTGAGGTAGTGCCGGTAGCTTCGACCTCCACCAACGCTGCCTTAAGAAGTCTCTGGCCGATCTTCGCGACACACGGAATGCCAGAAACTCTCATGACCGACAACGGGACCGCCTTCACCTCCGGCGAGTTTCAACGGTTTGTGGAAGCCTGCGGTCTGCGCCACATCCGCTCCGCTCCATTCCACCCCGCAACCAATGGCCAGGCCGAGCGCATGGTGAGGACAACGAAGGACGCGTTAAAGAAGATGGAGCATGGCGACTGGGAAGAGCAGCTGTACAAGTTCCTGTTCTGCCAACGGAACACACCCCACTCAGGGACCGGGCGCCGGCCAGCCGAACTTCTGATGGGAAGACGACTGGGAACCGTCTTGGACCGCCTACATCCCGACCGAGCAATCGAGGGGAACCCGACAACGGAGGACCGGCCAGCTGCCCGAGGATTTGCTCCCGAAGACCCCGTATATGCAAAGAACTTCGCGCGGGGTCCAACATGGCTCCCCGCGAGGATCGTCCGAGTCACAGGGCCTTATTCCTATGAGGTCCTTACGGAAGATGGCGTAGTCTGGAAACGGCACATTGACCAGATTCGACGCCGTACCCAGAACCACGATGATACCCAGGCCCCCGAACTCCCTGCACCAACAGACCGTGACATCGACACGACTCCAGAAGCAGCGCCAGACCCTGATCCGGAGACTGCGGAGATGCCGCTCCTGCCCGCGGACGAAGCAGTCGCACCATCCACACCTGAACAACCCCCGAGCAGGCAGGCCCCGCCAGCAGAACAACTACCCACACCGCAACCTGCCGACACTAGCAACACGCCCCGCCTTACAACCCCCCGGCGCTCTGGACGTGAGCGCAGACGCCCGGACTATCTCAAAGACTATGTGTGCAGAGGGGTTCTGGACTATGGGGGGAGGGGTGTTATGTATTGACCATGCGGTCGCCATGTGCTCTCTTCATTGCGACCGCATGGCCAGAGCACATGGCCAGAGCATGGCCAGAGCACATGGCCAGGAAACTACCTGAGCTTCAGCCAGGTAGAACAAAGGCCAGGTGGATTCAAACCGGCCACCAATCCTGTACCTAGGTTTCTCCCAGGGAACCTATGAAATGTAAATAGACTTCTAATAGCCTATCAGGCCAGTTGGGTGAGGTCAGGGGATTGTCCCTGACCAGCATAAAAGGAGGGCTTGGAGCCCTGGGTTGTATGCTTCATCCGGACCAGCAATAAAGATCTAGCTGTTTCACTATTCCATGGACTCCCGACTCCAATACTTATCAAGCGGCAATGTGGAATATGGTATAGAATTCTTTCACCTGCCTTTAGGGAAACAATGAAGTGAGTGCTATTGGTTCCTTTTATCATTGGTTTCCACAGTTACTCATGAAGCAGTGGGTGGGAAGAGGTCACTCTTTGGCTGTCATAGTAACTTTTAAATAGCAATCCTATGCACAGCCAGTGCGTTGTCATGATTGGAGTGTCAGACTAGGACTTGGGGCCAAGCTGATTGGGGGGCTAGAGCAGCAGCACTGTGAGGACTGGTTAACTTTCTTAGGGCTGTTTAGCTTATATGGATGGTGTGTACAGGGTGGACAGGGAGAGGCTTTTTTCTGTCTCTCATAATGCCAGAAC
The DNA here is from genome assembly GCA_029233225.1 of Lepidodactylus listeri. Classification (NCBI taxonomy): domain Eukaryota; kingdom Metazoa; phylum Chordata; class Lepidosauria; order Squamata; family Gekkonidae; genus Lepidodactylus; species Lepidodactylus listeri. The sequence continues at coordinate 57,185,714 of JARCFY010000012.1, forward strand.
CCAGGGTCATTCACTGGAGGTAAAGGGTGGAAGATTCAGAACAGGCAAAAGGAAGTATTTCTTCACACAGCACATAGTTAAGCGGTGGAATCCACTGCCACAGAATGTGGAAGGCTTTAAAAGTGGAATGGACAACTTCATGGAGGATCCAGTGCCAGAGACAATATGCCTCTTTATATCGGTTGCTGGGGAGCATGGGTGGGAGGATGCTGTTTCACTCATTCCGCTGGTGGGCTTCCTAGAGGCAGCTAGCTGGCCATTGTGTGAGCAGAATACTGGCCTTGATGGACCTTTGGTCTCATCCAGCATGGCTCTTCTTATGTTCTGATGGGGGACAAAAGTTGGAATCCCCACTCTAGCATGGAAGCTTGGTGGGTGACCTTGAGCCAGTCACACATACTCAGCCTAATCTACCTCACAGGGTTAGAATCATAAAATTATAGAGTTGGGAGAGACCTCCAGGGTCATCTAGTCCAACCCCAGCCCCCTGCTGTGAGGATAAAATGGAGGAGAGGAGAATAATGTAATCTGTTTTGGATCTCCATTGGGGAGAAAGGTAGAGTATAAATGCAGTAAATAAGTGTTGACCTGGGAAGGAATAATTGTGTTTGCATCAGATATAGGCTCTGAATAATAACAGCAATCCTACATAGCACTGAGCCATCCAGCCTATTTTGAAAACATAATTAATTTTAACCCAGTAGTTCTATACCTTTTAGAAAACAATGCCAAGTTTTAAAAAATATTTTAGTGCATGAAACTGGATCAACAAGAACAAGATTCTAATGCTGCTTCATCCGATTTTCTAGTGTTCTAAAGAATTTTGTGCATATTTTTCTTCCTCTCTAGGATACTAAAGACTTAAAACATCTGAAGTTAGCATAGCCAATTGTTTGAAATACTTTGTAATGTTGAAAACTAATTCAAGAAGAGCTTAACATTTTTGTTCATTCATATCTACCATCTCTGTAATCCCTTTATGAGCAACTGTGATTAAGTAAAGATACGGCAGACTTTTCAATTGTTCTAAATAAGAATTTGTATAATTTGTATAAACAGTGATTCTGCAGCCTGGGAAGATGAATGTGCATGTCACCAATACATTATAAAGGTAGAATATTATGACAGTTTGATCAGTCTTTCCCATAGACATTGCCCTCTGATGCCAAAATACTTATAATACAATGGTGAGGAACATAGAGAGGATACAGCAAACAATATTATGCAAATATTCATATAAAACTTATATGCATATAACAATATTCATATAAAAACAATACTCTGTTGTACTTTAATGCATGAATTGGCCATCTGCAATATTGTGTTCCAGTTATATCCACTTTTTCTTCTGACAGTTAAGTATAGACAAAGTCTGATATCTACATTAAAGTTGCTGTAGTGTTGCATGAAAGAAGTGCATTGTTCTTAAGAATTGAGTATTCAAAATTGAGTATTCAAAACTGTATGGCTATTACTGCACTTGACCTTCTTGCCCAGCCTCACAGTTTATTAGAGCCATTGGTCAGACAGCAGTGATCACCTCTGTTAGATGGAAAGGAAGGTTCAAATTGGAAGTGCTCCTTTTTCACTTCTTTAGGGACAACAGGAAAAGAAGGGTTTATCTGACAGGGAGGACAGGATATAGGAGTATTTTGCACTCCTGTTCTTGTAAACCCACAAGTGCTGGAGGCAGTGCTGGGATCAAATTGTTTTGGAGGTGCAAAGCATTAGTTGTTAGAATTGATAGCCAGGTGAACTAGGATCTTTCTAAAGGATTCTTATAACATATTGATATGAGGAATATAAAATTACTAGCAAAATATCCATCCTTTATGGTTGGCAGGCGGTGATGAAGAAGACTGTCTCTTTCTGCCAGTGCCAGGGATGGGGAGAGGTGCAGAATGTGGCAGCATCCTCCAGAACATGGTGCTGCTGTGCCCATGGAAATAAACAGCAGGCATTCTCTCAACTGGAAGATGACTCCAGTTGTCTGAGTATGGGAAAAGGTGGGGTGTTGATTTCCAGTTTAAACTCATTTTGTTTGTTCTGTTGTTCCATGAAACACAATTGCAATAAGAGCACATTGAATTTTGGGGTTTAGCACAGGAGGAATTTTTAAGGATGTAATGGGAAGAAGAAAATCTGATACCCCACTGTTGTAACGTCGCTCTTTGGCTGTGGGTTCCCAGGTTACTCACTCAGGCACCCATTCTCATGTCCAGTCAGCAGAACTGGCTCAAAACATCAGCTGTTTATTTGCATGGAGACAACTCCAACAACTTCAGCTAACATACAAAACTAGAAACTGAAACAAAAGCTCCACCCAGTAGGACGAAACTAAATCACACAGATATTAGGAGAGGAGAAGAGTGTTCCATTACACACACACATATATACAATAAATATACCACAAGTGTAGCTTTATTGTACACCTCTATGAAACTGGTATAGGGTTGCCAGGTCTAGGTTGGAAAATACCTGGAGACTTTAGGGGTGGATCTGGGAGAGGGCTGGGTTTGGGGAGGGGAGGGGCCTCAGCATGGTACAATGCCATAGAGGCCACCCTTCAAAACAGCCATTGTCCCCAGGGGATCTGATCTCCATCAGCTGGAGATCAGTTGTAAAAGCAGGAGATCCCCAGGCCCCACCTGAAGGCTGGCAAACCTAAACTGGTAACAGCAAAAGACATGAAATCAGGTAGTCCCATGACATTAAACAAGATTAAATGTATAGAGGAGGGGTTTTTTTTCTTCCAACACAAATCTTGTTGGATTTGAAGGTTTTATCAGCTGAAATTTGCTGGGGAAGAAGTATAATGGGAGTGAGAAATTATTCTCTGAGATTTAAAATAATAAAACACAGCTCAGTAAATTAAAACTCCATGTTAGATGGTTGCTTTTCCACTGCAAATATAAAACATGTTTTCTCTCCCTCTCGTGGAATTTATTTATCTAGTACAGTTCTCTGCTGCCTCTCTAGAACAAAGATGCCCCAGACCTATACAGTCACAGTGGCTGCTTGTAGAACCACACTGAAGGGGCATAACCCTGAACATTAATTTAGTCCAAAAGCAGCTCTAGTCAGTCATAAGATACTGGAAAGGGAAGTGCAAGGGGAAAGGAGGAGATACTAAAACAAAGTTAGAATTTATATCCATTTGGGGTCAGACAGATCTTTTTCTCATCAGGGGTTTTGCTTAGATGATGGTGGGAGAAGAACAGGCTTGTGAAAGAGACTGAAGTGTCCTCCTTTCCTCTCATGTCTCTTCACACATAGAATACACAGGTTGGGTCTGGGTCCCTGTGTCAGCCTGTTAAATAGTGGGTTCCATGGAGCAGCAGACACACTACTAGTGATCAACTCTATTAGTAATTTCAGCAAGTAGAAGACTGCCCTCCAGAGCCTCCACTTTGTTAAATAGCATGCAGTTGCAACACCCAAACACACCCCACTCTCAATGATAGGCTATTTACGTAACATTACTTCTTGACTGGTTACTGCCAGAGTCCTGGTGGACTGTTGTCCTTTGGCTCCAAGCTCAACTAGTCTCTGGAAGCACAGTCCTGCACTGTTTCAGTCCCAATACCTAACACAGCCATAACACAATCACATATGAGTAGGGTTGCCAGCCCACCCACCCCCGGCCACTGGTGCAGGCTGGGAGGCATAGGGTTGCCAGATCCAGGTTGGGAAACTCCTGGAAATCTGGGGATGGAACCTAGGGAGGACAGGGACTGCAGTGGGGTACAATACCATAGAGTCCACAGTCCAGAGCAGCTGTTTTGTCCAGGGGAACTAATCTCTGTAGTCTGAAGATGAGCTGTAATTTTGGGGGGTCCCCAGGTCCCACCTGAAGGCTGGCATCCATACATGTGAATTGTGCATTACACTCAATTCCTGTTCATATGGTACACAATGAGGATTGTGGTGTTCCTGGAGAAGAGGCTTTGGCCTTCCCCCACACCATTTTTCCAATCTGAAAGAGAGGGGTGGGGGTGCTCTGTGGGGGAAACAGCTGAATGTCCCCAGCACGGCACACTAGTCCCCCTGCCCTAAGCAGTTCAGACAGGGAAAATGAATAATTTCACATCCATACAGCATGATAACATGCATGGACTGTCTTCTTCCCAATGAAACATTGTAGGAAAGCAGGTTTAGGAAAGAACATGTTGTGGATGGGGAAAGAATGACTGGAGCATGTGGATGCTCCAAAAAACAAAAACAAACCACTCCCTTTGGGATGTCAAAGCAGGGGAAAAAACCCTCCATGTGGATGCAGCCGTTCTACACCAAATCCTTTTCTCCTTATATTGTTCTCACTGGTTTTTGTTTTTTCATCTCCTGTTATTTTCCCCTAGTTACTCCTTACCTTGCACTGATTTGCCTTAACCCTCCCAGTCCTACCTTTCATCATTTTATTTTTGTGAGAGGGGGTGAAGCTAATCAGTTCATATGAGCCCATTTATGTTTTAAGCCTTCAGTGTAGATTGCTGTTGCTATGTTTGTGTCACAGAATACTGGAACTATTTTATTCCCAATAGAGTTGGCCCTGTCAGTAGGCATGATAAGACAGCTTTCCCCAGTTGGCAGATATTAGGATAGCATTAAAGGCAGCTAATGATGATTTATTTTAGTGTTATATTTTAATACATCCTTTTGCTTCTTCACTTTGCCCAAAGGCAAAATTGGAAATAGGTATTTTGTTGTTTCCTTGCACATTCTAAATTTTGCTCCGGAGCTTGCAGAGAGTTCTTGGCAAATGAATACTACTTAGTTAAGCATAGAAGTGTATGTGCTGTTCTCACAACACAATATCCTTCACTAGGGCAGTTTCCTGCCATCTAATTGTGTAGATGACCTTTGAGGAGTGGTAGGTAGGAATAAACTTGCCTTTCCTGTTTCCAGTTTAGCTTTCAGTCCTGCTCTGTAGTCAACACATAGGAAACTTTGGAGGAAGAAGAAGAAGAATAGAGTCGCAGAGCAGTTTACAATTTTCTTCCCTTCCTCTCCCCACAACAGACGCCCTGCGAGGTAGGTGGGGCTGAGAACAGCTCTGAGAGAACCATGACTGACCCAAGGTCACCCAGCTGGCTGCATGTGGAGGAGTGAGGTACCAAACCCGGTTCTCCAGATTAAAGTCCACTGCTCTTAACCACTACTCCAACTGGATCTTTAACAACTATAGCTTCAACAACAGGCCTTTGTATTGCCTCTACCTAGGGGACAACACTTACCAATGAAGAACTCTAATACACATGGAAAGACAACAACCTCAGTACTAACTCAAGATCAAATTCAGGTCCTCAGATTAAGGACTGGGGAGGTCTAGTTCATGTAGGCTCACTTAAAGCCATTACACAAATATCTGCATCACAGACTGTGTACTTTGTGCTTTTACTATCCAAAGTTTGCATTTGCCATTGCCTATCTTTCCTTCTATTCCCTCCATTCCCCCAATATCTGTAATGCCTCATCTTGTTTTCATTGTTATTTTTGGAAGGAATCTGGTTATTTTCTCTTTTTTTGGCAAGGTTCTTGCTACATTTTGGATGTTCTAAAATAACAATGAGCCCTAATAAACACACTTGCTGCTTGTGTCATGTTACGATTTTGGCAAATGTTGTGCTTTTGTGGCCCCCCTTGGGTGATGGTGACCTGTTGTAAGATGTTCAGGAGTGCTTTATTATGGAGGTGTACCACCCTGCATGCTGTGTTAACAGGCACTAGTGTGCTGCCTGTATGTGTGCACTGGAACCTCTCAAGATAAAAAGAAGCTTCGAGTGAATACTATGGAAACGGCCCTCAAGTGAGCATTCAAGGAAATATTTTTAGCCCGCTTATCTCAACTATTAGGACTGTCTGTTATATTGGATTCCCTAATTGCTTGTGTCACAGCATTTTAGCCAAAGGCTTGGTAGTACTGTCTGTAATTGAAAACTTTATTTTCAAATTCCCTTCACAGAGTATACCTGGCAAGAGCTCAAAATATTTCACTCTCTGATCTTTTCAGCTATCTGCATTGAACAACCATGCGTAGTCCTCCCTCCTTTGTGGTTTGACCCTTTTCTTCCCAAGGGGATGTGGGAAGGGCTCAGGGTTTCAGAGCTAAAGGGAAACAAGGCAAAAATGGAGCTTACAAAATAGATCTACATTATCTGCTCTTTAAACACAAGAGGGAGTTTTGGAATAGGGAAAAGGGAAACCAGCATTTGAGTATAGCCCTCTGTTCATATTTTGGGTCTGTGCATACACTCCTCCCCTCTGTTGCGTCTTCTGTTGGTGTGGTTGTGAAAATGAGCTAAGGACCTTTCTTGGCTCTTTACTAATGACATGCCCCAGTTTGATGGGTGAGTGTTGGTGGGCTAGCAAAACTATTGGGGCATCTTTTTTGATGTGTTATTGCTTTGCTTTTAGGAAAACTATTTCATCACATAGACTCTTCATAGATGGTCCTAGTGCAGTTGTAAGCAGAGGTGTATCCCTCTAAACCCATTGACTTAAATGGATTTAAAGGGTGTAATTTGGGATTACACTGTTGGCCTGCCAACAGGAAATTGTTCAGTGAATGAATGAGAATTTTGGCCATGGTAATTACCACAAGAGTCTATATCAAAACAATTGTGAACTTACAAAATTTGTTTAATTTCAGTAGTAAGAGGAGTTATGTGCCAAAATAATGTGCCCCTAATAAGCTGTGATGCCATTTAAAAAATATCACAGTATTCCAGATGTTTTGCAGTCTAATCTTAGCCTTTTTTATTTGGAAGTAGTTTGTCCCCAATGTGTTTTGGGAGTCTTTAGGTTCAAATCCCCATTCTGTCATAGAAGCTTGTTGGATGACCTTGGGCCAATCACACACTTTCAGCCTAACCTACTTTACAGGGGGGTTGTGAAGATAAAATGAGGAAGAGGAGAGCTTTGGGTCCTCCTATTAGGGTCAATGAGGGGACAGTTGGGGTATAAATGTAGTAAGCAAATAAATAAATGTTTGGACCTATTATCCAAAGTACATATCTCCATTATTCCATCACATTTGCTGATGTATGCTTCTGGGATGTGTCCCTCCTGGACAGTTATGTTAATGAGTCAAGTTGAAATGTGATTTTCTAAAGCTAAACTGAAATTTCCTTACTGAGGCTGGTTTTATGGCTAGCAAGCTTTTATTCTGCCCATCTGTAAGTTCAGCATGCTATCTATTTTATGTCAGTTACACCTTTCACATCTTGTAGTTCAATGAAAACTTCATTGTCTCTGTGAGTAATCATGTTTTATAATTCTATCCATTTGTGGATTAGGTCTATAATCTTTTCCCTGGCATGCTTCAAGTCGGGACATTTTGTATATCTCAACCAGAGGCACCTAAAGCAATGGCATCCATTTTTGTAGTGAGTTTTCTCATATCCCCTAATCCTCTGAGACTCAAAAGAAATATGCTGGTGGTTGAAGAGAAATATGCCTAATAGGAATCTCCCAGCACAATTCTCTTTTAACAAAACTACAGAAGAAGTAGCCAACGGCAAAATACTTCTAATAATTATAATCCAGGGATTGGAGAGCCTCATATTGATGTCATTTCCCTATTACACTTATCCTGTGGAAAAGTTAATGTTCAAGGTTTAACAACCTAGAAGAGTGTGGACTAAATTTTGAATGTCATTTACACAATCCACATGTCTTTTGAAGTCCTATGCAAGGGTGAAACACAGAACACAGGTTTTGACCTCGCTCATTAATATGCCAGCTGTGAAAGCAAAGTGAATCAAGTTTAACAGCTTGAAATTTTCTTGCTAAAAAGAGAGGTATATATTGTAGTCAAGTGTTTCAGTAGATACTTCAAGAAAGAAATGATGAGTAAATTCATTGTGTCCTTTCCAAATAATTTTAGGACTGGACTTGTTTCTAGGTCATTTGAAAGTACAAGATTGCACTAGGTAGTCTGAACTGGCAGCGTAGACACAAGAATATGCAAGATTTAAATCAACAACAGCCTGGGTTGAATTATGTTTAATATTTAAATGCAAATAAGCAAAGAAATGATGGATAGCTGCTGTGTCTAAAATCTGCTTCAAACGCCTGGACTAGACAAACTTTTCCTGCTGTTTAAGTGTCTGTACTCTGCTTTGAAGCTGAAACATGCTCTATAAATATCTTTTTTTAAAAGCATTGCAAACCAGTTCTTTACTGAATTAAGATCTGGCTGTAGTAAGATTCAGGAACCTTTTTTCCAGTTTTCATATATATTTCAGAGAAGACTCTAAAATGTTTTTGACACACTAGTAATCTTATTCATGTTAGAGGGTGACCAGATGAAAAGGGCTTCTTTCTCTTTAAACAGTTATGTCAAAGAGGGGATTTGAGTAGCTGCAGCCTTTCACTTCCCTGCCAAAATTCCCTCTTCTATACAACCATTAAGGGTACAGAAATAATTATCTTTTACATGGAATGAGGCAAACAGAATGCCTTTATTGCAACAAGAACTGTGCGGATTGTACCTGGAAACACTTGTCTGAGCTTTTAGAAAGGTCTTCAACAGATAGCAATAGTATTTCCAGGTACTCTGCCATAACTTTCTTGGCATTTATATTTTAAGCTGTTCTGAAGAACCATGGTTAGTTACTTCAGGATAGTCTTATCCTAGAATGTTGTTGAAAAAAGGAGAACACATTACAGCAAAACTGGGCAATGATGACCATTAGAAGAATGTTCTGTATTTTCTATTCTAATCAGAATGTTGAGTGTTTTTTCCTGGCGCTTTTGTGGAGGGTAAGCAAACTTCCATGTATGGTATCCTGAGTTCACTTATTAAAGGAAGAGAATGTGCCAGCATTGAGAGTGTAGCAGGTGCTGTAAGGTTAAAAAATCAACTAAGATCTGTTCTGCCCTGAAACATCCAGTTCTGTGTTGGTCTAGTAGATACACTGGTACAGTGCCAGTGTATCTCCAAAATAGGCCATCGTAGGGCTCAGGGCTATTTTTGGGCAGGAACACACAGAAACGAAGTTCCGGCTGGCTCCTGAGTTGGCCACACCTACAACCAAAACCTCTGGCATGCGAGGCTACAGAGCACGCTGCCCTCCCCACATTACACACAAGAGGGAAAGGCAGCATGTTAATATGCCATCTTTCCCTCTGGGGACCCCTTCGGGATTTCCTTGTCAATTTCACTCCCCGCCAGTCAGCTGAGTGAAATTAACAAGGAAAAACCTCTCTCTGCCTTCCCTACTCTAGCTGACATGTCACAGCTGGAAAAGGGCAGGCAGGGAACCAATCTAGGGGACAGAGAGGAAGGCATTTAACCATGCCCCCCCTTCCCCGAGTCTCTCTGCAACAGTGGAGAGGCTCAGGGAAGAAACAGGCATGTGTGCATGCCTGCCTTCCTTTCCCCCAGCCTGTCTGCCACAGCGGGCAGGCTGGGGAAAGAGGGCAGGCATGAAGACATGCCTGTATTCCCCTCCTGATCTTCTCCAGGTGCAAGAAGATCAGGAGGGGAACCCAGGCACATTGAAAATGCCTTTCTTTCCCTCCCCGATCTGGGGGAGGGAGAGAAAGGCATTTACCCATACCCCCGCAAAAGCGGAGAGGCTCAGAGAAGGAACGGGGCCTGTTTGCCAGGCTGCCCTCAGTCTCCCCAGCCTGTGTGCATTGGCGGGCTGGCTGGGGAGACCAAGGGCATCCAGGCAAACATGCCTGCTTCCCTTCCCGATCTTTAGGAGACTAGAAAGGCGATGCTGAAGTTCCTGGGATCTTTCAGATTGCAGGCACTTCAGCAGCGCCTTTCCCCGGCCTTCTGGTTTGGAGGGGGGGGTAGACTAGAAAGGCAATGCTGAAGTGGGGTGGAGAAGCTCAGGGGGAGGGGCAAGCTTCCATGCCTGCCCTGTGCTTTCCCAGCCCCCCACCTAATATGCTAATGACCTGTGCTGTCATGGGTGTGGACTATTATGCTAATGAGTTCCTGCTGGACTTTTTCTACAAAAAAAGCCCTGGTAGGGCTTATTTGTCATCCTAAGCCCTTTCAAACTGGGGCTTAACATATGGATGTACAATGCCTAGATAAACAAGTTTCTTGGAACTGTATTTGTTTGCAGTGAAATGTTTTTGGAGTGTTTGAAAATTCAGGGCTTTTTTCATTTCAAAAATTAACATGGTAGAGAGAAGAGGATACAAGGGGACAATATTTTCTTCAAAGCCAGGTTGGGAAGGCAGTCTCTTTCAATGCCAACTACTGTTTATCAGTTGTAATGGTCTTTGATATTCTTGACTCTTTGATTTGGGTTTCCACTGGAAAGAAAAGCGGAGTATAAATATTTCAGCAAATACTGTTTTGTTTAGGATTGATTAATTCAGCCAAGAGCACTTCCCTGGGAGTAAGTCTCACTGAATTAAACAGGGCTTCCTTTTGAGAAGATCTACTTGGGCTTGCTCCATAATCACATGAGTCCACACGCTGTGTGCAAGGAGCTGCCATAGGATGTAGAAAAGGAGGTAGGTTTTCACACACCTGTTTTTACAGGGATTGTGTAAAATAAAGGCTTGATTTGAATTTAGCAAGTAGTGCTGGCTTTCATAACATGAACTCAGAATAACTTCCTGTTTAGTTGCATCGATGAACCATATATATAGTTATTTTAAATTATCTGAAAGATAACTTGATTCAGGCTTCCAAATAAACAGATCTGATAGGACAAGAAGGTTCACACAAACTGGATAAACTTTTGCCAGAAATTCCAGCATTGGAACTCGGAGCCTCATAGCCAATCTGGGATAAAAAGCTATCTGAGAGGGAGCATATTCAGGCTTCAGATTCTTCTTTGGGTACAGCCTCAAGGACATGCCCTATTGTAATGTAATTTGCAGGCTCCATGAATTCTGTGGATTGGCCAGTCTTGATATAAATATGAGAAGTCTAGTCTTCTGCTCTTGCTAGCAGAGTAGTACCTCTTGGGACCTATACTTGGACGTCAGCAACTGACCCTCCGGAGCCTGGGTCACAGAGCTCTTATTGTAGATCTGGATTAGTCTCTTCATATTCCAAATGTGACTCTGACACCCCTTTGTAGTAAAAACCCACAAGGAGCTGGCACTTTTGTTTTCAGCAGTGATTCAAATCTATTATGAAAGATGAGATTTATTTTTGAGGAGTGATATAAAAGATAAGTAAAAGGCCAAGGGGGAAAAAAGAATTCATTTTGTATTCCTTTGGGGGGGGGAAGGTTTTTTTAAGCAAACTCTTTCTAGCTGCAACCTTTCCTTTGATTTGCCATGATTCACAGTCCTATAAAAGGTTTATTTGACAAAAAGTCTCCTTTAAGGGCAGTGTTTCCCTCCAAAAAGCTCTTCAAAATGAACAAAGTAACCACTTGTCATATACTATGACTAATGAGAGTTTAGTGTAGCCTTTAGTGTTCATTCTTATACTTTTGTGTTTGGAGAGTTGTAAGTTAAATCTTTAGAAATCGCACTGCAGGCATCACTGACATGAGACAAAAGAGAGCAGCTTGGTTTGAGACGCTGGGAACTGCTAGACTGGGAGGGGGGGAATACCCTGCTCTTTTGGGGAAGGCATCCTAATCTGTGGGAAGTGAAACATGCCTGGAAAGTCATTTTCAGTGCCATCCTAAGCAAATCTACTCAGAATCCTACTCAAGTCTACTAAATGGGACTCTACTCCCAGGAAAATGGTCTTAGGAGTGCACTGTTAGTGCACGCACTGTTTCTGTGGTGAACCTATCATGCATGAGAAATTTTTTTATCCTTTTATACTGTCTGTGCCCATAGTGGCGAGCCACAGCCACTTGAAGTTTCTTTTAGCATGCAGGTGGGGGTGGGCAATCTTTCCCTTCTCACATTAGCCATTTATTATGAATTGTTGCTACAAACACATAGGGAGTTCACTACTCTGTTCTGATGTGGCAGTGGGAATATCGGTAGAAATTATAGGCAGCTGGATGTTGTTCTGTGCTGTTTTTATGCCTGTGGTTTGTTTTTTTGTGGCATTATGATTTTATCTCATGATTATTATTGATATTTTTATTGTTTTTTTCTTTTTACCTTGTGAAAGGAAAACTTTTACCTTACATATAAATTTTCTAAACAAATAAGTAGAGACTTCTGCTAATATCCAAAAGCTACAGGGTAATTCAATTTAAAGTGGGTTAAATTCAAACATTGTTGTTTATTGTATTACATGCAGTGGTTATTCAGCAATCAATTTCTCCTGTTTTGGTTTGTCTCTCCTTATTGTATTTGTTGGCTAGTCTACTGGCAGGATTTCACTTTTGTACTATAGTTAGTTGTCCATTACTACAGAAATAGTAACATTTTTATTACTTTGATGATGACCAGATGAGAGACAGCTTGTTGTCTTTATGACTCCTCATGATTTCTCAGATCAACTGAAATGCATTCCTGATTATTTTCATCCCTCAGGCTCTAAATTGGTGGCTTTCCCACAACCGTGAATTTCTCATGCCTTGGAGGCGTGTCCAAATCTTAGACATTGATTTCTAAAAATAAAGGTACTAGAATTTTAGCTTTTTGAGGAAAGACAATCTGCATACACACACCATTCATTCCTGTTGTCCAAAATGGAACACTGGCACTGCAGCACTGGGGCTCACCCAGCCAAGGTTGACACTAAGCATTTTTTGGAAGCAATATCTGGACATTTTCCAGACATGAGCCAGATACAATTGAAAACTATTTCAAGATTTCTTCTTTGGTTTCATATTAATCACTTTTACTTACACTATATTCTTCTGCAAATGGACCTTGTGGAGGTTCTAGTAGGGAAGTGCAATTATCATACATTCTTGACCAAAGAATGGTACACTCCTTCTATCTGGAGTAGTCATCCTTTTCCACCGAGCATGCAGCTTTGGGAGGAACACACATGGAGTGGTGAGAAAGGTAGGGAACACCTGCCTAGCCAGCCAGATCAGCTGAATCAACCATGGAGATCAATGGGGTGACAGATGTTCACAGCCAGATCACTCTCACATTTACACATCTGCTTAATCATATGAGAAGCTCAGGATGGCAAAGAAGAGGTGACAGAGTTGTCAGAGACAAATTTCATCTCTGAGGAACCCCATTTCAGATCACAGCCACACAGGGAAAGTAAAGGTGTCTAGTCCCTCCCATCGCTAGATAATTTTGCTAATTGAAAACTGGATCTCAGCCTTAAAAACTTCAAGGTGGGCTTTTTAAAACTAGCTGGATATAGCGTTTAATGGGGTAAGACTTTGGATTATCTGATTTCCTATGCTACTGAAACTGCAACCCATTCTAAGCCCCAGGAATCTCAACCAATAAGTACAGAATATATAGAAAAATCCTTCACACTTCTACACAAAGCAGCTTTGAGGAATGAGACTCATTTGAGAGCTGTGGTGGGGGAATGTGCCCCCCACAGGGAACATTCCTGTACAGCGTGGCTAAAAATAAAATGAGATGGCCTTTCTGTGTAGGTATTGCATATATTTTGGTTATTTAAGAGTCACACACGATGACTGTGAACACAGGAGAGAGATCTTGTTCACTGAGAAAAGAGTAGTCTGCCCTCAGTCTAGAATTTCAACCCTCTTTTGAAATGTATAATTTACAGTGTCTAAATTCACCTCTTGGACCATTATAATGTGAATATGATGTGATCCTAAGATGTCACTGTACGATGGCCTCTTATTCCATTGTTCTGTAGTGATGAATTTGTAAGGAACTCTAAGCATCCTGATTGACTTTTTAAAGCCCAGTTCACACTTGTATTCACAATGCAGTAGCTGGTCGAAATTATAAATATGAATGTCCCTTTTTCCATGCAGCAGTCCTAAAGAGTGGGCATGCTCTAACTGAAAATGGCCAAGACATGTGGGGACCTGCTTCAAAAAATGCTGCATCAACCCTGAATTGTGTGTGTGTGTAAAGTGCCATCAAGTCATAACCTAGGGCTGCCAGATCCCCCAGGGTGCGGGGGTTTGCCTACTTTAGGGCCCCCCAATCTGCTGGCCTGGACTGGGCCGACATGCCCGGCACGATGATGTCACATTGGGTATGTCGCCAAGGGGTGGGGACACTCTAGCATTCAGCCTGAAAACTCTATGGTAGAAGATCTCCCAGAAGATCTTGGGAGAAAAGCTTCTCCCCCCCACCACTGGAAAAAGGTAGGAACCTGACTACCCTATCATAACTGACTTATGGTGACCTCAGTAAGGGGCTTTCAAGGGAAGTGAGAAGCAGAGATGATTTGCCATTGCCTTCCTCTGCAGAGTCTTCCTTGGGGTTTTTTCCCCTTTCCAAGTACCAATCCTGCTTAGCTTACAAGATCCGGCTATACCATGCCGCCTTTCCTCCCTATCAACAATGAATTAGACATTGTCAAAATTATTTATTTTAAATATTTCTATATCTACCCCTTAACTATTGCAAGCAGCTTCCACTCATAATTTCAAAGAACATAATCAAGTTACTAATCAACAACCGCAAGATAATGATCCCAGTGATAACACATGACAAATCATCATTACACCCAGCAACAGATAAATTTTAAAAAGCGTAAAAGGAACAAAACTTACTCAAGTAGACACAATGTGTATGGCGCAGCTTAAAGTAAACAGCACCACTGATTACATGTGTGAACTGGGTCACAGCAAGAAGAAATGCAATATAGGGGTTACGGTCAACGCATAAACTGATGAATTATCATTGTTCACGTATGTCTGTGAAGTTACACAAATACTATTACTTTTATGTGATTCTCTACATCCAATAATGTATCTGTGTTTTCTTACGTTGATTTATGATGTGCAAATTACCTGTTATGTCACTTATCCCTTGGGATTATCCATTGTTGTATTTTACTGCTACCTAGATTGTGACAGTAATTGTGCCCCACTTAGCTGGAGGATCATGGGTAAATCGTGTCTTTGGTAGGTGGCCTACTTGTCCTCCAGCCTTTTGGGATAATTCAGAAGAATGGGTTCTGCTTCCTTATATCTACTCACCAAGGTCTGGCCCACTTGCAGAATAAAAAGGGAGGGGGATCTGCATAACACGACCAGCAAATGCTACAGTTTAAAGTACTGCAAATCAAAGGGAGCCCCTGAGTTTGTAGAAAATCCAATGTGTTAGAAATGTTGTTTGGAGCACACCCTCAATCATCTGTAAGAGTGATGTTTGTGCATGTGGCATTCAGGATTGCCGCATTGAGGCAAGTGGTGCCAAACACAAAAACAATGGGAAGGAAGAGATCATTGGGGAGGGACAATGTAGCTTGATGTAGTGGGGAGAGAGGGGAAATGAAGCCAGTGGCAACAGAAGTAGACGGGAAATAGAGCTTGTAGGGGGCAAAGTGCCAGTTGAAGAGAATGGGATTAACCCTCCCCAATAGACCGTGTGGGTCACCTTGTAGTCCAAGATTCCTAGACTCTTATGTTCATGGATTTATAAATTATTCCCACCTTTTCTGTAGAAAATTTTATATGCTCTGCAAATGCAACTAGAGGTCAGTTATTTGCATTCTATATTAGATTTTCTTTCTTTTTTTATAGGCCAACTCCACAGTGAGAACATACCACAACAGTAAATATCGGGTGACCATGAGCCCTGGCTTTAGTTCTCAGTGGAACAGCAGCCAACCTCTTTGGAACACATATACTTTCCCAAGAACCAGCTTGCACTACCAGTCCCATGCTAGCTACACCTACTGTGCTGGACACACTGCGGTGAGTAAATACAGCAACTTGCATTCTGATGTTCAGTGAAATGTAGAAATACCCTTCAACAAAGTTTAAAAACTCAGTGGGTTTGGGTAGTGTACATTCTTTGACAGTGTCATTGGAACTGCATGTTTTTCTGTCGATCAACTCTAATGATCCTAAAACCTAAATACAGCAGGCTGTCTTCAAGCAAGTTTGAGTATATTTTGAAATTACAGGTCTGGTTACAATACTTCTATGAAGTCAAGGCACTGGGTGAAGTAGTAGTAAAGATGTGTTGGTTGGCTTTACCTTCAGAGAGCTGCTATAGCTAAACGAATTCTCCTTGAGCTGAGTCTATGGAGTTCTAGTTAATTACAATGGTTCATCGGGAGTACCTATTATCTTCTATCATTGACACTGGTCAATATGTTTGGTGCACTTGATAGAGAATGTAATTGCCTGCTTCTGTGTGAAGCTGATTCATGTATTTGTACCCAGTCAAGTGGCAATCAGTACAGAAAGCTGCATATATAATACTCATCATATCCTTTTGTTTGACATCTGTGAAAAGATCACTATGACAGTCATCAATACAATTGTTTCGGACCATCTTCCAAAACTTCAGTGCACTAGTACAGCAAAGGCTATATTTGCTTCAGTTTTCCTTCAGTAAGTCTCTAAAAGCAGGAACAGGTGCTATGTTCACCAATGGAATCAACAACATACCTGTGGCGAAATCTTCCACCTACCTACTGTTTAGGAATGCTCCCTATATGACAAAGTATTATCATGTGGTGACTTTCCCTCCTCTATAATGGGCACTAGAAACTCTCAGTGCAATGGCATCAGGTTGCATGGTGAGCTTTTCTAAGTGTTAGGGTTTCCAGCAGCATCCCCATAGCAATACAATAACTGCTCCCACTCTAAGTGATAATTCACATGCATGTAATGTTACTCAGTGACTCACACAAGGATGTGTGAATTGCTTCCTTGGAAAACTATCATGTTTGAAGCCATGTCAGGGAATACAAAAATTCCATCTCTGATTTTCAGTTTGGGAAGTTCGTTTCACGTGTGCTAATTGGCACAAAATGTTACATCTTTCAAATAAGGAACATACATTCAGGAATTCATCCTGTGTACATCAACCAGGTAAACTCTCGAAGGTCTCTGGTTTTGTACTTTTGTACATAGTAGTAGACATTAGGACTTACGAAAATTGATGCAATGATCACGTGACACCCAACAGCATATCGTGTATAAAACTCTCTTAGAGGTTAAATGTTGCAGGTTGTATGTTGTTATATGATTATTTTCCCAACAGAAGGAGCTGCAATTTAAAGTGTCTCTTTCCCTTACAAATCGCTCCACAGAAAATTGGTACCCAAGCTGCTTTACCCCTAGTGGGAAACTAACTGGTACTCATACATTTTCCCTAGTGGGGTAAAAGCAGTTTGGGAATGGTGATTTTTCAAAGTGAAAATGACCCAAGGAGAAAAAACTAAGTAGCCATCTTCTTGCATACTGGTCTGTCCCTTAAGCAGGCATTACAATCTGTTAAAAACATCACAAAACTACATGTAATGGGTTGTTCTGCTCTTCCCTCAGCTGCACTCCATTACAGGAATGAATATGTTTTGCATTAAATAGTTTAACAAGCAAGATGAAATATCTTTTGGCTAACCTGAGGTTGTGTGAACTGCATGGCATACTCTAGATCTGCTCCCTTGTTTTCCATGGCAGGTTTAATTACAAAGTTTATTGAGTAGTGAGTAATGCATTAGAAAATTAATTATAATGGAGATGGGTAGTTACTGTGCCGAGCTGAAAGCTCCTTGAAATGAGTGCAGCAGTTTTGTGTTTGATTCTGCTATTTGTTGCATTCCTTTCATTTTTGTTTACCCTTGGGACTATTAGACTTACTGAAAAATAGTTTCAGCATTCTCATTATTGCTAAGAATACTAGAAAAAATGGAGCCAGGAGTGCTGCTGAAAAGCACCTCAAATGTCTTGAGTTAAAATGCTCTGTAATAAGGCAGGCAATGTAAGGACTGTATTTATACCTCAAATACCTCACTATGCAGAATTTAAGTCCCACTGAAATCAGTGGAAACCTGATGTTAACTTGACTCTAAATGTTTGACACATTCCTTGTATCTGAGTTTCACAAAGCCAGAGTCCTAGGAGATGATCCACAAGAGCTAGGGTTGCCAACTCTTGTTTGGGGAATTCCTGGAGATTTAGGATTGGTGTTTGGAGATGGTAGGGTTTAGGGAGGGGAGGAAGCTCAGTGAGGATGTGGTGCCATAGGCCATTTCTGCACCGTAATTTACTCCAGCCCCTCCTCTTATTTATTCTGCCTTCTAAATGACCTTCTACACTTCATCTCGCCTTTGTGTCTCCTTTACGTTGGCTCCTCTGCATTTCTTTTCTAATACACCGCTCTCACCTCGTCATTCTTCCAGGTTTTCTGAATCCTGATTTGCTGCAGACTTGTCCATTACTCAGCTTTCAAGTTGACCTTTTCTCTGATGTAGAACATTTACTGCGGGATTTGAATCCCCTCCCCTTTCCTCCCCCACAACCATGAAAGAAGTACAGTTCTCTGCTGTTGATTGATCTCTCTGCTGTCCACGTTCCCTTGGCCCTGCTTTTGTAAAAGTGTTCTTTAACAATAAATTATTCTTTCACGATTGGCCTCGCCTGGTAGCCAGCCTGCCAGCTTGCCTCCACAGGGCCCCACTCTCCACACACACACCTGCCACCATGTGAGGAGAGGGTGGCCTACTCCTGGCATGGCTGCATGTGGGTAGGTGGGGGGGGCAGCCGAGGAGCACTCACCTGCCTGCCGGCTTCCCTTCCCTAAACAGGAGAGTTGAACGCTGAGATAAACCGTCACAAACAATCATAAAATACTTATATATACTTATTCCACTTCTTTTGGATAAAATGGCTGCTTTAGAAGGTGGATTGCACAGCATTATAACCTAGAGAGGTCCCTCCCCTCACTGAACCCCCCCCCACCAGGCACCACCCTCAAATCCCCAGGTATTTTTAAACCCAGAGTTGGCAAACCTAAGGTAGAACTGAAATTGGGGCATCACATGGTACTGCAGATTACCTGCCTCCAGGGGCAAGATCCTACTAGATATCTACTCAAAAGTAAATCTCCTTCAGAAAAGGCCCTGATTTCAATACATCTTCCCTTTAATTTTTAGATTAACTCATTATCAATTCCAAAGGGCGCAGGTGTCAAGAAGTTTTTTTAAAAGCACTGTAACAGACCAAATATTGCTGCTCAGAATTTTACTGCTACGTATTGCTTTGCCACTACGGGCGGGATGGGGACCCCACAGTTCATATCTCTCTCATTACAAGAAACGCAAATTAACCATTGATCCTTAGGAGCCCTAAGAGAAAATGGCCATGTCACAGAGATCAGGAAGTAACTCAGCTGGAGCCCTAGTCCTGGGAAAACTCAAGGGGTCATTGACACAGAACAGCAATCACATTTCATTTTATTTTTTTAATCACCAAACAAACCAGGAAAAAAGACAACATCACAGAAACTGGGAAGCACAGTGGGGTGGCCACTGTGTCGTCTGGACTGTCCATTTAAAAAAACAACAGTCAGTGAAATGGAATAAATTCAGACCATGTAATCTAGGTGAGACCCATTTTAAATGTTCTCTATTTTAGATACCAACTTCACCAAGTTTCTTGGTTTTTTAAATGCCCTTGACCGAGAAGCTTCCTTGAGTGATAAACAAAAGGAATACCTTAAGGATCTGTGATGTGCCAAGCAACAGCCATGAAGTAGGCAACGGTAGGAGAAAGCTTGATGGTTGATCAATGCAACCCCAAATGCTAACTGCTGACATTATTTTTTAAAAAAATTATCTGTGAAAAGCATCAGATAGGAACAAAGCCTCAAATACAAGCTTATTAGGCTGCTTTATTGAAAGCATAAATAGAGAGCCCACCTCTATTGTGCTGGGTTCCTTCAGGGGAAAAGATGTCAGACTCAACAAATGCATCTCTCAATTAGCTTCCCCTACCTTCCACACTTCTTCGCCTCTGAAGCAGCCATCCCAGTGGCTTGTAAGAATGCGTTTGCCGCTGCCTCTTTCGGCCAGCTTTTCAAGGCGGCAATCTCTTGCAGTTAATTCAAATCAAATCAGCTTATCAGCTCGGTTCATTGTAAGTCTTTCATAACCGCTCGTGTGTGACAGCCCATTAAAACTTGGCCAGGACCTTTAAAACATCACCCAAATCTGCAAATATATTTTACATTCAAGCCTTTGAGCTAGCTGGGCGTATTTGTTTTGTGTATTAACCTTTGAAATTGAGCTTTTTTTCCCAGAGGTTGTAGGCACAAGGTAATTTACCTGACTTTGCTCACAGAAGATTAGTTTTATTATTTTTAAAAAACAAAACACGTGAGCTGTGATTTATTGTTTGTCCAATGGTCCTCATAATTCAGTACGGGGGGGGGGGGGGAGCATGCCCACTATCATGTGTGAAATGTGGTTTGAGTGCTTATGTCACAGGCAGCTGCCGCACTATCTAAAGAAAACACCGGCATTGAACTTCATCTATAAGTAAAATGTAATGTTTGTATAAGTGAGCCCAAAGAGCTGAAAGGATAGTGCTTATTTAACTATTTACATATACCAACTGTGTTGTTTCATGAAGATGGAAAAGAGTAAATAGCTGGTTGAGTAGTAAGAAGTATTTTGTATTTATCCCATGTTAGTAGGGTTGCCAAGTCCAGGTTGGAAAATACCTGGGGACTTTGGGGGTGGAGCCAGGAGAAGGTGGGGTTTGGGGAAGGGAGGGGCCTCAGCATGGTACAATGCCATAGAGTCTACTGTTCAAAGCAGCTATTTTCTCCAGGGGAGCTGATCTCTGTCAGCTGGAGATGAGTTGTAAAAGCGGGAGATCCCCAGGCCCCACCTGGAGACTGGCAACCCTACATGTTAGAGGACTCCAGTTAACTGCTTTCTGACCAACATAAGGAAGTACATGAAATTTTATACCCAAAATGACACAGGCAAAAGATAACATACAAAAATCGTAATTGGTTACAAATGGCAGAGCATCATTTGAGTAGGCATACATTCATTGGTCAGTTACAGCAAAAGGTGTGACTACATGATATCTTAAATGTTTATTTAACCTAACCTTATTCAACATCACCCAAGAATTCTCTTCACCCAAGCAAAAAGTGTTGTTTTCTGATAAAGCCCTTGTTGACCCAGACACTGCAAAGTTTTACCCGAAACAACTAAAACCATGAACTCCATTCTTTGAATAAAAAGTCAAGCAAATACCTCTGTTTAAAAACCCATCCTCCACTATCCCATCAATGCTACACTTAAAACCTATTAGAACTGCCAGACAGCTAGATAGCTATTCCATCCAAACAACTTGATAAAAAAGAATGTTCACGTCTTGTCTGCTAGCATCAGCCCAAAAGACACTCTAACCTACAAAGAAGAGGCCTTACAACTTAATAGACTCTTACTAAATCCTAATAAAATCTTAATATCAAAAATTATAAAGCCAGGAAAATATAAGTATATGAATAATCTGAATTAAAAATAATTATGTATTCTCATCCATGCTACATTATGAAGTATATTGTTTAAGTCTGGGGTCTGTACTCTGTGTAGCTGACAGAGGAGGGCTGGCACAGCATAGTGGTTACAGTGTCAGACTAAGACCTGGGACAGCCAGGTCTGAATCCCATCTCTACGATGGAAGCCTGTCAGGTGACCAAGAGTTTGTCATAATTTCTCAGCCTAACCTAGCTTCACAAAGTGGTTGTGAGGATTGAGTGGAGAACAATGTCGGAAGCTGCTTTGGGTCCCCATTCAGGGTGAAAAGCTGGATATTTTAAATCATCATCATCATCATCATCTTATTTCATGTGTGTGTTGTGCCTGATTCCGACTGGGGCTATGGTACACATGGAAAAGGGGATTCCGCCTCCCCTGTGCCATTTTCCTTACCTGAAATGGCCCCAAGAGGGTACTATTTGGCCCACTGGGGAAACCCAGACCCCCCTCAGGACTGTTTCACATGGGAAAATGGCACGAGTCTATGTTCCATTCAGAATTTTATTTTAACAATGGCATCCAAGGACCATATTCCAAGAGTGCACAGAGGGTTATGAGCAAATTCTGTATTTTAGCTGCTTTAAATGGATTTTAATTTTAAAATGTATATGGACATTCTGGTATCCGTTATTCAGAACAATTAGGATATAATGTTAAATGTACTGAAATATGAAGCATGCTTGGACTGCAAACCACAGGGCATACTTCAATACAATGGGTGCAACCAAGAGAGCTGGCCAGGCATAACTCCAGATAATTTCGGTGGGATTTAGGAATGTTTGTGGCTTTTCTGGATTATGCTGAGATTTTTGGGATTTGAGTGTTATGCCGGACAGCTGGATGAGATCAAAGCCCTAACATCTCCAACTAAGTACAGCATACCTGTATGCAAACAGAGAGCTAGGATTGCCTGTGGTTCAGCATGCCATGGTAGCAAATATATATTTGCTGCTCTGCAGTGTGTGAAGCAGAACTAAGGCTGTATATTAACCGAGCAAAGCTACCAGAGTCTGCTTTTCCAAGTGCCAGAGTTTCTTCTTAAGCAAACAGAATCCCCTAAAGTGGAGAAGGAATATATTTTTCTTTCCAGTGCTGTGGCTGTCTTGGAAAAGCAGACAAATGACAGAAGCATTCAAGTGGCTGTTTTTTTCAGATATACAACACAAGTTTTTATTATTATCCTAAGCCAAAGATGACACTTAGAAATGTTGGAATATACAAGATCTATAGTGCACCAACTTGAAGAAGAGCAGAAGAACAGCCTATAGGGGACAGTTGAAGAACTTCTAGTTAGCATAGCTAGATTAGGGACTTTCCACAATTTTAAATTATCAGCTTCCTATCTCCTGATTGGCTCTTTGGAGACTTCCTGCTGTTACAGTCAGTGGCCTGCCTTGTTGTTTGGGGAATTAGCTAGGCAACAGGCAAGGCCAGAGGGATACAAGGGACCTGAACACCTTTTTATACCAAGGTCCTGCACAGTTGGAAGAATCCAGATTTGAAGAGTAAATTAGATAGTTTTTATTCAAGACTTTCCCTAATTACAAGCAAACCAAGCATTCAGAAAGAGCAAGCAATACAGAACTAAGAAAGCAAAGGTGATTGCTAGTGAATAGAGGGGTCAGTTATGGGGTAATACTACTTGTCCAGATGTGCAGATGTCCTTGAAGAGAATAGCACCAACTACCAGTTTTATGTGCAATGGGGGGCAGAAAAAAAGAGAGAGAGAATGGGTGTGTGTGCATGGACAGATATAGACTCTGGAAAACAATGCTGATCAATAGGAGGTCTTGAGGGGCTTGTCTCAGGTGAAGGCAAAAGATTACCTGGGCCAATGCTGTGTCTTAGGGGGTGTGGCATCAGGAGGAGACAGACCTGGATGTGACTGATGAAATTCCAGAGGGGCAAAATCAGGCTTAACAGTAGCCTTGATTAGATTAAGCCAGGTGCTGGGTGGATAGTTGAATAGGTTTTCTGAGCACTAATGGTCCTGTCAAGGCAGTTTGAAAAGTTTCTCAAGTATAGACAAAAGGTGTGAGATGAGTGCCTGATTAGCACCAGGAAGAATCATTAAACATTTGAATGTATGATTGGTTTATGACAGTATCCTGAGAGATGGAGCAGAAAAAGACAAAGGATTCTCACATAGACATGGGATCACACAAAAGGGCTAGGTGAAGTTCTAGAGCTAGGAGGACTATTCACCAAGTGGCAACTGAATAGCCTTTAGAAATGTAGATACCTACATGGTAGAACCCATTGTTTCATATGCATACCTCTTCTGAGTGGAGGGAGAGGTTGGATATGACCTTGGAGGTCTGCCTTGTGTGAAACCCAAGTATGAAATCCCTTTTTGCAGAGTGCTTGCAGGCTGACTCTGCATTTCAGAACCAGGAATGTCTTCCTTGGTCTGGGTTTGTGGGTCTCTGTCTCAGGTTAGAAAGCAGGGTACCCCTGCTGTAGAGGCTACCCTAGGGTAAAGGCAGCACCTCTGGGCTACACTGCTCCAACTGAGCCTTCCCTCTTCATTCCTGTCTCTCACAGCAGTTAGTCAGTTAGTTAAGCTTCTCCTCTGTTCTATCTGTTTATTTCTTCTTTAATAAGCTGAGTTATTTTCTTTAAACAGCTGGTGCTCCATTCCTCTGCATGTTTAAACTCTGGCAACAGGCCCAGTGTGAACACTGCTGCAAAAAAGGGAAACATTTACATAGACTGGTAGGCAAAAAGAAGAAACTGCAAAATGGCTGCTTCCTGCATAGCTCAGCACAACTACCTACTAGATAGGATGAATGACAACAGTTTTCTCATCTGGAGGGAGAGAATGAAAAGCCACTTGCTTGAAATGGGACTCTGGTATGTCATCAATGAATTCTGGCCAGGAGATGATACCTTAGCAAGCAGAAGTCCTGGGACATGCACAATGTGAAGGCAAGGGGTACATTAATAAATGTTTTGTCCAATAGAGATGTTTCACAAGTCATTCAAATATAAACTGCAAAGGCAGTCTGGAATGAATTGGACTGACTTTATGTTAACTCCTCTATAAACTCCTTTATGTTAACTCCTCTATATCCAAAATAATTTATTTAGCATAAGGATGACTGAAGGGGGTAATCTGTGAGAGCACTTAGATCAAATGCTTGCTTTGAGTTAAGAGCTAAGAAATGTTGGCAAAGATATTGCAGAGCAGGATCTGGTTGTTTTGATTTTAGTTAGTCTACCCAAGACTTATGAAAATGTTGTATGCCACATGGAAGTCAAAAGGAAATCTCTCTCTGTCAAATGTGATAAATAAACTGGAGCAAACATTCAAACCTAAACAGTTTGAGAAACTCAACAGAAAGGCTGAACAGAATGCTGACCAAGAAGCTCTATATGTAAATAATAAAAGCAAATTTACTTGTTATTCATGTGGAAAACAGAGGCTTGTTAAAGGTAACTGCAATTCTTTTAAAAAGAAGGGTGCCCTTCCAAGACAAATAAAAGGGGAGAATTTGGAACAGCCACCCCTGAAGAAGTGTTTCATATTAACTAAAGATCCAACCAATGGTCATATGTGGTTCTTAGACAGTGCATGGTCAATGTACATGAGTGCACACATTCTTTTTTGAAAGTGAAGAAAAAAGAGACACTAAGGTCCCTTCCATACGAGCAAGATAATCTGGAGGGGAATCAAGGCTTTTTTGCTCCAGAGCAATTTGCCCTGCAGTTGTGTGATCACACAGCTCCATAGACCTGCCAGAGCAAACCACCGCTGCGTGATCAGATGCAACCACGGGCGAGTGGGGTTTTTTTTGTGGTGGGTTTCCGAGGCGCTTAAACGGGGGATCAATGAATCGCTGCAAGGGGAGAAGGGGGAATCGATGCTTTGCTTCTCCCCCCCCCCGGGCTTTCAATGATGTGCACATGGAGAAGGGGGAAAAAACAGCATCGCGTTGGGATAGCATGTAATCACGCTATCCACGACACCACACTTCCACACTGGCGCGATCACACAGGGAAACTCCAGCTGTGAGCTGCAGCAAACCATTTGATACTGGAATTTCACTAGTAGTTTTTTACTACGATTCCTCTCTGGATTAGAATGGTTAGCAATGGCTTGACAATGGTTGCAGGATGCTTCCCAGATGTGCTGGTGTGATCGCACCAGTTTGATCCATCAATGAAGTGTCCCTCTAGCGTGGCAAATAGGTGCATGTGGAAGGGACCTAAGTGTAGCTGATGGGAGATCTGTTGTGACAGAAGGGGTTGGATCAGGAACTATAAAATGCAGACTCCTAGTGGGAACAGATATATTTTGACTTTCATTGATGATTTCTTTAAATATAGTTACTTACCTGATCAGGAAGAAGAGTGAAATATTTGAAAAACTCAAGGCATATGTTGCACTGGTTAGCAACAGGTTCCAGAAGAAACCACTGGCAATCTGAACTGACAATGGAGGAGAACACGTGGGACATGACATAAAAGGGTATTTATCTGAACAAGGTATTGAACATCAACTCACTGTCTCATACACACCAAAACAAAATGGCATAGCTGAGAGGAAAAACCACTTCCTGACAGAAATGTGCAGTTGCATTTTACTAGAAGTGGATCTACCAAAGAAATACTGGGGAGAAGCCATCAACCCAGCTAATCTACAAAACAGGCTGCCCACAAAAAGGTGTCAAGAGCATGCCATATGAACTGTGGTATGGACAGAAACCCAGCATTAAACATCTAAGGGTATTTGGGTCAAAAGCCCTTGCCTACATCCCCAATGGAAAGCAGCCCAAGTTGGATTTAAGGACTGAACAAGGTATTTTTGTTGGATACACTTTGGGATGTGAGCGATATAGACTCCTGATGTAAGGGATATAGACCCCTTGATCCAAAGACACAAACTATATAAATTTGCAACATAGTCTACATAGACAAAAAGGAAAAATCTAAAACTACACAAAAATGGACACTGTAGAACACAATGATGGAAGAAAATAAAATGCATCAGCCAGAAACAGTGCAGTCAACCACCTTGGAACCTACAGATGACACAGTGGAAGAGCCCCAGGAACCAGAAGGTGATGAGGAACCAGAGGTCAGATGATTGGCTAGATCCAACAAGGGAGTACCACTAAGAAAACTCTCCTACCTGATCAAAGTAGAAACTGCAGTGGAACCTTTCACATAAAGAGAATACCCGCTGATCAGGCAGAAAGATGGAGAAATGCCACAGAGGAAGGAATTAAATCTCCAGTCAAGGATCAGAAATGGACATTCACAGAAGCACCTTGAGGAAGCAGGGTAGAATACAATTGGATTTTCTAAATGTACAGTTGTTAAACTTGAACATTGTTTTGCAAAGCTGAGATTCTATGAAGAAAAATGAATCTTGTGGGCATGCTCAATAGACCTTGAGAAGGGGTGTTGGAATATATGAACAAGGTCTATACTGCACCTACTTGAAGAAGAGCAGAAGAACAGCCTACAGGGGACAGCTGAAAGGCTGCTAGATTAGGAACTTCCCACATTTTCAAATTATGTCCTTCCTGTGTCCTGATTGGCTCTACAGAAACTTCCTGCTCCAACTAAGCCCTCCCCCTTCATTCCTGTCTCTCACAGCTATTAGTCAGTTACTAAGCCTCTCTGCCTCTCCTCTGTTCTGAGTTTATTTCTTTAATAAGACAAGTTATTTTCTTTAAACAGTTGGTGCTCCATTCCTCTGCATGTTTAAACTCTGCCAACAAGAAAGAACTGAAGGAATGTTTAACATCAGTTATTTTAGTTTTTTTAAATAAAATCATTTGTAGTCCTAATTAAAAAGCTTTTTGGAAAAAAGATCTTCCTACTCCAACTTTCCTGTCTTCTGAGTTTCATATTAAATGAACAAGACAGGTTGTCTTCAAAATTTGTAAGAAAGGAGAGAGTGCCTTAAAGCCCCAGAGAAAATCCTGGTATTAGGGAAGGAGAGGAATTGCTACAAACAGCTAACCTGTCACACGCTGTGAGACATCTGACACATTTGAAAGACTCGTTCGAGAAAGACAGGAATTGTGTCTCTTTCTGGGTCTTTTTTCCCTTTAAAAAATACTACAGAGATCTGAAGGTTATTTGTAATTTCACCTTGTTACTTGATATGGTGTTTTTGTTGTATTTTTTTTTCACTTATGACATTAATGGGAAATTATTTGCCTTGTAGACTGTTTCTATTTTGAATCGCAGAGTTGCATACTAACTGTTGCAGGTACGTTGTTGTTCAACTGCATTATCAGCATCAGTTCGTGCTTACAAGCTCAAATCATTTTTGTTTTTACATGCCCACCACGTGTTAGTGATGAAAATGAGTTGCAGTGTACACTAAAGATGTACATTATGCTAATATCAACAAACATCCTTTAACCCTGGAAGTGGCCCAGGAGTCCCAAAGTTTATGCCACTGTGTAAAGTATTGTCTAAACTTTGACAGGTCTTATATGTCAACCATCTTACCAATGTTTTTAGAAGAAGAAGAACTATTGGGGGGGGGGGTGGCAGCATATAACCATAACAACAGGTGTGGCTGCTGCTTTGATCCTAAGTAAGAAAGTATTTTCTTAGCTGTCCACTAGCACAGTCTAACATTTTGCTTTACCCAGCTTATATGTCTTTCCCCTGGAACTGCTGTACTTCATTCTTAGTCCTGACCTGGATAGCCCAGGCTAGCCGAATCTCATCAAATCTTGGAAGCCAAGCAGGGTCGGCCAAGACTAGTATTTAGAAGGGTGACCTCCAAGGAACACCAGGGTGATGTCGTAGAGGTAGGCAATGGCAAAACCACCTCTGAAACAACACTTGCCTTAAAACAAGTCTAGCTCATCACTTAATGGTGCATAATGCTAAACGAGCTAGAACTTCTTGCTGCCAGACAATCTTAGGATCTCCTGGCTATTCTACATACAATGCCATATGATAATTAATTAATTAGTTAACTTCCTTTGGGAAACTCTGCATGTGCTTTAACTCTCATTTTTTTCCCCTGGGCAATCACTATTTTCCTGGTAGCTGATATTTTCCAGTATTGTGTCCCTCATAAATCACTGTCCTCAATTTGTCACTTTTTAAACAATGCCCTGTTAAATTTTTGTTAGTACAAGTAGTTAATATTGAGGTGAATCCTAACCATGTTTTCTGCCAGCAGAGGAAGTGAAACAATTTTTTGCTGATTGACCCTTCCTACTGTGGATCCCCATTGTTTCTGAGGATGGGGGATCTTATCCAAGCCATATGATCGGGGAGGGGGAGGGAACGTAGCAAGCTAGAGGAGAAGATGGAAAAGTTCTATGAGCACTGCTCCATTTGTGCTAGATAGTATCCATGCCATTGTTATTGTACAGGATTCAGCTCCCTTGCTGGAGTCTGTCTGGATGACTATATTTTGTCCCCTAGTTCAGCGGTTCTCTACTTTTTGTATTTTACATTCCACCAATTTTTTTTATCAGAGAATGTGAGTCTCACTGTGATAGAAACAAACCCCCTCCCCCACTTTTCCTGGAAAGGACATTTATGGTTACAGGCCTTTTGTTATTGGCTTGGATCCAGACTTAATGTTTATGCATGTTGATGGATTTCCACTCCATGATTTGTCCCCTCCCCCTCCCATGAGAGCTGGAAATGCCCCCCAATCCTTTGGGGGGGGTCCCCTTTCCTCTAAGAACCAGATTGGGGGGCATGTGGGGCTTTTGAGGGATAGGAGAGGCGGGGAAAATCACTCTCAGTGAACCAAAATTGTTGAATATGCAGAAATGTCTAGTCTGGATTCAAACTATTATGTTTATTATTTATGTTAAGTGTGAAGGACATTTAAAAAGTTGCAGAAGCATAGTGGATAATCCTTGGCAGGTAGGGTTAGCAGGATGCAGGACATCAAAGAGACTTGCTATTAGTCAGAGGGAACAGGAGATTAGAAGATGCACCAAGTGTCCTATGTTGCTACATGGATAATCCATAGCAGGTTGGGTCAGCTGGAGAAGGCATATTACACTTGCAGGTGGACATGGGGATTGTGGAAGAATGAATTCTTAGTAATCGTTATAAAAATCCTGTGTCCCCACTTAGACTACTTTTACATCCCAATGTTAACTTTTTTCCTACCATAGAGAACAATGGAGGGAATGGGGGCAACCTGTTTGGGGGCCTGTAGAACTGGACCCCCTGGTCCAATCTTCTTGAAACTTGGTGGGTATTTCGAGGAGAGGCCCCAGCAGCTACCCTGCAAGTTTGGAGCCTCTCCCTCAAACCCCCTCCCCTCCAGTGGCTTTTAAAGTTGCTGCCGAATTTCAGCAGCAATTCAGGGGCGAGCTGAATCAGATTAGAGAATCTGATTCAGTCCGTGGCTGCCCTACTGGCCAGTCCTGAGCTGGCGGAGCTTCGCTCCACCTCACTCCGGCCCCAACAGACCCCTGACTGTCACTCATATGGCAGAAGCCAAAACTGACAGGGTTGAAGTAGATTTTGCAAGCATGTGGTAAGACAAAATGGTGGATTGGAAAGGAGGAAGAAATCGGATTCAGTCTTATCACATGATCTCCACTCCTCTGTCATTTCACCAAGCATTTGTTCTTATGTATGTTATAACTGAGCAGTATTCTAGGCTGAGTTAGATACCATGTTAAGGTAGTCAAAGTACAATTTTTCTCACATCAGATTGCTTAAGTTTCTTGCCTCTGTTAGAGGCAGACAGTTGATTAAGAAGAAAAGCAGGAAGATTGCAGGTGGGAGGAGAGGATTCCATCTTTTAGTGACACCAGAAATTCAGCCGTCATACAGGAATAAAGATGGAAAATAGAAATATTTACCTAGGACAAAAACTGCCAAGAAGAAAATAGGATCTGAAAAGTTTCTCGGAATACAAAAGCAAAGTGTTTGAGGAAGAAATATAATGGATGAGAAGGTGGACTTGTGTGAAGAATGAAGGGAAATGAGCACAAATGTAGTGTGAGACTGAGGAAGCAAGATAAGGAGGATCCACGGAATGTTAAGATTTAATGGTGACAAGGAGACGCTTTGGGCAAACGGTTAGCCCATGTAAGGCACAGTAAAGGGGAGGAGAGCCAGTGAGTGAATTTACCTTATATTTACCAAAGGTTGAATGAGAATCAGTAGGAGGGATTGCATTGTCAATATGTCAGAGAACCAAAGAACATGTTTTAAAAAATGAAGTCCATGAAAGTCAATGGGCTTAGTAGGATGTAACTCTGCTAAGGATAGCACTGTAGCAGAATTGTCTTGATTGGTATCTAACACCCTGTGCATTTGATTACCAGAGATTACCAGACAGACAGACAGACAGACAGACAGATAGATAGTACATTGACATTGGTGTGCTTTAATATCTAAGGAGTACCTTAGTATGTTTATTAATACAGGATTATTTTTCACAGACACACACATACACACACACCGCTAGAGGCAGAATTTGTGTAATTCATCCCTTTACATAGCACAGCATAAAAGGATCATGGAGTAAGTTGTTTTTCTAGCTGACTCTGAAAGCAGCTTTTTCTTTAAATCTTTTTCCTGTTCAGCTGCTGCTTAGTATCTTTTGTCTAGCCAAGTGGGACAGGTGCAATTACTCACCTCTGAGCTCTGGGAAAGAGAATATAATTCAAAGCAGTCTTCCATGAGGTAGAGTAATTCATTGATTCACATAGAGTTACTTTATATGGGTCACTTAAAATTTTGAAAGAGTGCAAGCCGCTCACAGGGTGTTGTGAACCTCCCTGCTGCCGAGAGATGTAGCTGATCACCCTGGATGCTTGGGACTTAACTAGGCAAGATGCTGCGAGATCTGATAGGTTAGGCCTTTATATATAAAAGGAAGAACAATAGAGTAGACTTGGGCTTGATGACAGTATCTTATCTGCCAGTTGAGCAAGAAGTGACTTCTTTTATTTGAAGTTAAAGGTGCTGTAAGGGATGTCTCTTCCCCTAATTGATTTGCTTCAGTAGGGAGGAAGACTATCATGTGGTACATTTGATGCTCTACAGCTCTCATGATTAGGCTTACCCACTGTTAAACCAGTCCCCCAGGATAGCTTTGACCTCTGTTCAGTCACAATCATGTCCATGTACTCCTTTCCTTTGGGAGAGAAAGTGGCATGGCATAGCCCAATCACGTCAGATCTCAGAACCTAAGCAGGGTCAGTACTTGGATGGGAGACCACCAAGGAAGGCTCTGCGGAAGAATGCAATAGCCAGCCAACTCTGTTTTTCACTTGCCTTCAGAGCCCCTTTATGGGTTGACATGGAGGGCCAGTGTGGGGTACTGGTTATGAGTGTCAGAGTAGTATCTGGGAGACCTGGGTTTGAATTCTCATTCATGCCATGAAAGCTCACTGGGTGACCTTGGGCCAGTCACACCCTCTCAGCTAAACCTACCCCACGGGATTGTTGGAGGCTAAAATGGAGGACAGGAGAATGATGTAAGCTGCTCTGGGTCCCCGTTGGGGCAAAAGGCAGGGTACAAATGAAGTAAATAAGTGAAATAAGTAAAAACAAAATAAAACCAAAGTCAATTGCCACTTGATAGCACTAACATGCATAAATACACCTTGCCTTTGCCCTAACGGCTGAGACCCAGGTTCCTTTTGTCTCAGGAATGTTCCCGAAAATGACATTTCAAAAGTGACAGACACACATTTCCCATCTCTAACATTTAAGAATTCATTCTGTAGAGATAGGATCCATGATTTTTGCTGGGGCTGGTCTCCATATTACATTAATGGAAGCTCCATGTATGTTTGCATGTATGTGTGTTGGGGGTGGTGGTGAATTTTCTGATGTATCCCCATAGCAAAAAGATGATGAATGCCAGGCCTTGATTCTTAATCCCTCTAATGACTCAATTTGCACCTGCATCTGCAGAAAGCATCCTCCAAAGGAACACCTCCAGCAGAAACCATCATAGAAAGTACACCGTTGGAAGCACAAATTCACTCTGAACTGTCTTTGCTCTGAGCATTGATAAAAGCCACAGCAACCTCAGGACACTTAATCTCCAATGTTTAAAATCACCTCCATATGGCTGTAAGGAACAAAGACATACAGCAAAATCAAAACAGTGCATTATGCAAATAGAACATATATGCAAAACTCTGCTTACTGCTGGAAAAATATGCTTCCCGGAAGAGAAGCAGCACAGTTTGCTGCATTATGTGGAAAAGGCTTGGGGGTTTGGGAATAACCAGCTGTGCTCCTGTTCCATGGGTTGGTGTTCTCAGGACATTATTTCCCACCTCTGCCATATGGCAGCGTAGTGGAAAGAATTATGTTACATTAACAGCAGACAGGAAGCATGTTAAAGCTTCTGTAAGACATCTCTACTAGTCACAGCCAAAATGTTGTGGGCCAGAAAAACCTAAGCCTTTTGATGATGGGACACATCAGCATAAAGCCTTTCCAGAAGGAAAAATAATGTTTCTATTTCTCTAAGCAACTTCTTTTTTCTATTTTTTGGGGGGAGGGTTACAATCAAATGTAAACTAGTCTTCAAGTATTACCACCACCACCACCACCCGCCCCCCAATTTAAGAGCAGCACTGACAGATTCACACATATGAAAGGACAACCTGATACATGATACAGGCACAAACATCCATTAGGCAGAAATATAACTCTTTAAGGGGAGCTTGGGTTGGAAATGCTTGAGCAGCTCTGCAGGCATGTAAAAAAACACATGAGGAAGAATGCTTCCACAGGGATGGTTTGGTCTGCCTTTACTTCCAGAATGGAGAGCTTTTTTTTTTGACCACCCACATGATATCTTCCTCTAACTGTACACTTCCCAAGATTTCCCCTGCTTTGCTCCCATCTTTCCCAGCTTATTCTGATATGATCTTTTTTGAATGAATGCAGTCCAAGTGTGTATGTATGCCATCTGAATGGACAGGAACAATGTTCAAAGGTTCTATCCACATAGATGCCTAGGGTTGTGAACTTTGGGTTGGGAAATTCCCTAAGATTTTGGGTCTAGAACCTGGGAAGGGTGGGGGTTGCAGAGAGGAGGGAGTTCAGTGGGGTATAATGCATAGAGTCCACCCACCAAAGCACCCTTTTCTCCAGGGAAACTAATATGTTTCTGGAGATCAGTTGTAATTATGGGAGTTCTCAAGGTCTCCCCTTTCAGGTTGGTAAACCTGTAGATGCTGTTTTTTCCACCTTGCCAGTGGAGCGTTTTTTGAGAGTTTGAAAAAAAATGGTAATTGCTATTGTGCTATAGTACAACAACATTATAAAAATCTGTTGAAATGAACTGCTAGTTCATCTGAATCCACAGCTTTCCATTTTCTGAAAAAGTATCTATCCTTTTTTGGTGGAGATATAGGGGAAAAGGTACAGGCAGCTTTTGTTTAAATGGTTTGGAAAGGAATGTGGAGGTGACACCACAAGACAGCTGGAGTGGGACAGGAATTTGCTGTTCAGCCAGTTGTGTGATGCTTCACCACACATGTGAATGCCCCTGCATTTGCAGGGGCAATGAAAGCAACTTAGAAAAATCTTGCTGTGTGGACGCATCCAAATATGGAGCTGATGTGGTACTATGGGACTCTTATTACATAGTGCTTGAAATGGGACTGAAACCCAAGCATTATTTCTTTCAGCCTGGTACAAACTTGTCACATAAACAAGATGGCCTCTAGTTGCACAAATTCCTAAGGCATAAGATAGGCATACATACCAGTCACCTGCTAGTTTTAAATGAATGCCCAATTTCTAGATTGGTGCACCCAAGTTGAGTAAGGGATTCAGGTGATACCGTTTTATGCTAAAGGGATTTGTGCAACCAGAGGCCATCTTGTCTATGTGACAAGTCACCTGCTGGTTATTTTTAATGAAAGTATTACAAATATGAGTTGAGGATCTAAATTTTTTAATTGGATGCAAAGTATTTATACTGATCAACATGCCAGAATTTTAGTAAATGATTCTTGATCAGAAAAAAAGAGATAACAAAGAGAACCCAACAAGTTTGTCCAATATCATCATTATTATTTATTCTGGCAATGGAAATATTGGCCATTAAAATCAGACAAGATAATAGGATAATTGGAATAAAAGAGGATAAGGAAGAGTATAAGATGAAAAGTTACACAGATGATGTTGTCATAACAGTAACAAAACCAAGTATTTCTTTGTAGTATACAATGGAACAAATAACTAGATTTGGAATTCATTCTCCATATAAATTGAATAAAAAGAAGACCAAGATAATGTTACTTGAGAGAACAAATGAAGAACAAGAAGAAATACAGAAAGTAACAGAATGCATTGGTATCAAAAAACCAGTAAAATATTTGGGCATTTATGTAAGAAGACAAAGTAAAAAA
Source organism: Lepidodactylus listeri (assembly GCA_029233225.1). Lineage (NCBI taxonomy): Eukaryota > Metazoa > Chordata > Lepidosauria > Squamata > Gekkonidae > Lepidodactylus > Lepidodactylus listeri. Next base: position 57,220,373 of record JARCFY010000012.1, read on the forward strand.
CTTATATAAAGACAACTGTCAAAAAGCCTGGGCAAGTATCACTGAAGATCTGCAAAGATGGAGAAAACTGAAGATTTTGTGGTTAGGCAGAATCTCGATTGTTAAAATGAACATATTACCAAAGCTGACTTATGTTCCAAATGCTACCAATTGATATAGACAAAAAGGGTTTTTTAATGGCAAAAAATGATAAATAATTGTATGTGGAATGGGAAGAAACCAAGAACAAGATCTAAAATATTACTGGATGAAAAAAAGAGAAGAGAATTGGCAGTACCAGATATTAAATTATACTGCCAAGCAGCTGCATTGGTTTGGATCTCAAGTTGGTTCATAAATTCTACCAGGAGGAATATTAAACTGGAAATAGCTGATATCAAAGACAGAATCCGTAATTATTAATAAATTAAGAAGTCATTAAAAACTATTCAAAGACAAGATAGCAGTCATATTCTGAGGGACGGACTATTAAGAATATGGTTTCAATGTAAAAATAGAATAAGTTCACCCACCTTGCCATTGACATCTCCAGTTGATGTCTATTGCAACAATAGCACCAGAAAAAAAAACCCTGACTGTATAATTTATGACTATATGACAAGACAAAGGAAAATCAGATCCTGGCAAGAAGTTCAAAATGAGGGAAAGAACATCCTGTGGCTGCTAAATAAAATAAATATCAAATGGTATCAAAATGTAAAGAACAAATAGCAAAAGAAGGAGGTAATTCAAGAGAGAAAAGGGCCTTTGAACAATTAATCACAAGAGACTTAAAACATTTATTAGGAAAAAAATATAAAATGCTATTGCAATATTAAACAGAAACAGAGCAAGTGAAAGACTGTATAATTACATGGATGAAAAAATTTCAAGAGAACATTTCTATGAGCCAATAAGAAAACTTATGGACTAAAGAAATTAAGTTTACTGAATCTCAAATATTAAGGGAGAATGGGTATAAAATGTTTTTCAGATGGTACATAACTCCCGAGAAAACCACAAAATCTAATAATGGTTATAATGGGAAGGAAATGTCAGAGCACAGATGCAATGGTGGACACGTCAGAAAGCAAGACAATACTGGATAAAGATCCATGAAGAAATACAAAAGATAATAAAACTAAAGTTTGCAATGAATCCTAAAAATGTTATTAAACATTTTACCAAGTAATATTACAAGAATACACAGCGAATTATTTAAATATATGGTAATGGTGGCAAGGGTGACATTTGCAACAAAATGGATGGCGGGAATGGAAAAATAAATTAATTGAATATGTGACAGTGGCAAAACTAACTTCTTATTTACATAATAGACCAATTTCAAAATCTGAAGAAAAATTGAATGCATTTTAAAATTATATAGCTGAAAATTAGGACTAAACGGTTAAAGTGGATTAGATACAGACTCAGGCAATATATGTTTGTAATTATGAAATGTTAGATATGAAGTAATGAAAAAAGAATAAAATTAAATAGAAGCAAGAATTTCGAGTATATATAAATAAGTCTTATAAGCAAGTAAGTTCTGATGGACAATTGTAATAAATAGATTATTGTAGTATTATAGTGTATGTATGAATTAGATATGGTAGATGAAGTAGATGATCATAGAGAAGCCTATGTTTATGCTTACGTAAGAGGACTGTCTACCTTATATGTATAATTGAAGTGTATTGCAGTATTGTATTTTCTTGTGTTTGTAAAATAAATAAAAAATTCATTAAAAACTGGTTACCTTCTGAAATGCTGTACTTTTCAAACAGGGAAGTTTAACATATTTATGGGTTTATTCTACTTATGTTCTTTTTTAAGCAACATAAGGAATTCCAAGTGGTTTACGAAGTTAAAATTAATCCCCAAAGATAACAAAACAGTATTTCAGCCAAAGCTATTTTTTAATTTTGGGATACCCAAACTATAAAACTGGAATTCAGTGGCTCTTCCAAGGAAATAATTTCTATAAATATGGCAATGCAAATTGTCAGCTCCATGCAATGTTTTTTTCCCCCTGATTTTACCTGTACATGATACTTGGCTATGTTTTATGTAGTATCTAAGTAAATTGTAGGTTGGACTACTGCAGGGGTCCCCAACATTTTTAAGCCTGTGGGCACCTGTAGAATTTTGACACAGGGTGGTGGGCAAAATGGCTACCCTGGGACGCAGAGCCAACCTTGAAATGTCAAGGAATCAGGTTATACAAAAATCTAAGAACAGCTCTTCAACATTTGAGGCAGAAGCTCTGATTAACAGGATGCCTTTTCAAATGAATATGTTGTTGCAAGACAATTTCTTGCATACACACAGGTTACCTTCAGTCATGTAGTGAAGATCCTTGTGCTGTGGCAACAGCACATATGAAGCAATTTTTAAAAAATCTGTGTAGCCATTCAGATACCCTGCTGGGCAAAAGACCTATGGGCCTGCCCACTTTCTAAAAACACTTGGAGGGGCCAGGAAAGGTATTGGTGAGTGCCATGAACCACAGGCTCCACACTGGGGACCCCCAGACTACTGCCATACACTTGACATGGGGCCGAATCAGAAACATCAAAATGTACAAAATACAGCAGCTCGCACTTGTTAGTTAGTGAGCCATAATAAGTTAGTGAGCCATAATAAGTATCTTATGCCAATTCTAAAGTGACTTCAATGGCTTCCATTTTGTTTCTGGACTCAGTACAAGGTGCTGGCTGTTACCTGTAAAAGCCCTTCACCATTTGGGACCCATATAATTGAAGGATTACCTGTGCCTCACACTGGCCAACTGTGCCCTCTTCCAGTAGTGCCTCTCCAGGTAGTACATGGCTCTTATTTCTGATGTCACTCCAGGTTTTTGGAATGACTCCTTACTAAGGTCCAGAAAGCCCTTTACTGTTTTGTTTTACCTGATTTGAATTCATGAGAAGGGGATGAAGCCAGGATAAAATATTAGGAGGAGTTTCCTCCTCTGAGAACGTGCTGCCAAAACAAAATCGTTTTTGCATCCTGGCCCAAGGCTTTATGGCAGACAGTAGTGGTGGCAGGAAACACATACAAGTCTCAACAACAAGGATTTTAAAAACAGCTATATAGTATTGCATTTATTAATCTAAAAACAGCTTGTTTTAACATGAAATTCAGTCACTAATATGTGTTGAACTTTCATGTGCTCCCCCTGCTTTGGCCTTACATTCAAATACAGAATGTGATCATTGGTATACGTAGGTGTATTATCACTTCTAAGATTGGAATAAGCCTATTTAAAATCAGCTAAAGGGCCATCAAACAGGGGAAAATGAGGAGGAAATACCACGTTAGGCATAGTAATTACACAGTCAAGATCCAGAGCCAGTTATCTGGTACATACATGAAAAATAATTCTGGGCTCCAGTAGTCTTGGGACTAGGCGGTTCAGTATTGGACTATATATTCTACAATGTCCCTTCCAGCTCTATAATGCAATGCCTTGGCATGCCAACTACCACTGGTGGTCAGAATGGGTGCAGACCTGTCAGCTGGTTTACTGGCCGCCACCACTAAGTATCAGCCAGGATGCAATTCTCTTACTGCTGGTGGTATTATATTGTTAAATAGGGTGGTGCAAAACAGACATGACATCACAAACAGATTGACACAATGTGCATTTTTCATTGTCTACAGAGAAACTGAAATGTTAATTGCAAATGTAGCGATCTAAAGTTGCCTTTGAGCAAAGGGTAGGATGCTGCACGCCTGAGAGGAAGGAATATAGGTGGGTGGATCTGAAATGAATAATTATAGAACTAGTTCTGAACTTGCCTTTATGTTGCTTTTTGGCATCCTTGGCAATCTTCAGAAGAAGTCACTATCATGTTTACTTGCTCACATCTCAGAGCTGGCCCTGGGTCTGTGATGAGGAGAAAAATAGCGAATAGGCAGCAAAATTATGTTCATCTAGTGGGTGGCTAAGGTTGCTCAGGATCAAAGAGCACTGAATTGGTGCTGGGAGCCCCAGTATGAATCTAGTCTCTAGCCAGTTTTCATAAAGTATAAATACACACCGTCTGAGCTGGTGCAAGCCCAGGCCCAACCACTCACCTTGTTACCTGGTCACAGCGAAGCCCTGCTCACGCACAGATGCTTTTTAATTTTAAAACATGTTTATTTATTTTTTATTTGAGGGAAATTAAAACATTTCAGATTGTTCTTCAAAACCTGGGAACTCCCCCAAGTTTGCAGAAAAATCTGTTTAGTGTCCATGTGGCTCCAATCAGTGGATTTAATTATCTGCAGATGGGAGCCACACATCACTATTCGATACATAGATGTTCAAAGAGATGTGCAAATGTTGGGTTCTCTCTCTGGTAATCTTCAATTCAGCGTCAAACACCAGGCATAAGGGGGCCTTATACCAAGTTAGACTACTAGTTCATCTAGCCCAGTTATGTCTAGCAACAGCTCTCCAGAGCAGAGGTCTTGCCCGTTGCTGAGTACCTGATGCTTTTTAACTGGAGATGCTGGAGACTGAACATGAGATCTTTTGCATGCGAAGTATCACTATGCTATTCCTCACCCCCTTAGTGAAAGTGGTGATGGGTGGGTGTGGTGCAATTCTGTGAGTTCCTGCATACTATTTGGGCATATCGGCATTAGCACAGAGCTGCTCCTTCCGAAAGTACAGGCTTGTCAATACCAGCTGTTGCCTGCCAATCCTCTTGGTGGGCTGTGTTCACTGTGCTTCCTTCTTCTTTTTCTTTTACCTTTGTGGTCCATAGGTGCAGTGTGTTGGTGGAATGAGTAATCAGTCACTCAGTAATCTATTGTGCGAGTTTCCTGGTACAGCACTGCCACTTATATGTGCTCTGTGGGTGATATATAAGCACTTAGTAGTCAGAACGTTGTGTTTACTCCCATGTTAAGAACATAAGAACATATTGTTTTGTGTTGTTATTTTGCATGAGTGCATAGGAATGGCAATTTACTTAGTATTTCATACTGTGCCCTTCCCCCCTTTGATTTATTTTTTTTTAGCCTACAGAGTCATTTCATATATTACAATTGTATGACAGGGACAGATATGAAAGCACCACATGGGGACACTCACTGGCGTGACTCATCTTGTGAAATCCCATGACTTCTCAGGATTGTAGGAAGCGAAAGACTTAATATGTAATAAAAAGTGCCAAATATAAATGAAAAAACAAAACAAAAAAGATTATTGTATACAAATATACAATCTGTTGTGGCAGCTCAAAACATCACAGACTATTTAAAAAGAATTCAGCCATTCAAATGCTCTGGTTGTGGACAAATCAATAAAAATAAAGGAATAAAACAGCACTGGTTCAGAGGAACTAATTGTGAAAAGATCAATGTAAATTTGCACAGGGAGTGGATGTGTGGGCTGAAATCTCAACATTCAGAGCATTTAGAAGACTGATTGTGTTACAAAAAGTCAATTTGAGATGTGACATTAGAAGAATCTGCCCTCTCAATTCCCGTTTTGGGATATTTGTGATAAGAGGTAGATTTGTCACACCTTTTGCTGTGGGATGTCAGCAGTAACTGTGGAAAACTGTTTTAGATACTCCTTTTATCAAATGAGCTGTCATTACCATTCAGTCACACGGTGTATAAAATCACAATAAGCTGATAGTAGGGTGTTATTTTCTGCAGAAATACAATTAAATTAATCTCTATAAACAAACAGTTAATGACTAGTGCTGAGAATGGCAGCTACCTATCCTATCTGAACTGATCACATTTATTCCACTCTTCCTGCAAGCAACTCAAGTCGGTATACGCAGTTCTTTCCTCACAACCACTGTTTGAAATAGGCTAGACTGGCAGAAAATGCTTCACAGCTGGTGAATATTTGATTGTGGGCCTCCTCAACCCTATTCCTATCACTATAACCAGTCTGGTTCTACAGCTAGTAGAATTTGCCTTGTTGTGACATCCTAAGGGTTGTGTTCAAACTGGCAGTTTGGCTTGATATAGGCACATATCACAAATGGATTAAATGGGCCTGGTCACACAGCCACATCTGTCAGGCATTCCCTGAGTGTACTCACCCCATCAGAGGATGACTTGGAGCCGGGTTAAACAGCCACCACCTCAGAAGTGGGGTTTTGTTTCCCTGCGCATTCATCACTCATGGCCAGATGTCTGAACACGGGGGAGCGTGCACGGAGTGGATTTGGCAGTCTGAACCTGCAGATCCATTCTGCCACTGGAAATACTTAACCCCCCAAAAATGGCCTATATGCACATGTGCATGCATGCGCATGTGCACACACACTATGTGTGTGCTTGAATTTTGAAAATTTTTGGCAGTGTGCTCTGTGGCTGATGCACTGCAATAATGTGGATGCTTTACCATGGGATGTCTCCATAGGTAGCCTGCAGCAGGGTGTGCTGTGTGGCTGCTATGCCCCGCAATACTTTCAACCAGTTCAATTAGAGGTGGCACCATATCATGCCAAGCCACCAGTGTGATCACAGCCAAGGTTTCACCGCCTACTGCCATCATTTGCCAAATTGATATTGGGGCAGCAAACGCCAGAATCATGCAATTTCATGATAAAAAACAAATTTCCTCCAGAAGTTATAGAAGAAGGAGGAGGAGACAAACATGCTGATGATTTTTTTAAAAGTGTTAGCCGCACATTTTCTGTCATACCGTGTTAACCATAGAATTCTGGTTTGGGAAGGGGCCTCATAGGCTATCTAGTCCAATCCACAGCTCAGTACAGGAAATCCAAACTAGAGGATTCCCCACAAAATGCCATGCATAAAGACCTTCACCAATAAGAGTCTCCTGTCCCTGTGGATAAAATATCTCTTATATATGTTAGTTGATGACCAGTCTAGATACACACTTGGTGTAACATTGCTTCACACCTACTGGAAGTCAGAAAAGCCACTTGTGAAAAGGAGGTTGTGATATGAAAAATGGGAGAGGGGAGTGCTCAGGCATCTGCTTTGGCTCCTTGTGAGGCTTCATTGTATGTCTGTCCTGTAGCAGTAGCAACAGGAAGAATCTAAACTACATTTACCATTCTTTGATGGCACACCACGCTCCCACATTCTAGAGCAAAGGAGGACTTTCAGAATGCAATTATGCTGCCTCTCTTACCCTTACTCCCTTCATTTTGACAGACCTCTGGTTGTACAATCTGGGTTGTACAATCAGCTCCCGTCTAAGTAATTATGTCAATTCAAAAGGGTGCTATTTGGTTTTACTCTGTATTTTCTGATTTTTCAAAAGCCATGGGTTCTTTCGCATTGTATGCCCTCTTTCAGAGTGTAGTCAACTCAACTCTAGGCGTTTTAAGAAAATAATCTTTTAATGTGAAAGTACTGTATGCCATCAAGGAACAGTGAATGTAATTTTGATTCTCTGTATCCTTCAAAAATGGCAAACTTAGTGAACGGAGATAAGTCTGTTCCTCAGCTTAGCTGTGTTTGAATAGCTTAATTAGACTTTGGATTTAAGGTGTTTTTTTTAGAAGAAAATTGTTTTTCAATAGTGATGTCGCAAAAAAAAGAATCTTGGGGGGGAAAGGCCATGAGGGCACATTCCCACGTTCTTTAACTTGATTAAATGTAGCAAGAAGGTCTTTTTCACAAAATAAATTACCTTTGTCCTGCATGAATGTTGATATAAACTTTAAACGCTAAATGCCTTGCCTTGCCATTTCATTCCAATCATCCAGTGGTTTCTCTCACAGGAAATCTGGTTTTGTGTAAAGGATAGATTTACAGTTACCACAGAGAAAGAGAGAGAGAGAGAGGCAAAAAAGAAAATCGTCTAAATGGTGGATGCATTGAACAACACAAAAATAAAGAAAAGCTAATCAGTGAGCATGTATGTCACTACTTATAGCTTAAACATTCCAAGCATACCTTTGTCAGTACTATGATAACAATTTATGATCTCCCTGTGGAGTGGTTATCTTAATGGTCTCTTGAACTGACTGTGTGTAGTTATTTCAACTGGGTGCAGTATTCAGATGGGGACAGCATTTATCAGATCTCCTGATCAGGATGTGATTAACAGTACTAGTATTTAGAACTCTGTTTTAACTCTGCAAATTGAGAAGGTGCTAGATTTGAAAAACCACATCAACAGTGCCATCTTCTGCAGTTACACCGTCCCAAGTTCACATTCTATTAGAAAGGTGTAACTCATCCTACAATCGCCCTGTCAGTCTCTAAAACGTCACTTCTTCATCGGGTTTCCCCCCAAAAAACAAAAACTGTGTTAGCCTTTTTAAAGAACTGTTAGAATAAAATACTGAAGAGAATAAAAGTGAACCCTGTGATCTTCAGATATAATTGCCATTTGGATTCCCTAAAGAACATTAGTATTTGTCGTATGAATACTGCTTTCTTGATGTGTATCCTCAGCTACTTTTCTGTATAGAATGGTAGTTGTAGAAGCACAGTACCTAACATGAAAAAAGTACATGGTACCAAACATGGTAAAAGTACATTTTTTTAAAAAAATGCAGGAATGCAGGTTGAAGGCCAACCTTCATGGGCAGCTGTTTTCAAAAGTGGGGAAATTCAGAAGTAGCTTGTGATATCACAGGAGTAGGAGAGTCTACAGCATGGAACCAGCACAAGGACCTTTTGAAGCCTAAACAGCAATTCTGATGCTGGCCCATTTGTTTTTTAAATCATGGGCTTCATCTGCTAGATGGTGGATGATATAGCTTATTCACTGCTAGGAAACTCTAATCAATGGGTGTAGAATATAATGAGAGTTAAAACCCACAATGTGAAATCTCACTGCTCAAGAACTAGAGACTCATCTTATGGTTTTCTGTCTTCAGTTTGCATTATAGTGAGCTTGAAAACTGGAATGATGGTTTTTATTATAATCATGCAAAAAGAAATGACAAAGAAATTTAGAGCAGGAAGCAATGATGGGGAAGGAAGGCACAAATGACATCAAGTAATCTTTCTGCACAGAACAAGTCCATTTTATTGGCCTGGCACAGCTGTAGTGGCTTTGGTCCAGGAAAAGAACACAAAAGAACATGCATCTCACTGAGGTGGGCAGGGAAGGTTTTCCTCACTGCATACGTCATCATGCAGCTTAAGAAGATCCAGGCTTTGGGCTTCGAAAAAAAATATTTCCTTAGGTTTATTGCCCTTGAGGTTTTTTCATGTCTGTTTCTGCCACGTTATGGGCTACGTATTTTGATCTTCTAGAGATGAGTTTGTTCCAAAATCTATGACTCCATACAACGACTCTTAAAAAAAAAAAAGCTATGTGTCTGCTGCTCCCATGAATGGTGTGGCATAATCAATATTCATAAAATCATATTGTAAATGATGCCAATTTACAATCTATTTTCTTCACAGGCAAAGAAAGAGATTGCTCAGATCTCCAAGAGCCAGTTCCATAAACAGTTTTTTAAGAATTGAGTTAGAGTGTAAATAAATTAAAGGCATGCTTTAAAAATAGTTTTCTTTTTTAATCCCTTCTCCAGAAAAAAAAAATGTCCGGTGGATGGTTTACAGGCAGGGGCTGTTGAATATTGCTTATTCAGGCTATAGACTCGGTAGGCTGAAGCATTAAAAGTTTATTAGCTCTGCCTTAGGCACCATTATATTAGATCCCATGTAATTTCAGCAAGTTTATAGGAAAATATGTTAGACCTTCATGAATAAATGTGAAGTTCCGAACAGTAGGGAGCTGTGTGGGCATTATTTTTATACGGTGCACCATAGTATTCAGTTCTTTGGGACCCGATTATTTTTATTAGTAGGAACATTATTTATCCTTCAACATCTTTGCTGTTCGACTTGTTTACTAAACACTCTGGCAGAGTTGGGAGTTGTAGTAAGATGCCATATAACTGTGTTAATAAGGGAGTAATGTCACACTGGATAGATGAGAAACATGCAGTATGCCCAGGAAAATGTGTTCCCTACTATCATTTCACACTCTACAGGGGGCCATTTTCTTGAGTGGATAGCAAGTTCCAGCTTTGAAGGAAGGCATTTTCTGCTTAAAGTTGAGGGGGGGGGGGGGGATAACAAAGTATAAATGGAATTTTCAATTTTATTTACCACCATATCGAGGCAAGTGTTGAATTGCATTGTATAAGGATTCCACCAGGATTTCCTGAGCCATGCTACTTCAGACTTTAATCTCGTTGTCTATCACAAATTCAGTAAGGATGGCCGTCCATCCTCTATGGCATGATAAAGAGGATATAAGCATTCTGCTTCCACAGTGAACCAGCTTTTCAAGAATCTCACAATGACCTTGCTTGGGTCTCCTCCTTCAGAATATATAGAGGTGGGGGTGCTAATGCCGAGCAATGTTTCTAAAAGGGGACGGAGGTGTGGATTCAGTGCTTGGTATAATAGCTAGAGTGTTGGACTAGGGAAATGGGGTTTGAATCCTTGTTCAAGATATGAAAACAAATTTTCTCACAGCCTAACTTTCCTCCAAGGGTAGTTGTGATGGGGGGAAATTGAATCACCCCTTCTGTGTCTGTTGTGTACATCACATCAAGCTTCTTGGAAGCAAGGCAGAGAATGAATGAATCTAAAAATGTAATGAATAAATGTAAAGAATGAACAAGTGACAATGTACAGCCCTAGGTTTGGGCACTCAAGGAACAACTTCCAAGTTACATAGGCCTGGTTCAGAAATAATGTTAGATTATAACCTTTGTGTAATAGGGGAGTAGACAAACATCCCTCTCCCTCATGACACTTAACAGGTAACCTATTATAATGATAATGTATACACACACATAGTAACCCAATCTATTTTATTCTTTCCCCTTGAAAAAGTAGGATAGGTTGTGCAAATCATAATTTTTTGTGAGTTGTCCTATGTACCTACCTCAGATCTTACTTTAGATATGTGGTGGAGAGGAGGGACACATGCTAGCTCTTCCTCTGTTCAAACACTTGTCATCTGATAAGTGTCTAAACACAGATGAAGTGTCATTAACAGGTGGCTTTTGTATAGTGATTACATTTCATTAGTGGGACACGTTAGGAGTAATACTGGGTGAGACAATCTCCAGATGGGGCCTGAAGATCTCCTGGAATTCCATCTGATTTCCAGACAACAGAGATCAGTTCCCATGGAGAAAATGGGTGCTTTGGAGGGTAAACAGGCATTATACCCTGCTGAGGTCCCTCTCCTCCCCAAACCCCACTCTCCTCAAGCTCCACCCCAGTCTCAGGATTTTCCAACCCACTGCTGACTCCTACATGTGAAACAGATGTGAAACATGATTAAAAACAGGATTCCAATGACATGGGAAACATACAAAGTGTTGGATCCAGCCACCTCTGTTCTTGCTATGTTATAGATACACAAGGTGGAGCAAGTTGTTAGCCAGCAAGGCACTTTTCTGTGCTCTTATGGATTTTTATCCATAAGTTTGAACTCTGTGTCGCCAGCAGTGGTAGGGACTTGCGCTTTCTTCTTCACATAGGAGCCAGCTCCAGCCCAAGCCAGGAGGCTGACACCCCAAGCAGTTCACCCAAGGCAAAGACAAAGGATTCCTCTTGCCATGAGGCCTCCTTCTGTCAGACATCCGCTGGCTGACCCCCACGATAGTTATGTTAACTAAGCTGCCTAGCAACTAATGTGCCAGCCATCAGATACTTGGCTAAAACCATCAACTGACAATAGGTATGGCCAGGTGAGTCATCGGACCCCAGACTCAGTGTCTGTTTCCTGGTGAAGTCATACTTTTGCAACACTGACCAAACCCCTGGACCTCCTCCCTTTGTCCACCTTTTTACCTATGGAAGGGTCCAGAAGGGACGGACCGCCTAGAGGTGTGTTAGTGGGATGTGGTCTGTGCAGCCTCCCCAAGACCACCTAATAAAAGACCTTGAGCAGAGGCATTCGCTCTCTTAAGCCATCGCTCTCTTAAGCCATCGTCCCCTATCTGCTTTACCTCCCCTTTACCCCCCCCCCAGCTTGCCTTTCCAGTCCCTCTAATCCTCTGTTGGAACTTCCTTCGGTCAGACAACTCCTCTTTAGGATAGGTAACGTATTGCTTCCCCACCAATGAACTCCTGCAAATTGCAACAGTGCTATTTTCTATCTTTATTTCCCTAGACCTGTGTGTATGTATGTGAGAATCTGTTTTTGTGTGCTTGAACAACATCATTTAGTAAACAGCATTTAATTTGCCATCTGCCTCACGTGCCTCTTTCCTGTAGAACTCCCGGGAGGGGTGGGACCCTGGTATAGTTGGCAAGAACCCGTGTATTTTGCCAATTGCTAAGTGTAAATTAAAGCAATTCGGCTAACAGAATTGGGGGCTCAGTCCGGGATTGCCCTGCAGGTCAAAGGTCGCGCCATAGTCGACAGGCGTGTCTTTGACCCACAGACGTAAGGGAAAAACCACTTCCGGAGCTCTTGGAGAGGCTGTATGATTGGTTTCTGTCTGCGTGCCTGGCTCTAGTGAGCAACCTATCGTGGGTGGCTTCCCCCTTCTCTTTCTCTCTCTTTGAACCCCAGGTCAAACCGTGTGACCGTCCGCGTGTCTATCTTGTGGGAAGGGACCCCAAAGAAGACCAGAGTAGGGCGCTAGGCCAGTTGCACCAACACTACATACACTACATACACCCGCTGAGTCCGAAAAAGAACTTTTTCTTTGAGCGCACCCTCGCTCCCCCTCCTTGCTTTACTTCGCTCAACGAAGTGAAATCAATTTGATTTTGGTTAGGGGTCAGCCTGCTGGAACATATTGTTTCGAAACCCCGCTGGTTAATAGGTTATCCAGTGAGAGCTTGCGAGCCCAAAACCTTCATTTGGTTGTGTGGTTATCCTTAGGACGAGAGGTTTGGCCAACCCGTTCTTGAAACCCTCATATAAAGAGACTGGGTGTCTCTGAGACTGGGTGTCTCCTTTTTGGGTTACGCGTAATCCCTGGGTGTCGTGTGGGTGTGAGTCCCCGGCTCTAGAAACCGAATTAAGGCCGAGAGTGCCGCGTTTAGGGTTAACAGTAATCCCTGAGTGTCGAGAGAGGTGTGAGTCCCCGGCTCCAAAAACTAATTAAAGGCTGGGATAGCCTGTTCTGTGGTGCGTTGGCCACCTTGTGCCAACACTAGTAACGTAAAGCTAAAAAGGCAGGGAGAAAAACCTCCTCCTTTTATTTTGCCCCTGTTGTAAGTGAAAACAGGAGAATCCCTTTAAAGATGTTTCGTACCAAGGAGGACGAACCTAAGCTAGAAAAATGGCTGGTAAAGAAAGGCAAGTCTCCTTGGAAGGAAGGATCTTTTAAGGGCCCCAATCCATTAGAAATCGCCCAAAATGCTTTCCAGGACTACTGTAAAGCGCAAAAACCCAGTTCAGCAGCCAAAGACACAGCCGCCAGTTGGGCTCTGTATACGGCTTTGCGAGACGCTGCCTCAATCATTAACCGTCTACAGGCAGACGTGGAAAAGCAAGAAGAACTTGTCAGGGAGAACAACCAAAGACATGCCCAGGAAACGGAGGAGTTAAAGATTCAACATAAGGCCACATTGGAAAGAGAGGAGGCCAGATTCGACAAATTAGAATCTAAATTTGAAGCAACCAGAGAGGAATTAAGAGAAATAAAAAGCAAACATGAACAAGACCTCATAGACCAGAGAGAAAATTATGAGGACTTAATGGAACAGAGAATAAGAGAGGTCGAGGCCGAGAGCCAGCAGTTACAAGCAGATAAATTAACCGTGACCTTAGAGAATCAAGGTTTAGCACTCAACATTCAAAAGGCTGAACAAAAAGCCGCAAAGGCTACAGCCAGGGCTGAGGAAGCAGAGAAAGCCCTAGAAAAGGCCAATGTAGCCCTAGTATCAGTACAACAAGGAGCAAAATATTTGGCCCAAGAAAACCTAATTAAGAGAGAGCGAGCCAATCATGATGCCTGTAAAAGAGAGATAGAGATTCTAAAACGACAATTAGAAGCCCAAAGAGCGGTGGTATCAGCAATCCACCCGGAGGGTTTAATTGACCTCTCCCACACCGAAGAAGACCCTGAAGCCCCCATAGAAGAGCCCACGGAGAACCATGCCCCCGTCCACCCAGTGAGCACCAAACAAATGGTCACTAGGACCGGCACCAGAACCACCACCCAAACTGTAACGGAAACTCAGCAATGGAAGCCCGATGAGGTTAAGGCCATCGCCGAGCAAGTAGGCTCTCTCTCCAAGGATACTGCCGTACAATGGATGACACACATCCACACCATGTATGGCGGCGTCAATGGGGAGGATCTCTGCCAGCTCGCCAGGCGCTGTGCTTCAGGCACAGATCTAACGGCCATTAATTCAGCCATAGCTACCAACGGTATTGCAGCCGGTACTCGGATCCAATGGATGCAGAAGGTTTTGGAGTATCTCCACCCGAACCGCAGCTTATCTGCACTGTTCATCCTAGAAAAGCAAGGGCCAGGAGAAGACCCAGAGGCTTATATGGCCAGGAAACAGCTATTAGCTCAATTGGCAGACACATTATATATTGACCCTGACACTAATGAACCCGAATTTGATGACGATGCGTTTAGACGCGCACTCATGCATGGTTTTAATGCCCAAACCCAATTGGCTCTTAATATTCCAGATCCCACTAGGGGAACCTGGCCCAATATGGAACTCAAAATAAGGCGGGTGGCTACCTTACTCAGGAGCACAGGAGTCACAAAGGCGGGGAAAGGATCCAAGAAACATAAAGACAAGGAAGAGGAAGAACCCATTCAAGCCATCACATACGCCAATCACGGCCCACACTCTCAGTACCAACCTTCAGGCAAATATGAAAACCGGAATGATAGAAATTATGATAGAAACAACGATAGGAACTACGATCGGAACTATAAGAATGACCGCTATGACCGTAATAAATCCTGGCAGAGAGGCGGCAACAATAATTATAGAGGGAAAAGGGATTACAATAACAACAGAACCAACCCAACACAGGCATACATGCATCCATCTGCTCTGCCGCTTCCGGCTGACTATAACAATGGTCCTGACGATCGTTATAGTCCTGCCCCTAGCTCAGGCAATTCACACCCGGCTGCCCAGCTGCTGATGCCCGGTCCACAACCGTTCCACCAAAAAGTCAATAGGGATGCACCTCCAAATGGAGTAAGTCCATTCAGATGGCACCTTTGGATGGAACTCAAAGAACGAGGCTTTGAGATGGAGCGCTTCCATCTGCAACCCGACTCGGTTCTCCTACAGGCACTGACAGACTCGGCCAAGCAACAGGAACGGCCTCTCAACCCGGTAAAGACCACCCTTACTCGCATTGAAGAGGAGAAAGGGAACCAAAGCTAGGGCTGCCCGGAGTCCCACAATCTCCCCAATGGCATAGTGGCTCCTTTGAAGCCCGACACATGGGAGAGACTGACCGCCCAGGCAGGGGTCGGGACTCCAGGGAACATGAAACCTGCCACCCTTCACAGAGACACAGGCGCTCCTCTCAATGTGCTTAGCCCCCAACTTGTTAGCAACATGGAATGCAGCACCACACAGAATGTGCGTGTGCCACTTGAGAGTAAAAATCCTCCTCACCCTCACCTGGCAGCAGGACTTGCAGGAAAAAGCAGCAACTTCCATAAAGCTACTGCTTTGGAAACTTCTCCCCTTCAAAAGGAACCAAGAGGACTCACTGATCCTGATCAAAGCAGAGATCTAGAAATCCAACAACTGAAATGGAAAAACCAGGAGCTTCAACGGAAATTAGAAGCCTCTATTAAAGAGAAGGCAGGATTTCACAGGGAACTTGTAGACATCAAGAATCAGTTGGAACAAAGTACCATTTTAATGCAGCATATAACTCAGAGACTAGGACTTTTGGAAATCCAGAGTAACAGAAATCACAGCTGTTTTAAGGATCAAGCTGTGCAAACTGCAGCTCCCCCTCTCTCCCATGGGAATGAGAAAACAATTTCTGATCCAGTTTCTGTACTTCCAACTCCAGAGAAGAAAATAACCTCTGAGCTTACACAGAGTTCTAAACCTCTTGCCCAGACCATTTCCATCAGCAGGGAACAGCTTTCTGTGACTGTCTCTGCAGATGTGCCAGTTTCTAATTATGCTTTCAGTAGATGCGCACACCAGGCTTTTATGGAACCTCATGAGGCCTTAAACTTTGGCCCACTTCAGCCCTCCCTATTACAATGGAGAGATCTCAAGTCCAAACCTCCCGATATTTGCCCCACAGAGACAGAACTCTTGGTGTTTCCCCAATTTCGACTTCAGCCTCCTCACAGGGTTACTGGTAAGAGATAAGCAGACTTTTGATTATTAATTGCCCTTCCCAATTTTAGAAAAGCAAAGATCATCTCCCTCTCAACTCTAGGGAGAGAGAGACTTTTGCTGTGTCTGCCCTGCCTTAAAACTGAGGGGACATAGCACAAACGAATAAGGTTTTTCTGCCTGTTTCATTCTGGCCTATGCAGGTCAAGTGAACACAGAAAAGTTCTTTTAAAAACCCAGAAGACTGACAATTTAAAATTAGCTTAATCAGGAGACTTTAACAGCCCCAAAAGAAATGGAGAAATGTATTATCCCCTCCTCAAAATGGGCAGGAATCGCAGCAGTAAAATCATGAGAAATGTAACTTTTATTTTTGGAAAATGGAAGCTCCTAAGCTCCCTTCTTTCTGTAAACTCTCTATAGTCCATAGAAATACTAATCTCCAGGTCAGACCTGGAGACTTCCCATTGAACTGTTGGGGAAGGAGAACTACCTCTCCTCCCCCCCACAGCACCTTCTTCCATTTTGAAACCTCAGTAGGTACAATGTGTTGTCTTTGTTTTGTGTTATGAAGCCTTTAAAGGCTGCCCCTTCTAGAGGGTGTAGAAAAAGCCACATTTTCTTTTGAAACATTTTGTTTTAACTGTTTACAAATACCTTTTTTTTTTAAGTGGCACATTTTCAAACTTTTGAGCTCCAGCAGTGAGGTAGTTTCCCATGTCTGCAAGAAGCAGCAAATTCTCCATTTTGCCTACAATGTATTTTTACTTTAGTGGCTCCTGATACAGCATGAATTGGCAAAACTCAGGCAGGCTCTCCTTCCAGCTGCCTTTGAAAAAAAAAACCAAACTGAGCCCACTTTGGCCTTACCTTAAGATGCTGAAAGAAGTTACATTCTAAAAACCTCATGGCAGGGCAAACTGCCCTCATCTCCCCTTTTGCGACATTTGCATAATCAAAGAACTAGCAGCATGAGATAAGATAAAGGGGTGCACAGTGAAAAGAAATATGGAATGGTTTTTCTTTCCCTTTTTACTTTGGCTCTGTTTTGTGAATTCACAGAGGGCTCTGTGAATTCAAGGGGGGGAGTGCAAGGGGAGTGCAGGGAATTTTTAGTGCAAGAAATTTTTGGTACAAGGATTTTTTTTTATTTTGTTTTTAATTTTCCCTTCTTTTAATCTGGCCTGGAAAAGACCCAAACTTTTTGAACTGTAGCAGCAGTCCTGTTAAAATCTTTTGAGACTCGTGTTGAGAGAGCCTCATCAGACAAAGACAGTCTATCTGGAAAACCTTGCCATCCAGCAAAAGTCTCCTCTCATCCCCCATCGTTTCCCCTTTTGTGAAATTTGCATTATCAAAGAGCCAGCAGCTCTGAAATGAGATGGAGAAGGAAGTTCTCCCTTCCTCTTTTGTTAAGCATAATTTCCCTCTACAACCAGAGACAAAAGCCCCCCCCCCCCTTTTCTCTCTCTAAGGCAACAGGGAGGGGGTGGGTAGTGAATATTTGGAATTTTTTCTCCCTTTTAGCTAAGAATGTGGCCACTATTGCGAGAATGTCAGTCTCCAGGAGAGCCCTGGAGATCCCCCAAAGCTACAGCCTTTCTCCAGAATGCTAAAGTCAGTTTCTCTGGAAACGGGTTGATTTGATGCAGTATTGATTTTATGCAATTTTATGCACTGTTCTTTTTAAGTTGCATCTCCTAATCTACAGGAGTCTCCTGGACTGGAGTTGGCAACCCTACCCTTGGTGATGAAACTTTGCTGTAGAATGCTTCGAAAGGAAGGTTCCCTTCCCTCCCTTCTTAAACTAGGTTTAAATTCCCTTTTTGGGCAAACTGCTCTAGAGTTGCCCCTCTGCCAAAAGACAACAGATCATTGCTTAGAAGTTAATATTTCTTTTTGTTGTTGCAATTTTTATAGCTTTAATTCTTTAAGAACAAAATGATATTTCTAGAATTTTACAGTTTTTGGTAACTTTGCTTTTATTTGAAATCTTAAGATTGCTTCCTTGGCATGCTTTCCTTCTAACTTTTTTAGTACATCACATCTCAGGAATCTCTAGGAGAGACAGTATGGTGTAATGGTTGAGTGCATGGACTCTTATCTGGGAGCACCGGATTTGATTCCCCACTCTGCCACATGCAGCCGCTGGTGTGACCTTGGGTCAGTCACAAGTTCTTTCAGAGCTGTTCTTTCAAGAGCAGTCCTCAAGGGCACTCTCTCAGCCACTCCTACCTAAAAGGGTATATTCAACAGAGATACTGTTTCTATTTCCTTAAATGTGTTACTGCCTCTCATTCTCAGGCTTTGTCCTGTGTAGTATCAGTTTTTTTAATTTCTTTCTCACCTCACAGAAGTGGGTCCTGCTAGCTCACTCTTTGCTAGTTTTCCTTAGTCTTGAGATACTATAGCAGTCAGAATGTTTATACCATCCTTTTTGCCATCTTGCTATGACTTGGCTTTTCATCTGAAGTGTTTCTCATGCAAATCCATTCTTCTGTTCTAGCTCCGCCTGGTTTCAGCCAGCGAGTTAGGAAACTCTTTATATGCTCAGAGGAACCATTTGCTGGCACACAGCTTATGCCAGAGACCATGCTTTTACTTGGGTTATGATCTTTCTGACTGACTTCTTAATCCATAAAGAATTCTCTGAGCCTTATCAAGGGCCACTGCTTGTTCTCTGTCTTGGATTTTCCATACAGTTTATATTCCAGATGCTTGGTAAAATTATGCCTCTATCACTCAGGCTGTATTCTTTAATCTTTGTTCCATCTGCACTCTGCGCATGCACAGAGTACACCTTCAAATATGTTTCTTTCCTCCCTCTTGGTCACGAAAGAAACAAGGGGGGGTGGTAGAATACTTTTAAAACAATTTTCTTTTTGCCCAGCAACAATTGTTTTTTCGTTTTAGGGCAAGGACCATGCCTTTCTTTGGTACAAACCGAGGGAAGTCATGTGTACCCATGTCATTCCAAGCCACAATTTAACCTTGCTTCTCTTTCAGGAACAGTCCAGCAGCATGAAGTCCCTAATTGGACTAAAGCCACTTGGTTGGCAACTGAAAAAGGGCCTTTTCAAACAAGGTCTACCCCTTAAAGTTGCAAACCTGAGAGCATCTCTCTCTGGTATTTAATCCTT
The DNA here is from genome assembly GCA_029233225.1 of Lepidodactylus listeri. Lineage (NCBI taxonomy): Eukaryota > Metazoa > Chordata > Lepidosauria > Squamata > Gekkonidae > Lepidodactylus > Lepidodactylus listeri. The sequence goes on from JARCFY010000012.1 coordinate 57,239,725, forward strand.
GAATCACTGGGCCTGAGCCAAGGAAGGCTCTCATATAGTAAAATCATGTTGTCTGTATGTTTTTTTTTTTATGTGTGTACTAATCATTTATTGCTTTTCAGATTCCTACCAGTTTTATTTTTATTTTTAATTCCTCTCTCACAACATGGGAGAAGTCAGATGTTTTGATGAGTTTTGTTATATTGTCTTTTTACATTCTTTGACTTTTTATTTTTTGGGGAAGTCTAAGCCACTCCCACAAGCCGGTGTTTATCTTCTTTTTATTTTCTTTTTAAGGGCGCCCAACGTTTGCTACAACCTTATAAGCCATGGCAATACAATTTAAATTTTGAAAAAAAAAATCTTTTCTGTTCTGAGCTCATGTATTATTATTATTTTTATTGTCTCCGGAAGACACTCTATTAAATGTGATCACATGTCTAGCAAAATGTCAATCTTGATACAAGGGGGGGAGAGACACTGTCAAATGTGTCCCCTCTTCCTATAAACTGCCAGTACATTGCATTGTGTTCTAATGGGTGATTGGGTGTCATATCCCAATCCTTCAATTTTGTGTTGCAATCATGCTTTTGTCTATATTTACTATGATCTAATATGTGCTACTAATCATTAAGAGTTTTTTTCCCCTTCTGTGTGTGTGTGCTAAGGTGATTGCATTTGATTTGTTCTTATATATATTTCTGCTGCCCCATTGTGCTCTTCAAGTTCTCAGAAGTTTTGCATATACAGGACTGTACAATGGACTTCAAGGGTGGAAGACTTCAACATCATATGTCATATGCTGCTCAGAATTAACCAAAGCCACAGACGTTCAAGCCTTGATGCACCTAGCAACCAAGGTTTCTGACTCCTAACCCTCCTCCCCCTCCTCTGATATGCCTTTACTGTTGCCCCCTATATGTGCCTTTTTCTCGCTTAGAACTATCCCCATGTATGTCCATATTTGTGTTCTATTCTTTACTACAATTGGGTAGGCCTTTAAAGGCCCATGAGGTAGAAAAATTGGGTCGTAGCAGCTTTACATTTTCGAACCCAAGGAAGCATAGGCGAACACTACAAAGGCAACCGAAGGAAAACGGTTTCCGCCTCCTGCACATATTCAGAAGACCTTAAAGAGCCTTCACCGTTTTTGTGCAGAAACACTGCAATATACGAAAAACTATACTACCATATTGCCAAGACATCAGTGGGGCATCCCCCGGATGACTGAGACCTGTTTGACAGTGTAGCCATGCTTTTGAGTCCAGTAAAGCAGACCCAGAAAGGAGATACTGTGCAGGCTAGCTGAATTATCAGCCAGAGGAGCGTACACCTTTCAATTGGGTTAAAAGGTGACCTGTGGAATGCCCGCTTGCCCTCCTCTGCAAGGACACTGAGACTCACAGCGAATAAATTTTTCTTCTGCCTTTTGCTTCCAGGACTCCCCGATTTGAAACCTCTTAAATTATATCAAATTGTGCCATTGGTATTTTTCAAATATTATTTTCCAATAATTTTCTCCAAATTTAAGGAAACAAGTCCCGGCATGCACTGCGGTATTGCCACTTTGCATACGCAATAGCATGCCGTCCACCAAATTATTTTTCCCAATTTTTTTTTTATTATTTCAGTATAAGCAGGCTCCCTTTTAGTCATTGCTTAAGTTTCTCTCCCTTTTTTATTTTTACCACAGCCTAGTTTATCCTTTTGCGTCTACAGCAGCCAGCGCCCCATGCTTACTAAACAAGCCTCATTTTCAGTTTCGCTTTTGCAAACTATCCTACTGTATTGTTTTCTTTCAAGGCGGATTGCAAAACAAAGCCCTCCTGTTAATCCAAACATTATTGCTGGCCTGCACAAATAAATTTTCTTTTTGCACCAACAGTTTCTTCCAGTAACTCATAATAAAAAAAAACCCTTTTCAATCGCTGGTTCCCTTTTGCTTTTATTTTTCCTCCGCCTTTGACAGCTTATATTTTGCAACTAGTCTTTGCAACATGCCTCTGCTTGTTCCAAATATTTTTTTTCTTTTTCTATTCTTTAACCAGTGTTGGGAGGGCCGAAGCCCGGACGAACCGTAGGGAGTCATTAGTGAGAAGGGCAACAAGGGTTGGGAGGACCAATGAGCTGCGACATGGAAGCCTGAGAGACAGCTCAGGAGGAAGAAAGGGGACAAATGAATCTTTTGTCCCCCTCTGCTATGCAGCCCCTCCAAGCCGAAATGATCTGGAGGACATGCAGAAGTTGGGTTCGGAATTTAAATCCGGCCCATGCTCTCTTTCACCAGGCGTGCAAGCTCTCCCTGCACGAAGCAGTGGAGAGTGCCTGGGAAGGACTCCCCGGTTAGGTCAGAACCCCGGACAAAACCTCCTGCCCCCTCTTTTTAACATCTTTTTAGGTTAAAGGGAGATTTTCGCCAGCTCTCTCCCTGAAGTGCCTGCAAGCTAAAACGTATCCTCGCCACAACACTGGTGTCCAATTCGATTGTTTTTGATTTTTAATAAATTTATTTTTCTTGAAATGTTTATGTTTCCCAGAATGCCTAAACAAATCTCTCATTTGCATATGCGACAACCTCTAGCCGTAACATATACCGCCAAGCCAAAAACAAGCGGCCTTTGAGGGTTCTGCCTAGTAACTAGCTGCCCAGTCCGCTCCTCATTGGGTATAGGACGGTACCACTGGGATCAGGTTTAGAGGGAAAGATTGTTCTATTTTTGTACAGTATTAGGGGAGGGCCCCCCGAAGGGAGCCCTCCAAGCTAAAACGGGTACGCAGCTGGCATCCCCGCGGAGCCACCCGGCTCCAGATAAAAGGTCAGAGTCGACCGGACGCAACTCCCGAACCCAGCTTTTGCATGCCCTGCCTGTGCGTGTGTGCGTCTGTGTCTCTCTCAGGCACACATCTCACAAATGCTCCCCAGGGTTCGGGAGGCGTGCCCGGAGACTCCGCCAACCCCGAAGGGTGAATACCTTGCCTGTGATTATTCCAGCCAGGACCCCAAGATGATGTGTCTTTCATAATACAATGATTCCAGATGTCTGACCTGTTTTGACCTTTTCCGTATTTCTTGAATGCCTTTAGACACTCCGCTTGCAAAATCATTAAATTATGTTTTATTTTAATATCCTTTTTTCCTAATGTAAGTAAGTACCCATGATGCTTTTAGATAGCAAGGGGGGGCGACTCCTCAATATGCAAACCGGTCTCCTCCTTCCCGGCCGAACTGACTCGTGTCCGTGCCGAGAAGTGACGGGCACAGCCGAGAGCTTCATGAGTTATTGATCAAGACCCGAGTGGCTTCCGAAGAGCCGAAGACATACGAGTCCTGGTGTTCCATTAGATACAATGTAAAGCGCGCCTCTCTCCTGTTCAAACAGCACCAGTTGCCCTGTTCCAACAGAAAAGCCTTGCCGCTCAGGAGAGATGGACGAAGAATTGTCTGTAACCATTTTATTTCCTTGTGCATTCCTTGTGGAGTATTTTTGTTGATACAAATGTGTGTATTTCCGATATAAACATTAATGCTTTATGTATAGATAATACCCTTATAAGAAATTTATAATGCTTCTATAAGGCTTTTTACCATGAATTTAAGATAAGGAATTTTAGGAAAAATGTTTCTGCTATTTAGAGACTTAAATATTTCTACATAGGCTCCCTTGGTGGTCTAATGCACAAAGCCCTGTTTTTATGTCCGCCCCAGCAACAATTTGGCATTTTTATTGCGATAGATTTTTGTCATCTTCTGGGTCCGTCCCTTGCCACCTCTTTCTTCCAGGATCGCCATCATGCAGTCTGTCTCAGTTTTCATCATCGTATCGCTCAAATTCGGAGACCTTCACCTGACGCCTTCAGGTCTCCGAGGGGGGGAAATGTTAGCCAGCAAGGCACTTTTCTGTGCTCTTATGGATTTTTATCCATAAGTTTGAACTCTGTGTCGCCAGCAGTGGTAGGGACTTGCGCTTTCTTCTTCACATAGGAGCCAGCTCCAGCCCAAGCCAGGAGGCTGACACCCCAAGCAGTTCACCCAAGGCAAAGACAAAGGATTCCTCTTGCCATGAGGCCTCCTTCTGTCAGACATCCGCTGGCTGACCCCCACGATAGTTATGTTAACTAAGCTGCCTAGCAACTAATGTGCCAGCCATCAGATACTTGGCTAAAACCATCAACTGACAATAGGTATGGCCAGGTGAGTCATCGGACCCCAGACTCAGTGTCTGTTTCCTGGTGAAGTCATACTTTTGCAACACTGACCAAACCCCTGGACCTCCTCCCTTTGTCCACCTTTTTACCTATGGAAGGGTCCAGAAGGGACGGACCGCCTAGAGGTGTGTTAGTGGGATGTGGTCTGTGCAGCCTCCCCAAGACCACCTAATAAAAGACCTTGAGCAGAGGCATTCGCTCTCTTAAGCCATCGCTCTCTTAAGCCATCGTCCCCTATCTGCTTTACCTCCCCTTTACCCCCCCCCCCCCAGCTTGCCTTTCCAGTCCCTCTAATCCTCTGTTGGAACTTCCTTCGGTCAGACAACTCCTCTTTAGGATAGGTAACGTATTGCTTCCCCACCAATGAACTCCTGCAAATTGCAACAGTGCTATTTTCTATCTTTATTTCCCTAGACCTGTGTGTATGTATGTGAGAATCTGTTTTTGTGTGCTTGAACAACATCATTTAGTAAACAGCATTTAATTTGCCATCTGCCTCACGTGCCTCTTTCCTGTAGAACTCCCGGGAGGGGTGGGACCCTGGTATAGTTGGCAAGAACCCGTGTATTTTGCCAATTGCTAAGTGTAAATTAAAGCAATTCGGCTAACAAAGTGCTATGAAAATACAGTTGCCACAGGAAATTGTTTAAAATGGCTTCCATGTAGTTGCTGTTCCAGTGTATAATTGCAAAGACATGTTGTGTGAGAACATGGTGTGAAGCACTAGCTTTCACAAATAGATATTCTAGGCTTCTGTGACATAAACCTCTCCTGAGAAGTGGCTGGATGAGCCCACCTATCATTATATAGTTAGAATGAAATCTTAAGAACACTTTCTGAGAAGTAAGCCCTATAGAATAAAATAGCATATATATATTTTTTAGTAAAACTGCTTTGGATTTCTCTCTTACATGCTAAGTAACATGTGGTAAATAAGAATCCAATTGTTATTGTTATTGTTATTATTAACAACTGAAGCTGGATGTCTGCAGGAGACCAAAATGGGAGGAGAAACTAAAAACATTTAATTGTGCTGTGTACACCACACCAAACCTTGATTTATAGCTAGATTTATTTACTCTCATGCCTGCCTCATTTTCAGGAACATCTTACAGTCAGCAAACTCTTGGCTGACCTCCAAATGTTAACTTAGGAAGCAGGAGTAGGCTCAGCTTCACAAAACTAATTTGGGATTGGGTAGCAGAAAGAAAGAAAGAAAGAAAGAAAGAAAGAAAGAAAGAAAGAAAGAAAGAAAGAAAGAAAGAAAGAAAGAAGGAAGGAAGGAAGGAAGGAAGGAAGGAAGGAAGGAAGGAAGGAGGCAACCCCTCAAAAGCCGCTCTTCCCATTTCTTGTGTAGCTAGCTTCCGTTTTCTCAGGTTACCAGTGCACAGCTATATCTGTTTTTACCACTGGCTTCAGGTTCCAGCCAGTTTCAGGGGCAGGTGAGAGACCAATGCATGCAGAGCTCTCCCAACCCTTCATACAGCCACTGATGCACATAGTACTTGCAGCTCTCACTGCCAGCATAAAGACTGGCTGGCATGCAAAGGGACACATGACAAATTATCGCTCATAATCATTTTGATGTGGAAGGTAGCAGGGTTTATCCTATATGTGCAGTAGTGTCTGCTTTCAACTTAAATGTTTCTTCCATTGGAGGAAGAGCCACTTAAGTTGGAGGAAGGCTACTTAAACGATGGTTAGATTCATCCCAGTATTCACTGCCATATTCCATTGCTTAACAATCTTTTATTTCTTACTATATGACCAACTACACAAAACTTTATTCCCACAGCACTTACTGCACAAATGTGCTGGCTCTAAAGCACTTTCCTGACTTCTGTCTGCTCATAGTGGGATGTCTCCCCACTCTTGCTGAAGCTCAGTGAGCCCTCTTGAAGTTTGCTCCTGGGAGGGTCAAGGGGCTCTCAGGAACAGTGCCTAGGAAAAGGAAACAGGGAGCTGCCCTTTAACCTGCTGTTCCACCTTCGAATCTGTCCAGCCACTTGTTAGAATGAACTCTGGAATGTCATGAAAAGGTGATTTCTCTAAAGTGGTCTTTAGGGGGCTAGAGGACCTTTTCCATGAGGAGCAACTGAAGAGCCTGAGACTTTTCCATTTAGAAAAGAGACAATTAAGGGGGAACATGATAGCGGTTTATAACATTATACACAAAGTGGAGCAAGTGGACAGAGATTAATTTCTCCCAAAATAGTAGAACTCAGGAGCATTCAATGAAAGTGATGGGAAGTAGGTTTGGGACAGATAAAAGGAAAAAAATGTTTTATACTGATCCAGCAAGGCTCTTCTTATTTTCTTATGTCTTGTGGAAGACCTTCTGCATGATAAGACTGTAAATTATTACTTCCTGAAAATTGGTTCACTTCACCTCTTGGTGATTTGTCAACACTTTATAAATGTTTGTGTAAATTAACTCCAATTTAAGCCTTAATCCTGTAGTAAATTTAGCATACATGACTTCTTAAAATACTGCCGTCACACTCTGCACTCCAAAATAACTCTGTTGAAGTCACTGAAACTCCTAAAAAGTAAAAAAAAAAGTTGTTTGACAAAGGATGGGGTTTATGCTGCAAACATATTCCTGCTCCGGTGGAAGAAGAAAGGTAGAATATGACCAGGTCAAGCAAAATACGTTAGCAATAGATTTTTAGAAGCTTTCAAAAATTGGATCTCCAACCAGGAGAATTTAGACTGTCCATAGATAGTGACTCCAGACATATTAGAGTTGACATGAGGGTGAAAACTTGCCTTGAAAGCCACTGCTCCCCATTAATCTTCAAAGTCCTAATACATATCCTTGTAATAAAAAAGAAAGCAAATCTCATCAGACAACTTGTTTGGACTGTGTTCATTTACTGAGAAATGACCCAGCTGAAAGTCAAAGGCAAACACATAGTCTATAGAGAACTAATAAAAGTTTATTATATATACAAACACACAGTGAAAGAGAGGGATTGAATTTTGAGTAGCATCAGATGGAAAATTAAAACAATTGAGGGGAAGTTATTTGTTGCAGTGTGATAGTTCGGTACATTTGAATCTTCTTGTAATTCAAAGCTACAAGTGAGATATGTATAGAATATTTTAAAGAGAACTGCAGTGCAATTGGCAAGGCAGGAAAACCAGGATCTCCATGATAGATCTGAAAGAGAATCATAGCACAGTCCCCCTAAGAAGTTCTCCTCTGCAGGTTCTATTGAAATGAATGGAAGCTGTACAGGGGTCTCTGCAGTATTTCAGAACTTACACAAAGAACTTCCAGAACTTTCAGTAAATCTTTTTTCCAGAAGGAAGTAAAGAGCAGAAGAACATATTCTGTGGACCGCATGAAGGACAATTCTCGCCAGTTATCTCTGGCAATTAGTGATAACAGCTTCTATGAATACCATTTAAATATGTTGACAAGAAGCCACATTATGGGGTTTTTTTTAAAGCCATATTGTGTTTTAACAGCACAACCCTTTGGGGAAAGAATGCTTTCAGTGTTTGGGCAGATGATTGTATTATATATTTTCCTCACAGGGAGGTTTGGAGCGACACCCACTGTACATCCAGTTTCATAAGTGCATGAGCCCTACAACAGAGCCCTTTCTGTCCATGTTTGTGCACTCTATGGTGGTGGCCATTGTGGGACCAGCATGGGTTGTGCATCATGCATGACTGACTGATAGGGTTGCCAGGTCTAGGTTGGAAAATACCTAGAGACTTTGGGGGTGGATCCAGGAGAGGGTGGGGTTTGGGGAGGGGAGAGGCCTCAGCATGGTACAGTGCTATAGAGTCCATCCTTCAAAGCAGCCATTTTCTCCAGGGGAGTTTATCTCTGTCAGCTGGAGATCAGTTGTAAAAGCAAGAGATCCCCAGGCCCCACCTGGAGGCTGGCAACCCTACTGACTGTTCCCCCCCCCCCCCCGGTAAAACCAGTATCTACAAGAAATGGCATCTTCCTACATCAGGATAGCTTCACATATTTTCTTTCTTAAGGATTTTAACTGGGCATTACATGTGTATTTTTGCTGTTATCTGTCCTGAGCCTTTATGACAGTACACATTTCTGATTGAACTACTGCAAGACAAAATGCCCCAACAATGTATCCAACACATATAGCCCTCAGGATGTTTTCCCTCCTTGTCTCCTTAGGGCCAGTTTGCTTATTTCGTGCTCAAGTGTTTTTAGCCTAATGTAAAGAATGGGCAGAAAGCCACTGAAGGTGTCTGGTGCCAATCTTAAAATACATGTTCTTGAAAATGAGAACCAGTGACCCAGCAGTGCCTTTTAGCATGCTTCAGAGCTGCAGGTGAGGCCTGTAATGTCTTCATGGAAATGTGCATAGGAAGGTACATGGAAGTTTCAGATATATATCTATATCTGAACCTCAGGCACTGCACTCCAAACAAGTTTCCCTTTGAAAATCACAGTGAGAGGACCAAATGTGGATATACACTTTCATACCCCTCTATCAGAGCATATAGTTACTTTGAGTTTGATTGTAATCAAATCTGTTTAGGAGTGGGGTGTTTGAATTGCAAGAATGGTGGCGTCAGGCTGCTGGCTAGCTTTCTTGAAAATGACCACCAGTAACACACTTTGCTAACATCATCACATGTGCATCCTAATGACGAAGGTACCTGTGATTCCTTTTCCTTCTTCACTTTTATTATTTTGTGGTGACATAACTATGCATGAACATGACTGACCATGGATGGCAAAGGTGGAAAATACTAAATCTCCCATATTGATGGGAAAAGTTATGGGAAAATGTGCATCATTTTTGCAAGAGGTGCTCTAAGAGGACTTTTTGGGCTTTGTCCGTCAACTCTTTAGATTAGTGTTTCTCAAAAATTATCGCTATTGTCTAAGCCCCTCTAATTCCCACTCGTCCCACAAGGGCACTAAAAGAGAGCTTTAAGAAGACATTCATGTCTTTTCCTTAAAACCAACCAGCAAGGTCAGGAGATGGAAAGAGGAGATGCTGCTGTGAACAGAGACTGGCTCTTTGCAAGTTTAACCTAGGTATCTGGGTGATTGCAATGCTAAACCTGTGCTTGTGCTACATTTATCTCCTTTCATGGAATTTTGTATCCTCCTTCAGGTTTCCTGTGCGCCCCCAGATAGCTTGCTCTCAGTTTTGATCTAGATTCAACCTGGACCTGATATGGGTTGTGAAAAGGGTTGTGGGATAATATCTCTGTACATACATATGTGCCATCAAGTTGCAACTGACTTACAGCAGCCCCAGAAAGGGGCTTCCAAGGCAAGTGAGAAGCATAACTGGTTTGCCATTGCCTTCCTCAGCAGAGTCTTCCTTGGTGGTCTCCCTTCCAAGTACCAAACTTGTTTAGCTTCTGGGATCTGACAAGATCAGGCTATACCATGCCACCTTCCCTCTCAACATAGCACCTAGTAATAGGTACAGTGTGGTGAAAGCTCTCATGAATTCATTCTGTGATTTATTTTTACATTTATTTTATGAAGCGATGTTGATAGGCTATGCACTTCCCCCTCTGCTTACCTGAATTTTATTCTTTTAGGAAAAACTGAAATTGCTATGATTGCATTTGAAAGTATCAGACAGTTTCTGGTTGCCAGTGGCTTTGAATTGTGCACCGTTGAGTTACTTTTCAAGCCTTACCTTAGCACAACTTTCGCCAAAGCAAGTGCAGGACTGTGTTAGACTGAAGTCATTCTAAAAGTGGAAAGATTGTTGACTCTACAGAAATATTACTCCGTTGAAACTTGTGTCAAAAGAAAATTGATTGCTTTTAGCTTCTTGGGAAAGGATGCAAAATGCATTACTTTTCTGTACCTCTTGATGGCTAGCTACAGCTAGTGATACATTTCTCAGGAAACTTGTTAGTTCGGTAAATATAATGTATAGAAGTTAATATAGCAATTGAGGTCTTGCTAAGCACACAAAAAATCTAGCAAGTTAAATGGCAGAAAGTCTGTTCCATCAGAACTAACCCTATAGTTCTTGAGTTGAAGGACAAACATCATGTTTGGGGACAAAGTTTTGTGATTTTCTGCAAACTGTTAGAAAGCTTATATAAAAATGATTCATTCAACACTGAGATTACAGGACAGGGCTCTAATTCTTAGCAGAGCTTAGGAAACAATTGAATCTCACATATGCAGAATTGCTCTCAGTCAGGGGTCCTTTAATAAAAAAAGAGGTGCAGGAGCTCATTAGCATAACTTATTTGCATGTGCCACACCCCCTGATGTCACCGGAAGTGTCAAAAGGCCACACATCCCTGACGTCACCGGCAGTGTGTCAGAAGGCAAGAAGGGAGGGAGTGAGGGAGGGGGAAGGAAGGAAGGAAAGAAACAGGAAGGAAGGTAGGTAGGTAGGTGGGGGAGAGAGAGAGAAGAAAGAAAGAAAGAAAGAAAGAAAGAAAGAAAGAAAGAAAGAAAGAAAGAAAGAAAGGGAGGGAGGGGGGAAGGAAGAAAGGAAGGAAGGAAGGAAGAAAGGGGGGAAGGAAGGAAGAAAGGAACAGTAAGGTAGGTAGGTGGGGAGAGAGAGAGAGAAGGAAGGAAGGAAGGAAGGAAGGAAGGAAGGAAGGAAGGAAGGAAGGGGTGCTTCTTCCCCCACTGGGGCTGGCCTTTCTTCCCACCTTTCTGTGCTCACAAGGGCCACCAAGGCAGTTAACAAATTAAAAAAATAAAATAAAATTACATTTTAGAACCATTAAAGACAACACACCCCATCATTAAAACAATTAAAATCAGAGCTAATATACATACAAAGACATAAAAATAACAATTAAAAGACTGGGGAGGAAGGAGGGATCACTGAGGGAATGCTAAATGAAACAAAACAGTCTTCACCCACTAGCAGAAGATAGCAACGTCTCCCTGGGGAGAAAGTTCCAGAGTTTGGGTGCCATGACCAAGAGGGCCCTCTCCTGGGTTGCTATATGCTTAATCTCAGAGAGAAAAGTACCTGAAGGACTGCCTCCGAAGATAACCATATTTGTCTGGTAGGTTCATAAGGGAGTCCTTTGGCCTGTATGGTTCCAAACCATATAGGACTTTAAAGGTCAACACCAGCACCTTGAACTGTGCCCAGAAACAAACTGAGAGCCACCGTAGATGGGTTAAGACAGGAGTGATACTGTCCTTACATTATAAATCTAATTTTGCCTATAGTTCGCTAAAAAAAATAAATTCCTGTATATCAGGTAATGCTGCAGCTCTTTTGGCAGGAGGCAGAACTGCTCGTTCAGTATTCAGACTGTGCTGTGTGGGAAGGTGAGAGGGAAGCAGGGAGAGGATATGGGAGCTGCCAGGAGGAGAGAGAGGACATAGTGTGGGAAAGGAGACACAGGAGGAAATGAACTCTCAAGTCCTTATGGAGTCCCCAGTTGTAATAGTACTAATATGTACTCCAAAATGCCTGTCAAATCTTTTTCTTACCAATCGTTTATGTCTTTTTTCTTTGTTGTATAAAAATTATAATTTTTATGTAGCTGTGTTCTAAGATGCTGTTTTATTCTATCGGAAAGGAGCTCTTTGTGTAACACAAAGGAGATTTGCAAAGTTACAGAAAGCCAAAAAGTCCCCAATTATCTTGTCAGTGATCACAAAATGATACAAAATGCTAGGGAATGAATGGACTCAGCCAACTTTTGAAAGATCAATAACAACTTGGACACATCTTGAAACATTACATTATTGTGTCTATAAAGATTCCAGGTGTTAGCCTTTTTAAAAGAAAAAGGAATGCAAGAGCTATTACTGGTAACTTGGGGAAATTTGGGTTTGAACCCAAACTTGGTTATTCAAAATGATCTGAAGTTTCAAGGAATGGTTTATCACTATCATATATACAGAGTAAGTGGTACAACCCTTGTCTCTGTTGGACTGCTCTAAGGATTCTCACTTGCCTTCTCACTCTGTTTCTCACTTGCCTTGAAAGCTCCCTGCTGGGGACACCAAAAGTCAGTTGCAACTTGATGGTACGTATGTACATATAAGAACATAAGAGAAGCCAATGTTGGATCAGGCCAATTGCCCATCCAGTCCAACACAGTGGCCAAAAACACCAGGTGCCCTCAAAAGGTCCAGCAGTGGGGGCAGGAAGCCCTCCCACTGTTGCCCCCCCCAAACACCAAGATTACAGAGCATCACTTGCCCCAGACTGAGAGTTCCTATCTATACCTTGTGGCTAATAGCCACTGATGGATTTATGCTCCATAAGTTTATCTAATTCCTTCTTGAAGCCGTCCATGCTTGTAGCCGCCACCACCTTCTGTGGCAGTGAATTCCACGTGTTAATCACTCTTTGGGTGAAGATGTACTTCCTTTTATCTGTTCTAACCTGACTGCTCAATTTCATCGAGCAATTTCATTGAGTGCCCACGAGTTCTTGTATTGTGAGAAAGGGAGAAAAGGATTTCTTTCTCTACTTGCTCTATCCCATGCATAATCTTATAAACCTCGATCATGTCACCCCTCAGCCGTCGTTTCTCCAAGCTAAAGAGCTCCAAGCACTTCAACCTTTCTTAATAGGAAAAGTATTCCAACCCTTTTATCATTTTAGTTGCCCTTTTCTGTACTTTTTCCAATGCTATAATATCTTTTTGAGGTGTGGCAACCAGAACTGTACACAGTACTCCAAATGAGGTTGCACCATCAATTTATACAGGGGCATTATGATACTGGCTGATTTGTTTTCCATTCCCTTCCTAATAATCCCCAGCATAGCATTGGCCTTTTTCATTGTAGTCGCACACTGTCTCGATATTTTCATTGAATTATCTGCTACGACTCCAAGATCTCTCTCTTGGTCAGTCTCCGCCAGTTCGGACCCTATCAATGTGGATTTATAGTTAGGATTTTTGGCTCCAATGTGCATCACTTTGCACTTGGCCACATTAAACCCCATTTGCCACACTGATGCCCACTCGCTCATCCTCGACAGATCCCTTTGGAGTGCCTCACAATCCTCCCTGGTTCTCACCACCCTGAACAACTTCGTGTCATCTGCAAATTTAGCCACTTCACTGCTTACTCCCAACTCCAAATCATTAATAAACAATATTTGTTTTCATAACAGTGTCATGGGTTGCATAAAAATGTATGATATCACAAGTTTTGCCCTCAAGGAAAATTTCACAGACTTGATCAGTGGAGAGTTTATTTAAAACAACAACAAGAAAACATACCAGTAATGGCAAAATCACGCAAAATAGATACTGTTACAGTAAGAGAAAGCTCACATCTTGTTCATATTATTTGTGACATTAAGAGGTAAATAAACCTGATATTTTCAAGAAGCCATGTACTGGGGAAATTTTGTATTAAATGTCCTAAAAGTAAAGTAGTAATGTAAAGAGCCAAATGTTTGTAGGTAGAAAGGAGGTAATCTGAAATTTGAACGGGATGCTACTAGAAAATAGGAGGGTGGGGGGAGTCTTGATTTGTTTGTCCTGAAAAGCAAGGTCTATACTCCTGTCCCTCAAAAAGCCTATAGATCTGCTTGCTGCATTAGAAAATAGTTAATGTTGTTTTGTGACATGTTTGAAAATAAAACTGTTTTCAGGGTCCATCATTTTCTGTCTCCTTTTTTACCAGATCCCTGAAATTTTATCTAATTGTGTATCTCTTTTTCAGCACTGTGAACTGTAGTACCTTTAGAGGGCACTTTCAATCAGGGAAACCATATCAGATGTTCATCCTACCCCTTCTCTAAGGAGCTCATGGTTTTCTGCATGTAACAGCCCACCTTGCATGGTGGTGGCCATGATCACAGGGGAGGGGATTAAGCTGGGTGCTGCCAAAGCAGGGACCAATGAAGCAGGCTTAGCAGAACCCTTGGTGGAAGCTACATCTGTTCCCATGGCCATGGCATGCCTGGTGCGGTCTCCCATAGGGAGAGTCTGGCCTGGCAACAGCCAGCTTGGGCAGAGCTGGTTGGCATGAGGTATAGCCACAGAAATTGGAAGAGGGACAAAAGGAAAGGACAAAGCCCAGGATACAATTGAGGTTGAAGAGCCAGCCACTGCCAGAGTGGTGCCCATACCCACCAGAGCACCCAACTAGAGCGAATAACCCAGTTGGTGCAAGCCCCATTGGACACAGCCCTCAGGAAACTGGATTGGGAGGAGGGCATCCTGTTCTGAAGTTATATGTTATAAATACAGGACCAATAGTTGTACTCTGATGCTGTCTATGGAGGGGAGGTAGTCCTTGGCCCCAGCTAGATTGTATCCCTCCTCCACTTTTCTCACCAAAATCTATGGTTGCCAGGCCCAGTCCTGCAAGCAGCAGGAGACCACATGGGGTAGGGCCACAGAGTGATGGTGGTGGTCAGCAATGTGATGTCACTTTTCTAGGAATTGCTGGAAACTCTGTGGAAACTCTGGCAATTCCCAAAGAGGCATGGTCTTTTTTGAAAGTAAGGCAAGACCAGCAGCAAGAATTGGGGCTAATATTTCCTTCTAAGGTTTCTTTGGTTTGTGATGTTGCCCATTTATACAAACTGCATGTTCTTCTGATGGGTGTTCTTCTGAGATGTGTATATCCTGGTTATATTGAAAATTATACCTGAGATAACTTGTAATAGTCTTTACTGAAGAAGAATTTTGAAACAAAGTTATTAATATCTGTAACTCAACTCATCGGACTACTTACCTGCTTGACCTACTTATGCTTTATAGCATCTATGCACTATTTTTGTCCTTGTTGTATCTGATGACTTGGTACTCTTTATTTAATATTCATCTTCTATTGTGCACAGCTCTGCTTATTTGTTGGTTTTCATGACAGTCTGCATGACATCATCGCATCAGGGATGGCCCTGCCCCCTCCTGGACTGCTCCCCAAATCCCCCCACTGGAGAGAAGATGGAACCTGGCAACCCTACCTCCCACCCCCAGTGGGCACATGGGAACCTGACAAAACTCCCATGAGATAGGTTAGGCTGAAAGATAGTTACTGGTAAAAAATGCCAGCCCCTGTATCACACTGGCTTTCCAAATTTCACATGGGAAAGGGCTGATGTCTTTTCCATTGCTGCTGACCCAGTCCAATTCATTGCCACCTGCTGTGGCTGCTCTAGCATGTGGTTTTTTAAAAATTGCTGGGAGATTCAATCATGGATTTCCTGTGTGAGGTCTAGTTTGGCCCTTAGTCTTTATTGTGTGATTGTCTTAGTGTAAGAAAGTGGAAGGAAATGGTGGGTGTATTTGGTGGCTTTGTCAGATGTTTATCTTGCAGCACCAGTGCCCGATCCTAAAAAAAAATTGTGAGTAGCTGTGCAGTATTGCAATAAGGGTAGCCTCAGGTCATATTTTATGACATTGTATGGATACTGCCATTGATGGTCTCCATCTTAAACATTTATGTGCATCTGCAGAAATTTCTTGGGCAGATGACATGAGTCTAAATATTAGTACACATCTTAGATAAAATGTGAATACTAAAAATAGCAGGTTGCACATCATTTTGTAATGCTGCTGCTATTTAGTACTATTAAGATCGATCTCTTGCTATGTCCTTGTCTACTTTAGAAGTTTTTCTGTTTGCTACCAGGTTAGCTACAAGATGAATACCCCCTTTCCTCATCCCCTTTTTATTGTTACAAATTGCTTTTTTAGAACATCTCCTCAAGCTATTTTTTTTGCTGCTTAGGGTTTTCTGTGTAAAGCCATATTTGGTTCTTAGCATTCCTCTGTGGGCCAATTCAGATGCTTCATGGCTTGTGAGGTTTGCAGATGTAAGAGCTACTCACACTTCAGAATCCTAGTTATTATTCTGACATCTTATTATTTTTAATTACTTTACATTTTTATTCCAGTTCCCATTTAGTATGTGGCTCTTGAAGTGGCATATAATAAAATACATCATTAAAATACAGTAAAACACAATGGCCAGGATCCAGGGAACAGCACAGCTGGTTCCAAATGCCCCAGGGGGATCTTTAAGAAATGTAAGACCAACAGCTCTTCCTGCCACGTGGTGAACATTTTTGAAAAATGAAGGTACATTCAAAACCAGCCTGTGACAATGGCATAGGGGGCTTGGCAAAGAAAAAAGTGGGAGTCCCACTGGACATACAGAAGGTTTTGGTAAATGCCTGAAGTAGGTGGGAATGTGTCCTGAAAGTCATCCTCTTCCAAAAGAACTTGCAGCTGACTCACCTTGATCTTGCTTTATAGTGTTGGCCAAAAAGTGCCTATAGTTTTCTTGCTCAGATACATTTGTTTTCTTAAAAAATGGCTTGTTGCCATTGACTTTATGATGGTGTCCTTTAAGTTCTCAGAAACCTAACTCTATCTAAGGAGGCATTTGTTAGCATCATAATAGATTTTCTGAGTCTCATTTGACATAAATTCCAACCAGACAGGCCGAGGTTCTGCAGCCAAGGATTTACACTGATAGAATAAACCCCTGTATGGATTTCATTGTCATCTTTTGTGTGTACCAATGGGAATTAACCCAAATAGTTGTAATAAGAGGAGCTCTAGAGGGTTGCTAAAGCTCTTCTGCTTCCATTGTAGAGGCCAGATTTAAGTGGATATGAATTATATTGTCTTCAAGTGTATCAGTTGACACCCAAGTGGATCTATCCTTTTATCCTGTAGTTTTTGTGACTTCTCCATTTCTTGATCTAGGCCAGTATCTCCCCAGACTAAGCACATGCTAATTTACTCTAGGACATGTACTGAATTAGAAGAATTAATGAAAATTCCAGAAGCAAGTTCAGTTAATTGTTGCTGTAATTCTGTGCAGAGAAGGAACCTCGGTAGTAAGCACTTAATCTGTTTAAACCTGTGCTGCCTTCTGATTCTTATGCTTCAGAGTCCCTAATGTTCGGGATTACCCTAATCTTCGGGATGACCCAAGGCTTGTCTCCCGTAAGGTTGTCAGCAGTTCAAAATATTCAGCAGGATGACACTGTGTAGATGCAGTAGTGGTGAAGAAGTCAAAGCATCTCTTTACTAACTCTAAAATGAGCTCCAGTCTATCATCAGTCAGTGGGATCCAACTTGAGTTTACTCCATCAGTGCTTTGGCCATCTTCCTTGCCACTTCATCACATGCAGCTATCCTGAGTACTGCCATAAGCTTTTGACAGGGCACCTCAGAGCTATCCTGTCAGCTGATTAGTTCTGTTCTTCCAGAATATAAAACAGAGTTTCAACAGGAGAAACTGCGGTGCGAGGATCCCAAAGAAATAAAGAATATACTTCCATGATACATACTTCCATGATATGCAAACAAATTAATCAGTACCAGTACCAATATTGTGCTTTATTTTTAGGATGTACGTTATATTGTCGCAGAGGTCAACCACTTAAGTCCTTTTAAATAGGGTGAAACGTTTCAACGGTGTGCTGGTAGGAGTGAGGGGGGGAAAACCCACATAGGAGCAATAACACTGCAAAATGCTGAATGAAATATTTATATGTTCCTCTGAAACGGAGCTTATGTTCTAGAGGGAGAAGCCCTGTTGAGATGGGTCTTCCCCTTTGTTCTGAATCTCTTTTTCCAATTGCTCTGACACAGCTGTTGGTTTCACAATCACTCTGACATTGATGAGATTAGAAAGGAGAGGCCTGCCTGCTCAGCATGGCCAATGACAAACACAAAGTTTGTATGTATTCTGAGCATGTAGGCGAAGTGGAAGAGGTTCCTTTATGCTGCACTTCAATATGCACAAATTGGTTCTTACAACATTTAGTGGTATGAGGCTGGTGTGCTCTGCAAAGAGAAGTTAATGTGCTTGAGAACACATGTAGATAGTTTACAGGCACTGTCAGCTGAGCCTACGGAATCAAGGATTCGACTGGCTGAAATTAACCTGTGCGTAACATTGATTTCAGCCAAGGTTCAAATCAGGTTTATGTCACATGCAGAAATGATGAATGTGAAATATAGGGCCATTTTAAAAAGCATAAAATGGTATTAGGCACCCTGCAGTGTAATTCACACAGCCCATTTACACCGAAATACTAGGATTTAGTTGCATTAACTTCAATGGAACTAATCTGGTTTCAATCCAGGCACCTTAATTTAAATGTGGTGTGCATCAGGTTATAAATAACAGAGGAGGTAAGTATCTCAGTTCTTTCTGCCTCTGGAAATTTTCCATTCATTTCAGTGGGACTTCTGCAAGACCACTTCCTTGCACGGACAATGCTCAAAATGAGTAATGATGGACAATCTATAATACTTATACTACATTCCTCTCTCCTCCAGACAGTTTTAGAATCTGAGGATCTGACTAAACAGAAAAATGAGTCTTGTGGCATCTTAGACTAACATATTTATCACAGCATTTTTCAGGACCTAGAGTCCACTTCATTGGTCTTGTGGCCCTTTCTTACATGCCCAGGGAAATGCTGATTGCCACTTTGGGGTCAGAAAGCATTTTTTCTCCAGGCCAGGGATCCTGGAGGTTTTTTGTCATCTTCTGGGCGTGAAATGGTGGTCACTGCGGGTGTGGTGGGGGAGGTATTTGTGAATTTCCTGCACTGTGCAGGGGGTTGGACTAGATGGCCCTGAAGGTCCCTTCCAACTCTGATTCTTTGATTCTATATATACCTATCTGTTGGCTAGAACAGCCAAATACAACTACTCATAGGGAGTTTGTTTCCAACTAAATGTATGTATTTAAAATATGTTTATAGCGCAAAGTCTGATTTGAAAACTTGCTTACTGTGGTTTCTAAGACTTAAAGCATTGTAATAATTTTATTTTAAAAAAATCATAATCCCAAAACTAACAAAGCAGCCTCAAACTAAAACCAGTGATACAGGCAGCTTTAGGTAAAAGCAGCCGTCCATGATAAAAACTACATGCAAACTTTTAAAATGTTTAAATACTTGGCGGAACAAAAAGGTCTTAATCAAGAGCCAAGATTCAGCCAAACTTACCACTGGATGGGGAAGGGAATTCCACAGACAAGATGCCAAAATATGTGTAAGGAATTCCCAACACCCATCAGGAGAGGGCAACTTGAACAGGAGAATCTGTTCGAGTAGAGTTGCCAATTCTGCACTGGGAAATTCCTGGAGATTTGGAGGTGGATCCTGAAAGCCAGGCTTTGCAGAGGGGAGGAACACAGTGAGGTATAATGCCATAGATTCCTTAGCAGGGGAAAAGGCTTATGTAGTCTGGAGATCAGCTGTAATTCTGGGAGATCTCCAGGGCCCACCTGGAGGCTGGCAACCCTATGAGTGAGGGAAACAGGAAGGTCATGTAACCCCTTCTCTGCTCATCGCTCCTCTATTATAGATTACCTGAAAGCATGTTTGCAAAGGTAAACATGCATATCGAACTCTGTGTCCCTCTCCCCCTGCTGTTTCTCTGCTCCAAATTGCTCCTCCGAATGTGGATTCTTTTAAAAACAAACAGAAGACTATCAGGATTTTGTCAGGTGGGTTTGCATTTAATATTTACTTAAGCCCTGAGAGAATAATAGATTTCACATAAAAAGCAATTTTATAATACGTTTTCTGTCATCTAGATGACAGGTTTCAGTTTCCTCATCTGTGAAGTGGGTGTCATAGCATATCCCCCCCCATAGCAAACACCCATAGAACATTATCTATTTAAAGTATTCTGAATTTGATTATTGAAGCCTGTTAAGCATTATTACAGGAATAAGACAATTATTTTCCAACCTCTGGTTGTCTTTCTTGGGAAGAAATAATTAATTTCTTTCCCTTTCTTATTGATTACTCATTAATACAGCTAAACAAAGGAAGATTCCTTTAATCTAAAAAGCTCACCAAAGAATAATTAGCACTGTTATAAGGACTCCTGATATGATGTTACAAATAGGTAAAGATTCCCCCCTCCCCCAATGCATCTTTGATGTTCCAAAGGTAATCCTTGGAGGTCTAGATTTTTAGCATTAATGCACTGTATTTTGCATGATATCTCTTCCCATTTAATTAAATATTAAAGACGAAGCAAGAACTTAAAGCTTGTGGGCAGCTAAGCCAATGGCATCATGCATCATATCCCTTTCCCCTTGTAAAGAACCCATGGGCAATTAATGAGTGCCAGTCTGCCCTCCTGCTCAGGAAGAAAGTGTAAAATATGCTTTATAACTCCACCTTTGAACACCAACAAGACTAATTTCTTTCCATGTGAAATATTTAAGCAAATATTAACATACCAAGTGATAATTCAAAATAAATAAAGAAGTTCTGGATCATTTCAAACCGTAATGAAAAGACTGGGCCAAGGAGGTTAATTTTATAGCAGACTGATACATATTTCAATAGCTATGAAATCAGTAATTAGAGTTACGATAATTGAACATTTTCCATTGTGACATGAGAATATTCCATTCGGTTGCTGTCGTACATGAAGGTTACCACCCAGGGCTTGTTTAATGGCCTTAAAACCTCATTTAAGCTACAAGGACGCTGCGTCCTGCCAGTCATGATGACAGCTGGGAATGGAATATGCAGACACAACAGGCCACCCACATGGAACAGAGGCAAAATATTAGAAGGGCCAGCCCCCCCCCCCCCTTTACCTGGTTATTGTTTGTTCACTGACCAAACATGCACCATGAAAAAGAACGCTTCTGGTTTGGTGTTGTTCTTGTTTTAGTCAGTCCATTTGTGTTGATGATGTTTTTCTTTATTCATTTGGGGGCGGTTTTCTCCTGCCTAGTACAAGAATATTTGGGGGTATCTTACAACATACAAAATCAAGTTAAAAAAAACAGGAAGTACAATAAAATCAGAACAATAAACAACAAATCTAAAACAGCAGCCAATAGCTGCTGAAAAACAGATAAAAGAAACAATAATACTTAACCAGAAAATGTGACATCAAAACCAATAAGCAGGCAATCTCTAATAAAATGTGCAAGCAGCAATCAGTGAGTCAATAGTCCAAGTTAAAAACTAGCATCAAATCAGGGAGAAAATGCTACAAAAACCTTCCAGAATAAGACCGACTTCCCACTAGCACTGCCCTGGCGTTCTTCCTCCATTTGCCCTGGTGCTGTGCTTGAATTTCACACTATTTGCCACGGGGCGCATTTTGACCCGCGGCTCCGCCCGATCTTCCCCACGGCTTCAGTGATCCTGTTTTTTGAGGATCACTGAAGCCGCGGGGAAGATCGGGCAGAGCTGCAGGTCAAAATGCGTCCCGCAGCAAATAGTGTGAAATTCAAGCACAGCACCGGGGCAAACGGAGGAAGAACGCCAGGGCAGTGCTAGTGGGAAATTGGTCTAAGAGACTTTAGAAAGGTCTCCAGAAGGCCAGAATGGAGGGACAGAGAGGCCCATAGGCTAGGACAATGGTTCTTAACAGGGGCCATCTACAAATCAGGGAAGGGAAATCCAGAACTTTGGGTGGCACATGTGGGGCATTTGAAATGTTAGGATTTTAGACAGTCCCATCCTTCAATGGTGAACTCCTCAATAAGGTCTAGTACCTGAGGGAACGGCTTTCCCCATATGTACCCCAGAGGACACTGTGCTCTGGGACCCAGAATTGGCTGGCTCTCCCAAGCTTCAAGGAGGCCAGACTGGTTGCAACTAGGACCAGGGCTTTTTTTGGTGGCAGCTCTACTCTGGTGAAATGAGCTCCCAGAAGAGACCAGGGCCCTGCGGTTCCACAGGGCCTGTAAAATGGAGCTCTTCCGCCAGGCTTTTGGAGCTGCCACCACCTAATATCTCTACTGCCAACAGTTGATATCCATGTTGGTGGAACCCTGACCCACTGGTCCCTTAAATACTGCCCAAACCAATTACCGTGGATGGCCAGAGAAGGCCGAAGAGCTGACTGTAAGATGAGGAATGTTGCTAGCACTTTATTATGTTTGGGTTTTAACATTCTATTCATATTTAAGTGATTTTATATGATTGTATCACTGGTATTTTACCCTGTTTGTAAGCTGCCCTGAGCCAGTCTAGGCCGGGAGGGCAGCATAAAAATTAAATAAATAATAAATAAATAAATTTGGAATCTGGGAAACTTTTCATTCTTCCTGGTAGAACAGGGATTCCCACAGAGGCTGTTTTGACGCAGTTCATATTAATAACACCAACACAGCATAGTTGGAGTAATTGCTGAATAAAATTTATTTTTGAGTGATCACTGAATCCTGACCTTCAATAAAAGTCACACACACACAAACACACACACACACACACACACAGGGATATATCCTGCTATGCATAGATATAAAGTTGTTCTAGATCAGTAGCTTTCTTTTGGAAAATAGCTGATGTTCACGGCATTATGAGTTTTGTTCATGATGTTATACCATAATGCTGTGATTGTCTCCATTGTGGCTCCCTAAATACAGCTTCCTTGCCAAAATTAGTAACTTCTTGGCATTCTCTACTCCAAGGCATCTTAAGGCTAGGAAGCTTGTTTAATATTGGTCTCCAAGGCATGCAAGGCATTGTTTTCCAGTGATTATGTGTTGTTCATTGTTGATAAAAGTTAACATTACTGAGGCTGAAGACAGACTGGCAATCTGGAGCGGGAGGAATCCAGAGGCAAAAGCTGCGGGGGGAAAACTCCCCAGGGCTGGCCGTTCACACTGGCCAGTGTATTGCGCAAGGATGCTGTTACAGAGCGTTCAGACTGCTGCGGAGCAGCCCCAGGTGGGCCAGCCTCTGCAGCTTGTAGCAGGGCTGTTTTCGGCAATGTGCGTATGTGCGCATGAGAGCTCATGCGCAAATTGCCGAAACGGCAGGTTCACACAGCCGCCTCTGCTTGAATCCCGCCTTCTTCCGGTTCACACTGCCTGAAAGAGGGAGGCATGTGGAAGATGGCCCCTGGACACCGGTTTCTCCCGGTGCCCTCCAAAAGCGAAAGGAAACCGGCTGCAAAACACACAAGTGCGGAAGGGAGCCGAGGGACAGCTGAGGATGTCTGAATGGGCTCCCTTCCCCTGCTTCCCAAGTGGAGCTCTCCCGCTCCAGATTGCCAGTCTGTCTTCGGCCTGAATCATAACTGAATTGAGCTCAACTTGGTAAGAGAATTAGGGCACTGCTAATTCTGTGCAAAAGGTAAGACTAGTTAAAACAATATCACATGCTCAAAAATCACTGTAGTACAATGGCCAGATTTCAGAAAAGGAAACTTTACTGTTCTTTTCTGTATGTTAGAAGAGAAGGAGTTCTTTATAAGTGTGGGTCAGTTACTATAGGGCTCGAGTACTTCTTGTAAGAGCCTTGGGCTGTAGCTATCTTAGCAAAGGTTTATCTAGTCACACAGTGCTGTGCTGACACCTTGTGACAACTCACATATGGGACAGCAAATCTGGGGGAAAGCTGGGGTAGTGAGATGCAGCCTACAAATCTCTTGTTGCTTTATATCTGTTGAAGACATTTAGGGTTTTCTTTGTCTCAAAATGCACTGTTGAATTCTCTAGCTGTGAGCAGAGAGACTCTCCAGAAGAATCTTACAATCTTGCTATAGCTATGCCACATTATATATGTGTGGATTTTTTTTTTAAGTAAAGTTGTGCGGCTGTTTGTGATGTCAGAAGTTTGCTGCAGGATTTTGCAATGAGTGAATATGGCATGAATAAGGTGCCACTGGTTATTTTATACAGAGCACATTTAATGTGTAAACAAGCCATAATTCTCTGCTTGCACAGAATGGATTCCCTGAACAAATGTACTTTTGTGAGTAGGTTTAGTGCTACCAAGAGTTTTCTCTGCCATGGTTTGATTAGAGTAGTGTGGAAAAACGTAATCCCTATAAATATAAGTGTATGCAGCCTTAAGATTTATTTTTTTTAAATACAACCCTTTAGTACTTACTATCTCAACCTGACCAGGGACTTAGTATGGTCACTGGGTGGAGACTGCTTCAAATTGCTTCACATGAGGGATGCTACTACCACAGAAACAGAGCCATTCATGAGCACTGGGTGACCTTATCATCTGATCAGTTTTAATCAGATTGCCAAGAAAAGTGGTCAGCCAGCCTGATCCATGTAAAGGGCTGCTGTCCATAACAGCTTGCTGTAGGAGCCAGAATTGCATAGTGGTTGGTGGGTTTGACTAGGAACTGGCATACCCAGGTTCAAATCCTTTCTGCCAAAGAAGCTTGCTGGCTGACCTCGGGATAGTTACTCTCTCCCTGCCTACCCTACCTCACAGGATTATTGTTATGAGGATCAAATGGAGGAGAGAAGAATAACATTGTAAACTGCTTAGGATCCCCATTGGGAAGGAAAGCAGGGCATAAATATCTAAGTAAATAAAAAGGATAATAGCTGCCAAGTGGGGTGACTGCAGAACTGTGCAATGGCTGTATTGTGCAGACAGGTCCATAAAGCAATGTCTTAACAATACTCTCGGAAGATGCTCTGGCTATGGTGAATTTCCAGAGGCAAGGAGGCCCATCTTTGTAGACCGTCCACTGTGATTGTATTTTGTCTCTGCTTCTGTAGCACAGATGGTACAGTGAAGAAGTCATAGAAATGTACTATATAATATCTGATATGGTCCTTTTGGGGCAGTGTCACTTTACAGAGCAATCCTAAATAGAGTTACACAAGCAGGGACCCACAAGGAACTTGTAGAAACAGATATCCCATTCCTATACCTTTGTTTATTCCCCTCTCCTATCAACTCTTCTCTCTCTCCTTCCCCCCACTCCTCTTACTTTATGTATCTCTCTTTCCCCCCTCTTTTTATCCCTCTCCCCACACCTATTGTCACTTTCTTTCTCTCCCATGCCTACTGTTACACCTCCTCTCTCTTGTGTCCTGACAGTGGTAGAAGGCCACGCAGTGCAGCTGAAGAAGGCTACCTGGCTTTGGTGGCATGCCAACTTCTCATGACCTGGTGGTGGTAGAAGGCCTCCTGGTATCAGTAACAGCTGCAGAATCCCACCTGATATCAGTTCCTTCTCCCCTGCCAGCAGCACCTCCACCACCAACAGCAATGCTGCTGGAACCACCGCAGCTCCCGTTCTCGCTCCCACACAAAGGGTGACACTGCTGGGACCGCCACAGCTCCTGGCCTTTCCCACATGAAGGGTGATACGGCCAGGACTGCTGCAGCTCCTAGCCTCCCACTCCCACATGAAAGGCGATGCAGCCGGGGCTCCCTTCCCCCTCCCTTATACACAAAGGGTGACTCAGCTGCAGCTCCTGGCTTCCTCATATACCCATGAAAGGCAAAGTGGCTGGGACTGCTGCAGGTCCTGGCCTCCCTCACCTACCAAGGGCAGCATGGTCAAAACCACTGTGGCTTCCACCCTCCCCCCCGCCCACACAAAGGGTGACACAGTTGGAACCACCATGGCTCCTTGCCTCCCCCTCACATGAAGGGCAATGTGGCTGGTATTGCCATGACTCCCAGCTTTCCCTCCCTCCCACAATGGGCAATGTAGCCAGGACTACCATGGCTTGTGGCCTCCCCCCCCCCCATGTATTTTTGGTAGGTTTTCAGATTTTTCGACAAGCTTGGGTGGTCCCCCAGGTTTGCTGAACTATCTGTTTTCTTCCTGTGTAGCCCCAATCTGCAGATTTAGATATCCACAGATGGGCACACTGGGGGGGGGGGGGGGAGAGAGAGAGATTGTGAACTCAATGGACTTGGAAGGATAAAACTCTGTAGGATTGCATTGTTAGACTGCAGGTGAGAAACTGCATTCTTCAGTATTTGACAACATAAATAACAGCTTCCTTGATAAGTATTGGAGTCGGGAGTCCATGGAATAGTGAAACAGCTAGATCTTTATTGCTGGTCCGGATGAAGCATACAACCCAGGGCTCCAAGCCCTCCTTTTATGCTGGTCAGGGACAATCCCCTGACCTCACCCAACTGGCCTGATAGGCTATTAGAAGTCTATTTACATTTCATAGGTTCCCTGGGAGAAACCTAGGTACAGGATTGGTGGCCGGTTTGAATCCACCTGGCCTTTGTTCTACCTGGCTGAAGCTCAGGTAGTTTCTTGGCCATGTGCTCTGGCCATGCTCTGGCCATGTGCTCTGGCCATGCGGTCGCAATGAAGAGAGCACATGGCGACCGCATGGTCAATACATAACACCCCTCCCCCCATAGTCCAGAACCCCTCTGCACACATAGTCTTTGAGATAGTCCGGGCGTCTGCGCTCACGTCCAGAGCACCGGGGGGTTGTAAGGCGGGGCGTGTTGCTAGTGTCGGCAGGTTGCGGTGTGGGTAGTTGTTCTGCTGGCGGGGCCTGTCTGCTCGGGGGTTGTTCAGGTGTGGATGGTGCGACTGCTTCGTCCGCGGGCAGGAGCGGCATCTCCGCAGTCTCTGGATCAGGGTCTGGCGCTGCTTCTGGAGTCGTGTCGATGTCACGGTCTGTTGGTGCAGGGAGTTCGGGGGCCTGGGTATCATCGTGGTTCTGGGTACGGCGTCGAATCTGGTCAATGTGCCGTTTCCAGACTACGCCATCTTCCGTAAGGACCTCATAGGAATAAGGCCCTGTGACTCGGACGATCCTCGCGGGGAGCCATGTTGGACCCCGCGCGAAGTTCTTTGCGTATACGGGGTCTTCGGGAGCAAATCCTCGGGCAGCTGGCCGGTCCTCCATTGTCGGGTTCCCCTCGATTGCTCGGTCGGGATGTAGGCGGTCCAAGACGGTTCCCAGTCGTCTTCCCATCAGAAGTTCGGCTGGCCGGCGCCCGGTCCCTGAGTGGGGTGTGTTCCGTTGGCAGAACAGGAACTTGTACAGCTGCTCTTCCCAGTCGCCATGCTCCATCTTCTTTAACGCGTCCTTCGTTGTCCTCACCATGCGCTCGGCCTGGCCATTGGTTGCGGGGTGGAATGGAGCGGAGCGGATGTGGCGCAGACCGCAGGCTTCCACAAACCGTTGAAACTCGCCGGAGGTGAAGGCGGTCCCGTTGTCGGTCACGAGAGTTTCTGGCATTCCGTGTGTCGCGAAGATCGGCCAGAGACTTCTTAAGGCAGCGTTGGTGGAGGTCGAAGCTACCGGCACTACCTCAAGCCACTTGCTGTAGCTGTCAACAACGATAAGAAACAACCGGCCCTGGACCGGTCCCGCGAAGTCTAGGTGCAGGCGGGACCAGGGCTTGTTAGTAGATTCCCAGGATCGGACAGGAGCGTGTGGCGGATCTGGCCGTGACTCCTGGCATTTGGTACACTTCTGGACCCGCCCCTCAATGTCTTTGTCCAGGCCTGGCCACCATACGTAACTCCGGGCCAGAGCTTTCATGCGCACAATTCCCGGGTGAGCCTCGTGGAGGGCCTCTAGCACTCGGGGCCGCAGGGGCCCGGGGATCACCACTCGAGATCCCCATAGCAGGCATCCCTTGTGGGCCGATAGTTCGTGCCTGCGTGCCGTGAAAGCGGCAAAATCTGGTCCCGGTTTTTCCGGCCACCCCCTTCCCACCCAGTCTGAGACACGGGAAAGGATGCGGTCCCGCCGCGTGCGACGGGCCACATCTGATACCTGTACGGGGCGCTCCGGTAGATCCTCTAGGAGTGCGACGTGGAAAGCGGGAGCCGGATCAGGGTCGCAGGATGGGAGGGGAAGACGGCTGAGGGCGTCTGCATGACCCATCGCCTTCCCCGGGCGATGTACCAATTCGTAGGAGTAGCCTGACAAAAAAATTGACCACCGCAGGACCCGCGGGGACAGCATGTGAGGGGTCTGCCTGTGGGGGGCAAGGAGACCCAGCAGCGGCTTGTGATCTGTGGCCACGGTGAATGACCGTCCGTAGAGATAGTCGTGAAATTTCCTGACACCAGCTACGATTGCTAGGGCCTCCTTGTCGATCTGGGCGTAGTTCCGTTCTGCCGACGACAGGGTCCTGGAGTAGTAGGCAACTGGTACCTCCTTTCCGTTGGGTAGCCGGTGTCCCAAGACCGCCCCAACGCCGTAGGGGGATGCGTCGCAGGCCAGGATGACAGGGAGCCTCTCATCGAAATGCGCTAAGACCGCATTTGAAATTAATAAGTCTTTGACGGCCCGGAAGGCTGCATCATGCTTGGGACCCCAGGCCCAAGCCGCTCCCTTGTCCAGGAGACGATGCAGGGGTTCAGCGACCGCCGCCTTGTGTGGAAGGAAGGCGTGGTAGAAGTTCACAAGTCCCAAGAACGTCTGGAGTTCCGCCTTTGAGGACGGGCGGGGTGCACCTGTAATTGCCACTACCTTCTCCTTTGTAGGGTGAATGCCATCTGCGGTGACTTGGAACCCCAAGAAGGTCACCGAGGAGACTCCCAGGGTGCACTTGTCTTTTCGAACCTTGAGACCCGCGTCCTGGAACCTTTGCAGCACCATCCGGAGGCGAGCTGCGAACGTGTCGGCGTCCGGGGCGGCGATGAGGACGTCGTCGAAGAACGGCTTCACTCCTGGAACATCTTTTAGGAGAGAATCCATTAGATTTTGAAAGATTCCAGGTGCTACGCTGACCCCAAATTGGAGGCGTTTTACCTTGAACGCTCCCTTGTGAGTCACAATCGTTTGTGCCTCGGCCGTTGCTTCGTCTACGGGAAGCTGCTGATAGGCTTGGGCCAAGTCTAATTTTCCAAATATTTTGGCACCCGCGAGGGAGGCCAGAACATGGCTGACCACCGGTACCGGGTACGCGTGGTCCTGTAATGCCTTATTAATTGTACATTTGTAATCCGCGCAGATGCGGACTTCCCCGTTAGCTTTGAGGGGGGTCACAATGGGAGTCTCCCACTTGGCGTGGGAGACCGGCTCGAGCACCCCTTGTGCCACGAGCTTTTCCAACTCTGCCTCCACTTTGGGCTGGAAGGCGAGTGGTGGCCGGCGGACGGCCACGCGGATGGGCCGGACTGCCGGGTCCAGGTCGAAGGAAACCGGGGGTCCTTTGTAGCAGCCCAATGAGCCATCGAAAACGGCGGGAAATTCCTCGCAGATGGATGAGAAGTCAGTAGAGCCCATGCGGTGTATTCCGGTCCACTGCACTCCGAGCGGCTTGAACCAGGCGCGACCTAGGAGACTGGTTAGATTGCGCTCCACCACGAGAAGGTCCAGCAGGCCATTAAAGGCATGGTACTGGACCCGGACCCTGGCTAGCCCCTTAATAGCCACTGGGTTTTTCTGGAAGTCCCGGAGGACCAACCCAGCCGGCAGCCGCAGCCAGCGTGCCCCCTTCGGGCAGAGGCGGCGGAACGTAGCTGCGGACACAATTGAATATGCTGACCCTGAGTCCAGTTCCATGGAGCAAGGAACTCCCTCTATTCGGAGAGACACGGAAATTGCGCCCGGGATGGGCTGAGGCAAGTTCATTACCGTGGCCGTGGGAACGACACTACCCACTTCTTCGAAGTTCGCTGCTGGGGCACGGTGGCTGTTCCTCAGGCGGCAGGCCCGGGCGAGATGTCCTGCTTTCCCGCAGGCGCGGCAGATGGCATCACGGAAGCGGCATGTCCGTCTGTCGTGGGGGTCCCCACAGCTGGCGCACGTTGGGGCCTGCCTGTTGAGGGAAGCAGGAGAGGGAACAGAGACAGATGCTGGGCGCCGGCCCTTGGGCCTGGGGACGCCGGGCTCACCCTTCTTCGAGCGTGGTTGCATCCGGTGGACGTCCTCTTCTTCGCTTGAGTCGGGTTCGGGAGGAGCCGCCTGGTGGACTTTGGTGGCTGCCTTGTCCTTTTGCGTTGTCTCGAAGGCTGCCGCAGTTTCGAGCATCTTCTCCAAGGTTGGCTCCGGC
This sequence comes from Lepidodactylus listeri, assembly GCA_029233225.1. Classification (NCBI taxonomy): domain Eukaryota; kingdom Metazoa; phylum Chordata; class Lepidosauria; order Squamata; family Gekkonidae; genus Lepidodactylus; species Lepidodactylus listeri. The sequence continues at coordinate 57,269,547 of JARCFY010000012.1, forward strand.
ATTGCAATGAGGCGCCGGCGGAGCTTGGCTTCCCGGACCCCTCCCATGAAGGCGGTCTCCACGTGGTCATCCATGTGGCGGAATTCGCAGCCCACGGCTAGTCGACGGAGTTCAGCCAGGAAAGTGGCGGCTGACTCCCCCGGCTGCTGCTGGCGCTGTATGAACTCCCAGCACCTGGCCAGTTTTGATGGCTTCGGGGCGAAGTAATCGCCGAGGGTCTTGGTGAGCACGTCGTAAGACACCTCGGTGGGGTCTTGCGGGGCTAGTAGGTTCTGGGCCACCCGCATGACCTCCACCCCTCCGGAACTCAAGAGCCAGGCACTCTTCAGGTCCGCATCTGTGATTCCGCGGACCTTAAAGGCACAACCCAGCGTCTTGAGCCAGGACTCCCACGTCTCGGGGCGAGACGTATTGAAAGGGGTAATTGGTCCCGGAGCATTTGCCATATTTACCAGAGCAGGAGCGGCGGCGGCTGTTTGAGCGATGTCCTCGTGTCTTGCGGCGGTGCCGGGGAGCGCTGAGGCTTGGCGCTGGCTAGTGCCGGAGGATTGGGCTCAGAGCGGCTTGCGGCGAGGCGTTGGAGCGCTGGAGCTCGGAGATGCCTGCGGCCGGCGGGACGGAGCTCGCTGTGCTGCTGTGGTCTGCTGGAGAGTCGCTCATCGGGATCCCATCCTCGTCGCCACTGATAAGTATTGGAGTCGGGAGTCCATGGAATAGTGAAACAGCTAGATCTTTATTGCTGGTCCGGATGAAGCATACAACCCAGGGCTCCAAGCCCTCCTTTTATGCTGGTCAGGGACAATCCCCTGACCTCACCCAACTGGCCTGATAGGCTATTAGAAGTCTATTTACATTTCATAGGTTCCCTGGGAGAAACCTAGGTACAGGATTGGTGGCCGGTTTGAATCCACCTGGCCTTTGTTCTACCTGGCTGAAGCTCAGGTAGTTTCTTGGCCATGTGCTCTGGCCATGCTCTGGCCATGTGCTCTGGCCATGCGGTCGCTATGAAGAGAGCACATGGCGACCGCATGGTCAATACATAACATTCCTGGATACAGAAAACTAGCACACCAAGGAGAGAGATTCTGTCTTTTCCCTATCTGAGATGTATCTTAAAAAACAAGAACAGGGGTGGGGCATTAAAAGTAAGATCACCTGCAACTGGAGAATGGTATCATGTTATTTTGTTATATCTCTTTTATCATGCATGAACGACACAAACAAAATAGTTTTCCTGCTGGCTTGGATACAGTAACACATCAGTGGAAGGCACACAGAGGTTTGCTGCATATTTTTCAACTTCGGCAACCCTTTCCAGCCCCTGATAAGATCATTTCTAGGGCCACAGGATCAGTATGGAGTGGCAGGGAAGAAGGAGAAGGGGCGATCCTTCCCATTTCTTCCAAGAACCGAGCTGTGATGATGGGAAGGAAGGATGATATTATTTCCCCCCCCCCTCCTCACTGTATCCCTGATCTACAGAGGTACTCCTCTATGTGGATCCTGTGATCCCAGGGATTATCAGCATTTTGTTGATATTTCATTGGATACAAATCTCGGAAGGTTATACAAAGTGTCATCTTTGTATAACAATGGCTTCAATCAACAAGCAAACAAATTTTGGAATAAATTTTGCAACGAGCTGCAGTTTATTTATTTACTTTCATTTATATCCTGCCTTTCTCCCCAGTGGGGACCCAAAACACTTGCATTGTTCTGCCATTTTGTCCTCACAACAACCTTGTGAGGAAGGTTAGATTGAGCGTGTGTGACTGGCCTAAGACCATACAGCGAGCTTCTGTGGCAAAGTGAGATTTGAACTTGGGTCTCTCAGACCCTAGTCTGGCACTCTTACCACTATACCGTGTACAAACTTTGGTTAGTTTACCAGATGTAACAGACTGCTAATGGTTTATCAACCCCAGTTAGTCTACTATGTGCTTCCTTTCCCACCTCAACAAGTCTGTGGATGCTGTCCCAAGCTCCATTGCACTGTCTAGGCACCAGTGAAGCCTCACTACATATATAATCCACTCACTACTGGTTGTTTGGCAATAGCCAAGGAAAGAAACAGGCAACCTCCTTGCTGTCACCTAAGGCTAAGGCTAAGGATCTTCATTCACCTTTTCCTCTCCAGCTGCTTCATTGCATTCCCTAAACATGTTTATGCTGCAGTAAAATAGATAGTTGATATTCCTTCCTCTGCAGCTGCTTAGCCACATTAGCTAACCTTGCTTTCTCTTAGAAATAAAGTGAAGGTTCAGGAAGAAACACCTGATTATTATGTCTTGGTCACTTACATATTTGTACTCTGTTGGAATATAAAGTGGGGTTTGAAGGGGAGCTTTCATTGTAGGGAGGAAGATCTGGCAGTAGCCTTTTAAGTTTGCCCTTGGGAGAAGCTAAAGCTCCACAGACTTGATTGCGGAGTGATCAGTGGCTTCAGAACAAACTGCATTTTTTAATTTAAAAATAATGGGAAACCATAGTTAGCACTAACCATAGTGAACAGTCTGGATATAAACCATGCTTTAGACCCGCCCACACACATTTTAGCATTTACCAGCAAATGACAGTTTGCGTAGCCTGCTTTCATATTTCATGGTAAACAGTAGCTTAATCACACCATGCCTTGATGTCAAATGCAGCCAACAAGACCCTGGCTGTATTACAGAGTGCGAAAGTGTGTAAACATGAGTGAGGTGAGAATGGCTATATTTCGTAGATCCAGGATTTCTGCATCCAAACATGCAGGACAGTAAATGGAACAGAATTAGCCATTCCACCATTCTTAGGTTTAATTTTTTAAAGTGTCTTTTTACCTTTTATGACTGAAGACACTGCTATTCAAGTGAAATGTCAGAAATGGGAATAGAGTGGCTTTCCCTTGGGTAAGTGAGTGGCAGTGTTTATATACTTGGCATCCAAGAACTCCCATGTTCCATCATTTGTATTTCCAACTAAAATTGTCTCAGGTAGCAGTACTGGGACCTTTGCCTGAGTTTTGGCAGAGACAGTGCTTGTTTTCATAAGCAATAAGAGCACTTGATGGGTCAACGTTGCTAGATTCCTATGTCAACCTGTTCGTTGCCCTCTTCCTACCCAGGATCAAAACTTGCCTGGCCATCCATCTGTAAAATAAAATAAAATAAATACCAGTTCTATGGAAGTTGGGGCCTCAGAAGCAGAAGAATATTTCATTTGTACAGACTTTGGACATTCTGTGAACCTCAAATGCATCTAGCCACAGTTGCAGGATAACAACTGGCAATGAGAGAGTTTTAAGTGGAAGGAAAGAGCATACACAAGGCCTACGTTTCCGAGCCAGTATCTCCCACAAGCTTGAATTTGCATGGCTTTCCATTCAATTGTCATGAGCAGTGCCATGTTGAAAGTGATGACCTTAACTTTCCAGAGACTGATTTCCAGAGACTGTGATAATAACCTGATCAGCAAAGTCTGTCCTGACAGTGGGCCCAGGGTTTCTTTCTCTCTCTCCTTTTTTTTTGGCAGCGATCAGCTAGGAGACTGCATTAAGCCTGCCTCAAGCTGTGACTTCTTTATTGCAAACAGAATTTCTTTTTACCAAATGTCAAGAGATCAACATGCATATAAGCATGCAGGCTGCATAGCAAAGGTTGCTTGCTACACAGCACGCATTAGGATTCCAGTCAGGTTGGCTGTTGCAGAGGCTTAGGGACTTGCAGCAGCCTTTTTTTGTGACCCGAGAAGCTAGAGTGACAAGGCACATGGACAAGCCTACATGCGATCTAGAAATGTTATGTTGTTTGGGGAACAATGGTGAGCTTAGATGTTTAGTTTCTCTCTATTTAAAGGAAACTTTAATACTACGGCTCTTTTAAGTCATGAATGGAGGCTGCTTGAATACTGTGCATAAATTTTGTACTGGGAGGATGGAATTTCAATGGACATGTTGCCTTTGAAAATGTCTACCTTTGAACATTAAGAGTGCTAACTTTGAAATTTAAGGGGGGAAGGGCCTTTTTAAAAAAAAGAAATGCAGTTTCCCCTGCTTCTGCTTCTGTATAGCAATTAAGTGACAATAGCATAAAATATGGGGAAACATCAGCTCAAAAAAGACTAAAAGGATTCCACCACCACCCCTCTAGGACTTTGCATACCCGTGTCACGTATTCTCAGGAGCTGGAGAGGTCCTCTTTAATCTGGCAAATGGATTGCATAATGAAATCCAGGGGGCTGTAGTTGAAACTATACACATTCACACTAAGAGCTGCTGTGCGGTTTCTCACTGGAGGTGTAGGACAGTTTTCCCCCTGCCACTCAGCAACTGTAATCCTGATGCACACTCACCTACACACACCCTTTATATTGCAGCATTCAGCAGTGCATTCCCCTTCAGCCCAAGGACAACATCTCCTCGCTCTGCTAGGGCTTTTACCCAGGGAAATGGAGTATGGAAGCAGTAAAAGTAGTGGAAGAAAATTAGATTTCATGAAGATCCCTGGGGTCTTGCTAACAGTGAAAATGTGGGGTGTGGGGGAGATCTGGAGCCAGCAAATACTTTTCACTTGTTCAGATATGGACTTTGGATCTGCCAACTGCTTATCCTTGCTACACAGCAAAATGCAGAGGGGGTATCCGTATTAGTCTGGTGTAGCAAAACAGAGCTAGCACCTCAGAGCTGCCAGATAGCACCTGACAACTCGCACTCTGCAGGCCTCCTCTGGAATAGTGCTTTAGGCCTGGCTTGCGCAAGTAGAGAGCATAGGCTGGGGCTGGAGACAAGAGGCATGGAGCTGGAGCACAGAACTTGGGCCAAGTGGGCCGATTGATCCAGCAAGGCAACCTTCCCAAGCCTCAGCCTAAATAGTTTGGGAGGTAATGAGGCTCAGTTGCACTGCTGGCAGGTATTGAAATTTCTTTAGCGGGACCATGCCTTGGCCCAGATCCTGCAGAGACGTACTGCTTCTCTGGCATGGCCCTGGGATGGGGCTGTGCACTGCTAGTTTGGCACTTTGCCTTCTTTGGATCACCTCGGCCTGGGCCTTCTGCCACTGATATTCTTGCAGGGTGGGAACAGGCCCTCAGGGGACTATGGTGCTCGCTTTGAGATCTGCTCTGTGGAAGCCTGGTAGCTGTCCCAGGGGCTGGCATTGAGGACTCACTTGCAGGCTCTGATGGGGTGGCCTCTGGCAGTGCAGGGATTTTGTCAGCCTGCACCTCAGCCGTGTTAGGCTTTCCCTGGTCCCACTGGTCCTCCTTGACTGCCGGCCTTGGCTCCTGGGGCTCTTCCCCTGAGGACTCCGAATCTGAGTCATTGAGCTGATCATGACAGGAGGACTGGGGGGGCACAGCATCATGGGAAAATTCTGTTTTTTTTTTTTTTTAAATCAACCTCATGTACTTACCGGAGGTTCTTATGGCAAGTGACAAAAGGTAAGCTACCTGAGAAGTGACAAAAATCATAGAGGTTCTGACAATTCCTAGAGCCACCTTTTGTCACTTCCAGTAAGAACAGGAGGCTGCTTGTTTTTTTTAAAAAAATATCTCACCACCATTCCAAGTGGTAGAAGGCAACAGGACCTGGCAGCAGGGGATTCCCTGCCCCTGCTGGGGGGCTTGGTAGCCCTAGACCTTAAAGACTAGCTTTTATTTTAGCAGGAGCTTTTGCTGACCCAGAGCTCACTTCTTCAGATGTATGAAGAGGAAATCATTTTGGGAATTCTTATAGGGAAAATTACAGAATGAGGGAAAGGTGTGAATCCCAACATACATCTCCCAGGTGAAATCTCTGGTGTTAAGGAATAGGACAGATTTGGTTGTTACACATTACACATTGATGAGAATGGTCAGTGCTTCCGTCCTCTCTTGAGGTACAAATAAACAAAGTAGTGTTCTGTAGCCTGGCTCCCTATTTAGCTAGATGTGTCAGGAATTGGAAGAAGTGTGTTGGCTGCTTTCTTTTTCATCTAGAAAGGCATGTGAACTGCAGTAATTGTTTTATGTCCCTCCTTGTTATAGTTGGAGAAACAGGGCCAAGGATGGTTGTCACACAGTTGAGATGAGTCATATTTATTTTAGTCCCATAAACTACACTTTACAATTGTGGTGTGGCTGTATGTTTTCTGACAGTGTGCAGTTTTCTGAGTTCAGATGGTATTAAACACTTGGACAGTGGGCTTCAAAATGAAGGACAGCCGAATGTGGATAAGAAGCCTGGTCCTGCTGGCCCCCTAAAATAGAATCCAAACACCATCACTACCTCTCCCAGGCACAGCACATGTTACCCACTGTTGATGGTAAAGGCACTGTGTATGCACACATAAGTGCATGCACACATGGAGTGATCTCATGTGCTTACAGCACTATCCCAAATACAATGCTAGTGCTGCAGATAGCTTTTCATAGAGGGGTAACTGAAGTGACTGTGGCAGTAGAAGTGCAATGTCACGTTCAAGGTAGTGCCAGCACTCATACAGTTGCAGAAGCATGTCCATATTTGGTACATTTTGGACTCCTCATTAACTGCCAACATTGCTGTGTACCTCAGTGTAAGGGTCAGAAAATCTCACAGCTTTCAAAAAATCCTCTGTAAAACTGTATCCTGGTTATTTATTATTTATTGAAACATTTATATCCTGCCTTTCCTCAAGGTTCAAGCCATCAGCAGCGGTGAGGGCTTTCCTATGATATGACAGCTTTTGGAGAAAAAGTTCAGGATCCTAATAATCTTCAGCACCAGAGTTTGCAAAGTTATTAAGGAAATATGGGATGGCAGGGTATGACGGATTGCACAAAAAGCAAGCTTTTTAGAATGCTGCTTGTATCAGAGAGTCAGGGAGTTCAAGAATTAATCTTCCCTGAAAAGAAGAGTTTATGTGAGTGGCTGCTCTACTTGCTCTCTGATTGGCCAACATCAGCGGAGAAAGAAAATAAAACAGCTGATCTGGAGGGGAAAGAGGTCTTTTGGTCTTTTGCAAATTGGTCTTTTGCCTTTTGGTTGTTTGAAATCTAACATCTGAACCAGTAGCCAGAGGGTTTGGCTTCTGAGGGAAGGGATATTTGGGAGTCAGTCTTTTCTGACAGGCAATAGTCAGAAAAGTACTTCTACAGAAAGAAGAAGAGAAACCCCATTGTTTAAATATATTAAAACTGCTCTGAGGGAGAACTTTAGATTCTCAGTCAGAAGAGCTACAGAACAACCTTATACAGGCAAAGAATACTAGAGACGGATTTCTGCAGATCATTATAGAGAACTCCCAGACAAGCCAAATAGCAAAGTGAGTTATTGTTTCTTAGGGACAAGGAGAATAATTTCCTGCCAGTGAAAGGGGTTGGTAAGAGAACCCTGGTCTGTGATAAAAGGGAGAAGCTTCGACACCTTAGGAGCTAGTGAAAATCTTTATTATCTGACGGAAAACCTGTAATATCTGAAGGAAGAAATGTAGAAACATCAATAAGAACTGTGTTGTGCTGAATTATACTGAACAAAGTACCTCTCAAAGAAAGAGCTCGAAAACCTTGAAACAAAACTACAAATACACTTTCTTGAATGTTCTAAGAATTTAAATCTGTATATATTAGAAAGTTTTTTACCTCAGCAATCTCAAAACCTTGACTATATATATATATTCCCTGCCTGTTGAATAAAATCTTTATTCTGTTTTTGAACGTTAACTTGCCTCAAGTACCATTTCTCAAGAATTTAAAAAAAAAAACTGGGCAGCTCCTGTATTTTCAGTAAAGTTCCTGAGCTGAGAAAAAGGCTGAACTAAATAGCTCAAAAAAAAAAGGTGAGACAGTCAAGTCTTTTTAGACAAAGAATATATACACACTACTATAGGGCAACTTAGTCACTGAATAGAGCTGAAGATTTGACGGGAGAAATCTGCCAGACACTTGTGGAGATACAAAGGTTCGTCATTGGATGTAGGCTGTCTGTATCTGTGAGGTTTACATAAGTTGACTTCCATAAGCTGCCTTGGAGGGCAAAACAGTATATGCAACAGTGCAAGAAATAATAACCTAGAAGGATTTAGCTGGGAAGAACATTGCAGATTTCCTCCAGTTCTAGACTGGATGTTTTTCTAAAGAGATATTTGGAAGATACATTAAAATATTTTGAAAGGGACTGTTTCATCTGCAAAATATGTACTATATTTTACATTTTTTTCTGTTCTGTATTTTGCAGAAGAATGCCAGGATGATATAACAATCACCATTATTAAGCAAGCATTTAGCAAAAATTTTATTTGTGAATGTGAATTATGGACTTCAGATGTTTTCACTGTTTCCTCTGTAATTTTCCTGCTTTAACTCAGTGTAATTAAAGCTTGCTTAGGGAATGGTTTTAATGCATGTTTTTTAATCTGAATGAATTAGCCTGCCCGGAATCCTCGCACATTCGTGAACTAGGAGGATAATGCTCCATGTTTTCCATAGGAAGATTTACTCTTCTGCATTCTTAATCTCTTTGACATTGAAGCAAAAGTGTGTTAAGGAGCAAATCACCTGTGATAAGTAAACCAGAGGAGTTGTGGGTCAGTGGTAAAGCATCTGCTTTGTATCCGGAAGTCATAGGTTCAGTCTCTGGTATGTCCAGTTAAAAGGAACAGGTAGTATGTGATGTGAAAGACGTCTTCCCTCAGCCACTGCTTGTTTGAGTAGCCAGTATTGACCCAGTAGACCAATGGCTTCCCACAGTGTAGGATACTTTTGTGCGTCCAAGGTTTATTTTCAGCTTGCATTTGTAGTTCCTTCTTTGTTCCTTCTTTGTGTATGCTGTTTAATCACAGCATAAATAGAGAAACTTGGCTAGAACTCTGATGACCTTGTCAGAAAGACCATGATGCCAAAAAGGGAATCAATGAAGCGTCTTCTAAATTCTGAGTGCCTTAATTCACCCTTTCTCTTCTCAGGGTTTTTTGTTGGGGCATTTAATGAAAACCACTGACTTTTCTCCTTTCTCCTTCCTCTCTCACACACATTTCTCTCTAGCCATGCATCTTTGGACAGTTTCATCTTCCCAGCCTTTGTCCCTAATTACTCTGTGCCAGAAGCAGAAAGCTGTCTTACTAAATACTCATCTAAGCATTAGGTTAAATGGATATTAAGAAAGTTAAACCCTTACATGCTCATTGCAACTCTTCCAATGACAATAAAATGCTTCTGTTCTTGAATGTTAGGCAGCCTATTTACATCTTTCTGTTAACTGCAGTAATAAACTTCCTTCTGACACAAATGTCATATTTCCTGATAACAATCTGATTTTAAGTAAAAGTGAAGAATGAAACAAAAAAGTGTTTTCTATCTTAGAATGCAAACCTAAACACTGGAGAATTTTCACCCTTGTGGAAAGAGCTTTGTAAAAATTGTTAGGGCAAACACCATCCGGTTTTCAGCTCTCGGATTTGTCCCAGTAGAAGTACAGTAGATTGTCATTAGTATATAGCCATAGTAATAATAATTCTTTTTAAAAATCACAGCATTAATAGTAGCATCAGAAATATGCTGTCATGGTGAACCAACTAGTGCCTGCAGTTTGGTGGGAAGATAGCTGTGACAGTAGCTATTGATTGCTCTAAATGGAACCTCCAGTTCTGGAGGTACGGGGGCTGAAGACAGACTTGGCTTTTGCCGCGCCTCCGTGGCACGGCAGAATGGGTGGGGGGAATTTCCCCCATGGTGCGACGTCTGCACGCCGCCGGAAGGAAGCCGCCCGCAGCGTTCAGACTGCGGGCGGCTTCCTGAAGCGGTGGGCGGATGCCGCGTGGCTGCCCCTGCCCCCGCGCGTTCACACCTGGTCTGGCGGGTGGAACGCACACACAGGGCACACTGCAGCAGCCGAGCACCACTTTAAAGTGGTGCTCGGCTGTTGCGGAAGGAGCGCAGCGCTGGACGCAATGCGTCCGGGCCGCCTCCTGGGGGCAGATGCGGCCGTCTGAACGGCCGCTCTGCCTCTGCTTCTGAAGCAGAGGCAGAGCAGCCGAGACGGCCAATCTGTCTTCGGCCTAAGTTTATTACTGAATACCGCATGCTAGGGATGAAGTCCAGGGCAGGCTGCTGCTGCTGTTGGAAATAAAGTTATGGGTTGATAGACCCTTGGTCTGCAGCTCATGTAGTAGATCCTACAGTCAATCTAGTTTTCTCTGTTGATCAAATGCAAGTAGGTCTGGTAGTGGGAGGGGCGGATTTTGACTCTCCAGTTGTCATGGACCAAGCATTTCCTGGTGATAGCTGGCTCTGCAGTCCAGTTTATATGGTCTGTTTCTGAATGGTTATGGGTTTAGATAGATTCCTGTTGGCTTTTTACTTCTTTGATAAATTCTGTTTATTTCTTTTTTAATTATATCATCTGTTGTTATGGTTTTATAACCTGCTGTGTTTTAGCATACTGCCATGCTTGCATTTTTTATAGTTCTCCTTTATGATTTTATTCACATATCAACAGTTAATTGTTCTCTCTCTCCCTCCCTCTCTTACTTTTCCTTTTTGGGGTGGGCAGGAGCCCTCCCTCCCTCCATGGTGCCATTTGGAGCCCATTTGGGCTCTCTTCTTCTTTTTTTTGAAGGAAGCAATTTCCTGCTGCTTCTGTGGGGCTGCGGGGAACACTTGAAAGCATGTGCAGATGCATGAAAAGACAATTGTCTAGTTTGGCTCTTTATTTTTAGAGTTTTGCTCTGCTATTTACACTTTTATAGTACTTTTCGTAAAGCTACTGTCAGCATTATACCATAAACATTTTAAAAAATCAAATAGGCCCATGTGGCCCTGCCCAATTTCTAACCACTCCGCTGGAATTTTTTTTTTAAACTCATCACTTTTTCATTTGTGCTGTGACTTATGTAAATCTTATTTTATGGCCTAGGCTGACAACCAGCTAGAAACTCACCATGTGGGATGGGGTGGGGTGGGGGAGGCCTTGCCGGCAATGTTATGACATAGTGAGTGATGTGCTGATGTCACTTCCAGTCACACAGGAGGTGTCATCTGCCTGTTCGGATACTGAGCCCCCCATTTTTCTCCCACCACCCAGCTGAGCAGTGGTAGGAAAAGCAAATGGTAACCCTTTTGTGGTCCTTTGCAGTAAACCCATTACTCTCACCAGTCTTCTACATGTTCCTGCATTTATTTACTAACTGTAGACCTATCAATACAGTATAGACCATGAGCATCTGAGTACGTCTCTCAGGAACTTCCCTCAGCCTTTCAAACTTTCGAATGCATCTTATACAATCATATGAAGCATCCTTATACTGTCAAAACACTGATACATCTATTTTGGTGTTATGTACTCTGACTTGGCATGGCCCAGGTTTCAGGGAGACAAAGGTCTTTCTCAACACCTGTCAGATTAAATTCTTTAATTTGAGATGCCAGGGATTTAACCTGAGATAGAGAAGGCAAATAGAAACTGAAAACACAGAGTGCAGCTGTATTGTGACAGTGCCAGAAAACCAGCTAGATCTGGCCTAGTTGGTTCCGATCCAAAAGTCAGAGGAAATTACATTTGGATTAGTAACCTTCTGAGGTTAACAAGGCTGGGTGTGTTTGAGCTGTACTTTTATTAGTTACTCTCCAGATACACCTCCCAACTTGCCATTCCTTTAACTGTGTCTTCTCCATTTGCTCTCTTCTCTTGATGTTAATGGCCTGTCTGTTCTGATTTCACAGAAGGTATTCCCAAGCTTGGTCCATGTTGCAGATCACTAAGGTCTCTGAGATCTCAGAATCTAAATTCTGATGCCCATGAGCATCCTTCATGACAGTAAAGCATATTGATTTTGGTGACAAGATCATACAGATTTCATACAATGGACTCAGAGCCTTTTGTTGGGAGAAGATAGACATTTGTTGCTTGCTATATACAGTGTGAGCTGTATCAGTGAATGCACAGACTCACCTAGAGCCCTGTTTTTGTCCAACTGTGATTTTTTTTAAAAGGACCTTTAATTTTTGATGTAAGATTTAAAGAATAAGAACTTGTCTTTAGAATAGGAGAATTTCAGGTTAACATAATCTGTCTTTAACTCCTGGGACTGATAAACATGATCAGTGTTTTGGTTGGACAAGCCTGACAGGTGTGTATCTGCTGACAAATTGTTCACAGCTGTATTGGTCCAGAAATAAAATACATAAAGCCAGAAATTCAATCCATGTAATACCTTTATTAGGACCAACCCAAAAACACTGGATTAGTCCTAGAAAAGGTATTGCATGGGTTGTGTTTTTGGCTTTTGGGGCATACCTGTGGAGTCATTGAGATTAACAGACAGAGAGTGCTTGGATCAGATTTTGATTAGTTACTTTACAAATATGTTGTCCTACTTGGCAAAGTGCTTGAAAGAAATAAGAAGTAAGCAAGTCGGTCTAGAGTCCACGTCTTCAGATTGTTGGAGAAGCAACTGCCTGCTAAGAGTCTAATTACTGTAAATATTGCTGAAATAGTAGATTAGTCCACTTGTACCCTAGGGGGAGCTATGGAGCATTAAAAGTCTAGGGACACTAAAATGATGTGAATAATAGAGTTCCCTCCCCATTCCTGTAGTGCAATGGCTTGTTTGCCCAACCTTCTCTGTTACTGTTATGAAGAACAACTAAAATGCTGCTTGATGGATAAGGTAGGAAGCAAGTTGTAGTTAAATGAACCATTTGTCTACCGGAGGAAGACAAATGTCCAAAACTTTTGTCTACTTATTGTCCAAAATGTCCACTTATTATCCAAAACTTTTAAGGATACAGGCTAAGCCTCTGGGTATGAATCTGATATCTGTACACCCCTATTGGGAGCCTGGAGGATATTCAGAGAGATGGCTGAATAAAATCTGCCCCTGTACTCCTGACTGCTGGTATTCCAAGGAGGTCTCCCATCCAAGTACTTACCAGAGTTGACCCTACTTAGCTTCCAAAATCTGAGGCAATCAGGCTTGCCTGGGCTATCCAGGTCAGGGTACAACTACATGTTCTTTTGATGGTGCTGTTAATGCTTTCAGATTATACTTTTCTACTTTTAAAAACCAGAGGGCTGAATAGCTTCAGATTTCTCCTTGATTCAGGTGGGTGGGAACAGACAATGTTTTATTATTCAGGTATAAACTAAAAACTATCGTCTTGGTATCCAAAAGTTTAAAGCAAAATGTCTGAGTTTTGTACTGCCTCCTGTTCAATATAAGACATCCATTACATGCTATACTACAGCTGAATATGTACCATTTTTTTACTTCTTCATTTAAGTAACCTGTTTGGTAATCAGCAGGTGTCTAAGGCTGAGGACAGACTGGCATTTCGCCCTGGGACAGCTGCGGGGGCAGAAGCTGCGCGGGGGAACGGGTGCGGGGCGTCCCGTTCGCACTGGTTACAGTGCTGCGGGACCCTACCGGAGAGGAGGCAGAGCGGCGCGTCCACACCACCGGCCATCCTCTGGAGCCTCCTCTGCTGCGGTGCGCGGCTTCTGGCTGGTCCGGCGAGGCGCACCTGTTTGCAGCACGTCCAGACTTCCGCCACCGCTTCCTGTGCGCCATGAGAGCCGTCCAGACCGGCAGGAAGCGGCAGCAACGCGCGCCCAGACAGCCGGAGACCAGTTCCAAGAGGTCTCCGGCTGCAGCGCGTGGAGAGCGGCCCGCATGCAGGTAAGTGTGGGCCGCTGACGGGGGACAATCTGGACGCCCTCTCTGCCTCCGCTTTAGAAGCGGAGGCAGAGCAGGCCAGATTGCCAGTCTGTCCTCGGCCTAAATATTTAATAAGCACATTAAAGTTCAGAAGAAATATTAAACACTTTTTGTGCCCACCTGGTTTATCTGCGATAGAGTTATTATATATACCACTCAAAAGGAAAATGTCAAAAACATGCCAATATTGCTTTTACTTCATTGCTGTGGATCCTACCATTATCCTTCCACTACACTGAGCTAAATTTGAGGTCTTCCAGCCTTAGGAACTTTACTCCAATAAAAGTGTCACTTAAGTTGGAGGAAGATTCCTTTGACTAGAGGAACTTTCTGCAGCCCAAGACTGGATCTATGCCATTACACTTAATTCCAGTCCTTGCAATCCAAAGAGATTAGGAACTTGAGCCCATACCAAGGCAAGACCTTGGCTAAGCTATGCAGTTCACAGAAGTTTCCCTAGTGAGTTCAGGTAGTGTCATGATGGAGAAGGGGAAGTAAAAGTGACCTTTTCACTAAGATACTTACTGTACTCCCATATGTATGCATATATGTGTGCCCCTCCCGTATTTGTATTCACCTTTTCTCCCCAATGGGGACAAGGTGGTTAACAAAACAGAAAACAACAACAAAAACAATAGGCTTCCAATTGCTAAGTGGGTCTTCTCTCTCCACTGACTAATTTGGTGCCCAGCTTTAGGGTTCAACTTCTGGCTAAGAGCCAAAGAACTTAGAAGTCTTTGGCTCTTGCCCTTTTGTCTGTTCCCAAAGGTCCTCTTCTCCAGGCATGCTTAGGCCTTCTATACCTGCATGCATGGGCAGAACCTGGGCTTTATTTTTCAGACCACAATACTGATATATTGTATGCAGAGTTATTCCAGTCTAAATCCATTGAAATAAACTACTGATCATACCAGCAATGTAGTGGCTGACTCGTTTGGTAACCCTCTCTTAGAACATGTTGTCCAATTGGATGTATGATTACGGTGTTACAGCTTTATCCCTCTTGGAGCTTCTTGCCCTCTGTGTAGGTGGCATTATGTGTCATGTTTCCCTTTCAGGCACATTTGAATTCCACTCGCTCTCCAGCTTTTGCCTCCTCAGCTGCCCATGAGTGGCTCCATTCTTGAGCTCATTTTAAGCATCCAAAGAGGGAGAAGAAAGTTCTTAAGTTAGCCAGCTGTTGCTTACTGAGACTGAACAGCTTGTCTTTTCTTTGGCATAGCATTTATACTTAACACTCTGCAGGCAAACTTCTATTTGAGCTCACAATTTGATTCTGTTATTCAGATGCACAGGCCAGAAAATGAAGGGGATTCTATTTAAGCAGCATGCTCCTAAGTTGCAGATGATCTTTTTGATGTCTCTATTTTACAAATGGAAATTTTGCATTTCCCGGCACCAGCAGCCTTTGAGAGGCTTCTGTTATCTGAATTTGATTTTGTAACTGTTTATTTGCATTTTCTCTTGCTAGAATCTTTCCCCTCCTTCCCACACTCCCATCTCCATATTTTCTTCAAATCACATTCTCATTTCTATTCCATTTATCACAAAGGTCCAAATTCTGTGAAGCGACTTCAATGAAAATTAAGGATGCACAGCATCTTCCAGAATCAGATCTGGGACTTTTTTGGCATTATAATGGAATTCATATGTTTATAGACTGAATATTGTAAACTCCTGATACATATAAGCAGAAAGATTAAGATCCTGAAAGCCTGTTCCATAACACAGTTAGTAAGGTTAGTTTGGGTTCTTGATTACTGTCCAGAGTTAATTTTATGGTATGGCTACTTTATTCCAAAACTGACTCATGCCATTGGGCTCAGCCATGGTTTTTTCCAAAGGTCTTCCTGTGATAAGTGCCGTATTTTTTGCTCCATAAGACGCACCTGACCATAAGACGCACCTAGCTCTGCTCGGTGCCATGGCTTGGGAAAGGTGAGGGGGGTTTAAGACGCACACATTTCCCCCCCCCACTTTTTTTGGGAGAAAAAGTGAGTCTTATGGAGCAAAAAATATGGTAAATCTGTGCATAGGAGTATGAATCAGCAATCTTAATCCTTTCATATCCTTCCTGTATACATGGACCTGAGGGTCTAGTCCCACTCTCAAGATCACAAGACATTTTGGACCTTCATGAGCTGGCTTGTTTGACTGGATAGATCCACTTCATTAGAGCTGATGCAGATATTGTTGCAGCTGGCTAAGCTTTGTCAATAACTACTAGGTCTGTTCACCTGAGCAATGTAACATCCAAAGTGCAAGTTTCTGGAAGATCATAGTAGGTACTTTCATGACTAGAAAATTGCAAGATGCACTGTTAAGATAGAAGATTTTAAAAAAAATATTTTGTGTTTTTTATCCCACCCTACTCCACAAGCAGGCTCAGATGTACTAACACTAGTGCTAATGCTGGAGCACAAGATGTAGTGCAGTAGTTGGAATGTCGGACTAGGGCTGAGGACAGACTGGCAATGAGAGGCGGAAGAGCTCCGCTTCAGAAGCGGGGGAAGGGAGGGAGTTCAGACAGCGGCAGCTGTCCTCCATCTCCCTTCCGTACTCACCCGTGTGAAATGGTTTCCTGCCGCCTCAGTTGGACACCGGCAGAAAGCGGTGTCTAGGGGCCTTCCTGCACTTGGATCCCGCTTCCCAGCTGTGTGGATGGGAGGAGGCGGGATTCAAGTGGGAGGCTGCAGTGTGAACGCGCCACCGTGGAGAGATGGGCTCACACAAGCAGCCCCAATGCAGGAGGTGGGGAGACTTTAAATTTTTATACTGCTGCTGCAGCCATGTGCCTATGTGCATAGGCGCCCATGCATATATTGCTGAAATGGCCCCGCCATGAGCCGCAGAGGCTGGCCCGCCCGGGGCCGCTCTGCAGCAGTCTGAATGCTCCGTTCCGGCATGCTCCCATAGGAATCTGGCCAGTGTGAATGGCTAGCCCTGGGCCAGTTTTCCCCCATGGCTTTTGGCCCCGCTGTGGTTCCAGGGCAGATTTCCAGTCTGTCCTCAGCCTAGGACTGACAATAATCTTGGGTAAGTTTTCTCTGTCAGCCTAATCATCTTTGCAGTGTTGTTTTAAGTATAAAAATGGAAGAGGGGAGAACCATGTAACCACCCTAATCTCCTTGGAGAAATGTGATCACAGATGTGGCCACTGCCATTTTCTTTCAGTAGTTATTTCAAACAATAGAGCTATAAAAGAAACAAAACAATGGAAATGTAACATCTGCATGGGCTTTTAATGAAGGTTTCCAATAGATTAGATGCACAGCTGGCAACAGCCAATGGTCTTCTCTTTTGAATCTACTATAATATTTATAAAGCACCAGTCATGGGTTAGTTTGCCTCCCACATCTGGCCTGCTCAACAGAAGTATTTTCTTTTAGGTTTTAAAAAATAAGTACTTCATTTGGTAAAATATCATGGCCCAATTTTGTACCAAAGTTTATTATATTGCCAATATTTAAAAGCTGAGTAGTCTTTATCCATAAGTCTACAATCTGTAGTGTAAAGCTTTTCATTGGTGGTACAGTTCTTTATCAGTTCCCTGTTAAGTGGCTGGTGAACCCCATTCTCAAGCTTTGCGGTAGATGGGATGATATATCTCTCATAGCCTGAAGTGCCTTGTTTGGGGTTTATAGCTATCATACTTGGCCAATTCTTTTTCTTCCAGAACTTAGATTGCTTCCGCTAAAAGGTCTGGGAAATGAATTAGTAATAGATGCTTGGCATTCAGTTATTATTTGAGAAAATTAGGTTGTCACACAAAATATCTGGGCTACATCATATTGAAGATTAAATTAATTCAGTTCCTTGAACAGTAAAATATCTAGGACAGTATCCACCCCCTTCCCATTCAGGTGTTTTCTCTACATATATTAATGAGTTATAGCCTGTTTTAAGGCAATAAGTATTTTCCCTAGGATGATATACATATATACCCAAATTGTCCGAACCTATCCATTGTTCATCTAAAGTAGGTTTTATTTGCCTTCATATTGCATCTCCAGCAGCCAGACATATAGCTGATGGATTTGTATTTGGCTTTCTACTAGCTGAGGATTTCACATCTGTGTTAAAGAGCCAGCATGCAGCTGCATGGAAGACGTTGACTGTAATCCTAAGAACATGTTCCTGGAAGTAAGTCCATCACAGGGTCTTACTTCCAGGAATGTATTCTTAGGATTACAGCCAAAGTGTGCAGGGATCCCTGGTCTGGTGTAGTTAGAGCCTTTGGAGACCTTAAGAGTCAGTTAAGAAGTCAAGACGAATACTGGTGTTTCAAGAGAAGGGGGTTGAGTACTGGAAAGAGTGCACCAGTCTTCTGGAAACTAAAAGAGTGAGAGAATACTCATAGAAAGTGTATGGAAGTGTTTGGGGAAAAGCACTGGAACAAAAGGCTCTCAACATCAAGATTTAAGTCACTAGGGAAAGGTTAAGAAACTCTCATTATCCTGAAACATAAGAACCAGAGTCTGTGCATGTACTGGTTTTCCTCAGAAATTTCAACCTTTGATTTCACCTGACCTTTCCCCTCTATGTTAAATAAAATATTCTGTTATTTTTGAATTTCAGAATACTTTGAGTGCCATTTAAGTTGTTTAAGTTAAAGGGGGCTCCTGATCCTTCCCTCAGGTTCCTGGGCTGACCCAACAGTCAAAATATTGTACTGTGACAGGATGGGATAACCAGAGAGGCAAAGAAGAAAACACATTACAAGTTAGCTCAGTAAAGAGAAAGAAAAACAGAGAGCAAATCTTGCCTCTGAGGGAGGGAAGGTGACTGGGCTGTCATATACCCATTTAACAAAATGGGCATTTAGTTTCAAATATTTATTTTATATATTTATTTAAAACATCTTTATGCTGTTTTTCCACCCCACTTAGAGCCCCCAAACAATCAAAACATTGAAATGTAGGAGGGCTGCAATAGGATTGGTTAGGATGGCTCCTTGACTGTTTTGCTTACTCTGACCATTACAACTGTTGCAATGATATTGCAGTTGCTGGTGCTGTTAACATCTTGAGCCAGTATAGTGTAGTGGCTAGAGGTACAAACTGGGATCTGGGAGATCGAGGTTTAATTCACAACTGTGCCATGGAAAATCACTAGGGCCGTGGACAGACTAGGGCGGGGGGAATTTCCCCTGCGGCGTGGCGTTCGCCCGCCGCCGGAAGAAAGCCACCTGCAGCGTTCAGACTGCAGGCGGCTTCCTACGGCGGCGGGCAGACGCCATGCGGCTCCCCCTCCCCGCGCGCGTTTACACCCACTCCGGCGGGTGGAATGCGCGCCACAGCAGCCGAGCACCACTTTGAAGTGGTGCTTGGCTGCTGCGGGAGGAGCGTGGCGCCGGACGCGATGCAGCCGTCTGAACAGCCGCTCTGCCTCCGCTTTTGAGCAGTGGAGACTGCCGGTCTGTCCTCAGCCTAGGAGACCTTAACCTTGAGCCAGTCACTCTCTCTCAGCTTAACCCATCTTACAGGGTTACTTGTGAAGATAAAATGGAGGAAGGCAAAATGATATTGTAAGCTGCTTTGGATCCCCACTAGGAAGAAAAGTAGAGTATAAATAATTAAATTAATTGTTTTCTATGGTTTTTATTGTTTGTTATATTATAAAGTTCAGGAGGAAATGCTTTCTGGGTTTTCCTACAGCTTTGTTCTGTCAGCATAATGAAGTATCAGGTACTGGGTTTTTTGAACCAGGAACTGTGGCAATAGGATCCCCGATGCTATATTGTCTAGTCCAGGGATCCCCAGCCTTTTTGATCCTGCAGTCACCTTTGGAATTCTGACTTATGGTGGTGGGTCCAACCACAAAATGGCTGCTATAGGAGGCAGAATCAACCATTAAAAGTAAGGGAGTGAATTTATGCATAACTCTAACTCTTCAACATTTCAGGCAGAAGATATGTTTAATGAGATGCCTTTTAAAATGAACATACTGTTTTAAAATATTTTATGGCACACACACAGCTTGCTTTCAGTCATACAGAGAAGATCCTTGTGCTATGGCGGCAGCTGCTGCCAAAGCAACTTAAAAAAAAATATCTGCACAGCCAATCAGATCTCCAGTGGCCAATCAGAAGCCCTGCTGGGCAAAGGCCCCACCTGGCCCACCCTCTTTCTAAACATTCTTGGAGGACAAGAAAGGTGTTGGCAGGCACCACATTGGAAGACCCCTGCTCTGGTCTGTACCACAGGGTACCTTGCAAGAAGAAGGAGCAGCTGGTCTGCTATCAATTGTCCTTCAGTGATTGCACTGCAAATGGTCGGAAGACCACATTGTAACTGAGGTCAGGTAATGCAAGGAGCCATTAGAGTTCCATCTACTCTATAAAGCTGCTAACTCATTCTTTTGCTTGGCTATCTAAGCTACAAGCTTACCTCCAGCCTGGATAAAAGATAGTTATTGTATTGACAAAGGTGAACGTAATAACGGGGAAGAGATTGAGTGCCAGCAAATAGAATATCTTAAATAGACCCATATGGATGAAGTTAATATAGGTAAAGGTAAGAGTTTCCCTTGCTTGAAAGCCAGTTGAATACGACTCTAGGTGTTCATCTCTGTTTCCAAGCCGAAGAGCCAGTGCTGTCTGAAGACGTTTCTGTGGTCATGTGGCTGGCATGACTAGACGCCAGGGCACATGGAACTCTGTTACCTTTCCACCGAAGTGCTACCTATTTATCTACTTGCAATTTCTTGCTTTCGAGCTGCTTAGGTTGGCAGGAGCTGGGACCAGAGACGGGAGCTCACTCTGTCATGCAGCACTCGGGTCTCAAATTGCTGAACTACCGGTCTGCAGTTCAGCATCTTAACCACTTGATTTATAGTTTACTATTATACTGGGCATGTTCTATATGCACTTTAATTTCCATTCTGCATCTATGTGGGACACAAAATTCTTTCTGAAGTGTGGTTGTTTCTTTTAGGGGCCAAAGTTTCTGTGGAAACAACTGCTTGGGATATGTTGTGTTGTGCCACGTAATTGTATGCCTGTGTAGCAAAATAGAGCTAAGCAGCAAGTTCTATCACATATAATGGGAGCAACCTTTAATCAAGTCTCTAAATTTTCAGCCAGCTCACAGCTTCAATCCCCCTTGTCTCTGTTTCCTTCTCCCTCAAATCCAAAATTGTCATAATGTCTGCTCCCATATATACACTCTGCTCTATCCCACTTGCCCAGACTCTAATAATGTTACATTCCAAGGCTGCAGAGGCTTCCCAGCTAATGAAAGAACATTTCCTGTCATTACTTCCCATTGCTGAAACATCAACTGCTCAACCTGGAATACTTGCTAGCCATCTACTCCACAAAGGATGGGATCCTGAGCACCAATAATGCCATGCTTGTGTTGATGGAAGCCCACTGACTTGAACTGGTCTCTGCTGGCATCAATGTTCCCTCTAAGCTGTGGAGTCTTGTGAACAAAAATTCTACTTTGTGAGCTACTGCCATTAAAGTTGTGAGCGAGCGATTTGGCTTCTGCATAAATTAGTTTGCTCTGGAGCCCTCCTTCCTGAGCTAAGACAAAAATCCATGAGCCGGAGGCTAAAAAACTGTGAGCTAACTCACACTAACTCAGCTTAGAGGGAACACTGGCTGGCATAGGTGTGTTTAGGATCAAAGCCTTTAAAGGAATATATGTTGGGCTTTTTTACTAGACTTTAGGTCTCTTGACACTTTATGGCACACTCAAGTCACATTTTCCAGCTTTTCCTCACAGCCATAAGTTTTGGAAACACAAAGTGATCCTTCTTAATGTTCAGCAGGAACAAGCACAATTCATTTCAATGGGGCTCACACCAGCCAAAGGGTATCTTGAAGACTGAGCTGTTATTTTGGAGAGAAATAATGTCAAATGCTCACATAGGAAGAATCAGGGGGATGGCAAGCTCAGGTTTTACGAAGGAAAGAAAGCAAAATCAATGCTCCTAGTCAAAAACCTAACGTGTAACTAAACAGCACCTATGCAATTATTACTATTAATAAACAATCATAATAAGTGATAACAGTATTGATGTTATCTTTAATGATAATAATATTAATATTACCATTACCATTATTAATAATAATGGCAATATCACAGCACTGACTTAACAGGTCCCTGCTCTTAGGGCCTTATAGTGTAAAATTCAACACAAGAGAACAAAAGAGAGAGTTGGAAGTCAGAGTAATCAGGAGCAGCAACAGACACTCAATTAAGTTACACAAATTTAGGTTTTGTTTCAGTAGAGCATGAGAATGGAGGGCTTATGCCAGAGTCTTTTCAGAAAAGGTGGTTTAGATGACTAATATGAAGGGGAGATGGAAGTCCCAGCATGCAGATGTTCAGAGAGAGAATATTTATTTTATTTTATTTTTATTCTTGACATGCCTTTCCCCCTTTAGATCTGGAAACAGACAGGAAGTTAGCATATGGATTTAAGGAAAGGTGTTTTCCATATTAAAATGCAAAACAGTGTCCACAGTCCTCATGTTGTGGTTAACAGACCCTTGGTCCTGTGTTCAAAGCTAAATAAGAACTCTGCTCCTTTGTGGCCGAACTGAATGTATGTATTGCTTGGTAGTGGGTAGAGAGTTTAATTGGCCCTAAGTAGCAACGTATCTCGACTAACAAAAGTCTCAGTGATGCACAGCGTGTATCAACTACTTACTATGCAGTCACCTTTCCCCTTTCATTTCTCTCCAATTGTTTTAAAGTCCAGAAGGACCTGAGCATTCATTCAGGGGCTTTTCAAGAGGTATTTTATTTATGTATTACCTTTCTATTCTGCCCTTCCTCCGAGGAGCTCAGGGTCTATGCAGTCCACCCCCCTCCTTGCACACACTCTTTTGTTCTCACAACTTCATGAGTCAGGAAGCAATTCTAAGCATACCTGCTCAAAAATAAGCCCTGTTTTAATCAATGGGGCTTATTCCCAGAAAAGTGATTTTACAACTGCAGCCTTAGCGACTTGCTCAAGGTCACCTTGTAATTTTTATGCTTGAGCCAGGGATAGGTACCCTGGTCTCCCTGATTTATATCCAATGCTGTATTTGTGAGAGTAAGGTTCCTGTACGAGATGTGTGGGAAGGAGCAACCAAACAGAAGGTGATTTAGCATTTGCTCCACATTTTCTCAACTGTGGGGGATAGGTGCAGCTCAAAACCACATTCAAATACCTTGAGACACTGTGCTGACTGCAAAGTCACCCCTGAATGGCCATATATCTATGCAGAAGGTACCATAAAATCCAGTGATCAAAGAAAGCGAAAGCGGCATGCAGTGTAGAGGGTACCATAAAATCCAGTGGTCAAAGGAAGTGAAAGTAGCATGGAATGTAGAGGGGAATTTCTGTTCCAACTTGGGTTTTGTAAAACAACGGAGGGAAAAGCCAATGCAGAATCAGCCAGAGACTAAGGGAAGGGTGTGGTTATTAGGCAGAGGAGCTTCAAGAGACAAGCAGAAAGGGTCCCTAAAAATAGAGACCTCTAGTTATAATTGTCAATCAAGTATTGTTAAACTGTAGAAAAAAGTTATTTATCAGCCAGAAGAGCATCACATGGTACCCGGAGTGGGCTGCAAATTTACAGAGTGGTTGTGAAGTTGGAAAGGATAATTAAGAAATTGGATGGAGCAACTTAAAGTCCCAGATGTCCTGGGTCTCTCCAGTCATGCTACAGAGAACTAAAGTTTGATTTGTTCATGGAAGCCAATGAAGCTGTGGAAAAGCCAGATGAGAGGAAAGAACCATTCTGGCTCTGATGTGCATGTGTACTGTGAGAAACCTGCAGTGTCATACTAAGCAGAGTTATACCTTTCTAAGGCTAGTGACTTCAGTGGACTTCGAAGGGGGTAATTCTGCTTAGGGTGGTACTGGTGGTCTGCAGAGAATGAGCCAGTTAGCACTAGGTCTAGTGAAGGGGTTTCCACTCAAGCTGCAAATTTGCTGTGTGAAGTTTAGGTTAAGTCCCTACAGTTTCAGAGTTAATGGGGACCTGTTTCACAGGACTCTGCAGACCAGGGCAAAGATGGTGCTTAGCAAATTGGTACATCTCAGTCCTAAACAAGGTTGATTTCAGCAGCAGTTATTTCCAAGGAATATCTTCAGAGTGGCCAAAGTCTCAGTTTAATGATAGCTGATGAAAGTTTTAGGCATTAATGCTATTTCATCAGGAAACAGTGACTATTTTTCATCTGGACTAAGTACTCCTTGCTTGCCTGAGTAGCCATGGTATGAGGATACAAAAAAAATGTTGCTTGATTAATACCGTTTTTGCATACCATAAACGGCAGACTGACAATGTGAAGCCAAGTGTGATGTTTGCATGCCCACATCACGTGCAGACATGTGCCCACAAACCAAAATACAGCTGGCAGGTCTAATTTTAGCTCTAACCAGCCTTGTGAAGTGTCCCCTTTATGGAAAAAAAAGAAGTGTGTGTGTGTGTGGGGGGGGGGGTTTGCCTCCCGAAACAATTTTCTTGATAATATAGCAGCTGACAGCAGTCCTACTAGAATATTACGTGTGATTTAAGTTAACCCCCCCCCACCAATGCAGTGTTGCTTAATTTTTTTTTTAAAAAAAAATAGATAAATCACTGTCAGCAAAGCTGAAGATAGCTCTGTGAACTGATTGACACTGTAAAGGAGTCTGTATACAGACAATAACCTCTTTAGGGGTGTGAGTGGTTATGGAAAGCTGTCACTGCTGGTAGTATGCACGTTTATTTCTTATGGTTTCTGGTTAAACTGGTGTGGGTTTCAAACAGTAGCATTTATTTATATTAGATATGTGTTATAATTGCCCTGGGCATGCAACTGATGAGTAACACTTCTCTCCCCCTTCCACATAACCCCTTCCCATGTGTCTGTTTTAGATCCATTTCAAGTTTCTTTTTGAATATGCTGAGTAGTATATGGAATGACAGGTGGATGTCCGTGTAAGTACAGATATTACCTTTTAACAGGTATCCCTGGGCAACTACCCTTTACTACTGAAATTGACTAGACCAGAAACTTGCTTGCGGTCAGTTTCAACACTAGCTTGACTTGTGTGGGTTCAGTGGAAGTGGCTGCCATCAGGCATTAAAAAAAAACTCAGCAAATCGGCTTTTTTGGGGGGTTGGTTTTTTTTGCTGGTATGGGCACAGAACGTTACTTTGCTCACACTGACATCTTTTGCCCCCTTGGGATCACTGCCAGTGGGTGTTTGTCTGCACACTGTCTCTTGTTACAAAACAAAACAAAAAGCTCTCAAAGCACTTAAATGTAGTGCTTTTCTGTTCCCCACAAGAGTGAATGGGAACCCACGTCTACAATGGGAAACTTTTCATCTACATCTACCCAACTCACTTTCTGTCTCTTGGATGCACTGAAGTAGTAGTGTGGAATTAGCGTCTATATTTGTTATGTATTGTTACTTGAGTAAGGAATTAAGGTACTCTAGACATGGTTATTCAGAAGAATGTTCATTGGATTTCAGCAGGATTTAGTCTTTAGTAAAGATGTTTAGGAATACACCATAATCATTTCTGGTGTCCCAAAATGTGATGGAATCCGTAATACCAAATATAATATAATATGTCATGATTTCCACCCATTCTGGTCTGAGCATTTACTTGGAAACCATTTCTACTGAAGATAAAGGGGCCTATGTTTGCATCAGTCAGTTTAGGCTGTTGTGGAAGCTATTTGTGTGGAAGCTATTTTGGTTTCCTTGCAGGAGTCTTTTGTGGCTTCACATATGAAAATTTACAAGCTAGAGACTTTTCTTCTGACCTAGAAGAAGTCTGTCCATTTTCCTGGAAAAAGTAATGTGGGAACTAACCTACATTCTTTTGAGCCTGGTTAACGGGAGAATAATAGCTGGATCATATACAGCAGGATTGCCATTTGCTAAGGCAGCAATTCTTGAGGAAATTTTCCAGTGCAAGGACATGATCCATATTTATAATCCTGTGCATGCTGACTCACGAGGGAAAATCCCATTGGTTTTAGTGGGGTTTACTCCCTATGAAAACTGTGTGGGATTATAAATCCCACACATGAATACGATCAGGTTTACATTCATGGCAGTACCAGCTATCCAACTGTCTTCAATGTTTGGCCAAAAGTTTATGCCATATCAAAAGTTCACGGAATGTAGAATTTCAAAATTCTACTTTTACAGTCACCTCGCAATACACTTCATCATCTGTCTCTCACTGTCTTCCTTGTGGAGCTCTTAACTAGTCTTGCATCTTCTCCATGGATGCTCTTGCACAAGTGCTCTTTGGGAAGGGTTGTCAGTATGTTCTTAATGTTGTGACACTGTGTTGCTTAAGGGGGACAAAAACCACTAAAGGGCCTCGCTCCCCTTTTAACTCCGAGGCAGAAACGTGGCTTGGTAAAGTCCTTGGGAGAGAAACTCTCGCTAGTTTTTTTTCCCCCAAGAAGGCTCGTGAGACATTTCAGCGCCTTTTGGCCGGGGAGGGTGGGGGGAGGGGAAATATGATTAAAGAGACAGACCTCTTTTCCCTTCACTTGCCCGAGACTTTCTTGCGCAGCTTCTGTCAGTTTGTGCCGCCGCCGCCGTTTTCGGGGGCAACTTTGGGAAGTGGCTGCCAAGGGGCGGCAAGACGAGGAGAGGATTCGGCCAGCCCCAACCCCCCGGCGCAAGCGAGCGAAGGAGCGGCGGCGGCGGCGAGGCGCGTTGCTTGGCGAGCCGGGCTTTCCTTTCCGCGATAGCCAGCAGAGGGAAGCGGGGCTTCGCTTGCGGCGCAGGGGCTGGAGCTCGCCGAGTGCTTCTTGGAGGAAATACTGCAGCCTTCTGGACTGCGTCTGCTTCTCGAGGGAGAGGCTGGCTGGGTAGTTCCACCCACCGGCTGGGAAGGAGGGGGTTTGAATGAAAGACAAGACGAGCCCTAAGCACCATGCCACTCCGCAAGGGAGACAGCGGCAACTAGGCTGTTGCGAGCCAGACGCCCTTTTTATTTTGTTTTTGGTTTTTTTATTATTTTGTTTTTAATTCTTTTTTTTATTTTTTAAATTATTATTCTTATTTTAATTTTTTTCCCCCTTTTTGCCGGGGTGGAGGGAGAGGGCTTCTGGGCAGAGAGAGCGGGAGCCAGCTGAGCTGCAGAGACCCGGAGTTACCCTGTCTTCCTTGATCTCTCCGACAGGACTTCCAACACCCCCACCCCCCTTTACAGACACTGGCAATTGACATTACTCAAGCAAGAGGGGGGGGGCAACGCTGGGGAGGAGGGTGCCCAGCAACATTTCACCCTTCCTCCTCCCCCCTCCTCCTGTGTTTTGATTTTTTTTCTTTTTAACATTTTTTGGTGTGTGTGTGTGCGCGTGTGCGCGCGCGTTGGCTTGCTTTTCCTTCTTGCCGTGTCTTTTTTTTAAGGGGGGGGGGTTGAACCGGCGAGCGGCTCAGAAGGCGAAGAAGTCTGGAGACCAGCGGAGCTCCCTCAGTCCTGTCAGGAATAGTGGCTCGAGAGGAAGAAAGGCCTGGGGCAAGTGCGAGCCCTGCCCTCGAGTTCCCTGCACCGGAGATCCAGATTCCAGCTACATGGGCAAGCGCTTGGAACAGCAGCCAATGTACCCTCAGTACACTTACTACTACCCTCATTATCTCCAGACCAAGGTACGGGGCGTGGGGGGGGGGGGGGGGCGGCGAGGAGCGGGACTTCCCGGGGCTGGCCAGCGCCGTCGATATGATACCATTAGGCACTTAGCGGATGATGGATAGTTGATTGGCGTAAATTGCAGGCTCGCTTTCTCTGCTCTCTCGCGTTCCCTCTGCCTTGAATTGGGAAGCCTGAAAAGGAGTCGAATTAAAAGCACACAGGAGCCGGGGGGGGGGGGGGGGGGGGAGAGAGAAGAAAAGAAATGGGCAAGGGCAGGGTTTTTTTAAAAAATGTATGCGTGCGTGTTTAAAGCGAACAATGAAAAGGGCAGTTTGATAGAGAGTCTGTGGGGGAGGGACGGAGGGGGTGCCTCTGTGGGACTTGAGGTGAGAATCTAAGCCCTCGTGCCCCAAGTGGCCCTTTCCTCGTGCTCCAGGAGGGCAGCCCCGTCTGGACAGTGCCAGGCATGCGAATGGCGGGCTCAGGGACTCTCTGGAGGCGGGCTGTGCAGTTGAGCCCTTTGCCCTCAGAAGGGAGGCTGTGTGGACACTCCCCACTGGAGTCTGAGGCCTCTGTGAATGCCGCCAGGGTCAAAGGAGGGCAAACAGACAACCCAGCCAGATCTTGGGGGAGTTTTTGTGCCGTTGCTTTTTAATGTTTCATTAAATAGTCATATTAAATGCATTGCACGGTTGGACACTGTTGCATTTGAAAAGACTGGAAGCAGGGGTTGGCTACTTTGGGGGGGCATGCTTTAAGGCAGGTAGTCGTTTGGGTCTTCTGTGTGTGTATGTGCATTTTTTTGTATAATTGACCATTCTGGCCTTCGTCTGCTACTAAGGCCGTCGTGCAAGGCGCCAAAAAGGAATTAAATAATCCATTTTAAATTTCTTCCCACTTCTGCTCTGCCGTCCCCTTGTTTCCCTCAAAAGATTCCACGCACAGCTGATGAACTTTAAAAAAAGAAAAAAATACTATTCTAAAGTTTGACGTCAGAAATTAAATGAATGCGAGAGCGTTCCTTGGAGGGAAAACAAACTTGAAGAGCCAATTGAAACGCACAGGGTATAATTTTTTTTGTGTGTGGACTGTCTGAATGATTGGTGCTTTTGGTTACGGGTGTGGTGAAATGGTCACAGCTCTTTGCAGCCGAGCTCACTTTCTTTACTTTGGGCAATAGTTTTCCATTTGTGTTCCATTTGTGAAAAGCAAGTTGTGAAAAGCAAAAAAAAAAAAAAAAAGGGGGGGGGGGTCAGCAGGATAACCTTGTGCAAATGATAGCCTTCCCATTGATACCTGGGGACCACTGATCTGTTAGGTACACTGCAGTGTGCAGACCTTCTTTGTGCTCTGTCAAATCCTTTAGGCTTTTTGAACCATTGTTTTTACTATTTTTTTTCCTGCTCAAGGTCGATTCAAATTGCATTTTACCTCTGTGGCCATTTAGTATATATTACCACTGCTGCTGGTTCAGCAGCAGCAGCAGCCTGTAGCTAGCTGGCTGCTATATTGCCTATGGCTTTAACTGTTTAGGGGCACAGGGATGAGACACATGGCATTCCTCAAAACCTGGCAAGCCAAGGACATGAAGCAATTTATGGGGACTTTTTTTTGAAAGAACAATAGCCTCAAGTACTTGATGAGACACACTGGGCATTCCACGGCTTTTACTCATGTAGTTTAAGCAATGCCTGTCTCTATTTTCAAACTCCACGTTTCCACTTTACAAAATATGCTTCTGGGGAAACCTGACCTTGTGGCTGAGTCAAAAAAAGACAACTGTCCC
This sequence comes from Lepidodactylus listeri, assembly GCA_029233225.1. Classification (NCBI taxonomy): domain Eukaryota; kingdom Metazoa; phylum Chordata; class Lepidosauria; order Squamata; family Gekkonidae; genus Lepidodactylus; species Lepidodactylus listeri. The sequence goes on from JARCFY010000012.1 coordinate 57,298,585, forward strand.
TTGGGGGGGGGGGGGGGAACCGGCCATTAGGTGTGTCTCTTTTTTTCAAGAACTCTGCCTTCATCTCTATTAATCATCTTCACTACATTTCCATTAAAAAAAAAAAAGGTGGACAGGCTGCATTTGTAATTATACCCCCCCATACAAATAGTGCCTTTTGAAAGGATAAACATTACAGATTAATATTTTATGGGTGACCTTTTGTTTCTGTCCCATGCAATTTAATTAGACAATACATTAATAGAGAAATATGGGCATTGTTACAAACTCTGTAACCTTATAGTGCAGAAATCTATGCACAGGACATTCAGGTATCCTTCATACATGTTAGTCGCCATACACAAAAGAAGTAAGAGAGTGTACCACCCTGTAAGACTGCACATGTAGTAAAATTAGCACACTTGTATATATATTTCTGTATTATAGTTCTAAAGAGTTTAAGGCAGTGCAGACAGGCAGCATCTGGACTTTGTTACGTTAAAGCTATCCATAAGCTTCTGGGACTTAAAAAAAAAAGCATCCGAGAGTCATCATTTCTGTCAAGCTAATGTTTTGGTAACCAAATAACAGTATAGTGGGAAGATGGTCATTTATTATGCCTGTCATAGCAATATATGATAATATATTACCTAATGATTTCAGCCATACTAGAGAGATCACAGTTTTAATATTTGGGAACTCATCAGAATGATGCAATCAGAATGCGTACCAATATGAACTCTCATTTGAAAATCAATACGCAATACTGGCAGTATAGTTATTAGAAATCACATTGTGTTATTACAGGTATTAATGTGCAACCCATGGAGCATTCATAATGCAGTCTGGCTTTTTCAATATGCCTTTAATGCTTTCCTCTAGGGTTTGTCTTTGTCCGAACACTCTAAACGTGTCTTAGTGATACTGTTTGTCAAGTATGGTACCATGATGATAGTTTTGCTTGAGGATTTAAGTTACAAGGTTAATGTTTGACCATTTTTACACATTTGACTTATTTAACAATCCATTGACAATTAAATATCCTAGACCTTTTATGCAATCTGAAACTCGTGCAGTTTGATTTTAGTACTTGTCTGCTTTAGAAACGGAACTAAAAATGTCAGGCTTTGGGAAACTCAGTCCAATCTGATGTGTTGCTCACATATTTTTTTAGAATAGGTCTCTGTTTCCCAAGTATTAATGACAAGCTAATGGAAGTGTAGTGTAATTTTTGTCTGTTTGTCGTGAAACTCTCTGACTGTACTAATTTAGACTGAATTACATTAACCTTGTGGCCAAAGTCTTTGGAACAGGATCTATTTATCAAAGGCATATTATGAATTTGAGTCCATTTAAATGCATTTTGTTGCTGGTATCTAATATATGCCTTTAGACCGCCAAGCCATATTTAAAAAGGGATATGCATTTATCAGAAGATGATTTACTGCATGGTTGAAACTTGTGCTAAAATATATAAATTTACTACCATGGTGTGCGTGGTGTTAGCATGATTAGTCAATCTAAAGGTTTATGAACTGTGCTTGAGATTTTTAGTTGAAGTACTACCCTCTGCTAAATGTAGGAGGAAAGAGATGTCTCTGTTGTTTGGTGAATGCCTAAGACCAAGGGATTCAAAGTGCACATATTGGAAATTATTCCATCAAAACATTATGAATGTGTTGCCAGGAGGTTCTCGAAGTTCAGTCCATTCTGGGGTTTCCCCCACCACCTTTGGAAGTAACAGTTCTCAGCAGTGTGCTCAATCAATGGTGTTCTTTTTTCTTCAGGTCATAATTATCAATAAATGGATATTGGTTTTAAAATTTAATATCTGACTTTGTTTGGGGAACACTGTCTATATTTGTGCTCACATTGGTTGTATTGTGTTTTCAGCTGTAGCCTATTGTTTGCTTTTGGTGTATTTTGAATGTGCTTTTAAGTCACATGCTTTTTTTTTAGCATTCTAATTGGCTGACAGAATCTTAGAAAGAGGATACGTGCAATATAAATAGTGAAGCCAGCGTTCAGACTGTACTCACGCTTGTGTCGTGGGAATAAAGCGTAACAGGAAGAACAGCATTTCTCCAACATGTGTATATGTGAATACACGAAAGTGTGTACTAAAGTGACATGTTTATGGACATTAAGAGGGGAAAGTGGACAAATGAAGTGCCTGAAGAAAAAGATGAGCTTGAGACTGCCTTACATATAAATGTTGGCACATTATTTTCCTGACCTCTTCGCTCATCCGTAGTCACCTAGAATAGATGTGATTCTATATGAGGAAAAGAACTGGAAAATTATGTCCATTGTTAGATGTTTTAAAATAGGCCTTTTTTTTAGAAAAGTGTTTAAAAACATGTGCTGCCTTTCTACACTTCTTTAACTTGATAAACAAATTGTTTGCCTTTTTTTTTAAAAAAAAAATCTGAATTGCCACAAAACTGTCTCTGCCTTTCCCTCCTATCCCCCTCCTTCCTGTTTTTCTCTTCTATTAATCCCAGTCCTCCTTTCTCAGTTTACTATGATCCCCCCACTTTTGGCCATCTGGCCTGACCGAATGCCTTGAGGAAAGAGTTCCAGATAACCAAGATGCCTGATGAAGCTTCTCTGACTGGTCGTGTTCAGCTTGTGTTTTGTGCCTAGTGTGAAGTAAGGGTCAGGTGTAAGGAGTATTTCATCAACCGCACACTGATTTCAGGCTGCCTTTCAAGCCATCTGCACCTTGGATAGCCGCCAGACCAGGGCTCCAAAGTCTTGCTGGAGCTTATTTTGTCAAAGTGGCAGCAAATATGTGCAAATAAGAAGAAATGCATTTTCCAGGATCAAAGTTGTTATGTATTTACAGTCTTGTTAAGATCAATAAATTATAGTTCCTCTCCCCAAATATCTCTTGCAGCTGTCAGAAAGGAAACATTTTATTCCAATATATGGATAATAATGGATACACTTTGGATTGTAGGAAAGTATTTGGATTAATATCTGCTCCTGGCATGATGCCAGTGATTGATGTGGAATACAAAGGGTTGAAATTATTTCCTTTAGAAGTCGAGAGACACAAGCTTGTTTGTCATTGACATTTGTACATTCACAGGTTAAAATTGTAGCTCTTGCTGTCAAGACCACAGCTTCTGTAAATACTCTGGAGTTTATTGGTTGTTGTTCTCTCGGATGGTTGTTTCAGTGTGGTTCATTCATGAAGATCTGACTTTTTTTTTTGCTTCTGGACTACTTTGTCCTGGAATATCAGCCATTAAGGGCTGTGTTGTGCAAAACAGACAAATGATTTGGCTCAGTAAAGAAACCACACACATGTACATTTTTGTCAAATCAGGCCTGAAGCTGTTGTGGATAAAGGTCTTGCTACAACAAGTGTCTATTATTAATATTATAGTGTGCAATAGTATATTACACATGGCACACATTTAAATATCTACAACACTTTTTAATGTTTGAAAGGATCCGTTGAATTCTCTTCCTGTACATTTGTTACCAACTGAGAAGTCAGCAAGAGATGTGATACTCCTTAATTCAAAGAATTTGGGGAGTAACTCTCAGAAGAAATGTGTTTAGATTTGCATGAAAGCCAGATAAGGATGCTTGTCGACAAAGAGTACCTGGGTTCATTTCAGGTCTCGCTGTAAATAAGACTGCACCATATGAACTTTGTACTGATAAGATGTATTCTAGTCTTACTTTGCCACACTAGAACTTCCGAAAGAGAGATGGATGATACACAACAACCCGCTTCAAAGGCATTTAAATCCATTCTCATTTTCACAACCAAGTAGGCCACCTTTCTAAATGATTTTTGGTTTTTGTTTCTGTCGTGAAAACTCGACTAATGGAAAAGCATCAGTGAATGTCTCTTCAGAACTTGCTTCAAGTTTGACATTATGATTTGGTTTTGTAAAGAGTTCCTGTAAGCTCCAGCTGTCTGTGATTAAATACGGTAATATCAGAAGCGTGTGTGAATAGGAGCATTTGTAATATACTTGTTCAATAACAAGAGGCTGCAGATGTGGCAGAGAGACATTTATTTAATCCTATATTGTCGTAATGCTTTTTGTAAGATCTTTGTAGAAGCTATACTTATATGTACATCAAGTGATTGGTTGAAGAGAGTTCATGTGTGTGGCATGTGTATGTATTCAAATTCCTCCTTTTTCCAAACTGGGAACTGTGTGCTGCCAGAGGATCTAAAACTTATGTATTGTATTTTATATTATAAATATATATTACAGTGCAGTCATTTGAATAGCCTGAGGGGATTAAGTCTGCTTCCCATGAACAGGAGCCCCAGTGAACTCATATGGTTTATGAGATCAGAAAATGCTATCACAGCTTAGGCAGTGGCGTTCATCTGCTGGGTATGGAGGTTGTCTGGAGTCAGTTATAGTAAATTCTAAGCAGGTGATCTAGCAGAGCAAACAATCTGAAGGGATGTGAAGAGAGCAGAAGCACTCCAGATGTAGAACATGAGATATCTCCTGCTCCATGCAGGACTCTTCCATGCAATATCCAGAATGGCAGTTGACACATGGAACCTATTCCTACGTGTATTCATACTGGATTGACAAAAACACATGATTTTGCTGTGCAAATTTGAATTTGAAATGTTTTCTGAAATTATCTAAATTTTCAAAATTGTCTCAGACATATGGGATGGTTTTAGACATATCTGAGGGCTGTGGGCAGCTTTCCTTGCTAGGCTGCCTTATTTCCTTCAATGAATGGATGGAAATCAGTTATTTTGTTATATCCAACAGGAATGTTTATAATTGTGTCACCAAGCCATGGGTTGAATCCAGACTAAATTCCACTCATGCAAGGCACTTTTATTGGTGCAACTGAACATTCCTTTCTCCCTCCCTCCTACTGCATCTTGTTAATCTCTCTGAAATGCTTTACTTTCCAGATATGTTTAGACGGGGGAAGCCAGTGCTCCAAGTGGGGCAGTCCCGCCCAGCAGTGCCATCTATATTCTTTTTGGCCATAGTAGGCAATGTGCTCTGTTCAGAAGACGTCCAGTGTTAGTGTATATACTAATCCTTTCACACAACCCCCCCCTTTCCCTTGCTTTTTCAGCTGCTTAACTTGTTAGAAATGCAAAGTGAACATAGTTCTATATTAAAAAAAACTGAGCATTTTTTTTAAAATTTTGGATATCTGCTGGGGTAGCAGTAGTATACTAGAGGCTTAGAGATAAAGAAAAACATCCTAGTGACAGGCAAGCAACTAAGGACTAGGTTAAAAGATAATGTAATTAGGAAAACTGTTCTGTTGTTTTGGAGAGCTGGGCAGTGTTATTAGGCTATTCTCTGTCTCCTTCCTTGTTTGAGTATTACGGAGCTGAATGTCTATTGAAAAATGCACCAAAAGTTTCATTATATATTGAAGAAAGTAATTTACATGTAAAACACATTAGCGTCAATTCAATTTCATGCTTTCATTTTACATAGATGTATTTATTTAGTGGTGTGTCCTCCTGATGTTATCTAATTATAATATTCTGTTTCACGGAGAACTGTTAGCCATCATTCTTCTTGCATATTTTTTTTCTGCCTTTTGTGGAAAGGTTTTTCTTAGGAAACTGATGTGGTGTTGTTGTTACCATATATGATATGTAATGTATTATTTTGATACCTTTGAATGGGCCAATGTATTGATTAAGTTAACAGGTACAGTCCCATTAGCATTCACCGGGTTTGCAACAGTGTGAGTGGCTTTCCTTGCTCCTCCCCGACCTAAATAAGAAGCACACCACAAGGAAGATTAAAAATCTGCCATTCTACGATCCCAGGTTGTCTTGGCTTATGAACCACCGAACTGTGTACTGTTCACCAGTCATGTGGCCAAGAGGTAACCAATGGGGTTCTTGGTTTTGTTGCTTGCTTGACAGTGTGAAAACATGAAGTGGAACATCTCAAGTACCTGGAAAACTGCCATTTGTGACTGATGTGTTGCATTTTGCTTTCTAAGGCACATGTTGCATGGGTCCAAGCGTTGTATTGCTCCTAGGCAAATTCTACTGTGGTAGAAATGTGTTTGTGGTGTCTATAGTAATTTTATTGTTCATAATCTAATAAGTCTGCCTGGCTTATTTAGTATGGTGAAGGAGATTCTTGGCTCTTGACAATGACTAAAATAAGATTTGGTCTGCCATATGCTGTGTGTAGTATACAGGTACAAAATACTGGAAGGCAAAAACTTGGCTTTGATTGAATTTGAAATAAAAATCTGTTGATAAAAATCTATTAACGCAGTCTGTATAAATACAGTACTTGTTGAATTGTCAGCTAAATGCTTTTTATTGTGGCTAGGAGAAGACATCTGACTTTGTGCAGAACATTTTAAACAGAAATCGTAATGCATACGCAGTTTTATATTTTCTTACTGGTAGAATTCTCTCAGCAACCTGTGGTGTAATATGACATACAGTTTCTCCACGACACACATTTTATCTATGTTAACTTAAGGTTAGTGTTGATTTTTTTATGTTTCTACATAAGGAAATGACCTCATTCCAGTGTGATTAAAATTGATCTAAGAAGCTGGTTGTTGAACTTTTCTTTCCATTGGAGATGAATCAAACATTGCTTTGTTCATAGCTCATGCTTCTGTAAGTTGACATCTTCAGCAGAATAAACCTTTGTGAATTAACACTCCATGTGTAGATGAACTGTTGTGTGAGTGTTTGTGTTACAGCTTCTCCTGGGTGTATCTAGTATTTGATATTGGCAAAATATTCAGTAGGCATTACATGAACTAGATAATGCTAAAGAAAGTGTGAACTGAAGCAGGGTTGTCAGACTTTAAAAGGAGAATTGGTATTTTCATTCACTACAGTTTGGATTAGTAATGTGCCCTTTTGTGAACTCATTGGTGAAAAAAGCCCTGTGTTCCCTAAGCAGTTGTGTAACTAGTTATGAAGTATGCAACATAAATTTATGAAATGGTTATGAAGTATGCAACTGTTTGTTAGTTAACTAATAATAGCAGCAACTGAAACAAACTACAGGACAAAACTGACCAACCACAAGGAGTAAAAAAGACTCAGCAGCAATTTAGCCAACAGAATATTATTAATCCTCCAAAGACATCTGAAATTAAACTCCCCTCCCCCAAGCTAGGGGGCTGAAGCGAAACAGCCTCTCTGGTGAAGAGGGAATTTTCAGCTCAGGTGCCACCACTGAAAAGATCCTTCTTGTGTAAACAGCTGCCATACTTCCTGTGGCTGAACTTTCAGCAAAGCCTGTAGAGCTGAAAACTGGCATTATGTAGGTGTTCTTTGAGTTATTCCCAGATTGTTTAGACCTTTAAAAATCAAAATCAGCACTTTGGATTTGGCTTGGAAATCCTGAAAACCAGTTAGTCATTTATTTATTTTTAAAATTTGGATTTATGGATCGCCCTATCCTTGAGTACATAGGGCTCTGTGTGATGAACAACAACAAAATAAAATACATCATAAACATTACTAAAAATATAATAAATACATAATTACATTCTTAAAAACAATCCCCAGATGGTATTAATGAATCACTTTAACCAGTTTTAGACTGTGTTGCCATCTCTCGAGCAGGATAAGGAGGAGGCAGAGAGAGAAAAGGAGAGAGGAGGGTGCCAGCCATGATATTACCCATCACTGTCCTCAACCAAAAGCTTGGCAGACCATCTTTGCCTTGTAGGCCCTGCAGAACTGTATTAAGTTCTGCAGGGCCCTGATGTTATTTGGCAGAGTGTTCCACTGGGTCGGAGGACAGCCGGATGTTTTTAGGGCCACATCCATGGGAATAATGATGATGATGATAACTATTATTATTCAGAGCACAATCCAATAAGAATTCACAAGAAAGCTTCACTGCATGAGAACAGGGAAAAGGTTGTTCATGGTGGCATTTTCCTGTCCAAAACAGTAGCATAACTAAAAGTGTGAGGGGTTTTTATTTAGCTTGGAAATGTATTTTTAACTGATGCTCCTACATGTCCGTTACTTACATTCTGTTGTTGTTTATAGTGCTTCTGGTACTACTTTTCAATCCCATGGCCTTGTCATTGAAGTGTTGTGTCTGAAAGCTAGAATAAAAGATCAAACAAATGTGCACAATTTCATTTGATGCTTAAGTGTGCTTAGAATTGCAGTCTTAGAGAGACTTGCTGTTCATCATATGAAATTTACATATCAGATGCTTATATGTTTTAATTTTATTTTATCCTTTAGATATAGACTTGATAATATGGGAGGTACAGATTGAAAAGTAGTTGTGGAATATTTGCACGTTAAATGATTTTCATACTTGGGCTTTGTTTTGATTCCCCACCCCCAAACTGCTGCAGGTGAATTTTCTTTACATTTCTTCTTGCTGCAGACCTAAATCCTCAATCCTTTTTTGTTTGTTTGTTTGGCTTGGCCCTGTTCTATTTTAAATGTTTCTGACCCTTAGTCTGAGGAAATATTTATGAATGGGATGGATCGGATGAACAGAGGTGGGTGGAAAGAGGGCTGCTGAGAGCCACCAGGATAAAATAAAATTAAAACATATAAGCATCTGATATGTAAACAAAGATTCCATCTGGGCACCCCACCATATGACCCTGATCCAAGCCAAATATTGTAACAAATCATATTATTTGGCTGGCTGTTAGCATGCATCTATAATAATAGAAGAATTCACATGTCCATCTGTCCATCCATTTGTGGCAGGCATAACTTATCAGAAAATAGAACAAGGAAAGTCAAAATCGGGCTGAAAATGAAAGGGGCTTGAATATCTTGGCCCAGGTTATCTCTATACTCCAATGCTATTTGTGGTGGAAACTATCTAGTGGTTAAAATGTGAGACTAGGATATGGGAAACCCAGGTTCAAATCCCCACTCATGCCATGGAAATTTGCTGGGTGATCATGGACCTGTTGCTCCCTCTCGTCCTAACTTACTTCACAGAGTTGTTGTAAAAGAGAGGAGAGGAGAATGGTGAAAGTTGCTTTGGGTCCCCCCGGTGATAAAGGCATGCTATAAAGTAAATAAATAAATTCTAACTTCTACTCCTCATTTGTCAGCACCGAAGCAGGTTAACATTTATTATCATGCATGTTAAGGGTGGACGGGGAGGAGAAGCATCATTTTATTACTTTAAAAGATTATGGGAAAATATTAACTCCCCCTCTTGTATCTTTAATATTAACAGAGGTTTGCTTCTATGCTACTATTAAATACATTCTAAGTTGCCAGTCAGGATGGGTGAGGTGGCATTAATACTGAAAAATAAAGGGGGAGGGGTTAGAAGTTGGGATAGATGAATGGCTGATCATGAAAGGCAGAGAGGAAAATGAAGATGTGGAAAAGAGAGAAATGTAGGAGAATACAAGGAGAATACAAGGAATCCCTCCCTTCACAGACTAACAAGGCTGCCCTGGCAAGATCTGGCTGTCCAGGAGCTGGGTGGAACTAAAGGCAAAAGGAAGCCATAGACCTTGTTAGGAGGCTGCATCTTATCCTGACTGGTCTTCCCTTGCTCCAGTGCAGGCCTGGCTGATGACAGGTTTGCCAAGATCTTATCAGCAAATGGGTCCTTCCCAGTAAGCTCTGCAAAAAGGCTGAGGAGCTCTTTGCTGTGCTCTGCCTTCCTTGCACCCCTCGTGGCTGCAGTCAGAACGGCACTAGTAATTTTTTAAATTTTGAAATGCCTTCTGAGTGAATACAGCAAGTTGCTGTCTTGGCCCCCCCAATTTTGTCCCCCCTCATCCCCCTCTGTGGCAGCCCTGGGCAGGAATAGTGTCTCTCCAGTCAAAGGATGCCCTTATAAAGGGAAACCATGGCCGAGGACAGACTGGCAATCTAAAGCGGGGCAGGCATGGTTCGCAAACGGAGGAAAGGAGTTCAGACATGCACATCTGTCCGTCGGCTCCGTTGCGTACTTACCCGTCTCCCAGTCGCTTTCCTTTCGCTTTAACAGGACACCGGTTTTACCCGGTGTTCAGGGGCCTTCCTCCGCATGCCTCCCACTTCCAAACAGTGTGAACTGGAAGAAGCGGGAGGCATCTGGAGGAAGTGTGAACGCACCGGCAAAAAGTTATGTGCATGTGCGCACATGCGAAAAACATCAAAGGAAAACAAAAAAAAGCGCAGCGGTGTGCGTGAGCCGCGCGCACTGGCTACGCGGCAGTCTGAACGCTCCGTATCGCCGCTGATCCGCATTGCTCTGGCCAGTGTGAACAGCCAGCTCCGTGGGTTTTTCCCCCCCGCTCCAGTTCCCTCCACTTTGCCTCCGCTTTAGATTGCCAGTCTGTCCTCAGCCCATAACAGCAAAAGCAATTTCACCTCCTTTTCTTCCTGTATTTTTTTTTGGGGGGGGGAGGTATTTTTGTATTTGTGTGTGTGTGTATGTGTGTGTGTGCCCATGCCTGGAAGTCATGGCGACCTCTGGTAACTCCTACTGGGGCATGGAGAATGTTCAGAGAAGTGGATAGATAGCCTGCCTCTGGCCTCTTTGGAAGTCTCTTTGGAAGTCTCTTTGGAAGCCAGGGTTGGCCCTGCTTAGCTCTGAAGATCAGATGAGATCGAGTTTACCTGGGCTATCCAGGTCAGGGCTTTTTCTCCCTGTTTTATGATGGGGAGTCATTTTGCTGCCAGTGAACTTGCACATGACCTTTCCCCGACATCTTTTGATTCACAATAGATGATATCTACAGTCTTTGCTATGTTGGTGATCTCTTGTTTCATCTCTTAACAAACTATGAAATATTTAAAATGATTTGGTTAGGGGAATGGGGGCTTGGAGCTCTTCTAATATGCCCATGATTCAGGAACATGATTTCATATTTAATGAAGACTAATGTGCATATTAAAAAACAAATAGGCATGTTAGTGAATGTATGAGAATGTCTTAGGGAATTCCATGTGTGGGAATACATTAGTATACATTTTTTATAAATGTGTTGGTTTTAAAGAGAGAACTAGCTAATCTGAATAAGGTGTAGGGTTGGCTGGTGAAAATAATCTGTTAAGGGAGAGCTGCTAGAAGCATGCATATTCCTATTAATTGCGGGAAATACTGTTGCATTTCAACACTTGCAAAAAATATCTCTACAGTTAAATTTGAGCTATAGTTCTTATCTAAAACTAAGGATGTTTACAATGGGGAGAGCGTCACGTCGTTACCCTTCCCTCTCTTTGTCTACTTTTGACAGAGACACAGGTCAGTTACCTACCACGGTAATTTAGTGGTGTACTGTGTTTTGTTTGACTTGTAAATTAAACCCATCCTTCTAAAACAGTTGGGGGGAGAGAAATGCTGAACCAGACAAATGGCTCCTGTGCTGTCTTACAGCATTTTTTTTTGAAGTGATGAAAACCAGCCTTTATTGCAACTAAAAGACACCCCCAAAAATGTTTCTGTAGTCAGGCATCTTGACAACATGGATGTTAACCCCCTTTCATAATCTCAGTTTTAATTTTAAAAAATCCCTGTTTCTGACATAGGTTTTCCTTGTTCTGGACAAAACTCTCCCTGTCATTTTTGTTTTCCTGTCCATACTTAATGGAATTGTTACCATTAAAATGGACACCTGTTTCACTGTGTGTCAGTTATGTAGAAATGATGACAAAATGCTGTAAAAGCAAAATAAACTGATTGAAAGTACTAGCCACAAAAATGGATGAATAGGTGAGACTCATGACAATACATGAAAACAAAACAACAACAACAGAAAAGGGCATATTTGTATACTGCTATTTGGGAAAGGGTTCAGTATAACTCAGCAGTCTTGGCACCCTCATCTTACAAGTAAAGCAAGTAAACATCACTGAAATTTTTGAAATTATTTCTGTGTCTGTAATTAGCCCTGTGTGCACCTGGGATGGGTGGCAGGGAGGAATTCTGTCTAGGTAAATCTGTGCGCAGTGTTCTTAAACAATTGTAGAAGGCTGAAACCTATATTTCTTGATGGACATTGACATATCACCTAGAATTTAAAGCCGGGAATGTTATTAATGTTTGTGTGTGTGTGTGTGCACGCTTAGAGACCATTGACATGATTTTGTAGTCACATCTTGAATAAATATCAAGGCTGCTTCACAAATGGCTGTGGTGACTAGCATGTGTGATTGAACCATCAGATTAATTGCCAGAGAAATATATTTCATGTCTTAAATAGGTACTTTCCAGTGGTGCCACCTACAAGGCTTCGAGTGAAGTACCTACATCTGTGACTCAGATGCCAATTTATTAAAGAAGTGTCTATTTGCAAGATGAATCCAGTGTATTATGCAGAAGCATAACTGTGGAGAGAATGCTTTACAGCGAGCTTCTGTAATTTTCTCCTTTTTTTGCCCCTAATGCCTCATTTAGTCCATGCCTACCAGTGTCCCAAATAGATTTTAATCCAAGAGGAAGTAGCCGTCTGAAAGTTGGTTATTTGTTCATTTATGTATTTCTATGGCCAAAAATGCACTGCGTTCTATAACAATAAAAGCCATACCAAGAATAACTTTGATTCCTAGCCTGAAACAAGAATGCATTATAGACAGTGGTTTGATTCAGTTTCCTCATTATAGAATCATAGAGTTGGAAGGGAACATACAGACCTAGTCCAACCTCAGGCCCAATGCAGGACCAGCCTAAAGTATCTTTGACAAATATTCATCTAGTGCTATGTGCCACTATTGACCTTAGTTTTGCCAGGTCCCTCCTGGCCACTGACAGGGAATGGGCAGTAGGGTTGCCAGGTTGGGAAACTCCTGGAGATTTGGGGATGGAGCCTGGGAAGGGAGGGACCTCGGTGGAGTACAATGCCATAGAGTCCACCCTTCAAAGCATCCATTTTCTGCTGTAATTCTGGAGGATTCCCAGGTCCCGCTTGGAAGCTGGCATTCTTACTTGTCCTTCAGCCATTCATATGTGTGCTACTTCCATTAGCTGTCAAAACTTGTAAGTGTTAAGTTATGAAACAGTAATAATACAAACTTGGACTTCTAATGATAGCTGATGATATTGTTTAAACAGTTGTAACTTCAGGCATCTTTTGTTCATTTTCCTGTTCCCCTGAACTGGTTAAAATATTTGTATCATCTTCAAATTCCATATGTATATACACATGCAAAGGATCCAGCCATCCTCCAAATAATCTTCCTCCAGCCACTTAAGTTGGAAGAAGGCTCCTTAAATAGGAGGAGGGCTTCAAACCTGAGCCAAAAGGAAAGGTGAAGTATAATATTTTAAATAAAAATTTTGCTCAGTAGAGTGGTAGCACAGGGTGAGGTTCTACCCCATTGTTACCATTTTGTTGCATCCTTGCTTTGATGAATTCAAATGCCATTGTAGCCTAGCAGTATCCCTGTAAGAGAGACTGAGATTGATTTGCATAGTGTGAAACAGAAACTTTTATAATTAAACAGGATTTGAAACTGGAATTCTCACCGTCCAATCTAGTTATTGTATGATACTGGGTCATATAACATTTTTGTTTGTAGAAGAATTCCATATGATGTCCATATGATGTGTTTCCTATTTTGAATGACATGCCGTTAAATTTTCTTGATGGAGGTGTACTCACAATTCCCCCCCAAATTAAACCATTTATTAATTAATTAAAATATGTCCATCCTATATTTGTATGTGGTTTAAGGCAGTTTACATGTCACAGTGGTATAGTGCTTAGAGTATTACGCTAGGATCTGAGAGACTCAGGTTCACCCAGGTTCAAATCCCACAAATGTTGATACAGTTCGCTGTGGTTCATGAAGAGCAGAAAGCAGGGGTTTAAATGGCTCAGAGCTATTTAAACCATAGCTTTCTCCTCCGTGTGAAAAACTGCTGGGAGCAGAAAGTAGGGGTTTAAATGGCTCCACGCCATTTCACCCACAGCTTTCTGCTGGCCATGGCTTTTCATGGTTAGTTGAAAGCAGGGGGTAAAATGCATCCCAGTCATTTCACATCTTCCTTTTAGCTCGTGGCCAAAAGCCACATTGAGCAGAAAGCTTGGGGTGAAATAGCTCTGAGCCATTTTTTTAAAAAAATATTTAAATATATACACAAAAAGCCCAGACATAAACATCAAGCACACACCCCACTCCCCATGCAGAAGAACAGCCTACAGTGTACACATAACAATAAAGAAAAAGAAAAAAACAATAAAGTAAAAAGTAAGCAAATTAAGGCATTGGTAGTAGGGTTGCCAGCCTCCAGGTGGGGCCTGGGGATCTCCCGCTTTTACAATTGATCCCCAGCTGACAGAGATCAGCTCCCCTGAAGAAAATGGCTGCTTTGAAGGGTGGACTCTATGGCATTGTACCATGCTGAGGCCCCTCCCCTCCCCAAACCCCGCCCTCTCCTGGCTTCACCCCCAAAATCTCCAGGTATTTTCCAACCCAGACTTGGCAACCCTAATTGGTAGGGCTCTGAGCCATTTAAACTCCTACTTTCTCCTCCCCATAAAAAGCCAAAAGGAGCAGAAAGCAGTGTTTTTTTTAATATCCTGGAGCCATTTAAACCCCTGCTTTCTGCCTCCGTCTGGTTTTCTCAGGGGGGGAGGGGCAGAAAGCAAAGGGGGGTTAAACTTTAAATGGCTCACGAACCCATACAAACTGTTTCAGTTCTTCATCCAACCTCCCAGTTTGTATGGGTCTGTGGTTCCTTTCCTGGTTTGGCTACAAACCACTAATCAAACCATGTGCCCAACCCTAATGCCCCTCATTCCCACTTACCAGCAATTGCTCAGGTGACAGAACTATGCATTAAAGCTTGTGGCTCTATTTGGTGCTAATTCCAAACTGGGAGTAATTTTTTTCTTGCTTGCCATGATGATTTTAACAAAAGGCAGCTTTATAGCTTGGATAACAGAGCCCTGAGGCACCTTAAAAACTAACAGTGTTAATTTGAGCTTTTGTAAAGCCTGTTTCAATGGATGCATGAACTGGTCTGGAAGATGTTAAGTATGTATGCACATAGGTTAGAAAACCTGTTTTATGCAATGTGAGAAAGAACAATAAAAAGCCATTAACAGTGCATGATATAATCAGAACTAGTGATGATGCTACCAAATCTTTTTTGGAGTTTACAGCTTAGTTACTCTTGGCTCTCATTCCCAAATTTCATCTTACTAGCAAGGTTGAGTGCTGGATCCTAGTCCAAAGAATAAACATGCCAGAGTTCATAAATTTAGAAACATTTCATGTGGGGATAATTTTTTTTGTTAACAGAAGAGATTTACTCTAGGATAATTGCCAGTGTCTTGTGATACCTTGTTACTTGGAGGGATAACAGGCTAGCAAAATAATTATTTACTGAGAGGTGTTAAATAAGCAATATTAGATACATAAGAAATTATCAGAGCCAGCTGCTCCTGGATTTCACATGCGGTGCAACTTGCTAGGCTCCCCCCCCCCCCACCTTTTCTTTCTTCAAGATTCCTCAGTCTTATTTTGGTTACTTGGATACATAGTATATATTCTGTATCAACTGTGAATAAAATCTAAAACGTATGCTTCTACAGAGTGCATGCAGCAATGCAGCAGGCATTGCATGAGAACAGACAAGCTTGATGGAATATACACATATATTAGCTGCATTTAGATTACCTGTAAAATGATAATGAAGAGAAGACTGGATTTATACCCTGCCCTTCACTACCCAAAGGAATCTCTGTGCGTCTTACAATCTCCTTTCCCTTCCCTTCCCCACAATAGACACCGTTTGAGGTAGGTGGGGCTAAGAGAGCTCTTTCGAGAACTGCTCACGAGAGAACAGCTCTGAAAGAACTTGTAACTGACCCAAGGTCACACCAGCAGCTGCATGTGGAGGGAGGAGTGGGGAATCAAACCTGGTTCTCTCAGATTAGAGTCCATACTCCTAACCACTACACCAAACTTCACAATCTTGATGAAGACATGGGAAACAGCTACCTAAGCAGCAGACTAGGGTTTGGGATAATGCAAGGGAAATATATTTGCAGTATAAAATTGTGATTTCTGGTGATAATTTGGATTTTGGATATTAATTTTAAAATGACACCATTTCAATACATTTGTGAATTAATTTTCATTTTGAATCTGTAAGTAGTGATTTAGAGTTGATTGTCCTTTATGCACTTCCTTTCTTATCAAGGAACATGTAGTTACTTCACCCATCTCAAGAAAGGATAGTCACATTTTAAGGTATTTGCTGATCTTTGATTGTAATAAATCAAATCGAATTGAAAGGATAATTTCTGTCTCAACACTCATACCCTCTTGCCCAGATTGCCTGGGCTAGGGTGTCACCAATGTGCAGATGACACCCAACTCAATCTGTTTCTGGGCAGCCAGTCTGACTCCACCCTGGAAGACCTGGTTCAGGGGCTACAGGATGTGGCGGGATGGCTTAGACTGAGCCGATTGAAATTGAATCCGATGAAGGCGGAGGTCCTGTGCCTGAATTGGAGCGGTTTGGGGGTAGGGATCCCATTACCAGCCTTCGATGGAGTGTTGTTGGTGCCAGGGCTGAGGGTCCAGAGTTTGGGAGTGCTCCTGGATGCTTCCTTAACAATGGAGGCCCAGGTAGCAGCCACTTCCAAGGCAGCCTTCTATCATCTTCAGCTGATTAGACAGCTGGTTCCCTTCCTCGAATGCAATGAACTGATGACAGTGATCCATGCAATGGTCACCTCAAGGTTGGACTACTGCAGTGCCCTCTACATGGGGCTGCCCTTAGGGCAACTCCAGAAGATGCAGCTGGTGCAAAATGTGGCGGCCAGGCTGTTGATGGGTCTCACTATGCAGGAGCACATCCAGCCTGTGCTAAAGGCACTGCACTGGCTGCCAATAGCATTCTGGATTCGCTTCAAAGTGCTGTTTTTGACCTTGAAAGCCCTTTATGGTCAGGGACCTGCCTACCTGAGGGACCGCCTTTTCCTGCATGTTCCCCAGAGAGCACTTCAGTCAGAACTACAAAACTGCCCGGTCCTCCCTGGTCCAAAGGACGCCAGGTTGACATCGACTAGAACCAGGGCATTTTCCTTAGCAGCTCTGGCTTACTGGAATGAGCTCCCTGATGAGATCAGGGCTCTGCAGGACCTCTCACAGTTCCGTGGGGTCATGAAAACAGAGCTTGTCCAGCAGGCTTTCCAATAGCCCCTGGGCTGACCTAGAGTTAGAAGCTCTCTAGAGCGGTAGTACAGCTGACCGTGCATGAATGCACTTTATCCAGAGAACTACCATTGGTATTAATGGTTTTAATTGTTATTATGTAGTGTTTTAGATGTATTTTTGTACTGAATATACACACACACACACACACACACACACACAGAGGGGTCATTTTGAGCAGGAGCGCTGTGGGGGAGCGCAGCTCTGGGAGTTGGTGCCAGCCCCCCCCCCACGGGGGAATGCCTGCTGGTGTCATGGCTGCAGCAAAATGTCCCCTGGAAAGGTCCTTGGTCCTCCAACCAGCCTTCTGAAGGCTTCAGCCACCACTGAAGCTATGCTCCCAGAATAGTGGTATTTCTGAGGCCTGGATTAGTAACTGTCCCCTCTCTGCCAGCTCTCTCTCTCTCTCTCTTGCCTTCTGACATACTTCCAGTGATGTTAGGTGGTTAGCATATGCAAATAAGTTATGCTAATGAGTTATGCTAATGAGCTCCTGCACCTCTTTTTCTACGAAATGACCCCTGTGTGTGTGTGTGTGTGTGTGTGTGTGTGTGTGTATATATATATATATATATATATGTTTGTGAGCCACCCTGAGCCTGCTTCGGAAGGGAGGATGGGGTAAAAGTCGAAATAATACATAAATAAAAATAAATAAATCTAATTAATATGGGTTGACTGCGTCCAAGCAGTTTACGCAATTGTGATGTGGAATTCCATGATCTTCTGTTCTTTTTGTAAACCCAGTGCAGCCTAGGCCAGCATTGAGTCAGGCTGGGGAAAGCATACATGGTGAGGGAGAGGCCTTGATGTTTCTTCTTCTTCTTCTTCTTCAGGATTCTCAGATTTGCTGCAACAGAATAGGACGGCCTGTATGGGATTAAGTGCGGCCATTCCTGTGCAGTGGCCTTCATGTATCTTGTCAAGTTATAGTTTTCCTTCTTCTCATCTCAAAATCTTCCCAAACTGCTTTTTCTCCTGCAAGGGGAAAGAGCAGAGGTTGCCAGAGCTTTCCTATTTTGTTTTGTTTTCCTACCATGAATGAAAAACAGCTGGAAAAGAAAAAGGGAAGGAGTATTTTCCTGCTCACTTTTCTTATGCTTTCAGTTACTTTGGGTTTATTTATACATACACACACACACAAGACACACACACTGGAAGAACTGTGTTATTTAAAGTTTGATCCTAAGAATTTCACATTTACTTGCCCAGTCTTTTAATAGTATAGGCTAAGTTAGGAAGTACTTATCAAGCCTGCACAGAGAAGAATCTGAACTGAGGAATGAGTGCTTGCCTTAGTTCTATTCAGCTAGCCTAGCCAGTGCAACACCACTGGAGACTTATATTGTGTAACGGTTGCATTATGTGTCAGTTTAAAACTAATGAAGTAAATAATTACTTTTCTATTATTGATATGATCTGTCTGCAGGAGGAGAACTACTTTTCAAAGGCTTCATGATACCACATTATGATTAATCCTGGTGAGAAAATGTGAGTCTTTCCGAGAGCTAAGGATAAATTTGTACAATCAATACGTGTGGTTATCTTTCCACAGTTGCCTACCTCTGTTCAGTAGTAGACATCTGAGGGTTTGACATCTCCCCCCCCCCCAACAACATCCTCCCACTTTGGATATGAACAGGTGTGCAGTTTCATCTGACTGTTGTTAATTAGCATAGTTCAGCAAAAGGCTTTTACTTGCCGAACAGGTGAAGAGCACCTCCTGTCAGACACCAGCCTTGGCTTTCTGAAGTCAAGTGAGAACACTGCAAACAGTGACACCAAGTGACCGAACACAGCACTGGCATTTCATCAAAGAGAGCAGAAGCCTTTGCCCCTTCTAAAATAGAGTATGATAGGAAACAACCACTCCACATCTGTGGGTGGGGAAACAATACATACAAAGAAGCAGCCATAGAGAGAAGAAAGGAGAGAGCAATCACAAGAAAGGAAAGTTCTAAAATACAGTAGAAGACAGTTTCTTCTATGTCAAGTTTTACAGACAACAGCAAACAAACCCATAGAGCTCTTTGTGTAAACTCATCTTGAGTGTTTTAAAAAACACACCCACACCCAAACTGAACCAACTATAGTGGCAGTAGTTGGGTGGCATTATTATGACTGTTCTGTTTTCATAGGTTATATCAGAAATAATTCTTTAACCTCAGGAACTCCCTCAAATCCTGTCTAAGCGCTTACTCTTCAGATCAATCTTTCCAAGAACTTCCCTCACGTTTCCAACTTCTCTTTCATCCATTTAAGCTCTTCAGTACAGTTTCCATATGCTTTCCTGCTGTATACTTACATTTGTCCTTAATACCAGGGATGCGTTCTTTGAACTTCCTTAGTTTTTTTCCTGCCCTTATGACTGCACTGGTGTTCAGTAGCTGTAAAATTCTTTAAATATTTGTGGTGTGCAATAACTGAAATTGTAATGGAATAGAGAGTTGCGCCATAAATTATCATCACCATCATCGCCATCATCCTCATCATCACATAGAAGCTTCTGGAAATGTTCTCTGTATGAGAATTTAATATCTCTCTGGCCAAAATGTATGGGGTGCCCCCATCTCCAAGAAGCGAGAAGGCTGCACGGATCTTTCTGTAGCAGGCTCCAGCATTCTGTTACTTTTTGTGGCCATAGATAATGCATTATGCAGAAAGATGTTTCAAAAACTGAGGCTTGGTGCAGGTCAATTACTGAGAGTTGTCACAGTCTAAATATAAAGAGATACTTTACTATATGAAAATATGATTTTAAAATTTAGTATCTCACCAAATACTTTCAGGTAGGCTTATTGCTATGTCTCCAAGCAGGGGCTCAATTCATTTTGTGGTATCGCCACAACACTTGTTTGCTTTAATGTGTGGTACAAACTTATTTCCATCTGTCAAATGTTGGAGAGCATTTCTGTATGAGATTTGTCCTACTGCTGATCATTGTGCTTAGCACACACTGTAGCCTTACATCTCAAACATTTAATCAGTTGTTTCCTTGCGTTTGCTTCTGCTGTGGCTCATATGGCTGGGTGACTGACCTACAAACGCTTGAGGCTAGCACCCCATTGTAATTAGGGATATGTTTTCCAGTGTGGATTTACTTTGAACACAGAAATACAGTCAGGAGTATAGAGACTCCTATGGACATGTTGATTTGTGAGGTGTAAGTATCTGTAGAGGATGGAAGGAAGATCAAAGAAACTGAGTGAATAGCCTCTTTGATGCCTCTGTTCATATCAGCTATCCATTTCGATTTGCTTCTCCCCAATCCATCTTTTACAGGACTTCAAACCTATACTGTTTCCTTTCTTATAGTCTGCTGGCACTGGTTTTGGATTATGGCTCATTTTGGACATTCTGTCCTACTGAGCCCAGAAGTTCTGGTCTTGCTTATTGTACTGTAGCAGAGCAGGAGATCAAATGAAAATATGGACGGTACCCTGTACCATTTTAATAGTTGAGTAGAATTTTGGCACCTCTGGTATGTCATTTCAGGCAAACCCTCTCCGCCCGGCACCTGTTGAAATTACCTCTTACCATGCAACTATAACCAGTGCAGATTATCTGAGTAGCAGAGCCTTGTCCCAAATTAGATCAAGACCTAGGTATGTTATTCTGTGGTTGAAGAATGACTATGGTGAATGAAACATGCTGAGACACAGTTGTTTTTATGTTTTTGCATGTCTGTCCTCGTGCTGATAAAATTCTGGTGTCTGGGCAGAGCTCAGAGGGGTCAAGGAGAGGTCCAGGAAGGTAAGGGTCTGGAGCCTGGCTCAAGTAACACATGAGATGGATTGCAGAACAAGTACCTGGAGCAAAGAAGGCAGGGTTCAGTTCCTGGCATCCTCATGCACAGGTTGTTTTTTTTTGGGGGGGGGACAGTGGTGGTTTGACAAGGATGCTTCCTGAGGTCACATCTCCAGTGGTCACTCCTTCTCATTGCTTTCTTTCTCATTGCACTAAACTACCCAGGGGCTGGAGCACATAATATTCTTTTTTTCCTTGTTCTCTAGATGTTTCTAACTACAGTGCAGCAAGTCATGAATTCTCAAAGGGCTTTGCAAACTCTTGTATTATATGAAAGTGCAGAAAGCCTTGTGGAGTGTGGGCTGCTTGTCCTACTACACTTAAAGTACTGGGGAAATGAGGAAGGAAGAAATGTTAGATCCTCCAGCTCCTGGGCAGGAGGTTGGGATGGAGGTGAGATCATGGTTGATGCTGCTGCATCTCAAAATTCACTTTCCAACACCCCTTTGTGATAGAACTGGTCATGCCCACACCCTGCTTTACAGTGCTGTGAACAGGACAGATAAATGCAATAAATATAGCTGCTTTAATTACACTTAGGTTGGCTCCTGTAAAATAGACATTTCTGTAGTCTCTCTCTCTCTCTCTCTCTCTCTGTGCCTTTTCTGAACTTCACCTGCCCATAGAATGCCACTGAAAGGGGTCAGAGAGGACTCTGTGCTCAGGACTTAGGGAGGCTCAGGATTTAAGAGCCAGTTTGGTGTAGTGGTTAAGTGCGCAGACTCTAATCTGGGAGAACCGGGTTTGATTCCCTACTCCTCCACTTGCAGCTGCTGGATGACCTTGGGCAAGCCATAGTTCTGTCAGAGGTGTTCTTGAAAACAGTAGTTTCTGCCAGAGCTCTCTCAGCCCCATCTACCTTACAGGGTGTCTGTTGTGGGGAGGAGAAGGGAAAGGAGTTTGTAAGCTGCTCTGAGACTCCAAGTGAATGGCAAGGTATAAATCCAATCATCATCTCCTCCCCCTCCTCCTCCTCCTTGGAAAGAGTGCCTTTTGCTGCTGGTAGAGAGACAAGCATGAGCTCTGTGTTGCCCGTGGCTACCATAAAATCTGTGGTTTTCAGACTTAATCACAGCAAAGTGTTCCCAAATCAAGAAACAAATGGCTTAAGCCTTCCTATTGTTATTAAGACAAAATAAAGAAGATTGAGAGCAGAACTTAACTTGCATCCTAGCACTGTGCTCCAGAGTTTGATGAAAAGTATGTGTGTGGGGGGAGCCATTTATGCCCATAGTTTGTTTATTCCTTAAAAGTCTGGCTGGTATTTTGAACATAATCTCTGCTATTTTAGAAATTGTAAATGCATACACTAAGAGAAACAGTACAAAGACATACTGTCAGAATGAAAAAAAATGGTTATAAGGTTGGAAACCAAGATGTTTGAATAGATATTGCAAGCACTGTTTTGCTAGTCAAAGAGCAGCATGTATTACTAGAAAACACACACACACAAACCCACACAGCCAATTTTACTTCCATTTTGCAACTTCACTCATGTGGAAAAATAGAAGCATATTTTTCCACTTTAAGTCAGTCACAACTTGTTAGAACATTTAGTTTTCAAAGACTGCAGATAAAAGGTTGCTTAAAATAAAGTAAATATTGACAACATATTTCTAATATTTTGAAGGTATATTTATTTTACAATTTTCGTTGAATGTGCTGTTTATAGAGTTCTCTAACTTCAGATACTTTAATGCAACATTTTTGATGTGTTATTCTACAGGTACAAATTCTTCTGAAATAATGGAGTTACAAACAGTCTGTGAAGTAGTATTTTCACATTACATACCTCAGAATGTTGCAGAATATTCAGATGATATTTCAGATCCTAAATGACAATCTTTAGCATAATTGTAGTGATTTCAGTGAATGCATGTGAATTTGTGTTTGGTGGCCCTGATCTTGTGATATCTTGAAGGTGCACGGATTCTCATGTGCACATAAAGCTTTCTTCTCCTACCTATATTTACTGCCCTTGTGTCCATGTCTTTCACTGGGCTGAAAAATTCTGGTCCTAGATGCATGTTCAAAACAAAATGTATTGTGGAATTCTAAATATACTCAAGTAGGGTTATTTAACATGGTGCTGTGCACGTTCATGTGGATGCAAGTCCCACTGAATTCAGTGGGCTTATTGAGAGATAGGTGGGGATAGGATGGCTGTAATCTTAAGGTTGTGAACTTGAGCATGGTTACAGAGTTTCACTGAAATTAGAGAAAATTCATCTGCGTAAAAGTATGTTCAGGAATTATTCTAAGTGGTGGAGGCAGATTTGGTTTATCCCTGTTCTTGTTAGAACAGCAACTTGGCTTGACTTGATGATTCACATTCCACGATTACACTCTGGTGCCAAGGAACAAACTGAATAAGTAACAAATAGTATAAAGAAAAGGTATGTCACTTACTATGGAGGTTCATGACCAACCTGGCACCCTTGTGTTGGGTTGTTTTCTGTGGCTTGAAAATACCCATTAGACTTTGCTGTTATGTTGTTGAATTGGGCCCATATATATGCCTGAACCGGATATTTAATGGCCATAATTTGAAGAAGGTACAACAGATTCTTATATGTTTGCCTGATGTTCTTTTCATCTTTTAGGACAGGGGTCTCAAAGATAAAGCCCGTGGGACAGATACGGCCCCTGCAGGGCTTAGATCCGGCCTGCAAGCAACTGGCTCTCTGTTGCTTCCTTCTCTGGGGCTGCTGCCGCCACCACATCACAACTTGCTTTTGCCCAGCTCCCTCTTTCTGGTTCTTGCCTCCTGCTTTGTGTGGGAGAGAACCAAGCCTAGCCTCCCTTCCCTCCATTGTCTGAGCTCTCCTCCTTTGGGAGGAAGGGAGAAGGAAGGAAAGCAAAAGCAAAAGCTAGTACTTGTGCAGGATAAAGAGCAAAGCCTGACTCCTGAGGCTCCTTTAAGACCAGCAAAGTTTTATTTCAGGTATAAACGTTTGTTTTTCTTCTTCTTCAGAAGGTGGATTCTTCTTCCAAGCACAATTTACATTGAGATCGCCCTAGGCTTGCCCCTCCAGGTGGGGCCTGGGGATCTCCTGCTTTTACAACTGATCTCCAGTTGACAGAGATTAGCTCTCCTGGAGAAAATGGCTGCTTTGAAAGGTGGACTTTATGGCATTGTACCATGTTGAGGCCCCTCCCCTCCCCAAACCCCACCTTCTCCTGGCTCCACCCCCAAAGTCCCCAGGTATTTTCCAGCCCGGACTTGGCAACCCTAGATCGCCCTGCTCTGTTGTTTTCTTTGAGACTTGGTCTCTCTGTCTCTCTCTCTCATACACTCACATATGTGTGTTAAAAGGAAGGCACATGTTGGGATAAGGGAAAAGGAGAATTAAAAGGCAATTATTTTGGCTTATTCTGAACAGAATGTTTTTAGATTAGTTTTCTCAATGCCATTTTATTTTCTTTCAAAAAGACCCTGTGTAGGAATTAGAACACTTGGATTGGATTCCATTGTTTAATGACTGGAAGTAGATGGTGAAGTATTTAAAAATACATTTATGTTTCCATATGTTCTAGTTCAACGTGTCTCCCTCTATGGCTGCCTTTCTTCACTCCCTCTTTGCTTTAGATGCGCTGGCACTGATTTTGCCCAGTCTGAAATCAACACATTATTTCACTTGGAAAGACCCCTCTCTGCAGTTTAAAACAGATGAAGAAGAAAAAAAAAGAAAGCTAACAGCACAGTTTGCAATCTTTATTAGAGGGTAAGGGGTAAGAGTCCAGTAGCACCCAACAAAATTTGTGGCAGAGAATGAGCTTTCGTGAGTAACTGCTCACTTCTTCAGATACAGCTAGAATGTGAGTCCATTGGTCCTTATATCTTGGAGAGTGGAATGATTTCAGATGTCAAATGACAATAGCAGGCATTGGTAATGCGACAAGAAATCAAGGTCTCAAATCCTGGATGATACACTGAGCTTCATTATCAGTTGCAATTCAGGAGTCTCTCTTTCTAACTTCCCTTTGAAATTCCTTTGTAAGAGAACTGCTACTCTTAGGCCAGCAACTGAATGTCCTGAAAGGTTAAATGTTTCCTCCACTGTTTTTTGAATGTTGTGTTTTCTAATGTCAGACTTATATTCATTTATTCTTTGCATCCTCCTGGACTGAATCCTCCTGGACCGAATTGAGACCTAGGTTTCCTATCTCATTACCAATGCTGGTATCTCCATGTCTACTACCCCTCTGAATATCACACCTAATCCAATCAAGCTTGCTATTGTCATTCACTTGCTATTGCCATTTGGCATCTGAAATCACTTTATATAGTTTATATTTATGGTACCTTGTTTTACATTTTATGACATACATGGCCTGGCCCAACAAAGTGACATTTATTTCAGATCCAACCCTCATAACAAATGAGTTTAACACCTCTGCTCTAGGAGGTCTAGATTAATTTGTTTATACCTATTTGTTTATGTAAGTGTATGAGTGGGTGCATTGCACAGTCTGTTTAGATTTCTATAGAAATGACTGAGAAGGAACAGATGAGTCAGGAGTAAAATTTTTCACAGACAGATGGCACCTGTATTTACTCTTATATCTCGCAAATATCGTATAGGGAGTTGTTTCTAGAGTACTTATTTAGGACCTGTGAAGGCCACCACTGGTTCTCTGGATCCTTGTCCATCTTGGTTATTGATATCATGTAAGGACCACATTACTCAGTCCCTTATGTCCACCATACATCAGCTGCTGACTTGGGGCACATCTCCATGGTCACTAAAATGGGCAGCCATTGATCCAGTACTTTAAAAAAATCATTAGAGAAGAATGTTGTAACCAGTTATTGTCTGGTTTCTAATTTGCCCTTTCTGGATGTGATACAAGATTTGCAGAATAACTCCAGGACCAATTCCCCACAAGCAGCTGTGCTGCCCTCAGACAGGGTTACATCGGTCAATTTCACACTCTTCACTGCGTGGCCGCACTTTGACCTGCATCTCCCTCCGATTTCCCCCACGCCTTCTCGATCTCACAAAACAAGGATCGAGAAGAAGCGGAGGAAATTGGGGGGGGGGGGGGAGAGATGTGGGTCAAAATGCGGCTGTGAAGAGTGTGAAATTGACCAATGCAACTGGGGCAAATGGAAGAGCAAGGATGAAACAGCTGCTTGTGGGGAATTGGTCCAGGTCTTCCTGGTTGATTTGTTTGCTCTAGATCCCTTTCAATCTGGGATAGTGATGGTTCTGGTGGCTTTGGTTGACTATCTCCATTTGAATGTAGACAAGGGCTTATGTGTTACTGTTACTGGATTTATTAGTAGCCTTTGATTCTGTAGACCATGACATTTTGTTGAGGTGTTTGCAGGTAGTAGTAGGAATTAAGGGAAGTGCTTCGGATGGTTTTATGTAATTTTTTATGAATCATACTCAGAGGGTTGCTGATGAAGACCATTTGTCATCAGTATGGGATCTGTTCTGTGGGGTTCCACAGGACCCGTGCTATTAAATATGCTGATGACACCCAACCCTATTTTTCTTTATCCAAATACCTCAGTGATACTAAAGATGTCCTGCACCACTGCCTGGCTACTATGGTTAAATGGAAAAGTGTGAACAAGTTGAAACTGAGTCCTGACAAGACAGAGATGATGCTAGTAGGGAAGGCCGAGGTCTTAGAAAGACATTGTGCTTCCCACATTTGATGATGTCCAGATGACTGTTGCCAACTCAGTTAAACCCCATGGGTTATTCTGGATCCAGAATTATTGCTGAAGAAGCAAGTTAATTCAGCTTCTTTCTTCCATCTTAAGGCTGCGGTCACACACGTCAGTTGAAGCACAGGGGAAGAGAAACTATTACTTCTGGAGGAATTTGACATGCAGTTGTGAGATCACACAGTCCTTTGAAGCTGTGGGCTTAGCTCATCATTGTGTGATCAGACACAACTGTGGGTGAGTCGTGTTTTTTTCCCCGTTTGTTTCCCTTGTGCATAAATGAGCAATTGAGAAATCGCACCTCTGCACTGGGGGCCCACTATAGAGTATGCAGTGAAGTGCATACTGGAAGGGGGGGGAAATATGGCATGGAGTCGGGATGGTCTGATTAGACCATCCTGACAGCATGAGAGCGTGCCTGAGCAATCAGACAGGGGAAAGTCCACCCATGGCCTGCCTTATCCGGATAACACCAGACTTTCCCCAGTGTCTTTTAACTCTGATTCCATGGCGGAGCGGCATGGGTTGCTGACAACTACGTGATGCTTCCCGGCTGTTGCTGTCTGATTGCTCCCTTTAGATCTGTCAGGCATTCAAACCTCTGTTGGATCTAAAGGAGCGTGTGATTGCAGCCTTATTTAGTCTGGATAATGGCTTCTTACCTTGACCCAACTGATCTGGCCACATGGATCCTTTACCCTCAGGGCTAGATTACTGTAATATACTGTACATGGGTCTGCCTTGAAAGACAATTTAGAAACTGCCTAAAATGTTGAAGGGTTAATTAAATGGTCAGTGCCTGCAGTAAAATTGGTCAAACTGACTATAAAGAACATCATGATAAGAGTTGCAGCTAAGTTGCACTTCAATCTTTTCAGGAAGTATGGCTTACCATCAGGCAGAAATTTATGGGAGCACAAACTAGACAACATCATGGAGAATGATGAAACAAAGATTCTTTGGGATTTCTGATTGCAAATAGATAAACACCTGGAACATAACACCCCTGATATTACAGTTGTAGAAAAATTGAGAAATAGGTTTGGATAATTGACACTGGAATCCCAGGAGACAGCAGAATGGGGGGGGGGGGGGGGGAGAGAATTGGAGAATACCATAAATAGTATTAAAGCACCTCTGGGAGAAGGTTTCCATCATGCCAGTTGTCATTGGATCTCTTTGAGTAGTGCCTAGAAGTCTCAAGAAACACCTGCACATTCTGGGCATTGAAAAGCTAAAACCAGCTCAGCTCCAGGAAACAATGTTGCATGGAAGAGGAAGAATCCTGTAAAGATACACCTGCAATTCCCAAGAACTTGGATAGATCTCAAATTGCAGAACACCGTCTACCAGTCGAATACCTGACTGTGACAATTCATTTATTATAACAACCACCACCACCTTGTGTATACCATGGAATCACATGCTGAGGAGTGGGTACCAGTGACTGCTTACATTTTGCAATATTTGAAACAACTCTTGAGATTAGATTGCTAAGTGTTTCATTGTCACTTTTTCATGTGTGAGTAGGAGAAAATAAAGCAAAAAAAGGGCAGGGGAGCATCCTTTCAAGCGCTGAAAACTGGCTTTGCAAGAATATATGTGACTCCTAAAACCACATTGGACATAATTCTTTGTTCTGCTTCTCCCCAATTTCTGGTGCAAGCTTTCTGCAAGATGTCAGGGATATCAATTCCAGATCAGATAAGTTTTACCACAGGAAACCAGTACATTCTTTTCCTGATGCTTCCATGTGTATTCAGTAAAGTTCTTGGCTACTGCTTTGGAAGATATATATTCTTCTGTCAGATGCATGAATTTGTACCCTACCACATAAATGGACTATGTTTTTGAACAACTGCTGACTATAGTTACTGTTCCAGATGTAAAGAATGCTAAATACTTAGAATCCTTTATAGGAGTCACCAAGGCTTTCTGAGTACTAAGTGTTTCTGAAACTAGGTCTGTTATGTTTGTCATTTTCAGCTAGTGGGGATATGTGTGAGAAGACACAAATGTTACTGTCTTTTTACTTAAAAGGTACTAGAGAAAACTGAAGTTGAATTTTCTTGCTGAAGCTGGTCAGATTTCAACTCAAGACAGTTTAGGATTGTGTCATTTGAAGATGCTCTATAGCAGATCTATCTAAGAAGGTGTTCTGATAATAAGACTAGCAATGGTACAGTTCATGCCTTTCTAATGTGATGCTGCCCCCAAAGCTTTCCCCTGTCATGCAACTCTTGGGTCCTATTGGTCAGGAGACAAGTGGGATATAAATATTTTACATTGATTAATTTAATTAACTCCACATTGCATTGACAAAGGATGGATCTTATGATTTCATTAGTGACCCAGAATCATTTATTTATTTATTCCTCAAATTTCTACCCCACCCTCCCAGCTGAAGCCTGTGTTTATCTGATTTACCAAAGTCATGTGTTTACCTGACTTCTACACAAGTGTCAGTAGCCTTGAGGGAGGGCAATGCAGACATCAGAAGTAACAATCCATGCTACATACCCAAGTATAGTTTGTTTTTACACTGTCAGCTGTTGCGAATGGGCACTGTGCTTTTCTTACATACTTTTGAATTACGCAGAAGTGTTACAAATGATATTTCTTTGCCATTGTTGACAGTTGTGAATGTATATATACTGACTGATTGAGAAATTCACTCTGTGCATCTGATGAAATGGACTCTAGTTCTGAAACACTTGAATAAGCTGTTTAATTCTTAAGGTGTTGTTAGACTAATTTATTTGCAGTCTCTTTTGAGTGTGTTACCCTGTTTGCTCAAGAAGACATGTATGGGCTAGCCATGCACCTCTGTGCATGAGGGCCTCTCCCTATTTAGGCAAAAATTCAGTTTGTGAAATTAATGTGTAAGAGAAAAAACCTCTTTCTTATCACCTCTGCTTCCTACCACCTCCGTTTCCTGTCCTAAAGAAACTGCAGGGTCTCTCTATGTTCTCCTCCTTTGTGTTAGGTGTTTGGGGTTCTATGCACTGGGTAAGCTAGCCATTGTTCCTTCATAGCTAAAATTCCAAATGAGGCCACAACATTGCTTTATGCAAGGACAACACAATATTGACCATTTTATTTTCAGTCTCTCTACTATTAATTCCCAGCAGGGAGTTTGCCTTTTTCTCCACTGAGTCAACATTTTCATTGAGGTATCCAGTACAAACCCAAGACCTCTTTCAAACTTGATCTCTGCACATTCAGACCCTATCAGCACATAGTTAAATATAGGAATTTTTTTTTTGCTCCAGTGTGCCTCACCTGATATTTACCAATGTAGAATTCAGCTCTAAGAGATGAACTGATCTCCCCTTTATTTAGTCAGGACTTCCTCTCTCTAGAAGCAAAATCATCCTGGTTACTTAGAGACAAACAAACTACCCTGCATGTGGCAAAACTTCTAGCAACTGTTGTCAAATCACATGACATCTTTTGCCGTAGCAGCCTTTAAATTCTTCCGTATTTTCCTGTGGAACAAGGTTTATTGTGGGATTAGGGTTTGCTGTTTCTGACTCCGGTTCCAAAATAGTAAAGACAATACAATACAAATAAATAAAAGATACCAATATAGAACTTCATTTGCCATGTTATTTGTCCACTGACTCAATTTAGAGAGATCTTCCTGTAGCTCTTCACAACCCGCTTTGGTTTTCACCATTCTGAGTTATTTGCCCTCTGTACTGCTCACCCCAGATTTCAAATGATTTATGAAAAAATTAAATATCCCTGAACTTTATGGGACCATGCTACTCACTTCCCTCCCTTGAGAGAATAATCCATTTCAAGTAAAGTCAAGTCAGCCTTTATTGGCATATATTAGTAAATCAAAGTCCTTATAAAAATATGTAAGTAGAAAGACACTGTATTACAATACACTAAATAAAATCATAGGTTACAACTGTACTTTTTCTTAATGCAGCAACATGGCGGATTGAAGGAACTTAGCCACTTTCTCAGTTATCTCAATAGAGGAATCATTCAAAAGTTTGTAGACTGTGGGAATCTGAAAAACCCATCATGTTGGCAAATATAGAGTTTAAATATTTAGAGAGCATATTTACATGAAAGTGGACAGTACAACAAAACATGTAAGATCATCTCAACACATCTAGATTTACAGGGGCAACGTCTAGCCACATATGCTGTCTTATTGAATCTGCCATATAGAATGGTGGATGGCATGGCGTTGCATCTGGCTAAATAGAAAGCTCTGTGTAGTTGTGGCGCTTGTAGGGAGGATAAATATGCCACCATCCTACCTGCAGTGAGAGGTATCTTGAAGCTCAGAGGAGAGCAGGTTTTGTTGGCAAGACTATATAAACTCTGATGCTCAGTAACCGGCATTCTCTGTTTAATGCTAATGGGAGCATAGTCAGTAAATCCAAAAATATACCCATAGCCTTAATTTTTTCCTCAATATATGTTAGCCAGTTTGACATATTGGACTCTGAAAGCATTTGGTATATGAGGCTCCCTGTGTCAGAAATGTAGTGTAGATGTAGCCAGTATTTAAACGTCATAAGCCATGCTCTGGTTTCAACTAGATTCAGAACTGTTTTTAAGCAAAGAACTGCATATGGAACACACTTTGGCAAGCCCAAGACTTTGTGCAGGAATTTGGACTGGACACTAGTGGTGGCACTATCAAGAGCTCTGATCTATATTAAGACGCCATAGAGTAGTTGTGAAGTCACTTTGGCCTGAAAGACTTTTAAAGCAGCTGGTATGAATTGGTTACCTCTACTGTAGAAAAACTGTGTTATGGCTGAAGCACTAATATTAGCAGTGTTTATCGCATATTTGCATTGTTAAACCAAGACACATTGTATTGAAAATAGAGGCCAAGGTATCTGAAGTGCTTAACTTGTTCTATTTCTTTTCCATCAATTTTACATTTTAAATGGTTTCCAAGTTTTAGTAAAGACCAAGATTTTTGCTTTCCCATGATTCAGCGATTGCTTATTAGTTACAAAGAACTCAAGACAATGAGTCAGTAAGCGTTTTAAGCCAACTCTGGAATGGGACAGTAGTACTGTATCATCAGCATATAAAAGCAGGGGTACCTGTGTAGAGCCAAGTTTGGTGCTATGATAATCAGCTCTTGACAAGTGAGGAGCTAGATCACTGGGAAAAAGATTAAATAGAAAGGGAGCTAGCTTGCAACCCTGTTTGATTCCCATGTTAGTAGGGATTTGTGGGGTTAATTTGCCTGTTAATGAACATTTACTTTGACAAGTGTTTGAGGTGTATAGCTTTTTGATAAGCATAAGCAGTCTTTTGTCCGCATTTATTTATTTGCTTTCTAGGCTGCTCTCCCCGCTATTGCTGTTAAATTTAGTTGATTTAATTTAGCCCAAAGAAGTTCCCTGTCAATTGAGGAAAATGCTCCCTTCAGATCTAGAAAAGCCACAAATAATTTCGAGTTATTTTGAGTAACATACTTATTGATCAAATGAGATATAATGGTACAATTATCTAAGATGGTTTTCCATTTGCAAAAGCCTAACTGTTCTGGGCCCAAAACTTTCTGCTGCGACATCCAGAGAGTAAGCTTGGCTAATAATTGCCCACTGTAGAGAGTAAACTGATTGGCAGGAATAGCATGGTCACCTTTTTTATATATCAGTACCACTATTGCATTCAGCCATGCATGCATTAGGAATAAGGCCAGTTCTATTTATCATTGTAAAGAGGAATGCAAGAAGAACAGCCCACCAATCCAGATCTGATTTTAGAATTTCAGAGGGAATTATATTTGGGTCAGGTGCCTTCCCTGATTTCAATTTTTTTGATCAATTCTTTAATTTCATTAGGTGACACGGGTGACCAGTCAGGTAAGTTTCTGTGCCATCTCCATGTCTTCCATAAGTAATCCTTTCATTGTTAGAGAATGGTGAAACTCCACTGCTCCAGAAATTTTCAGGGCCTTTGAAAGGATATTATCTTCCATTCTGGGAGATATAGCTATTATACAGATTTTGGAACTTACTCATCAAAAAAGAGAACATTTTTGGAGTGAGCAAGCAGTACTAGATCAAAAAACATTCTGTGCAGCTGCACAAAGCCATAACATTGTGTGTTCCATCCTCCAATTTAGGAGGTACCGAAATGCACAAAACCCTTTGTTAAGACCGAATGAAGTTTCCTACTTCACAAAGCCCCAAGTGAGTGACTTTTGTTGGCTGCTGTCTTTGTCAGACTGTTGTTTGTAAAATGTGAGCACCTGGTCTTTCCATGGAACACAATGGTGCTCCACTGGTGTTCAGATATAAGCAGTGTATTCAAATCAGCAGAAGGTTTTCAGGGCTGGACAGTCACTACTGTAGTTCACAAACAGGCCTGAGGGTGAGACAGCCAGTAGCTGGAGCCAGGCTCAGATAGCCAGGAATCAGGTGAAAAAGCGGTTGCTACAGTGGTGGGCTGATGCCTTTCGATGTCTTAAGTATTTGACTTTTGTCTGACACCTCCTAAGGAGTTCCTCATTCATCTTCTGAAGGAAGCTTTTTAAAGGATCAGGGAAATTATGATAATCAGAAATCCCCTTGAAAATCACCTGTGGAAGTGATTAATAGGATCCAAGCCTCTGTGTGTTCTTGAATAACCAATGGAGATGTCACTTCAGGAGTAAAAGGAATCTATTTGAGATGAGCTGTCACCACGAAAAGTGGGCTAAAGGATACTGTTCTAGGACTGATGAGGAAGGCTTAGAGTGTGCATTTTGGAAGGCAGCTCCTGACCTGGCCATGCACACTGCTTAGTGCATAATGTGACCTTCAAGTTGGAAAAGCGAACTACCTAATTTCTTTTTCTTTATTTTTTTTGTGAGTTCATGTAGCTTTGGCCTCTTACCTAAAATAGGCAAGTTGTTTTGTTGGGTAGCTCTGGCCAGATTTTTAGGAAGAGTCTGGTCTATCATCCTATGTATAAGAAGGTTTTCTAGAATACCATCAACAGATGTCAGTAACACCAGAAGGGGTTAAAAAAATGAGCAGAACCAGACAATCTCCCCCCCCCCTTTCAATATTTCAAATATTTTTCTTCGGTGGTAACTTTCCTCCTTAACCTGCCTTATGGTGCATGTTATTACTTCAGGAAAATCCTTGGGGAAAGCACAGATTTCTCTTCATTTTCTAGGGACCTGAATTGGAAATCAGCTTTCCTTGCTACATACTTGAAGGTGTGCCCCCCCCATCATGATAGCTAAGCTTCCTTAGTCCTTTCAATATCAAACAACAAACATTATACTACATATGCTATTTCAAAAAAAAATGCCCACAGTGATATCTTGAAAGTTCACTTGGCTCACTTTCTATTTGCTTTTATTTAAAACTGACATTTCTGATAGCTCTGACAAACCTGTATCACTGGAGACTTCTCTGTGCAGCTCTAGGATCGAGACCTTTATGCTATATGTGTTAAGCGTACAGATAGTGCATTCAGTTCCTGTGGGAAATGCAGAATTATGGAACTTCATGCAGCAGGTGTTCTGGGGAAATGAATGATTTTGACTCATGAGTAGGAATCCTGTTTAGGGAAAACTGAACACTTCTATGTATCAATAAGCCTTGGGGGGATATATTGTCATAATGCAAAACAAGCAGATTGTATCATACAAAACTAGAAAAGCTCTCCCCCCCCCCCCCCAGTCAAATCAAGTTTATTAGTACGGTCAAACGACCTGTCAAAATAAAACATTTCCAAAGGGAATATTGATATAAAATACACAATAAATGCATAAAATTCAAGTAGATGTTCTGCCCCCCCCCCCAATTTCCTGGGCAGGTTGATCCTGGAGTTGAAAGTACCACTGACAATTATTAAGGCTTTTAAAAAAAATCTCAAGAGGAATTATTCCAGTATTTCCCCTGAAGTCCAAATCTAAAGAAATTCATTAGTATCACTATTGCTGTTATTGATATGGGAAGGACAAACGCTAAGTAAAATTGTGGCAAATGTCTATATGGATATGTGATCTATATAAATAGCAATATTTTTTGGAAATATTTAATGGTAAAGCTAGCTGGAAAATGAAATAATTAATAGATTATAATTTATTCCATTGCAGGCAGAGGAGAGGCTATGATTTAATTGTTTATTTAGAATAATTATCTACCCACTTTTCTCCCAAGCATCTCAGGACCCAAGGTGGGTTTTGTGGCTGAGTACCTGCTTTGCATGCAGAAGTTCCCTGATTCAGCTTCTGATACCTGCAATTGAAAGATCTTGAGTGAATGGTGACGGGAAAGACATTTGTTCGCTTGAAACCCTGAAGAATCTCCGCTAGTCAGAGCAGACCACATGAGGCTAGATAGAGCAGTGGTCTTGCATAATATAAGATAGCTTCATATCTGTCTACATGATGAAGTGAAATTGTAGATACTAAGGTATTTAGAAATAGTTTTTAAAACTTTGTAATACAGAAGATACGTTTTAAAGCATGAATTACCGTTATTGTTTGTGTGGCATTCAGTGATGTTTTTTAATTAAATGTGAAGGTGGTCCTCAAAGTACTTCCATCATATGTCCTCATCCTGTTATGATATGCTATGGTAGGTGCTTCCAAAAGGTGCTCATGATGGCAAATTTATACTTTTGGATTGATGGCTGCTGAGCATTGAACTAACTGCTTTCAACCCCACATTTAACTGGCACGCATCTGTATTGTACCAGGATTTTTCCCCCTCATCAGCTTCATGGGACAATATGTGTTAGGGAAATGGTGACAAGGGGGAGGACTACAAAATGCCATATCACAGCATAGCAGCCCAAGTCCAGTATTAACATTATTATATTAAATGCTGGGCGAACTGGTCACAGGTGACTAAATGTTGAAGGAAAGTAAGCCCAGAGGCTTGGTTCTTGCGAGCAAAGGGGAATTTGGAGAAGATGGGAGTCATGGCATAGTTTTATGGAGTTCCTGTGGATATAAATGTACATTTAAAGGCATTAAGCAGACATAATCATTTTCAACTGCAAGCCAAGTAGGAGACTGTTCGTTACCAGGACTGAAGTTCTCGGGTCTCTCCTGTTCTTTGCCAGCTTCAGAATTTGAATGTAGCTGCAGAAAGGTAATCACATTCATAGTTGGCTTTGATCCAGTGCACACTTGTAAGCATCAGCATAAAAATTAACTAAAAGGGGAGCAGCTGGCCAGATACACCAGTCTGGGAATCTCACTCTCGTACATGCTCTATGTATAATGATCATAACACGGAATTGTCGTCGTTACTATTCTTAAGGAATGTTGCTTTCCTCTCCCAATTACTGTTTTTTTTAAAAAAAACTTTATTAATTTTTAAACTTTGCAGCATGACACACTACATATTTACTTTAAAACAATTCTGTAAGACGTAATCCTAAATAAATGTTAACAGTTAAAAATAAAATTCTTAATGAAGAAGGACTGGAAAATAATAGATTGCAGGATAGGAAGAATACAAATTACAGGGTATTGTTATGTGCTCCTCACTTCTCTGAGATGAGAGATGGACTGAAGCAACATTTACCTGGGTTGGTTCTTTTTGGAGGACAAAACACCAGAGACTTAGGTTTTGTTTTTGTTTTTTTTGTAGTATTTGCTTTATTTATGAAAGTATAGGTAAAGCACAGGTGGAAGTAAGGAGTCATTCCTGCAGGGGAGCAGATCTTCACACATAATGCTTCCTTATTCAATCAGACCCTTGGTCTATCAAGTCCAGGGTCTCAAGCAGAGGTCTTTCAGATCACCTACTGCCTGATGCTTTTTAACTGGAGATGCCAGGGATTGAACCTGAGACCTTCTTGTCTCACCTTATCCCAAAGGGAGAAAAAAAATTCCTACACCTTCCAGATACTTCAGCCAACTAACCACAGTGTCTGTATGCATCTCTCTCTCTCTTTCCAATTCTAAATCTTTGTCTCTTCACATGCATACATGTATCTCTCCTCTCCTTTCAACTATGTAAAGCCTCTTCCAAGATATGATGGAGTTTGGAGCAGGGCTCATTTCATAGCAGGAGCTCCTTTGCATATTAGGCCACACACCCCTGATGTAGCCAATCCTCCAAGAGCTTATAGTAGCCTCTGTGAGAAGAGTTCTGTAAGCTCTTGGAGTATTAGCTACATTAGGGGTGTGTGGCCCAATATGCAAAGGACCTCCTGCTACAAAATGAGCCCTGGTTTGGAGAGAGTAATTTCCTAACACTTCAGTCCCATTGGGGAGGTATCTACAGCCATTAGAAACATTAGCATTCTTTTGTCATAGGTTTTGGCTCCTCCAAGATATGACACTGTAAGCCAAGCCTGTAGGATAGACCCATTCAGGGTAAATAGATTCCAAACCTCAAACTATGTGACCTGTAGTTTTCTTACCCACCTGGCAATCTCTGTGAAGCAGGGGAATGAGAGAACTTGGCTTACTGGTAGCATTGTAAACTCTGGCTTGGAAAATTCCTGGAAAATTGAGGGTAAAGTTTGGGGACAGAACTCAATGGGGATGTGATGTCACTCTAGGACTTCTATATCTCTGAGAGTCCATGGTATACGACCCTGTAAAGCTGCTGTTTCCTGTAACTGATCTTTGTAGTGTAGAACTCCAGCTTGCACCTTGAGATTGGTTACCCTAACTACTGGAAGCCTCTGAAACCAGTAACTATGAGGTAAATATCAACATTGCATTCTAAGCCACATTCTGCTCCCACTATGAGGTTGCATAATAGCAAGTTGCTGTTTGTCTTGCTCTCAAGTACATGGAAAACATTGAAGTCATGTAAACAGTCTGTTAGCAAGGGCTTAGTAAACAAATGAAAGTCTAAGTCCTGATTTAAATGTGACAGTGATAAGGCAAAAGCCCATGGCACTTAGCACTTGCACAACATTTAATTTAAATGGAGGCTTCTGGTTTTCAGGGCTTAGTTCCATAAACTTCCTAGGGTTTTCCATGAATCTGAGTCATTATGTCCTTGTCAGCTTGATATTCTGCTTTCCCTTTGCCTGTCAAGCATCTTAAACCTTATAAGGACCCATCAAAACCTTATCAATTCATAATAGTTCTTTAAGTGAATTTCCCCAATTTGCACTGTTTCCAAAAACAAGAGCAAAATGTTTCTTACCTTTTTGCAGAATCCCTGTCCCTATGAGCAATGCTCCCTCCAAGCTGTGGAGTTTTGTGAGCAAAAATTGTACTTTGTGAGCTACTGGCATTAAAGTTGTGAGCAATTTGTCTACTGCATAAATTAGTTGCTCTGGAGCTATCGTTCCTGAGCTAAGACAAAAATGTGTGAGTCGGAGGCTAAAAAACTGTGACTCAGCTTATAGAGGATGCTGCCCATGAGTTTAACCTTCATCCTTGTAGTGTACATGGGGATGGGGCAGGGTTCTGGCTAGCTGGTTGGATATAAATGTACTGTCATTCAGTGTTTTCCAAGTACTTGAGAGCAAGACAAATAGCAACTTGCTATTATGCAACCTCATAGCGGGAGCAGAATGTGGCTTAGAATGCAATGTTGATATTTACCTCATAGTTACTGGTTTCAGAGGCTTCCAGTAGTTAGGGCCTCAAAGAAGCTACAGGCCTGGGTGTATGCTGCCTAGATATTCTGTAACCAGATAAGTCACTTTTAAAAAGTTTCAGTTTATCATAACGAGAATAAATATTTGCATGCCATATCCCTCCAGGAGTCTTATTTTCCCTGACACACTGAATGTAGTAGCATGTCTCAAGACAAATGTATTCTTCTTGAAGATTTCAAGCTCTAGCACACTCTGTTCCAGTGTCCCCATAAGTACAGTAGTAGTGATATCTGAAAAAGATGCTAGCAGATGGTGGGAGACTGTCCTGTTTTTAGTAGGAAATACCCATGCAAATGCCTTTATTTGCCACTTTGTCTGTTCCAGGTTTGAGCCCTGGCACTTAAAACACATCCCAGAGCCAAGCCTTTGTTCAAATGCTGGCACTTCTAAAAGGAAAAGCTTTAGGATCCCTTTGCTGTAGAAAATGTTCAAGTTGAATTCCTTTGGAATAATTAGCGCCTGAGATCTGTT
This sequence comes from Lepidodactylus listeri, assembly GCA_029233225.1. NCBI lineage: Eukaryota > Metazoa > Chordata > Lepidosauria > Squamata > Gekkonidae > Lepidodactylus > Lepidodactylus listeri. The sequence goes on from JARCFY010000012.1 coordinate 57,337,221, forward strand.
GGTGAAGAGGCACGTGTTCTCCCCTTCGCCATGATTTTTGTGTTATTAAGCAGAAATCTAACTTGCTTCTGGGAGCACATTTTCATAAAAAACAGCACAAGTACATTTCAAAAACATAAAATTAAAAAATGAAGCAGCTACCGAGCCAGCTAAAACACCTCTTAAAAGGGGAACAGTGATTAAAATGTGCATTGGGAAAGATTTTTTTTATGGAGGAATCATATTGTCAGGCTACATTAAGGCAGAACTGTTCATGGAGGCACTGTACTGTGAGCAAGGCTAAGACTGTTCTTCCTCACAAATCTGCCGCTATTGGGGGGGGGTGAGACCCTGCAGCTTCTGCCATCTGGAAGAGCCTTCCTGCAGCATTCTCAGGTCACTTTTCCACCTCTTTCCCTCAGGTTTGCCTCTGACAAATGATCACTGTCAAGCAGTAGCAGGCAAGAGAGTCCATCCTCCTTTACAAATTGATGAACTGCTCCTGGATTCACACCTGATGTATCTTTTTTTAGTTCTTTCTCCTATATATTTTTTCTTATGTAGACAATCTCATATGCAAACCAGAAACCATGTGCCTTATTACATGGATACTTACACTTCACATAGGGGCATGCAGTAAATACAGACACTCCCAGCTCATGGACCAAGATTCCACAACAGTGAAATGTATTCATAAGTCTAGGCAGACCACTTTGTGTGTGTATGTTGGTGTATGGTGTGTGACGCAGAAAAGTGAATGATAGGGGCCAAGGTGGTGTTACATAAGGAATATTGGACATGCACCAGACAGATATGGGGTGCTATAAATTGCATGGAGTGGTCTTCAACAAGCCAAGGTCTCTCAGTCTAACATACTTTGTAGTGTTGGGAGGATTAAAAAAAGGAGGACAGCTTCATATGACAACGAAGGAATAGTGAGCAATGTGGAAACAAAAAAAGTCCATATTTTGTACAAAGGTAAAATTAATATTAGGCAAAAAAATTTAATAAATGTATCCATATGCTTCATTTTGGTTTTTCAGATTCACAAATTAATTAGTATATATCTATTATAGTGATGAAGGGAATAGGTTTGTGTCCACTGACTGGGCAATAATTCCAGTGTCCTCAGTAAATATGCAGGGCAGAGCTACAGGAGAATAATACATTACGAATAAATTAGGAAAAGTAACAAGTAGTACATAAACTCCCTAATGTTTTGTTCTCTTTTTCTCTAGAAGCCATGTACATGATCTATTCATTTCGGAGAATTCACAAACGAGATCTTTTTTTGCATTTTTATTTCTCTGCTGGGAAAGAAACATTCTTGAACATGTGTCTTGCAATACAAGATAAAATGCCCACCAGGTAGACTATCTATCTTCTTGCTATAGTCAAACAATACTACTTTATCAGCACAGCACAGTACCAATTCAAAACATAAAGATGTCCCTTTCAGGCATATATGACATGTGTTTCTTTTAAACCTTTGCCTACTGCATTGTCAGGCAAGCCCAGAACCATGTTTTGGTGTTCTCTCGGAAGACAGTCACTAAGGCAGACATATATCAATGTTCCATGGACACAGAAAGAGCTTTAGTCTCTTAAGCAGTGTAGGGTGCTGTCAGTGAATAAACCTAGTTTCAGAGTTTCTAGGAATCTTAGCTTTGTGCATTGATTCTTGGTAGAATGCGAGGGTGTCCATGTCTAATAATTCTAATGAAAAGGTCAAGGATCTGAAATGGACTCCAGGTTGTTCAGCACATAAGAAAAGTGTGAATACTTGTGTTGCTTCACTTAACCTGCACATTTGTGAAGTGTATACTTAAATATAATTTACAAATGTATCACCTGAAACATGAAAGATGCCATTGGGTAGCTACACTGGTTTCTGTAACAATAACCTTTTGCTCTTGTTACTGTTAATACCCATTGCCTGTGGATAAGCAGACTGACATGTGCAGTTATGGGAACATATCTATTCAAGGGCACATCAATGCTCCCTCTAAGCTGTGGAGTCTTGTGAGCAAAAATTCTAGTTTGCGAGCTGCTGGCATTAAAATTGTGAGCGAGCAATTTGGCTACTGCATAAACTAGTTTGCTCTGGAGCCATCCTTCCTGAGCTAAGACAAAAATGTGTGAGCTGAAGGCTAAAAAACTGTGAGCTAGCTCACACTAACTCAGCTTAGAGGGAACACTGGGGCACATGTGCATGATCACATGCATAGCCATTTGCATACACATCTGATCACTGCAATATCTTGCTCAGCATCCCTACATAAGCTTAGATGTCTATCAGCCTTCCCATCAAGGCAAAGGTGCACAGGGACTATACGAACCTTCTTTAATATTTCCTATTCTATACTACTCTTGAAGATAAAGGAACACTGCCCTCCTTTGCCCTTTGTAACCTTGTCATGGTAGCACATGAAGAGAGATGCACCAACTAATACCATGTTGCACATGATGGCCTTTGGATTGGGAAGCATCACTACAACAGGCTCGTATAAAGAACTGGACTTTCTTTCTCTTTGTTATCTTTGTCCTGTCTTGGGACAATAGAGACAGGGTGCTGCAGTTGTGGAATGGCCAAGGTTTTTGTTTGTATTTTTGAGATTTTCTTGAGTTAAACTATGTGGGGAACAAATTGTTGTGAGGTGAGTAGATTCAGGTGAGTAGCTGTGTTGGTCTGAAGCAGCAGAACAAAGTTATAGTCTTATACCTAGAATAAAAGTTCATTGGTCATAAAGGTGCCACAGTTCTCAAACTTTGTTCTGTGCATCATGGACAGTGTGTAGCTTTGTTCTGATTTTGGAATCTTCTGAAGCATTTTTGCTGTGCAAGCCACTTCCTGCAGTACACATATAGCTTTGGACATACAGCTGTCTGGATTCTGTAGGCTGTTCAGTATGAAGCAAGTGTGTGGGGGGTGGTAGTGGTGGTGGTGGATAGATCTGCCTTTTAGACAGAGGAGTCAACCAAACAGCTTATCCATTAAGTTCAACTCTTTGATTCTGTGATCTCTGAGATCAAAAGAGCTAGAAACTTTTTTTACAATAGAGGATTTCAGGAGGTTAATGAGAATCTGTAGCTCAACAACAGTAAGGTGTTATGTCCTCCTTTCTAGAAAGTATCAAGCTGAAATGCAGAAGATCTGAAAGGTGCTTTGTGTCCAAGATGATGTTTTGAGGAGCCTGTGGAGACAGCACTTGTCAGTAGCCTTATTGTGAAGAAAAACAGTTTCCATTTCCTATTGTACAGTTTGTGTATGGGCCAAGAGCTATGCCTGTACTGATTCAGTGCACTACTTCCTCTGTCATAAAACTTTTGAATATACCTAACTATTTAAGTGCTAAATAGCATATGATGTTATTGGTGCAAGTTCCGGGATCATCTCCCCTTGCTTTCTAGATGATTAGAAACCAGAAGATCAGGCCTTCTCCTCAATAAAAGGCCTTTTAATATATTGCATAGTTGGAGGTTGCATTAGCAATTTGGATTCTAGGAGGACAATTTGAAATGGGAGTAATGGTGAAATGAAGCCCAGATATACCTCTTTTGATCCCCCAAACACAATTAAGTCTGCTGGCTTTTTTTATCTGCTTCTCCCTAGTACAGCTTCAACACTAGATTGATATTATTTCCTGGAATGAAAGTCATTTCATTCCAGGAAGAGAATAATAATGATGCTGTGAAAAATGAATCTGGCTTCTTGAAGAGAGAGAGAGAGGGAGAGTTAGGTTTCACATTTGCTGTTCCGTTAATGTCCGACAATTTCTCCAATATCAGTGACTTCCTCTCTTAGTTATAGATTGACTTCCTTAGCTTCGTTGTTCTGACATGGTGTTAGGGTGAATTTGGGGCTGATGCAGCAAAAGTTTGTTACAACATTTTTTTTAACAACCTTTTTTTTTTAGTAAAGTGGAATAAAAAGCCCATCTAGTGAATTAAAAAGCGTACTTTTATTTGACTTTCAAGGATATAGTCCTTATGATGAATATTTCAGATATGAATAGCATTTGAAGTTGTTCATTATTCTGAGTTAGAGTCAAGGCCCACACAATTAGAAGTTAGCCTTTCTATTGGCTTTGAGAGAAGCTGGAGCAACAAGAAGCCTCCCCCCCCCGCCAATAATCATCATAATAACCTGACTTTATTAGAATGCTATTTCACCACCTCTATATTATTCTCTCCTCCTCCCCACATTGCTACATTGTGAGGTCAGTTCTAACTGCTTTGTGTCTACCAGAAAAGCCTGTTGAAAAGCTTTAAGGCCCTAGTCATAGCAAAAGGCACAGATCCAACAGAAAGAGTAGAACTGTACTTGATCTCCTCAGACTAACCAAAGTAGAATAGGCTGCCCTATTGTCTGGCCATCAGGTTGTTAATCGAGGACTTTCAGTGGTGTCTTTAGTCAAAGTGGACCTGTCTCATTAATATTTCCCAAAGGAAGGTTGTTCTACCTTGGACTGGCTTTTACAGTGATCCAATTTAAACTATTTGAATTGTCCACCAAACTACCACATTACACATCAGGCCAAGATGCCCTCCAGTACATCCAGACTTTGACCCAGAGGAAGAGCCTAGAAGGCTTCCTTCTTTTACCTTATTAGTGGAACTTTCCCCCAAGACCTTGGAACATTCCTTTTGGAACACTCTCCCATTTCGCCCACTCCTTCTTTCCAAGCTTAGAAAAGAAAAACCTCTTGTTTGGGACACTGTTGCTTGACCTGCAGCTTGACACAGTATTTGACCTTAATATTGCTTGACTATAGCATGGACTTTTGCCTGCCCACTTTGCCTCTGTCTTGTGAGCTGCTATGGCCCTGTCTGAAATAATGAGATGTAGATTTGCTACTTTAAAAAAAATGTTTTGCTGCTTGTATGCTTGGAACTGCGACTTGGAGCCCTTTGTGGACCTTCAGCGGGTAGGTAGTTGTAGACTCCTTGTTCCCATCTTACTCTGGGCTCTTAAGTGAAGAGAAGTACATTCTGTTCAGACATCTGGAGAGATTGGCTCTTTTGAGTGAGTTTCTGGTTATTGGTGTTGTTACTGAATGCTTGATATTATTTTGACTGATACTGCAGCCCAGATGTTTGTAGTGTTTCCCTTAATGATCTTTAGTTCTGTTTCCATTCTATCTTTAGTTCTGTTTCCATTCTATCTTGATGTCAGTGTTATTGAGGTGCTTTGTTACTTGCCAAGCTTGTAGTGCTGCTTTGCCACTTAGTCTGAGGTCCCATACTACTGTTATGAGGATCACAAACTAAATTTGAGGGCATCTTTAACCTGGAGAATGTAACCCAGGTGGAGAATGTAAACCAGGAGCTCAATTTAGTTACAAAATGAGAGGCAACTTCCTTCTGTGTAGGCTACATTAATGTGGTTTTGGGACCCACATCAGAAAGAGGACCAGGTTTATACTGACAAGAAGTCACCTATTGGATCAGGCCAAAGGTCCCTCTAGTTCCGCATCCTGTTACCCACAGTGGGCAGCCAGTCCAAAAGCAGGACAGGATGGAAATAGTCTTCCTGTGGTTTTGAGCCCCAGGAAGTGGTATTCGGTGGCATCTGAACACAGAGTTCAATTTAGCCATTTAGATAGCAGCAGATTCCATATATGCAAAGGCATATGGAAATGATAACCTGGATTATGGCAAGGCAGAGAAGGAGTGGACAGTCTAAATGCCAGACTCTGTAATCTAGAGAGTTTCCTGTTTAGTTAACACAGGTGTAGAATGATTTTACTATATTCTGGGATTTCTGTATGCCTTAAGTTGCTATGCTGTTTTGAGTCTATTTTGATTACAATTCTAAGACTTTAGGCCTGAATTTAGTTAATAGAATGTCCTAGTAGTTAAATCTGTGAGACTACATCTGTGTGAATATTAGGGTTGCCAGCCTCCAGGTGGGGCCTGGGGATCCCCCGCTTTTACAACTGATCTCCATCTGAGAGAGATCAGCTCCCCTGGAGAAAATGGCTGCTAAAAAGGGTGGACTCTATGGCATTGTGCCATGCTGAGGGTTCTCTCCTCCCCAAACCCCACCCTCTCCTGGATCCACCCCCAAAGTCTCCAGGTATTTCCCAACCCAGACTTGGCAACCCTAGTGAATATGTGTAAGATAGGAATGTGAGATACCTAGTTGGGTGGTTTATAGGGGTTGAAAAGTTCTTGTAATTGGTCTAATTAAAGCACTTTGTATAACGTAATATATAATGTGCTACATCACTAATGTACTGAAGTCAGATTTTGTAGGAAGTAATATATTTTGAAATACATATTGGATGTGATTACATACAATTCATTACATGTGATTAGAGCCAAATTCATATTCATTTTGGGATACCTGCCTGTAAGAGAAGTTACCATCTTCCATGCCATTGCAATAAACAGTCACTCAGATTTAGGGGTATATCCTGGAAGGAATATTGTTTTAACTCCATATTATAATACAGGAAAAGGAATGTGTATCAGTTTTAAGAATTATTGAAAATGTCTTATTTCAAAGACTCATCAGGTTCCATTTCTGTCCCATTAAGATTGCATTGGATGGCTGCCCATTGTTTTACATGTGTGAAAAATAGTAGATTTTCCCTAGTGGATGTTTTTCACCAAATGGTATCAAAATAAAAGGGAACCTAGTCCACCCTGTCTTTTAAAGAACTGCCATGTTTCAAGTGAATTGGGCAACGGGGTCCAATTTTACAGCCCCTTGAATACTGTGCACCTGGCCATCCTGTCTACATAGTAGAAGACACAAAAATGGCCTCCAGTTTTTTAGATCAGTGTTTCTTTAACAAATTTAATAACTGTGAGTTCTGTCTACTGAGGAGCCCACTCGCCCGACCCATTGCATTGTGGATGAAAGGGAGCCCACCTATCCAAACCTAAGCCTATGCAATGAAAAATGCAATTTTGCCCCAAATCATTAATTACTCTGCAAAAAGTTGGGAAACAGGCAACCTGCTAACTGAAGGCAACCAGAAAAGCCAACAAAGAAAACAGAATAACCATAATGAAAAACAAGAAACAAACTCATCAGAAGAACAAAAAGGAGAGGCAGAAGAACAAAGGAAACCAAATTTTAAACAGCACAGAACCCAAAATAACAATGAAAATAATGTGTGTTAAGTGCTATCATGTCTCTTCCAACTTATGGTGACCCTATGAATTAGCGTTCTCCAAAACGTCCTATTGTTAGCAGCCATTCTTAGGTCTTGCAAAACTGCGGGCTATGGTTTCTTTTATTGAGTCAATCCATCTCATGTTGGGCCTTCCTCTTTTCCTGCTGCCTGCAACTTTTTCTAGAATCATTGTTTTTTCCAGTGACCCTTGTCTTCTCATAATGTCACAAAGTACGATAGCCTCAGTTTAGCCAATTTAGCTTCTAGAGAGAGTTCAGGTTTGATTTGGTCTAGAACCCATTTATTTGTCTTTTTGGTGGTCTGTAAAACTCTCTTCCAACACCACATTTTTAAGGAATCTACTTTCTTCTGGTCAGCTTTCTTCACTATCCGGCTTTCACACCTGTACATAGTAATGGGGAATAGTATGGCATGAATTAACTTGATCTTGGTCATCAGTGACACATCCTTTTGCTTCAGGATCTTTTCTAGCTCCTTCTCAGTGGCCTTTCACGGTTTCAGTCTCCTGATTTCTTGGGTGCAGTCTCCCTTTCAGCTGATGATGGAGCCAAGGAATAGAAAATCTTGAACAATTTCAATTTCTTCGTCATAAGCCGTAAAGTTGTGTAATTCCCCGGTAACCAGTACTTTTGTCTTCTTGATGTTTAGTTGTAATCCTACTTCAATGCTTTCTGCTTTAACCAGAAATAATACATCACCCAAATGTGCTCCCCTCACTAATCCTCCTCGCATAGGAAAAGGTCAGAGGAAAGGCTAGGTAGTAGTAATAATAAAAGAATCAGACCAGTCTGTCAAGAAGTGCCATTCGGGTACAGTCTGTCCAGCTGGAAATGACATTCTCCAACCAAGGCATCTCTCCAAAGATGCAAGCAAGCACAGCACAAATGTAGCGCAAAATTGCCAATGCTACGGACAGCCAAAGTTTAAATTTTCCCTCCCCTCCACGAATGACTTTGTGATTGGCAACTTGCCTGATCAGTTCCAAGACTAAGATTGCTTGAGAGAAGAGTCACCTCTCAAGAGCAAAGCACAAAAGGTCCTCCTGTGCTATTATCCTGTTTCTGTTGTTTGCTTTATTTATTTGTTAGTAATTTGTTGAAGTCCTTCTTTTACACCTTGCAGCTGGACAAATTTCTCCATCCTACATGGAGGGCTTTATTTTGATTCCCCTTAGTTAAATCTGCCATTTACGAAAGTGGTTAGCATTTTCATAGATTACTTTATATCTGAGAGGAATGTTGTTAATACCTCATTAAAAGGTTCATAATAGTGAAACATACCTAGAAATCATGGAGTTATGTACCATGATAATGAGAATAAAATTTGGGAGAGAAATGTTACGCCTGTCAGAAATTGAGTTGTCATGTGTCACTGTCCTTTAAACAGTTCAGACAAAGAATGTGTAGCCTCCCCCCCCCCCCCCGCGTTTGCTTTGCTTTAAAGATTTTGTTAAAATTCTCAGTACACCAATTGTGGCCAGTTGTTCCATCTGCAGGTTCCTGCAGAGTGTCAAACTTTAACACACAATAGAGCCACTTTATCCTGAACCTTTGCAAACACCTCAAAAGTGCTAAGCTTGAATTGAGATGAGTTTTTTAAAAAAATTCTCAGCATTAACAGTTTGCACAGAAAAAAATTGAATGAATACCCTTTAGTTATTGCCTTCTCTTTCATTCTTGTGTAGCTCCCATTGCAAGTGAAATCCCCCTTCCCTTTTTGCATTTTGAATTTTACTCTTAAGAAATGTGTGAAACTTTAATTCTGTTATCTAAGTCCACTAACAGCAAAATTCACACCACAATTGCTTTAGCTATTTGTGAAATGATTAATACAGCATTTACTTAAATGTAAGACTGGTTTTTCCATAGATATGCCAGAGAGAGAGAGAGAGAGAGAGAGAGAGAGAGAATCATCTTACATTTGCTTACAAGTTACAGTTACAGTCACACATACACACACAAGCCCTAGCTTATTGGCACTATCCTGCTCTCCCATTGGTTGTGCTGTGCACTCCATCAGCCTTTGGCCCATCAACTGCCACTCAAGAGTAATTGCTTGCCATTGGCTGGGCATTGGGTCCACTCCTCTCCCCCACCCACTGCTGGTTTGGCTACTCGTCCCTCTCTGAATAAACTGCCAAAATGGCTGTTGTTCATGACAAGGACACTTCCACTGCCACTGTTTCGCTTCTCCGTGTCTGGCTGGCTAGTGAAACAGCTGTTCGCTGCTCAGGAAGAGACTTCTGCTACTGCTGCTTCTGCTAGTTGGCTTCTCTACGGCTGGTTGGCTACTGAGGTGAGCCATCAGCTGTCAAACCATTCTCTTCTCCTCCTGTTATGGGGCTCACTTTCCCCTCAGTGGCTATTGCTAGGCAACCAAGCTTGGTTCTGTCAGTAAAAAGGCAGGGGCTGGAGGCCCTTTCCAGGCCTACTTTGGCCTTTGTGGGGAACTCACTGGGGTCAGTCCTGACTAGGGTTGCCAGCTCCAGGGTGGGAAATTCTTTGATATTTTGTGATGGAGTCTACAGAAGCCAGAGTTTGGAGAGGGGAGAGGCATCAGCTGAATAGGATGCCATAGAGTCCACCCTCCAAAGCAGTTATTTTCTCCAGGGGGAGAGAGATCTGTTGTCTGGAGTTCAGTTGTGATACTTGGCGATCTTCAGGCTCCACTTGGAGATTGGCTATTTTAGGCCTGGCAGCGCCCTCTGGGTGACTTAATGCCACCTGACTAGCATGACTTAACTAGGCCTGGCTGCTTGCTCCTGATCACCATCAGCAGCCTCCCTAGGACAGCCAGTGTGGCGTAGCACTTAGCGCTTCAGGGCAGGCTCTGCAAGGTCTAGGTTCTTGCTGTGGAAGCTGAGTGGGTGATTTCAGACCAGTGACAGACTTTCAACCTAACCTACTTCACAGTATTGTTGTGCAGATCAAAAGGGGGACGGAGAGAATGTTGTAAGCTGCTTTGGTCCCCACTGCAGATAATGACTGTACTTTTCTTCCTGGGGAATCATTGTTGCCAATCTTCAGGTGAGGGCTGAAGATCACTCAGAATTACAACTGCTCTCCAGATGACAGAGATAAGTTCCACTTGAGAAAATGGTGGACTCTGTCATTATACCCTGCTGAAGTGGCCCCCCATGAGCTCTTCAGAGCAGGGTCTACCAGACCCAGGTCCTTACAGTGGAAGGTGGCTGGGTGATTTTGGAGCACTCACAGATTTTCAGCCTAACCAACCTCACAGGGTTGTTGTGCAAATTGAAAGGGGAAGAGGAGAATGCTGTAAGCTGCTTTGGTCCCCACTGTGGAGAAAGACTGTACTCTTCCTAGGTAGAGGCTGCAGGTAGTGGGGAGGAGATGGAAAGCTGAAGTCAGAGGGACAGATAAAGGTAGGTTGATGAGTGGCTGGAATGGAGATAGGATTGCCACCTCCAGGTTGGGAAATTCCTAGAGATTTGAGGGGTGGAGCCTGGAGAGGGTGGGGTTTGAGGAGGAGTGGGACCTCAGACAGGTACAATGCCTCCAAAACAGCAATTTCCTCCTGGGAACCATTGTTGCCAATCTCCAGGTGTGGGCTGGAGATTACTCAGAAGTACAACTGCTCTTCAGATGACAGAGATCAGTTACCTTGGAGAAAATGGTGGACTTGGAGAAATATTGGTGTCATTATACCTTGGCTGAGGTTGCCACAGCAAACTGGTGCTGAATGCCCAAAGCCGGGGCACCCGCCCAAAGCCTCTTTCAAGAGCCCGTTGTATTTATTTCCTCAGCAGGTCTTATTCCTAATCCAATAATATTTTCTTCATATATAATGTTTTTAAGAGGGTATTCTTACATTCAGGGTTGTTTTACTTTCAAATCAATCAAAATAGCATTGCCACAGAACAGGTCTTCTGATTTGAGCTTCTTAAATGTTGCATCCCATTAAGTTTTTCTTTCCCTGCCACCCCAGCATACATTTATTGCTTTTTAAATTGTTACCCAAACTGTCTGTCTCCCTTCCCCCTGTTCCTCAGTCTTGGCTAATATCGTAAGGACTGTATGGAACAGAACCTTGGCATAGGAAGGACATTGAAAACCATTTCATTAAGCTGTTGAAATCTATATTATACACTACACAATATCCCTAAATCTTTTGCTTTATTTTACTGCCTCTGAAAGTTGTTTTTTTGTCCTGGTCTTCTCTGCGGGAGAGAAGTCTTTTAATTTCTGCCTGAAAACAATTATAGCCAATCAAGAAAAACAATGTTTATGTTGCATGCTCATGAAATGAATAGTGAACTGGCTGGAGGGGGAAAAGGCAAGTAAATTATAGGGTTGTAATGCAGCTTCATAGTGAAATCTGAAAACAGAGAGGGTACAGTCAGGTACATAGTACCAGTAAAATATTAGGAGGTTAGAGAATAGGATTACCAGCCCCCAGGTCTGGGCAGGGGTCCCCTGCATCTGGGGGTGTCAGTCTGCCCCCAGCCAGCTGGCTGGTGGGAGTAAGCCTTGCCCCCAAGCCCTGCCCCCAAGAGCCAATACCCAGCTGGCCACCCCCTCCCTCCACTCCTGCCTGATTTAAAGGACTTCAGCTGATTGGCAGGGACCACGTGGCTCACTGACCAGCTGGAGGTCCCTTTAAATCTAGTAGGAGGGAGGTAGAGGAGAGGTTGTGGGCCATATGCTCGGCTTGCAAAAAGACCCTTTAAAGGGTCTTTTTCTGAGTGGGGTGGGGGCTGCAACATGTGGGGCTGGGGAAAATTAGGGGTGGTCCACAATGAGCAAATTACTCCTATTTTTTATTAGCTGCATTGGCTTCCTGTTAGCGTCTAGATCAGGTTCAAAAATATTGGTGATGATTTTCAAAGCTCTACCCTTCTTCATTCCCTCAATACTGGTGACAGTCTTTAAAGCTCTACACCTCTTCATTCCCTCAGCACTGCAAAGGAGGCAAAGTAACATGTCCACTCTCTTCTAGAAGTGGGAATGGTAAGCCACTGGAGCCCTGCCTTCTTTATGATAGTCCGAACACTGTGAAGTACTCGACTAATAGAAGCACAGGTAAATCCTCTGCTTGCTTTGCTGCATCTAGTCAATGGTAGGCTTTTTTGGTAGCTGTTTAAAGGTCACTAATGCCTGTTTTGGAAGACTGGTTATGCCAGCCTGAAGTTGTGGAACAACTTACTTTTCCTTTGCTCACATTTACATTAATTATCATTTTTTGCTTTAGAGAAACTGAGTTCATTTTGATACCATTTTTAATTCTAGCTTTAGGCTTTGAAGTATTTTAAAATGGTTTGTTTTTATTATAGTTGTACACAGCTTTGGGTGCCATCACAATGACAGAGAATGTGCTGTATCCATCAAAAATGAAAGAAAATGTCTATGTAGCAGTTTCTTATAATGCAGAACCCAGTATATCTACAGATTTTGCTGCAGTGACTGAGCAGTGAGTCCTGTAAGCAGAATGACTTTTAAAAATTGCTGTGTTCATGGAAATTAGTTCCATGGACAGCTGCATGTGGTATCTTTCATTTGACTGTAAGCATGTACACAATGAAGGACAGGCAATCTGCCTTGGAGGTAATTTTTGTCTGTGTGAAGGTGTCCTCTATGTGGACTGAAAGCAAGAAAGGATAGTGAGGGCCAGTGTGGTGTAATGGTTTGAATGTCAAACTGAGTATTGGGAGACCAAGGTTGAAATCTTCTTATTGAAAGACCTTCCGTTTTATTGGGAGACCTTGAGCCAGTCAGCCTAGCCTACCTCACAGCTTGGTGTTGGGAAGATAAAAAAATGTAGGAAAGGGGAACTATGCATGCTGCCCTGAACTTCTTGGAAGAAGGGTGGGGTAAAATATCCCAATCATAACCAGTCTTTATTGTATTAGCAAAGAAAAGCCCTACCAACAATACAGAATAAAGTGGAGATGCCACCAAGATAAAATTAAAAGAGAAAAACATAATAAAAGAATTTTAAAGTTAAACATTTCCCATTTAGTATTAAAAGACAAATACAAAATCATCATTAAAATTGTATATCTAAAGGTAAGAGAGAAAGACCTTACAATCCAGAGATGAATAGAAGATAGCAAATAACAATTGATCCAGAGTGAAGCAGTCACAGATCAAACATACTATGGTCAGCATGCCCCATTATATTTTTATTCTTCATAATGGCAGCAGCAAATCTTGCCATTTGGAGAGTAATGAATTTGTCCCTATCTGTCAGTAATATAACTAATTTCTCCTGATCTGACCTTCCTGGGAAACAGGATATTATGGTCCACAAAAATCTATTACGTTTAACCTCATATTAGGTAGAAGGAATGGTCCAATTATTCACACTTCTGAACCCTTACCTTCAGACTAATTTTTCTTTTTATTGTAGGTGGCCCACCCAGCCATTTGATGAATACAGTTGCCTATCACAGCTGTGCATATTTCCTTGCAAGAAGGCACAGAGTAGGAACAGACATAAGTGAGCAATGTTAGATTCTGTCACTTGAGTGTCAGGTTGTCTGCTTGGCAGGTCAGGAAGCATTTAATTCTGTCAGTGATGATACAGAATGAATTGTATTTTAAACCAGCTTTAGTATTTTTTATTTTCTACGACCTTTTGCATATTGAAAGTGTGCTGCTGTTTGTGGAACAGCAAAGGGAACCGTCTCTGCTTGGTTCCGCAGAGGGAGTTGACGGGCCTGTGAAGGATTTGCTCTCAGAACTGCAATTGTAAGCCTAGCTCAAAAAACCAGATGCAGTTAATCCTCAGAGATATTTTGGAACAAATTACTGTGATGTCAGTTTAGAGTCTTGGGTTTGTCTTCTGCTTAAGAACTATTGTTAAGATATCCTTGGTTTAAAATGAACAAAACTGCACTGATCCGTTCAGTATCTACCTAGCAAGTTTTAAAAGGTTCAGTAAAAAGGGGACATGATAAATTAAAAACGACAACAACCAGACCTCATTTTTACTTCCATTTTTTAAGCTGCTGAAAAACTGGAGAGGCTAAGCCAAGATGGTTGCTGCTTTAGTTATCTATATGTTATTTAATGTCTAACTCATTACAGCTTTCATTAAAATCTTATCTTTTGATTTACAAACTCTTCAGCTCAGCCCTTTAAAATAATTTAAATATATTTTGCTCTGCCAAACACTAAGACATTAGAGCTTGGATGTGTAATGGTAACTTAATAAGCTTGGCCATATTTGTCTTTTCAGAATTGTTCTTCATATGAAAAGCTGTCGGATAGATCGGCTATATAATTCTTCTTCACATGAAATAATATGATAAAGATCTCGGTATCAAATTGAATGCTTTACTGGAACTAGCATTTGGAATCTTTCATGCATGGTTTGGAATCGTTTTACAATAAAAGTATTGTTTGGTGACAAACATACTCATTTCCTAACATCCATCAATTATACTTTAATGGTATATATTATACTTCTAGCCATTGGTTTCTATCTCAGCTGTAATCCACTGGAAAATAGAGTGTGCTTTCCAGTTACTCCTGACATTGTTAGAACGGGTAAATGTTCAAATTATGCTATCAGTGCCGCAGCTGTTTTTCTTTCTGTCCCTTGTGCAAAGGCCCAACTTTCTCCAATTTATATGGTACAGAGACAGCAAAGAAGTGTGTGTGTGTGTGTGTGTGTGTGTGTGATGCAAATCAGATTCTGCATAAATGACATAGGCTATTGTGTTATGAGAGCCTACTTTCTCATTTGTTGTGATTATTTCTCTTAATGGAATTGTTTCGGCCTCAGTTCACCATCAAACAAGAAGCACATCTCTGCAGTGTGGAAGTCAAGTGGAGGTCATAGATTTTGGCTCTACTTGTCACGTGAATCCATTGGAAGGATACACAATTTGGCCAGCGGATAATTTTCAGCTAATTTCATTATTATGCAGTAAAGAATCATATACAATGAATCACGCTAGTTTGCAAATACAGTCATTTGATTTTTGGCAGATCTTAATTCTTTAAGCAGCTGGAGAAAACAACTAACTGAATCTTACCACTTAATAAAGCTAAGTTAAAGAACTGTGGGTGCAGGTTTTACCCATTTCATCTTGCTCCAGGTCCGCTTCTCCTAATTTCAACTCTGCTTTGCCATTTTTTAAATTGGCAGAGCTTTTGCAATGTGGTATGAGAACTTACGTTAAGAGAGGGAAGGCAAAAATCTCTCTGGTCCTATGCATGGTGTTTCAAGCAAATTCCTTGAATTTTACTGCCTAACGTGACCATTGCCTGGTTATCTTTTTTTGACAGACAGCTCTGGCTCCACACTGCTCTCCAGTTCTGACCTTTGTTTTTGACCTTGAGCCATTTCCAAGTTTCACAGCAAAATTTGTTCTTAGTACAAAAAAGTTACATGTTACAAATTTCTTCACTGGAGTAGCTTCCTATATTGCACCTTGAAGGGAGCAATTTGTAACTTAAAGTCTGACTTTAATATTTTGCTTGAAATTCCCTACAAAGTCAGTAAAATAAAAGGAACCTTCCCCCTAATTTTGCACAGTGCTTCCCCAAATCAGCTTGTCTTCTTCTGTAATGTGGCCAACTGAGACTTGTCCAAAGCCGCCATGTCCTAATGCGACCAGATTATACCATGCTCTTCATAATCAAAGAAAGCAGCACATAAAATTATGTGATGAACAGAAATGCAGAAGAATTTTTCTGCACTTCCAAGTGAGTGATCATTAACTAATGATGTAACTGTAATAATAGTTGTAACTGACTAACTTGTAGTCTGTCTGAATATTATATGGATTGAAACGGTAGACTCTTGGACCACTTCAGACTCTGTGAGTGGGTGTCCTATTTATTATTGTAAGCTCCTTCTGAAGGAAACACTTAAAGTATGTTCTCACCTGACAAGCTTGTTTGCTACACTCATAGAGCATTTGTAATGTATGTACGTATGACTCCTATGTGCAGTCTGAAATGGGATGGGCTGCGATCAGACTGGCAGCTTGGCTTGGTCTGGCCATGCCTCTAATTGCTCTGTTTGTTTTTTTTTAATATGGTCATGATCAGACATTGCACTCATCCCCAGGGCCACTGGCAGCTCCTCTGCGGCATCAAGCCCGCTGCCACCTCCTCCTTGCTGGCCTCCCACTCCTGCCATACGTGTCTGCCTCACCTTTCTTCACTATCCTGCCCATCCCGCCACCAGACCTGACCAAGAATGGCCATTTTGCTTACCAGGTCCCATTTGGCCTAGTGTGAGCCTCACTGCCAGCAGCTGCGCCTCCCTGTCTGCTGTCCTGCCTGTTCTGGCCTGCTCACTCCTGGACTCACATAAGTGGTTTTAAATGAGCCTTGGGCTCATAACCGCTTATGCACTCATCACTAAAGGCTAAAAAAGAAATGGCAGCAAAACAGGAGGTGAAAGATTGGACAGCCCCAAAAACTTTACCCTGCAAGAGTGTGATCAGACACCTGGAGAAGCGCTGTGAAACCAGTGGAATCCCTAAATACCAGACTTTCTGCGGTGTCAGGTAAGTCGGAGGTGAGCATAGGAGGCTGATGGCTGCAGGACAGGAGCCAGATGTTGCTGTCTGATCGAGCACTCTAAATCCATTCTGGAGGAGCAACAACAACAGATCAAAGAGCTTGTCTGATTGCACCCTTAGTCTAGAATCCCACCATCTCAGTTTATAAGTAGGGGCCATGGCTCATTGGTGGAGCATCTGCTTGGCATGCAGAAGGTCCTGGGTTCAGTCCCCTGTACCTCCAGTTTAAAAAAGGGCCAGGCAGTAGGTGACATGAAAGACCTTCACCTGAAACCCTGGAGAGCTGCTGCCAGTCTGAGTAGACAGTACTGACCTTGATGGACCAATGTTCTGATTCAGTTCAAGGCAGCGTCATGTATCCATGCATACCCCTTTGTCATGCATAATGTGCAGAATATTATATTTGGATCACTGAGCTCGTCAGTCATGAGTCTTGTACAAAGTAGTATTCCCCCCCCCTTCAGTTGGTATTCCTCTGCTTCCAGCTGATGTAATAGTGGTGCTTGGAATTTTATTTATTTAGTGCATTTTTATTCTTCCTTTCTTCCAAGGAGCTTAGGGAGGCATACATAGTTCCCCCCTCTCCACCTCAATTTTCTACTTGCAGTAATGCTATGAGGTTGGGTTAGGCTGTCAGAAAGAGTGACTGGGGATTTAAACCTGGGTCTCTTATATCCTAGCCTGGCACTCTAACCACTGCATCAGATTGGCTTGTTTTGGTATGGTGTTGACTTGATATGGGTAGTCTGTTTACCTCTTGTATTACAATGCTATTCCAGCTAGGTGAAGGTTATGTGTGGGAACTGTTCAAATTAAATAGGCCCCATTTCTATAACTCTAATTTGAATTGTATTTATTTGATGCAGTAGGTTTTCATTGGATATCAGATTTTTCCATGATGGAGAGAACATTTCTCTGCACAGTTCATAGTTTTGCCAGCACTGCAAATGCAGGAAGGACTTCCATGCTGAACCAAGCTTTTGTTGAATATGCCAAGTTTTCTGTTCTCCCCAAAACTAAATTGATAGACTGGGCTGAGATTCCTGAGAAATAATATATGTTGCCATCACCATTGGTAAATATACTTTTTAAACATTAAAATGCCTCATTTATTAAAACTGTCTTGTCCTGAACAAACTAACTGTTCAGTGATGCATAGACCTAATTGCCTTTCTCATCTGGTTTCTGTGTCCTGTAATGTTTACCTTTCTTATGCTCTCAGCAGGACCACATAATAAAGAAGAGTAACACACAGCAATCAGTTTTAATCAGTTGCATGCCAGGTAGAGATGGCTAAATAAATAAAACTCAAAAATTCTTGTGAGAGTTAAGCAATATTCCTGACTTGTAGGCAGAAAACAGGCCCAGTCCTGTTTTTCAGTTTTCAGTTGAATTACAATTTCTATTACATGGAGATGAGCAAAGCATGTAAGCATTCCAGATTGGGGGGGGGGGGGGGGGGGAAGAGAAAATCAGCATCCAGATGTCATAGCTGACTGTCACAATGGCCTGACAACTATTCACGCAGTGGGAATCAATGGAGGATTTCCTCTGGTCTGACAACAATTAATTCTTCTTTGCAACCCATGCTTTCTTTCCACTCTCAACACTAAAAAGGGCTATATGCAAAACACACAGTGATCATGAGGTAATGGTGTATTGCTAAAATCTTCTTTTGTTCTGAGGTTTGAAATGAGAACTGACTGGACCAGAAAAGAACTGCCTCCTTCTGAGGGACCTCTTGAATATTGGGTAGAAATATCGGGTAGAAATATTGGGTGACAGCTCTGGGTTAGGAGGAAGTACCTGGAGATTTTGTAGGTGAGGCCTGGGGAAAGTGCGGTTTGAGGGGAGGAGCTTCAGTGGGGGTATAATGCCACAGATTCCAGCTTCTGAAGCTTCCTTCATGGGAACTAATCTCTGTAGACTGGAGATCAAATGTAATTCCAGGAGATCTCCAGCCACCATCTAGAGGTTGGCAGCCCTGGGCAGAACAGAAGCACACTTTTGTCACTCTTTTGTCAAGCCCAGTGACTGTTGTAGGAAAGGTGAGCCATCTCCAAGGAGGCAAGATGTCTGGCATCTTGTGGATGTTTTAGGTAGTGACCTTCCCCCCCCCCCTTATTTTGTAGTCTCACTCTTTAGATTTCCATGTTAGTTTATTTATGTGTGTTTGTGTAAAATAAAGCTTTTTTTACATTTTGTTTTATGAGTGACTTTCAGAATGAATTCAGCCGTATTCTGGCCACAGTTAGTACTTTCTAACAAATGAAGGGAGGAGAAAGAGGGGAAGTGGAATCCTTTCCCTTATCTCACATCCACGTATGATCCGTGGCCTAGGGCAGAATTACAGGTTGGCCTAGAACAGTTTAATTAATCTCTAGGTGATTGCAAATAGCCATGAAGACTTATCTGGGGTCCAAGAGACTGGGGTGCTCATGACAGTTAGTGATGTCAGTGTCTATTTTTAATGGTGGGGATTCAAGGGACCATGTATTGTTTCCTGAGTATATGGCAGTACTTTTCACATGCCCCCTTTCCACCATTTCCTCCAGGGACAGTGGGAAGGAGAGAAAAGTTGCATCATGGTCGCATAACATGTGCGTGTAGAACTGCCTTTCATGTTCACATGGAGATCTTTGGATGTGGCCAATGTATCTTTATAGGAGTAATGTGAATCATTTTCTAAGTGGCTCAGGGCCAAGAGCTGTAAAAAAAAACATAAAAAGGAAAAAAGATCTAAAATATGCATGTAGGGTTGCCATGTGGCTGATGAAAACTAGCATGTTAGTGGTGTATGGGATTTCTGTGTGGAATTCTTTCCCCTTAACCTTTTATTTTTGTTTTACAGATTGAGGCTTCATGATTGTAAATAGCCAATATTAAGTTTGCCATACTTAAAAATAGTTATGCCAGTCAGGGCTTGAGAAATCCTGCGTGTCAGGTCACCATGGTGCCTGGAAATTTCATTGTGTTATAGTGTCTTGCAGCAATCCTCAGTGAAAGTACAAAGCTTATTTATAATGTCACTTCAGAATGTTTTGGTGTACAATGAAGAAATGCATTTGTGTGAAGTTTTTGTCATTGCTTGTTTGTATATTAGCTTTATACCATAGAGTGGTGCTAAATTAATTATATTCTTAACCAGTTGTTTCCTGTACTGGTGCCAATATTCAATTAAATGCAGCTTTTTCAAGCAATAATGAAATTATGAGAAATTGGGGAGAATTTAGGTTAGAGTGAGAAGTTGCGTCATATTTATACAGTGTGACATTTTTATCATAGCTTTAAAAATATGAGAAATTGTTGAAAAATGTAGGATTAAGTATTGTGATTATAAGAATTTTGAAGGCTAAAAATTGAATTTGGCTTCTAAATTAGGGGATTGCTTGCTAAAGAAAATTGAGGCTTGATGAAAATTAATAATGGCTGAATTCCCTCTTTTACTTGTGTCCAGAGCTCTCAGAGACTATAGTCAAATGCTTTTAAATGCTGCTCCAGTGGTGGTACTCCAGGAGTGCTTTTTGTGAGCAGTGAAAACTTTTAAATGAACCAGCCATGTAGGTAGAGTCTGATTGGACTAGACTTTGCTATACAATTGGCACCTCTTCTTCTTCCATGTGTGCTTGCATGATTGTCCCCTAGTCAAATGGCTGGGGTCATTAAACTTTAGCCAAGCTAGGTAGGAACCAATTTTTTTTGTGAGGACCTCCCATGTAGCTGAGAGTTTTATGTATCTATTTAATGTATTTAATTATTTTTGCCTGCAGCCAATAGAATATATAGTTTTTAGGGAACTTTCACCAATGAAAAAATGTTTCTTAATTTGAAGCATATCATTTGTAATTCTTTTTAAACACAGGGCAGAAAGCCTCATATGTGAATCATTTAATTATTATTTGTGGAAAAAACTACATTTGGAACTGTGGACTTTTGAAAAAGAATCCTATAGAGTAGGAGATTCCTAAACTCCCTGTATGCCGATAGAGAATGGAGAGGGAGCAGTGATTACTCAATGATGTTCTCAAACCCAATTTGGCAAAACAGTTGAATAGTTTCAGTGCATTGAACTAGGGATAATTTTAAAAAAGTATGTTTCAGATCATGATACCAGAGAGTTGAAAAATATTGGTATTTCCAGTTATCCAGGTTCTGAATACCAGTTTGTTGTTTGGGTCCATTTTCCCCACAGGATTCCGATAAAACTCTGTTCCATTATTCCCTTTGGGGAGTTTTCTCAGAGGGCTGGAGGAGCTGGATGTTGTTGTTGTTTTTAGCAAATGGCACCAAAATTGCTGCACAGCTGCTAGTGCCTGTCCTTTAAATAACCCCCAAGTTTCAAATGATTTGGACCAGAAGGTCCGATTCTATGGTCCTCTGAACAAGGTGCCCCCAGCCATCCTCTATTGTTTCCTATGGGGAGAAAATCTCATCCTTTCTCCAGGGCAAAGAATAGTCAAAGACACAAGAGCAAGCAAAGCAACCACTGGCCAAAAGCCTTTCAAAGCAGACTCACAAACAAACCCAAAGGATCAGTGCAGAACCAAGAATCCCAGGAGGAGCATGGAACAATGTGGCAAACCTAACACAACAAATGTAGAACCCAAGAAACCAAGCCAATAACAAACCAGAGAATTCTCCAAAATAAACTGGTTAGGAAGGCTGTTGCAAGCCAAACAAATGTAAAATAAGAGAATCCAAGCCAATATACAACACAGGAATCGAAGGCAATGTCAAACCTGAAAATCCACAGCAAACCACAAACAAATTTTCAACTAGGCTATTCTTACAGATTGTGCTTTTATGATCAGAATGCATTCCACTTGACATTTGAATTGATATACAATGCTCAGAGTTTCCATGTTGGTTTGGATAGGCTGTCTGTGCTGTGATTATCTGGCTTGCAGTGACCACATTGGTTCTTGTACTATGCTAAGAACAACCAGGTCATTCGAAAATGTTTGCCTGTGGGGTATTCACAGAAATTAAAACCCGGCTTCCAGTCTCTCTAATGTCTCTGTCATTTTCAGTTCTATTAATATAACTAACCCTATGGATGTGCATAGAAGTTACCATCATCCTGAGAATCACATATAATTGCTTCTCTGGTAACATTTTTACTGTTGTTCAATTGCTGACTTGTTCTAAACTGACACTGTAATGTTCCCCTTTGCAGGTTTACTTGAATATTCACAGAAAAAAAGTGAACGTTTGATGAGGAGGCTATATTTTGTATTACTTGCACAAACTATACTTTTATATTACTTAAATATGATATGTATTGTGAATGACAATTAAACCAACTGCTACCCATCAGAATGACTAGTGGAAGGATGAGTGTCACTTTTGGGAGATCATTGCTGCTCTTTGACCATAAACAATAGTCACAGATTCCCAGTTTCTGAAAGAAATTTTTACCCATTGATATTTTTTATATCAGTTGTATTTTATTCAGAGATATAAACATAAGTTTGTTTTTACTAACAGAATCCCCAAGCTTGTTTCCTTTAAAAAACACACAACCCCCCCAAAACCTTGTGGTTATAGAAAGATGCAGCTTTTGAACATATCTGACACCCATTATTTCCAAAATTGTTAATACCATTAACATCTTGGTTATTTGTGATACATAAAAGGAAATGTATTTCAGTGGCTTTTGCAATCTTTTGTCTATATGGAATGTGGGTGGGATAAAAAGTACTTAATATTTTAGGAGGACGAATCACTTCTGCATAAGAAGTGCCTTGCCTGACCTAGCCATGGTAATCCATGCAACAGTCACCTCCAGGGTAGGCTACTGTAACTCGCTTTGTGTGGGCCTACCCTTGAAGTTGACCCAGAAGCTCCAGCTGGTCCAGAGCACGGCCACACAGGTCCTTACACAGACCCCTTGGATGGCACATATCCTGTGCTGTGCGAGCTGCACTGGTTGCCAGTGGAGTACTGGATCAAGTTCAGGGTATTGGTGTTGACCTTCAAGGCCCTTAGTGGCCAGAGACCTACATATCTTTGGGACTGCCTCTCTCAGTATGCCCCCAGATGAGCATTACGCTCAGGAACTAAGAACCTCTTGATGGTCTCCAGCCCGAGAGAGATCCAGGTGTCCTCAACCAGGGCCAGGGCTTTTTTGTCTGTGGCCCCAGCCTGGTGAAACGCTCTGCAGGAGAACATCTGTGCCTTACGGTATCACCTTTCTGCAGGGCTTGCAAGGCAGAGATATTCCACTAAGCATTTGGCTAAGGACAGCGACAGTACAGTGTCTCAGGGATATGTGATGAAAAAGAATTAAATATTTCAGAAAATGTAGGAAATTTAAAATAAGAAACATGCAAAGTCAATACAAGTTTGGTTGTAACCATGTTTATGCCCTCCCCAAATTCTCAATATAGAATATGTTGTAAATTACATGAACATACTGCAGTCCGCTGAGAAAATCCAGCAAGAACAGAAATGTATTTCCCCAAATCCTTACAAAGAATCCACCCAGTTATAGCTCCTTGCTACCGTATATTTGTTCCTTGTGGATTTCAAATATTCTCGCCATATCTTACAACACAAAATATGTTACGGAACTGAAGTTCTTTGGATATGACTGACTGTTGAATTTGCAATGAAATTATAAAATTAAGGAAATACCTTGGAGGATCCACATATTTATTTATTTATTTATTTATTAGATTTATACCCCCTCTCCCCACCAACACAGGCTCAGGGCAGCTTAAATTAAAATTTAAAACAGATTAAAATTTTAAAAAATCACAGAACATTTTATTTATTTATTTTATTAGCTTTATATTTTGACATCCTTGATTGTGGTTTAAGGGATTTGAAGCTACAGAGTTGTGCACTAGTGCTTAATGATGCTAAAAATACTTAATGATGCTAAAAAATAAAATAAATACAGAACATTCCCTCTTATAATATGGATTTATTGTAAGTTGATTCCTCTTGCTCTGAATTTACTTTTTTACAATCAAAAACAAGATGTATTTTGAGTGGTGTTACAGTTGTGTGCTTGTGGAGTCACCATTCATTAGACTATGCAGTTGAGACAGATAGCAGTTGTTGGTGTGTGCTCAGAAATTGATTATTTTTAACCACTTAGTTGATCCTGGTGAAATTGTCCTGATTACTGAAATTGACTTGAGCTTTCTGTAAATGAGAATGTAATTTACAGAACAATGTAAATACCCAGACTGACTCAGGAGACCAGCAATCAAATCATTATCAAGGCCAACAAAGTCAGAAGGGCAGATGCAGGGCATAAATCATCATGTAAATTATTCCAGAAGGGTTATCTGTGTTAGGCTGTTGCAGCAAATGTTAAACAAAAGTCCATCTTCAAGTCTAACAAAGTTGATTTCTTTCCTGATGCAGAGCTCAATGCATCCAGATGCACCTGATGAACTGTACTCTGATTTATGAAAGCTTATGCTGGAATACATTTTGGTAGTCTTTAAGGCTTTACTTCATGTTTTGTTCAAATTCATCATGCAAATGTATCCTTTACAAAAGCAAAAGGAGAAGCCAGATTAGAAAAATAAAAGTTGTCTAGTCTGACTAAGATGATGGTTGTGGTGGGGAGGAAGTTTCTTTCTGAACAACAAACTGACCAAATAAAATTCTTGCCACACAAACCAACAATAGAATCCAAAGCAACAGCTGGGAAGGGGGGGCACCACCTTTCAGGTGACTTTTAAGAGCATTTGCAATCTTACAGTGGTTTGGATTCTAGGGTAACCACTGTAGCAGTGGCACCCAGCAGAGGATGGAGAGACAGGAACTACTGCATTGGCATCACACCAGTGCTGCAATGTCTCTTCCAATTCATGCCAGAACATGACATCATTATGTTGGTGTGATGCTTTAGGATTCACCCAAAACTTTATGGTTTAACCACAAAGCATTGCACCAACACATTGACATCACTCCTAGTTGATACTGGAAGTGACATTGAGACATTGGTGTGATCCCGAACAATGCTCCCTCTAAGCTATGGAGTTCTGTGATCAAAAATGCTACTTTGTGAGCTACTGGCATTAAAGTTGTGAGTGAGCGATTTGGCAACTGCATAAATTAGTTCTCTCTAGAGCCCTCCTTCCTGAGCTAAAATAAAAATGTGTGAGCCAGAGGCTAAAATACTGTGAGCTAGCTCACACTAACTCAGCTTAGAGGGAACACTGGCCGAGGACAGATTGGCAGTCTCAGCCGCTCTGCCTCCGCTTCAGAAGCGGAGGCAGAGCGGCCATTCAGACGGCTGCATCTGCCCCCAGGAGGTGGCCCAGACGCATCGCGTCTGGCGCTGCGCTCCTCCCGCACCAGCCGAGCACCACTTCAAAGTGGTGCTTGGCTGCTGTGGCGCGCATGCGCGTTCCACCCGCCGGAGCGGGTGTGAACGCACGCGAGCAGGAGCAGCCGCACGGCATCAGCCCACCGCTGCAGGAAGCCGTCCGCAGTTTGAACGCTGTGGGTGGCTTCCTTCCGGCGGCGTGCGAACGCCGCGCCACTGGGGAAATTCCCCCCGCCCCAGTCTGCCACGCCGCAGAGGCGCAGCAGACTGCCAATCTGTCTGCAGCCACTGATGCTGAATTGTCTCCCCATTTTCAAGCAGCAGAGGTGAATGGAGTAGGCTGGGTGGGAGTTTCCCTGCCTGGATCAGAGAAATGTCAACTGTAGTTGGATCCAATGAGGTGTGGATCTTTCCCACATCTCTCCCCCTCCCTGTCTCATCTGACACTCAACCTGGGAAAGATGATTCCCAGGGTTGTGAGATCAACGTGGACTAATTATGCATGTGGGGAGCAAAGCTCCCTCTAAGCTGTGGAGCCTTGTGAGCAAAAATTCTACTTTGTGAGCTACTGGCATTAAAGTTGTGAGCTAGCAATTTGGCTCCTGCATAAATTAGTCTGCTCTGGAGCCATCCTTCCTGAGTCAAGACAAAAATGTGTGAGCCAGAAGCTTAAAAAACTGTGAACTAGCTCACACTGACTCAGAGGGAACACTGGTGAGGAGGTTGTGCTGAGGAAAAGAAAGGGGAAGAAACTGCCCTCTTCTCTCTTTTTTGTCAAAGCACTTGCCCTGATAAAAGAAGCAGGAAACCCCTTAACCATGTGGGCCCTGTGGTCTTGGAATTCAGCTTTCCTGCTGGGGTTGGATGGGACTGCTGGGGGAGGAGAAAGGTGAATGAGAGAAAGACCTGTGACTGTCAGCACCTTCTGCTGACAGATCACTGGATCCAATTTAATATTCTGCCTTTCTCCTACATATAAATGTGAATTTTCTAGAAGCAGTGTGAGAATACACGTGTGCCACAAATGCAAGCCACTTCAGAATTCTCCATGAAAAGTTATCTTCCCCCCCTTTTGCTGATGTCATTTAGAATTGGCAAACAGGTTAGGGTTCCAGGTATTCCAAGGGCAGTTCACACTTCCCAGTTCCATTCATCTTTATCATGTGTTTGAGAAATCAATTAAATTTTTGAAAATTGCTTTCTCCTTTATGCCTATGTTGTTGTTTACCAAATCGGTGCCAGTGGTAACAGAACTGATTGTGTCAAGATGGGTTTCAATATTCTTTCAGTTAACATGATGCTGACAAAAACAGGAAAAGATTCAACAAGTAGTAGAAAACCTTTTAGAAGGTAAACTCTCTTTGTGTTGTTCTGTGCTGTCTCTTGTGTTTTCTCCTAGACAGACTGCATAGATGGCTGGTGGTAATAGTAGTAGAAGAGAAAATGAAGAAATGGGTACAGATTAAGTAAATGCTGCCGATGTGCAAAAACGTCAGGGAAAGGTATCTGTAATCATAAATTTGAAAGGAATATTGCTGGATCAGGAGTTGCACTATAGTGTTTTGTAAATTTGTAGCTGAATTTGGCAAACCTCAGGTCATACCTCTGCTCCATCATAGCTCTGGATTTGTTTTAAGTTAGTATTTGGAAGCAGTATCATTAAATATTCGTGCTTATAAAAATTGTTTTCTATTGTAAAATCTACATGAGAAATTTCATAACTTCCTCATACACAAAATGAAAGTATCAAAGACTGGTAGAGCTGCTTCAAAAATGTAACATCCAAAATCTGCCATAAACTTTGGGGTTTTTTCGATTACCTAATCTTTTACCCAAGGTAGAACTGGTATTTTTTAATGTTTTATTATTTGGATTATTTGCATTTATTTATTTGTTATTTTATTATTTTTATTATTTTATTTTATCATTTTTTATTTTTAAGCATTTTGTTCTTTTTTTTAACAGAGCTTTGTGCCTGATTTCAGGTGATACTTTTTTCCCCTTCTGCATTGCTGATGCACATATGCACATTGATAAAACACTGCAAAAAAGCAATCTATTATACTGTATGAACATATGAATCAAAATTATTTTTATGTGGCAGTTTACCAGTGCACGGGAGTGCACCTGTACTTCTGTAAAATACCACACAAAATTAATCTTAATGGAAGCATAGAAGGAATATATCAACATTGTTTTTTTGGTAGCATTTTATCAGAGTGCACACGCAGATAAATGAACGGGAATAAATGGCAAACTGAGGCAAGCTGTACATGCTCCAGGTATGGAATTATGATTAGAGATTTCCCTAGTTAAACTGGACTTCAAGAGTAGTGGAATGTAGGATAGAACTAAATGTCTGAATAATAAAGAAATGGAGTGGAGAAAAATGCTCATCTGAATAACAGATCTTGCAAGGTTATTTTGAAATGGATGTATGACTTGAAAAATGAATAAAAATGAATTTTAAGAAGGGGTGGGATGTTTAATTACAAGTTAATGTCTGAGGCTACAATACTAGGTAAACTTAGTTTGAAGTAAATCCTGTTAACCTCAGTGAGCAAACATCCATAAGACAGGGCTCTGTGCATATCCGTTTACAAAATAAATGCTTCCATTGACAATTCTTGTGCAGCTTTTGCTTTCCCTTTTTATGCTCTGTGTGTCCCAAGACAGAACAAAAAATCTGTCTTGAGAGGAAATTCTGATGTAGCCTTAACCAACAGATTCATTGCTGTGCAAGTGTACTGTAGGAACCTAGAGACATGGCCTGATTTGAAAAGGTGCTAAGCACCCGAAAGCTACTAATGAGGACAACAGGGACTCCTTTGTGCTCAGCAGTTTTCAAAATCAGCCCCCATATTTGGGTGATTAACAATGAGGGTTTTTTGGTGTGTTAGATAAAGGGGATATTCTATTGCTTTTAGATTAGCTTTGCAGGATTACTTACAGTATATTAAAAATTCACAGTTTAGTTCTGTAAATCATCAGACATAACAATACAGAATCAAATAATCCATCTTCTACTCTCTAGTAGTTTATGGTGTACTTCTCCATAATTGCTTCATAGCCATAAGAAGAGTCCTGCTCAATCAGACCAGCGGTCCAGGTCTATCTAGTCAAGCATCCTGTTTCAAATAGTTGTCAATCAGTTGCCTTGAAGAGCCAGCAAACAGGACTTTCCATTAATGTTGCTTTCTAGCACTAGGTTTCAGAGGATTACTCTCTGTGTAGTCACTATGACTAGTAGCCACTGAAGGACCTATCCTACATAAATCTGTCTCATCCCTCTTTAGAGATCTGTGTTCATGGCCATCGCTCCATCCTCTGGCAATGAATTACTCATTGATTAAAGTATTTCTCTTTGACTATCCTGAATCTCTTGCTTACCATCTAAGCAAGGGGTGGCAAAGCTGTGGCTCAGGAGCCACATGCGGCTCTTTCATACATATTGTGCAGCTCCCGGCAGGGTGGCTGGAGAAGCTAAATACCATTAGTAAACAAATATCATTGGACAAATAAATATCATTATCAATATCTGTTTTTACCACTTCTGTTATTATTTTTGGTAGTCCCAATTAATGTTTATAAAAAGCAAATTTACATATTTCCCAGTAAAAACGTGTAATATTTGTTCATGTTTTGTGGCACTCAAACATCTGATGTTTATTCTATGTGGCTCTTACGTTAAGCAAGTTTGGCCACCCCTGGTCTAAGCCCTGCCACCATACCTGAAAATAAAACAATCGAACCCAAAACATCTTATAATATTTTAAGTGTACTCGTGAATATGTTTCATTGAGTCTTCATGTGAAAAGTGTTTCACACTTGAGGGGAAGTCTCATCCCCAAGTGCTATTATCAGTGCTCCCTTTGGATGTTCCTTGATAATAATGGTGGACGATAACATTATCTCAGAAGCTGAAGGGTGATGTAGGAGTTAAAGTGCTTCGGGCTCTTTAGCTTGGAGAAATGATGACTGAGGGGGTGACATGATCGAGGCTTACAAGTTCATGCATGGGATAGAGTAGGTAGAGAAAGAAGTACTTTTCTCCCTTTCTCAAGGGAGAAAACTCATGGGCACTCCATGAAATTGCTGAGCAGTTGGGTTAGAATGGATAAAAGGAAGTACTTCTTCACCCAAAGAGTGATTAACGCATGGAATTCACTGCCACAGGAGGTGGTGGCAGCTACAAGCATGGATGGGAATTGGATAACCTTATGGAGCAGAGGTCCATCAGTGGCTATTAGCCAATTAGTATAGATAGGACTTCTCAGTCTGGGGCAAGTGATGTGTTTTGTGTTTTTTGTGTTTTGGGGGAGAGGTTGATAGTGGGAAGGCTTCTAGTGTCCTGGCCCCACTGCTGGACTGCCTGGTAGCACCTGGTATTTTTGGTCACTGTGTGACAGAGTGCTGGACTGGATGGGCTATTGACCTGATCCAACATTGGCTTCTCTTATGTTCTTGAGTTCTAGACATCATTTAGGAGTGTTAGTATAATGGAGGCCCGTAAATCAGGCCCGTAGCCACTGAGGGGCATTTGGGGATGGAGACCCACCATGGATGAGCCCCGCTCCACCCCAGGATGATGCCAGACCCCCAGACCCCCACCACCACTGCTGCACCACTCTCCTTATACCTGCTCCTCCATGGCTTCGCTGGTTCTTCCAGGGAAGCTGCCTTGCCACTTCTGGTAAGTTTCACTCCCCTCCCATCAGCTGTTAAACCTAAGAGCTGATTGGAGGGGAGTGAAACTGACCAGACATGGCAGGGTAGCTTTCTTTTCCTTCGCCAGCCTCCCTGCCACCGTGCAGGGGAGGAGGGCTGCCGAAGGAAAGGTAAGTTGCCATGCCATTTCTGGTCCGTTTCACTCCCCTCCCATGAGCTGCTAAATCTAACATCTCATTGGAGGGGAATGAAACTGACCAGAAGTGGCAGAGTGGCTCTAAAAGGCCCTTAAGTGACCTGCCCCCCCCCCCCCCATTTTTTTCTGGCTACGGGGCTGGATCAAAGTGATATTGCTTTTGAAGGCACACTACACTGATCAACTGCCCAAAGTTAAGCAGACCTGGCCCTGTGAAACCTCTGGGAGATGGTGTTAGATGCACATATAAGATGCTTTGAGCCTTTTGAAGGAAGAGCAGGAAGGTATCAATATAGCAAATAGTAGGTAAAAATGTCAATTCAAGAATTCTGTTCAGAGATCTGTGAAGAAAACTGTGAGACATTATCGGAGAAGCAATCTCTTAAAAACTAAAAAAAAAATCTCTTCTGATCTGTAAATATTACAGAAATGACTGGTGCGGTGCCTATATACCTTTCTTCCAATAATGCAGCACTGACTTAACTTCCAAGGATATTTGTCTTGGAGAATGAGTGGTTAGTTTCAGCAGCAGTGAGCTATTGACTGGAATCATATCATTTATCTTGGCTTCTTTATTATTTGAAGAGTGCTTGAGAGGTAATAGGTGGCAATTTGCATCCTTTTGTTCTGTGATTTTTACCTGGCTGCCTGTCTTTGTTGGGTTCTTTGTTAGGGTAAAAGAAACATCATGAGTGGATGAAAAGTAGAGCAAAATCATGATCTGATTATTGTCTGCTTTTGTTGCTTTGAAATTCAACCAATTTGGACCTGCCTTGCAAAGGCAAACAGAGAAATAGGAAGCCACAGTTTTCATACCATGAGGAAAGCGGAATAAATTGCTTCTATGCGTATGTATTGTGTCAGCTCATACAGACTCTCTTTCTCTGTCATTCAGGTTTGTGTTCCCTCTTTCAGCACTTTTACAAGGATTCCAGTGCTAGGTATAAATATGCTTTGTCCTGTAACACACAGCTTCCAGTAGTTCCTTTCTCAGCAGGAAGGGTAGGGTATAAATCGAATTAATAAAATAAATAAATAGATAAAATAATATATATAATTCTGTATTTTTTAAAAAGGCAAAAAAGCTATACATTTACCTTTTATTTTAAAATTTTTACTTTCAGTTTATTGTAGATTTAAGTTTTATCATTAGTACTATTGTTGTATTCTTTAGTGTCTTCTGATACTGGTGGCCTCAAGTTCCTTATTGAATAAAAAAATAAACTATGCATAGTGAAACAGATACATATCTAAATATCATTTATTATGTGATTGTCCATGAAGGTTTTCCTTCATTATTCTTTATTTAGGCCCACACCCCAATGCAACAGCAACTATTGCTATTATTTGAATGGGGTCTGCATAAAAATGTATGCTTGTGGAATCTCATTAAAGGAACAGATTTGATGTGAAGCTCTAATGCAGCTGTTGACAGCATAATTAAAATGATTAATTTGGGGCAGGAGAAATTCTGTCAACGAATTTCTTTCTAAATTGCAAGGACAATACTTAGGCATAGAAAAGTTAAAAGGAGAGAAATTTTGTCGAAGGTGGGGAGGTTGTCCAGAAATACACTGATATACAACTGGTTGTGCAGCTCTGATAGATGTCTTCTATGGTTAAAAATAGAATCAAAGATGTTAAAAAGCGCTATTTCTTTTATTGGAGTGCATTTGCTTTCCATATGTGTTTCCATAGGCAAGATGCATATCTGACACTGATAATCAGGATGTCATCATACAACAAGATGCTTCTTTTGAAGCTTCCTCCATAAACAAATCTATATTATATATATATATATAGTTCAAAAAAGGTCTGCCTCTCATCCTTTTTTTCTAGCTTTTCCTGGACTACTGCTATAGTTCCCACTTTTTCAATTTGAGTTTTATTTTATTTGCAACCAGTTCATGTATTAGGTTGAGTTACCGTTCAAGGAATTCCACTAAGACATATTTGAAATTCTTTTACTTCCCAGGAGAAAATATGAAGAGACTGTATTTGAAATAAAATAAATTGCAGTCCCTTCCCTCCCTATAAATATCTGCTGGTTTCTTTTTTACATTCCTGATGTGACAGAACTGACATGTGACAGTTACTCCAGGTCAACAACCTGTGGGGATTGTAAAGTAATACATGCCACCAGTGTTCCCTCTAAGCTGAGTTAGTGTGAGCTAGCTCACAGTTTTTAGCCTCTGGCTCACACCTTTTTGTTTTAGCTCAGGAAGGATGGCTCCAGAACAATAGCCAAATCACTTGCTCACAACTTTAATGCAGTAGCTTACAAAGTTGAATTTTTGCTCACAAGACTCCACAGCTTAGAGAGAGCATGCCACATATGTGTGCATAGCATATCTCTGTGAGCTCATTGGAGCTGTTCAGACCTTTGCATCATGCCCACAGGGTGCAATAAAGCAACAGGCTAAACACTGTTAATGGTACTTGAACATGTGTAATATACAAGGCCATCCTAAACTGAGTTAGCCATTCCAAGTTCATTGATGTCAGCGTCTGCTCAGTTCATGCCAAAAATTTTAATACATTTTCTTTGCAAGGAAGTCTGCTAAGCATTGTATCCCAAATTTCTACACTAAACCTATGGATATTTTTGAGAGTACATTTTGTTTCCCGCAAAAGGATCTGCTATCATTTCTGACTGACTTTTTTTGAAGTTTCGCTTGTGCATGGAGTATGAGAATAAGTAGTAATCATTTTCTCTTGGAAAGAAAGGTGTTTGATGAATCGCAGGAAATAGTAAATTATATTAATTCCGTGACATACCCAAGGATTGCCACACCTATTTCACCCTTTCTACCATATCAGGGTTTCAGAGTACTACTAGTTCATCTGAAATATGAGACCAATTTATTGCTTAGGGCAGAGGATAAGGAATCACTTTTTAAAAAATCTCCCAAGGTAGAGAACAGTTGGTTTTTGTTTTGCCCTAACCATGGAATGGAACACACACATTTTTTCCAATGTACATACTAGTGATTTCAGAAATAGAATGTGTTAGAAGTGTTGCCTTTCTTGAAGGAACTAACCAGCTTGGCTGCAGCAAAGGTAATGTGGGAGAACCAGATTTGATTCCCCACTCCTCCACTTGCAGCTGCTGGATGACCTTGGGCAACCCATAGTTCTGTCATAGCTGTTCTTGAAAGAGCAGTTCTTGAAAGAGCTCTCTCATCCCAACCTACCTTACAGGGTATCTGTTGTGGAGAGGGTAGGGGAAAGGAGTTTGTAAGCTGGTCTGAGATTCTGAGTGAAGGGCGAGGTATAAATCCAATCTCCTCCTCCTCCTCTTCATCCTGTGAAAGGTTTACTTTATAGAGGTAATAGTACTGTTGTCCCAGATTACTTAGGTTTCAATTAGAGGTAGGCATTTGGCATAAACCAAGCTGAACAAATACCCCAAAACACCTTGTCGGTATTTTGGGGTATTTTTTAAGCTGGCTACCGAATGGGGCTGTGTTTCGGCTACTGAAAAGGCCAAGCCCCCCAAATCCCCCTAAAATATTTGAGATTATTGGGGCTGCTGCAAACATAAAAGACATTTAAAGAGATTGTGGTTCCTTTAAATGCTTCCTCTAAGCTGCTCAAGTCTGTGGTGAGTTCATCCAGAAGTCATTTAAAGGGCTTGTAGTCCCTTTAAACACCTTTTGGATGAACTTGCTGCTTGCAAAAGGCATTTAAAGGGACTGCATTCCCTTTAAATACCTTTCCTTCCCTCAATTGGAAACAATGGAGGACGGGGGCACCTTCTTCCGGGGCCCATAGAATTGGACCACCTAGTCGAATCTTTGTTAAGCTTGTTTTTTGTTTTTTTTTAGGAGAGGCACCAGCTGCTATGCTGCAAATTTGGAGCCTTTGCCTCAAACCCCCCCCAGCCCCTCAGAACCCATTCTCCATTATAGCCTAAGGGGACTGTTGACTGTAATGGTCCCCATATGGCAGAGGTCTCAAACATATGGCCCATGGGCAAGAACAGGCTTGCCCAAGGCTTTAATCAGGCCTGCAGTTCTCTTCTCCCCCTCTCTTCCCCCTTCCCTGCCTGTGCTCACCCTTCTGAGCTTGAGCTGTTGCTGAGCACAAGGAACAGAAGCAGGCTGCCAAACTTCCCAACTCACTCAGCCTCATCTTTGCCCATTTCTACTTTGGCTGGAAGCTCCTCTGGGCCCAGGCATCTTGCTGACCTTGTAATCTGGCAGCTAGTGAGCTCCTTGGACATTTGTCCAGTCTGTGTGGCTCCCCGGCTCCTCCATTGACCTCTGCCTCCCAGTCACTTCACCTGGTTTTCATTGTCCTCCTCACAGGTAGGGGCCATGGGGTGTCCTTCTGTGCTGCAGCAGCTCTGACTGCTGCCATTGCCAGGTCTCTCTCCATGGGTGTAGTGGTTAAGTGCACGGACTCTAATCTGGGAGAACCAGGTTTGATTCCCCACTCCTCCACTTGCAGCTGCTGGATGACCTTGGGCAAGCCATAGTTCTGGCACAGCTGTTCTTGAAAAAGAGCAGTTTCTGTCAGAGCTCTCTCAGCCCCACCTACCTCACAGGGTGTCTGTTGTTGGGAGGGGAAGGGAAAGGAGATTGTAAGCCGCTCTGAGACTCCCTTGGGTAGTGAAGGGTGGGGTATAAATCCAATCTCCTCCTCCTCCTCTTCTTTGCCAAATCCCACTATTCCCCCACCTTTCCATTTTAGGCAGGCATCTTCTAAGGGCGGGGTGGCAGGAAGGTTAGGGACCAACCACTTTTAAAATATAAAGTTCTAACAGCTCAAGGAACCAGTTTTGCAGAGAAATATTAGTTGTAACACCCCCCTCCGATGTGGGCTTTTTCTTGATGTTTTATTATTTAAAAATTGCATTGCCAAATCCTACTATTTCCCCACTTCTCCATTTTAGGCAGGCATCTTTTAAGGGCAGGGGAGGAAGGTCTGGGACCAACCACAGTTAAAATATAGAATTCTGCTTTTTCTTGATGTTTTATTATTTAAAAATTGCATTGCCAAATCCTACTATTTCCCCACTTCTCCATTTTAGGCAGGCATCTTTTAAGGGCAGGGGAGGAAGGTCTGGGACCAACCACAGTTAAAATATAGAATTCTGCAAACTCAAGGAACCAGTTTTGCAGAGAAATATTAGTTGTAACACCCCCCTCCGATGTGGGGCTCCAATGCAGAACAAGTGCTGAAGAGGACAAACAAAATTAGGGATGTACATCAGGGCTCATTTCGTAGCAGGAGCTACTTTGCATATTAGGACACACACCCCTGATGTAGTCAATCCTCCAAGAGCTTACAGTAGCCCCTGTAAACTCTGTAAACTCTGTAAACTCTTGGAGGATTGGCTACATCATGGTGTGTAGCCTAATATGCAAAGGAGCTCCTGCTACAAAATGAGTTATGGATGTACTAAAAGGAATGACAGGATTGCCCACTGGAAACAGTGGGAGAGGCTAGAAGGCCCATTGGAGGTAATGGAAGCCTGGAATGCCAATTGACTTGCATGGGCTCCATTGAAATACATTGCAGCACAAAAAAAGGTGCAAAGAAAATGTACAATGGATTTTCCTTTAAGGTTTCTGGGCCCAGATAGACTACTGGGCCTGAAATGACAGGGCACAGAGTGAAATGACAGCTCCTGGGAGTAGCAGAAGCATTCTGGAAATGGAGTGACCTGTCATTCCAGTCCCAGAGCACAGATAATATTTCTAGGGATAGTCATTACACTCTGGAGCCTGTCATTCCAGTTCCAGAACACTTCTGCTACTTCCAGGGACCATCATTCCACTGTGGGGGCTGTCATTCCAGTACCAGAGTAATCTATCTGGGCCCAGAGACCTTAATGGAAAATCCATTCTGCATTTTCTTT
Source organism: Lepidodactylus listeri (assembly GCA_029233225.1). Classification (NCBI taxonomy): domain Eukaryota; kingdom Metazoa; phylum Chordata; class Lepidosauria; order Squamata; family Gekkonidae; genus Lepidodactylus; species Lepidodactylus listeri. The sequence continues at coordinate 57,372,870 of JARCFY010000012.1, forward strand.
GCAACCTTTTTTTCTGCTGCACTATATTTCAATGGAGCCCATGCAAGTCAATTGGGATTCTTGGCTCCCGTTATCTCCAGTGGGCCTTCAGGCCTCTCCCATTGTTTCCAATGGGCAATCCTGTCATTCCTTTTAGTATGTCCACCAAAACTATTATCTCAAACCACACTGTACAAAAACCTGAGATCCTGGAGAGCCACTGCCACTCTTAGTAGACCTGGGGGAAGGGAGAAGCTTGCAATGCCCAGCCACTGCATGTTTTCCTAGGTTCAGAATATTTTATATTTTGTAGTTTATATTTTTAGTTTCTGCTGTGATCCTTGTGCTTTTTCTTGATGTTTTATTATTTAAAAATTGCATTGCCAAATCCTACTATTTCCCCACTTCTCCATTCTAGGCAGGCATCTTTTAAGGGCAGGGGAGGAAGGTCTGGGACCAACCACAGTAAAAATATAGAATTCTGCAAACTCAAGGAACTCCAGTTTTGCAGAGAAATATTAGTTGTAACATTCCTCCCTCCTGATGTGGGGTTCCAGTGCAGAACAACTGCTGAAGAGAACAATCAAAATGATTATCTCAAACCATCCTGTAAAAAAGCCTGAGAGCCAGTGCCACTATGAGTAGACCCGGGGGGGGGGGGGGGGGGGAGCTTGCAATTTTTAGTTTCTGCTGTGAACCTTGTGCTTTTTCCATATATATATATATATTAAAAATGGCATTGCCATTCCATATATATATATATATATTAAAAATGGCATTGCAAATCCCAGTATCCCCCACCTTTCCATTTCAGGCAGGCATCTTTTAAGGGCAGAGGGAAGGTTTGGGAGGCGTCAGTTATCAACGAGTGTTACTGTTTTAAGCATGTTTATATTTTAAGTTAAAAATATATATTTGCTTTTGTCTGTGTCCTTTATAAAGTTTATATCTCTGCTACCTGGCATTCCATTTTATGACACACATGGCCCAACCCAACAAGGTCTCATGTCAGATCTGGCCCTCATAACAAATGAGTTCGACACCCTGCTATAGGGTATTAATGGAGCTGAAAAAAAATCACCTTTCTCGAATGTTTAATGAATTAGAACTCCATACCAGTATTAGGATTCAGGAATATTGGAAAATACTGATATTTTTCGGGTTTGATATACCCGAACCCAAAAAATACCGGGTTGGGGTTTTTTTTGCACACCCCTAGTTTCAATTTATGCTCAAAGTGGCAATTAAATGCACAGGTATGAATAGTGGCTGCCACTACTAATAGCAGGGCAATACACATAATGAACCTGCAAATCCATTCTTGCAAAGTCAACTATTACACTTTTTTTTTTCATTTCTATTCTCTTGACTTCCCTGTCAATTAAACTAATTGGGGTTGAAGATATTTCCCAAAAGAAAAGATCATGCTAGAGCATTTCAAGCAAAATGATTTGCAAGACTCATAGTCTCATCCGAATATATTAATAGCACCTTTCCTCCCCCCCCCCCCCCCATACTTGAAAGGAACGTTGTAAAAATTCTACTCTCTTCACGGTCCATATAGCTAGACAAAACACTTTGCATTTGCTATCACTAGGAAATGAAAAGTTTAATTGATGCAGCTCATTGAGATTTTATTATAGGGCCCTGACACACAGCTTTAGCTGAGTGAACTTCTAAAGTTTCTTTTTAGACCAGAGGGAAGCAACCTTTTGGTCTGAGTGCTGAAAAAAAATCTAGTGTCTAATTCTGAAAGTACTAGTATACTGGCAAATGAAAGTGAGTGAGAGATAAGGGTTGTCAGGGCTTTTTTTGTAGAAAAAGCCCAGCAGGAACTCGTTAGCATAATAGGCCACACCCAACAGCAAAAACTCATTAGCATATTAGGCATATTAGGCAACACCACTGACAGCACAGTTTATTAGCATATTAGGCCATACCCCCATGTTACCAGAAGAATGGTCATCCAGCCACACCCACCTTTTGCTTCTTATTGTTTACCTTGTTTGTTGTCAAAATCCAGGGCATTTTTTGTAGCAGGAATAATGCATGTTAGGCCACATACCTCTAATGTAGCTAGTCCTAATGAGTTTCTGCTATTGGGTGTGGCCTATTATGCTGATGTGTTCCTGCTGGGTGTGGCCAACTCTGGAGCCAGCTGGAACTCCATTCCAGTGCGTTCCTGCCCAAAAATAGCCCTGAGGGTTGTACCTTTCTGGACATAATGGGAGCAAACTGAATACCAGTTGTATTACCAGTTCCTCAGAGGCTCACCTTGGGCACGTGAACTGTGCAAGCCTAGAAGGGCATGAGAGGCACATCAGGAGTTATTTCCCTGTTTTTGCTGCTCCACGTGCACAGGAGACTCCATGGGGAGCAGCAAAAATAGGGAAATAACTCCTCCCCTGTGCTGTTTCAGCACAGAAATGGCTGAAAGGAGGTAAGAGTCCTTCCTTCCCCCTCAGAGACCTACCAAGCCCAGAAAGGCTCTGCATTACTTTTAATAGCCATTTCCTGCAGCTGCTGTGCAGCTGCAGGGAACCCATGAGCATCGTGGCCCTGTATCTCATAAGAATATTAAAAACCAACATTTGGATTCCAAGTGCCCCTTGGACAAGGAACATGCATATCTGTTCCTGCACTGTGAAGGTTCCAATTTATCCTTATAAGGGGAGCCTTGTTTACTGCCTTAGTTGCTTTGGGGGGATTTCTTTTGATCCTTGGGAATGGTGTTTTTTTTGGGGGGGGGGAAGGGAAAACACTAGGCAGCGACAAGAACGGCATGGGAGAATTGCCCCTACAGATTACCATGTGCAGTTCTTTATAACTCAGTCAAGTAATTCCTGGATGAACTTTATATCCTCTCTGAAGCTCACCAAAGAGTCAATTAGACTATTTATTCTAAAATGAATTGGTAACATTGGTCCCATGTCTCATATATATCTGTGTATACCTAGAGAGATCTATATTTATGTGCTATTTTGCAATGGGACCTATCTGAATTGTTTTTATGCAAGTTTTGAACGATGTCCTGAAGTAACGTTTTGTTGAAAAGATTACAAATAGCATAGGCTGGAATGAGAATAGTTTGTGTTCTATAATATCCATTTTTTAAAAGACTGGCTGATAGAATTGCCTGCCCCAAAGAATTTACAACTTAAAAAGCTGAAGAAGGAAACTGTTATCTGTGGGCTTCGTATGCATAAGCATGAGTAATCCCATTGAAAATGTGCTAGTCCTGGCAAACCAACAACACTGAGGCTGCCAGCTTTGTAATTTTATTGCGAGTCTTTTTATTTGTAAGTGCTTTCCTACAGCAGAAACACTTTCAGAATATGAATATACTTGGTATGAATTTGAATATATTTATTTGCCGGGTGAAAAAGAATATCTTTAAGATACAAGTCTCTTCGGTTGTGTGTAAGTAGAAACAAAAAGTTATTCCAAAGATTGAATGGTTTGAGAAGGTTAAAGAAATATATCTATTACTTAGGCTCACAGCTGTGAAAAGAAGTCAAGATATAATTAAATTGGATGCACAGTGGTTAGAGGTGGTCTGAAGGAGCACGGAGGTGCCATAGATCAGTGGAAGAGCCTCTGCTATGTGTGCAGAAGGTCTCGAGTTCAGTCCCTGGCATCTCCAGTTAAAAGGATCACATAAGAGCTGATATTAAAGACCTGATTCTATGGAGAGCCACTGCCAGTCTGAAGAAATGCTGACTTTTGATGGACCGATGGTTGGATTCAGTATAAGACAGCTTTGTGTCATGCCATTATCTTCTCTGAAGAATGGTGTCATGAGATGGATAAATATATTGTGATATGTTCTGGTAATCTTGGCAAGAGATAAAATTGTAACCTTCAGATGCAATTGTCAGTGTTCATATATTTGTGTGTGTGTAAAACCACCACTAGCATAGCACAAGAGTGCCATAATTTGAACGGTGATGGTATCTCTACTAACATGATTGGGATCCTGAAGTCAGGAATAAGGAACCTGTTACCCAGTGGTGGCTAAAGAGTTAAATGGTGTAATCCAGAAAAGGGCAAAATTTACATTCTGTAAATTACATCATTCCCCCCCCCCCAAGAGCCCCGGGAACTACCAGTCACAGTAAGAGTAACAGTATTAGCAGTCAACTATTATTTCAAATTTGATTAGGTTTTGTTTGGGTTGCTGTGCTTGTGTAGTCTGCATCAGCTTTCAGAGCATGTACTACCTTTTCTTATAGGTTAACAATGTGCAGCAGTATATAGGCTCATGGATTAAATCACAACACAAAAAGAAATCTTGATAACCTGTGATCTTATCAAGATTTTTTTTTGTTGGTGCTGATTTAATGAGCACACTCATTTATTTAATTAATTATGTAATTATATTTGATCCTGCTCTTTCCTCAAGTTCATTGCAGTAACCATGAACTTCCACCCTAGCTATTTTGTCTCACAAAACCCCCTGCACGGACATTTGATTTTAGATTTCCCCAGGCCTTGTCTAGGCCTATTCTAATACTAGAACAAATATATTGCACTGGGTCTTATGTTCTGTAGTGCACACTAGTAAAATGTAAAGAAAAAGACAGTGTATTCTGAACATAGTAGCAAATAGCGCATTCCAAATTCCAAAGTTCTCCAAGAAAAACCAAAGATAAAAGTTGTGGAATTTTGGGCTGCAGTGAATCAGTGAAACAGAATTAATTGGGAAATCCACATCTGGCATGTCATATCTCATATGCTTGTCTCCATACACAACTTTTAGATGTCTGTAATGAAAACTGCATAAACATATTTTTTATTGATGACCATTAAAAAGTTCACTGCAGTTTAATTAATTCACTGGCAAGAAACACACAGCAACTTGAAGCAAAGGAGAGCAGCATTGCAAAAAAGTACACCAGATACAATAACACAGAGAGGGGAGATGGAGTTGTTCAGGCAAAGGTTCAGTCCTATGGAAGTCATGTGCAAACTGGAAAGACTAAAGACATACATACATTGGGAGTTCAATAGTATTCAACAATGGTGCCGAAGAGACCAACATATGAATGTAATATTTTCATTTTACCCACTATCATCTTATTCCTTTCTGTGACCATTTGAGACATTTGTTTTCTTCCCTGGTGATAAATGAATGCATAGTACAGTGAAAAATATCTTCTTCTCTGTCACAAGAATAGACATGTTGGATCTGGCCAAGATTCAGATATTCCAGTACTGCATTTCTAGCAGCAGCTTGTTCATTCATTCATAACATTAATATCATACCTGTTCTTATGGGAGCTCAGGATGACACGTGGGGAATTACCCCTCTCAGTATTTTTCCTCTCACATTAACCTAGTGAGGTCAGTTAGGCTGAGAGAGAGTAATTGGCCCAAGGTCATTTACGGTACCATTCTTCTCAGAGTCAATCCTTTCTATGTCAATTGATTCCAATGGATTTTGAAGGGTGTAACTTTGCTTAGAGTTGCACTGTTAGTGAACTTCATGGCCTGAATGGCCATCCAAACCCAGGTCTCCCCCATCAAAGTCCAGCTACTGTACCACAATGACGCTCTCATACCTCTGTAAACTCATAGTAAGGCATAAATGTGATAGTGATTATCCTCTGTTTTTGTCATCATCTCTTTCTTGAAAAAAACATGTGGATAGAAAATTACAGTCTAGATTTTCACAAGTATGCCTTGACTTTGATTATTCCAAAAGCACATCTGTGGAGAAGTTTTGATGAAAAATACCCTCAATGAATCAAAAACCATTTTTTTATTTTGCTTTCAGTAGACTGATAGACATCACTTATAATTGCCAGTGCCCACCTACTCCTACTATCTTAGCAGCATAATTAGCAAAATATGCAAATCTGTTAAGTGCAGAGATTACTCTACACTAATGTGCCCACTTAGCATAATTACTACCAGTTGAGTCCTGCTAAATACAAAGAGGGAAAGGGCCAGTAAGAGGAGGTTTTGCTGAATGTCTGTCTGCCACTCTCACCAGAGAAAGGGACAGCCATTTGGGTCATGTCCAGAAACAGTTGCTATTTGAAACTGCTGTCCAGTGACAGGAACAGATAGTTTGATATAGCCTGTCAGTTTATAACATAAAAAAAAGCATTGTACAGTTGCTGGAGCAAGACTTTTGGTGGTGACAAAAGTATTGTTCAGTATTTCATGCTGTGTAGCTACAGGCTAGAAAAAATCCTGAAGACTGGTGCAGAGTTTGGTGCCTTTGTAGACTAATAGTGCAATTCTCATAAGCAGAGGTACGTTCTTTTAAGCCTACTAAAATAAATGGGCTTAGAAAGGTGTAACTGGCCTTTTTTGGCATGAAATTTCATAGGAAAAAGCCTAGTTCATCTGATGTTCATCTGATGTCCTGTGGACATGATCTTTATGTTCCCATTGTCTTAACTTGGCTTAATTTTTACTAAACCTCGCATGAACGAACTAATATCAAAGTGACAAGGTAAAAACAAAGGTAACAAGAACATGTAATGACTCTATTTTGATGTGAAACATAAATAAGAGAATAGTACCAGAGCATGCTGAATGCTAGGCACAAGCCAGGATAAATTATGTGTACTCAAGCCCAATAAAAACTAGTGGTAAGACATACATTCAGTCCCTTTCAATGCCAACAGAACCCATGTTACATTCAGTCTTCTTTCATATTTTGACCATTCCAAATGTGGCTGTGGCATTTTTTCCCTCTAAACTGTGTACAAAAGCTCCCCCCCCCCCAACTTTAACCTCATAACCCTGTGAGAAGGTACTGTTACTAGTACAAGATCATCAGGTGTTATGCAGGAAATCTGAAGCTGGGTCTGGCACAACTCTATGTTGTCTCTCTGTGTTTCGGCCTGATATCTTTTGTTCTCATCCAGAGGTACGTAGTCCACTTAAAACATTTGTTTAAGAAAGTTCTTCCCTACAGAAGGGGAAGAACCTGGGTAAGGTAGTTGAGAGAGTGGCGGCTGAACAGCTTCAGGGTTTCCTAGAGGATGCATCAGTACTGGATCCATTCAAGTCTGGTTTCCATCCTAGCCATGGGCCAGAGATGGCTTTGGTCACTCTCACAGATGATCTCTGCAGACAACTGGATCAAGGCGGATCAGCACTGCTATTACTGCTTGATCTGGCCGCAGCATTTGACACTGTCGACTATGATCTGTTGACTCACTGCCTCACTGATGTGGGGATTCAGAGAACTGCCTTGAAGTGGTTTGTCTCTTTTTTTGAGGTCAGAGACAGAGGATGGCACTAGGGGAGAGAATGTCCCCACGATGCCCACTGGTGTGTGGTATCCCTCAAGGTGCTATTCTCTCCCCAATGTTATTCAACATCTGTATGTGCCCCCTCACTCAGCTGGTTTGGAGCTTTGGGCTGGGCTGTCACCAGTACGTTGATGACACCCAGCTATATCTGTTGATGGATGGCCAACCGGATGCCACCCCAGAAAATCTGGCGAAAGGACTGGAGGCCATAGCTGGTTGGCTGAGATAGAGCAGCCTAAAGCTTAAGAAGAAGAAGAGATTGGATTTATACCCCGCCCTTCACTTGGAGTCTCAGAGCAGCTAACAATCTCCTTCCCTTCCTCTCCCCACAACAGACACCCTGTGAGGTAGGTGGAGCTGAGAAAGCTCTTTGAGAACTGCTCTTGAGAGAACAGCTCTGAGAGAACTGTGGCTTGCCCAAGGTCACCCAGCAGCTGCATGTGGAAGTGTGAGAAATCAATCCCAGTTCACCAAGATTAGTGTCTGCACTACTGACTTCCACACCAAAAGGGCTCTTCGAAGTCAGAGGTCCTGTGGCTGGGGAAGGGTAACCTGGGATCAGGTATTCAGCTCCCAACTTTTGACAGTGTCCTCCTGACACCAGCACCAATGGTGAAGAGTTTGGGCATGATTCTGGATACTTCCCTGTCAGTGGAGGCCCAGATCATAAACAAGGCCTGGTTGGCATTTTTCTAAGTGACGTTTGGCAGCTGGCACCTTTCCTATATCACCTGTACTTAGCCACTGTGATCCACCCGGACTGGACTACTGTAACTTGCTCTACATAGGGCTGTCCTTGAGACTGACCCAGAAATTGCAACTAGTCCAGAATGCAGCAGTAAGGGTCCTTACAGGAACCCCTCTTAGAGCACATAGCCAGCCAGTGCTGCACCAGCTGCACTGGCTGTCTATGTGCTCTAAGAGGGGTTCCTGTAAGGACCCTCACCAGCTGCACTGGCTCCAGATAGAATGCTGGAACAAGTTTAAGGTGTTGGTTTTAACCTTGAAAGCCCTTCATGGTCTGGGACCAACATATCTTCAGGACCACCTCTCTTGGCCTGCCCTCCAGAGAGCTTTACTCTCATCAAATAACAACTTGCTGATGATTCTGGGGCCATGGAATATTCTCCTGCATTGGAAAATAAAGGATCTTGAATTGATAATGGGGAGAGTTGGGGGGGATGTGAATGGAATTTTTTTTTTATTACAAGAAGATGTCCCTTTTAACCCCTCCCCTCAAGGAGGCCAGGGGACCTGATTTTATATCCGCCATCTGGAATATGTATTTTGTTTCTATTTATTAATCTGTTTTTAGCTGGTTTAATGTTGGTTTTAAACTAAAGAATTTTGTTGTTACTCTATTGTAAGCCACCCTGAGCCCTACCTGTAGGGAAGGGCAGCCTAGCAAATCCAATTTAATAAATAATAATAAAAATATCTTCCCGTACAAGTGAATATACCCCTACATCAGAAAAAGTTCATTCTCTGCTGATAGCAGGACGTAACCATCCCACAAACGTCTTGAAATCAGAATGTATACTCTTTTGTTGATTTCTCCTTAAATAAATATTGAGCATGGTTGACTTTTTGCATTGGTTAATAGTTTGGGTTGTAACTTAGCAGAAATAATGACATTCTTCCTTGGAATCAGAATGCAACCTTAGCAGTCTAAATTTACCCTAAAAGTGGGAAATTTGGAAACACTCATTTCAGGATGAGAAGTTTCCCTTTCTGATTTAATGTGACACATTTTTATGCAAATTATCTCTTGTTGTGTGAGCTTGCTATTTCTTTAACCGAACAGTAAAGGAAAAATGAGCTTTTCATCCATAGCTAACCATAATGCTTCTACAATTTTTTTTAACTGTCTGAAAGCAAACAATTATGCACAATACTAAATATAAACAAGGTCTAACTCCATATGTTATTAGTGCTAACTCAATAAATATCCACCAAAAGATTCTGATACTTAATATTTGGAAATGTCCTTAACTGTAATGAGTATACCATCCATCCATTCTTTATTTACGATCCAGAGATCAAACAACATCATAATGTCAGAGTTTGCATCTAGTGCACTCAACATATAAGTGTAAACATTAAAATATGTAAAAACCTTCCTATACTTGCTAGGTGCTGATGGATTGTGCTATCAGCTTCCTTATTAGTAAATCCTTAGCACAGAACTTAACCATTTTGATAGTGGTTTTGTTTGAATGGTCTACAAGGAGGAGGAGTGTGTAAAATGTGTCTGATCTGCCTGGGAACTTAGAATAGGGGTGAACTGTATGGAGCACATGTACTTGTAAAATTTACAGTGGCTGCAGTGGCTCAAGTGGTTAAGATGCTGAACGGCAGACTGGAAGTTCGGTAGTTCAGCAGTTCGAGACCTGAGTGCTGCATGACGGAGTGAGCTCCCGTCTCCGGTCCAAGCTCTTGTCAGCCTAGCAGTTTGAAAGCAAGAAATTGCAAGTAGATAAATAGGTACCACTTTGGTGGGAAGGTAACAGTGTTCCATGTGTCTCGGCGTCTAGTCATGCTGGCCACATGACCACGGAAATGTCTTTGGGCAGCGCTGGCTCTTCGGCTTGGAAATGGAGACAAGCACCGCATCCCTAGAGTCATATTCGACTGGCTTTCGAGCAAGGGAAACCTTTACCTTTACCTAACACATGCACAATCATTTCAACTGTGCCAGACTGGCAAGGGAAAAGGTGCTGGGAATGTGGAACATGTAGGTATCTTCCTTCTTGAGGCACTGGGGACAGAAGATTAAGCTGGGCGGAACGGAAGGCTCTGCAGTTTCTGGGGAAGTCTATGGTATACAGGTAATTTGCTGACACAAAGTTTCATGTGTACTTTCCCACCACTGGATAGAGGCATGCCCAAGCTCTATCAGTTTGGAGAGATGTATTCCTAATTCATTGTTTTATTATTTCTTTGGCTCCTGAAGGCCCAGGGTGGCAGAACAGCTCTCTCGTTGTGGCAGAACAGCTCTCTCAAGCTAAATTGGGGTTTTTGTACGTAATGAGTACACCAGTGTCTCAAATCTTTAAATTATTGTTGTAGAGTAAGAATCATCACTCTCCGAGGTTCCTTTCAATTGTTTATCTTATTGTTACAAAAGTAGAAAGCATGGCTGCCAGCAGAAAATTCCCTGGTGTCAGAGCTTCTGATAAAAATGGTCTGTTGGTGGAGAGAGTTTTCTCAGAGGAGTATCATCTGCCTATCTGTCTCTTCTTGGAATAATGACAACATCCTTTCATTCCCAAATGACACCCAGAAGTTCCTTACCATTGAGAATCAGACAGGAGTGTGAGCACTTCAGCTTTCACATAATCTGATAAGTATTCATAAGTCTCTGGCAGTTTCCGCTTAGCTAGCACTTATGAATAACGGCCTCTTTATTGGTAAACTGACAAAACGTCTCTGAACTCAGGAACACGCAGACATTTTTGATGAGAAAAGAACAGCGAGTGTCCAGTGTTTTAACACGATCTTTACTTCTGGGTGCAAGCCTTGCAAAGCTAATAATGTGCAGCAAAGGGGGAAAAGAACGCTCTTGAAAGATTTCTGAAAGATACTTATTATCTAGTCTCCTGGCACTGTGTGAAAATACCTTGTGCCTGGCTTGTCTATTTACCAAGATAAAAATCAAATCAAGGTTGCTCATAATTAGAGATGGGCCAAGGATGGTGGTGGACAGATCTGAATATGGATTAGTTTCAGTCCTGCAGTTCAGATCTGAAGTTCAATTATCTTTTCTGGGTTTGAGAATGCAGTTACCAAGAGTGTTTGACCCAGAAGTAGGGCTGTCAACCTCCTAGTAGGGCCTACAGAGATCAGTTTCCCTAGAGAAAAATGGCTGCTTTGGAGGGTGGAATCTAGGGCATTGTACCCTGCTGAGATACCTTCCCTTGCCAAACCCTGCCTTCCTCAGGCTGTACCCCCAAATCCCCAGGAATTTCCCAATCTGGAGTTGGCAACCTTACCTAAATGCTGTAACTAAGTAAAAGTTTTAAATTCAGCCCAGTTCAGTGTTGAATAAATCTGTATAGTGGTTTTTTTTTTGATCCAGTAGACTTGGATGTAATATACTGACCAGAGTGGTAGAGTTTGACCAGGAAAAACATGTTTAAATCTGCAGCAAGAGAAGACTATCAGTGAAAATTCCCCCTTCGGTCAACAGAAGTGATTGGTGGGATCCAACCCAACAGCTTTACTATTCTTCAGCTTTATTCTGCTTTATTATGACATTTCCATTGAGCATCTCTCAAGATGAATCTTGATACCTCTTGTTAATTTTTCTTTTTGCAAATTGGTTTTAGGTGGGCTTTTAATCTGACTGTTACTGGAGGTATACTGACAAAGTGACATTTCTATTTTTAATTTTTCTTGTTCAGATTGTTTTAGTATCTTATTGGTTTGGCCGATTTCACTTTTTACTGTGTTTTAATGTTTTCAATATGGGTGTCTTTGGTTATTTATGATGTATTTTAACTGGATTCTACTATAGTAAAGCCTTCAAGGGGTTCCAACCAAAAGCAGCATAAAATATTTTAATAATTAAAAATAGCTGCACAAGATCAGCTTAGGCTGGAGACAGGACTTAAAAAGAGCTCTGCTGGCTCATCTAGTCCAGCATCCTATTTCAAACAATGGCCAGCCAGCAAACAGAGGGCCAACAGACAGAGCATTGAGGCTAAGGCCTTTCCTGATGTTGCCTCCTAGTACTGGAATCCAGAAGTTTGCTCGCAAGGAGTAGTATTTTTCTGAGTAGAAGACAGTGCAAAAGAGAGAAATGCATATCGTGTATTAACTCCTCACTTTTTCTCTGGCAAACTGGTTTTGGGACATTTTTGAGATTCAAAATCTGCAGGGTGTGATGGACAGGAGATGACAGAGTCAAATGAAACATGTGCCTAAAATAAATGGCTACAGAAATATATGGCCCATTATTCTGAAGTGCAAAAGTTCTTTTTGAAAACAGATTCAGAAATAAATGTCACAGTTATAACAAAGGAAATCTGAGTAAAGGGGAAGCTACAGGAAGTAACTAAATCCATATAACTGAGATATAGAGAGAGGCCATATAAGTGCAGTGTAATTGTGATAAGAGATCAAACAATTAATCTTAGGCACAAAGTAGTTCCTACAGTTAGATAAATGGAGCTCTAAAGTAGGGGGTAAAATAGGCCTGACCTGGATAGCCCAGGCAAGTCTGATCTTGTCAGATCTCAGAAGCTAAGCAGGGCCGACCCTGACAAGTACTTGGATAGGAGACCTCCAGGGAATACCAGGGCCAGGAGGCCAGAGGCAGGCTATCAAGCCACTTCTCTGAACATCCTCCGTGCCCCAGTAGGAGTTGCCAGAGGTCACCATGATTTCCAGGCACAGGCATACACACTCACAAATGCAAAAATCCAAAAAAAATGCTAATAAAGTAGGGGGTAATTGTGAATCTTGATCTATGAAGTGTTGGGTGCAAAACAGTTATAATATAAATAGATTAGATTAGATTAGATTGACAGACAGACTTGCCCAACGTATTGGCACTTTCTGGCTCTCCCATTGGCTGTGCTGTGTGCTGCATCAGCCATTGGTCACTCAACTGCCACTCAAGAGTACTTGTGTGCCATTGGCTGGATACGGGGTCTAATTCTCTCCCCCACCCACTGCCAGCCTGGACACTCTTCCCTGACAGAATAAACTGCCAAAATGGCTGTCTCTCCTGACAAAGATGCTTCTACTTCTGCTTGGCTACTCTGCCGCAGGGTGGCTATTGAGGTGGGCCACCGGCTGTCAAACCATTCTCTTCTCCTCCTGCTGTGGGGCTAACTTTTCCCTCAGTGGCTGTTGCTAGGCAACCAAGCTTGGTTCTGTCAGTAAAAAAGGCAAAAGCAAGAGGCCCTTTTAAGGCTTTCTTTGGCCTTTGTGAGGAACTCACTGGGGCCAGTCCTGACTAGGGTTGCCAGCTCAGGGTGGGAAATTCCTGGATATTTTGTGGTGGAGTCTACAGAAGCCAGAGTTTGGGGAGGGGAGAGGCCTCAACTGAATAGACTGCTATAGAGTCCACCCTCCAAAGCAGTTATTTTCTCCAGGGGGAGAGAGATCTGTTGTCTGGAGTTCAGTTGTGATACTCAGTGATCTTCAGGCTCCACCTGGAGGTTGGCTATCCTAGGTGTAGCAGTTAGTGCTTCAAAGAAGGGTCTGCCAGACCCAGGTTCTTGCTGTGCTGAGTGGGTGATTTCAGACCGGTCACAGACTTTCAGCCTAACCTACCTCAAAGGGTTGTTGTGCAGATCAAAAGGGGCTGAGGTAAATGATGTAAGCTGCTTTGGTCTCCACGGCAGAGAAAGACTGTACTTTTCCTCCTGGAGAACCATTGTTGTCAGTCTTCAGGTGAGGGCTGGAGATTACTCAAAACTGCTCTCCAGATGGCAGAGATCAGCTCCCCAGGAAAAAAGCCTGCTTTGCATGGTGGACTCTGTGTCATTATACCCTGCTGAGGATGCTTCCCTCCTGTTTGGGTCCCCACTGCAGAGAAAGACTGTACTTTTCCTAGGTAGAGGCTGCAGATGGGGTAGGAGAAAGCTGAAGTCAGAGGGACAGATAAAGGTAGGTTGATGGTTGGTTGGGAAGGAGATAGGGTTGCCAACTCTAGGTTAGGAAATTCCTGGAGATTTGAGGGGTGGGACCTCAGACAGGTACAATGCCATAGACTCCACCCTCCAAACCAGCCATTTCCTCCTGGGAAACCATTGTTGCTAATCTCCAGGGAAGGGCTGGAGATCACTCAGAATTACAGCTGCTCTTCAGATGGCAGATATCAGTTCCCCTGGAGAAAATGGTAAGCTCTGTGTCATTATACCCTCCTGAAGTCACCACAGCAAACTGACACTTAGTTCCCAAGGCCAGGGCACCTACCCATAGCCTCTTTCTAGATCTTGTTGTATTTATTTCCACAACAGGCCTTATTCCTAGTAATACATAAATACCCCACAGAATATCCATCTCCTTACTCTAAAAAGTAGAAGTTAAACTGTGAATTATGAAGGAATGTGGCCTAATTTAAGAGATCACCAACTTTTCCTCCTGGTGTGTTTTATTGATGATGATGATATAAAGAAAAAAGTGATACATACATACAAAGAGATAAAACTGAATCTGTGACTCTCTTAAAATGTTTAATGAAACTAAAGTGAGAGACATGTGTATATATTCCCATTATTAGAGGACTTCTTCCTAACTATGACTGGATCCAAATATTTTGAAAAATGGGAGCTGCACAGTGTTTCTGGCAAATCCTCTTAATAGAGTGAAAATAGCTATGCCATCTACAATCCTTGAGACTCCTTACTAACCATAAACCCTTGACGTGTGATTAAAAGAGAGGCTGAGAAGGCAGCGTGGCTCACCAGTAGAGCATTTGTTTGATGTGCTGCAGGTCCCATGTTCCATCCTTGGCATCTCCATCTAAAAGAAACAGGTAGTTAGAAGTTTGAGATCTTGGAGTACCACTGCCAGTATGCAAATATTTTTTTTCAAAGAGTTTGTGGCTGATAATAGAAACCGATTTACTGCAGTAGAACTTTTTTTATTTTGGACATCTTATAACTTCTGCTACATTATTATGAGTTCTCGTAAGTTTCAACCAAGTGTGGGTGTGGGGGTACAGACTGCAAATAAGAATGTAAAGGAAAGTCATTTGACATATTTTTCTCTTAAAGCTACAGAACAAAGTTTGAGTCCAGTGGCACCTTTAAGACTAACAAAGTTTTATTTATTTATTTGTTGGTCTTAAAGGTACCACTGGACTCAAACTTTGTTCTGCTGCTTCAGACCAACATGGCTACCTCTCTGAATCTCTTAAAGCTACAGTTAAGTACTATTAATAGGTAATGAATATAACCCAGTTCAGTGGCTAATGGGAAGGTGTCATGATTTCATGTTTTGGGGTGTGTGTTCCTTTAAATGTTGAGTGTGACTGCAGTATGGTAGGGGGTGATAAGGAGAGACTTTGATTTTGATTTGATTAAGGGGAGACTAGTGTGATTTTGATTGGCTGATGACTGAGAGTGTGAGAAAAGAGATGTTCTGAGAGGAATCAGTTTGTGTGTGTCTAGGAAGAATTCTGTATGTGTCTTGGGAGAGAGGCAAGTGTGTGAAGTGGGTCTGTGTGACTCTAACATTAGTTTTGTGAGAGTCTGTATGGCAAAGGAACAAGTAGTGTCATAACTGCATGGTTAGACAAATGTTTTATCTTGTGGCCAAAGACAAAGAGTTTAGCCTGTGTGGCTACTTATATGAGAGAGAGAGAGAAATATAAGCTTGTCAGAGTGGAGTTTGGAGTCTGAGACTGTTTATAGCACCCAGCATTATCAGTTATATTTACAAGTTCCTTTCTTCAGAAACTGTTCAAAATAACCAGAAACCTATTTTGTTATTTATTCAGTAAATAATTTTTTGTTTAAACGTATCTCAGAAATCAGGACAGTAATTCCTCAGGGCCACATAGACCCCTGAAGTGCCCAGACCCTAGGTCATACTACCAAAAGAGAGAGATTTGGAATTTTAAATTCCTGGTGGCAGCAAGAAACTACCAAGTTTATATACAAAGAGAGTGTTTAAAAGTAAAACTGTTTTCCTCAATAGCAAGAACATCACAGAAGGCAATTCAGAACACCGCTCCCAGCCCCGAAGAAATGTATTCAAATGTGCCATGTAGGGTTGCCAAGTCTGGGTTGGAAAATACCTGGAGACTTTGGGGGTGGAGCCAGGAGAGGGTGGGGTTTGGGGAGGGGAGGGGCCTCAGCATGGTACAATGCCATAGAGCCCACCTTTCAAAGCAGCCATTTTCTCCAGGGGAGCTGATCTCTGTCAGCTGGAGATCAGTTGTAAAAGCGGGAGATCCCCAGGCCCCACCTGGAGGCTGGCAACCCTAGTGCCATGATCTGAAATAAGCTACATCTTCAAAGTTAGAAGAAATTACAAGCTTAAAAAAAGGCTATTGATGTCCTTTTAAAAAAGTACTATCACTTGAGTCTGGCAAACAAATCTACATCAAAGTAGCATATATGCCCATGTGCAAATGGTGAGGTTGAAACTGTTGAGCATGTCTTATTGCATTGCCTTTTTTATTGCCATCTTAGACATGGTTTCAGTATTCCTACTAACCAAAGAATTCCAGGTATATCAGAGGAATCATACTTCCTTTCTCCTCTTGGACCATGACCCTTGAATCATGGATAAAGTAACCAGAATTTGTGCAACTGCTTGAGACTATCATAGGTCTATATAAATTTAATGGATTATATTTGCTTGTTTTAATATAATTCATGTAACTCTTTTAATGTAACATTTCTATGTATTTATTCTTATTTCTTCTTTGACTGTAATAAATAATTCATTCCCATCAAAGTTCATGGTGAAAAGACTTGATGGACCTCTGCCATTCATATTCTTTGAATACTGGACATGGAAAAGTTTATAGAAATTAGCATTACTGTTCCTGGGATGAAACAATATCCAGAGAAATAATATCTGAATACTGACGCTCGTCTGACTTCTCTATGCCGCAGCCAACTGGCAAGAGTAATGGCAAGGCAGTGTTCCCTCTAAGCTGAGTTAGTGTGAGCCAGCTCACAGTTTTTTAGCTTCAGGCTCACACATTTTTATCTTAGCTCAGGAAGGATGGCTCCAGAGCAAACTAATTTATGCAGTAGCCAAATCGCTCACTCACAACTTTAATGCCAGCAGCTCACAAAGTAGAATCTTTGCTCACAGGACTCCACAGCGTAGAGGGAACATTGTGATGGGTGCCTTTTATGGAATATAAGCTCCAAGCCGCCAATAAAGCAAGTAGTATACAAGACAAAGACAATTGCATGTCGTTACTAGCTATCCACTGAGCCTTGAGTTGGTGTTACATTCAATTCAAACAACATGACCTTGCCTTTGTGATGTTTGACACTGATCTCGTTTTTATTGTTGTCACTGTTAACATGTTTGATACTGTTATTGCACTTTTTCTAATCTATATATATGTTACCTTATGTTATATTGTATGAGGAACATTGCCTGAATCCTCCTGTTACCTATGTATTCTTTGATATTCAATAAAAGTTATTTTTAAAAAGTAATCAAATTGTCATCTTTTGTGTCGTCAACTAGAAACCATTATGATTTAGAGGTGAGTGATTGATCAGCTGAACTGCCAGCTGCTTACAGAGTTGTGGTTAATTGTTATTTACTTGAAAGAGGAATGGTATCTGGGAAATGATCATTATATTGTTTATTCATCAGCAGTTGCATTAGCTGCAGTTTGGGCTAAAAGCTTGGAAATTCCTTTTGCTCTGTGATTCCTGTTACTTTAAGTCAATAAAAGAAAATATGGTTATCTTCCTGGCAGGTATTCTCTAAGCCTTCCATCACAGTATCATGGAGGCACCTGTTTAACTACATTTCATTCCTGCATCAGTCTGAGGAACTACTTTGCTCATAAAGTAAAACAACTCATTTTTATCCATAAATTGTTGGAAGATGTGCATTTTATTATTATTCTTTAAAACATTTCTATACTGCCTTTCCATTTAAACACTAAAACATTTCAAACATTCAGCATTAAAAAGTGTATGTGTGTGTGTATAAATATATAAACATGTAAAAGCATTTAAACCATGAGAAGGACTAATAAAAGCTAGTGAGGGTTACTATTTTTTTACAAAAAGCAAAAAAAAAAAAAAAAAAAGATGAGGCAGACAGATTTTCCTGGTGAAGGAGTTCCAAAGTTTCACCACCACAACCTAGGCTCTTTCTTGGGTTGCCACACATCAAACCTCAAATGTTGGGGGGCAACCAAAGCAGGACCTCTGAAGATGACCAGCGTGCTGTCAGGTGGGTTCACATGGGAGAAGGTGGTCCAACAGGTGTGATGGCCACAGGTCAGGTGTGGCTTTTAAGGTCAACATAAGCACCTTGAATTGGGTCTAGAGGCAAATTAAGGAGCTAGTATAGATGGAAGAAGACTGGGTGATGGGGACACCATGACGCACTCCAGTCAACTTTCTGGCTGAGGCATTCTGTACCAACAGTACTTCTGAATAATTTTCAAGGGATTGGAATATATTGAATATTCATTGTTATTTAATGTTGGTGCAAAAATTAGTGAAGAGCAGAGATTCATAGAAACATAGCTTCAAATCTAGGGCTCCCCCCCCCCAGCTTTCTATTATGATTTGTTTTTTGTTAAATTGTCTGCAATCAACTTGCAATATTTTCCTTCCCAATTTATGTACATGGCTTTAAAAAACTAACTTGTAATAATAGTAACTTTTGGATGCAGGCATTTACTACACCTTTCTGGAGAAACCTTATTATGTCTTAATTATTCACTATATGGAGGAAGCAGGTATGGGAAACCATTCCAAGTGGCCTCTAAGCAGCAGTCTTTTCCTCTGTACCAGGCATCAAGCAATCACAGTTCGGTCAACTGTCTGAATTTTGGAATGTATAAAGAACAAATCATTCTCAAAACCTACCAAGTTACCATGTTGTAAAATATAGCTTTTGATAAGCAGGTCTCAGGTAAGATGCCATCACCAGAGTACCTTGTTGTGTGCTCCTAGTTATCTAGCCATTGGGACAGATCTCTTGATATAGAAGATCTGTGTTCCCTAGCTAGGCCTTCTAAGCCCTGGTAATGTGCCATGTTGGGTTATAGAGTTATTTATATAAAAAATACTCCATTACCACTGTGGCTATGGAAATGGTGCAGAAATCCTGTAGGCTTCTGCATTGACTTGAGTGACTTTCTCTTAATTTGTATGACCTCTTTTGTAGGTTTCCCTTTCCATCATCATTGGACATAGATATAAATCTTGAGCAAGTATAGGATTCTAATTGTGTAACTTCAGGGTGGAAGTCATGAGGGGAAAGGCTTCATTAAAATGGATTTTACAGGTCTTTTGGAAATGAAGTACAGCTTCAGAAGTTCAGATAAACAGGAATGGATTACCTTGGGCAAGCCGTAGTTCTGGCACAGCTGTTCTTGAAAAAGAGCAGTTTCTGTCAAAGCTCTCTCAGCCCCACCTACCTCACAGGGTGTCTGTTGTGGAGAGGGGAAGGGAAAGGAGTTTGTAAGCCGCTCTGAGACTCCCTTGGGTAGTGAAGGGTGGGTATAAATCCAATCTCCTCCTCTTCTTCTTCTTGGGAAATCCGTAAGCCAAAGGTTGTTGCCTGGAAGCAAGGTTTCTGAAGCTGAGATGTGATATACCTCTGAGTTACAGCTGCTGGGAGCAGGTTAAAAAAAGAGTTTATAGTCTTCACACCCTGTTTCTGGCTGACCCCTGCTGGAAATAGAATACCAGACTGGAGGGACCTTGATGAAGTTTAGCAAATATTTTTTATGAAAGTTGATTTGTGGTTTCATCTTATATGTCCAATAATACTTTATGTCCAAATATGTGCACATGGTTTTGATGTTGAAATTGATTTATTTTAAGTTACTCTAACACAGAAGGGTTAACAGCCCAGTAGACTAGTTGGTATCTAGCTAAATGCTTCTTTACATAATTTATATGTTGCTTGCTATAAAAAGATGATTTGGAAATGATTCAGTATGCCCATCAGGAATAGTCCCAATCTCTGCTGTCTTATTAAATGCATACAGCCTTGTCTCCCAGAGAGACTCTCATGCTGTGAAACTCATTAGAATAATAAATTGAGTTTCTATGTATACAGGCATCTTTTAAAATTCTAGTGAAAACTCCTTGTATGGTCTGTTCCACTTTACAGCTCTTCCGCGTGAGACTTAAGAAACTAGAAATTGTTAGTTATTTTCTATGAAAGTTACAGGGAAAGTCAGAAAATGCAATAGTTCTGGATATTCTTTTTCACCTTTTATATATTAGAAAATGGTACCATTTCTGAAATTACAGG
The DNA here is from genome assembly GCA_029233225.1 of Lepidodactylus listeri. NCBI lineage: Eukaryota > Metazoa > Chordata > Lepidosauria > Squamata > Gekkonidae > Lepidodactylus > Lepidodactylus listeri. Next base: position 57,393,059 of record JARCFY010000012.1, read on the forward strand.
AACTGTAATGTAGGAATAATTCGCATGACTGACTCTACTAACTCAGAATTTTTATCCACACTCATCGGGACAGAGAAGCTGCTTCTACATTGCTAGATGAGTATGTGTGAAGGGGCCAAATCTGACAGTGCCATCCATATGTTTGGTGGCTAGACAGGTGTAGGGGTACCCAGTAGAATAGCACTCTTGAGAGCTAACATTGTGTGGCTGGTTAGAATGTTGAACTTGGGCCTGGGTTCGAAACATCAGTGGCACATAAAGCTTGTTGGGTGGCCATAGGCCACTTGGTCTTCCTCAGCCTAATCTATTTGACAGGGTTGTTGTGAGAGAACTAGGGTGCTCCAACACCTATTGATTCAACTCATGTTGTGCTTGTCACTCATGAGCAGGACCTCAGTTCTGATCACACAGTTCAGCTGTTCGCAGTCAGCTCAAGACTGTTCAGCCAGTTGCCCTCCACACATTCAGATGGTACTATATAATGCAGTCAGCAGCATTTTATTCACTCATTTTCTCCCACGTCCTGATGGGATTCCTAGTTCTCACCCAACAGACCTTTTATTGCTGCTTGGCAGCCCATTGTTGGAATAAAGAGTGAGCAAATCTATCAATCAGTCAGTGATTCTGAAAATTACAGCGTTTATTTATAACATCTCATCAGCTGGTGTTTGTCCAAGTCCATATCGTAAACACTATTTTGCACATGCACATTTCTGAATAGCTTTATGGGAATTGTGCATCCCCTCTTCCGTGGCATTCAGTTACATGACCCCACTATTCATGACCATGGGAGAGAATCAATTTTGCATCTTACTCTGTGGAATCAAAGTGTTCACAAGGCAAAAGGAAATGAAACTCCACCAGCACAGCTAGTCCATAGCCACTGAGCTGTTCAGCAGCTTCTTGAGTCAGTAGCAAAGCTCTGAGATCCAAAGCTTGGCTTATGAGTGATCTTGGCTGTCAAAAATGTTATGTTTGCCTGTGGAATGTGTTCACCACAAAGTCTATGGCCTCTCTGGAGAGAACCATTTAAGCTGTCCTGCGTTCCTTGAAAGCCTGGCTGGATAGATACCTCATTTCTCAGGGCATCCCTGAAAAGTATTCCCTTCAGGCAACAGCATACAGGTCCTGTTTTTGTCTTGAATTTTACCAGTTACTTCAATTACAATTAAAGTGCTTACTTATCATCTGCAGATGGGTGTAATTTTTGACTTTTTTGTATTTGATGCAAAAATTTCCAAGGATATCAGTGTAGGTCTCGAGGTCATTAACTTGAAATTGCAAGGTAACTGAATGGAACAGTATAAAATGCAATTCTGTGAAGTTTTCACCCAGTAATTGCATTCTGATTTGGACATGCTTTCACTAGTGTAAGTTTACAGCTTTAATTCAGAGAAAACAAAGCTTATGTTAAGCAGCTTCCTTACAAGCAGGGATAATTTAAGAAGGTTACACAAATATGCAGAGGTGTTCAGCAAAGTGACAGCTCAGCAAAATTCTTGTGTGCTGTGGAAGTCCTTAGATTAATTCAGTTCTGTTAGTATATTGTCTTCAGTAGAATTGTGTTTTGTTACTTGAGTATTCGAACTTTGCCTGAGTACAGATGATAAATATTAGGAGCCATGGGATTTCTTACCCCCTGCTTACAATGGGATTGTGGATAAGAAGAAATCAAAGCATTTAAAGCCTTGCTGCATGGGGGGAAAAGCCCTTACTGCAGTGGATAAGCCTTTTCACACTTATTTGAGAAGATGAAAGCAGAAGTGTTGTATTGAAACACATCTGGGGGGGATTCTCTGTGGCAGAGCTATTTATTTATTTATTTTTACTTTGTTCATACCCCATCTTTCTCCCTGATGGGGACTCAAAGTGACTTACATTGTTCTCCTCCCCTCCATTTTATCCCTAGAACAAATAACCTTGTGAGGTAGGTGAGGCTGAGAGTATGTGATTGGCCCAAGATCAGCCAGTCAGGTTCCAAGGCAAAGTGGGAATTTTGAACCTTGGTCTTCCAGATCCTAGGGCAACCCTCTAAACACTGTGAGACCTCTGCTGGGGAAGGGGGACTGAAGAATGCCTTGCTCATTTTCACCATTTGTTTCTTTTATGTGTATATGCAAGAGAGGGATAGTGGAGGTATGTATTGCTTGTCATTGTGTGGCCCACAGCCATATAGATTCACTCAATAAAGTAATAGAAGGAATGGCTGACAAGAAAAAAACACACACTTCGAAATGATGACTTCCATAGTTACTATTGGGTTTATAGAAATAAGAGCACAGAATGGAACAAGATACCTGTGTCACTTGCAGTGAAAGAATTTTAGGGGTAATCGGTTCATTTCTGTTTTTCACAATAAGGATTGTCTCTGCATAGTCTTAATCACACACTAGAAAATCTTTGTTGGCTTATAACATATTTGTTTGGAATAATTAGAAACAATCTGTTTAAATACTTTCCAGATATTAATGAGGCTTTTTGTTATTTTCATCAGGTCCCCCAATACTTGGTAGTGACTAAAAGTATTTTAGTACACTGAAAACTAGTTTGTCCCTCCAAACCAAAGCAATATTTGATAATGTTTTGTGCTAACAATTTAAGCATATCTGGGAAGGATCTACCTCTTGGGGATGATTTGAATATGAGCCAGGAGTAAATTCTTTTGACATTATTTAATATTAGATTAATAAAATGCAATATTTATGTAACTGATATTCCAAGGTACAATCATTTTCAAGTTTGCTAACAATGGATTCTCACATCAGTTTTCACCACCATATCGTGTGGCGATTAACATTCATTCCTTTTTGATGAGGTTTCCAAGAGAACAGAAGAACAGCATGTGTTGAACTCTGTGGCCTTCACCCTTTGACAAAGCTGTCAAAACTTAATTGGTTAAGCAAGGGAGGCTGTGAAGTCTGTATCTCATGGTGGACTCCTTCAGCCAAAACGCTTCTACCAGTAGCAGACTATGTAGTGGCTGCTGTATTTCTCATCCCCGTATGTATGTATGCAAAGTGAGTTCAGAATGAGGAAATTCAGAATGTGCTTGTCAAGTTTGCAGATGATACTATGCTGGATGGGATAGTTAATACTTTGGAGGATAGAAATAGGATGCAGCTGGACTTGGATAGGATGGAGGATTGGGCCCAGACAAATAAAATGAAGTTTAATAAGGACAAGTGTAAAGTCTTGCACTTGGGTAGTAAAAATCAATTATATAAATATCAGATGGCTGCAACTTGGCTGGGTAGCACCACCTGTGAAAAAGATTTGGGTGTTCTAGTGGACCATAAGCTTATTATGAGCCAGCAGTGTGATGTGGTGGTAAAAAAGGCTAATGCAATTTTAGGTTGCATTAGCAAAAGTGTCATGCAGGGTATTGCTGCTACTGTATAGGTTAGAGATCTACTAAGCTACTGCTTTGGTTAGAGATCACCTGGGCCATCTGTTCAGTTTTGGGTGCCCCAGTTTAGGAAGGATGTCATTAAGCTACAAAAAGTCCACCATAGGGCAATGAAGCTGGTGCAGGGTTGGAGACTGTGTCCTATAAGGAGAGGCTGAAGAAGCGGGGAATCTCTATGCTGGAGAAGAAACACTTATGATTGCCACTTTCTGATACATAATGGGATGCAATGCAGAGGATGGGGCATATATATTTTCAGTCATGTTGGATAACAAGGCTCAGATTACTGATATAAACAACTTCCTCCTGTCAGTGAGGTGTGTTCAACACTGGAGCAGACTCCCTTGTGGGGTGGTGGATTCTTTATCATTGGAAATTTTTAGGTATCAATTGGACATCTACTTGTTGGGGACTTTATAGCTGTAGTTCCTGCCTTGGAAGGGATTGGACTAGATGACCATAGGGGTCCCTTCCAGCTCTGAGATTAAATAAAATGAAGTACCATCAAGTTGCAGCCAATTTATGGTGACCCATCAGAGGGTTTTCAAGGCAAGAGTTAAACATTGCCTGCCTTTGTATAGAGACTCTGGACTTCCTTGGTAGCCTCCCATCCAAGTACTGATCTGGGCCAACACGACATAACTTCCATGATCTAACAAGATCAGGCTAGCCTGTCCTGTCCAGGTCAGAACCCTCAACACCATGCTAGCCCTAAATAGTACTTTTGGGATCTTACAGCAGGAAGACTGCTTGCCACATTATGGAGATAAATCACACAATGGTGGTGGAGTTGTTGCACACACAAAAAACCAAGGCAGTAACTGCTCTATGTAGTTGATAAGGGAACCAGTGTGGAAAGGGGTTTCCTTCATGTGGTTCTGTCTTTCCAAATCATCACCTCCAAGTATCATTCGCAGTGGTAGGGGGGGAAAAGACAGGTAGTTATCCCTTATCCCTTTCCATGGCTGCTGATAGCATAGGGAGGGCAGGTCAGTTTTGATATCTTTGGGGCCATCTCTCCTGGCATGTCTGCCAAAGAGTGTTACACTTGATGGATCAAAATCCTATGGTGATCTCTGGCCCCCAAAACATCTGCTTAGCCTCAACCAGAGCTAGAGCCTTTTCAGCTGGTGCCAGCCTGTTGGAACACCCTCCTGAGTGAGATCTGGGCCCTGTAGGACCTGTTGCAGTTCCGCAGGGCCTGCAAAATGGAGCTCTTCCACCAGGCCTATGGTTGAGGCAGCAGAAATTCCAGCAGGATTGGCCTCTGTTTGCCTTATTTTGCTTTATTTGGCTTTACTTACTTCATCCATCTGTCCAGTTGTACCTTTATTCCAATATCCATGGATGCTCTTGAAGCAGGATCTCTGTTGAGTTGGATTGTTGCCATCTGATCATTATTTTAAATTGTACTATATTGGTTTTAATGCTTAATTTATGTTTAATTGTTGATTTATATTTATTGATTTAATATTGTTATATTATTGATGTTACTTGCCCTGAGCCCTGTTATGCAGGGAAGATTGGGCTATAAATCAAACATAATAAATAAATTAATTAATAAAATGATCTTCCTCCTCACTGCTGATTCTCATGGTCTGATCTAAAATAGGGAAACTCGTGTCTGTTGTTACTATCTAAAATACACTGGGAAGATCCATTCACAGGTGTTTATTTCTTGTCTAGTTTAGCCCCCTAATGTTGTTCCTTTTTATTTGTTGATTAGCACATAGAAGAGAGGGGCATTCAGCTTTTGTTACTTGTCTGTTATTCATTGTCCAAAACACTGCAAGACAGAAGTAGGATTATTTTGTACTGACTGCACTGAAGGCCTCCCTTTCTGCTCCTGGAGAAAGAGAAGACAGGACTGAGAGAGGAAGAGCATCTCAACTGTGTGTGTATTGTATATTCTGCCCTCTGATATTTGTGTGTGTTGATTTAGTCTCATGGGGTGCAGTCTATAGTTGTTGGTTGAACTTCATGAGGCTCCCTTGTCCCACAACTGGTTCCTCACATCCCTGCATCTTCTTGCGAATGTGGATGTTGTTCTGGACACACCTGTCTCTGCTGTTTGAACCTAAAATCAGGAACCTGAGTGAGTACCCCATTCCTAATTTGCAAGCACAAGAAAGCATCACAAACCAAACGTTCACTTCCTGCATGAGGTGAGAATCAGACAGCAGGAAAGGAGATTAGGAGCAGCATAGTGTCCTAATGATCTCTGGGGTTGGGTAAGATGCCATTCCAGAGCTATGCTGTTATATGTGAATGGAAGTGCCTCCAATTTAATAACATTTAATTATTTTATGCAAACTGGGGTTGTGGATAGAGCTGGATCAAATGATGGGCTAGAAATTAATAAATATTTTCTGGGTAATACAGCCACCTTACCATTTCAAATGTTATTTCAGTGGGTGAGAATGTACCCAGGGTACAGAGCTAGTTTTAGTTATAGTCTCTGGTTTTTGGAATGCAACCTTACACTAGTAGAGAGTATGTCCCTATAATGGGTCAAGTTCAGCCTGTAATTTAATGCACAGAATCCTGTGGCCATTCAGATATACAGGTGGAACTGGTACATGAATGAGATTTCTGATTTGGTTCAATGGAAGGAAAAGGAAACTTGATTGGTGTGCTTAGAGATGGTGTCCTGTCCATTGAAGTGAATGGGAAAGCTCTTAAGGACTGGCAAGTTGTGTGTGTATACACTGGAGCTCCTGCCTGGGACAGAAAATCTATCTATCTATCTATCTATCTATCTATCTATCTATCTATCTATCTATCTATCTATCTATCTATCTATCTATCATCTATCTGTCTGTCTGTCTGTCTGTCTGTCTGTCTGTCTGTAATCTACCTACCTACTTAGCTACCTACCTACCATCTTCATCTACCTACCTATCATTTGATTTATATCCCTCCTGCCCCCACGAGCAACAATAACATTTCTAATCAGATCTAAAGATGGCAACTATTCTGGGGGTTCAGGCATCTCCTAAAGGAAGCTAGTTAAGATGGTCATAAATAGCTACCCACTGGCAGGTAATGCTCTCTTGTTCTCTTAAGCAGGGTGAATCAGAATGGGCATGATAGCACTGCAGCAGTACAAACCATGCAAGCAGGGCGAGCCATTTTCTGTTAGCAAGAGAATTTGGTCTTGGTGATTTCCCCCTGTGCGGATGAAAAACCTCATTCCACCTATATTTATTGCCTTTAATGCAAATGGTAGACCGCGACATCTGGCTTGCCAGGATGGTGAGGTATGTGGCTTGCATTAAGGAGGATTTTCATACTGCTTTCCCTCTTTTCAGATCCAAACCCAGCAGCTGTGGCATTAGTATATGAAAACTACATGGTGAAGCCACATAGTGAGTCACTGCCCACTGTGGTGGGTCATGCTTTAAAGACCATTCCACAATTAACGAGAGAAGCCACAGGGTGTTCCCCACTGTGCTTCCTCCAGCTCTATGGGCCCAGGCATTCCTGAAGGAAGGTATTGGATGTCAGGGGTTATTAAGCTCTGCTGGGGCAGCTGGCTTGGTGATGAATTTCATGTTTGTTATTACCTGCCTGGGTATATGAGGACAGAAAGATGGGGAAATGGGTGAATCAGATTCCCCCCCAATTTTTTTTTTGATAATGATGATGATGTCAAGCCACTCTGTTTAATGAATGTTTGGAATTGTTCTTTGCCCAAAGGGAACCAAATCAGAAAAACAAGGGAGAAAGCCCTCTACTTCCTTTCCTTTTCGTATTTTTGCAAAGGAGGCCAGACTGGCTTTTTGACAGGTGGTAGGGAAAGTTTGATTAATTGACTTATCTAAAGAAGAGAGAGAGAGAGAGAGAGAGAACTGTAACAGTCAGCAGTCTGCTGGCTTCCTCTTCCCTGATACAGTTTTTTTTTCCTTATAACAGTGCAGTCAAATGATGGCCGCATTCTCCCCCCCCACCATCCTTTCAGTGTTTAATGAGTTTATGCAGAGCCTGAAGATCTGCTTGCAACACAGTAATTGTTTTATATCTAAAAAAAAAACCCTCACCAGGCTTTGCCTAAGATTCAAGATCATGATGTGCAGGAGGGGCTCAGATTCTGAACTCTCATTTTCGTTAGGCCCTCTGTCCTGTTCTCAATTTCTGCCTCACTTCAGTTTGATTCTTTCTGTCTTGAGTTATTACCAGTAGCCACACCTCATTCTCTTGACTCTGATCTGGTCAACCTGGTGTCCAGGGCATGTAACAAAACAAAACAAAACAGATACTTTGTGTCCCAAGCTTCGGCCCTGTGCTAGCAATTGCAGGGGATGTTTCCTCTTATGATTTATGGAAAGATTGTCTCAAATCGAGTCCTCTAAAAGCATAATTAAAAGCACCATGCAAGCTGGAGTGTAAATCATCCAGGCAGAAGCATCAACTCATTTGAAAGGGTTGAAATTTGGGCGCCTGGATGGTCATAACTTACACTATTAGAGCAAAATTGTTTTGGTTTTCTAAACATAATAAATGACACAGCAAATGGCGTTTGGCCAGTGGCATACAAGAAGCAATCCATAGTATATGGATTTGTTCAATGGCATTTAAAGGACCTTGATTAAAATTCAGTCCAGACTGGAGTGATGAGAAGACTGTTTACTGAAGGCTGTTTGAAGTCATAAGTTGCAGTGCAGACAGAGACCACAGGGATACATAGATTGAAACATTTCTTAACTTGCATGTCTGGAAACTAGCTGTCAGGAGCATTTGACATTTTAAAAGAGGGGCATAAAAATTCTCCAGCAGTATGACTGCTGCAGTGGCCGTGGCTTAGGAGTTTTCGTTTCTATTGTTATGCAAGTTAATGGCTATGCATCAAAGATCAGGGCAATAATAACTGTCTTGTTTGCCGCCTCAGTGTTCCTTCTGGAATTATTGCAGATGTTATACTACAGATACAAAAAAAAGAGAGGAAGTTGTGTGTATCTGCAAGCATATAATGTAAAGCAGACAGTTCTTTTGTTTCCCCCGAGTGTGCTACAACAAAATATCCTTCTTAGTGACAGAGGATAAAATAATTAGACCATGGCTCTCCATAGAAGAACTTTCTTTCTTTCTTTCCTTCTTTCTTTCTTTCCTTCTTTCTTTCCTTCTTTCTTTCTTTCTTTCTTTCTTTCTTTCTTTCTTTCTTTCTTTCTTTCTTTCTTTCTTTCTTTCTTTCTTTCTTTCTTTCTTTCTTTCCGTTTTTGTCTCAAGCCCAACATTTCAGTTTATGGTTGGAACAGGAGGAGCCCAAGTTTGCCAACTCCTTTTGTTTTTCCACACTTTTCTTGCATCCGACAAGCAGAGACATGTGTGACCAATTGGCAAAAAAGAACATTTCTGAATATAGTATTGTGGAATACTTTGAAGAAAATATTTCGTGTTTAGTCTAGATTCCAGGGCAGTTCATTCTTTAATCAGATAAAGACTCTGCTATTGTGTGAGAAGAGGTTTGGGGACTGAGCTCCTTTTATTATTTTTTTACTGAATAGGAAATATGGCAATGTACTGTATTTTATATATCACAAAGAGCAATGTATTGATCAGGCAACCTTTTGTCTTACACTTTCTGGATTTTCCAGCTTGTATCACATATGGATTTCAAGCCAAAAAAAGAGAAGCATTTGTGGTTAGAATAGATGTTTTCCATCTTTGCAATCCTTTCCCAGGATAAAAAGGTTTGGAGTTACGATGAGCACTAAGGATAAAGCAGGATGTGACATTCTCATGTGTGGCAGGAGTTGTTTGAACGCACATCTGCTCTAGTTCAAGGCAGTTCTTAGGGCAACAAATGTTTATTCAATGCACTTCTGCTACACTTAGAATGTTTCCCTCCCTGTTTTCATCCTAAGTTTATTGACGCTGTTGATACATAACAGATATCCTAGAACAACATAAAGGAACTTTGCCAGCAGAGCATTGTCCTACTTTTTGAAACAAGTAGAAAAATGTCTTTTGGTTTTATAGGTCATCAGAACCTTAACTTCCTCTATATATTTATCAGTCATTTGGAGGGCCAAAAATTAGACTCCAGAAATTAGCTGTTTTCTGGAAGGCACACCCTCAGCCACATACTGTGTATACAGATTATTCTCGTAATGTAGTCCCTTGAATGGTTGCTGTGTATTTCCTGAGAAGTAGTAGACAATAGCTCTTAGGGATGCCGAAAATGTAATGCATAAGATGTGATTGTGCCAAACATGGCATCATCGTACAGGAACACCTGGCTGAGGGTTGACTATAGCTACCTCTCTAGTGTACAAGGTGGCAAACACGTGTTCCTTTGTTCCTGTCATGTATACAGCAACTGTCATGTATGCAATCATAGTTGAGGATATGGTTAGGGCTTCAAGTTTCTTTTGGAGGCAACAGCCACCCTTGGTTGCTCCATGTAGCAGGAGGAAACAACTTAGTTCCTGTTAACAGAGGGCCTCAGGATTATACTTTCCTCCTTGGAATGTGTGTGGTAGGAAGACTGGTAGCAGGGGCCTTGGGCTGGCATGTTCAAACAGAGGATTAGTCTCTTACTTTTGATTACAATCTTGGGGGGGGGCATCTCAGTGGGTTGGTTCTCAGAGCTTATTCTCTGCTCCGTTCTTGCAATTTCTGCTATGCTGGAAGATGCCTGGTTCTAATGTAAAGTTGTCCAGAATTTGACATGATCTTGCATTCAGGAAGAATTCAAATCTCTACCCAAGGACATTGTTGTTGTTTATTTTCTGAAAAGTGATCTTGGCTCCCTATCAGTACCAGCTGGGTATTCTCTCCAGCCCCCTGGCTGCACATATGTGATGAATAGTGGTGATTTAGTAAAATAAATTGTATGAAAATAGAACAAATTGAAGTAATTAAGGGAACAGGAAAGGAAACTAGGATCAGATTGTTCCCAGTTACCAATGGGGAGGGGGGAAAACAAAACCACTTGGTACCTTTGAGAGAAACCTCCACTTTGTTTTTCAGCTCCTATCAGTTAATGTTACTCATTTGGAAAAGGAAGGAAGGTTTTTAATGTATGAAATGGAGCAAGCAGTGGCAAATAATTAAGCTTTGAGGGATTTCTTGCCACGTAAGGAAGCAAGCATAGTTGATGTTTGTCTTGTACTTTGAGGATTCCCATCTGTAGTCAATGAGATGGTGTTAACTGTTTTTTTTTAAATAACACTTTGCACTATAACATGCAATAGAAATAGCTTTAAAGAAGTTATCCAAAGAATATAAGGGGATTACTGAGGTATAGGAGTATGTTGTACAATTCATGAGACTGATCCTATCTAAATGAATGTGGGGCAAGAAAACAAGTGGTCTGAAAGCAGAGTGGGGTGTAGATCCTTGAACTGTGCTCTCAGTTTGCAAATTCTCATAAATCGTGAAAGGGGAACAAAGTTCCAATTTTGAAATAAATTTTTCCAACTTTCCTTTCCTGCTATAGAATTCAGTGCCCCCAGAAAGCAGTTCCTGAGTGTTGAGTGAAGCTGCTGGTGCTGGGTGGGAAAATCTGGAGACATCAGTGGATTCCCTTCTGCAATAGAAATGCCTTCTTCATGTGCAAAGGGTGGTTGGATCTCATCCATGATATTATAGAGCCAATTGGCTTCCAAGCTAGTTAGGCATGTGAGTTTGGGGATCGTACCCTGCAATGTGTCCAGCTGGTGGGAGAGAAAAACAGATTTGGTCCCTGGGCTTGGTGGCCTGGCAACACAGTGAGTGTTTGAATTTAGACACCTTTGTTCTGTCCATAACGCTGCACTAGTGCAGACTATTGTCCCAATCTTGAAATGGTAGAAAGAATCCAGATAATGTGGCCAGTTTTCCATTTGTGCAAAAACCTTGCTTTTGTAATGTAGTATAGTGTATTGTCATGTACAGCACACACACATATGCATGTGTATGTAGTTTATCCGCCACTTTTTACCACATTAATGTGCCCAGTGTGCCCACTATGGCTGGAATCTCTCGCCTTTGGGCTCTTTCAGTGTGGTGGTGGGAGCAGAAATGGGGAGAAAGATGGTGTTTCATGATGCAGTAACATCACTTCCAAGAGAAAGATCTGGAAGTGATGTTTTCACATCAAACGATGCTGTAGCAATTCCCAATGATGTCACTTCTGGGTCATCATTGCATTGAATGATACTCTCCCAAGCCTCCAAGGATTACCAGGATTACACCTGGTAACAAGTTTTAGCAATACAAGTTTTAGCAATACAAAGTTTGAGTCCAGTAGCACATTTAAGACCAACAAAGTTTTATTCGGTTATAGCCTTCGCATGTAAGCTTATACTTTGAATAAAAACTTTGTTGGTCTTAAACGTGCCACTGGACTCAAACTTTGTTCTGCTGTTCAGACCAACATGGTTACTCCCCTGGATCTAAGGTTGTGATCACATGCACAATTAGCCCCGACATAGGTGTGAATGCTGGGTGGACTAAAGGAGTGTGATCAGACAACAACATCTGGGAAGTGCCCCGTAGCCATTGGCAACCCGTTTTGCTCCACCTCACAAGTGGATTTAAAAGACACCTCAGAAAGTCCAGTAGCAAACGGGTTGCTATGGACCACAGACAGACTTTCCAGTGTTTGATCACTCCAGCATGCTCTCATGGTGTTGGAATAGTCTGATCAGGTCATCTCAACTCCGTGCTGTTGTTTCTTGCCCTTCTCATTATGGGCATCATCCATAGGGAGCCCTCAGGGCTGAAGTGTGAATCATTGATCCCTTGTTTAAGCACATCAGAGACAAATGGCAAACAAACAAACCCCTGACTCACCCGTGGTTGCGTCTGATCATGCAGTGACAGGCTGTGCTGCAGCTTCAAAAGACTGTGTGATCGCACAACTGCAGGTCAACTTCCGCCAGAGGAAATAGCCTCTCTTCCCCCCTGCTTTATCTCGTGTGTGTGACCACAACCCAAGTTTTAGCAACGTGGGCTATCACAGAATTCCCTGTCCTCTGTTTTCTGCAGAAGAATTTGTGTTTTCTATATCTAACAGAGACATCCTAGAAAGTAGTGAAGAGGTCCCTTTTTTCTTTTCATAAGGGCAGGGCTTTTTTCTGGGGGAACATACTGAAACAGAGTTCTGGAACCTCTTAGATGAAATCCTTTTTAAAATGTTTAAAAGTTCATGAGTTTTCAGTATACAGAATGAAAACTTCATTTCCCTCTTGAGAGGTCTGGTACCTCTTTTCCTAAAATAAAGGGGGGGGGAGCCCTGCATAAGGGAAATGTTAATTATCAGAGTATGTGCCATTGTATGGCTGCTTCTGTAGAGTTGAAGATCCTCAGCACAGACAATATATTGGAGTCCAAAAAGCAAATAATAGAGCCAGAAGGAAAATATCTAGGATTAAACATCAGCCACCTAGAAAAACCCTATGTAGGGAAAAGTAAGAGAGAGACCTGAAGGGCCTCAGATGATATTAAGTCTGACAGGAAACTTACTCTGTGTTATGTGATACTTGGAGAGGGTAAATACACATTTGGAATATGGCTGTGGCTCTTGGCATGCAGAAGGTCGCATGTTCAATCTGGGGCATCTCTAGTTAAAAGGCATAGAAGACCAACAAGGTTTTAGCCTTGCAGAGCTTTTCCCAGTCAGTGTAGACAATACTGATCTTGATAACCCAATGGTCTGACTCCGTATATGGCAGTTTCAAGTGTTGACATTGATACTGTATGTGTGTCTGCCACTGATTGCAGTGGGCTGTTTAAAGTGGTTCCCATAAAGCAGTTATCTCCACTGTTTGTTTTCCACCAAATATGTGCATTTGTGCTCTTTACCTGGGTAGATGTGCCTAAGGTTTGAGTAGTGGCTTTGCTGTGTTACTTGCCTTCCTTTGGGTGCCATTTGCTAAGCATCCTCACACTGACCCATGATGCTTTCTTGGGGGTGCTCTATACCCCGCTGTAATTCTCCCTGCCTTTGTTGGGGTTTGAAAGGCATCCCTGTGCCTGCTATTTGCCTTCTGGAGATGCAAAGTGAGAATTTTAATTTACTATAAAACTAGGGTCTCCATCCCTCCCACACCCCTTACTTGTCTGAAAGTGAGAGGCCCCTGGCAAAATGGACAATTCTTCAAAATTCTACTTCAGTTGGATAGAATAAAGAAGTTTCAGCTCAACAGTACATGTTCTCAGGTGAAATGTGTTTTTCTTTGAAACCAATTTGGTGGCAGGAAAGAGTAAAATAAATACAAAGTGAAAATGGATAATTTTAGAAAACCAAAAATGAAAGACAAAGCTAATGGGCATAATCCATCATGTCAGCCTGCAGATCCATGGGGAGGTGGATAGGGAAAAGACCATGAGAAGAAGAAGAAGAGAAGAAGAGATTGGATTTATATCCCGCCCTTCACTCACTTGGAGTCTCAGAGCGTCTTACAAACTCCTTTCCCTTCCCCTCCTCACAACAGACATCCTGTGAGGTAGGTGGGGCTGAGAGAGTTCTGAGACAACTGTCCTTGAGAGAACAGCTGGTACGGAGCTATGGCTTGCCCAAGGTCATCCAGCAGCTGCAAGTGGAGGAGTGGGGAATCAAACCCAGTTCTCCCAGATTAGAGTCCATGCACTTAACCACTACACCAAACTGGCTCTTAGCACAGACAAGGTAATCAGACGTCTGAATTAGAACTGTGTTGTGAACATAGAGGATGATGCAGCAGAATCAGCATCACACTGCCAGATGAGCTAGTTTATAGTACCCTGGTAGTGATCAGTGGTCCCATATGATAAGACACTGCTCATGCACAGTTCTCCATGTGGAACTCGCATCTCTTTAAAGCAGCCACCAGGCAGCTGTTTGCTCATCAATTCATGCAAAGTAAGAATAGAAGTAGGAGTTAGAGCAACTCAGTTTAAAAAAAACAAAAACCTGAAGTAACTGATCATGTAAACATGCCCCTTGTGTGAGAAGCCAGAAGTAGTATGATATCTGATATGCTGTTGGCACAGATGCAGGGTGATTCTGAGTCAGAATCACACACAAGGAATTCAGTAGCTACTTACTCTGGGTAAAATTCCATCGACCATGTGGTCACTGAAGCAGTACCACAGAGTTACATCTTCCCAGGACTGCAGAATAAACAACTGTTTGCTTTGACAGAGTTCAGTCAGGCAAGTAGCACAGATCCAGAACTGTTCTAGGGGACTAGACATTGCCTTAAAAAAAGTTTCAAGGAAGCTTGCAAAATTCTCAAATTTCAGGCTGGCTCATCAAACAGTCTTTCATGTAACCAGATCTGGCTAGCAGGAAATAAATCTAATGTGGATGATGGGTTTTGAGGAAGGGATGAGTAATCACAGAAGTGCTTAGATAATGCAGTTTAGTATTTATTCTTCAGGAATGTGCAGCCCAGATGGTTTATCTCTTGTACATCTAGATAGCTTTACAGGTAGCCGCCTTAACACTGTTAGGAATGTCTTGGCTGAAAGCACTCGGTAGAGGTCTGATTATCTAAATAATTTGGCTGCTGTGTCTGCTGCATGTGAGCTGTGCTGAAAATTGGATTGGGAGTACCTTTCTGTGAAGAGTTCTTAGCTTCTTCTTTTTTTTTTTTTTGCAATCTGACCTTGGCCATTCTAACTTAATGCCCTTGTGACTTCAATAGACAGAACATGGAACAAGAGCGGTTAGAGTACTGTCCATGACTGTCTTGCTTTGCGGGTATTTTAAAACTATCTGACAATGAAAGTCATGGTTCCTTCCCCAAATGGATATGAAGCCTGTCTTTGCTCTCCACCCCCTTGGAAAGCTGAAGGCAGCAGATGCAATCTGTGAGGGACAATGGCCATGCAGTCACACAGGGTCAGCTAGATCAACACCGAGCAGGGTTAAGACCAGTTGGTGCCAAGCAGTCAATGGCAGAAGTATCTGGCATGGCTGATGAAACTGGTCTGTGACTGCACAGGACTTCGCTGTCCATTCACTGACATTGTAGCTCTGCTGCCTGTCTTTGCTGCTCTACTGCAGTGACTCTCAGTAAGTGTAAAGACACTTTGCTGTCTTGCTGATTAGGCTATCAGTTAAATGATAATAATTTATGAACACAGATCAAATTATCTACTTTTTTCTTGGCCACATATCACAGACAAATTATCTTGAAAAGTGTGTTACCCAAATCAAGCAGTGTTCATAACAGATACGATTTTCACAGGGAGCTGATTTAATAAGCCCAATGTTACAACTACCTACTTAATTATATTATTTGCAGCATTAAATGTAAATTGGAACACAGACCTGCCTTTCCCCAAATTAGATCGTTTATCTAGCTCTGTATTGTTTACTGTGTGGCAGTGATCCTCCAGAATTTCAGAAAGAGTAATCTCTCCCAATACCCAGCACCCTGCAGATGCTGGGAAATGAATTTGGAATTTTTTGAAAGCAAGGCATGTGTTCTGTAAAAAAAAATTAAAGTAATTTTTATTGAATTTTTAACATCATAAAAGTACATAAACACAGCAACTGAAAATGGGAAGTGAACACAAAGGAATCCTGGCAAAGAAAATGGGAAGTGAACACAAAGGCATGCCAGCAAAGGATGGGGGGGGGACCTTCTTGAAACTGACATGACTAGTTTGAAATGAACAACAGTGTTTCCAAGGCTGGAGAATTCTGCCCATCTGTTGCTTTGAAGTTTAGTAAAGATTTTTTTTTTGAGTGGAGACTGTCAGGAAATGTATGCATTTACAAACTGGCATGAACCTCCACAAACTGCTTGAGATTTTGTGGAAATTTTGTGTGGGTTGACCTTCCATTAACTTCATTTTGCGAACCATGAACCAGCCAAAATTCATCATGACCTGGTTCATGCCCTTCCCTAGACCCGAATGGGCTGAACTGCATCTCACCCTCTAGATCTGAGTTAATAGGCTGGGAAGTCTTGAAACAGGGTGCCCAGTCTTTGTGAGGAACGTGTATCTAATAAAAATTAACTCTGTTCACTTGTTTATTCCATCTTACTTTTTTGTATTTTTATACTGAGGTGCCCAAACATTGTACCTTCAGTCTAGGCATTAATACATACAATCAAAACATAGATAATGTTAACTTATCACTGAGTCTGATCCACACAAACTCTTCTGGCACTTCAAGAGTTTTCATAACCTAGTACAGAGGAGTAATTTGCAGAATTGCTGATATAGGACAGTGCAAGGGTAACTGTCATTTGAAAGGTAGTTATTGGCTAGAAAAATGCTCTTCAGATCTTAAGTGTTATACACAGCGTCCTCAAGTGTAGAGCAGAATGCTTACAAGTATCACTGGATCCTAGCACGGTTTGTGCTGACATTACATGCCGTGTTGCAGTGGTGTCAGCTGTTTTGTCAGTAATAACTTTTTTAAAAAAAAGATCGCCTTCAAATTTTTTAAAAAAAGCTTTCTCCAAGGTGTTCATTATTTCTTAGAAAGGCCTGATTTGTAATGTGTTTTTGCCCATCTTGAATGCCATGGAAGTCTTTCAAGAAATTTATTCTTCCAGTTTCAAACAGTAATTGCTATAAGAGTGTGGAATGAAAAATCTTGTTTAAACTTGCATACCATTTTTTGTTTATAAGAACATAAGAGAAGCCAATGTTGGATCAGGCCAATGGCCCATCCAGCCCAACACTCTTTCACACAGTGGCCAAAAATACCAGGTGCCATCAGGAGGTCCAGCAGTGGGGCCAGGACACTAGAAGCCCTCCCACTGTTGCCCCCCCCCATCAAGCACCAAGAATACAGAGCATCACTTGCCCCAGACTGAGAGTTCCTGAGTAACTGTTGTAATACTTTTAGCTCTGTTCTCATATTTACTGAGCTCTGTTACAGTGTTCCTTATTGGCTATGAATGTCTGCTCCAGAAGTACTTTAGGAAATGCTTTAAATTTCATACTGTATATTTGGGACTTTGGTGCAGCAGTTTAATTTTTTTAAAACCCTGCAATGGATAATTATTATCTTTGTGTATGCCCCATACTATTTCCTATATAGATGTACTTTCCACATAAGGAGTGTGGCAGCCGTTCATGCATCTCTAAAGAAACTCCCACCCAACTCTTTGAGACCCATTGAAGTGTACATAACAAAAAATACATGTTCGATACAAGTCGGTGGGCAAACCTCTTGAGATGCTCAGCATGCTGTGACTTGAGTATCAGTTCTGTCAGGGCAAGGCTGGCACCTGGTCACAGCAGCAAAAGTGCTGCCATTATCCCCATCCCACGCCCCGCTGAAGGCACCTGTGGAAAGCGAGGGGGGGGGAAGCTCACTGAGTAAGCTACAGGGAAACAAAACATGGTGTGCAAAGCAGGACTGACCAGTCATGCTAAGAAAACTGGACTGTTGGTTGCAGCTATGATCCTAAGAGTAGGTGCAAGACAAGACTTAAAGGAGAGGAGGAGAGTGATCATGGATGTAAAGACAACATTGGTCAATGGGAACCACAGAAGGGCTGAGGCAGGGGTAAGCAGCACCCAAAAGATGCCTTGTGGTTTATGTGAGGGAAGCACTAGCATCAAATTAGCAAGGATATGTGTAGGAATCCTTTCATGTAGAGATTATATTGCCATTGATCACTGGAAAGGGAAGCCAGAGCTAGTCACTAATTCATAAACCTTTACTGAAAATTGTAAGCAATTTTTACGTAGGTCTTAATACTCTTTCAGTACCTTTGATGCTACTTAAGATGGCTATGCTTACATCGTTGTATTTATTTTTTGCCTTTCCACTGAGTCACTGGATACCTCCATGCAACTCAAGTGTGGAGCCTGAAGGTACAAGAATGTTCTCCTATGTATGACCTTACTTCTGTGACGCTTGTAAATTGATCTGCAAAGGAGGACTGCTTTCACTCTGCAAGCAGATTTTAAAAATCAATGCAGGTTACAAGTTAAATGTACTGAGGCTTAGCCCTCAGGATGAGATGTGGAGGGAGGGGAGGGGAAGAGAAGGGAAGAAAAGCAGAGAGGAGAAGGTTAACTCAGTGATCAGAGATGTGGTAGGCTGATCGGATATTATGATCAAATGCTATTTGGATAGAATGAGAATTTCCCTAAAGCAAAGCCTGTTTCATCTTGGGAAGCATCACCAAAGGGGTAGAGAATCCATTCAGGAACAGCAATACCTGACGCTATAGGAAGGAGAGAGAGAGAGATCTTTGATATATTTCCCTTCCAGTGGGATTTATTCACCACACAGCTAGTGCTCTTCTTTATTATCGAAAAATTACACCCCATTGCAAGCTGTGATAATAATATGACAGTGGCTGGCTGTATTAATATAGTGAGTGAGATTCTATCTTTGGAGCTGTGGTCTAAATGAAAATGTGTGAAAGGATGCTCACATTCCAGGCAGTCAGAGTTGTGAAACAGATATAGTACATCTCATCTCGTACAAGGCCTCTCTGAGGTGAACTCTGTAGTCCCAAGTGCCATCAGGAGTCTTCAGGGCTCTTAGCGGGAAAGGGGTAGGGGGGACTCACTTTCTTGTTAGCTCAGGTTACCTCGTTCAGCACAAATGAAGCTTTCCCCAGAGCTCCTCTTCCTTGTTATCATAGGTCTTCCTGTCAGGGCCACCAACATAGCTGTGCTCTCCTAAAAGTCAGATGCAGAGTTAGGAGGCTTTTGCTTTGGTAACAAAAACACATGTTTACACAGTTACTTTGCTGATCCTTATGCAGGTGAGTTGACTGAATATTATGCCTCTGTTAAGGGATGGAGCTTTTAAAAGTTGTATTTGACTAAGTGGTGAGTTTTTCATATTTGATTGAAATTTCTAGAGGCAAGTGAGGCAAAGTGTACAATAACAAATCCTATTTTTTTAATTGCCTGGGCTAATAGTTAACACTGTAATTCTCAACACAGGTGATGGGGGTTTCTGAGCAAATTGAGTTTGGAAAGAAATACAAAAAATATTAATGAGGGAGCCCGCCAAAGTATAGAAAGCAAGAGAGAACAATGGTTTTCAAAACATTCCTGGAAGCATTTTGTGTTGAGTACCTGTCAAGCTCTGCACAACGTTATTGGAATTTGATATATAGTCATATGAAATTTTTCTAGGGCAACTTCAAGCACATGCTTGCTCTCAGAAGCTGGCACCTGGGCCTGACTTGACCCCACCCCCTGACGCTTACATTTTAATCCACAGACATCTAGAAAATGGATCTCTGTGCATAATGGTAAAAATATGTTATGCATTTATTTATTTAACAACATTTGTACCCAACCTTTCTGCACTCATAAGGACCGCCAAGGCAGCTAACAAATTAAAAACATACATAATAAAACCATATCTTTAAAACCATTAAAACAAACAAAAACACATCTTAAAACAACTAAAACCAGAACTAAAACACACAACCACATAAAGACAGCAATTAAAACATTGGGCAGGAAGGAGGGCTCACAGAGGAAATGCCAAACAAAATGAAAAAGTCTTCTCACTGGAGAGAGTTCCAGAGTTTTGCTGCCATGAATGAGAAAGCCCTCGCCTGGGTTCTCTCCCACCTAACTTAGAAGGCAAGGGCACCCAAAGCTGGGTGTTGGAAGATAATGACAGTGGTTGGGTAGCTTGATAAGGGAGTAGCCTGTCTTTCGGGTATGTTGGTCCCAAGCCATATAGAGCTTTAAAGATCCACATCAGTACCTTGAATTGTGCCCGGAAACAGATTGGGAGCCACTGTAGGCAGGCTAAGACTGAAGTGATATGGTCCCTGTGACCCACTTCAGCCAACACCCTGGCTGCAGTATTCTGCTCAACGGAAGTTTGTGAACACTTTACAAGGGTAGCCCCATGTAGACATAACCAGAGCGTGCTCCACAGTAAACCAGATCTGCACAGGAAAGGCTGCAGCTGGCTAACCAGTTGAAGCTGGTAAGAAGGCACTGCTAGCCACCGCTGCCTCCTGATTATCCCTCAGTAGGCCTGTGTTCAAGACCAATCCCTAACTACAGAACTATTCCTTCAAGGGGAGTGCAACCCCATTCAGAATGAGTTTCACTTTAATTCCTGAGTCAGACTTTCCATCCACCGGTAGCATTTTGGTTTTGTTGGAATTAAACTTTAGTTTATTAGTCCACTTTTACTCCCAAACTTTCTTAAGTCACCAATTCGGCTTTTACATAGCCTCCCTGGGATCAGCTGGAAGAGTGAGATAGAGCTCAGTGTCATCTGTGTATTGGTGACAGCCCAGCCCAAATCTCTGGATGACTTCACACAGCACTTTCATGTAGTTGTTAGAGCATAGGGGACAAGATGGACCTTGTGGGATTTTTGGCTGGGCAGCAGTCCCCCAGCACCACCTTTTTGAAACCTACCTTCCAGGTAGGAACCAGAACCACTGCAAAATGGTTCGTCCCAATCCCAGCCTGGACAGGCAGTCCAGAAGTATAGCATGGTTGATGGTATCAAAAGCTGCTGAGGTCCAGGAGAAGTCATGCAGTGACACTTCCGCTATCCGTCTCCTGGAGCAGGTCATCTCCCAGGGTGACCAAGGCTGTTTCAATCCCATACCCAAGTGTAAATTCAGATTGGAAAGGACCTAACGAATCTGCTTCATCGAAGCTTGAGGTCATTCAGCCACTACCTGTTCAGTCACCTTGCTCAAGAATGGAACATTTGAGACTGGTTGATTTGTAGCATGAAAGCTTCATAAGGCATTTCTGAGATATCAGCATGATTGTCAAGTAGCGCTGCAGCATTTTGTCTACTCTTTAATTAGATTAATCCCATTAATATATATATATAAATATGAAAGCTGCAGATGGTAGGTAGAAGAGACATTTATCTTTTTCTCCCACACAGAAAGGGTAGGCCTGTTTTGAGAGGGGACCTGCAGTGATACAAGGATCTCTCATTCAAGAACAAAGCCAATAATTGTTTCCCCCCCTACAAAACTGTATTCTTTTGCAGAGGTAATGGATATACACATATGATGTGTGACTTAAAATATCTTCCATTGGCTGATAGCCCTAGTTCACAGCTTTCTTGCAGTTAAGTTCCTAAAAGTTCCTCGCCCTTCCTTTTAGGACTAGCTGGTTTTGCAAATGCAGAGCTGGGTTTGTCATTTGTGACACATTGACAGCCACAGGAAAACACAGCCAGCTCTCTTCTGGTTTACAAAAGCTTCCCTGCCTGGTTGCCTTGGAGGCAAATCTTGCTTGCCACAGCCAACTGCATGAATGGCTATTTGGAAGCACAGTCTGAAGTGGAAGGAAATAAATACTTTAAGGAGACAAAGCTTTAAAAAAAAACTTTAAAAAAACTTTAATCGTTCCCTCTAACACTGAACTTCATGGTGAAGTGACTATCAGCAAAGAAGTGAAACAGGGCCACCCACAGATAAGGTAAGAGTGCCGGAAAGCCAGGGGACTCTCTAGGTATGCAGAAAAATATTGTTTTGGTAGTAAAAGAAAATTCCACAAGAGTTTGATGTGAACTGAGTGTAGTATAAGAGGCACAGAATGCTGAAGGCAGTATCAGTTAAAAGAGGGAGAGGGAGGAAAGGCTCATTCCGGACCCCACAACTTTGCTTTGCCCAACTCACATGATGCTGCTGATCCAATAATACTCACCTTGGTGCAACTATCTGGGCTCTTCAGCAAACATTAAAGAAATACAGGTATTTTTCCTGCATTTAGCTACATGGACCAAATGTATGTTATATAGCAATGAGCTGTGATGGTAGAGCATCTTAAGAAAGTAACAGTCCACTTGAGAAACAGAAGGTCCATTTTTATGTTTTGACAGATGGAAAAAAACTCAAAAATCAACAGAAGGTTAGACAGCAATAAGCAGGAGTCCGTAGGGGCTCGGGACTGACCAGTAGGGCAGCCACGGGCTGAATCAGATTCTCTAATCTGATTCAGCTCGCTGCTGAATTGCTGCCGAAATTCGGCAGCAACTTTAAAAGCCATTGGAAGGGAGGGGGTTTGAGGGAGAGGCTCCAAACTTGCAGGGTAGCTGCTGGGGCCTCTCCTCGAAATGCCCACCAAGTTTCAAGAAGATTAGACCAGGGGGTCCAATTCTACAGGCCCCCAAACAGGTTGCCCCCATTCCCTCCATTGTTCTCTATGGTAGGAAAAAAGTTAACATTTTTTCCCTCCATAGAGAACAATGGAGGGGATGGGACAATCTGTTTGGGGGCCCATAGAATTGGACCCCATGGCCCAATCTTCTTGAAACTTAGTGGGTATTTCGAGGAGAGGCCCCAGCAGCTACTCTGCAAGTTTGGAGCCTCTCCCTCAAACCCCCTTTCCTCCAGCCCCTCATATACCCTATGAGTTTTTGCCATTGATTTCAATGGCGCATAGGATATAATGGGGCTGAAACTGACATTCCCTTTCTGACACACTTCTGGTGATGTCAGGGGATGTGGCATATGCTAATGAGTTATGCTAATGAGTTATGCTAATGAGCTCCTGCACCTCTTTTTCTACGAAAGGACCCCTGGCAATAAGTGTGAGCTAGAGATCAAAGATATTTGAAAGAGAGACAGCTTGGGGTTAGGGTTGCCAGGCCCTTTGTTGCGCAGGCAGGGAGATTTGGGGGGCATTCTGGGGATGGACAGGGATGTCACACAACGTGCTGACATCACCTGGAAGTGACATCAGTGCATCGGCAACATCAGAGGCAACGCTCTGCTTTTTGGGCAAAACTCTGTGGTTAAAATGGCCTCAAACCATAGAGTTTTGCCCAAAAAGCAGAGCATTGCCTCCCTTGTCACCGATGCACTGATGTCACTGCTGGGTGATGCCGTGCATGGCATTGGAGTTGGGGGAATTTTCTCCCACTGGCCAATTTGCCGCCAGCAGGCAGGAGCCCACAAAAACAGGGGATCTCCTGCCCCCACCTGGGGAATGGTATCCCTACTTGGGGTAGTAGTTACAGTGTTTGGCTAGGATGTGTGAAACCCACAAACCATTGAATTCAACATACTCAACTCATCACTTCCTGGAAGCTTGTTGGGTGACTTTGGCCTTGTCATTCACTCTCAGCCTACCCTGCCTCATAGGGCTGTTATGAGGATAAAATGGGGGAAAGGAGCACCGTGTTTACTGCCTTGAACTCTTTAGAGGAAGGATGGGACAAAAATAAGCTAAATAAATACAGAATAAACAATAGGTATGTAAACAATATAAGGGCAACATGATATCCAAAGGAAAAAAATACTTGTAGTGGCGTTCAGCTATGGGACACAAGACTTTATTCCATAGGCTGCACAGTGTTATCTACAATGTTAATTCTGCAAAAGAATGAAATGCCAGTGTAGAGTTTATTTGTACCATCCAAATTTAGAAGTTGTCCTGCCTACATGAAGAACTCCTGGATATTACAGCAATGTCCCCTTATTAACTATGTTGTGTCACTGGTTGTTCAGTTCCCCCAGTTTTCCCCTCTTCTGCTCATCCCCTGGACTTGCATGGCTCTTAGTACATGTGGAAAAAATGCCCTGCACCCCAGGATTCCCATCAAAGTGGGAATCTGTATTTTACTAAGATTACTAAGTGCTCTCCCCACACCCCTGTGACAGACACCCCTGTGACAGAAACCTTCCCACAGACTCGAAAAGAAAAGTGAAGAGGGGGTTGAGAAATGCTATTCAGCTCTTTATGTATTTAGAGAACCTAGCCTAAGAAAGAACAAAGAGAGCTGCCAAAGTGACCTGGAACCCAAATGGTCCAGTGACACTTTCCCTGGAGAACAGGAAATGCAGGAGATTTACCACTAGGGAAAGGAAAGAATGAAAAGGATATAAAGATCCCAGACCACAAGGCTTTCTTAGCAGGAGCTGCAGTTGTCAGTTTTTCCAATGGCAGCAATGACCACAGGGGACTGAACAATGGGTGAGAGCTGCAGTTATGAAACAGAAGTATGAACCATTTCTGAATGCTTGTAACTCCAAGAGAATGGACTTACCCTTACTGTGATATCTTAGGGAGAAGTAAAAACTGAATAAGAGGAATTGCCAGTACACCAATTTTCTTTCCAATCCTTTCTCAGATTTGCTTTGTAAATAGGTATGCACGCCTTTCTCTGACTTTATCACACTATTAATTTTGTTGCATGAGCTCTGGTATAATTTCATGCCCAATTTGGACACACATGCAGGAGAAGCCAGTGGAGAGGGTGCTGAAGATGATCCCACCTTTCCTCAGGTGTAATTGCATGTCTGTTAATTCTGACAGAAGCTAGAGTGAAGAGCCAAATGAGGAGCAGAGCAGAGCTTTTCAATGGCAGCACAGCAGAAGAGGGCTGAAGTTCTAGCCCTTTAGCAGGAGATACTTTTTTTGAAGGATAGGAAGTAGCCGTTATAGGTCCTTTCCACACTAGACCTTAAATCCTGGTTCAACCCTGTCTCCAAACGTACATTCTACACTACACACGTGCTTGCCCCTATAATTATCTCAGGGTATTTTTCTATACTACACTTGAGTTCACTCCTGTAATTATCTTGGGGTATTTTTTGTTTCCACACTACACTGAGGTCATCCCGTTTTCTCCCCACACTTGTCCCGAGATAAATGGATGCTGTTATAACCAGGGATAAATGCAAGGTACTGTGTTGCGAGTTGAACTCTAATAAAACCAGGGATGAGATCCAAGTGTGGAAAGGACCATAGAGAGAACAGAAGGGGGGCCAGAGAAAGAAGGAGAGCCAAGATGGAGAGAAAATCTGGGAAGACTAATATCCTTTTCTCTCTCATGTAAACAGAGATATAATTTTCAAGAGACATTACGCCACAGTCCATTTGAGTCCCGTGACCCAGGAATCACCTTTCCTGGGGGAACAAGGATCTGCTGGAAGGAGGGGAACACACACAAGATCCATAGTCCTTGAGTGGACAGATCACTGGATCCAGCCCCTTACTATTCTCTTGCGTATACAAGTAAATCCTGTGATAAGTTTGTTGTCCCATGGAAACTAATTGGAAACCAGGTCCATAATTAACCAAGTCTGTCCATCTCTCCCCCCCCACCCGCCCAAATTAGCATCTGTGTAAAAAGGATATGCTGATACAGGCAACCTCCTGTTGGGAATAAATATACCCCAAGCAAGGACTAGTAATATTGGACTAACAAATATTCAAGCTTGTAAATATTCTATCACTGCCATCTATAGTGATAAAAATTGTCTCCAGGTGATCTGGAAAGGAAGCTTCTGCAAACTGGAAAGGAGCTGGTTCTTTTTAAATTTCAATGAGCCACACATGAGTGGCATAGGTATTAGTGGGTAGATGAACCAGTAAAAATGGTTATAGGTCAGTAATAATTGTGGGCTTCTTGGCAAAGTACATTTTCCTTTTAGCAAAAGCATATTATAAAGCAATTTCAACATCTTTGAGACACTGAGGGGGGAGATGATGTTTAAAATAAATTAAATAATCATCTGGCTTTCATAAGAGAACACTTAATCTTTTTTAAGTATTACTATTGTGGGGGGGAATAACGTAATGGAAACAGCAGGATTAGTTTGGCTCTGTGGTCTGAAAAAAAATGATAGGCAAGAAAGAGGATTTTCCTTGGAGAAGATGCTTTAACAGACTCTTGAACAAGATTAATTTCAGGGATTTTATTTCTTATTAAGACACATTACAAAGATGCATTTGCTATGTATAGCGCACTACTCGAAATACAGAAAGCAAACACCATGTGCCAGAAGAAAAATAATTCTCATGCTTCTTTCTCGGTTGCTTTGTGTTGGTGAGTAAAACATTAGGCCTAGAGTTCATCAACAGAATCAGAATCATGAATTTAAATGAGAGAGCTTCCTAGGACCGGAGACAGTTTATCTGCCAGTATATCCACCAAAGGACTGTGCGGCCTTTTTAAACAAGTGGCGTTTTGAGTGCATAGGGGAGACTGGATTGCTGAGCAGTATCTTCTTTCTTTTTTAAAGGAGATAAGGCAGGTAACACACTTTATTTGTTGTGGGTATCAGAGGGGGAAGATGTTGAATACATATCCATCAAGGTAAGATCTCAGTGACTGTGTGTCTTGAATGCATGGCTGTTACATGTTTGGTTCCGGTAAATGCATTAATGCCCCTTCCCCCATGTTGTAGCATCCAAAACAGTAGCATTTAAAAGGCTGTTTACAAGAATTCCAGGTGGTGTCAAAGATAATGAATGAACAGTGGTGAAGTGGTTCAGATCAGGTAGACTTCCCATTTCCCCTTAACACTTTTCATCACATTGTGCTGGCAAACAGTGCATAAAACTAGAGGTCTACATCCTCTAATTACTGTTGTGCCTTTTTTTGGCTTAAGCCTTTTCATTCATTGTTATGTCATTAAATTGAAGGGGCATGTTAATCTTTTAGATTCCTGATAACAAGGGTTATATTGCATAGTTGTAACTGAAAACTGGAGCTAGTGTGGTGTAAGTAGTTGGAGTGTTGGACTAGGATTGGAAGGGGCAGGTTTAAATTGCCACTCCTTTTTGGATTCTGGTCACTGTCTTGATCACAGGTAAACATTAGTTGCAATGGGTAAATATGTATTTTATCATGTCTTTCTCTTTGCCACATTCAGCTTGAGATATGTGTTTTGCAGTGCAGATAAGCAAATGTACAAACTAGGCCATTTACATACAAAAGTTTTGACAGTTCTCAATTTAAGAACTTTAAATATCATTGACCATTTCCACACAAATGCAAACCTCCGTATCGGTGTTCTTAAATAACTGAAGTTTGTAAAACTTTCCACACAACTTTTTGCCTCCCCAGGAGCAGATCCAAATTTAGTGCCCTGTTACTCCACATTTTCCAAATCCACTTTTTCAGCGATTTCCCCCTGTTCAGATCTGAACTCAGTTTTCCAGTGAGAAATTCCTGATTTTGAATTTTGTTTCCCACCACCCTTTTGTGTCATCAGTGTTGTGTGTTCACCCCCCTCCCACCCTCCTGCTCCCAAGCAATTCACTAATTTTAAAAGTGTGATGCTGATGGTATTACACTGTACATTTTTTTCATTATAATAAAGCAACGTTAGAAGGTTGGGACAAAAAAGGCAGCGAGGTTTCATGCAGTCTTCTCCATGCAATTACTCATCCATGAAGTTCCTTTCATTTTTTTTTTTTGGTGGGTAGGTTTTGATGCCACATGCTTGTGTTGTTTCTTCAATCTCTCCCCCTTCTCTTCCCCTATAGCTCCCAGGTCCCTTCCACACACACCTATTTGCCATGCTAGGGGGACGCTTCATTGATGGATCAAACTGGTGCGATCACTCCACCACATCTGGGAAGCATCCCAAAACCATCAGCAAGCCCGGGCAAACCGATTTGATCCAGCAGAGAAGCGGGGTAAAAAGCTACTGGTGAAAGTCCGGTAGCAAATGGTTTGCTGCAGCTTGCAGCCGGACTTTCCGTGTGTGATTGTGCCAGTGCGGAAGTGTAGCATCATGGATAGCGTGATCACACTATCCCGATGCCATGATCACACTATCCCGATGCCATGCGGGGTTTTTTTGTCCCCCTTCTCCATGTGCACATCATCGAATGCCCCTGGGGGAGAGCAGCAATCTATCAATGCCCCCCGTCTAAGCAAATCATCGATTCCCCCTTCCCCCCTTGCAGCTATTCATCGATCCCCCATTAAGCGCCTCGGAAACCCACCACAAAAAACACACACTCGCCCGTGGTTGCATCTGATTACGCAGCGGCAGTTTGCTCTGGCAAGTCCACAGAGCTGTGTGATCGCGCAACTGCGGGTCAAATTGCTCCAGGGCAAACAAGCCTCAGTTCCCCTTCAGATTATCTTGCTCGTGTGGAAGGGACCCCAGTATGTTTTCTTTTCTTTTTTAAACAATATTATGATGTTATGGATCCCATGGATCTTTACAATTACCACCCAGTCTTGAACCTTTCATTTCTCAGTAAGGTAATTGAAAGAGTGGCAGCAGAACAGCTCCAGAAATTCCTGGATGACACATCAGCATTGGATCCATTTCAGTCTGGCTTCTGCCCCAACCAAGGGATGGAGACAGCTTTGGTCACTGTCACAGATGATCTCTGAAGGCAGTTGGATCGAAGTGGTTCAGCACTGTTGTTATTGCTTGATCTTACATGGTTCAACATGGTCGATCATGATCTTTTGACCCACCATCTTGCCGACATAGGAGTCCGTGGAGTAGCCACCCAGTGCTTACCTCATTTCTCCATGGTCAGGGACAAAAGGTGGCACTGGGAGAAAGGATGTCTCAAGGGGCAACCCTCTCCCCAATGTTATTTAATATCTACATGTGCCCCCTCTCCCAACTGGCATGGAATTTTGGGCTGGGATGTCACCAGTACACTGATGACACCCAGCTGTACCTGTTGATGGGTGGCTGGCCAGATACTGTTCCTGTGCATTTGGCTGTGGGTTCGGAGGCCGCGGTGAGATGGTTAAAGCAGAGTTGGTCAAAACTGAATCCTGATGAGATGGAAGTGGGGGGGGGGGGGACATATTTTGGGATGCCGACTCCTGGCTCTTAATGGTGTGCCCTTACTACCAGCACCAACTGTCGAGAGTCTGGGTGTGATTCTGGATGCCTCCTTGTCAGTGGAGTCCAGCTCACAAATGTTGCCAGACTGGCATTCTTCAAGCTGACCGCTTACCTGTCTCTCTCTGACTTAGCTACAGTAATCCATGCAATGGTCACTTCCAGGCTTGACTACTGTAACTCTCTGCATGTAGGGCTGCCCTTGAGGCTGCCCTGGAAGCTCCAACTGATCCAGAACATAGCAGTGAGGGTCCTTTCTGGAACTCCCCATATGGCACATATTCAAACTGTGCTTCATGAGCTACATTGGCTTCCAGTGAAGTACCAGATCAGATTCAAAGATATGATATTAACCTTTAAGTCCCTTAATTTCCTGGGACTCATGTACCTTTGGGATCACCTCTCCTGGTATACCCCTAGAAGAGCCTTATGCTCAGGAGATAAGAATCTACTGATGGTCCCTGGCCTCAGAGACATCTGGCTGTCCTCAAACAGAGCCAGGGCTTTTTTTGCCCTGGCCCCTACCTGGTAGAACTCTCTGCCGGACAACATCCGTGCCCTTTCAGACTTGTTACCATTCTGCAGGGCATGTAAGTCGGAGATGACGATTCCCCATATAGTCTGGCACTCCTCTTCCTCCTCCTCCCTCCTCTATGGCCGCAGTCACATGGCCCTTTAATGCAGAAGGAAGGGCTGTTTCCTCCCACATTTAAAGGGACCGTTCACAACAGCCGCGGCTAGTCCTGCGCTGAAGCAGGCTCAAATGCAGTTTCCTCCCGCATTTTCCGACCCTGGAAAAAAATTGTGTTTTCCCGGGAGTTGCGCAAGGAACCCGCATTTGAGCCATCTGGGCAGCCCTCTCTCTCAGTCATTGCGAGAGAGGGCTGTCCAGATGGTCCTGTCCTCCATTTCCCCCCTTTTACACTTGGGCGCTTGGGTGCTCAAGTACCCAAGTGTAAAAGGGGAAACCCCCCCAAACTTACCAGGCAGCCGGTAGGGCTCGGGGAAGGGTGCCTCCCCCCTGCCGTTGCTGCCACCACTCACCTCCTCCGTTCCTGTTGCCACTGTTGCCGCCGTCACTTGCCTTCTCCTCCGACACTGCCGTTACCGCCGCCTTTGCCTACTGTGGCCCCTTTAAGTCCGGAAGGGCTCCCGGACTTAAAGGGCCATGTGACTGCGGCCTATGAGGCAACAGCACTTTCTTGGAATCATTGCCATCAGACAGGTTTAAGTTGCTGTTAAATGCATTTTATATATTATTTTAACTTTGGATCTTTGCAGATTTTTATTACTGTTGTATGCCACCCCAAGCCCTGTTTTTCAGTGGAGGGCAACTTAAAAGTCAGATCTAATAAATGAATGAATAAATAAATACATTTAAATAAAATTACTACATATGCAAAAAAGAGGAGGTTCCATACATGATGACACATTTAGTGTGCTTCATTATTATTGAATAACACCATTATGAGCTGGTGTATCCAGTTTGATTATTGTCAGCTGTTTTCTTAGTTAGCGACTAAGGAGGAGTGAGGGACCTTTGAAATGGCAGCAACCATGCTGTTCCCCATGATACATCCAGCCTTTTTTTTACAATGTTATGATGTTATAACACTACTGCATCTGCACAAAAAAAGGAGGTTCTGTTGCTGACTAACTGCATGACAACACATTTAGCGTGCTTCATAATTATTGAATAACATTGTTATGAATTGGTGTATCCAGTTCATGATCAGATCATGAATGGAATACTATTTTAATTAGGATTTTATGGGAATCTTTGCTGTCCATTTCCTTTGTTGGTGACTAAGGAGGAGCAGGGGACCTTTAAAATGGCGGCAACCATGCTGTTCCCATGATGTGTCCAGGCTTTTTTTTTTTAAAACAATGGTATGATGTTATAATGTTACTGCACATGCACACAAAAAAAGGAGGTTCCGTCGCTGGTGAACTACATGACCACATGGCTGTACAACCCCTTTTCAAAGGAAGTGCAGAACACATGGAGAGGGTTGGATCTGAATTCAAGAAAAAATTCCCCACAGTAAATGCCCTTTTGCAGAAGGAGTGCCGCAAAGTCAGAGCATCAGCTGACGATTTAACTTGCCGCAAAACAGCTGCAACACTGAGGTGTTTAACACAGCTGTGTCAAGATTCAAGCAGAAGTAAAAAGTCTTGTTCATTCAGGCAGAGTGGAATAAGCCGTGGAATGGCCATTGTTTGTTATCTTTTAAGAAGTTCCTGCAATTATAATGACTGGATGTTGACAGTAACAGAAACATTGTGTTGAGAAAAGAACCCTTTTAAAAAGTAAAATATTTAAAAAAATTATCATAGAGAAGTTTTGTGATTTTGCTTAAGCTGAATGATCAGGTTTTGACAGTGCATGCAGTTATATGGGCCTCCTGGTAACGTTTCACTTGTCTTCTCCTATTCCTTAGATCTTTTGTTGCTTGTAGGAATTGTCAGTATGTTTTATGGACTGGCTTCCAACACTGCTAGCTACTGAGCCCCTTGCAGCAAGTACAGGATGAAAATGTACTTGATAGATATGTGTAGAAATATGGTTTTTATATTTCTGTTTTCCTATGTCTGCTGAAATAGGGAGCAGGAATAGACTTTTTAGTTGCTACAGTCACACACTCTAGGAACCCTAGCAATTGCATGCAACTACCCAATATGCACAATTGCCAAAATGTGTGAATGGGGGGACCATACACATCTACTATGCACCTACAGCTTTTGGATATGTGAACTGACCCCACAATGTTTCAGGGTTTGTTTCACTTCTACTAAGGCTGTATGTGCATTTTGTCCATTTTTGTACAACATAGTGACCATGACTGTTGGGAGGATTGCAGTTAGCATGCTCTGTGTGCTTGGTAGGTTCCTGGCACAAGTGGCTGTAACATTTGAAAAGGACTGAAGGAGGCACTGTATCCTTTTATAATTTTTACTTAATTTATGCCATTGTTTTTGCATTGTCATAGTTTGGTGTAGTGGTTAAGTGCATGGACTCTAATTTGGGAAAACCAGGTTTGATTTCCCACTGCTCCACTTGCAGCTGCTGGATGACCCCCTTGGGCAAGCCATAGTTCGACAAGAGTTGTCCTTGAAAGGACAGTTCTCTCAGAGCAATCTCAGCCCCATCTACTTCACAGGGTGTCTGTTGTGGGGAGGGGAAGGGAAAGGAGTTTGTAAGCTGCTCTGAGACTCCGAGTGAAGAGCAGGGTATAAATCCAATCTCCTCCCCCCCCCCTCCTTCTCTAAGGAATTCAGAATGATACATGTGGGATTGTCCCATGTATTCTCATAACACTTACCATGGGTTTAGGTGTGTGTGAGAGAAATTTGCCTTGTGACTGAGCAGTGATTTGCCCAAGTTTAGTACTCTAGAAACTGCATGGCACTGGTTCTTAATCTATTTTTAGGTGGAGATAGGTCTTTTCACCATAAGTCTTTCCTAGGGCTGCCAACTTCCAGGTGGTGGCCAGAGATCTCCTGGGATTACAACTGATATCTGGGCAATAGAGATTAGTTGACCTGGAGAAAATGGCTTTGGATGGTGGACTCTATAGCATTATACCCTTTTGAAGTCCCACACTTCCCCAAACCCCACCCTTCTGAGGCTTCACCCCCCAAATCTCTAGGTATTGCCCCACTTGGAGCTGGCCACCCTAGTCTTTCTTTTTATGTCTTTTGTGTCTTCCAAGTAAAATTTATTGCAGGTTTCTATCTGCAGTAGTATTTTAAAAGAACAACTATTTTGAACAGTGATGGTGAAAGATATGTTACTATTATATCAAGAACTGAGGAAAGTACACACACATTTTTTTTGCATTGCATTTGTGGAAAATATATCACTATTATAAAGTGTGTGTTGTGTGTGGGTAGTCACAAATTGTTGTGAATAGCGGAATGTACTAATATTGTATACACCCTAATATTTTTGATAAAGCAGAGGTAAGCAAAAGATCGTATCCCAGAATTCATTTCAATATTGTAACAGACTTTTTTGCCTCTCAGATGATTGACAAAATAATTACGGACACACTTGCATGTAAAAAACCACACACACACTTTTGGTGCTGAATTACAAAATGCAGGGAGATACATGGTGAAAACAATGCATTGCTTGTAGTTGACAGCTGATCAAACAGGTAAAGGACATTTATAAATATGGGCTGTTAGTGAAATGTTAAAGTATTTTGGATGAGGGGCTATACATAATTTAAGAGTCTGAATGGGAAACTTGAGATGAGGGAATGATATAGAGAAGGATATAGAGAAGTATGAAGGCAGAGAAATTGGTGGATAAATTAGCAAGAAGAAGTAGATGAAGGAGGAGCTGAAACAGGGAT
The DNA here is from genome assembly GCA_029233225.1 of Lepidodactylus listeri. Classification (NCBI taxonomy): domain Eukaryota; kingdom Metazoa; phylum Chordata; class Lepidosauria; order Squamata; family Gekkonidae; genus Lepidodactylus; species Lepidodactylus listeri. Next base: position 57,426,289 of record JARCFY010000012.1, read on the forward strand.
TTAAGAAGCTCTCCCGGTCCAATCCCCTATATAAGAAGTTAATTTTGCTGTCTTCAGTGCATCCTAATTCCAGGTTAGGATTATGTGAGTTCAAGATTTGTATGGTTTAAAATAATTGAGGCAGTGTTTCTTGACCTTAGGAAATGAATTTCACTCCTACAAATATAGAGATTTACCTTACAAATGTTCAAGATTAAGAAGGACTTGATCACCACTTACGTTTCTTTGCAAGTTCTGGGTGCACCTGCCACTATCTGTCTTCTGTTTTATTTGGAAAACAAACCTGCAAAAAGTGGATGTTTCTTTTTCTTTTTTCCAAATATTTTTATTGGTATTTTATAAAAGTAATAACATAGCTGGAAATGAGACAAATATATTATATTTCTACAATCAACAGGAAATATACTTTGTGTGTCTGAGGAACAAGAAGAGTTGAGGGGAAATATTGACTAAAATAAGCAAGGAGTAGGAGTAGTGTTAATAGAGAGTGCACAGTTGAACAGTGTACACCTCATATAGAAGTGAAGCAGAGTGATTCAGAGATTGAGTAATTTTAAACAGATTGGATTGTAGATGTTTCTCAGGGACAAGTGACCACTGAAGCCTGCTGCAAAATGACCCCGCCCCCCGATAATACCATAACAATTTCAAGAAGTCTGGAGTCTTCAAATGCGATAACAAGGGCAAGCCCAATGCAGTGATACAATGGGCATCCTCTTGGCTAGAGTGCTGTAATGCCCTGCTTCATTGCCTTGCTTTGCCTCTTTTTGCCTCTTGTCCCTCCTTTCTTGAATGGTATTTGTCACACCGTGTCTGTGGCCCTCTGGAATATTCATATCTCTAGTGATGATGTAAATTGTTACTGTTTAGTTGACATTCTTTTGACTATGTGAGAGTGCTAATTATTTTCTTCAAATAAAACTTTTTTTCTGTTGTCGCTATCATTAAGTACGTCTTTCAGAAGTTCTTAGGAGCCTCATCTCTTTGTTAACCAGTTCTTTGTTTGCCACTCACGGTGGTTGTCCCAACCAGATGCAGTGCCAGGAACAACAGCTAAGCCAGTGGAATGAAGATTTTCTTCATTATGCTCACAAAAAGTTGGCTAACATTCATATAGACACATGTGACCACACACAGTAGCAAAGGAAATCAGACCAGTGAATCAGGCAAAACTGCAGCATCCTTTGTGGTGGGAACTTTAAGCTTGCTGACCTCTATAATTATATAATTCATTTATCACAAACATTGGGTTTGGGAATTCTTGCCTTGGCCATATAACTGAAAATACCTTGTTGGGTATTTTAAAAATAAAAATAACTGTTTTGTTTTAAACTGGTGACTTAGGTACTTTTGCTTCTCAACAAATTCCAGAGGGATATCGGTGTTAGTTTGTTACACCGGTCACAAAAAGAACCTTGCAAAATCTTAAGAAGTGACAGATTTATTGTAGCAGAAGCTTTTGTAGACTAGAGATCTAATGAAATGGGCTGTAGTCCATAAAAGCTTATGCCATGGTAAACCTGTTATTCATTTTTTCTGGTGCTGCACAAGTGTTTTGTTTATTATGTGTAAACATATTGCTTATTGCACTAAAAAAAATTAACTGCAAACCTTAATTCCTATCAACCTTATCAGTGCTTGCAAACAGAAAGAGATTAGGGCATTGTTGGAGTTTCCACAAGTCAAAGGTGCTGCTCCTGCTTGATGTGGTCTTTTTCAAGGTCCAAGGAGGATTGCTGGTGGGCGTTTTGATCTAAGCACGTCATAAATCAACCCTTTTGAGTCAAATTCCCTCTGAATTGCCAGTGCTTCAAAAGAAGACAAACAATAACAAAAATACCCATACCTCCCTCCCAAGCTCCGTCTTCTCAGTCCCTTTTCCGTGATGCTTAGGGTTATAGTGAACTTTTAAAAAACCAGGAAAACAAGGAATGAATGTGCATTAAATAAAGGCTTCTTTGTACTAAGCACTGTACAATATAGTGTTTTTAAAAGTTGGAAAATATGTTAGCAGTAAAGCCTAGGCTGTAATTTAGATAACAACCCTGACAATGAGCTGGCTTGTTAATTGTAAAGGCTTGTGGAGAGCTGCCAGCTACAGTATGCTTTCTTTTAATAGCCCTCAGTGAATTCTTCTCGTAGACAGTGAATGACGTGACACTAGGCTTTATAACATATTTTGGGAACTTTCCTTTTTAACTTCTTCTTTCAGTGCTGTGATATTCCTTTGGCAGAGATTTTTGTAAGGCAAAGGAAACCCAGCGTGCACGATGGGTGGTCCTGTGAGTGGGGCAGACAGTGAGTGTTGTGGATTGCATGTCGATGCTCTGGACCTCTTTGTAAGCAGCACTCCTTCAACCAGGAATGCAGGATGCAAGCAGGGGACGGTAGCCAAATTACTCATCTCAAAACCATTCTAGAAATTGTGGTTGGTGACTTATGCTTTCCAGCTTTGTAGTGGATACTGCTTCTGTCAGCAATAGAGATGCAAGTCTATTCTCAGCATTCTCACACATAACTCCCCCCCCCCCAACCAGTAAATACAGGAAGGAAGAGGAAAAGTTTGTGTTTCTTTTAATCTAGTTGCTGAATTTGTTTTCAAGTACATTTGGGGAGGGAAAGAAGAGAGGTCCTTAGTTTCCATCCATTTATGGAATAAATGTGGTTGGTACTGAGGGCAGTTTCCAACACTTGGTTTTTGATGCAGAAATCTTTAGTTTAATGTGTACTTGCACTTTTTATCACTTATTTTACTGTGAACCGTATTTGGCTTATTCCATCCACAAGCCCAAACTGGTAATGCTGTTGGAGTGTATCTGTGTAGAATTTTCCTTGTGGTGACAAAGAAGTCACAGGATGTGAAGAATACTAAGTTCTCGGTGGCATGGATGAGCGAGACAGCGTAGTGATCAACTTATACTTTATTAGTTGGAACAAGCATGGCAAATACCGGCCAAGGTGGCCAACTATATACAGACCCCTGAGACACACCCACAGTCCTATTGGAGGGTTTGAATCTCCCGCCAAAGTCCCTATTGGTGTATCCTCGGAGGCTCAGGATCCTTGGCCCCTATTGTTCCCTGGAGCCAAGCTCGGACTGTCTGTCACTGGTGCCTAGTGGCAGTCAGTGGACATAACACCCCACCCCCCGAATTACTTCACCATGCTTCCTGTGTGCAGCTGCACGCAGCAGGGATAACCCTAATCTCACATAGTTCCACCCTCTTGACAGATTTCCATACTACGGATGCATGACTTTAGCTCGAGGATTTGGAGAAAATATTCGTGTACCGAGTCTGCTGATGGCACCAATTTTAAATCAACATATACCATTGTTTATTGTTATTATCCAGAATATAAGAACATAAGAAGAGCTGTGCTGGATCAGAACTAAAGTCCATCAAGTTAAGTAATCTGTTCACACAGTGGCCAATCAGCTGCCTCTAGAAAGCCCACAAACAGGATGATTGCAACAACATCCTCTTACCTGTGCTCCCTAGCAACTGATATAAAGAGACATACTGCCTCTGGTACTGGAGGGAGTAGATATCCATCATGACTATTAGCTGTTGATAGCACCATCCTCCATGAATGCATCCGCTACCCTTTTAAAACTTTCCAAGTTTCCACAGCATGTCCTGTGACAGTGAGTTCCACAATATAATTATGGCTTGTGTGAAGAAGCACTTCCTTTTGTCTGTCCTGAATTTCCCACCCCTTAGCTTCAATGGATGATTCTAAATTCTAGTATTATGAGAGAGGGAGGAAAAGCTTTTAAAACCAATGTTTGTTTACCATTACTTAGGATATACATTAGAGGACCCCTGTTCTCAAAAACTGCATTTCCCTAACATTTTCATTACATCAAGATTGGTTCAAATGTTTTGGTCCCACTGACTGGCGGCTATGTTAGTCCTCTGTGTGGCAATAGTACTATTTGAAATGGGTTATACAAATAAGCAGTTTGTTTTTTACATTAAGTGGCGAGAGGTTTTTTTTTAGAAAAAATTAAACTTGGTATTGATTTTGGTGAATTATAACTCAGAAATAATATAAAGAAACCCTGTCTATTCACAAAGATAGTCTACAAAAGATCAGTCTACACAAGGAGTCTGATTTAAGAGAAAGCAGAATTGAATGAATAAAAGGAGAGAAAGAGGGAGATGCAGCAACAGAGGATGCTGTAGAACTGATGTTCAAGGTGAAACTCTGAACACTTCACTGTTAAAGACGATACAGACAGTTGTGCTGTATGAAACTGAAAGTCCTGGGCGTCTCGCTCTACAATAGATTATTTTGTTTCTTTTAGAGCAAACTTCAAGCATGCTACTAAACGACTGGACCACAGAAGGAGATCCAAGATTTTCAATGCTATAAAAACAGTTTTCTTGGCTACTGGTGCAGCTCTGTGAATCCTTATAAAGTGCTGGTAAGGCAGGTATATAGTCTAGAATTAAATCATTGAAAGGTAAATTTTAAAGAGGCAAAGTGCGCTCAATCCTGAATTCAGTAGTATGCCAAAATTATGCAACTGCAGTTCATGTGAACAAGATTAGCACTGCATTTCTGGCAGTGCCATCAGTCACCTTGCTCCCTTGAGTGTATGGTGGTGGAATCCGGATGGGAACCAATGTGTACACAGTAAGGTCTGACTGAGTCAGGTGCAGGTCTGTTGCAGCTCACCTAATAGACTTTAGTGCATTTTTGCCACTTGAAGCTTTTCACATACAGGGATTACTTGTAGTTTTTCTGCCAATGAATACTGTCTAAATCATGTTTAAATTATTGGTGAAGTTAATTGAAATGGTGTTTTGAAATCTAGTCTTAGATTTCTAATGGTTTGATATTGATGCTCAGTTTCTTCCACTGCTATGGTAGTAGCTGTGTTCCCTAATCATAAACACAGTTATTCAGAAGTGAAGGTTATTGTCTTCAAAGTAACGTCCTCCCAGGTAAATGTGCAAAGAATAGCCATCACAAAAGAAACGTTATACGGTTCTCTTTTCACTCTAAGTGGGGTTATATGCTGTTATATCAACAACATTAGAATATCTGTACATTCACCAGTATTTTAGACATTTGAAATCAAGCTTATCTACATTTTCATGTACTGTATACTGCTGTTCTCCCTATGAGGTGGAGGACATCTCCATGGGTTATTCCCACCGTTCCTATAGGGAGGCAGGAAGTAGTTTTTTCTCCTTCCTGTAGGTGCCCTCGGAATAGCCCATTCCTCAGTTCTATTCCTGCCTCATAGGGAGTTGCAGCAAAGACTTTAGGCTTAGCTTTGTTAGCCATTTTTTCCCTTTTTCCTTTCCTTCTAAATTCCTTCTCTCTTGGACCTAAGTCTTCTCTTTGAGAAGCACTGTCTTTCTCTTTTTTGCCTCTTCTTTAATTTAATTCACTTTACTACCCCCTGCTTTCCCCCCCCCCTTCCCTCTTCTCTCTCTTCAACTGTTCCCTGCTTTCACCAGCCGGATCCCCTCTAGCAGCTCCCCCCGCGGAGCGAGGAGGGACCGGCTCAAGGCTCCGGCAGCCGGAGCGAAGAGAGAGAAGGCGCGAAGGGACGGCTCGGGCGTGAGACGCGCCATGGCAACGGGGACGACTCCCGGGAACTTTTCCTCGGGCGACGAGGGAGACGCGTTCGCCGCAGAGCCGGCGAGCGCGCAAAGCAGGACGGGGACCGAGCAGCCTTCGAGGCGTGCTCGCGATTCCCCAGCGGACCCGGCTAGCGCAGCGGCGGAGTCCCGAGCTAGCAAACGCCGGCGGCAACTTGAAGAGCAGGGGAACCACGTTGCCGCGGAGGCGCGGGCGGCAGCCGGCGGCGGCCATTTTGAGGGCCGGGAGTTCGTCTCCCTGACCCTCCCGGGAGCCCCTTCGGCCCATGGAGGGCAAGAAGCGACCTGCTCCCAGACGCCAGGAGAGGGCTGCACTACGGAACAGGGTAAGCAGGCGACCGGGGGGCCCCTGACTTGTCCCACAGAGCTGATGGCCATGATTAATCAGGCCATCCAACAACAGCTTGCCATGCTCCAGCCCAGAGCCCAGCCCCCTCCCCCTCCCCCTCCACCTCCCATGGAGCCTTCCACCCAGGGTTTTTTCTTAACAGCCCCAACACCCTGGCCCACAAAGGCAGCTCACAAGGCCCCCCTGTTGGTCCCAGAGGATCCCAACAGACAGTCCTGGAGGGAGGAGGTAGAATCCAATGCTTCCTCCATGGAAGAGAGGGAGGAGGGGGAATTCCTCTCAGAGGATGAGGAAGAGGAGATGGCTCTCTCAGAGCAGTCCAGCCGCTTTTTCAAGCAGGAGGACTACCAGCAGTTTTTATGCAAGGCCGTTAAGGCACTGGAACTGCGTGACCTGCCCCCATCTGAGTACCAGAAGGCGGCTAGAGCTAAGTTCAAGTCTAAGTCTGGGGGCAATGCTGAGTTTTTTCCCCCAGAGGTACGCACCGAAAAAGTTTTTCCTTTCCCTGAATTCTTTGAGCGTCAACTCAGGGCGGAATGGGAAAGGCCCGTGGTGAACAGGCAATTTCCCTCTTTTGCCAAGAAGTTATATGCCTTGCCTAGTTATGCTAATGAGATCCTGCAGGTGCCACCAGTGGATGGGCCCGTAGCCGCACTTCAATCGACCGGTCTACTGTCCAAGGATGGACACGGCACCATCCGCGACCACACGGATAAGAAGGTGGAAGCGACTCTCCGAAGGATCCACGAGGCCATCGCAATGATGGTGAAAGCGGCCTCCACAGCGTCAATCTCCTCAAGAGCCGCCATCGTGTGGGTGCGCAAACTGACACAGCTGCTGCCAGAGGACAATCGCAGTTTGCTGGAGGGCGCTTCACGCATTCTCAAGGCCAATGCCTTCACGGCTGACGCCACCCTAGACATTTTGTCATTCGCTTCCAGGGCCATGGCATCTACAGCAGTGGCACGTAGACTCCTATGGATGCGCGCGTGGCAGGCAGACCCACTGTCCAAATCAATTGTGACAGCTTACCCATTCCAGGGCGACCGGCTTTTTGGGGATGCGCTAGATGAAATCTTGGTGGAGACGCGGGACAAAAAGAAGGCCATGCCCAGATCACTTCGACGACCAGAGGGACGCAGCAATCAGCCCTTTCGGACCCAACACACGTTGCCAAGATTTCGTCACGACGCCAAAAGACAGCAGTGGGAGACAACAAAAGCTCCCAACAAGCGAGGCTCCTACACCCCCAGATTCCACAGACCTGGATTCAACCGGAACAACAGGGGCGACAGGGACCCCAAGCCCAAACAGGCATGACGGTGCACCAATTCCGGTGGGAGCGCGCCTTCTACACTTCGCGGAGGCGTGGGTCCAAGCCCGGGCGGACGCTTGGGCAATAGAAACTGTATCTCAGGGATATACCATAGAATTCCACCACCACCCACCGGAAAGATTCCTGAAATCACCCGCAAGCAGATCCAGGACCAAGATGGCTATAGTCTCCGCCGCAGTTCAACATCTATTGGACATCAGGGCAATAGAGCCAGTGCCCATCACAGAAAGGGGCAGGGGCGTGTACTCCATTCTGTTCATGGTGCCCAAGAAGAACGGAGACTGGAGGGCAATTCTGGACCTGAAGTTTTTGAACAAGTTCATTCGACTACGACGTTTTCGTATGGAAACTCTGAGGGCCGTGGCGGACTCCCTATCCCCGCACGAGTTCCTGACGTCCATCGACCTCACGGAGGCGTATCTGCATGTGCCCATTCATCCATCACACAAGCGTTTTCTTCGATTCTGTGTGTACAATCAACACTTCCAATACAGGGCTCTCCCCTTTGGCTTGTCCACAGCTCCCCGCTTATTTTCCAAATTGGTCATCAACCCAGTCGTCCAACTCAGGGGGAGGGGTGTACATGTCCATCCGTATCTGGACGACCTGCTCGTTCGGGCCAACAGCCAGACGCAAGCCATCAAGAACACCAGAGCCGCGATCCAATGCCTTCAGGAGCACGGTTTCTTGATCAACCTCGAGAAGAGTGCCTTGACACCGACAAAACGAATCGAACACCTGGGGGCAGTGATCGACACCACTCGCAATGTGCTGATTTTGCCTGCTTCCAAGGTCCAGAAGCTCCAGGAACTCACGACAAAGGTGTATCGCAGCAGGGTTTCACCACTCATGACCCTGGCCAGACTTCAAGGTTTGATGATTGCCTGTATAGACATGGTACAGTGGGCCAGGCTCCACGCCAGGCAGTTGCAGGCGTTCCTTCGACCCTATCAGACCCACATAGCGGAGAGGCGGACAGTCAACCTGCAGTTACCGCCCAAGGTGAAGAGGAGCTTACTATGGTGGAGGGATCCAACCAATCTCTCAAAGGGCAAGGACTACTATCCAAGCCCCACCCTGGAGGTGTTCACGGACGCGAGCCTACAGGGTTGGGGGGCGACCTTGCTGGGAGCACCGGTTCAGGGGATCTGGCGACCTCACGAATCAAAACTACCAATCAACCTGCTGGAGCTGAGGGCAATACGCCTGGCACTGACACATTTTGCTGCAAGACTGCGCAACAGACATGTGTTGATAAGAACAGACAACATCTCCGCCAAGGCGTACATAAACAAACAGGGGGGCTCGCGCTCGCCTCGACTGCACCGCGAAGCAATGAAGATACTCGAATGGGCGGAGAGAACCGTCGCCTCGATAAGGGCAGAACACATAAGGGGGGCCGAGAACATCCAGGCAGACTGGCTCAGCAGGGAGACCATCTTGGAGGGAGAATGGACGCTTCACCCAAGACTCTTCCAGCTGATAGTTCAGCACTTCGGACAACCAGCCGTGGACCTCTTCGCGTCACCAGAAAACCACAAGGTGCCGAGGTTCTTCAGCAGGTACTACCACCCGAAGGCGGAAGCGACGGACGCTCTCACCTCAACATGGCCCCAGGGTCTGCTACTGGCCTTTCCGCCGTTCGTACTGCTCGCCAAGACAGTACGACGAATAAGAGAACTCCAGGCCGAGGTCATCCTAGTAGCACCAAGGTGGGCTCGACGCCCATGGTTCTCAGCTCTACAAGCAATGGCAATTCTTCCCCCACTGAAACTTCCAGTATCCCCAGACATGTTGTCCCAGGGCCCAGTGTGGCATCCGGACCCGGAATGGCTGTGTTTGACCGCCTGGAGATTGAGCGGCGCAACCTAGCCAAGTTCGGATATCCTGCAGAGGTTTTGGACACCTTGCTAGCATCCAGAAGACCATCCACAATACGTATCTACAACACCACATGGAAGGCCTTCGTGAGGTGGTGTCGGCGTAAGAAAATTGAGCCCCTCTCACCACCACTCACAGCGGTGCTTTCCTTCTTGCAGGAGGGCCTGAACTCTGGCCTCCGGCCTTCCACTCTTCGCAGACAGATGGCGGCCCTAGCAACAGTACTCCCTCCGGTAGGAGGGACTAGGATCAACCGACACCCGCATATCCAACTCTTCTTGCAGGGGACCACGATAAAATCTCCACCGCAAATACACCGATTTCCAACGTGGAAACTCAACACGGTACTCAAGGCACTCACCAAAGCACCATTTGAGCCTCTCAGAGAGGTGGAATTGAGGTGGCTCAGGATGAAGACTCTGTTCCTGGTGGCCATCACATCCGCCAGGAGAGTGTCGGAACTGGGAGCGCTGTCGATCAAGTCGTCTCTCTGTGTTTTTCACAAAGACAAGGTCATCTTAAGACCGGACCCCACCTTCCTACCAAAGGTGGCATCCTCCTTTCACCGCTCGCAAGAGATTTGTCTGCCCACATTCTGCCCGCAGCCCAAACATCCCCGGGAAGTGGAGTGGCATTCTCTGGATGTGAAGAGAGCACTCAAGATCTACCTCAAAAGGACAGAGACCTGGAGGAGGACAGAGGCGCTCTTCATTTGCATCGTTCCACCTCGCAAGGGGGAGAAAATGTCCAAGGCCGCAATCAGCTCGCTACTTCGGGCATGTATTTCGGAGGCCTATAAAGCCTCAGGACAGGCGATTCCAGGGGGCATTACAGCACACTCACTGAGAAGCGCAGCAACCAACGCCGCATTCAACAACAGAGCGTCGGTGGAGGAGGTCTGCAAGGCCGCTACATGGGCCTCCGTCTCCACGTTCATCAGACACTACCGGATCGACACAATGGCGTCGGCAGAGGCGGCATTCGGCAGAAGAATCTTACAGCATGTATTATCAGCGGAGGAAGATGACAACCCACCCGAATAAGGGACACTGCTCGGGGAGGTCCCATGGAGATGTCCTCCACCTCATAGGGAGAACGACCATTGGTACTTACCGTGAGGGGTCCTTCTCCTATGAGGACAGGAGGACATCTCGGCCCTCCCAGGGTCATCTTGATTCCGCCTTGTTTCCTTTTCTCTTAAAATACTTTTTGATTCCAAGCTGTGTGGATTCTTCTCCTCTCTGGTTCTTGGTTATCTCTTCTTTCCTTGTTAATTCTCTGGTCCTTCTACAACCCTTACTGGGTTAGGACTGTTTTTTAAGGCTAATACGTTTTTGTGTTTGCAGTTATATTCCTGTTTAGGAAAAGTTCGTAGAATAGTAGACCTGCACTGCTTTCGGAGTCCCAGAACTGAGGAATGGGCTATTCCGAGGGCACCTACAGGAAGGAGAAAAAACTACTTCCTGCCTCCCTATAGGAACGGTGGGAATAACCCATGGAGATGTCCTCCTGTCCTCATAGGAGAAGGACCCCTCACGGTAAGTACCAATGGTCGTTTTCTTTTTTAATTGCAATAACTCAATATTTCTGGACTGGAAGAGGTTCTAGAAATGCTATCTGTAAATATATCTTAGAGCTTGGAACATGTTTATCTATCAGAGGTAGCAAACAGATTTCAGAGGACACAGAGAAGGAAAATAGCTGGCTTTCTCTTAATTTGCCCTTAATGTCTCTGTATTCTACCCACCTCACATACTGACAAAACTTGCCTTTAGGGTCAATCACCATCAAAGAAACCTAAGGATTTTTTGTGCATTCCTAAGGAACCTTCCTATGATTCTTCCCCCACTCATGTGGATAGGTACATGTCAAAAAAGATTCTGAAGTGATTATTTTGAGAGTTTATCAGGAAGTGGGAATATAATGAACTTCATTATGAACTCTGTCCTAGGTTCCTGAGCCATGCTATAGCCATACAAGAGTTGTACAAGTGCTAGCTCTAAGGGACCTGTTGTCTTAAATATTAATGACACGTGCCTCAACCTTTAGAATATGTTGTTCCAATCTAGTAATACCAATGTGCAGGCTGAGTTGGAGCCTATCAGTTTTCCTCTTCAGTCTCTCCTGATTCCTCCCTCCTTGCAACTTCCATATCATGTGGCTTTTGTCCACTTGCATCCAACAATCCCACGTGTAGCTTTTTTGTTGATACAGAGGGGCCACCCCCCCTTTTGCCAGCAGAAAAGCTTGTAGAATCCATCCCAGAATATTCCCCAGAACTGATGGGAGAAGCCATTGCTTGCTTGAAGTTCTATATCAGTATGCCATGGAGCTTGGATCTGTTGAGTTCTAGGGATGGGCACAAACTGCATTTTTGTGGTTCGGTTCATGGCTGAACCACAAACTAAGCCATGAACCCATACAGATGGGGAGATTGGTAAGTCATTTAAAGTTTAAACCCCTGCTTTCGGCTCCCCATGGCTTTTTGCGGGGATCAAAAACCAGAGATTTCCAAACAGCTGAGCAGCAGGGAGCACAGCTCAATTGTTTGGTTTAAATGGCTTCGAGCGAAAAGCTGCGGGAAGCAGAAAGCAGGGGTTTCCAAACAGTTGAGCGGGGAGGAGTTTCCAAATCAGCTGAGAAGTGAGGAACTCAGCTGTTTTTTGTGAAGAGCCGCAAACTGCAACAAAATTAGTGGAAGTTCGTGGCAGTTCTTCAGTTTGCAGACATTGCTTTGTGAACCACAAAGTGGCCAAAATTCGTTACGAATTTTGAAATTCATCAACCAGTTTAGCCCATCCCTATTGAGTTTGGAGAGTGTTCTTACAATGTCATTGAAGTCAGTAGATTCAGTGTAGCATGCTGATGGACAAATGACTACTCCTGTTAAAACTGGATTGCTTGATGTAAACACAGCTTTTTCAGTTGTGTGCCACAGAGTGGGCTGTTGCCTAGGAGGTTATACACGGTGTGCATTTGCAGTCCTTTTCATTCCAATTGCTCATTATGAGAAGTATCACGCTACTTTTTCCAACTCTTTGGGTCAGATAGAACTACGTTATGCATAGCCATTGATGGCTGGATTTGTAGCTTTCTTAAGGCAGTGCTGGCAGAGTTAATTTTTGTTTTGATATTTGGTAAATGTTTTGTTTTTAAAAGTTTAAACAATGGCATGACATGAAGGAATGCTGTCGGAGAGATGAAAGAAATAGAAGTATAGAAAGGGCTGCAGAATGGCAATGTAACCAGCCTATGAAGCTTCTTTTTAATTAAAGCTGCAGCAAATATTAATACCTACTGAGGCACATTGCAAATTATCAGACATAATACAAGGCATTCTGTTGAAAGTCAGGAAGAATAGCTTCGAGCTTCCATGGGGGGAAACGGGAAGCAGAAGCCATCGATGTGATTTTAATATTTAAGAGACAGATTGTGTGGTGTGCTGAACTGTCAGATTTCTCTATGAAGTGGATAGGAGTTAAGGCTGCTCAACAGATGTTCAAGAAATCTCACAGCTTGGCACTATTTAGTCACCAGAGCTTTGTTTTTAAAATACTGGAAGGTAAAGGTCAAGTACTATCAGAATACTGTGTTCCCTTTCGTGAGTGCCTATGCACTCTGCTTAAAAAACACAAACCCTTTAATGAGGGAACAAATTTTGTGAGCCAAAAATTCAGATTTGGCGGCCTGATTTTTGTAATATGCAGATTAAAGATATTAAAGTAAGATGTCTCATTTAGACCATTTGGCTGCAGACGCTGCAGGAAGATATGATGGAATTTAGAATGAATCGTCAGGAAAAGAGCACTAACACCAGTTTTTTAAACAGAAGTCCTTGCCTTGTGAGTCTCCGAGTTTTATGGGGACTCCATATATGTTCCATATTTTCTTCCACTGTGTTTTCCTGGAAGTGTGAGGAAATTTTCAGCCCCCGGGGAATGTTGTATCATCATTGTGTATTTTTAGATTCCTTTAAGTTTGTATTTATTGCATCGAATCCTGGCTAACATTTCCACGTGTGCAAGGACTCACAAAGCCTCTCTCATGGCAACCAGAAATGTATCCTGAAATGTTCCTGGGCAACCCCTCTCCTCCAGGAAGAGGATTTCTAGGGACTGCTGCAGGAGGGGAGAGACAGGGAAATCATGCTCCAGTCTGGATTTTCCTCCTCCTCCTCCTCTGTGTCTGCCTCTTGGTTGCAGAGTACTTTTGACATATCACAGCAGAGAGAGTTTCTGCATACTCAAATGTGGATGCATGTTGGTGCATGGGCACATATCATGTAAAGACAGCTCTAATTAAGGTTTCAGACTCATGATTTCAGAACTCTTGTATCAAGGGGATTTTTGAGGACTGATTTGGAGTTTATAAACCTGAGTTTATAAAGCCGTTTTTTGCAGCATGGCATCTGCCTTCCTCCTCATAATGCTGGGGAACTTGGTTAATTGTGCGCACCTAAACACTAAAATGAAACAGGGCCCACAGGCTCTTCATATCCTTCCAGTGTGGCCCCTGCATTTAGCTAGGTAGCTTTCTATAATGGTATGGGATTCGTTCCCAGGTGTTTAGTTTGTCTGATGTCAGTTTAGAGAGAGAACTGTATCTGGTTATCTCTTGTGCCGGTCTTAAAATAAAATGGATTTAAACAACAGCAGTGATATTTAGTTCAGGCAGCAGTGAAGCTGAACTAGATGTGTTTCTTTATTCCAAGGAGGGCAGATTTATGGCCTCCGAACAAGTCAAGCCAAACATTCTTTTTATTTCTTCCCCTCCTCAGACATATACAGCAAGTGGTAAGGAGTGATATTGTGTACAAGGCTATTACACTTTTCACTTTGGCCTGCTTAATGTCCTTGACACATACCAATTTCATTCAGTGACAGCCAGTATGCAAATTGGTGAAAAGCTCCATTAGGTTGTTTGGAGGCTAGGGAAACCCATCTGTCAGTGTCTGTGACATTTTCTTGCCTGGATTCTCATGTGGGAAACTGTCCTTGAGATATCTAGACAGATGAGTTTCCTCTGGTGTCTCATGTTCTGAGAATCTAAGGAAGTAGTCATACATTTTTATTGCCTTGACACTTTTGGTGATATGCAGTCCCCCTTCTTTTTATACACACACAGTCTCTCCATAGAGATGAAGGGGAGGGAAAGGTTCTTTCTTTCTGCACAGATTTCCCCCATACCTGGACATTATTTCTTAGACAAATCTAATCCATTTTTGCCGGAGAAATAGTGGACAGGAAGGAAGGCAGCAGGTCAGTTCTGTCTATGACCTACTGTCTTGATGCTTTGCTGTTAGCAGGAGAATTTAAAGGGGGGAAAAAAAACCTTTTAAGCTAAGTAGATCTGAGTCTGGCCAGAACCTGAGTGAGACACCATCTGGGAACTGAATGTATGCCATTCTGTGTTCTGCAGAAAAAGAGCAGGATACTAATGTAAAAAAAATGAATAGATGAAAAAGGTAAAGTTGGGGAAAGAGAGTTCTAAATGGTAAGGGAGGTGAGACCGTAAAACAAGAAACTTCCACTCTGAGTGGAAGTATTGACAAGTACCCAATGTTGACAGGTTGCCTTGGGGCAGAGAGACCTGTCATTGCCCAAGCTAAGGGAAAAAGTCACTTATATAGTTACTCATCAAGTGACTGAGTTGAAAACTCTGATGCAGTTTTCTTGAGTGAGGATTATGTTAAAGGAGCTACCAGCAAGCACCTTTTGTACAGTCTTTATGTTCTTTTTGAGGTCTCTGATCACTTTTCTAAGCCTCATAGGGAAATATATCCTCTTCCAAATTCACAGATTCCTATATTTCCTTTATCAGGGATTGTTTGGGCTCATGAATCCTTCCAACAAGTTCAAGTGTTTAAATATGGTGGTGTAGGATGTTCCAGAGCAGTCCTGGTATGTGGCTGAGTAGCAACGACCAGGGCAGAACTCTCTGCTGGGTCTTACCCCTAGTTCCTCAGATCTGTCTCTCCTTGCATACCCTTAATGGCTCCTGTTGGTTCAGTGTCATACCTACAAAACCTACAGTTGCCAAATCCAGATTGGGAGATTCCTGGAGATTAAGGTGGGTGGACTTTGGGAGGGTGGGGTTTGGGGAGGGACCTCAGCAAGGTATAATGCCATAGAGTTCACACATTGAAGCTTCCATTTTCTCCAGGGGAACTAATCCTTGTCATCTGCAGATCAACCGTGATTCTGGGAGAATCTCCACAGCCCACCTGGAGGTTGGCAACCCAAACAATACAACAATACCCCAGGTCAAAGGGAGGGGGGAGCAAAGAAGCAGCCTAAGGAGGAGTGGCTGCTAAAACTCAGCTGCAGAGAGAAGGAAGAGCAGAATCTGCTGCCCAGTGGTCATCATGGAACAGGAAAGGGAACTGGCTGATACTGCTGGCTTATTCACAAGTAAAGCCTTGTTCAAGAACAGTGTAAGAGAGCTAGATAGTGGGCATGGCATGGAGGAATTGGTTAAAAAGCAGAGGCAAGTGGAAACATAAAAGAAGGAAGGGCCAGTTTTTTGATACGGGCAGAAAGCCTGGGAGAAGGTTAAGCAGCCAGGTTGGCCTAAGGAAGAAGTGAGCAGTGACTCACAAAAGCTCATACCCTGCCACAAATTTTGTTAGTCTTTAAGATGCTACTGGACTCTTGCTCTTTTCTACTCCCAAGAAGACCAGTTTCCTTAGGCTGTGGTCAGGCAAGCAGTTTGATCCGATGTCACTGCTGTTCCTTTCCAGATTTAAAGTGCACAATCAGACAGCAACATCTGCCTCCCATTCCCCAGTCGCTGACACCCCATTCTGACCCGCCTTCAAATTGGAGTTATTAGGCACCAGGAAAAGTCTGGTCTTTATAAATGTCAGCGCTTTCACCCCACATATCCAGTTGTCTGAACTCCCCTGTTGCAAACTCAAGCCAGTTGGGAAGTGTGAACCTTCCCGTCCACTTCTGCCCCCATTTTTTTTTGATCAAGTAGCAATGTGTACATAAATGCATAATCACACATGGGTCTTCAATCACCACTTGTGCATTTATTTTTTACAGACACTGCCCCCCTCACAGACACAGGAGATCCCCAAGACTATGTTTTTAAAAGAAAACCTCCAAAGCACAGTCTCAAAAACACTTCCCAGATGCTGCACTACATATCCCAGCATCCTCCTTCAGCAATCCCATTGGCCACCAGCTGCTGCCATCCTGCCAGAAGTTTGAAGGCATGTCCTTAAGGGGGCAGGCCCAGAGTTGTCACTTTGGAATCCTTGTTTGATTTCTGGTGGAGCTGAGCTGTCAAAAAGAAGCAGTGCTTCAAATATGCGCTTAAGAACATGAGTGAAAAACAAATTTAAAAAAGGTTGCTGTCTGCTTGCCCACTCCATGGTTGCCATGCAGCAATAATCTGAACAGTCAGCCACAGGGTGAGTGTGCAGTGAAACCAGCGCAGGATGGGATGTCTGATCAAAACTCCCCATGACAAAATAAAACAATGTAATTAGACGCGCAGTCAGAGCGTGCCAAGCCTGTTGTCTGACTGCAGCCCTAATGTGTCTATTAAATCCTGAAACCTTTGTTAAATCATTTATTAAATAAAAAGCGAGGCTCCTCTATCACCTGGTATCTGGTTGTCGTCGAGGAGGCTGGAATAAGATGAGATACCATTGTGGGGAAAAAGCTTGAGTAAGATGGGATATCACTGTGGGGAGGAGGCTGGAGGAAGATGCAATAGTATTGTGGGGTTAGAGGAATATAGGATATGTGTGTGTCTTATCCAGAGAACTTCACATTTAGTGATGATTTTCTGCCCTGGGACGGTTTGGGGCCAAACACTGTAAGTGATTGGTGTGTGTTGTGATTCTTGTGAGTGGCAGCGATGTGGGCTTTGTGCAGCAATACTTCCATTGATAAAAGGAGGGCTATTTTGGGGCAGGAATGCACAGGAACAGAGTTCTGGCTGGCTTTTGAGTTGGCCATGCCTACAACCAAAACTTCTGGCATGCATGGCTACAGACCGCTCTGCCTTCCCCATGTTACACACAAGAGGGAAAGGTGGCATGTTAAAATGCCATCTTTCCCTTTGGGGAGCCCTTCCAGATTTCCTTATCAATTTCACTCCCGGCCAGTCAGCTGAGAGTGAAATTGACAAGGAAAAGCCTCTCCCTGCCTTCCCTTCTCTAGCTGACATGTTGCAGCTGGAAAAGGGCAGGCAGGGAACCCAGGCACGTTGAAAATGCTTTTCTTTCCCTCCCCGATCTGGGGGAGGGAGAGAAAGGCATTTAACCATGCCATCCCTGTACTTCCCTGAATCTCTCCACAATAGTGGAGAGGCTCAGGGAAGAAAGAGGCATGCAGACATACCTGGGTCCCCCTCCTGATCTTCTCCAGGTGCAAGAAGATCAAGAGGGGAACCCAGGAACGTTGAAAATGCCTTTCTTTCCCACCCCAATCTGGGTAAGAGAGAGAAAGGCATTTAACCATGTCCCCCCCACACTTCCCTGAGTCTCTCCTTGGCGGGCTGGCTGGGGAGAACAAGAAGAAGAAGAAGAGATTGGATTTATATCCCGCCCTCCACTCCCCAAGGGAGTCTCAGAGCGGCTTACAAACTCCTTTTCCCTTCCCCTCCCCACAACAGACACCCTGTGAGGTAGGTGGGGCTGAGAGAGCTCTTTCCCAAGCTGTCCTTGAGGGAACAGCTGGTACAGAGCTATGGCTTGCCCAAGGTCATCCAGCGAGGTGCAAGTGGAGGAGTGGGGAATCAAACCCGGTTCTCCCAGATTAGAGTCCGCACACTTAACCACTACACCAAACTGGCTCTCAAACCTGCTTCCCTTTCCGATCTTTCATGGGGGGGTGGGTAAGAGACTAAAAAGGCAATGCTGAAGTGCCTGGGATTTCAGCAGCACCTTGGAGAGGGGGGTGGACTAGAAAGGCGATGCTGAAGTGGGGCGGAGAAGCTCAGGGGGAAAAGAGGCAAGCTTCCATGCCTGCCTGTGCTTTCCCAGCCCCCACATAATATGCTAATGAGCTGTGCTGTCAGGGGTGTGGCCTAATGTGCTAATGAGTTTCTGTTGTTAGGTGTGGCCTATTGTGCTAATGAGTTCCTGCTGGGCTTTTTCTACCAAAAAAGCCCTGGATAAGAGGCTCACCAATTGTTTGAAAGCAACTGTTTCCTCAGGGACAACAGAACGTTTTGCACCAATGTTGCTTTTCTGCTGTTCTTTACTTATGGTTCACCTGGCCACCTGCCTAGGAGTACTCTTCAGCACATCTTCATTTAGGTACATGAGAGCAGATCCAGACAGATGTTTGTTTTAATTTCTAACAAAGAAAGTTGGAGAATCCCAGCTTTAAATACTTTTATTCCAGAAGCTATCATGATATTATGGGATTCCTGTATTCTAAAACACATCAGAACCACCCCTTTTCTTGCAAAACGTTGATTTTGCAGTCCTAGGGTCTGACTAACTAGCATGATTTGGGAAATGTACATTGATAAAGACGTTTGCTGATGTTGGCTTGATGATCTGCACGCAGAAATAAGGATTTGAGACAGCCCACGTGGAACAGGCCGTGTGCCGCTTTCCTGCCTTGAAAGTATGCCCGAGTGACTTTCCGTGCATGGTGTGGAATCCCTAGAGGCAAATTACAGCAATAGCAGCAATTCTGTACCCTTGCTTTAAATCCACAGAGGTACAGAAGGAAAGCAGCCACTCATTCGCTTTTACTTTTTCTGCCTGTTTGGGAGTAAGTGGATGTTTTTGTTACCTTTACAAAGAAAGGATGGAAACAAAGCTTTTATTCAGTAAATGCGGAGAACTAGATGACAATAATGCAACAGCAGAAACTATTGTAGGTCATCTGGTAGAATTACTAGGTAAGTGGTAGAAAGAGAAATATTAGAAGTTTCCCCCCAGACATAAATTCAAATGAGTAGAACAGTGCACATCCATGATTTTAATCAGCAAGAGCTACACCTTATCAACAGAAGATCACTCAGATATATCATATACAGGACAGAGCACCATTATAATTTCTTCCTGGTGATATGTAAGGAACTTGAATACAATAGTGTAGACAAAGCAGGTAGTCAGACTTCCACATCCAGTGATGTTCATGAGATGTACGTAATAATTATAGCCTTGTCCATGACAGATGAATTCTTGTCTTATTTAGCAGTTTCCTAGTTCATTGTACAGCTTTTGCCACTTCAGTTATGCTGATTTAAAAAAAAAAACCATGAGGGGAGGTAACCAGTACAAATGTTTTAGAACCTTCCTCACTAGTTTAGCAATCCATTACAGGTGCAACTTTCAGCATGCTTAAATGGGATTCTTTTGACTTCTGAACATTAGACCTAGGGGGCTGGTTTTTTTAGGTAGAGGCACCACATTTACAGCATAACTGCTGGTGCCTCTCCTAAAACAAACAAACAAACAAACAAACCCCAAGTTTCAAAAAGATTGGACCAGGGGGTCCAATTCTATGGGTCCCCGAATGAGGTGCCCCCATCCTCCACTGGAAAATGCCTCTAAGCTGGAGGCTAAATGATCTCAGCAGCCCTCTGAAATGTTGTGCACCACTGCTGTCTAGCTATCCCCTCTCTGCTGTTCTAGCCTCCCAGCATCATGCCTGCCCCTCTACCACTCTTGTCACATGCCTAGTGGCCCAGTCATCTGCTGTACATTGCAGTGATAGCAAAAGGGGTACATTGGAGGGGGGTAGAAACTCCAGCTCCTCAGCCAGTCTCTGAGGCAACACTGAAAGGGGATTTTACTCATTTTCTTGGACATCCCCTTCTCCAGTGTTCTTTCTGCCCAACTCAGAGGCAGTTTCAGTGGAGGAGTGGAGGGGAAGGCTGAGGCTTCCTGTCCTCCTGTCCTTCTTCCAGCACTGCTGCCTCAGTGTCAGTTTCAGTGGTGCTGGGGACATTTTCAATTGTGCTGGAGTTTCACCTGCCCCCCTAAGCTTCCAGTGAGGCTGCCTCAGTGACAGGTGGGAAGAAAGTGGCGCCCCAGAGACAGTTGTCTGAGCAAGTGCAGACAACTTCTCTCTGTTTCTAGGGTTTTTTGAGTCCACCCTTTTAAAGTTTCAGATTTTTCTGCAGACTTGGGGGGAGGGGTTGCCCAAGTTTGATGAAAAACCTCCTTTTTGTCAACATGGCTCTGATTCATGGATTTAAAGATCCTTGGATTTGGCCATGTTGAGAATTGTATATAATGATCCTGGCAAAGGGATGGATTTTATTACTATGAGTGAACTTCATATTGTATGATAAGAACATAAAATCATAAGAGAAGCCAATGTTGGATCAGACCAATGGCCCATCCAGTCCAACACTCTGTCACACAGTGGCCAAAAATACCAGATGCTATCAGGAGGTCCACCAGTGGGGCCAGGGCACTAGAAGCCCTTCCCACTGTTGCCCCCTCCAAGTACCAAGAATACAGAGCATCACTTGCCCCAGACCGAGACTTCCTTGTGGCTAATAGCCACTGATGGACCTCTACTCTATGTTTATCTAATTCCCTCTTGAAGCTGTCCATGCTTGTAGCTGCTACCAGCTCCTGTGGCAGTGAATTCCATGTGTTAATCACTCTTTGGGTGAAGAAGTACTTCTTTTATCCATTCTAACCCAACTGCTCAGCAATTTCATTGAGTACCCACGAGTTCTTGTATTGTGAGAAAGGGAGAAAAATACTTCTTTCTCTACCTGTTCTATCCAATGCATAATCTTGTAAGCCTCTATCATGTCACCCCTCAGTCATCGTTTCTCCAAGCTAAAGAGCCTCAAGCGCTGTAACCCTTCTTCATAGGGAAAGTGTTCCAACCCTTTTATCATTCCATTTGCCCTTTTCTGCACTTTTTCCAATGCTATAATATCCTTTCTGAGGTGTGATTTTATAGCATAACCAGAAGAACAGGTTGGTGCCCTCTTTGCGCAGAGAAGAACCTAGATGCAAAACGATCATTGTGCTCTTCGGAACCTCTGCCAAATTATTTGCAAATCTGTCTGTGGATAAAGAAGAACATGAGAACAAAAACTGCCTTTTCAGGAAAACCTAGTTCATATATGTAAAAAGGGTGGTGGTAACATATGCTACTGTTCTGCATCATGTCTGCATATTGCAAACAAAGGAAATCAAGCAGTAGAAGAAAGAGAGCTCACATGTGTCTATTGCGATTTCCTACATCATTTGATGAAGAAGGGATTCCTTTGTAGAGACTGCTTAGCAAACCTGAAAACCAGGCAGCCCAGCACAATTTGGTTAAGGGGGTACAGGGCATCAAAGGGAGCTTTTGCACATACATCTTTAGCTGTAGAAGGAAACATGCATGTAGATAAGTATTATGTTTGTTGTCCCAGTTCCCCCCCCCCCCCCCCAATTGAACTTGTTGAGCTGAATGTACATACACCTCTCTTAGAAAATGTCTTGCACAAACAGAGAATGTTGGGATACTGCAGAGATAACAAAATTAAAAGATTCTGTTCAGTTCTGGGAAAGAACAACACAGTGTTTAGCTTTAAGATACTCTCATTACCATCTGTTAGTTTATAGATTGGAATTGCATTATGTCAAAAGCCTCCCCATTCAGGAGAGGAGTGGTGGAGGAGTGGTGGATTTATTTTCCCTTCTGACCAATGAGTTGATCAGCACGGCTGTTGATTGTTGAAAATGGCTGTGTGTGTGTGGGAGGGGCTGCACACACTGACAATTGGCCAGAAAATGAAATATAGACTCCACACTGATTCCCATTCATGTCATGGATAAATGTATTTGGGGGACTTTTCATTCCATTTATAAGCTTGTGTATGTCGAAAACCTATTAAAGAGATGGTGCCAAGTAGTGGTGATGGAAATTCCACATCACATGATATTTGCATTCAACACAAGAAAAGTGTGTCTCTAGCTGGCTGCCGCTTAAACTGTTGCTGCTAAAATGATAGCTATTAATTTTCTCCATGAATCACTGCACTGAAGACAGTTTTGAACTGAATGCTAACAGGATGACTTTTTGGTTACATTATTGCAAATTAGCAATGCTAAATGCTTGCTAATAGAGTGATAAAAGCCAAGAATGTTGGCCTGTATTTTGGGAGAAAACTGGTTTTGTCTCAAGAAGACTGAAGAGGGTACATGATGGTGTGTTGAAAAGAAACCGAAAATTCTCCTACTTATTCTAAAGTGATGACAGAGAAAAAAAAATCAAAGGGTCTCCTGATGTCATATAGTATTGCGGCATAAGCTTTTAAGGACTAAAGCCCCCTTTGTCAGAGATACCTTTGTAATGAAATGAGTTCTAGCCAAATCTATGCCATGACAAAAATATTTTAGGCTTAAAGATGCCACCCTGCTGAGAGATCTCTTTGTTGTTAATATGGTATGGAATATAAGGTTTTGTTTGACTTGATCAAATTTGCTGAAAGGTAAGGGACATGGTGAATGATGAGGCAGTGCTGGTCTATTGCATTGCTTACCAGTCACTTATTCATGAATTGTTGACGCAGTGCAAACACCCTCCAGCCACCCAAGCATTGGAGTTATCTGAAGCAGACATTCTTTTTTTCTATTTAGAACACATGAAGTGACCTTTTTCTGAATGGGACCATTGGTCCATGTACCTTATCTACCCTAGCTAGCCTAGCAGCAGCTCTCCAAAGGCAAAAGTTAATTGCATCCCTGATGTCTGAAACCCTTTCTAAAGATTTATTCCAAACTTTTGAATTTAGCAGTATTGGAGACACCCCAGTAAAGATGTGCAGAACCTCCCTGGGAAATCAGATAATTTCTCTCGTGTGGCTGAACTTGAAGTGGTGCTTTAGGTGAAATTTGGCAAAATCTCTTGCATGAGGATTCCCCCCCCCCCCTTTTAAAACCAACTCTGCCTTCTCTGAAGAGAGTTTTCTATGGAGCATCTGACCATCATGACATCCCCAGTGCTTCTGATTTTTTTTTTTACTGTGTCCGTGTAGTAAAGGTTAATTAATAATTGCATTAATGTTCTGTCTGGCTCTTGAGTAGTTATATGCAGGGCTTTTTTTGTAGAAAAAGCCCAGCAGGAACTCATTAGCATAATAGGCCACACCCAGTATGGAAACTCATTAGCATATTAGGCCACACCCCTGACAGTGCAGCTTCCTCCCAGGATCGGCTTCCCCGGGTGCCCCGCAGCTTGTGAGGCACCTGGGAAACCCGGGGGGGGGAGCTGTAGGCGTGGCCAACCCGGGGGGGAAGGCTGTAGGTGTGGCCAACTCAGAAGCCAGCCGAAACTCCGTTCCTGTGTATTCCTGCCAAAAATAGCCCTGGTTATATGGAATCCCCCTGAGAATATTTACTTATTTTATTTAAATTATTTTTGCTTCCCTTGTAATGTCTTTGGTGATTCATCCAAGCAGGAATCCTTAAACTTAGGTTTCAGCAAAATTACGTGTCATTTAAATTCTCCCTGTTCCCCAGTGACTGAGAGGCATTATTGTTTTAGCAACAAAAGACTGACCATATTTTTCTCTGAACAATGAGAATGGCTTTTGAAGAGCTAAAAGGAGAAGACGCTGTCTGTTATGTTCTGTGATTAAATCTGTGATTATCCAATTACCTTGAAACTTATTCAGTAACCTTGAAACTTATTCAGTTACCTTGAGACTTTTCCGCCCCTGGGATTATCTAACTATTATCCTGGGATTACCTTGAAATTTATTCAATTAACTTGGAATTTATTCAATTACATTATCCAACTGCCTTGTTTGGGCAAGGTCAGGGGTGCAGCTTACCTGTGTATATAAGCAGGCCCCCTGACCTCTGTTTTCTTATTCTTCATCTGGACCTGAAATAAACTTGCTATGCTGAAATCACTACCACCGGCCTCCCGACTCCAGTACTTTTCACTATCTATCTGGGAATGTCATGTTACTACTCAGTAGCAACTGGTCCACCCTACACTGATTTTAGGGAGATACTAGACTACATTCACTTCAGGATTAAACTTGCTGAAAACTTCAATACAAAGATTATAGATAGGCAGATTTACCTTGCCCAAATGTTCCTTTTTGCATGGCAGGTGAGCTTCTTTGTCATATCATATTGGTTGCTCTCTGGAATGGTGAAGTTCATGCCAAGCCCTGCTGAGAAGTTGTGCACTTACATAATAACTTTTTGTGCAGTTGGTCTAGTCCAAGAACTAAATCATCTCATTCACTGGAGAAGAGGGAATGTACCTTGGAGTGATGATGGCCAGATTAGCTGGATTCATGGGCAAACACTTCAAGTAGTAAATCTCAATGAAAAAAAAATCATAAATTGATTTAACTGATTTTGTTTTACTATGTGACTTTAAAAAAATGGTTGAGGTGGCAGATGTGTGGTAGGGAGAAATGTAACTATTTATGCGCATTCACTCAGGCTTATCCAAATAATTCACTGAGCAGGTGGTTCCCTCTTTTTGACCAGCAAACAGGATGTGACCTTCCCTATGCTGTCTGCCAAAGACTGGATACCAGGTTCTAGTGTCTACCATCTACTTAATCTTCTGTCAGGTAATGACAGAGGTGTCACCTTGACAGTTGCCAAATACATATCTGCGGCCCAAGGCTTTGATATAGTTATTTAAAACCATGTTAATTATTATTCTAGTACCTAGCTATCTAGTTCCCTTGAGGATGGTTTGTAAACTTAACTTTGCTACTAATCTGATAATGCAAATTTTGGAGACTATAGAGATACTTAGCTTGGCAGTTTGGTTTTGAATTTTATTTTAAACTCTTGTGTTTTATATAATTCTGCATTTTATATAACTTCATGTTGCCTAAAAGTCCATGAGCTGTATAGATGCACTTGCTAATTAATGGAATGGGATACCAGGTAGGGCTCAATTTATATGGTTGCAAAAAACCCTTTTTTATTTTTATTTTTGTCTAAATACAGGTGCTTCCCAAGTTACATGTAGTGTTGCAGACAAAGAGCTAAACAAATTTGTGCGGTTTACATAAAACACTAAGATGCAAGGAAAAAAAAACAAATACAGCAACTGTTGCTATATAATAATAATTAGAAATCAGTTTTAACCAATAAATACAGAAGAATATATGTCTTGCCTTCAATTAGTGTTTCGATTATATAGGTTGGCTGAATCTAGCATTAAAAAAACAGCTTTCAAAGTATTTTGAAGTATTTCAAAATGGTGTCAGTCACACCTAAGTACTAGCATTCAGAAGAAAGCATGCACTTCTTCTATGCATCAGGAAGAAAGATCAAGCAGAGAGAGAACTGAACTTACAGAAGACTCCCAAGATTCACTAATCCCTGGTGCAGCTAGATTCAAGTCTAGTATCAACTTGAAGACCAACAAGGGCGGAGGACAGACTGGCAATGTAAAGCGGGGCAGCCACGCGTCGGAAGTGGAAGAAAAGAGCCTGTTCAGACATGCTCATCTGTCCCTCGGCTCCATTTCGCACTTACCCGTCTCCCAGTCGCTTTCCATCCGCTTTAACAGGACACCGGGTAAAACCGGTGTTCAGGGCAGTCCTCCGCATGCCTCCCGCTTCCAAATAGTGTGAACCGGAAGAAGCGGGAGGCATCCAGAGGCGGCAGTGTGAACGCGCCGCACAAAGTTATGCGCATTAAAAAGCGCAACGACGCATGCGAGCTGCATGCGCCGGCTCCGCGGCAGTCTGAACGCTCCGTATCGGCACCACTGCGCATTGCTCTGGCCAGTATGAACGGCCAGCTCCGTGGTGTTTTTCCCCCGCACCAGTTCCCTCCACTTTGCCCCCGCTTTACATTGCCAGTCTTTCCTCGGCCAAGATTTTCAGGGTATGAACTTTTGAGAGTATCTGATGAAGGGAGCTCATACCCTGAAAATCTTGTTGGTCTCCAAGTACTGGACCAGAATTTTGCTGTTCTAGGCAGACCAATGCGGCCACCCTCTGAAACTAGTCCCTGGTGGTAAGGCTTACAAGTGAATAGTCGACAAAATTCTTGAAGAAGGATGGACTAGTAAAAGATAATAAAGTGTAAAGTATGAATGAGATCATGTCTACAGCAAGAAAACTTCTGCCCAGTAACAGGATTAACGCTTCAGATCTGGATTTCCTAGGATATAATACAGCCAAAATCTGCAACTGTGTCTGTTTGTATGATAGGATTCAGACACAGGAAATCAAATACACACACATAACAGCAGCCAGGCAGCTTAGAATAGGCTTGTTTTTGGCCTTAGTAACATGGAGCTGGTCAGGTTAACTTAACCAGACTTAGCTAAACTGTCATTTTTGTCATAGCATCTGTTTCTGATCACGGGAGAAACCATTTGAAACTTGGCTGCTTTTCACTGAAATAAAAGTTTTCCAGGTTCAGGGCCCCTGGATTTTCATGCATGAACAAAAAGTAGGACAGATTTCACTGGTAAGAGCTAGTTGTGGAAAAGCTGAGGACTGTTCCAAAAGTTAGAACCCAGTTGTCATCTAATAAAGGCTTTCAATGGTTGACATCTTTTTTTTTTAAAGAAAACTAGGGATAGGCCCACCATGTGGAATACTATAATGGTGTCACAGCAACCTTATTTGCTAGAGAAAATATGGATAACACTAAGAAGAGTGGTAGCTCAGTGGTTAAGCTCAGGTGTTGTATGCAGAAGGCCCAGGTTCAGTCCCTAGCATACATAGGTTAAAATACTTAGGTTAAAAAAAATTCAAGGAGACCTCTTTTTTACTTGAGACACTGGGGAGCCACGGCCAGTCCGAGCAGACAATGCAGCAGTAGCAGTGCAGTCCTATGTGGAGTTACTCCAGTCTAAGCTCACTGAAATAAGTTGACTTTGTCTTAGAGTTGCCAGCTCCCTGGTCCGGGTGGGGATCCCCCTACTTTTGCAGGCTCCTTCCTACCACCGGCCAGGTGGCCAGCAGGGGAAACCCCACCCACAAATTCCTCAAAATGCAATACAATGACATCACCCAGAAGTGATGTCATTGTGCTGCCAACATCATGTGGTGATGCTCTAGTTTTGGGGCAAAATTCTGTGGTGAAGTCAAGCTCAAACCATAGAGTTTTGCCCCAAAAAATAGAGTGCCACCATGCGACATTGGTGGCAATCACTCCCAGGTGACATCATCAAGCTGCATGTGCTTTGCATGCACAGCAGAAGCTCCAGGAAAGACCTGTTGGTCCCCCTGCAGGCAGAAAGGCAACCCTACTTTGTCTGGAGAAACTCTGCCCAGGAAATGTGTTAGTGGTATAATCTTCATATGCTCGTTCTCCCAATGTAGACCTTGCTCTCTCTAGCACCTGTTGCTGCTTTGTTTTTCTCTTCCAAATTGAAGAGCAAATAATATTGTGCCTGAATGTTACAGCCATTGAAAAGATCCTGAATGGTGTAAGAGATTTTGCTTTACAAAATATTAAAGGTCTCTTGCAGTAGTGAATAATTTTGGGATAATAATGACACTTGGACTCCTTATCACCCTGACTGAAGCTTTTAGTTTACAGTCATAAAGCTTCCTAGAATTTCAACAAAATATAAGGAACTACTGTTTTACAAAATATGGTGTATAAAACACTCAAGTGGAATGCATTTGGTGACATGTTAAGCACTTGGTACAAATTATGACTAGACATACCAACGGGGGAGGTGGTCATTGTGTGTGTTAAGTGCTATCAAGTCACTTCCAATTTATGGCAATCTTATGAATTAACAGCCCCCCCCCAAACATCCTTGCTCAGGTCTTGCAAACTGAGGGCCGTGGCTTCCTTGCCTGAGTCAATCCATGTATTCTTGGGTCTTCTGCTTTTCCTGCTGCCTTCAACTTTTCATAACATTTATTGTCTTTTCCAATGAGTCTTGTCTTCTCATAATGTGACCAAAGTACAATAGCCTTTAGCTTCTAGGGATAATTCAGGCTTGATTTGATCTAGAACCCACTTATTTTTTTTCTTTTTTTGGCAATCTACAAAATCTATAAAACTCTCCTCCAACACCACACATCGAAGGTGGTCCATAGCCAGCCAGAGTCAGCAACAAATTTTCATTAAGACTAAAATGGCAAGATTGCCCTTCAGATATGTAGTTGAAGGTCCCTCATGTTTCAAGATGAAAAGGAAGAGGCTGGTGATGTGAGCATGCTTGGTGTTTGGGGGCAAGAAGCTTTCTGGCAAGTAAATTCTAAGTGTACTGGTGAGAAGAGATCTTAATCTCCCTGCAGTTTAAAGATCAATTGGTTGCCAAGTATCAACTTTGAGAGAGGAATTGGGGTGTTTATTTTCAGTAGCCGATGATTATCAGAGTATACATGTCTGATTACAGCTCGGTTCACCAGATTAAGGGTGTTGGTTGTTTACAGCCCTGTTTAGTTTTTAAATTGTTAAGATCAAGGGTTTGGGTTCTATTGCACTTTTATAGCCCTTTTTAATTAGAATACTGATAGTGTATGGAGCTACTTGTAATGGTGGTATGATGCAGACCAATAAATACTCATACCAGGATGTTTCTATGTTCTGTCTCTTTTTTCATTTCCTGTTGTGGAACAGATGAAATCTCTGTTGATTTATAAATAACATTGCTTGAGATCCTAGCTAACCACCCAATAAACAGCTTAACAGAGTCTATACCACTTTCAGTCTTCAGCTACAAATGAGTTGAATGCAACTTTACTTTGTAGTGGGCTTGTGGGTAAGATCTCATATGGAGAGGAATTATATGATATGGTGTCTCTCATGGATGTTTAGATTTCTTGGCAGTTATATATATAAAGAATATGGAAACCAGATGATATTCTCTCTGGACAAAATCCTGCCATGTACTTTTAGCCAAAAACATACAGATTACCTAACTTTCTTTCTAAAATTCTTTCTTTCTAAATAAATGAGGAATACACACTTGTTATTTACAAAACTCTGTAATGAAGGAAGCCAATTATTGGACTCTGTGGAATTGGCTTGTGTCTACTGCTATGTCTCTGTTCCACTGTGAAATGCTAGGATATTACAATAGTCTCTTCATTTAGAAGATTCAGACATGAGCTGTTTCATGTGTGGTAATATTTAGATCATATAAAAATTGTATTGTCAGCAGCTTTGTAAATCTGTGCGACTGAGTGATAATGTGTGTGTGTGTTTATAAAAGGGATATTCAGCCCAGTATTTAGTTTCAACTTCCAGCTTGAATGGCAGGAGCATGAGCATGGCTTCAGTCTGCCGGTGCCCTAGTAATATTAGGAGGAACACAGAGAAGAGATCTGTGGCTCACTTGCAGAGCATCTACTTTCCGTGCAAAAAATCCCCAGCATCTTCTGGCAAAAAGTTCAGGGAGTAAATGGTGTGAAAGACCTCTGCTTGAAACCCTGGAGGACTGCTGCCAGTCAGATGATGATGATTTAGATTTTTATCCCATCCTCCTGGCCAAGGCAGGGAGTAGACAATCCTGACCTCGATAGACTAAGGATCTCACTCCATATAAAGTAGCTTTATGTATTGGTACAAAAAAGTCAAATTTGTTGACAGGCATTGGAAAGATCTGTCATGTCAGATAACTTGGTCTTTTGCTCCCAGTCATCCTTGGTCCTTGATCTTCTCCCTCATGTTTAAGACACCTCCTTCCTTTGTATGCAGACAGAAGTGGCTAAATATCATGCTGAGTCTGGTATCCATACACAGGGTAAGCCTGCATCCAACTTCTCAGATAAAATCTGAAATTCGTTCTAGTACTTCCTGATGTTATATTTGCTATTCCAAAGAACATTGTTGACTATGGAGTTGGGCTTTGTTGGTACTCTGGTAGAATATTTTTCAAGAACTTTAGGTAGACTGGCTGTATGAATGATATCACTGTGCATGATCAACAATGATTACTGTGGTGACTTATCCATTACATTGCTGGTAAATGATTTTGAAAGAAATATTAGTGTTACTGAAACATTTTCTTAGGCTGATTTCCATAATGTGGGTAAGGTATAAAAATTTGATTAGGACTCTTTGGGAATGGGCTGCGTAAGCATAAAATGTTTTGTTTGCAAATGTTCCCCTTGGCATAATCTTTTGCCTATTTTCACTCGGTAATGTATCATTGTGAGTACGATAACCCATTAGGGATTTTACATCTATTTTTGTGGTGTCAGTTCAAGAGCTATATGTGGGAAGGTGGAACGGTTTTGCTTTAAATTTTGTTGAAACTTGGGGCTTCCTCGTAATCTTCTTATTACAAAAGGGTATCATGCAAAACACTAAAAGCAGACTATTTTACTCATCAAAAGATCTTGAACACTGATGACAGCAAACATCATGATTTCAGGAGAATATTTGCTGGCCTTCAAGAGTGGTGAAATTGCCACAACCATTACTGTGAACATCTGTCTTGCAGGTTGTATTGGCTTATGTGAGAGTACACTCCTAGAAACAGCAAAAGAGTCTTGCACAGAAGCAGGAAAATACTGAGCTAGACCTAGGATTTACTACATCTATATCTGCTTAGTACAGAAACATCAAGCAGCTAATACTTGGTTGGGCTTGCTTTACAGATTTAGTGTCTTAGAATCAGAAATACCAAAGCTAATTCACATTCACCCTATATTTTCAGATGGATTGGGAAAAGGGTCAGAACAGAGTATTTAGCTAAATTCTCAGTATTTTCTTTGGGTTTGCACATGGGGTGGAAAATGACTCAAAACCTCTGCAGGGTGTCCTTGGCAGGTGCTGCTACTCATGATACGAATAAGAGTTTTAAGTAGTGGCTGGTGATTTGCTATGTATGTTTCCTAGAAGTCTGCATTAGAATGTACAAGTGGAGACCTGCAAGAAACTTGCGGGATGGTTATCCCATTCCTCACACCTTTGCTTCCTCCCTTCTCCCCCTACCTCTCTCACACTCTTTCTCCCTTCTGCCCCCTTTCTTACTCTCTCTCTCTCCTCCATGTATATTACTTCCTCTCTCTTTCTGACCTGTCATCATTCTCTTTGTTTTTCTGCCTCCCCATCTCATCACTCTTTCTCTCTCTTTCTGCCTCCCACTTCAAATCCCACCCTCCCCAGGCATTGTATCTCACTGAGGTCCCTGTCCTCCCTAGGTTCCACCCCCAAATCTCCAGGAGTTTCCCAGCCTGGATCTGGATCTGCTGCTGGTGGCCGGGGGGGGGGGGGGTGGTACTTGGCAACCCTAGACTGCTGCCAGTAAAAACCCTGCCTTTTACTGACAGAAACCGTTAGAACCTCCCCCCCCCCTCCCCCAAACATTCTAATCTCCTCACAGTTGATGCCTGGAGCTGATGCCATTTCAAAAGGTATTGGGGGGGGGGGGGGGGAATTCAACGGTCCCTGAAGTTTTTTTTTTTTAACTTTTTGGATTTTTCTGGAGACGGAGGAAGGGGCCTGACTATGTAGGAAAAGCTGTTGGGGGAGAGGGAGCTCTCTTTTGGCAGAAATAAGCTTCCACACAGAAAAAAAACTCTCAGAATTAGAATATAGATTAGAAAGTCACTTCAGTGAACAGTGTCTCTGCCCCCATTGAATAAACAGGAGAATATACATGGAATAGTTTTTCTTATACTCTGTTAAAATACAGCATATGTTTTTTGCAGTTTAATATTTTACAAATGGCCATTCCATATCCAGGCCATTAAGGTCTCTCATGACAGTTTTGTAATGATTAGTTGTTCTACATATAATGCCAAACCATGGCCCTGTCCAGCCAAACAGTATCAGGTAGTTCTGAGAGAACAACTGCTTGGCTCTTTTGCATATTCCACTGGATTCCATAGTGTTGAGTACATGTCTACAAAGCAGCTCTGATGGTCAGACCAGAGACTAACAATTTTTCCACTCAGGTTAGGGAGAACTGTTTTTGTTCAGGCATGGACTTCCTTAGGGTCTACTTATGTTTTACAGAACAGGCTTCCAGAGGATGGAAGAAGGGCCCCAACCATGCACAGGTTTCAGAGACTCTGTAACAGAACTTTTTCTAGCATGCTTTTGATAACTTGTGAATGGTCAATTATAATGATGAGGTAAACTGCTTACTCTGTTGTTTCAATTGTATTTTTGTGCAGTGAAATTGTAGCTGATTTTAGTGTTGTGAACCTTTGTAAGTGCGGTTGATCAGAAGAAAAACAGATTCTAAATAAATAAAAACTTGCTGCCCATCTATATGCTGATTGACCCCATTTCTCTGTATTCGTTTTCCACTGAGTTAGGCAAGTCAGCAGAAGTTCTGAATGGTTGCCTGGAGAAAGTACTGGCTTGAATGAGAGCCAATAAATAGAAACACAATCAGAATGAGGTGCTATTGGCCAGCATTTCAACCAATCCAGGGATTAAGGGGTCAGTATCTTGTGGATGGTGTTGCATTTCCCTTGAAAGAATAAGTTGTGGGTGCTATAAGATCCATGCTTAAAAATGGAAGGCAAATCTATTTATCCATTTAATTATTTAAATATTTTACTCTGTCCCCCCCCCCATTAGAAACTTATTTATTTATTTGCTTAGACTTATACCCCGCCTAGCCAGCACAGCCGGCTCAAGGCGTCTTAAGAGTGGTTTAAAATTAAATATATATAAATTATAGATTAACCAGAAATGCAATGTAGCAAGCTCCTATCACAATCTTTAGTAGGTGATGAGTCACAAAGATATCTTGCACTATAGCTGGTTTTGCTGGTATGGCTCAGAGCCGCAAGCTAAGAACCAAGGCCCAAGACCTCTTTGGCTCTTTAGAATCCAAGATACAAGTAGAGATTTGGCTTGCATCTCAGTCTAAGCCCAGGGCTCAGATAGTTGCAGTGAAGTGACCAAGGCCCAAGACCTTTTTGGCTTTTTAGAATCCAACATGCAACCAGAGATTTGACTTGCATCTCAGGGTTCAGATATTTGCAAGAAAGGGAGGGCAGATTTTCAGCCCTGAACAGTCTGGGACTAGGGTATGTCAAAGATTTCTGGGTGCTTTACAAACCTGCCCATTACTTTTCAGGGTATAATGTAAACAAACAAACAAACATGTTTGAGCCTTGAATTCACATGCTTCCTTGCTCTTGCATTCACTGATATGGTCCATTACCCTCTATTTTGCCCAAGTGTGCTTTGAGCTTGCTTAGAAACCATTATGAAATAGCAAATCATAATTAGCTAGTCTGGATGCAATAGAGGAAATTAGGAGGAGAATCCAAGAGAAGGAAGAAAATAGGATAGTCCATGAATCCCAAACAGTGGTATATTACATTCTATATGAGGCTGCCCTTGAAAAGTGTTCAGAAACGTCAGTTGATACTGGAGATCACAGTAACTACTATGTTATTTTTTCTGGTGATTTCCAGCAGTACCAACCTTATTTGTAAATGCATTTTTTGTAAATTGACCTATATTTCACTATGGGCATGAGGCCCAGTTTTCTTCTCTTAAGACAGGATGGCTTGCTAGGACAAAAGCTGAAATTCTGAGAACTCTTGTAAGTGGAAGAAAGGGCAGTTTTGGCCAGTGATGCTAATGCTTCTCTGAGATAACAGCTTTTTCCCCATCCACAATTAATGTCATCCTTCAATTCGAGTAGTAGCAGAAGTTCAGGGTTCGAATCCTTTTGACAATTATACTACCAGTCATTGAACTCTGCTACACAGATTAGAGTATGGGACTGTTTATCCTCAAGTTAAGTAGCTGTTGCTACAACAGTTTTCCCTAGTGAAGTTCACTAAAAGTAATTATTTATATAGTGTAAATAATTAGAGAATTTCCAGCTGGGCAATATGTTACCAATACTTACTAGTACAAGCTGGCACTCCCCCAAGGAAAAAAGGCTGAAGTTTTATTTGATCACAACATCTTTCTTAGAGACAAATTAGCCGTATCAATACTTGTCAACAGATAAATCTGGGATCTGGTATGAATCATGCTTACCTTGATCTTGTGAAATTATGTCTGTGCACAGTGAATTTTTGACCTTTCTGAAAGGTAGCCATGAAAATAAATGGCTGGCCTTTAAAATTAACCAGGTTTATTTTATTTATTTATTTATTTACATACCATCTTTTTCTTTAATGGGGACCCAAAGCTGTTTACATTGGTCCTCTCCTCCATTTTATCCTGGCCCCAGCTCATCCTGCAAGCTTCCATGACATGGTAGAGATTCAAACCTGGAGTCTCCCAAATCTTAGCCTGATACTCTAACTACTACACACATTCTCTGTCAGATTGTACAAGAGGCATGTTCCCTCCCCCCCACTATACAATTCTTACACAAAGTAATATTTTCCCCTTCTGCCCACAAATGCTTATGTCATAACAGTGTTTAGATGTAGCTAGCTCATTGTGTTCTTCAACTTTGTGAAAGAAAATTATAAGCCTATATTCTAGAACAGATGGTAGCAAAGTATCTGTCCTTTATTCCACCCACTGAGTACATCTATCCACTGTAAAGACCATTGAATAAAGCAGGAGTCTATTGGCACCTTTAAACTAATATAATTTATTCCAGCATAAGATTTTTTAATCAGAGCTCACTTCATCAGATGTGTAGGAGTTTAAATCATCATGCTGATTATGCACACAACAGAAATAGGGGAGGGTGTGTTCTATATCAGTTCTATATAAGAAAAAAAAGAAATCAGTTCTATATAACATCTAACCCAGAGCTGTTCAATAGGCAAAATGTAAAACCTAATATAGGATGAAATATTTCAGAGTTACACTAGGAAATTACAGAGGTACAGCCGAATAATAAACATCAGTGATGGTGGGATATGCAAGACATTAGCACTTGTAGTGAATCTGAAATGTGCTGTTTTCTTTTTAGAAGGCAGAGAAGAATTCTGGAAATGCTGTTCATTCCAGAACAAAGGATATCCAGCCACTGACACATAGCGTTGCCAGTCCTTGGTAAGGGCTGTGAAAACTTATGTGTGACACTGTAGAATCACATCAGGTTGTGTACCTGGAAATGATATCATTGTACCGTGCAGCACTCTAAGTATTTCCCAAGTCACTATGGTAAAACCCCCCCACAGAGATTTGGGAAATTCCTAGAGCATTATGAAATGCTGGAATCACCACTCAAGGTTGCGGGAAAAGAAGTGCAGATCTTTCAGGATTTACCAACAAATGTATTCAGAAAAAGGAAAGACTGACTTTTTGAGACAGATTTTACAAAAGAAATAAATAAAATATCATTGGAAAGTACCATTTCGCCCGTTTGCAAGGAGGGCGTGGTAGAAATATGAATTAATAAATAATAAATAAATAAATAATTTGCAATAGAGATATTCTTACTAAAGGAAGAAAAACAATTGCAAAAGAGGAACAAGCTAAGCAATTGGCCAAAGAACTGCAAGCAGAGGACTTACATAGAGGAACAGAAGTAAAGTATCCAAGTAATTCAAAGCAATTTGCTAGCAGCTCAAAGTAAAGTTCACAGACCAAAAATGCCGAAGAAGAAACAATCATAGAAAAGAATGAGTTGGACGTGACAACAACATTGGGACAAAATGGATAAATTAAAAATAGTATCAATAAATATCAATGGACTGAATTCTCCTTCAAAATGCACAAAAATCTTCAACCAATTTAAAAAACCAAAATGCTGATATAGTATGCCTACAAGAAAGTCACATAAAGAAAAAATATGAACATATTTTAAACAATAAAAAATTAGGCAGAGCATATCTTGCTTCAGCACAAAACAAAAAAAAATGTGGAGTAGCCATTTACATAAACAACAGACAATATTAGAAGAATTTAGAGACTCAGATGGAAGATACCTAATTTTAAAAATAAGACTCCCAGAAGGCAAAATAAGCACTATAGCTACAATATTTGCCCTAAATGAGGCTAAAGTTAATTTTTTTCAAGCTATGCTAGACTTTCAAGATGAGGAAATAATGGAGATATGAATGGAGTACTAGCCCCACAAAAAGTCAGATCAAAGAATATTAAAGGTGGAAAATTACCTAAAAATCTATTTCAATACATGGAAATGCTGGAATTAGAAGAATCCTGGAGGACCAAACATAGAAAGGGTAGAGACTTTACCTTCTTTTTGGACAGACATGAAATATATTCAAGAATCAAGAAGAAGATGGAGATTAAATTATACCCTTTTACTACAAGAAAATGTAGTAAATAGTGTAAAAAAGATTTGGAAGGTTTAAAAAAAAACAATACAGAAGGAATGTCTCCAGCTACAATTTGAGAAGCAAGGAAAGCTTTTATCAGAGGAATTCTATTAGCAGCTGCTGCTAAAAAATTAGAACAAACTAAGATACTAACAGGAAAAATTCAGAGATTTGAACAAGGACATAAAAACAATGGCTGAGGATAGACTGGCAGTCTCGGCCGCTCTGCCTCCGCTTCAAAAGTGGAGGCAGAGCGGCAGTTCAGATGGCTGCATCTACCCTGAGGAGGCGGCCCGGACGCATCGTGTCCGGCGCCGCGCTCCTCCTGCAGCAGCCGAGCACCACTTCAAAGTGGTGCTCAGCTGCTGCAGCACGCGTTCCACCTGCCAGAGCGGGTATGAACGTGCGCGGGGAGGGGGAGCCGCGCAGCGTCCGCCCGCCACCGTAGGAAGCTGCCCGCAGTCTGAACGCTGCGGGCGGCTTCCTTCCGGCGGCGTGCGAACGCCACACCATGGGGGAAATCCCCCCCACCTTAGTCTGCCACGCCTCAGAGGCGCGGCAGACTTCCAATCTGTCCTCAGCCAATGATAATAAAACAATAGAAACCCAATTAAATATGTTAAAATTAGAAGAGGTATAGAAAAAAATTAAAATTTATAAAAGAAAGATATTTTTGACCATGCAAATAAACCTGGCAGATATCTGGTGGTCAGTCTCAGGCAGAAAAGAAAAAAAAGTAATAATAGGTGTAAAGAAGAGATCAAATCACATATACAGAAAAAGATATACAGCAACAATTTATCATTGTTCTCTTTACAATTTTACAAAAAAAAAGATTGTTTCAAAAGAAAGACTAATAGAATATTTAAAAGACATCCCAATTGTAAAGTTTACGTCAAATCATAGAAAAATATTAAATCAAACTTAGGCAAGAAAGAAATATACTGAAAAATGCTTGGTGGTGGAAAGTGTCTTCAAGTCTAGGCCAACTTATGGCAACCTGTAGGGTTTTAAGGCAGGAGACAAACAGAAGTGGTTTGCCATTGCCTGCCTCTGCATAGTGATCCTTGACTTCCTTGGTGGTACAAGTGCTAATCAGGGCTGACCATGCTTAGTTTCCAGTATCTGACAAGATTGGGCTAGCCTGGGCCATCAGGTCAGAGTGAAAAATACTCTAATCTTAAGACATTATAGAGCGGTTTTAGTTTATGATAATCAGAACTGAAGTACGACTCAGATGTTTTGCTCACTGGTCTGTAAAGAGACATGAATGTGCAAACTGGTCAATCTACCTGAAGGCACAGTCTTCAAGGCCTCTTCAAAACACATCTACAGTAGCTGATATCCGCTAGTGCTAAAGAGCTCTTAAGAGAACAAGGTTTATCATTTGGCTTATGGGGCTGAAATATTAATCAAGAGGTAATTTTATGTGAGGGAGAAAAAATGGTAAGTTTTGCCCTTTGGGGAAAAATGTTTTAAATTGGTAGAAGAAAGTTGGCAACAAAAGTGTTGTCACAGTCCCTGTTCCTAAATTTGCCTTTTTAGCCACCCACTAGGGCTGCCAAGTCCCCCGGTAGGGCGGGGGAAACACTGATTTTTAGTCCTTCCCTCCCGCTTTTCCAAAGTTGCCCACCGGGGGGACAAAATGGCTGCCTTAAAAGGGAAATGTCTGCAGAGAGCCTGCCCTGCAGTAAAAAGCCTCAACAGACATTTCCCCTTTAAGAAAGAGCAAGAGAGTCCCGCCCAGAGAGGCTCTTTCTGCTGAAGGGCCTGCTTTTGCATGTGGCCTGCTGCTGGAGTAAGCTGCTTGGGGTAAGCTGCTGGGGTCTGCCAGCTCTTTTCCTTCTCTCTCTCTCCCCCTCCCCCTTTCTTTCTTTTTTCTGTCTGTCTGTCTGTCTGTCTCTCTCTCTCTGTCCCCATCCAGCAGAGGTCTATCAGTGGCTATTATTAGCCACAAGGTCTAAATGGAATCCTTTGTCTGGGGCAGTGATGCTCTGCATTCTTGGTGCTTGGGGGGCAACAGTGGGAGGGCTTCTGGAGTTCTGGCCCCGCTGCTGGACCTCCTGAGGGCACCTGGTATTTTTGGCCACTGTGTGACACAGAGTGATGTACTGGACGGGCTGTTGGCCTGATCCACTGTGGCTTCTCTCCTGTTCTTATGATATGAAAATCATATTTAGCACTCGTGCAGCACTTAGTGCTTCATATTCTGCCGAGATGAGGAAGGATTCAGTAGGGCCGTTGCTCAGTGATAGAGCATCTGCTTGACATGCAGGAGGTATCAGCCTCTTCAGCTAAAAAAGGATCAGGTCATAGGTGACATTAAAGATCTCAGCCTGAGACCCTGGAGAGCCACTACCAGTCTGAGTAGTCAATACTGACCTTGATGGACCAATGGCCTGATTCAGTATTAAATAAAATGATTCCATGGCACTGCAGGGTTTT
Organism: Lepidodactylus listeri; assembly: GCA_029233225.1. Classification (NCBI taxonomy): domain Eukaryota; kingdom Metazoa; phylum Chordata; class Lepidosauria; order Squamata; family Gekkonidae; genus Lepidodactylus; species Lepidodactylus listeri. The sequence goes on from JARCFY010000012.1 coordinate 57,464,987, forward strand.
GAGCCAGGCTCTCCCAGATCCCAGCCAAACAAACTGACTGCTACATAACACTGACTCTTGTTCAGCAACAAAAAACAGTGGCATAAAAGTCACAGTCTGGGTAATGCTGCTTGCAAGCCTATAAAGCTCAAGGCAGCAGCAGAAGCTCAGTATTAGGAAACTTCATGAGTTCATGTGTCAGCATGTGGAAGCAACATCACAGGATGTGACATCACAAAATGATGTCACTTCCTTTCTCCTGGCTCCACCCCCAAAGTCTCCTGGCTCCACCCCCAAAGTCCTCAGATATTTCCCAAGTTGGACTTGGCAGCCCTACCACCCACCCGATGAGGTCTTCATTTTTTGTGTGACAAAACGGATTCTCTTTTACTTGTGGAGCACTATGGAACAAGAGAAACTGAAGTGTCCCAGACTTCCATTTCTGCCAGTTCACTTGGTATAGAATTAGGGTCGCTAGGTCCTTACCTTGTGGCAGCAGGGAGTGGGATGGAGTTTTCTGGGAGTGGGGGGGCAGGGCAACATTGCTATGTGTGACATCCTCAACATGATTTTATCACGTGGAAGTGATGTCATCACACTGGGGACGTCGTGCTGCAGTGCTCTGATTTTTGGGCAAACTCTGTGGTAAAACTGGGCTCAACCTATAGAGTTTTGCCCCAAACCCACACTTCTGTGTGACATCATCATGTTGGGGACAGCGTACGGGGTCGTAGCTGTTGGAAGCAGCTGGCTGGTGGCAGGCAGGAACCTGTAAAATCGGGGGATCCCCCGCTCCCACCTGGGGATTAGCAACCCTATATGGAATGCTTGAAAGGAATATATTTCTCTCACATATACCACCATGTTTTCCAACTGGACGTTGGTAACCAGATGTAAATTCGGAGGGATCTTTGCCTCACTTTATATAATAGAAGTAATGTGGTTCATTTTTTTCAAAGGATGAAAACAAATTCCATTATCTAGGTGAACTGAATTAATGACATTCCTCATAACAATCTGCATACTAGTTCTTTTTACTTAACTTTCTTGGTGATGAAGGAGAATTATATAATTAATCTGTGTTGATCGTTTGAAAAAAACACTGAAATGTATTTCAATTCTGTTCAAAGCAATATGTACACATGATGTCAAATCCTGTTCCTTAATGCCTTCAATATAGGCAAGTTGGACCACATCTAGCATGTGAAAGGTATTTCTTTGCATGGAATTGCTGTAGACTTGGGCCGAAGACAGACTGGGCTTTAGAAGCAGAGGCAGAGAGGGCGTCCAGACAGCCGCAGCTGTCCCCTGTCACCGGCGTGGACTCACCCATCTGCGAGGCGCCGGCATGCAGCTTCAGCTGGAGACACCTGGGAACTGGTCCCCAGGCATCTCCGCGTGTGTCCCCAGCACTTCCGGCGGGTGTGAACATGCCGAAGGCGCACATGCCGTCGGAAGTCCGAACGGCAGCCGCAGCTGTGCATAGCCGTGACTCGCCCAGGCAGCCAGCAGCCACGCTCCGCCGCCCCTCGCAGCCAGTGCGAACGGGGCGGCCCAGGCAGCTTTTCCCGTGGGGCTTTTGGCCCCGCGGCTGTGCCGGGACAGATCTCCAGTCTGTCCTCAGCCTTGGGAAAACACTTTCAAGAATTTCCTTAGTTGATGAAAATATTGAAGCAACGATTTGAAATGTGTCACTTCCAGTTGGCTGGGGTGGGGGTAGGGTTGCCAGATCCCGGTTGGGAAACTCATATTGATTTGGGGACTGGGGACAGGGACCTGAGTGGGATACAATGCCACATAGTCCACCATCCATTTTTTTCCAGGGGAACTGATCTCTGTAATCTGAAAATGAGCTGTAATTCCAGGGGATCCCTTGTTCTCACTTGGAGCCTGGCATTCCTACTTCCAGAGCATTCCTAAACAGAGTCATAACCTTCTAAGATTGTTTATTTAACTGAACTTTGGGAGAATCACAATGGGTGATTCACAAATGGAACCAGGAAAGATTGCCAACACTGCTGTAGTTTCTCATGATACCATGATAGGAACAGCAACTAGCACCCCTTAGATTTTTATAGTATTGCACAAATCTGTTTTGTGGTATACCGACCAGTGGACAGAGGATATGATGGGAACTAGGTCTGAAGACATCTTTTGTATGGCGGTGGAAAATGTTATCAAGTCATGGCCAATTTATGACAACTATGTAGGGTTCAAGGCAAAATATGAACAAAGGTGGTTTGCTGTTGCCTGCCTCTGTGTAGCAACCCTGGAATTCTTTGGTGGTCTCTCATCCAAGTGGTAATCAGGGCTGACCCCTGTTTAGCTTCTGACATCTGATGAGTCTGGCCTATCCTGGGCACTGTTTGTACCACACAGTCCTAAAAACACAAACCTATGGTCATACTAACATTTGTTACCAAGGTTTCATTGGACAAAGGGTTGGATACAGACTAGACTGGCAATTTCTACCAGTTCCCCCTTCCCGCTGCAGACCCTCATGTTGTTCCTCAGGGTACCCCTATCTCCCAGGAGCAGCATTTAGTAGAAATCACTGAGCTGCAATGGGAGGGGTGGTGACAGGGAAGATTTAGTCTGGATCCAACCTACAGAATAGTTTATTTGCCTCATCTGTCAGATAGCCACTGAAGCTGTTTTGAAACACTGAGTGAGTACCATTGTAACTAGAATTGTACTGGAACTGCAACTGATTGTGATTGCTGAGTTCATACATTATATTTGCCCATGCAATAAGTAGAAACAAAAAAGCATTTGGTAGAGTAGTCTTTTTTTAAAAAAAAATATTTTAAAGGAGACAACTTTCTTTCTTTTCCAAAAGTGATCAGGTAATTCTGCAGTTTTGGTGAGTCCTCTTTCTCCCAATGGAAATAATAATAATAACAATAACAATAACAATAATAATAATAGCATTTCCCTTGGTGAAATCTGTACATGGCTAATGCATTCAAAACTAATAACTCCATTTATGTTCCCAAATAACTAAATATTTTGAGTAGAATGGGAAAAAAATAGCAATGCTCTTGGACTGTTTTTCTCGATTGGCACCTGTCTGTGGTCTGAGAATACCATATAAATGAAAGATAATTCATTTATTGTAACATCAAAATCTGTCCTTAAGATACTACTAACCAAACTAGAGTATTATCTGTTCATCCTTAAAATTGATCTTTAATTTCATGGTTCCTTTCTGGTATTGCTGCCCCAGTATGGCTGCATAGCAGGTTAGGGAGACTATCAATGCTGTAGCGTGTATTTAAGGTAGTACTGTATCACACACAAATACTTTATCTTTATCAACAGCTCTACAGAGACATTGAGGAGAAAAATGACTTGCAAAAATAGGTCACTGTTCATTTGTCCTGTGCGTCAGGGTGAATACATGTTTCTTAAGTGGCATACCAGTGTTCTGTTTTTTAAAGTATATTTTATCTCTAGGGGATTGTACACTGTATGATCATGGTTGGGCTATAGAAATGTACTTTGGTTCCAACACTTTTGGTTTTGTGTTTCCCACCCTATTAAAATATGCTGCTCTATTATTAATGCTATCCAAAGTCCTTTTCTTGGCAACATAGTGCCTGCCTTCTCTCCCCAGGGATCAAGTGTAAATTTTCGTTGCTTAAGAACCTGCCAGCTTGTAAAAATACCCATTTTGGGGGTGAATTGATTAATAGCAATAATAGAACTATAATAGACCAAAGTGTTACATAAATGACAGTACTTCTATCACTAAGCATAACATTACTTTTGTGTAATTATGAAGTATTTGAGAGGTAGTGCCCAGGAAAGGTGGAGTTTGGAGAGAGGAGGGAGCTCAGTGCTGATGTGATGCCATATAATCCAGCCTCCAAAATTGTCATTTCCTCCAGTAGAACTGATCTGTGTTGTAAGGAGACAAGTTGTTATTCCAGGAGAATGCTGGGCTCCACCTGGAGGTTGGTAGCCATAGGGCAACAGTAGAATACACTGTATAAGGCAATGTTCCCTGTTCCCTGCCACCAGGGCTTTTTCTGTAGAAAAAGTGCAGCAGGAACTCATTAGCATAATAGGCCACACCCAACAGCAGGAACTCATTAGCATATTAGGCCGCACCACTGACATCACAGCTTATTAGCATATTAGGCCACACCCCCCATGTTACCAGAAGAGTGGTCATCCAGCCACACCCATTTTTTGCTTCTTAATCTGTTTACCTTGTTTGTTGTCAAAACCCAGGTCTTTTTTTGTAGCAGGAATTAATTTGCATGTTAGGCCACATACCCCTAATGTAGCCAATTCTAATGAGTATCTGCTGTTGGGTGTGGCCTATTATGCTAATGAGTTCCTGATTTATTTATTTTTATTTATTTTTTCAATTTATACTCCACCCTTCCTGCAAACGGGCTCAGGAGTGTGTGATGGGTGTGGCCAACTCAGGAGCCAGCCAGAACTCCGTTCCTGTGCGTTCCTGCCCAAAAATAGCCCTGCCTGCCACACAATAATTTGACTTTTCTCAGAATTTTTTTCCTAGCATTATTTCCTAATTAACATACCAGTTAGTTACCATGATGATGCAGGTTTTCTAATGTTTCTTGGACTTTGGTTGTTACTTATATATTATTTGTTATAACAGCTACTGTAGAAAATAATTTTGTTATTTTGACTGACCATGGTAAGCGGTGAGCACTGAACACGCTTTCCCCTGGAATAAGTTTTCAGTTTCCTTTTTTCTTTATATATCTGAAACAAGATATTGTTGTTGTTGACAAATGTTTGTTGCGCCTAACACTGAGAGGCATAAAAGAGGAATCCTTGCTTAGGCCTCTAATCACAGTCTTCTGCTACATGCAAATATTTCCCTTACAATCTCTATTCTTTTTTACACATTCTCATTCCAGGTATATTATATAGTGGTTTGAATGAAAATATGTCACCATTTTTTTTAAAGTGTTGTTAATGTGCTTTTGGATGGAGTGAATGAAATCTTACCATAAGAGACTTTATAGTCCTCATGATTCCAGATGGTATTAGACCGATTTCCCACAAGCAGCTGTGCAACTGTGACAGACTCCAGGGCTTGGAATCAGCCTGCAAGCAAAGACACCTGCAGTCACGTGACTAGCAGTGATGATGTAATCCTAAGGCAGAACTCAGGAGGTGGTTTGAAGGCGAAAACAAACAAACACTCTTGACGGTTCGAGTTTGTCAGTTGAGACTGGCAGTTGGTTTTTTTTTGGAGTGTGTTGGTACAGTATGAGTGGACTGACAAATCTTGTTGGAACAAATGAGATATCTATATAGAGTCCCATATTAAGGGAAACTGAGAAGAGCCAAACGTGATAACTCAGGAGTCTTAACTAGGAAAATAAGCTCTAGTGGATAAATAAGAATTACACTTTTTTCTCCCTTAGAAATTATGCCCTGCTGGAGAAAGAGCCTGGTTTAGGGGATTTAATGTGTGCCAGAAGAATTTATTGGACTAGTGGATGTCCAAATTCAAACTAAGGCACAGCAGAGGTATCTCTCTGTGAAGGTGGAGAATACCTAAGAATCCCACACAAAAACTGGCTGTCTAAAACAGCATAAGGGTTGAGTTTGGAGAGAGAGTGATTTGTACTGTGTCATCTGCAGTGACCGATTATAAAGCAACTAACCTAAAGCTGAAATATTCCATCTGCAACTACATATCCATAAACATCCACTGTTCCTGTGTATATATATTCACTGTCTGCCTACCCTTATAAATAAAATCTTCATTTGATTTTACAGTTCCAAATTGCAGGTCCTTCACAACCACCCTTGCTCTTCTGCTTGCCCCAGTTGCATTGGTCAATTTCACACTCTTTGCTAATCTGCCGCATTTTGACCCACATCTCCCCCCAATTTCCTCTGTGTCTTCTCGATCCTTGTTTTTTGAGATCGAGAAGACATGGGGAAAATCGGAGGGAGATGCAGGTCAAAGTGCAGCTGCATAGTGAAGAGTGTGAAATTGACCAATGCAACTAGGGTAAGCGGAAGAGCGAGGGTGGCACAGCTGCTTGTGGGAAATCGGTCTTAGTCTTTAAGATGCCACTGGACATCTTTTTAATTTTACTGCTAATGTCTATGTAATCTATTCCAGTATGAGCTACATTTTATGTTAACCCTGCTTTGCCTACCCTCAACCATTCTGAGAGAACCGATTCCTTATTTGTGTATTTATTTATTTATTTGATTTATGCCCCGCCCTCCCCGCTGGAGCAGGCTCGGGGCAGCTTTCATTTTAAAACATGTTCTGTGTGTACCATCTTCCCCATCCCTACCTTTCTGTTGTCAATATAAACACATTGACCAAGTAGATATAAATGTTAATGCATTTGATGAAGTGAGACCTGACTCATGAAAGCTTGCACAAGAATGAATAATAATATTTATTATTGAAGTCAGTGGGCTTAGAAGGGGTTAACTATGCTTAGTATAGCCCTGCAAAGTGCCACTGGATTTTTGCTTTGTTTTGCTGCTCCTTATAATGTAGGCTTGTCAATAGAAAATTCCTGGACATTTCGGGGTACTGCCTGGGGAGGGTGGAGTTTGGGGAGCGGAGGAGGCTCAGCAGGGACATGATGCCTTGAAGCTGCCATTTCCTCTGAGGGAACAGATCTCTTGCCACCAAGAAATCAGTTGCAGTTCCAGGAGGTTGGCAGCACTATTATAATGTGTATTGAAAAATATATTTTCTACAAAACAAAAATTCAACGTTAACTGATCGGTAGTAATAAAGATTTAAGGAAGATGCTTATTATATGCTGCCGGAGGTACTTCTTTTTATTTTTCCAATCATTGTCTCTCTTGCTTTCAGCATTCCTATGCACCAGCTCCCCACCCCATGGCTCCTCCCAGCCCCAGCACGAACAGTAGCAACAACAACAGCAACAGCAGCAGTGGCGAACAGTTGAGTAAAACCAACTTGTACATCCGAGGCCTTCCACCAGGCACCACCGACCAGGACCTTATCAAGCTGTGCCAGCCGTAAGTAAAGCACTTTGCTATCCTTCTGTGATAGACTGCACTTTTAAAAAGCTTAGAAGTGCCAAACAAACCCAAAGTTATGTAGGGCTTTTATGTACTCATGATTTAACTGCCCCTTTTCAGTGGTATTGTTGGGCCATTTAGAAGAAGAAGGAGAGATTGGATTTATACCCCGCCCTTCACTACCAAAGGGAGTCTCAGAGCGGCTTACAATCTCCTTTCCCTTCCCCTCCCCACAACAGACACCCTGTGAGGTAGGTGGGGCTGAGAGAGCTCTGAGACAACTCTCCTTGAGAGAACAGCTGGTACAGAGCTATGGCTTGCCCAAGGTCATCCAGCAGGTGCAAGTGGAGGAGTGGGGAATCAAACCTGGTTCACCCAGATTAGAGTCTGCACACTTAACCACTACACCAAACTGGCTCTCTTTATTAAAGATACCTTTCACTGATCTGTTATATTCCTGCCCCCTCCAGTCAGTAGATTCTCTTGCATATATCCTCTTGCAATGTCCTTATGTACTTCAGCTTAGGCTACAATGGATCATACCATGTTTTGATAAATGGACTATGCTGCCTCTGGAAACAGCCGAGCAAAAAGTTCTATACCTCTTAGAGGACTCAGATTTTAAATGTACTTATTCTGTTGCTAGATTTCTAAAGGCTGCACAGAAATATCGAAGGGAGTTTTTTTTAGATAGGGGTTTTATTTAAGGGGTTTTTTTTTTTGCTAAGTTTTAATTGTTCAAGACGTGGTCTAAGAACAGGAGGAAGAAAGAAGAAGAAGAGATTGGATTTATACCCTGCCCTTCACTACCCAAGGGAGTCTCAGAGCGGCTTACAAACTCCTTTCTATTCCCCTCCCCACAGCAGACACCCTGTGAGGTAGGTCAGGCTGAGAGAGCTCTGACAGAAACTGCTCTTTTTCAAGGACAGCTCTTATCAGAACTATGGCTTGCCCAAGAAAGAGAAAGAAAGTGCTATACAAACAGCAGAAGGACTATGAAGGGTTAATTTGGTGTAGTGGTTTGGTGTAGTGGTTAAGTGCGCGGACTCTAATCTGGGAGAACCGGGTTTGATTCCCCACTCCTCCACTTGCACCTGGCTGGATGACCTTGGGCAAGCCATAGCTCTGTACCAGCTGTTCCCTCAAGGACAGCTTGTGAAAGAGCTCTCTCAGCCCCACCTACCTCACAGGGTGTCTGTTGTGGGGAGGGGAAGGGAAAAGGAGTTTGTAAGCCACTCTCCCTTGGGGAGTGGAGGGCGGGGTATAAATCCAATCTCTTCTCTTCTTCTTCTTCTTAATTCTTCACAGAAACAGAGAACCTTGAGTGATGGGCTGTTCCAAGGAATCTGATTGGTGAGCATCACCCGAGCAGAGGGAGACTTTGGAGTTGAATGCTGAGGAGGAGAATTCATTCAGAATTCAGCCCTGACTGAGAGCAGTTTAACAGAGACAGGAGAACTGGGGAAAGCTGGCAGAGACGAGTGGGTAGTTAGACGGAGACTCCTATTCAGGCCAAGGAAAGGAGATAGATTTTCTAGAGAGAGAAGAAATTTCCCTACCTAGTTGAACGGGGAGTTAACTCTGAAAAGTGGAGAGATCTCTGGTCTAGTGTGGTTAGAAACTGCGGCTGAAGACAGACTGGCAAACTGGAGCGCAGTGCGAGCGGGTGAAAAAGCCCCGGGGCCAACCCGTCCCATGGCTGCCCGTTCGCACTGGCTCCAGTGCTGCGGGACCTCACCTGTAAGGAGGTGGACCGGCGTGTCCACTCTTCCTCCGCCGGTCCCTGGAGCCTCCACTGGGGTGGTGAGCGGCGCGCGTCTGTTCTGGTGAGGCAGGGCCTGGACAGCCGGTTCACACTTCCGGCCCCGCTCTGTGACGCGTCCAGACTGCCAGGAAGCGGCAGGGACGTGCGCCCAGGCGGCTGGAGACCAGTTCCAAGAGGTCTCCGGCTACCGCACATGGAGAGCACCCCGCATGCAGGTAAGTGCGGACCGCCCACGGGGGACAGCTGTGGCAATCTGAATGCCCTCTCTGCCTCCGCTTTAGAAGCGGAGGCAGAGCGGGGCAGATTGCCAGTCTGTCCTCGGCCTGCTTTTAGAGACCTTATGAGTCAGTTAAAAACTCAAGATGAGTACTGGTGTTTCAAGAGAAGGTGTTTGGGTGCTGGAAAAAGTGTACCAGCCTTCTGGAAGCCAAAAGAGTCAAATAATACTTAAAGAAAGTATACTGGAGTGTTTAGGAAACACTGAAACAAAATCATCTCCTCTCAAAGATTCTAAGACTGTGTGAAAAGTTTAAAACTCTCAATTGCTAGAAACAGATGACTGTAGTTTGTGAAAATATTGTTACCTCAGAAATTTTACCCCTGAGTTCACCTGACTTTTCCCCTCTATGTTGAATAAAATATTTGGTAATTTGGAATATAAAAACTTCTTGAGTGCCATTTAAGTTGTATAAGTTAAAGGGGCTCCCATTCCTTCCCTCAGGTTCCTGGGCTGAGCAAACATACAAAATATTATACTGTGACAGGGTGGGACAGCCAGAATTCTTCAGGAGAGAAGTAAATAGATAACTAGGGTGGCTCAGTTTACAGAAGGGAAAGAAAAACAGAGGTAAAATCTTGCCTCTGAGGGAGGGAAGTGAATAGGTCCTCATACCTTCAAACTGAAATGCGGGTGCTTGACTGTCACGTTTACAAGGACAAATTGTCCCAAACAGCTTCTAACCTCACACAGGCAGGTTTATTTATGTGCAAATGAAGTAGTTAGGTGCATGGTATGCCCTGTCAGTGGCTAACACCTGATAAAGGATAACTTGCATCTTTAGCTCAAGTGTGATAAAAATCTTCCTGACAACCCAGTGCTGGTAATTTGACCTGCCGAGTCTTTGGCGAGAATGAAGGGAAGACTGCCTCTAGATCCCAGGCGAGGTATGCATTAGTGGTTGCTAGGGAAACTTGCTGTGGTAGAGAAGAAAATATAAGATAAGAACACAGCATACAGAGGTCCCTATAATGTGACCGGAGCAGTAAGTTTTAAGAATGGATTGAAGGACTCCTTGAAAATTCTGCACTGCCAAATTAGTATATTAGATTTTTTAAAATCGTCAGAAGAAATACTCTGAATCATCTTATTCAGGGATTAAAAAAACCCTGTTTGAAAGAACTTGGATGTATTAGTGTCACTGCAAAAATACTCAGCATTGAATTTTGTAAGTACCAGTGAACTATTGAGCATGCAACCCAACATTAGCCATTTCTGTACTTTTAGATTGCTCCTGCTGTTTCAACAACTGCTAATTTATTATTAGTGCTGCTGCTTTAACTGGATTTACAAAAAATTAGTGTTGTTAATGTTAATGTTTTTGCTGTTTTTTATATTTGTTTTTATAAATTGTAAACCACCTCAAGTCTTAAAGCCACAGCTGGTCACGCTTCCCAGCACATTTGAGATGGTGTGATGCGGTGGTTAGTGTGTTGAGGCAGGACTGGAAATAGCTGGGTTCAAATGCCTACTTAGCCATGAAGTTCACTGGGCGTCACTAGGCCTCTCTCTCAGCCTAACCTTCCTCGTAGGATTGCTATGGAACAAAATGGAGATGTTGCTCTTGTATGTTACTCTGAACAGCTTGGAGGAACAGATTCCCATTAGGAATCCTCTTCACATTCAATAAATGTGGGTTTATTCATGATGTCAAGCACCTACTCATGGCATGGGGAGATGCTGGGCTCTGGGAATTGAGTGCTATAAAAAATTACAGGCCCTTGTAAGTAGCTGTTATTTCATAAACAGAATGTAAATTAAATTTCACACACACCATTTCATCATATCATCACAGGATTTGTGATAACATTATCTTCAAAAATGTTTGACAAATTTTTATAAAAGATTACAAGCACTTTGTTGTAATTAGAGATTGCTAGTAGCCATGTTAGTCCAAAGAAAACCCCCCAAATAAAAGCCGTGTAATACTAGTAACAGCCCTAATAAAAGATATTACATGGCTTTTATTTATTGTATAGCTGGTGACCAGGCGTCTTCATTCCCATTTGTTCTGTCAGCAACTCTTGCTAGTATGCTAATGTTTCTCCACAGTCCTATTTCCATTAGCCCCTTCTTTCTCCAGTGTTCTCTGTCCTTCCATTGAATGGATGTGGCTCTCTATAAGCCTGCTCTTCTATTTGTTTGTCTTGTGGCTACTGTGTTGTGTTCTCTTCGCTGGTCTCCCTGATCTCTGGGATCCCCTGCTCTCTGCAGTTTCTTGGTCTGCGTGAGGGTTGTCTGCAGCTCAAGTTACCCTGTTCTGCCTTCACAGGGGCTGATTTTATACTGATATCAAGAGGCAGAACTAGGAGAAGAGGGGACCAGGATGGACAGTCAGTTGGTGGAAGAGATCTAGTGATAAATGGTTGAGGGGGATGGAAATTTGGGCTCTCCTACTGGAAATTGACAAGCAGAACAGAAAAAGAATAGCTTCTCCTTGTAGTTTGTCTCTGGGACTTGTTTTTCAGAGTTATGTTGCTATTGTATATGAAGGTTCTGTTTAGCTAACATGGCTGATAACTTTTGATAGAACTTCTCTCCATAAATGCATTATTACACATCTCAGCAGCGAACTATGCATTGACTGCTGAAATGATAACATGTGCAACTTTGTTTCGTATGCCTGCCTGAATTTGTTTTTCCTCCAGCCTCTGCCAATTGTTGGAAGTCTGGGATGGAAGGAGAGGAACATTGCAGAGTATCCAAGCCAGGTTCCTATTTTCTCTCATTTACTTATACATGAGATAAGAACAATGAATGAGATGAGTGAATCAGGCAATTGTAGATATTAATAGTTAAAGTAGATGCAAGTGGTGAAAATAGCAGCCTGGAGTCTAGAAGGGGAACTTGTTTAAGCTCTCAAAGCTGTGCATATGTTCTCTTAGCCTTGTCATGGTTTGGCTCATCTAGGTTGCGGTCATACACGCAAGATAAAGGAGGAGGGAGGGAAGAGAGGCTATTTCCTCCAGCAAAATTTGACCCGCAGTTGCACGATCACACCTCCCTTTAAAGCTGCGGGCACAGTCCATCTCTGTGTGATCAGACACAACTGTGGGTGAGTCGGGGATTTTTTGTCCCTTCCCCCCCATGTGCTTAAATAAGGGATCAATGAATCACACCTCTGCACTGAGGGCTCCCTATGGAGTGTGCAATGATGCGCATAGTGCAAAGGGGTGGGGAAATGGCACAGAGTCGGGATGGCCTGATCAGACCATCCCGATGCCATGAGAGCGCACTGGAGCGATCAGACAGGGGAAGGTTTGCCCCTGGCCCATCACAACCCATTTACTACCAGGTTTCCCCCTGTGTCTTTTAACTCTGCTTCTGCAGTGGAGCAAAAGGGGTTGCCGAAGGCTGAGGGGCGCTTCCCAGATGTTGTTGTCTGATCGCTCCCATTAAAGCCACCCGGCATTTGCACCTATGTCGGGTCTAATTGTGCATATGATTGCAACCTTAGCCTTGCTTTTAAGACCTGCCTACTACATTTTAAAAAGTAGGTGCCCGATTTCTCCACTATTAGAGGGTACATTCTGCTGTGTCATTCTGCACCTTTTTAATTGATCATTGTTGATAAGTGGTGCTGGCCTTAGATTCTAGAAAGCAGAAGGAAGAATGCTTTCATATTTGATCACTGCCATTCCCGTTTAAGCATCCTGACACTTTTGCATCTCAATGGTATGTTTTTTTATGGCACATACTGCACAGAATAGAAAATAGCAGGCTCAAGTGCCAGTGACGCTTGTACTGCAGAGTCCATTACGCACAATGCCAGACATTTTTGACAAATGGATCGACACCATCAAACCTTTTTATCAATTTAAGGGTAACCTTGTCACAGTAATCTGTCAAACAGCGCAGATGTAACTACAGGAAAACAAGTCATCATGAACTCTGTGGTAACCAAGTAAATAAGAAATATTGCTGGATGCTTTTTCTTTGTTGTGTTACTTTTGATACTGAGAAAAGACTTTAGAAAAGTGTACAGCAGAAATTTGCTAAGCTTATTTTAGGCAGAGGTGGGAGGAAAGTCTACATTTCCTGTGTACCACAAGTACAATTGTGTTTTCATGTACTAGTCCAGTAATAGTTACTAATAGGAATGAATGTTGCTTATGACATTAAACTTTTATTATTGCCTTTTCTCTCTCTCTCTTTAAAAAAACCCCTTGATTGAGTGGGTTTAAGAATGCTCAGGGATTGTGGCCAAATTTGCAGCATTGTAGTGCAGACTTCTCAGTCTCTCCCAGTAAATTTTAAATATCTGTTTTCCTCTCCAAACTTAAATATGTGCAAAATCTATAAGTGACCCCCAACTATGCCTTTGTTTTATTGCCAATATTATATTTATTTGGGCAATATTTAAATAGTACTCCCTGTTAGGTCTGAGGACTTCAAGGGGACCATTCTTAAGTATGTAGTTTGGCAACTGCCATCAATTTAAATATTTTTTTTTTAAAAAGTGAAAATGCTAATATTAAAAACAACAGTTCAAATTTACATCTGTATGCATAATATTTAAACTGTATGGGCAAGCTTATTCCTCTTTGATCAGGCCATCTGTTTTATACTTTTGCATATTTAAATGACATTCCTCTAAGCCAGTTCTTTCTTCAGACCATAAATCTGAATCACTTCTATGGCTGAAATCCTAAAACCATTTATACCAGAACAGTATCAGTACCTTTAATAGCATTACTGTAGAGTACATGGACTGATGATCCTAGCCATTGTATAACTTAAATAATGCTGGTTTGGATATTTCTTTTCTGTCATTGCCTACTTTGTTCTATGTACTCATGTTGGGTTCGTCAAGCTGTCAGATTTAATTTTGGGGTAATGTTGGCTGAAATCAAACAGCCTGCCTCAGCAGGGAGGTCGGGATACAAATCTAAGCAAATAAAAATAAAATAATTGAGTACAACAAAAAATAGTTATACCTAAAGAAGTAAATCAGAGAAGTACTCAGGCAAAGTCCTACAGAAACTTTAGATTCTCAGAAAAGCTACAGAGCAGCCTTATACAGACAAAGGATACTGGAGAAGGATTTGGCAGAAGGTCTGGGTAGTTAGAGAGAACTCCTATACACGCCAAATGGTAAAAGGAGTTATTGCTTCTTGGGGACAAGGAGGCCTTCAGAGTTGAAGCTGGTTTGAAACAAACTTGGCCCATCCCCGTGACACACCTAATGCAATTTTGTGTGTCACTGCGGAGGGAGGGTTTATCAGCCCATACTATTAGGGGTAAGTTATCAGCCTTGGCCTTTGCTAGCAAGGCGTCCGGCCACACAGACTCCACGGGCGATTTCCATCTTCGGAAGATGCTCGAAGGGTGCTCCAGGGAGAAAGGTAAGAGGGTTGATACCAGAGAACCTTTGACCCCTGCTGTGCTGCGTGGGCTGGATTGTTTGTGGCCTTTTTTGTGCAGCAACAGCTATGAGGCGTCGCTATTTCATGCGGCTTCGCTGGTCGCATTTTTTGGGGCATTCAGGGTAAGCGAGCTAGTGGCTAGTTCCTGCACTGACGCCTCTGGTAGGGCCCTTGAGCGCAGGGATGTATTCATCAACGATTTCATTGTTAGGATTAATCTGCGGAGATCCAAGACTGACCAGCGTGGTAAGGGCATAGTCATTAAGTTGGGGCCTTGTTCCGAGCAGGGTTTATGCCCGGTTTCAGCTCTCAGTCGTTACATTGGTTTTCGGGGTGATGACCCTGGGTACCTGTTTCAGCACAAGGACCACACACCCCTCACGAAGTTCCAATTTTGGACCGTGACACAAAGAGCGTTGGGCCATCTTGGATTGGGCGCGGTCCGTTTTTGTTCCCACTCCTTTAGAATTGGGGCAGCATCAATGGCTGTGACTATGGGATACTGCCCTAGGGAAGTGCAGGGTATTGGGCGCTGGAGATCCCAAAGTTACAAAGGTTACGTTAGGCCTAGTTCGTTATAAGCCTGTTAGGTTATTCAGTTAATTGAGTTGTAATGGATCCCCTTTTACAGGTGCTGCAGGCTGCAGGATGAGACTAAGGGTCACTATCTATGGCCACAGCATGGTCTTCTGGGCGGCGCATCGTGCAAAGAAAACAGCCTTCGGCTCCCAGCTTGGCCTCAGCGAGGTGGCCACGGTAGAGTGGTTGGGTAGGAAAGGCATGAGGTGGCCTGCTCTCCTCCCCTTATTATTTGAAGAGAGGGGGGGCCTCCCCCTCATGTCTTGGTTCTACACCTGGGCGGTAATGACTTGGGTCTTATCAAGGGCGTGGCCCTGGTGCTACAGGCCAGGGCTGACTTGGTTAGGATAAGAGCGAGATGGCCTGGGGTCCGGATCGTTTGGTCAGCTATCCTTCCCCGCCTTGCGTGGCGTAATGTAGAGGACCCCAGGATTATCGACCGCGCCAGGCGTAAAGCTAATAACCAGATGAGGAAGGCTGTAGAGGCCGGGTTGGGCATCTTCTTGCCACACCCCAATATACGGGTCGAGTTTCCCGACCTGTATAGGGCTGATGGGGTGCATCTATCTGACAAGGGCAACGGGATATTTTTAGCAGATTTGCAGCAAGGGATTCGGTTGGCACTCGGTTGCTGAGTGGGGTAGCAAAGGCCAAAGCAGAGGCTTGGCCTTGGCTGTGGCAGGTTTGTGCAAGCAGAAATGGAACTGGTGAGCGCCTCACAGCATATCCCGAATGGGAACAGGAGGTCATCAGGAACCGCTCTAGGGCAGTGCGGTCCGGGGCGGTGAATGGTGCCTCCTCTGGGAACCTCTCAGGCTAGGCTCCTCCCTGAAGTTCCGTGTGGTCTCAGGGGTAGGCGCTCCTGGGGGGGGATGCCAGTATGCTGGGCTGCCGGTTACGAGCCAGAATTGGCTGGCTTCAGACCGGAGCTAGGTGTCCCGCCCATGCTAAGGGCAAGGAGGCCGTGTCTAGGAAAGACGCCTGCCTTGCCTGTTCCTGTGTTTGCATATTTTTTCCCCGTTGCTGCAATTTCCTGTAAATAGTTAATAAAGTGGCCCTTGTTTAATTCCAACCTGTTGTCTGTCTCTTCTTTGCGACTGGGAGGGCAAAGCTGTATTATCTAAAAGAAAACCTGTAATATCTGGAAGAAATCTAGAAACATCAATAAGAATTGTGTTGTGCTGAATTATACTAAACAAAGTACCTCTCAAAGAGAGAATTAGAAAGCCTTGAAACAAAACTAGTAATAGACTCTCTTGACTGTTCTAAGAATTCATCTCTGTATATATTAGAAAGTTTTTTACCTCAGCAATCTCAAAACCTCCACTATTCCATTTATACATATATTCCCTGCCTGTTTAATAAAATCTGTTTTTGAAAGTTAATTTGCCTCAAGTGCCATTTCTCAAGGGTTTAAAGAAAACTGGATAGCTCCTGTATTTTCAGTAGAGTTTCTGGGCTGATAAAAAGCCTAAACTAAATAGCTCAAACATAGGGTGGGACAGTCAAGTCTTTTATGACAAACAAGATATACACACTATTGTAGGGCAACTCAGTCACTGAGGGGAATTGAAGATTTGGCAGGAAAAAATCTGCCAGAAAGTTGGGGAGATACAGGGGTTCATCATAGGAGGTTTTCTCTCCCCTCCCCCCGGTGCCCATGAAGCACCCACAAGCCAGAAATGGGAGGAAACCACAAAATTTTGCCACTTGACCTTAATTAATGAAATATATGTTCTGATGATGGTCTTATGGTTTTATTGTTTTTAAATCTGTACATTGCCTAGAGCCCCACATTTGTGGGGATTAGGCAATTTAAAAATGCAATTAATTAATTATGTTGTATTTGAGTTTTGCATCATAGTCCACTTAAAAGGAACAGTATATTTGGATGTGGAATCTTGTCCTTTCTAGGTAGCTGTGGATTCTAGTTCTACACCCTGGTGTTAAGTTTACAGTGCAATCCTAAATAGTTGCGTCCTTCTAAATCCACTGAGATCAATGAACTTAGAAGGGTATAACTCTGCTTAGGACTGCACTCTTAGTTCTGTAAAGGACTGTAGTCACTTTACATTGCCCCACCCCACCTTGGTTTATGTAATTCAGGAAATCTGCTGACAGCAGTGCTGATTCTGTGAATTTAGGCAGATCATGAGAGGGAGGAAGAGTTGCATCGGTGCTTAGTTCTTGTGGCTTTTTTTTACATGCCCAGGGAAATGTTGATCGCTACTTTGGGGTCAGGAAGCAATTTTTTTTCTCCAGGCCAGTTTGGCCAGGGATCCTGGAAGTTTTTTGTCATCTTCTGGGCATGGAACGGGGTCACTGGGGGTGTGGGGGGAGGTATTTGTAAATTTCCTGCATTGTGCAGGGGGTTGGACTAGATGACCTTGGAGATCCCTTCCAACTCTATGATTCTGTAATTCTACTGTCCTTTGAGATAAATGATCTTTTAAAGCAATGATTACTGCTTGCCTGAATCTTGTATTTTCCTCCCTTTCCTACAGCTTTTCACCATGGTTCATTTTTAGGCAGAGCCTGCATCACTCGTCTCACTTTTTGTCTTATTTGTATTTGCCAGCTTCCTCCCCCTTGCCCAGTGCCCCATAACTTCCTCATTCCAGACCATTCCAAGGCTAATGATCTTGGCCAATCCCTGTCCTTTTGTCCATGCATCTAGGACAGATTTCCGAGCTATTGAATTCCAGTCTTGTAGAGCTCATTTTGCTCTGTCCATAGACTTTACTTTAAATCCTGTGACCATTTACTGTGGTAAATTATATACTACATTAAGTGTGTAGCAACTTTTCCAGCTAAGAAAAAGAGGAAATTGTGGTTGAAAAGACTGGGTTGAGCAACAGCTGTTAATACAGTTCTTGAATAAAAAGAAGAAATAAAAAGCAATTTATTAATTTGTAGTAATTGGTAAAAAAATTAGTTCTTTCCTGCAAAATTGCCAACCCTCAGACAGTAACCCACAATTGAGTTAATCAATGAAGTCTGTTCTTTGTGCTTAGGCAAGTCCTAGAACTAATGCAGAAATCCAGGATTCCCTGGCTATGAGCATTTCAGTGCTATGTTGCTCTGATATCATCTTAATATCTCAACCATATTACAACCCCAATGCTTCTCAAATAGGAATGTCCTTCAGGATTACTTTGCTCTCCTTTGGTTTCCACATGGTTGACTAAATATTAGTAATGGAATAATCATGAATTCAGTCTTAAGTTTCTATAAAATGGGGTGATGTTGATTATGTCATGTACTCTGCAATGAAGCAATGTTCTATAGCTTCACAACAAGTGCCTAATGAAGCAATCTGTCTCTGAGTGTCTGTGAAGACTTTAATAATGGTTGTGAGGTGATGATCTGGATTGTGTAGCTCAGGTCCTGGCAATGGTGGCAAGTCAAAGAAATCTTTAGCAGTACTTCAGCAGATGAGGCCCCTGTCAGAAACAGCTTAAACCAAAGTGTGTTTAGCTTGTGTTTCAATACCACATACGTTAAATGCATGTAGTTCTTCTCCAAGAATGCTGTGGTTTAGGAACAACCAGGAAATTCTCTCTCTAGCTTGATACAAAAACAATTCAGTCTGAAATACTCCCCTGTTCTAGGGGAATATCCAAAGAAAAGCATGACTGTACTGTGGTGCTTGGCAGACTCTGGGTTGACAACAGCTGTGTGGGTGGCTATGCAACAATATACATGAGAATTGAGAGCCTTGATATCCTGAGTATCACTATCCACCTTCAGATATTTTGTTTTATATTCACCTGCTTATTTGCTCTGAAGTGATCCTGTCTCACACAGTGGCCAACCAGTCCCTCTGGAGGGCCAACAACAGGGCATAGAGGCAGAGACCTTCCCCTGATGTTTCCTCCTGGCTCTTGGACTATATGTGGAGGTTCCCCACAGTCACCATAGCTAGTAACCACTGATAGACTTATTCTCCCCTCTGTCTAATCCCCTTTTAAAGCTGTTTATTCCCATGGCCATCACTACATCCTCTAGCAGTGAATTCTACATTTTAATCACTGTCTGGGTAAAGTGTTTAGAGATATTTTATTCTTACACTTTACAATTCACAAATGGGGGTGTGGTTTCTGGGCAACACTGATGCTTCTGGGATCCATAGAGTTTTTGCCCAAATACCAGAGCATCAACCCTGATGCCCTGTACATTATGATGTCACTTCTGGGTCACATGGGCAGTGACATAAGCCCATTACTGTACGTGAGATGGACCTTCCTGATGCTCCTGGTAAGTCCCCCCTCCCCCACCGGTTGCCAGGATGGCAACCCTATCAAGTGGTTGTGGTGGTGGTGGTGGTGGTAGTAAACGTTTATTGTGTGTGGCCAAAGGCCATTACAAAATTGGTTTTAGTAAAACATAGATTAAATACAGGAAGAATAAAAACTATCATCAAGATAAGATGCCACACAAAACAAATTACAAAACTACAGATTTTAAGTGTCAGACACCTCTTTTGCATGCACAACAAATTTTAAGTTTCAGACATGTATTTTGCATGTAAGAAGGAATATTATTTTCTTCTCAGCAGTGCATGCAGTCAGATTGGGTAAGATGGCCATCAGAAACTTATGTTTGGTTTCTCAATATAGGGGAAGATCCTCAGCCTCTACCATATCACAGACACAGATATGCTGAGCAACCTATTTACATGACTAGCGCCCTGTTAACATGGCAGATTGCAGGGTTTGAAAGTGAGTGACTGTAAAGTCTGATCTTAGGTTGTAAAATGTGATGTTAGACAAGTAATGGGCTATATTGAGATCCACTTTGAGCCATTTTTACTAGGGAGAGAATTAGGAGCCTATTATTGTGTGTTTATCCTTCAAAGCATCAAAGGTGTATACTCATTGGCGCTAGGCTGGGGAACCCCTTGGGAGTCAACTAGAAAAGAATATAGATTAAGAGTACTATTATATCTAGCGACCCAGGGGCTGTCATTCTAGATAAGAGTGAAACATTGTCTTGAGAGATGGGAGGCGGAAACAAGTCAAGTGTTTCCCTCTTTGGTTAGCTGCCAAACTCTAGGCTTGGTAAAATTACTACGATCACTTGAAGGCCCTTGGGACTCTGATGCATATTCAGAACTTTGCAAAGGGCTTCCCTGTTTTTGGAGCTTGGAAAGACTTTCTGCACAAGAGTATAAAAATCTTGTTGTGGTAGCCTTGAAGCGTGCTGAGTACTGGTGCTTTCATATATGCACTAGAGATGCTGGCTCACAGCTAGCATGCAGATATTCCCAGGATTTTATTAAATGCAGTGCAGATTGCAGGCATATTTGTCTTTGATTTTTTCTAAATGACCTGCGTATAATCTATGATATCCCCCATCCATATAACTCTTGTTTGTTTTTTGTTTTTTTTAAAAATGTCATGGATGATTAATTGCACTCCCTCCCTTAAAAAGGTAAAAGGTTCCCTTGCTCGAAAGCCAGTCAAATACGACTCTACGGATGCAGTGCTCATCTCTGTTTCCAAGCTGAAGAGCCAGCACTGTCCAAAGACGTTTCCATGGTCATGTGGCTGGCATGACTAGACACTGAGGCACATGAAACGCTGTTACTTTCCCGCTGAAGTGATACCTATTTACCTACTTGAAATGTCTTGCTTTTGAACTGCTAGGTTGGCTGGAGCTGGGGCCAGAGACAAAAACTCACTCCATCATGCAGCACTCAGGTCTCGAACTGCTGAACTCAGGTCATCCCCATAAGGTATAATGATCCCCCCCATCTGGAGTCATGCCCCAACGTCTGCAGGCTCCCATCATAGTTAGGAAGGCAACTCCAGGAAGGACCTAGGTTGCCAGCATCTCTGGTATGGTGAATGCACCCGAATAAAAGCCAAATAAGATTGGCTTTTATTTGGGATCACCTTATTGGTTTACTGAATCAGAGTAGAGAATCTGATTTGGCTGAATAAATACCAAAAAAATACTAATAAGGTATTTATTGGGTATCTATTTGGTTAGGCTTAGCTGAATGCACATCCCTAATCTTGAGCCTTATAATTTGAGGGTCATTGGAATTGCTTACAGGAAGATTTGGTGCTCAAGGATGCCAATCGTAAATGTTCTCCAGTCTTCTTCCAGATACCCTTTAGTGGAAATTACTCCTTGCCAGACTACTTCCACTTTTTTTAGAATCTGTAAGTTTAGATGATCTCTTCTATTGGCAAGGTGTAACACCTTAGACTCAGCTGAGGTACAAGGGAAGTATAATAGAAATCCTGTAGAGGAACACAAATTCCCTTATTGTCCAGATCAAGTAGACTACCTAGCTCATATTATTTCAATATGTCCCCAAAACAATACCACATAAAACAAATCTATTACTCCTTGTATAAAACAGCTAACAACATTTTCTGAGAAGTGGACGCTGTGCTATCAAGTAGATTGGTGAACTGTGTGGGAAATGTGGAATTTTTTCTTTTTACAGTCTAGAGGGACCTGACTTCCATTCTCAGGTTTTTTTGGGGGGGGGGAGGGGTTGGGGGGTTTTTTGGGGGTGAGAGAGTGAGAAACTGTAGATGAATAGCTAATGGCTGTTAAATCTAGGGGAAGGAAAGGAGGACTTGGAAACTTACAGTACAAACTTAAACAGAGCCTATTGACTTTAATAGACTCAGAAAAGTGTAACTTTGGCCGAGGACAGACTGGCAATCTGGAGCAGGAGGAATCTGAAGGCAAAAGCTGCGGGGGGGAAATTCCCCGTGGCTGGCCATTCACACTGGCCAGTGTATTGCACAAGGATGCTGTTACGGAGTGTTCAGACTGCTGCAAAGCGGCCCCGTGTGGGCCAGCCTCTGCAGCTTGTGGCAGGGCTGTTTCGGCAATGTGCACATGAGTGCATGAGCGCTCATGCGCAAATTGCTGAAACGGCACGTTCACACAGCTGCCTCCACTTGAATCCCACTTTCTTGCGGTTCACACTGCCTGAAAGTGGGAGACATGCAGAAGATGGCCCCTGGAAAGTGGTTTCTCCCGGTGTCCTTCTACAGCAAGAGTAAACCGGCCTCAAAGCGCGTAAGTGTGGAAGGGAGCCGAGGGACAGCTGCGGATGTCTAAATGGGCTCCCTTCCCCCGCTTCTCAAGCGGAGCTCTCCCGGGGCAGATTGCCAGTCTGTCCTCGGCCTTTGTTTAGGATTGTACTGTAAGTGTTAAGGCAGGGTTTTTATATCTATATATTTAAAGCAGGGAACCTGATGAGTTTGGAAAATTAGTTGACTTCTTGTTTAAATGTATACCTGTTTCCCATTGGATTTGAAATGTGTCAGGATTGCAGCTCTTCATCCTGCTCTGGCATTGAACTGTAGCATGTAAGTAGGAATGCTGCAGAAACTTTTTGGCACATGAAGCCACTGCTCTGCGACAGAAGCTCCACAGCAATGCTTTCTGCACATGGGATTGTGCTATATATAGGGTAGTCAATTCCCATGTCATATTTATTGAAACTTGCAGTCCACTGTATTCTGCACTTGTTAGAATTTAAATTCTACGTGTTACAAAAAATAGCAGGCATGCAAGGGAGAGAGATCTAATCCTCACAATGGTAATGAGCCATTCACTACTTGTCTTTATTTACACTTGCTTTTTGAAAGTTGTCTTGTGAGCTCATGAAAAAACCTTGACAGTTTTTGGAGCGCTTCAGAAAACCAGTGAAAATGACAATCATCTTGTCCCATGATCCTGTTATTCCGTTTGGGAAGATAGTAATGGCAGTAAATGTCACTTTCTTCATCAGGGCACTTTGGAAAATATTGCAACAACAGTGTTTTCAGAGTAGAGTGAACTGGGGAAAGAATTACTCCATGGCTTCAGTCCAGTGCAGTGGCTCCTTGCATCTGAGATGCAGTTTTTGCAGCATTTTTCTATGTGCCTAGATAGAAGGCTAGAGGAAAGAGAGCAAGAGAGGAACTGAAATAGTTGCTGTCTCTGCTAGGAGTGTGCACACACACACAAAATCGGGATTTTTCTGATCCAGCTATATTGGACCCAAAAAAATTCTGGATTCCCCAAAACCAAATTGTAATACTGGTATGGTATTCAGATTTGTTTTTTTCTGGAAATCCCAATTTTTCCGGCTCCATTAGGACTATTCTAGTCAATGGGGAATCTATCTGGGGGTATCCAGGGGTCTGGGGGAGGCTGGGTTTTTTTAGGTAGAGGCACCAAAATTTCAGTGTAGCTTCTGTTGCCTGTCCTCAAAAGACCGTCCAAGTTTAAAAAAGATTGGACAAGGAGGTCCACTTTGAGGGGCCACAAAAGAAGGTGCTCCAATTCTCCATTATTTCCAATGGTGGGAAAAAACTGATGTCAAACCAGAGAGTCTCTGCAGTAGAAACTGAACAGGGTTTTTTTCCCCAAGCCCAGCAGAACCAGTGCATGTACAGAGTGCCCCACAAAACCAGTGTCACTGTGGCAGTGCTAGTTCAACAGATCCAAGTGGGGTGGTGATGCAAATACAGCACAGACAAGTGAATTTCCAGGGTGCCTAGTAGAACCAATATATATACAGAGTGCCGAAAGAAGGTGCCCCCATCATCCATTTTTTTCAATGAAGGGGGAAAGAAAGCATTTAAGGGAAGGCACTGGCTTTTGCTAAGCACTAGTACATTGCACTGGTACTGCTCAGCACTCTGTACATGCACTGGATATGGCAGGCTTGGAAACCCACCCCTTACTTGGATTTGTTGAGCTGGCGTTGCCACAGTGGCATCGGTTCTGCTGGGCACTCTGTACATGTACTGGTTTGGCTGGGTACTCTGTACACGCACTGGCTGTGCTAGGCTTGCAACCAACCAACCTCCCTTTGCTTGTATTTGTTGAACTGGCATTGCCACAGTGGCACTGATTCTGCAAAAAACCCTTCAGTTTCCCCTACAGAAACTCTCTACTTTTTTGCTGTTTTTCCCCTCAATTGGAAATCATGGAGGATGGGGGCACCTTATTTGGAGGCCCATAGAATTAGACCTCGTGGTCCAACCTTTTTGAAACTTGGGAGGTCTTTTGAATGGAGGCACCAGAAGCTACACTGGAAATTTGGTGCCTCTACCACAAAAAAGCAGCCCCCTATACCCCCGGATTGATTCCCTATTATAGCCTATGGGGATCATTGACTGTAACGGTTTCCATAGGCTATAATGGAAACAAAGGCATTTAAAGATGTCGTGGTCCCTTTAAATGCATTCGTGAAGCTGCAGCTTTACCCAGAATGGCATTTAAAGGGAATGTACTTTAAACACCATTTAACTGTGGCTATCCTGTTTTCATGGTTAATCCTGAATTTTGGCGGATTATCTGGGGATTGGTTATGTTTGATAGCCAAAAATACACCCTCCTCTATATTTGGCTGAAAGAATAGCTGATAAATACTGATAAGATATTATCTGGCTCCCCGCCCCCTCCCAGCCAAATGCACACCCCTAGTCCCTACTCAGCAACTAGATAAATTTGAAAAAGGGGAAAGGATGAAGGAGGGGTGGTGGCAAGAGAGAAAGAATAAGCTGGTGAGGCCCGTTTTGAGCTTGGACTTGTGAATTCTGAAGAGTCTGTGCTCTGCTTGCACTGGAATCAGCAATTTCAAAGTAGGGGAATTTGCAGTCCACGCTTCCCTGGTGTGACCTTGTCAGCATCACTATCACAACCATATTCCCCCTTGTGCTGTAGATTTATTTTTCACATTAAAAAGAATCTGTGACTCCTTAAAGCCCAACATATTTTTAATTGTATATGCTGTTGCAAGACAGAACTCAGGGCCAAACCAGGTGAGATGTGTCGGACCAGAATCAGTGCTGTTACAAAATGGAGGCATGTCTGCGTGGTGAACTGAGGAGCATTCTCTCATCTAGTTTGACCCTGAGCTTATTAGATGCCTGAAACCACCTGGGGTGGTACTTTGATGGACCTGGGAGCGATCTGGTCCAGAAACGGAGTGAGCATTTGCCAAGCAGGTCTATTCAGAATCCTCCACAGGAAAGTGCCAGTAGGATTTCACTGTGTGAAAACTAGCCCAGAAACCCAGCTCAGCAAGCTGATATCCTGGTGTTCCTTCAAAATGTTAGCTAAAGATTTTGAACCACATGCCTGTATCTTAGCAATGAACAGACTGTCACATCTCTGAATAAAAGATCGGCTGATAACAAACAAATAAGCCTAGGGTTTATACTTCAGTTGATATATGTATTTAGATGCAACACAAGTGACAGTACTTTTTGTTTCTGCTAGCATATTACCTTTTAAAACAAAACAACATATGCATTGTTAAGCACCTGTGTTAAACATCTTCACAAAACTACTTAGCTGGAAATCAGTCTCAGAATAAACCTTAAAAGGCAATCAGGCTGTCCTTCCCTTCCCTTTTCTCTTTCATCAAAGAGTGCAAAGCCCTGGGTCAGCATGTGCCTAAGGCATTGCAGGAAATCCCATCTGGGATGTGAAACTTTGCACTGTATAAAGAAGAAAGGAACAAAACCAATATAAACTAGAACTGAACACCTGCAACACTCCCTGTTTAGGATGTTAGCCTCCTTTTTTCACTGGAGTGTGACAGAGTACAAGCGTTTCTCATTCCCTTTGTGGTTGATGAAACCAATTAATTGAACTGGATAGGAGTGTGTTCTCTTCCTCTACTGTTGAAAATGTTTCATATATATTAATTGACAAAGGGCTGTTTTGTTAAGAGCTAAGATTGCATGGGTTTATTTTTTTCCCATTGTGAAACCTGGCAAAGCAACAGTGCAAAAACAATGAAAACTAAGGCATTACAGATCATTGTATGACAATGGGATCTGCGAAATCCCAGGTGCCAGGATATCTCAACCTCTATAATTGTGGGCATCTAAAACTGATGCATATTATTTGCATTGCACTCAGGTGGTTAAACATTGGGTGTTGGCTTCTAGAACCTGGAAATATTTTTTCCAGCCCTGTTAAATAATTATTACATTTAAGACAGATGCAAAATGAGTGTTGCGGTCACATGCGTGAGATAAAGCGGCGGGGAAGAGATGCTATTTCCTCTGGTGGAAGTTGACCCATAATTGTGCAATCACACAGCCTTTTGAAGCTGCGGGTGCAGCCCGCCACTGCATGATCAGACACAACCTCGGGTGAGTTAGGCCTCTTTTTTGCCATTTGTTTTCAGTGTGCTTAAACAAGGGATCAATGATTCGCACCTCAGCCCTGTGGGCTCCCTATGGAGTGTGCGATGATACACATACTGAGAAGGGGAAAAAACAATGGCACAGAGTAAGGATGGCCTGGTCAGGCTATCCTGACACCATGAGAGTGCGCTTGAGCAATCAGACAGGGGGATGCCTGCCCCTGGCCTCCAGCAACCCATTTGCTACCAGATTTTCCCCAGTGTCTGTTTACTCCACTTCTGCAGCGGAGCAACTTGGGTTGTTGCTGGCTGCGGGACGCTTCCCAGATGTTAGTGTCTGGTCACACACTTTAAATCCGTCTGGCATTCATGCCTTTGTCAGGACTAATTGTGCATATGACCGCAGCCAATAAATCCCAAGTTGGAATTCAGGACCTGTCTAGCAATGCTGAGTTACTCTCAAACGATCCCCCAGGACTTTGACATCTATGCAATTTCCATCATACACTTTCCCTCCACTTTCTATAATTGCCAATTTCTTAAGGCCAAACCAGATAAAATGTTGTGAGTTCTGTGACTGGATATTGAAACTTTTTAAAAAGTTCATCTCAGACATGCAGGGGTCCAATTCCAGTCACTGTGGTGCAAGAGGAGGAATTTTAAGCCTTCCTCTGCTCTGTTTTCACAATCAAAAATGGCCCTGGAGATCTGCTGTTTGCCTCTTTGCAGGAAACATCTGAATACAGGTAAACATAATGAAAAGAAACCCAGGAGTTAGGACAAAAACAGGCCCGTGTATTGGGATTTTCTTGGTAGCTCTAGATTTGAAACTTCTGCAACTTGTTGGGTTTGGTTATTTGTGTTATACTGATTAATTTTTGATAACCAGCTATTTGTTTGTCACAGGTTTGGGGGGGGGGGCAAGGATGAGGAAGGCAAACAGACTTAATGAGTGCTTTTTGACCTCTTGGACATACTTGTGTTTCTGTTCTTTCATTATCCTCTTCATTTCTATTCTCCCCAAGCATGTTTTCTGCATCGGATCAATCAACCATAACAGCCCTGCTGGATACGTACATTAGGCCATGAGCTGTCTGCTTACTATTAATGTAAATGTTTGAGAATCTGAAATCGTTCAAGGCCTACTCAGGCCAAAGAACAAATAACAGCAGCATATGTCTCCATCTGGAGCCATGGAAACTTAATCACAAACACTTTTTCCAGGATGAAACTTGAAGCTCCATAACTTACTGTTGTTCCACAGATGAGCTTAAATAAAAGATTCACATTGTTAAAAGAAGTAAGTTGCACAGGGTCTGCTGAATGTTCTGAAGCTGACTAATCTTCCATTCTTCACTCCCATAACCAGAAAATTCAGTTGCAGAAAATTGCTCTGCAGGCAGATAAAGCAAGGGAAGCATCTCATGTTGCTAGGGAGATGGTATGCTGATCTGTATCTCAGAATGATGTAGTTTGGAAGAAGTCAAGATCTCGCCCCCTACAAACAGAGATAATTTCTGTGATGTTGAAGAATGGGTAAGCTGCTTCTTCATTTTCATCTGTATCTATCCGAGGGAGTTGTGAGTATGTCAAGGCCTGAATGCTTGAAAACACTAAAGCTTTGCGAAGGCCTACAGAATGTTCTTGAGATGAAGTATACCTTTGGGTATACTTTGAGACTGCCATTCTCTGTGTCTTAAAAATGGGCTCAAAATGAGAACATGCTAGTTGGTTGTTTTCCAGGAAGCAGAAGTGGCCATCTTACCTCCATTTTTCTCTTCAAATGCCAATACTTTGGGCTATCCTGATAGGGCAGCTGTTAAGCATCCAATTAAGTGGCAGTTAACCTTAATTTTTCAAATAAGCCCTTTCATGACCTCAAGTAATTAACACACCAGGAAAGGCCAACCTCAGTCATCCCTTTCCTCTTGGCTGGGAGGCCTGTGACAGTTCTGTCAGGTTTGTGTTGCTGGCTTGGTGGCTAAACTAGTTGGCATAATTTGTCTATACTACTTTCCCTCCACCTTTTTCTTAGACCAGCTGACATGCTTTAAGTTGAATACAGTTGAAAACAACGCATATAGACATCCCCCATCTCCCAGTCAATTCATATTTGTACCTGTATAGCAAGGGAAAATGTCCACCTGGACATTTTCCCCATGCTACCCTTTTAGTAAGGTTCATTCACTGTTCCCCATAGGAGAATTTTAGTTTATGATAGCTTGGTGATGTGCCTGCTGCTGCCATATGGCTGCAGTTGATCTGCTTTGCTATTTCTAGGATTAAGAACGCTCTTTGAGACTGGCTAGCAACCACTTGACATGAGCTTCTGCAGTTCCTAGATTAGACAGCCAAAGCATTCACTTGGAACAAAAGAGATACACAGAAGCTACAAAATAAGCATTATTATCTTAACATTTCTTCTGTATGCTTTGTTTTAGTGTAAGATAAATTGACCAAACCCTATCTTTGTTATTGTATAGTGCATTGGTTCATTTGTTTAACCTTGTTAGTTTAACCCTGATTTTTTTTTATTGGAGAGGAATAATATAATTCTCCTTTTATCTGCAGTTTAGTCTTGATATTAGGGGCCAGGCCTTACAGTAAAGCACTCTGAGCAAAACTTGCAGTATCATTTTTTCCACTTACAGGGAGAGAAAGAGTGGAAAGAACGTCTTGACCAGCTGTAACTAGGATGTTCATTCAGATATTTCTGTTCTGAATATATATCCAAAAGTAGCTGATTGATATTTTTTGAATATATTCAAATGTCCAGATGGTATTAGGGATTTTCCGGGATACCTGTAAACAGGTCCTGGAAAATTCGGGAAATATTCAGGAATATACAGGAATATTAGGGGTCAGCATTTAAGGCTCCCAGGACTCTTTTTCTTTAGTTTTAGTATATCTGGCCGAGGACAGACTGGCAGTCTGGCCCGCTCTGCCTCTGCTTTAAAAGTGGAGGCAGAGTGGCCGTTCAGACTGCCGCATCTGCCCGGAGGAGGCAGCCCAGACGCAATGCGTCCGGCGCTGCGCTCCTCCCGCAACAGCTGGGCACCACTTCAAAGTGGTGTCCCGGCTGCTGCGGCGCGTGTTCCACCTGCTTCCGGCGGGTGTGAACGCACGCCGGGCGGGGTAACCGCGTGGCGTTTGGATGCTGCAGCCGAAAGCCACCCGAAGTCTGGACACTGCGGGCGGCTTCCTTGCGGCGGCATGCAAACACCGTGTGGCGGGGGCAATTCCCCCCGCCTTGTTCTCCCGCGCTGCAGAGGTGCGGCAGAACTTAAGTCTGTCCTCAGCTTCTGTGTCACTGTTTTGCCAAGTTGATTTGGCTTCTTTGGCTTGACATTGGTTTTGTTGGTTTTGCAAAAGTGTCCTTTGCTTCAGTTGGTTTGGCTTGGATTCTCTGATTTGACTTTGGTTCTGTTAGATTTACCCCTTTGGTCTGTTGTTCTGCTGGGATTCTCTGATTTTTTTTGTTAGTTCTGTTGGGCTTCTTGATTCTGTTTGCATTTGGAGGCTTTTATCCAGTGGTTGCTCTTATGTTTGGCTATTGGCTTCATTGCCCTGGAGAATGTATGGAATTTCCCCCTCAGGAAACAATGGAGACAAGTAGAATGGGTCCATAGAATTGGACCCTTTGATCCAGTCTGCTTGAAACTTGGGGGGGGGGCTGTCTTTAGTGGATGAAAAGGACTAGATTCCTACAATTTTGGAGTCATTTCCTTGAAATCTACCTTTACAGCCCCCTTGTAAAGAGACCCTTGTGATGAATTGGAGGGAAAATCAGACTTTTAAAAATGCTGCTTGTGTCAGAAAGTTGGGGTTCATGAGTTAATCTTCCCTGGAGGGAAGAGCTTATGTGATTGGCTGCTCTGCTTACTCTCTGATTGACCAACATCAGCAGAGAGAGAAAATAAAAAAGCTGATCTGGTGGGAAAAGATGTCTTTCGCCTTTTTGGTCTTTGAAATTTAATGTCTGGATCAGTAGCCAAAGGTTTTGACTTTTGAGGGAAGAAACATTTGGGAGTCAGGCAATAGTCAGAAAAGTACCTCTATAGAGAGAAGAAGAGAAACCCTATTGTCTTGAATATATTAAAACTGCTCTGAGGGAGAATTTAGATTCTCAGTCTGGAAAGCTACAGAACAGCCTTAGACAGATGAAGAATACTGAAGAAGGATTTGACAGAATGTCTGGGTAGTTAGAGTGTGAACTCCCATACAAGCCAAATAGTAAAAGGAGTCATTGCTTCTTAGGGACAAGGAGAATAACTTCCTGCCAGTGAAAGGGGTTGAGAAGATAACTCTGGTCTGTGATTTAGGGGAGAAACTTAAGCACCTCAGGAGGTAGTGAAAAGCTGTACTATCTGAAGGAAAACCTAGAACTCTGAAGAAAGAAATCTAGAAACTTTAAGCAAATGCTGCCCCCCAAAAGAAATATTAACAAGAATTGTGTTAGTGCTGAAATATACTAAATGGAACATATCTCAAAGAAAGAATAGAAAACCTTGAAACGTAACTACCAATACACTCTCTTGAATGTTCTAAGAATTCAGCTCTGTATATATTAGCAAGTTTTTTACCTCAGCAATCTCAAAACTTTGACTACCCCTATTATATACATTCTCTGCCTTTTCAATAAAATATTATTACTGTTTGGAAAGTTAATTTGCCTCAAGTGCCATTTCACAAGAGTTTATAAAATGGGACAGCTCCTGTTTTTCTTTTTTTTTTGTTTTGTAAAGAAATTTTTATTTTTCAAAAAAAAAAACATCGAAAATAATACATTTAACCTTATACAAATCCCTTTTTCCATATTAAATAACATTTTGTTCTATTTGTACATTCTATTTTTATCTTGTTTTGGTGGTTTCCCACCACATCTGAAGCATAACACATTTTCCATTTTATTCAAAATAGTAATACTTATATCTATGTTTCGTTTCTGGTAACGGTTATATAGCTTTAAAATACTTATACTTATACACCAATTCTTATTTTCTATACTCTTATGTATTTCTAAATAAAAACAGTTTCATTGTCTAATTTTAACTAAAACATTCATATAATATATTTCTATTCCTTTATGCTATTATAACCATGTATAGATATAGTTTTTCATATCCCAATACTTTTCAACATATTCTTTCAAATCTTTCCAGTCTTCCAGAAAGGTCTCTGAGTAAAGATTATTCAATTTTCTAGTCCACTTATCCATTTCAGCCATATATAACAGTTTTTTCAACCATTCCCACACCTCTGGTATTTTTTCATTTTTCCAGTTTTGTGCATACACCATTCTTGCTGTTGTAATCATATACCATATTATTGTCCTTTTCTTTACATTTATCTCTTCTAGTTTAAGTCCTAGCAATAACATTTCAGGCAACTTCTTAAATGTACATTTCAAGATTTTTTCCATTTCTGCATGTATTTTTGACCAATAAGTCTTTGCTTTATCACAAGTCCACCACATATGATAAAAAGACCCTTCTTTCTTTTTACACTTCCAACATTTGTTAGACATATTTTGACCAATATTTGCAATTTTTTTTGGTGTCATATACCATCTATACATCATTTTAAAACAATTTTCTTTTAAGTTATAACACGTAGATATACTCATAGCATTTTTCCATAAAAATTCCCAAGATTCCATTTCAATGTCTTTGTTAAAGTTTATCGCCCATTTTACCATTTGATCTTTTACCATTTCATCAGCATTAAACCATTTTAGCAAGACTTTATACATTTTAGAAATCATTTTTTTCCCACCTTCCTCCCAAACTTGTTCTATTTCATTATTTTTTTCCCTGAAACCGTGTTTTTTATCACTTCTATACAAGTCATATATTTGTCTATATCTTAACCAACCATAATCAAAATCAATCTGATGCTGCTCCTTCAGTTTGAAATCCTTGCCATGTCTTATTAATAAGTCTCTATACTTCAGCCAATCTTGTCCTTTATATCTTGATGTTGGATGTAAGACTTCTGCGGGTACAATCCACATGGGTATCTCTTCTGAAAAAAAGTTTTTATATCTTGTCCACGTATCCATTAGTGTTCTTCTCAAATAATGATGTTTAAACATATTGTCCATTTTTGTTTTGCCATAATACAAATATGCATGCCACCCAAATCTACAATCATGACCTTCCAGGGACAATAACATTCTATCTTGTAACATAGTCCATGCCCCTACCCAGGTCAAACATATTGCATCATGGTATAACCTTAGATTTGGTAGTTGAAACCCTCCTCTTTCTTTGGCATCACACATTATTTTCATCTTAATTCTTGGTTTTTTCCCTCCCCACACAAATTTAGACAGCTCCTTCTGCCAACATTTGAATGTTTTTACATCTTTCACAATTGGAATAGTTTGAAACAAAAACATTAATCGTGGTAACACATTCATCTTGACCACCGCAATTCTACCCAGCAATGACAAATTCAATACATTCCACTTTTTAATATCCTGCATAATTTGCAACCATAATTTTTCATAATTATTTTTATAAAGATCAATATTTTTCATAGTTAGGTTTACACCCAGATATTTTGTCTTTTTCACCACCTCACATTCTGTAAGTTTTTGTAACTCGTTTTGTTTCTTATTTGACATATTTTTGCACATTACTTTCGATTTGTTTTTGTTTACATAAAATCCTGCTAAGTCACCAAACTCTTTTACTCTCTGTAACAAATGTGGTAATGTGGATAAGGGGTCTTCCACTATAAACATCACATCATCTGCAAAGGCCCTATATTTGAAAGAAAAACCTTTAGTTGTTAAGCCTTTAATATCTTCGTCTTCCTTCACATTTAACAGTAGAACTTCTAAAATCCAAATAAATAGCAGCGGCGAAAGCGGGCATCCTTGTCTTGTTCCTTTTTCAACTTTAAAATCGTCTGTCTTTTCGGTATTAATTATTATTGAGGATTTCTGTTCTTTATATATTGCTTTAATGAAGTTAAGCATATATTCACCGATCTCAAGATGTTCTAAAACTTCAAACATAAAATCCCAGTTTAAATTATCAAACGCTTTCTCCGCATCTAAAAAGAAAAAGCCCACTTCCTTTTCAGGATGTTTGTCGTAGTATTCTATAGCGTCCACTACTACTCTTAGATTGTCCCTTATTTGTCGATTAGGTAAGAACCCTGCTTGTTCTGTTTGTATAGTCTCTTTAAGGTGCTCTTTTAGTCTATCCGCTATAATCTTAGCAAAAATCTTATAATCATTATTCAGTAAAGAGATCGGTCTATAATTCTTAACATTGGTCAAATCCTGATTTTCTTTCGGGATCAGTGAGATGGATGCATCTTTCCAGGTTTCTGGTACCTCTCCAGTAACTCTTATATCGTTCATCAATAGCAGTAACACCGGTGAAACTGACTCCTGTAACGTTTTGTAGAACTTCGCTGTAAATCCATCCGGTCCAGGTGCTTTACCTAATTTTGAGTCATTTATTGCATTTTTGATCTCTTGTAATGATACTGGATTATTAAATAGTTCTTTAATTTTCTCTGTTGGTTTTGGTAACTTTAATGTTTGCAGGTATTCTTTAATCTTTCTTCTGTCTTTGTTTTCCTTCTTAAAAAGTTTTGCGTAGTATTTAAAAAATTCTCTTTTTATTCCTTTGTTATCTATTATCTCAATATTATCTCTTATCACTTTAGTGATAAATTTATTTTCACGTTTTTTCTTTAATTGCCATGCTAAGTATTTTCCGGGTTTATTTGCACCTTCAAATGCTTTTTGTTGGAGTTTTTTTAAGTTCCAGTACATCTCCTGGTTCAAAATGGCTTTTGCTTGGTCTTGTAGCATCCAAATTTCCTTTTGCAGTTTCTTTTTCCCTGGTTTCTTCTTCAGTTCTTCTTCCTTTGTTTTAATGGCTTGTAAAATATTTTCATATTACTCTTTTTTCTTTTTATTATCTTTAGCATTTAACGATATCAATAGTCCTCTCATCACTGCTTTATATGCATCCCATACGGTTTGAATTTTAACTTCTTTCTGCATGTTTACTTGGAAGTATAGGTCTGTTTCTTCAAGTAATTTTTTAATTATTTCTTGATTATCTAATAAGTCTTCGTTTATTCTCCATCTCTTTTGTTTTTTAATCTGCCCAGCTGTCCATAAACACGGATTGTGATCTGAGATTATTCTGGGTAAAATTTCCACTTTTCTTGTCTTGAAGGTTAGGTTAGTAGTCATCCAAATCATGTCAATTCTTGAATGTGAGTCATGTCTGTTAGAGTAAAAGGTAAAGTCTTTTCCTTGTGGGTTAGCTTTCCTCCAAATATCTTCCAACTTTTCTTGTTTTATCAGTTCAAAAAAGTTTTTTGGAAGCTTCCCTAACGTCTCATCCTTTCTTTTAGAGCGCCTGTCTAGTTTATTATCTACAGTTCCGTTGAAATCTCCTAACATCATAATTTGATCATAGTTTACATTGTCCAATTCCATTTGAAGTTCTTTAAAAAAAATTTCTTTAGCTCCATTCGGAGCATAAATGTTCACAATCAAAGTTTTCACTCCTTGCAGTAAAATTTCAATAGCTAAATATCTTCCATCTTTGTCTTTGAATATTACTTTGGGTTCCAAATCTTTTTTGACATATGTTACAACACCATTTTTTTTGTTGCTTGCTAAAGAATAAAATTCTTCTCCCAATTTTTTCCTTATTAAATATTTATGGTCTTGGTTTTTAAGATGAGCTTCTTGCAAGCAAATTATATTACATTTTTGTTTTTCCAACCAATGACCTACCATTCTACATTTTTGGGGTGAATTTAGTCCATTTACATTCCATGTAAGTATTTTGTAATCCATTTTGATATATTCTTAAATATCTCCAAAATCATCTTTATTCTCTCCCAGGAATGCATACATTTCTTCTGTGCTTTTAATCACTACTCTGGAGTTGCCATAATAAAAACTTAGTCCTTGAGGTATTTCCCAACGAAATCTGATTTTTTTCTCCTTCAGTTTATCCGTCAGACGCTTGAATTTTTTCCTTTCTTGCAGTATTGCTCTAGGCAATTCTTTCATTACTATGATTTTCTTTCCATCTATTACAAAGGGGTCAGTAAAGCACTTCCTGTAGATTTGTTCTTTTGTTCTTTTCATTGTAAATTGGACAACCACGTCTCTTGGTATGTTTTTGTCTCTTGCATATGTAGAATTAACTCTATAAACAAGATCCATGTGTTCTTTAACAACTTCTTCCTGTTCTTGTAAAAAATCTGCTATTGCTTCTTGCATTCTTGTAAAAATATCCTCATTCAATTTTTCCTCAATCCCTCGAAATCTCAAGTGGTTTTGCATATCTTTATAATGCATCATCTTTTCCATCCTCTCGTTCTCTCTCATTGTCTTATGGGTGTTTTCTTCCAGTTCTTTTACTTTAGTTTCTATATCTTGTGTTCTTGTGGATAATTTTTGAAATTCTGCTTTTAATTCCATGCAATTTTTATCTGCTTGAGCCGCTATATTATTCATTTTAACATTTACCTCTCCTATAGCGTCTAACATTTTCTTTTCCATTGCTTCCATAACGGCTAGTAGCTCTTTTTCTTTTTTTGCTGCCATTGTAGGAGAGGACCATGTGGCTGCTCTCGATCTTAGTCCGCGGTCCGTTTTGCCTCTTTAAAAAGATCGATTTTATCTTGTCTTCCAAATCAAACACCAATTAGTGCATTCAAACAAGCTAATCTTGCCAAGTCAAATTATGTTGGTTTCAGCCTTCTACGTTATATAATCTTTGAGATATTGCAGTTTAAAAATTTTATAAATCCAAAATGGCGGCCGCGACTTCTCTATGGTTAATGTCAAAGGTTATAGTCTTTTTACCTTGCTTCTGGCTTGCCGTAGTTTCCTTTTGTCCCTTCCTTTTCTTTACTTGTCTGCTCTCTGCACGTCACTTCCTGTTATGGTCTTTCTGGTCCGGCAGTATTTAGAGTCCCCTTTCTGGTCCGGCAGTATTTAGAGTCCCCTTTACCTTCTTCCGGTTCTTCTCCTTTTTCCTTCTTGTCTGCTCTTCTAGCCGTCACTTCCTGATTCAGTCCTCACGTCTTAATCTCGCGATGCTTGGTTCCCTTCTCCCTCTTTGTCTCGCGATGCTTGGCTTCCCCTCCCGACTCCTTTTAACCGCAGGAATGTTAAACAACTTGTTTTTTTTGGCTTTTTAAGTTCAAATTCGGTTTTTTAGCACTTCAAAACTGCTCTCATCCAATCAACATCAGTCTATTGCTTCACCCGATCTGTTTTTCATCTTTCAAAATGCGGCAATGGTAAGGCAAAAAACTTTTTTCCGTTACCTTTTGTTGTTACTTCGCTTCAGATGTGGTCCCAACGTTTAAACTTTGTCTTCTTTGTTAAGGAATCAGGGGAATTGGAGGTTTTATGCTGAATTTTTCAGCTCAGCTCGGCTCCTTAGAGATACTCGCAAGAATCCTCTTCGGCTGCAGTGCTCAAGGTGTCGGAAAAGACTCCTCCGAGACTTTCCCTTCACCGAGGTTGCTCAAACCTGGATTATATTGCTTGCTGGTCCTCACACTACCTGTGTGAGGTTGCGTCGGGTGGATTAACCCACCCAAGCTGTCAGGAAGAGCCGCTGTCCGCCTTGCGCATTTGCAAAGCGTGTCAGACCTCCATTCTCCCAACCGGAAACCCACCTCCTGTTTTTCCCTCAAGTTCCTGTACTGGGTCTAAAGCCTAAAGCAATATCTAAACGAAGGTTGGGACAGTTTCAAGTTTATATCAATAGAGAAGATATACACACGGCTGTAGTTTTGGTGGGAAAAATCTGCAAGACAATTGGGAAGATACAGGGGTCTATCATCCCCAAAATGTCAGAATCTACCCCTCCCAAAACCTGAATCCAAATGCTGAAATATTATGGGGGACCTGAATATCCTAGAGTATTGATATTTATGCCCTTCTTGGAATCCGAATTTTTAAAATACTGATTTTTTTTTCAGGTATGCATCCCTTGCTGTAACATCAGGCTTTGCATTTGCTTTTCCCTTATTGTTTTAGGCATTTTAGGTATCTTGGCATGAGCCATGGGGTAAGCTAAAGGACTCTTTGCCCTGTTCTTCTTTTCTTGTGTCTTGTAGCTGATGCTTTCAGATCAGCCAGTTCCTGAATCCTGGACTAGCCCAAGACTCTTGGTCTATCAAGTTAGCATTGTGCACTCTTAAGAGACCACCGAGGAATAACAGGGTTATGACGCAGAGACAGGAAATGGCAAACCACCCCTGAACATCTCTTGCCTTGAAAACTCCACAGGGTTGCCATAAGTCAGCTGTGATTTGATGGCACTTTCCACCACTGCACTGGCAGCATCTCCCCAGAGCCTCAGGAAGAGATCTTTTCACATCACCTGCTACCTGATGTTTCTAACTGGAGTTGCTGGGGATTGAACCTGGGACCTTTTTTGTGCAAAGCTCTACCAATGAGCTGTGGTCCCTCTCAAATGAGAAATAAATATAGATTTCTTAAGAATTGTCGCTATACTTCCAATTTTTTGTTCTTTATGCATAGATCTAATTCTATTTCATATTCTCCTAATGCTTTGGCATTAGGGGAAGAATGCTACATTCTCCTTTGATGTCCATGGCAGTTAGAAAGTTCTCATTACCTCCCACTCTCTGTAGACAAGATGTTGAGTATGTCTTTGGAAATGTTACCTTAATTCTCTAACAGAGGCTAGTAATAATATTTATAATGAAATGTCAGAAAAACCAAACATCCTGTGTGTTGCTTTCTGCCGCTCAAGTGCATAGTCTTCATTTTGATTGTAGGGGAAATAGAATAAGGAGCTTATGATTGTAATACAGGGGCACATTATCAGTACCGTCACAAAAATTGTCTTCATACTTAATTGTTAGATTCTCCATCCCAGACCATTTGGAACTAGCAGCAACAAGATGCTGCCTGTTGCAACACACAAGGTTGTTTATTCCAAGTTGCTGGTAACTTCCTGGAATGATTTAAATAAGAAAACCTTATTTATGATTTATATTTGGAAACACAGAAAATCATGGTGTAATTTAAAAGGTATTTGTTGGCATGAAATGTTTTTCTGGAATTTAGCGGTGAAGGCTGAATCTCTTTTCATGTTGAAATAGGAAAAACAGAGCAAAATTCTTATCCTTCCTAAAATTTCTGGTTAAAAAAAGGGATTTAGCTGCATAGCAATGCTGATTCTCACTTTGTAGTGAAGGTTCATTCTGCTTTTCTGCTGAAGTCACCTTGAAGTTGGAATCTGTTTTTGGAAAAGCTTAGTCTTGTCATCCCAAATAACATACTCTTTAACAATATACCTGCCTGTGTTGCTTTCCTTCCCCCTGCCTCCCTGCGGTGACTGCTTTTTCCCTTTTAATATTTTAATATAAATGGGTAATTTTAAAATTTGTTAATTGTCCTCTGTAGAAGAATGGGAAAGAAAATGGCAAGCACCGTCAGATGAAATTGCACCTGAAAATTCTACAGTTTTTGCAGAACCACCACTACTCTATAATTTATACAGCATTTTCCAAAGTGTTTTACTATTCCTCATGGTGTTCACTTTCATAAACCCCTCTTTCCCTCTGTGCACACTTGGGGGTAAATTCAATTGAACATGGTGGGATTGAGGAGCAAATGTGTATAGGATTGTTTTGTAAGTTTTTTAAACTGGTAAGGCATTGAGACCAGAGTCAGAATTGTGCAAGATCACATATTGAACCTGGTTTCCTAAAGCTCAAGCCATGTAGATACTCATTTTTAAAAAAATAGGATGGCACTCCTATTCTCAGATAGCAAAATGTACCATCGGCACTAAATAAGCACATTTCCAAGTGTTCTGAAATGTTTTAGTGCTTGGTATGTTGAATCCTGTGATCTGCCAGCAGAAAGTGCTGGCAGCCATAGGTATTCCTTGTTCTCCCTCCTACAAGCAGCTGTTTCTGACCCATGGAAGGTGGAGTAATAACCACACAGGTTGGATGGCTGCATTGGGAAGGGAGCGAAATCACTTCTTTCGGCCTCTAGTATGGGAGGAGCTCCACTGGTGGAGTTACAGAGAGTAGTCATGTTGGTCTACAGTAGAATGGCTAGATCCAAGTCCAGTAGCGCCTTAGAGACCAACAAGATTTTTTGGGGGGGGTATAAGCTTTCAAGAATCAGTACTCCCTTGGTTAGACATTAAGTGGTGGTGTTCTGATTCTTCTCTGTCTCTGTCTGGTTCAGCCTGCTATACATGTTGGTTTTATAGATTACTTTATATTGTGTAAGCATGTTTGTTTGGGTCTGATACAGAGTAAACATTCACATATGTATGATATACATATAATACTGATTTATAATTATATGATCAGTATGATATACTAATCTAGTGGTGCAAATTCAGAAATCACATGTTTTATGTAAAAACCTCAAACAAATAGAACAGCATAAAAAAATAAAAGTTCATTTGCCACAGGAAAGAATGAAACTGAAATAGGGATTTTCAGGATCAAAGCATGAGATCAGAGAAGTAGTCTGTTGTGTCCATCATCGTGTTTCTCACAGCCTCCTCACTCTGGTCTTTAGAACTTTGCTGCCTCTGAATGTGGAGGTTCCTTTTAGTTACCATGGCATGAATCTGTGGTTGAGGACAGACTGGCAGTCTGGCCGGCTCTGCCTCTGCTTTAAAAGTGGAGGCAGAGCGGGTGCCCAGACTGCTGCATCTGCCCCGCGGAGGTACCCCGGACTTACCTTGTCTGGCGGCGCACTCCTCCCGCAGCAGCCAGGCACCACTTCCAAGTGGTGTCCTGGCAGCTGCGCGCACATTCCACCTGCTTCCGGCGGGTGTGAACGCGGGCGGGCGGAGCTGCGTGGTGTTCTGCCGCTGCCGCCAGAAGCCACCCGCAGTGTGGGCGCCCTGGCTTGTTCTGCCGCACTCCGGTAGCGCGGCAGAACAACAGTCTGTCCTCGGCCTGTCTAATCCCTTTTAAAAGCCCTCTATGCTAGTTGCCAGTTTTACATTCACTGGCAGTAAATTCCACAGTATTGGGTTGAAATTTGGGAGCGGGGATTAGAAATTGTCTCCTTTGTCTCCACTATTTTTCAGTGTTCCTTAAATGATAGTCATGCAGCTTCAATGATACAAGACGATACAATGGTACAAGACATACAAGACAATATGCAAAGAGGCCACAGTAATCTTAAGGAATAAAACAATACCACAAAACAGTGTGTTGTTTTTTTTCTGATAAAGAATTTGATTATTCAAATTAGTATGTGTGTGTGTGTGTGTTTGTTTGAAAACTGCATGTACATGGCTTGCATATTTTGGTTATGTGTGCCATAATGACAGAAAATTGGAATTTAATACAGATTGCATAGTTTATAGTAGCTGTCTACAAAAAGGTAATTAATATTTTAGAGGATGGCAGGATGGCAGGAATGGTGTTAAAATCATACTCCATGCTTTAGGGATGGTTCATCTCCAGTATGCTGTTTGGATTAAAGAGGAAACCATGACCAATATGGCATAAATGAGAAGATAATCTTGGTGATTTACTTTTCAGTTATGTCCATTCTTGCTGCCCCAAGTCTTTTCAACACTTTTCAACACTTAGTTAAGTTTCCCTATTAAATATGGAACAGGGCTTCTTTGCCTTTAATGGCTGCCTAAGAGAGTAAATTTGACATGTTCAGCTTCTCCCACTGCTTCAGTACTTAGTGGGAGAAGCTTAATTTTCTGCTGTCTCACAGTAACTGTCCATAAAACCCCAACAGAGAACAATCTATTACAATAATTTCAAGACCACCTTTGAGCACAGTACACAGAATTCAATGATGAAAAGAGACACAGCGCTCCTCATACTTATTTCTGCATGGATCACTTTATCATAGAGAATCTACCCTCTTGTCCCTTTGAGGTTTTTTTTGTGTGTGTGGAGTATGCCAAGTTTTCCAGCTCAAGTCTCCTATGCAAGTGACTATTGTGAGAAATATTTTTTCCAGTGTCTCTGGATACCTAGAGGCAGCTAGATTCAAGTTTAGTAGAACCTTAGAGACCAACAAGATTTTCAGAGGATAAACTTTCAAGCATCAAAGCTCCCTTCATCAGATTCCTAGAGAGGTCATAATCCCAATAGGATTGTAAAGATTGATGTATAATTCTGGACAGCATTATTATACCTAGCATGTTAAAAAAAGGGGGGGGGAATACAGTTTCATACCATTTCATTTATGTTTAGCTGTCTGTTGGTTCCCTTTTAGACATATAATATTCAAGACTATTAATGATGGCCGCTAGCTTAAAGAGCTTTGAATAGGTATTTACAAAACACAGGGCTAGCAATGGCTGTTATTCATTATGACTAAATGGGACAAATATGTTCAAAGACGGTTGCTGTTGGATATCAGAAGCTGAAAAGGGGGCCCATAACAGAGACAGGTTATTGCCTTCTTTTCCTGGGTTGTAAGCTTGGAGGTGGGATACCTGATTAGCCGTTGCAGAGAACACCATTCCAAAATTAGTGAACCTTTGGACTGATACAACAGTCATCTTATTTTCTGAGCCATTAAGATTGCATTATTGATATGGTTTTTTTTATCTGTTTGGAGTCCTTTTAGATCAAAACATTTTTTTTAATGTAAAATATATAGTATAGATGGGAAGGATCTTTTTCATGTTCATCTCTCTGTACTATTAACAACTTCCCTGGTAAACAAAGAGATATTTTTTTTTATTCCTAGATGTTCCAGATAACCTTTACCATTGGACCTTTGCCCATGCGCTCAGTTCCTTCATGTCTGGAAGTCCTAAGTCCTAACTAAAATCTCTTTGGCAACTCACCTTTTTTCTGTACATCCCCAATGTACTCTCCATCCTCCAGTTTTCACATAAGTGAATATAAGCTCTGGATTTTTAATCTAGTTAGAAAATGTGGGTATGTTTTCTATATTCTAAAAAGCCTGTTCCACAGTTCAACTCATCCACTAAAACATGCAACTTATTGAGAACATCATACACAGTTTAGCACGTACATATTTTGGCATACAATTTAGGAGGAAAGCCCTAAAGAATTAAAGTGGGAGGAGGGCACTCTTTTGGTTTCTTGCAAATGCACTAAGCACTGTTTTTCTCTATTAGAGAAAATAAGTAGAGCCAAGGAACTGAAGCAATTAAAGGGAAAGGAGACAAGGGAATGCAATTCCACATTACCTACTGTAGAGCTTGTGCAGAGGTTCTCTTTTAAGATGTGCTTGTAATTCTTGCTAATGGAGGAAACGAGCAGGCAGTCATTGTACAAAGCTATTAAATATGACCAGCGTTGAAACAAATATTTTATTTCGTGTAGCGGTGTGATTTTTGTCTTTGCTTTCCCCAATAACCTGAAACAATAGCCATGTGCTGTGTAATAAGAGGCTGAAGAATTAATAAATATTTTATAGCTCTTGTGAAATTGTTTTGTTTATCTTCATATTTTATAGTGCTTTACCTGGGAGGGAAAGGGCTTCTTAATTATGTAGAAGGGCTCTGCCTTCTTTATGCTTCTTTAGCAACACCTAAAAAGAATATCCAATAATTACTGGAGTTGTGTATTCTTTGAATTTTTTAACATCCCTGCTTGGTTCTTGTGCTTGCATCATTCGACAAATGACAGCCATTCAAAATCAGGTATGCCATTTGAACACAGTTGGTCCTTTTCACAAGTGCATATTGGAGACTGAGCCCAGCAATAGATATAGAACAGATATTTTTGAACATATCCTGTCCTAAGCGGAACTGCAGCTAAAGGCAGATATTGACCAGTGTGTGCACTCATAAGCAAAGTTTACATCCTTGTCAGTTAGGGATGCCAGACCTCCTGCTGCAGCAGAAGACTTCCTGGAGTCCCTATTGCCTACCAACGATTGAATTGGGGGGGGGGGGCAAAGTATGTGCTGGCACTTCAGTGGTGCACTGATGTCTTGTCTGGAAAAACCAGAAATGACATAGTGGATGTTCTAACATTTACAAAAACTCAATCGTAAAACCATAGAGTTTTTTAAAATGCTAGAGTGTTAAAGACATCACATCCAGTTTTTACCAGAAATGAGGTCAGCATGTCAGTGTGATGTAGGCATGCTAGGCCCTACCCCTACCCAATTTCTCCCCGGTTACCAGGCTGTGTCCTGGTAACTCTATTCTCAATCCAGAAGAGTGTAAATGTGCTTGGAATTGTTCTGTTGGCTCCTACTCCTCCTAGGAAAATGCCTTGTGTTGCAGAGAAGGCTATTGATAGTTGAGCCAACATGATGGGAAAAAGTACATTAAGTAAGTGGATGGGAATAGGTCCCTCGCACAGTGTATTATGGGAATCCATTGTCTGGATGACTCCAGTGGTATACTGGAATTCAGCCTTTCCTATAATGTCACCTCTTTTGTTGAATTGGTTAGAGAAGGCTGTATAAACATATAATGATTAATTGTGTGAGTTAATTAATTTGTACCCATATTGCCATCAGGGCTGCCAGTGACTGGATAGTGACAGCTTAGAGGTATGCTAGCCTTTTGGGCACTGTTATGTATTGGGTTAAATGCATAGCTTGTAAGTGTGAGCTTCGATCACAGCTCCATACATAGACTGCCAGCATCCAAGAAATACACAACCAGATTGGTTGCTGTTTGACCTTTGGCAGGAACAATTCCCATTGGTCCCAAGCACTGATCTGTGATTGGACATTATTGGACGTTCCAGGAGGTATGGTTTTCCTGGTTCAAACTGTATATAGTTGGCTCATTCTGTGTGTTGGTTGTTGTGTTCTGAGCTGAATAAAGAAATCACTTGTTTGCAAAGCTGCCTCCACCTCAGTATATAATAGGCACATAGCAAACCCAGTCTCATAATGAATTACTGCCCAAGGTCAGTCTTCTCTGCATCAGTATCAAAGGGTTGTGTGAGCTTGGAAAGCTCCTCCCTAACTTAAGCTGAGTCACACCCTTCTAAGTTATTGACTTCAGTAGGCTTAGAAGGTTATAACTCTGTTTAGGACTGATTTCAAAGGAGTTAGCGGGATGTGACTTTTCATAGAGTTGCACTATAAGGCATGTAAGTGGTAGAGGCTAAGGTTGCCAGCTTTGATTTGGGGAATTCCTGGAGATTTGGGGGTGGAGCTTTGGGAGGGAAGGGACCTCAGTGGGAATGTGATGCCATAGAGTCTACCCTCCAAAACAGCTATTTTCTCCAGGGGATCTCTGTTTCTGAAGATTAGTCATATTTCCAGGAGATTCCAGGCCCTACCTGGTGGCTAGCAACCCTATTTAACAAACTTCTTT
Source organism: Lepidodactylus listeri (assembly GCA_029233225.1). Taxonomy (NCBI): domain Eukaryota; kingdom Metazoa; phylum Chordata; class Lepidosauria; order Squamata; family Gekkonidae; genus Lepidodactylus; species Lepidodactylus listeri. The sequence continues at coordinate 57,509,397 of JARCFY010000012.1, forward strand.
TAATATAGTTTTCTGCAGTTTGGCCCCTTTTGCATTATTGCCATGCAGCAGTAACTTCAGCTAACAGGCAGTGTCCTTCTCCTCTCAATTGTCCAGTACCTAAATTAGCCCATGTTTCAAACCTTTTGCCTAGATTTATGTTTGCAGAATAACTGCAATTCATGTCTGGTCCTTCATGTATAAAACTGGCTACACAGCCTGTCAACATGTTACATTTTGAATGCTGAGGATTTGCCATTTGCTTCAATAATGCTGCAGGCTGTGTTGAAGAGGGCTTTCACTGACTTCAGTGGAAGCTTTTATACGGGCAGCGCTTGCTGGATCAGGCCTGATGCCAGCAGTAAAGTGCTGTTTGGCTCATAATGTAAACCGTCTTCTCACGCTGCTATCAGGAAGCCCACAGCTGATACCGAACATTAGTTTGTAACAGTGTGTGCTGAGAAGTATGGGCTCTTATAACCCTCAGATCCTCTAATGCTGCAAATAATTCAATCACACCCACAAAAATGACATTAATATAGCATTAGGGGCTGGTGCAGACTTCGAAAGAGACATGAAATTATAGCATTCAGGAGTGAAATTCTATTCCTGGCTCTGCCATAGAGTGTGTAGGTGTACTGAAGGCTTCTTGAAGAAAGTAATTTTACATATATACATCTGGATTGCTATTTGCATGACGCAGTGGGGCGACTGGTGTGTGGAATTCCACGTATTGTTTTGGCTATATAGGAGAACTTGGTGAATTGCCTTTGACATGGGAAGTGATATCTTGGCTTTGCATTTTGTTAAATGTGTCCATGTTTATGGTCCAGTCCTGTGAGACAGCAAAAAAAGGGGAGATATACCACAACCCATAAAGATGCATGAAGCAACATTAAAAGAAGAATTAAATTTTTTTAAATTCCCAGCTCACAACATATGTTGTTGATCTTCATCAAATAAATTTGTCCAATTGTTAATGTGATTCATTGCATCTCCCTTTTCAAACATGTTGCAGCTGTCCTATTGAATATCTGTACACTTTGAGCTTAGTTTTCTCTCTAACCTTTCCCCCCTCTTAAGTTTCACATTCTTAAAATGATGGGGGAAACAGGAATGTATTGAGTCACAAACTCACTCCAAAATGATGTAACTGGGTCACTCAAATTCGGTATAGCTGCTGTGGTGCCTAGATGCTTGTGAATGCTCAGTGATCTCTTCTGGGGTTTATTTTTTTTAATAATTATCTCCATATAATGAAAACTGTAACATTTCTGGGTTTCAGTCATAGTTTGCAATATGGTATACAGAACGGCTTTAAAATTAACGCTGAATCTATTTGAATATATTTCATGATAACTTATGCTGAGGGTAAATACATAGTTCCAGGTGGGCAGCCGTGTTGGTCTGAAGCAGTAGAACAAATTTAGAGTCCAGTGGCACCTTTAAGACTAATAAAGGTTTATTCAAGGTATGAGCTTTCACTTGCATGCATACTTTTTCAAATACACTGGAACAGAAGGTAAGAGTTCAAACTTATAGACAGACGCTGAACAGCAAATTAAGATGTAACATGATAATGTTTTAAGTTATGCAAAGACATGTCTATTAGTACTTCCTTTTGTTTTTATTCATATTTTCTTTTGATACTTTTTGTGTACAGATGCACTCACTGTGTTTATGTAATAGCCTTTGTGTGTGTTTTATTCTAATAAATATTTGTGGTGGGGTTTAAATTAAAAAAACACTGCACCACCGTTAATTACTCAGAACTTGGATCCTGACTGTGTCAGTAGATAAGCAAGATACAGAAATGGTTTAAAGAAACAAATAATCTGCTCTGTAGAGAAAACAATATACGCAAGGACTCTTGCATAACTGGCTTGTAACTCCAACTGCAGTGCTGGCTTCTGCCAGCAGGATACCATGCCTGCCTTCTTCATTTCTATGTATGTACAAATAGTCGTCTTTTTGTGTTAATTGAAAATGGAAGTAGGATATTTCTTGAAAAGGAATGTTTCTATCTTTCCATTAGGAAATATCTCAAATTTTTGAACATTGCTGTGATGTATGGTCCTTAAAACAGGCTTCAAAATCAGAGTACCGGGAGGTAAAGAGTTAAATCTCCTCAAGAATTGAGAGCTTTGAGTAACAGGCTAATCCAAGCACTCTGATTGGCCAGCTCCAGCTAAGGGCAGAAATTTTATTAGCTGAGGGGGAATGGGCATTCTGACAGATTCCTGATTTGAGAGAAGGGAGACGATTCTGTACCTTGACTGTTGAAAATCTGCTCTGAGGAAAAATTCAGGTGAAAAACTGAAAGAGTCTGAGTCTCAGCCTATGATGAAAGCAGTTTTACACAGACACAAGAACTGGGTATGAGATCTGACAAGGTAGTTGGGTAGTCAGATGAGACTCCCATTCAGGCCAAATTAGGGATGTCAGCCTCAACGTGGGACCTGGGGATCCCCCGGAATTACAGCTCATTCCCAGACAACAGAGATCAGTTCCCCTGGAGAAAATGGATGCTTTGGAGGGCGGGTTCTGGGGCATTATACCCCACTGAGGCCCCTGTCTCCACCAGGCTTCACCCCCAAATCTCCAGGAGTTTCCCAACCTGGATCTGGCAACCTGACTTCTGCGTCCTCTTCCAGTGGCCCGGGACGGGACGGGACGTACACCTGGCAACCCTAGGCCAAAGGAAATGAGATATATCTTCTAGGGAAATAAAAGGAACCCCTGCCCAGTTAAACAGGGTGAATTATCTCTGGGAGAAGGAGATCCCTGTTGTGAAAGGAAACTGCCTGAGACACCTCAAGAGCTAGATAGACATTAGGGATTAAAAGGACTGAAACAAGGTACCAGCCTCAAGGAAACTAGAGGAGAAATAGGAAAAACTGTTAAGAAGCACTGTAGTGTTTGGAAAACACAAGGGAAAAGCCTTTCAATATTAAAATCTCAATAACTAAGAAAATAATCTTCAAAAGCTCTCATTTGCTTGTATAAAGATTTACAAACTGTACAACCACTAATTTTGCCTTGAAGTTAACAACTCCTGATTACACCTCACCTTCCCCTGTCTTTTAAATAAAATCTTTTGTTCTGTTTGACTTTTACATCGTTTCAAGTGCTGTTTGAAGGGGTTCAACCCAAGAGGGTTCCTTATTCTTCCCTTCGGTTCCAGGGCTGGGCTAAAAGCCAAAATATATCTCTGTGACAGGGTGGGACAGACAGTATTTTAAAGACAAAGAAGAAAACCACATTACTTGGGGTGGTTCAGTCACAGAAGGGAACAAAATTTTGGACGGAAAATTGACCTCTGAGGGAGGGAAGAGTGAGGTGCCGCCATAAATGCTTATTTTGAATGTGTGCATAAAATAAGACTTCTACAATATATCCACAGGGATGCCCTTAAAAACTTGGTGGCAAGGATTCAAGAATGCAAAATTCTGACCAAATCTGAGTTTTATGCATTACTAAATCTACATCTCTAGAAAATTTATAGAGTTGACATTTGACAAGTCGTTTTGGCTTAGGGCTGCCAGGCATCCTGACAGTGGGCCTCCTGCAAGTAGCCTTAGTTGCCCACCTCTCTGAGCAGGTGAGAGAGAAAAAACCCCTGGCAATGTAGGCTGTGGCATTATGTCACTTCCTGGAGAAACCCAGAAGTGATGTTAGGTAGCTCTAGGAATCACTTGAAATCCTGTGGTAAAACTATAGAGTTTCTGATGATTCCTACAGCTACACCACTATGTCACATATGGGTTTCTCCTGGAAGTGACGTAGCTGTTTAGCTGATATTGTGCCCCCACCATGTCCCAGCATCCCAGTGGTCCTGATATTTTGTCATGGTAGAATGTGTTGTAGCCCAGCTGGTCTCACAGGCTCCAAGTCCAGGCCACACAGGTAGGAGCAGGTCAAAGGAATGTTGGTGTAGTCCAAACAGTCCAAAGTCACTTGTTATAGTCGGAGACAGTCCAAAAGCAGAGTCAAGCCAGTCCAAGAGTCACAGGAGTAGAGCAGGGTCAGGAGTTGTGGTCGCAGGATTCATTGTGACTGTAGGATTTTGCTACTTTAAAACCATGATTATGTATGTTGGTTTTATGTGTCCATCTGAAAAATATATCAGACAAATATGATCATTTTCTTGTTGAGTTATTAAAGCACACTCTTTGGAAACAAATAAAGCTGATATATCAGCCTTGAAAATAAAGGCAGCTAACAGAACTATGCAATATTTGTGATGATTTCTGAAAGGAAAAAAATAATCTGAAGCAGCAGCAGTAGTAGATTTATATTTATTACCTTGTATCTATTACCACAGAAAGCTCAGGTACCCAGAATTTCATAATTTATTAATAAAGGAAAGAAGTTTTGAGAACTTGCATATGATTTGCATACACTCTTAAAATTGTTTGTGATGACAGTTCTTGGTAGTAGCTAGCTGTCATCTGTTCTGAACTTTTTCACCTATAATATCTTTAGCAAATATAGTCTAATGGAATGGTTGAAAATGCTTTATGAGTGCTCTTACATTAAACGTTGATGGTGTTGTTAGATAACTGATTCCTCTGGCAATTAGTGCTATCATATTTTGCTGTTAATTTTGAAGTATATATAACCAAACTGCACTCTGTGTACACAGACTGCAAGTTTGTTACAATTACTCATTCAAGAAAGAGTATCTGGTGGATGGTTCATGATTAGGGATGCTGTAGACACCCATAATGCGAATAAAGCCTATGTGCTTTCATAAATAAGTGATTTTGTTTGCTTGTTTATGTGGTGCATTTTTATCCAGCCCTTATTCTAAGGAGGTCAGGTTGGCATACATGGTTCTCCCTTACTCCATTTTATCCTCACAACAACCCTGTGGGATATGTTAGGCAGAAAGAGTGTATCTATCCCAAAGTCACCCAGTAAGTTTCATGGCAAGTAGGAATTTGAGCCCGGATCTTCCAGCACTCTGCCACACCACACTGGCTCTTCGGGTCTGAGATTTGTACCACCTTTGTGGTTACTGATTATCATTATTTCATTGGGAGAAAAAACAGTACAAGCTTCTGCTCAGCAGTATGAAGCTGAAGAAAGTCCTCTAATATTTCAGTTAATGAAATGTATTAGTATCTACTAGTTAAGCTGAGGTATTTGTTCCCACTGGGAATTATGATATAGTTTTAAACAGGCAGTGACATGTGCATGTTACACACTCTTTTAATTTACCTTTAGTTTGTTCAATTTATTTAGATTTATTAGATTCATTTTGGTATAACTTCTGTGGACTAGATATAGTCTGCTTCCTCAGATGTATTAAGTGTATCCTCAGTTGGCAAATGCATGGATAGATCGTAGGAACATGATTGTACACAGTTGGGCCCAAAATCTGTTAAATGTAAGAGGTATGGCTTGTGACATTTCTATGGCTGAGGACAGTCTGGCAATCTGCCCCGGGATAGGTCTGCATTGGAAGCGGGGGAAGGGAGCCTGTTCAGACATGCGCAGCTGTCCCTCAGCTCCCTTCCGCACTTACCCGCTTTGAAGCCAGTTTTCATGCGCTTTAGAAGGACATCGGGAGAAACCGGTGTCCGGAGGCCATCTTGCGCTTGCCTCCCGCTTCCAGGCAGTGTGAACCAGAAGAAGGCGGGAGGCAAGCGGAGGTGGCAGTGCGAACATGGCATTTTGCCAGCTTGCGCATGAGCGCTCATGTGCACATGAGCACATGCGCAAATTGCTGAAACAGCCCTATCACAAGCTGCGGAGGCTGGCCCACCTGGGGCCACTCCGCAGCAATCTGAACGCTCCGTAACGGCATCCTTGTGCAATACCCTGGCCAATGTGGACAGCCAGCCCCGGGGGATTTTCCCCCCACAGCTTTTGCCTCCGGATTCATCCCACTCCAGATTGCCAGTCTGTCCTCAGCCTATGTAAAATTTTTATAGAAGACAAGTATGGTGACCATTCATACCCACAGTGACTGGTAACATTATCTCCCTAGCTTACTCCAATAATATATAACTTGTAGTGTATAACTCTTAAAATTGTTTGTGATGACAGTTCCAGACTTGATAAATACAGTTACATTTCCTGATAAACTTTCTGACCAAGAGTATGGTTCGAGATACAGTGATCTTGCTGAAGCTAAGCAGGTCTGGATCTGATGAATATCTAAATGTTAGACCTCCTGGGGTCCCTATATGTGGTGGTTTGAGTTCCATGATGGAAGAAAGATGGGGATATAAATAAAATAAATAAGTTTCAATTGAACCCATTGTTATTTATGAAAACCTGTTTTAAATTAGGGGGACTGTCTGTAAGCATCTTTTATGGAATGATGATTATTGGTTTTTAAGATGCATGATGACAGTGTTGCATCTGTTATTATATCACTTATTACCGTTTTGATTAAAAATGGAATAGTTCACTAGTAATATAAAATATGCTAGCGGAAAAGAAGAATGCAGATGTTTGAGAAACAATGCTATTTTGAAGATAATCTAAAACTCTCTGAAGTTTAGGAAATGATTAATATGTCAGAGGGGAACTGAAAACAGGCATATTGTATGAGCAATTCTGTTATTAATTCGGCCATTATTTTCATTGTCTTTAATGGAAAGCTCTGTGTATTGAATATTGCCTTAGGCTACAATCCTGTGCACAGTTAGGCTGGCAAAATCCAATTGAATTCAACGAGATTTAAGTGGTATAATTGAACACAGGACTGCGGCATTAGTTAATATGAATAAAAAGATCAAAATTGCCAAAGTGACAAGCTGGCTGCATCTGCAAATGAGCAGAGTAACTGAATTTAAGCCAATGTGGTTCCATTTCATTTAGGGAAGATTAACTGTTTGAAAACAATACTCCAATTTGTGCACCTCAGTTTTATGAAGCAGGGCTATGGTGTTAAGGACACAGAAGACCACTGATTAAATGACTCAGCCATGAAGTCCACTTGGTGGGCTTGGCAAACTTACTGGAAGCAATCCAGAGAAAGACCTAGTGAATCAGTGAAACTGGCACACAATTAAGCCTTTAAGCCCCATTGTTTTCAATGAGATTGTGGCATGCCATATTATCTCTGAATTGAATCCTGCCTCACAGGTTGTTGGGATAAATATGGATGCATTGTAGACTGTTTGGAACCCTTAGAATAGTGTGAGAAAATGATGATGATGATGACTGATGATGATAAAGAATAGGAAACAAGCAGAATTAGAAGCAATAGATCAGGGATGTCGAACTCATTTGTTATGGGGAGCCAGATTTGACATAAATTGGACTGTGTCAGGCCCAGACATGTGTGCCATAAAATGTAATGCCAGGTAGCAGAGATATAAACTATATAAAGGACACAGACAAACATAGTTAAAGAAATTATAGCAGCTATTCCATTGGAGCCCCACATTAGGAGTGTGTGTGTGTGTGTGTGTGTTAAAACTAATATTTCTTTGCAACAGTGGAGTCCCTTGAGTTTGCAAAAACCCTGGCTGGTCCCAACCCCTTCCCCCTTATTAGCTACAAATATAAATGGCCTGAGCCTAGGACCCAGGGGAAGTACATGCAATGGCTGAGCATTGTAAGCTTCTCTCCCCCACCCCCCCAGGTCTACTCAGAGTGGCAATGGCTCTCCAGGGTCTCAGGGTTTTTTTTCCAGAGTGGTTTGAAATAATAATTTTGGGTGTCCTCTTCAGCACTTTTTCTGCTATTATTCCTTTGGAGCTCCACATTAGTAGGGTGTGTGTGTTAAAACTAATATTTTTCTGCAAAACTGGAGTCCCTTGAGTTTGCAGAACTCTGGTCCCGGTCACACGAGCGAGATAATCTGCGAGGGAAGTGAGGCTATTTGCTCCAAAGTAATTTGACCCGCAGTTGCGCGATCACACAGTTCTGTGAAGCTGCGGGCACAGCCTGCCACTATGTGATCAGACACAGTCGCGGGTGAGTTGGGGGGGGGTTGCAGTTTTTTTTGGATGTGCTTAAACAGGGGATCGATGAATTGCATCTCCACCCTGAAGGCTTACTATGGCAGTATGCGATGATGAGAAAGGGGGGGGGGGGGGTAATGGCATGGCATTGGGATAGCCTGATGAGACTATCCCCGACGCCATGAGTGTGCGCTGGAGCAATCACTCGGGGAAAGTCCCTCTGTGGCCCTTAGCAAACCTGTTTGATACTGGACTTTCCCTAGTATCTTTTAACTCCGCTTCTTTGGTGGAGAGAAACGGGTTGCCGACGGGTGCAGGATGCTTGCCAGATGTTCTGTTGTGATCACACTCTTAAAATCCGCATGGCATTTGTGCCTATCGTGCAGCTAATTCTGTGTGTGATTGGGGCCTCTATATTTTAACCCTAGCGGGTCCCAAACCTTCCCCCCATGCTTTTAAAATGTGCCTGCCTAAATTGGAAAGGTGGGGGAATAGTGGGATTTTACAAAGCAAGTTTTAAAATAAAAAAGAAGCACAAGGGTCGCAGCAGAAGGAAACCCCCCCCCCTCCCCAGCTCCTACCTGTGAGTAGTACTACAGAATCTGGGAACGGTAGCTGGGAAGTTTGGCAGCCCTGCCCTCTGCTTCCTGCTCTCAGAGGTCACCCGTCCCTCTCTGCTCTCTGCTCAGAGCCTGTCCCCCACCCTCTGTTTCCTGCTCTCAGAGGCAGCTGTGATCTGTGCTCTCTGCTCAGAGGCAGCACTGCCCTCTGCTCTTTATACTCCAAGGCAGCTCAAGCTTAAAACAGCAAGGATGGGGAGGGTAGAGGAGAGAAAAGAGAGCCCTACTCCTAGGCTGGATTAAAGGCCTGGGCGGGCTGTAGGTTTGACACCCCTGCAATAGATCATAAAACTCACAAGTTAAGGAAGATGCATCCCTTGGACCGATTTCCCAGGAGGCACTGCTCTGGCGTCATTCTTCCCTTTGCCCCGATTGCATGCTTGAATTTCCCACCAATTGCCCCACGCCACATTTTGACCTGCAGCTTCACTTGAATTTTCCTGCAGCTTAAGTGAACCCATTTTTTGAGGGTCACTGAACCTGCAGAGGAATTCGGGTGAAGCTGCGGGTCAAAATGTGGTGTGGGGCAAATAGTGGGAAATTCAAGCATGCAATTGGGGCAAAGGGAAGAATGATGCCAGAGCAGTGCCTCATGGGAAATCGGTCCTAATGTTGATCATCTTTACGTACCAAGAAAATTATATGGCAGGAGTCTCCTGAAAGTTAAGCAAGCAGTTGAAGAAAAATGAACACTGAATGACTACATCAAGAAAAAGAGAGAGGCTTCTAGTTGAAGTATAGAAGGTAGACTTATGTAAGGTTACAGAAACCAAAGCATATTACAAAAAGATTGCAATCAAAATTCACTTTGACAACTGGAAGGAAAAGCACTTGCATGGGCAATATTTGAAAGATGTAGAGAACAAAGTTGATAATGAAAACATGTGGAAGTGTCTCCAAAACAGACACTCGAAGAAAGAAATGGCTCAGTCTAGCTGCACAAGAGCAGGGACTCAAAACAAAAGTATGAAAGCCGAGATTCAGAAGGCCAGGGATGATAGCAAAGGTTGACCTTGCAAGATAAAGTGTGAAACAGTTGACCACATGGTCAGTGCCTGCAGTAAAATCGCTCAAACTGACTATAAAGAACATCATAATAGAGTTGCAGCTACGTTGCACTGGAATCTTTGCAAGAAGTATGGCTTACTATCAGCCAGAAATTCATAGGAGCAAAAACCAGACAAGATCGTGGAGAATGATGAAACAAATATTCTTTGGGACTTCTGATTGCAAGCAGATTAACACCCCTGATATCACAACTGTAGAAAAAATGGGAAACAGAGTATGGATCATTGACATTACAATCCCAGGAGACAGCAGAATGGGGGGGGGGGGGGGGAAGACAGGAAAAGTTCACAAAATACCAAGACTTATGAATAGAGCACCTCTGGGAGAAGGTGGTTACCATCATGCCAGTTGTCTTTGGAGTAGGGTTGCCAAACTCCAGGTGGGGCCTGGGGATCCCCTGCTTTTACAACTGATCTCCAGCTGACAGAGATCAGTTTTCTGGAGAAAATGGCTGCTTTGAAGGGTGGCCTCTATGGCATTGTACCATGCTGAGGCCCCTCCCCTCACCAAACCCCGCCATCTCCCGGCCCCACTCCCAAAGTCCCCAGGTACTTTGGAGCCCTTGGATCAGTGCCAAGAAGTCTCAAGAAACACCTGGACATTCTGAGCATGTTCCTTGGAACAGCAAAAATCCTGTGAATTTGGCTAGATCTTGAATTGCAGAACACCGTCTACCAGTCAAAAACTTGAGACAATTCTTAACAACAACAACAACAATAGGCATATATTAATTATCTCCTTGAAAATTGCCCATCCTTGTTTTTATTGAAAGGAAAATCACGCATTTCTTAATTTACTTTAATTATCTTAGAACATATATTTCTGTATCCCCAAACGTATGTTACTAAATAGTTGGTGGTAGAACTATTAAACATTCAGCATTTTTAAAAAACTGTACGTTGGTTCATGGAATTTAGAAAAACCTTGTTTAAATGAACTCAGGGTACAGTCTTATAATTATTATAGAATACTTTGGCTTTTATGTATAGCCGATACATAGCACTGCAGTTATTCGCTAAGACATTCCCCTTTTATTTTTTCAAATTCCTCAACTTGTTAGAGACCTTGAAAATCTAATTACTCTTATATCTGTAGCATAACCAGATTAAAAAAAACAAAACCCACTCTGCATGACATTTTCGAACAAGACATCAATCACACTTTGCTAGATGAAGAATATTGCTTCAGTAAGACATGTTCCATATATTAACTTTTAATATGAAATATCAGGGCAAGTGTGGATTGTTTTTAATAATTATTGTAGATAATTATTTTAGATAATGCAACTCCAAGGTTTTTTTTTCTTGTAGAAATTATTCTGGAGTCACTATTAGTCACTGCATTTTTTTACAAAATTGAAGTTTGTAAAATAATAAAAAATAGCTTGTTAGTGGATTCCTGGTTAGAGGCATATTGCTCTGTACAAATGCCATGTGCCCTTCCCCCACTGTATGATCTATGATTGTAAAAAATAAAGATTGATAGATGTATGGGTTGCCAGCACAAGGCAGCTACCCAGTCATTTCAGCTGAGGGTAGGGTTGCCAGCCTCCAGGTGGGGCCTGGGGATCTCCCGCTTTTACAACTGATCCCCAGCTGACAGAGATCAGCTCCCCTGGAGAAAATGGCTGCTTTGAAGGGGGGACTCTATGGCATTGTACCATGCTGAGGTCCCTCCCCTCCCCAAACCCCGCCCTCTCCTGGCTCCAGCCCCAAAGTCTCCAGGTATTTTCCAACCCAGACTTGGCAACCCTAGCTGAGGGAGCCAATCTGAGTGACAAAGTAATGTGAACTGAAAATTTACTCCATTTTAACTGAATAGTCCATCTGAAAAGCCATTGAAGTTCTGTGTCTGAACGTCTTATTGGATAGGAATGATTTAAATGTGTTTTGGAGGTGACGACTGAGAGAAAACTAGGGCTGCCAAGTCCAACTTGGGAAATATCTGGGGACTTTGGGGGTGGAGCCAGGAGACTTTGGGGGTGGAGCCAGGAGAAAGGAAGTGACATCATTTTGTGATGTCACATCCTGTGATGTTGCTTCCACATGCTGACACATGAACTCATGAAGTTTCCTAATACTGAATCAGGCCATTGGTCCATCAAGGTCAGTATTGACTACTCAGACTGGTAGTGGCTCTCCAGGGTCTCAGGCTGAGATCTTTAATGTCACCTATTACCTGATCCTTTTTTAGCTGAAGAGGCTGATACCTCCTGCATGTCAAGCAGATGCTCTATCACTGAGCAATGGCCCTACTGAATCCTTCCTCATCTCGGCAGAATATGAAGCCCTAAGTGCTACACAAGTGCTAAATATGATTTTCATATCATAAGAACAGGAGAGAAGCCACAGTGGATCGGCCCATCCAGTACAGCCCATCCAGTACAACACTCTGTGTCACACAGTGGCCAAAAATACCAGGTGCCCTCAGGAGGTCCAGCAGCGGGGCCAGAACTCCAGAAGCCCTCCCACTGTTGCCCCCCAAGCACCAAGAATTCAGAGCCTCACTGCTCCAGACAAAGGGTTCCATTTAGACCTTGTGGCTAATAATAGCCACTGATAGACCTCTGCTGGATGGGGACAGAGAGAGAGAGAGACAGACAGACAGCTTTTTCACTTACTCTTGCCCAATTCCCAGGCTTTATTTCTGGCCCTTGTTTCACCCAGCTGTTGTCCATGTAAGTCCCATAACTTCTCTCCCCCCCCCCCCCCCCAGCATAGGCTTTTTGGTGGCTAAAGAGGACCTTTGTCCTCCCCTTTTCGCCAGCAGAAAAGCTAGTTGGATCCATCCCTAATTTAAAATACCGGTTACTTGATGTACAAATGCTTTTAAAAATGCAGATTTTTACTGCCGGAGGGGGGGACACGGTTGAAAGAAACAGAAAATTGGCATAAAAATGAGGAATCCCAACTTTTATTTGCAGAAGGGAAATGAGGATTGGGGGGACCCAAACAGCCACGACAAGACATTTTAAACAATCCCACCCCCAGACCTTCTACAGGCAACCTCTCCTTGTGATGTTTACCTCTTTGGAAGTGACAGTTTATTCCTTTGACAAAACCACAGTGGACAGACAGACAGAAGAAAGAGGGGGAGGGGGAGAGACAGAGAAGGAAAAGAGCTCGCAGACCCCAGCTTACCCTAGCAGTTTACTCAGCAGCAACCTTGCACGCAAGCCCTTCAGTAGAAAGAGCTTAGTCCCTCCTTAATCTCTGGGCGGGGCTCTCTTGCTGGCTCAGCTCTTAAAGGGGAAATTTCCCTTTTAAGAAGTTCAAGAGGCTGGCCAGGGCAGGCTCCGAGGTTCCCCTGCTGGCAGCCATTTTGTCCCCCCGGTGGCCAATTTTGGAAAAGCGGGGGAAAGCTTTAAAAATCGGTGTTTCCCCCGCTCTACCGGGGGACTTGGCAGCCCTAGAGAAAACTGTGGCAATTCAGGGCTTTTCTACATGTTTTTTTCCCCCAATTGTTCTGGCCCTATGCTGCTTTGGTTTATCCCGATTTCTGGATGCATTTTTGTGCTGTTAGTTTTAGTTTTGAGACCACTTTTACTCCACTCTTTTTCTGGAAGCTGATTTTGAGTCAGTTTTTTCCTTATGTTTATGTTGGTTTTCTTTGTCTTGCCGATTCCCACCCACTTCCAGCCCACTTATCAATGACTGGACTGTCATGGTCAAACCACTCTCTCTCCTCCCCAAAGACAAATGGTTTTTAAAACATTACTAAAATATATTGTTATAACATTGTAACTATAGGCTTAGCAGGTTCTCTGAATTCCTAGCTTTCTTAAAAAAAAAAAGAGAAGCAAGTCTTGTCTCTTCCCTTGTGGAGATATGCCTTTTTCCTTATATCTTTGTGAGGGAAGGAGCTAGAGATGTATTTTTTAAAAAAAATAAAAGGGAGTGCCATGATGCCATTGATGACATTGACAATAGCACCCTCCCTTGAAAATCCTTACTATTGGGCAAATGTGAGGAAGAAAATAAACTGACTCCACAACTGTGAAAATGCAGAGGGAGGGCAGAGGTGTGAAGAACCTTATTCAAACCAATTCCAATCCTTGTGGATCAACTGCCAAGAAAATCAGGAGTATGTTGAGCATGCGGAAAAGCCCTCAGTAATAATTGTAATATTCTTTGTGATTGGTCTTTCATTATACCAGTTACGAACAGGGGCCATATCTAATAGGGGTAAAGTTATCTGAACATCCTCAGCACTCTTTCTCATGCTTCTTTGTTTTCTTTTCTTTGTGATCTGTGGCTTGCCTGCACATTGGGAATATTTTCTCTTTCTTTATGATACTCAGGTCCAGTGCTCCCTCTAAGCTGTGGAGTATTGTGAGCAAAAAATTTACTGTGAGCTACTGGCATTAAAGTTGTGAGCAGTGATTTGGTTACTGTATAAATTGGTTTGCTCTGGAGTCATCCTTCCTGAGCTAAGAGGCTAAAAAACTGTGAGCTAGCTCACACTAACTCAGCTTAGAGGGAACCCTGCATTATGTGAATTGGTTGGCAGTGACTAGATATGGCAGGTGGTTGGTCTTGATGGTTTTTTGTCAGCCTGTGTTCTTCTGTAATACAATGGCCAAAGGTGGTAACTATTGAATGATCTGGTGGATTGGCTAGCACTTTCTTGAACATAGGTGGGCTACAGCAGGTTTTATGACTTGTGAGTAGGTTTGTTCTTTGGCCTGAATAACTTGATTGCCATTCCTTGCCAGAAAATCACCTGTATTTCACCTGCACTCTGTTATTCCCAGTCCATGGAATGTCCCTGCAACTGATTGTGCAGAAATCAAATTTTAACTGAAAACATACAAAGTGTTAGAATTGTAGAGAAATAAACACTAGTTAATTTTCTGGGTTTTTTTTAACATGGTTAATATTAAAGACAAATAATTGGCAGTCCACACCTTCAGCAGTGTATCACTGTTCCATCCTATTCACATGCATCTTCCCATTTTGTAGCATACTTTTGGTATCTCAGTGTGAACTGAATTAAAATTATACTATTTATAATGATGGGAAAGCTCAGTATCCCCAAAGACAAATCATGTTACGGTACACTTATCTTTCCACCTGGCAAAATTCAACTTTATGACCAATTATCAGAACTAGCACTTTGACTGCTGCAATTAATTAGTAACTTTATTTTAAAAAATCTTGTCTAAATTAATTCTAATTACTTAATTGCAGTGACATTTATGTGTTTTGCTAGTATAATAATGGCCATAGTAGCAGAGTTTGTACTATGGAAATGTTTTCTTAGATTAATATCTTGCCGGAAAGCTGTTCTTCAGCCCACCAATTTTATTTATTTATATATATATATTGCAAGTAGATAAATAGGCACCGCTTCAGTGGGAAGGTAACAGCATTTGTGTGCCTTGACATCTAGTCATGCGAGCCACTTGACCACGGAAACATCTTTGGACAGTGCTGGCTCTTCGGCTTGGAAACTGAGATGAGCACCGCATTCCTAGAGTCATATTTGACTGGCTTTTGAGCAAGGGAAACCTTTACCTTTAATATATATATATGTATATATTAAAAAATTATGTATATATTACATCACACTATGTCCGTCAGTTTCTATTAAGGGTCCAGACTCAGGGCTGTACTACAGAGATAATCCCAGACAGTATGACTAACAAGAGTTTAACAAATTTACAAATGTCCTAGATAAAAGTTCTCATAGGTTTGGGACGTGTACTAATCCCAAAATATGGTCTGAGGGGGCATGATTATATGCATTTTAGTTTTGTCCAGAAAGAATAAAAGTTCAAATTTTGTAGTAAAGAAAAGCAAGTGTGTTATTTGGAGAAGAAAACATTGTATTAACAATTCACTTATTTTGAAAGAGAAAATATTTCATAAAGATATTTTTCATAAGGCTCTCTCCCCTAAAATTTCCAATTTTTCTGTCAGATTTTTTTTTAAGTATTTCAAAAATACCTGAATATTTTTTCTCACTGGGTCTTCCCATCCCTACTCAAGGCAGGTATGCCAGATGAAGACAGAGCTAGTATTTAGGCACAACTGCACATGGGAATATAGACATGCCAAGATGCGGGCTGGGTTTAGAAACAGTTGGAACAAGTTGATTGTAGGTTCAGGAAGAAGAGGAAGAGTTGTTTTTTTATATCCCACTTTCACTACCTGTAGCAGTCTCAAAGCAGCTTATAGTCCCCTTCCCTTCCTCTCTCCACAGAAGGCACCTTGGGAGGTAGGTGGGGCTGAGAGAGTTCTGAGAGAACTGTGACTGGTCCAAGGTCACCCAGCAGGCTTCATGTGGAGGAAGGGAGAATCAAACCTGGTTTTCCAGATTACAGTTCATCGCTCTTAACCGCTATATCATGCTGGCTCTGAGGGTGATAGGACAAAGAACATCATCAGTATTTACAACTTCTAGAGAAGCTTCCTTCTTTACATCAAAAATTCTCAGGAAGAAAGTAAGATATTGAATATTGACAGTAGAAGCAAGCTCAAAGAGAATAAGGAAACAAGGAACAGTGTCACTGTTTGGATGACATTTTGGTGGAATCTCTGTGGTGAGATTAATGTACTGAACCGTTCTTTGACAGATTTTACCAACTGCACTGCAGCAATCAGATCATCTGTATCAAGAGTAAGGCATTTATAGGCATTAACTCATGTGAGCTGAGATTTGCCTGAATGTTACATAAATAATGAACTCCTTTCCTTTGAGTACTAAAAAAAAGGAAGTAGCCATTATTGGTTCATAGTAAAATCCAAAAACAAAAGCCATATAATATCTTTCTGTTTAGACCAATCAAAATAATATAATGCAGTGAACAAGATTTTTGAGTTCTTCAGGACAGTTCATCAGGCTAGATATTAAAGGAGAGGGGGAGATATTTCAGGTCATAATCTTGAGGCCCCCTTGTCAACGTCCTATATGGAGTACTTTGCTGGCTTCAGCAGCTACAGGGTGTAGCTGACTGAAATCTGATTGATCCCTTGGCATGGTGGTGAACAAGAAGCAAAAAATCAGACACATGCAGCTGTAAATATGACAACCAGTAGTTGATCAAATGTCTCTCTGATGCTAACCAGAGCACACAAGTCTTTTAAAAGAACAAAGAAGAAAACCAAAAAGACCCATAGGAGTCCTCATACTAAAAACATTTGAGCTTAATTTTCCTCTGAAGAATTGTGGAAACAAAAGACGTATTTACAGCTGAGGCTTGGATAGCATTTGAACTTATAAGGAGGGATATTTACTGCTTAAGAACTTTTTTGTTGGACATCTTTCTGAACACATGTAATGTAGCCTTTTAAGCAATACGTTTCCATCTAGATTCAGATTTTCCAGGGTGTATGGCCGTGGTCTTGACATTGTAGTACCTGACGTTTCGCCAGCAGCTGTGACTGACATCCTTAGAGGTATAACACAGAAAGATGGAGTCTCTGTGTCTTTCCGTGTTATACCTCTGAGGATGCAAGTCTCAGCTGCTGGTGAAATGTCAGGTACTACAATGGCAAGACCATGGCCATACAGCCCAGAAAATCTACAACTAATGAACTACGGCCATGAAAGTCTTCGACAGCATATTTCCATCCGCTTGCTATTATTTGCATTTTTTCATAGGTACTGAGTAATGAAAAAGACAAATCTCATACATCAGCAAATCAAACTGAATGTAGAACTCTGTATGGTTTTGTGTTCTCTACAGCTTTGAAGTTACACTTAATTAAAAAGACTGTTTTTATCTAAACAGAAAAGATAAAAGAGCAAAATTTCAGAGCAATTCTAACCTTCAAGGTGACTCTTGGAGAAAAGAGTTGGTGATGCTGCCAGTCATAATAGGCAGGGATCAGTTCTTGGGGAACCAGGTGGATCTTTCTAAGACTCCATTATGACTTTTTTTGTACCTACAGCAGATGATTCTTGATCGGGAGTGCAGGGTCATCAGATATATTTTTAAATTTTATTTTTATCAAATCCAGAAGCAGCTGTTCAGAATTTGCATTAATGCCTGAATGCGATTATTGGCTGGATGCGGGCTAACAGAGTGAAGCTTTATCTAGACAAGCTTTATCAGAGTTGTGGTGCTTGGCCAGTCTAAATCTTGGGATATTTTGTTTATGCAAGATAGGATTACATTTAGCACTTTAAGATGTGGTTATGATATGGGATTCTCCCAGACACCATTTTGAGCTAGATTCTGAGATAATAGGAATAGCCAGGGCTGTTTTTTTCTAGCTGCTGGGACAGCTGCTTCTGATTTCCCCCAACAGGTCTCAGTCAGCAATGCTTTGGTAACCTCCTGTACATGACTGCTGTAATGTGCTCTACATGAAGCTGTGTTTGGACGTGGTTCACAAGTGGCAGCTAATGAAGAAAGCTACGTGTTGTCTCTTGTCAAGGACAGCTACAGAGAGCATATTGCCAGTATATTTTGGCCAGCTGCAATGCTACTTATACACTTCAAGGGTTGATTACAAACCCTTGTGATTACGTTCTTTATACACTGGGGCTTGCATACCTTCTGGCACACCTCCTTTCATAATTTCTTCCCTGCTCCCTTAGATCTGCAGGGGGGACCTTGCTCAGTGTCCTACTTTTCATAGATGTGAGATCTGCAAAGGCACAGAGTTGTGTCATCTCTGTACTGGCACTCATATTCTGGATGGTGCTTCTAACAGAAGCATGTCTGCCAACTTCTCTCTCTTGGAGTTTTTGCAGCTGACTAAAACTGGCTCTTTGGGGAAACACAATACTATCTGAAGGTTTTTTGGTTTGATTTTATGCTAGGGATTTAAAGTTTTTTTTTTGGTAAGGTGAGTTTTAGATGTTATATGATTTTTTAAAAATATGTTCAATTGTATTGGTTTTTAATGCTCTGCCACTTTGGCAACAGAGAAGCAGTAGACAAATGTTAAATAACATTTGTGTGACCCCCCCCCCCCAATTTCTAGTGGTAGAAATATGGACATATATTTCCCTCCAACTATTCATGTAACACTTATCATTATGAACTTCTACCAGTGTTTTCTCTTAGTTTCTTACAAATTCATCCCTTTGGAATGGCTAATGTAACATGACCATACCAGACTGCAAATTTTAAACAGTAGTCCTCCTTTTATCATGGGAAATCACCTATTCTTTGGTCCTAATTTGAAAAAAACAGATGTTTAACATGATTTAATCAATGTACCCAACAAATCTTCTTTGTCTTGACACAAAAAAATTGCTTCTATTAAGTGGTTGGTCTCTTTGTTGATTATGAAAGAGCAAACATAGATAATTAACTGTCTTTATAAGGGTAGCCTTTGAAGGTCAGAGTAGAAATGCAACAGCACCATGTAGGACCTTCTCCTCTGTTATGTACAGTTGCATCCAATACTGTTAGTGCTGCGTTTATCAACAGAGCTTGCTTCTTTCTGTGCTTTAAATATGCTTGGCATAAATACTTTAAAATGCGGTAAACTAAGCACCTTTTTTCCCCTTTTCAGGTATGGAAAAATTGTTTCTACAAAAGCAATCTTAGACAAAAACACAAATCAGTGCAAAGGTAGGTGCCAGAAGTCCTCCCTTAAAATTTTTACATTGGATAGATTGACTGTTTTTCTTTTAACTGCAAAAGTTCAAGCTCTGGCTGTGCAATCAACGTAATGTACAGTATATTGAAAACATGTTTAATAATGCCAGTGCTTGGGGTAGTACTTCCAGTAACATTGCTCATTAATTTTTTTCATTAACAAACAAAATGAAAATCACAAATCAGAACAACTATCAAATTGCTTCGGCAGAAAAGTAAATTACCTTCTAACTACATAGTGTCATCTGATTTGAATGATATTATCAGTGATGCAAATTGATTTCCTATATAAAAATGAGAAACTCTTGGGAAAGCTTTCCCAATCAAAAGCCTCATTCTGTTTTTCTTGCTTTGACGTCTCCTGCTCCATTCTTACCAGAAGAAAACATTAACTGTGGCCTAACAAGCTGCTCATAAAATTGTGACATGGCCATATGAAAATGAATCCTTGTTACACTTGCAGTTTAATTTCATTCTGCGGCTATCATTTTCAAATACATTTTTGTCTTTATAATGAAATATTGAATTCATCAGTTGAACATATATAGTTTCCTACATTGTTTTTCTTTTTTAAAAAAATCATTACTTCTACAAGATAATGGATTTTGTACGTGATTTACTAAGTCTGTTGGTGTGATGTTTCACTAGAGTTCTTTACTTATTGTACAATTTGCTTCACTCACACCATAAAACATTTATTTTATGTGGCGATGTCCTTTGTAATTTTCTTCCTCCGTTCTTGAATAGGATTTTTTTGTGCACAGAGGTGTGTCAGACTCTTGGACAAAGTTACTCTCAACAACACTCTCTTTTCAGTGATTTGTTTATTGAGGTATAAAGATGTTCCAAGCTAAGGCTCTTGTTCAGTGAGAACTAAAGTTCTGGCACTAAACCCCTTAGTTATAGACAGTTCAAATGAGGCTCCCCTCCAATACCTGCCAATCACAACCATCCCACCTAGCTTTCGCATGTTCTACACCCCCACCTGTAAATTGTACCATTATGTTATCTATGACAGCGTAGCAAGCACAGACTCTGACCAAAGTCATCCCTGAGAAGGGAGGCTGCTTCAGAAGAGTTACATCACCACTACAATAGAGTAGTTCTCACACCCACATATGCACACCCCTCCCTCTGGAATTTCCCTCCCCTGCAGGCCTCAGTTCCTCAAAAGACATGGCAAATGAGAGTCCAACAAGGCCACAGCTTTGCTTTCCTTATAAAAATCAGGTGCACAGGGCATTAATTCAGATTGGGACTATAGTTGAAAGGAAGGGAAGTTTTATGCTGCATTTTCCAAACTAGAAATGGCCCCAGGGAGTTGCTGTTTGTCCCACTGGGAAAACATATAAGGACAGGGAGCTTTTCCTGTTGACAGCAGATGAGAGGACTCACAATAATGGGTTTAGATTAAGGGTGGGAAGGTACCGGCTGGATATTAGGAAAAACTTCTTTTACAGTAAGAGTTGTGCAACACTGGAATCAGCTGCCTAGGGAGGTGGTGAGGTCCCCCTCACTGGCAGCCTTTAAGCAGCGTCTGGACAAACACTTGTCAGGGACGTTCTAGAATGATCCTGCATTGAGCAGGGGGTTGGACTAGATGGCCTGTATGGCCCCTTCCAACTCTGGGGCTGAGTTCAGACTGGCAGTTTGGCCCGATATAGGCCTGCTTTGCAAGTGGATTAAGAGAGCCCATTCACACAGCCACAGCTGCCTGGCGTTGCCGTGCTGCATTCACCCCATCCTGAAGTGCTTTCATTCCGCTTTAAAAAGGTACCTGGTGAAACTGGTGTCAAGCCATCTGGGTGCACGTTCATCCCACTTCCTGGCAGTGTGGACGCAAGTAAGCTGCACATCAAGCGGAGCCAGTAATGTGAACCCACTGATCCGGCTGCTGCGCCCATGCGCAGGTCAGCAAAATGGACCAAAGTTGCATGCCACTGTGCCTCTGCCAGGGGCCACCCCACAGTGCGAACGCTCCGTTCCACCTCCTCCCTGGTGTGGTCCCGCATCAGTCTATACAGTGCTAATGGAAAGCCTTGCAACAACTTGGCCTGGGTCTTTTTGCCCCGCTTCCCTTGCACTTCATTTTGCCAGTCTGTCCTCAGCATATACCCAGGTTCCTGTTTTCAGGAACTGAGTCTGAAGAACGGAGTCAAATAGCGGTGAAGTTCTAGACCTTTTGGTGGGAAATTAAAAAAACAGTAAGTCTCCAGGTCCTGATGGCATACACCTAAGAGTTCTTAAGGAACTCAAATGTGAAATTTTGATATATTTGTCACTAAAATCACTCATTGTCCTGGAACTGGAGAGCAGGAAATGTTACACCAGTTTTTTTAAAAGGGTCCAGAGGGGAACCAGGGAGTTACAGGTCAGTTTATCTAATATCTGTTTCAGGAAAAATTAGTGGAAACTATAATCAAAGATAGGACTATTCAGCACATAGAAGAACAAAGCTTGCTGTGGAAAAAATCAGCATGGCTTCTGCAAAGGAAAGTCTTGCCTAACCAACTTTTTGGAGTTTCTTGAAGTGAGCAAATGTGTAAGTAACTGTGACCCAGTAGACATTATAGTCTTGTATTTTCAAAGGGTTTTTGATGAGGTAACTCACCAAAGTCTCCTGAGTAAGCTTAGGAGTCATTGGATAAGAGGACTGGTTCTTCATGGATTAAAAAATGTCCAAACGAAACATAGCAGAGGGCAGGAATAAATGGACAGTTCTTTCAAGGGAGGAAAGTAAGCAGTTGTGTTCCACAAGGATTGGGATTAGGGCTAGTGCTATTTAATTTGTTGATAAATTAGGGGTGAGTAGCATAGTGGCCAAGTTTGCGGATGACACAAAATTATTCAGGATGGTTAGAAACCAAGACTGACTGTGAAAAGCTCCAGGAAGATCTTCCCAAGCTGGGTTAGCATGCAAAAATTGTGGCAAATGAAGTTGAATGTACATAATTGCAAGTGGTGCACACTGCAACGAGGAATCCCAATTTTAAGGATATATTCATGGGTTATGGACTTGATGAGACTGAGAGGGAAAGAGACCTTGAGATTGTAGTGGATAATTTGATGAAAATATCACCCCAGTGCACTGAGCATTGAAAAAGATAAACTCCGTGCTGCGGATTATTACAAAACAGATTGAAAATAAAACATCCAATAATACAAATGTTCCTGTATAGATATATGGTGTGGCCTCATTTGGAATACTGTGTGATTTTTTGGTTACCATATCTCATAAAAGACATTACAGAGCTGGAAAAAGTACAGAAGAGGGCAACCAAAGGGTTTAGAGCAGGGGTGTCGAACTCATTTGTTATGAGGACTGGATCTGACATAAATGAGACCTCGTTGGGCCGAACCATGTGTGTTATAAAATGTAATGTCAGGTAGCGGAGATATAAACTTTATAAAGGATACAAGCACAAAGTTTTCTTTTTACGTAAAAACATGCTTAAAACATTAGCACTCTTGCAATATTTAGTTTATTTAACAGTCTCTGATAACTGACACCTCTTGCTCTGAATTATTGCATCAAAATGTCTGTGCTGTTGCAATCTTGAGTATGCTGTCCAGGTGTGTATCTGTAAGCTACAAACTTACTTTTGATTTATTGACATTCACCACAGAAATCTCATGCTCAGAGTTCTGAGTCTAGGACCCATGGGAAAACATGAAATGGCTGAGCGATTGAGAGAGTCTGACAAAGCAAGCCATGCAGCAGCAGCAGCAGCAGCAACAGAACTGGAAGCAGGAGATGGCCAGTTCCAGTGTGGGCCTGATAGAAGCCTTCCGGGGGCCTGATCCAGCTCCTGGGCCATATGTTTGACACCCCTGGTTTAGAGCACCTTTCCTATGAGTAAAGACTGAAGTGACTTGGATTTTTCAGTTTAGAAAAAAGACAGCTAAGGGAGTGAGAATGTGATAGAAGTTTATAAAATCATGCATGTGGCAGATGGAGTGGACAGAGAGAACTTGTTCTCCCTTTCCCAAAATATTAAAATTTGGGGCATCCAATGAAGTAGATTCAGGACAGACAAAAGAAAATACTTATTTACTCAACAAATTATTCAAATGTGGAATTCTCTGCCAGAGAGTGTAGTGATGGTCATGGGCATAAACAGCTTTAAAAGAATATTAGACAGATTCATGGAGGATACATCAATCAGTGGATACTAGCCATGGTGACTAAAGAGAATCTCCACATTCAGAGGCAGTGAAACTCTGAAGTTCCAGGAGGCAACATCAAAGGAAGGCCTTGGCCTCTATACCCTGTTGTTGGCCCTCCAGAGGAACTGGTTGGCCACTGTGTGAGACAGGATACTGGACTACAGGAATCCAGCAGGGTTCTTCTTATGTTCTTATTTTGATTGCAGATGCTCCAAGTGATAGGTGAAGGAGAGCAAGGACTGGAGGAACCAGTGGCAACCAACAACAGTGGAGGGAGAAGAAATTAGGGGCCAGCGAGGCAGGAAGAAGCAAGGAGAGGGTCAAAGCAGGGGAAGTGTCTGGAAAACCAGGAGCTGACAAGGGAGAGTGGAAGCAGAGGCAATGTGAGGAAGGGGCCAGTTGTGGGGTGGTATTTCTCTTCTCCCACAAGTCATCATGGATCCTCTGCTTGTCATGTCAGAAGTAGATAGGAGTTGAAATGTATCAAAGAGTAATACAGTGGTGGTGTGCTGAACTCTCCCCAGACCCAACACCTAGCCCTTGTGAGGCAGTTAACCTGGTGAATTTTTAGAGTCTGTTTTGGAGTAAAAGGGCTTTGTAAGACAGGCTGAAAACAAGAGTACTGGCATGAGGAATGTGTAGCCCAATCCTAACATTTTAAACAAATTTTTAGCAGTGAAATCCTATGAATGTTTACTGAGCATATACATTGAGTGTGAGCTTATCTAGGCTGGGTGATGGAAGGCTGAAACTTAAAACTCCACAGAGGCCACACACAAGAGGGAAAGGGAGTGAAGCATTCACATTAATCATTCTTTTCCAAAGCTGATACCTGAATGTGGAGCTTAGGGGTGGCCAATGTCATGTGGAACCCCTGAGGACAGCAGTGATTACGTTAGGACAATAAAAGTTGTTTACTTGCACATCCCCCAAAGTGACTCACCCAGTCTTCAACTGCCTAGAGGCTGCCTCATTGTTAGGTGACCAAACCATGGTATAGTGGCTTAAGTTACAAGGAAAAAGTTTTTTGTTTAACTAATCTTTTAGTTTTTTATAGCCTCATCCTTATTTATTTATTACCAGAGTAACATTCACATCTGTTTTAGAAGAAGAAGAGAAGAAGAGATTGGATTTATAACCCGCCCTTCACTTGTAGTCTCAGAGTGGCTTATAAACTCCTTTTCCTTCCCCTCCCCACAACAGACACCCTGTGAGGTAGGTGGGGCTGAGAGAGCTCTGAGACAACTGTCCTTGAGAGAACAGCTGGTACAGAGCTACGGCTTGCCCAAGGTCATCCAGCAGGTACAAGTGGAGGAGTGGAGAATCAAACCCGGTTCTCCCAGATTAGAGTCTGCACACTTAACCACTACACCAAACTGTCTTATCTCTCCTTTTGATCTCATTATAATATCTATACTCTCTTTTTCCCTCTGGAAATCTTTCCAAATTACTTTAGTTATCATGATGCTATCCTCTAGTGAGAATTCGAGAGTGCTGTTATCATGGCTATGCATATAAAGGCTTCTGAATACATTTTCATCAATTATTTCTTCAGTGTAGCAGTATATGATAATGTGTTCAATGGAGAGCAAATGGGGTGAGCATGCTTCTTAGCACCCCTTTGTGTGGTTATTTGAAGGTTATTTTTTCCTTCATGGTGCCCGTAGTTCACATAGTACTGACCCAGATGATTCAAGGGAGATCTCCCTCTATTTCCTTCCATTATTTAAGGCTGATGACTACAGTCTCAATATATTTGATTTCAATGTCTAGATTAATATCTGTTTCTACAGTGTCAACAAATTCAACATTATGGCACTTCTGCCCCCCCCCCATCCCTTGCTTACTTGTATGGGGGTAATGGTTTTTACCTCCATTTCCTCTGGTTGGGAAACTAAATGACAGTGGGGACTTTATTTCTTTTCTGTATCTCCACCATTTTCCTTCTATAAGGAAAGAAGAAAAGGGAAAGGAAAAGGGGGTTAAACAACATGATTGTGTTTGTCAAGGACAAACATATATTACAAAATGTATAAGACAAAATATGTATAAGACAAAATATTTTCCCTTATATCCCCTTCATTATAATTTTTAAGGTATTGTTTTTAAGGTATTATATTAAACATTTTAGGTTTCAACCCTCATAACTAATCTATTTTGCAACTACGTTATTAGTTTCATTATTACAACATATCCAGTATTACATATTTTCAC
The DNA here is from genome assembly GCA_029233225.1 of Lepidodactylus listeri. Taxonomy (NCBI): domain Eukaryota; kingdom Metazoa; phylum Chordata; class Lepidosauria; order Squamata; family Gekkonidae; genus Lepidodactylus; species Lepidodactylus listeri. The sequence continues at coordinate 57,534,929 of JARCFY010000012.1, forward strand.
CACTTTTACATATTCGTTAGAACCTTTAACAGATAAGTAATATATTAGGATGCAAAGGAAAGTCTAGTATATATCTCATAACAAGAAAATAGAAGATATCACTACTCAGAATCCACTTCAGAAAGATGTCCTCCCCAAAGTGCACTTTCTTATACCAATTTGTATTCGAGAATATTTTAATTCTGCCTCTATTTCGTTACTATACATTTGTATATAATAATTTAGACATCATTCTTGATCATCTCCTGCTAGCATAGTGTACATAATACACACTCCATTTCTCCTCAAATTTTGTAATTGACCTGTGGCAGTGGGGACTTTATTTCCTAGCCAGAAGTGGACAGAGCAGTAGTTGTGACCAAGAAGGTGAGCAGTCAGGGTGGGACAACTCAATGCTAACATTTGTTGTTATACCAGAAGTCAATGTTAATGTAGTGTCTGGGCTCACTCAACAATGAGTTTTCTCTAAATATTTTGGGTTGGATCTTAATGCCTTGATATGCTCTTTTCTTATTCTGTTGAAGAAGCAGTTCTCTGCTGCACAGTGTGCTTTCTCCAGTGCTAGGCATGAATACAGGTAAAAACCCAATGTTTAGAGATAGGCACAAACCAGCTCACAAATTAAAGATCATCATGATTTTTGGCTGGTTTGTGGTTTGCGAAGCAATGTTTGTGGAAGGGCAGCCAGCATGAATGTTCCACGAACATTCATGCCATTCATGGCGGTTTATGAATGGATACATTTCCAGACAGCCTCTGCTCAATTAAACTGTTTACAAAACTTCAAAGCAACAGGGGACAGACTTCTCCAGCCTTGGAAACACCAATAGGAGCCCTCCAAAGTTTAACAGGCACTGCTGGCTGCCAGTAACAGAGTTCCCATTCTGCTATATGAGATAAGATTGCTATAAATACCCTCAGCTATGGTCTACACCCTCTCCTCTGTTGGCTGTTAGACAGAGAAGCAGGAGACTTGTTGAAAGCAGAGCACATTCTTTCATTTCTGACCGTGAATTCCCCTGCTAGGGTTTGGGTGTAGATGGACTCAGGGCTCTGAGCCACCCTGTCTCTGCTCATGCCGAGCAGAGGAGTTTAGCTACTGGGTGTCTTGGCTGAGGACCCATACCTTCCTGATTGTGGACTCTTCTCCCCTGCTGGGGTTTGGGTGTTAGTGGACTCTGGGCTCTGAGCCACCCTGTCTTTCTGCTCATGCCTTTGCTACTGGGTGTCTCAGCTGAGGGCCCACATTTATACCCTTCTGATTGTGAACACCTCTGTGCCATGAAGGTGAAAGTGGGTGCAAAGGGTGCTCATTGTAGGGGGAAGAAGTCCTCCACTCCTGATCTGTTCCTAGGGCTTTCCACAGAGGCAACAGAGTTGTTAACACTGCCCAGACACCAGCAGCACTCTTTGGATTCAGATGAGAGGGGAAGCATCTGAACTTACAACTTCCTGTTGCTGCTCCCACCTTAAGTACACCCATCTGCAGCCACTCCCAGTCCAGTGCCAGAAAGCAGCTTTCCCTTCCAGCTTCTCCAGTCCTGAGACCCTGTTTCCAGCCCACAGTTTGGAAACATTTCCTCACCCTCCACAATGATCCCTCTTTGACAGAGTGCCAGGTGGGTCACACCCATGTCCAGAGGGGTGCAAACCACCACCACTTGTCCTCTGCGGACACCTTCAAAGAGTGCACCCCAGTATGTTGCCGCTAGAGAAAAGAATGGTGACCAGCAGGAGGAAGAGGCCCACTCCCTCTCAGCAGGGAGAAACAGAGGGGGAGCAGGAGACCCCTCCAAGAAAGGCTCCCCACAGTCAGGGTGCCAGTGGTGGGACATCAAGGCAGGCCACCCTCCAAGAGATCATTCCACCGTAGATGCCAACAGTGCCATCCAGAAGGGCAATGTGGAGGACCCAGGAAGCAGTCATTTGTCTTGTCAGTGCGATAATTGCTGTGGATGGCCAACCCTTCTCTGTTGTGGAGGATGTAGCATTTTGCTGGCTGCTGCAACACCTGGCTCCCTGGTTTTATGTTCCCTCATGGAGGACCATGAGCAGACAAGTCTTGCCCACCATGCACCACTCCACAGTGGTGATGGACTGAGCTCTCCAGAGTGCAAGGTAGAACCGTGCACTGCATGGCACACCTCTGGAACAGCCAGCAGCACAGCTACCTCTCCTTCACTGCCCACTGATGGCAACCAGAGGAACTCTCTGTCCAGATTGTCAGGGCATGGCCCAGGCTTCAGGAGGGAACAGTCCTGCCACTGGGCTACAAAGTGGTTCTGCTCCATGTGCAGGGATTGGATGCAGATGACACGGTGCAAAACATGGTTGCCATGATACAGAGTAGCCTGAGGAAATGGGTGAGCAGTGGCAACATCATCCATTGCTACATGGTCATTGACACTGTCCCCAAAATGCTGGGAGTGGTAAAGGCCATGCGCCTCAAGGGATCTTCTGCCTGGCACACACATTTCACCTGGTGGTGAAGGATGCTATGGGGCTGGTGAGCACTGTCACAGTCATTTGGGATGCTGCCAACCTCAAGATGCAGATCTTGCTAGAGACCTGCCAGTGCCTGGCCTCTCACTTTTTGCATGGCATCAAGTCTGCCATCTGCTGCATGAGAGGCAGGGGGAGCGGGATGAGCCTGAACACCAGCTCCTTCTGGACGTACCCACCTGCTGGAAGTCCACCTACACCATGACTGTATGTTTGGTGGAGCAGAAGTGCATGTTGCAGGATGTCAACTCCTCCATGACCATCCTGCACAGGTAAGAGAAGCTCAGAGTCAGCTCTAATAATTGGCCGATCCTCTCCCAAATCCTATGTATCCTCAAGCCCTTCCAGGGCACCACTGACTTGTTGTGCGTCCATATGGCCAGCCCACCAAGTTCTCATGGGGTTACTTGGGGAGCCCCTGTTGGAACTGTTGTCATGTCTGCATTTCTGTCATTCCAAATCTGCCCTTGGAGAATTGGGAGTGGGCCAGCCAGCTCAACGTGTTTCCATGCCTCTACAGAGTAGAAGAATACTGGTTGCTGGATGTGCTTTGGACCTGTATGTTTCAGCCCTTAGGGTAGGTTGTGAGAGGTGAGGCACACTTCCCTTCCTTGTCTTGCGTGGCTGCAGTGCCCATCAAGCTGCCATGGGGTTACTTCTTGGAGCCCCTGTCAGAATTCTGGGGATGTCTGCTTTTCTGTCCTTCAGAACCTGCCTTTGGAGACTGGGGGCAAGGGGGCTGTGAGTGTAGGAGGGATGCTTGCCTTCCTTTGAGTGTCTGACTGGGGTGGGGTGGGGTCTGCCCAGGTGAAGTTTACCTGTGAGTTTGGTGTCACTGGATTGTTCCTGAGCCATTCCATAGACTCCTGTAACTGTAGCTTTTCCAAAGAAAGCACTGGGAACAGCTTTTTGGCGTGGGAGTCTGTAACTGGGACCTCACAAATGTAATCCACCCCCAACTTGGAGAGATTGTAGAGGAGCAGATGGCATGGTGAGTTTCCCTGTGCATTTGATGTGTGTAGCTTGCAGAGGGTCCATTCTATATACTTTTGAACCTGTGTGTGACATTTTTCCTGGGGGCATCTTCTTTGGGGGGCTGTAACTTGGGGGCCTGTAACTTGGACTCCATAAATCCAATCTACACATAACTTGGAGGACACACAGAATAGAGTCGGAGGTTTCCTGAAAGTTTGATTCTTCTGGTTTGCACAGGGTCCGTTCTATACATTCCTGAACCTCCTGAATCTGTCTATCATTTCCCCTGAAAGCACTTTCCTGGGAACACTTTCTTGGGGGGCTGTAACTTGGACCCCATAAATACAATCTTTGCCAAACTTTGAGGGAAGGTATAGGAGTGTCAGAGATTCCCTGTGAGTTTGGTGTCTCTAACACACTGGGGGATTTTCTACTGCATCACAAAACGAACCAGTTCATTTAGGCCCTAAAAGTATGTGACAGTCTGTGGTTTGCAAACTGGGCATGCCACAAACCATGAACTGAACTGCATTTTCACAGTTTGCGCTCATCCCTACCAATCTCTTTCAAAGAGCCTAAATGTACCAAGGAACATGTTTCTTAGGGGAGGACTGCCTCAAAAACCAACAATGAGAAGTGCATACAGCTTGAAGGCATGCTGAATAGCAAGCCTTTCTTAGAAGAGGGTACTGGAGTAGAAATATTGAGGAGACGATTATGACATAGATTTGAAATGCCACATAGACCTTAAATTGTCAATGTATTTGTTGAATAAGGTCTGCAGTAGCATGAGTGACCTTGGCATTGAGATTAAATCTGTCAGACTCACCAATTAATTTAATCATTTAGCTTCCTGTAAATTAGTTCCACAGGTTGCAGGGAAAGTGGTAGAGAATTGACAGGTGCAGTCTATGATATACATCTAACCTGGTTTTAGTCCTGCTGAATTTTCATGGCTTAAAAAAAGAGAGACCTGTGAATTGTTGCTTGTATTTAGAGTGCTAAAAGGATCTTTAAAGAAAATTTTTCATGAACCTATCAAAGTTAAAAAAATATTGAGGAGAGGTTAGTTGAGATAAATAATTGGTTGGTTATTTTTGTAGCACAAGTGTAAACTTATTCCTTGGGAATTACGATGACAACAAATTCAGTTCTATAATTACCCGAATCTTTATTTTTTTTTAAAGAGAGAGAATTGAGCCATCAGACCTGAGGAAACATTTTCACCTGCTGTGAGAGTGTTCTCTAGGGACTATGTTTGATTAAACCTCTCATTTGAGATGGTTCTTTCTTGGGTGGCATGCATACTAATTGACACATAACAGCAAGGATTCTCCAGTAGAACTGTATAAAACAAAATAAGTCATCAGAATAGACCCACATTTTTGAATATAGCAAGGAATCAACTGTATTTGGGGTAGAATAGAAAACAGATACATGATTTATTCAGATGTTCAAAGCTTAATGTGATGTAATGCCTGAGTAAGACAGGAGATATTATGTAAAAGGTTTGTCCCCTTGGTATGAATTTTTGTCTTTTCCTTCTTGTTAATTAGAATGCCCGGAAGAAGAACAAAACATCCATAGACATAGTGCTCATCTAAATGCACAAAATCTGCTAGTTGCAGGGATTGTGTTCGTGTGTGTGTGTGTGTGTGTGTCTGTCCTATACCTAAGTGTTTAAAGCAGAGTGAGTGAGTAGTGAGGTTTTCACCATACAGCTTTCATACCTCTTAGCAATGGAATATGGGACTGTTCATCTGCCAAATAGTCAAGCCCATTTTGTAGAGCATGAATTACTGTCATCTGCATCTGGCTTTGCAGATTCTTTAACTGAATGCCGATTTATTTCCTGGTTTAATCAGGAAGTCCTATTGCCCTGTGCATCTCATTAGGAACTGCAAATGATATAACACAGGGAATGCTGAGGAGTCTGAAATGCCCTCAGTGAGAATAATTCCTTTTTTTTAAAGTAAAGTGAATTAATAATTGGGATGAATTTAAGGAGATCAGTCCTGTAAGCCGAGATAGTCATTTTTTAAATATAAAAAGTGTACTTGCTTTGATTTCATGCTTTAAGGGCGTTTCATAGGAAACATATCATTACCTTGAGCTTTCTGATAAGGTGGGGTAAAAATGTTTTAAATAAATCCAAAAATCCTGCTAAAACTTTAGGGAGAAAATTGGTAGTTATCTTATAAGTTGCCCAGCATGAAAGTGACTTTTCTATAGAGATTGGCACAGTAGTAGCTGTGTTTATTTTCAGTGCTGATCCTTGCAAGAAGTTGCATTTACCCGATGGGGATATGTCCCTTTTCCCACTGAACAGGGTGGTGCTGTGACTTAGTGGCATGTTTTGAATGTAGAAGATCCCAGGTTCAATCCCTGGCATATCCAGTTAAAGGACTGGGTAGCATATGATTTAAAAGACTTCTTCCTGACACCATGGAGAATATCTGCCAATAAGTGACCAGTGGAAAGCTGAGGGAAGAGGACTTTCCCCTTCCACTATACCGCATTAAGATCCCTGAAATTCTGTTTCTGGGGGGCAAAGACCTTCAAAAGAGGATGGGGACAAAGGGTGGGGGGTCTGCAGTAAAAAGAAAATATTTGTGAAAATTGCAGTCTCCTCTATTGATGATAGAGCATGGCCATCATTGGAAAACAGTGGTAGGACACAAGTGAATGTAGAGTTAAAACAATTACTAAAAAGAAAAAAAAAAGCCTATCCATTAAAGCTTTTCAGAACAGCAAATGCTATGGTTTACTCTTCTGTTCTGGGTGTGCAAGCAGATGAACCTTGCAGTGATTCCACAAGCCTAATCACAGTTGGCCAGTGAATTCTCTCCTTCTGCTAATTCGCTTCCAGGTTCCCACCTTGACTGTAGCTCAGACAACCGATTCCCCCATTACAGGAAGCTTTGAGGCCTGTCAGGGCTACTGTTGTGGTGTTTTTAAATTTCAACTATCTAGATTTCATATGAGCTCTCCCTATATGGTCGGGTTACACTTTCTTATGAATTGCCTTTATAGTCATTCTTTGAATTTCCCAGTTATCCAGTGAAACTGAAGAGCCAGAGAGCTCAAGTAAGAATGTAGACTGATGAATTTTCAGTAGAAAATGTGAAACAGGATGCTGGACTAGATAGATCATTGGTCTGATCCAGCAGGGCTCTTCTTATGTTCTTGCATAAGCCTCCCTTGATGGTGAATGTGTTGTAAGGACCTACAAGATTGGTCTTGATGGTCTTTAAACCTCACAAATGTGCCATAGGCTAAATATGCTGGAAAGTTTCCCCAGGGTCACTGATGTAATATCACTGGTAATGTGCCTTATTCACAGATGGATGCATACATTACAGTATGCACTGAAAGTTTTGAACCAATTTCTCTTTTAATACATATGCTCATTAGAATGAAATTGTTGAGAAACTCAGTATTTTGTAGCCCTTGGTACACTGAGGACAGGTATACCAGCTAACACCAAATTCGAACATGAATGGATTAAATATCCTTTCACAGCCACTGAAACAGCAAGGAAGCAGCCAACGTAGTCCTAATTGAAATGGAAACCTGTATTTCTCATAGATGTAGACAGTAAATATTGCTCCTTGGCTCTATTATTAATACATCACTTGCCTTGAGAAACTATTGGAGTTATAAAACCTTAGACAATCAGGCACTAAACTTTGGCTTTGTTTATGTGATCCCATGTCTAGCGAGCAGATAATGGTCACCAAATAACTACTAAACTGTCATAGGCACGGGTATTTTACCTCGCTTTCACCGTGCATGTTCATTGGGTTTTCTTTGTCATTCTGCATTGATTTTCCTCCCTTCAGTGCTCAGTTCACTTTCTGGTTGCTGTTTCCCCAGGTTTTCTCAGAGTGCTTTTGTGCTGATTTTCCCTTCTTTGATTTCCAAGGCAAAGGTAATTCAAAAACATGCATAATCCCTTGGATTCCCCCCTGCCCTTTTGCCGCCTCTCAGAGGTCACTCCCCTGCCCCCATCAAGGTCATTCTGCCCAGTCTGCACCTTCTGCCACCTCCCCCCCTTCATCAGTGTACAAGCTCTATTTTTCCCTCATTGTTTTAAAATTTTTAATTTTTTTACAAGTGGCATGAGTCTAATGATATGAAACTATTGCTAGTCTTGGATCTCTGAAGAAGAAAAATAAAACAAGGGGGGAAGTTTAAAAGGAGTTGTGAGAAGTTTAGTTCCCTGCTGGTATTGACTTGAAAGAGAGATTGGAGAGGAGACAAATGGCAGTATCCCCAATGCCAAAAAAAGGGGGGGATTTCAGTGCTGCATGCAAACAAAATAAAGGGGGAGATTGTCAGTGTGGGATGAAATTGACATGAGATGTAAAGTGAAAGACAGTGAGAGACTGGAAAGGGAAGTCTACAGCTTGGAAAACATTTTTTTCCCATTTAATGCTTTAATGAACAAAGTTTTGGGGTAACCATTCTGGCAATCTCCAGAAGCCTAACATTAAAATGATAGCTAAGCCACATGGAACTTCTGCAAATCGCCGAACTTAAGAATTGCTTGGAATTGATCCATTTGGAGTACAAAGTGCAATCAGCACAGGTCAGGCTTTTAAAAACTGCCAAGATCATGGCCAGTGTGCAGGAATAAACTAGAGAATCACAAAGAGAAAACCATGCAAATTTGCAAGGAAGGGCAGCAAAGCAGCATTACTATGCAGCTGTGTTAGAGTATTGACAAAAATACCCCCCCCCCCTTTTCAGTTTAGTGGCACAAGACTAAAAAAGTTCTCCAGAGCTTCTGCTAGAGGATTCCTCCCCCATACAAATTTCAACCCTGTGCAAAGCACGGTGGAGTTGCAGCCGACTTTGCACAGGGGCACACACACACACACACACACACACACACATGCATGTTGCCAGTTATCACAGCTTGCAATGCCAATGTCATTGGGTTCTACCATGCATTCTGTACACTCAACATGTTTCCCCACATGAGATCATGTGATGCTTTCCCAATTCCCTAGTGCTTGGCAATGTGGAAAACAGGGTTTCTCAGCTGCTTCTCAGTTTCAGTGTCTTGTAAGTTTCAACACTGGGTTTTCTCCTTTTGCTTGCGTTTCTTTATGTTCCCTTTCATTCAACAAACTAATGCTAAAATGCATGAGGATTTAAATTGAAGGTGCTTGTTGGATGCTTCTGTGCGACTGTGATAGGGCAATTGCCTAAATTTTAAAAAACCGCAAAACTTTGGACACCACCACCCACATGTCACAAGTGGCGTTCCACCATGATTTAGGAAAGTGAGGTTTTTAAAATTGTAGCTGCAAAATAAATACACTAGAGAAAAAATAATAGTGTGCAAGGCGGTCAGAGAATTGGAAGTAAAGATTAAAGGCTCACAGCTCTGAAAATCTGTAGTAAGTTGTGCATGTGTACTGGCCCTGCATGTATTGGAAGCATATTGTGGGATGGGGTATAATCTTCCTATACAAGGGAATGTGGCTTCCTGAGGATATTCTTAATGCATGATAAGCAGCCTCAGTGGAAACTACATAATTGCACCCACCGACAGGAATGAAGCATCTGGATTGGGAATCAAACCCTCTTTGCTCAGGTAGATCAGTTGCTAGTTCAACAGGAAAGTCTGAGGGAACGTTTTTTGGTCTGCAGCAAAAGTAACAACACTGGCAGGCTGGCAGTGTTCATCCCTTTTCCCCCTGGATCCAGACATGCAGAGAAGTTCACCAGACAATATGGAACTCAGGGTCTAGAATCCTTTCACCCCTCTAGAGAGCCTCTGTCTCTCAGGTTCATAGAGAGAAAGATTCCATGTGCTTCTGTTGTAAATCTGTCAGAAAGATTCAGTCTTTGGCTCCTGTTATTTATCAGTCTGTTTATGAGGCTCACCTGGCACTGAACCTATGGTCAGTTTGGGACCAAGCCAAAACTTTCATTTTTATCTAGGCTTTTAATCGAAATTTTATCCCATCTTTTTAAAGCTGGTTGATATCTGGGCTATATCCCTCTGGAGAGTATCTTATGGTGCTTTAGGCTGTTTCCCTGGGGATTTTGTTTTTAAATGCTTTTTTATTATTTTATACTTTATATTTAATTGTTTGCTTTGGAGTTGCCAACTCCAGGTTGAGAAATTCAAGGTGTTAGTCACCTTAAGTAGGTCTCTGGAAAGTTGGCCTATAAATAATGCTGAAACACTCAGAGATAACCTTAGAATTCTTCTTTTACATAGATTTTGGATAATGGGTCTTATCCCATTTTTAAATCAGTACCCCACCTGGCAAGATGGGTAAATGTTAATCCTCTTATAGGACAACAGCTGAAGGGCTTTCTTTCTTTCTTTTTGAATTACTTGATGGTGAGGCGTTTCCCTGAGTATAACATGATGGAAGATATCCATGTGAAATAATAAAATGGCAAAGTCCTGCAGAAATCAATTTAGCAAATAAATTTTATTTATTGGGCATAACAAAAATTGAAATAAACGTGCTGCGTTATTTATGTTTCTCTGAACTGACGTTTTTGTGAGTGGGGAAAATTGAACTGAATGGGTTCATACCTATTTAATGACTGTAGGCCCAACACATTGGGCAGGTGATCAGAGCAGCCTTTGGAGAGAGAAGCAGGTCTCATGGAAAGTAAATAATTTACAAAACGCTTTGAATTTTGAAGCTAGATGATTTTGGTGAAGACAAATCATACTCTTTTGCTGTCCAAGAGCCTGATGGATATAGTGGCAATCCTGTTCAAGTTATTTTTTTTTGCCGAGTACATTTTCATTTTTAACATCATCACCAAGAACATAAAAACCTATAGAAGAGCTTGAAAGGTTATTTATATACAAGGTATTTTAACTTGGATGATATAAAAGTGCGTCTATTCATGGTGTGTGTAGAAGTTGAACTTGGGTAGGCTGTTTCTGTTCAGCATTGCCAGTTTGTTGGCCTAGCATCCGTGCTTCATCCAGCCAAGCAAATGCTTAAAAAGTCTTCGAACTTAGGAGGAGGATGCTTTAACCAGCTGACAGGCAGCTGCATTACTGGATACTGTGTAGTAGGAGAATCTGGTATAGTACTGTTCATGCCAAAATGGCTAGAATTGTTCATCCGTCACTGATGCTGGATGCCTTTTGTTTCAACAATCAGTGCAATAATTTCCAATACATTAATTGCTTTCCTGCCACAGCTTAAACCATTCTAACACTTTAAATGTAATTTTGAGAAAACAGTATTGACTTGCTTCCTAGGCCAATAGGTATTTAAAGCACTTTTCATGATTTAACAGAGGTCTTTGCAGCCTGCTATATTAGATTTAGTGGGAAATAGTCTGGCTTGGTAGGTGACCTTACCCTTGCCTAGACACCTTTTCTGATATTATATCCTTAAAGCTCTAAAATGTACTACTAGGGGTAAAGTAAAGCTGAATATCTTAGTGTGTATGCTCTTCAAATTTAAAAGGTCATGAAACTGTTCTAGATTTTTTTTTTTGTTGCTTGGGGGGATTAATCAGTTTTCCCCAAAAGTGTAAGTTTTTGAGCACTTTGATCAAACTGTGGCTGAGGACAGACTGGCAATCTGGAGTGGGATGAATCCAGAGGCAAAAGCTGCGGGGGGAAAATCCCCCGAGGCTGGCTGTTCACATTGGCCAGGGTATTGCGCAAGGATGCTGTTACGGAGCGTTCAGACTGCTGCGGAGGGGCCCCAGGTGGGCCAGCCTCTGCAGCTCATGATAGGGCTGCTTCGGCAATTTGTGCATGTGTGCATGCGCTCATGTGCACATGAGCGCTCATGCGCAAACTGGCAAAATGCCGCATTCACACTGCTGCCTCCGCTTGCCTCCCACCTTCTTCCGGTTCACACTGCCTGGAAGCAGGAGGCAAGCGCAAGACGGCTTCCGGACACCGGTTTCTCTTGGTGTCCTTCTAAAGCGCAAGAAAACCGGCTTCAAAGCGGGTAAGTGCGGAAGGGAGCTGAGGGACAGCTGCGCATGTCTGAACAGGCTCCCTTCCCCCACTTCCCATGTGGACCTATCCCAGGGTAGATTGCCAGTCTGTCCTCAGCCTGTGTGTACGTTATATTTATCATCTATCCTGGATATGCAAACTAGCTTTGGCTCCCCTGGGTTTTCACATATGTCTGTGGATGGGCTTTGGTTGCTGATTAAGTTTCCCATTAACTTCAGGGGGACTTGGAGGCTAGTCTTACCTTGGGATGACTGTTGTACAGGTGGGTATTGTGTCCTTTACAGCCAGTCAGAAGCTGGAGCTAGACTCCTCTTTAGATGACATAGAGAAACTAGTGAGGCTAATATATGAGCAGTGATACCAGGCAGATTGTTTTCCTTTTGTGCTCATACTCTGACACCTGTCATGCCTGCCTGAAGGTGTTCTATGTGTGCCAGTAGGGTTCTTACAACAAGCAGGGTAGTTGGCAAATGGGATATGACTGAGAATCCCCTTGCTGGGTTAATTAACTCAGAGACATCACATTGTGTACATTTATACATGCCTCCAAGCACACCCTTACAATTAGAAAGGATTACATGAGCATTTCTCTATTACTGACAATTGACAGGGGTTGTTTTGTGTATGTGTGTGTGTGTTTGGCATGCCATGCTGAAGATTCAGTGACTGCCTTTTATTGCTTCACATCTGATGCAAGTGCAACTCATGCCAACTTACATCCTTGATTTCATTTAAATTCTGTTCTATCTTAAGTCTTGTAAAGTTTTCTCACTGGGTTTAAGGTCAAGTCTTTGGGAGAGGCAGCTCCATCCTAATTAGTTCCCCTGGCTCTGCTCCTTTTTCCCTGAAACATAATTTTTTGGAGCCTGTTTCCTGTAGTATGTTCTTCTTCTCTTGGGTTTAGGAGCCCTTTTTATGCATATAAAAACCTTAAATGGGCAAATAATGCATCAGTGCATTAGAGTGTTCCTATTTCAATGGTCACTTGACTACATATCAGCTATGGAGGGAACTGCAATCACAATATTACTCTTATATCAGGTTCTTTCATTAACGTCGCTAGCAATTTAGCTGAGTGCTGTCACTCAGTCTTAAGCTGTTTGCTGACAGAAAGCTACAAATGAAGCAGCTGTCACTGTAAGTGCTCAAACCCGAGTTTTTATTACTAGTGATACCTCTTCCCTGGGATTTTAAAGCAAGTTGAGATGCTCATACAAAAATGAATATACTCAAAATATAGGTAACAAGTATGGTAGTTTGTGGTTTTCTGAAACTGTGTGCTTGAACCTCAGTGGCAGTGTTCCTCAACATGGCACCCATTGAGCTGTACAGAATGTGGGCCGGGCCGTTGTAAGGCAGGGCTTGTTATTGGCTGCTCTCATTCAAATAAAAAGGGTTTTCCACAGCTGTAAAAACAGCTACAAACACTGGAGGATCAGGAGTACTGGTAAGCATGTGGTTTCTGATTGCATTCTCCCTTCAGGCTTTCCTTCTCTTCATTTCCCCTTCTCTTTCTCTCTTCCTCCCCCTTCAGGCTTCCCTTTATTTCCATTCATTACCCTTTTGTGATTCTTTTGCAAAGTAAGGAGAGAAGTATTGTGTTTGGCAACACCTCTTTTAACAGCCAAACTTAAAATGGGCTTGCAGCAGACATTATTGGGTTGCTCTCATCACCCTGCCCACAGAGGTGCCCACAGACTCAAAAGGGTCTGTAATAAGGGAAACATATGGTTGCCCACCCTTCCTTGATCCCCATACACTCTGACAGAGTCTCAAGGTGGAAGGCAGGATACTGGCTAGAAATGCAAAATGCAATTCAATCTACCACTCCCCAGCTGGGGGGTGGGGGAAGAGAATGAACCATCTCTAGGAGGAGGAGCCGAACTCTGGAGGGAGGTCTTTGCAATAAAGTTTGAAACCCCTTGTAAATATCTGCAGTACTACTTAAGTTGCTCCAAATGGATCATCCAGAATTCTCATCAATGAACTGCTGCCTGCACTCTTTGCTATGCCAACAGGCAGAGAAGCAATAATATTTTTGCTTCCTACTGTTTCCTGACTTTCGCTTATGACTGTGAAGCTATTTTTGTCTAACAAATAAGGAAAATGTTTCTTTTCTCAGTAGGTAATTAACTAAAAATGAAGCATTAATAGAAATCCCAGCCATGTTGGCATAATCTCAGTTTGTGTTTCAAGATGACGTCGCCAGTTTACATTGCTCTGTATAATTGCCAGTAGGTAAATGAGTGAAATGAGGTGGCACACTTATGGCTTTGGGCCCAGTTGTTGTTGGTGGTGGGGAACCGGCATCTAAATGTTTTCTTGTCCAGGTGCCTTAGCTTACTGGATAGGTAAAATATGACAGATACAAAGGGAAGCTGGGTTTGGTTCCATGTCTTCCTAATTCTGAATGGGAAGAGCTAGAGAATGATAGCTTACCTCCCAAGGGAAACCAATACTTCAATGTGTTTTTAAAAATAGTATATCTGGGGTATCACCTGGATCTAAAGACCTGGAAAAATTAGGAAGTGCACTGTTTCTTCAAGAGAACTAACGTAATTAGAGAGCTACTGTGGCACAGTGTTTAGAGTGTCAGACCAAGATGTGGGAGACCCAGGTTGAAGTTCCCCACTGCCACAGAAGTTTGCTGGGTGACCTTGGGCCAGTCATACACTCTCAGCATCACACCATCTGTTGTGTTAATCATTGCAAGCACTTTAATTGTAAATTGTGATTGTTGTCTATTTTAATTGATTTTAGATGTTTTAGATGTTTATATGAACCTTGGCTCCTTTGGCCAAGCTATGTGAGCTGCTCTGAGCCTGCTTGTGGGGAGAGCGGCCTATAAGTACAACAAACAAACAAATAAATTTATTCACATCTTGCTTCTTTTTGCACAAAATTCTCATTGCTTAGCAAAGTATGCTTCATTTCCAGGCTTAAAGTTGAATAAACTGAACAGTGAAGCCCAAACAGTGAATACATAGCTATTTAGAGAACTTATTGCTGGTCTTCTCTTGTGGGTTATGTTGAAATGAAGTTTAAGCCATGGCAATCAAATAGAGATGAATGTGACTTTTTAAGTGTTATTGATATGTCTTAAGATCCAGTTGATGAAAAGCAATCACAGAAGGTAAACACCATCATTGCAAAGCTGGCTTTCTTCCGGATATTGACCACATTTCATAGAAGTAGGCTCTGATGAAGTGAGTCACACGGAACTTCTGTGTAATATGGCTGAGGCTGCAGTCACACACATCAGCTGGAGTGGAGGGGAAGCAAGGCTATTTCCTCTGGAGGAATTTGACACACAGTTGTGAGATTACACATCCCTTTGTGCTGTGGGCTCAGCCCATACTTTGTGATCAGACACAACCTCAGGCGAGTCTCTCTTTTTTGCCGTTTGTTTTCCATGTGCATAAATGAAGAATTGCACCGCTGCACTGAGGGCTCCCCATGAAGTATGCAATTATGCACACCCTGTGAAGGGGGAGAGAAGGCACCGAGTTGGGATGGAATGATCAGACAATCCTATAGCATGATAGTGTGCTTGCGTGATCATACAGGGGAAAGTCCATCTGTGGCCTGTTGAAACCAGTTAGAGTCGGACTTTCCCCGGTGTCTTTTAACTCTGCTTCTGTGGTAGAGCAGCACAGGTTGCTGATGGCTGCAGGATGTTTCCCAGCTGTTGCTGTCTGATCGTGCCCTTTAGATCTACCAGGCATTCACACCTATGCTGGATCTAAAGGTGTGTATGATCGCAGCCAGTTTCAGTGTTAAGTCAAATTTCCACCAGAGGAAAAGCAGCTCTTTTCCCCACTTGGGGGGGGGGGGGGAGAGAAAGAAAGCAGTATGAATGAGTTCCACTAATTGGATCCAGCCAACTGTTTACTACCTAGCTGTAGCTGTAGCATATCCTATTTCCTCCTGCTAGGTTAGAACCAAGTGTTTACTAGTATTCACTGCCTATTATATTTGTGGGAAATGGGTGAGTTAGCCTCTCTGCTCTCCCCCTGCCCCCAAAGATCTAGTACCTGCTTTCAGATGGTGCTTTCAGATGGTGCTGACTTAAACATTTGTTCCAATGGAGGCAGATGTAACTCTTGAGCAAAGAATGAAATAGTGAGCAAACAAGATCTGTGTATGCCTACATCTATCCAGAAAGCTATAGTAGAGCACAGAAACAGTGCATTGATTGGCCAAGAGTGGGAACACTGTGCAGAAAATGCCTAAGGAGTTGACCCATTTCTGGGGAAATCAGTTTTGAGTTGTTCTTTGAAGAATACTCCTGTCGCTTAGTGTATCTGCTGCATTACCTTCTCCCCTTGCTACCCATCCTACTCCCACCATCTTGTGCAAGGATGAAAAATATACAGCAGGGTTGGCCAAACTGTGGCTCGGGAGCCACATGCGGCTCTTTCACACAT
The DNA here is from genome assembly GCA_029233225.1 of Lepidodactylus listeri. Lineage (NCBI taxonomy): Eukaryota > Metazoa > Chordata > Lepidosauria > Squamata > Gekkonidae > Lepidodactylus > Lepidodactylus listeri. The sequence goes on from JARCFY010000012.1 coordinate 57,550,802, forward strand.
ATTGTGCGGCTCTTGGAAGGGCAGCTGGAAAAGCTAAATACCATTAGCAAACAAACATCACTGGACAAATAAATATTATCAATATCTGCTTTTACCCCTTTTGTTATTATTTTTGGCAGTCTCATTTAATATTAATAAAAAGCAAATCTGCATATTTTCCAATAAAAACGTGTAATATTTGTTCATGTCTTGCAGCTCTCAGACATCTGATGTTTATTCTATGTGAAGTTAAGCAAGTTTGGCCACCCCTGATATACAGCATGGTGCCAGAATAAGAAAGCATTTTCTGAAGATTTTCAGAGATTACCTATTGTTTATTTTACGTACTTTTATCCCACTTTTCTCCCAGTGGGGGCCCAAAGTGTTTTACAATACAAAAATACAATCCAAACAAACAAGTGGGAGAAAGGAGGAGGCTTCTGATTACAGAGCAGATCTTCCTTTCTCTCTGGTTGTGGTCACACACATTAAATAATCCACTTTCAATCCACTTTCAGTTCACTTTCCAACTGGATTTTGTATGAACTGGCAAAATCCAGTTGGAAAGTCAACTGGATATGGATTGAAAGTGGATTATTTAGTGTGTGTGACCACGGCCTCTGTGTTTCTACTCTTCTGCCTAGCTCTAGGCTGCAAACCTTGGGTTAAGAGCTGAAGGACAAGAGCTGTTTGGCCCCTGCCTCTGGACACACCCAGGCCTTAAATACCTGTGAGTGAAGGAGAAACAAACTCTGTCATACCATACTCAGCTATCTCATTAATGTTACCAGTCTGACAAGTTATAAAGGACTTTGTTAGGATTCTGATTAACATCTGTTTTAAGCAGGGAGAAAAGTTTTCCTGTGGATGTTAGAGTGTAAGCAACTGAGTATGTAGAGGGACTGTCAAGGAATTATTTTCTAGCAATAAATCTTGTACCACTATGGGATTTTCTAATTATGGCTAGAAAACCCAGACTTCCAGCTGTGTGTAGGGAAGGAACGAAAGCACCTGTGACCACAGGACTAAGTAAAAGCAGGGAAGTCTTATCTGTTCCTGTTTGGAGAGTCTTTTTGCTAATATTATGGTATTGGATTTGACATTCTTGGGGTAGAGAAGAAGTGAGCAGAATGTAAAGAGGAGAGAGATTCCATGTAACATTTGGTTTAAATTTACATATGGTAAAACATTGAATGTTTTGATTCAAGAGCTGCTCTGTTTTAACCACAGAAGGGCAGGCTCTTTTGTAAACCTAACTTTGTTTTTATCTTATGTTAGTGTCTTCGGATCATTACTACTTTGTCATGGTGCATAAAAGTTCAACAGAAGAAGTTAAAACACAAGAACCCTTTGTAGCTGTCACCATAAGTTTCAGAGTGTTTGGGGCCAAGCTACAGTAATGCTCTTTTTGTTAGGTTATCTCTCTTTTTTTTAAGTAAATAACTATGTCACTAATTTTATTTGGCATGGTGAAAAAGTATCTAAAAATGATGGAAAGGATAATGCTGGCCTTATAATTTTAACACAAATTATATTTCCCATGTAACAAATGTGGAGAGAAGAGCCTCTAGCAAGAGATGCTAAAGCCCCGATCACACGCAGAGTTAGCCGCGTGATAGGCATGAATGCCATGTGGATTTTAAGGGTGTGATCACACCAGAACATCTGGCAAGCATCCTGTACCCGTCGGCAACCCATTTCTCTCCACCAAAGAAGCGAAGTTAAAAGATACTAGGGAAAGTCCAGTATCAAACAGGTTTGCTATGGGCCACAGACAGACTTTCCCCATGTGATTGCTCCAGCGTGCACTCATGGCGTCGGGGATAGTCTGATCAGGCTATTCCGATGCCATGCCGTTGTTTTCTCCCCCTTCTCAGTATGCACATCATCACATACTGCCATAGGAAGCCCTCAGGGTAGAGATGCAATTAATTGATCCCCGTTTAAGTGCATCGGGAAAAAACAACAACCCCCCCCCCCGACTCACCCGCGATTGCATCTGATCACGTAGTGGCGGGCTGTGCCCACAGCTTCACAGAACTGTGTGATCGCGCAACTGCAGATCAAATTACTCCGGAGCAAATAGTCTCACTTCCCCCCCCCCCCCCCCGCGATTATCCCACTCGTGTGACCAGGACCTAAATACAGCAAAAAAGAGTTACTTTCTTATGTTCAAAGTAAGAAAAAGAGCAAGGACATGGTAGCCCCCTTGCAGGGACAGGAAAGTGAAATTGTAACAGGTGATGGAGAGCAAGCAGAACTGCTCAGTTCCTACTTTTCCTCAGTCTACTCTTGCGAGGGAAACAGTTTTCAACATGACAAAAACAGAACACATGATGACGGAAGGGAGTTGCAGCCTAGGATCAGCATGGGGGTAGTACATAAACACCTAGTTTCTTTAAATGAAACTAATTCCTCAGGGCCACATAAACTGCATCCAAGAGTTCTAAAAGAACTTACAGATGTAATTTCTGAGCCTCTGTCTGTCTGAGAATTTTTGGAGAACAGGTAAGGTGCCAGAAGTTTGGAGGTGGGCAAATATTGTCCCCCATCTTCAAAAAGGGGGGAAGGGAGGATCCAGGTAAGTACTGACTCATCAGCTTGATATCTATACCTGGGAAAGTTTTAGAACAAATAATCAAACAGACAGTCCTTGAGCATTTAGGAAAGATGTCTGTGATTACAAAGAACCAGCTTAGGTTTCTCAAGAACAAGTCATGTCAGACTAACCTTATCTCTCTTTTTTGAGAAAGTTACTTCCTTGCTGGTTGAGGGGAGTGCTGTAGACATAGTTTATCTTGATTTCAGTATTTTTTGATAAGGTTCCACATTTCCACATGGTAAAAAGTGGTTTGGATCCTATTACTGTTAGGTGGATCTGTACCTGGTTGACAGATCACACCCAAAGTGTTTGTTAATGGTTCCTTATCGACTTGGAGAGGAGTGACAAGGGGAGTGCCTCAAGGATCTGTCCTGGGACCTGCTTTGTTCAACATCTTTATCAATGATTTATATGAAGGAATAGAGGGAATGCTTGTTAAATTTCCAGATGATACTAAATTGGAAGGGGTAGCAAATATGGTAGAATACAGAGTCAGGATACAGGATGATCTTGACAGGCTAGAAAACTGGGTTAAAACAAATTTAATGAATTTCATTGGGGATACATGTAAAGTTCTGATCCTGAGCACAGCTATTTTGAAGTAAAACTGTGGCAACCAGAGAAGCTTCCATATAAGCACATATAAGCACATTTAACTTGCTAGACTCTAGCTGTCCTCTAGATTCCTCTCCATTGGGACAAAAACTGCTTTGTACCTTTCCCCTTATATCTTTGCAAAAAAAAAATAGATACTTGTATTTTAAAAAATAAAAGCTGGGAATTTGGAGAGGAGGCAGACATATTTCTTAGCGGGCTTTGCAGCCATATGTTTGCTGTAGGTATGGGCCTGGATTTATCCCCTGTAATTTCATCTTGCTGTGATTTATGGGTCTCTGACAAGTCTACAGCCATTGTGGCTCCCTCTTAGCCTATTCTTGACAACTCCTACTTGCCACCCTCTGCTGTGCAGATTTAGGATTTAAAGGAAAGGTTCTACCTCCAGGTGAGGACCTGGTAAATCTGCTTTTGTGTCTGTGGATATATGCTTGTACTCAGCCAGTTTACACATATAGTCTGTTTAGAATATGTGCTCAGTTGGTGTGTGCAATCCAATCAAGTTGATGGGCAATAGATTCAGGACAGACAAAATTAAGAAGTGCTTCCTTACTCAATGATTAATTACCTTATAGAGTTCACTGCCACAGGATTTAATGGTAGCCACAAACATAGATGGCTTTAAAAGGTGATTAGACAGATTCATGCAGGAAAGTTCTATCAGCAGCTACTAGCCAAAAGAAGTCTCCATAGTTAGAGGAAGTAAACCGCAACACTAGTGCTAGGAGGAAAGCCGTGTCTGTATGCCCTGTTTGTTGGTCCTCTAGAGCAAGAGGTTGACTGTTATGTGAAACAGGCTGCTGGACTAGATGGATCACTGGGATGATCCAACAGGGCTCTCCTTATGTTCACAGACAATACATTTGACACTGATTTACCAGGTAGCATGTGGGCTGGCATGATACTTTTTAAGCTAAGTTTTACCAAAAAAAACCCCCAAAAGTCTACCCTTTCTGTAATTCCTTGTCTAGAATTCCTTGTGTTTTGAAATAGATGTTACTAAGCCCAAGGAGGTTTTGCTGCAAAATTCCATCATGTCAGAATAGCAATAGATGCTTTCCTGGCAAGTTTTTTTTCCTAGAGCAACCAATAAAAAACTTAAGACAAAACCATCCTACGTCTTGTCGATTTCCTACAAAAGCTTTCTTTCTTAAAACCCAGGCTGCTGAAATTAAGTTTTGAGATATCACTGACCAAAAGGACATGTTTCGTGAATGAGCTGAGAACGAAAGGAAATTACTCGAGGGTTTAAAATCCTTTTATTTCCTCTGTGAACAATATCTGTGCAGCTGAAACTAACCACTCCAGCTGGCTCCCAGCCAAACTTTATGGGAACTAAGATTAGGAAGTCTGTATGGTCAAAACAGCCATTGAACAAATTGCTTCCAGTTTAAAGTTTCACATTTCCTGATAAATGCGATGACTTGCGACCCTTCTCCTTTTTTTCTCATGGGCATCTGACCTGAGTCATTAGACATGTACTCTTTATCTGATCCTGATCTCTGTAGGGATCTCACAGTTCCTGGAATGCATTCGGTAATGTTTGGTCAGGACGGATGATAAGTACAGCAGGACATTTAAATATGAGTAGAGAGAAATGTTGCTCTTAAGTGGGCTTGTTTTCCCCCCCATTGTAATTGCTTGTTCTGTCACCATATAAATGAATTTCATTTTCCCACTGGATTTGTAATTTTTTAAAATTAGAATGCAACAATACAGAATCATGATCAATATATAGAGCAAGGCAACTGGAGATTTCATATTTTGAGGAATAAATTTAAATAAGGGTCTATCTGTTTTGTTAGGCATTTGAAAATTGTACAATATAAATCAAAAGAGAACGGGTTTATTTGCTTCATTTGTACCCTGCCCTTCTTCCTCATGGGGACTCAAAACAGTTTACATTGTTCTCCTCCCCTCCACTGTATCCTCACAGCAGCCCTGTAAAGTAGGTTAGGCTGAGAGTGTGTGGCCCAAGGTCACCCGACAAGCTTCCTTAGCAGAATGGGAAGTTGAACCTGGATCTCTCAGATCCTGGTCTGGCACGCTCAGCCCTTCACCACTCTGGCACTCTCCATTCACATTCTGGGAAAGAGTAAATGGCACAGTCCTCAAGCAACAATACCACCTCAGAAACCACAGAGGATGCTATGTCAGGAGGTTCGTGAACATGGACCTGTCAGGAAGAGGGCTCCGCTAGAACTCTCCTTCCTCTGTATTATTGGACAGGAGTACTGCCAACCAGCCCACCCATATAATGACAGAGAAATACTGCTGTCTATTCACTCTGTCCACCAGTTCATGATTTTATAATTTTTAATTTTATTTCTTTGCCATCAAGTCGCAGCCAACTGATAGCAACCTTATAGGGTTTTTAAGTCAAGAGATTTTCAGAGGTGTTTTGCCATTGCCTGCCTCTGGGTAGCAATCCTGGGATTGCTTGGTGGTCTCCCATCCAAGTACTAACCAGGGCTGACCCTATTAACTTCTGAGATCTGAGAACACTGGGCTAGCCTGGCCCAACCTGGTCAGGGTGACATATATTTCCCCATATATTTTTTTCTTCATTATTGCTCGCTTGCTAATTTTACTTGTGTTGCAAAATACATCTGGGAATGGTCCTATGAGCAATTGATTGAACAGCCATTATATTTTGGCAAACTCAAATTGAAAAAATAAAATAAACTTGAAATGTGTTACTGGCTACATTTCTGTGTGCCTGTACTATTGAACACTTCCTTAGTCTATGACCATTCTAATGGCAGTAGCAGTAGTGCAGAGAGATAATAGAGCCACTTGTTGGAACTGTATTTTTTATCAATTGTTACTGTCTTATTGCTCAAAGAAGTGCTCAAAGAAGCACTTTCCTGTCCCTATTGCATTGTATTTTTTGTAACATCCAGCCCAAAGAAGTCTAAAGAACTCAAAAGCTTACACACTGTTATGTGCCATTTGGTAGGTCCTAATCAGACCCTTTTTTCGTGGTGGTGCTTACTAGTACTAAATACTGGACCCTTTGGTGCGGCCTCTCCCAGTCCTGGAGGGGGGCTAGTAGAAATCAGAGCAACCTTATATATTAGTACTAGCCCTTTTTTAAAAAAGCAAAAAGCACTGGTCCTAATAATACATACTGGTTGCGGCCACACGAGCAAGATAATCCAGAGGGGAAACAAGGCTATTTTGCCCTGGAGCAATTTGCCCTGCAGTTGCGCAATCACACGGGTCTGTGGACCTGCCGGCGCAAATTGCTGCTGCATGATCAGACGCAACCACGGGCGAGTTAATTTTTTTTGTGGTTAGTTTCCGATTCACTTAAATGGGGGATTGATGAATCGTTCCTCTACCCTAAGGACTTTTGATGATGCACACACTGAGAAGGGGGGGGGGATCAACAGCATGGCATTGGAATAGCCTGTGATCAAACTATTCCCGACGCCAACCCTTCCCATTCCTGAAAAGTTGAGGTTTTAAAAGTCTGTTCCAATATATTCTACTTTATGGCACACAGGAGTTAAAAAGGCTGTTTCAGGGCTGGAGAATCTATGGATGATGCAGCCAGGACTCTGTGAAGTAGTTTCAACAGAAAAACTTCTGGAACTCATAAGCTTTTCTTGAACCTTAGGCAAGTAGTGAAGGAAAGCTGCTTCTTCAATAATCCCCTGTGTTGATATTTTTCATGTTTATCACTTGTATGAAGTGTGTTGTATGTTTGCACCCACAGATTACAAAATAATATAACTGGTGACACACTACTCTGTTTTAGGGATTCTGTATCTAGAGTCACCTACCTCCCTAAAACCATTAAAGATATGTTAGTGGCCACAGCTGGGAAGGAATTAGTCATTGTTGACAAATTAATTGCTGCATGGGCTTGGAGTGAGCTTTTTACCCTCTGCACCAAGACTTAAACTTAAAGTGGAGGCCATGGTATCCAGTGAGATAGGGCAGAGAGCAGTAAGTGGTTATGCCACTGACCAGAAAGCAAGGAGGATTCACATTCCTGTCCTTACATCATACAGGAGTAATGCTGGTGAATGGCCAGCAGTGCCTTCTGCAATGACTAGAGATGTAAAATTTCCAGAAATGTTGAAGATTGGAAAAAAACCCAGTTTTTTCCCATTTTTTCCCCAGAAAAAAATGGAAATTTTTAGAAAAATTGAAAAAAAATGCTACATTTCTCTTTTTCAGACTGAAAGTCATTCTGTTACTTTAGGAACATAAAATATGACTATGGACAATTTTACTTGGCATGATATTATCATAACTAGCATATTAAAAATATAGTGTATCCAAATAATTATTACAGACAGAATTTACTTTTTTTAGTATTTATTTGTAATTGTAACAAATGGAGCAACAATCTCCTGAACTGTTTACTAGTTTATGTGGAACAGACAAAAAAAACTCCACAAAACAATTTTTAAAAATCCAAAAGTAACAATTATTCATATTTCCTCTCCACAGTATTAAGTAAAAACAAAACAAAACCCCATTCTTATAAAAAGAATTGAAGAGGGGAGAAGTGTATAGAAGGGGGTGTGGGACTAAGTTTCAATGAATGGGCATGAAATTTAATCAGAATCATTTTCTGAGCTGTAATTATCAGTTTGGACTCTGCTTCTGCAGCTACTCTGTTGTGTCTGTCATTATCATAGTTATTATGGACCTCTAAAAACTGAAGGTTTGCCTAGGACTTGCCTCTCCTCAGTGCACAGAAATTAGAGTAATCTGATACCATACATATTTTTTAGAAATGATTTGGAAAATATTTGAATGCCTTGTCTTAAAATACTTTATTCATCATGTTAAAATAAAATGTTCCATAATCATTTTTTTCTTTTCTTTTCTTTTTTCAATTTTTTGGAAAGAACAAAAACGGTTTTCCCATTTTTTTTCCCGGGCCTTCACATCTCTAGCAATGACAGACTGATGTTGTCCACCATGCCAGATACTGCTAGCATTGACTGTGTGGTATCAACTGGTGCTGACCTAGTTGGCTATGTCTCTCCTGAGATAATAGTTATTACTACTGTTATTTGAATAACTGTGAAGTAGGTGTTATGGAGAACTTTCTTGGAAGTGTTCTTCAGATGGTTTCTATTCTTCACTGCAATGTATTTTTTTTATCCAACTGTGGCTGATTTTCTGGTAATTTCTAAAACCATAGATCTCAGCCATACAATCAGTGAGTGGAGTTGCCAGGTCCTACCTTGCATCTAGTTTTGCCTTCAAAACCATAGAGTTTGCCCAAAAATTAGAGCATCACCCCCCGACAGCAGTGATGTGATGTCACTTCTGGGTGATGTCATCATCACGGTGATGTTGCGTGGTGATGTCCCTGTTTGGGGGTGGGGGGTGGGTTTTGCCACTGGCCAGATGGCCGGTGGCAGATTGCTGCCCCAAAAAGTTGGGGAACCCCCGTTGGGACCTGGGGGCTGGCAACCCTACCAGTGAGTTATGTGATCAACATTTGCATAGCAGCATCAGAATCAATGAATGCCCATTAAAATTGATTATGTGTTGGAGAAGTGGCATTCAAAAACCCAAATCTCTATTTAGCATGCAGTAGGATAACCATATTTATTTTGCGATTACACAACAGGCTTAGAATAGTTTGGTGCAGCCTCTAATTTAACTGGGTTTCTTTGTAACTGAGAGATTGGGGGGGGGGTTGTTGTTGTATTTTTTCATATGTGTGAGTGTGTGTGCACCTGGAAGTCATGGCAACCTTTGGTGACCGAACCCTACTGGAGGCCTGGAGGATATTCAGATAGTTGACTGAATAAAGCCTGCCCCCACCTCCTGACTGCTAGTATTCCAAGGAGGTCTCCCATCCAAGTACTTACCAGAGTCAACCCTGCTTAGCTTCTAAGATCTGACGAGATTGGACTTGCCTGGGCTATCTAGCTCGGTGCTGTAATGGAGAGTTTTAATCAGATATCCCCCCCTTAAACTGCCTTACCGTGTGTTCACCCTATGGATGATCAATCAGATGCAGCAGCCATGGAGTGGGGTGTTTGGGTAGCTTATTTTGTTATTTGTCTTCTGAGCATGCACATAAGCGCTTAAGGGATGCAGTGCTTCAAACTCTTGGCAGTATGGTGACAGCTGGTGACAATGGGGTTGCTGGAGAAGGCTGCTGGATTATGTGGGGCAGCATGGGGATATGTTTTTGAAACTGTTTTGAAAAATTCAGTGTTTCAAATGTTTCAAAGCAGGGGGAGAAAATAGAGAAGTCTAATCCTGTATCTTGTGTGCTCTTGGTGTTTTTATTTAAAAGCTTAGAGTGCAGCTGGAATCACAGGCATTGTTCTCAAACTGCCCCCTCCCTCCCTCCCTCCCTCTCTGAAAAATACTCATATTTTCAAGTAGCCCCGTCCCCACCCCATGTGCCATAAAACACAGGAAAAAGCTGAAATACACAGGTGTCTTTCTTTGGAAAGTTTTAAAAAAGAAAACACAGTTGTGAGAAGCTTTTGTGTGTGTGTGTGTGTGAGAGAGAGAGAGAGAGAGGTGAATATGCAGTTATGCACACCTCGCTAACTGCCTAAAAAAAGCCACAAACCAGAAAGGATCGTTCAGACTTCCCAAACAGCTTGAGAGGTCAATGGATTGATCAGACTTCCAGAGATGTGGAGTGAAACTGCTCACACCAGAAAGCACCAAACTTTCCCTGGTGCCAAATAATTCCAGCTCAAAGATGGGAAACAGAAGACTGGGAAACAGAAGACAGATGTTACTGTCCGGACGTGCATTTTAAATCTGGAAGGGAACAGCAATGGGGAACCGGGGAACCAGATCAAACAGCATGTCTTATCACAGCTTTAGTGCGTACCAGTTTTATCACGTTTCTGACTGGTCAAAATAACCACTTAATCTTGTACGGTGACAAACAGCAGTGCATGTAGCTGCTTTCCCCAGCCAATGTGTTGTTGTTCCTTGGAGTATGTTTTCTATGTTTGTGTTATTTCTATTATATATGTTACACTCAGCTTAGTTTTAAAAGTCTCAAGTGAAGCTGCTTTACTCATTTTCTCTGGGAACCTATTTCCTCGTGTAATAAATCTCATTAGCAGAAGCGTTTTCTTTATAGCCATTCTAAACTTTGCATTTTATAATTTAATCTCAGTACTGTTCCTTATTGCTACCTTATGTCCCCAAGCACCATTCTAATTAATTCTTTTTTTCTTCCTTGGTTCTTTACTTCGGATATAATGATTTTAAATCTTCTCCTTGATATTTGCTCAGTCAAATGTGCAAATGCATTTGTAAATTAGTTTCTCCTAGGTTTGGTTTCATTATATTGTCCTCATCTCCTATCTGCCCAGAGCATATATACTCTTCTTTAATGTTATCAGAAATGGAGAGTGTAAATCTGTGGCTTGGGTACGTTGATCCCAGGTATGGGTGAAAGGTGCATGATGCAGCAACCTTGCAGGTCTGAGGATGGCAGATATCCTGGGAAACTTTGCTTTGGGTTTCATGATGGAAGAAAACTGGGATTTAAATGTTGTAGTAGTAAACAACTGTGAGTGTTAAAAGATTTTTTTTACAAGTTTCATTTGAATGAGCACAAATGAGATTAATGTCACATTATTAAAAGATTATTCGTATAGTATTAATTCTATAAGAATCTCAGTGACCAGGAGGTGTAGTGATGCCTTGGACGTGTTTGCTTATGATTTTTTCAACATCTGGGCACAATCAGATTTAACTTTAACTATGTGCTAGGTGAAACTTTATACCACACAAGCTGTGCTCCTCTCCTTACCAGGCTCCCTCCCCAATGCTTTTGAATGCAGTACAAATCTCAGTGCTGGTTACTGCAACCTTCTCTGCTAACTAGAATAATTGATCTTTTTGTTTCATCACAAAAAACCCCATCTATGTAGCAGTAGATGTTGCTTCTTTTTTTCTTTGTTCAGTGCATCTTATCTTTCTTACACTAGACTGATTCATACACCATACTGCTAACCTAATCAGCTTGCTAATTAAATATCCATGTGGTCTTTCTCTAGAGCGGCTTTGTGTTTTTATTTAGTTTCCCACTTGCACCAAGTATCACAAAATAGCCAGCTTCTTTAGCATTCAGTTGTGGATTTTTTAGTTGTGGTTTCAGGGGAAGGGATGGCAGCAAGATAGCTTTATAGCTTTATTTGATTGCATTCCCTTCTAAGGGATGGTCATCATTGATCCTTTTCTTCTTTCTTTGTGAATGCTTCTCACTGATACAAAACAACATACACTTCAGCTTTCCCTTTAGGACTGTAAGGAGGTATCTTTTTCTTTTTCTAATACCACACCCCTATCTGAAGTTCACATTCTGATATTTCATTGTCTGCATTCAGAGTGTAATATAATTTCTCTAGGTTTACTACAAACTGCTAACATAGTGCCTCTCCCCAACCCTATCAAATGCATAAAGTCTCATGAGCCATGAAAGGGTGGGTGGGGAGAATATGTGTACTAAATAGATTAATAAAACTACCCATTAAACAATTATTTAACCAGTTTGATTGGGAGTAGTTACTGTATGGTAGTTAAAGCACGTTAAAAGGTAACTTGTACAATAGTATTTATTGTATATAGCCAAAGGCAATTATAATTGATCACAAGAAGATAAAACATAAATCATAAATCATATACTTATCACAACCAAACCTAAAAGCACTTTTGCTAAATCATAACTTAGGTGTACATTTTTAAAAAAGGTTTTTTAAAAAATCCAATCAGAATACAAAACATTGCATTATCTTTGGTACATGTTGTTAGGATTCATCTCTACTTTAACTCTGGTAGATTTTGTTTTTTCAAATACTTGCATTAAGTAATTTTAGAGGGTAGCTATGTTGGCCCACAGCAGAACTGCTAGATTCAAGTTCAGTAGCACCTTAGAGACCAACAAGCTTTTTGTGGTGTAAGTTTTTGAGCGTCAAAGCTCCTTTCATCTGACTAAGGGAGCTTTGAATCTGGAAAGCTTGTACCCCAAAAAATCTTGTTGATCTCTAAGTTGCTACTGGAATTGAATCTAGTTGCATTTAGTAATCCTCATTAGTAAAGATTAGTAGAATTATACATTAGTTTTTAAATGGTTAGACTCAAAGGTCTCCCACTTCAACAGGAGGCCTCCTGCCCCCCACTAGCCATTCCTGCTGCCGCTCAGCAGGGTCCAGAGAAAAGTGGGTGGGAAATGGGGGCAATCAGCATCATTGGCAATGTGATAATGTGTCTTCCAGCATAACCTGAAGTGGTGTCATCACATCATCGCTGACATCACTATGTTGCTGGCAAGGGCCCCCACCTGACTGGTGTGTCTCCCACTAGTTGCCAGCCTTGTCCTGGCAACTCTAAGCAGAAGTGAATATTGGAAGGGAGCATTCTTAGCTTCCAGATGAATATCCAGATTTGTCAACAGGAGCCCCATGCGAAATGTTTGTTCAGCATTAACATTAGGTACCACATCTGAAGAATTCTCAATTACTCTCAAAGACAATTTCATTGCAGTACCACTTTGTATAGTTAGAGAGGAAGTTTGTTTCCCACATATTTATCACTCAAGAAACTATTTCCATAAAGATAAATGAAGTTCAAGAGAATAGTATTATGTAAATAAATAATGCAAAGATAAACATGAGGAACTAGTACAGACTGCCCTGTTTTTTGTAGTCTCTCATTGACCCAGATCAACCAATCACAGGCATACTGTCTAAAAAGCCCTTCTGGTTGGTGAATCTGATTCAGGAATTAGTATTCACAAGGTATTTCTTTTACTGCTATAGTAAATTGAAGTACAGAGGGCTGAAGAACTGCTGGTGTATGAATCTTTTCCCTACTATGTCTGCTGGCCTACCTAACCTATCCATAATTTGATTTAATTATCTTAATTATTTTGTATAGTGTGGTATCTTACAGCCTAATCCTACACAGGTCTACTTGTAAGTAAATTCCATTCATTCCAATGAGTCTTACTTCCAAGAAGGTAGGCCTTGGACTGTACATTTGTTCTTTTATAGTCTCATCAGCATGATGTATAGATATTGTATATTCAACATGCTTTATGTTTTGGATTCAATATTGTGTAGTGCTCAGCCACCTTGCTACAGCACATGGAGAACAGCTGTAAGAAGTCATGCATGCAAAACTTTTGTTAAGCACAAGATGTTATAAGTTTTTCTTGCCTCTGTAGATGTAATGACATCTGGGTCATATCTTGTGATGTGCCTCACACTGTAACACATAGGCACTGAAGATGAAAACCACAAATTCCTTCTTAAATCAGAATAATCTCCAGCATCTCAGAAGGCAGACGGTGAAAAGAACTGCTATACTGTAGAATGTTAGCACCACCTCACTGACAATCTGTCTGAAGGTCCAAAGATCTCATGAAGGATGTGGTTAAGGAATTGTGCGTATTATCAGTTCCATTGGTGTTTATCTGTGCTAGGTGTGCTAGCAAAAACAAAAGGGTGTCTTGTGTCTCTTTAAAGCCTGACAGATTTATTGAAGCAGAAGTTTTGTGAGCTATCGTCCACTTCATCAGGATGTCTGTGGCTTTACTAGACTCCTTGCTTATCAGCCAGGGCTCTTGCAAAGCATGCTTAGTGCTTAGAAATACTAGATGGAACTTGAAGAGGCCAATAAGAACAGTCTTTCATGTTTATCACTGAATTTGTAGAACAACACTCAAACAGGGATTTTTCTAGTAACCAGTGACCAGTTTATTAAGAATAAAAAGTGCAACCCATTGGGGGTGTTTTGATTAGCAACTTTTGTTAATTCTCAAATTATATATATGGGGGGGGGCTTTAAACAAAACCCTTTTTTGTGGGGTTCATTTTTTAAAATTTTTGGTTGTAGGCCATAAAAATTGGTTTCTTTTCAAGCTTGGACCCTAATTCATCATTATGAACACACAATATGTGTTGTGATTGTGCTCTTGAGGTGTTTGTTACCTTGATATATATTGATAGCTGTCAGGATACACAAATGCATATCTATTACTTGTGAGGTACATAGCTGCAATGGGATATTGTGGAACACCTTAAATCAAAGTCATTTTCAACCTTGAGTGTCAATGTCTTCTTGCTTCTGCCCACAACAGCATAGTCTAGACACAACAAATTTCTTGAAAGTTATTCATATATATGCTCAGCATGTACTTGGCCCCTAGTGATCAACTGTATGCATTCACAGAAGGCGAAGGGTTGCAGTCAAGCCGTCATATTTACATTGTTGCTGTAGATTGATTAATATTTGTATGTTGGGGACTGTATGTTTTCTGTAGTTAGAAATGGGGTTCATTCCATGTATACTGTGCAGTAAGGGTACTCTCAGATTTATTGTTAAAAAGCCAGGGCATTTCTGTGCTAAATGCTCTCAGGAAGCCAAACAGGGAGAGAGTTCAAGAATCTTTTGGACTGGCCACAGCGTTTGGCAGTTCTTGAGGCACAGCTATACACGACTGTTTAAATGAAAAGCATTTGGTGGCTATGCATACTTAGCTTTTTTGGAAAACAATTGCTCCCTGTCTGTTTGTGGTTTCAATAGCATGCTGAGTATTTAGTCTCGTTGGAGTTGTGAACAAGTTCACACAGCTTCCACAGGTCACCATACCTGAACACTCAGAATGAATTGGCCATATTTTGTTGCATAGTGGACAGTGTCAAAGGAGCCCGTACCTTAATCAAGAAAAAAACACATTTAGAAAATGAGCTTGAAGGTGCCCATTATTTTTCATAAACTCAGTTCTGTCTTAATCCTACTCTCTTGCCAGTAGTAAGAGTCTGTTACTGAACACTGTGGCTTTTAAAATCAAAACCCACACTTCCCCAGAATGGATTTCTCTCCCTTCTTTTGGCTCTTCCCCAAGAGCAGAATTTGACTAGGCTTTCGATCAAAATAGAGCCCCCAAAAAAGCATTCCTAAACTTGGACCTTTTGTCCCAGCTTACTTCCTGTTGACCGAGTAATGGCCTTTTCCCTGGCTCTCTGTCAGGTCGTTCACACAGAAGACAGTTCAGTGTTCCTGAGGGCAGTAAAAAACTTGAAGCAGATTAAAAGTCATATATGAAGCTCATGGATGAAGAACATAGTATCTTCTCTCTCTCTCTCTCTCTCTCTCTCTCTCTCTCTCTCTCTCTCTCGTAAGGAAATCCTTTAAAAGCCAAGGTTACAGTTCAGTTTGTTAGATGGTAATTATACTCTTACTAGGGAAGATTCTCTGTTGTTATTTAGCTCTTGGAGAGGATATCCAGATATTCTCTGTTATCTCAGACTCCCAACGGTGTGTAGGAATACAGATCAACTGTCTCAAGTTCCAAGTTTCTGCCTGCTAATGTCGGCAAAACAAAGACTATACTATTAAGTAACACAGGGGTGACAACTTTAGGAAGTAGGAGCATAGTTGTCGTTTCCATAGTGTTCAGCAAGGTTATATTCCATCATTACTGTTGTGCATGCTGCTTACTGTAAAAAAGAGGCAAGCAGTTCTGGGATCTCAGAGCTAGTGGCTGATCATAAAATCAAGGATGAATTTTAAAAAGGTTGGACGAAGGAAACAAGAACCCACTGCACAGATTATGAGGCAGGGAGTTAACTAGTTAAGAGGCAGCAACTCAATGAAGAATTTATGAGTATCAGCAGATAAAAGATGGAACATGAATGAGAGCTATGGTGCTGCTGAACAACTAACCAGTACAGTTTTACACTCATATAATAGAAATATAATTGCCAAAACATGGGAGGAGCCCCATTAATTCAATGGCAAGGTTGTTGTCTGTGTTGAGGTTTGAGCTCCATGATATCAATACATTGGAAATTACTATGACTAATAATGGCTCAAGAGGCCCATAGCCTCAGTGGGGCATTTGGGGATTGGGCCCCACCATAGAAGAGCTCTGCCACATCCTGGGAGGATGCTAGACCCCCCACTCCATTGTTTCTTGACCCCACAGCAGTGGGGAGGCTGGGGAAGGAAAGAGAAGCTGCCCTGCTGTTTCTGGTCAGTTTCACTCCCCTTCCGATCAGCCATTAGTGAAAGGTTTCCCTTTCCTTCCCCAGCCTCCCCATTGCTTGATTAAGTTCCCACTCCCCTGCCCCAGTGCCTTGGCCCCTGCCCCACCAGCCACAAAATTCTGTGTATGGGGCTGGGCTCCAGCCATTTTTTGAAAAGCTTGTCAGGCATTAGGGGAAGCAGAGTGGTGAGTATCATGGTGTGCAGTGGCACAGCATTGGGGAACCCTGTTCTAGACTCAGCTGAGAGCCTTGCCAGGGAAAGATAATGCAGTGGTGATTGAAAGAGCCTGCTGGATGCCACAGGTGGCTATATTGCCTCTGGAGATTGCCATAATCCTTCACCACAAGGAAGAAGACCCCCACATAGAAATCAGAATGTAATATGGCCCAAGCTGAATATATCTTTTGTTGGAGAGGAGTTTGCCAGCCAGTTTATAAAACTCCGAGATGGCATGTTGTCCACTTTTACCTATATTCTTATTCTCTTCCCCTCTTCATAACAATTGTATTGCAGTTATCGTAACAACTGCATTATCAACACCATAATAGACCAGTTCATTGCAACTTCAAGTGGATTCTGTGTTCCGCTCACTCTTGCAACCAGATTTCTGACTTTTTTGTAGCCTAAACTCATGATATACACACTATCTCTTGCTGTAGCCATCCCAGATCTTTTGAGACCTGAAACATCCCTCAGAACCTAAATGAATGCTTTGGATTATAAAGACACGGCAATGTAAATATACAAGGGGGGGGGGAACATCGTTACTCTAGAAATCTTGTCTTAATTTAGGTTACAAATAAAAGGAAGTCTGTTGAAAACACTATTTCAGTGCTGGAGACCAGTGTGACCGGATGCGATTACAAGATAAGAAGGCTATGGATGTTTTCCAAGTTTAATCATTATGGGATTTATTAAGAATTTTGCTGTTCATAGGCGCTTCAGAGAAAATGCCACAATTCAGCCACTTTGTGCCTGTATGGAAATGGAAAAGTTCACATGAAGTAGATGGGCCTAATATTTAAATGATGATAGTTTAAAAAGCCAATACTATTTTGCTCTGAATTATGAGACAGATGAAAGGACAAACATTTAAACTGTGTACAAAAAATGGGGGGGGGGTCTTTGTAAATCCCTTGGGATTACACATGAAAAACATTCCATATGCTTCAAAGGAAACAAATGGATTTTAATTATTTGCTTGTTTATATGACTAAGTGACCCCTTTAGCTTTTCTATGGGCACAATCCATCAGGAACTTCTCATGGGCAAGTCCCACTGAAGGAATGGGAGCAATTCTGTGATGTTGATTACCATCTGTTCATTTCAGTGGTCTGGTGCTGGTAAATTTCTGGGTGGTGCAGAGAATCGGGGGGGGGGGGGGACCAGTCTAAAGTGAAAATTAAATCTTGATGCCAAAATTCAGATGTTAAATCAGAATATTTTATGTACATGTTTGAATTCTGAAAATGTTGCTTGTCCTGATCTCTGTTGTTGCCAGAGCATTGTCATCTGATGACTTTGGGAACAAGAGCCAGGAAGTTAAACAGATTTTGAATGTTACTTGTTGCATTGAACTCATCCACCAGTTCGGTGTCTGCAGTCTTGTAAAATTTTGTTTCAGCATTGTTAAGAGTAACAAACAAAACCTCATACAGGTCTGGATGTTTGGAAACAAAGACTGCCAAAGGATGTTATAGCTGATTGTAGACATTTGAACATAACCCAGCCTTTTCTGAGGGATAGCTAAAATTTAGATTGGGCTGTTGACTGATAGAAGATTTAATGCAGATTTCATAGCATATTTGTAGCCAATTGATTGAATAATTTATTTTTATTTTACAAAATACATACCCTACCTTTCTGACCTCAAAAGTGCCACTAAGGCAGCTAACATATTAAAACCTACATAATAAAATCACTTCCTAAAAATGTTAAAACCAACAAGAAAAAACTTTAAAATAATTAAAACCAGAACTAAGACTTAATTTATTTTTTTAAAAAAAATAAACATTGGACAGGAAGGTGGCATCACTGAGGGAATGCTTTAGAAAACAAAACTTTACCCACTGGCAGAAGATGGCAACAGAAGGGGACAGATGAGTCTTCTTGGGGAGAGAATTCCAGATTATTGATGCTACAACTGGAAAGGAACTCTCCTGAGCTGCCACCTGCATAATATCAGAAGGCTAGGGCACCTGAATCAGAATCTTGGAAGATGATCATAGTGGTCAGGTTGGTTCACAAGGAAGAAGGCAATCCCTCAGGTATGTTGGTTCCAGATCATATCGGGCTTTAAAAGTCAACACTGACAGCTTAAATTGTGCCCAGAGACAGACTGAGGACCAGTTTAGATGGGGCAGGATTGGAGTGAGATGGTCCCTATTGCTGACTTCAGTCAATATTGTGGCTGCAGCATTCTACATTAATTGAAGTTTCCAAACACTTTTCAAGGACAGCCCCATGTAGAGCAGAATGCAGTAATCTTAATCTAGATGTATCCTGGTGTGCACCACAGTGGCCTGATTTACTCTGCCCACTGATTAAAAATCTACAAAACCCAGTATGTGACATTGTCTGGGGGAAGTGGTCTCTCTGTACCTGCCTATAAAATTAGAAGACAGGTGTAGTGATGGTTTCTTCTGAATCCTCCCCCACCCTTTACCCTTTGCGAAATTGCATGTGTGTATTTTAAAGATACAGTTCCTGTTTGTTCAGTTTTGTGTGTCTCAAATATCTTGGGAATGTGTGTTGCCTTTGTTTCCAGAGACTTATAAAAATCAGTGTCAGCAGGCAGAAGAACACTTTTGTGATCTGTTTTTAATTGAAGATAATATTCTGGAGTGAGCATGGCAAGTGAATGTTTGTCAGACAGTGGTATTGAATTCTTTTCCATTGGTGCTCACCCCCAACATTTCCATTGCAGATTCCAAGTATTTTTTTCATATAAACATGGTGTTGAACTCATGGACACATGAAGCTGCCTTATACTGAATCAGACAGTTAGTCCATCAAAGTCTGTCTGTCTACTCAGACCAGGCAGCAGCTCTCCAGGGTCTCAGGCAGAGGTCCTTCATATCTCCTACTGACTGTACTTCTTTAACCGGAGATGCTGGGGCTTGAACTTGGGGACATTCTGTATGCCAAGCAGAAGTTCTGCCATGGAGCTACAGCCCCTCCATTGCTTTAGCTGGTGAACATCATGCTGATGTTTCTGAAATCATCTGCTATTAAAAAAGAAATTTGGGCATGTGAATTATGGCCCAAGTTCCATACCATCACACATTTGGGAGCTTGTTTAAAGTCATGTATCTAGGGAGCACTTATCCACCTAGCTGATTGCACCAAACTGGAAATAAGCAAAGCATTTCCTGCAAAGAAAGACAAGTGTAGGTGTTCTACCCCTGCTTACACCATAAATTCCTCAGTTTGCTAGTCGGAATTGGCATGGAAACCCACAACGTTTCAGTATGGTTTGCAGGTATGATGTCAGTCATCATTCCTAGCACCCAAAACAACTTTGGTTTGGAAACAGTAGTAAATTTATAGTGTTTACAGCTCTATCTGATCTGGCATGCAGTCATACATCAAAAATTAACTGCTTGTTAGACAGGTTCCCACAACTACTTACAAGTCCCCCCCACAAT
This sequence comes from Lepidodactylus listeri, assembly GCA_029233225.1. Classification (NCBI taxonomy): domain Eukaryota; kingdom Metazoa; phylum Chordata; class Lepidosauria; order Squamata; family Gekkonidae; genus Lepidodactylus; species Lepidodactylus listeri. The sequence continues at coordinate 57,570,659 of JARCFY010000012.1, forward strand.
TGTACCTGGGTGCCATCCAGTCTTGGGACTTATCACATGTAAACTGTGCAAAAGTCCACAGCCTTGGGCATAAGCTGCTCTTGTAGTTAATGCACACAGTGCAATCATAAGCAAAGTTACACTTTTCTAAAGTAATTAAAGTCAGTTGGCTTAGAAGTTTATTTTACCCAATCTATACCCCACCTTTCTGCCCTCATCAGGGCAACCGAAGGATAACTCTGTTTAGGATTGTACTAGCAGTCAGTTAATTGCTTGATCAGCTCACTTCAATTGCCAAGTGTTGTTATGTGATCAGAATGCATTACCACTGAGAGGTGACCTGGGTCAGCTGTTTGACTCAGCCAAGCCATTATGAGGAACTAACAGTGCAATCCTAAAAACACTCTCTTTATAGTAAGTACCACTGAATAGGCTGGAGCAGGATTCTGATGAGACCAGTTTAGGTCTACTTTCATCATTCAGTGGAATTGCTCTTTGTGTGCAGTGGCCAAGATGAAAGTTTGAAATGGGCTTGATATTATTGACTCTTTTTGTGAAATACATACAAGCAAAAGAATTTTGTCTCTTTAAGGGTATCCTAATCCTGCCTAGGGGTGCCAGCTGCCTGGAGAAAAAAAGGTCTTGTCCCTCTAATAGAGGCTTAATGTGACGTTATTTACTACGTGCTGCTCTTTACCTCCATGCCAGGAAAAAGCTTCATCTGTCCATGTTCACACACTGAGCTTTTATTAAAGGGACAGGATATTTTTCTCCAGGCTTGTTGGCATCTTTTATCCTGTCCTTTCTAAGTCTGGAAGTACTGCCTCCTCCCCTGGCATTGGGCTGTCTGTTCCATATTTCTGACACAAAGGTGCATGGGAAATTCTTCCAATTTGAACCAAATAAAAAGGAAGTCCAGTAACATAATAATATCTAGTTAGCTACAATGATAACATAATAATATCTAGTTAGCTACAATGATAACAAATAGGAACTGAAAAAGGTTTGGATCAGAATTTGCTCCGTCCTCCCTTTGCTTGTTTGCTTGTCCCATTTAGCTTCGTAGAGAAATACAGTCAAGTAGTGCTTAAACATCTCTAACCAATACCCATTAAAATGATTCACACATTTGGTATTATAGCACAATATGAATATTTGACAGAGCATCCTTCATAAATAATTCTTTTAGAAGACAAGTGACTGCAGCCATATGAGTTGTGTAAAAAGAGCAAGGCATTTTGACATGGTTGCACAGCTTTCTTGTTTCTGATTAAAAGCCCACTAATTACCTTAAAAAGTATTTGAGTAGAGTGAATATTAAATAAGAGGTTGTGGGGGGGGGGAATAGGAATGCTGTATTTGTGGAATTAATGAAGCCACTGCTGGAACAGATGTAGGTTGTCGTCTTGGGGCTGTAGATCAACATTAGAAACCGGGTGTGAGAATGGTTCAGAAAAGAGCCATAAGGGCGAACATATCTCTGGGACTTGCCTTGGAGTGAAAGAGTTCAGAAACTAAATATGTCAGTGGGGAGCTGATTTTGGACAGTCTATAAATACATCCATAGGCCCAGATTTTTGATGCTAGATGGCTCTTTAATATCACAGAAAAACATAATGAGACCCAATGGATAGGAACTAGTGGTACACAAAGTCACCCTATTGCTCCTCATGTCACTTTCACATTGTGAGGGATCTTTTTCAGCCTTTCAAAACAATTTATTGTCTGTGAGGGATTCTCCTGTAGAATGGTATTTCTTTGGACCTTTTAAAAAGATAGCTGAATTTTTGCACTATTGGCACAGAAAACCTGACTATCACAAGGGGGAGCATAATCTGTGGGACCCAGAAGGCTCTTAATTTTGAACAAATGTAGTCAGAACCAGGACGTGGGTCATGTATGTGTTGGATTCTTTCCTTTTTGAACAATTTGTACTGAAGGTAAAAACCTGTATTTTTAAAATTTGAGATTAACCTGATATAATTTAGATTTCTTGACTTGAAAATATGTACATAAATAACAACAAAATGATATCAGACTAGAACTAATTATAAAACATTCAGTTCAAATTCTAAAATTAATAAATAAGACTAATACAACATTCAATTAATACAACGAGAATGGTACAAAATGACAAACTAACATTCAAGAAGTATTAGATGTTAATAAAATTAATACATGAATTTACTGTATTGCTATAATTAACTGTATTACTCTACTGCAAAGAAATAATTGAGATCTCTTAATTTTTTCAGGACACGGTGAAAATAAATCTCCTTTTTTTTTAAAAAAAACAAGTGCTTAATGAGAGAAAACCTTGATCTCAGAAAAGCAATTCCAGAATCCCAGATAAGAAATACAATTTAACAAGACCTTTTCCTCAGGTTTAGAATTACAAACTTACCACCTTTCCACTGGCCTGACTGGTTGTTTTTTTTCTAACTAGTTGCAAGATGAGGCTGTTTGTTTGTTTGTTTGTTTCATATAATGGAAGGAATAGGGGAGAGGTCAGTTAAACTGCTACTGTTTTTAAGGCAGAGGTATTTGCTGGGAACTATTTTAGCTTTTGTTTTCAGCTCAGACTTTTCTGTGCCTCTAAAGCAGCTTCTCTAAATATTGCAGTTAACTCTGGCTGGCTTTTCTGCATCCCTTTCCCTTATATTTCCTGAGCCAAAGCAACAGGGTAGAGGGAGACAGAGGCTGCAGTCACACGGCACGGGATTCTGGGTTTTTTTTCTTCCGGGTTGGGATGTTTACATCCCAACCCTGGCGGCAGTGACAGGGGGCACCCTTCTTGCTCACAGGAGAGTGCTTTACACCCCCCTCTGCCACCACAACCACAGCCAGCCGCCGCCACCAGCTGCTGCCGCCAGCCGCCGGCGGACCCGTCCTAGCTTCCTGGCTCACCCCATTCTCTGCTCTGGGCTCCGAGCCCTGCCAATCACTGCCTGCTAATTTTTTGGGTAAGAGATGGAGGGGGGGCTAGGCGGTGGCAGCCAGCAGGATTCGGGGCCGGGAGCGGAGCGCGGGGTGGGTTTTTTTTCCTTTTTTACACTTGGGCGCTTGAGTGCCCAAGCGTCCAAGTGCAAAAACAGGGGGAAAAAACAGGGACGGACAATCTGAACAGCTCTCTCTCGCAAACAGATTGGCTCACTCGTGCATCCCTTCTGCTAAGACCTGGAAAATACTAGTTTTTCCAGGAGTCCTTTAAAGCGGGAGAAAAGCGGAAGGGTTGCAAGAGTGAGCGAGCGAGCGTTGGAGCGGAATCTGTGTGAACAGGCATGTAAAGAGCGAGAGGAAACAGCTCTAATTCCCGCTCTTAAGTCCCGTGTGACCACGGCCGGAAAGGGTTTAGATACTTTCTCATATTTACTTGAAACTTGTAATGGATGGCCCCATGGGTGATGTGTTGTCAGAATCTGCTGATTCAGACAAAGGATTTCTATTTCTTCCAGCTATGTATTCTGTGTTAGGCTATAATATACTCTATTGACATGTATGTGTTGTAGATGCTGACATAACCCCTGCCATGTATGGCCCCGCTTTTAGGTGAACCCTCACTTTGGCCAGTATGTATGTAGAATATGTGACCCCAGGTTTAAGTGCCTGACCAGGCCTGGTTTGTGTAACTGTTAGAGCGGGAGGATGACACCTGCAATGTATGGGAACAATGGGCCTCTCACACTCCTGCCTCCGCATTCCATTCGTCCCGGCTGGGACTTCAAGGGAGGATGAGTCTCCTCTCTTATCAACATGTGAAAGCCTTGAGGCCATTGATTGTTATGTGAAATGGTAACATCTGAAGGGTCTGGTTTGGGAAAGAGAATTTACAGATTGACACCTCACTTTCTTTCCTGTGGGAAGCAAATGGCCAGAGCCTCTTTTGCCCGCCGTTTTTCTCTTGTAGTGATTGGCTACCTATGGGTAATTCAAACTGCTTGGAAAGGTATAATAGACCTGCATCTGTCATATGTATTATCTCTGACAATAATCCGAGAAGCTGTACCAATGTAGAGATTGGAAATAAAGAACTGTGTTTCACCAACCAGGATCTGATCCTTGACTACTTTGAGCAGAAATCTCACATGTGTATAGTCAGAGGATTTCATCCCAACTGGGTGGTGGTAGGAGATTGTACCCAAGGTATGTTTCCTTTTGAAATCACTGAATATAATGATCAGACTTATATTCTCTAATATGACTATTTTTAGTTAACTAAAGAATCTGATGCACATGTTTAAAATGGCATGTCCCCCACTTCCAAATACGACTTTTTATTGACACACCTATGATATAGACTATGAAAAGCAAGATCAAGGTCAACCCACTCCCCCAAATCTAGTTTGTGCATTTGTGCTTTGTACAAGTCTACCCTGTCATTAATATGCAGTATAATCAGAATGAAATTGTATAATAGAATGGACACAGACATTTTTATAGGCATATATCTGTCATGAATAAACAACTCTGCCATCTAATCACCCCCATAGCCTTGGATATACTCATACATGCAAAAATATCTCTGTTAATGGCATTTCATACTTGCAAATGATATTGCTGTAAATTTGCAATGGTCTTTTTGAGTTATCAAATGCTGGTGTAACTGGGAAATGGTGTTACTGGGATCAGCCTGTGGCTCATCTCTGGTTGGGGTATGTTATGATTTTGCCTTCAAATTGTCTGGGTGGTGACAAATTAATTACAATTAAGTAAGCCTTGATTACTCATCAAGCTTTGAGTGCCATTCCACAGCTTTCAGCACTGGCTGACATGCTCACTGACATTACTTGTCATCAGGCAGACTCACTGAATAATTATCAATGTAATGGTGCATTAATTATGGAGCAATAGCTTGGGATATGGGTGCAGAATAAATGTGAGACAGCCATTATCAATATCATATGTACTGGTAGCCTACATTAACAGAACCTGGTCATTAAACTGGAAAAGGGAGCATAACCTTGGTAAAATGATAGGGTCATTTAGTCTAAGTGCTGAAGGGGCTTCCAAGCCTGACACATACTTAACAGATTACTGCATGCAGTGCAAAAATCATCTTGTCTGTCTAGGATTAGACCAGAGCCTGCTTTGTGAAAAGCAGATGCATCAGGATGCTTTGTCTGCATCTCATTCACAACCTTCTCGGCAGATCTGATATTGTGGTATTGAGACATGCTTTGGTAATTTCCAGGCTGGATGACTGTAATGCACAATATATGGGGGCTGCCTTTGAAAATAACTCAGAAACTTCAGCTGTGGAATGCAGTGGCCTGTTATCTGGGGTGGGTGGACATGATATATACAACCAGTTTGAAAGCAGCTGCATTGGCTGGTGATTTGCTCCTGGGATCAATTCCAAGTGTTGGTATTAATCTTTAAAGCCATTCACAGGCACACAGATTGGAAGGACCTTGTATGCTCTCACATGCCAACTGAGGTTCCTCCAAAAAACGTTTTTGATGGCTTCATCTTTTTATCAGGTCAAACAAAAAACGTGCTTTGTCAAGAGCTTTTCATGTAGTGGCTCCAATTCTCTGGAATTGCTTTCTGGAGGAAGTTAGAACGACCAGGTCCCTTTAAAATTCCATTGGTGAGGGGAACAGAAGACTTTTTAGATTGACATTAATTGAACCAGTCTTATGTACCTGGTCAAGACATGTTTTCCCTTGGCCTGCACTGTGTAGTTTTAAAAAAGATTTTACTCATAGAGGTTTTAATCCTTATAATGTTTTATGTTCTTAAATTGCCTTAATTTTAAGAAATGAAAACCTAAATAAATATAATTTATTTATTTTATAGTCCTCCTCTCTTACTGAGGCTCAGGGTAGATAACAATATATGAACAATGCAATCAGTAAGCATAGCACAACCAATGAACAAGGTAATAGGACTTGGTTAACACAATTAGAGAACAATGCAAATAAAATATCGAAGTCAAGGTATACTATAAACAATACAGACGGTAGATTACAAGGTATAAAACAATTCAGCAGAAGCTCGTGATACCTTCAGTGACCATTACAGTGGACTACAGTCCTGTTCCATTATGAAGGAGCCTGATAGTTCTAGTCTCTATAAATAGCTGTATTATGAAGTTCCACATACAGAGAACAGGAGGAACTGAAGATTACTGTTACAGATGTTCAACCAGACAATGTTAGGGTGATTTTACATATGTAGAATAAGAACTGACAGATCTTTGTTACCCCAATGTAAAAACAGTTTTGGAACCTGTGGTTAAACAGATTTAAGGCTGTTTAATTTCCAGAGTTAAGCCAAGAAAATGTACTATGTTGATGCCAAAACCTAAACAGGCATAATGCACACTGGCATGTTAAATATACACAGTGACCACTTTCCAATTAAAATTGGGGAGTTCTCCAGAGATAATCAGTTTCTGAATGGATCCTAAAAAGCTGTTGATCTGGATTGCTTTAAAGGGTTTAAGACAGGTTATTATGGGGGGAAATTGTGACAGTTGCACTTGGAAAGGAGAAGGGAACAGAGATAGTTACTTCTCTAATTGGATTCTGTGCCTGATTTACTTGAGAATTTTTCCAAACTCAAACCAGTTTCAGTGAAAGAAGATGACTAGATGCACAAATGAAAGTGTGTACACAATATGTGTACTCAGGACATACATGGCTTAGCAAAGAAAATACAAGATAGTGCAAGTGCACATGTTGCAGTGAATACATGTACATCCTGCATGTACATGTGAGGACCAGTGCCTGAATAAAAGTAGGGTTTATTTCATACATTCAGCTGTACATAATAATAATTGCTCAGTGCCCTTATTCCTAAAAATTAAGTATACTGTACATTGATTGTATGTGTATTCACTGTAATATGTGTACAAGCTGGGCATGTGCCCTCATTTCAAAGAATAAATAACAATATGCATAGGAAAGGGAGGCCCAAGTCATTACATTTTGTTATTTGCTGTCCATGAGATGCTCAAACCTTTGACCTTTCTCATAATCTATTATTATGTAACAACCAAATCTGTTCCTGTCCCTTACACAGGGAATCTTTCCGGAAAGGTTTGTGACAGGATTCACATCAAGCATTGTTCTGCTCCAACTCCTTGTCTCCTCCCTCAGTGTATGATCTGTGATTCTTATTTCACAAAATCTCCAAAATGATTTCCTTCCCATAAGCATCTGGAAAAGTAAGCTCTGATTTGTGAAAGTTTATGCCAGAATAAATGTTGTTGCTGGTCTTTAAGGTGCCACTGGACTTCTGTTTACTGCAATAGCCTACGATGGCTACTCTTCTGGAATTACTACCAAGCTTTCTTTTTCTTTTTGTTGTGTGTGTGTATATATATCTATATCTATGTAAGTGCTTGTGAGCCTGGAAGTCATGGTGACTTCTGGCAACCCCTAGTGGGGCTTGGACTCTTCAGACAGAGCCTTTGCATTCTGGCCCCGGTATTCCAAGGAGGTTGCCCTTCCAATTACTTGGGTCAGCCATGCTTAGCTTCCGAGATCTGACAAGATTGGGCTTGCCTGGGCTATCCAGGTAAGGGCATTACTAGGCTTTCTTGACCATTGCAAAAACCCAGGAAAGCAGAACCTTTCAGTTCTATGAATTTTAGCTTGATTTTTTAATAGTTACCACTTTCAAGGTCTAACTTATTTTATTCATTCATTCATTCATTCATTCGGCGGGCTCAGGGCGGTTAACAACATAATTCCTATACCATAAAATTCCATAAAAATGACCAACAATATAAAAACATACAGTACAAACATTAAAATACAATCCAAGATGGCAATCTTCAATGCCCTTATCCAGGTGGTGTCAGCCGGCTTCCTCAACTTCTGAATTTCCATTGGTGGTGCAGATGGTCCTGATTGGCGCACTTTGATGGTCGGGCCAGGGCTATGGAATCGAGGTGGCCCCTACTTGAAAGCCTGGCAGAAGAGCTCCATCTTGCAGGCCCTGCAGAACTGTAAAGGGTCCTGCAGGGCCCTGATGTTCTCTGGGAGCTTGTTCCACCAATACGGGGCCACCACCAAAAAAGCCCTGGCCCTTGTTGTCGCCAACCGGGCCTCCTTAGGCCCTGGAAGAACCAGACGGTTCTGGGAGCCCGATCATAGTGCTTGCTGGGGTACATATGGGGAAAGGCGATCTCTTAGGTAGATAGGTAGATAGATAAAGCCATATAGGGCTTTAAAGGTAAGAACCAGCATCTTGAACCGTATCCGGTATGCTTAGGGCTGCCAAGTCCCCCGCTTGGGCGGGGGAAACACCGATTTTTAGAGCTTACCTCCCGCTTTTCCAAAGATGGCCACCGGGGGGACAATGTCTGCAGAGAGCCTGCCCTGCATTAAAAAGCCTCGCCAGACATTTCCCCTTTAAGAAGTCAGCAAGAGAGCTTCTTCCACAGCAAGAGAGCCCCGCCCAGAGATTAAGGAGGGACTGAAGGAGCTGCTTTTGCATGTGGCTGGCAAGGTGAGTTTCTGTTCCAGCTCTTTTCATTCTCTCTCCCTCTTTCTTTTTTCTGTCTGTCTGTCTGTCTGTCTCTCTCTCTCTGTCCCCATCCAGCAGAGGTCTATCAGTGGCTATTATAGCCACAAGGTCTAAATGGAAGTAAGTGCCTCTGCTAGTTTTTTCCCCTTCTCTCTCTCTCCCTCTTTCTTTCTTTTTTCTGTCTGTCTGTCTGTCTCTCTCTCTGTGTCCCCATCCAGCAGAGGTCTGTCAGTGGCTATTATAGCCACAAGGTCTAAATGGAACCCTTTGGCTGGGGCAGTGAGGCTCTGCATTCTTGGTGCTTGGGGGGCAACAGTGGGAGGGCTTCTGGAGTTCTGGCCCCGCTGCTGGACCTCCTGAGGGCACCTGGTATGACACAGAGTGTTGTTCTGGATGGGCTGTTGGCCGGATCCACTGTGGCTTCTCTCCTGTTCTTATGATATGAAAATCATATTCAGCACTTGTGTAGCACTTAGTGCTTCATATTCTGCTGAGATGAGGAAGGATTCAGTAGGGCCGTTGCTCAGTGATAAGAGCATCTGCTTGACATGCAGGAGGTATCAGCCTCTTCAGCTAAAAAAGGATCAGGTAATAGGTGACATTAAAGATCTCAGCCTGAGACCCTGGAGAGCCACTACCAGTCTGAGTAGTCAATACTGACCTTGATGGACCAATGGCCTGATTCAGTATTAGGAAACTTCATGAGTTCATGTGTCAGCATGTGGAAGCAACATCACAGGATGTGACATCACAAAATGATGTCACTTCCTTTCTCCTGGCTCCACCCCCAAAGTCTCCTGGCTCCACCCCCAAAGACCCCAGATATTTCCCAAGTTGGACTTGGCAGCCCTAGGTATGCTATAGGCAGCCAGTGTAGTGCTTTTAGGGCGGGCTGGATGTGTTCCCGCATGGGAAGACACATCAGCCTTGCTGCTGCATTCTGCACCAGCTGCAGCTCCCGGATTTGGGACAATTTTCCTCACAAACCAGTTTGTTTTGTTTGAATCAAAAGCATACCATAGCCACAGGACTGCTCTAAGCTCCTTTAGACTGCTAGTAACAGATGCTTCTCTTTGATAATGGAGCTAAATGGATTTATTGGCCAGTGTGCCTTGTTTCTAGTTGATGTTGCAGTTCATTTGAACAAGGGTTTTTACAACAATACGTGTTATCTCCCTGATTCTCAATATTAGGTGATATATGACCAATTGTTCTCTCAGAAAAGTTGGATTAGTCAAACTTCTGATCTGTGGTCACTGAATCACCAATGGAATAACCAATCCAGTCACTGAATCACCAATCCAGCATGAAGCTGTGGCTATGTATTGCTCTTCATAAAGAATAAAATAATGAAGAAGAGGAAGAGATTGAATTTCCTCAGAGTGGCTTACAATCCCTTTCCTTTCCCCTCCCCACAACAGACACCCTGTGAGGTAGGTGGGCTGAGAGAGCTCTCTTTTGAGAACTGCCCTTGAGAGAACTTGTGACTGATCCAAGGTCACTCCAGCAGCTGCATGTGGAGGAGGTGTGGGGAATCAAACCTGATTCTCCCAGATTAGAGTCCATGCTCCTAACCACTACACCAAAAAAGCCTCTTCCAATTATCCAATATACAGGGTAATGTGTTCAAAAATTTACATTATTGGTTAACTTTGTTTGATTTTCATTACCTTAATTTTATCATGCATTCTTACAGCCTCATAATTGTATTTTCATAAGAGAGAGGTACAATTTGATTTCTCTAAGGCTGAGCTGAGACTTCACCAGACTGATTTCACATGACATTGGCTGGGTTCATCTATGAAACAGGAGGAACTCATTGTTAATCACATTTCAGTGCAATCCACATACAGTTACTCCACTGAAATCAGTGAGTCTGAATGGAGTAACCGTGTGTAGGCTTGCAGTGTAAATGCAGTGTCGGTGTCTAGTGCTAAAACAAGTAGAGAGGCCATACATGAGTAGTAAAGCACATGTTTAGCATGCAGAAGAGCCAAGATTCAGTCCCTGGCATGTCCACTTTAAAAGGCACTTGGAAAGCAAGGCTGAATATCACCTCTGTTAAGATTTTAGAGAGCTGCTCCCAGTCAACTTGGGGCTAAATGCCTATATGCTATAGGAAGCTTCACATATTAAAAGATACTATTGGGGTAAGTATTGGAGTTAAAAATATAAGGTGCTGGCAGAAACCCCCCCAGAAGCCATAGTATAGCACAAAGTACTATGTGAAATGAGCCCCTAAGTCCATGTTTAATCAGGGTGAAAGTCAACCAAATTCACTATGGTTGCCACAAAAGTGCAAGGAGGGAAATGATACCCTATAGAAAGTACATTTTGAAAGCTGAATAAACTGCATATAATATTTGGGTACACCCAAAACTGTTTTAATGTCAGTAATGTAGATAATGTTAAGTATTTGGCTTCATGAGATCAGAAGCTTTGGTAACTAACGGTGTGTCATTTGAGTTAATTTTGCAGGAACACTCATGCCGTGTTGTTAATTATTTGGTATTGTCACTCTTTGTCCCTCTCTTAGTGTTTTACACCGCTTGCTGTATTTTATTCAGTGTAGCAAGGCTTTATGTTATGATACTCAGTGATATGCAACATATGATATTATGACTACTCCTAATTTTCTGTCATATCTTGCTACCCTAGCTTTGCAAGTGATATAAGAGGCTCTTACACCTGTCAAAAAGGCTTACTTAACTCATATGTTAAGAGAGAGCAAACCCCGCTTGCTGAAATGAGCTGCAAATTCAAAGCTGCATATTGTGCTTGGTGATTTATTTGTTCACGGCACAGGTCAATTAATTTATTTCAAAGTGATGTAATATTTAATTCTTTTTTTAGGAGAACAAATGGATACAGCGTGGCTGTTCGTCTAAGCCAAAAAGAGTAATTTTGTTTCCTCCAGCTTGTAGCAGGTACAACGAAAAACATGCATAACTTTATTCAGTAAATAATAAGGGATACCCTGCTGAGATGTTTCAAAGGGTACTGTTTTGTCTTTTAAAAATAAAAGCCTACATAAGTTTTTGTTTCATTTTACAAGGGGGAAATGATGACTAATCCAAAGAGCATCACAATGCATTAACAGTGTGATCCTAAGAACAGTTTCTTGAGAGTAAGCCCCATTGAGTAAGATTCAGAGTAGACCTCCTTAGGATTGTTCTCCTTAATAGCCATACTTTCTAAATAGATGAAATGAAAATAGGATGGAGATGCAGTCTGTTAATAGTTGTTTTTTTTAAAAAAAAGAACATCACACAGCAGTATAGTGGTAACAACAATGGGAAAGAGCTGTGAAGCAGGACACAATAGAACTGGAAACAGTGTTAATATATTGGACAGACAGAATGGGTGCAATACATGAAAATAATCATTACACAATAAAGCACAATAATTCTAAATATGAATCTTCTCATACACAATGAAATATTCCGAAAAAATTATTTCCAACATAGTTCTTCCCAATGAAGAATCTGGATGCTGAAGACTTCATTTCGATAGTCTTCCTCAAAAAAATTACTCTTATAAATATTTCAAAGGCATAAGTTTCCAGAAAACTGTGTAGTTTCAGACTACTAATGTAGAAGGAACTGCCCTTTCAGGGTATTCAAAGAGGTTTGCAGTAACAATTATATTTCTATTGATGGACCACCAGTTCAGCATTAATACAGAGTGGTTTCTAAAAAAGTGTTACTGGTGGCCCATAAAAGTAATTTTCTTGAGGAAGGTTATAGAAATGAAGTCTTCAACATCCAGATTCTTTGTTGGAAAGAACTATTTTGGAAAGAGAATTTTTTTGAATATTTCATTGCGTATTAGAGAATTCATATATAGAAATGTGCTTTATTGTGCAATGATTATTTTCATGTACTATATTTTATCTATCCAATATATTAACATTGTTACCAGTTCTATTCTGTCCTGCTTCATGTCTGTTAAGGGTTTGCCATTTGTACTTCCTTCCCACAATAAAGGGGACTTGTCTGCCAATGCTTTGTAGCTAAAATACTGTAGAATAACTGAGGGGGCATGATCTTTCTTCATTTACTGAATAACAACCAGAGTCTTATGACCAGTCTACAGAGCATCCATGCCTTCTTGTCTTCTTTTCCCCCTTCCCCAGCTGGTCTTCTGTCCAAATCTGCAAAACATTTTCAAAGTGCTCAGGTTCATAACAAACTGTGCCTACAGTATGAAAAACCAATGAATAACTTAAATATAAAAACGCATTTCCTTATTTAAAAAATAGACTAGTTAGAATCCTGGTCTAGTCACAGTAAAGAAGAGGAGGAGGAGGAGAAGGAGGAGGAGATTGGATTTATACCCCACCCTTCACTACCAGAAGGAGTCTCAGAGCAGTTTACAATCTCCTTTCGTTTCCCCTCCCCACAACAGACACCCTGTGAGGTAGGTGGGGCTGAGAGAGCTCTTTCAAGAACTGCTCATGATAGAACAGCTCTGAAATAACTTGTAACTGACCCAAGGTCACACCAGCAACTGTATGTGGAGGAGTGGGGGAATCAAACCCAGTTCTCCCAGATTAGAGTCCATGCTGCTAACCACTACACCAAAATGGCTCTCAAATAGGCCTCAATAGTAGAGCATTACTGAGTGGGAGGCCACTTTGTATGTGTACAGATAATAGTTACCCTATCATGTCCTTACAGCACCTTAAAAGCAGTTGCAAATGACTTTGGGCATTAAAATACTAGGGTTTTTTTTTTTTTTAAAGAATAGGCATTTGAAAATTAGCTAATCAAAATCCAAATTAAATCCTTTTTTATTCTTGATTAACTTTCCTGTAACTAATTTATTTCACTATAGATGGAGATTACTTTTTCTTCTGTCATTCCCTTGCCTGCTTTTCACAGTTGCAAGAGGCAGAAGCAGCAAGAGGGGCAGGAAGGGAGGAGAGTGGCTGTTAACGGTCAGGAGCATCATCCAGGCAGATAAGTTATCCGGGGACCATCCTGACCTGCATCTCTTGCAATCATTGCACTTTCCCTGCATTCAGGGCAAATTTGCATGCTTTCTAAAGGCAGGCACTGCAGCCTGGGAGAGAGAAATACTGGCGAGGTTGCATCCTTCCTTGTACAATAGGCAGAATACTTGCAGGGAAGAGTAGCAGATGTTTTGCTCAGACCCTCTGAAATGCTACCCTCTGAGACAGAGTCAGAGGCTAGTCTGCATTACACCCAGCCACCTTGATAGGCAGCAAGTCTATAGGTACCAATGGAAAATAGTGAGCACGGTGCAGGCAGGGTACAGTGCAAGCTGAAGGTGAGTAATAAAAAACAAATACCTCCACCCCACAAGAAACGTGTACTGGATAATGCTGCTGTTGAAGCCCACAAGTTAAAATTCCCAATGAAGTGTGGAAAGAGGAAGCACAAGTCAATGTCAGTTCCGCTTTCTCTGCTACTGTGTGGCATACAAATTTGCTTTGTAGCCATGTAGGTTAATATGCAGAATACTACATTATTCTGAAGAGAGATGACAACTGAAGAAAGAGGGCAGTCACATTTAAGCATAAATAAAGGTCTGTACAATTCTGAGATTGGACTGAGAAGCTACAATACCCAAACCTGCACTAGATAATACAATTGAATTGAACTAGTCTGACTTCTTACATTAACAGCATTGGAGATGAATTTGGAACGTATTCTAGGTAATGAATAGTTTGCTTGGCTTTATTTGTTTTCTCATCCCACAAGTTCAGGTTCTGAGAGAGCCAATTGGTACTGGAAACAGAAAATGCTGAAAATGTCCAGGGTAATTTGCTCTTTTGGGGGGGAGGGATACTTGCAGAGATATTCACTGCTTTGTTTGGGGCTTGTGGAAGTCAGACAACATTGTCATGCCAGAGTTATTAGTCTGTCATGTAAATTAGTTGATTTCCAAATACCTGTTTTTTTGGCACCAGGAGAAGAAAGGGGTTTGAACTTCCTGGTTGAGCACTCCCTCTGTATGCAGAAAGTCCAGGTTGGACAGGTGCGATAGACCTCTGCTTCGGATCTTGGAAAATGCTCGTACATCTTCCCTGCCCTAAAAATACTGAATCAGGGACAGTTTGCACACTTCCTGGGGTGGAAAGATGTAGAAGTTCCAGTTGGGATGTGATTTCTATGCAAAGAAGTATTTCATGTTTTCTCTACAGTACTGTTGAGTCTAATGCCACTCCTATTTGGTATCCTTAATTATATCGACTTCTATTTATTGCCAGTTTAATATAAATGGCTGTTTACTGCCAGATTAAGTACAAAAACATGGTGATAAAATGTATATTTAGTTTCAACAGGGTGTCTGAAATGCTTGTAGAGATTAGGAGATTACATCACATGAAGAGGCAGGAGAGGGGAAAAATGGAAACCTCATTTCTAAAATGAGTACCCTCTTTTATTTGCTTTATACTTTTATTTATTCTTCTAAATTTCAGGTGAGTTGTATAAAGCACTTAAATTATGTGTGTAAAATGCAGTGAAATTGGCCCTGAATTATGGCAACCCCAGCAAGAGGCTTTTAAGGCAAGTGAAAAGCAGAGGTGGTTTTCTATTGTCTTCCTCTTCAGAGTCTTTCCTGGTGGTCTCCCTTTCAAGCACCGGCTCTGCTTAGCTTCCAAGATCTGATGAGATCCAACTATACCATGCCACCTTCCTGCCAAAGTACTTAAATTACAATACAAGAAATCTATGCTTCTTAAGTGGATCTGTATGAAAGTTGTTTCATAGTTCAAGGATTTTCCCTTCCAGACCCATCTAAAGCATTCAAGGGTTGTCTCTTCCAGAGTCATTGACTTGGTGTTGTTGCACGTTTCCTGAGACTGTCTGCCAAAACATCCTGTTTTCCTGTTTAAAAATATTACTTCCAATAAAGCCTAGCAAGTACAGTATGATTGTTCAATACATCCTTCCTTGTCAGAGCATCTCGTCCTATGTTCTGTTGGGAATAATGCTGCTATGTTGCTCTCAAAGAGTAGAACACACAAAGCAAGTTCCCTTCAGGTTTGAAATACACTTACAAATATATGAGGGCTATAGCTTTCATATCAATGCAGAGGGCATTTATATCCTGCCTCTGCTGATACCTGCTGAAGGCAGCTGACAAGAAGGAGAGGGAGGGTAAACAATACAGATTTAAAACAATAGGTCAATAAAGTAAAACAAAAATGATTCCCCAGCAATAAAACCATTCCAGTCTGCTTATAAAAAGCCAGCAGCCAATTAAAAGAATAGTGTAAAACAGTCTGAGGAACATAAAAGCAGGCCATTAAAAATGTTCAACAAGCAGGAGTACAGGCCTAGATCAGTAAACAGCTAAATGGTAAGATAAATTTTTAGATAAAAGGCTGGGTAGACTGAACTTTTTTTTGCCTGGCAACTAACTGATAGCAAGGTAGGCACCAGGCGGTGTTTCAGCGGGAGGATATTCCAAAAACAGTGTGCTGCCACTGAGAAAGTCCTCTCTCTGGTTACCTCTGTGGTCTGGGACCACTGACGTTACCTCTGTGGTCTGGGACACCAAGACTAGTGCTTGGAATGCAAGGTTGCCAGGTCCCTCCTGGCAACCAGTGGGGGGAATAACTAGGAGAAAGAGGAAGGCCCAAATCATGGTGCTGGTGTCATACAGGAAGTGATTTCATCACATTGTGGCTTCTACCATGGAGTTTTTTCCCAATACCAAAGAATCACCCAGCTGTTGCTGGCGTGATGATATCACCTCTTGTGTGACGCCGGCAATGTGGCTTAAATTGTCCTCTTTGATCGGTGGCTGGGGGTCAGGGCCTGGCAGCAGGGGACCCCCATCTCCACCAGGGGTCTGGCAACCCTATTGGGATGGCAGAATAAACAATATGGGAGAAGATGGTTTTGTCTTGGTACCCTCAGACACAAGCCATTTGGGGCTTTGAAGATGAATGCCAGCACTTTCCCCAGTAACAAATAGCCAGACTGGATCTAGATCTTGCTCCCAAAGAACTGGAAGTGAATCTTTCCTGCCTCCTCTCTCTTTTGCAGCCCTCCCTCATACTTGCCATCCAAGTACTGAAGTGTATATTATATTAGAAGCTAGGCTCTAAATGTTTCAGTAGGATTGCACTCTGTTGACATTGCTTAGGATCAGAAGGATGGAGTTGGGAAAATCCACAACAGAACCTAATGAGGGTGATGTTTCTGCACAATTTCCCTCAAATGAGCCCCACAACCTTCAAGTTTATAAAGTACCTGTGTAACATACTGGGTGTCATGGGAATCCTTCCTAAACTAAAGCATGAGTGCTCAGTCATGATTGTGTATTTTCCTACTTTGTACCGTGAATTGTTTTCTTTTATGTATTAGTTTAGGAAGACGACCAATTTCTGGTTAACCAGTGTCTTAAAAATCATATTTTAATAATTTGGAATGTGTCATGGTTAATGTGTTTTTGCATTCAGAGATGGTGCAGGCTGTGTGAATGTTACACAGTTCGCACTTAGCAATTTAGTTTTCAAGGGCAAATCAACCTCTCTGCTTGCTAACTCTAATTTTCCAAGGGTTATAAGGCTTTAATTTGATTCCTTATCCACTGTGCATAAAACCATCACTGGAATTTGCATAGTAAATTATTGGATAATCACTTTTTGTGCCGAGTAACTGCTTTTTGGGATGCACACAACCTTTTTAGAGTGGCCCTAGGTAAGCAAAAGATAGAATGGAGTTTTCCAGCAAAACATATGGCACAGAGTTCTTACAGAGAGAGTGGATTCATCCCGTAAATAGGGAGAGGGACTAATATTGTTGTATGTGTTGTAGCTAGGGTATCTTTAAAATATGCATCCATATTTTTGTATTGTGTATCTTTGCCTAAATATTTTTCATACAGCAGTTTTGTGGGCAAAGCCAAGCTGTGGTATGGGCAACCTCTTTTGGATTCGGAACTGTGTGAATACATTGATGTATATAGTTCTCAGCCGCATCCAACTATTTGTGGATGTGAATGTTAGTGTGGCTTCTGTCACTTGATGAGGAATCCCAAGAATGATCTCAATGAAGAAAACTGGCCTCAATGAAGAAAAAGAGTCCAATCTACCCTTGTCAAGAAATCAGGTTTCTTTTCCTGTCACTGTACAGTCACTGTAGGTGGAAGATCCATTCCATGAACAGAGCCCCACTCATGGTTCTTACGTTCAAACTTTTAGTTCCTGAAGAGTACTGGACTCAGGAGACCAGGAACAGTGAAATCATGAAGCCTTTATTGAGTGATTCAGCATGCCCAGTAGATGGTCAGAACAAGCATGCTTCCAGGGCTCCAGGGCCCTCATTATATGCTGGCCGGAGCCACACCTCCGGCCACACCCAAAAGACCTGATAGGGGCTTAACATATGCGCATGTTTGTCATAGGTTCCCTGGAGGAGCCTTTGATTGCATTGGCTCCTCAGGGAGAACCTAGGTCCCACATTGGTGGAGGCTTTCAATCTGGATGTCTATTGTTCCTCCAGATTCAAGCTCCCCTTTCTGCCTAACCATGTGCTCTGGCCATGCAGCGGGCGCCATTACCTGGGAGCACATGGCAGGCTGGTTGCTACACAAAGCATACTACATTACAGTTCCCCTAGCTCCTTTTGGCCTTGTAGTGTACAGTAAATACAGTGTGGCTCAGCATTACTCTAGAAATCGCTATCCAGTGTTCCATATCAAATGTGGAGACATTTTATCTCACATTTTATAGGTAATGAAGTTATTCATGGTACTATTACAATATCCCCCCCCCAGTACCTTTAAACCAAACATAAACTAGCATGGGCAAATTAATATATTTTCTTGTGTAAGGGGTAGGATCTAGATCTGGCTGTCTCTTGCCCTGTTTCTGTAAATGTTTTTCTCCCCTAACTCATCAACCCACAAGTGTTTTTTCATGGTCCGTTTGGGAGATCTTGTGAGGAGATGCAGGTGTGTTGCCCATTCCTGGCCTATACTGAGGGGTTTTTTTTGGGGGGGGGGGTCTCCAAACAATTAGGGATGGTTCCAAATTTCTACCAAACAGGAATTCTCCACAGAAAACAATTTCTCGAGGTGATATGATGGAGTAGGTTCTAGTCAACAGAAACATTGGCCACAATAAAATATGTACAGCTATGGTGTCACTGTACTTCTGTTTGTTTTTTTCTTTGACTGTGTTGGTCTGCATCCAGCTCTGCATGGAGCACGGCTGTATGCTTACACTTATAAAAAGCGGTTTTCCATTGAAGTATCTTAGATGGGGGGCAGGAATTAGATATACAGCTGGATACATATACAAACTGGAGAGCCAGTTTGGTGCAGTGAGAGCCAGTTTGGTGTAGTGGTTAAGTGTGCGAACTCTAATCTGGGAGAACCAGGTTTGATTCCCCACTCCTCCATTTGCAGCTGCTGGATGACCTTGGGCAAGCCATAGTTCTGTCAGAGCTGTTCTCTCAAGGACAGCTCTGGGAAGAGCTCTCTCAGCCCCACCTACCTCACAGGGTGTCTATTGTGGGGAGAGGAAGGGAAAGGAGTTTGTAAACTGCTCTGAGACTCCAAGCAAAGGGTGGAGTATAAATACAATTTCTTTTCTTCTTCTTTTATGGAAGTATGGATTACAATGTTATCTGTATCTAAGCTTGTTTCTAAAGTGTATCTGAGTTTATGTAATCTAAGTGTATGTAAGATTCCATTCAGGCATCATAACAAGTGCCAATCAAGCTGAGATTTATGCATGAACGTGGCTTGCTGCTGTGCTTTTGTACATGCCCCACTCCTCCCCATTCCCCTCTTGCACAGAGCAGGACCAAGGATTCTTGCTTTGAAAAAACACCCAGTCCCCCAGCCCATATAAATGCAGGTGTCTATGAGCACTGGAACTTCTGTACTCCCCAACAATTGCAATTCTGTTTCATCATGGTTTAGAACTGCAGCTTGTAGAGGTTAAACAAACTCTGGTTCACCTGGAGACCTGCCTTTATACTTGGGAAAAAAACAGAGTTTGTCTCTAGCCAGAAATCTTTAATCATGATCCATGCAAGGAGTCAAGGTGGTGGCAGCGGGGGCGGGGTGGGGGATTAGTGTGTAAGCACAGCAACAAGTTATGTTAATGAACAATTCTAGCTTAATTGGAACTACCTGTGGCATCTGCATGCCTCTTGAGCATAACAGAGTTCACAGGAATGTGCAGTGGATCATTGAAAGGGTACAGAGCAAACCACACCATGCATCAAAGCCATGGGATTGTTGTGCAACACTGCAACTAACTGCAGCAGAAATGAAATGAATTTATATTTGCATAACTCTGCATACTTCTTCATAATACCCATGCAATTATGTGAACATGTCTTGCTCGTGACTGCCATATTCTAAGATATCAAAATATAGGAATGGAATTGTAACAGCTTCATAATAACCATGCCTATGTGTTATGGCTAAGCAGTAGGTGTAAGGCATAATATTTAGAAAGTGTTCCGAGGAAAAAATAAAATGAAACCTACAGCCCTTGAAAATCTCAAGGCATCCCATCTGTGTTTAAAGGAACAATAATAACAAAACTTTAAATTAGCATAAGAGATTTAAGGCATTTCAGGAAAACATTGATTAAATCTGCCAATGAAATGAATGTGCTTGGTGAGTGACCTAATTAGTGTATACTTGGTTCTTTTTCACTGCACTGCTTACCACTAATTGCTGTTCTGCTGGTCTTCTCCTGACAAGTCGGAAAAACAAGGATGAGGGATTTGTTGCAAAAATAGTGACATTCAGTTTTAATTCATTTGAACCTGCTGCCAAGTTAATTATGGAATTGAGAAACTGAGCCCAGGAGGCCCCCAGCCATTTAGGTTATGGGAGACATAGTTGTTTAGCGTCTGACTGTGTGTTCAAATAGTGGTTATTACAGCAGCACATAAAATGTTCCTACTGCTGCTTTAACTGGGGTTCTCCCTCCCCTCTCTCATAGGTATACACTCACAGTTGCACTTCTGGCTTAATTGTGTAGCTTTAATGGCATCAAGCCAAAAGAAAATCAGTCACCAGGAGAATTAACCATGGGAAATCCTGACAAAAGTGTCGGATGTTGGGTGTTACATTTCTGAATGCGAGACATTCTCCAAGGAGGCAGCATGGGACTTGGACAGGCTGTTGTGTAGTGGTAAGAGCACACAGCCGCTACATACATTACAGAATACACACATTGAGTCTAGGGTCCCAGTCCTGTGTAACAGGTGTGAGTTGCTCATTTTCCTCTGTTTCTCAATGTGCAGAAATCAGGATCATGGTGCATGTGGAAAAAGTGCTTTATGCTTATCTCCTGCACTGTTTTCCTGATGTGAAATGGACCAGGGGGTGCTGTTTAGTCCATTGGAGAAACTAGGCAACAGATGAGCCCCAGTGGGCCACTAGCATCCTCTGGACCATTTCAGGTAAGGGGAAAAAGTTGGAAGGCAGGCTCCCATCCCCTCTCCATGCACATTGCTGTCACTATCTGGATCGAGCACGATGTATGTGGGAACTGAGAAGAACCTGCAGCTCATTTCTTACTGTTTCATGGGGTGGGGACATGTGATTCAAAACGCTCCTCAATTGTAGTGACCTAACTTAACAACACTGCTGGGAAGATAAATATAGTAAAGTTTCTAAAGCACCTCTTGGATGTTCTAAATTTTACAGACATTTTGCCCAGAAATGGTCCCTGGAATTAATGGGATATTTTCAGGCATGGTGTGTAGGTATGAGATGATTCTGGGAAATTAAAACCATTTCCATTTCCAGAGCAAAGACAAATACTTCTGTTTCTGCAGGTGCCGGTTAGGGTGCCTTCTGAGCCAGTATGGCTAAATTTTGGAGGAAAAACCAGAGTGCTTTCAACTTTGAACAATTCATTGTTTTCCAGTCCTCTAATGTTCTCACATGCAAAGGAAGTATGCCACACTAGTCAATATTGCTGATGAAGGTCAGAAAGCAAAGGACAGCCATTTCCAAGCAGTATCAGTCTTGCTTTAGAATAAAAAAGGAAAGTAAGGTTAAGAGCAAAAACAAACCTAATGTTTGCAGGCTCTGAGTATCAGATGCCAGAAGTCAGGCAAAGCAGAGTTGTTCAGACCAAGGTCAAGGGTCCAGAAGTCAGGCAAGGCAGAGTCAATGGCTTAGCATCTATTGTATGTGTTGCATCCACACCTAACATCCTCTCTTGGCTGATTTTATAGCCACACACCTAAGGGTCATGCTTGCAACCAGTTTCTCGAAGCAACCCTGCAACTACTTATCTTTGTTATCAGCAAGTATCTGATGTTGGGCCAGGAGGCGTGTACTTTGCTGTCTTGTCTGTAGCTCTGTTCCCAGCCTCTGTCTGTGGTGCTCTAGGAGTGTAGGTGATACTGGTGACCTGGGAATGGCCAACTGAGGTTCACATGCTGAATCAGGGCTGTAGGGTATCCCTGGCTCTGCACCAGCTGTTGACTGTGATTCCTGACAAGCCTGCAGCTCATTTTCCTGCTGGTCAGCTTCTGTTAACTGAAGACTAGCTACATGGGGCCCCTCCTCTCCTGAGGGGTCCTCACTATCACTGAGCCCTGACTGACTCACAACATATAACATTTGTGTGTGAAAACAGCCCCAAGTTTGGATGCAGTTTGTACAAGAATGGAAGAGAGGATTTAACCCTTCAGCCCCAGCTCAGTTTCTCTAATCGAAACTGGGCTTCCCACACTTTATTAGCATCTCAAAGGAAAAATGAAACAGATTTTTTAAAGGGCATGCCTTTTTTTTTTCATTTTAAAACTGATAATACCAGAATGGGTTTTTTCTTTCTTCCTTTTTTTTTTACTGGTTGGTGGAAATCTGTGATCTCTGTCACATCTGCATGGCCCTAACTTAAACCTCTATTGTGAAACTGCCTTAGGATACACTAATGTAATAATAGTGACCTACCTTGTGAGGTTTATTTTCAAGAAAAGGGCAGGGAGGGTGTTAGTTTTTAGAAGTTCCAGAGGCTATGTGAACCTGTTGCAGCTAAGACAAAACAAGATCCAAAGAAATCTTGTGATCCCTTAAAGACTCCTATATTTATGGTTTAAGTTTTAATTGTGGCATAAGAGTGATGAGGTGGATTGTTGGCCATGGCATGAGAAAATCTGTTTGTCTTTAAAGTGTGAAGAGGTGCCATTTACAAATAGGTATTGCTTCTGAAAGTCCACTGAAATTTTACTGATAAAAATGTTATAGTGTTTTGGGATACAGTGTTTATACCCATGCTGTGTATTATTCTGTGTATATTTTTAAAAATAATTTCTGAATTAAATAGAGAGTGTGGTGCTTACTATTCTTTCTATTCATTTATATCTCTCCCCCCACCTTTCTGACATTCATATTCACACTGATAAAACATTGCAAAAAAACAATCTTGGTGTGATGTATGTACAAGCTTTTTTGTTTGCTTTTGTGGTGTTTTACCAATGCATAAGGCACACTTGTGCATCATTAAGCCCACACCAAAAAAGAATCTTATGCAGTCATAGGTACAATCACATCAGGATTTACTCTTCTGCAGCATCAGTGCATATGTGTGTATTAGTTGTGGCAAGGAGGAAAAAGATATGAAGTAACAAAAAAGAACCAGCCCTGGCAATTTATGAGTGTTTGGAATTGTAGCAGAACAAAGTTTGAATCCAGTGGCACCTTTAAGACAAAGTTTTACTCAAGGTGTAAGCTTTCATGTGCACACACAGTTCATCAGACACAATGAAAATGTAGCCATTCTCCTAGTTAAAATAAGGTGATGTGAAACACAACTTCGAGTGAAATGCAGAAACAATTCAAGATTGAAAGGCGGGGGGATGCATCCATCCTTGCATAGAGTAAGAATTGTCTTCTAAAAGTCCTAAAGATTCTAGAAATTTTATTCTGGTTTTAACTGGCATTTTAAAAAAAACTATTATTGTAAGCCCCCTTGAATTGTGAGGAAAGGAAGAGTATAGATGTTTTAATAAACAAAGAGAAATAACTCTCTGCAGTGTGTGTTTAGTCTAATCAACAATTCCAGTATGCAAAATTTGCCAGATTGCTTAAGATTCAAAAGCATTTTGCCAAAACTGCTGTACCACTAAACAGTCTGCATTAAGAACATGCTAAAAACTGAATCCCAGATCCAAAAGTCTCTATGTGGAATCTTTCATTCAGAGTGGGGCTTCTGGTTTCCCAGACTCAAGAGAAATTTCAGGAACAGCTTTGTATGCAACATTCAGAGTTGCTGGAAGCTGAAAAAATGGAGGACAAATCCCAGGGTGCGTGTGAAAGGTTGTACATATGCCTAAAGGGATCTTTTGCTGACAGTCTGAGTCTTGAAGGCATGTACCATTCCGCCCTTAATATAAAAATAGATAATTTAAAAATATAGATTTTTTTTTTCTTAAATGCCAGTGGAACCTAACTGACGTCTGCCTGATGCTATCAAGACCTATATATTGCTGACAGCACTGTAAATTGCTACTCATTTAAATAGGATTTAGATTATATCAGTTTAAGCCCTTTGTATAAATTGGCAAAGAGTTAGATTTGTTATGCCAAGGAGTGTTAATCTGTATTATTTTAAAAGACAAACAATTTATTCATAGGATTACCAATAGATAGATAGATTTGAGGAATGTGTATTTAGATGTTAACTAATGAAAAAAGGTAGTAAAATTCCCTCTTTAATATTGTTACTGTAACTCCTTTGAGTTAAATTACAACAAAAGTAGCCAAGTTCCAAAAAGGTTGTTAATATTGGGCAATGTCTGGCACCTCATTGTCTTATGAGGTCAACAGGAGGACAAGAAGAGTTGTTACACTGTCTCACTTACTTGGCCAGGATTTTCTAGACTCCGTGTAAGCAATAGTAGTGCCAGTCTTTCCTTTTGCCCATGCCAAGTGTTTCTCATTGAACGATGGTGCATTTAAAGGTTCTTCTGCATGATGCTTTGGTTTATGTGTAGCTATAAAAATGTGACTTGTAGATGGTTTGAGATTGTGCCTGTTTGATAATATTTGAGGTGTTCCTTTTTCTCTCTCATACTACTGTGTCTGTGCATGTATATGTGTTGCTGTGATTAGTTGTAGTGCACACTAATCAAATAGTGAGGGTTTTTTTGTACTCACAGCTAAAGATGGACACGAACTGGCTCACAAATGAACATTCATGATGAATTCTGGGCAGTTCATGGTTCGCAAACTGAAGTTTGAAAACCAAACAGCCACCTTGAACTTCCATGAATTTTAAGGCAATTTGTGGTGGTTTGTGAAGAGCAGAAAGCAGGGGTTTAAATGGCTCTGAGCAATTTAAAGCCCTGCTTGCTTCATTTCACAAAAAAACAGCTGAGCGGCAGGGAGCAGAAAGCAGGGGTTTAAATGGCTCTGGGTCATTTAAACCCCTGCTTTCTGCTCCCGGCCACTCAGATGTTTTTTGCTCCCCACCACTTTTTGTGGGGAAATCCCTGCTTTCTGATCATTAATGGAGAGCGCCCTGCCTGTACCTTGCCCAAGCCCAGTAGAGTGAAAGATGCAACCCTTTCTGGGTATGCTCAGGGCAGGCTGCCCACACATGCAGCAGGCCCCGCTGGGTCGAGCTGTGGTTGGGGCTCTCGGTCTCCTCAGGCAATGCACAGGCAGGGTGCTCTCCATTGACAATCCTTCTGCTACTTTCTGCTCCTCACCGCTTTTTGCAGGGAAATCTCTGCTTTCTGCTCCCTGTGAAAAGTGGAGGGGAGCAGAAAGCAGGGATCATAAACCAATATGAGCTGGTTCAGTTTGCGAACCAACCTCCCAGTCTGTGGTTCAGTTCATGGTTCAGCCATGGTTCAGCCATGAACTGAAACTAACCACAAAAATGTGGTTTGTGCCCATCCCTACTCACAGCATGCAAGCACATAGTTTGTGTGTTTGTCTTATAACAGTGCACACACTGTTACAGCAACTGCCACCAGCCATTATTATTACACTGTTCCTTTTCTATCAAATGCTAAATCTCCTTGTCTGATAAATGCAAGTACTGTGCCCACTTTGTCTTTCTTGGAGTGCCAAAATGTATCCCTCTGCCCTTTTGTCTGCCGTACAGGTTTATAACCCAATCATAATTTCACTGGATCTGGTACAAACTTGTAACTTGGACCTCCACAATTCCCAGTTTGATCCCAAAACATACAGTCCTATCTGTTGTGAAAGAAAAAAATTCTTTTAGCTCTGAAAGTAAAACAAAAGCCAAATTGTGCCTAAGAGACTAACAGCATTTACTTCAATCTGAGCTAGGGATGCTAGCATGGGATCCCCCAGAATTACAGGTCCTCTCCAGACCTCAGAGATAAATTCCCCTGGAGAAAATGGATACTTTGGAGGGTAGAATCTGTGGCATTGTACTGTACTGAGGTCCCTGCACTCCCCAGGCTCCATCCCCAAATCTCCAGGATTTTCTAATCTGGATCTGGCAACCCTACCCCCCATCCCCCCCAGTGGTCAGGGGAGACCTGGCAACCCTAATCTGAGTTTTTGTGAGTCACAGCTCACTCCTTCAGTTATGTGGAAGGGAATGGATCTAGGAGTTCTACTATTTCCATTTTTTATTTCTGTAATGACAAAAGTTGACCACATGAAGTTTACAGCCCAGGCCTGGGTAAAAATGTACCCAAATGCCCTACTATGCTTGGACCGTGCCTGAAGGTGCCAAACATCTACCCACTGTGCAAGCAAAAACCCCCCCAACAACCTATAAAACTGGCATATTTTCTACTGTCCTCCTGAAATTTGGCAACCAGGATCCAATGTATGAGGGATACAATCCCTGAAACTTTAATTCCAGTTGGCCCAGAAAACAAAATAAAATGTGTTTTCCAATGAATTGGAGGGGGAGCCCAGATATAATTATCAAAACTAATTCAAACAGTAATGAAAATATTGGAAATGAGTTATTTGTTCTGTTTAAAATGAACCACCAAATTTAAAAAGTATACATACCCCTAATAATGCATGCACAATTTGTATTTTTGCAGTGCTTCAGCTTTTTGATTTGCTGCCACTTAAACATAAGGTTC
The DNA here is from genome assembly GCA_029233225.1 of Lepidodactylus listeri. Lineage (NCBI taxonomy): Eukaryota > Metazoa > Chordata > Lepidosauria > Squamata > Gekkonidae > Lepidodactylus > Lepidodactylus listeri. Next base: position 57,597,166 of record JARCFY010000012.1, read on the forward strand.
TTTCACAAATGCATACCTAATTTTTAAAACAAGTTGGACTTTGTCACAAGTGGTTCAAAACAGTTCTGAAATTTCTTCCCATTGGCTTGAAATGGTGGAATATTCAGAATCTGCAGTATAGTTGCAACAGCCTAGTTTCTGACATTGCAAAGGTGCTGGAAGAAACTGTGTGAGAAAATATTGAGCTTTAGGCTTGGGATGCTGTTTGTGTGTACAGCTGAGAGATCTGGCAGGGAAATATCATTTGAAAAAAAATGAATAGAAGGGATATGGTTGACTGTAGTGCTTCCTTTTATGGAGAAAAAATTACTTAAATCTAATTTGATGAACACTCAATTGACTCCTAATGTTTTAGTTCTGAAGCTCTTGTTCGTTTTAATGGATGGCATATATCCACCCGAATCGGTACGAACACATTTAGGTTTATGATGTAAAAACTCCAAATTCTCTCTCCCCTAGTAATTAAATAATTGACAATTTGCCCTTCTCTTCTTTGCACCCAAAGCCTGCCACCTGAGGCAGGTGTCTCATTGAGTTTCATGGTAGGGGCCAGGCAGACTAATCACAACATTCCATCTTTTAGCTAGATTTATATCTTAATTTGTGTGATTAACCATGGGGAAGGCTTTTGTACTACCTAGAGTAGATTTCTTCCAACATCATAGCTGGCTGAAAATACCATTAACATATTTAGGTTAATGTTGTTTTTAGTCTCAGTCTCTCTCTCCCCCCGCCTTACTTTACAAGACTGTGTAACTGACATACATAAACCTGGGTTAGCCAAAATATTAAACTAAGGGTTTTTTTGCTCTGGGTTTTTGCTGCAGCTCAGCTTCTTAACTGTATAGGCTTTCCCCCTTCTTTACACACAGTATTGTTTGCTTGATTTGCTGGGTTTCTGAGGAAAAACTCGGGGGGGGGGGGAGACTCATGACACAAAGGGTACTGTGTGTAAAGGAGGGGGGGACTAGTGCAGTTAAGAACCTAAGCTGCAGCAAAAACCTGATGTGGAAAACCTGAGTTCTATCCCGGTGCTAATTTACCTAGAAGCAGGGGTCCTTTCGTAAAAAAACAGGTGCAGGAGCTCATTAGCATAACTCATTTGCATATGCCACACCCCCTGACGTCACCGGAAGTGTCAAAAGGCCACACATCCCTGATGTCATGGGCAGTGTGTCAGAAGGCAAGGAGGGAGGGAGGGAGGGAGGGAGGGGGAAGGAGGGAAAGGAACAGGAAGGAAGGTAGGTAGGTAGGTGGGGGAGAGAGAAGAAAGAAAGAAAGAAAGAAAAAGAAAGAAAGGAAGGGAGGGGGGAAGCAAGAAAGGGGGGAAGGAAGAAAGAAAGGAACAGTAAGATAGGTAGGTAGTTGGGGGGAGAGAGAGAGAAGAAAGGAAGGAAGGAAGGAAGGAGGGAGGAAGGGAGAGGGGAAGGAAGGGGAAAAGGAAGGTTGGTAGGTAGGTGGGGGGAGAGAGAAGAAAGAAAGAAAGAAAGAAAGAAAGAAAGAGAAAGAAAGAAAGGGAGGGGGGAAGGAAGAAAGGAAGGAAGGAGGGAGGAAGAAAGGGGGAAGGAAGAAAGAAAGAAAGGAACAGTAAGGTAGGTAGGTAGTTGGGGGGAGAGAAAGAGAAGAAAGGAAGGAAGGAAGGAAGGGGAGAGGGAGGGAGGAAGGGAGAGGGAAAGGAAGGGGGAAAGGAAGGAACAGGTAGGTATGTAGGTAGGTGGAGGGAGGGAAGGAGGGAGGGGCGCTTCTCCCCCCACTAGGGCTGGCGTTTCCCTCCCCCCCTTGCTTGGGCCTGAGTGGCGTTAAGCCACTCAGGCCCGGCTTCTCCCTCCCCGGGAATGGTGGCCCCGGGGCTGGTGACTGGGGGAGGAAGGGGGCTCTCGGGCGGCCGCCGGCCCGGGGGAGAGAACTGGGCGAGGGAGGGCGAGGGAGGGGACTCGGGGCCGGCGGCCAGCCGCCGCCCTGGAGAAGAGAACTGGGCGAGGGAGGGGACTCGGGACCGGCGGCCAGCCGCCGGCCCGGGAAAGAGAACTGGGCGAGGGAGGGGACTCGGGGCCCGGGCCGGCGGCCAGCCGCCGCCCCGGAGGAGAGAACTGGGCGAGGGAGGGCGAGGGAGGGGACTCGGAAGACGACTGTGCGAAGACGACCTCTGAAGACTGCTGCTGCTGCTGGGCGCGCTCGTCGCCGCCGCCGCCGTTGTTGTTGCCGCCGCCCCCAAGGCCGTGCTGGCCTCCGCCCCGCTCGCCCCTGCTGGCTGAGACGGAGGGGGCTGCGAGGGAGGCGCCGCCGCCGAGGAGGAAGAGTACGAGGCCGACCCGGCACCGCCGCCGCCCGCCCCCGTTGAGCCCCGGGGAAGACGACTGGTCGAGGGAGGGGGCTCTCAGGCGGGGCTGTGTTCTCAGACGGGGCCGGCGACTGGGGGAGGGAGGGGTTGAACGGGGGAGGCTTTCTGGCGGGGGGCGGGGCCCGCTCCCTCTCTCCCGGAGCGGCGCTCCGGCCCGCTCCGGCCCCAACGGAGCCCTGCCTAGAAGTCGGTCTCAGTGAATTATGTGGCACTTAGATCTAAGTCACCGTGTGTAGGGTTGGATGTTTTGAAATACAACATAGGATGCTATAAAGTTGGTTTGCAGAATACTTCACTTTAAAGGTGGGATCAAAGAACTGCTAGTTCTCTTGTTGATGGGGGTTATTCTTTCCATGAGCAATCCGAGTATGCTTCTAGACCCAGCACCGCAGCTAAGAGACCAAGATGAAATCTTATTTTGAGCAGCAGCCATTCCTTGAGAAAGGCGACTTGGCCATCACAGATTTCTTGGCATCCTCCAAGTTGGATTTAACATATTACCATGGTCTATGTGACGAGGATGCCTTTGAAAACTGCCCAGTTAGGTTGGTTCAGCAGGCTAACAGAAATATGCAACACTTGTACTGAAAAATCTACACTGGCTACCAGTTTGTTCAAGGTACAATCCAAAATTCTGCTTTTGCTCTTAAAAGGTCCTAGCAAGGTTTAATCTCAGAGAATGGCTCCTTCTATTTGAACTTCTTTGATCATCAGACTCTGGTTCGGATTCTGTCATTGTCAGATGTTAGGGTAGCACGAGTCTATCTAGTAGCCTGTCATAGTAGGGTTCCCACCTCTGGGTTAGGAAATACCTGGAGTTTTGCGGGGTGGAGCCTGGGGAGGGCAGGGTTTGGGGAGGGGAAGGACTTCAGTAGGGTATAATGCCATATAGTCCACCCTCCAAAGCTGCCATTTTCTCTAGGGAAACTGATCTTGGTCATCTGCAGATCAATTGTGATAGTGGGAGATCTCCAGGTGCCACCTGGAGGTTGGCAACCTTATGTCATAGGCTAGTATTCTCTGTGTTGGAGCTCTTGTTAGAGAACATTCCTAGTAGGTTAGAGAAACCTCCATTCTCAGTTTAAGTTATAGACATACTCCTTCCACTTGAATTGGAATGGGTTTGGTGCAAAGGGGTTATTTAATTTTCTTTTCTCACTGTCAGTAGGAAATAGCACTTAAATACCTTCTACCATTCCCTGCCCTGAAAGCTTGCCTGGCTGTCATAACAGTTGTGGGGAAGCCATGTGGGATTCCTGTCTGCCAGGCCCTTAATTGGCATCTGGAAATCTGAAACAACAGCTCTGGCCTCCCTGGGATGTATAGTTACCAGGGAGCCTGATCATAATGCTTGAGTGTTCTGGAGAATTATGTTCATCAGGACTTCTGGTGCCTGGGATGCTGCCAGTACAGTAGCATTCAAGACAGCAGTATTGAAATAGGACTTTGTAGAGAGGCTTGACCATAGGTATGCTTCTGAGGAAGGACAAGGGAAGTTGCAGTAGCTGGATATGACAGTACTAGGATGAATTCATTATGGGTTGTGCTTGAATTTGTTGCTCTGCTCATAATAAATTGGGAGAACAGTTCTTAAATTTGCTAGTACGTGCCCCCAGTGCTGAACTTTGGTATGATTGCTCATTTATAGGAGGTCATTGAGAACTATATTATTCCACTAAGCATTTGGGGAATGAGATTTTTATTCCAGGCTTAAATAAATTACAGAGAAATCTGCTGCTGTCTTTTTAATGATTGTCCTTCATTTTTTTGAAATTTTGATTGATTTGAATGGTTCTTTATTGATTACATATTGTTCCTTTTAGTTGTTGTCTCAAATGTGCGGCAGGATATAATCTGAATAATGAATTCCCTTAGTAATAAAAACCACTTGGGGCTGTTTTCCATGTAGCTTTTACAAAATGCAGATGAGCTTTTGTCAAGTTGTATAAAAATGTAGTCTGACTCCTGAATGTAGCGTGCCTTTGTTTTGAACAGGAAATAGGACAAGATTCTAGAGACAGTTTGGTTATGGTTGCCTTCCAAAACACACTTGTTAATCTTTCCAGTGTTATCTCATTACTTTTATAAGGAACGTCTGAAAGTATACCCGTGTCTTTAAAAATGGTGGGCCACAGGAAAACAGTGTATTTTTGCTACCTCCTTTCTCCTCTGAACTTTTTATTTTCCTCTTTACATATTTATTTACATCTTTACATATTTCTGAGTACCCAACTTGAGATTAGCTCAACAACAGGAAAAAACTGGTGTGGGGTATAATAATTTTGTTTATCCTCACAGATTTGGTTAGTCTGCATTCTCCCATGAATTATCCCATAATGACGTGAATAGTGCTACTTCAGAACAAGCCAATTGGGGATTGTGGCCTTCGTAATCTAAACTTCACAGCTTCTTTGCAGAACATTTTTGAGAACACTGCTGTGTATAACAAGTTCATTTCCTTGGAACATGCTGTGAGAAGACAAAAGTAGAGGAAAATGGTGGAGAAAATAAAATGGTTAATTAAAGCATAAAAACAAAATGCTAATTGAATTTTACTGAGTTATTTGCGTGGTGGCGTTTGTAGGGTAAGCAGTCACAGTGATTGTTCCACTGGCATTACTAAGTGCATAATATATGAATATTCTAACTAAATTGAGCAAACAAAATAATTTACTGGCATTTAATGTTATATAGAACTTTGGGGAATGGGAGTTCTACATCTGAGCTATTGACGACTCATCCACCATGCAGTGCTATCTATCACAAGTGCCTCTAGTTTTCAAGTGTTATTTAACCTCTGTGTCTCAATTGTTTCAGACTATTCATTTACTGCTACTACCTACTAAATTTTTGGTACTTATATGGCACTCATTTAATGTGCACTGTACTTTATTGCCTTTGTATGTGTATGTGTTTGCATTCAATTCTGTGAGACAGATCACTATTATTCCCATTTTTCAGAAAAGGAATGGAAACCAAGTGATTTCCTCAAGGCTACAGAATAAGTCCTGATTGTTTTTTCTTTTTGTGACATTTCTAACTCGGGCATCTACATTTTTTCAGTAGTTGGCTGCATGATCAGAAATCCCTATGTGTACTGGCTGCATGATGTTTAAATTAATAACAATAGTGAAGGGTAGTTTTCTGGGGATTTTGCTGTTTCATTACATATGGTGACCCCATGGGGTTTTCAAGGCAAGAGATGTTCAGAGGTGGTTTGCCATTGCCTGCCCCTGCATCACGACCCTGGTATTCCATGGTGGTCTGCCATCCAAATACAGACCAGGGCTGACTGTGCTTCTGAGATCTGATGAGATCAGGTTAGCCTGGGCTATCCAGGTCAGGGCCTATAGCTTGTTAGCTATTCTAGAATATGGATTCCTTAGTAGTAATATAAAACCAGACAAAATACAACCTTATTCATATAAAAATATATAGGCCTAGTTCTAGTCACTGATCAGTTTTCAAGTCAGTGAGAATGAGACACAGATTCCCCAGTTCAGATAACCAGTTGAACTATTCTCAAGAATTGTAAGTTGAGAGCCCGTTTGGTGTAGTGGTTAAGTGCGCAGACTCTAATCTGGGAGAACTGGGTTTGATTCCCCACTCCTCCACTTGCACCTGCTGGATGACCTTGGGCAAGCCATAGCTCTGTACCAACTGTTCTCTCAAGGACAGCTTGGGAAAGAGCTCTCTCAGCCCCACCTACCTCACAGGGTGCCTGTTGTGGGGAGGGGAAGGGAAAGGGGTTTGTAAGTCACTCTGAGACTCCAAGTGAGTGAAGGGCGGGATATAAATCCAATCTCTTCTCTTCTTCTTCTAAGTTGTGTTCAGTCTGGGCACATATCAATTCTGACTCCAGATTTTCATAGAATCAGAGAGTTGGCAGGCGCCATACAGGCCATCTAATCTGACACCCTGTCCAGATGCTGCTTAAAGACTGCCAGTGAGGAGGTGCTCACCATGTCCCTAGGCAGCTGATTCCACTGTTGCACAACTCTTACTGTGAACAAGTTTTTCCTAAGATCCACCCAGTACCTTCCTGCCCTTAATTTAAAGCCATTATTGGAAGTCCTATCCTCTGCTGCCAACAGGAACAGCTCCCTGCCCTCCTCTAAGTAACAGCCCTTCAAAAGAGCAATCATTTCCCCCTCAACCTCTTCTTCTCCAGACTAAACATTCCCAAGTCCCTCAGCCTTTTCTCATAGGGCTTGGTCTCCAGGCCCCCGATCATCCTCATCGCTCTGCTCTGTACCCACTCCATTTTGTCCACATCCTTTTTGAAGTAAGGCCTCCAGAACTGCACACAATACTTAAGGTGCAGCCTGACCAATGCAGTGTACAGTTGGACTATGACATCTTGTGATTTGGATGTTATACATCATGGATGGTGGCTCTCAACTTCAGTTTCAGTAGTTTCATGAAAGATAATGTACTTTCACAGAGCTAGGTAGACCCCAACATTGCTCAGAATTTTGTCAAGATAGTTCTGGGATTCACATTAGTGCTGCCAGACCTCTTGCTATGATGGGAGGCCTCCCGCTAACAGCTCTCATTGCCTACTGCCACTCTGAGTTGTGGCAGGAGAAAAATTGTTTTTTTAAAAGTTGGTGTCTTCTGCATCTTGGTGTCTGGTAGCTCTAGGAATTGCTGGAAGCTCTTATGGTTTTACCGTAGAGTTTTAAGCAGTTCCTAAAGTTACCTGATCTGGGTTTTCATGCTCATCTCTAAAATCCCAGGGATACTGTGTCTTCTTGGTGGGTATAGTTCACTTTCAGCTAAATCAGTTCATCTTGAAACTGAGCCACATGGATAGGGCAGGTGTTTGTCAGCATTTCTTCATACTTCCTCAGTTTCATTTACCCATGCCTCTAGCTTCAGTAGATGGTATCTTGCATTGAGTTTTCCTGTCATATCCAGCAGACTTATTGGCCTATAGTTAGCTCCTTCCTCCTTCCTATAAACTGGCAGAACAATAGAAGAGGTCCATCCCTGAGGAAACCTGGAGATCTATGTATATAAAAGTAAACAGGGTGGCTGACAGATGCCCACAAATCCCAAGAAGCTTTCAGCAAGTCATGAGGAATAAATTTTTTACCTGGTGCTTTATTATTCCTGATTGCAGAAATTGAATTTTTATTTCACTAACAGAAATAACTCTGGTGAATCCTCTTGCTGTTTTAGAGGTCAGCATCATAGTCATTTCCCCTAATCGTAAAACTAACATTACCAATGCAAGCACTGAAGTCCCCTAACAATATTAGTTGTGCCTTGGGATATTTGACTTCAAGTTCATAGATAATTTTCCAAATCATACCAACAATGCTTGTAATAAAAGGGCAATGAATAAGGAGGAATATATACATTTACAGCCCAAATTACCTGATCTTTAAAAGGGAAAAGACAGGCTATTGTTATGGATCTTAAAGGCAAAATCAATGCTATAACACACTTCAATGAAGTCAGAATCAAACATACCAGCTCACCACTAGGGCATCCTTTCATAGATGGGGGGAGAGTAGCATTAAGCATTGAGCATGTAAGTGACGAATCCATTTAATATCGTCTGGTGTTAACCAGGATTCTTGGTTGTATAACTTTTGTATATCTCCTAACTTTGATGTATGGAGAGATGAAAACTAAGTCATGTTGTGTTCTGCTGCTTCAGAACAACATGGCTACACACCTAAATCTATCTTTGTGGTTTTTTACTGGGAGTAGTGGCTCAGAAGAATACCTGAGGAACCTTGGCTTTCATGCAGCCAGGTTTTTTTTTAGTAAAACAAAGACTGTTGGACCAGAGAGCTCAAACCAATATTGGATCAGTAAAAAAAAACTGAGAACAACCCTCCTTTACAGGCAGTTATTTCCTCTCCCCTGACTCTTTCAATGTACTTTATTCTATTCTATTGAATAGAAAGGCTTTCACTAAGGCACACCTAGATATTCTACCACTTGCAGTTTTAGCAGGCTGCTTGAATGGGATTCCAAATAGTGAAAGAATCTGCCCTTGTGACTATAGGTCCATTGAGGACTTGCCCCATGTTACATTCCAGTGCCCGAGACTGGAGGCCTAGCGTAAAAGGTTTCTGGATAAATTAGTATTGCTACTTGCAGATAGGAATAAATGAATTACTTTCTGAATGGCAAGGTTTGTTTCTATCATCATAAAGGTAAAGATGATGATGAGGCATCTCAATGTAATTATGGTAGAACATAATCCCTCAGTTTCATGATAAATATTGTAGTGAACATAAACTTGTTAGCCTTCCCCCCAATATTGCTGAAAATCTCAGGTGGGGCTACCTTTGACCTATGGACCATGTATTCTAAACTATTGTTGTATATATTGTGTACTAGGACCATCTTGACTTCTGATTTTCTGAGGTGTAAGATGGGCATGCACATATTTTAAATCAAATCAAATAAAGAATAACAAAAAAACTCAACTTTAAAGGAGCTGAACTGCTGGATTCAGTTGCTTTTCAAACTCAGTTTCTCTTCTAGCTAATTAAAATGTGTGCTTTCCTTTAATTATTTCTTACAAAGAGAATAAATGACAATTTTTAATCAAAGTGTTCAGTCTCTGTACTTGCTGAAGATTCTTAAACCCTGAATTGAAATACTTGACATGGGTGCAAGTCCTGTTGAACTCATTAAGTTGGATCATCCACATGTACTATGCGTTTTCTGTTACAAGAAGGCCTGATTTGTTTACGTACACTTATGAATTATATTTGGTTTTATAGATATATAAAACATTTTAGGAAACTGTTTTTGCTTTATTGTAATGGTCTGTCAAAATAAGAATCTCTGAGTTGGAGAGGGTAGATAAGAGACAGCTGAAGAAAGTAAATTGGAGAGAGACTGTCTAGGTCTCCATACCAACTAGGGATGCTACTGAGGTTCAGAGGCATACTGTTCTGACGAAAAGTCATTGTTTAGTTTTCATGGGTTTTGTGTAACTCAATCACATGTCTTTATTTCTGTGCCATTTTCTGATTCCTGATGCCTGAGTTTTCCCAATAAATGTAAGCAATTTTAATATTATTTATATATCAGTTACAAATAGATATTGTATAAGTGACACAAAAATGGCCTTAAAGTGCATGGAAAAACAAGTGAAATCAACAACAATAAAACAGGTTAAAAATGCTTAGAATAGAAGCAAAAAGAAATGGAACTGGTCATAGGCACAGCCAAGACTTACCTCCACTGTTGTTTGAGGTTCAGGAGGTGGGTGAGGCATGGCTTGGCCACATGATGCCCTCCAGCAAGGTGTAAGGGGGCTGGATGGTTCACCTGCAGCATGCCACATCAATCAGTGCATTGTGTTGTGGGCGTGGGCTGTGGAGTCTGCAAAAGCTTCCAGCCTTTGTTTTCTGAGGGATGGTTTCATTGTCATGCTATCCTTAAAATTTTTGTTTTATAGCTTGCACAGATGTTCTCTTGGCTCTACTGCTTCGTGTGTCTGTTGACTTTTGCTGTGATTATGATGCTGAGAGGAGGCATTCCCTATATTCTGTAATTACCACTTCCATTTTGCATCTTGTTTCAAGGAACTTTGTACAAACTGATTGATTTATTATTATACACAATTTCTAAACACAATTTCTAAACTGTTGCATGGGTGAATTTAAGATTTGCATATTATGGTACAGTGAGAAAGGCGATTTCCTTCTCAATAGCAGAAAGGTACTTGTCAAAACATTCAATGTGGCAGAAGGGATATGGGGGTGGGGAAAAGCAGGGGCTGCCATCTGGCTTCCACCCCCAGGTGGCAGGGAGAGTGGGGGACCATGTAGAGGCTGGCACCTGCATGTGTCCCACTATCTTGTCATTCCACGGTTTATCTTCCTGCAGGTCGACTGGGGAGGGGTTGTTCATTGGGTGGCAGGCGGGTCACCCAATACTTGGATCCATCCCTCTGCTGCGCCATCACTCCTTGGTCTGTATTCAATAAAATAAACTGTGGCCATGTTTTTACCAAAATTGGTTGTGTGTCTTTATCTTCTTCCAATGCCTCACCCTCTATCCCTCCTTGAACCCTGCAATCTTACCTCCTTAGTGTCAGCTGTAGGTCAAGACAAAGAAACTGTTCGTGGTCTCTCCTGAATTCTCAAATGTTTCTGTTCTCTTGAAATTTGCTTTGTCTGTCTTTTAAAATGTTAACCCCTATCCAGGATATGTGCATTTAGTTTAGTGTATTAGAATATGATTTATTAGTTTGCAACAAATTGTTTTTGGTTGTGGAGATCCACTTCTGCATTTTTGTTTTTTTTCTTTTTGGTTCACACAGAGGGCTTACAGATAATAAAACATGCAGAACAGTAAAGGCAACAGCAGATTTGTGGCTGGCTTTCTGTATTAATGCATATTGACCTAGTAAATGGAGATGTCTGCTGCCGAGCTGTTAAGCTATCAGCATTTTAGTGCTAATATTATTATAGCTTTCAGGCAAGTTGGTGTCGGCTGTATGGATTGCAGCAAGGATTAGGAAGAAGGCAAGAGTGGAGCCGTGACCTTTCTCCAAGAGAGACCTTTACTTAAATTCCAAAAATATTCACACGATGAGTATTAAGGGAATTAGGTGTCCATAATGTGCTTCAGTGCAATGGAACTTGGTGGCATAATTCTATTAGAATTGTTGGAAATCAGTGCTCTGGCCACCAAAGGGGAAAATCTGTGCTGATCAGAGCTGAATGAAAATGTAATAGTAGAAAATGTTTCATATGAAGGCTCACAGTTAATATCCACTTGTGGGTTAATTTGATAAACATAAACCATGATACCCTTGGAATCTGGCTTTATTGAACTCGATACTGAAGCACAGTATGATACCCTGGAGTAGAAGAGAGGAAAGGAATCACCAACATGGTAGCTGAGGTCAGTAGGGAGAAGTAACTTGCCAAGAATTTGATGAAGTGAGGGGCTCTTTAAAAATATTAATTAATGGCTTGTTTTCTTTCTTTAAGGTTACGGTTTTGTAGATTTTGACAGTCCAGCAGCAGCACAGAAAGCGGTAGCATCTCTTAAAGCAAATGGAGTGCAGGCCCAGATGGCAAAGGTAAGATAAAGGAGTTATCATTGTTTTTGCATGCTTTACCCTTTCTTTTTATACTTTTGCAGTCCGTCATGAGAATTCTGAGAGGTGGTTGCATTGTCATGATATCCCTGGAATTTTTGTTTTATAGCTTGCACAGATGTGCTGTTGGCTCTACTGCTTCATGTGTCTGTTGGCTTTTGCTGTGATTATGACCACTGTGTCCTCAGCTGATGCTGAGAGGAGGCATTCCCTACATTACCACTTCCTTTTTGCATCTCCTTTCAAGGAACTTTGTACAAAGTGATTGATTTATTATTATACACAATTTCTAAACTGTTGCATGGGTGAATTTAACTTTTGCATATTATGGTACAGTGAGAAAGGAGATTTCCTTCTGAATAGCAAACAGGTACTTGTTGAAACATTCAGTATGGCAGAAGGGATCTAAGGGAGGGGAAGAGAGACCTGCCCGTTTTGTAGAGACCACCTTGTTGAAATATTAGGGATTGTGGTGCTACATAGGCCCAAGGTGTTGGGTCTTGTTGTGGACTTGCACCATTCTGCTGCTTGGTGAATTATCTGAGAGGATTGTTGAGTATGGGTGGATAATTTCTGTAGGCAGTGATGTTGGCTGATATAGGATGGGTCAGCTGCAAAAAATATATTGGATGATATGCTTGGTTGCCCTTGACCACCAGCTTTTGGTGGCAGCATGGAACATGTGATAGATGGCAGGAATCCCTATAAGTGTTAGATATCACTAGAGTTGAATATGTGTTACAGGTCTATTTACCTTGGACTTGCTTGCTATGTTAAAATGAAATTAATACAAAGAGGACTCTGGTCTCAGTTCTTTCCATTCATAGAGATCTCAAGCTTATATGCAAAGAGTCCATGCTCATCAAATTTGTTGAAATAATCCAGTTCTAGGGGGGATCTCAGCATGTGGCTGTATCTGGCTGCAAATGTGACTGTGTAACAGGAAAGCCCTTTCTCCCACTTTTCCTTAAATTAATGAAATGTAGTGCATTGGTGATATTGTGTGTCATTTGTTTCACTGTATGCTCAGTTCATTGCCTGCCTCTATCCAGTAATATGCTATTTGCAACACTCAAATAAGGTTTTGATGAAATGCTGCTCTTTTCTGCTTCGCAGTGCCTTCTTTGTTTGTATCATATATATATCCATGTACGCAGTTGAAGAATCAGGAGCCTTATGTTTGGAAATCTATTGAATATGGACATGTAAACTCACCCTTGGTGTAATACAATGTGATAGACCTGTAGTTTTGTCTCAAGAATGCCTGTAGAATTGGTGTTCACCCTGAGTCATCATACAATAATGGACTGTTCCTGCAATGTCCTATCATTCATTGGGCCATGAAGGGAGGTGTGAATGTCTCAGCAGCATCAACCAAGCCCTGTGCGGCACATGCTGAGGGAATGAGGGGTGATGCCTGCTGGCAAAGTTTATGGGCAGGCAAGGATAAAGAATAAACAAAGTCAGCAAAAATCACTAGCCTGGTTTGGAGGTCAGCATATCCCACCCGTAAAACAACCGCATAGAATGGTTGTAGATGCTTCTGACCAAATGTTTTTTTAACAGATGTTGGTTTGTAACCATAATTTTCCAATATATCAGCCTTCTGCATTAGGACCTAGGTATGACACATCTTTGCTTATGGAAATATGAAGAAAGGATAGAAAGTCATATTATAGAATATGCAAGACATTCCACAAATCAGTTTGAATCTTTATAAACATTGAACATGGTCTAGATCATAGGTAGAAAAAGGGTCATAGCTAATCTTCCTGCCATTTTCAAGTGGGTTTCAAAGAAATGAGTGGAAATATCAAACTTGATTCCACAATTTATGTTCCTATGAATCGTCAGCATCAGAAACTTATATGTTGAATAAGAGCTTTTACTTCTAAGTTTAAAGCTTTTGTCTACTTCCTTAAATATAGTTATCCTTCATCTCATTTAAGCATCCAATATTCACAATCATAGCAGCTAAGGAGAGATTTTCCTCAGAATCTATTCATTTATTTAAAATATTTACCCAATCAGGATCCCTAAGACAGTGCACATAAAATAGCTGGACTATTAAAAGCAACATTCAAATGTATGAAGTAGTTTAAAAAACCCTCAATAAACAATACCAAAATGCCTGAAGTGTGGTAAGAATAATGAACAAACAAATAAAATGAGGCTGCCTTATACTGAATCAGATCCTTGGTCCATCAGTCAGTACTGTCTACTCAGACTGGCAAAAACATCACCTACAACCTTGTCCTTTCAACTGGAGAAGCCAGGGATTGAACCTGGAACTTTCTGTATGCCAACCAGTTGCTCTACCACTGAGCCACAGCCCCTATCCAGTGATGGTGATCATGAAAATTCTTGTTGAACCTGTGGGAGTTAGGCAAGTCAAATGGGTAGAATTTGGTGCACTACCCATTTTTGGACAGACAACCAATCACCACTGGAATGTTGTTTTAATCAGAAAATTTCCTACTCCAAAAAACAAGGTATCATTTTATCAGTGAAATATCCAGGGGTCCTTTCATAGAAAAAGAGCTGCAGGAGCTCATTAGCATAACTCATTAGCATAACTCATTAGCATATGCCCCGTCCCTTGACATCACTGGAAGTGTGTCAGAAAGGGAATGTCAGTTTCAGCTCCATTATACCCTATGGGCCATTGAAATCAATGGCAAAAACTCATAGGGTATATGAGGGGCTGGAGGAAAGGGGGTTTGAGGGAGAGGCTCCAAACTTGCAGGGTAGCTGCTGGAGCCTCTCCTTGAAATCCCCACCAAGTTTCAAGAAGATTGGACCACGGGGTCCGATTCTATGGGCCCCCAAACAGGTTGTCCCATCCCCTCCATTGTTCTCTATGGTGGGAAAAAATGTTACCTTTTTTTCTACCATAGAGAACAATGGAGGGAATGGGGGCAACCTGTTTGGGGGCCCATAGAATTGGACCCCCTCGTCCAATCTTCTTGAAACTTGGTGGGTATTTGGGGGAGAGGTCCCAGCAGCTACCCTGCAAGTTTGGAGCCTCTCCCTCAAACCCCCTCCTCTCCAGTCCCTTTTAAAGTTGCCGCCGAATTTTGGCGGCAATTCGGCAGCAGGCTGAATCAGATCAGAGAATCTGATTCGGCCCATGGCTGCCCTAGTAGCTACTCTTGAGCTGGCGGAGCTTTGTTCCGCCTCACTCTGGCCCCAACAGACCCCTGGAAATATCTCAGATCACATACTAAAATGTCTTTTAAAAAAACTCTTAGGTAGGATAAATCCATACTCCCAGTAGGATGGTGCATCCACTGTCCCTACACTGGCTACAGCCCTGAGTCGACAATTTATTTGAGGAGATAAACCAATTTGCAACTTCGAGCTGAACAGTACAAGTAACTTGAGGTCTCAGAGTATCCAGTTATTTTTGTAGCAACATCTGTGTACCTTATCTAATGCAGCATTATATAACAAGGTAGATCACATAGGGAATAATGACATCCATTTAAATGGAAAGACTTCCTGGAAAGCATCAAAGCTACAAAATTACCACCACAGGATTCCCACGTCCTTTCCCGGATTCCTCTGTAGGCCACCAAAAGAGTTACAGATCAGTTGCAGGTTAAATGCTTCTAGATTGGGTGTCACTCAGGGTTAAGAGTTGTTAAATAGATTGTCCTTATCTGGAAACTGTTTCTAACAGGATACTTTTCTGTTTCTTAGACTCCTTTTCACTATAAATGTTTGAAACTTCTTCTGAGGTTGCTTATGGAAATAAGCCACAAGGGTGAATTAGATGAGTGATTATGCCAACCAAGATAAGAATTTCAATGCAGAGAGTATGAAATATTGATACAATTTATAATTCCTGTAGTTTCTTCACCTGAGAATCTCACATTACATATTTCCAATATTAATTAAGTCTCCAAAGGTCACTGTGAAGTAGACTTCAGCAAGTGTTATCTGCATTTCAAAAAAAGGGTTGAAGTTAAAAATGAGAGAGGATTAAAGTTGGGGATGTACCTGGATAAAGGTGAAGAGATACTGAACAGCAAGGTTTCTGACTGAAGGCAATAGGAGAAGTAGTCCTCTTCAGCAGTTCTGTGTCTCATTCTTAATGGCTCTTTGTCTCTCTCATCTGCATTTCTCTCTATAGCAAAGCCATCACTATGACATTTTCAGCATTTAGAAACAGGGTTGCCATCTCTGAATTGGGAAATTCCTGGAGATTTGAGGGTGGAGCCTGAAGAAGGCAGAGCTTGGGGAGGGGAGAGAGCTTAACAGGGATGTGATGACATTGAGTTCGCCCTCTGATTCTGCCACATTCTCCAGGTGGACTGATCCTAACTCCAGGAGAACTCCAGCCACCACTTTGGGTTGCCAGAACCCCACTGAGGCAGGGGATCCCCTCCCCCATCCATACCCCCCCACACCAATCAGCTGGGAGGTAGGGAGGTTACTGGAAGTGGAGGAGGCCTAGCCATGCATTTCAGGCACATCATGGCAGCAACAAGAGCCTTAGGCTGGTGTTGTTGACATTGTAGTGATGTCACTTTTGGTGCATGCAGAAGTGATGCAATTGCATCACCACCATGTGATGATGCTGTGGTATTTGGGCAAAAACTCTATGGTAAAAGCTGTTCTGACCATTGAGTTTGTGCCCAAATACCGGAACGTCATTTCTGATGCTTGCTGGAAGTGTTGTTACCTGCAGCATGGCTGAAATGCTAGAGAAGGCCTCCCCTGCTACCAGTAAGTCCCCCCTCACTCCTGCCAGTTTCTAAGGGGTACCTGGCAAGCCTAGCATGACCTGTAGGTTGGTAAACCTGTTTGGAGAACGTTAGCAAGGAGTGGGGTAATTCTTGGCTATTATTACATTAGCTTCAGTAGGCGGGGCAGTTTTGATTGAGACCTCAGATAATGCATGTTCTAAGGTGTGAAGAAAAATACTTATGGCTACTCTCCAGAAGTGCGACAAAGGGAAATCACTGGGTAAGCCAGAAGTTTGTTAGATGAATCAATAACTGTTTCCAGTGTGCTGTAAGTAGAGAGCACTCTTTTCCTCAAGAGTGCTAAACCTACCTCAAACCAGTTTCCATACAACATATAGCTAAAAACCTGTAATCATGTGTTTAGCAAATAAGAAACAAATCAAATTGTTCTACAAAAAAAACACCACCCCACAAAAAACAAACAACACCCCCTGAGGAATAAACGTAAGAAAAGGAATCATAACTACATGATTGTGATACCTTGTGTATGTAGTCCATTGGTGTAGTGAGAGCCAGTTTGGTATAGTGGCTAGGAGTGTGGACTCTAATCTGGGAGAACTGGGTCTGATTCCCCACTCCTCCTCATGCAGCTGCTGGTGTGACCTTGGGTCAGTTATAAGTTCTTACAGTGCTGTTTTCTCAAGGGCAGCTCCCAAGAGAGAGCTCTCTCAGCCCCACCTACTTCACAGGGTGTCTGTTGTGGGGAGGGGAAGGGAATTGGATTGTAAGCCGCTCTGAGACTTCTTTGGGTAGTGAAGGGTGGGGTATAAATCCAATTTCCTCCTCCCCCTCCCCCTCCTCCTCCCCCTCCCCCTCCTCCTCCTCCTTCTTTTTCTTCTTCTTAGTTACAATCTTTTTAATATGCAGTATTCCAAATTCAGCATTCTTTAAGGATGCTGCTGTGGTGTTACAATGTATAAAAACAATGCCTGTTTCAGCTAAATAAACCCCTGCATGCTAGATTTCCCCTTGTCTGAAGAAGCGTTTTGAATACCACTGCTGTTGGCCGTGTCACCTTTACCCTTTTTTATGTCACATCACAGCAGGATGATCGAACTGAGGACTTCAGTGCTGCTGAACCTTCTGAATTGCTGTGTTCATCATATGAATGATAAGATTTTTTTTCTTTAAAGCAAAGCATTCAGTAGTCTCAATAAAGGCATATCTTTTTCAGTCTGTACCCAATTACATAGATCATTTACACCTCAAGGATAAAATAAGACCTCTGTGAAAACTTAGGAGTTCTGTGAAAACGTAGAAGTGAAGACTTAGGAGCCAGCATGGAAATTGTTCAGAATACTTCTGTAATGAGGTCAGCAAGAGCATTCCAGAGCATTTGATGAAAAACTCAACATCTGTTAGGAGGGTTGCTTCTTCTCCCATGACCAGACCTCTTTTCCACTATTGAATGCATGTGTGCAACACAGAGGAGTAACTGGCTCTGTTCATCCCATAGTGCTCGTGCACTATCCTGAGATGAAAATTGTCAATAAAAGAGGTCCTGATTAAATTGCAATGAATCTTCATAGGCCAAACAAAAGAAAGGCGTTCTCAACAAAGACTTAAAACCCACCAGTCCACTTTGCCAAAGGAATCCTCCTTCTGCGGTTTTTCTTTCTTTTTTCCCCTGTGCTGTTGTTTTGCTTCACACTCTTCTATTCTTCTTCGAAGCAGACCTCCCAGGAGTTAAGCAGCTGTTTACAATGAAACTTCAGATTTTTTTTTTAAAGTATAGCTAAATAGGGAAGGTTTCCAACTGTCATGTGAAGACATCAGGGTCAAAGGACATGAGTGGGTGGAAGGCCTGAAAGGGATCACTTGTGGGATATTCCAGTGTTGGTAGGTGCCAGCAGACAAACAAATACCTGACTTAAGTCATCATCTGTAAGGCTACAAGCCAACACCTATCAATCCAAACAGGAAACTATTATGTAACTAACCACATCTCCCCCCCCCCCCCCCCCAATTTCATTCTTACCTAAAACATTTGGTCTTGGACCAATAATTTAATTGCATATAGAAGCTTCTTATAATATCACCTCAGTAGACATCAGTCTTTTTTTTCTTCTTGGCAGGTGGTAGTCAAAAAACCTAATTTTCAGTTACGGTTGCTCACTTTATGTTTAGAGTACTTTTAACATAAGAGTCAATGGTAATCTGCTTGTATTGACTTGTTCATGCTAGTCTTTTGTGGATAAACAGGTTACAAGACTGTTCATTTTTGTCCCAACATTGTTGCAATTAAAGTCCTGAAAGTACTACCTTTCTTCGGATATGAACAAAAGAAAACTTTAAACAACATTATATTATTTTGAAGTTCACTGCCTTCTAATTCAATGTACACTTTTAAAAACCATGTTTTCATTTTGTGTATATCCTTCAACTGTTCCCGACGTTAAATAGAGTTTAGTGTCACATGAACACCAAGTAATGTGTAGACTACATGAAACGGAAGACAAATAGGGGCAGAAATTATCAAATGAGTAAAACTGTACAGAAATAGGCCTTCTTTCTCATGCTTAAATAACCTTGTATTGTGGAAATATTTAGACATTGTTTTCAAAGCTTTTACATCTGGCAAACAGGAAATCTGAATGCAGCAAATACATTGCAGTCAGATTCCAGTTTTTCTTTCCTATCCAGGAAGGGCAAATGCTTCATGAATGTGTTATTCAAGCACAACTATGAAGTAAAGGGTTGCCAACCCCAGGTTGGGAAATACCTGGAGATTTTGGGGGTGGAGCCTGAGGAGGGCAGGGTGTGGGGTATAATGCCATAGAGTCTACCTTCCAAAGTGGCCATTTTCGCCAGGTGAACACGTCTCTGTCCCCTGGAGATCAGCTGTAATGCCAGGAGATCTGCAGCCACCACCTGGAGGCTGGCAACCCTAATGAAGTATAAAATTTGTTGCTTTTCTCCAGCTTCAGCAAGTATGCCTTAATTTCCATGAGCACCTTTGAACCCACTTTAGGTGGTAATCTAAGGGCCAAAGCAGACATGAAGGCATCGATGGGTCAGCCATTTTAAACCCTAAGGAGGCAATTTAAAAGTCCACAAGGGCCCCCATGGTACAATGGGATGAAACATATTGCCCCCCCATTCTCCTTTTCTGGTTATGAAGCAGCCATGGGGGGAGGTGGTGCTGCAGCTATTTTGGCATTTGAAAAGATGGAGGGGGGGAACAAGAGTGCCTCATCCTGCCATGCTGTGGACCCAGTCAGGATCAGCCCCTCTGGGCATTTTAAAATCAGCTCATTAGGTTTTAAAATGGCATCCAGCATCCAGGTGTCAGACCCAGGGACATCATCATGTTTAGTATGGCTCTAACTATGGCAAATTGCATTCATGCTATGGAAAGTACAGCATTTCATTTAATGCTTTATTGTCTTATCTTGAACTAGTCAGTAATTTTTCAGTACTTCATTAGCAAATGTTTTGAATTGTACAGCCATTTATCTTTTTTGGGGGGAATTCAATCAGACCCAAATATCTAGTGGGGTGAGTTGATTATCTGGCTTCCATTCTTCTGTTGACTCATTTGAGCTGCGGTCACACAATCTACTTTCAGTGTACTTTTCAACTGGATTTTTGCTGTGTGAACTGGCAAAATCCAGTTGGAAAGTGTATTGAAAGTGGATTATTTAGTGTGTGACCGCAGCCTTGGACTATAGTTCAACTCTGCCTTGCTTACTGTTTTAAGATTAATTCCTGAATTGAAGCATATACATTTTGCCACGGATTTCATTTCCTTTTGTTTGTTTGACCTTCTCCTTTACCAAATAAGTGCACACAATAATTGATGAAACACACCATGTACAGCCACATACACACTTTGATATCACTTGCTACCTCTGTCACAAGCAAAGCTGGGCTCAGTCTTCTAGGTTCAAATATATTAGTGGCAGAAAGTTAAAGGTTTGATTAAATTTCCCCTTGAATTTATGGAATTTTGCAGTACTTAGATCACTACCTTGGTCTGTATATAAAAGATATGACCTCACTTTTGCATTGTCTTATTTTCTTTAGTCAACACAGTTAATCCCAGACATATTTTTTTGTGTGTGGAGGGGAATGTTGGAAGGAGTCAGAAGCATGGCCCATGTGTTACCATTCCAGCTTAAAAAAAAATCTGTAGTAATAGAGCTCAAAAAGATCTTCACCTAAGATCTTGGAGAAGTGCTGCTGGCTAGAGTAGAGAATTTTATGCTAAGAGTTCTGACTTGGTATAAACCATTTTCATCTGTTCATTTCAACTGTGCCTTGTGCTGGCATTGAAGAGAAAGACAATGTTTTCTGACCACATCTCCATTGTTCATCTACTTATAACATGCTCCAGTTACTTCTAAAAGGGCAACATCTACCAGACATCTACCTCACACTGTAGGGATTTGGGACACCTCAACTATTTCCTTTGCTATGCATAGCAAGTAAGTGGCACTTATCTAAGCCTATTACATAATTCAAACTTGGTAGACTCTGGCTTATAATGCACCCTGCTGTTGTTCTTCCTCTGAAACGCCTTCTTATTTGTTTTTACAAGATGATGTTCTTAACATGGCCTGTGATATCAAAGTCAGCGATCACCAAATCTATCTGTAGAGCAGAATTCTCTTTTTTGTTTTATCAGCACAGTTCACTTATCTGGAACTGCACCCTACAGGATCCATATTTTCTGCCATTTGTTACAATTTGCTTCCTAATTTGATTCTCCGGCAACAAGAATAATGTTTCTTCTCCAGGCTGGCCCCCAAATTTAATTCTATCCATTTAATAACATTTTCCCCTCAAATAAAGGCCAGACTAAAGCCATTAAAAAGACCTTACTAGAATTTCAGCTCCAGCATCATATACGGTCCATATTTAGTAAAGTAATAAAGCATGCATTTGATTCTGAGTGGTTTTAATTAAACTTACATGTATAGTTAAATGTCATTGTGGGCTTTAAATAATGTCCTGAATTGGTGGCTTAAGAACGGGCATAATGGGAGTGCAAAGTAGCCTAATGGGGGATCCAGAGTACTTTGCAGTATTACCATGTAGCGTATTAGGTGTTGCCTGGCATAATTAATCATTCTGTTGTGTTGTTCAGTAGAAGTTTTGACTTAGGATCTCACAACAATAAACACTTGCTATGTTTCCACCTTTTTTGTACACACTGATAATCATGAGTTAGCAATTGAGGCCAGGTGGGTGTTTAACCGTGTAATGAGAAGGAAGAACCTATCAAAGTCTTTAAATGGAATGCTTTGGGTAACCTGTGATGTAAACCCTTTTCAGATGTTGTATGAGAAGAAAATGAAAGTGCATAGGAGAGGAGTTCTGGTTCCCATGTGAAAACTGTATACATGCAGAACTATTTTTGGGCAGGAACGCACAGGAACGGAGTTCTGGCTAGCTCCTGAGTTGACCACGCCTACAACCCAAACCTCTGGCTTGTGTGCCTACAGAGCACGCTGCCCTCCCCAGGTTACACACAAGAGGGAAATGTTAAAATGCCCCCTTTCCCTCTGGGGAGCCCCTTGTCAATTTCACTCCCCACCAGTCAGCTGAGAGTGAAATTGACAAGGAAAAGTCTCTCTCTGCCTTCCCTTCTCTAGCTGACATGTCCCAGCTGGAAAAGGACAGGCAGGGAACCCAGGCATGTTTAAAATACCTTTCTTTCCCTCCCCAATCTGGGGGAGGGAGAAAAAAGCAAGGGGGGGGGGAAAGGCGGTGCTGAAGTGGGATGGAGAAGCTCAGGGGGGAAAAGAGGCAAGCTTCCATTGCTGCCCTGTGCTTTCCCAGCCTCCTGCCTAAGATGCTAATGAGCTGTGCTATCAGTGGTGTGGCCTAATATGCTAATGAGTTTCTGCTGTTGGGTGTGGTCTATTATACTAATGAGTTCCTGCTGGGCTTTTTCTACAAAAAAAGCCCTGTATAAATGCATATGTGTGCCAGCTCTGTATATGCTTGCAGTGAACACACATCAGCCAGATCAAAGCTTGCACCATATGCATCATTACTCTGCTTCCCTCTAAGTGTGTTCATTTTTCTCTCTCCCTTTAAATGTCTGGAAAGGGCTATAGGGTCACTTTGCACATGCAGAGTCATCACTAGAGAGGACTCAGCCACCAAAGATAAAATAAATGGAACTTTTGATAATTTACATCCATGGGTGACTTGAGGCTTTTTTCTTCTATAATGCCATAGATTCCACCCTCCAAAGTAGTGGAGCTAGGGTTGCAAATCTCCAAGTGGGGGGCTGGAGATCACCCAGACCTACAATTGCTCTCCTGATGACAGAGATCAGTTCCCCTGGAGAAAATGGCTGCTTTGGAGGGCAGACTTTATGGCATTATACCTTGCTGAGGTTGCTTCCCTTCCCAAACCTTGCCCTCCCAAGGATCCCCCCCTCAATCTCCAGGAATTTTCCAACCTCTATCTGGCAACCCTAAGAGGATCTCTGTAGTTTGGAGATCTGTTGTGATTCCAGGAGATCCCCAGCTTCCACTGGGAGGTTGGCAATTCTAGAGGGAGAGAACGAAGCAGGAAAAGGGGTGAGGCTATGGGGGCTTTCAGGAAAGGGAAAGAGGAAATAGTGGGGGAGGGAGAAGTGAGATGCCTCCTGCAAGTCCTGTGGGGCTCCCACTTGTGGAGATTCTGTTTAGCTGTCTGTTCTTCTCCAGCCATAAAGAATATGAATGCTTGAGAAATTCCTGGAAGGCAGAGTTTAGGGAAGAGGGGGTGATGAGTGACGATGTGATGCCACAGCACCCACTCTCTGAAGCTCCAGATTAACTCATCTCTGTGTCTGGAAATCATTTGCAATTCCAGGAGAACTCCAGGCCCCACCATGAGTTTGTTACCCCCTTCCCCCAATTTTTAGAAGTGCTTCAGGCTGAAGGTTTCTTCTGTAACAGTTGAAGTGCTGCTATCCCAAGAATGACCAAACCGTCTTATTTATTCTGGTGAACGGCCATTTAACTAGCTTCTCCAGGAGGCACCTGAAGTCCCGGATTAGCTGTCATTTTAGATCTGATTAGCAAATTTGTTGTTATTTGCTAATCTGGATTATTATTGTTTTTAATGTTTTAATTCTGTGTATTTTATTGAGATGTTGTGACCCACCCTGAGCCCACTTGCGAGGGAGGGCAAGATATAAATCAAACAAATAAATGAAGAAATGTTGAGTTCTGTTGCAGATGGTATGGCGACTACCAGTATTGTCAATTATGCCTTAACACAATAAACTTTCTTGCCTGACTTTGGGAGCAGAGGTGGCCTTAACTGTCATAGTTAATTTCTAAATTAAACTCAAGGGAAAGAGTACTGAGGGCAAGCCCTGTATATAGTCAGCAGTGAACAAATATGCTCACAGCGGCCTCTCTGTCTTCAGTTTTTTTGTGCCTTCTGGATAAACTAATGGCAGTCTCTCTCTCTCTCTCTCTCTCTCTCTCGCTCTCGCTCTCTTTCTGTTCTGTCGCAAGAGCTGAGATAAATCACATGGCTCTCTTGTATCTTTGGTGGAGCAGGGATGGGAGAAGCTGAATGTTTTAATTATTCTTGAGCTTTTGTTGTGATAAAAATGTAGGCTGGATATTTTGCTGAGCTTTGGTGTCCGTGAAAGAGCTTTTTTTAAAAAAAATCTCATGACTGTGCTATCACAACCAATGCACTCATCTTTGAGAGTATGTAAGTAATTTACAGATTGGCTTTAGAGAGTACTGAAGAGGCTGAACTCTTCTACCATTCCACAATTAGATTAACTACCAGGGCATCTCTCTGAACTTGTTCTAGCGACTCAATTGAACCGCCCTTTGTGATCTGAAGCACTGGTACATTCTTATCTAAAGCACCACTTGGGAAAACACCAAGTTACCTTCAGAATTCCTATGAGCTTTTCCTCCTAAGTGTGTCATCTAAGATCTGATATTTTCATGAAACCAATTGATACTGCTGGTTGTGGCTCTGTTTGGGAGAAGCCTTCCTCCCTCCCTTTTCATTTTTCAGCTGCATTGTCCTGAAAGGCATTATCAAGAGAGATAACACTCATGTTTTCTTATTTACCTTGGTCTTTAGAGCTCTGGAGTATTTTCTTGATGCTTGTAAATGCTCTTTTATGACAGCTTTTGTGTTGTGGGGGTTTGGTTAATGCTTTGGTGGTTTACATAACAAATGATGCTGTCTGTGACAGTGGAGTCCTGCAAGGGACAAAAGCAATATCTGTATGCCTATTAGAAATGATACATATTGTCCCAAGTTCTTCCTGTAAATGCAACCATATTTTTGCTGGCCTTTGTTTTATTATTTTTGAGAAAATGTAAAGCCAAGGCAGCCTTAAAGGTTTGTTTGTGCACACTAAGGCTCCTTTTCTATTTGCTGTCACCAGCCAGGAATCCGCATGAAAAGTGTGACTTCTGCCTAAAAACAACAGTCATTTGGTTAGGAACTTAATTATTGCAGTGAGAATGAGGTCTGTAAACAGCAAAAAACCCACAAAAAACAGGAAGAATACATTGATTTGAATCCTGCCTACAGTTTCTGCAGGCAGTTGGTGAGGGTGCAATTTTTGCCATTTCCCCTCTCCTGTAGGACAGGGGAATCAGCAGAAATCTCCTCCCCTTTTACCAGTGGAAATTCTAGGCAAGAGGGTTTTTTTGTATTCTGCTTTCTGCATGCTTTTGTTGTAGATATGCAAGGATGTACTTGTTTGGTTCATTTTGGTATTTATGTTTATAAGGAGGAAGAGTGGCTTCTTTCATCTCATCAGGCCAAAGACAGGCTGATATAAAATAGGTAGCACTTCTGGAATGCAGATCTTTGAATTCTCAATTGAGAATCCAAAAATTATTGGCTGGTTTTGGAATTGTGGGTACCTGTGCTGTGGGATGGTATGAGTTTGTGAAAAAGATAGGGCTGCCAAGTCAGCCCGGGGGGCGGGGGATCCCCCGCTATAGGGGCTCCCGATCCGCCGGCCGGCATTCAGCCGGCGGGGGGATCCCCGCCCCAGAAGTCGTCCGGTGAGAACGACTTCCCCCGTGTAATGACGCCCTTTTTGGGGCGATTGCCAGAGCGTTGCCCTGGCAATGCCCCCAACGTGATGACGTCACCTCCGGGTGAACAACTCCCCCCCCACCGGTAAGTCGCCGGTACTTGGTAGCCCTAGAAAAAGTCCCTGACACTGTTGCATTTCAGAAGTGTATGCAAGGGGAGTGTTTAGCTAATGTTTATGACAGATTTTAAATTGTTATTGGATAGGCTTTAATTTGTTGGCTTTTGCTGCTTGGACGTTTCAAAACTGATATTAATGGATTGTCCCAAGTCTTATTTTAAGAGGAAGGTGGCCCATAAACACTATAAATAAGCACATCAGGAAATTATACTTGTCATTAAAAACAGACAAATAAAACAGTTTGTACCTGTGGGTCATGTTTTTATATTGCTCTTAACTTGTATATTCTGTATCAACTATTTATGCCAATAAAGGCTAACTTGAACAAAAAAATAAGTTAGTTTTATTGCTATTATTTTTATAAGTTATTTTTATTTTTATTGCTTAGCCACTTGTCTATTATTTTGTGGAACAGCAGTGTTACATTCAGGAGGGTACCTTGTACTGATAATAGTGGGTGTGAAGGGACATACCTCTTGATGCATAGTTTGATTTATTGGAGGATAATCATTTTCACAAATTTCTGACAACTGGGAATTAAAATAAGAGCTGTAGTTAATGCATCTCCAGGAATAACAAACCTCCTACCTTTGCTCTGTAGAGTACTAGGAGGAAAAGGAGGGGAATGTTGATGCATATGCTGTGATATCACTTCTGGTTGTGCAGCTGGAAATGATGTCACAGTGTCCTTGATGTCTAGGAATTTCCCCAGTCTCTATTACAATTACCATACATATTGGGGGAGTTTCTAGAGTTCCCTGGATGCAGTTACATCACTTCCAGCTTTTCAACTCAAGTGATGTCATGACACTTCCTAGAGTCTGCCCACACAAAGTTCTCAGGGATTGCCCGCAGAGTGCAGGCAACCTTAAAGAGTACCCATTCTCAGAGGAACCCACCTTGTGTTTCTGTGTTACTCATTGCTCTGGAAGTTGTTCCTGACTAGAAGGGTATATGTCCAGAGCTCACCAAAACCCAACAGGCAGCAACTGCCTCTAAGGGCAAGTAATGCTGCAGTGTCTTTAAGTGAGTAGTTCCAGTCACCCCGGAGGTAGACCTTGGTCAGCAGTACAGAAAATTTATTGAAAAGGAGAAGCCTAGTTTTTCGATGGGTTTATTACTGACAAATAACTAGTCAAATGATTATAGTTGTTGTCTAACTAGTTATTTAAATAAATCACTTTTTCATGCCATGCAGCTTAGAAATTACTGTGGTGGAGAATGTGGCCTTAATAATATAGGGGTGAACAGTGTAATCTTCTGCAGAGTTGACCACAATACTTTCCCCTGTAAATCTTACCTTGCTTAGTACTATAGGTTTTGATTAGTAGTGGCTCTCCAAGGTCTTCTCGAAGCAAGGTTCTTTCTGCTTCCTAAGTTCCTACAGAGCCATGGCCATTCACCATCAGGTAGGTAGACAGACAGGCAGGCAGACACTTGAGAGGCAAAGGACCAATTCTGGGAACTTCTCTGTGTAAAGCATGTACTCTTGCACTCAACTCTGGCTCCTTCCTGTATGACATATGCATGTGGGCTTTATCTTTGCCAGGAAAGGCAACAAATTCATTCCAGTTCTGTATGCCTGCAGACCCAAAGCCATAGTGGATGACATAAAGATAACTTCAATTTTCAGTCTTCAGTACTCTATACTGGTTCCATCTGTGTTTATATAAATAAATGTCCTTTCAAAATAGGTTACTAAACATAAATTGGCAGTATGCCAGAATATCTCACCCAGTGTCCCAGAGCTAATCTTCTAGACATGAAGTTTTTAAGAAGTTGTCAGTGCATGCGGTAGGATTGTTACTTTGTCAGGTTTTCCCATTATTTGTTTAGAAATGTACTTTTAAAAAAATATCAAACTCAAACAGGAAGTAGAGAATTGTAAGGTAGTTGCAACACAATTCATTATATTTACATTTTCTTGTGATCTGATAGACTCTCATAGTTGCTAAATCTATGATGTGGGACTCGCAATCAACAGGCTTCAAATTATTGTAAGTTAAGATTTGTTTTAAAATCTGCTAATGGCTTGTCTGATTGCTCAACAGTTTTAGCTGGAGATGCCGGGAAAGAAAATCCAGAATTTGTTTTGTAAGCTTGCATGGTGTCAGCTTTGTTTGTTTATTTTTGTTTTTTCACATTAATACCATGCCAAAAAAAATCACTCTATG
This sequence comes from Lepidodactylus listeri, assembly GCA_029233225.1. Taxonomy (NCBI): domain Eukaryota; kingdom Metazoa; phylum Chordata; class Lepidosauria; order Squamata; family Gekkonidae; genus Lepidodactylus; species Lepidodactylus listeri. The sequence goes on from JARCFY010000012.1 coordinate 57,624,668, forward strand.
CTGGAAACAGTGTAAAAACTGAGGGTTGCAAAACACATATTTACTGACAGAATCATCTGCTACCTTGGCACTGAAAGCGCCGGAGTATTTTTTTTGTTCTGTTTCTTTTTAGAAGACAGCGAAGGCCTGCACCTCAGTGGTGGCACTCTCACTTACCATACGGGGGAGAGGCTCCCATGGTTCAGTCCCTGACATCTCCAGTGGCAGGTGCTGGGAAGGATCTTCCTGTCTCGGAGTCCCTGGAGAGGGGCTGTCAGTCAAAGCAGACAATACAAAGCAAGATGGCCCTTGGTATATACTACCGCTTTGTATATTCAACTATGAATTTGTGCTTGTCAGAACTGACATAGCTGGACAAAGCATGGTTCAAAGAGTAATTGGAAAGGAACTCAATGCATCTGCAAGATAAAAAAAAAAATAGAAACTATCAAATTGTGGTTTGCGTGATCCCTGACAAAAATGAAGAGCTAAAACAGGTTATGACATCAATCTGTCTGCTTCCATGTTATCTTCACAACAACAATCACATGAGGTAGCTTGGGCTGAAAGTGACTGGTCCAGTACCACCTAGCAAGCATTCATTACAAAGTAGGGATTTGAACCTGGATCTCCCAAATCCTAGTCCAACACTATACCACACTGGCTCTTTAATCTAATTCCTGTTTGTGCTGCAAGGAGAAGATGGGCCAAGGCAGGAACTGTATTAGTACATTTATTGACCACAGACGATGAGTAGCTGTAGTAGTCCCATACAGAGCAGTATATAAGTTACATCTCAGGAACAAACAACTTGAAAAGCCTGAAAACTACAGGATGAAAAACTGTGGTGGGGAGGATAAATGTGACCTTTTCAAAAGTGCCCTGAAATCTATTTGAAGGTTGTTCTGGGGTTCAGCTTCCTGGTCTGGATATCAACCTGCATAGAACTCTGTGGGAAGCTCTGGCTGATTCTTGTGGACCAAACACCTGACTCCTGGGGAAAAAAAAGGAAGGCACATTCAAATCTAGTATACAATGTTTATATTTTTAATTAGTAATATCACTAGATTTTTGTAATTATATGGCTAATAGTATCTACTTGGCCAGCTTACTGCACTTGGTCACACTACAAAACAAACAATGTGACCTTGAGAGGGTTTTTTTAGCCTGTCTCTCTCCGTTCTGGGTGCTATGCAATGCTCCCTCTAAGCTGTGAAGTCTTGTGAGCAAAAATCCTACTTCGTGAGCTACTGGCATTAAAGTTGTGAGCTAGCAGTTTAGCTACTGCATAAATTAGTTTGCTCTGGAGCCATCCTTCCTCCGTGAAGATGAAAATTGTGAGCTGGAGGCTAAAAAACTGTGAGCTAGCTCACACTAACTCAGCTTAGAGGGAACACTGGTGCTATGTATGCTGTAAAGGCCACTAGATGCTGTGGGCCAAGGGAAATATGGTCTTTCTAAGTCACCTGGGCTATTAGCATGGGCATTAGGTTACTTGGAAACAACCTGTCCCCCAGTTCCTTGCACCTGGGATACTACTGAGATTCATTGTTGTGATATCAAAGAGAACAGTGGGGTTGGCAGCCATAGCAGGAGCAAGGCTGAGAGTAATCCTGTATCTACACAGTTGAATCATTGCACTATAGTGGTGATTCACAACTGGATTTTCATGCGTGGACAAGATAATTCAGTTGTTAATGACTGCTGTAGTGGAGTGTTCAAAGATGTGTGGATGTAGCTTAAGAAAGAGGCAGCAGCAGTGCCACCTCCTTCTCAGCAAGCACAGAACTGCAGGAACAGAATAATGGTAGTCTTAAACATCAGAGCTGGCTGTTATGATCTTAGGTACTGTGCAATGTGAAAGTCCAAGATCAATATACCAGTATTCTGGCATTTGTATTAGTACTTCCCTTAACCCCCAAAGAAAATAAAATCATATTGCAACTTCTCAGGGTATACTTTTCAGGGTATATATAAGGGTATAGGTCCCTTATTAAGTAAATACTTGAAATAAATACAGTAGCCAACACGAACATCTGTTGCTATAGCTTAGAATAAATTTGTTAGTATGAGTGAGCAAAGAGACAAGGTTCTTTCAGATTTTAACATGCTTTTCTTAAAAATCTGCTTTTCTGCTTAACAAAGACCCAGTTCATACGTTAACTCAATGGTGATATGCCATGCTGGTTCCCAAGTCATATCATGTGTGTCAGTTGGATCACTTTTGAAATCAGAGCTGGCAATGTTGGCATGGGAATACCTACATGATCTTTGTGACCCTTGTAATGTAGAACTTCAAATGTTACCAGTGCACTGTGGGAGCAAACTTTGATGGCATGCCAACTACACTACAAAGGTAATATTTGAACAGGGTCTAGTTTTTATTCAAAGGCAGGGGTTAATAATGGATGAATTGACATTTATTTCTCATTGTTTAATTAATCAAATTAATTTTATTTATAGAAAAAATATAGGAAGGGTGTGATAAATATTGATTTATTCTAACTGAACTCTTAACCCTAAAGCATGGAAATTGTTAGGGTTGCCAGCCCCCAGGTCTAAGCGGGGGTTTCCCTGCTTTGGGGGGCTCCAGCCAGCTAGCCAGTGGGGGAAGGCCCTCAGCCTTACCACATGGCCTCGCCGATCAGCTGAAGCCCTTTAAATTGGGCAGGAGGGGAGGGAGAGGAGTGGCTGGGGGGGGGGTGATAATCCTTGGGGGCAGGGCTTGGGGTGTCCCCACCACCAGAATGCCCCTCAAATTTTCCACATCGGAGTGATGAGGGGACTTAGCAACCCTAGAAATTGTTATAGGAACAAATAATACAAACTAAGGTTCTGGTTTCATTAACTAACCACAGCTAAAATTTCATTTCAAGTTCAAGTTGAACTTGAATTTGAAATTTTCATTTTGAACTCCTGATTTGTAAGGTTTATTAAGATTCCAAGCATGGCAGGACATGGCAAGGTGTATGTGTACTGCTGGCATGACATCACTTCCGGGGAAAACCTGAAAGTGACAGCACACCCCTTTAGGGATCACTGGCAATTCCTAGAGATGACTGACATCACTTGTGGTTTTTCCCCAGAAGTAATGTCATGATGTCACGTGTGCATGCACATGAAAGCTTATACCCAGAATAAAACTTTGTGCCACTGGACTCAAAAAATTTTTTGCTGCTTCAGACCAACATGACTATCCACCTGAATCAACCTATATTAACTTACTGTATTTAGTTGAATTTGAGCTGTAAGTGCTGCACAACTTGGCAGCTTGAAGTTAGCTTTATGTCATGCTACATTTCAGTGTGGAGCAGGTCATCAGCAGTACATCAGCAAAAAGTTGGTAACTTAATTTCATCTGTATGAAGAGTAATATCACATGACTAGCAAATATAAACTGTTTTCCCATCAGAAGACTCTGGTGTCATAGTGGAGGGGAAACTGTGTTGTGTAGAAACCCATAGGTGTTTTTCTTTCATCAAAAGTTGCTTTTGGAACTTGGAATTCATTTTGTTCTTCTTCAAAGTTACCCAGGCTTAAAATCATCAGAGGAGGCATCAGGGCAGCTTTAGTCAACAACAACTGAAGGGGATATTATACCTCTGCTTGAGTGTAGATTGACCAGTGGTACCCAGAGAAGTATACCCATTAGAGATGTCTGATGAAACAAAGGTATATGATGATGATGTGGAAAATATTGTGTTGTTCTAACAAATCTGTAAGAGGTATCAGAGAACTAATAGGTATTTGTCCATGGTGATGGAAAAAACTTGTGGAAACAGGAACATTTTGTTTGGATCAAAAATCATATCTGTTTATTTATTGTTTATAACTCTTCCTTTAAGGAGTTGTTCATCAGATGGCAGTCCAAATACTTGCCCTTAAATTGCAGATGTTTTCTTAGATGATAAATACTTTAGATTTCCATTGTTAACAAAACATGAAGGCCTAATCTAAGTATAGTAACACATAACTAATTGGGTATAACAGTTGGTTAGATGCAGATGTACATCAAAAGATGCATCTGGGCAACTCAGTAGATCTCAGATGAGCATGCTGATAGAGATGAGAAAGTGCATCCAGATGTGAATCAAGTCTGGATGCACGAAGGTCTCTTTTGCTTGATCAGGGTGAAAATTCTTTATCTTCTGGGTTTTTATAAGGCATGCATTACTAAGAGGTAACATTTGGAAAGGTCTTATCCTCTATGCCTTGTTTGTTGGTCCTCTGAGGACAGCTGGTTGGCTGCTGTTTGAAACAGGATGCTGGATTAAGATAGATTACTGGTCTGATTCAGCAGGGATCTTCCTATGTTCTTGTACAGCTACATGTATTTCAGTTTAACAAATTCCTGAAAATCTGTTTTCCCACCAACAATACTGACCTTTAATAGTTAAAAAAAGACACCTGAGTCTGATCTTATATATATGCAAATAGACTCATTGGTATGGTTATACTATACTGCGTAGTAACAATATACATATTGGAAAATCTGTGCTGATTGGTGTCAAGGTTTGTCTATGTAGATTTCAAATAAAAACTAAAGTTATTGTTATTCTAATTGTATCTTATTAAAATTGTGCCTGTAAATTAGCTTTATTGCAGTGTATGCATGGAAAAATTTCTGTTTGAGGATTTATCCACATTAAATTAACAGAATAATACAAGACATCATGTTGGAGCATCTTTGTTCCATGTACTTTTTCTCAGGCTGTTAATAGGCAAAACCCAAACATGCTCACACTTGTCCCCATATGTCAGGGAATAAATAGCAATTTGGTGGCTGCAGCATTGCAATCCTATGCCAAATACTGAATTATTTGTCTAAACCCATTCAAATCAGCAGGCTTAGACTGGAGTAATTCTGCATTGGATTGCACAGTAGGGGTCCTGCAGACACAATCACTGAGTTAGTACAACTTTGCTTAGAGCAGACTGCTAATGAAGGCAGCAAATTTGCAAAGTAATGACTAATAACATTAGAATCGCTTACATTACTTATGATATGCAGAATATTTTCCATCCATATTAGGGCAGCATGCTAATAATTCTGTTACATATTACATATTGCCTGGGAGTTACTGGCTGCAGTCTAATTTCCATATTTTTGTTTGGAGATTTTTTTTCTTCCACTCAGTTCCATGCATTTCTTTTTCTTTCGGGGCCTTGTCATGGCCTTATCTCAAGACTTCCTGATCTTGTTTACTGGGAAGTTGTTTGTTAGCTGAAGGAAAGTTCATGATAAGCAACTGAAATATCAGTGACAAAGCTGTGGATACACAGCTGAGCAGCAAGAAGATGCCTTGCCTGTATCTGCAACTGCCTACTGTATGTGGCAATATCTGCCAGTGTAGGTTTGTGATGACTAGATTAAACTGTATCCTGCCATCCAAGTGCCTTTCAGTGTGGCTGTTTGCTTTATTTTAAGTATGGCTGCCACAAATTTATGGCCACCACAGATTGCAATCAAAAGTGTGGCAGAAATCCAGAGCAGTATGCCTTTATCTCCATTGCATATCTAGAATATCTCTCAGCACTGGAAGGAAATTTTTGCACCCATGCTCCATTAGGGCATTGGAGGTGAACTGAACTGAACTGAAGAACTGAAGAAACAGTAAATAATCTAAGCCTTGTGGATTTTAATGGAATTCAGATTCACGTAATTTCCTCCAAATTGCTCCCGGGACGTAGATTTTGGGGGGCAGGTGTACATTACAGGCTTTTGTTTTATATACCAGTGAAAATACACAACCGTATGTTGTGCCATGAATTGTTGTAGTCAGGGGTCATTTTGTTGGAAAAGAGGTGCAGGAGCTCATTACCATAACTCATTTGCATAACTCATTTGCATATGCCACACACCCTAACATACCGGAAGTGTGTCAGAAGGCAACACCCACCCCTCAGGCTCCACTCCACAAGTGAGTGAAACTGACCTGCTCTTCCTCAGTTCCCTTCCCCATCCAATACTTTGTGCAATAAAAATAAGCGTAAAGAACACACCCTCATTCTCTTCCTGCTCCCTTGAAACTACAAGGTTTCAAGTAGACTTGAGATACCCAGGACATGTGCACCACCCATCCCTTCCCCTTCCCCTTCCCCTCCCCACAACAAGACACCCTGTTAGGTAGGTGGGGCTGAGAGAGGTCTTTTCAGAACTGCTCATGAGAGAACAGCTCTGAGAGAACTTGTGACTGGCCCAAAGTCACACCAGCAGCTGCATGTGGAGGAGTGGGGAATCAAACCCGGTTCTCCCAGATTAGAGTCCAACTCCTGACCACTATACCAAACTGATGAAGGGTTGGTGAAATTTCTCCAGTACTTATGTGCCATCTGCCCAGATAAAAAATGGTATACTTAGAAAATTTATATGCCACCTTGAGCAAGTCTCTGGAAAAGCAGCGCACAGTCATAAAAGGAACAATGATAAAATTATCATTATTAAAACAAAACATTAAAATCAATAAAGACCCTAGCAGGGCTTTCCCTGGGGCGCTGTGCTTCTGCACTGCTCGGGGAAGCTGAGGAGGGGGCGGGGCTTGGACATGTGCCAGCCCCCTGGGCTTCTCACTCCCGGAGCTGCGCTCCTGTGCGCTCCCGCTCCAACGGACCCCTGGTTGTAGTAGCTAAAACAGAGATTCAGATGCTTCTGGGTTTGTTTGTTTTAAATTTCCTCGATATTAAGCATTTCAGATCAAAATCTACTCCTCAGAGTGCTTGAGAACAAGTTTTTGGAACAGAGGTGTGTGGAAGGAGAAGATGTTACCTTGTGATCTTCCTTAGTTATCTATCTTCTTACTTTATTAGTAGGAGCACCATGAATGGCACACCTGAAACCTCATTCATACAATGCACAGCTTTCCTTAAAGGTAAGAGCTGTGTCAGTAAATAGCTGATGTCAGCCTAGCTCTGTACTGAGATATTTTCTCGCACAAAATCCATAGCTATGCAAATGTAAAATCCATGATAAGGCTAATCTGAAAATCTAAGGAGTGGTATTAAAAAGTGCCAAATAGACACATTCAGTAGTTGCTATGCACCAATTAACAATTTGTGCCTTGGATTCCCCCCCATTGTCTTTTAGTGTTTGAGTTATGCTTCTCTTTGTTTCATAAGAGAGCCTTCTCCTCAATTCTCTGCATTTGCAAGAAACTCGTCTTTCATATCTAAAACCATATTTCAGGGGTGTATATTGGTGACCTTTGGTTGCGTTATAGAAATGGTAGCAATGCCAGAAGAAACCGTAGTATTGCTGATTTGCCTGTGAGATAAATGAGAACACATATTAAAACATGATCACAGAGGAACTTGGCACATATCATAATTTCATGATACGGGCAGTAAATTATTTTCAGAGTAAATGCTGCTCTGGCATTTGTGGTATCCCTGTTCAAATAATATTTATAAGAGTAACTTTTTATATGACACCTCTTGCATCTTTGAGTACTCTTTGTTTGTCAGAGTGAATCCTACCCCTGCCCTGAGCAAACTTTGAAGCCTTCCTCCCGCTAAAAGAGACTTTCTCCTAATTAAGTGGCTCTTCTTGGAGGAATATCCACTTCATTTGGAGAAAGGTTCCTTAGCTGGAGATGTGGACTCCTTAGAGGATGGTTGTATCCACTCCACTGTTACCAAGACAAAGAAAGTAAAACAAACACAATCTCTCCATTCTCTGTAGTGGACATGGCAGCTTACTGTGAACAAAGCTGTGGAGAAAATTGGAATATTTTGCTCTCTATGCACATCTTGGCCTCTCCTTCTCAAACTCTCTTCCCCCACCCCCCTCGTCATGGACTGCAAACCATTTTCATAATCATTCTCTCTAACAGTAAACTATTTGGCCTCTGTCCTGACCACTATTCACCCAAACAGGGCCAGCCGCGGCAACCCTTTTCTAAATATCAGACTTCAAATTTACCCTGCAAAAGAGGAGGAGAATATTGGAAAACAAAGTTGAAAAAGGACTTTGCCTATGCAATACCATGGAATGCTAGTCTCCATGTTAGAGGAGGAGGAGGAGGTGAGGAAGAAGAAGAAGAAGAAGAAATTGGATTTATACCCTGCCACTCAATCGGCATTTCAGAGCAGCTTACAATCTCCTTCCCTTCCTCTCCCCACAACAGACAGCCTCTGAGGTAGATGGGGCTGAGAGAGCTCTTTCGAGAACTGCTCTTGCAAAAGCTCTGAGAAAACTGTGACTGACCCATGGTCAACCAGCAGCTGCATGTGGAGGAGTGGGGAATCAAACCCTGTTCTCCAGATTAGAGTCTGCTGCTCTTAATAACTACACCAAACTGGCTGTTAGGTGTTAAAGGTGAAGGAATGTATCTCTTCATGCCTAAGATCCTTTTAGGTTTTAAGTGTACCATCCCTTCATGATTTCAGTGTCTCTTTGGGTCAGGTTAATAGGGTGAAAGAGGCCTGTTCAAACTATGCATGGGGGCAGCCTATGTCCTGGACAATGACTTGCAGGTCACCCATTTGTCTCCTTTCTAATAATGATCTTCATGGTCAAGTGTCTATATCAGCAGGGCAGTGAAAATGATCACCCAAAGACTAAGGAGAGGTTTCTACACATTCAGTAAATCCAGAAAGAAAGAAAAAAGACCTTGGGCTTATCCACATTCTCATTATTGTCCCTTGTGTGCCCCTATTGCTTTTTTTCCTTTTAAACATGTGTTTTGCTCTCTCTAGTGGTTGCTTTGATATTACATCGCTGTGTCTCTGGCATATTTCCCTGCACTTTTAAAAGTGCAGGAGAAAATGCTGGAGATACAGTGATATAATATCAAAGTGACCACTAGAAGAAGCAAAATAAGTGCAGAAAAGAAAAAAAAAACACTGAAGGAATAGGGGCACACAAGTGGTGAGATTGTGACTGCAGAAGAGTCCCTTATCTCAGCAACAGCAGCATCAGTAATCAGCCCGATAAAGCCTCAGTATGCTCATTGCTCTCCAGGAAGCAAAGAATGCTGGGAATATTTGAGTGCCTGCTAAGAAAAGAGAAGGTTGGTCTTCTCTGATCATTTATTTTCCCATCTTCTGTGATTCCTCACAGTCCCTTAACTTGTGAACATCAACAATATTGTATTCCCTACCAATGACCTGATAACTCCAAATTCCAGGTGATGGAACTGGGAACGAGGCTCTGCTTTAAAAATCTGGAGACAATAAAGGACTAAATAGTCCAATAGTATAATTTCCTTTTAAAAAGAAATAATCATAATAATGAATTCAAATGGCACAGCTGATTCTATTTGAACAAATTACTTATGGCTTACAGATTTTTTTAAAGAAAAAAACAACCCGAATAATGCTATTTCTCATGAGGTATCAGCTGTGCAAGATTATTTCTAAATGAAAACGTATATCCACATAAAGTTATTTATCTTGAATAAGAGAAAAGTACAAACCATTTGGAAAGCACGATCAATAGACAAAATAATATTCAGACTGATTTCTTGGATCTAAAAAGAGGAGTGTTCCCTAAGGCGACAGGGATTCTGTAGGCATCTGTCTCAGTATTTGATATATACAACCAGTGTCATGAAATGGTTGATCAAATTGAGAAACCTGCTATTTGGCTGCTAACATGAACACAGATGGAGGATATATATGAACATATCTACAATGTTTAGAAATATTTCAGAAATGTTAATTTAGCATTCTGTCTTTTTTTCCCTTAGCCATAAACCATCCACATCTCATCAGTATACTGCAACTTTACATGGGTGTTAGGGTCATAATGATTTTGCCACAGGGTTCTTTTTTCTCCTGTGTGTTAAACATAATTTCTTAAGCCGTCACTAAATAGTTAATCTCACAGTGTTGAGACCCATTATATTATATATAATATACTTCATTCTAGTCTTAGATCTATTTACATAGCGTTGCATTGCTCCAGCATGTTCCAGAGGCGGAAATCGAGGAGGACTTAGTGGAACAGAACTTGGGATTCATCCCATGCTTATTAACTTGTACAGTCTCTAGAAAGAATAAGGCACATAATTCCTACTGGAATCTATGAAATATAAGTATTGAAATGCATGCTAAAGGTCCAATCTACTCATTATACAACATACCAAGTGGCTTCCAAGCCTATGCCTTCTACATATCACTAATTTTCATAGGAAAATCAGTGCTTAACCCCCTCATTCCATGTCTCCTGTGCAATGTCTCTCCCCTTCCTCCAACAACTGTTTTAATTAATCTCACAACTGGCTCTGAAATTAAAAATAAATCCAGCTGGGTAAAAAGGGGCCTGGGTGACTGGAAATGGGTGGTGGGAGAAGGTTAAATACCACCCCTTATCCCTGCCAATTGTCCCCTTCAGATGCGCCCCCCCAACAGTTACATAGCAAACAGATGTGGGAAACCTGTGTGGAAAACCTGTGTGTGACAAGGTAGCACATAGTTACAATCTAACAGTGCCATTTGAAGCAGAATTAAACCCTTTTAAGTCCATGGAAGGCAATAATTTTGCTTAGCATGGCTCTGTAAATAATGGTAATTTCTCCTCAGTGTTCTCATTTATCCCCATATTCCCTATTATAATTTTCCATTTCTCTTCTGCTTCCTCTTCTTTCTTTTAATTTTCCTTAATTGCTTGAGAGCCAGTTTGGTGTAGTGGTTTGAAGTGTGGACTCTGGGAGAACTGGGTTTGATTCCCCACTCCTCCACGTGTAGCTGCTGGATCAATTACAAGTTAATTCGGAGCTGTTCTCTCACAAACAATTCTCAAAAGAGCTCTCTCAGCCCCACAGGGTGTCTGTTGTGGGGAAGAGAAGGGAAAGGAAATTGTAAGTCATTCTGAGACTCCTTCGGGTAGTGAAGAGCAGTGTTCCCTCTAAGCTGAGTTAGTGTAAGCTAGCTCACAGCTTTTTAGCCTTCAGCTCACACACTTTTATCTTAGCTCAGGAAGGATGGCTCCAGAGCAAACTGATTTATGCAGTATCCAAATTGCTTGCTCACAACTTTAATGCCAGTAGCTCACGAAGTAGAATGTTTGCTCACAAGACTCCACAACTTAGGCTGAGGACAGACTGGCAATCTAAAGCGGAGGCAAAGTGGAGGGAACTGGAGCGGGGGAAAAACCCCACGGAGCTGGCCGTTCACACTGGCCAGAGCAATGCGGATCAGCGGCAATACGGAGCGTTCAGACTGCCACGGAGCGTTCAGAAGTGGTTTGCCATTGCTTGGCTCTGCATAGCAACCCAAGACTTTTTGTTGGTCTCCCATCCAAATATTAACCAGAGTCAACCCTGCTTAGTTTCTGAGATCTGATGAGATCAGGCTAGCCTTGGCCATTTTGGTCAGGGCAGTTTAGTATTAAATGTCACAGATTGCAAGCTGTCATAACATTATTTCTTATCTATAAGAGCAGAAATTCGACAGTGTTTGCCTTGAGACTGCCAAAATAGATGTACTCCGTAAATTTGAAAATATGTGTAGTAACCAATACATAAGTTGATAGTAGCCAACATTAACAGTCTCTGCTGATTAATTTATGCTATATCTGGGTCCCTTTCCAAATATTAGGGTTGCCATCCCCCAGTGGGACCAGGAGATCCCCCAATCAGCCGGCCAGGTGGCCGGGGGGGGGGGGAAGCCACACCCCTAAACAGCAGCATCCTATGGGGGATGCTGACAATGCAATGACATCACCAGTGTAACATCATCATGAGGGGGGCATCGCACAGCAATGCTGTAGCCTTGGGGGGGAAGACTCCCAGAGAGGAGCCAGGAGCCCCCCATCGGACAAAAGGTGAGATCTGGCAACACTACGAGATATCCAGGTGTAGTTTCTTTCATACAACAAGCCACTTGAGAACAAAAGAATAAGGCATTGTCCTCCTATATAAACTGTGACAAAATGTCCAGTCAATATGTACGAAGCTGTCCCAAGAAACAGCTGGAGATGGTCAGCTGAATCAAGAACAAAGCTCAAAGGTGGTTCAGAAATGAAAGGGAGCTACACAGCAACACACAGGGTAAGGCTACAGGCTGATTTTCCTTGAATATCTTCTATCAACAGGTATGGAGCAATAATAAGGAGTCACTGCTCTAAAGAATGAGAGTGCTAAAAATTCCCTATGTGACTGAGTCTGTACTGCTTCAGCAGAATACATAGAAGAATGTTCTAAGTAAGTAGCCTGTGTTAATGCAGAAAAGAAGTGCTGTACCTTTGAAGGTAAGCAGTATGATAACTAGTTTAGTCAGCCGCTGGGTCACATGCTCACTGATAGCCTTCCCATTGGTTTAGATAAACTCATTTCCTGTAGCTAAAAAAGTACACAAAGGTTTTATTGCTCTTTTCCTCTCTTTGTTATAATATCTACTGCAAGGAGACAGGGAAACCCCATCACTTTCTCGCCGTAGCTATAGAAGCAACCGGGATCATTAAAGATGTTCACTGTATCGATTTAGATGCAAAGCAAAACCTTAGTTTATTTTAGGTCTGTTAGATGGCTGAATCTTGGTTTATCCCCAGAGTTCCTGGTTTAAGGTTCTTCATTCTTTCCCTTGTCTCTTTCCCACCCTGTTTTTTGCCCCCCCCCCCCCCCAGTTAAGGGAGGTGCTTCATTGTGTCAGTAACTCCCTTACCACTGAGCAGTATTAATGCAGAAGAAGGGAAGCTGTGGTCAAGAATCTTCAGTCACTCTCAGAATACGGTGAGCAGTCATTGCGCAATGAAACTGTTCTTGGAGACTAGTGAAAGAAGCTGTTAGGCACTCATATTGACCGTTGCCTCTCAAATAAGGGAGGAAAACAACGCCCCCCCACGGCCAATTTCAGTGTGCATCTCCACCAAAAACACAACTAAACACCCCACAAGTGTTCCACTTCTGCTGCATGCTATAACATGACATGTACAACAGATTCTGTATCCCTCTATTCAGCTTCTCAATCAAATGTCTCAGCAGGTTTTTGACTCCTGGCAAATATTGCCTGCGAACAACAAACCTAGGAAGCTCACACTCATGCAGTAGACACACAAATAAATTGTATTTAATGAACTTTACTAGGGCAAGCAAATAAGGGGCAAGAAAGAATGGGCTGAAGGCAGCCACTGTTTTCTTTTTGAGTTCCTGTCTCTGTGGGCAGGGAGGGTGAGGAGTGCAGGTGGAGAACAAGCCAGGAGTAAACTGTGATGTTGTGTTCAAATTTAAAACAAAACTCTGGTTAAAATTAATTGTGGTGAATAAACCAGCTTCAAATCCTGCTATCAGATCTTGACTTATGGTAGTTAGTACAGCATCCAGAATTCAGATGAGCAATTAACAGTGGTTAGTTTAACCAAGGCTTTGAGTCTATATTGACCCACTGGCTTAGCAGCCTTGTTCAGCCTCCCATGGCATTCTTTATCCATTCGTAGTGGAGAGAACTTTCACCAGCACAGTTAAAACTCTGTTATGGTGATGTTACCCAATTTTGTAACTGCACTGCTTTTGTTTGAAAATCCCAGTTTCTGACTCCTCCACCCCAGCACAGATTAAATTCAATACAGTTATGACCACTAACATTACATCCTGTTTCTGCTTGAAAACAGTATTAAAATAAGCAAGTGAATTTGGAATGCCAAGAATGAAAATGAATGAAATGAAAATGCTTACAACAGAATGCAAAACCAAAGTGCTTGTTTCTACATTCCAAGTTAGGATCTTCTTTCCTCTGTCTTCCCCAAAAAGGATTCTAGCTCCAGTCTAAAGTTAGTCAAGATTATCAGAGCAATCCTGAACAGAGTTATATCCTTTGAAATACACAAGTCAGTGGGTTTAGAAAATTGTAGCTCTGCTTAGGATTTAACTTTAAAACAAGCAGGGCTGGTATCAGCATACCCTGAGGGTAGGGTAGGTGCCAGGGTCCAGGGCTTTAAGCAGGGCCCACAGTCACTGACTCCCTGCCCACTGACTCCCTGCCTTGCCACCTGTCAGTACACCTTTCCCCTATCCACTTAGAAGCACTCTGCCAGCCATGCTCTCAGCTGTGTGTACTGTCCAATGCTGCTTGGGAAGTTTCTGCAACTGGCGGTGCTTTTGGCAGCCACAGCACATGCACTCCTTGTCATGCACTGTCTGGCACCATTGGAGAAAGAGACTGTGGGCAGCTGTGAGCTTGCAAAGTCGAAGGGTTAATGTGTAAGCAGAGGAGAAGGATACACAGAGGCAGGTGTGGAGCAGGCAGGCAGGCAGGTGCGAAGAATGGTATAAGTTGGAGGTAGGTGGTAGACAGAGGAGGAGAGGACCCGGAATTGGCCCTGAAAGCAAGTTAGATTAAAGACTCTGTTCCAGAAGAAGCCTTACTGGGGAAAACGAAAGGAGGGAAAATGTTATCTTTGTTTTATGCATAGAATCCTCATGGCTGATTGTTTTATCACAACATCTCTTATTATTTAATCCTTGGTCAGACCTGCTTTTTTTCTCCCTATAAGTCATGACTTCATTTACCATTTAAAGGGCTTATTTTCTCGTCCTGTACTGTTTACTTAAGGGACCTTGTGTGACTGAGCTTGAGAGAGGAAACAAAGAGCCCTTTGATCCTGCTGGAATTTTTTTTTTTTGCTGTAAGTAGCCTTTGCATGGTGAGCTCTTGGAAATCTGGACAGATCATTGTTCCATCTGTTTCTGCAACTTTCTATGATCGCCATCCAGCAAGAGCACTTTAATCTGTGGAGAATAGATGTTTCCAAAGTTAAAAATGTGCTTCCCAGGTGCTGAGAAGGTCACAAAGCCATACCACTGACTGAAAATGCAGGAAAAGCCATCCACAGGAACTGAACATCCATGGAGATGTTTGGTTACAAAGGCCAAGTCCCTTTTTTTAATGGAGTAGGGTGGAGCTGAGAAACAAGAGGCATGCAACAGTTTTAGGTACCATGCTGATAGCACATCCTGTGTTTGGCTTCCACTGGCAAATGTACAAGAGGAAGAGAGAGAGATTCAAGGGCATTGACAATTACGATTAGAAGTGGATCATTTTTGTTTTGTTCTTGTGTTAGAGAAGCTCAGAACAAATACTTAAACATTCTTCAAGAAGTTTGATGAAACCAATTCCTGTAGCTGACATTCCCATTTGGGTTTGTCCTTGATTGTTGAAGAGTAATCCATCAATGGGTTTTGCTGTTGGTATATGGAATTGCTTTCTATCTGTATGACTTACAGTGCAACCTTTGTTTAGGATTGCACTGTTAGAGCTAAATGAACATAAGCTTAATTTATAAATGCTTAATAGCCTTTATATGTGCTAATAGCCTAATGTGAATTCTTTATTGCTAGGAATGAATAACAATAGAAGTGGCTAGGTACCTCACAGTGCTGTGGATCTGTTTTTCTGCTGGAACTAGTACATATTGTTACAGATATTCCATCTTGTATTTTAATGAACTCTTCCAATAGTTTTTGTTGTTAGAGTTTGGGGAGGGGGAGGACAGTGGTTTGATCAGTGGTCAAAATACCTCATATATCTGGCCATTAGCTATTCTAGGCTTCTGGAACATAGCAGGTGCTTTTGACAAAATGAAGACTAAACTGAGCTTAGCAAGAAAAAATGTATGGAATAGTCTGAACACGTCAGATTTTACTAGAGAATGAGAATGTCTCATTTGTGAGGGCTATTTATTTATCTATTTAGTTAGTTAGTTTGATTTCTTGACTGCCCTTCCCCACTTATGCGGGACTCAGGGTGGTTTACAACAAAAATTCAACATTATAAAACCAATTAAAACCATAAAAATTTCATATTAACATTCAAACATAAATATATGAAGACATTTTGAGTACAATGTGGCATATCTAACATTCAGTTTTGGGGGAGGGTGCTGGGCAGATGTGAAGAACTGTTGCTGGCCTCAACCAAAGGCCTGGCAGAACATCTCTGCCTTACATGCCCTGTGGAACTTTAATGTTTACCACCTTGGGGAACCTGAAGGGGAGGGGGTACATAGAAATTTGAAATAAATATGCCTCCAAAATTTCCACAACATCTGTCAAGAATAGCTGTCAAGAACTGCTGACTAGTGAGAGTTTGCACCCTCCCTGAGGGTATTGTTGGTCTTTTGGAACTCCTCTTTTGGAATGGAAGCTACTTTGGAATCTAGAAATCTCTGCCTGTACACCTTCTTGCTTGCAATCTGCTCTACCTGTGCATTTGTAAATGAACAATTTATTGCAAAATCTACCAGAAGGTATCAAAGGATATTATTATGTTTGGTCCTTTAATGAAATCCGCAAGCTTCATCTCTTGATTCCCTTCAAAAAACAACCCCCTCTGGCTCTCAGAACTGGAGATCTGACAGTCCTCCTCAGCTAGGCAAGTAGCCAGAGAGTTATGGGAAGAGCTATAGTCCCCCCCGACCATAGAGACTCTTGACCAGAGGTAGAGCGGCACATAATTTTCTAGTTGCCTTCTAACTAGACATTCCTGGGAATTTGTTTCATTGCTTTTTGTTGTTGTTATGAATTCCAAAAGGGACTATTTCATTGTTGAATTATATTTTTTGTTTCATTATTAGCAGACATTGCTTTAAAACAAGACAATTCTTTCATGTAGAATTCTTTCGTGTAGAAAAATCCAACAAGTAGAGCTAACTTTCAGTTTCATTTGTACTGTTGAAAGTTTTTTTTTTAAATTCTAATTATATTTGGATTGTTTTCATCTCACTTTCTGTTTTAACTCAGTTGTTGATTCATTCATGATACATCTGTATTTTCATATCATTTATGTTTGTATTCCTGTAAATTCTTTACAAATCACTGTGTTTTTCACTACATTTAGTCGACCTTACGTTAATTGGAAAGATTTGTTGATGTGTCTCTTCTCTCTCTTGCTTAGGATCAACAGTCTCTCAACAAACATGGGAAGAGACCTAGAAGACTCAAATTTAGATTCCATGTACTTTTGTATCCCAGAAAGAGAGGCAACTCATTCACAGCAGTAGGTTATAAATCATGTGTGATAATTTGTGTGAGGCAGAGGATAAACAGCATTAGGATCTGGACTATTGTCTCCTTCCCCCTTCATGATATGAGGGACCAGATTACACATTATGCCAGGAATTCCATTTTTCCAAACAGTATATGTAGCCAATTTGTCCCTTGAAGCTAATGAGATCAGGGCATCAGCATGAGTGTTTGGGTCTTTTAACCCTTTCAACACAGTTTTCAGAATTGAAATTGCCAACACAAGCACCTGTATGCTCCATGCATGACGGGTGAGGAAAATGCAGTAAATAGCAGCACAAACAGTCCATAAATCATGATAATGGTGTTGAGGAAAGGGATGAATATCATTGTGCCAATTTCCTAATCAATCTAGCAGCCCCAGTAGCTGTAATTAGTTATACTTCTTAAAATAAGTGGGAGGTTTGTCTCAGATCTTTTAGTAAAATGTGTAGTTTAGCCTTTAATTCCCCTCTTCAAAACTGAAGACTCAGCTTTTATATCAGGTGGGTTTTTTTTGATCATCTAGAACATTACATTCTTTCCTTGCTTTTTGGATGCTGAATTAGATTGACCTTACCAGCAAGCCACCCAGTGAACAAAGGCCTTCAGAACAGAACGCTGATGAACCAATTCATTGATATTCCATTCTTTCACTGGGATAGCCCTTGAGGCTAAACATCCTTGCATGAGAGAGTATTGGCTGGTACCCACAAGGGCCAGAAGATTTGGAGTGAGGGCTGTGGACAAGGGAGCTTGATCACTTTTTGTTTAGTTAGTTAACTGAATTGCTCATTATTTTTAGACAAATAAATACTAAATAAACGATGCATATCATTCTTTTCTGAGCTTGTTAGTGAATTACAGAATTATCTTTAACAATCCTTCTTATGTAACGGCACAGTTAAAGATGCCTGGTGTGATTGAGAATTGTTCCCCAGTAAGCACAGCCTGAAAAATAAGACTAAATGTTATCACTGAGGGACATATTACAGTAGTAGAACTGTAACTACAACTGAGCACTGGGTTGTGGTGAAAAGTCTACAGGCTGTTGGAAGAAGAAAGAAGCACTCTGTAGACTAGTGGAAGGCCTTCAACAAGTCTTGATGTTAATTCTACAGCTGCCACAAGATGGATTCAACTGATCTCTTGTGTGTTACTGATGTGGCCTGTTCATGTTCTTTCGTTTTCACTCTTCTCACTTCAGATTGTAAATTTGTTTGATTTATTTTAAATTGTTAAAGTTTGGTGTTTGTCTATAACACTGCTTTGAGCATGGGTCTTGTTTAAAGGCTGAATAAGGAACCATAAATGACAGTGAGTCACTTCTCCAGTCAGCATTCTCATTTCAGAATTCTGTACCAATTGTAGTTTCCAGAAACTCTTCAAAGGTAGCCCCACAAAGAACATCTTGCAATAATCTAATCTAGATGTAACCAGGCATGCACCACAGAGGCTAGATCTCATCCACCCAGAAAACACCCCAGATGGTTAATCAGTCAAAACTGGTAAAAGGCATTCCTGGCATATTCGCAGTGGGCCAAGGTCCAAGAGCACCCCCACACTTAGGACCTGTTTCTTCAAGGGAAGTGCAACCCTATCCAGAATCAATGACAATAGGTCAGACCTTCCTCTGACCAGTAGCACTTTCATCTTATCAGGATTAAACTTCAGTTTATTAGCCCAGCAGTCCAAAACTGCCTACAGGCACCAGTTCAGAGCTGAGTGTCAGCTGCATATTGGTGACAACCCAACCCAGATCTCTAGATGACCTCACCCATTGATTTCCTGTAAATGTTAAAGAGCATAGGGGATAAGATGAAGCCTTGCAGGACTCCACAGGCCAAAGGCCAATGAGCTGAGCAGCACTCCCCCAGCACCATCTTCTGAAACCTAGACCAATTTCTCACAAGGAGCTGCAGCGCCATCGCTCCTCCCTTTCCCCTGGTTCCATTGGTCAATTTCCCACTAATTGCCACGTGGCCGCATTTTGATCTGCAGCTTTGCGCGATTTCCTCCACGGCTTCTAGATCCTCAAAAAACAGGATTGAGAAGTCGCAAGTCAAAATGCGGCCACACTGCAATTAGTGGGAATTGACCAATGGAACCAGGGGAAAGGGAGGAGCAACAGCGCTGCAGCTCCTTTTGAGAAATTGGTCCTATTCTCCTGCTAGGATCAGAAACACCACAAGACAGTTTTTCCCCAATCCCATCCTAGAAAGGCAATGTAGAAGAATGGATGAGTGATGTCAAGTGATGTCCCCAGAAATAAATGTGATGTGCCTTCATCACCCCAAAGTGATGTAGGCACATTGGTGACATTGGGGATGACACTCTGGTTTTGGGGCAAAACTCTATGGTAATATTGGCTTCAAACCATCGAGTTTTGTCCCAAAACCAGAGTGTCGCCCCTGAAATCACCTGTGTGTCTACATCACTTCCGGGTGATGTAGGTATGCAGGGCCAGACAATTATTGTTAAATTTTAGACCGTCACCTAGGGTAACAGCTCGACAAGGGCACCATTCTGGCTGGCCTCGTCCCCTCCTCGCCCCGCACAGGAAGCCTCCCTTGCTGGCTTCTTGCTTTGTCCCCAGCAAGAGACCCCCCTCTTTGCAGCCCCCCAGATAGAAAGAGAAGAAGGGGGGACAGGCGCGGGGAACAGCATGGGGTGATAGGAAAGTGCTGCTTGCCCTCTGCCACCCCAGCGGTCTCTTTGGAGCTCCTTTTGCAGCTGGCACAGGCTCCCTCCCCTCAAGCGATCCCACCCCTTGCATGCATTTGCAGCTCGCCCCCCCTCAGCCCACCCACTACAGCTCCGGCACCCACCCCCATCCCATCCCACACTGCACCGGGGGAGCACCAGAATGTATCTTTGCCTAGTGGGCAGAAAAGCCTGGGACCGTCACTGTAGGCACGTGATGTTTATTTCCTGCTTCTTCTCTTCCTGCTTCCAGTAAGTCACATTTATTTATTGCAGGGATGTGTGTGTGTGGTGTTCCTCTCCTCCACTTCCTGATAGCCCTAAAGTGGGGGAGGGACTTCAACCCAGGAGATCCCTCACCCCAACTGGGAACTGGCAACCCTAGAGCATGTCCATATCTTCAGACTGAATGAACTGAAATGTATCTCAAACAACTGGACAAGTTGGTAACCTGGCACCATCTGACCCTGTCACTGCAAATGTAGAGTCCAGGTTGGCGCTCACGTGAGAGGTTTTGTCTGCAAAGAGTTGAGCAACATGGTTGCAATGCACAACTGAGCAGTTTACCTCTTCCTGGAGGCAAGATCCCTGCCTAATCTATATTGCCTCCATGTTCAAATAGCCTCCTTGAATCACAAAGAAGGATAGGAAGAAGAAGAGAGCAAGAAGAGGCAGAAAAAGCGCTCGTATGGTGTTTTCTATTATAGTGTGCTTTAGGGGATCATTGGTTTAGATCCAGCCAACTGTTCCTTCAGCTTGTCCAGTTCCTCTTCTCATTAAAGCCCCCATCAAAAAGGGCTCTTGTCCATGTAGGTCACATGATTCCCAGTATAGACTTTTGCATAGTCAAAGGGGTTCGCCTCCTCCCTTTTCCACAGCTGGCTGGATGAGTGAACAATAATTTTCTCCCGACATTTATCCCCAGTACCACCCTTTGAATTGGTTCATTCAGAATATAGTTTCCTGAAATCCCTGTAATAATCCTGTAGGATTATGAGGTGAAGCACCTCAGCCAAACTTCACAGATAAGTGAAATGTAATTAGAAAGTGAAGACCAGATGCTTTTCAATAAACTATTGTATTCAAGCCCCTTTGAGGCGTTAGAAATTTTAAAAGGGAACTACTGTGGTGTTTTAATAAAGAATGTGTGACAAGACTTTGCTTGAGGTATTCCATCCCAAAATTTACAAAAGTGTGACACTGCAGTGGAAAACAGTTGGAGTTTCCACAGTATATAATCATGTTGAAGCTAGTAAGATGATTTGGATATCGGGCTTGGATGTGGAAAACACAGTTTCCTATTCCTGCTCAACTCAAAGTCGTTTTTAAAAAAACTGTTTTAAGTCCCTTACGTGATTTTTAGTCTCCTATTTGGAAATTGTTGTTTATCCTTACAACCAGGGCTTTTTTTGGTGTCAGTATACACGAGTACTGAGTATTAGTACCTTTTTCCAGGTCTCTCCCAAGTTCTGATCTTCATGCGCATCCATTTCAGCCAGAGAAAGAGAGAGGAGGAGATCGGTTGGGGCAGGCATGCAGAGACCTGAGTCACCACAGTCATGGTGGGGACAGAGACCTGAGCACACCACAAGCTGATCTGCTATGAGTTGTGGCCATGGACTTGGGCAGTCTTCAAGCCATCACACCTGAGCCACATGGAAAGAACAAGCCTGGCCAATGCCACCCTGCAAGCTGGCTGGGTGGGGAGATGCCTGGTCTCTTCCCGCATCCTTTATGGAGTGCAAGCAGGATGGGATATGGCAGGCCAGGCGACTGGGTGAGTCACCAAGGGCAGCCAAGAACCTAGAACTTCCCCACAAACCAGATGGGCATGGAGCCCAGCAGCAGCAGCACTGCAGGAGTTTGCAGAGAGAGAGGGCAGGTGGGGGAGGGAAGTCAGTGGCAGAAAGATTGCCTCTTCCTCCCTCCCTTTTTTGGGGTGTGTAAAAAGAAGTCTGGGCAGGCAAAGAGGCCAGTTGGGGGGAAGGCAGGCCAGGCAATAGAGTGAGCTGCTGCAGCCCCCCGGTTTGCTGCTGCTGCTGCCCTATAAACTGTGTGAGTTCAGAGCTTGGTGGAGGAGCTGGTGGGGGAGGGAGAAAGGCTGGGCTGGAGAAGGTGGCAGCAGAACAGCCTAGCAGAGGAGAAGGAGTCAGTGGGGTTCAGTTGCCTGCTGTGCTGTTTGCAGGGCAATCTTAATGTATGATGAATAGTTTAAACTGCAAGCTTTCTATCTTTTAGTACAATACTCAGTGAACAGTCAGATTTGCCCAGAGTTGATATTGTTATCACACTGCAGTTGTAATGAACTAGTGTGCCTTTTACTGTCTAGCTTTACCTGCACATTAACTCTTGAGGGGAGGCAAGGATGGTGCTTCGCCTCACAAGCTCCTCTCCTTCCATGCTGGTCTTCTGGAACTGATACTTATCCATTGATTGATGTGGCAGACTGGTAGCAGAAAGGAATAGAAAGAATGAATGTCATCGCTAATGGTCTATTACACAACTTGGAGAATACTTTTTATATTATTGTAAAATAATTGTTGGTCTCACTGAAGAAGTTTATCGAAACAAGTGAACCTATAGCTGGGATCCTCGTGTGATGACTGATGACTTTTTGATGATTCTTGATTGACTGAGAGTTCTTCCTTGACGTTAATACATCGTTTTAACTAACTGATGACCTGTTTTCTATTTTGCTATTCTGGATTTACCTTGTTGTTTGAATTACTTTATCATTCATTTGGTAAACTTACCTGTTTTGTAAAAATATTGTAATACACTAATTGTAATTAATATTGGAAATTCATTATACATATTTAACGTTAACATCTTATTGCACTGTTTCTTCTAGTTTTTTGTCACATTATCACACTGTAATCCTTCCTATGTTTGTTAGCTGTATAAAAGGCCTGTTTTGTGACATCTGTTGACCAAAACTTAATTTCACAAGCAGAGATGGATCAGATAAGTTTCAAGGATGTGACTCCTATGTGGCTGTTCAGTATTCTGCCAAGTACACCTCCAAGGTGGACAGTGCTCATCCATATTTGATGGTCTATCACAGCATGCAGCATGGGAGACCTTTGCACTTCTCCTAGCTCAGCATGCAACCACAAAAGTGTTGAGCTCAAAACCCTCATGGTCATAAGGGAAACAGTTCCCTGGTCTGGACTTTTGAGAAGATGGCATTTGTGAACAATTTTCTGATTGGTCAAAGACAATCTCTCCTTCCCATGAAATTTCCTGAAGATTCGCCATCTCATAATTTATGTATGGATTTGGATTTTAATATTTTATCATATTATGTTTTAATCCTTTAAATTGTTATATTTATGTGATATGACAGTAGAAAAGAGCAAGAGTGCAATAGCACTTTAAAGACTAACAAAATATGTGGCAGGGTATGAGCTTTCAAGAGTCTCTGCTCACTTCTTCAGATATGTGTTGTGAGCCGTCCAGAGCCCACTTGTGGGGTAGGGCAGGATACAAATCAAATTATTTTTATATAGATAGATAGATATAGATATAGATATGACTAGAAAGAAGGAGGCCTTTGTCAGGTTTAAATTATAAACCTGGCCCACCTGTGTAGAAGACCAGAGAATTTTTGTAAGTTTTGAATGAACTAGAAACTGTACTTCTGAGTTTTCTATTTCTATCCCCCAATTTCCCTCATTTGTCTATTTCTACATGTGCTTAGAATAAATGGTTGTTTTTTAAAAAAAAAATTGGAAGCTTTTTTATGTTAAACCTCCCTTACGGCCAGTTGCCCTGCTCGAACTACTTAACATACCGGAAAGGCTGAATAGAGAGAGACAGCTACCTTAATGGACTTGTTCAGTTCTCCCTCCTGGGGCAAATCCTACCACACTCACCATTTGGCAGCTGGGATAAAGGGCTGTTCTGCAGTAGTTAATCAGAGTCTCAAAGAGTTAATTCCCCAGATGGTATCAATTCTGTCAAAGAGCAGAGGATCCAAAGGGACTGGGTGTTGTCCATAAAATCTCCCTCAGTGCATGCACCCCACAGTGCATCTACCAGTCCATTACAGAAGTGTTGTCTTTTACTAAAAATGTGAATTCCTGGGAGTTGTTCGGGTGAATCAGGGACAGAACATAGAGAATATCCTTTGTACTTAAGCTGTGTTTCATTTGCTGTGTTTTCTGGCCACACATATAGAGATGATGACTTGCAGTGACCGTTTATGTTGGAAATATTTAAAATGTAATTGTCTCCTAGTTGGGTAAGTGTTTTTGCACAGCAAGGGACCACATGCTGCAAATGAACGTACAGCTATTTTGGTTCGGCCACTTTTAACGGCAGGATGCAGTTTTCTGCAAAGACATATAAACTATCATTTTAATTAGCCCCTGTTATTGCCCTTGATTATTAGAGGGGAAAAACTTATAAGGAAGATAATATAGGTTGTAATAGGAAAGAGAGGTGGTCCATTTTACTCCTTATATGTCATATCATTGCTAACAAATATCTCATTTATGTTGTTACCAGACCCCTGTGCGTGCACCCCAATGTGTGCAAAATGCAACTGTTTCTAATTCAAGGAAGACTTTATTGCCCACCACAGTAGCAATAACAGATTTGCTTCATTGATACTAATGAGATTTTAGGCCACATAAGGTAACAGCATGATGATGATGACTAGTGTTATGGTTAAAGTTATTTTAAGGTGACCCACGCTGTTTCCTGCATCATTTTGTTGAGCTCCTAATGCTTACCTTTAGAAATCAGTCATATTTTTCCAGCCTTGAATTATGTATCAGTGCGGGGGCTGTGGCTAGGGTTGCCAGGCTTCCTACTATAGCGATTGCTAGAGTGACGTGATGTCACTTCTGGGTTTTCCTGGAAGTAAGATCATAGCATGCACCCCGCCCCCAAGTTCTTGTTTGTTGTGCATGGCACTCCTAGCTATGACTCAGGACATACTTTGCATGATAAGAGTCTGCTTGAGACTCTGAGAATCCACTGTCAGTCTGAGTAGACATTAATGACCAAGGTGGACTAATGGCCTGATTTTGTTGGACTATTTTTAGGCTTATATATTTTAGCTATCAGTTGATGATACATCTATTGCAATAGACGAATAGAGCAATTGAGTGGCAGATTATTTAACTAAACTATTTGGTTACTTAAATTTAAAATAAGTGAGTGTTTTGCCAGAACCTCAGTGTAAGTGGTACTGAAGAAAAGGCATTCTTCTCTAAAGTCTGAGATCTTGTCAGATTGAGAGAGATGGAATATCAGATTACAAAAAGGCTACAAAAATTGAACAAGCTAAAAGAACCACATTTTAAGAGCATGCTGTGAGTTATTTCTGGTTCTAGAAGAATAGCCATGATAGTTTTAAGCTGGATCCAAATCTATCATCTACCTGCCTTGCGTGTCCAGAGAAAGCTAGAGTAGAAATGTTGTAATAAATATTATATAAAAAGATAAGCTCCCCGCTCCTGTGTAACTCCATAGCTGTGCTCTTTAACTGTACATTTTAGAACTCTATGGTGCAATCCTAAGGACACTTTCCAAGGAAAAAGCCCAGTTGTGTAGACCTGAGTGGGATTCTGAATAGACCTTCTTAGGATTTCTCTCTTAGGTTGAGATCAGAAGGCTCTTTAGATCTGACTCAGGCACAAGTGCCTGGTGGATTTAAAGGGAATGTCCAGACAGTGACATCTGAGAAAGGTGCTGCTACTGTGATCAGCCCGTGAGGCACATATGCGCATGCACAAACAGAATTTTTTAAAAAACAAACAAACCACGCGGCTCCTTTAGGTGGAGTCCGCACACAGTAAGGGATTCACAGGGTAGCTGTCTGGTCATGCAACATTGGATAAAAAAGATCAAGATCAAATTAGAGCCGGGCCATTAGCGAAATTAGCTGCCTGTCTGAATGCACCCTTAGTTGACTAATATTCCAGCTAAATTAGTTAAAGTTTTAAAACTTGGTTTAGTTTTTGTAGTTTGGTTTAGGGGTCCCCAAACTTTGTTCCCTGTGGGCACCTTTAGAATTCTGAAACAGGGTGGTGGGTACAACCACAAAATGACTGCCACAGGAAGTGAAGCCAACTGAAAATGTCAGGAAGTGAGGTCATACATAACTCTAATTGTAATTCTTCAACATTTCAGACAGAAACTATGTTTAACAAAAAGGATTTTAAACTAAACTTATTGTTTAAAAATATTTTCTTGCATATACACAGCTTACCAGTCACTCAGTGAAGACCCTTGTGCTGTGGTGGCTGTTACTGTTGAAGTAATTCTACAAAATTTGAACAGCCAATCAGTTCTTCAGTGGACAATCAGAAGCCCTGCTGGGCAAAATCTCCACCTTGCCATCCTCACTTCCTAAAAACCCTTGGCAGGCACCAGGAGGGGTACTGATAAGTGCCAGAGTGCCCCACCAAAGACCCTTAGTTAATTTTTTTCCTGATTGTTTCATCATTACTACTATGACCTTTTACTAGTAACTCAATACATTTTCCATTACATCTCAGTAAATAACATGCTTTTTATTGGCCAAGTTCAGACTGGCAGTTTGGTCTGATATAGGCCTGCTTTGCAAGTGGATTAAGAGAACCTGTTCACACAGCCACAGCTGCCTGTCATTGCCGTGCTGCACTCACCCCATCCTGAAGCGCTTTCATCCTGCTTTAAAAAGGTACCTGGTGAAACCGGTGTCAAGCCATCTGGGTGTGCGTTCATCCTGCTTCCTTGCAGTGTGGATGCAAATAAGCCGCACATCAAGCAGCACCGGTAATGTGAACCCGCTGATCTGGCTGCTGCACCCATGCACCTATGCGCAGGTCGGCAAAACGGACCAAAGCTGCGTTCCACCATGGCAGCACCACCAGGGGCCGCCCCACAGTGTGAACGCTCTGTTCCACCTCCTCCCCAGTATGGTCCCATATCAGTCTACGCAGTGCAAACTGAAAGCCCCACAACAACTCAGCCCGGGTCTTTTTACCCCGCTTCCCTTGCACTTCATTTTGCCAGTCTGTCCTCAGCCATTATTTATGCACAACATAAAATGTAAGAAGTGTTTTACTTGAGGAGAGGAGATGGAACAAAATGGCTCAACGAGTAATATTTTTTAAGTGCTGTTGGAGTTTGTTCCAGCTTTTCTGAACATATTTTTATCATAATGCATAAAGTGTCATATTAATCAGTGCTTAAAGGGAGAACATTTTGTATGCTTGTAAACCATTTTTCTAATGCTAAGTATCTGCCCGGTATTCTTCAAAGTTTGCTCAAGTCCTTGTAGGGAAAGTAGAATGAGTTAATCTTTTATTTGGTGGGAGTGATCTGTATGACAATCTTACTTAACGTTTTTAAAGAATGAAGGGCAATTATACTCATCTGCATTGTGTGCCCTGAAATGACCCTTTTTTCAGCTGAAAGAGGTCCTGTATAATACCGGCTCCCAAAGAGCTGTGTGTCACTGGCACAAGCCTAATTTTAGAAAGGGTAAAACTATAGCTTGTGTTCTCATGGGCATTTCCCATACTCTAAAGCACACAAAGTCCTTTCAGTGTCCTTTCAACATTTTTTTTTTAGTGGGAGGGTTTTGCTTCAGACTGCACAAAAGCTCTTAAGTAAGAAAGAATATTTTGAGTGATTATGTTTCCATCACTGATGGGTGCTTTACATAATAATTTGTTTTGGAAATTTGCTTAATAATAATATATTTTCTTGCATGCTTGGTTAAGAATATCAAATATCCCACAGAGTATAATATGGGTAGCTGAAGGGAGATCAGAACGAAGATGCGAGTTAGCAGCTGGGTAAAACTTGAGGTTGCTTCTGCTGTTCAGAAAATGGTATTTAGAGAGACGCTGGGTGAACAACTAGAAGGTTATATAAAACAACTTTAAATTTTATTTTAAATTCTATGCTCTCCTTCTAAGATTAAGGGGAATATGATCCCATTCTTTAAATACCTGAAGGACTACCACGTGAAAGAGGGCAAATACTTGTTCTCTGCTGCTCCTGAGTGCAAGACCATTGAGTTTAAATTAGGGTAAAGTTCATTTGACCTTTAGAAGGTGGAGGATCCTAAAAGTAAGACCTGATTAACTGATTACCTAGCGAGTAGGTGGGCTCTTCCACTTTAGGTGCCATCCCTTAGAGTGCTTGGATTTCCAGCATGAGCTAGAGGTTAAATAAGATGGCCTGGAATATCCTTTCCAGCTCTAGTAGTAGGTTTGCCATTTGCCATTCTCGGTTGGCAAACCCCTCAGCCCCAATCACGTGACCTTCATGATTTGAGGAGCAGGACAAAAATGAGGGGATAATGTTGAAGCTGAACACTATGGATATTGTTGGGGATTCCTGGAGCACCGCCTGGAAGTGATATCACATTCTGCAAACCTCCACCTGGAAATGGTGTCACATCTTTCATGACACTTGGAATTTTCCCAGTCTTTGTGGTCTACAGGCTGGCAACCCTATCTAGGATTAACTCCTCTATTTCTTGTGAGACTTTTGGCTGGGGTCACATGTGCCAGTTGAAGTGGAGTGGAAGCAAGGCTATTTCCTCTGGAGGAATTTGACCCATAGTTGCAAGATCACACAGCCTTTTGTAGCAGCAGGAACAGCCTATCACTGTGTGATCAGACACAACCATGGGTGAGTCGTAGGTTTTTTTGCCATTTGTTTTCCATGTGCATAAATGAGGAATTGCACCTCCGCACGGAGGGCCCCCTATGGAGTATGTGATGATGCGCATACTGCGAAGAGGAGGGGAAGAAATGGCACCAAGCCGGGATGGCCTGATCAGACCATCCCGATGGCATGAATGCACACTTGCACAATCAGGTAGGGGAAAGCCCATCCATGGCTCGTTGCAACCCATTTACTACCGGATTTTCTCCGATGTCTTTTTACTCTGCTTCTGCGGCGGAGCAGCACGGGTTGCTGATGACTGTGGGATGCTTCCCAGATGTTGCTATCTGATCACGCTCTTTAGAACCATCGGGCATTCGTGCCTATGTCAGATCAATGGTGTGTGTGATCGCAGCCTTTTATTTCTTTAGAAGAAGAAGAAGAAGAAGAAGAGATTGGATTTATATCCTGCCCTTCACTCACTTAAGAGTCTCTAAGCGGCTTACAAACTCCTTTCCCCTCCCTTCCCCACAACAGACACCCTGTGAGGTAGGTGGGGCTGAGAGAACTCTTTCCCAAGCTGTCCTTGAGGGAACAGCTGGTACAGAGCTATGGCTTGCCCAAGGTCATCCAGCCAGGTGCAAGTGGAGGAGTGGGGAATCAAACCTGGTTCTCCCAGATTAGAGTCCGCGCACTTAACCACTACACCAAACTGGCTCTCTAGAAGGAAATGCATACATATATTTACACTGTCCAAGATTTCACAGAAGAAAATTTGGATGCTTGATATTTGGATATTTGGATTTGGATATTTACTAAAGCTACTTGGTAGAGCTGTAAGAAAGGCATATATCATCCCATGCATTATTCATCAGGACTTCAAAATATACAGTGTGCAATGGCACAATGTGTAACACGGTGTCTTAGTGTTCATGTAAATGCATGTAAATAGTCTAGAGTCAAGATGCATACACCACTACTACCACCCACACAGAGATTTAACTTCTCTAGAGATTTTGGATAGGAAGCTGAATCCAGAAAAATAATAACCTTATTAATCACAGTAGCAAAATTCTAATAAGGCATCCACAGAGAATAAAAATAGGGTCAATTATTACCAGGAAGAAGTACCAAAAAACTGAGACTGCCTTGTAGTACTATTACACTGTAAGCTATGCTTAGCTCATGTCAGGCTGTATATCTAGGGGTAAAGAGGTGAATGAATGGCTTCAGCTGTACTACAATCTGCATCAGTATGTATCTGATAACACGAGAACTGCTGCATCACTATACTCCAGAAATCTTTGTCGTTTTCTGATCCCAGACAAAATATTCGTGTAGATTGTGGTTGCTCCATGAGAAAGTTGCATCACTTTGTATGTGTCCGGCAGTTCTGCATGAAACATCACAGTTTCATATACTGTAAAATCATCAGTTGTCACTATATGAGAAAACTTTCAAGGGAAATATTTGTCATGTGAAACTTCTGTTAACTGACTCCATCAAATGAGTGTGAGGATTGAGTAGCAATGTGATAAGAAGGAAAGAGTAATTACTAATGAGCAGAATCAGGTGGGCGGGGAGGATTTTGTAAGCAAAAGTCCTGTCTTGCACCATCACTCTCATCCTTTTAATTCATGTGATTCTACCTTGACTTCAAGTGAGCATGAGAACAAGTACACAAAAGCCTTGTAATTTCCATTTAGAGATTCCCATTAAACTTTCCTGATCAGGTTTGTCAAGCAGGTACACTCTAATCAAACATAATGACATTTTGAATGAACTGGTAAGTGCTGAGGACATTTTTCATATTGGCTCACTTGATGGGAAGGGGGGGGAGGCAGTTGCATGCTTTGAATTTTTTTTTTAAAAAAAACCCTCACTCTCTGTCAGTCTGTGTTTGTTATTGTGAAACATGACAGTTATCTGAAGAAAAGCAGCAGGATTTAATCTGACAGCCCAGTCAGGGAAGAGTGCCACCAATCTAATTATCCAGTAATCTAGTCAGAATGGGAGTAATTCTTGGCCTTTCTCAGACTACTAATCACATTTCCTGTGCATTAGAAGCCACACATGCTGAGCTTTTAGGGATGAGCTTTTAGCCCGAAGTCGTCCCAGGTAAACACAAAAGGAACATCTTTTTTTTTTTTTTTAAAGGTAAAATGTATGTTAGGACGTGTTAGTTTTTCCACTCATCCCTTTCATCAGCAATGTCTTCCTAGCTCTCTTTATAAAAGGCTTTAAGGTTTTTCCTTTCATTTATTTGAAGGGATCTCATAGTATGTTCACTTATATTTGTGGTATGAAAGACATAAGCTTGAATTAGGACCACGTGTACAATTCCTTCTCTAGTGTGTAGGAGACTGCATAGGGAATTATTGTTACTATTTATGGTGTTGATGATGACTGGCATTCAGAGTGGCCCATGTGGAGTGCATATGTTGATTTTTCCTTTCAAGTGACAGCCTCACATGCCTCATGGAATGATGTTCTGATGTTCTGGAGTGCCCTCTTTCCTCGGATAGGATTTGGTGGAAAGAGGCTGTGTGTAGGACCCAGCCAAATGTTGATAGTCATCATCTGCAATATGTGCTTTGGCACAACTGCTTTGGTCACCTGGAATTGTGAGTTGTGCATTTGCTTTGTTAGAAGCCACCTCCTTAGCTCTTGTTCTCTAGCTGCAGTATATTATAAATAATGATAATGTCTGGATGGCAGATTCATTTATATATTTTGCACAAAACTGTGAAGAAAAAAATTAGACCTGGATTCACCTTGTCATTTTAAAATACTGGAGTAATAATGTAAAAAGTGCAACTTGTCTTAGGGAATTGACCTAGCAGTTGTTCCCCTTTGGTTTCACAAAACAATTGGGATGAAACTCTTAGGGATTGCAACTCTCACCCAATGGATGCTTCTTCCCTAATTTCAGGCAGATAGGACCAAGCATTCCTGATCCAAGGCAAATAAAATTCTCACTTATAGAACAGACATGAGGAGGTATGAAGTGGTACATGAGTGAGTCCCCTTCTTTCCCTGTGTCTTCAAGAGCAGCAAGAGAGGATGGTGTTATAGAGGTTATATAGGCAGCCCCACCCGCCGGTTCCAAGATCACGCAATAGCGCGAGCAACCGCTGCTGCCTCACACTTGGGCGAGGCGGCAAAGCAGCCCCGCGGCGCGACAAGCACGCCGGGAACCGAGGTCCCCTTCTTTCCCTGTGTCTTCAAAAGCAGCAAGAGAGGATGGGTCTTTTTTTTTTTTTTGCAAAGATGGAACAAGTGGGTCCAGGGAACTAAAGCCTGTCCTGTCTTGTTCCTTACCTTGTTCTATGCAGTTTCTTCCACGATTTTTCTGTTAGTCTGTCTGATTTCCTTTATCGAAGTCTAGCTGGGAGACAATATGCTTCCAGTGGTGCAATAGAGTGTGCTAGTGGGAGAAGCAGGGTTAGTTTCCCTTGTCCACATTCTCTTGTTTAAAAATAGACCTGCCACACATTATATAGAGGGATGGATTGTCCTGTGTATATCACACAAAGCTGCGCTATGCTGAGTGAGTATAGGTCTATCAAGGTCAGTATTTTCTGCTCTGGTTTACAGCAGCTCTCCAGGGTCTCAGGCAGAGGTCTTTTCACATTACTCACAGCCTGCTCTTTTTAACCAGAGATACTGGGGGGTTGAACCCAAGATCTTTCACATGCAAACCATATGTCTTAACATTCAATCATGACCACTTGACCAATTTTAGGGCTGCCAGATCCCCTGGGGGGGCAGGGGTTTTCCCGTTTTTGGGGCACCAGATCCACTGGCCCAGATTCGGCCAGTGGGGGGAACCCCACTCCCAAAGCGTGCAGCATGCGGCAATGTGCCCAGCTCAGTGCCATCACCTGGAGGTGACATTATTGCACAGGACATATTGGGGGGATGGTTGATCATTTAAGGAAAAACCATAGAGTTTTTCCTTAAATGGTAGAGTGTCCCCTGCTATGTGCCGTTCATGATGTCACTTCTGGGTGATGACATTGCCAGGACCCCCCCACCAGCATGACAGTAACAACTGGCAACCCTACCCAATTTTGAAAAAGAGTCAGTTTTATACCTCACTCTTCACTACCTGAAGGAATCTCATAGTGGCTTACAATTGCCTTCCCTTCCTCTCCCCACAGCAGGCACCCTGTGAGGAAGGTGGGGCTGAGAAGTTGTGACAGAGCTATGACTGACCCAAGATCACCCAGCTGGCTTCATCTGGAGGAGTGCAGAATGAAACCCGGTTCTCCAGATTAGAGTTCACTGCTCTTAACCACTACACCAAGCTGGCTGATGTTTTTGCAGTCTTTTTAAATAAAATGAAGATGGCCAAGAGAACTTAGATCCTTAATTAACAGTTTTATTTCATATAGACAGAGGATGAATTGATCCTCTGCCAACTCTAGTCTCTCTCCTAAGTGAAAGTGTTTTGTCTTTACTATCACAGGAGTTATATTCATAATCAAAATAGCTAATGAGGAGATTAAATTGTGGGGGATTTTTTTATCAATTTGCAGTCCACTCTTATCCTTTAATGGATAAATAGTTTTGTAATTATTCTTGATTAGTTAATAAGTTAACAAGGATATGTTGTACAGAAAACATATGTTTATATGTTGTACAGAAAACACAGCTGTTCTTTGGGTCTCTGTTGTGTAACATGTCATCAGGAGGCTAACCCGAAAGGCCTCAGTGCAAGCAGGTTTTTATGAGAAAATGGAAGAAAATGGTTTTATTTGTTTGCTAATAACTTTGCAGGAGTGCTGGGCCTGCACACAAATTGTTCAGAACCAGGACAGGACAGGTCTAACCCTAGGGAGACAGGGAAGACAAAAGTCTTTAATTATTGTTATATTTTCTTTTCAAGCCAGGTTATCTCCCCTGAACTCAAAGTAGTTAAGAGTATTGCATTAATTTAAAGGAAGCTG
This sequence comes from Lepidodactylus listeri, assembly GCA_029233225.1. NCBI lineage: Eukaryota > Metazoa > Chordata > Lepidosauria > Squamata > Gekkonidae > Lepidodactylus > Lepidodactylus listeri. Next base: position 57,657,855 of record JARCFY010000012.1, read on the forward strand.
TGTCAGGGTTGATTTTGTCACGTAATAGTCTCTTTTTTAGGGTTGCCAGCCTCCAGGCAGGACCTGGAGGTCTCCCAGAATTATAACTGATTTCTTGACAACAGAGATCAGTTTCCCTGGAGAAAATAGCTGCTTTGGAGCATGGACTGTATGGCATTATACCCTGCTGAGATCGCTTCCCTCCCCAAATTTCACTCTCCTCAGGCTCCCCCCCAATCTCCAGGAATTTCCCAACCTGGAGCTGGCAAGCCTGCTTCTTTTTGCCTGATCTGATTTGAATAATCACTATGCAGCTAGGGTTGCCAGCCCCACACATACTGGGCTATTTTGGGGGCAGTGCTTGCAGATGGTGGGGTTTCAGAGAAATGTGACATCCCATCCAGAAGATGCTCTAGGAATTTCCCCAATCTCTGTGGTCTTTATCATAGAGGTAGGGAATATTCCTACTGTGCTGCTATCAAGACCACCCCCATTTTTTCTCCCCCTTAAATTATTGAGGATGGGGGGAAAGAGGGCTTCAGCTGGAGATTTCCCACTGTCCCCAGGCAAATGGTAAACCTCTACACACACTATTTACTAGAACTCGAGGGGATCCAATGAAGCTGATGGGCAGAAGGTCCAGGATGGACAAAAGGAAATACTACTTTACACAGAGATTAAAATGTGGAATTTGCTGCCAGAGGATGTAGCAATGGCCACAGGAATAAACAGCTTTAAAAAAGGATTAGATAGATTCATGAAGGATAAGTCTATCAATGGCTACTAGCAATGGTGACTGAGGGAAATCTGCATATTCAGAATCACTAAGCATTTGAATCCCAGAGCCAGGAGGCAACATCAGGGAAGGCCTTGGCCTCTATGTCCTGTTGTTCATTTTCCAGAGGAACTGATTGACCACTGAGTGAGACAGGATCCTGAACTAGATGGGCTATTGGTCTTATCCAGCAGGGCTCTTCTTATGTTCTTATGGTCCATGGTGATTCTTTTTTTTTCAGCAAGTAGGTCTTTGTAATAGCCTTAAATATCTATATTCTAATTCCGAGAGGGTTTTTTTTTCTGTGTGGATGCTTATTTCTGCCGAAAGAGAGCTCACTCTCCTCCAACAGCTTTTCCTACATAGTCAGGCCCCTTTCTCGGACTGCAGAAAAAGCCGGAAAGTTTTTTAAAAAAACTTCAGGGACCGTTAAATTCCCCCAATACCTTTTGAAACGGCATCAGCTCCAAGCCTCAACTGTGAGGAGATTAGAATGTTCAGGGGGGAGGAGGGGGAGGTTCTAACTGTTTCTGTCAGTAAAAGGCAGGGTTTTTACTGGCAGCAGCTCTGCACATGCACAGAGAAGGGACTTATGGGAGGCATGGGAAAAGCTGCTGGGGCCATGAGGGAAGTCACCATGGCAATAACCTGGCAGGGGAAACACCATGCCACTGCTAGGAGACACCATGCCACTGCTAGGACTGCAGCAGCAAGAACCATCCACACTGCCCCTGGGAAGCTGGCCCTATCGCTGGTCAGCTGAAGTCTGAGGAGGCAAAGCCTGTGTAAGTCCCTCTCCTTCTCCAGAAACAGAAAGAAGTGGAGTTCTTTGAGAAGAGAGAGAGAGAGAGAGAGAGAGAGAGAGAGAGAGAGAGAATAGGGGATTGTCTGTTGCGTGGAGAGAAAGAAAAAGAACAAGAGAGTGTCTGAGGGTTACCTGAGGGAGGGGGAGAGAAAGAGGAAGAGATTGTGGGGGGGGGGAGAGAAATAGTGGAGAGAAAAAGGGGGCAGACGGGGTGGGAGAAAGAGGACAGTGTCTGAGAAGGGCAGGGGTAAGAAGGGGTGAGACATACAAGTAGGGTTGCCAGCCTCCAGGTGGGGCCTGGGGATCTCCCGCTTTTACAACTGATCCCCAGGAAGAATATGACCAATTTTTTTGCAGTCTCTTAATCTAGAACAGATATCATCCCAGATTAGTACTGAATCACAGACCCAAATTAACATCCACATGCTAACCACAAATATACATTTGAAGTGGAAGGTGGTGAAATATACTTCTTTCACAGCCTTTAAATACTCTGATTGAAAACAGTAGAAGGTTAGGTGATCAGGGATTACTCACTTGTTTGCCTGCTTCTAGTCTTCTGTCTCTAAAGAGCCAGCATGATGTAGTGGTTAGGAGTGGTGGACTTGAACCTGGAAAACTGGGTTTGATTCCTCACTCCTCCACATGAAGCCTGCTGGGTGACCTTGGGCCAGTCCCAGTTCTCTCAGAACTCTCTCAGCCCCACCTTTCTCACAAGGTGACTTGTGGGGGGAGGAAGGGAAGGCAGTTGTAAACTGTTCTGAGACCCCTTAGGGTAGAGAAAAGTGGAGTCTAAAAATCATTTTTTCTCTTCTTCAGCATTAAATATGTGGTTTATATTTATTGGATGAAACATAGTGGTAGAACACTTTGCTTTACACACATATGTTTCCAGGTTCCCTCTCCACTGTCTCTAATAAAAAGGTACCACAATTTGAAAACCTTTGTGTCTGAGGCCCTAGAGGGCCACTGCTGCTCAATACAGGGCTAAGTCCAAATATAGCCAATGGTCTACCTGGTTCACACCTTCACATATTCATGTTTTGTTAAGGTGAAATGAATCTACATTAGGTAAAAATCACTACTCTCCTGCCTGTCTCTTGCACCATACTTGAAGCTTTGCCTATGCATGTAAGGTGGTAAAGTAAATGACATGTTGAAAACAACCCTCCCTAATGATCACTGTAAGATTGCCATGTTGTCTGCAGGCCAGTTGTCAAGCTGCGTGACACATCTCTATGGTGCAGTGTCAACGTTGGTAAGAGTTGAAGAAAAGCATTTAGTGTTGTGACAAAATTCAGATTTATTTATTTATTTAAAAAAAACAGTGCTCAGGGCATGATTTTACTGCTTGCTGGCAGTGTGACAGCCACATTTATCCTGCCTGTCATTTCCACCACCACTACCACCCCCATTTTGTTGTCAGGCTCTGAGGCAAATTATTTCATAATTCTATCCTCAAATGTATAAGTTGCTGAAATGATACTCTGAAATATCCAGTATGTGTGCATGTGAGTGAAAATTGCTGATCCTGGTTGTTTAACAGTTTTTGTGCTGGGATAGCAAAACCTAATGTTAGTTGTTTTTTTAAAAAAAGAAAAATAGCTACCACTACAAAAAAAATGTAAAAAAAATATTTGCACCTATGGTTGACATTTTCGTCAATTCCAGTGCTAGAAGAATGGTCTCTTAGGTTTTTACTAGAATCTGTTTTAAAAGAGCTCCTCAAACTGATTCATTCCCCCCCCCCCTTATTGGTTTTCTTTTATGGTACACTGCAATGAAAATTCTGAATATTGAAATCTATTTCTGTATAAGCACCTATGCTAAAGTGCATTTGGCAGCAGATTACTGTATAGCATAATATCTCTTTTCCAAAAGCTAGTGAAATGAAATTAGGTTCCAACTAGGAATTTGGTAAAATAATTCCATGGCATTTGTAGGGAAAGTTTCCTATTTCCCAACAATTAAATTAGGGTTGTGATAAGAAGATAAGAACATAAGAAAAGCCAATGTTGGATCAGACCAATGGCCCATCAAGTCCAACAGTCTGTCACACAGTGGTCAAAAATACCAGATGCCATCAGGAGGTCCAGCAGTGGGGCCAGGACACTAGAAGCCCTCCCATTGTTGCCTGCCCCCCAGCACCAAGAATATAGAGCATCACTTGCCCCAGATCGAGAGTTCCTATCTACACCTAGTGGTGCATAGCCACTGATGGACCTCTGCTCCATGTGTTTATCCAGTTCCCTCTTGAAGCTGTCCATGCTTGTAGTTGTCACTACCTCCTGTGCTAATCACTCTTTGGGCGAAGATGTACTTCCTTTTATCCATTCTAACCTGACTGCTCAGCAATTTCATTGAGTGCCCATGAGTTCTTGTATTGTGAGAAAGGGAGAAAAGTACTTCTTTCTCTACTTGCTCTATCCCATACATAATCTTGTAAACCTCTGTCATTCACCCCTTAGTCATTTCTCCAAGCTAAAGAGCCCCAAGCACTTTAACCTTTCTTCATAGGGAATGTGTTCCAACCCTTTTAAACAGGGCCATTGTGATACTGGCTAATTTTTTTTTCAAATCCCTTCATAATAATCCCCAGCATAGTGTCGGCCTTTTTTATTGCAGTTGCACACTGTCTCGACATTTTCAGTGAGTTATCTACTACGACACCAAGATCTCTCTCTTAGTCTCCACCAGTTCGGACCCCATCAATATTTACTTACAGTTAGGATTTTGTGGCCCATTGTGCATCACTTTGCACTTGGCCACACTGAACCCCATTTGCCACGTTGATGCCCACTTGTCCATTCTCAACAGAACCCGTTGGAGTGCCTCACAATCCTCCCTGGTTCTTACCACCTTGAACAATTTTGTGTCATCTGCAAATTTAGCCACTTCACTGCTTGCTCCCAACTCCAAATCATTAATGAACAAGTTAAGAAGCATCAGACCCAGTACTGAGCCCTGCAGTACCCCACTGCTTACCACCCTCCACTGCGAAATTTGCCCTTTTATACTCACTCTCTTGTTCCCTATTAATTAGCCAGTTTTTGATCCACAAGAGGACTTGTCCTTTTATCCCATGACTGTTGAGCTTACTTAGGAGCCTTTGATGAGGAACTTTATTAAAAGCTTTCTGGAAGTCAAGGTAAACAACATTGATTGGGTCCCCCTTTTCCATATATATATATATATATATATATATATATATATATATATATATATATATATATATATATATATATATGTTTTCTATAAAACCACAACAGAAAAATAGAGGGGGAACTACAAACTATGGGGAAAAGAAAAGAAGGCCACTAAAAGCCCAAGTGGCAGGGGTCATTTTCAGTGTTACATAGCTTGATTGAGATTTCACTTAACAATACATTTTAGTAAGATGAAGCATAAGAGTTTTGTTTATATACTATTTAGTAATACAGAAGGATTTTTTAAGGGCTGAAATAGGTATGTCAGGCAGTTCATGGTTCCAAACATATAACTGGATTCATGTTTCTTATTTTTTCAGTTTCTTCCCCGTAGGCTTATTTTTATCAAAGTCTCATCTGACTTTAAGTAATTTAGAGGCAGCAGCTCCTGACTCAGATTCAGAGTCCTCCTCAGAGGAGCTGCTTGATGTGTCTCCATGTCTTCCCAAATCATAGTTGCTGTGATCTGATGTCTTGTTGTCCTGTGCTGTTCCTTTTGGTTTTTCCATTGTTTGACACTGCTCCAAGAAGGCTATGGCTTTTGTAACAGAGTCTGCTCTTTCTTTTTTGTCCTTAAATTTAAAAGTGAGCCCTTCAGGAAAGAGCCATTTGTAGGATGTGGGATTTTTCTGTTGTCAGATTTTTATATTGTTTCCTCTTTTTCCTGATTTCAAATGGAATGTTTTTTAAAACATTTATGTCAGTACCTTTGATTTTTAGGGTAGTCCCATTAGTCGCTTTAAGTACTTGATCTCTGCTTGATGTTTTGGAGAATTTCACAAAAACCTCTCCGGGCAGATTATTTTTCTTGATGTAATCTGGATAGGTCCGATAAACCATATCCATATCTCATTGTAAAAGTTCCGCTGTAGTATCTGCAACCGGTGCCAAGGCACTGCTTAAAAACTTCTTCATTGCATTCTGGGACTCCTTGGAATCTCAGTACATAAGTTGCTCTTTCCATTTGCAATTGTAACAATTGATGTTCATCCAAGGTTCTCTTTTTTTCCACTGCCTCCAGTCGCTGCTTAAGTTTTTTAGTCTTGGCATCCACTTTTTTAACTGATTTGGCAGTTTCCTCTGATCTCAGATTGGTTTCTTCAAGCTGTTTTTGAAGAGGATCAAATTTCGTGTTGAGAGTTGTCATCTGGTCCAGCAGAGGGTGCAATGCAGCTTTTAACATATTTGGAAAGTCTACGGTTGCTTCCGCTTTAAATGACGATATATTTGAACTCACAGTTCCAGGAGAAGGTCTGACTTCAGGCGCTATGATTTTTGTAATCAGAGATGGGTTGTTTACGTTTGGGGAAAGTTCTTTAAAAGTTTCTGGAGCCAGTTAGAGAAAACGCTTTAGGCTTATCTGGCTCCTATTTCAGCTGAGAATGCTTTGGTTGTGCCCCTCCTCCTCTCCGATGAATTTTAAAGAGTTCTTATCTTTGTGGGGTGGAGTTAACTCCCCTTCACCTTAAAGTTGAGGATTGGGGGCTCAAACGCTTATCTGGCTCTCTGGATTAGCATACAAAAGACTCATGCTTCATCAGACATCTTCTGCCAGGTAAGAGAAATGCTTTTGACCACCTGCTCACTCATCCCAATGTGCGTCTCTGTCACCATTTCTGGTCACACAGCGGCAGGACCTATCTGGGCAAAGAGGAGCCTCAATCCCTCAGCATTTGCCTTGGGAGAGACACCTCTTCTGCCCCAGACTGAGAGCCCCCTACAAGGGCTCAAGGAGGGACCAGGTCCAGCCGGTTCCCCTCCCAGCTGCCGTGGGCATGGGCTGCTGTCATCAGAGCTCCGATGAAAGCATACTCATCCAGTGAGTGCCAAAACTGTAAGTCTCCCTTGTCCGCATGTTCTAATATGCCATCTGGGCCTGGTGATTTATCAGTTTTTTAAGTTGTCTATCAGTCGTCGGACCTCCTCTCTCATCACCTATGATCTGTTATGGACCATTATGGATTTCTTGTAAATATAAGGATAAAGTTTGTCTGGTTTCCATCAGTTGTAATGTGGGATTGTTGAGAGTTTAGTCTGAATTCACATTGTGATGCCTGCTGTGTGTAATTGGCTCCAATTTTTTTAAAAAAAAATAAAATTGAGTCATGGGGTGGGGATTCCTTAATCCTTATGCTTTTTTTTTTTTTTTTTTTTTGCTAAAAATCACCCCAACTGTTTTTTGTTCTCTGTAAGAGAAAATATTTTTGTGAGGCAAAAAAGGCTGATTGTAGCATGAAAAGTGACAAAGAGGAAAAGGTTAAGAATGCCCCCAAGATTTGCAGATCACAACTAGGGGTGGGTGGGCTGTATGACTTTCATTAAGAATCACTGTTCTGATGTGCTTCTGTCTTCTATTAATTAAAAAAAAACACAGAAAAAATAAAACTGTAGAAAACTGCAATCCAGTGAATACATATTTCATATCCAGTGACTGAGAAAAAGGATATATGTTATATCATAGACCTTTTGAATTGAATAGAGTTGGACTTTAGCCTCCTTAGTCTGAATCAAAGCTGAGAAGTCCTAATGTCATATGCACATTAGTCTCTCTTTCCGGATAGGACACTGGAGAGGACTTCCTCAGAGGATCTTAAGGAAGGATAGGCTCATATGGGGAGATTCATTTTATCTTAATATAGTTTTATGACTTTTAGTGTGGCTGGAATGTAAATTTAAGTAGTTCCCAGGGCAGACATTTCAGATTAGTTCAACCGCTGAATGGATTTTGTGCAACCACCAGGAAAATCATTACTACTTGCAGTAGATCACAATTGGTGTGAACTACAGATATGTGTAGATGGCTATATTTCTTAACATGAGAAATTTATAGATTTTATTTGTATGTACCCCCCCATTCTCCTATATAGAGAATGCAGAGGGGGGATCCTCTTTCCCCGTGGCCCCCAGAACTTCTGTCATTTCTTGGAAGCATGGGAGGAAAGTTATGAAATATTTTCTCTTGGAATTGATAAAAAGCTTTAAGACAAGGTCTTTCTTCCTCAAAGTATGTATTATGAAGGGGAACCATTGCTACTATCCTACCCATTTTAAGCCTATGCTTTCAATATTGTTTTACTGCCATGACCATTTAGATTTCCAACTAAATGTTCCTCATCTTAATCTTCTTTCCTGGTGAAAAAAAAAACAAATAGTCACAGAACCCAATTTCTCTTTTTATGCTCCTTACCTCAATTCCAGCTTTGTAACCGTCCTCAATCCCTTGCCATGTGTAACTGGCTATTAATTGTATTGCAGTTCTTATATTTCATTGGTCTATATCTTGAAGTCAGTCTGACATGTGAAAATACACACCTTAATGAACTTATACTCATTCTCTTGTTTCCTATTAATTAGCCAGTTCTTGATCCCCTGGCTGGTCTGTTGTTAGGTTTAAATGACTTAAATCTAACAGCTGACTGGTGTGCCTGTGAGCATCATGAAGCCCACCAAAACCTTTGCAGGGGCCTGCCAAGCGTTTTTAGAAAGTTGATTGGGCCAGATGTGGCTTTTGCCCAGCAGAATTTCTGACTGACCATTGGAGATCTGGCAGATACTGCCAGATGAGAGTTTCTTAGCAGGTTCAGTAAGTATACCTGTGTGTATTAAGGGTGTGCAAAAAAAAAGTCTGTATTTTTCAGCTTCAGGTATATCAGGCTCGAAAAATATTGATAAATGCCATATATTCCCAGTCCAATACTGGTAAAGTATCAGGACTGGGGAAATATTCGGTATTGTCAGATATATATTCGGGTGTGATATACCTGATAGGAAGAGAGGGAGGCATGTAAAAATGCCTTCTTTCCCTTTGGAAGCCTGTTCAGCTTTCCTTGTCAATTTCACTCCCCACCAGTCAGGGGTAGCTGGAGAAGGGAAGGCCTTAGCATGCTTCCATGCCTGCCCTTTGCTTCCCCAGCCCCCCTCACAGCGGGAGGGCTGGGAAAGTGAAGGACAGGCATGGAAACATGCCTCCTTTGCTCCCTGGGCATCTCCACTGCTGCGGAGAACCTTAGGGAGGGAAGAGGGGGGAAGAAGGCATGTTTAAATGCCTTTCTTTCTCTCCCCAAGATCAGGAAGGAAGAGAAAGTTTCCCTGCCTGCCCTTCTCCAGGGGCCCCATGGCTGGGGGGATAATTGGAGAGGGACAGGCATGGAAACATGCCTCCTTTGCTGATGTGGAGAGCCTTAGGGAGGGAAGGGGGGAGAAGGCACATTTAAATGACTTTCTTTTCCTCCAAGCCCTGAAAATCCCAGAAATATTCAGGATTTTTGGAACCGCAGGATAGCCAAAGTTTAAGAGTGGTTAAAGGAATCGCACTTTATTCAAATTTCAATTTTGTTTCAGAAAAAGGCCCTCCTGAACAATTCTGTCTCAGGTGAATTCACATTGCTTGGAGAAGGTCTTTAAAGGAATCACAGTTTTTAAAATGCATTTGGATTTTACTCACGGAGTTGCAGCTTGGCGAAGCCATTTATAGGGACTGCAGTCCCTTTAAATGCCTTTCCCTCCTCCATTGGAAACAATGGAGCCCCCCCCCCCCCTAGCCTCAGATACCCCCAGGTGAATTCTCCATTATACCCTATGGGGACTATTGACTATGATGGTCCCCATAGGATATAATGCAGTCAAAAAATTCAGGTTTCCTGAATATTTACCAAATCCAAATACCATACTGGTACTGGGATTCAGGTATATTGAGAAATACCATTTTGGGGGGGGGGGGGGGTTCAGTGTGCCCAAACTAAAAAAAAAATTGGGTTCTTTTTGCACACCCCCTAGGGGGAGATCTCCAGCCCCCACCTGGAGATTGGCAACCTGACAATTTGAAACCTGTGTCAGATTTCCTAAAGTGCCTGCTGGCTAAAAAAGGTTGAAAGCCCTGGTAATAAACAATGTAATAGGGCTGGAATTGCAGAAATCTGAAACAAAATTGAAATCTGAATAAAGTGTAAGTGCTAAACAGAACATGTTAAAAAAGTAGTTAATGTTAATTTATAAGTAGACATACAAAGGTACTGAAAACAATAATACATACAGTAACAGATAACATGTACCACACACAGTACTAAAGAGTACACACCCATTCCCTTCTTCAAAACTTGTCCTAAACCATTTTGTTATTGTATAGCCCTATCACCGTATAAAAAGGCCCTCCCCATAAAAAGGCCCTCCTGAACAATTCTGCTTTTATATAGTTTGCAGAATGTCAAAGTGTGGAAACCCCTCTCACACTCTCATGTAGACCACTGACAGTGAACCAAACCACTGATGGGAAGGCTGAAGTGTGTATATGTTTGAGTGGTGAAAGAATTCTATCCAAATGATTGGAAGGTGGGGGCTAGTGGCCTCAGTTTCCCTCTCATGTACACTGATTCCCACCACCTCTTTGGAAACTATCATTAGAATGAAATTGTGCCACCACTCAAACTTCTTTCCTCCAACCTTCCCATCAGTGGTCTGAGGCACTGCCAGGAAGAGGCTGTCTGTGCGCATGCATGAGAGGTTAGTCACTCTCTCCTCCCCTGCCCTAGGCTGGTCAGATGATTGGTTCATTCGTTATATTTTATTTAACAAAATTATCCTATAACTTTTCTCATGGTTTAAGGCGGGATAAATGGCTAGGTGCTTTTGTAAGAACTGTGGTCATAGTCTGAGATCTTTAAAGAGGAAAAAAACTGACAACTCTATGAATTAGGAGCACAAGTGCCCAGGAAATTTCAAGTGTTACAGAAGACTAAGGAGGAAAAATTAAGAGGCTAGCAAAGTTCTATAAGTCATTGGTTTTACTTTGACATTTCTTTTAGAGGAATGAGCACGTGAAAGACTGGTATTTTGAAATGGAGGATAATTTCCCCAAGACAAGGGTTAAGATGCTTTGCAAATGGCTTAAGGTGTTAACAGTACAGTCCTATGCAGTGTACTCCACTATAGTAACTCTGTGTAGGTTTGTACTGTCAATTACATGACACTGAAGAAAGGCGTGATACCCTCCTATGCTTTCTAGACTTTCAATACCTCTTTCATCTTTTGTTCTTTCGTTCTTTAAATCTCTTCAGAGCCTGGAACCCATGTATTTAACACCATTTTTAATTGTGCCCAGAAACAGATGGGTAACCAGTGCTGATCTTTCAGCACAGGCATGATACAATCCCTGTAACCAACCTCTACCTATAGTCTGTCTGTGGCATTTTGGACCAAATGAAATTTCTGGACTGTTTTCAATGTCAACCCCCTGTACAGCACTTTACAGAATCTAACTTGGATGTGATCAGAGCATGAATCACTGTAGACAGATTACACTTCTTGGGAAATGGCCACAGCTGGTGAACCAGCTGGAGCTGATGAAAGGCACTACATGCTATGGAGAAGACCTGCTCATGGAGAAGACCAGCTCCCCATAGGCCAGGATCCAGTAGCACCCCCAAGCAATGAACCTGCTCACTCAGGGACTGCAACCCCCCCAGGACAGGCTGACTCCACAGTCCCCAAACAGCTTCTCCATTGACTATCAGCACCTCAGTCTTGTCTGGACTGAGCTTAAGTTTACTGGCCTTCCTACATCCCGTTGCCTTCTCCAAGCATCTCTTCAGGACTGCCACAGATCCACCTGGCTTAGATGTAAAAGAGAAATAGAGCTGGGTGTCGCCTACATATTGGTGGCCATTCACTCCATTTCATATTGCCATTTCATACTATTTTATATGCTTTTGGCCGCTAGTTCTGGTGGTTGTTCTGTTTTTAATTTTTGTGTACTTTGCCTTGGTCCTGCCCTGTGAGGAAAAGAGGGCTAAAAATATTTTAAATACCTAAATGGATGCCTTTTTAAATAACTTGCTCCTGTGTGTAGGGTCTTTGGCAACAGGATTTAGGTGTTTTTACCGTCTGGGCTTGCCACAGCATCTTCAGGAGCTCAGATGACAACACAGCTCTATAGCATTACATCTTGTCCTTCTGATCCTGGCCAGTGACTTAATCAAAGCAGCACATTTACTGATCGACCTGCTCTGAGACTGTCTGTTTCTACATACTGTCTAACCAACTTGACTCTGCACCCTACCTACCTCTGTGCTTGACTAAATGCCAGTTTTGTATCTGCTTTAAGTGGGTGAAGGTTTTCCCATTGCTTTATCACCATGCCAGGAAACTTTTCACATTTTTTAATTTCTATACATCCACTCTTTTATTAAAGCAGAAGGGTCAGGACAAAACATGGCAAATCTACAAGATTTTCAAGGCTGAACTTTGCTTCTAATCACCAAGGTAAGACTTGGCACTGAGCTTTATCAGGAAGAAGGACATATTTATATATTGAAAGTTCATATCCTGGCTTAGACCAATATGTCTGATTTTCTACTGTTAAACTTGGTATGTTTGGTTATTGTAAAATTTAGCTGTTAAAATTAGTATCTGCTGAATGAGCAGTGCTTTGTAGATTCTTAGCTTCTGTCTTGCTCCTTCTTTGTCATGGTATCTGGTGGTGGCAGAGGAATTTTCCTGATGACATAGAGTTGCCAGACCCACACTGGCAAGCTGGCTGGCAGGGGGAAATCCCAACCCCCACTGACTCAAAAGAGGATGTGATGATGTCACCCCGAAGTGAAATCATCAGGTCACCAACATTGCACAGTGACACTCTAGTTTTTGGGCAAAACTCTGTGGTAAAATAGCCTACAAACCATAGAGTTTTCTGGCACAAATTCTGTTTTCTTGGCAATTATAGAAGTTGAATTCTCAAATATTTGCCCTTCATCAGATAATCCTATCTAAAGCAACTCTAGAATATATAACACACACATGCACATTTCCCCTTGCTAAATGTGGCTGTCAAAGCTTAAATAGCAACATTTTGAACACTGCTGCCAACTTTTAACTTTTCAAATAATTAAACAACAAACTATAATTTGCTGCCTTCCCTACAGATCAGAATGTGGTTTGGGTATAATAATGGACTACAGTTTAGTTTGAAAGCAGAAGTTGCTAATTACAGTGCTGTGTGTCAAGGAACGATGGAGAGTAAAGGAGAACTTGAGTTCAAGTATCCCCAAGGCTTGTTCATGTAACATTTCAGCGTCTTGGTGAGGTTATATCCTTAAGACATCGCATCTCAAACACAGACACCATCTTCAATGGGAAACAATAATAGCAGATAGAAAGCAACTGTCAGTGATGGATCCCAAGGCTGAGAATCGTGGATCAAAATGAGCACATAACTGACTACGACATATTGCTTCCAAACTGGCAGTGACCCCAAAGGTACATGTATACTCCTTTTGTATTGTAAAGATTGGGGTTTGGGTATTTATTTACTTATTTATTTTAAAAATTCATATACCTTCTACCCACTAAAAGTGGCATGCAGCAGACTGTGGACAATATTGTGAGATACGAGTATTAACGAAACTGAATATAGCTGATTCCTACTAAAACCTTTATATTAAAGTTTCAGGAAAGGCAGAGAAAGAATTTTCTAGTCATCCTGTGCTAGCCAAGCACAGCCACACCTCGTCTTCCCCTAATCTCCACCACCTTTCCTTGTCTCATTTTCCCTCTGATTTTGAGCTCTTGTCAACCCAGGATGCAATCCTTTGCAGAGTTACTCCAGTCTAAGCCCACTGATTTCAGTCGCATAGTTTGGAGTAACTGCATAGGATGCCCAAATGTTCCAAACTGTGTGTAGGTCTAAGGGTTGATTCCCATGTTGCTTTTCTAGTGAGGGAATATTGGTGTGTGAATTCGGGTGGAATGCCCAGGGTGAGGGACAGGCTGTCTCCTACCAGAAAATGTCTATAGACAAGCAGAGCATGAGAGCCTTGTTGGATCTGCCTGTGGCAGGACTTTTAGGACTTTTAAAATGAGCTACCAAACACATACTGATTTCCCACAGCTGCTGCCCCACCCCCGCTCCTCCCTTTGCCCCGATCATAAGTGTCAATTTCCCACTATTTGCCTCACAGCTGCATTTTGCCCCAGAGCTTTGCCTTATTTCCATCATGTCTACTCAATCCTCAAAAAACAGGATCAAGTAAATGCGGCGGAAATCAGGCAAATTGCAGCTGCACAACAAATGTTTGGTGTAGAGAGCCAGTTTGGTGCGCGGACTCTAATCTGGGAGAACCGGGTTTGATTCCCCACTCCTCCACTTGCACCTGGCTGGATGACCTTGGGCAAGCCATAGCTCTGTACCAGCTGTTCTCTCAAGGACAGCTTGGGAAATAGCTCTCTCAGCCCCACCTACCTCACAGGGTGCCTGTTGTGGGGAGGGGAAGGGAAAAGGAGTTTGTAAGCCGCTCTGAGACTACAAGTGAGTGAAGGGCGGGATATAAATCCAATCTCTTCTTCTTCTTCAAATAGTGGGAAATTGACACGATCGGGACAAAGGGAGGAGCGGGGGCAGAGCAGCGGCTGTGGGAAATTGGTCACAGTGTGTGGTTCCATGCACACTTCCAAAAAGAACATTTGTACAGTTCAAAACTTCTTCAAATCATGACATAGTTGTACCTACATTAGGTGATGTAAAAATGAATGATGGTAATGGAAAAAGTAAAGGAATAATCCTGGCACCCTAGAACCACTGACCTTGATCAAGTGAATCCATTTCTCCAGTTCGTCCCAGAGAGACTCCCAGTAGACTCCCCTGTCACATGCCACAGAATGTTTGCCACTGTGTTTCAATAACTAAGGAAATCATTCTAGAGTATGTGGAGCTGTGGACATCTTTTCAGACAAGTTATCTGGAGTTATCAGTGTTACGTTACAGCTGGATGCCAGAAAATATCCAATTGATAGTTTTAATGGGAGTCTTATTTTGGCAATGCCACATGACACATATGTGCCCCTTTCTTCTGATTTTTTAAATATCCTCCATTCCATGATGCTTGCTGTGTGAAACCTGACTACAACACATCTTCATTAGTGTTGTCAAACACATAGTTGTGAGGATTTTCTTCCACTCAGCTCCTGAATAACATAGAAGGTAGCTCTAAGTAACAAACTGTGTGCACACAGGGAAAATATATAGCTGTGTGGCAGTGGTGTACACCACACACACGCACAAAGTACAGTAACAAACCACCAAATTTTCCTTTTTAAAAACCCTGGACTTTCGTTACAGAATCCCATCTTCATCAGGAATAGAGGAAATCCCTCATTTTGTTGAACTTGGTGCGAGGGAAGTATAAATAACAAATACGGCACATGCTTGCATCTGCAGGTCCCAGATACAATCCTTGGCATTTCCACCCCACCTGAGAACTTGGACACTTGCCACCAGTCAACACAGTCAATACTGAGTGAGATGAACCAATGATCCTAAAAGCAGGCAGTAGCTATACTTCTCTGGAAGACCGAGGAGATTTTGCAAGCCTATTATATTTAGGGTAGATTCGAGAAACTTGTTTCCTCAATGTATGATGTCTTTTGCTCTTATTTGGTGACAGTAATCAAGCTTGTACAAAGGCATCCAGTGTTATTTTGGCAGATGCTACAGTATAGCAGGTTTGTCATATCTCAGGTAAATCCAAAGGAACTAAAATGAGTGGCAAGAAAAAGCAATGTTGCTGCAAGGCTAATGAGGGACAGCTGAAAAAAAATATGCTCAAAGAAGGGTTGCTTCATATTACAGAAAATATTATTTTTGCATTTCCACCATGGAAGAGATTTTCAAGTCTGGAAACCTGGGGGTGGCACACAAGGGTATGCTTATTATCTAGAATGAAAGGGAGGGTACAACACTATTGTACACTTGTTCATGGATCAGTTCAGAGTCACTTCTTCTTTCTACTTTCTCATATTCAGATGACCTAAATGTTCTCGTGTTGTGGGCTACAGTAGCATGAGAACCACCCCCTTCAATTTTTCACTGTGTGAATCTTTGTAGGGTATCCCATGCATTTTCTCTTGAGACTTGTGTGTTCTGACTATGATTGTCTACAGGACCCTTGAAGAGTGATGTTTTAGATCTAGTGCAGTTCTGGAACATTTGGGATTATATCCACACTGCACTACAATGTTCCCTGCATGGCTTTGGCTCCACTGCATCATGAGTATGTTGTGAGGTTAAAACTTCCTGCCATTTTTCTTGGAGGAGGAGCATGGTATCAATGCCACCAATAAATGCCTTGTGGAAAGCAATGGTGTGATTTGTGCTCAAGTAAACAAATTACTACACAAAGTAATTGTGTATGATGTCTTTTGATATTGTTATCACTGTTTGAATAAATGCATGCACACGTATTAAGGCTTTTTTGAATTGTTAAATGTATGCATACAGTGCAATCCTAAACAGATTTACTCCCTTCTGTATCCATTGAAATCAGTGGGTCTAAAAGGATATACTTCTGTTTAGGATTCCGCCAATAGAGATTTCTGAGAAGTATGTGGTGGTTTTCTTTGTTGTTTGGTTCAGCCTTAGACTTAGTTGCCAGGTCCCTCCTGGCCACCAGTGGGGGTGGAGGTGGGGGTGGAGTTGCCAGTTCCATGTTGGAAAACTGGAGCTTTGGGGGGGGGGGAGAGTTTGAGGAAGACAGGGATCTCAGTGGGGTAAAATGCCACTGAGTCCACCCTCAAAAGTATCAGTTTTCTTCAGAGGAATTTATCTCTGTAGTCTGGAGATGTATTTCCAGGGTATCCCCAGGTCCCACTTGGAGACTGGCACCCCTAGCTTAGTGTCTTGGGGAGTCTGCATACTTGAAATGCAGTGGATCCAAGGTCTATTTTTGTTGTTAAGTCCTGCCTGTTTTTTTTCTTTAAAAGCTTCAGTCTTCATATTGCAAGAAATGCAGGCAATAATCTGAAGAGTCGCCTTCCTGTGGGGATGTGAAGGTGTGGAGGGATTGAGTACATGCTTGTGTTTGCCCATATAGCCTTATGGAAAAAATGGAAATGATAACAGAAGTTCTTAAGAACTCCTGAATTCCTCAGAGGACAAACTAACCATGTTCTTGAACCAGTCTTGAATTAATATGTTGACAGGAGAAATGCACTAATTTTCAGTTTAAAAGAAAATGTTCAAAATATTTTTCAAATTATAATTCAAAATATTTTCAAAATATCATGTTTCAGTTTTGACTGGGCTATTGTCCTCGCATCACAAAATAGACCTGTAGCTCTTGGCCTTGTCTTTCATGGTACTATTCTGTGTACTAAATATACTTCCCTACTTGGGAACATGCAGTGTCAATTACTGTTTGAGAAAGAGCATGGCACTAAACAGCAGTACAGATTGTTGAGATAATAAAATCTTTTCAAAATTATGCTTCAACAGACTTTAGTGAATTTCAGAGGTTAGTCCAAAATATTTGTACAATATTTTCCTGTTCTAAGTTTGCCCTCAGAAACTGAGTCCGCTGTTGGCGGGGAGGGCGGGATATAAGACTCATGAAATAAATAAATAAATAAATACTTCTGATTGTATTCACTTCTAATGCAGAGATAACTCAAACCCACACCTTTCCCTTTTCTACATAGTTCCTTCCAGACTCTGGGCTGCATTTCTAAACCAATGTCCAAGAACAAGAAATCATACTTAAATGAACTGGCATGCATTCTTTTCTTTCCAGTTTCCATTTTCAGCTGATGCTGCATTTGTATTTATGTTCATACATTTCCCAAATAGCTTTGACCAATAAGTATCATACATCCCAAACTTTAGAAGCTATACATGTTTTTGTGATATAAATTCAACATATTAGGAAAAACTCAAAGGAAAAATCAAAATTTTCTCTGCATATGTCTCTTCATGTGTCAGCACTAGGTGCTGTCAGCTGTCAACAAGTCCTTGGCCAATGTTCTCTCTAAGCTCCACAGTGTTGTGAGCAAAAATTCTACCTCATGAGTGAAAAAAGCTAGCAGCATTCAAGTTGTGAGTGAGTCTATATTTGACTATTGCATAAATTATTTTTAGAAGATTATTTCCATAATCTTGTAAAAATCTCAGAATGAATTATTTTAAACTATATTTTAAGAATAATCTAAATATTATAAGAGAAAACAGAATCAAGTCAAATTTCATTACACGAAATGTTGTCCTCTACAGGGGTAGACTAGTTCTCTGAAGAACAGGTCTCCCTGCCCCTTTCCACTATATTGGTAGACCTGGCTTCTGGAGAACAGGTCTACCCACCCCAGTCCACTGTATTAGTATACCTGGCCTCTGGAGAACAGGTCTACCCACCCCTTTCCACTATATTGGTAGACCTGGGCTTAGACCATCGCCCAAAACATACCAGCACTTAGGGGAGAAAAATCTCTTGCGGTCTACTTTATTTATATATATTTTAGTGAAATGTGACAACCAGCATTACAGATCAAGTATGACAGGTGGAACAATCACTGTCAGAACCCTGTCTAACCTAATAAACAGGAAGTTGCTTAAATGTTATCAACCTGCCCAAACTACTTATGTATTCAAATACTTATATCCCACTTTTCCCTGTGACTCAGGGCAGCTTACAAATCATATTGAAAAGCATAATAGGGGTGTGCAAAAAAAACCAAACCAACTGGTGATTCTGGCTCCATTATAGCCTATGGGGAGCATTATGGTCAATGAGCCCCTTAGGTTAGAATGGAGAATTGATCCAAGGGTATCTTGGGGCTCTGGGGAGCAAGGGTGTAGACTTTCCAATTTCCCAGGGGGGAAGCTGGGGCTGGACCAGAGACATTATAGGCCATTGTCTCTGGGGGAGGCTCAGCATGTCCTGGAAAAGTTTTGGGGGGCTCCAGCTCCCCAGCCCCCCCAAAGTTGATGCCTATGCTGGGGAGGCTGATTTTTTGAGACAGAGGCATCAAACTTGCAACATAGCTGCTGGTACCTCTCCTCAATCCTCCCAGTTTCAAAAAGATTGGACCAGGGGTGCAGTTCTATGGGCCATAGAAGGAAATGTCCCTAGCCTTCATTGTTTCCTATGGAAGGGAAAAAAATGTTGTGAGTTGAAGCTTAAATGCTCTGGGCAGCCCTCTGAAATGTTGTATGCCAGCGCCCCCTAGCTCAGCTTAAAGGAAACTGTGTTTGGGACCTAAGCTTGTCAGACTATTACACATAAAACACCCAGTTATCTGGCTTCAATGTGGATTCTGTCCTCTAGATCAACATTTTTGGATCCATTGTCCAAGCAATCAGGTCTGCATGAGTCATGTGGGTCATGTGGTAGTAAGTTGTCTGGTGGCTGCTGTCAGATCTGGCCCAAATGAATCCTAAGTCAAATGCTAAAGCAGTCCTGTAAAGGGCAGTGTCCTCCCTCCCTGTTTTTTACTGAGGCTTGAAGACTGGCAATACTGTTGTGGTTGCCTAGCAATGACTCCTGAGGGCAATCATCTCTTAAAGCTATAGGCACTGCTTTCTATGATTTGGGAGGGTTTTAATCCTCCACCCCATTTTTAGATTTTTCTCCAGACCTGGGCAGACAAAATTTATCTTGTCTGTCCATGGTCCCACTCTCCACATTCATGTATTCACAGAAACTTGGTCACGCTGGGAATTAAATCTCTATTTTATCTGTATTTTCTTTCATGGTTCTGAGAGGGGCATGTGTGGTTCTCTCTTTTTTCCTTACACCAGCCCTATGAATTAGATTATGCTGAGAAACAGCAGCAGGCTCACGATCACCCAGTGAGATTCATGATTGAGTGAGGTTTAAACTTTGGTCTTCTTGGTCATAGTCTGACACCAACTACCTCTACACTCTAGTTTTCTATGATGAAAGAAAATTAATTCTGGGAATAATAAATACATGGAAGGAGAGCAGGATTGCTCATTGGCCCCACTCCTATGTTGACTGTATTTACAGAACATGATTTCCATGTTTGCACTTGCACGTATGTAAGGGTTTTTTTTCATGCAGTCTTTACCCTGCATTTTGCATCAACATGTCACTGGTGGGTTTAATCTTACTCACCAACCCTTGTGTTATCACCAAAATTAAGGTAGATAAATATACTATCCACTTAAAGATCCATAAATTCCTAGAACTTTTAGAAATACACATGGGTATATCAGCATTACATTTGTGAGCGGTTAAATAAAAGTTGCGCTGTTCCTCATCTATAGTCACTTAGCTGCAGAGTAGTCAACTCAGCAAACGTTAATGTAAACTCATCCTTATATTAGAGTGACCTGCAGGGGTGGGTTAATCCTTGAATTGAATGGAAACACTCCCAGCAGCTCTGCTCTGGACAGCTAGGAGCAAGCTCTGGACAGCTAGGAGCAAGCTGAATCAAACCCCAGTAACACTGGCAGTACTGCAGGGGCTGTGGAACTAATGCCTGGGGGCTGCAATAGTATAGGAGGAGCAAAAGGTGAGTCTACCATTTTGATCACCTCTGGATGGCTC
Source organism: Lepidodactylus listeri (assembly GCA_029233225.1). Lineage (NCBI taxonomy): Eukaryota > Metazoa > Chordata > Lepidosauria > Squamata > Gekkonidae > Lepidodactylus > Lepidodactylus listeri. The sequence continues at coordinate 57,677,946 of JARCFY010000012.1, forward strand.
CAACTCAGTAGTTCTTGCCATCCTGTTACTGCCACAGGAACTGGCCAGCTCAGCTTCTTCCTGGACTGTTCTGATATTCTAGCACTCTCCTAAAAGTCTCTAGGGCTATGCATGCATTTCTTCCCTAGCTGCAGGTCTCTCTGTCTAGAACTGGTGCTTTCTTTCAAAGATACCCAGTATGAACAAAAAGAAGATGGTGTCACAACATAGACATATTTAGAACAAATTGATTTATAAGTAGTGGAAATATTTAACTGCCTATTGGGAGAGAGAGAGACTCATAATATTAGAAAATATGTAATTATGGCATATATGGGGTATGCACATACCTCATCTGTTCCCATTGCACTGCAAAGCCTGTTTTCCAAACAGAAACCATTTCTTTACGCTTGTGAGGAATTTAATTCCCCGCCCCCCAATCCAAATTCCACTTTCTTCAAGGTCAACACTAGGGACACATGTTAAGGTTGAATACTGCATTCAGAGTTAATGAACAACATAGTCTAAATAAAAAAAGATCGTTGGGCTTTTGCAGGTTCAGCAACTGAAAATATTTTTATTTCAAGCCTTGTCAGCTCTTGCAACTAATTAAAGAACACACCTCTCTGGGTACAACACTTAAAACTGCTGGTTATTTTTCCTAGCTCTGTCAGCATTCAAATAGTAATTTACAGCCCAGCTCCTGTAGCCAGATGTCTTTTTCTGCAGAACTTGTTTACAAAAATGTACCTGTGGTGGAGATCTAATGGGACACAGTGCTGGTGCAAGTGTTTAATTACTCCTTCCTTCAAAGAGATGAGCTGGCTGATTTAGTTATGGAAGATGGGGGCAGAGAAGCTAGAAGAGGCCATTTTATGAGCTCAAAAAAAAAAAAAAGAAGATTGGTCTCCAGTGAAGAGAGATGGACTTTTTACTTTGAAGAGTATGAATGGAAAGAGATATGGAAGTTTGTATTTGAACACAATAGCAAGTGTGGAACAGTGAACATCTTTTTCGAATTGACTAACTTGCTTTTATTAATAGAACAGCAGAAACTAGTCCAGTCATGAGCTACTAGAAGCTTATTCATATCTCATCTGTAATGCAGTACAGGTGGATTAGTGAGTGTAGAAGCTGTAATGTTCTGAGTTCAGATGTTGTTACCTGGATGTCCATGTATATCTAGGCAGAGTGTGGAACTTTGCTGGCCATTTGCAACATGAGAGTCATATAATCCAGGCTCATGGAATTAAAATTCTTTAATGGGTTGGTGAATTTTCACTGAAGAGCCTGTGTACTAATGAAGGCAGCAATAGTTGTAATTGGCTAGTTTGGAATATTCATTCCCCCCTCCCTATCTCAGAATGCTCCGGTGTGTATTACAAACTGAGCAACATTCCTTTATGAAGTTCTTCTGTGGCTTGGAATGTGAAAAGAAATTCTGCACATGGGCCTCCAAAGCAACATTCAGGCTGCTTTCAAGGTTCATGGTGCAAAATGGTATTCTGTGCAGCAGAACTTTTCATGGAACAGCTAAACAAATGGGCAAGATAACTGAAAATCTCTGTCTGCTTTTTAAATGTTTGGAGCAGCCAGTGTGACAGCTAACTATAGCGTGAAGGTTTTCAGTTGAAGAAGAAGTATAATCCAACACAATTAGGAACTGAAGAGGGCTGCGGAACTGATTAGATTGTGTGCTGGTCCTTTTTCTAGGTATTCTCTGTTTAATTTCTTTTTGTATTTTTATGTTGCTATTGTGAGTCTCTTTGTTCTGCCCATTTTGTTTGTGGGTTATATATGCCATTGAGATGCAACTGATGCAAAAACAATGCTGTAAAAAATAGTTTGAGGTTACAAAGTGATGTAAGACAAGCGGTTTTGAGTCACTCAAAGGAGAAACAAAATGGTGCTGTTTTATTTTAGTTGAACCTACAAGTATGAAATATGTCAATTTTTTTCTTCTTAAGGCAAAACAAGCTGACATTCTGTAGCATGTACTTGGGCACTGTCATGAGAACACATGTGTTTGACTATGAAGTTTTCAGTGGCTTTGTGAGAATTTTCCATCTCTGTTTATTTGTGTATGGAAACGTTGCTAGAACCAGGGCTCTTTTTCAGCAGGAACGCACCGGAACACTGTTCAGGCTGGTGTCTGAGCCTGCCCTGCCCCCTCCTTGCCAGGTCTGAGCTGTTTACATTTAAAGGGAAAGTTTCTGCAGAGAGCTGGCAGGAAAAACCCCCACCGGGCACTTTCTCTTTAAGTGTAGACAGCCAGCAGGAGAAAGCCCTGCCCAGAGATTAGGCATGGGGCTAGACTCTTTGCAGGAAAGGCGTGGCTCTGCATTTGGCTTGCCAACCTTGCATTGCTCTCCCTGCTCCAGTAAGTGCCTCCCCCATCTGTTTTCCTTTTCTCTCCCCCCCCACCTTTCTTTCTGTCTGTCTGTCTTTCTTTCTGTCTTTTGCTCTCTCTCTCTCTGTCCCCACCTTTCTTTATTTCCTTCTCTTTCTCTCTCCCCCTCCCCCTTCCTTCCTTTCTCTCTCTCTCTCTCCTCCAACTTCCTTCCTTCATCTATCTATTTCCCTTTCTTTCTCCCTCTCCCCCACACCTCTTCCTTCCTTCCTTCCTTTCTTTTTGTTTCATTTTGTTCTTTGTGTTTTTATTTTAAAAAATATTGAAAAGGGGGAGGGGATGTAAAAAAGCAGAGAGCCTGGGAAATGCTGCTTGTGACAATAGCTTTAATTTTTGAGAATCTCTTTAGTTTTCTCATGGCATCTTCTGCTTAAAAGTAAGTTTGAAGCCTGAGTTCATTGTTGTGTCTTGTTGGGAATGGCTTGCAAATATATGTGTGTCTAAAGTCTGTATTAAAGTGGTTTGGTGCTTACTGCCATGCAAGAGAAAACATCTGAAAAAGTAGCTTCATTGTTGTGTGTGTTGGGAGAACACTTGACTGTTGCATGGGGGACTTTGGGGGACATCTGCAGAGAAACAGAGATGTAACTAAAAATGAGCATGGTCAGCAGCACTTTGGAGATTGCCTGTTTTGTGAAATTTAAAAAGTGGGCAGAGTTTCTGATGAAGATGATTGTCCCTCTTCTCCTGCCACTGGGCTGACATCTGCCTTTAATGGACCAGCAAAGTTGATGTTCTTAAACCTCCTAATAAGAGAGATTTCTGCTTCTGAGGAGTTGACTTCCAACGATCGGTGATCTTGTGATGGTAGTGATACTTTTATGTGGTAAAGACAGGATAATTTTACCTGTGGGACAGACTCTGCATAGTAACCACTCCACTGGTACATAATTGCTTGTAAAAAGTATTATAGTGTAATCATTCAGGGGGGTAGCCGTGTTGGTCTGAAGCAGAAGAACAAAGTTGGAATCCAAAGTTTCATCCAAGGTATAAGCTTTTGTGTGCATACACACTTCTTCCATCTGAAGAAGTGTGGGTGGCACATGAAATCTTATACCTTGAATAAAATTTTGTACCTTGAATAAAATAGTCCACAAACTACTCCTGTCCAGTGCATCCACAAACCTAGAAGAAGAGATTGGATTTATACCCTGCCCTTCACTACCCAAGGGAGTCTCAGAGCGTCTTACAAACTCCTTTCCCTTCCCCTCCCCACAACAGACGCCCTGTGAGGTAGGTGGAGCTGAGAGAGCTCTGAGACAACAGCTGGTACAGAGCTATGGCTTGCCCAAGGTCATCCAGCAGGTGCAAGGGGGGAGTAGGGAATCAAACCCGGTTCTCCCAGATTAGAGTCTGTGCACTTAACCACTACACCAAACTGGCTCCTAGGGTTGTTCTGCCAGTGAGCTAGGGTTGCCAACTCCAGGTTGAGGAACTCCCTGGAGATTTGGGAGTGGAGGGTGGGGTTTAGGGGAAGGAGGGACCTAAGTAAGGCATAATGCCATGGACTCCACTTCCCAAAGCAGCCATTGGCCTGATCTCTGTAGTTTGGAGCTCAGTTGTAATTCCAGGAGATCTCCAGACCCCACCTGTAGATTGGCAACCCTAAAAATTCGTATTCAGCGTACTAGTTCTGCAGGAAGGCAACCTGATTTCCATGGGAACCTAACCTTTAGGAATTGATTCCAATCCAGTGTGGGAATAATTGTTGGACATAAGATATTGGTTCAGGCAAGATTTTGTATAGATGGGACAGAAAATAATGTTTTAATTGGTTTTGTCAAAACTGTTTTAACAACAAGGTTAACAGAATAAGAATCAAAAGGTGGATGTGGCTGGATGACCCCACTTCTGGTAACATCAGGTGTAGCCTAATATGTTAATGAGCTGTGCTGTCAGGGGTGTGGCCTAATATGCTAATGAGTTCCTGCTGGGCTTTTTCTGCAAAAAGAGCTCTGGCTAGAACCTTTCTAGAAATTGGCATGGGGGGAATAAGGAAGATCCTGCTGCATTGTTGGCATCAAGTTTGCGGTAGATGAGGTCCATCTAGCCTGCTTGTTTGTTTCCTTTTCCCTTCAGGTATTTAACCTGAGTGGGGCCATAGGTGTGAGCCAAAGGGTAAGAGCCAAAGGATTCCTGGCCTTGGCTTGCACCTTGGGACCTGTGCAAGAGAGTTGGGCAGACCTGGACCCACCCAGATGTCTCTGGTGCCTTTCTTAGACTGCATGTTTAATTTGGGCTTTTTTTCTTTTTTGACACTACTTTTGTTGCTCTAGGTAGAAAAGTGACTTCAAAATTATTAATTAAATAAATTAAATTATACATGCACACACACCAGTTAACATCTCTATTGCTTGAAATTTCACTTAAGTCAGTGCAGCCCAGTTTATTCCCCCCACACACACACACTGTTTGCCCAAATGGAAGACTACCCAAAATATTAGGTGACACCCCCTTAAAAATGTTACACACAAAAATTGTTTTTTAAATTTTTATTACTGTACATAACATCATCATGAGCAAATGCAGGGTGACCCCCTCCTATTCTTGGTGGCACACCTGGGGGAAAACCTGGTCTTCCTTTTGAGTAAATACTGTATATTCTCATTCATTTTGTCATTCTTTTACTGTCATACACTGGCACACAATGTGTATAACAAAACAAGAAATGAGCAGGAAATTCTGTGCCAAGGCTGTGCGCTCATCATTTTGTAAAGCTGTGTCTCCTGTAATGGATGGACATTTGAACAGTTGCTCAATGCAGTTAGGGTTGCATTTAACTATCTGGCAGAAATATCATATATATTCATTATTACTTAATGTACTGCTGACTGCAAAAGAATTCCATTTGGTCCTTTGGGTAGAGAAGGGTCGCATGGTTAGTAATGAATAAGTGGGTTATGATAACAATACAAAAGGATAAAATTATACCACATTCATTGAGTGCATCTCTTGTGATTGAATAAATTATATGTATTGTTTTCAGTTTAAGCTAACGGTGGCTACAAGACTGATTTATGACACATAAGACTCAGCTAGAATATAATGTATTAACATCTTTTTCATAAAACCTAATATCAACATATGAAAGGGGAATTATTTCAGAAATGTTCTCATGATAATTGTGTTTCATACAAACAGATAAATCATGCAGATGGGTCACTGCTTGCATTCAAGTTAAATACAACTAGGAGCTTGTCGGTATAAATCATATACTGTTTTTCCCAAGTGCTAATGGAAATGTGTTCTTGATAACTGAGAATGCATAAGAAATTCTTGTAAATAAGAAGTAGTTGTTTGTGCTTAGAGGTATGGGGGAATGTGGGAGGGGGGAGAATGGATAATTTCAATGTCTTCAACAATTTCTTAGATCATTGCCTAGTATTCTTGAGGCTTCAATAACCAATGTATTCTAAATAGCACAGAAATCTGTTTTGTGTTTGTCTCTTTATAATGTGTTCCCTTGTATTTTTAGGCATGTTCTCCAATTACAGTCCTTCTGCTTCTTTGTATATTGCTTTTTTAACAGTGTTTGTGGCTGGAGTAAGAACTCACATTTGCCAATTTCCGGTTCATGATTTTGAGACTGGGATTGTTTTGTGATTTCACAGGCTTCTTCCACTTACTTCACTCACAGATTTTCTCCTCCCTTCTATGGTCTTCAGTAACCATACTTTGCCAGGTCTTCGAATCATGACTGACAGTGGTTAGAGCTAATTAGGATTGCCCTAGCTTTAAACCATGGTTTTGAGGCAGGGTCTTTGGGCAGTCTCGGGTGTCTCAAACCACTGGATTGCATCATGGAAAAATACAGTTCCAGCAAACAATAGAAGAGAAAAGCAAATATGGCTGCAAGAGGGAGGAAGGTAACAAAAGTATGCAGACTGTTTCCTGCTTTCACAGTTATGATTTGGAGATTATGAAACATGATGTCTGAATTTAATCCAGGGTCTTCAGCTCATTCAGAACTTAAAGAGGTTTAGGAAACGTCCTGACAGTCTTTTAAAGGTTAAAAGACCATCTCTGATAATATACAGTGAGGCTGTCTGAAATTATCCTTGATGATGTTTAATAGAATAATTGGCTGTTTTTGCTTCCTGCAATATATTCAGTGGGCTCCATTGACTTCTACGTCATCATATTTCCTGTGTATTGCTGAGAACACGTCTCCTTACATTTCTAATTAGATTCAAGTTCTTCCAGTCCCAAAGTCTAGACCTGCCTAAGGTATCAAAGTCAATGACTTCATGCTTGTCCAAATGTATCATGAAACAAAGAAGTATTTTCAAATCTGAACTTTGCCTGAACCTGAATTCTGCCCAAACCATGCAGATTTGTGGATAGAATTCCTTTAAGACCTACTGATTGCAACCACTCAAGGATTGAAAGGAAGGCCTTTCCAGGTTTCTAGGACTGACCGTGAGAGCTTTCCCAATCTGGCACCTGATGCTGGCCTTGGATAATGTATCAACTGCTTATATCTATGGGTCTCAAACCAGACATGGCAAGGGAGACCTCAGGATGGATTTGGGTGAATAAATAAGAAAATCAAGGGCAACTTCTGTCTCTATTAGCCTGAAACCATGCCCGAATTCTTTCTGGAGCAAAATTTACTGGCCTTTATTGTTTGTTTGTGCTAAGTATGTTCACTTCCAGCAGGAGTTTATTTCATAAATATGTGCAACAGAGAGGCCTCATTCTTCAGCTGCACGCAGTAACTTTCAGGCCAGCTTTCTGTATTTTTTTTTTGTCTAACTAGCACCTGGTAGGAGACTAGGGGTGTAGGACATAGGGGGCTGCCATTGAGTCAGCAGTGTGATATTTCCAGGATGAACCCAGAAGTGGCATCACACTGCTCTCTGAATCAACTGAATCTGTTGAATCCTCAAGTGGCATGACATCAGTTTTGGGATGGCTCCAGAAATGACATCACATGATTGACACAATGCCTTTTCCCCCCTTATTTCCCCACCACCACCATCAGTTTACCAAGTGGCAGCAGGGGTCAGAGGACTGACAGTGGGAGCCTGTCTGGCAACCATAGTTGGACTAGAAATATTCAAGATGCCTGGATATAGTTACATAGCTCCTTATCACAGTTATAGAAATTTATGCATTTATGCAACTCTGTGTTGGTTGGGGTGGTCTTTAAGATCATATTCCTATTACCATCACTAATGTTCAACAATATCCCGAGCTGAGATTTGGCTGTTCAACTTCATTTTGTAAAAGTACAGTTTTCAAGTTTGAAATAACTTGAAAATAGCAGAGAATGTTGCCTTGAAATCAGACCAAGGCTGCAGTCAGACACACAATAATCCACTTTCAATCCATTTTCAGTGCACTTTCCAGCTGGATTTTACTGTATGAACTGGCAAAATCCAGTTGGAAAGTACACTGAAAGTGGATTGAAAGTGGATTATTTGGGGTTTGTGACTGCAGCCCAAGTGTATCTTTATTTTATGGTCCAGTGAACTGATTAAATGCCAATATACAAAAAGCCCTCCCCCAAGGGTTCAGGAAAAGGAGAGTAAGGACATCTATTTTTAAAAACAACAACAACAACAGTACTTTAATAAATAAATGATGACCTCATGAAGCCAACAAAATATATAAAAATATTAATTGTGTTAGAGTAAAAGGAAAGGACCAAACATATTGTAGCCTCTGGGAAGGCCTTGCTGGTTGAGATGGCACCATGGGACTTCAGTGTTTAGCAGGACATCTCCCATGGCCCAGCTGGAGGTAAAAACAGCTGGGCTGGATGTTACAAGCCAGTGCTGTGAATAGTGTAAGGCTTGTAGCACTGGGCAGGGGTTTAAAACCCACCATCCAGGTGATGGGGAGAGTGGAGGCCGAGGACCAGCCTGAAGGAGCAGGCAGCAGCAGTGAAGCTTGGAGGATGGGGTGAAGCACCCTTGCTAAGTCAAGACTGGAAGTGGGGCTGTAGATCTGGGCAAGGTCTTTATTGGGAGTTGGGGTTTCTCAGGAACCCAGGAAACTGCCGGACGACTCCCAGAGTGGGAGTGGGAAACAACTCCCCAAATGGGAAACATTGACAGTTCGGGGGGGGGGGGGTGAGAGAGAGACTGGAGGGGCCTGGGGTCAAGAGCTGAGATCTAACCTAAAAGACAGTGGCAGGGATCTCATAATACAGCTGGAGGACCTAGAGGCCAGATGTGGGGAAGGAATAATCTCTGGGACTTCTGACCTGAACTGCAGTCTCTTCTGTTGCCCAGGGCAATGAGCTAGAGCCAGGCTACTCACCTAGGTGAGGAAGATATAGAGGTCTGAGTGTGAGTGGCACATGACACAACATCTATGTAACCCATGAAAGTCAGGGGCCAAGTTTTTTGGTCTCCTTCATGACTTCTCAGGCCATATGCTGTCTGAGATTGTGGAAGGGAAGCCATGTTTGATATTAAAACCAAGAAACTGATATCATATTGCAGGCAACAGAAAAGCTGACTCACAGGAAAGTGGCCACCTCCTGGGGGCTGGACAGTCCCTTGACAATAGTTCTGTTCTTTGGCTTCCTGAGGATCCATCAGAATTCTGGCCATGATAACGATCCAGGTTTGCAGAAGAATAACTTACCTTCCAGGACCATCCAGGAATCTGCCTTTCAATGAAGAATTCCCTGGAAACCCCATTGGCCATCTCTTTGTTAATCAGGCTTCCAGTTCTGATAATTTATTATGAGACCTAGGAAGGGCCGTCAAGCCTTGCCCAGTCCCTTGTTGAACCAGGCCAAACTAGTAATCCAGGCAGATAACCTAATCACCCTGGGGTAACATTTTTCATATTTCCCCATACTTTTGACTATGCTCGTATTTGGAGTTCCTTCTTCCTCCCTCTTCCCTAAAATTTAACATTCCAATAGGGTTTAAATATTCTAGCTGTAACCCAGTCCCCTGATAGCAGCAGCATTGTCCCTTTTCTCAATATAACTAAAGGTGCATAGAAGTCACTTCTCAGCCACCCCCCAATACCTTTGTAGCTGGTTTCTGGATCCTACCTGTTACCCTAACCTCATGGTTGGTCTATCTCCTTGCTGAAATCACTGAATCTACAAACTTAACTTCAGCATAGGCTCCCAACATACTAGATCCCTCCTTCTTCCATCAGATTTCTTCATAGACTAGGGGTGTGGTTAGATGTGCTATTTGCTCCATTGTTGATGCTGGAGCTCCATGGTTTTAAAGTGCATATTCAGGTATCCGCATCTGTATCCTGTTCCCCAGTCATCAGCCTCCCATACTCAGAATGTGGGAAAGTCTGAAGTTTATGGATTCCCAGCACAGTTCTGGAAGTCTGAACTTTCCCCTGTGCAATCAAGCTGGTACAGAAGGGAACCATCCCTACCATTTTGATGCCATTTTTCTCTCCCACTTAGTGACATGCACATAACTACATAAACATCCCAGAATTTAAAACAATGCCTGTGCGCTCCCACTCCGCAGTACCTTTTTGGGATCTAGAGCCCCCAGGGGTGTTGGTTGCCAGGAGGAAACTCGAGGAACACTACCCTTTCTCTTGTTTCCGGGAATTGGATGGCTTTGAAAATAGTCCCTAGTCAGGCATGCATTTCGGGGGTCATTTTCCTCATCCAGAACTAGAGTCAAAGTCATGTGACAGTGTTTCTCTGGTGGGATGGTCTGGACAGTCATCCACAGGGTGAGCACACAGTGAAGCAGGTAACAGGGGAGAAGTCTGAATGTTTCTCTCTGGAACACACAAAAAAGGATGAAATTAGAGGTGTGATCAGAGCTAGGAAAGTATGACATTTGACCACACCCTTGGACAGGTATATCTTTGCTCTGCATCTTGAACTCCCCCCCCCCAACCCCCCCCCCCCCCCGGCACTTTTATCCTCTCTGCTATTTAGGCTTCACATTTGGAAGAGTGGAAAACCTCTGTCCCAACAGACTCCACTTCTCTCTTATTCTTCATTTCCCCACATTTACACCTTTAGCTTAAAACTGCTCCAAATTGGAGTGGTTGTGGCCAATTTGTTTTTGTTGTTATATTATACTGTTTAGATAAGGAATGTGTTGTCTGTGCTTTGATTTAGTACTGCTAGTATTTGCTTAGAATAAGTCCCCGCAAGCTATTGTACCAGTTCCTCAATAAACTCCATATTCCTTTTTAAACTTTTAAATCCGGTCTCTTCCATCTTTTTCCTGCTAAAATGTGCTATTCCTAGCTACGTCATTAGATAAAAGATCCCTATTTTCTACCCACTGCAAAATATACAAGCTAATTCCCCACATTAATCTGAATGTATGTTCACATGGTTGTCAGATGTGGTAACACCTAAATCATTGTATACCTTCCTGGTGTTTGGTGTGGGTGGCCTAGGAAGAATCTGGGAGGGAACTCCTTGTGCCTTAAGCAAAGAGTCCCTAGCCTCAGGCTACAGTGAGGAGTGGCACATATTTTGATGGTCCATCCCCACAAAGTAACTATAAAAAAAATCAAAGAATGTGTTCACACATGCATGCAGTCAAGTATACACATACACATAAATGAGGACCTTGTAACCGCAACAAATCCTTAAAAGCGATACTCATAAAATAAAGTGAAATTGCAAAATTGCTGGTAAACTATAACTTTCACAATAAATCAGGTGCATCAAATATTCCTTTTACTGATCAATTTCCAATAATCATAGGATAGTTGAGAAATTAATTAAATTTTCCAATTGAAGATCTCCATGCAGAATTGTTTTAACAAATCCTCATGAGCTACTTTTAACAACATCCAGTGTTCAAATGACTTTATCTTGCTTTGAAAAATTGTCTTTTTAACTGCTTGACAAATTTGGAAATAGGTCCTTTTATTAACTAGGTGATGGCAAATCACTGTTGCCTAGATATATTTTTATCTATTTATGGTAATTTATGGTAACTCAAGTAAGTACCTCAGTTGGAAAGTTTAGTGAATTTCTTAACTGCATTGTGGTTATTCAAAATGGTTGTTGTCTACTCTGGTTTCCACCATCACACCTGCAGCCAGATTCAGGAGTAGCAAACTGAGTATACCATAAATCCACACCAACTGGTTAGTTCATGAGTAAATTTCTGCAAGAGTTCTGTCAAGTTTAGTAGCAGCAAGATCACAAGGGAGGGGATGAGCAGCATCCACTCTTATTCTACACAAAAATGTGTCTAATCCCCTTTTAAAGCCAACTATCATGGCCATCGCTATTGGTTGGGTCCTGTGACATATCAGCAGAAGGTGCTGATGGTTTTCCTGGTTGTTTCCTCCTAGCAGCTGTCATATCTGACTTTGGGAACATTTATTCCAGGGGTTGCATGACCTATATGGTCTATTATCAGGGTTGGGAGGTTGCATTGAGTAGAGGAAATATGGCAAAGAAGAAATTGGAAAAGAGATCAAAACCCTATGGAGTACTTTGTTGCTGTGGTTTCATAGTCAACTCATTGGTTCTGCTAAAGCCATATCTTAGGCTTTTTACATGAACATGTAGACAAGAGTCTCTGGCAGAATATTCCCAAGAGACGAATGTTGGACCTTGTGTCTCTGTTTGCTGTCAACCATAGAGGATTTCTAAATATCTTTATTTACTGAGGTTTTTGAGGGCATTCTTGTTTCTTCTAAATGTACATGTGCTTTCTTCCTGAAACTGACCAGTGCAGTCTTAAGAATACTTCATGTTAATTTCTAAAATAACTTTCCACCTAGGGCTCTTTTGTTCAGGGAAGCAGTACAGGGGGAAAGGCAGAAACCACTCCGCTACAACTTTGTTATCCCAAGCTTAGTCAGGCCCCTGTGCTCTCCCTACAGATGCTGTGCTACTGTGGGGACATTGAGTTGGGTCTAGGGTCCTGGACCTGACTTGCCAAACTTTGTAGTATATAGTTTGGCCTTGGGTTCTCAGCCCCACAACTGCAAAGCCTCAACCAGGCTGCAACCAAACTGTTTTCTGCAACAGAACAATATGGTGTTCTCCTTGGTAATGTTTTGAAAGCTGCTCAAGACAGGCATTTTCCATTGTCCTCAAGTTGTTGAGCTGCTAGCAATCTTTGGATTTGGAAAAGTTGGCTGTTTTAATTGTTATTTTAATATGGTTGTGTTTTTAACAAAATAGTTGTTAACTACTCTAACTATTGGCGGCATAATACCCTGTTGGTATTTGTACCTCTCTAGTAATAGACCATGTAGTTTTTAGGTCCACTGTTATACTGAGGTTACCAGTCAGCAAACTCATTGATACCTATGTGTATTAGGGGTGTGTAAAAAAGAAAAAAATCAGGCTTTTCAGCTTTAGGTATATTGGTCCCCCCAAAAATCACTATTTCCCGATATTACCAGATCCCAGTACCAGTATGGTACTCGATGGGGACCATTATACTTAATGGGAAATCTATGGGAAATCTATCTAGGGGGCTCTTATATGAGGTAGAGACACCAAATTTGCAGCATTGCTGCTGGTGCCTCTTCTCCAAAAAAACTCCCAAGTTTCAAAAAAACAACAACAACTGGACCAGAGGGTCCAGTTCTATGGGCCCCCAAAGTAGGTGCTCCCATCCTCCATTGTTTCCAATGGAGGAAAAACAGCAAAAAAAAAAGCAAAGGTGCTTCCATCCTCCATTGTTTCCAATGGAGGAAAAATAGCAAAAAAAAAAAAAAAAAGCAAAGGCAATAGAAGCCCAGCAGAACAGAATCAAAGTCCAAGAGACTCTATGCAGTAGAAACTTAAGTGGCAGTGCAAATCCAACAGGACTATAGTCAATCCAAAGAGTATCTGCAGTAGAAACTGAAGGTGGATTTTTGCAAGTCCATCAGAACTAGTGCAACCAGAGTGCCGAGCAGAACCCAGTGCAATTGTGGTAATGCCAGCTAAACAGGACTGATGTCAAGCGCAGAATCACAATCCAAGCAAGGGAAGGGGATTTCAAACCCAGCAGAACCTGTGCAATGTACTAGTGCCCCCCCAAACATAAGACACAAAGGAAACTGTATACAGTGCACTTCGAATTTTGTTGTACAGTGTTCTGTAGTAAGACTTTGAATAAGTACAAACAAGTAACAAATCTGGTTATTCCATAGTATTTGAAGTTGTTAATCTGGCCAATTTTTGCCCATTTTGCCCATTTGGAGAGTTAAGACCAGCAATGTAAAGACATGGTGAAAATTTCATAAGATGTTCCTTTGGTATTGACCAGATGTAACAACGAGACGTTTTGTTGCAAGGTTCTGTTTTGAAGAAGTTTCATCGAAACGATATGTCATTCCAGAGAACATTGTTAACAACTTCAAATACTATGGAATAACTGGTTTTCTTACTTGTTTGTACTTATTTAAAGTCTTACTACAGAACACTGTACAATAGAATTTTGAAGCACACTGTATACAGTTTCCTTTGTGTCTTATGTTTTGGATGTAGTGTGGCTGTTATCCATTGCATTGTTTTATGTACTAGTGCCCAGCAGAACCTAGTGCCAATGTGGCAATACCAACTCAATCACAATCCAAGCAAGGGGGTTTGCAAGCTCTGCAGAACCATTGCAATGTACTAGTGCCCAGCAGAACCCAGTGCCAATGTGGCAATACATAGAAGCCCAGTCATGTTTTTCTTCCAAAGCCAAGGGCAAACACAGAGAAACCTTACACACCATTTCCCCAGGGAAGGCCTCAGAAAGTTAGAGGGAGGGAGTTGTGTCCAGCTTGATCCTCCTCTCTCAGCAGTTTGCAATGCACACCATCACTGCCTTAGTGGAAGCACCTTAGGTGCAGCAGCTGCCTTTCATCACAGGCTTTCCTTTCCCCTCCTCCCACCCCTGTAAAGAAGATGTTTCATTGCATTACACAGACAATTAGCTTCATTATTTATGGTGCTCCAGTGGGTTCTTCTGGTTTCCATTTGGCACACAGGTCTTTCTATCCTACTCTATCCCTTTCATCTCCATCAAGATGAAGAAAGTTTTTGTGCTGCTGTTTTAATTTCAGCATGCTATTTTGGTTTAGAGTGTTTGATGACTCAGTGAGTGAGTTTGTCAGCACCACCTTCCACTTCACCCTGGGCTGTACTGCTACCAGGGTTCCATAGAGGCATTTTGGTACAGGTGAATTCAAAATGACTGTGGGGATTGGTGGGGTGTTTCAGTGCCAATCCAATTGGATAACTGACCTGCAACTGCTTTCTTGTCTCATTTTCATTTTGAGAGGAGCATTTCACCCCAACTTCCCAGCACAGTCTGAGAGAAGATGCAGGGACAAGCATGTGCTCACTTCAGTCACTCTCAAGTCCAGAATCGGGTTGTTGAATAGTGTCAAATTGACCTTCAGGAAGACCAACTGCTCAACTGTCTAAGGGAGCAGGCAAGAGCAATGCAAACTGACAATGCCCACATGGGAGAAAACACTCTGCACACTCATTGGAAAGCATAAGAGAAGCCCCTGGGCCATTGCAGAGAGGTGTGGCTGGACCACCTGCTTCATGGTCCAGTAGCTCAGTGGATTGATGGTCTGCAACTCGTAGGGCTCCTCGAGGGATTCCCTTGCCATTGCAGCTACTGTATCCTGTATCATGCACCTATTGCTCCCACAGGGGCCGAGTGCCCACCTGATGAGTTCCATCTCCAAGGTCATTGTGGTGGTTGCCATGGGGGGTGGCACTGTCTAGCGGGGGAGGTGGGGATGAACAGCAGTGGAGCTGCTTTTGCCCCCCTCTTCCTCTGCTCCAGCCAGTGTGTCCCTCTTGATCTGCAAGCAGTCAACTTACCAGGAGAGCTTGTCTCTCTAACAAATGAGCTAGTCAGCCCACTTGCCAATCCTGCCCTTGATGCGCAGGTCCCACATGGTTGCCAACATGTAGACCTTCTGCTGTGTGAGAGGCTGAAGGCAGGCCTCAGATCCATCTTGCAGACTTTTCACCAGTGTGTACACTGCTGGAACCAAGTCTGCATGACCTGTAGGCCAAGCCCTCATGAGCTGTTTGGGTCATGGGGATGACCAGAGTCAGACTTGCTTTGTCAGACAAAAGTAACTGCATGTGGTTCTTAAAGGGCCTAAGAATCTCCACAGTCTGAGAGATGGTCAAGCACTCATCCTGGTTGATCCAGCTCTCTTCCCAAACTACCCCATTCTCAGAGATCAAGGCAGTCAGGGCTCTCTTCTCCTCCACCAAGCATTTGAGTATGGCATAGGTGGAGTACCAGGGAGTGCTCATGTCACTAATCAGGTGGTGCACCAGCACGCCTGTCAGTGTCTGGTTCTCACACAGCAAATGGGTATCCTTCACACTGCAAGAGAAGTGACCCATGAGATGCTGGCTTTTCTGGAGGAGATGCCTGAAATCACAAGTCTCAGTGTCCAGAGTGGGATTATCTGCAGAACCCAGCCCCAAGGCATCCTTAACCACCAGGTGGAGAGGATGGGCTGCACAGTAAATGTGTCTGAGGCCCAATGCCTATGCTGCTGCCCTCATGTTCACATTGTCATTGGTCACCATGGAGCTTATAGAGATATCCCTGTCTACTCATGCCACAAACTGTTTCTCAGTGGCAGCAGAGATATTGTCTGCTGTTTGCATCTCATCAAGAACCTTGGTGTGGAGCACAGCCTGGTGATCCTGCCTAAAACTGGTTTCCCCAACCCCACTCACAATATTGTTAGGTTGCCACCAGTGCGCAGTCAGCTACAGGTACACATGATGCACCTGAAGGCAAGTCCAGATGTCAGATGTGAAGCGCACAGTTCTCCTGTGAGTGCAGGACAACTATGTCTTCACGTGGTCCCTAGTAACCCTGTACAATGAGGACAACATGCCCCTGCTCAGTGTGGTACAAGCAAGGGGCATGTACCAGGGATAGGCATCCTGGAGTAGATTGTGGAAGCCAATGTCTTCAGCCATGAGAAAGGGGCAGCCATCTAGAGGGATCATCTTGCCAATGAAACAAGTGACCCTCTTCCCTGCCTGCTGTCCCCCCTGGCACCCTAGTGCCAACCTCACCAAACTTTTCTGTCAGAGAGGTTTGATGTCCCTCCCCTGCCACATAACATTCTGGAACAGCCCTGGAGGTGGTTGCAGGACAACTCACCTCCTGGATGGCTGGTGGCTACTCAGGCACCCCAGCAGCAGCCTCTCTCTCCCCCCAAAGAAGCATCACCTGGCGGTGTTTCTTCAGATGGTTTTGTGATTCAGTAGTCAAGTGATGATTGCCATCTCTCCCTTGACTTATCTGTGCCCTACACAGCTGACACTGTGCAAAGCAGAGATGCTCTGTGCACTGGAAAAACTTCCAGACTTTGGAGGTTTAGGGGCACCAGTGCTGACTGGCAGCTGTGGACACTCCTAGAGCTGCCTCCTGTGAGGAGCTCAGAGCAGACACACCGTGTCTTGGGGGAACAGGAAGAGATGCCCAAGGGGGAAGGGGTTCAGATGGCAGTACCTTGGGATGCACCTCCATCTCTTCATCTTGCATCGGCTCTGTCCTCCCCTCCTGTTCCTCCTCAGAAGGCCTGCTGGACTCTGGAGGAACCAGAACAAAGGCACCCAGCCTCTTCTCTAGCTTTTCTAGCAAGCTCTGTGTCCCTGGGGTAAGCTCCAGATCCAGAGAACTCTTGTCCTCAGAGTTCACCCCAAAAGCTTAGGTAGGTCCTCCTTCTGCTGCAAAGCCTTAGCAACATCAGCTGGAGGAAGGGCTGCCTGAGCTGCAGACCACTGCCCAGTGCTAGCACCTGAGGGCACCTCTGCAGGTAGCACTCCAGCAGCTGTCTCAATAAAGAGGGCCTTGCGTGGTCTCTTCCTTATACCACTCCAGCCAGAGGATGGAGTGGTGGAAGGAGGCTGTGGAGCAGGCCTTCACACAGGTGGGTGGAAAGCTGCTGCCCTTCTCCCTCTAGTCTTCTCCTTAGCCTTGACCCCAGGGCCCAGCTGTGTTCCTTGCCTGTTGCTCATTGTTATCCCAGGCCAAACTCTTTCTAATTAGTACCTGAGGGAAGGTTTTTAGCTACCTGCACTGCAACCTGGACCTAACATAGTCTGACACCTCTTCATCAACCCACCTTCCAGAAAACTAAATTGTTTTTCAAAAAAAACACACCTAACCTACCCTTGCTTCAGTTTTTTCTTTTCTTTTTAATTTTTTGTAGAACTAGTGACTTTTTTTTTACTGAAACCTGACTACAGTTTAATAAACTATCTTTGAGATGGAATTAGCAAACCTTGTAAAAAGTTTCAGGTTTTTTATTAAACTTCTCCTGACTAGATTCTATTGGAGCAAACTTGATTTCCTTTATGCAAATGCAGGAGCTTCTTTCTGAAAAGTGAAAAATTACAGGTCAACCTAAACGGAAATTTGTCTAAAAGCACCTGCCTTCAACTACTGAAGCTCAGAGTATCCACTGGAAAGGTTTTTTAAAGTTAATATAGGCTAATTATACTACTGCTTTTGAAGACACAACCTTGCCTCTTTTAATAGCCTAGCACTGGCCTAGTTAGGGAGGAACTAAAGCCCTATGCTGAAATTTAATTAGAAGTGTTTAAAACAATTCCTAACAGGCCCTTATTACAAAAAGCCTCTATTTAATACCTACCACCAGGACAAGAAGTATTTTCAATAGCCATTAAATCAGAAGCACACACTTTAAATGAAACATAGAATAGTGAAGCTCCAACACCCTCCCCCAACCAACCTTCTGGAAATTAAAGGGAAAAAATACAGGGGGGGAGGGGGGGAAGGGGGGGAAGGGGGGGAAGGGGGGGGGAGGGGGGGGAGGGGGGGAAGGGGGGGGGGAAGCAAACAGAGAAAGCAGGAACCTAAACCAAAAGCCCCTCCACACTGACACCAAACCCCCTCCAAAAAAAGAAAAAAGGGGGAAGCAAAGGATGGCGGACAGACAGCAAAAAAGAAAATTCAAGTAAAATAGCTTTTATAAAAACCAAGCAGAATTGCCCCTCACAAGCCCAAAAAAGAGAACCCAAAATGAAAAACTACAATTTTAAAGCAACTCCACAAGAACAACTGCAAGCCAAAGAAGAAAAACAGAAGGAACCAAAAAAGGGCCCTTGGCCTCAACTCCCCCCCCCCCACAACCTACCATCCACCAAGCCCGAAGAACACCTATAATAATAAGAAGTAAGAAAACTTTAAATAGATGCTAAGTCTCAAACCAGTCAGTGTCTTCTCCAGGAAGGCAGGTCAGAATCTGAAGTCCACATCAGAGTGTGTGTGTCTCAGGCAGCAACTGAAGCCCAAGCTAGACTGCACACTTTCCAAAACTCTCTCAGCCAGTTACTTCTTTTATGCTCTTTGCCCATGCACAGAAGAATTTGAAAAAGAACTAACTTCTGTGATTCCATAAAAAGCAATGTTCCCCCTAACCTACAATCCTATTTGCTACTGCTCCCCCCCCCCATTTGCTGGGAAACTTAGTGTGGGTGGCAGAAAACAAGGTTGTTGGGCTTCACATTTGAAGCCAACAACCATGCAAATCTGCAATGCAATGCCATTTGAAAAAGCACTGCAGTGATTAGCGCTAAAGCGCTACAGCTCCCCCTAAGGTGCTTTTTGCCACTGGATTACAGAGATGCCTCTTCCTCACTCCCTCCTGTTGCCCTGGAAGCCAGAGCAAAAGGGAGGAAAAAGCTAGAGGCAAACTCTGCAGCCCTTTAAACCCCTTTAACACCAGCTATTCGGTATTGCTGAATATACTTCCACCCCAAAAAAGGGGGGGGGGAATATTGGCTTTTTAAAAGGATTGGCTATACTGGTAGACAAAAAAGATTCTCTGATCTACATTTGGCTGAGAAAATACTGAAAAAATACTGATAAGGTACTTTTACAGGTAGATTTTTCAGCTCAGATACAGCCGAATGCAGACCCCCAATGTGTATAGAACACCTCCATATTCATGAAGTGCAGTAAGTATGATTTTCCACCCAATGCAGATGGTAGGGTTCCCCCCCCCCCCACTTCAGTTGGGTTTCGCCCCACCAAATGTGCCCAGTTCAATTATGAACATAGAACTGAGTCAGTATTGGTAGTACCCTTACTTTGCCTCCAGCGGTTGGTAAAATGGTAAGAAATGCCTGGTTAAATACAGAATTTAAAGGGCATTTTGGATATTTGTTAGGACTCTAAATAAAAGTCTGAAATGCTCAGAGTTTTAATACTAATTTTATTAAAAGTGACATAATTCATTAAAGATTTTAATACATTTACATCTGTAAATATGTAGCATCTGTTCAGCTCTGTCAAACACTGTTCCTTCAGGGAATGAATGGAAACGAATAATGTGTTGGCTTGCATCGTAATGATCTTATTGCATTGGATCATGCAGTCTAGCTATTTGCACAAAGAGAGCTATTGTGTGCACCTGTCTCAGTTCCTGAAGCTCCTGCTCCCTTGTCCTCTCTTGGACTTCGGGGACTTTCAGTATGGTTTTGGAACGAATAACGGATGGAGATGTGGAAGTGGCCTAAACCAGAATATGCAAATTGTTTGACTGTATTGAAACCATGTGCAAACAACATAGACTTTAAACAAACAGAGACAGCAAAGAATAAAATGCTTGCTTTGGACCCACAAAGTAACAAACAGCGAGCAACAGAAATGATTAATCTTTGCTTGGTGAAAGCTCTAATTAGATGATATTTGTTTTAAAAAGAAAATGTCTTGAAGTTGCTCAACTTTAGCCACTTATGCATTTTATTTAGCATCAAAGTACACCACAGAAAGAGCAGCGTGGTTATAACTAATAGGGAACACGGACTATCCATCATTTCTCTCAGGAGAGGAATGGAAAGATGGCTACACGTTGTGTCACATAACAGAGTCCATAAATCCATTCATTCCATTCATTTATATTCTACTTTTCCTCCAAGGAGATCAGGGATTTTTCATTTCTTCCTTTGTAACAGCCCTGGGACATGGATTAGGTTGACAGGCAAAGTTTCTGGCCCAAGTCATCCAGTCAGCTTCATGTCCCGAATGAAGATTCAGTGCTGGGTCTCCCTGGGCCAAGTCCATTACTATAACCACCATGTCACAATGGCTTTGTCATGCAGGGAGGGAGGGATAATAGTGTATCAATGGGCAATGGGGCAAAAGAGGAGGGTTCGAACCATTATTCATGTTCCATCTAAAGGAAATTTTTAGGCATTCCATGCCTTGTTAGTGGATCCTTCACATAAGCTGGTGAGCTTTGAAGAAATGGACTTGTGTTTTCTTTCCCAAGTGGTTTTCTGTCCTGAAATGATTCAAAACTGTATATCCAGTTAATAAATAAAAAGTAAATTTGAAATGAGGCATGCATGACAGTGCAGCTAAAAAGAAGTAGCAATGCTTTCGATAGTTTTGATTTTCATTTGTTTGCTGATTTTAGTTATCTTTTTCAAGTTATCTTTTCCAAGTTACAGGTGGATAGGAAAGAGGAAAGAATTCAGTGGAGACAGGATAAATTGGCTCATATCATGACATTAGTATGGTCAGAATTGCTGATTCTGTAGTTGGTCCCAGTTGGGGAAAAAGCAAGACTGGTAACCTGCACAGCAGAAGAAAAGGATGACAGTGTCTGTTGCTCTCCACCACAGGGCTTCTGGGTGATGTCAACAGCTTTTACCTCTGAGTTCCTGTAGCTTCCTGTTTGTGAGAGAAGACACACAAAGGAGTGGCGGCATTTGAGTTAAAGAAGCTTCTGTATCGGATAGTCCAATTCTTTTGAACAGAGCTGAGCAATTACAGCTTGTTGTCTGTGAACTAACTTGTCCATAGAATTACTTTTAAAAATGTAACTATATAACATCCTGACTATGTTCATTCTCTCACTTGATGTGCCTTCATTTTAAAAGATCCTTTTCTGAAATTGCATCTAACTTCTTTCTTTCACTATTGTGCTTGCTGCCAAAAGATTACGGAGCAAACTTGGAGAAAACATTCATAAGATTTCACACTTTCCTGTGGGAATGAACCTTAGCAACTGCCCTCTCAGC
The DNA here is from genome assembly GCA_029233225.1 of Lepidodactylus listeri. Classification (NCBI taxonomy): domain Eukaryota; kingdom Metazoa; phylum Chordata; class Lepidosauria; order Squamata; family Gekkonidae; genus Lepidodactylus; species Lepidodactylus listeri. The sequence goes on from JARCFY010000012.1 coordinate 57,699,299, forward strand.
AATGGTCTCTTCTGGCAAGCAGACTGACACTCTGTCCAAGCCCCCTACCCCTCCACACGCACACCAGTATTAACTTCTGCTCCCTAACTAACAACTACTGTAACTCCCAGGTGTAGCACCTACTCTGTATCTGAAAAGTTGTACTTTAGCCACTAAGTCCAAGCATTTCTCTACATCAGCTGTTAAGCATGCAAAGGATTGGTATTAAGTACTGCAATCACAATAGAGGATCTGCATTGGAAAAAATGTGGTAGATGTAGATAAAACAAACAATTCTCAGGCTGTGATCACACGCTCCTTTAGAACCATCATAGGTGCAAATGCCTGACGGACCTAAAAGGAGTGATCAGACAGCAACATCTGGGAAGCATCCCGCAGTTGTCAGAAACCTGTGCTGCTCCACCATGGAAGTGGAGTTAAAAGACACCGGGGAAAGTCCAGTCCTAATCCTTGCTGATGGTCCGCAGACAGACTTTCCCCTGTCTGATTGCTCAAGAACGCTTTCATGCTATCAGGATGGTCTGATCATGCCATCCCAACTTCATGCCATTCCCCCTTCCCTCGCAGTATGTGCATCATCACATACTTCATAGGGGGCCCTCAGTGTGGAGGTGTGATTCCTCATTTATGTGCAAGGGAAACAAATGGCAAAAAACCCCAAATGACTCACCCACAGTTGCATTTGATCACACAGTGATGGGCTGTTCCCACAGCTTCAAAGGGCTGTGTGATCTCGCAACTGTGTGTCAAATTCCTTTGGAGGAAATAGCCTCTCTTCCCCTGTGCTTCAATTGGTGCATGTGACCACAGCCCTTTTCATTCCTCAGGCCCCTTCCTTACTATTAATGTGACACCAGGCTTCAGTTCTCCTGTGGCTTTTTACATCAGGTTCCTTGTCTATATCTCCAGGACTTGGCAGATCCTGGGCAAAGCATAATCTCTGAGGCATAAAACCTTACAAGCTCTTCCATCCATCAGTGAGCCATTGTTCCAACTGCATTCTCAGTGACATCCTAAGCAGAGTTCAATCCATTGAAGTCCATGGGCTTAGAAGGGTGACTCTGTTCTGAATTTCCCTGTCTTTCCAATAAAGCAGCTGTAGCAGCTGTCTGTGTGCTCCTAGCTTATTTGCAAATAAGGATTCATGGATTAACCCTCTATGTCCTGAATTTAAAAGGTATAAATGCAAGAACAAAGCTGTATGTTCCCCTTTGCAGCATGCAAAATCCCACTCTTTTCCTTGGTGGTTAAATATTTATTTATTTTATTTCACAGGGACCCCCGTTCAGATATTGCAAGAAGCCTCCAACTACACTTATTGTCATTCTCACTTCCGCATAGCTCCATGTTCTTTTTCCTGTCATGTGTGGAGCATGATTGAAGCCTTCCTGGTTTTGAAAGCCTTGGATCAGGCTTTGTGATGTCCTAATGCAAGTGCCTGGGAACACAAACCAGGTTTAAAAACCAAGGTTTAATCTCCATTTCAAATCCTGGTATGTGGTGGGGAAACTGTCTAGTTTGTCGAAGTGTTTGCCTTCAGACCTCATGGCAAATGAAACCTTGATTCAAGGTTTCCCAAACCAGAAAACTTTTCAGTCACATTTTGTCCAAAGGGGGAAAAGTCCAAGGGAACATGAGCAACAGCCCTGTTTGTGCTCATTACAGGCAAGCAGAGACATTTGGCATGACATCTGAATGTGGCTGGGATGAGCAATCAGCATATCATTCAGCACTAACCAGTAAGGAAGAGAGGCAGTTGTATAGGATGATTCAAAAGTTTTATTCATCAGTGGCTCTCACTTCTCATATTTCTAATTGTGTAGTGTGTGTGTTGCATGTCACCAGTGTTTCCTTTGGGGGGGGGAGATCATGTCTGACACCCACTCTGAAGATATAGATTCTTTGTTTGCTTATGGCCTTTCTTGTGAGTTCATTTCTCCAGAGAGGTCTTCATACTGAGTTGTTTCTAAGTTGTTCTGTGCTACCAGTTGTCTAATAAACCCCTTTTTAGCAGTGTCTAACTTCTTGGGGTGTTTCTACCTAATCCAGATATTGCAGACAACTCTGTCCCTTTGACCACTGAAAAGCTGCCATATGGGCTACTCTGTCCACATTCATTGGACACCATGCCTTCACTGAGAAGATCCATGCTGTGTTTGTGAAAACTATTATCCAGAGCTTCTTTCAGTGACATCACCAGCACACACCTCTTGGGATGTTAGTTAACTAGTCACCCAACTATGCAGTAGGGTGGAAAGATCATGAAGAAGAAAAAGAGGCTACTTTCCTGTTATTGATTTTCTTCCGATAGTCATCTGTGCCATCACACAAACTTCCTGAATTCCACACTGCTAGTGTGTCTGATTTCACCTTTGACTGAAGGAACAGCAAGGTTTTAGCTCCATCTGTCTAAGCACACACAAGTGGGAACAAATCTTTCTATCCAAGGAAAGGGGCAGGAATATCTGTTCCTTGGTTAGAGCCCAGAACATTTCTGAAGGATGTTCTTCTCAGGTACAAACCTACCTGGAGATGATATTAGGGAAGTACCATCCCTTTACATTTCTTTTTCTTTTATTTTTTGGGACATTTTAAATTGCTTTTATTCTAAAATCTACACAGAAATCAGTAGGGGGGGGGGGTCTAATTCTAAGGGAGAAAGAAAAGAAAACCACTAAAATCCCAAGTAGTGCGGTCATTAGATTTTACAAATGCTTGCAATACTATTTCACTTACAATAGTTATCTTATGATGAAAGGAGGGAGAAAAAAGAGGGTTATCACAAGAGTATAACAAGTAAATTTTAACCATGATGAGAGTATCCCAGTATTCAAATAGTTTTAGCAAAGTTGAAGACAGAGAGATATGGCTTAATGTTTGTCTTTTCTGTTCCTGAGTTCATAGTCTCTTCTCGCTTTGGGAGTTTTTGGAGAGCGACCGCTCCCAGTTCTCAATCAGACTCTTCTTCAGAGGATGTAGAAGTTGCGCTTCCCTTACTTTCTGCCTCACTGCGGTCCTCTGCCACTCCATCTTCTTCTCCTGGTTTTTGGGCTTTTTCAACTTTTTGAAGCTGTTCCAAGAAAGCTTTTGCTTTAGTAACAGAGTCTATTATTTCTTTTTTATCCTTGTATTTGAAGATGATGCCTTCTGGTACCAGCCATCTGTAGATTATGGAATTTTTCTGTGAAATAAAATCAGATTTTTGTAGGTTCTCCTCTTTTTCCTTATCTCAAATGGAATGTCCTTTAAGACTTTTATTTCTTTGTCATTGATTGTTAGGGTAATCCCATTTGTTGCTTTAAGTATCTGGTCTCTGATATGTCTTTTAGAGAATCTCACAAAAATTTCCCCGGGCAGATTATTCTTCTTAATATTTTCTGGATAGGTTCTATAGACCATATCCATCTTGCTTTGGAGAAAATCTGTTTTTATATCTGCTACTGGTTCTAAAGCATTGCCTAAAGTTACTTTGAGGTTTTTTCCCTCCTTCTCTGGGAGCTCTTGAAATCTTAAAACATAAGTTGACTTTTCCTTTTTGCAGTTGAAGCAGTTGATATTCATCTGAGGATCTCTTTTTCCCCACATCCAGTCATTTTTAAAGCTTATTTATTTTGGCATCAACTTTCTTTAATAATTCTGAAGTTTGCTGTCTTCGTCTCTTTTAGCTGATGTTGGAGAGTCTCGAAGTTGTCATTGTAGTTATTTGGTCCAGGCGAGGGTGCAGTGCTGCCGCTATCATGTTAGGAAAATCTGTAGCTGCTTCCAGTCTCATGACCACAGAGGCTGGGCTAGCACTTCCTGAAGAAGGTTTTGTTTTGGGAAGGAGTACTTTTGAGTAAAAGTTAGAAAAGTCTCTATGGCTTGCGTAGTCAGCTAGGAGATTCTGAATTACTCTCTCTCCTAGTTATTTAAAATGTAGCTTTCCATCTCCTCTTCACTGAAAGTTTAAAAGGCTTTTTTCTTTTGCGTGGGAGGGCTCCACCCCCCGCTTCGCTTTTAAAGGGAATGTAATCGCTTAAACGCTTGCATGTTTTTCTTGCTTTTCAACTCATCAGAACTCACAGTTCGTTGATTATCTTCTGCAAGGTAAGGAAAAGCGCCTTACCATCTGCCCACTTGCCCCAGTGTGTGTCTCTGGCACCTGTGCTGGTTTGTGACGGCGGGACCTTCAAAGCAAAGGAGAGCCTCAGTCCCTTGGCTGTTGGCCTTGGGAGAAGCACCCTTCAAGCTCCATGGCTGGGAGCCCCCTACAAGGGCTCCAGAGGGTCCAGATTGTTCCGAGACCCCTCCCTACCGCACAACATAGGTTGTGTCCCTCAGAGCACCGAGGAGATGCAGCCATCCTTTGAGCCGCCAAAATCGGAAGTCTTTTTACATTTTTTTTAAAAGTAACTTTGAAAAGGAAATTAAATCTACTCCACAGTATGGATGCAGATGTAATGCTTTTACTTAGTTTCCCTTAGCAAGTAAGGGATTTACACTCAACATGAAACATGAACCTGCCTTATAATGTCAGACCATTGATCTATGAAGGTCAGTATTATCTGCATTGAATGGCAGTAGCTCTCCAAGGTCTCAGGCTGAGAAGTCTTTCATATCACTTGCTACCTGATTTATTGGCTGGAGATTCTAGAGGTTGAAGCTGGGACCTTCTGAATGTAAAGCAGATGATCTATCACTGAGCTTCAGCCCTATGACACTGGTAAACTAACAAATGGAAAAGGATTAATTCCCCTTCTCAAGTACATGGTCCTAATTCAATTTACCCTTCCCCTCCATGTCTCCTTTCAAAAGCAATTAAATGAGATGGAAGATCTAACCATGGCTCTCAGACTCTTGTCTAGTTTGGCCTTAATTTACATGACTGACTGCATAGATGACCACTTGAAGAACATCACTTATATGCAATCAGCCTGTCAGATTTGAAGACTTCTCAGCTGGCCTTCTGTGGAGAGATCAGTAAAGAAAAACAATTTGCCCTGAAAGATTACATGGCTACATTTGCTTCTGTTGTGGCACACAACTGTCAGGTAGTGCTGAGGGCACTCTCAGTTAAGAGAGAGTGACAGTGCACTTAACAAGTCTGACTCGTGCCCTACATGAAGAACCTTGAAGGTTCTTTTGAGTACACTTATAAAATACAGGAGTTCTTTGGCAAACAAATATTTGTAGTTGCTGCTTTGTAACAGTTCTGCTAGGACTACTGTTACTGTGCTCATACTAATTATAAAGCACTCATGCCTATCTTTACAAGCCGTAAAAGTTACAGAGCTAAATGAAACTACAAAGAGAAGATAATAGAGTACTGCTGCTGGTAAATGCTGAATTCCCTAGGTATCTGGGTCTTCGTTTTATGTTTCACTCACCTACATGATACACGAGTACTTCTCCATCTGCTCAACCCATCTCTGCCAAAAATGAGCAGACTAATCAGACAAGCTTGGCAACATGTTCTGGAGGTCAATAGACTTTGACACTGCTGAGCCACAGAGGAAACAATCCAGCCAAACTCCTGGTTTTATGTTCTTCCTTTAGCTCTTGTATGATGATATGGATTGTATTGTTGAGGGTGCCATTCCAAAATATTGCTGCTTAGGGGTGTTCTAATCATGGCATCAAAAAAGTTTTGGTTCTTAGTAAAGTGGTAGAAGAATGATGGTGTTGATATGTTGGGTTGTTGGGGGTTTTTAGATGCCAAGTCTTAATTTTTGATTTAACCAAGTATGTAAAAGGGGAGGTGCTTATTAAAAGGTCCGAGTGGTGCATTCACATCCTGGTTTGGTCCTTATGTGTTTGCCTGTGGTCTTATAGCTTCAATAGTGCATTGTACTACCAAGTTTATTCTGAGCTCCAGCAGTCATAGCCAGCCCTTTCCAGCAGGAAGAATTGGCAGAGGTCAGTGGGTTTTCCAAATCAAATTGAAAACCAAGGGGAGGTATGTTGCTCTAGAATCACTATTTCTGTGTTCATTCCCACATGCTGCACACTGCCACAATCCTCAGGGCTCCCATGAATGGTGGCCAAGCCAGAAGGCACTGACACATAACTAATCTTGAATAACTAGACATCCTTTTTGTTTGCTTGCTTGGTTTTGAACTAGAGTGCAGAAGAAAGCTTTCTGGTTCATCATCAACAAGCCATCGCCCTGTACCCATGTGTTCATTTGTAAACCATCAGATCCATTAATTGTCATCTTCAGGAAAAGACCAGACTTGGAAAATGGCCTGTAGCAATGCATAGTACTAATGTGGCTGAATACTGGTCATCTGAAAGCTCAGTAAACATCTGATATGGGGTTTGAAGAGACAGGCGAGCAAGACCAACCGAGCAGATACTTGTTTTGCAACTGCACAAAGTTGTTGATAGAATCAGGCTCAGTTGTTATTCATTCACAGTACTATTGGTGCCTGCTGTGGGTCTTTACATAGACTTGGGTTCAGGTAGGCTTGCCAGCTCCAGACTGAGAAATTCCTGGAGATCTGGGGGTGGAGCCTAGGGAAGATGGTGTTTGGGAAGGGGAGGGATCTCAACTGTGTATAATGCCATAGAGTCCACCCTCCAAAGCAGCCCTTTTCTCCAGGGGAACTCATCTCTATAGCCTGGATATGAGTTGTATTTCCAAGAGATCTCTAGGTCCTACCTGGAGGTTGACAACTCTAGGCTCTGGAGACTTGGACTGAAATATGTTGTCATTTGGGGGTCATGAAGTCATTGCTCAGCATCATAGATCTCAACTTCCTTTTCTGTTCTAAAATGGTAATAATGCTGATTTTATGCATGGGTTTATTAAGGGGGAGAAAGATAAAATTATCTCTCTTACTTGCACACGTACTTTACCCACTTTGAGTACTTTACTGGTTTTAGATTATTATTAGTTTTAAAACAATGACTATTTTTTAGCACAGGAAAAGAGAACAACAGAGGAATATTGAACAATTCTTATGGCAAAGCATTTTCCTCATATGGAAGCCTTGTTTAGAGTACAAAAGAAAACCCTTTCCAGCATCTTTCATTTTCATTTATCTATCAGGTACCTTCCAGCATCTATTAGAGCCTGTTTTCATATACAATAGATTGCCAGAATGATGATTAAGAAGCTTATTCAAATGCATTAAAAATGTTTAAATGAAAAAAGACCCAAAGCCGTAATCGCCAAAATTTAATCAAGGATTTAATTTGTAGTACAGACCAGCCAAATGGATTTTGCCATTTTCACTCTGCTGTTTGTACAAGGAAATTAAAAAGTATAAAGAGTCAAAGACTCAGCAGCAGAACCCTTGAAGAACATTGCAGCAGCCTCACTTATTCTCATTAGCTGTATTATATCAGACTTGTTCCTCGGGGCTTGCAGTTTGCAAAGCCAGACCACAGACAAGTGGAAAAAGAGATGATAGCCTTTTTTCCCAATGTCATAAATGATTGCCAGCCACACATTAGATGGTTCCTCCATACATTGCTGTAAGCACTTCAGTGATGTGTTAAGTGTCCCCCCTCTTAATGGCACTTAGTAATAAATGCCCTCAACTTTGCATGTCCTCTTGAGTTAAACTGCAATAGCAAAGAGGCTAAGGGGCTCCCCTGGTTTGAAATGGGAAAAAATAATCTCTTGCATTTACCACTCAAAATACATACATGACTCATTATGCTGTTTTTGTTTCATTGACACTGCTACATTATTGCTAGGCCTTTCATTATGCATTGAAATAGGTTTTCAGACACTAAGAGACACCAAATGACATGCCAATGTGCTGGGAGAAAAGTACAGCGTTAAGACTGTGTTACTAAGGAAGGTGAAGCTCAATGTACAGTGAAAAAAATACTTTCTTGAGCTGAACTGTGTATCTGTGAGAAATGCTGAGCACTGGACAAGAAGTGCTGTTGGTCACCATGACTAGAAAGGAAACCTATCTTAATGCATACATGAAGCTGCTTTATATCACATTAGAGCATTGATCCATGTTGCTCAGTATTGTCTGTTCCTTTGGGTTGGTACCTAAAAGTGGGTTACGAATCACTCACATGTGGGTTGCAAGGTCAGGCGGGAGAAGTACAGACAAGGTGAGCTCGGAGCAGAGGCTCTGGGTGGACTTGATGTCAAATTTGAGTTTGTCTCTGCATCATGTGCAAAATGGCCATCCAGCCTTGTGTTCAACAACGCTATGTAATTTTAATTAAAACATTTTTAAAAAATTGTTACCTGGTGTGAGAATCTTGCAGTTTATGTTGGGAAAGGGCAAAGGATTATGGAGTTACTTTGCAAGTAGGTCCCACTTCAGAAAGTTTGAAAGCTGTTGATCTGTTCTACCTGGCAGGGGCCCTTCAGGATCTTCTTCGTGGTCTCTGTGCATCACACCTCTGGGATTAAGTGCGCCTGCGCCGATCCCGATAGGTAATCTTCAAAGCCTAACGGATTTTCGCGCCAGCTCCCCGGTCACGTGCACGTCCCACTGCGCATGACCCGGGGAGGGGCACGAGGATCCCGCCAGTTCTCTTCTGACCGCCGCATCGTGAGGATCCCCTCTCCGCTCCGGTCGGTAGCTAACCTTCGTTTTTCCAATTTGGAAAGGCCTTTCGGACTGATTTTTCTTGTTTTCTTGACCTACGGACTGTTTTCTGGACTCGCTTTCTCCTCCTCCTACTCCCCGCCCGGCCTATGGCCCAGCGGTGGGGTTTCTTTAAACGTTGCCTTAATTGTGGGATTAAAATCGCTCCCCCAGACAAGCATTCCCTCTGCTTGTTGTGCCTAGGCGAGTCGCATTGTGTCGATTCCTGTTCGAGTTGCGCCGCGTTCTCCAAACAAACTCGTAAGAACCGGGCGGCCCGACTCAGAGTGGCTCTCGTGGAAGCAGCGTTGTCACCGAAGATGTCCGCAGCCGACGCCTCGGTAACATCCCCATCGGCACCGACGGGCCCGACGTCGCCACCGATGCGAAGCCCCTCCGGTACAGAGAAGTCGGCACCGAAAAGACCCCTCTCACTGCCACGAACTCCCGCTAAGAAGCGTAAGGAGGGCAAAGAGGGTAAGGGCAAGCTGAAGCACAAAACCTCGGGTGCTTCGTCGACGCATCCCGCGTCCGACATGACCCAGCACGGGTCTCCACAGCTTGACCCTCCAGGGCGCGAGCGACCCCGGGGCAGCCCCGCCTCCCTGATGCCGCGACCCATCCAGCTCACAGATTCGGAACCCGACATCGAGCTGACGCAGATCCCTCACAGCAGTCCCGAGACCGGACCCGACCCGCTGCCGGCACCGAAAGGTGAGCGAGACTGGCGCCTCCCTCCATCTTCGGTGCCGTGGAACGTCCGTCAATGGCGATACCTGTATGGTTCCTCCTACCCACCACCTCCACAGTGGTACCCGGTGGAGTGGGATCGCCAATCGACATCATCAAGAGTCTCCTGATGCCGAGATCCCCCGGCTCCGAGACCGACACCAACTCCGATACCGAAACCGATACCGAAACCACCGATGCCGATACCTACTTCGCCCGACGTCGACCTCCCTCCCTACCAACCAGATCCGTCGACCCCTATGTCTCCCTCTGAACGTTCCGACCATTCGATACCCGAATCTCCCGAATCATCCGATGATGAATCTCCCATCCAGCCGTCACCATCCCCTGATGTGGCTGAAAATTTGCCAATCTCTCCCTCCGAGGACGTGAAATCCTATGGAGAGCTTATCAAACGAATGGCCCATTCCCTGGCACTTGCCACGGTCCAGCCAACCCCCACCGCTACCGATGCCATCTTCGACATCATACAGATGGATACATCCACCGCGGTAGCGTTGCCACTAATTTCGGTGCTCTTGAGCACTGCCAAAGAATCCTGGGGCCACCCCTCCTCAACTCCAATCTCCAACAAGAGATTAGGCCACATGTACAGGCTCCAAGAGCCAGGGGCAGAATTCCTATTCATCCACCCCAAGCCCAATTCGGTTGTAGTGACCCCCTCAGCCAGGGGCCGTAGCGGACATTCCTCCCCCTTGGACAAAGAGGGACGGAAATTAGATTCTTTCGGGAGACGATTTTATTCAGCCGGTGCACTGGGCATAAAAACGGCAAACTACACAGCCTGCATGAGCAGGTACCAATACTCCCTCTGGGAGCAGATGACACCACTTCTTTTTTTTTGTAAAGAAATTTTTATTTTTCAAAAAAAACCCATCAAAAATAATACATTTACCTTATACAAATCCCTTTTTCCATATTATATAACATTTTGTTCTATTTGTACATTCTATTTTTATCTTGTTTTGGTGGTTTCCCACCACCTCTGAAGCATAACACATTTTCCATTTTATTCAAAATAGTAATACTATATCTATGTTTCATTTCTGGTAACGGTTATATATCTTTAAAATACTTATACACCAATTCTTATTTTCTATATTCTTATATATTTCTAAATAAAAACAGCTTCATTGTCTAATTTTAACTAAAACCTTCATATAATATATTTCTATTCCTTTATGCTATTATAACCATGTATAAATGTAGTTTTTCATATCCCAGTATTTTTCAACATATTCTTTCAAATCTTTCCAGTCTTCTAGAAAGGTCTCTGAGTAGAGATTATTCAATTTTCTAGTCCATTTATCCATTTCAGCCATATATAACAGTTTTTTCAACCATTCCCACACCTCTGGTATTTTTTCATTTTTCCAATTTTGTGCATACACCATTCTTGCTGTTGTAATCATATACCATATTATTGTCCTTTTCTTTACATTTATCTCTTCTAGTTTAAGTCCTAGCAATAACATTTCAGGCAACTTCTTAAATATACATTTCAAGATTTTTTCCATTTCTGCATGTATTTTGGACCAATAAATCTTTGCTTTATCACAAGTCCACCACATATGATAAAAAGAACCTTCTTTCTTTTTACACTTTCAACATTTGTTAGACATATTCTGACCAATATTTGCAATTTTTTTTGGTGTCATATACCATCTATACATCATTTTAAAACAATTTTCTTTTAAGTTATAACACGTAGATATACTCATAGCATTTTTCCATAAAAATTCCCAAGATTCCATTTCAATGTCTTTGTTAAAGTTTATCGCCCATTTTACCATTTGTTCTTTTACCATTTCATCTGCATTAAACCATTTTAGCAAGACTTTATACATTTTAGAAATCATTTTTTTTCCGCCTTCCTCCCAAACTTGTTCTATTTCATTATTTTTCCCCCTGAAACCGTGTTTTTTATCACTTCTATACAAATCATATATTTGTCTATATCTTAACCAACCATAATCAAAGTCAATCTGATGCTGCTCCTTCAGTTTGAAATCTTTACCATGTCTTATTAATAAGTCTCTATACTTCAGCCAATCTTGTCCTTTATATCTTGATGTTGGATGTAAGACTTCTGCGGGTACAATCCACATGGGTATCTCTTCTGAAAAAAAGTTTTTATATCTTGTCCATGTATCCATTAGTGTTCTTCTCAAATAGTGATGTTTAAACATATTGTCCATTTTTGTTTTGCCATAATACAAATATGCATGCCACCCAAATCTACAATCATGACCTTCCAGGGACAATAACATTCTATCTTGTAACATAGTCCACGTCCCTACCCAGGTCAAACATATTGCATCATGGTATAACCTTAGATTTGGTAGTTGAAACCCTCCTCTTTCTTTGGCATCACACATTATTTTCATCTTAATTCTTGGTTTTTTCCCTCCCCACACAAATTTAGACAGCTCCTTCTGCCAACATTTGAATGTTTTTACATCTTTCACAATTGGAATAGTTTGAAACAAAAACATTAATCGTGGTAACACATTCATCTTGACCACCGCAATTCTACCCAGCAATGACAAATTCAATACATTCCACTTTTTAATATCCTGCATAATTTGCAACCATCATTTTTCATAATTATTTTTATAAAGATCAATATTTTTCATAGTTAGGTTTACACCCAGATATTTTGTCTTTTTCACCACCTCACATTCTGTAAGTTTTTGTAACTCGTTTTGTTTCTTATTTGACATATTTTTGCACATTACTTTCGATTTGTTCTTATTTACATAAAATCCTGCTAAGTCACCAAACCCTTTTACTCTCTGTAACAAATGTGGTAATGTGGATAAGGGGTCTTCCACTATAAACATCACATCATCTGCAAAGGCCCTATATTTGAAAGAAAAACCTTTAGTTGTTAAGCCTTTAATATCTTTGTCTTCTTTCACATTTAACAGTAGAACTTCTAAAATCCAAATAAATAGCAGCGGCGAAAGTGGGCATCCTTGTCTTGTTCCTTTTTCAACTTTAAAATCGTCTGTCTTTTCGGTATTAATTATTAATGAGGATTTCTGTTCTTTATATATTGCTTTAATGAAGTTAAGCATATATTCACCAATCTCAAGATGTTCTAAAACTTCAAACATAAAATCCCAGTTTAAATTATCAAACGCTTTCTCCGCATCTAAAAAGAAAAAGCCCACTTCTTTTTCAGGATGTTTGTCGTAGTATTCTATAGCATCCACTACTACTCTTAGATTGTCCCTTATTTGTCGATTAGGTAAGAACCCTGCTTGTTCTGTTTGTATAGTCTCTTTAAGGTGCTCTTTTAGTCTATCCGCTATAATCTTACCAAAATCTTATAATCATTATTCAGTAAAGAAATCGGTCTATAATTCTTAACATTGGTCAAATCTTGATTTTCTTTCGGGATCAGTGAGATGGATGCATCTTTCCAGGTTTCTGGTACCTCTCCAGTAACTCTTATATCGTTCATCAATAGCAGTAACACCGGTGAAACTGACTCCTGTAACGTTTTGTAGAACTTCGCTGTAAATCCATCCGGTCCAGGTGCTTTACCTAATTTTGAGTCATTTATTGCATTTTTGATCTCTTGTAATGATACTGGATTATTAAATAGTTGTTTAATTTCCTCTGTTGGTTTTGGTAACTTTAATGTTTGCAGGTATTCTTTAATCTTTCTTCTGTCTTTGTTTTCCTTCTTAAAACGTTTTGCATAGTATTTAAAAATTCTCTTTTTATTCCTTTGTTATCTATTATCTCAATATTATCTCTTATCACTTTAGTGATAAATTTATTTTCACGTTTTTTCTTTAATTGCCATGCTAAGTATTTTCTGGGTTTATTTGCACCTTCAAATGCTTTCTGTTGAAGTTTTTTTAAGTTCCAGTACATCTCTTGGTTCAAAATGGCTTTTGCTTGGTCTTGTAGCATCCAAATTTCCTTTTGCAGTTTCTTTTTCCCTGGTTTTTTCTTCAGTTCTTCTTCATTTGTTTTAATGGCTTGTAGAATATTTTCATATTGCTCTTTTTTCTTTTTATTATCTTTAGCATTTAGCGATATCAATAGTCATCTCATCACTGCTTTGTATGCATCCCATACGGTTTGAATTTTAACTTCTTTCTGCATGTTTACTTGGAAGTATAGGTCTGTTTCTTCAAGTAATTTTTTAATTATTTCTTGATTATCTAATAAGTCCTCGTTTATTCTCCATCTCTTTTGTTTTTTAATCTGCCCAGCTGTCCATAAACACGGATTGTGATCTGAGATTATTCTGGGTAAAATTTCCACTTTTCTTGTCTTAAAGGTTAGGTTAGTAGTCATCCAAATCATGTCAATTCTTGAATGTGAGTCATGTCTGTTAGAGTAAAAGGTAAAATCTTTTCCTTGTGGGTTAGCTTTCCTCCAAATATCTTCCAACTTTTCTTGTTTTATCAGTTCAAAAAAATTTTTTGGAAGCTTCCCTAACGTCTCATCCTTTCTTTTAGAGCGCCTGTCTAGTTTATTATCTACAGTTCCATTGAAGTCCCCTAACATCATAATTTGATCATAGTTTACATTGTCCAATTCCATTTGAAGTTCTTTAAAAAAATTTTCCTTAGCTCCATTCGGAGCATAAATGTTCACAATCAAAGGCCGAGGACAGACTGCCAATCTGAAGCGGGGCAGGCACGCTTCGCAAACGGAGGAAAGGAGCATGTTCAGACATGCACATCTGCCCATCGGCTCCGTTGCGTACTTACCCGTCTCCCAGCCGCTTTCCTTCCGCTTTACCCGTACACCGGTTTTTCCCGGTGTTCAGGGGCCTTCCTCCGCATGCCTCCCGCTTCCAAACAGTGTGAACTGGAAGAAGCGGGAGGCATCCGGAGGAAGTGTGAACGCACCGGCAAAAAGTTTTGCGCATATGTGCATATGCGATAAACATCAAAGGAAAACAAAAAAAAGTGCAGCGGCACGCGCGAGCCGGCTATGCGGCAGTCTGAACTCTCCGTGGCAGTCTGAATGCACGTATCGCCGCTGATCCGCATTGCTCAGGCCAGTGTGAACGGCCAGCTCCGTGGGTTTTCCCCCCCGCTCCAGTTCCCTCCGCTTTGCCTCCGCTTCAGATTGCCAGTCTGTCCTCAGCCAAAGTTTTCAATCCTTGCAGTAAAATTTCAATAGCTAAATATCTTCCATCTTTGTCTTTAAATATTACTTTAGGTTCCAAATCTTTTTTGACATATCTTTACAACACCATTTTTTTTGTTGCTTGCTAAAGAATAAAATTCTTCTCCCAATTTTTTCCTTATTAAATATTTATGGTCTTGTTTTTTAAGATGAGCTTCTTGCAAACAAATTATATTACATTTTTGTTTTTCCAACCAATGACCTACCATTCTACGTTTTTGGGGTGAATTTAGTCCATTTACATTCCATGTAAGTATTTTGTAATCCATTTTGATATATTCTTAAATATCTCCAAAATCATCTTTATTCTCTCCCAGGAATGCATACATTTCTTCTGTGCTTTTAATCACTACTCTGGAGTTGCCATAATAAAAGCTTAGTCCTTGAGGTATTTCCCAACGAAATCTGATTTTTTTTCTCCTTCAGTTTATTTGTCAGACGCTTGAATTTTTTCCTTTCTTGCAGTATTGCTCTAGGCAATTCTTTCATTACTATGATTTTCTTTCCATCTATTACAAAAGGGTCAGTAAAGCACTTCCTGTAGATTTGTTCTTTTGTTCTTTTCATTGTAAATTGGACAACCACATCTCTTGGTATGATTTTGTCTCTTGCATATGTAGAATTAACTCTATAAACAAGATCCATGTGTTCTTTAACAACTTCTTCCTGTTCTTGTAAAAAATCTGCTATTGCTTCTTGCATTCTTGTAAAAATGTCCTCATTCAATTTTTCCTCGATCCCTCGAAATCTCAAATGATTTTGCATATCTTTATAGTGCATCATCTTTTCCATCCTCTCGTTCTCTCTCATTGTCTTATGGGTGCTTTTTTCCAGTCCTTTTACTTTAGTTTCTATATCTTGTGTTCTTGTGGATAATTTTTGAAATTCTGCTTTTAATTCCATGAAATTTTTATCTGCTTGAGCCGCTATATTATTCATTTTAACATTTACCTCTCCTATAGCGTCTAACATTTTCTTTTCCATTGCTTCCATAACGGCTAGTAGCTCTTTTTCTTTTTTTGCTGCCATTGTAGGAGAGGACCATGTAGCTGCTCTCGATCTTAGTCCGCGGTCCATTTTGCCTCTTTAAAAAAGATCGATTTTATCTTGTTTTCCAAATCAAACACCAATTAGTGCATTCAAACAAGCTAATCTTGCCAAGTCAAATTATGTTGGTTTCAGCCTTCTAAGTTATATAATCTTTGATATATTGCAGTTTAAAAATTTTATAAATCCAAAATGGCGGGCGCGACTTCTCTATGATTAATGTCAAAGGTTATAGTCTTTTTACCTTGCTTCTGGCTTGCCGTAGTTTCCTTTTGTCCCTTCCTTTTATTTACTTGTCTGCTCTCTGCACGTCACTTCCTGTTATTTTCTTTCTGGTCCGGCAGTATTTAGAGTCCCCTTTACCTTCTTCCGGTTCTTCTCCTTTTCCCTTCTTGTCTGCTCTGCTAGCCGTCACTTCCTGGTTCAGTCCTCACGTCTTAATCTCGCGATGCTTGGTTCCCTTCTCCCTCTTTGTCTCGCGATGCTTGGCTTCCCCTCCCGACTCTTCTTAACCGCAGGAATGTTAAACAACTTGTTTTTTTGGCTTTTTAAGTTCAAATTCGGTTTTTTAGCACTTCAAAACTGCTCTCATCCGATCAACAACAGTCTATTGCTTCACCCGATCTGCTTTTCGTCTTTCAAAACGCGGCGGTGGTAAGGCAAAAAACTTTTTTCCGTTACCTTTTGTTGTTACTTCGCTTCAGATGTGGTCCCAACGTTTAAACTTTGTCTTCTTTGTTAAGGAATCAGGGGAATTGGAGGTTTTATGCTGAATTTTTCAGCTCAGCTCGGCTCCTTAGAGATACTCGCAAGAATCCTCTTCGGCTGCAGTGCTCAAGGTGTCGGAAAAGTCTCCTCCGAGACTTTCCCTTCACCGAGGTTGCTCAAACCTGGATTATATTGCTTGCTGGTCCTCACACTACCTGTGTGAGGTTGCATCAGGTGGATTAATCCACCCAAGCTGTCAGGAAGAGCCACTGTCCGCCTTGCACATTTGCAAAGCGTGTCAGACCTCCATTCCTCCGGCCGGAAACAGATGACACCACTTCTGGCCCATCTTCCTGAGGATAAGCAACGCCTTGCTAGGAAGATCCAGAGGGAAGGCATGGTGCTAGCAAAGCACCAGCTTAACGCATCAAAGCATGCTGTGGACGTCACGTCCAAGACACTCACTTCAGCAGTCGCCCTTCGCCGCAACGCCTGGCTGAGGTCGACTTCGCTTCCACAAGACACAAAGTCCTTGGTGGAAGATCTCCCTTTCGAGGGTGAAGGACTATTCAGCTCCACAATGGACACAGTCCTTCATGATTTAGATAAGAGCATTAAGACATCTCGTAACTTGGGTGTCTCACAATCGAGACAACAGAAGCAGAAGACATGGCAGAGATCTTGGTCCAAACAGCAATCGCGAAGATCTCCCACTGAACCCCAATGGCAGAGACCATCGTCTACTGCTTATCAACAGAAACCCTATGGCCACAAGCCACGATTCCCGTCCGCTTCCGCTTCCAAGGCTAAGCCACCCAAACCGAACAAGCAGAGTCTTTGACTCCCCCATTCGCTCCGATCTTCTCACCCGTCTATCACCCTTTCTACCAGCATGGCAACGTATCACGACAGACAAATGGGCACTGTCGGTCGTAGCAGAAGGCTACAGAATAGAATTTTTCCAGATACCACAAGAATCGTACTTCGTAACCACACACCCCTCTGACACCCTATCGTCGGACGTCGAAGCCCTCCTCTCAAAAGATGCCATAGAACAGGTACCAACAAACCACCTTCAGCGGGGGTTCTACTCCCGCTACTTCACGGTCCCAAAAAAGGATGGCAGACTTCGTCCCATATTGGATCTGCGGAACCTCGATGCGTTCATCACCTACAAGAAATTCCGTATGACCACTCTACAGACCATCCTACCGCTACTAGAAGCCAACGCGTGGATGGTGACGCTGGACTTAAAGGACGCATACTTCCATGTGACGATCCACCTGTCGCACAGACCGTACTTATGCTTCGTGGTCGGTCCGCGTCACTTCCAGTACAAGGCCCTACCCTTTGGCCTCTCTACAGCTCCTCGTGTCTTCACGAAGCTTATGGCAGTAGTAGCGGCACATCTGCGACTTCAAGGTGTCCACCTTTACCCCTACCTGGACGACTGGCTTCTAGTCACCCCCTCTACGATGGAACTACAGAGCCACATCTCTACTACCCTTCGTACCCTAGAATCACTAGGGCTGACGATAAACCTCAAAAAGTCCATGCTTACCCCTTCCAGACGGGTTCAGTTTATCGGAGCTATCCTGGACTCCCTGCAATGCAGAGCGTTCCTACCCCCCAACAGAGCAGCGGATATAGTCTCCCTTCTCCTGTCTATCCAAGAGACCAAGGAGGCTACAGCCAAACAAATCCTTCGCCTGCTAGGCCTGATGGCTGCGACAACAGCAGTAATCCCCTTCGCCAAATTGCAGATGAGACCACTGCAGCTTTGGTTTTTGAGGTGTTTCCGCCCCAACTTCCATTCCCTCTCCAAACGATTTCAGATATCGACCCAGGTCCTAGAGACCCTGAATTGGTGGCTTGTGCCCCAGAATTTACATTCAGGTGCACCTTTCCGGCTTCCACCCCCCTCAGCGACCGTCACTACGGACACCTCCCTATGGGGCTGGGGAGCTCATTTGGACGGTGTAGGTGTGGGCGACAGGTGGCACCCCTCTCTGGCACACAACCATATCAACTTCCTAGAGCTGTTGGCAGTTCTCTACGCAGTGAGATCTTTCCGCCAATCCCTGTCGGGGAAGACGGTGACTGTCCTTACAGACAACACCACCACCATGTTTTACATCAACCGCCAGGGTGGGACGGTCTCCCGTGGACTTTGCCGGTTAGCGATAGAGCTTTGGGACGAGTGCCAGGCACTAGATATTCACCTGGTAGCGACTCATCTCCCAGGACTACTCAACGTCCAAGCGGACTTCCTAAGCAGAGGGGGAGCATCCCTGCACGAGTGGGAACTGAACCCCCTCTACCTGACTCCGATCTTCGACCATTGGGGGCATCCATCCGTGGATGTATTTGCCTCTTGAGAGAACAAGAAGTGTCACCTATTTTGTTCCAGAGCAGGAACAGACCCGACCTCTCTCGGAGACGGTCTCCTCTTCCAGTGGACGGGGAAACGATTGTACCTATTTCCCCCGATTCCTCTCATACCGGGAGTAGTCCACAAACTGTTGGTAGAGTGACCGTGGGCAATTCTCGTCACCCCATGGTGGCCAAGACAACCCTGGTTCCCCACGCTCCTCAGTCTCTCACGAGGGACGTATCTCCACCTCCCAACGGACCCAGACCTCCTCGGGATGCACGGGGGCCGGGTACTGCACCACGATGTGCCCAGACTGAAATTGACAGTTTGGCTGATCCAAACTTAGGGTTAGAATCACGCATTGCTCAAGTTCTACTGAACTCACGCAAACTCTCCACTCGGCGTTCATATGAGTCAAAATGGACTAAGTTTTTAACCTTCCTGGCATCTGTGGGACGGCCCTCAGTCCCCGCCGGGCTTAAAGATGTTTTTGGTTTCCTCCTGTCATGTAAAGACAGGGGACTGTGTCACTCATCTATCCAAGTTTACTTGTCAGCCATCTCAGTCAATCATCCTAAGACTGATGGCTACTCGGTGTTTTCCCATCCAACAACGAAGCAATTCCTCAAGGGAATGAATCGCCTCTATCCCCCAGTGCGGACACCAGTCCCGGCATGGGACTTGCCCCTGGTTCTCACTAAGCTGATGGGAAAACCCTTCGAACCCATGGCCTCATGCAGCCTTCAACTTTTGTCATGGAAGGTTGCGTTTTTGGTGGCCATCACGTCTACTCGACGCGTGAGTGAGCTCTTGGCGCTCCGTTGCGACCCACCATACCTCACATTTCATCATAATGCCATCACTTTGGCTCCAGATGTCGCTTTCCTGCCTAAGATAGTCTCGGACTTTCATATAGGGGCGGATATCACGTTGCTGGTGTTTTTTCCTGGTCCCCAGGACCCAACACAACGTAGCCTACACACTTTGGATGTCAAGAGAGCCCTGTCTTTCTACTTGCACCGGACAAAATCCTTTCACAAGTCTCCAGCTCTCTTCATTTCTTATGCCTTGCCCAGGCAGGGACAGAAACTGTCATCTCAAAGATTCTCGAAGTGGATAGTTGAGACGATAAAACTCGCCTATCTTCTGGCCAAAAGGCCACTACCAGCGTCCCTCCCGGCACACTCCACTCGAGCCGTGGCTACTTCCACAGCATTCCTCAAGGGCATTCCCCTGGGAGACATCTGCAATGCTGCAACATGGGCGTCCCCTCACACGTTTGTGAAGCACTACGCCCTAGATGTCCGCGTCCATCAGCGTACTGTGGTGGGCCGTGCAGTTCTGCAAGCAGCTCAGATGTGAGACCTCCAGCGCCCACCTCCAGGTATGTGGTGTGTTTATTGCTCGCTATTCTCCCAGAGGTGTGATGCACAGAGACCACGAAGAAGATATACAGGTTGCTTACCTGTAATTGGAGATCTTCGAGTGGTCATCTGTGCATTCACACCACCCGCCCTCCTTCCCCTCTGCTTTCGGTCTCCCTCACCTTTTTTTCTGGGGGCTGTTAGCAGCGGTCAGAAGGAACTGGCGGGATCCTCGTGCCCCTCCCCGGGTCATGCGCAGTGGGACGTGCACATGACCGGGGAGCTGGCGCGAAAATCCGTTAGGCTTTGAAGATTACCGATCGGGATCGGCGCAGGCGCACTTAATCCCAGAGGTGTGAATGCACAGATGACCACTCGAAGATCTCCAATTACAGGTAAGCAACCTGTATATCCAAGGAAGAAAAAGATCTTTCCCAGCATGTGCTACCTGATATCCTTTAATTAGTGATGTCACAGACTGAACCTGTGACCTTCTGCATGTGTTCTACCACTGACTCATGGCCCTTTCCCATTTGTAATTCAGAATGGAAGAAATTGTTTTTTTTCATATTAGTTACTTCCTTTCCCCTCCGAAATCAACTTAATTTCAGTCTGGGAGAGGGGGACTAGAACTTGTTTTAGCAACCAGTGCTGGGTCTTGAGGTGGCTTAGAAAGCACACGATGTTGTAAACAAAACAGAGATACGAATTAAAATTAGCCAATTGTAATATTTCCAAAGCAGAAAAGGGACAAACTTAACAAAATCCCCTGAGTAAATAACTTAGTTTTCTAGCAATTTCAAAAGCTTAACAAGCCTGATGCCAAACAAAATAGATGAGAGAAGGGTGCCGTAACTGAAAAGATCTCTCCTGTTATTGCTTATCTCACTGCTGATGATGGAGCGATCAAGCAGGCCCTCAGATGAAGAACTGAACTGAAATTAGAAGACGTTCCAAGTGAACTGAATGTTTATGGAGTGTCATTATAGCTCTGTTAAGGTAAAAGGAAGTTTTGCCCTTGAGATCGGTAGGCTGAGTAAAAGCCTCCCCTGCCCTGCGCATTTTCCTGTTTGTTTTAACTTTGTTCTGTTCAGGTAACCAAATAAAACCGGGGGGGGGGGGGGTGGAAATGGGCTTCATTTCTCTTTGGGAATTTAGTTTCATTTAGATGTTCCAGGCATGTATTTATTTCAGTGTTTGCAAAATTGAGATGGAAGAACACTTTATAAAAGAGAATTCATCTCAGTTTTGTCTTGGAAAAAAACATTCTGGGAAAGGAAAATTAATGTCTCTTGAATCCCCTCCGTCTTGATCAAGTACTCTGTATCTATACAGTCCATCTACCTCAGCTGTCTGTACTTTCTCCTGCTATTTTTATCTGCAAACTATTGAGCAGGAGATAATGCTTCAGTAGGATTATATTTCACACATCTCACAGTCTATTAAGGAGCTTTGCCAGGGCCTGGTTAGCCACTGTGCCAACTGTGGCTGAAGCCAAATGAGAGTCTCAGCCACAGCGTAATTATCTGGGACTTTGCCACTGAAGCAAATATAACCAACATTGAAGCTCCAGATATGGAGCTTGTTTTCCTCCTCACAAGGAATAGAGGCAAAGGCTACCTTCTAACCCCCACCCTTCAGCTTCCACTCCGCAGAGATACTTAGCCTGTCAGGTGCCTCCTGCCTGGGCGTCATCTCCTCAGTGGGGTAAAGGGAAATGCTACCTGCCAGGAGCAGCAGAGGGATGCCTCTTTTGAGTGTGCAACGAGGACCAAATTCAAGCCCAAACATCAGGTCTGCTGCTAGGGTTGCCACCTCCAGGTTGGGATATTCCTGGAGGTGGAGCCTGGACAAAGCAGTATTTGGGGAGGGAAGGGGCTAGGGATGTTTGTGTGGATATTACCTAGCCAAAAATATATCTGAAAAATACCTTATTGATATTTTCCAGACATGTTTGGGTTTCCCAAATATATCCTGGATTTTTCAGGATATCAAAAAATGGGTCCCATAAAATCCTGGAAATATTCAGGATTAACCAGGGATATCAGGAGCTGGAGTTTGCAGGCTCCCAGGACTGTTCCCCCCACCCCCCATGTTGCTGTGTCTCCTGGGGCTTGGTATTGGCTTGCCAGGCTGCTTTAGGTAAGATTCTGTAAGTTTCATTTTTTTAAAAAGTTCATTCTTTGCTGGAGTTGGTTTGTATCAGGTTCATGGTTGGGGGGGTGCATTCCCGTATTTTACATTGTGATTCTCGTGGTTCTTAGGTTGAGACGCTTGCATTTTATGTAGATTCAGAATCTTACATTTTACATATGTTCACATTCTTCTGTTTACATAGGTTCAGATTCTCACATTTAATGTAAGTTCAGATTCTCAGGTTTTGCATTGGTTAGGCTTTGTAATTGTTTGCAACAGTGTTCCTATGGGGGAGATTCTCAGGTTTTATATTTTTTCTGCAGGTTCCCCCCCCCTCCCCCGTAGGAAACAATGCAGGATGGCTGCTATCTGCTCTTTTTACCAAGGGTTTTATCGTAATATATATAGGTAACATCGTAATATATGTTTTTACCTTTATCTTTTTTGAAAAAAATTGTTAGCTGCCTTGTGGGCTTTCATGAAGTCCACAGGCAGGATATAAATTTCTTAGATAAAATTAAACTACAATCTGACTCTGTTCCTGGCTTCTTTGGGGGCAGCAAAGCAAGAACAGTTCCCATTATCAAATCCTTTCTATCGTTCTAAAGAAATAAAAATGTGGTAAAACTGTCTTGCTCCCTGTAGCATCTCACCGAGCTGCATCAGGGAAACACAACGGAAGTGAAATGCTTGGGGTGATAAGCTGACAGCACACATTTCAGAGAGTTTGCTTTCTGATTTTGCAAACAGTGTGTCCTGCCTAGCATTGGCTACTTCTCTTCCTTATCATTAAACTTAGGGGTTAGAAAGTTCAGGTCCTTGAGATTTAGAATTAACATGTCATAATGTAGTTTCCCTGCAGCTGACACTTCAGAGTCATGCCGAAGCTAGAGAAATAAATAAAATAGTTGGGTGTGTAAGTGAATAAAACAAATAACACCTCAGTTGTGTTAGGGAATCAATCATAAGCTTGAGCTCATTCGTTCCACTACACTTGTAGTCATATAAGAAGAAGGCTGTTTGTTCCAGGGAGAAAAAAAGTGTGAATAATGTGATGAAACAAAATGAGCTGAGGAATATATTCTAGCCAGCAGCCAAGAAATTATTCACACTGACACACTTTGCAGGTACAGTATGTTTGCTGTCTAAAAGATTGTCTTCTATTTTCTCCTAATACATGCGCTTGAATGGTTAGTAGCCCTGCAAATCTCATGTTTACATATGGTTCTGTGTATATACATGTGTAGGGCTAATTCCTATGTTACCAAAGCAGCAATGGTAGCTTCTGAAAAACAGCTCCTGTATTGCTTTGCCTCTTTAATGAATGAACATAGGATTGTGTTGGGAATGGGGAGGCAATGAACACGTTCCTCTAGTGTCAGTGGCTGGATTGTGTGTGACCCCACATGATCAGAGTCTTATAGATCAGTGAAAATGTTCAGGCTAGGAGGACTTCTGTCATTTCTGGATGGCCATCAAGAAAGTCCCTCTGGTCTTTGCAATGTGAATGGTACATAGATGAGAGGTAGGCAACAGAGCCTTTTTGGCTGATGTTCTTAAGATCATGTCGCTATGTTCTTAAGATCATGTCGCTAACAAATAACAAGCATGACCTTGGGATCCTAGGTGCTACAAAGTCAAACATTTATAAGGGTTTTAGTTGGAAGCACCAACATCTTTTTATATCTTCTCATGACCTCCTATGGTGCATTGTATCATAGGGTTAGTGTACTGGGAAGTTGTCTGAGACACCAGGCTGAGGAAGTTATTGTGACAGTAGGAGATGTTGCTGGTGCAGCAATCCAGCTCAGCAGAACCTAATGCTAATTTAAATTTTATAGGTCAACTTTTCTTCCCCCATGCATTTATTTAAAAAGCAAATATCTCTTTGGGACTTTTGGAAAACTGATTCCCCCCCCCCCCCCCACCAAAAAAATTGAACAGAACCATTGTCTGTAACAGATTTTTGTCTTGCCGTTCATCTTCCGTGCTAGTTTTGTGTTTCGCTCCACAAAATGTTTGGTTTGGTTTGGTGTCCTTTTAAGCAATGCTAGGGAAGAGTGAGGTAATGGGTTTTTGAAAGAACATCACTGTGTGAGAATTTTCTTTCTGCGTAGCTTTTATTTGAGTCAGATGCTTATTCTGGACTGATTAGTTCCTTATGCCAGCTCCCATAAGCTGTGTCAGTTGAGGACATGGCTATGAACAGTGGAAAGAATATAAAACTACTATGGAACAACAAGGCCAAGTGTTGGGTCTGTCTTCTACTGTCTACAGAGCACCAGACTTGGGAACATTGTCTTGAGCAAATCTGGGATCTGCAAAAAGAAGAATAAAAGCTCCTTCAAGATTCAGTCCTGGAGCCAATACAGCTTCTGGCAGAGCATTGCTAATGATGACTAAAGGTTTCGAAGTTATTAACATATGTGTTTCAGGCCAAGAATTAAGATTTCAACTGAGCTGCATGAGAGTTGAGGCTGATTTCTGCTCATGGGAGGAACTTCCAGATAGGCAGAGCCATGTGGCTTTTCTTCTTCTCCTGCCAAAGGGAGAGAACCTGTGAAAAACATGCAGAGTTGGAGTTGTGCATGTGCAGTCCTCAGTCTGTTCATTGAGAGGCTGAATGGAAGCCAATAGCTTCCTCTTTGTTCCATTCAGCCTATAGGGAGATTCATCCCCAGATTCTCAAAGGGATGGGGGAAGTGGGAAACAGTCTGCCTGCTTCCTCTCTCATGTCCATCCAGAACAGTGAACAAACGCAAAAAAAGGATTTGTAAAACACTAGATTGAGGCTTGCAGGCTTGGAAAGCCTAGTCCATTTCTATGAAAAGTTAGTTTGAAAGAGATCCCAGGCATTCCAGAGCAACTTTTTAATGCTAAGGTAAGAAACAGGACTTTGGGCAGCAAGTGCCCTCAGTTTGGCTGTTCTAGGGACATTTTCCCATTGGTGGAAGTTGGCGAGGGGGCAAGTTTCTTAACCATTATAGCCATTTTGCAGCCCTGTTGGCTTTATCACATCTTCACTGCCATAAACCATAATTCCATCTGTAATTGCTTAGCCTTGGGAGGTTCCCACCACTAGGAATGATTCCTCATCCCTGCTACTTCATTTTGAAACTCCCCATTCTGATATTGTTTCATCCCTATATGTATCAAATGTAATAGTTCTTTATTTTTGTACCATTTTCTGTTTCCTTGCACTGCATTTCTCCCATAAGATGTTTAGACTTTTCAACCTCTACTTGTACATCAATAAACCAGCACTACACAAGATACCTAGAAATCATGTACTCTGTATATATAAGTAGTGTTTATATTGTGTATAAAAATCATATAATGTGTAAATGATAGAAATGATTCTACAAATTCAGCAGCAAAGAGTAGACAACCAAAACCATTGACAAAATATGAACAGATATAAAAAGACATGATATAGGAAACATTAGCTCATCTCTGCCTCCCCCGCCATCTTAGCCAATTCTGGGCACCTTCCCATACTTTCTCTGCTGGTATATTTCCAAAGTCACACTGGTTCTTCTGTCAAATGTTAAAATGATAGGGGGGAAAGGATAAAAATGGAAGAGGGAAGAACCATGCATAGTATCTAGAGCTCTTTGGAAAGAGAATGGAACAAAAATATGACAAAGGGGGGAATCCGAGCAATTACCTGTATAACCAAATTAACATCACAGTTAAAACACATCTCAGAAGCTGAACAACAAGGAATTTGAAAAATATGTCAACATAACACCTAATTGAGGTTAATAGATACTTATTTGAAAAAAAACCCTGCCCAGCCCCAGTGAGTTTGCCTCCCATATGGGCTGCAATCACACACACAATTTGCCCCAACTTAGGTATGAATGCCAGGTGGATTAAGGGAGTGTGATCAGACACCAAAATCTGGCGCGCACCCCACAGCCATCAGCAACCCATTTTGCTCTACCACACACGTGGAGTAAAAAAAAACCTAGGAAAGCCCAGTAGCAAACAGGTTGCTACAAGCCACAGACAGACTTTCCTGCGTCTGATTGTGCCAGTACACTTCCATGTCATCAGGATAGTCTGATCAGGCTATCCTGACTCCGTGCCATTGTTTTTTCCCCTCGTTGCAGTATGCACATCAGCTCGCACACACCCTATTCCATTGGGAGAGGTGCGAATCACTGATTCCTCATGTAAGCGCATCAGGAACAAATGGTTAAAAAAAACCTGACTCACTGGCGGTTGCGTCTGATCACACAGTGGCAGGCTGTGCCCACATCTACAAACATTCATCTGATTGCGCAATGGCAGGTCAACTTCCGCCGGAGGAAATGGCCTTGCTTCCCTCTCACTTTATCTCAGGCGTGTGACCGCAACCATGATTAAATAGTGTTTCATTTGGGCATGGTAGAAATCTGTATAAGGTCTATGTTGTCATGTATCATGATTTCTTCCAGTAATCGCTTTTCCCACTCAGTTCAGATTTAGTAATAGCAATAGGTGGTTTCTTCTTGGAGCTCTGGAATTGTGTTTTTGATGTAGCTATAGAAAGGACATATTTAGATTCAAGGTCATATGGAAAATGATAGAATTGCAATTGTTTTACAGATGGTACTTCCCATATGGCCCATGAACAAAATCAGTTAGAAAAAACATGAACCATGTCTTCATGCATACTCCATGTTTTTCCTCATAACAATATGGAAACTGCAGTCATAGGGCATTATCCAATAGCCTATGTTAGCCATCATAAAATCACATTTCAAAATACTTAATGAATTCTGTAACTTTGACTTCATAATAACTCATAACTTATCACTTGAGGAGGTAACTTCTTCTTTTAGCAGACTTGGGCTGCTGTCACACGCTCCTTTAGATCTGACATAGGTGCGAATGCCTAATGGATCTAAAGGGGGTGATCAGACAGCAACATCTGGGAAGTGTCCCGCAGTCTTCGGCAACCCATGGTGCTCTGCCATGGAAGCGGAGTTAAAAGACACTGGGGAAAGTTCGGTGTTATCTGGGTAAGGTGGGCCATGAGTGGACTTTCCCTTGTCTGATCACTCAAGCCCACTTTCATACTGTTGGGATGGGCTGATCAGGCCATCTCGACTCCGTGCCGTGTCCCCCCCCCATTCGCAGTATGTGCATCATTGCATACTCCATAGGGGTCCCTCAGTTTCTTTGCTTATTCCTTGCTTATGCTCAAGGGAAACAAATGGCGAAAAAACACAACCATTCACCCACAATTGCATCTGATCACACAATGATGGGCTAAGCCCACAGCTTCAAAGGACTGTGCAATCTCGCAACTGTATGTCAAATTCCTCTGGAGGAAATAGCCTCTCTTCCCCTCCGCTTCAACTGGCGTGTGTGACCGCAGCCTTGGAAAGTGTTCTATGAATAATCTGATCTACCAATATTCTGTCCTCAGCAGTGGATTTACCAAACTTCTGTGTCCAGTATATGACCATATGACTTTGAGAGATGAACCACATTGATATGTTAAGACAAGGAAGTCAGTTCTTCATTTTTGCAAAACTAAACTGTAGTCGTGTTTGTTCTTCTCAAATGCAGGAGGCTGTGTTGTTTCAGGACATGGATGGTTGTTGCTATATTCTATGAACAATGATTACTAAAGGGCATTTCTGTGTCAGAGGTGACCTGGTGCTTGAAAATCGGTTCAAAACAGTTGATGTTTGTGTCACAAAATTCTTGAAAATATATGGAACACTCAGTGTCACAGTCTCTGACCTGGTAAGAATACTATGAGTGATATGGCTCCAAAACAAAGGTAAGATTGTTTAGGCCAGGCGTGTCGAACTCATTTGTTATGAGGGCCGGATCTCACATGAATGAGACCTTGTTGGGCCAGGCCATGTGTGTCATAAAATGTAATGCCAGGTAGCAGAGATATAAACTTTATAAAGGACACAAACACAAAGGGTTTTTTTTACTTAAAATAAAAACATGCTTAAGACATTAGCATTCTTGTAATATTTTGTTTATTTAACAGTGTCTGATAACTAACACCTCTTGCTCTGAATAAGTGCATCAAAATGTCTGTGCTGATGCAATCTTGAATATGCTGTTCAGGTGTATATCTGTAAGCTGCAAACCTATGATGACACAGCAGCAGCAGAACTGGAAGAAGCAGCAGAAGACAGCCGGTTCCACTGTGGACCTGATAGAAGCCCTCCGGGGCCTGATTTTGCCCCCGGGCCGCATGTTTGACACCACTGGTTTAGGCAGTCCACCTGGAGTGGCAGTAGTCTTGTCGTGGGATTGTTTATGGCTTTATTCCTTCACATAGTAAATAAAGGCCGAGGACAGACTGGCAATCTAAAGCGGGGCAGGCACGCTTCAGAGACGGAAGAAAGGAGCACGTTCAGACATGCGCATCTGTCCGTCGGCTCCGTTTCGTACTTACCCGTCTCCCAGTCGCTTTCCATCCGCTTTACCAGGACACCGGGTAAAACCGGTGTTCAGGGGCCGTCCTCCGCATGCCTCCCGCTTCCAAACAGTGTGAACCGGAAGAAGCGGGAGGCATCCGGAGGCGGCAGTGTGAACGCGCCGAAAAAAGTTATGTGCGCGCCGGCTCCGCGGCAGTCTGAACGCTCCGTATCGCCGCTGATCCGCATTGCTCTGGCCGGTGTGAACGGCCAGCTCCGTGGGGTTTTCCCCCCGCACCAGTTCCCTCCACTTTGCTTCCGCTTTAGATTGCCAATCTGTCCTCGGCCAAAGTGTTGTGGCAGGCTTTGCAATGAATAAATGTATCTTTTAGAACTATGTACCTCTATTCATGTAAAACTATATTTTAATGATCACATAGGACTGCTTCATTTTGGCTATATGGAGACAATCTACATGTAGGACAGTGCATGTATACCACCACATATGGTGAAAGCCAAAGTGCTGTAGTAGTGTAAACTCAGGACCAGAACCTGGGAGTTTTAGGATGAAAAAAATCTCCCACTACTTTATTCTCATTCCACCTGGTCACATCTCCTAACCTAGTTTGCCCGGCAGGGTTATTCGGAGGAAGGAAAGGGAGAGAGAAGAGGACTGTGTACACTAACCTGAGTGTCCTGAAATGGGATATGCTAAAAGAAAAACATCTAGGAGCTTTATTTGATTGTGAGTGTGTGGAGGGGTAACCAAGTTATGTATAGTACATAAACATCATTTTTGTCTTGTGCAGATAATGACTTGATGAAATTACCCTTAGATATGCTATGCTCACTAAAGTTCTCTCATTTTGATTTTCTGCTTTTCCATTTTTTTCCTGTGCTAAATGAAATCTCATCATCCTTTGTCTTCCTCCAAGAATAAGGAATATTTTTAGTCTCTAGACTTAGCTGTAAAAAAGAATTGCAAGTAGCTTTCCCTTTTCTTCTCCATGTGTGTTTGGTAGTGGAGATTAATATAGAATTATGAAGCATTATATGAATTGCTTCAGGCTTCTAAATGCCTTCCTTTTAGCCCGAGGCAATCTTTTGGCTGTAACATACATTAAAATGAACACTCTTAGGATGGGGCTATCTAAACCTTTTCCCATCATTACTGCTGCTGTTTGAATTCTGAATAGATATTATTTAGTGTTTAAAATGTATTAAAAATGCACAAATGAAGTTATGAGAAAATGTTGCCCTAAGCATATTTTTATGACCCACACAGTTTGAATATTTAAAACTATACAACTAATAATAAAGCAACACATTCTCAGGGGTTTAATTTTGCTTGTGTATGTTGATCTGATGGTTTGTGAGTTTTACTACATTCCATTAGGGAAATTTTACCAGAGAAGTAGAGTTAAATGCACAAAATGGTTTATCTCAAATTGGCAAAATGAACCCTCAGTAGAGCTCATTTACAAGTACTGATTCCCTTGAATACTCCCATTGTGAAGGAGAATTGTACATGTAGTTTATTACTGATACACTTGAAGCAGGACAGAGAGCACAACATGGCTATTAACAATCACTCACTCAGTATCCCCGGCTTTGAAACTTCTCTGAGCATCTAGTTACTGGAAGAACATCCTTTGCATTGTGATCTCAGGGACCAACAAACTGAGTTTCACAACTGGCTCTTGCATCTAGGCAAAAGTTGGGCTTAGGGCCTAATCGGCCATGACAACATCAACTTTTTATAAGATTTCATTTCCAACTCACAAACATTTGGAAGTATCTCCAGCTCAGCAATGTTGTGTGGGGGGGAGGAAGTACTACAGTTTATTTCCTCTCAGCTCCTCGTGCCCCCCCCTCCCTGTCCTGTCATACATCAGCATAGAGCAAGTGTATGTACAAACTATAAGCAAAGGTTTCATTGAGAATGTTGTTTTTCAAGCAGTCCCCTCTGCATGGACAGAGGCTATATCAGCACAGGGTTTCATTGTTATTGTTGAGGTCTGTTTGTTTACAGAGAAAGAAGGTGTTTGGTCACCCAAAAGACCAGGTTGTGGACACAAATAGTGTGTAATAAATCAGGGGTTCCATGTTCACCCATTGAAAAATAAGGAAAACACAGTGATAGCTTTGGGGATTTTTAAAAAAACAAAAACTGTATGTGTTGGTAATGGGAGCAAAACTCTGCCCTCTCCCACACCTTTCATAGCTGTGACCTAATGCTTGACGTATTTTTCTACTACTCCAGCTCCAGTCCTGGGGCTGAAGTAGGTTGCGGGGGGGGGGGGGGGGGGGGGGGAGTCCTTTGAACACTGGAGCTGAATGAGACAGGAGAGTTAAGCTCCTCTTGTTTCCACACTTGATTCCAGTTTAAAAAGAGACCCTCTCCAACCTCCTACAAGATAACACCCTCATAATGTCTCCTTTGTTCCTCAGTTTAACTAAAGGAGGGGCCTTGTCTTTTTTTGGTTTTGGTCATTGAAATGGTGCAGAGGATCCCCAGCCATCCCCTCTCTCAAGGAATATTAAGGAGAAGTGTTCTGGGATCCACTGCTCCAGTCTCTCACATCCAGCTTTAAAAAGGGGATTAGATAGATTCATGGAGGATAGGTCTATCATGGCTACTAGCCATGGTCACTGAGGGGAACCTCCATGTTCGGAGGCACTAAACTTCGGATTCCCACAGCCTGGAGGCAACATCAGGGGAAGGTCTTGGCCTGATCTGGTCTGATCCAGCAGGGCGCTTCTTAAGTGTTTATGTTCAGTTTTGTTTGGCCTTAAGTTGGCCTGTCTGTCTCTGTCTTTTTTTCTCTGGTGTTCCTGTCACTGACTGCAAATGTATATACATTGTTGGTAAAAGATGGCATGGCCAATGCTGGCTGGCATCTGGGGGTGGTGGTGGTAAAGTACAGCATTTGCCTCAGTCTCCCTCAGTCTGCTTATACAGAATCAAATGAAAGCCTCTCCAGTGACATGATTGGTGGTAAAGAACCCTTTGGGAAATCAGCATGAGTCTCTTTTGATAGTGAGGTCTGTGGATAACTCTGCTGATTTAAAAATTGCTCTTTTGATTATGTTGCTGGTGGGTTCCTCTCTTCTTCCTGTCTGTGACCTTTTTAAACTCAAAGCCTGAATGATAATCAGATCTATAGATTTCTGAATAAAGTTACTGTCATTATTTTTTCCATTTGTTTTTATAGTTGTTGTAACTAGTCCAAAGTACACATCTTCCATTCAGGTTTTGAATAGTTGATATCCTGCATACAAAGTGTAACCAAAAATGAAGACTGTGGGCTGTTTGGAACTTTTATGACAAAGATGAAGGCCATAAATCCAGGAAGTACATATCAGGCCATCTTGTTAGTTTGGATGAAATATTTCTAACCCACTTTTCTCTTCAAATATCCATCACTTGATTTGACCAAAAAGTTGACCAGGTCAGTGTATTAAAGGACTTGTGTTTGAAATGATGCCAAGTGGTATGAAAACATGAGTCTATATATTATATGTGTGATGGCCCATTCATGCATTGATCATATATGCATACATGAAGCCATCTTATATTGAGTCAGACCGTATATTATTCTAGCACTGGTTATTCACTTGGACTGGGAACAGCACTTCAGAGTTCCAGGTAGAAAAAAGTCTTTCCCAATACCTGCTAACTGAGATTGTTTAACTGGAGATGCTGGGGATTTTGTGATGAAATGAGTTGCACCAGCGTGTCAGGATCTGTGTGTCGTTTACTCAGAAAAGCTACCAGTTATGGTTTAACATTGATAAGCAGAACTGTAACATGGCACAGAATTGAGTTGGTGATGTCTTAGACTTAATCACACACCTGCCAGTTTAAATTGTAAACTCATTCTGTAGATTACCATGTAGTGATTATAGAAAATGTAGACATTGAGAAGAGATAGTTGACCCCAGTGAATGTAATAGGGTGTGTGTAATATCTGTTTAACAACTGTGAAATTCATCAAATCCTCCTGTTTCCATTTGAGTTTTAAGTTTACTTTCCTTGCAAATGTTTTTTTTGTTAAATAGCTTTAGCACTGAACACAAAATTATTGCCATTAGTGGTATCAAATGGCAATGCATCATCTTACTCGAATGAAGAATTCTCAAGTACAGTGCCCCAAAGCCATTCTGTATAAGAAGCTATTAGGCACTCTTAGCGTTATCAGTCTGTTATTGTTATTGGAATAGCAGCTCTTCATAACCACAGAGTATGTAAGCTGGAAAGAAGTGATAATTTTTAGAAGCCTTTGAGCGATGAAAGGGAAAAAAAACTATGAATAGGAAATCTCTTTTGTAGTGCTTTCCCCCCTGTTGGTTATAACAATAAGTACTGTGTATTATAAATTGGGATTAAAAATATTCTGATTCCTAGTTTGTATTGAGCAAAGTTGTTCCTTGGGAGAAAGAAAGAAAAAGAACCATGCAGGACTTGTGCAATGTGCAACTGTACAAGAGGAGGAAGAGGAGGCCAGTCAATGAGGAGGCTCAGCTGCCTTCTCCATGTTACTCCAGAGGGGCTTGGAAGAAGTAGGAGTTGCTGGGTGTTGTCTCAAAAGTTTATTATGGTCATAAGACCAGCCACAATAGGTACAGATAAAAAGGACAGTTTATAAATTTTAAAATGGGTAAATACATAAAAAGTGGAAACATATATGCATATATCAAAATAGTCTTCATAAATTTATTTCCCAGCAACTGATGTTTCCTTCATCAAGTGATACCACTTTCCGAGTGCTATCACATAGAATTTTGCTACTGCATATGATATAGTTCTCTGGCTATCATCTAATAGTAAAAGTAAAGGTAAAGATTTCCCTTGCTCGGAAGCCAGTCGAATGCGACTCTAAGGATGCGGTGCTCATCTCTGTTTCCAAGCCAAAGAGCCAGTGCTGTCCAAAGACGTTTCTGTGGTCATGTGGCCGGCATGACTAGACACCGAGGCACACAGAATGCTGTTACCTTCCCACTGAAGTGGTACCTCTTTATCTACTTGCAGTTTCTTGCTTTCGAACTGCTAGGTTGGCAGGAGCTGGGACCAGAGACAGAAGCTCACTCCATCGTGCAGCACTTGGGTCTCGAACTGCTGAACTACTGACCTTCTGGGCTGCAGTTCAGCTGCTTAACCAAAGGGTTTCAGGGCTAAAATCTATATAATGCTGTAATGGTTTGAATCTATGGAGTAATGGGATAATTAATTGTAGCCTTTCTTCTTGAGTTGGATGTTGTAAACCCTTCTGAACTAAAGCCATGGGGCAGGACATGGCATTGACCTTGGCTGGATGATGGTGGTCAGATGGTACACATGCAGTTCCCAGTTCCATCTCCAGCATCCCCAGGCAAAAGGATCAGGTGATGTGAAAGACCTCAGCTTGATACTCTAGAGAGCTGCTGCCAGTTGGAGTAGACAGTACTGACTTTGATAAGCCAGGTGGCTTACCCAGTATAAGGCAGCTTCATGTCTTCAGCAGTCTTTTCTTTCATCCTTTCTCATGTTATTCTTTGGGTTATGTCTGTTACAGCGATATCCATAGAAAGGTCATTGGGAGTCACATGACTTGGCAAACATTCTTGATTTTGTGTGTACGCATGGCAGGTATCCATGTCCCATCCTTGCTCTTCAAACTGTGTGCTTGCAAGATACGTGTAGCTGGAAGCACACACGTGCTACAGTTTAAAACAAAAGGTGGGGAAGGAGGGGTATAAATCAAATAAATAAATAAATATAAATAAATAAATAAAAATATTGTATGTAAATGTTGAAAGTTTATTATAAGAAACACTCACATTTCAGTAGCAGTTGTTTTCAAATGGCTAACCTGGTACAGTGAAAAATAAATTTTAACATATCATAAAATAGATTTTACTTGTTTTTTTTTAAAAAAGAAAATATAGTTAGATATTGAAGAAGGAATTGAATATTTTGCTGTGTGGTACATACACACATAGGTACTTACTTTCAGAATGTGTTCAGAGATACATTTATTTATTCATTCATTCTTTCTTTTATTTAAACTTGTATCCCGCCTAGCCAGCAACATTCCAGTCACTAATATCTTTATCCTGTCAAGACTAATTTGAAGAAAGAAATCTCTCTCATGTACAGATTCCTGCTTAAGCTAGACAATACTGACTGGTTCTGCTCCAGAAAAGGTTCTGCTGAGCCTGACTTCTGTGTTTGGGATCTGCCAGAATTTGATTATTAGGTACAGAGAGCATTGGAAGCAAAGCTTAAAACAGCCACTGAGATTTGCTGGGTGTGAGAAGGGGGGGGGGGGTGCCCGGAAACTTCACATCTATTCAGAGGTGTTGGGCATGGGTCAGTGATGGGCACTGCTATCTCTAGCTATGTAACCTACTTGCACATATGCCACAAGGCCCTATGTTGTCATGTACCTTGCCCCTTCTGGACCCTGCCATATTTGCACATATTATTTGAGCATATCACAGAGCAAAGCAGGTCAATAGGTCTAATTGTTCAGTTGACAGAAACTGTAAAGCAAGGAGAGGCATATTGTTTGAAATGGAGCTATGTTGAGAATATAATATTGGATACAGTCCAAAGCAGGTAAACCTGATAGCAAAAAAAATTTGATTACTTAAAATTAATACAAAGTAAAAAGAAATAAAACCAAAATAGTATCCAAATCCAAGGTTCAGTATGCACCAGAAGGCAAATGGCTCATTTGGTGGTTATATTGATGGACACTCCCCCCTGCTCATTAAAACAGTATTTGGATTCAAGGAAACCCATTAGTGGGTCCAGAAGATTCCAGAATGTTGCTGATCCTTAGTAGAATGCATTTAGGGCTGCCAAGTCCCCCGGTAGGGCGGGGGAAACACCGATTTTTAGTGCTTACCTCCCGCTTTTCCAAAGTTGGCCACCGGGGGGACAAAATGGCTGCCTTAAAAGGGAAATGTCTGCAGAGAGCCTGCCCTGCAGTAAAAAGCCTCACCAGACATTTCCCCTTTAAGAAGTCAGCAAGAGAGCTTCCACAGCAAGAGAGGTCCGCCCAGAGATTAAGGAGGGACTGAAGGAGCTGCTTTTGCATGTGGCTGGCAAGGTGAGTTTCTCTTCCAGCTCTTTTCATTCTCTCTCCCTCTTTCTTTTTTCTGTCTGTCTGTCTGTCTGTCTCTCTCTCTCTCTGTCCCCATCCAGCAGAGGTCTATCAGTGGCTATTATAGCCACAAGGTCTAAATGGAAGTAAGTGCCTCTGCCAGTTTTTTTCCCTTCTCTCTCTCCCTTTCTTTTTTCTGTCTGTCTGTCTGTCTGTCTCTCTCTCTGTCCCCATCCAGCAGAGGTCTATCAGTGGCTATTATTAGCCACAAGGTCTAAATGGAACCCTTTGTCTGGGGCAGTGAGGCTCTGAATTCTTGGTGCTTGGGGGGCAACAGTGGGAGGGCTTCTGGAGTTCTGGCCCCGCTGCTGGACCTCCTGAGGGCACCTGGTATTTTTGGCCACTGTTGTGACACAGAGTGTTGGACTGGATGGGCTGTACTGGATGGGCCGATCCACTGTGGCTTCTCTCCTGTTCTTATGATATGAAAATCATATTTAGCACTTGTGTAGCACTTAGTGCTTCATATTCTGCCGAGATGAGGAAGGATTCAGTAGGGCCGTTGCTCAGTGATAGAGCATCTGCTTGACATGCAGGAGGTATCAGCCTCTTCAGCTAAAAAAGGATCAGGTAATAGGTGACATTAAAGATCTCAGCCTGAGACCCTGGAGAGCCACTACCAGTCTGAGTAGTCAATACTGACCTTGATGGACCAATGGCCTGATTCAGTATTAGGAAACTTCATGAGTTCATGTGGAAGCATGTGGAAGCAACATCACAGGATGTGACATCACAAAATGATGTCACTTCCTTTCTCCTGGCTCCACTCCCGAAGTCTCCTGGCTCCACCCCCAAAGTCCCCAGATATTTCCCAAGTTGGACTTGGCAGCCCTAAATGCATTATACACATAGAGAACTCTCTACTATATCATGGGTTCTTAATGTCATTGATCTGTGTTGCCATGTGACTTGCTCAAGCCTCCTCTATGATCATGATCAGTTGTTGTATGGTAGAGTTGTACCATCCATTGAAATCAACAGGAAAACATCAATCAGGGGAGACTTATGTATGCTCCAAAAACTCAATCCTTGCAGCTTAATCTTTGTATTAGGATGTGTTTGAGTGCAGAAGCAGTTGTACCTGGTGAGAGCTGGAAATTAAGGACATCCCCATTTGTTTTGGTTTCTTTTTTTAACACTCAGGAATTAGAATGACAGGAAGTGAGAGATGGTTTGAAAGAAATTGGCAGGAGGATTAATCAAGTACTTGTACAGTTGCACAGGGCCTGCAAAACGGAGCTCTTCCACCAAGCTTTCAACTAGGAGCCGCCCACCACTAGTACCACCAACTACTACTGTTAACATCTGTGGTATAGGGCTGGCCATGGTTTGAGCCAAACCACTCTGGGAAGGCAGTGGATTGCTGAGCTGGGAACTTTGGGTGCTGCTTCATATAGTACGCCATCTTAATTTAATGAATGATTGACTATCACTGTGAGCACTTCAATTGTCAACAGTATGTTTTAAATGGTTTTAAAAGGTTTTAAATGTTTTATGTGAACTTGGTACTTTGTGCTGAAAAATGTGAGCCACCCTGAGCCTGTTCGCGGGGAGGTGGGATACAAATGTAATTAATTAATTAATTAATTAATTAACAGTTCTGGTCTTTTAGAAGTTCTTGTAATCAAAACAACTCCATTTGAAAGCTAAGTTGGAGAGGTGTAACAGCAATAGCAAAGTAGGCTGTTCCGCTGAAAAAAGGGATATGGCATGAGTATGATCACATACAAGTTGTTGAAAGTTTTCTGCCCTGAGGCAGCCATAAATGAAAAGATAAAGGCAAAGGCTGGTCACTGGCAAAAGTAATAAAAACAGGAAGGAGATGTCTGAGTCATATGGGGTGAATCTAGCAGTTGATTTATCAGACCTCCTTTTGGAATGAAAAGATAAGGAACAAAGAGAAAGAACGAAGAGAGAGAGAGAAAGGATTTAGAAGTATAAATGGGATGACAGTGACAATTTCTGCAGGCTGTGTCAGCCAGCCTTCTTCCAGCCCATGTGTCTTTCATTCTTCAAAAGGAACGGCTGCTCCTATTTTACAGAGAAAGCAGGCAACCATATGTATGTCCTCATTAGTAGTATGAATGAAGTCATGATAAAGACAATAAAGTGCTTACAGAGCTTGGATTATAATGTGAACAGGTATAGCCAAGGGCAGTTGTTTGTATATTGCTAGTTTTGCCAGCTCAAAACCTGAAACAATTCCTGTAACTTTTCAAAAGAAAAGGGGGGAAATGCCATCAGGTGTGGTATATCCCACTGCAGTATCTATAGAATATGAAAAGCTACCCCGGAGAAGTCCTTCCTGATATGCAGCTCTCAAAGGGAAGGGAGCGCTTTCATATTTGGCAATATCAGCAGTAGCAGAGGGTAGAAATTTCTGGAAATCCCAGGCTACTTCACTAGTAAAAAATGATCCATTATTTCTTTTCTTCTGGGATTCCCTAGTGTATCACGATATGAAAATTGTTACTATGGAATAAATTTTATAACAACTGTTTACATCATCGCTTACATCAGCACTGATTGCTGTAACAACTGTTTACATCCTCATTGACACTAGTGCTGATTGTGCAAAATTAGATCTGACTGAGCCTCTTCCCCCAAAGACTGATGCTGAACTATGCTGCTGATTCAGAGGCTCCTTTGAAATAGTCAGCCACCGAGATCCCTGACTCCAGGCAGAGTCCACCAGGTGCTGCTGTTGCACAACCTCCATTTGGCTCATCACAGAGGCTTGTGTAGGAGCAAAGTGAGCAAATCCTCATTAAAATTAAAGAAGACAACACTGTAGCACTTGGTAAGTTATGCTGTTGAGGTTCACGTGCAGATCCACTGGCACAAATCCAACTACAGTATGGTATCCTGAAATGCCTGGAACATAGATCTGGGATGTGGTGCACATACCAGGTAACAAGAGGCACATTGCCCATCCAGAGTGGTGGGCAAGAGAAACAGACAATGAGGCCCAATTGTGGCTCACAGACCATGTTTGGCCATCCCTGATCTACTGGATATTCTGACACTGGCAAAATAATATATATGATTGTGACAAACCCTCAGTCTATGAGCAGGGGCATCATAGGAATGTAAAAACATGGAGCTGGAAGGGACCCCAAGGGTCATGTAGTCCAACCCTTTGTACAATGCAGAACATTCATGCTACCCCCCCCCCACTCCCCCAGTGACTCCCTGCTGTATGCCCAAAGGAATAGAAAAAACCTCCAGGATCCCTGGGCCAATGTGGCCTGGAAGAAAATTCCTTCCTGACCCTGAGTTGTGGTCAGTACTACCCTGGGCATATAAGAAAGGGCCACAAGAGCCAAACACTGGCTTATCCCTTCCTGCTCTCACTCTCTCAATCTGCCTAAATTCATAGTGAGTCACAGAATCAGCACTGCTGTTAGATGGCCATCCAGCTTCTGCTTACAAACCTTCTAAGAAGGAGAGCCCATCACCTCCTGAAGAAGCCAGTTCCACTGAGGAACAGCTCTAAATGTCAGAAGGTTCTTTCTAATGCTTAGCCAAAACTCTTTTGATTTAATGTTTGGAAATGCCTGGTGCCCTCCGTAGGGAGACCTCAGTGCAGAGGTGCAATTCATCAATTCCTTGTGTAAGCGCATTGGAAACAAATGGCAAAAAAAAACAACCACCGACTCACCCACGGTTACGTCTGATCACGCAGCGGCGGGCTGTGCCCACATCTACAAAAGTCCTTGTGATTGTGCAACTGTGGGTCAACTTCCGCCGGAGGAAATAGCCTCTCTCCCCCCTCCCCGCTTTATCTTGCACATGTGACTGCAACCACAGGTCACACTTTAGTATTGTCTCAAGGTAAGAATGTTTCGTACTTATTTATGAATAATAGAGTTGGATTAAGAGTCATACATGGTGTAAACATAATTTCCCTAAGAACTATAGAAACATGTACTATTGTGTACTAAGGATGAATCATCCCTAGACTAGCCCTGGGATCAGGGTGAGCTTGTGTCCACAAACAATAGCTGGCTAAAATGCTAGAATAGACCAATAGAGAAACAGTGTTATGTAAACAGCCTGTTGTTGGGAGTGGGGTGTGTTCGGGGTGTGGTGTTTGCATGCATAAAAACCAGACTGCTGCCTGGGGTTTTTGCCTTCTGCTGCTTGCTGAAATCACTAATAAAGTAGAGCTGATCACTAGACTTTGGGGTCTGTTCATCCATGGAACCCACTATTTAACATGTACCCTCTCTTCCATTTCTTATCATTTGCTTTTCTTCCCACTCTTCAGCATGCATGTATTTATTGTTTTTTAACTGGTTTCCAAGACTCCTGAATGGCTAGGGCACCTGAACATTGAGTTGTGTCTTGCATGTAGCTATCACAGGTCAAATATCCCAAACTGAAAATTTCATATCACCTCACACCTCCTCAGACATATTACACATGGATGAGGAACTGTGCATGCAAATCTTTACTGTTTCCACAGTTTCTCTTCCGATCAAGCTAACAGGGCTAGGCACATTGAACCCCATTAGGAATGCAGTCATAGGCTAATCACATGTTCAGGAAGATGCGCAAGAGGGCCTGGCTTTGGTCTATGTTCTCTTCTCTCTCCACTTAATAGTTCATCATGGCTTTTCTGATGAGTCTGTGTGCACATAGCCCTGACTGCTGTGCTGCTATCCACTTCCACTCTACCAAATCTGATGTGAAATTCCCTCTGATTGTAGGAGATGGGGCTCATGAATAGTGCGATTGGATAACAAAGATAACTTTTGCTGAAAATAACTTTCCTTCCACTGGATTTATTGGAACTATTTACTTTATTGCTGTGAACAAGACTGGAACTCAGCCAGCTGAGTGCTTACCTGGTCCACACATTGGTTTTGTTTGGGGTAGTGGTGGTTCTTGGACCTCTCAGCAAGTATTCTTGTTGTTACTACAGCTCAGTCCTTTGAAGGCTTTTAAATGGTAACCCTGTTGTTTCTTAAAAAATAAAAAAGAAGAAGCTGGGTTCTGCTAGCAAAAGACTCTTAGGGTTTGAGAACCAGAATCCATCACATTGCATAAAGGGAAATGTAAAGTGACAGAAGCGCAAGTCTTGTGAGATGTATATGCGCAAGCTGAGAAAGAGTAAAATGGCTCTTTCAGGTGCTGCCAGGCACTGTTAGTTCAGCATGAAGAAAGAAGTACCACGCATTCAAAAAACGGATAGCTTAGCCTTACATGGCTTGTGTGGGTTTCCTTTTGTTGTTGTTGGTTTTTCCTTTAAAACCTCTCTGCAGATTGTCAAAAGCTTTTCAGCATGGTGATGAATTTTTGTTTTGTTTTATTTTGTTTGCATTTGGGCACCTCTGTAACTGGGAAATGTGCTGCTGAGACCACCACTAGGCTCTGGGGGAGATTTCAAACACTGATACATTTTAGCCTTATAAAACTGGTGTGGGGTAAAGCCATAGAGCTGGAGATAAAAGACAGTATATCCTTTGACTTAAATAGTTTCCAGAAACGCAGTTTACACAGAGGATCTGTCACCTAGTACATTCTTGCACGAAACTCCGAGTGGAGTCATGAGGTGTTTGAGTTGGCAGACAATGGCAGCTCTGCTGTGGCCATTAAAAGCTTTAATCACCTTCTCTTTACCTTAGAAAGGGTTCCAGATGTCTTTGTTTTTCTTGAACTTGTGCTTTCTGTGGATTGCTTTAGTCTTCTCAAGTTAGGTGTTCTTCTTGGTTTTTGTAATCTTTCATATGGAACAGAGAGCTCTAAGAGCTGTTCTTCTGGTGTGACTGCATTTGTCCTTTACACGGGGTGTGTGTGTGTGTGTGTGTGTGCAGGACTCTGATTTCGCTTTGTGTTCCCATGCTCAGTTTTGCTTGGCAGTTTGGGTGCAGTGATTTCGGATGTTTCCTACAGAATGTGGACTGTGGCATATGAACATTTTAGAGCTAAAAGGTCTTACACTGGCAGCAGATTCAGTACTAAGCATAAAACTTTTTTTTTTTAACGTTGGCAGTTTTATTTCTCAGTAGTATTTTGAATCACTGAACATCAAATTTGTATTTCCTTTTGGAGCTGAAATGTAAATCACCTTCAGGCATCTGCACATCTTTCTTCTTCCCATTGTGGGATTGTGGTTTAAAAAAAATTGCTTGCTTGAGACTAGAAATGCTGGGTGCTTTGGGAGAAAGAAACCACTCTCAGTAGCAGCTTCATGTTGATTTGATTTTCTGATGCAGACAGTACAAGTCTCTTGATACATGGCAATATATTTGACAGCTCGTATTGTCCTGGCACATTTAGGTATACAGCTAAAACCTAAATGTAACTGACACCTGAAAATGCTTTTGCATAGTAAAGGTATGTTCTGTATCTTTTATAAAGGAAAAGAACTGTGGTTTCTATAAGTGGCTAATAAGTTAATATCACATAATTAGTCAGGACCAGGGGTCCTTTGGGGCCGGAGCGAGGTAGAGCACTGCTTCGCCAGCTCAGGAGTGGGCACTAGGGCAGCCACAGGCCGAATCAGATTCTCTGATCTGATTCGGCCCGCCACCAAATTGCTGCCAAAATTCGGCGGCAGCTTTAAAAGTGGCTGTAGGGGAGGGGGTTTGAGGGACAGGCTCCAAACTTTCAGGGTACCTTCTGGGACCTCTCCCCCAAATACCCACCAAGTTTCAAGAAGATTGGACCAGGGGGTCCAATTCTACGGGCCTCCAAACAGGTTGCCCCCATTCCCTCCATTTTTCTCTATGGTGGGAAAAAACGTTACTTTTTTCCCACCATAGAGGACAATGGAGGGGATGGGGCAACCTGTTTGAGGCCCAGTAGAATTGGACCCCGTAGTCCAATCTTCTTGAAACTTGGTAAGTATTTGGGGGAGAGGTCCCAGAAGGTACCCTGCAAGTTTGGAGCCTCTCCCTCAAAACCCCTCTCCTCCAGCCCCTCATATACCCTATGAGTTTTTGCCATTGACTTCAATGGCCCATAGGGTATAATAGGGCTGAAACTGACATTTGGCCAGTTATGCTAATGAGTTATGCTAATAGGTATGCTAATGAGCTCTTGCACCTCTTTTTCTATGAAATGACCCCTGGTCAGGACGGTTACTGTAATCACCATTTATAGAAAAGGGATTTGATACAACCCTATTGAATACAAACTCTGACAACATGAGCTATGCACATGAATAAGTAGACAAAGATTCTGTAAGATGTTACATCCTTAAAGAATGTTTCAGTGATCCAGTAGATTTGTGATTGAAGGCATCTGTATGAAGGCATTCTGTAAGATGAATGAAGGCATTCTGTAAGATGTTACATCCTTAAAGAATGTTTCAGTGATCCAGTAGATTTGTGATTGAAGGCATAGACTGTGGCTTAAGCTGGGTAGTTCTCAGGTGGAGATTAATCAAACAACCAGTCCCATTACCTTAGTAGACACAGACACCACAAGACATTTGCAGCCCTCAGCAATTCAGCATTATTTGTGGGAGCAAAATATAAGCATGAATTCACCCTGTCAAATGACGGACCACCTGCAGTAGTAATGGCAGCTGATATATTTGGATCACTGATCATATCTCATGAAGTGTGCATGCACATGAAAGTATTCCTTGTTACTTGGGTTTGACTGGAAAGCAGGGGCAGAGATAAATGGATTTTTGGTTTATTTGCCAGGCACAATTGGTGTATAACATCAGTCTGCCCTGCATAAGGCATTGTTTCTGCAACTTCTTCCACTTTTGTCAAGACAACGTTTATAGCCAGCTATGGAATCCTTCATAGTGATGGAAATGATTGAAAATGAATGATGTAAAATTTGGGAGAAATTTAACTTTCTGAGAAAACACGATATTTCCCAAGAAGTGCAATTATGGGCTATGAATACTCTCATGCCTCAATGAAATATGCTGCAAACATAATTGATTCTGTTTGAAAATAAGTTATTCATGTATGCTTCAGCCATCACACTCTTTTTTTTCTCTGCGCCCCTAGGAATGGGGAAAGGTATTGCTATGACATCA
Organism: Lepidodactylus listeri; assembly: GCA_029233225.1. Lineage (NCBI taxonomy): Eukaryota > Metazoa > Chordata > Lepidosauria > Squamata > Gekkonidae > Lepidodactylus > Lepidodactylus listeri. The sequence continues at coordinate 57,742,917 of JARCFY010000012.1, forward strand.
ATCAAGAGTGACACGTAATCAGGTTTAGGAAGCTTGAGCAGCTGTACTGATGCGGGTCTAATGTATCCCACTTCCTTGTTTGTTGATGTAATAATTTTGACAATGGATGGCAGGTTCAGAAAATGTCACAAAAGACATCCTAGTGGAAAAACTGGAGTACAGCCATTCAGAGCTTTGTTTCTAAACAATGTCAACACAATATTAGACAACCTAGGGACGTGGGTTGTGTGGTGTGCCTGGAGCATATCAAAAACAGCTGGTGTAATTTCTTTTCCATGAAAAAGGTACAGTCTCATGATTACAGCATTATTAATTTGTTATTTTGTTCAAATTATTACCCCATTTTAAAAAAAACAAACTATTCAAGGCAACATATCTAATAATAAATTTCCGTGAAACTACTATACTCATTCTGATGTGCACACAAAGCTCTAGTAGATGCAGGCTGCTCCCATTCTAATTTGTGTATGTATAAGCACTACAGGCACATCCTTTTATATGTGTACGGTCAGTGCCTTTTTGTTAAAAGAGGGGGCAGTACTCATATGTAAGGATGCACCAATTTCCATAATTCTTCCCCTCAGGACTTGTGAGAGCCCTGAAAAAGGTACTGGTTCTCAGTGCTGGTAAGTACAACCATGAAAAAAAATATTTTAAAAAGCCCTGCATACAGTTTTACACTGTATCATGGTGTACAACAGAGATCTTTCATTTGGAAAAAGTCAAAAATCTTGTGCCTGGAAAAGATGTTCTAAATCAGGGTAAATATATTTTATTATGCCAGTTCTGTGAACACAGAAATAAGCATAATTAAGTATTGAAAAATTGAGATTTCAGAGATACTAGCAATTTATGAGCACCAGCATCTTTTACATCATGAACAGTGAATGGAGTGAAAGAGCAACAACTTGGGACATACACAGCTATCCAGTTAAAGGGAATGCCACTCACTGTATGAACATATGTCTCCTGCATGTAGAAGATATTAAAAACATATGGATGAAATTCTGTGATCAACATCTGGGAAACACAAGATCTCCATTTAAGTTGAATCCATTGAGCAGGTGGATATCACCAGTTTTCCCCTTCCATGCCATTCCCATAAACATTTCCCTGTAATTCTCAAGTCTGAAAAACAGTCTCTCAGCAGAGAGTTTTCAATGCGTTTTGTAGGCTCTCCGCTGGTGACCAAGGAACATTGATTTAAACAGAAGAGTTAATTTTACTGAAAATTTTGAAATTAAATATTGCCCTCCCCACAGAGATGATTCAAAGCTGCTTTATTAATGTGTTTTTTCTAAATTGCTTTTGCCAGATTCTCTCATTTCCATTTCATGTGGCATTTCTCCATGGTCTGTCCCATGCTGGGCCATGGCTGGTATTATGTATCAAAGTAGTTGCAAATTCCTCAGAAATTATGCTGCACTGGGCCAAACTAGACGTGACAGGGCAGCCATATTCTTTATTTAAATTGTGTCTAAACCACAATGTTACCATGATAGGAAGCATGGAAGTTATGCTGGGGTAACCTTGAATCCTTATCTCTATCTTGCCTTACCATATTCCATCACAGAAAGTCCTATTTGCACATTCAAGTGGAGGGGGAAAAAGTGCATGAAGTACAAAGCTAGGAGACAGGGCAGAAGAGGGATGGAAGAATTTAGCTCCCCACACACATGTGCAGAGTTTGTAGTAAATATTTGACGTGAACAACAAACTTGGGCTATCCTCATCCTATCTAGTTTGGCTCTCAAATAGATTTTATACGGTTCAATTTGGATGATGTTGCCATTCTTTACATTCTTTTGTGGTTACAGCTTCCAGGGAATGCACCTTCTCACATAGCAAAACTGAAACTCAACAACATTAATATTTCGTGGCTGTATTTTACATGGCATGTCGGTTTCACTAGGTCAGGATGGGAAGGAAGCATCTCCTTGTGGTGATGATCCTGCCCAAACGCTCTCAGGCCAGGCTTGTGAGCTCCTGCAGTTACTGTTGTTCAGTTGTGATAGAAAGTGCCACTTGCTCCACTCTGAGATTTCAGATTTCTAGCAGTGAAAAAAGAGTATTGTTTCTCAGTCCCATCCATGGGTCAGCATCTCATGTGAGATGAGTCATCCAGTGTTAGAGGGGGCAAGAAGGAAATGAACAAGTTAAAAGATAAAAAGAAGGAACCCTGTGGGAAAGAAGCAACACAGAAAGCCTTTGGAGTGGAAGTTGGAGTAAACAGTACCACAGAGCTAGAGGGTGCCTGGAAGGGAATGAGTTGTCTGGTATCAGCAGTATCTGCCTCTGGAAGAGTTTTGCGCTTAAGAACATAATGACATAAGAGAAGCCAATGTTGGATCAGGCCAATGGCCCATCCAGTCCAACACTCTGTCACGCAGTGGCCAGAAATACCAGGTGCCATCAGGACGTCCATCGGTGGGGCCACTTGGGAAATGTATCTGAACTGTGACCCAAATTAATGAAAATATTCACCATGTCTTTGGTGTTTTAGTTTTCTTTCACATTTTAGTGCTCACATTGTTATTGGATTGGCACTAAAGAAAGACACTAGATATGATGCTAGAATTTCTCTGGATGGAGCCCCCAGAAGGTTAATTTTTTTTAACAGCAGGCCTACATGTCAACTCTAGTTGTGACAGAGTTGCCAGCTCCACGTTAGAAAATTCCTGGAGATTTGGGGGTGGAGACTGAAGAGGGTGGAGTTTGTGGAGGGGAGGGTGCTCATCAGGGGCGTAGTGCCATGGCATTCACTCTACAAAGCTGCCATTTCCTCCTGGGGAATTGATCTCTAGCCTGAAGTCCAGTTGTAATTCTGAGAGAACTCCAGAATCCACCTGGAGGTTGGCAACTGAAGGTTGTGATCATGGCACAAGTGAACAGATATATAAGCCTTTCCACACATCAAATTTTCTTGATCTATAATGTGGGTGATTCTTCTTTTGTAGGTATCTGTATGTTTTTCTAATTGGACTGTTTCAGGTAGTGGAAGATTTAAACCCCTCACTTCTTGGGCCACAGTTAGAATTGAATCTCTGTCTATCTGCTTTTAAGGAAAACAAAAACAAAAAAAAACTCTAGGGCTCCATTCACAGAGATCCTAGAATTGTCTCTGGTTTCACAATAAAAAAGGGAACTCAATAAAAGGAAAGAGCACCATTTTGTAATGAAAGAAATGTTAGATTCTCAGCAAAGTTTAAAGACCCATCAAAATGGGTTCTGAAGCATCCTCTGCCCTTGATGGTGCCCCTGATAACTGATCACATTGGCCTTGGAAATGAATGGCTGATCATCGTCCTAATTAATTACTCCTAATATATGCCTGAATAAAATTGTATACCAGTGTAGTTCCTCACCGCAGACCAACTTGTTGCCCATTAAATGTGAGAGTTCTTTTAAAACCTTTGTCTTACTTATACTGCTCAGTTAGCAGTTAATGCTACTCACTGATAGGAAACTAAAAAACAAAGTCTGACAGAGGTCAAACGAATGGCAATTGTTTGTACATTAGAAATTGTTAGTAAATAAGAAACAAGCCAAGAACTGTGTGTTGTTGGTGGTGATAAGGATTTGGTTTCCAGCATCCTTTACACTGATAAGTCTTTCTTTTTGTCCCCTGGTTCTTGCGAAACAACATCTTGCTCAAGAGGCGGCTTCTTCCCCTGCATCCATCTCATCATGCCTTTTAATGCTGCCCAACCACAATACCATCCACCAAGGCAGCACAGCAGAGATACTCCTCTGGAGAAATCTGCAGCCACATCAACTTTTAGAACAGTTGTGGCTTGTAATTCATGTTGGCTGTCTTTGGGCAGCTAGCATTGAACTAGAAAGGATTGTCATTTAGCATTACAAAAAAAAAAAACCACTTCCACTCAGTGTATGAGGTTTTAACTGGCTATATTTGTTTAAATCTATTGAAATCTAAACTTTTGGGATTGGGCAAGTTATAAATTTAAATACGGCAAGTGCTAGTCGAGCACTGTCCAAGGAGACCATGTTGGTAGAGCTGTGTATTATCTTAGAAAAGGCTAGAACTCCAGAAGAGTGTAGAATACGTGCGCGCCATAGGTTCACTGCTTGCATATGTTTATTTTGTTGGTCTTGAATGTTAGATTACATGTGTCTGAACTAGGTGTCCCTGGAGCTGACAGCATGGAAGAATTGTTCCTACCAGCAGATGTGATGTGGAGTGATTGATCCCTCCATTTAGGAAGCAGAATGCCTTTTGAAGTTGAGAGCAGATGAAAGGGCTTAATGATTGACAGCAATTTATGCTGCTTTTGTTTTTGTTTTTAATTCTTTGACTTCTGACACTTTGAGGCAGGACTTTATAAAAGAAGGATGGCGTATCCTAGGGAAACCACTCTACTCATAAAGTGGAGACCTTGAAGTAACAGTACCAACTGACACCCAGATCTCAAATATATTAAGTTTTTATTTAAATACGGGGCAGAAAGGTTTGTGGGCATGCTGTTTCTGTTATTAAATCATTATGCACCTACCTTGGGGGCAGAAGGGAGAGGGAAGCCAACAATCTAACTAGAATAAACATTCTTCACTCACCATAGTGTGAGGCTGCTATATTAAAAATTCTTCAAATAGATGACCCCGACAGGTGTTTTATTTGAGTAAAGAAAACAATAAATAGTAATATAATCCCTGGGGAGTTAGCATTAAGCTGTGTGGGAAATGCATAATATCCTTTACCAAGTGTTAGAAGGAGCACAGAATTAATTTTGTTGTATTTATCCTTAATTTCAAACAATTCTTGTTCCCTAGGAGCTGTACACTATTAAGTAGTGTAACCTGGTATAAAGATATTATATTTTCCCACTCTTGTTTTTATGTGATATATTATCAGGGATAACCTCATTTCCTTTTCTCAGTGTTGCTTTTGATGAAGTATACAATCATGGCCTAGTATTTGTCTTCCAAGAAAGAGTGGAGTGAGGTGGAGTGGAGAACTGAAAAATCCAGATACAAAATGATAACAATGTGTTGCAGTCAATAGCTGTATAATGGATCAAGGATTGCTGAAAACAATAATTCCTAGAAATTAATAAAGTAGATAAAACAATCCTGACTCACACCCTGGGCACTCTGTGTGTGTGTGTGTGTGTGTGCGTGCGTGTGTTTCTCAACTGTCCCCTCTGCATGCAGATATTTTTTCCTGCAGATAGGGGGCATACTCTCCCCCAAAAGTTTTTTTCTACAGATTCAGGGGACTCCCTGGGTTTGCAGAAAATTCCAAAAAGTTTTTTTTTAAAAAAACCTTGGGCAAGGTTGAATCCCCCCCAATACATTTTGAAATGGCTGCCGCAGGGATCTACTACAGGACCTACTGCATCAATAGCCAGTAGAGAGGGAGAATGGGGAGTAAGCAGAACAAAAAGAACTGGATCTGGAATTGGACTGGATCTGGGATCAGGGAGTTTGGAGCCAGGCCTGGGACTAGGGTTACCTGCTCCAGGCTGGGAAATTCCTGGATATTCTGTAGTGAAGTCTGAGGAGTTTGGGGAGGGGAGAGGCCTCAGCTGGATATAATGCTACAGAGTCCACCCATTTTCTCCAGGGGGACAAATCTCTGTTGTCTGGAGTTCAGTTGTAATTCTGGGAGATCTCCAGGTCCCATATGGAGGTAGCCAAACCTAGGCCTAGCAGCACCCTCTAGGTGACTTGAAACCACCTGACTTGCATGATTCAACTAGGCCTAGCTGCGTGCTACTGTTCGACAGCAGCCACCCTATGAAAGTCAGTGTAGTATAATGGTCAGAACTTCAGAGTAGGGTTTGTGGGACTCAGATTTAGATCCCCATCTTGCTGTGGAAGCTCATTGGGTGAATTTGGACCAGTCACATACTTTCAGCCTAACCTACCTCATAGAGTTGTTGTGTGGATAAAAAGGAGGAGAGAAAAATGTGACCTGTAAACCATTGTGGAGAACGACCAGTTTTCTTCAGGAGAACTTGCAGGGGGAAAGGAGATGGAAAGCTGCAGATAGAGCGGCAGATAAAGGTAGGTTGGCTGTTGGGTGGGAAGGAGATAGGGATGCCAACTCTAGGTTGGGAAATTCCTGGATATTTGAGGGGTGGAGCCTGGGGATGGTGGGATTGTGACGGGAAGGGACTTCAGACAGATATAATGCCATTGACTCCACCTTCCAAAGCAGTCATTTCCTCCAGGGGAACTAATGTTGCCAACCTCTAGATGAGGGTTGGAGATCTCCTGGAATTACAACTGATTTCCAGATGAAAGAGATCAGTTCCCCCAGAGAAAATGGCTGCTTTGAAGGGTGGAGTTTATGGTATAATACCCTACTGAGGTCACTTCCAAGCTCAAACCTCATCCTCCCAAGGCTCTACTACCAAATCTCCAGGAATTCCCCAACATGGAGCTGGCAACCCTAAGAGGAATTGATCTCTGTATCTGGGCAATCCGTTGTGATTCCTGGAGAGCGGCTGCTGCCACTGCTGCTGTTGGGGGGAGGAAGTAAGTGGGGGGCCAGAAGAGAGATGGGGCAGAAAGAGTGATGGGGTGGGGGTAGAAAAGAAGTGACAGGCATGGAGGGGAGAGAGAGACAGAGTAAGAAAAGGGGTGGCAGGAAGGAGAAAGAGTATGAGAGAAGTATGGGGAGGGATGAAGAAGCAGAGGTGAGGGGGATGGGATAGCTGCTCTCGCAAGTTTCTTTCAGGTCCCCACTTGTTTGTTGTAATCCCAAATTGATTGCAAGGGGGCTCAGGCATAGCCATTGGGCAACAGGGGCAACTGCCTGAACACCACAGTGTGGAGAACTACACATATCCCCACCCCTAAAGAAGGGAAGATGAGCAGGCTCCTGCTTTGACTGGCCCCTGCCCCATCTAGTTTCTGGTGGCAACAGTAGCTTCTTGTGCACTTCTCATGGAATAAGGGTCACCCTTTGCTAGGCACCAGCAAAGGGTAAGGTAGGGTGGCAGTGATTTTGGGATCCCATCCTGGACTTTTGCCCAGGGCCCCAGATTCACCAATACTGTTCCAGAGGAGGGTGAATGCATTCTCTTTGCCCCACCACTTCCAAGGCTGAGATGTCCAGAGCTACCACTAATATCAGCAAGGGAGTAATCAGCATGACCCTATCCCTCATCTAATGCTGAAGCTGGGAGAAGTACTCCCAACCCACAGATCAGAGAAAGCTGAAACAGTCAGGTTGTTCAGGGCTACATGCAAGGGTGCCTGTGAAACACCCACCTGTGAAACAGAAGATTGGTGCTGGACTTCTAATAGGGAGAGGGGAGAAGAATCAAGAAGCAAAGGGAGGACAAGTTCAAAATGTTTGACAAAACACTGCTCCTGTTTAAAATTGAGATGGCCCGGTCGTAGTAGAAAAGTATTACTGTTACCCCATTTTGGATAAAAATTGTTGTGGAGGTTTGCTCTGTTCATCCCGTGACTGGCTTATGATCAATTTGTAATCATATTACTGGTCATTAATGTTCCGGTTTCCGGTTTTGGATGAAGATCTTTGGGAATCAAGACGACATTCCAGAGATTCTCGTCAAATACCATCATATTAGTAGTAGTGAACCTATGTAGAGTTTAGGATTGTTTGTTAATAACCTTAAGTTTTCTTTACATTTTGTAAAAATTTCTTTAGCAGCATATACACAGCTTCTCCTGTCTTTCATTTATCTGTATATCAGCTGTGTTTCTCTAGTTCAACAAACTAATATATACATACTTCTTAGCCATCCTGTAAACCTTTCTCTGTCTTCTGTCCTACGCACTGCACTTTCAAACTGTCATAGCCCCTTTCAGCTGCCATGTCTTCAGCTGTCATTCTTCAGAAGTCTCTCCTGCTTCTCCTTCTCCAAGACTCTAGGGGCCTCCCTGACTGCCTGCAGGGCTATCCATTTAGCCAATCCTATCTCAGTTCTTGTCTAACAAATAAAGTCCAGCCTCACAGTTTCAGATAACAGAACTCTAAAACATAAATTTAAAACATCTAAAACATATATTTAAATCCATATGATGAAGTCCTATTTCACATTTGCCACGCTAACTTCTTTTTCTAGAGGTTAGCAGTATAAGACACTGATCATTCGCACAGTATTTATTGGCTTGATCCCCAGCTATTATAACTGGTTCTGAATGCATATTTGTGTGTGAGAGAGAAAACAGGAAAGCCTGTAAGTGAACATCTCCAAAACACTAGATCTATAAATTTTTTTAAAAAGGTAGACCTAATGAATATGCATAGGTATAAAACACAAATAATAAATAACAATAGATTCAGATGGGTAGCTGTGTTGATCTGAAGCAACAGAACAAAGTTTGAGTCCAGTGGCACCTTTAAGACCAACAGTATTTAATTCTGAGTAGAAGCTTTTGTGTACATGCACACTTCATCAGATACAGTATCAGATGAAGTGTGCATGCGTATGAAATCTCCGTGGCTGAGGATGTAGGGGGGCAGTGGCCCAGGCGTGAAGCCATATGCACGGCAGGACCCAGGCCAAGCAAAGAGGCATGTGGCCTTGCTTTGGAACCCTGAGCTGGCATGAATGTGGCTGTGGCGATTCCCAGCTTACCAGTGAGGCTGCCAGTAAAGTGAAGGGGCTCTGCTTGATTGCTGCAGACAAGGTTATTCCACCATGTTGAAGCCACAATTGGAGTGGCTCCACCCACTCTCACCACTCTCAGGCAGCCTCCTGTTCCCTCTATCACACCAGTTGTTTGTGGGTTGGATAAGAGCTAGATGGGCTGATTGTGGCCCCCTGGGACTTATGTTTGACACCCCTGCTCTAAATGGAAGAGAGAGAGAGAAAGAGAGAGAGAGAGAGATCAACAGCACTGTGGTGTATCTGTACTCTCAAATTCTCTTGTTCTTCAAGGCAGCAAGTATGGCAGAGTGAAGATGAAACTTACAGCATAACTAACTATATTAACCCCCTGAGTACTTTACTAACAGTATGTTTTGTTTTAGCAATATATATAATGTATTAAAATTACATTAATAAAATATATTAATAAAATATTTAATGAAATTAAAAATAAATATTTCTATAATTTTTAAAAGAAGCTCTGCTATTTTCATGTATGTAGGCTGTAGTACTTTTTTAATACTGGTACCACATTCACGTCAAACCCCCCGTTTGTGCACTTGTACTGAAGCCCTGAGGCCTTTGTATTTTAATGTTAGCATTCTGCATGAATGATCTATTCATGTTATCAGCTGTTCCAAGGAGACGTCATGTTTCAGAATGAGTATTAATAGTAGGAACTATTCTGTGGCTAATGGTAAAAATCTCATTGCTCATAATAGGCATGAACCTATTTTATTTTAACATATTATTTATTATAACAAACAGAGAAATACCAGAGGCATTGATGTATATGTCTGTGAAGCTAAGTAGGCATGCAGTTAGCCAGTAGCTGGTCAGGAACTGGCTGGGAGGTCACCTATGGGCCAACTGAGCATTGCCCTGAGAATGGGCATGGATGCAGCAAGGAAGGGAACCGAGCAAGATTCCTTGGTGTTAGCTGACATGTTGGTACAGTCCTGTCCACAGTTTCCTGCAATGCCTGAAGCAATGAGCTACAGATATGGCTTTCTTTCCAAATCAGAAATAGAATCCTACTTGAAACCAAAGTTTCCAATTTCAGTTTAAATGCAACTTGCTAACTGTAGTTTGCTGATGTAATTACTATTAGTGCTAAAATGCAAACGGAAAGTGAAGACATTTGTGGAAGGCAACGTAGTGACTGACACCATAGTTCATTTCCAGTCATTCAAAAAAAGGGGGTACATTTGGAGGGCCATAGGCTTGCCAATCTCCAGGTGGGGCCTGAAGATCTCCCAGAATTACAACTCATCCCCAGGCTACAGAGATCAGTTCCTGGAGGAAACGGCAGCTTTGCAGGATGCACTCTGTGTATTTATACCCTGCTGAGATCCCTTCTCCCAAACCTTATACTCCCCAGGCTCCACCCCCAAATCCCCAGGAATTTCTCAACTCATACCTGGCAACCCAAACTGAACCAAGTCATGTTATTTTCCTTTGAGTCGTCCTGGAGATTTTAATAATGAAAAGTGTTTATTTTGGAACATGAGTTTTTTAATCAGTATGTGATTCTTGGCTAATCCCAATGTTTTTGTCTTAGTCTTTTAAAAATGTCCATCTAGCTTTCAGTTGCTCTGAAGAATGCCATAGATTCAGTCTGTGAGTCATTTGGCTGTCCTTTCACTTATACCTACCTGCTCCGTTCAACCATACCATTTTCATATAAGGGTAAGCTCTTTCCCCCCCCCAAACATATTGACACAAACTTGTCCATCACTCCTAGCATCCAACTGAGTGTACTCTGTTCCAGTTATCGCAGCTGGTTCATTCTCCAATCACTTCAGCTCAGCACCTGTGTAGGAGATGGGCAATCAATCAATAGATAATTCCCAAGACATGGGCAATCAGTCATTAAGAGCCCTTGTCAGATGATGGTCTAAACAGCCTTTCTTACAGCTAATAATGGGTGGAAAAACCCTGAAGAAGAAAGTTACTGTTTTTTAATCTAGATTTTTTTTGTCTCAATATAATAATATGTCAGGAAAAAAACAAAGCAAAGCACCACAGCTCCTTAGTAACATAAAAGATGTTTCTGCTGCTAAATTTGGGAGAACATTTTTTCTCTACCTTCAGTTTTCCATTGAAAGAAACCCAGGGACTTCAGTGAAATGAATAAGTGGTATTTGAACTGGCAGTAAACTGAAACTGAGCGAGTGGTTATGACTCAGCAGCAGAGCATCTGTTTGGCATGCAGAAGGTTCCAGGTTCAACCCCTGGCAGCTCCAGTAAGGATCAGTAGTAGGTAATGTGAAAGGCCTCTGCCTAAAACCCTGAACAGCCACTGCCAGTCTTGAGTAGATAGACAGTACTGACTTTGATGGGCCAAGGGTCTGATTCAGTATAAGGCAGCTTAGTATGTTCATAGCAATATGTTCAATGGCAAGGGAAACAAAATGTTAATTTCTTCTGAAACATCTGATAGTGTCTATTGAATGTAATCATGCATTTTTAAAGTGTTTCACCTAAGGCAATATTCCATGCAAGGATTGTTAGATCAGCAGCACATAATAACCATCATATCTGTAAGAATAATTGTGAAGGCACTTCAGATGTGCCCAAAGCTGTTGCTTATGAGTCATTAGTGTTTCCCTGCCTACCAATACATAGAAGCAATAATTTAATGGGATGGACATTCCAGCATTAACTAATCAAAATTCAAATTGAATGTACCTTGTTCCATAGTATACTTGTTGTAACTAAAACTAGACAGTCCCCAATATTCTGGTACCTTGCAGATGCGCTTTCAGTTTGATGTGGGGAGCTGAAACAGGCATTGTTTTTATACACTGTAACACCACAGCAGCATCCTTAAAGAATGCTGAGTTTGGAATACTGCATATTAAAAAGATTGTAACAAAGGAGGAGGAGGAGGAGTGGGAGTTTGTTTTTGTACCCTGCTTTTCTCTACCTTAAGGAGTCTCAAAGTGGCTTACAATCTCCTTCCCTTTCTCTCCCTACAACAGGCACCTTGTAAGGTAAGTGGGGTGAGAGAATTCCGAGAGAACTGTGACTGGCCCACGGTCACCCAGCAGGCTTCATGTGGAGGAGTAGGGAATCAAACCCAGTTCTCCATATTAGAGGCTTAACCACTACACCAAACTGGTGGTGTTTGCTCAGTTTAGTTCCGGGGACTGCCAAGTGCCTCCCTGTTCTAGAGTTTTTCTAAACTTTTGTTGCCTTTCTAAAGAGTACTGGCACTCCAGCACAGGATAAAATATGGGGATAAAACCTATAAAACTTTTAACATTGCTTTTGTCCCAGTTTTAAAATATATTTTTAATGTTTTTATTTTTTAAAAAAAATTAAGATTCTTACTTTAGAAACTGGGTGACCTTGGGTCAGTCACAGCTTTCCCAATCCGCCCCCCAATAATAGTCACTTGCTGCAAAATGCTAAAAAAGAGCTACAGCTTCAGCCTGCCAGACAATCCTAGAATCTCCTGGGTATACCACACACAATGCCATGCAATAATTTGATTTTATTTTCTTACTTCAGAAGCACAACAGAACTTCTGTGCAGTGTAAAAACAATAAAATAATAATCCTCTTTAAAACAATGTCCTTTTTGTGATGAAAAGCCACATATATTAAATAATATCAGGTTTTTCTCCTTGCAAGGACATAACTCTATGTCTGTATAACAGTATAGCAACAAAAGTATAGCAGTATAGTAACAAAAGTATAGCAACCCTTTACAATGAAACGAAATGAAGTATTGAAATAATAAAAAGGTTTGTTTTTGCACAAAAGTAAGTTACTTTGAAGCATTTTTAAAAAAACTATTGCAATTTAAAGTATTTTTCAGCACTGAAGTTAACTGCAGAGGCTTTAGTTCTGTTACATTTATGTTGCTTTTAAGATGCTACATTCCCACAATCTAAGACAAAACTGGGGAAAAAAGGCCAGTGAGACCATATCACATCTATTCTATGGTCCCTCCACTGGCTGCTGATCAGTTTCCAGATCCAATTCAGGGGGTTGATGCTCACCTTTAAAGCTCGTCAGAACCTGGAGCCAATGTACTTAAAGGACCTTCTCTCGCTGCATGCTCCCTTGCTGCAGCCTTGTTCTTCCCAGCAAGATTTACTGGCAGTACTTACTCCCTTGTCTAACTCACGTTTGACAAAAGTCAGGGCCAAGCTAGTAGCTGCTGCATGCCTCTGGAATAGCCTCCCAGAAAAGGTAAGGGAAAAGTTTTTCCAACAGGCTTCAAAACAAGAGTTATTCTGGAGAGTTCGGAGGCAGCCTGAGCACGGGTAAAGGTGGAATACCCTCCTGGTGTGGCCATTAGATGTTTTTGATGTTTCGTATCCGTTGTTTTGGTGTTCATTTTATCATATTGTTTTTATACTGTAGTTGCCCACCATGGGTTCTGCAATGTTCAGGAGAAAAGCAAGCATGTAAATAATTTAAATAAAGATGAAAGGTGATTCAGTACAAAATAAGTTAGGTGACATGAAGTCTTCATTGGTGAACATTTCCACTAACACAGACCCCCACACACACACACATCACACACCTGAGTGAAATTTGGAAGAGGCTTTCATAAGGTACCCTAGTCCGTTTCTCCCTGCCTTATTTTAAATCTTGAAGTAAACTTGAAGAACAGCATGCCTGGTCCATGCTGACCATTAATGTGTCATAGTGACTATTTCATGAGGTAATTGTGGATCAAAAGTATGGCTCATTTAGAGCATCACTTGTGATTTGCTTCTTGATATATCCATTTTTCTGCAGCCTAGGCCTCTGTTACTCCTGTGGTCATTTATAGCTTACACTTGATGTACAGGTGCAAAAGAATGAGGTAATAAAATGAGGAATGAGGCAATAAAAAGCCATGGTGATAGAAAGGACCATTCATGTCATGCTCTGGGCAGAGGGTTCGGGATTGCTCTCCTATGCTGAAATCTCCCAAGGGATGGAAAACCAAAAACAGTAAACAAAGAGAGAGGCTTTATCTCCACTTTGCTAGTTTTCTATTTTCATGGAGTTTTTTCTGCCAAGGTGAATTCCATGATGCAGTCCGTCCTGCCACTTCCCCATTCTACCACCTGCATGTATAGAAGCCAGGTATTATAATGAACAGTTGTGGAAACTTTGCTGAATTCTCTGGGTAATTTCCAAACTCTGCTAGAGGATGTGCTTCCATGATCTTGCGGCTCTCGGCTGCTGACTCGGTTTCATTCTTTGCCGCACAAAGTGCAGGAAATGCGCTCAGCGTGTGGCCCCATTGTATGAGATTCTGTCAGTTGGCTGTCTATTTTAGTGCCTTGCTGTGGACATAGATTCTATAACTGCAGTCAGGAGAATAACAGAGATTTTCATTTGGGGCACTCAGAGAGATGAAGTGCTCCTCACATTAATGATAACAGGCACTGAGGCAACTGATTCCTTGCCCTTCACACCAAAGGATGACAGCTTAAGGAAGCAGACACCCACCCACCCCCTTCTCTCTCCATGGGTGTTGAATGCCAATGCTGGCAGAACAAAATAGGTTGTTTTGTAACTTTGAAGGTGATTTACTCGTTATTGGCAAAGGGAGAGAATTAAATTACACTCTAAACCAAGAGATCAATGTTAACTGAATTGCTGAGGCTTTTTTAGTATGGCAGCGTGTGCAAATTTTGTTTATTTGGCGGGGGATATTAGCATTTTCTTTTTATATATATTTTTGGTGTGTGTGTAAAGACAGAGGTTGACTGAGAGGCTGGGTACAAGTTCTACCTCAGTGATTCATTAAAGTGGAGCTGAAGAAGCGGAAGTCACTCTCTTGTTAGGTGTGGGGAGCGCTTGATTGTTCTAAATACTGCTGTGAATGCCAATGATTCTAAGGCTGTGGGAAAGGCTCTTAATGAGTTTCAGCATTTTAATGTACTGCAGGTTCCCAATTGTACAAATTTAAGAAGCTTAGCAATTCAGTATCTCCTGAATAATAGCATTTATTTTATACTCTGAATACACTTGGGGAAGCCTCAATAATATTGCAGCTTCTTCGGAGTGTAATGGCTTTACAGGGCCTAATTGACTTGAACAGTGGAATTGGTCCTTTAAAACACACACACACACACACATTCTGTTCTTGTTCTCTTTCTCCCTTCCTCTCCCCCTCATTTGATTAATGAGCCTGGTAATAAATCATTAATCTTTTTGGCTCATAAATTATAAGAATAGTGTTTTGGGATGAGAAGTTTGTTATCCCCTCCCCCCCAGATTACCCTGTAGGCACCAAGCGAGATATTGGCTCTAGACAATAGGAAATTCTCATTGATCTCCATAGATGCGTGCTTTTCACAAATAGCAGTTTCATTTTAAAATATTGCATCTTGAAATACTTGATTTACTTTTATATAGCATGGCCAAGGAAGGAGCAATGTGTGTGTGGGGGGGAGGCCCAGGGATCTCACTGAGTGGTAGGCCTTAGCATATGAAAGCTACAAAGCAGCCTTCCTTCATGCTGAAAATAGCTCATTAGATTCCGTGTGCTGCATATAGGTCATTTGCCAATCACGTAAATGTCACTGTTTTTCTCTACTGATCAATGACCATTTTCATTGCACAGAAGTTAAGAAAAGCCTTAAACAATATGGGGAGTTTGATTGCGGCTTTGCAGTATTGTTTTATTATGCAGCTGGACTTTAGATAGAATTTAGAATTTCTGATTCATGCTCTCTCAAAAATTCTCATTTCAGTTTTGCATCTCCCTTTTGTGAACCAGACCAATGATTCTTTTTATTTTTAATTTTTGGTGCCCCCTACTGTTTCCTTACACTTAATCCACCGCCCCCCCCCCCCCACCGGTAAAATACAAATCCTTTTAGAAGTGATGTATGCAGGAGTATAAACATTTTACACAAGTATACACAATACAAACAGATCTATAGGACCAACAGCAAAAAAAGAAAAGAAAAAGAAAACAACAGAGATAGATTGATTGATTGATTCAATTTATACCCCGCCCTCCCCGCGAACAGGCTCAGGGCGGCTTACTTAATTGGTAAAAATACCATTAAAACGCATAAAATTGATACAACTCAGTACATTAAAATCATAAGGTGCCAGTGCTGTTGATGTCCCTGAGATGGGGTTCGGTGCCTTCAGATGGTGGCTGCCAAAAATATAAATGACAACACTGGGAATACAGTCTTTGTTCATCCCTGCTGGGCTTTAACAGTCTGTAGCACCATACCTACACAATCGTTGTTTTCTAGAACTAGAAAACAACCAGAAAGGATACCAATGTCTGATTCTGCAATCCAGTGCTCTGTTGAAAAGTTACAATAAATAAATAAATAAAATTAAATATACTAAAAATATTCATGATGGTGGTGCATATCTAGTCTCCTTGATCTTCCAAGGGATAGTCCTGCTTGTTTTTTGTTGCTCTTCCTAAGGAGTCAGAGCATTTTTGACAAGCTGTGGCAAATACATTTCTGTGCATTCAACGTCTTCTTTCAAATGTGCAGTACATTAGGATAGAAACTAGGGGCTGCAGTGGCTACCAGAGGTAAAGACGCTAAGCTGCAGTCTGGAAGGTCTGTAGTTCGGCAGCAAGACCCGAGTGCCGGGTGATGGAGTGAACTCCCATCTCTGGCCCCAGCTCCTGCCAACCTGGCAGTTCAAAAGCAAAAAATTGCAAGTAGATAAATAGGTACCACTTTGGTGGGAAGGTAACAGTGTTCCATGTGCCTTGGCATTTAATCATGCCAGCCACATGACCACGGAAACGTCTTCAGACAGCACTAGCTCTTCAGCTTGGAAACGGAGATGAGCACCGCCCCCTATAGTCGGATTCGACTGGCTTTCGAGCAAGGGAAAACTTTACCTTTACTTTTACTTTAGGATACAAACTAACTACAGGGTTGTGCGTCTTTCATAAATTAAAGCAGTAGCTTTGGTATGCATTTCCGAAGTAATTAACATCTAATGTTGCTTCTAAGTTTTATTTCTTAAAACAGCACAATTTACTGAACAGTGATGCATCTTGAAGGCCTAATAGTAGGGTTGCCATCTGTGGGCTGGGAAATTCCTGGCTATTTGGGGGTGGAGCCTAGGAAGGGCAGAGTTTGGGGAGAAGACTCAACAGTAATGGGAGCTTCCATTTTCTCCACAGGAACTGATCTCTCTAGTCTGGAGATAAATTGCAATTCTGAGAGAACTCCAGGCCCTACCTGGAGTTTGGCCACCCTATAATTTCAGGCTTCAGTGTAAAAATAAAGGAACATCTTTCACAGGTAACCTACCCTATTCAGTTGAAAGGAAGACTGGGCTTATTTTTTTTAAAAAGCATGCTATCAAGAAAGAAAGAAGGGTCATTTTACATTTGTCTGTAATAAAACACTTAGTATGTATAATCTTTTTTAAGGGGGTTGTCATTCATGCCATCCATGTATGGATTATAAGAATAATAGAAAATATGACAAAAGTAGGTGTTAATCTGGTTTTGCAAGTTATCACATAGGATATAGCTACAGCACATAATTGCATCTGAAGGTCTAAAGATCAAATACTAATACTGTTCTACGAAGTGTCCTCAAAACATTTAACACTCTCAGCAGTCAACATTTAGTGTCCCTGGTCTTTAACTGTAATGTCTTTAAAGTACAAATTCCACTTTCAGAGCATCTAAAGGACAACTTGGTGGTCTGGGGAAGTCAGCACGGATTTATCCCCAACAGGTCCTGCCAGGCCAACCTCATTTCCTTCTTTGATCGAGTAACAAGCTTACTGGATCATGGGAATGCTGTTGATGTTGTTTACCTGGATTTCAGTAAAGCTTTTGACAGGGTTCCCCATGATATTCTGATAGGTAAACTAAAGGACTGTGGACTGTAGAATAGTTATGTGGATAGGGAACTGGTTGGAGAACCACACTCAGAGAGTAGTTGTCAGTGGCATTTCATCTGAATGGAGGAAGGTGTCTAGTGGGGTGCCACGGGGCTCGTTTCTGGGCCCAGTACCTTCCAATATTTTTATAAATGATCTGGATTAGGGTGTGGAGGGGCTACTCATGAAATTTGCAAATGACACTAAATTGGGAGAAGCGGCGAACACACCAGAAGAGAGAGACAGAATTCAATGAGATCTAAATATGCTGGAATGAGATCTAAATATGCTGGACAGATGTGAACAAGATGCAATTTAACAAAGAGTTCTTGCTGAGTTCTACATCTGGGTAACAAAAATGAGGAACACACATACTGGATGGGGGATACACTTCTGAGCAGCAGTGTGTGTGAACAGAATCTTGAGGTAAGTGTGGACCGAAAGTTAAATATGAGCAGCCAGTGTGATATGGTGACAAAACAGGCTAATGTGATCTTGGGGTGTATCAACAGATGTCATAGTTCTGATGTCATAGTTCTGCTGTATTCGTCAGGCTGCACCTGGAGTATTGTGTGCAGTTCTGGAGGACTTGCTTCAAAAAGAATGTGGATAGAACGAAGCGGGTACAGAGAGGAACGACAAGGATGATCGAGGGGCCTGGAGACCAAGCCCTATGAGGAAAGGCTGAGGGACTTGGGAATGTTTAGTCTGGAGAAGAGGAGGTTGAGGGGGGACATGATTGCTCTCTTGAAGTATTTGAAGGACTGTCACTTAGAGGAGGGCAGGAAGCTGTTCCTATTGGCAGCAGAGGATAGGACTCACAATGATGGGTTTAAATTTAGGGTGGGAAGGTACCGGCTGGATCTTAGGAAAAACTTTTTTTTACAGTTAGAGTTGCGCAGCAGTGGAATCAGCTGCCTAGGGAGGAGGTGAGCTTCCCCTCATTGGCAGTCTTTAAGCAGCATCTGGACAAACACTTGTCAGGGATACTGTAGGCTGATCCTGCATTGAGCAGGGGGTTGGACTAGATGGCCTGTATGGCGCTTTTCAACTCTGTGGTTCTGTGATTCTATGAATTCATGACCACCACATCGAATAGGGTTCCTCCTCCCATTTTTTTTAAATCAAATACCTGTAGCCAATGTTTTAGCTGGTAAAAGAAAGGCCCAAGCCCACACATACCCTGCCACAAATCTTGTTCATCTTTTAAGATGCTACTGGGCTCTTGCTCTTTTCTACTGCCATACAGATCCAGGCAGCTGGGCCCACCAAGGCTTCTCCCCCACCCCCATCAATGACCATGCTGGAGAGCATCGCATCGCTCAGCTCGCAGCTGCCAGGCTCATCAAGGCGCCCTCCTTCATCACCAGGGCCAATGGTGCCAAGCCTACTAAGACTTTCCCCCTGGGGGTGCACATGTCACTAATAGTGTATAGTACATAGACAAGTGGGAACCTGCAAGGATTTGAAAAAGGCATCTCATTCCCCCCTCCCCCACTATTTCCTCTTTCCCTTTCCTGAAAGCCCCCATAGCCTCTTCCCTTTTTCTGCTCCCTTCTCTCCTTCTAGGGTTGCCAACCTGGAGATCACTTGGAATCACAATGGATCTCCCAAACTGCAGAGATCAGTTCCACTTTGGGTTGCCAGCTCCAGGTTGGGTTATTCTTAGAGATTTGGGAGTGGAGCCTTGGGAGGGTGAAGTTTGGAGAGAGAAGCAACCTCAGCAGGGGATAACGCTATAGAATCCACCCTCCAAAGCAGCATTTTCTCCAAGGGAATTGATCTCTGTCATCTGGAGAGCAATTGTAATTCTGGGTGATCTTCAGCCCCCACATGGAGGCTGGAAGCCCTTGTTCCCCTGGAGGAAATGGTTGCTTTGGAGGGTGGAGTCTATGGCATTATACCCCTCTGAGGTCCCTCCCCTCCTCAAACCCCACCGTCCCCAGACTCCACCCCCCAAATATCCAGGAATTTCCTAACTTGAGTTGGCAACCCTATCTCCTTCCCACCCTACGGCTAACCTACCTTTATCTGTCCCTCTGTCTTAAACTGTCCCCCCCCCCCCCGGGCAGCCTCTATCTAGGAAAACGATGGCCAAGTTGTGTGGCTACGCCCACTTGCATGGTAGGGAACCCCTCAAGGACTTGTAGGGGGTGCCTCATTTCCCTCTGTATCCTCTATCCCACATTATTTCCTCTTTCCCTCCCCCTGGCATCCCCCATATCCTCTCCCTTTTACCCACCTCATTCTCTGCTTTTCAGCCATTCACCAACCTTTTATTTGTCTCCCATCTTCAGCTATATTTATTATTTACTTTTTTATATCCCACTTTTCTCCTCAGTGGAGATCAGAGCAACTTACTTATTATCCTCTCCTCCTTTTTATCCACACAACAACACAGTGGGGTAGGTTAGTCTGAAAGTATGTGACTGGTCCAAAATCAGCCATTGAGCTTCCACAGCAAGATGGGGATTCTAATCTGGTTCTCCCTGACCCTATACTGAAGGTCTAACCCCTGCATTACACTGGCTTTTATAGGGTGGCTTCTGTTGAACGGTAGCAAGCAGCCAGGCCTAGTTGAGTCATTCAAGTCAGCTAGTAAGTCACACAAAGGTTGCTTTCAGGCCTAGGGTTGCCATCCTCCAGGTGGCACTTGGAAATCTCCCAGAATTACAAATGAACTCCAGACAACAGAGATCTGTCCCACTAGAGAAAATAGCTTGTTTGGAAGGTGGACTCTATGGCATCATATCTGGCTGAGGCCTCTCTCCTCCCCAAACCCTGCTATCAGACTCCACCACAACATCTCCAGGAACTTCCCAACCTGGAGCTGGCAACCCTAGCTCAAGCCTGGCTCTAATGAGTCCTCCCTCTAAGAACAAAATAGGCCTGGAAAGGACTTTGCCACCACTTCCTCCTGCCTTTTACTGACAGAACCCAGCCTGGAATAATGTGGTTGCCTAGCAACAGCTACTGAGCTAATCTGTTGCTTAAAGCTACAGGCACTCTTTTTATCATTTTCAGATTTTTTTTAAAAGACCCCAATGAATATTTTTATATATATATCACATTTTTCTGCAAACCTAGGACCCTTTTCAGGCTTGTGGAAAGATATGTCTTGCCTGTTCACAGCTCTAGTCACTGGATTTAGATACTTAGAATATAAGATACCTTGAGGCCTTGAATGAGTATATCCAAAAGAGCTTGGTAAAGGAATTCATCTGGTCTTTATTCTCACAAGCATGAACACCAGTATTACTTATTTGGGTGTAGGGAAGGCTTTTCCATATAAATGTCATCATCAAACATTGAACCAGACCACCACACATGAAGGCATGAGTTCAGGGTGAGTTAGCATCCTTCGTCCATTGCAACAATCCAGTGATTAGCCCTAGTGTCAGTTTTCCAGTCTGCTCATATATTCATTATTAAGCTGGAACTCTGGGGAACATGCAGCCCAATCAGAAGGTGTGGGGCATGAATGCAAGATGGCATACCACATGTGACATGGAACACTTTATTCGCACTTTGTTCTGAAAAAAAATGCACTATCTTCCTTCCATTTCTTCATTAAGTACAGCCTAAGAGACATTCTATACAACTTTGTGGATGTCTATAAGACATTCTTATCTATGCTCTAGAGCAGCATGTGCATGACAGCCATAGACAGGAAATGAAATAGTCTGTGTTGCCATAGACAACATGAGTAGCTAGGAAAATTTGACAAGAGTCACATTGAGTTCTTGGGACTGAGAAAAAAATGACACGAACTTCAAGTGAGAGCTGAAGAAAAAAGTATTAAGTTGCCAATGCATTTCAGTAAATCCCTAATCAGAGATGACAATTCTTCTTCTGTGGCAAAAAAGTGCTTCCAATGAGTCTTCAAGTCACAAGTTGTGTTAACCCAAATACTTTGGAAACACCTTCTGTGGCAGCAGAACATGCAATTGCCACCTCCAATGAAAATTTTTATTGAAGCATATTGGGCAACTTAATATGTTTTTTCTTTGGAAACTTTTAAAGAACTCTCCATTTGAAGTTATCTTGGTAGTGACCTTTTTTTTGCTTTTCCTGGGATTTACCCTCTCTGAAGAAGACATTGGCAAAATGCATCAAAGATGTGCTCCATTTCCCAGATTTCATTGTTAATGGCTTTTAGGAGAAACCAGATTTTGTTGGGTGCCAGATGACCAGTAGGCTTTTGGCCATTTGAAGCAAACATTTACATCTGCTCTGGTCCTTGCCCGCCCAGAATGAGATTGGCCTTGTGAAAACCAATGCCCCTAATATAAAATAGGCAGCGATGCCACCCCAAAGAACTTAGTAAATGGCACATTTCTATAAATGTACATCTGTAGAATGGAACTATGAGACTGAAAGAAAAGAACAGTTGGTAATTAAAGTAACTTGATTTTGACAGCATTATCTCAAAGGGCCAAGATATCCAATACTCAGCCTAACTAATCAGAAAAACCTACAAACAGCCAAGGACTTCATGTGCCTCAACTTCAGTGAGCGCTATTATCCACATTTCATTCCCAAATAATGTCCTGTCACAGTCTGTTTGATTCTTTGGCCTTTCTTGAGAAATATCCTGAGCAGATCCAGCAACCCTGTAACTTTCTTGGAGGAGTGACTTCAAGACAGCTGCTATCAGTGTACCCTTGTGCAGCAGTTCCATTCATTCAAGGCTTATTTAAAGTGCCAGCACATTGAACTAGCATGGTGCAGTGGTGAAGAGCAGCGGACTCTAATCTAGTTTGATTCTGCACTCCTCCACATGAAGTCTGCTGAGTGACCTTGGGCCAGTCACAGTTCTCTCAGAACTCTCTCAGCCTCACCTACCTCATAAGGTGACTGTTCTGGGGAGATGAAGGGAAGGTGATTGTAAGCTGCTTTGGGACTCCTTAAGGTTGAGAAAAACAGGGTTTAAAAACCAACTCCTATATTGTGACATAGCATTCCTGAATATGTCAGGCAGGCCCCTGATTTACTAGATTTCCAGCATAATTACAAGTCCAAGTTATTTAGAATGATCTTCCCAGTAGATGTGTAGTTCCTCTGAAGCCTAAGAATAGATCAGTAGAGATTGATCTCCAGTTATTTGTTTGAATGTGTTGTAATTGTTATATTTGTTGTTCAGTCACACAGTTGAGTCTGACTCTTTGCAACCCCATGGACCATATCATGACAGGCCCTCCTGTCTTCCATTGTGCTCCGCAGTTTGCTTAATTTCATGTTCGTTACATGGATAACGCTGTCTAACCATCTCATCCTTTGCAGTCCCCTTCTTCTTTGACCTTCAGTCTTTCCCAGCATCAGGGTCTTCTTCAGTGAGTGCTCCCTTCTCATTTGGTGGCCAAAGTATTTGAGCTTCAGCTTCAGTATCTGTCCTTCCAGGGAACAGTCAGGGTTGATTTCTTTTAGGATTGACTGATTTGATCTCCTTGGAGTCCAAGGGACTCTCAAGAGTCTTCTCCAGTACCATAATTCGAAAGCATTTATACTTTGGTGCTCAGCCTTCCTTATAGCCCAGCTCATGCAGCCATACATTATTACTGGGAATACCATGGCTTTGACCATACAGACTTTTGTTGGCAGGGTGATGTCACTTTAACAGCATCTTTTAAGACTTTGAATAGCTCAGCTGGTATACCATCACTTCTGCTAGCTTTGTTCTTAGTAATGCTTTCTAAGGCCCATTTGACTTCGCATTCCAGGATGTCTTGCTCGAGGTCACTGATTACACCATCATGGTTGTCAAGGACATTGAGGTCCTTCTTGTATAATTCTTCTGTGTATTCTTGCCATCTCTTTCAAATTTCTTCTGCTTCTGTTAGGTCCCTACCATTTTTGTCCTTTATCATGACCAGCTTTGCATGGAACGTTCCCTTGATTCCTCCAATTTTCTTGAAGAGATCTCTAGTCCTTCCCATTCTGTTGTTTTCCTCTGTTACTTTGCATTGTTCATTCAGGAACAATGAACAATCTCTCTCCTTGCTGTTCTCAGAAAATCTGCATTCAGTTGGGTAAATCTTTCCTTCTTTCCTCTGTTATTTGTAAAGCCTCATGAGATAGCCACTTTGTTTTCTTGTATTTCTTTTTCTTTGGGATGGTGCTGATTGCTGCCTCCTGTACAATGTCACGAACCTCTGTCCATAGTTCTTCAGGCACTCTGTCTATCAAATCTAGTCCCTTAAACCTATTCTTCACCTCCACTGTCTATTCATCAGGGATGTGATCTAGATCAAACCTGAATGGCCTAGTGGTTTTCCCAACTTTCTTCAGTTTAAGTCTGAATTTTGCAATGAGTAGCTCATGATCTGAGCCAGTCAGCTCCGGATCTTGTTATATAGGTAGATTTTATTTTATTATATAGGTAGATTTTAACTATTTGTTTTGTTTTCAGATGTATTTCAAATAGCATTGTAATTTGCCCTGGAAGCCATTCATTTTTTTCCCCTACAATGACTGTTAGAGTAGAGGTTAAAACAGAAATTAAAGAACATGAAAACTTTGTAGCCAGACTCTCCATCAGCTTATGATAGTTCTGGTTGAATTAGATCAATATTTTGTGCTCAATAAAAAGAAATACCAAACATAGATCCAGTATGATGATCTAAAGGCACAAGCCATGTCAGGCTCCAACTGAAAATGAGAGCAATATGTGAACTATGGAAACTAGATATTGGTGTTCATACAAGCTTCTTAAAATTACATTGCAGAACTCTCTCTCCCCAGCAAGAGGTTTGTTTCATTTCTCCCTGTTTAAAGTTAATACCCTTGAAATTATTCATTCTTGGGAACACTCAAATAACCAGTTATTTGAGCAAACAGACTGTTCCTTTAAAACATCCTTTAAAGTTACTTACCTTCCATTAAGTGATTAATGGTTTGTCAATTAAGTTACTGTGCTTTTTTGTTGATGGGAGGAGTGCACCAATTCGTTTTCATCAAATAAGTATTTATTCATTCTAAATAGTTTAAAGACTGCCCTCCAAAGGGGGGGGGGATAGACTTGAGAATAGAAAAGCTTTTGTCAGCTGGAGGGTTTTTATTTTTTTATTGTTTGTTTTTGGTGGGGGGGGGGGAAGATGGATGTTAGGTGCAGTAACCCAAGTAGTAAATTTTGCTGTAGTTGATTAGAGGAAGGCACAATTCCCTCTATACTCAAGCAGCATCACACGCACAGCCAGTTCTTCTGGCAAGAAATACAGTTGCCAGCTCTTGAGATAAGCCAGTCAGTGGGAGTCTGGTAGGTCAAAAAGCAGAGCCTAGAGAAAAAGATTTGTTGATCTGAGAGAAAGAACTGCTCTGTCAGTTGCTTGCCTTTCCACACGTAGCATCTGGCTCATACACATTGCAACACGTTCTAAATTACACTCCTGGTACAAATGCGAGGCCAGAAATAACCTAGGTGAGGTGCAGATAATTCTAGAAGGTAAAGCTCCATACTCCATGTGAAATCTTATCCCTGTGTTATACGGTCAAGGAATGAAACACCAGGCTCACGTGGCAGCTGGGGAGGCTGAGGCTGTGCAACATCCCAGGCTTACTTAAGTGCACACAGAACCAAGCCAGACTACTGATCTGATGACTCCATGGCAGATCACAGAGAACACCTGCAGAAAGAAAAGGACTACGAAAGTGGGCCAACCTACAGACAGACCATGGCTGCGATCACACACACTAAATAATCCACTCTCAATGCACTTTTGCATTGGATTTTGCCAGTTCAGTCAGACCGATTTCACACAAGCCACTGCTCCTCCCTGGCTCTTCCCTTTCCCCCGATTGCGCGTGTCAGTTTCCCATCATGTGCTGCATGGCTGCATTTTGATCCGCAGCTTTGCTCTATTTCCCCCGTGACTTCACAATCCTGTTTTTTGAGGATCTAGAAGACATGGGGGAAATCGGGCAAAGCTGAGGGTCAAAATGTGGCTGCGCAGGCACATAGTGGGAAACTGACACCTGCAGTTGGGGGAAAGGGAAGAGCGGGGGCGGAGCAGCAGCTTGTGTGAAATTGATCACAGTAAAAACCCAGTTGGAAAGTGGATTGAAAGTGGATTATTTAGTGTGTGTGATCGCAGCCTAAATTTCACAAATTATACCATAAAGGAATTCATGTACCAAATGTACTCCCTCTCCCAAGGAACTTGAATATGTAAGTGATGCTCTTGAGGAGCTAAGCATGTAGGAGACACAACTGCTCTCTGATCATGAATGTATGCACAGACCCACAGACAAGATCCAGACCCCTGGCACATGTAGACAGACAGAAGGGATTTATGGCCTGAATAAAAATTGGTGGCTGTTTCTCTGCTGCTGTCTGAGCAACACTCCTGAACTCTTCTGTACTCTTTTCTGCTCTGGACAGGCAAGCAGGCAGGTGGACTGGCAACAGACTTGTGTCATGTGGAACATCTCAGGATGGAGCGGGTGGAGGAAGGGCCAGGCTGGTTGAAACCACTGGGGGATCCAGTTGGCCAGCAAGGAAGGACAGCATGACTGCTGCTTGGATCACTGGATGATCCCTGCCTGTTTATTATTTATTTATTTATTTATCTCATTTGTGCCCTGCCCTCCCCACAATGCAGGCTAGGGCGGCTCACAATCAGTGCATACTCAGTGCATACAACAATTAAAACAGCATAAAACATGTAAAACAATTTGATTATAACAGGTACAGAATCATAAGGTATCATAAAGTGCCAGTGTTGGTTGGTTAGTTATTCAAGATGGCTTACTTTCCAAGCATATTTTCAGAGCATATTTTCAAGTTCTAGGTGTCATTTTGCTCATGAACTTCCTGCAGCTCATGATCTTCCTGCGGCACAGGCTGGCTGTCCAAGCCAAGGGTCAGGGCTCCGTAGTAGTGGCGGCTCCCTAGCTGAAAGCCTGGCAGAAGAGCTTGCAGGCCCTGCGGAACTGTAAAAAATCCTGCAGAGCCCTGATCTCCTCCAGTAGCTCATTCCACCAGGATGGGGCCATCACCAAAAAAGCCCTGGCACTAGTACTAACAAGCCTGGCCTCCTTGGGGCCTGGGAGGGTCAGTCGGTTTTGAGACCCTGACTGTAGTGTGCTCTGGGGTATATATGGGGAAAGGCAGTCCCGCAGGTATGTCGGACCCTGGCCATATAGGGCTTTAAAGGTAAGAACCAGCACCTTGAAGTGAATTCATTATTCTATTGGTAGCCAGCACAGGCTGGATGTGCTCCCACCTGGAGAGACCCATCAAGAGCCTGGCTGCTGCATTCTTCACTAGCTGAAGCTTTTGAATCTGCAACAAGGGCAGCCCCATGTAGAGAGCGTTACAGTAGTCTAGTCTCGAGGTAACCATTGCATGGATCACTATTGTGAGGTCAGTGTGGTTGAAGAAGGGAACCAGCTGCCTAATCAGCCGAAGATGGTGAAAGGCCAACCTGGCAGTGGCTGCTACCTGGGTCTCCATCATTAAGGAGGCATCCAGGAGCACTCCTAATCTCTAGCGCTGGCACCAACGGCACCCCATCGAAGGTCAGGAGTATTTATGTCTCCTTTTCCTTATCACCTCCAAAACCAGCCAGCCAACAGGGCAGCACAGATCACTTCTGGTTGCAGCATCCACCCAGCTTCCTACCTGCCACTTGCAAAACTCACCAGTGATGCCATGCTAAACATCTGTGCCTGAGCAAAAACAGCTTCCACTGCTCATCTTGCCTTTTCCTTGTCCTCAGTATGTGTGCCCAGCATATGCAATGGCAAATCACATCAGTTCCCTGGTCAGTTCCCTGGTTATTCGCTTCTTCATCTGGCACCCAGTATCCAAAAAGAGAAGAAAATCTGGAAGGGGGAGTGACTGGTTGGCTTTGGTCCCCCCCATCATATGCTTGGAAGTCTAATGGATGCTGTCCTTCTCTCCAGAGATAAGTTGAGGGAGTGGCTGTGGCTCATGGATAGTGTGGTGCATGGATAGAGTGTGGCACATGGACAGAGAAAATCCCATGTTGAATCCCTGGCATCTCCAGGTAACAAGATCAAGTTGTAGCTGATATAAAAGACCTCTACCTGCGATTCTGGAAAGCCATTTCCTGTTGGATTAGACAATGTTGTCTTTGATAGACTATCTCAGTAGCAGTGTTTACATGTTACAGTGAGTGCACGTACATTCTTTGTGTACATTTATTTGTAAGAAAGAGCCAATGTGTGTTCACTTTGCAACTGAAACCAGGCCTAGTACCTGGATACATTTGAATCACATGTTCAGCTATATGTGTGTTGAATGTAACATGAAAATTACTCAACAAACGAATAAAGAAAAATCAAGTGTGCGCTGTACACAGCTTGTATGTGTATTCTCTGTAACTTGTGAACAGGGCTAGCATAAAGTAGCATCATGTATGTACATTGAGGGGCTGGAAAAATCTTTCTTGCCTGTTTACTAGATGTTGAATATAAAGCATCTGTTGTATGCAGCTATATAAGAATATATATAAGTATATATGTAAGGTGATGCACACTGGGACAAAAAATCCCAAATTCAAGTAGAGGCTAATGGGATCTGAACTTTCTGAGACTGAGAGGGAAAAAGATCTTGAAGCCATAGTGGATAGCCCAAAGAAACTGTCAACGCAGTGTGCTGCAGTGGTGAAAAAGGCAAATTTTATGTTTGGGATTATGAGGAAAGGGATTGAAAATAAAATGGCCAATATTGTAATGTCCCTGTATAGATCTACGGTGTGGCCTCATTTGGAATACTGTGTACAGTTCTAGTCACTGTATCTCAAAAAGGACACTGCAGAGTTGGAAAAAGTGCAGAGGAGGACAACCAAGATTGATTAGGGAGTTGCACCACCTTCCCCATGAGGGAAGGCTGAAGAGTCTGGGACTTTTCAGTTTAGAAAAGAGATAACTAAAGGGGGGCATGATAGATGCTTATATAATTATGCATATGGTGGAGAGAGCTGACAAAGAGAAATTTTTCTCCCTCTCCCCAAATACTGGAATTTGAGGGCATCCAACAAAGCTGATGGGCAGTAGGTTCAGGATGGACAAAAGGAAACACTACTTTACACAGAGAGTGATTAATATGTGGAATTCGCTGCCAGCGGATGTAGTGATGGCCACAGGAATAAACAGCTTTACAAGAGGATTAGATAGATCATGGACAATAAGTCTATCAATGGCTACTAGCCATGGTGACTGAGGGGAACCTCCACATTCAGAAGCACTAATCCTGTGAATGCCAGAGCCAAGAGGCAACATTACGGGATGGCCTCAACCTCTATGTCCTGTTGTTGGCTGTCTCTAGAGGAACTGGTTGGCCACTGTGCAAGACAGGATGCTGGACTAGATGGACTATTGGTCTGATCCAGCAGGCCTTTCCTTTGTTCTTATATATCCTAAAATTGTGCTTGGGAAATCCTCCTTTGTTGATTCCTGTGAAATTTTTTATTAGATGTGCACAGGACTGCAGCCTGAGCATATTTCTGTACAATATGCTTCTGCTGAGAGAAAATCCTGCTGGCCACTTATGTGCAGACTATGCAGAGGATGGTGCCGCAGGAGGGCAGATTGAAAGTCCATTTAAGGGGGAACTGGCATGTGGTGATCTCGTTCTAGATAAGCTTACATGCTGGAAATGAACACTTCCAAGGAAGCTCTCAAATGAAGTGGATAACTCTTCATTCAACAGCTGATCTTATGCTCCAACACACAATATGACAGGATGCTAGTCTCTGTTGGCCCTTCTTCAATGTCTCAGAGTATCTTTGCATCAGCCATGTGGAGTGTTTCAGCCTGGATTGGTTCAATCACCCCCAGAAGAGTTCCTTGGCAGAGCTCTGGAGGCTTGACTCAGATCTTCCTTGCTGGCAGCAGTAACAGAATTTCTGGCCATATCCCCAACACAAATGTTCCTAACGGCTTCTCAAGCTCAGCTCTCATAGCAAGGTGCCTGATGCCAAGTGCTCCAAATGCTCTCATGCTGCAGTTACTGTAAATATTGTTTTTAACATACCATTAATTTGCTGGACTGTATTTCTAGCCAGCCAGCCTTAATCTGGCACGGGATTTACACACACCTGCCTTCATGTATACACATTCTCATTTACTCACCCCCCCCCCCCCATGAACACGCAGACCCACAGGCACAGTCTGATAATTCAAAACAGTCCTACCTGTGATTTTGAAGGAGGACATGGGCTGGGCAGGGCCTCTCTCCTTTGAACTGCGGAGGTTCTTTGATCAAACTTTGACCAAACTTCAGTAAATTGTAGCCTCTGCATTTTAATGATACTATAATCCCTTCCCTCTGTCCAGGACCCAGCCTCTAATTGAATAAGGTATAGGATTGCCAGCTCTGGGTTGGGAAATTCCTGGAGATTTGGTGGTGGAGCTTGGGAAGGGTGTGGTTTGGGAAGAGGAGGGACCTCTGCAGGGCCCTAGAATCTACCCTGGAAGCAGTTATTTCCTCCAGGGGAACTGATCTCTGTCATCTGGAGATTGGCATAATTCTGGGAAATCTCCAGACCCCACATGGAGGTTGGCAACCCTAGGAGGCTGCCAATCCTTACTCCCAGGAACGTGCGCTGAACATGTTTTATTTACTATTATTACTGTTATTTAGACAGGTGAAATTGCTAGATGTAAGATGTGTGAGTGCACGTTGCTTTGCTTGTTCTCTCCCCCTGCTTTACTTTCATTGTGCCTGTTATGGTAAAATATGATCCATGGCTACTTAGAGGTAAGTTCCATTTTGTTTGGAGTTTATGCACAGGTAAACGTGTATAGGATAACCTACTATTTGGCTGACTCCTCCTGTGGCCACCACATACCATTCCTTGCTCATATTCCTTTTCCTCTCTGCTCTTGCTTCCTATAGCTGCTGTGATTCTTCGTCCTCTTCATTTTAACACAAAATAATGTCACAGTGTTTTTTTTTAACGAATGTATAAAAGGCCTTCCACAACCACACACATACGGCACTTATGTGCAGGTATGGCTTTTCAACTAGATACCATTGTTCTATTATGAACAGCTACCATTAGCTAGTTGGGGTAGGAGCAAGTGCCTCACTTCGCTGCATGTGAGCTATGGGCCTATTATCCAAGTCTGTTTTCAGTGCCAAATCCAAGCTTTTGAAAGTAATAAAAAGACCCCCTGAATATATATGCACACCCTTATCACTTGTCCTATTGTCACTACTGTTATAACAGCAAAACTACACTTTATGGCTTGGATCCTAAACCTTGCTTCCATTGGCCTTGCACTGTTCATCCTACCTCTAGTGGCAGGTGTATCTGTATGTTCTAGTATCAAAGTTTTAGATTAAACCACGCACATGGTATTTTTTGTTCTTCAGGCTGAACCACAGTGGTCCACAGATCACCATGGTTGGTTGGTTGGTTGCTTGTTTGTTTATACTGCATTTTCTCCCTAATAGGCTAATAAAAGGGGTTTTTTTAAATATCTTCCCCTTCTCTATTTTCTCTTCATAACAACTCTTGTGGGGTGGGTTATGTTGAGAGTGTGTGACTGGCCCAAGGTCCCCAGCAAGCTTCCAATGAAGAGTGGGGATTTGTAAGACTCCCAGGTATCCTGCTATGGCAGGAGACCTTCGGTGCTGGACCTACTGTTCCCTACTGCCAGATGCTAGCACTAGATAGGCAATTTAAGACTTGAACATGGGTCTCTCAGATCCTAGTGTGACTCTCTGCTGCATTGGCTCAGATGTTTGTTGATCTGAACCACTGAGAATTCCATGTAGGGAGCTGTCCTTTGCAGGATCTTATATATCTTCGACGTGGTCTCTGTGCTTCACACTGATGGGTTACTGCTCCTGTGCAGGAATCCTTCGGTATCGTAGAAAGCTCTCAACGGATTTTTGCACCCAGCGACACTGGGCATGCGCGGAGCCCCTACCGCGCATGCCTAGAGGCACAGGACATCCCGCCAGTTCTCTTCTGACCGCTGCACTGTTAACAGCTTTTTGTAGTGGAGTCCTTTGAGGGAAGCTCTCTCTCTTCGGCTTGTTTACCTTCTTTCTTCTCTCTTGTGTCCCTTACCTTCTCCTTCCTTTCAAATATATATATATATTTAAACTTTCTCTGAGGTGGTGGGGTTTTTCTTTCCATTCCTGCCTTCAGGCCCTCTCCCACCCCCTCTTCTTTTTCTTCACTCGCTTTCCACTTTATGGCTCAGAAGTGGGGCTGTTTCAAGCGCTGTTCGGCTTGTGGCAGCAAGTTGGCCACTCCGGACGGTCACTCTTTGTGCATCCTTTGCCTTGGAGAGTCTCACTGTCCGGACTCCTGTCCTCATTGTGCTAAATTTAGCAACCAGACTCAAAAGAACAGGGCAGCTCGACTGAAGGTCACATTGTTGGAGTCGGCGCTGCTTTCGGGATCGACCACCATGGCCTCCGTTCCATCGGCATTGATGGCCGACTTCGGAGCGGCATCGACTTCGAGGGTGTCTTCAGATATCATTCACCCTTCAGCTAAACATAGAGCTCTGTTGCAGTCGGCCATGTCTACGCCGGCCAAAAAGAAGAAGTTGGATAAGTCGGAGAAACGCCACAAGAAGCCTTCTGCTGCCGCGGGCAAGCCTCCATCTAAATCTCCGACTTCGGTTTCTGGACAAGCAGCACTTCCACCCGTTGCTGCCCCGGTACCAACGGGTCCTTTGGCTGTCCCTCAACCTCCTACTGATGTAACTATTACGGTCTTGGATTCCCCATCCCGGGAGGCTCCACCAGACCACATCCTCGAGGTGCAGGAGTTCCTCAAGACCGATCAGGAACAACTTTATGAGCCACCTCAGGAACATCCGAGCTCTCGTTCCCAGTCCCCGTTGATGGGATCCGTTTCCTATACCGAGGAGGACCACTCTTCATATCCCCTGGATCATCACAGATACTGATCTCTGCAAACCCGACATCGTTCACTGAGGCACAGGTCTCCTAGACACAGGTCACCCAGGCCCCATCTCCCTTGTCGACGCGATGGGCGTATCCTTCCGAGGTTCCTCTTTGGGATCAGCATCACCCTCCCTATCCGTATGGGGGCTGTCCGCCTTTGAGATCCATGCCATCCAGTCCGACCGTAGTTCCCGTCGATCCCTCTCTGAAACCGGATGTCGCCGACAATCTCCCGATCTCTCCTTTAGAGGATCTCACCTCTTACGGTGATTTAATTAAGCGGATGGCCCTTTCTCTTGGGCTCCCGATTGTCCAACCCAGACCTGATGTAACGGACCCTGTCTTCGATATGATACAGAGGGACACGTCCACGTCCATCATGCTCCCGATGTCTGCTGTTCTGCTCCAGGCTGCCAAAGTGGAATGGGACAAACCCTCATTGACACTGGTCTCCACTAGACGCCTGGACCACATGTACAGGGTTCAGGAGGCGGATGCTGCATTTCTTACCAACCATCCCCGTCCTAATTCGATGGTGGTCACTTCTGCCTCCAGATCACGGAGGACACATTCCACCCCTCCTGACAAGGAGGGCTGCAAATTGGACACCTTTGGACAGCATTTTTATTCTGCGGGAGCACTTGGGCTGAAGGTCAGTAATTACTCTGCTTGTATGGCAAGATACCATTTTGCCTTGTGGGAGCAGTTATCGGAAAGCATCGCTCTGCTTCCTCAGGAACATCAACTAGCCACACAAAATACAAAAGGAGGGTCTTACCCTCGCTAAACAATATGTGAATACCTCCAAACACGCCTTGGATGCCTGTTCCAAGACAATGATGTCAGCTATAGCTTTGAGACGCCACTCCTGGCTACGGTCCACCACGCTACAGCAGGACACTAGGTTTTTAGTTGAAGATCTCCCCTTTGATGGTGCAGGCCTTTTCCATGCCACCACTGATGCTGTTCTCCAGGATCTTGACAAGAGCATTAAGGCTTCGTGCACCCTCAGGGTCTCCGCTGCACCTCGTCAACCCTGGTCGCGAAATTGGTCTAGGCCCTGGTCGTGCAGGTCATCCAACCGGAGTTCCCTGGATAGGTCGTGGCATCCGCGCACATCCCCGAGTGGACAGAAGCAATCTTATCTGCCACGGCAGAGATATTCACTGGCCCAACAATTAGCCCACACCAAGCAGTCTCGGCAGGCCAAGCAGGGCCTTTGACTCTTTCACTCATCTTGTGCCCTTCCTTCCTATGTGGAATATGGTCACCATGGACTTTTGGGTCCTCATTGTCATTTCCAGGTGGTATCTCATAGAGTTCCTCCAACCGCCGCCAACCCCTACCTTTATCACTACCATCCCCTCTCCTGTCCTCCTTCAAGAAGTCAGCGTCCTCCTAGACAAGGGAGCCATAGAACCCATACCCACTCATCACCAGGGCATGGGATTCTATTCAAGGTACTTTGCAGTTCCCAAAAGGGACGGAGGCACCAGCCCCATCTTGGACCTTTGAGGTCTCAATCTCTTCATACAATGTCGCCGGTTCAGGATGGTGACTCTACACTCCATTCTCCCTCTACTGCGAAGGTGTGCCTGGATGGCCACCCTCGATCTACAGGATGCTTACTTCCCACATCACAATATGCCCCCCCACCAGAAATACCTCCATTTTACCATTGGATTCCAACACTATCAAGACAAAGCCCTGCTGTTTGGCCTTTCAACAGCTCCTTGCATCTTCACAAAGACAATGATAGTCGTGGCAGCCTTTCTCCATCTCAAAGGCTCATTGTGGCATCTTCACCCCAGGCTTTGCTGGCCGACATCACTGTCACTCGGACTGTCCTCCAAAATCTGGGCCTCAATCTCAACGAGGCCAAGTCTCGTCTCGTTCCTGCTTAGAGGGTACAGTTCATAGGGGCAGAACTGGACTCTATTTCGCTCCGGGCTTACCTCCCAGAAGACAGGATGTCACCAATAATAATGCTGGCTTCGCAAGTCCGCTCCGATCCGGACTCCTCAGCTCTCGTGATCCAAAAATTGCTGGGGCACATGGCCGCCACCACAGCAGTGCTGCTCTTTGCAAAACTCAAGATATGTCCTCTTCAGCTGTGGTTCGTTCATGCCTTCCGCCCACAGCGGGATCCGTAGTACCTCTGTCTCTCACCCCTCCCAAGGAGTGCAGGACTCCCTCCTCTGGTGGACCCTACTGGCCAATCTCCTACAGGGGTCCCCCTTTCATCTGTCGTCGCCACAACTCACGCTAACCACCAGTGCGTCGACGTGGGGGTGGGGCGCGCATCTTGTTGGCCACAACACAGGCGCCCCCTGGGACCAGGATCTGAAGTCCCATCACATCAGTTACCTCGAACTAGCCATTTTCTTTGCCCTTTGGACTTTCTTGCCCATAGTCCAAGGACATTGTGTGGCTATTCTCACAGACAATACTACAGCGGTTTGTTATGTGAATCGTCAGGGTGGCACAGTTTCCCGCAGCCTCTGCCGCCTGGCAATCCATCTTTGGGACTGGAGCACATCCAACAACATCTTCCTTAGAGCCATTCACATATCCGGCTCACTGAACGGTCAAGCAGATCTCCTGAGCAGAGGACACGTCACCCATCACGAATGGGAGATGAATCCCACCTATCTCCGCCATGTATTCCTCCTCTGGGGAACCCCAGACGTGGATGTCTTCGCCACCCGTCACAACAAAAAGTGCATGGTGTTCTGCACACAAGGCGGAATCGACCCCCTCTCCCTGGGAGATGGCCTACTATACCCTTGGGACCACGACTTCGTCAATGACTTCCCGCTTCTACCACTACTTACACGAGTGGTGCACAAGATAGTACAGGAGACAGTGGAATGCATATTGATCACTCCATGGTGGCCCAGGCAGACCTGGTTTCCAGTTCTCCTCTCGCTGGCCCAGGGGAAATTTCATCACTTTCCCTTACAACTGGATCTTCTGATACTTTCCAACTCCCCCATCCTGCACCACGATATCCCTCATCTCAAGCTCACAGCATAGAGACTCCCCCCCCCCCCCGTATTCTCCGACAGAGTGAATAACATTCTGCTTAATTCACGCAAGGCATCCACTCGACAGTCATACTCTTGCAAATGGACTCGCTTTTGTACCTACCTAGCCTCGTCTGACATACAACCCTGCTCTGCGGGCCTCTCCTGTATTTTTGACTTCCTCCTCTCTCTAGCAGATGCTGGGCTTTCGCATTCATCTCTAAGAGTGTACCTGTCTGCGATCTCAGCTTTCCACAACAGAATTGACAATTTTTCTGTTTTCACACACCCTCTTGCAAAGTGCTTTCTGAAGGGCCTTCTTCACCTCTATCCGCCCACCAAGACTCCGCCACAACCTTGGGATCTACTGTTGGTTCTCCGTGTGCTCACTTGAAAGCCATTTGAACCCTTGGCTTCCTGCGATCTCCGACTCTTGTCCTGGAAAACAGCCTTTTTACTCGCCATCACCTCGGTGAGACGAGTTGGTGAACTTCTGGCTCTCCGGCATGATCCTCCATTTCTCTGCTTCCTACCAAATGCAGTTCGTATGGTGCCAGACATTTCGTTCCTCCCCAAAGTTGTCTCTGACTTCCACCTGCAGTTCAAGATTCTCTCACCAGACTTCTACCCATCTTATGTTTCTGAAGAGGAATGTCTCTTACATACCCTTGACATAAAGCGGGCACTTCTATTTTATTTGGCTCGTACTAAGCCTACCAGGAAGACGCCAAGGCTTTTTGTCTCCTACACATCACACAGAATGGGCAAACCCATTACTGCCCAGAGACTGTCCAGATGGATTGTGGAGCTTATAGAACTTGCTTACGAACTTGCCAAGACCCCACTCCCGGGGCCCATCAGGGCGCACTCCACCAGGTCCATGGCAACCCGTATGGCATTCCTCAAGGGTGCCTCTCTGAGTGATATTTGCACAGCTGCGACTTGGGCTAATCCGAACACTTTCATTAGGCACTACACAATGGACACTCAAGTAGCTGCCCGTTCTGCGATGGGTCAACTAATCTTATCTGCTGCTTCACGGTGACAGCCTGTCTGCTCCCTCCTCCAGGTAAGATATTGCTCGCTACTCTCCCATCAGTATGAAGCACAGAGACCACGTCGAAGATAAACAGGTTGCCTACCTGTAACTGATGATCTTCGAGTGGTCATCTGTGCATTCACACTACCCGCCCATCCTTCCCCGCTGCTGCCAGGCTTTCTGCTTTCTCTTGCTTGGTTGCAGCAGTCAGAAGGAACTGGCAGGATGTCTGCGCCCGTGCCTCTGGGCATGCATGGTAGGGGCTCCGCACATGCCCAGTGTCGCTGGGCGTGAAAATCCGTTGAGAGCTTTCTACGATACCGAAGGATTCCTGCACAGGTGCAGTAACCCATCAGTGTGAATGCACAGATGACCACTCGAAGATCATCAGTTACAGGTAGGCAACCTGTTTTTCATCCTCTAAGACAAAGTTTCCAAAGTGGACAATCTGATGACAAAAGGGGAAAAAAAGATGTCTAGGAGCGATGTCTTTGTATATGTGGCCAAGTAAAGACAGAGGCTGTTGTATGTTATTCACTCTACTGCCCGTTACATGATGACCCAATAAATATGTTTCTATTGAAGTTATTTGAGCCTTTTTTGAATGCTGAGTTTTCCCATTTTGGTAAGGTTAGCCTGTTGTTCAAGATGAACACATCATCTGTAAAGCACCATTATTTGCTGTCGTGGCTTATAAAATTCAATATAGATTAAATTGCTGTTTACTACACTGAAGATCATCAAATTTAACAGGCAGTTATTTTGCGCTTTTCTTGTCCGTATGCCCCAATGATTCTGTGTTTATTTGGATATTTTATGCATACGTTGCAATGTTTAAAGAGATTTTATGTTATATAGTACTGAGTTATGCATTTGAACTTTTTCTTCTACTTACACTGACAGTAGGGCCCAAACACTCTCCATTAGAGGCTGCTATCCTTTCCATGCCATTGATTCCATAATGATATAAAGTTCATTATGCTCTGGGAACTTTTTTCATGTGTGATCTGGGAACAGAGGCTGGGAATTGGGAATTATGAGTAGTTTTCAGGGAACCTATTAAAGGAAACCGGCTAAGCAACCAGTTCACACCATGGCACCATTGAAGAATTAGTTGCCTATAGAATCCATTCTTTTGCATTCTTAGTGCAATGGCTGACTAGTATACTAAGATGCAGTTTGTATTCTACAGTAGCAACAAAGAAACACTCCTTGATTTTTTCCCATTCTTCAAAGAAATACAAACTTTACCCCAATGAAAGACCAGGGTTTTTTTTCAGGTGTGCCATAAAAAAGAGGGGGTCATCTTACATTTGCATATGCATAACAGTTATGTCCGGGTGTGTGTGTTTTAGTTTACAACATTTTAAAGGGGGAGGGGTCGTCTTACATTCAGGGTTGCATTCCATTTGAGTAAATATGGTATTTGTTCATTTATGCAATGTTACTCATCAGCTCTTGAATAAGAAATAGTACACACACACAACCCCATTCAAGAGAACTCCTCTACTCTTCTAATGGATATGGGTCACTGGCCTATTACCTGGTGTCATATTTACACCATGACTGTAATTCCAGATGTTTTGAAGCATGAAGTCAGAAAAAGTTTCCTTCCCTTGAACAAAGTAGGATGAGTTGAATGCATGAATATATCCATGGGTTCGTTTGGTTCATCCACATTGTGTTCAAATCGTGTTGTAGGGTTTAGAATATAATTTAATTTTATATAAATAACCAAAAGAATTACTCCAGGAATAAGAAAAACTGAATGTAACTTGGACACTGTAGTCCTTTTCAAAATTTAAGTCAAACATAGTTTGTTTTGCCATTTTAGAAAGTGGTAAAAGCAACAGGTGGGTTATCTTTACAAACTCAAATTATGTGACATGGAAAATCAACTTACAATAGTTTCTGGAAATATAGATGGGTGTTTTAAACCATTGTTCTTAATCTGCAACAAATAGAAAGGGAATCCTGCCATCTGTTCAAAAAAGTTAATTTTAATGTATGAAGTATGTTTGTAATTAAAATTTTTGCCAGTAATTCCAAAACAGAATCTCAGCAATGAAATTGTAAATGTAATATAGAGAAACTGTACAGAGCAATGTATACATAAGCATATATTTATTTTAGTGATCTGATTGTTGGTACCTGTTCCCCACTGTTGTTTGTGTCAGAAGATTTCTGTGAGACAATAGAAAATGTCAATCTTTGTGCTTTGATTGGTTGATAAATCCAATCTGCTAACTAATCAAAGCATTTAGATTTCCATAACAGAATAATGGAATTTCAGAACTAGGAAACCTTTTTGCTCCGATTAACTTCTCTATTAATTCCTTTCCTCCTGTTAGCTCTTGCACTCAGAATGCTCACTACATTTCGTAGCAATGACTGCTTAAAATTCCTCCTTTTCACCGAAAGAAATAAAATGAAAATGGGGAGGTGGGGTGGGATAAGGGAATCAGCTGCAACATCAAAATTGCACAAGATAAAAATTGGTGAAAGAAATTGTTTTGAGAAGTCTTCTGACATGTCTTAAAACCCAGCTCTAATATCATTTTGGTTTTCTTTGCTTCATTTTTGTTTTTGGTTCACTGTTCTGTTTCTATATGTTAAACAATGCAGTAATCCCGACTTTCCATTCACATTTCAATTCAGAAAAGTAGAATAAACTGCAAGTGTCTTAGTAGCTTTAAAACGGAGGCTAGAGAGTAATAGGATAGAAAGAATGGTATTTTAGACTGGGCAAATCAAGGTCAAGAGGTTTACAATGAACTTGGGTTTTTGCTGGACTGCTGACCTGTGTCTTGGCCCAGGGTATTTTATATGTTAAGCTTCCCAGATCATCACTAGAGCACCTACTATGGGTCTCCCTGCTTTTGAAGCTGAGATAGGTAGTGATGCACCTGAGGGCCTTGACTTTGTGTAATCATATTTTTGGAACACTCTCCTGAAGGTATCTGAGACACTGCTGTCATATAGGTTTTATTCTCCAGTGCTTTTTGCTTGAGGTCTGCTTAACAGGATAAACTTGTTTGCTGTGTCTCTGCTTCTGTTTTAGAAGGATTGATGTTTAGGGTTTAGGGTTTGGTGTTTGCTGTTGATCTATTAATTTATTTGTGGATTTGTTTTTTATGATTTATGATGTAAGCTGCTTTGAATCCTAATAGTGGAAAAGAAAGATCCAAATATTTCATGTGAATATGATCAATTTAAGATTTGTTTCAACTCTGTATCTGCTGACGGGTGGCCACCTGGACACCACCCCATAAAATCTGGCCGAGGGGCTGGAGGCTGTGGTTGGATGGTTGAGGAAGAGCTAGCTGAAACTGAATCTAACCAAGATGGAAGTTCTGTGACTGGGATGTGTGTGTGTGTGTGTGTTCAGGATCAGGGTCCCAACTTCCCACTCTTGATGGCACACCTCTAACACTGGCACAAGTCATCAAGCATTTGGGCATGATCTTGGACACCTCCTTGTCTGTGGAGGCCCAGATCATGAACATTGCCAAGCTGGCTTTTTTCCAACTGTGCAAGGCAAGGCAACTGGCCCCTTTACTGTCTCGCCCTGATCTAGCCACAATAATTCATGCAATGGTCACCTCCAGACTGGATTACTGTAACTCACTTTATGCTGGCCTGCCCTTGAGACTGACCCAGAAACTCCAGCTGGTCCAGAATGTGGCAGTGCAGGTCCTGACAGGAACACCATGGACCACACATATTCAACTTCTGCTGCACCAGCTGCACTGGCTCCCAGTGGAGTACTGGGTCAGGTTCAAGGTTTTGGTACTGACCTTTAAGGCCATGAGCAGTCTGGGATCCACATATCTGCAGGACTACCTTCTCTGGTATGTTCCCCAAAGAGCTTCATGCTCTGCTGAGAACAACTTACTGGTAAGCCCTAGTCCTAAAGACATCTGACTGTCCTCCACCTTAGCCAGAGCTTTTTCAGCCCTGGCTTCTACCTGATGGAACTCTCTGTCAAACAACATCTGTGCCCTTCAGGACTTTATGCAGTTCCACAGAACGTGCAGGGCAGAGATGTTCCTCCAGGCTTTCCGTTGAGGACAGCAATGGATACCATCTTACTTGTCACTTCCTTCCCTTACCCCACCCTGCCTTCCCTGCTTATTGTGAGACAGTAATGCATATTGTATGTTTACTATGATGGCATCTGATGTTATTGTAACTATTTTAACCTCTAGATTTTAAACTGTATAGTTCTGTTGTTAACCGCCTCTGTGAATCCAGAGAAGGGTGGTATATAAATCCAAATAATAAATAAAATACTTCCTTCAACTTTTTTTTTCATATGTACCACCAAAGTAAAGTAATGAAGTAAAAAAATGTCCACCAAATGATAGGAGTGTGTATAGAATAGCTGTGCTGTTTGATTCTCATACCTTTTTAGCAGCAGCCTACAGAATTCATAAGCAG
Source organism: Lepidodactylus listeri (assembly GCA_029233225.1). Classification (NCBI taxonomy): domain Eukaryota; kingdom Metazoa; phylum Chordata; class Lepidosauria; order Squamata; family Gekkonidae; genus Lepidodactylus; species Lepidodactylus listeri. The sequence goes on from JARCFY010000012.1 coordinate 57,783,752, forward strand.
TATATAAAGGTGTGATACAGATATAGATCGTATGATATTTCATTTTAATTATTTGTAAATGTTTCAGTTTTGGTCTGTTTCTACATTAGTATTCAAATATTCAGTTTTTGATATGTCTGGACTGTTTTGTGCTGGTTACGAACTGTGATAAAGCGATGATGATGATTCTCATACCTGTGTGCTCCCCTTCATTCCTGACCCTCTGCTTCAAAGCCTGTTGAGCATTTGTTGACTTCATCCTTAATGTCACATGAATGGGTTATGCAAATACATCTGAAGTGCAGGTGAGGATTGCAGTCATAGTTGCCTGTACCATAAAGTACTGATAGGTGGCCAAAGCAGGTGAACAGTGTTATAGAATTACCCTATACAGATAGTAGTGAAAAAAAGACCATTTGAAAGCCTGAACCAGAGCCTATTACCTTCCCTGCCCATTCATCTTTGGAACAGGACCTTTTCCTGCCCACACAGGAAAGACTGTGCAGTAGGAGAAGGCAGGTGGGAAGAGTCACAGAGGTATGGGATAGTCTTGTTGACGGTAACTTTTTCAACTATGGCTTTTGAGGTTACTTTCGAGTCCCACAGCCACTTTTGCTCATGTTCCACCTGTTTGTTGGATTCCTTTATCCTTCTTGTTGTTTTTCTGAAAGCTTGCAGGGTTGCCAAAAGGGGGGAACTAGGGAGATAAAATTCCGGGGTCTTTGGTCACCATGGAGGCTCATGGAGCCAAGCAAGCAACATGATTTGTTTTGATAAGATGTTAGGGAGGTATGTGGTGAAGGGGGCTAAAGGAATCCTCGCTTAGGGCCCTGTTGTGGCATTTGGCAGGTCTGCAAATTAGTCGACACGACATATCAGTTTACTTCAGATGCAGGCTATTTAATGCTTGCAGTCTGCCCGTTCCAGTGTTCTTTGGGACAGCATGTGGTGCTCTTGACAGCAGTGTTCCCTCTAAGCTGAGTGAGTGTGAGCTAGTTCACAGTTTTTTAGCCTGTGGCTCACCCATTTTTGTCTTAGCTCAGGAAGGATGGCTCCAGACCAAACTAATTTATGCAGTAGCCGAATCCCTTACTCACAACTTTAGTGCCAGTAGCTCACAAAGTAGAATTTTTGCTCACAAGACCCCACAGCTTAGAGGGAGCATTGCCTGACAGTGCCATTGAGGGTCAATAATTATTTGTAAAAACTCATCTGGGAAGCAAAGCGAGCCTTCATATTTTCACTGTTTTTGAGCTAGTCACAAAATAAATGTACTCTGAGGATTCTGCTTTACTTTATCAGTTAACAATACACAAGATTACATGTAACTGTATAATTGGCTTTTGCCTGCTTTAATAACTCTTTTTGGGTTATTTTACTACTGAGTACTCACCTTAACAGAAATGTCTGCACACACCCACAATTCAGTTTAATGAACAAAGTTTGAGTCCAGTGGCAGCTTTAAGACCAACAAAGTTTAATTCTAGGTATAAGCTTTTGTGTGCATGCGCACTTCATCAGTGCATGAAAGTTTATACCCAGAATTAAACTTTGTTGGTCTTAAAGGTACTGCTGGACTCAAACTTTGTTCTGTTCTGTTGCTTTTGACCAATGTGGCTACCCACCTGACTCTAAACTCAATGTAATGTTCCTGAGTTAAGTTTTTTGTGTGATATATAATACTGTGAACTGGAGGGAAATACCCGTGTGTCATCTCTTCATGTGCATGGTGCACCAGAGCTGTGTTTTTAACCTTTTCAGTAGCTCCTCTCCAAATGTGCCAAAGTGATCTTAATTCACTTCTTAATAAAAAAAAATTAAGGGAGGGGGTGGGATATAACTAGGGTTGCCATCTCCAAGTTGGGAAATCCCTAGAGATTTTGGAGGTGGATTTCTGTCACCTAGAGATCAGTTGTAATCCCAGGAGATTTTCCACTCCCACCTGGAAATTTTCACCCCTAGATGTACCTGTAGTGCTTGCACACAGTATCCTCCCCTAGGAACTTCCTGCTCAGAAGCTTCTTCTTTTTCCTCCCAACCCCCATTGTACCATTTTGAAAAGGAAAGAACAAATTGCTTAAAATGAAACTCACAATGTATCTCTAGAGCTATGGACCACAGATCACAGTTCAATACAAAGTTAACCATGTTTTTGTTAGGATTAAGTATTTAACTCTGTAATACGCCATGGCCTTTATCCTTAAGACTATTGGCGTCAATCTATCCAGCACGTAAAGGAGTATAATGTTGATGTAATTTGACCCCCCACCCCCAAGAGTTACGCTTGCTTTATATTTTCTGTTTACTGTGCTATAATTGGAGCCAAAGGTTGGTAGCATTGCTCTGTTAGAGCTGACTCTAATGAGACTGTTTCTTTTATTTTAGCAACAAGAGCAAGACCCCACAAACCTTTACATCTCAAATTTACCCATTTCCATGGATGAGCAGGAACTGGAGAATATGCTGAAACCCTTCGGACATGTCATTTCCACCAGGATATTGAGAGATGCGAATGGCGTCAGTAGAGGAGTCGGCTTTGCCAGGTGAAAATCCTAGCCCTCTTGACTTAGGTAGTGGGTTTCTCTCTGTGTTGCAGCCACTGAACCTTTTTCCTCCACACAAACTTGTCACTGCGGCTGATCTGAAGTCTTGTAGCTGTGGGATATGTAGAGTGTTCAAGGAGAAGGCAGCTTTATCAGATTGTGTGGGTGTATGTTTTACAGGATGATGAAGAAGCTGTGGTTGAAAACATAGTTCGTTTTATTTAGGAGGATGACAGCAAAATAATCAGGGATAATGAGGTGGCAGTTCAGTTTCATATTTAATATGAGTAAATGTCCTTCTACCCAAAAATGTATATATGCTTATGCTCTCTATTTCTTAATTCGCTGCTGGGAATAAGAGAAGAGAGGAGTGAATACTGAGTAGTTCTGAAACATGAGATTTCTGTAATACATTCAGTGCCAGGACTGAGAACAAGAACCAGTGAAATGAAGCATCAGTGCTGCTGCTAGGATATCTTTTGCCAAAGAAGGGAAATTATCCAGTCTTAGCTAATATGTTTCCCAGGAAAAAAAAAACTGCTTATGTTCTGCAGGGATACACTAAAATTCCACATCAATTGCCAGCTGTTCCAATGTACGAAGTGCCAGGAAAAGCTTCTTTAAGTAGCTTGGATTTAATACACAAACAGGTTTGATTGGTTCACCCATGATAATATGCTCAAATCATGTGGTACATGTTATGGGGTTATGCTCCATCGGGAAATACAGCATATTCTCCACCTTGGTTGATGCAGCCAAATAGTTCAACAGCTAAATATACAGAAGGCTCCCCTACAGGATTTAAGATAAGATGAAGTTGCCGATGTCGGTGCCCAGATTCCATTTCAGAAGCCAGAACTCCTGGCTGACAGTTATATCTACATGAAAAATACCCCCCCCCCCATTTTCTGCATCTATTATGCACTGTCATTATTGTCAGTGAAGTATGAGTGTGTGTGGACCAGACCTTTAATCTACTGGCAATGTTCCTGGTGGACTGCTGACCCAAAAGGCTACCAGCAGCCAGGAGCAGTAGCCACTGTAGTGCTAGCCATACATGCTGCAGGGTCTGCTTGGCTGGAACCCAGGCCGCACTGATGATAACAGCAGGTATGTGCTCTCACCCAGTGTTATCGCTGCCACTTGGCTTAGCTGGTGTTTTTCACATCCCAATACATCCCTTCTGAAGCACTGTGAAATGCAGTGCTATCAAAATGCCATCAAGTTGCAGCTGACTTATGGCCACCCCTCATGGGTTTTTCAAGGCAAGAGATGAGCAGTGTTATTTTGCCATTGCTTTCCTTTGCGTAGCAACCCCTGTCTTCTTTGGTGGACTCCCAGCCAAACAATACCTATGCCTGACCCTGCTTACTTTCCAAGCTCTGATGAGCTCAGGTTAGTCTTGTTCAGGCTGCTAAAGTATTACAGTTTGAATGTAAACTGTAGATGGGCTAGAATGATTGGTGTAAAAATGTTTATCTCCCATCTTCTGTCCTGCTTTACATGCATACAAGAGCCTGAAAGACACTTTCTAGTATCCATGTGTGAAAATACATTTACAGGGTCACAGCAAAGGAATTGCTTCTGCTGTTCTTTGGGTCACTTCTTTGGAACATTTTTTAACAGCAGTTTTTGTTAATATCGATGGGAGAAAGAATGATTGCAGGTTTGTCCCAAGCATGGGAAAAAAATTGGAAGAAACCTTTGAATCAAACCAGAGTAGTCATGAAGTCCAGAAGCATCCATACATATATCTGTAAGTGCTGCCAAGTTGCAAGTGACTTACAGCAACCCCCAGCAAGGCACTTTCAAGGCAAGTGAGAAGCAGAGGTGGTTGGCCATTGCCATTCAAGTATGGACCCCACTTAGCTTTCAAGATCTGATGAGATTGGGCTGTACCATGCCACCTACCTTCCAGAAACACCCACAGAGTGCCTTTAGAGAGCCAGTTTGGTGTAGTGGTTAAGTGCGTGGACTCTAATCTGGGAGAACCGGGTTTGATTCCCCACTCCTCCACTTGTACCTGCTGGATGACCTTGGGCAAGCCATAGCTCCATACCAGCTGTTCTCTCAAGGACAGTTGTCTCAGAGCTCTCTCAGTCCCACCTACCTCACAGAGTGTCTGATGTGGGGAGGGGAAGGGAAAGGAGTTTGTAAGGCGCTCTGAGACTCCAAGTGAGTGAACGGTCGGATATAAATCTCATCTCTTCTTCCTCTTCTTCTTTAATCCCAAAAGAAAACCCCAAGTACAGGCTTCTTTCTGTGTCGTATGTAAATAATGCCTATTCTGTGCATATCGAGGCAGGCTATACATTCCCCCCCCCCCCCGGCAATGCAGGTCCCAGACAGGTAGGAAGGGCACATCTATGTTCAAAATTCTGTCACGTTATCTTTTTAGAAATGGAAATACATTTTTCGTTTCACTTCATAGTTCCTCCCCCCTTCCCCCTGCTATCTTAAGGTACAGGAAGTGGCAAGCCGAGTAGATTGAAAATGAAAAACAGGAGAATTGTCAATCACGAAAATGCCTTATGTGAACTGTGGTTTTGTTGTCAGGAAAGCAAAAATCACCTGGCATTAAAGAACCTCACATGGCAGGGAACATCTGATGAACAAGTAAAATGATGACAGCTATTTCATATATAACTTTTTTTTTCAGTGGTACAGCACATCTCAGTTGATTATGAGTAATATGGGTTTCCCCAATGCTAATAAGGTGACATAAATTAATAGGCATTGCAATTTCACCCTTTGTCCTTGATACAAAAGAACAATGTCTCTCAAGCAAATGTTAAAATAACACAGTCTGCATTCAAATGGCAAAAAACAGAATGAAGGATGAGGCACTATTGCTATTGCCTCCTTTTAGTGAACTCATTAAATTCCCTTATTATAAATTTGCTAAAGGGAGATAAGGATCTCTGGAACATTAACTTGCATTTGAAAACTTGGTTTTGCCACAAGAATGCATTTAACCAAAATCGGGGGGGGGGGGGGTGAGGAGAGGCAATAAGGGGCAGACTTTCAAAAATACCAGTAACAAGATGTGTTCACCTAGAGAATAATGATGAAATGTTGGGGGTTATCCAGGAGGGTGTGACTTTCTTATACAGGCTCCTGCGCAGCCTTTGCATATACAAGAGCATTAGGCGGCTAGGAGAAGGATCAGTTTCATCAGTCACCTGAGGATATCCCTCAGTTCTTTTCTTTCATGCTTTCTAAACTAGAAGCAGTCTCAGAAGAGGAAAAGCAGGCCCAATTTCAGTAAGGGCCATATGGACAGTGCAGAGATAAAATATCTTGGAAATAGCAGCCTGTGTAAGTCTGCTTCCTTTTTAATTTAGCTCCTTTTTCAGGTTGAGTTTGTACATTATGCAGTGGTTGTTTACATGAATGATATGTAGGTCTGCCAGTGCCAGGTTGGAGAATTCCTGGAGCTTTTGGGGTGGAGCCTGGGGAGTGTGTGGGGGGGTTTGGGGGAGGGACCTCAGCAATTTATCATGCCATAGAGGCCACCCTGCAAAGGAGCCATTCCCCCCCACCCGGAGATCAGCTGTACTTCCAGGAGATCTCTAGGCCTCATGTGGACGTTGACAGCCCTACATGCTGTTTGAAAAAAATGCTTGTTGTATGAATGTACTGTTCTTACAAGGATATATATTAAAGCAGAATGCACATTTTGCTTTTTAATCTTTTCCCCCTTGTGATTGTTAGGTATATTTATATTTGTTTCCATTTCTGAAATGGTTAGATTTGAATTGGGCTGAAATGTTCAGGGGTTATATCCATTCACCAAGACAGGAGAAAGTGTCCTCGTTTTATTGGCAATTGAATTTCTCGCTTGTAGAACAGGGACAAGTAGGCATTTTATGACTGCAAAGAGGAGATAGTGGGCGCACATAAGATATATTCTCACATATTGCCCTTTTTCATGTCTAATAGAGGGTGGGCGAAGGGTCTGTTTTTAAACAAAAACAGAGTGCGTGAGCCTGAACTAAACCCTGCTTCCTCCAGTGCCTTATGTCACTGTACTCCAGTTTCTGAAGCATTTGTCTCCCAGTAAGGCTCTGATACTGGATGTGAGCTAGGCTGCAAGGGGAAAAATGCTGAGAAAAATGGACTGCAGGATAGCAAAGGGCTGAAGGGGGTTAGACTCCCTTTACCGGGGGAGAGGTTCAAATCCAGGGTCCCATCCCATACATGTTCTTTACATAGGAATCAGTTGTCCATCTTTCCCCCCCTGCCATACCTAATATCGTATGAGCCACATCACTGTTTTTAAGTATCATTATAATACGCCAAGAATTGCCAGAACATCTCCATCACTGATCTCTGACATCATCTCTTATTCTGCTTTAGCCTTTGCCTCTCTTGTGCTGATTGCAATACATATGTGTTAAACTGAAAGAGACTGCCTTGGATCTGAGGTGTTACGTGTGTGTATGTCTCAAATCACTGAGTACTCTTGGTTGCTGGATTTCAATTGGTGTATTTTGTTTCTTTCTTGAACAAATGCAGATGCCTACAAACTACATGTCCCTTAATGTGAAATGTTTGGAGGTACAATTATGGATAAGCACGTTTTATTTCTTTTGTTCAGAAGACATTTCTGTCTTCCAGGCACACCGACCTCACATATCTATGGATATCCATGTAATGGTTTGTGACTTCATACAAATTGGATATTGGAATTTTATTTTTAAAAAAATAAAGGTACTGAATTGATGCATAAACACTTGTATGTTTGTAAATACTTTCTTCCTTGTTTAAACTGGGGGAAATATTGCTTGAGATAGCTATCTATATGGGGAAATACCTACATCTAGGCAGTTGCACTTGTTCTCCAGGTAGCATTTCATAAACTACGTAAATAGCCATTTAGAGCTTCTCACCCACTCAGTTACTCTTAATTTTACATAGAATTGTGTGGAAAAGGCATTGCTTCTGGCTCGCACTTGTAAAATATATTATTAGCTTTTATTTATTCATTTAAAATATCTATAGGCTTGCTTTTCCCCCAGATAACTGGGACTTGCAGCAGGTAACAAACTAATTAGATCGTCCATGGATATAACAATAAAAACAAGAAGTTATGAACAAAGCCACTACAACATTCTAAACCAGCAGTGCTTTTGTACCTTTAAAAAATTCCACCGTTAATGACTCTCACAGCGCCTCCAGTACTGGGACTCCAAATTTCCTCTTAAACAGTTTGGATCTTACAGGCCTCCTGGAATTGCGGCAGAACTGGAGACAGGCATAACCTTCTCTGGCAAACTATTCCAGAAGATCAGGATAGCCAGGGAGGCAATGAGACAGAGGGAGGGGGAAACAAACTTGACCCAAAAACCAGAATCAAGAACCACAAGGATAAGAAAGAAGTCTAATATTGGGCCAATATTAAAAACCTAGTTAAAACTTATACAAAAATACATGTATTTATTTGAAAGGTAGTTAAAAACAAATAAGGGCCCAATGAAAGCCTCATAGAAAAGTTCAAGTGGCCTGAACACAAGGGCCAATACAAATGACCTGATGCATTTCAGCCCTAGTGGCTGGACCAAGAAAAGGAAAGTTAAGCAGCAACAGCAATGGACACAAGACAAAGATGTATGTGATGCCTCTAAAGATGAAAGTCGTATGCCTGGTGCCAAATGCACAGCTGCTGAATTAGAATATCTTCCAATTTTGGTCCAAAAAGCACCTGTGTGGCTATCGTAGCCAAGCTAGAGTGTCCTCAAGAAAATAGCAGTCAGGGGGGCAGCCTGTGAGTATGCAGCAGTTAATCAAACCCTTGAGTGGGTTGGGGCGGCTGGTAGATGCTGCTGGGCTAATGGGAGAAGCAGTCCTTTAGAATATTGGGGTTCCAACTCACGAAAAGCTTTGAAGGTAAGTGCCTGCACCTTGAACTGCATCTGGAAACTGCATCTAGCAACTAATGTAAAATGAGAGTGATATGCCCCTGCCAACCAATGCTCCCTCTAAGCTGTGGAGACGTGAGCAAAAATTCTACTTTGTGAGCAAGTGGCATTAAAGTTGTGGGTGAGGGATTTGGCTATTGCATTAATTAGTTTGCTCTGGAGCCATCCTTTCTGAGCTAAGACAAAAATTTGTGAGCTGGAGGCTAAAAAACTGAGCTAACTCTCACTCAGTTTACAGGGAACACTGCTGCCAACCCCTAATCACAATCAAGCTCAGGGGTCATTTTGAGCAGGAGCTTGGGGAACGCAGCTCCGGGAGTTGGTGCCAGGCCCCCACCCCACGGGGGAATGCCTGCTTGTGTCATGGCTGCAGCAAAATGTCCCCGTCTCCTGGAAAGTTCCTTGTTCCTCCAACCAGACTTCTGAAGGCTTCAACCACCACTGAAGCTATCCTCCCAAAATAGCAGTATTTCTGAGGCTTGGATTAGTAGCTGTCGCCTCTTTGCCCTCTCTTTCTCTCTCCTTTCTTTCTTTCTTGCCTTCTGACATACTTCTGGTGGTGTCAGGTGGTGTAGCGTATGCAAATAAGTTATTCTAATGAGTTATGCTAATGAGCTCCTGCACCTCTTTTTCTACAAAATGACCCCTGATCAAGCTGCTGCATTTTGCAGTGACTGTAGTTTCCTAGTTGTCTTCAAGGGCAGCACCATATAGAATACATTACAATAGTCTTTCTTCTTTCTACTATAGCAAGGATCACCATGACCAGATCAGCAGACTGTAAGCAGGACTCAAGTGTAGTTGGGAAAACAATGGTCACCTCAAAACCTACTTCTCTAACATGAGATTAGGGTCCACTCTAACATGAGATTAGGGTCCAAACCTTAAACTCCAGGCAAAGTAGAATCCCACTGAAGCGTACTGGACTCGGGAGACCAGGAACGGTGAAATCATGAAGCCTTTATTGAGTGATTCAGCATGTCTAGTAGATGGTCAGATCAAGCATACTTCCAGGGCTCCAGGGCCCTCATTATATGCTGGCCTGAGCCACACCTCCGGCCGCACCTAAAAGACCTGATAAGGGCTTAACATATGCACATGTTTGTCATAGGTTCCCTGGAGGAGCCTTTGACCACATTGGCTCCTCAGGGAGAACCTAGGCCCCACATTGGTGGAGGCTTAGAATCCGGACGTCTATTGTTCCTCCAGATTCAAGCTCCCCTCTCTGCCTGACCATGTGCGCTGGCCATGCGGCGGGCGCCATTACCTGGGAGCACATGGCAGGCTGGTTGCTACACAGAACATACTATATTACACCCACCCAAAACTCTCTGAAGAACTGACACTTTTCTGACCAGTATCACTTCCATCTGTCAGAATTCATCTTACCCTCTCTCATCCACCTGACCACAGTATCCAGGCACTAACTTAGAACAGAGGTTGTGATGAATGCTAAATCTACTCTACATTTTTATTAGATTTCTAGCTGTTTAAGTATGTTAGCTTGTCCAGTGCAAAACTCATGTTGAAGTTCTTTGGAAAAGATTATGAGCAGTTTGTTGGCATCCCTGTCAACCATATATGTTCCATGTTCGCAAAGAGTCAAATTGTACATATTTGCCCACTATGACTCAATGGGCATCTAGTGAATCCCTTGCAGTGAATCTTTCACTGAAAAATAAAATATCTGAATAGACATTCATACATTTGCATGGTAACCCAGTTTTAAATGCATGATATGTTACTGTGTTGTACATGTACCTTGGACTATTGCGTGATAATAAACACAATTTTTCTAGTGACAATTAGAATGAGATCTGTCTGGCAAGGAGAATAAAATCTTCTCACTACTTACCAGCACTTTCTAGAAATACTAGTTCAAACACCAAGAGATACCAAGACCCAAGGTGTGTTGCTTTTGGACTTGGATCCTGGTAAAATATAATTTTGTCAGTTTAGGGGATACTTGCATAGTGCTTAATAGAAAAAACACACAAGAAAAAGGGGATTATATATTCAATATGTCCCTGCAAGAAAATTACACAGTTGTGCAGCTAACATATTATTTTAGGCTTCCAGCAATTGCTAGGAACCGTCATTTAATCATCTTGTTATTCTTTCTAATACAAATTTTGTCTTTTTCACTTGAGGTTGTATTAATTGACATAATAGGCATGTAGAGTTGACTTAGTTCTAGAAGGTCTCGGCATGTATTTATTTCTGTTATCATTGTGAAAGCTCCCTATTACTTTTTAAAATGTATAATAACCATATTGGGGCAATTGTGGCTTACAGAGGGAAGCACTCTCTGTTTCAGAAAATACCATAAATATACATCTCAGGGAAGGATGCACTTCATTTGCTTTGGCGGTAACATTTGGCTTATCAACTTGAACTTTTAACTCTTTGACAGTGATGTTTTATAAACATCACAAGTATACAAATACAGGACAGACATTTTATAAAAGTAATCTCTGCTTTGAAGAGAGTGGAATGGCATTATGTGTAAATGCATGATCCTTTATTCCTGACTCCCCACCCCCATTGAATGTAGTTGCGAAAGATGCAGGTTTAACAGAGGACTGGTTCAGAGGGAAATAGTATATTTATTTAACCCTTTTCCTTCACCTCATTTGGAGGAGGTGGAGAGCCAGAGTGGTGAAACAGGCAGTTAGAGTGCTGGAGTGGGATCTGAGGGACTGTGGTTGTCAGCCGGGGGGGGGGGGGGAGCTGGAGTTCTCCCAGAATTATAATTAATCTACATATAGAGATCAGTCCCCCTGGAGAAAATGGCAGATTTGGAGAGTGAATTCATAGAATCATAGAATCATGGAGTTGGAAGGGGCCATACAGACCATCTAGTCCAATCCCCTGCCCAGTGCAGGACCAGCCTAAAGCATCTCTGACAAATATTCATCCAGCCTCTTGTTGAAAGCTGCCAGGGAAGGGGAGCTAACCACCTCCCTAGGCAGCTGATTCCACCTTTGAACCATTCTGGCCGTGAAAAAGTTTTTCCTAACATCCAGCTGATACCTTTCTGCATGTAATTTAAACCCATTGCTTTGAGTCCTATCCTCTGCTGCCAACTGGAACAGCTCCTTGGCCTCCTCCAAATGACAGCCTTTCAAATATTTAAAGAGAGCAATCATATCCCCCCTCAATTTCCTTTTCTCCAAACTAAAAATTCCCAAGGCCTTTAGTCTTTCCTCGTAGGTCTCAGACCCCTGATCATCCTTGTTGCTTTCCTCTGCACCATCCTCTGCACATCCTTTTTGATTCTATGATAGTCTTCTAATGCCTTCTCCTCCCCAAACTCTGCCTTTCCCAGGCTTCACCCTCCAGGATCTCCAGGAATTTTCCAACCCAGAAATTCCCAGCACCTATGGGGGTACCCAGATTCAAATCCCCACTGCTGGGTGATCTTGGGCTGTTCTCTGTCTTTCAGCCCGACCCACTTCATAGGCTTGCTGTTCTGAGTATAAAATTAAGAATGATGTTGTAAGCCACTTTGGGGCCCCATTGGGAAGAAAAGCAGAACATAAATAAACATAAACATTTCCCCTTCAACAAAAATCACCATATCTAGTAGGGGGAATGCAGTACAGGATTACAACCTCTGTAGGCATATATAAGATGTAATCTATACTGAATAAGACCAGTGGTTTATCTAGTCTGATATTGTCTACTCTGACTGGCAATGGCTTTCATAGGCAGCAGAGGGCTTTCCTACCCCCCTGGCTCCTGTGATCCTTCATTAAAGATGGCCAAAGACAGAAGCTAGAAGCACAAAGTGTGTTCTCTAATATCGAGAGAACATAACACTTGTATAGATGAAAGTACAAGAGCCCCTTTGATTATTCACCATATATATTCTGATGAGTGTACATGCCTCAGTTAATGGTTTTAACTCTGTACCTTTTTGGCCAATACTTTCATCCAGCTAGAGTTTACTGTCTGTTCCTTCATGCAAGCTCCTTACCTGAGACATTGGCCCATGTAAGGGCTTTACTTGATGATAGAATGCCTCTGTGATGATGTCAGGCGAGTACCCTCAATTTATGCAAGGCCAAGGTATTGAACTAAGGACATGATTGTGCTGGCTGGTGAGGGCCTCAGCATTAGTGGGGCAGGTTTTTTGTTGGCTTGATTTTAGTCTCTTGTTCTATATGTGGCATTGTAAACTGCCATTGTAATCTACTCTGAGTCCCTAATCAGAGAAAGGTGGATTAAAAATAACTTTAAATCCTTGACTGTATTGCTAAGGAAATAGCTACATATATGTCGCTCTTTTGAATGTATGGCCAATAAAATGCAAAATTATTTGGATCCTGGTTCCCCCCTCTTTTGTAAAAGCTACTGCTAGAAAAGGTATAAGATGAAAACATCTTTCTTGAAATGGATGCCATGATGTTACCACCCGTGACATACAGACCAACCAGTGGAGAATTAGAGATGGGTAAAGTGCCATCCTCTTGACTTGAATTGGCTCCTCAGATATGAAAGTCCCTGGAGAATGCTCAATAAGAAGCTTTGGGGGGTGGAGAGGCGGTTGGGGAGGTTGAGAGAGGAGGGAGCTGTAAATAGCACTGTAATATAAAATGAGATCCTGCTCTTAGTAATTAATTTATTTTCAACCTTGACACTAGAGGAAGGATTTGTTTATTTTTTTGCTTTGCCAAAAGCTCCAAAGAGTGAGAATATATAGGCTTGGAGAAGAGCTAACAGAGAAGATATAAAAATATTCTGCATAAGCTGTGGAGTATTGCACTGGGGGGCTTCCCAGAGCATGGACACACGAGCTTAGGAGTTGCACAGCTCCTGTCCCCAAGAATGCCTCTGAAGTTCCCTGGGCTTTCCCCAAGTTTCTGAATCCTTCCCCCAAAAATGGACCTTTTGTGATATTTGCTTGGATATGTCTGCACTGAGCTTAGCGTCCAGGCTTGGATAAAGCCATAGTGAAAACTAAAAGCATATTCTTTTATACAAATCCATTTAGAACTTCTCAGGAGATGATGCTTGATTTATCAAAGTGTGACAAGCTGGGGCATTTATGGTAATTGTGGATTTCAGCCCCATCATTGCTCAAAAGGTGTGAAGTTCTGAGTCATAAATTGAAGACCAAGAAATGCTCTGTGACTTCCCTGCTTTGCATTGTTCTAAAGAGCTCCAACGGATTGAGGTAGCAGAAATGAAGAATGGGGCTCGGTTTCAGTTACTCAGAAGTGCATCTGAAAAAAAAACCCCACGGGATGAACTGCTTCACCTATTATGTTTCATTTTCAGATGGAGTTGATAAAGCTAGTGTCTGTTTAAATTGACATGTGTGCCAGATTACAGAAAGCTAGTTCTAGCATTTGAGAGTTGTTAATTGTGAAACCCAATGCAAAACTGGAGCCCTTCTTTCAAGTGAGGGCCCTCCTTTTGTAAATCCAGAACACTATGGGTTTTACTTTTCATTCTCTTCCCACATAAAATGCATAAAGTGTACAGAAGAAGCTCTTTAAATTGGCAGCCTCTGCATTGCATTCTTGTCTGGGAATACTTTGGGTTGTTACAATTTGCTTCCATGTATTAAAATGAAATTGTCACTGCTGCGTGGTGCAGCGTAACATGGTTTGACACTCCACGCCTGCAGCTACAGAAAACAGACTTTCATTGCATTTATTCTTTCAGAGACAAGAGTCTCTAAAGAATCGCTGCCGACATACGCTTAGTTAAACCTGAATGAAGCAAAAGTGCACAATCTCAGCTCCATTCTTTTGTGTTCATTTAAATGGCCCATCCTACATGTTGGTAGCAGGATTTAAAAAATAATAAAAATGGGGCTGCAAAAGATTTACAAGCCAAGATGGATTTACAAGCCTGAAACATTAAAGTAACATAAAATTTGATACTGTTAATTATCCCCTTGTCAAGATTTCCAAACTGAGCCTGAAAACTTCTGCAGTAAAATGCAAACTACTTTGCACCACCCTGTGTTTAGAGAATATCTTTGCGTTCCAGGAGGATGGGTATACCTCTTCTTCCAAGTATTCTAAAGCTAGATATCAGTTCCTTTTGAAAAGAAGATCAGATATAAGAGAAAAAGAGACTTGGGTTATTCCACTATCCTCACTAGAGAGCCATTGTGATAAGAACTAAACATTCAAGTGGCAGTCCTATGGACAGAAAAAATGAAAAGTTTGGAACAGGTTCTACTCTGTTCTTTCAATGGCAGTTTCTCCGGGAAATACTGCCACATCTTCGAACAGACAGTTAAGTTAGAAAGGCACTTGGAGGGGCAGAAAGTCGATGAAAATTGGAGACCAACTACCTGTGTATGGAAATTTTCCTGCATTCTTCTTCATTCCTGCAGCCTTTTCTCTCTCCCCCCTGTCTCGATCATTCTTGGGGACATGGGCAGAGTAGATGTGTGGGTAGTAGAGTTGTAGGATTTTTTCTAGCAGACACTAATGTGTAATGTATTAAGTGGTTTGATAATTAAACTGTATGGAGCTATGGCTATAGAAATGCAACACCATCTATTATCAGTTAAAACAACATGGTAATAAAATACCCCACGCTTTTTTGATTATATGGTTCGTCAAGAACAGTTTGTGAACATTTTATCCCCATCAGAAAGCTCTTTCTTGATAAACTGTAAATGGATAGATGTTCAGTGGTAATCATTTTCTTTGAATGTTTTTTCTCCCCCCAGGATGGAATCTACTGAAAAGTGTGAAGTAGTTATACAGCATTTTAATGGAAAGTACCTGAAAACACCACCTGGTGTGCCAGGTAAGTGTATCCCTTCATTGTTTATCTGATTAAAGCTCAAGCAGATTTATGGAGTTCAGGAACTCTGGGACTTCTAAGGTTTTGGGATGTTTTGTGTCTCTACACTAGAGCTGACAGCCATCATTTCAGTAGTTTATTAGAAAGTTAGACACCATCAATTTGGGTTTGACATTTTTCATTAAGTTCTTCCATTTTGTTAGACTAAACTAATTTTAACATACTGTGCTTTATTCCATTAGTAACTGACTATTTGAACTGTTTAGTAGTAGTAGTAGTAACTGACTGAATTATTCCTAGTAATTTATATTGTGGCCAAGTTAGTCCAATGAAAATTTGTGCTATACAAGAAGTTTTATTAAATATAATATTTTTTCCACCTAGGCTTGCATACATTTATTGAAATAATGTTAAATGTAGTTGCTGAAATTCAAGAAATCTTTCTTAAAAGTAATTCCTTGTTTTTCATTAATTTTGTGGATTAACAGTACAATCTTATACAGAATTAATGTTAGGGATTGGCACAAACTGCAAATCCCATAAACCCAGTCGGCTTGCATATAAACTGAACTGGGTTTGTGAGTTTTGTGCCCAAAACAGCTGAGCTGTGGGGGCAGCCTGCTCCTGCAGCCCAGCTGTTTCCCATATGAACAGGTCAGCTACAGGGCAGCTTGCTCAACCCTGCTCAGCTGTTTAAAAGCACCTTCTTGGGCACCAAGCACTGCGAAGAAAGCCCCTTTAAGCAGTTGAGCAACATGGAGCAAACTGCTCCCATGGCTCAGCTGTTTAAAGGAGCTTTCTTGGGCAGACAGCCCCAGACTTGGAGCCAGACCTGTAGCCACAAAACTTTTAGGGGGGGGGAAGAATGAGTACAGTGGTGGTCAGCCCATAATTTATTTATTTATTATTTATACTTTACTAGTTATTTACCAATTTTATACTTGAGAATCAAAGTGGATTTCATGGTATAGAACACTATAATCAAACAATGTATGAGATCTAATAAAGTGCTATAGAACTAGGTGTACAAAAATTACAAAAATGCAAAAAAAGTATCAAACATGCTATGTCAAGTAATGCAGAAAATGGAAATACAAGAAATGAAAACGATGCTGTAACAGCATGCTAAAACATACAACAAATCAATAATATATAGCATACATTGTAGCATAGACTACAGTCCTGTTCTGTATAAGCTCTATAAAAATGACCTCCCAAGCATAGTTTGCAGAATTAAAGAAGTGTGAGAGCCTTCTTCCAGTTACTGAAACCTGAAACTGTAAATTCAACCTTCTTTTCTCTGTAAACCACTAACTCAAGACTTCTAACGGTGCCACCCAGCACCCCTGCAGGCTTTTAAAATCAGGACTCTTCAGCCTTGCTAACTGCTAATTTTGTTCTGGCCAATTACATAGACAGTTCACCCTTGGAAGATTTATGGCAAGATTCACACTTTTTACTTCAATTCCTTGCTTTTTTGCAATGAAAAAAGTGGTCTTTGAGCAGCAGTTTTGAGGCAAAGGTGATGGTAGCAGCAAGAAAAAACATATTCCAAGCAATTGGGGTGCAAAACAGTCTAAAGTGAAGTAACTTAACGGACTGTCAGCTTGTTTAAATGGACTTTACCTTATGTAAACAATTACGGCGAGAGTGGAGAAAATGTCCTTTTCCAGGTCTATCAACCCAGTGACCGCTACTCTTAATCTGGAAGCAGTTACTGACTTCCCAAATATGATTGCAATGGTGTTGTGCCCTCTGCTGGACCAGATGCCTAGCTTGATTGTTTCCAGAAACAACTGATGGGTATAGACAAGAGAGCAGACGAAACAGACAAAGCTGTTAAACAAGTTGAATCTAAGGGAGATGCCATCAGAGACTGGAGGTTGTGGGAAAAGAATGGATTGCTGACAAAGAACAACTGCTACAGCTTCAAATGGAGAAATCATTGTACATCCTGCAATTTCAGGGCATCCCAGAACAAAAAGGGGAGAACTTAAGAGAAATACTAAGCGAAGCATTTGCACCAGTGGTAGGTTTTAAAGTGGACTTATTACAAAACAATATGGGTTTGGTTTATTGAACCTATCCAGTTTTCATCAAGAAAAATAACCTACCAGGTGAAATATTTGTTAAATTCTCCAAAAGATCAACTAGAGATGCAATTTTGAAAGCAACAAGTGGAAATCCCCAGAAAATTAAAGGAGAAGAAGCAAGGATTTTGAAGGACATTCCATTTGAGATATGAAAGGAGAGACAGTAATACAAAAATTTAACTTTGTTTCTGCATAATCACTCCACACCCTTCAGATGGATATTCCCAGAAGGACTTATATTCAACTACAAGGATAAAAAGATGAAGATTGAATCTGCCCAGAAAGCAAAGACTTTCTTGGAACAACAGTTAAGAATGAAAAAGACAAAGGAAAAACAGAGGACAACATACAAGAAGAAGAAAAGAGTGATCAAGACTCTGAAATTGGTTTAAGCATGTTTGACAGCTCTTCAGAAGGTTCAACACTTGGTTAAATGGACTTAAGTTAGTTTAATTTATATCTGAAATAAGGCATACAGTAGCACCTTTTTTTCTCTTCTTTTCAATTTATATATGTAGAAAGGACGAACAAAGTTAACTGTTTGTATGATAATCCTTGATTTTTTGTGTATTTCACTTTTTTAGTCTTAGTGGTTACCCTGCACTTCCCTTCCTTTTTGTAGTGTTTGTAGTTAAAAGATTAAAACACAAAACAAAACAAAAATGGTCACATTGTAGTTATCTTGTGATTTAGAGATTTTATAGAAAAAAAGCCCAGGCTGGCCCAGTCTTGTCAGATCTTGGAAGCTAAGTCGGTTGGGCCCTGTGTCATCAAGTTCAAGGAAGTCTAGGGTTGTGATGCAGAGACAGGCAATGGCAAACCACGTCTGACCATCTCTTGCCTTGAAAACCCCATGAGAGGTCGCTACAAGTCACCTGTGATTTGATGACACTTTCCACTACTATCATAAAAAAGGAACTGGTGTAGTTTTAAATTCTGGTCTCTAACATACAGCATAATATAGGATTTCATTCAAAGTGTTTGTGTTGTAGCTTTAATGACCTCTGGTATTTTTAGCACATATGAGCCAGTGATGTACTAATGTGTACAGAAGGAGCAAGAAGACTGCAAAAGTGTGTTGTGGAAATCATTTATAGTTGCAATGCAGTCCTCTATTTGATTTTCCAATCTTCCATCCAGGCATATAGCCCAATGGAGGGGTCATAATTTCTTTGGCTCTGTGGTTCCTGCCTGCTTCTAGAATGGGGCTTGTGCTGGGCTTTGGTTTGAGGAAAATGAAAGACAGTATGAAACAGTACTTACTCAGGCTCTTGTTTTTCTCCTATGATGTCATGTGTATATGTTATGGTCCATCATGTCGCTTCTAACATATAGTGACCCTATGAATTAATGGCCTCCAAAACATACCGTCATTAACAGCCTTTGCTTCCTTTATTGGGTCAATCCATCTCATGTTGTTTCTTCCTCTTTTTCTACTGCCTTCAACCTTTCCTTGTATTATTGTCTTTTTGAGTCTTGTCTTCTCATGATGTGACCAAAGTATGATAGCCTCAGTTCAGTCGTTTTAGATCCTAGGGAAAATTTAGGCTTGATCTAGAGCACACTTATTTGTCTTTTTGGTAGTTTAAGGGATCCATAAAACTCTCCTCTAACACCATGTTTCAAATTAACCAATTTTCTTCCAGTCAACTTTCTTCATTGTCCAACTTCCACATTTATACATGGTACTTGGAAATACCACAGTATGAATGGCCATGATACTATGTAGCTATTTGAAAAACAGTTGATGAGAGATTCCAACTTCAACTTTCCATACACTGATGTTCCTTCACAGTTTGCACAAAGTTACAGGCTATTGTGTGCATTTGGTCTTTGCTACTGGTCTGCTCCGACATCCCAGTCAATTTTTATTCATCAGACAAACCCAATAACAGGAGAAAAGAGGATAAAGTCAAAACAGATTTAACTCAGCCTATGGAATCTCATAGCTTAGTAAAGGTCATTTAACTTATTTCCCATTCTTATGAGTTCTTTCATGTTATCTATGTATTTACTGTCCTTCATGCTAGAGTACTGTAGGTTGGATATGATTTGCTGTAGCATTTTCTTCTCATATCCCACAACCACGATTACTTTCCACATTTTAAAAATTTGTTTTTCTTAGAATATCTCTGAGATGTAAGGTAAAAATAAAGACAAATGCTATACAGCCACATTCAAAATGCAGTGACATACAGGTGTGGTGTCATGCATGTGTGAACAGTAGCTATATACCATTGTCATGCCATAAATCAGTAATAAAAACTACTGCTTCCAGTAAGCCGCTTACTGTAAGAGTTGTACTATGTGTGTGGCTGCATGAAGTGAAGTAATCAGTCATTTCCCAGCCTGACAAAACCTGCTGAATAGTTATTGACCAACTTCTGGAGAAGAGGCCATATGTGTGGCCGAAGGCTAAAGTACAGTGACCAGAGTGTGCTGCCTGGGAATGTGAGGAGCCTCCTGGGCATGGCTTGGGGTCTAGATTGCCTGGGCGGGTTCTAGGTGGACAGAGGCCTCCGGTTGTTCAGCTCAGTGAAGAGGATGGGCAGTTGACTGAGCCCCTGTCCGTCAAATTTAAAGGCAAGTTGAATGGCAATTCCCTGTGGGGAGGAATGTCACTGTAATCTGGGGAGGGGCTAATTGGGGAGGGGGTGAGTGGGATCACAGTATAGGGAGTTTGGCCAGCTGATACAAAAGGCACCCTTGCAACATCCCTCACCTCACAATGTTAAAAGTGTGATTTATCCACCATTGGGAGGGCATATCCAATACAAAATGAGATTAGAATTAACTCTCCAGTGCTGACAACATCCAGATTATCACCATTTTTTTTACAAATGTGTATGTTGAATACGTAGAGTTTTATTGCATGTATGAGGATGTCAAGTATCCTTAATGAAAAATTCACATCAGCATTATGACTGTTCACGAACACCTCTGAGTTTGGTGTTCAAATACTTTGGTGCAGGAAAATGTCGAGTATAGCTCTGTTGAAAGGGCATTTTCTCTGAGATCATATCTTGTTATGTGTATGGAACTACATTCCCATGTTAGCCTAGGAAAGCTAAACATCAATAACAGAATTTTATAGTGCCATATTAAATACATAGAAACAATCGGATCTTTTGCGTTGGGTGTTACATCCTTTTTATATGTAATAGATTGCACTATGAATCTATCTAATATCATAGCTACACCTGATGGAAATGCTGAGGATAGCAAGGGACTTTAAAGTATCTTTTTAGTTGCTCATACTGTCTCATGTCAATCAGTAGTAAAATGCTTTAGCATGGGTTAGTCAAGTGGACATAAATTCTGGCACTTGATGGGGTTTAACCATAAGACTGTATGTTGTTTTGCAAGTACTACAAAACAATGAATGTGATTACAGAGACTACAGATTTTCTAAGTCTCAATGTGTACTATTTTATTCAGAGTTCCTGTGGATATGCATTGCTAAAGTGCCTGTAGGGAACCTAGGCCTGCTATTCCCAACTTGTGGGTTGTGAAGCCTGTTACAGCCTTTTGCATTTTTCTTGATTTGCATATGCTCTGGGGTTTTTTAGATGGTCGCCATACCAAGTAAACTTTGACTTGTGGATCACCGTAGTAAAAAAGTTGGTAACCACTGTCTCAAACAGATGGTTGTGTGCTCAAATAAAAGCATGGCACATGAGATTTTACTGAGGAATGTGTTTTCATATAAATATGTCATGTGATATGAAGGCAGAGCTTCCAGTGGTTGATATAATCCTTAAGAAAATACTTCAACATCATACTTTAACTCAAGTAGCAGCACCCTTCAGAAAGCTGGGAGAGACTGAAGGAAACTTAGATACCTTTGCCTAGCACGCTTCCTCCATTCCTGAACAGTAAATCTAGATCTCTGGAAAAAAACAAGCAAAAGAGCAAGGCTAAGCTAAAATCCTGCTGGGTTCCTAACAGGTCAGCATTTTAATGGGGAACTAAGATAAGCATTAACAAGCCAGTCAGCATTTATAGGGAGAACAGTGATAGCAACAGTCCACTACTAAGCATAGTTATGAGCCAGCAGCATTTTTTAATGGGCAGTGGTGTGCAATCATGCTAGCCTGTGAGCTATCCATTCAGAAAATCCCACCCAATTACCTATCCTGATAAATGTCAGTGTCACTTTTTAGCAAGGCCAAAATATCCATATAGAATAAAAGCATTACACAGTCCTATGAGGTGTGCTGTTTTTATTAGTATATATATAGAATCATAGAATGTTAGAGTTGGAAGGGACCTTGCAGGTCATCTAGTCCAACCACCTGCACTCTGCAGGAGCATAGCTGAAAGATAGCCTTTCAACATACCCGAAAGATGGTCATCCCGCCTCTACTTGAAAACGTCCAGCAAAGGAGCATCCATCACATCCCGAGGCAGTCTGTTCCACTGCTCAACCACTCTTACAGTTAGGAAGTTTTTCCTGATATTTAGCCTGTATCGAATCCCTTGTAATTTCCACCTATTAGATCTAGTCTTGTAATCCAGAGCAAGAAAGAATAGATCTGCTCCGTCTTCTGCATGACAACCCTTCAGATACTTGAAGACTGCAATCATGTCCCCTCTAAGCCTTCTCTTTCCCAGGCTAAACCTACCCAACACTTTCAGCCTTTCGTCATAAGACTTGGATTCCAACCCTATCAACATTGTGGTTGCCCTCTTCTGGACATGTTTGAGTTTCTCAACATCCTTCCTAAAATGTGGTGCCCAAGACTAGACACAGTACTCCAGGTGAGGATAGACCAGAACTACCACCTCCCATGATCTGGACACAATGCTTCTGTTAATGCATCCTAAGATTGCATTAGCTTTCTTTGCAGTCAGATCACACTGCAGGCTCATGTTTAGCTTGTGATCAACCAGAACACCTGGATCCCTTTAATATGTGCTGCTGTCAAGCCAAGTCCCTCCCATTCTATATCTGTGCCTTTGATTTTTTGTACCTAAGTGTAGGACTTTGCACTTATCTCTATTGAAATTCATTTTATTTTTCTATTTGTTTGTCTGTTCCAGCCTATCCAGATCATTCTAAATCCTGACTCTCTCTTCTTCAGAATTAGCAATCCCACCCAGTTTCGTGTAATCTGCAAATTGATAAGCATCCCCTCTATGTCTTCCTCCAGGTCATTTATAAAAACATTGAACAACACCGGGCCCAGGACCAAGCCCTATGGCACTCCACTAGAGACTTTCCTCCACGTAGACACAGAGCCATTTACGAACACTCATTGGGTACGATTTTTCAACCAACCATGAATCCATCCAATGGTTGCACCATCCAGCCCACATTTAACCAGCTTATCCTCAAGGGTATCATGAGAAACTTTGTCAACATGTGCACACACACATACACAGCTACAAATAATTTTGTAAAGTATTACCTGCGTGACCAGTGATGGAAATATGGTTGGAAGTGGGTTGGATCCAGTGATCTATCAGTAGAAGGGGCTGATGTTTGCAGAGCTTTTCCATGTCCCCCTTGCCCCAGACAAAAAAGGAGGAAGGGAATGATATTGCCTCCTTCCCCCACCCCTCTGTAGCCTCTTGAGAAATGTGGCAATTAGTCCACATGATTCCCATAACCCTAGAAACAAACTTTCCAAATGTCTTGGGGGGTGGGAACTGGTGGTACAAAAGGCAACATGGGAATGATCTGTGATCTTTGCTTCCATGGATCATGGGATTCAACTCAATGTGTCCTTTGGCAAAGAATCCTTAACAGAGCTGGGATTCATTCATTCTCCCCCCTCCCTCCTTTCTGTTTTCTTATTTTGCCAAAGTTCCTGGGCAGGTGTGAAGGACATGCAACTTGGAACACTAAAACCAACTGAAGATTTTATTTACAAGGGTAGGCAGATAGGGAATGTATATACATGGGAACAGTTGATGCATGTGGATACGTAGCTGCAGATGGTATATTTCAGCTTTAGGTTAGTTCCTTGATAATCAGTTCCTTCAGATTACACAGTACAAATCACTCTCTCTCCAAACTCAACCCTTATGCTGTTTTAGATAGCCAGTTTTTGTGTGGAATTCTTGGGTACTCTTCACCTTCACAGAGAAATACCTCTGCTGTGCCTTAGTTTGAATTTGACATCCACTAGTACAATAAATTATCCTGGCACACACTAAATCCCCTAAATCAGGCTCTTTCTCCAGCACGGTATAATTTCTAAGGGAGAGGAATGTGGCTGAGGACAGACTGGCAGTCTGGCCCGCTCTGCCTCCACTTTAAAAGTGGAGGCAGAGCAGCAGTTCAGACTGCCACATCTGCCTGGAGGAGGCGGGCCGGATGCAATGCGTCCGGCGCTGCACTCCTCCTGCAGCAGCTGGGCACCACTTAAAAGTGGTGTCCCGCCTGCTGCAGCGTGTGTTCCACCTGCTTCCGGCGGGTGCGAACGCGTACCAGCCAGGGGAGCTGCGCAGCGTTTGCATGCCACCGGCAGAAGCTGCCCGCAGTCTGGATGCTGCGGGCGGCTTCCTTGTGGCGGCGTGCAAATGCCGCGCGGCGGGGGCAATTCCCCCCGCCTTGTTCTGCCGCGCCGCGGAGGTGCGGCAGTACACGAGTCTGTCTGCAGCCTATGTATTTCTTATTTAACCACTAGGAGCTTATTTTCCTTGTTAAGATGCCTGAGTTTTCATATTTGGCTTTTTTTGGTTTCCCTTAATATGGGACTCTCTATAGGTATCTCATTTGTGCCAACAAGATTTGTCCATCCCCTGGTACAGTACCAACTGACTAAAAAACCAACTGCCAGACTCAACTGCCAAACTCCAACTGTCAAAAGTTTTTTTTGGTTTGTTTTTTTCATTTGAAACCCCTCCTGAGTTCTGCCTCAGGATTACATCACCACTGCTAGTCATGTGACTGCAGGCGTCTTTGCTTGCAGGCTGATTCCAAGCCCTGGAGTCTGTCACAGCAGGTATTCTAAAGCTTCCTTTGGTCCTGCATTATCATTTGGCTGTGTATTCAAGCAGCAACTTTGGTGAATGACCACATTTGACCACTGCTTTCACATGTGTTTCCCCCGCCCCATCAGTTCTGTCCCCATATGGCTTCAGTTTATCCCCTGGTTTCTGCAAACATTTTTGTGCCTTCAGTTTTTGCTTCAATCCCCCCCCCCCCACAGTCTTTTGAGACCACTTTTAACCCAATCTTTTTCCAGAAGCCAATTTTAAGTAAACCTTTCCTTGTGTATAATGTTTCTATTGGTTTTCTTCATCCCACCCACTCCCATCAACTTTCATCCCATTTTTTATGATTTGATTATTGTCATGGTCCAACCACTCTATCCCCCTCTGAATATGTGTGGTTTTATTTTTAAAAAAAGCACTAAAATATTTCATTTTTTTAAAGGACAAGTCTCTAGCTCCTTCCCCCTTGTGGAGATATGCCTTTTCCCTTAAATTTCCGTGAGAGAAGGAGCTAGAAACTTACTTTTTTTTAAAAAAAGTTGGGAATTCAGAGAACCTGCTAAACCTATCATTACAATGGTCTATCACAATACCGATATAAAAGAAGGGGTGTTGTGACACTACCAATGATGACAGCACCCTCCCTTGAAAATCCTGATTATTTAAGTTATATGCGTAAGAAAATAAACTGACTCCACAACTGTGAAAGCATAAAAACCATAAGCAGACCAATTCCAGTGCTTGTGGATTGGCTTCCAAGAAAATTAGGAGTAAGTAAAGTGTGAAGAAAAGCTTCCAAAAATTGAGTTGCAAACGATTGCTGAAGTTCATTGAAAGTGCTGTGAAAGCAATCTTACTCTTGACCATTTGTTTCCATGTCTGTTATACCTTACATTAATCAAGGGATACAGTTACATGGTTATGTTCTTTTTTAATTCCCTTTCAGCTTACTGGTTACCAGTGATTACCTGTTATTTTATTTAAAGTTTTGATGTTATGCATGTACTCCTCCTCCGCTTTCAAAAGCAATAGTCTGAGGCACTTGGGTTCTCTGAGTGGTGAAGAACTGGTCAAAGGCCACAATACAGCTCAAATGAATAGCTAATGCTGTAGATGTCATAAAGATATCTGAAGAAGTGAGCAGTGACTCACAAAAGCTCATTCCCTGACACAAGTTTTGTTATTCTTTAAGGTGCTACTGGACTCGTGCTATTTTCTACTGCTACAGACAGACTAACACAGCTACCTACCTTGATCTACCTTGACGTCCTGTGTTTTTTTCCCCTCTTTACTTTCTAAGGGAAAGAAATATTTGGAAGCTTTCTTTCAAGGAAAAGGTTCCAGATTTATCAGCCTAGCCTTTTAATTTACCCTCCCTGAGCTCCCTGATGGTTATGTTTCATGGCCAACTGGCAAAGCAGTTCAGGAAGAGAAGTGCATGTGTATAAGAATTTAAGATGAGTATTTTTTAAATTCCAAAACACTGGCTTTCAATCATTAGAAAGTCATAGGAATAAAAATTAGCCAGCACTTCGTAGTTTGGGTAATATGGTACATCTAAACTTGTGAATATATGCATATTTTTTTCTCCGCTGGAATATGGAATATGTATGTACATGGTCAAACCAAACTCTCTATTTCCAAAGTTCTCACATGTCTAGTCTTTATGCCACAATCAGACTATTTGTAATAGTTGGGCAACTGTTCTGGTACAACAGGAGCTGTCTTGTAAAGCAGAAATCCATCTTCACAGAAAAATAAACAAACATAGCAAAAGCTGTGAGCTGGCCAAAACCGGTGAGATAATGAACCTGGCCTCCGTGACATAAGGGAAAAGGGTTTCAGTAACAAAGCCATAATAAGTGGAAGTAGTATTACAACTTATGCCTTCAATGTTCCGTAACATTTTAACTGCAGCCTACCCAAATAAGGAGACCAATTATTTCCTCTACAACTGGGGGATTCGCTATTGCAGGAACAAGGTCTGGGCGGTTGGTGACCCACCTTGAAGATAGGTTGTAAGTCTAAAGTGGCGAACTGTTGTGTTCATCCATCTTGTTTGTGTTTTTATCCATGATGTTTTTGGAAGTTGTGAGCATGTTGAAACCTCCTTCCCCCCTGTACTTTATTGATGAATAGGAAAGCACTGCTGGAAAATTTCATTTGCTGTTTAAATTGCTGATAGCTTTGGGGATTATTTTCAGCAAAACTACACAAATGCAATTGAATGGTTCACAACCAGATCTGTGTAGGTGAATTACCACTCTCTTTTTTGCCCTTATCCAGTTGTGTAGTTACCATCTACATGCTTCAGCCTTATATATGCATATCAGTGTGGAGAATCAGAGGGAAAGCGACCCAATGAATTCCTTCTGGCTTTGTAAGAAAGAACTATGCATCTGTAAACATGATTGGCTGTGCCCTGGATGGCCCTGGCTAGCCTGATCTCATCAGATCTCAGAAGCTAAGCAAGGTCGGCCCTGGTCAGTACTTGGATGGGAGGCTGCAAAAAAAGTCCAGGGTTGATATTCAGAGCAGGCAATGGCAAATCACCTCTGCTTATCACTTGCCTTGAAAATGGCATGGGGTCGCCATAAGTTGGCTGCAACTCAGTGACACTTTCCACTACCAAATATGATTGATTGGGAAAGATCACCATTTCACTGGTTTGTATGGAGTACACATTTGGGTGTAATTATCTAAGCAGGCTGCTGTCAAAATACATCTTTGCAATAGTTGTACTCACAGTGGTTATTATAATTCTTAGGCGCTCACACAGCAAAAAATGGTATTTTAGGAGCAGTGAAAAATATAAATTGTTCCATTCCCTACTGGTGGGATTAGCTTGTCCTTTACTTACTCCAAGATGAGGGGTGGGGGAAAGGTTAAGTAGAAGTTTCTTTATATTCATGTAGTTTCCCCTCACAGCTTCTACTCAATTTATA
Organism: Lepidodactylus listeri; assembly: GCA_029233225.1. Lineage (NCBI taxonomy): Eukaryota > Metazoa > Chordata > Lepidosauria > Squamata > Gekkonidae > Lepidodactylus > Lepidodactylus listeri. Next base: position 57,810,952 of record JARCFY010000012.1, read on the forward strand.
CATCTCTGTAATAAACCTGGATTTATGCCTCTCAGCAAAGATAGAAGCATTATGCTTTATCCACCTCCAGGCAATTACTGATCTTCCTGCATGGCGAGGCAAAGAGAATCAAGTCTCCCAGTGTATTTGGAAAGGCACAATCAGAGTTTGAAAATTATCCTCCCAGTGCTGCCATAATTGGCATGAAAGAGAAAATGGGCTCTAGTTATTGCTGTGACCTCTTTATGAATTTAGGTTGGAAATCCTGAAACCTGAGAGCATGAGACAGAAAGGTATATACACTGCACTGTTTAGATATTACCTGAAGTACTGACCGGTTGTCTGGCTGTTAAAAAGGGTTTACCAATCAGTCGAAGGTTAAACACAGTTGTCTCTCACTTTTCACTTGAATGCCTAGCAGATTCTTAACGGTACAAGCACCAAATGGAGCAAGTTTCCTGGTTTGCGAGACAGCTTGCTTATTCCAGATTCCTTCTTTGACTTCCTAAAAGGAACCTTCTAACACACTGAAGACATTTCAGGAAGACATTTTACTTGTTGCCCTTTTGATAGACCCTTTCCCTAGGTGGTTAGTTCTTCTAGAATTTGCTCACTGTCCTAATGAGAAACTGGAAATGGATGTTGTAGCATTACATGACACAATAGCCAACGAAGATGTCACTTTTTGTGGCAGGATATATATTTTAAGCATATCCCAAACCCTGCTACTTAAAAAGGCCCTTGCAAAAATGGAACTCTGCAAAGTATATTCCTGCTGCTTCTTTTTGATCTTAATGCTAATAATAATGGCAGCACCTGTGGCTGGATCTGCATTTTTCACCTGCATCAAAGAGGCGAGGAAACTGCTCTGCACTTTCTGCATCCTGCCATACCCTCGATAACCCCCTTTTGTTATTAACATGAAAAATCAATTTCATCCATTTTTGGACATTTAATTTTGCTTCACATTCTTTCATTAGCTTGAGTATTTCTCTCAGGCCTCTTAATGCCTTCCACTTCTTTAATTATGGCTCCTAAGAAATAGTCTCAAAATGTGAAATTACACACTTAAGAGCAATATCGTTCCTCAGAATGTGTAAATGAAATAAAACTTAATATCTTGCCAGAAGATTTACCAGAATCTTGTGCATTGTTGTTGTTGTTGTTGTTGTTAATAATAATACTAATACTAATAATAATCTTCTTCTTCTTCTTCTTCTTCTTAAAAGCCACAAGACTTTTGGTGCATTTTTCCACAAAGGAAATTATTGTCCCCATCCCCTCTACTATTCTATATTAATGCATTCAGCTAGTGGAATTGACGTGAAGGCTATCTAGTTTAATCCCTGTCACAGAGGCAGTATCTTCTGTACTCCAATGTATTTAATATTTCAGCCTCTATCCATTATGCATCATAGTATTCCAGAAGCAAAACTGAAGAGGAAACAAAGTCCATATCCCCAAGCAGTTTTTATATCTCCCTATTGCCTGGAGGTATCCTTATAAAATTCATTGGCTACACAGCACATGTACCGTGTTGTTCTTTCCAAATCAGATCAGCCCATTTTGTCTCTCATGTACATTTATAGTATCTTTAATATGGTTATTTCTTAAACAGTGGTGGAGTTTTTTATTTCAGTGCAAGTTCCCAAGAACATTGAAATCCAGTCTAGAGTTTCCATGGATGGACAGGAGTCTCAACATGCCCACAGTGTTGTTGTCCCTACCCCTGTCCTACAACTTAACTGATCAATGTTTAAAGCATTCCTCCTCTTTTAGGTGTTCTCTTCCAACTTAATTTCAGAGGATAACCATGTTGGTCTGCAGTAGAACAGCTAGATTTAAATGCAGGAGCCCCTCAGAGATTCGCAAGATTCTCAGGGCATGAGCTTTCAAGAGTTAAACCTCCCTTCATCAGATACCTTCTGCTGAAGGGAGCTTTGACTCTCAAAAGCTCAGACTCTGAAAATCTTGTTGGTCTCTGAAAATCTTGTTGGTATTGTTGGTTGCTTCTGGACTCAATTTTAGCTCTTCTTCCAACTTAAGTGGCCAACAGATGGCTTCTTAGGCTGGGGGAAGGTTAGATCCATGCAAGTGATTTTTATATCACTGCAATGTCAAGGACAACAACACGGGTCTGTATTGCGTGCCACGCCCAGTATTGTAGTGAAATGGGAAAGTGAGCTAGACTGAAGCTCTATACATGCACGTGAGTGCTCATTTCACTCTGAATCAGACTGATACATTCTGGCAAATGATAAACATATAGCAGTTGCATGAACATTGTTAAAGTGGAGGAGAAACATGTATGTCATTAGTGGAAGCTTTGCAAGTTTTACCAGAAAAATTAGTGTCAAGATTAATGTAGTGTTCTGGAGAATCCTCACTATTTTCCAGATGTAGACACCACTTATTTTTATTAGATATTTGGACTGGAATTCCATGAATAGTTTCAAATATTAAATTTGAAGCAGAGAACTGCAATCACAATAAAAATATTTTTTATTTTTAAACTTTTAATTAACCAGTGCATTACAGCAGAGAGAAAACTCATTCTGCCTATATTATCGTATGACCTTCACTCTGTCACTTTGGACCAAGCCACATGACAAGGCACTGGATTTATTGGATTGCAAATGCTAGTGTGTAATTGAGCTCTTAAAAAGCAGCCACTAGGGAGCCAGATTCAAACCAGGGCAACAATGCTGGACGGGGGGAATTAACTCTCCCCCTGTGCAATTCCCCTGATCCCAAATGTCTTTCCTGGGCTCCATTAAATCTCAGTCGGGGTAAAGACAGCCAGAAGATGGGTACTTATAGCAATGGGGCAATTTTAGGTGGGGAAGTGGTACAATCAACCCCCACCCCCAGGACTAAATTCCACACCAGGCATTCCAGCTGTGGTATTCCAGCCTTTCACGTAGCTTGCCTTTCAGTATGGATTGAGAATGGGATGCTGCTGAAAGTGGGAGGAAGAAGAAGAAGATATTAGATTTATACCCTGTCTTTCGCTATTCGAAGGAGTCTCAGAGCGGTTTACAATCTGATTTCCCTTCCCCTCCCCACAACAGACACCCTGTGAGGTAGGTGGGGCTGAGAGAGCTCTTTCGAGGACTGCTCTCGAGAGAAAAAGCACTGAAAGAACTTGTAACTGACCCAAGGTCACACCAGCAGCTGTGTGTGAAAGAGTGGGGAATCAAACCTAGTTCTCCTAGATGAGCGTCTGTGCTCCTAATCACTACACCAAACTCCTTTACTATTAGGGTCACTGCTGCTGGTGACCAGAATGTACTGACATTATTCCAGGAGTTCCAGACAGGCTATGGCCCTAGCTTAAAGCCACCTGGATGAAATTTTCTCTACTAATTACCTATGTCATTCGTAAAAGGAAAGATGGAATAGTGTCAGAGGTTGCTGTAGTGTATAGCACTCAGATTTGTCTTGAAACATTTTGTATTGATGACAGTTATTTCATTTAGAGTGTCAAGCTTCTGCTGTCATCTTCTATTTTCTGCTTTCTCTCCCCCTGCCCCCATCTGCAGTCTCCCCAGGCTTTTCAAGTCATTTAAAAACATTTTGGCATTTAAAACACTGAGGAGTTAATAGAGCTTCGGTCATAAAATATTTACCATCAGAAACGGGATGATATTTCCCAGATTGCAGGATCTTTGAAGTTCAAATATGACTTACATTTTCTTTTCAAAGCACTCGTAATGGGTCGTGGAGCATGTCCCCTGACACTGTAAATCAACTACATCACATTGAGTCATCCTCTCCTTTGGATAATTCTCCCCCATCTCCAGCTTCTCATTAGGATTTGGTTTAAGTTATAACCTTTCCTCACTTGATTAAAACAAAACCTTTGCTTTGAATAAATTTGAGTGATGATTTTGAATATATTTGAATAATTAAAATGTTTTAAAAGAATATTTAAGACATTTCCTCTTTCAGCAGCCTCCATATCAGAGTCTGCTTTCAGTGTCCTACCATAGCAAAAACAGTTTTACTTTTTTCTGTGACTGGCACAGTTTGGAACATATGAACATAAGAAGAGCCCTGCTGGATCAGACCAATAGTCCATCTAGTCCAGCATCCTGTCTCACACAGTGGCCAACCAGTTCCTCTAGACAGCCAACAATAGGGCACAGAGGCTGAGGCCTTCCCCTAATACTGCCTTCTGGCTCTGCGTCTCAGTGCCTCTGAATATGGAGGTTCCCCTCAATCACCATGGCTAGAAGCCATTGATAGTCTTATCCTCCATGATGAATCTATCTAATTCCCTTTTAAAGCTGATTATTCCTGTGGCCCTCACTACATCCTCTGACAGCAAATTTCACATTTTAATCACTCTCTGTGTAAAGTAATGTTTCATTTTTTCCATCCTGTACCTATAGCCCATCAGCTTCATTGGATGCCCTCAAGACATAGTATTTTGGGAGAGGAAGAAAAATGTATTTTGTCAACTCTCTCCACTTCATGCATAATTTTATAAACCTCTGTCATGTTCCCCCTTAGTCGTCTCTTTTCTAAACTGAAAAATCCCAGACTCTTCTGTTTTTCCTCATAGAAGAGGTGCTGCAACAGTCTTCCTCTGTACTTTTTCCAGCTCTGCAATGTCCTTTTTGAGATACAGTGACCAGAATTGTACACAGTATTCCAAATGAGGCTGCATCATAGATCTTTACCGGGGATTACAATTGTGGCCATTCTAATCTCAATCCCTTTCCTCATAATCCCCAACATAGAGTTTGCCTTTTTCACCACTGCAGCACACTTGGTAGACATTTCCATTGAGCTACCCACTGTGACCCCAAGATCTTTCCCCTCTCATTCTCAGGAACTTCAGACTCCATTAGCCTCTACTTGAATTTGGGATTTTTTTTTGTCCCAGTGTGCATCACCATACACTTACCAACACTGAACATCATTTGCCACATTGTCGTCTACTCACCCAGTTTGTGGAGGTCCTTTTGGAACTCTTCACAGTCTGCCTTGGTTTTCACCATCCTGAATAATTTTGTGTCATCTGCAAACTTGGCCACTTCACTACTTATTCTCAGTTCCAGAGCATTATGAATAAATTAAATGGTACTTGCCCAAATACCAATCCTTGTGGGACCCCAATGCTTACTTCCCTCCATTATGTGAACTGTTCATTCATTCCTACTCTTTGCTTCCTGTCATTTAACCAAGTTTCAGCCCATAAGAGAACCCATCCTTTTATCCCATGGCTGCTAAATTTACTCAGGAGTTTTTGGGTGAAGTACCTTGTCAAAAGCCTTTTGAAAGTCCAGGTATATAATGTCTACCAGGTCACTGTTATCTACATGCTTGTTCACTTTCTCAAAGAATTCAAAAAGGTTGGTGAGCTTGCGGAAGCCATGCTGATTTTCTCTTAGTAGGCTTTATTCCTATATGTACCTAACAATGCTATCTTTGATTAGTGTTTCTACTAAATTGCCTGGGGAAAAGTTAGGCTGACTGGCCAGTAATTTCCTGATTCTCCTCCAGATCCCTTTTAAAAAACTGGTGTAATGTTTGCTACTCTCCAGTCTTCTGGTATAGCAGCTGAATTTAGTGATAGGTTACATATAAAGGTTAGTAGATCAACTATCTCACATCTGTGTTCCTTAAGAACTCTCAGGTGTATGCCATCAGGACCTGAAGACCTATCAGTTTTTAATTTCCCAAGTAGGTCTAGAACTTCATCTCTGGTCACTGCAATGTGACTAAGTTCTTCAGACTCTGTTCCTGAAAACTGTGGCTGTGGCATGCATATGTACCCCACATTTTCCACAATGAACACAGAAGCAAAAAAGACATTGAGCTTCTCTGCTATCACCCCATCTTCCTTTAGCAATCTATTTATCCCTTTGTCAACCCCACTGCTTCTCTGACTGGTTTCCTGCTCCAGATATATTTTTAAGATGTTTATTGTTTGTCTTATTTTTTTTAATTTATAGACCGCCCTTTCCCCGCATGGGGCTTAGGGTGGTTAATAAGAGTTTATACAGTCCAATAGATATCTGCATTAAAGTTAAAAATTAAAACAATAAAACAGCAATAGTAATGCTGAATGCTTTTAGAAACATGCTCCTCAAAATCTCTTTTAGCATGCCTAATTATTGACTTACATTTCTTTTGACAGAGCCTGTGGTCCCTCTTAGAACAAAGTTTGGGTCCGGTGGTATCTTTAAGACCAACAAAGTTTAATTCTGGAAATAAGCTTTCATGTGTACATGCACTTCTTCAGATACCCAGAATTAAACTTTGTTGGTCTTAAAGGTGCCACTGGACTCAAACATTGTTCTGTTGCTTCAACCAACATGGCTACTCAACTGAATCTGTGGTCCCTCTTGTTCAGTTCATTGGTACAGACCTTCCACTTTTAAAGGGAAGTCTCTTTACTTTTAATAGCTTCCTTGACTCACATCGCTAACCATGCAGGCCTTCTTTTTTTACTTGGCAGTGCCTTTCCTAACCTGTGGAATGCATTCTATTTGGGCTTCAATTAGTGTGGTTTTCGATAGTTTCCAAACTAGGGATTTGACTCTATTGTGTTTCCCATTCAGCTTCCTTTTTACTATTCCCCTCATTTTTGTTAAGTTCTTTTTAAAGTAATTTTTGAAATCAAATATTACAGTTTTGGACTTTAGGGGTAACTTTCCATTGATCTGAATGCTGAACTTTATAGCATTGTGGTCACTGTTGCCAACTGGTGTAACAAACTCCACATCTGTCACCAGGTCTTGAAACCTGCTCAAAACCGAGTCCAAGATCACTACTTCTCTGGTTGTCTCTGTGACCAACTGTTCCAGTACACAATCATGTATGATGTCTAGGAATTTCGAGATACTATTTATTCAGGAATCAGTTGAATATTTATCAACTATTTAGCCATTTTATGGCTTTGTCATGTAAGATGTATCTTTATAAATAGTGGCTGGGTTCCTTTAGAGATAATATGTGGGAGAAAACACTCTTCTTTATGAATGATAAGGCATCAGTAATCATATGCCAGCACCGTGTCTAACTTAGTCCTTACTACTCAGTCCTTACTACAAGTGCAGTGAACATATAAATCCCAGGTCAGACCAGTGGTACATCATCTGTTTTGTCAGTTTCAGTTAACAGCAGCCCTTAGGGAGAAAACAGAATTCCAGACTCAGGTACTTGTTCTCATTTAATTGTAGAGGCCATGGGGTGTACTTGAGAACTTCTGTGTGCAAATTCAGTATTCTATCACTGAGCTATGAGAACTGATCCTGTAGATTGTATGCACACTTTACATGCAGAAACCCAGTCATGCTGGTATAGCATAACATATGTTTCTTGGTATAGAATTATTTCCATGCCAAACTAAGGCTTTTGTTGTGTCGGCCTCTTAAATGTTGGCACAGAGGATTTGAAGAAGTAAATAAAAACTTGCCTCCTTCTGTTCTACTTGTTCATCTGATTGTTTAGGTATCTGCAGAATTTTTTATGTTTACTGATTACTTCCTGATATCTATAATATCCCACTACTTCATGCAAGAAATCCATCTGAGAGCCACCAAGGCTGTGAGATAAGAACATTAAGATCTAGTACTAAATGATTCCAGTGTATCCTTCCCAACACTAAATTTTCACCAGTGTAAGTATGATCATCTAAGAGCTCACAAGATTCAGATGTCGCTGAGAATATTCAGTAGATTTTAATAATAACATGCTGTGCTTCTGGGCAGCTTCAGCACATGCATTGCCGAGAGCTCAGCTAGTACATGCCACCACTTCATTTCTGAAAAATTTGCTGTAATTCAGGAAAACATTGGACTGAGTTTTGACTACAGCAGGTGCTGATTTTTATAATCCATCCCAAATGCCTTTGGGTAATTGTATTTGTTGAAAGAGCACAATAAAGTTGTGGGGGGAAAGAGAATACATTTTTCTTGCTGAAACAACCACTTTAATGCTACATGAAACCATGAGCAGATCATGTTCCTGCTGTGATTGGTTGGAAGCATATCGCAAAGGATAAGAATAAAGTGGTGTTTCAGTGACCATGAGGAAAACACAATGGCTGCAAATGGCCTCTCTTCTCTCCTCAAAAGTGTTAGTGTCACACTGAATTTGTGTGTGCTCATTGTATTTGTGAATAGCTGGTTCAGCCCTAGTTATGGTTGGATATGCACTGATATAATGGTATCTGATAAAGTGAGCTTTGACTCTCAAAATATTATACCCTGGAAAATGTTGTTAGTCTACTGGAATCGAATTTAGTTCCACTGAAGTAACTGTATGACTTTCAGTAAGTGGTTCACTGTAATGCATATCTGCTAAACTTCAAGCATGTAAAACATAAGTTACTTGTTGCTACATGTCTACATGCAATGAAAAAAAAACACCATTTACGTTTACCTGCATTTTTCTGAAATGGCGATTAAGCTTTTTGATGGAAGACATAATGTACAAAGTGGGCCATGTCCAATCCCTTTTCACTTGAGTTACTGAAAAGTCATTGTGTTTCACTATGGAATTGTGAGCTTCATCACCAAAAAGAACCTGGTTCTTGAATGCATGCTCACACAGAAAGACGAAAAGGTTAGTAGGCAGTTATTGACCTTGCTAGGTGCTACTCACCCCCCCCCCCCCAACATACTCTTCCCTCAAGAGGAAAAAAAAATCCCCAAACCTTTCATGTAAATAAAGCAATGGCTGGAATAACCTCATGATTACTAGCCAAGCACAACTACCTGTGAACAGGTAATTTGCCTGTGGTACGTATGTGCAATGTTGCTGATTTCCAAATTTTGGTACTCAATAAACTGCTGACTCCAAGCCAAAATGTAGAAAAATTGGTTTCATTTTCATATCTCCAACAAAAATGTCTTCTCTGTGTGAAAAACCAAATGGCTGCCTGTGCCTTAAGAACATGTTTGGGATATTGGCCAGTGCTGAAGGCTTACAACTGTGTTAGGACATTCTATGAATTAGGTCAGGGAGACATTTCCAGTCCAATAGCACTTTAGAGACCAACAAGATTAAGATTTTCAGGGCATGAGCTTTTGAGAGTCAAAGTTCCCTTCATCTATTTCCAGTTATATATTTCCAGTGTATATAATCCTTGAAATAGCGTTTATCCTTTTATCAGTATTGTATCTACTACTCTTTTACTTCTCCTTTGTATTACCTGAGGTTACATGAGGATGCAAGTAATCTCCATTTAATGCTGAAAATTTAAGAAACACTGATGAGGCCATAAAGCTCAGCTTTGAGTTAAAATGTTACTATTTTAACTTACTAATATGATCATTTTTATCTGAATAACTGCCTTATTCTTCCATCATGACATCATGACGCACAAAACCATGTCATTTAAAAAAGCGAATCCAAACAGTTCAACAATATTTTCTGTCTTTTTCTCAGATCTCCTGTTTCAAAGTTTGTGTGTCAAGCTGTTTTGTTGTAGCTACTTCTGCTTTGTTTCCTGTCTTCCTTTGTGATATCTGCTTGATTACACGAAGTGCTGCAAAATGGCCTTTTTAGTTGCAAATACTTTTGGTTTTCTTCCTAATAGGAATTACAGCATGTTCTTAAGCAATCTGTTCATATCCAATATAAAGTAGGGCTTGCTTATTTATTCCTACATGTTCTATTGTTTTTGCGAACGTAGTCATATTTGCTGTCCATCCACACAGACTCTATTATTATGTTGTTGCTGTTATGTTGACTTACAAGCCTGAACTTCATTTTCAGTGTGAGAATCATGGATCAGGCAGACATTTTCCCTACGTGCCTGGGACTGTTCAGGGCAATATCTCCCTTACTTTCACAAATCATTCTGGTGTTTTTAGAATGCAGTTGGGAACCTAATCCATCTGTTTCATGTTTTGTGTACCATTCTGTGTCCTCTCCAAATCTGTTGAGGCTCTTTTCTGAGCAATATTGTATATTCATACAATATGCTGCTTATTTACATGACCTTATCTGTAACCTAGAACAAAACAAGAGATACTTGGATGATACTGTTCATCAGTAAAAGGTTTTTCCTGAAGGAGGTTATAAATATTTGCCTGTTACTAAAGCATCACACTTATGATTCCTAAATTTTGCAAATGTATAGTGTATTCCATGCATCTAAAATAGCACAATCCACACAAGCTGAGGAAAGGTATAAGTTTATCTAAGTGTTGCTTGGCCATGTTCCTCAGATGGACCACAGTACCCAGGATGCCAGGTGTTAAGGTTTGGATCTACAAGGGTGTCTTATGAAGAGTTTTTACTGAGCACGCTTTTTGCTGTTGGTTTCTGAAACATCTTCCAATGTTGCTGTTTGTGCAATCACTTCAAAGTTTTTGAGAAATGGCAGGATTCAGTTTTCTCTGCTGTGGAAATATTCTTGCCATCCCTGGGAAACGCCACAGTGATGCTTCAATGCTGAGGACTTTTGATTGCATCTGAGCACAGAGTGTCTCGCTAATCATATCTGTGAGGGTTCCTGCAAATGGCTCGAATCTGGCAATGCGTTTATTTAAAAATGTTCTGCCTCAATTTTAGGCCAATTTCAGTATGAATTTAAAGTGGAAATGGCCACTTTTAATATTGCTAATGTTATGTTCCATTGTGTTGTTTTGGTGTGATACAAGCTGTAATAAAGTGCTGATCCAATGACTTAGATTGCTGTTGCTGACAGAACTGGGGTGGCTTCTCTTGACTTCTATTTCTGGCTCTTAAGTTCATACAGCTGAAACATCGGTATTGTAAATGTATTCCATTTCATTATTTTGCATTCAGTTATTTTACATTAATCCAGATTCCCTGATCTGTGAACTGAAACAAATAAAAGGCGTATGTGAACTATAATTAAAAGTGATTATAGTCACTGTATTATGTGGGAACTGGTAACATACTTTAGATCACCACCCACATGCAATGTTAAGTATCTTTATTATTAAAAATCATTTAAATATTTATATCATACCTTGAAGGGGGGCTCAAGGCAGCTAACAATATATTAACTGAAAGAAAAAAACACACATTAAAATCACAAATACAAGGTTAAAACATATTTACAAAAGCTAAGTTTGTAAATTCTGGTGCAGACAAACCATTGCCCCAAAAAATACATCACAAAACAGCAGACTCAACCAAAAGTTTTCTGAAGCAAAATGGCTTTACAAAATGGCTTGCTACAAATAAATGGGGAAGGTGCCTTCCAGAGTTCAGCCAGTAGGACATTCCATGAAATTGGTCCATGTTCAACTGTTGAAAGCATGTGTGGCAAAATTAGCAACAGCCCTAATCCAAACTGGCTTGCCAAAAAGTGGGCTGCTGCATTCTGTACCATTTGAAGTCTCCAGGGAATCTTGAAGGGCAGCACACACAGAGCATATTACAATGGAATGGATTGCTTGGGCTAGATCAAATGAGTCCAGGAAGGAAAGTGATTTATGTGCAAGATGTTTATTGAAAGAAAGTGCTCTTAGCAACAGTGCCAACCTTCATTTACAAACCCCCTACAGAACCCCAATGGACACCCCCAAAATGTTTGCAAGCATTTGTAAGTATGATTCTTATCAGGTAGAATCAGAATTCAGCATCAAGGATTTATTTTCCATGAGTAATAGCAAGCAAATATACACCAGTTTGGTGCAGTGGTTAAGTGAGTGGACTCTAATCTGGGAAACAGGTTTGATTCCCCACTCGCTCCACTTGAAGCTGCTGTATGACCTTGGGCAAGCCATAGTTCTGTCAGAGCTGTTCTCTCAAGGACAGTTTCGGAAAGAGCTTGCTCAGTCCCACCTATCTCACAGGATGTCTCTTGTGGGGAGGGGGAGGGGAAAGGAGTTTATAAGCCGCTCTGAGACTCCAAGTGAAGGGTGGGGTATAAATCTAGTCTCCTCCTCCTCCCCACCTCCTCCTCTTCTTGCCTAATGATTTTTTTAAAATAGCAAGCAATGTGCCCATTATTATAGTATTTCTTTTATAACAGATACTATAATCCACCACAACAAACCTGTGAAAACAGATGAGGCTTAGAAGCAGAATCATGCAGATGATCTTTTGTGATGTCTTAATTTATTCCTTCCTAATAAGAATTCACAAATGTTCCTCCATCTCCCTCACCTGATTACCTTGGTAAAGCGAAGAGTGACAGCAGTGTCACCCAATATGTGAGCAACTTGCTGAGACAACACAATAGTATTTGCAGTAAAACCGGATGGTTCAAGACCAAAACCTTCCCTTAGTTTAAATGCAACTGATATATTTATTTATTTTTAAGTGCTCTTGGAAGCAAGGAATCCATCCCAAGTCAATTTAGGCTTTGCTTGTTCTCTTTAAATATTTAATTACATTAATTTTTCAGAACAACAAAACAAACATTCATCAAGTGAAACTAAGCATGTCACCCTCAGATCTCTACATCTGTTGCTATCCTGCTGTTTTCCTGCATAATTCAGTTTAATACATTTAAAGTGTACACTTCATTAAAATTCTTAACATTCACTTACACAGAGAGTTTACATTCTAGACAAGGGCAGGAATGCAGGCAAGGAGACTCGTTAACTGCAAAAAGGTAGGACTCTTTCCCCTTTCCCCCTTTTTATGTATGTATGATGTGCGTCTATCCTGGTGCTTCTGTCTCAGCATGCATGGTCTTATCTATATATCTAAATCCATCTGTCTCTAGAATGAGTCATCTTTTCAGTGCCATCAGACATTTCCTTCCGGATGTTGTCTTTTCCTTGAAGTCTTTGTTCTTTATTGAAAAGATTTTTTTTTTTACAATATGCTTTCCCCCTGTTTTCTCCTGCTGTCTCTGCTCTCGTCACGTAATATATACACAATATGGCCCATATACCAATTCATAAATCAAAGTAAAGAATCCTAATCATGCTCTGTGTATCTGCTTAAGAACAGACCACATTGATGGGCTGCAGCTGTAGAATTTCTTCCAGTGTTCTAAGATCTAGCAGTTTTGAAAGTAGACATATCGATATAGTGACAAGCAATATTCTGCTTTTTTGAGAAGAACTAAAATAATAGGTAGGCATTTTCTTCGGGGACTAAATATGTAATACGGAGCTACAGAACTAGTATTGCAAATTAGGAGCTTGTCTGCATGGAAGCTTTCCTATTCCTAGTTTGGCAACTGAGCATAAAACTAGAAGAATATCCTTCCCCTGTCTCAAGAAGTAAAACCTCAAACAGACAATACATTCTGGGACATCCAGATAGTTCATCAAGTGCAGAATGGGCTAAACTTCCTAAGGTTTATGAAGGTAAACTGCAGTGCAACCTGCTCATGTGACCACAGGGCGGTATTACAGCTTCCAACTAAGTAGGGACTAATTGATGTAAGGGGGTTGATAATCCCACCTAGTTCTAGAAACATCTGATTTTTCCCCTGGCTTCTCTGCCTAAGAAATGTCTTATTCTCAATTGTCCCACATTGCTTGCTTCTTGATTGCTGCTATGCCTCCAGATTATTGACCCAGGCATAAATCAGGCATTGTATGCCTCCAGATTATTGACCCAGGCATAAATCAGGCATTGCTATGCCTCCAGATTATTGACCCAGGCATAAATCAGACATTCTTCTTATGTACTGCCAGCATAAAGTCTTGTATTAATGCGGAACCTGAGAGATGTGTATAGAACCATGTTGCAAATAATACAGTGAGGTTATTGTGCAGGTGTTGCTTCTCTCTTCCTGACTAAAAGATACAAACTAGGAATCTATGGAACTTCCTGCCTGTTCACAGATGTCGTCAGAAAGTCCACAGCATTTATTTATTTATTTATTTTTATTTTTCATATTTATACCCCGCCCTCCCCGCAAGCTGGCTCAGGGCGGCTCACAAGGGCATAAGAGCCAAGCCAATACATCATAAAATAGTTAAAATCAACATAGTAATAAAACAGTTCCAATAAGTTACAGATAAATTATTATTTCTTTCAGATACTATTGCTTTTCCAAATGGCAGTATCCATATCAGCAAGTGAATCTGGCAGATTACTGTAGCATCTTTCATAGATACACAACAAGAATGAAAGCCAGTTAAGGGTGCAAGTAATTTGTTTGAACCACCAAACTTTTCCTTCCATTTTGAACTTGGGTCCTGCTGGCTCTGGCAATTTGTGTTACCTGGCTTTTTTTTTTCTGTAAACACTTTACATTAGAAATAATCTGTTTCTTCCAATTTTATACCCAAGAGTTCTCACAATGACAAGCAAGCCTCCTTAATGATACGCAGGAAATATGTATGCTTGTCGCTGCTTAACCCTAGCAAAGGGCTATCCTAAGTCACTCCAGATCTTACAAGAACCACCAGCCAAATGTGCAGTATTTCCTTCATCCCAGTTGGCATACTTCGTAGTAACATCTGACTAGAACCTTACACTGGTGGTATTTCCTGCAGACATTACAGAGAGTGCCATCAGTCATAAGAATATAAGAGAAGCCATGTTGAAGCAGGCCAATAGCCCATCCAGTCCAACCCTCTGTACCACACAGTGGCCAAAACCCAGGTGCGATCAGGAGGTCCACCAATGGGGCCAGAACTCCAGGAGCCCTCCACTGTTGCCCCCCAAGCACCAAGAATATAGAGCACCACTGCCCCAGACAGAGTGTTCCATATATACTTTATGATATATATCCACTGATGGACCTCTGCTCCAAATGTTTATCTAATCCTCTCTTGAGGCTATGTTTGTGGCTGCCATCACATCCTGCAGCAGTGAATTTCACATGTTAATTTCTCTTTGGGTAAAGAAGTATTTCCTTTTATCTGTTCTCAGCCTACTTCTCATTAATTTCATTGACTGCCCACAAGTTCATGTATTGTGAGAAAGGGAGAAAGGTACTTCTTTCTCTACCATCTCTATCCCATGTATAATTTTGTAAACTGCTATCATTTCACCCCTCAGTCTTCGTTTCTCCAAGCTACAGAGCCCTAAAGAGCCACTTATCAAAATGACAGGTCACTTGTGCATTCAGCTACCCACCATATGAATAAAAAACCTGACCCATTAAGTCAGTTACATTTTATCTTTTTTCAAAAATGTATATGTTGCTTCTTCAGATTCTTGCTTGAGGCACCTCACAAGCACAAGTAAGAATCATATAAGCATAAAATTATAAAAAATATATATTCACCATCTTAAAATGGTATTTACATAATGACCATAAAAACAACTGTGTAAAAAAATGGGACCCTTCAATTAAAAGCCTGGGTAATGAGAAATGCTTTGACCTGGTGCTTAAAGGACAGTACAGAAGGCACAAGGCAAGTTCAAGAAGGCAGGCTTTCCAAACGCAAGGCACCACCATTGAAAAAAATCCGTATCTCTGGTTGTCACTTGCCAAACCTCTGCAGAGACAAGACTTGAGAAGAAAATCTTAACTCATACAATGTACAGTATGGGAGGAGATAATCTGTCAAGGTTTGCCTTAGCCCTATCTGTGTATAGGGTGAAGACTCCTCAGAAGTTTCCTTAGAAGAAGAGCTTTCCATTGTTTCCATTATGCCCAAGGTTGTTTGCAGCCCAGAAGTCCCCATGTCTCCTTCTGTCCTTAGGACCAGCAGACAAGGAAACCCCTTAGTGGACCTGTCTACTTCCTGCACCTCCAGAGTCTCCCCCAGGACACCAGGAACAGAGAAGACAGAGGGACAGTACTGAAGCCTGGACCAGGTGGAGAAGTGCACACTTGGCAGCTCAGAGCCTCCCACACTCTAACTTTTCTCAGGAGGAAGAGGCAGCTCTATAGATCTTTGAAAAATCAGGGACCTACAGGAAAGGGTGGGGCTCTCAGTGCCCTAAATAAACCTGCAGTTGACCCCCAACTTTTGTTGGTTCAATATCTCCTTTTAACCAGCCAGAGGGTAACTAGCAGCTTGATAGCTGAGCCCAGCCTAATCTCATCAGAGTTTGGAAGCTAAGCAGAGTCAGCCATGGTTAGTACTTGGATGTGAGACCACCAAGGAAGACTGGGATTGTTATGCAGAGGAAAGCAATGGCAAACCACCTCTTCTTACCTTTTGCTTACAGAGTAACTGATTGCCAAACCTCCAGCTTTCTAGGACAAGCTGGCCTCTTGTGGAGATGTCTAGTCTTCAGCTTCAGCTCTTGCCTCAAGGCTTAGATCCTGCCCTGTTTGTTTTTTGCCTACCTGCTTGCCTGTGGTCTTTGAACCTTGCTTCCAAGGTTAAAAGCCACAACATTTTTAACCACCTGGGAGTTTCTGGACAGTTTTCAAATGTGGCCCCATGTAAAATGCAATACCTGGATGTAATCTAAACTGGATGTAATCAGAGCATGGGTCACTGTGGCCAGATTGCACTTTCTGAGGAATGGCCATAGCTAGCTGGTATATCAGCAAAAGTTGGCAAAATGCACGACATGTTATGGAGGAGATCTGAACCTCCAATCATAGCCCAGGAACCACACAATACCCCAAATTAGGCACTTGCTCCTTTGGGGGAGTACAACTCCCTCCAGGAAAGGCTTATTCCTTAATCTTTGAGTGGCTTTGTCATTGATGAACAGCATCTCAGTCCAGTATTAATTTTATTTTATTTATTTATTTATGTATATTTATGTCCCTCTCCTCTCCTGCAATGCGGGGCTCGGGGTGCCTCACAACATTTAAAAAAAACAACAACCCTACAGCTGAACCATAAGGTTCACCATTAAAACAGTTAAAATCTTAATCTTCTCTTGATACCTAGAAGTATTCCAAAGAGAAGCATCTGGCAGACCAATTGCTGCTGAAAATAAAAGGCTTATCGAAAGGTCTGCTGGAACAATTCCATGTTACATGCCCTGTGGAAGTTTGACAAGTCCTGCAGGCAATACTCCCTCTAAGCTGTAGAGTCTTATGAGCAAAAATACTACTTTGTGAGCTACTGGCATTAAAGTTGTGACTGAGCAATTTGGCTGCTGCATAAATTAGTTTGCTCTGGAGCCATCCTTCCTGAGCCAAGACAAAAATGTGTGAGCTGGAGGCTAAAAAACTGTGAGCTAGCTCACACTATCTTGGCTTGGAGAGAACACTGCCTGCAGGGCACATGTCTCCTCTGATAAGGCATACCACCAGGATAAGGCTATGATGGGAAAAGCCCTCACCCTCGAGGAAGTAAGATGAAGTTCCTAAGGTCCAGGCACTGTCAAGAAATTGCACAAAGATGAGCTCAAGCACCATGGAGGAGTTATATCGGGAGAGGTGGTCCTTCAGGTATGCAGGTCCCACCCAGACTGTTTAGGGCACCTTGAACCTAATCCAAAAACAAATTGGCAGCCAGTGTAGCTGCCTCAAGATTGGCTGTACATGGGTAGACCAAGATGAGCCAGTCAACAGCCTGGCAGCTGCATTCTGGATCACCTGAAGTTTCCGAAATATCCTCAAGGGCAACCCTGTGTAGAGCACAATGCAGTAGTCTAGTCTGGAGATGACCTTGGTATGGATCACTGTGGCAAGATCAGGCCAGACCAAACAGGGGGGCCAGTTGGCAGGCTTGGCATAGAAAGAAAAATGCTGACCTTGCCACTGTGGACACCTGTTTGTCCAACAGAAGTGGGGAATCAAGCTAGGCTCTTTACTCATTTCACCAGACTTAATGGACTCTGCCAAGAGCTGGTAATTGCAATCCTACCAAAGACTCACCCTTCCTCAGCCACATGACCACTGTCTTTGATGGATTCAGCATCAGCCAGCTCTCCCTCAACCAATCAACCACTGTGTCTGAGAGGGCTACATTTGACTGCTTATCCAGAAGGAGAAAGTGTTGGGTGTCATCAGCATATTAATAGCATATTGATCAGCATATTGATGATTCACAACACCAAATCTCCTGACCTAAGCTTCATTGTATTGGGCTTCATCCATCCTATTACCTTCTCTAGGGATTTATTTGAGGGCTTCCACAAACCCACTTGACTAATCTGTTAGGGAGAAATAGATCTGGGCATCATCTGCATACTAGTGGTACATTACTCCAAATCTATGGACAATCTCTCCCTGTGGTCTCATGTAGATATTAAACAGCATGGAACACAAGATAGATTCCTGCAGTACCACACAACATAAATGTTACAGGTTGAGCAACAGAGCTTCAACATCACCTTCTGGAACTGGCCAGCCAGATAATATCAGATACACCAAACAGGCCACCCTTTCTGCTCTTAAGCCAGCCAGCCTTCCCAAAAGGATACTGCAGCTACTGGTAATAACAGCACCCAAGAAGTCTAAAAGGACGTGGACCCAAGAACACACTCCTCCAGCCACTTTCCTGTGAGTCATCATTACCAAATCCATTTTCATCCTAAACCTGGTCTAGAATCCAGACTGAAATAGGTCTGCGTAATCTGCCTGAAACTGCATAGTTCCATCATTTGCTTGAGCAGGTTGCCCAAGAATGGAATGTTGCCGACTGGATGGTGTTTACTTAGGACATTCATAGTCCTTCACTAGGGGCTTCGTGACTGCTTTAAAAGTGGTTGGAATTACACCCTGCTGCAGAGAGGTACTTATTACCTCCTTGACTGACTCGATCAATCAGATCCAGCTAGATACTCTCAGTAACAAGGAGCAAGAATGTAGAGCTTGAACTCGTTTAAGCAGCTTGTTAGGCATCACCAAATGAAAGTTACCTATACAACTAGAACCAGACTGTGTTCCAGCAGCATCCTGACTCAGCTGTAGCATCTAGGTTGCAGCAGATGCAAGCAGTTTTATCTCTTCTTAAAATTCCCACGCATGGCTCATAATGAGCTACCTTTATTCCATGGAGTGCCCTGTGATGATGATGAGGCTTTGCCAATAACCCACAAGCCTGCCTTCAGTTGCCTTTAGTACTGATTTGGTAATCATTCTTGATGCAGCAGCTATTGATCACAGAGGTCTGTTATGTTAATCCTATTGCTTTTAGTTGCAAATTCTTCATTTGTACCCTAAGGATTCTCTTGACCCTCAGAGGATAATGAAAGTTTCTTCTTTATGGAGGTTTAAAAGTGCAAATTGTATACTCTAATTTATTTTTCTCTAATTGAGGATAATCAGCCTGTCCCTGCAGGATATAAAGCTATATATACTCGTATGTAGTTGCTAATTTCCTTTTGCATTAAAGTAGGGTTGGCTGAAAAGAAGGCATAGCTATTAATTCATGTGTCAAGGACACATCCTGACCTGGGGCCATCAGCTGAATCAGTAATCTACAGGAGAACTAAAAGAAGGAAATGAGAATCTTTCCTTATTTAATAGAAGAAATGGGGTATTCAGTAATTGGAGTGGAAATGGCGCACTACTTAAATGTAACCTGTTCAGCAGTTTTCGCCATGTCATTCATCGATAGAATCCAACTACACAATGAGCAGACCTTCACCATCCTGCCCATTTTGCAGGATTTTCAAAAGTTGGCCTTAGATGACCAGTTCACCATGTGGTCACAGTTGACGAGAGATCATGTGAGAGAGTATATAGTTTTACCCATGCCCACCCTTAAGCTAATCTAGACCTTCACTTTTTGATTTTTCCCAGTGAATGTAGGCATATTTCTCCTCATTCTGACTTTTGTTCCTTGGGTTGCACTTTGGCTTCTGAGTTCTAGTTTGTTGACACAAGATGAAAACAAAGGATCACTTACTGTCTTACATGGTCTCTCTTCATCTGTGGCCACATGGTGAGCTGGTAAATGTGTGTGTGTGTTCACATAAGCATCCAAGGGTAGCAGATTTTTGTTTGTTTATTTGGGGGTTGTTATCTTTGTAGAAATGCAGTCCTAAGCAGGTCTACTCAGAATTCTGTTCAGATTTATTCAGTGGGTTTTACACCCATGAAAGTGTGCACAGGCGAGATATTAACCCATTTGCCTTGGAGAAAATTGTATTCCAACTAGCCTTAGTGGACTTTAATCCAGACAACTGATTTCTGTTAATGATAATAAAACTATGTGTTCAAATTGTATAATATGCAAGGACAATAAACAACATAAGCAGAAATAAGGAAAGCTACAGATTTCATTCATTTTCATAGCAGCCTTTGAATGTGGTGACCCGGAATTATTGGTGACCTCATTCAAAAACATTAGAGGCATTGAACCATAGATGCGTTCTCCCTCTAACAATTCCACCTGCTCACTGACCTTAAATAAGTGCAATTATTTATACCCAGTTTTGAATTTAAACTAATGCCTCAGATGCAGACTTAGTGTGCATAGTGTGTGTCATATACTCTAATCAACTGTCCCTTGTAAGAAGAAAGGGGATTTAAAAAAAAAAAGATAAAATTGATTTTACCATTAAAACTCCAGTGTCTGAATATTGGCTGCTGTTGCTGCAGTATGGGCAATGTTTCTATCTGCCATACAATGCTGGATTAATCCGTCAAAGAATTTAGAGAGATTATTTGACACTGGTCTTCTCTGTATCCTGCCTTGAAATAGAATATCACTTTTTGTATCATTACATTAATTGGATTAACCATCTTTAAAGCAGACTTTTCACAGTAAAAGAGAATGTGCATACCTAACTTATAATACCTTCCCTTATAAGAGCTGATAATATGGACTAAGTGATGTGAGCAGTGCTCATGAGCATAGCAACAACCATTCATTTATTTTTGTGATACATGGGTGCACAGCCGGGTTTCCATACACGTGTATACTATTTTGATGCTGTTACACTCAGGGTCCTTATAGACATCTAGCCACTTTATTATACCCTTGAAATTGGGGGAGGAACTATGCAGAGATACCCCCACCTCAGACCCAGAGTATATATGCCAGTGGGCCAGGGGAGAAGCAGCACTGATATGCCAACTAAAATTAACAGAATGCAAAATGAAGTTTTCAGGTACACTTTTTTTAAGATGGTTCATGCTTAAGGCAAACCTCCTGACTAGCTAAGATCTTTTCAGATTCTAGCCACATGAAGAATGGTCAGTGTTTGTAACAGAGGAAGACAAACAATACAGAAGACTTTAGGACAGTACCCAACATATCAAAAAGAGCAATCTATTCTCCTTCCTGAGTTAATCATAATGGCTAAACTCATCTCCTGAACCTGAGCACCAACACATCTGTAAGCAAAAATCTAGTTGTTGTGTTTGAGTTAATCAAAATGTCATGGTTATCTCCTGTGTCAGATATCTTTTGCCCAGTCACAGACACTAGCAAAGGAAATAAGTTTCTATGAAGCCTAAAACTAGCAGATAAGGTAGTTCAGTCTGACTCCAAGAACTATCACTGAACACCCCACCCTACCCCCGAGGTGAAAAATTAGGTACATACAGTCTGGGATTTAACCATAAAGGAAGTCAGGTTCTTCCATTTAAACGTATCTCTCCACTACTAAGCAGACGCACGTGGTCTTCAAGATTGGCAGCTGTGATTTTTCCCCCTTTTCATAATCTCTCTCTCTCTCTCTCTCTCTGACCCATGTTCCCCACACTCTTCCTCCCCATTGCTCTGATGCAGCTCCTGGTTCTTGCCATGGAACCTGCCTTTGCCTTTCACAGAGCCTCTCCAGATCCCCATAACTATAGCATAACTCTCTCTCTCAGATCCCCAAGCCTCCTCCTTGCATTATTTTTCATCTCTTTCACTCCATCTAATCCATTTTCCATGTTCTTTAGAGAAACACATCCACACAGCTGTCTCATAGACTAGCCATGAGTGGGATGTAGTTGGGCATCTTACTTATCAAAGAGACTAGTAATTGTTTGATTAGGAGTTATCAAAGCAGATACTTGAAGTATTTTATTTTAACTTTCCAAGTATTTTTTATTGCCAACTGCCTTTTACATTTCCTTACTGTTTTGCTGTCAATCTGTCCATTTTAGGGTTTCCAGGTCCCTCCTGGCAACTGGCGGGGGATGGGTGGACTTAATGGAAGCAGTAGGGAGGCCCAACCAACATTGCAGCAATGTGCCTATGTCACTGCCAGTGTTTCCTCTAAGCTGTGGAGTCTTATGAACAAAAATTCTACTTTGTGAGCTACTGGCATTAAAGTTGTGAGTGAGTGATTTGGCTACTGTATTAATTAGTTTGCTTTGGAGCCATCCTTCCTGAGCAAAGACAAAAATGTGTGAGCTGGAGGCTAAAAAACTATGAGCTAGCTGACACTAACTCAGCTTAGAGGGAACACTTTGCTATGGTATATAGGAAAAACCATTAATTTCGAACACTTTGGCTTCTACCATAGTTTGTTTTTTTGCCTAAATACCAATGTGTCACCATGACTTTGCTGATATGATGATGTCACTTCCAGGTCACATGGACAGTGACATAGACATGTCGCTGCACTTCGTCTGGGCTTCCCTCTTGGGGGGGGGGGCAAATTCCCCTGCCAGCCAGCTGATTGGTGGTGGTGGGGACCCCTGCCTTCACCAGGGAGGTCTGGCAACCCTAATCCATTTGTAGTTAATAACAGTTAACCTTTTAAAAGCAGCTATGTCTCATTCTGAGGCTCTGCATCAGTCTGCTGTCTGTATATACCAGGTTCAAAAAGGGTCAGAGATTGAGGTGCGTGTGTAAATGGCCACATATGTATACCTCTCCCTGTTCCCTGGGTGGCAGTGCCAAATTGTTTCAAAAGTCCAATAACATTTTAAGATTTGGTCAGTGCTCCCAGTGAGTCAGTTCTCCCAAATTGGTCTTAAGTCCATTCTGGTTGCAAAGTGATACACATTTGGTAGAAAGGGTATTGCTTCCCTGGGAAATGCTTGCGTCATGAATGGTAAAGGAGGTCTTTTGTTTATTATTTCAGATAATTACGTTGGCTAAAACCTTTACTTTTCTCAGCACAGAATGATTGTATTTTTAATGTAAAAAGTAATTTATGCCATTGTGTTAGCAGTAGAAAATGGCAGTGGTTTCAACAGCAATAGAACTGAAGGTCAATGGGTATTATAAAAAGCAGAGTGGCCCCTGCCTATCTTCGTGGTCATATTTCCTATCAAAGAAACTGGTGACAAAGATACAGAGTGCTAAATATTGTCATGATATCAATCAGCTGCTCCAAAAGAGACAGTTCCATGGTATTTTGAAGAGGATTTGTTGGGTGCTGCAGCCTGCCTGTAAAACCCAGCATATCTTCAGCAGTAACTGGTGAGTGGTAATGGCCCAGTAATGTCAGCAGGTGAGAGAGGGCAGAGGGGGATTCCCAATCTTACCTGTAAGCACTGGAATGCTGTGGTTAAGCAAGCGGTACTTCCGTCAGCACTGTGCAAACAGGCAGATATTGACCGGGTAGTCTCCCTTGGTGACGTCAACAGCTCACATCAGGTGTAGCTACTGAGTCAGCAACTACATACTAATGTAGTTTTGACTGAGGTGCCAGTTGCCTCCATTACTACCTCCTAGGGGCTACACATGAGGATGGGAATTGCCCTGCTGCCTCAGCTGAGTGGCAGTCAGCATTTCCCCCTGGTAAACTGCCTCACTGGCCAGTGCTGGAAGGGCTTCCTATCCATACTCTGGCATACAATCTTGAAATACGTCTATGAAGAAAACTTCAATTTACAACCTATGTTGAGTCTTTTTTTGAGTGAAATTGGTCCAGGACTTTAGATGATCCTAACATGCGATACTGGAGAAAAGATTGGGGTCAGCTGCTCTAAATAATATTCCATTCAGTTTGGGCATACAAGGAGAACATTAATAAACAGGCTGGAAGTGCGAGTGAAATAGCGTATAAAATGCTTACTGGCAGTCGAGCATTTTAACTACTTATTTCCAGCAGTCTCAAAAATAATGTGCAAGACAGCCTTGAAATACAGTATTAAAATATAAAATAGGTGGGATGCCACGCTTGGCTGTAGAATCAGCATTGTGAAAGCCCCTGTGTGTTGAAAATGCTGAGGCAGAGTTTCCAGTTACCACTCAATTTATAATATAATGGGAGAATTTTGATACTTGTAAGGTGGACGTTGAAAACACCTGTATTTGCCAGGGTAGCTGTCATTCAAAGCAAGGGGATCTTTTGCACCTTGCACTGGGGAAATGTAATCTCCTGTGGCCTGACAAAGGTAGTTTTGTGTAGACGTTGAGAGGCTGCATGCTTTCTGGGTCATTCATGTTAACATTTTGATTATAGTGATGAGTTACAGAGGATAAGCTGGAGAGGCTTACAAGGCTGTGATGTTACAATGGAATGTACGACATTAAATGAAGAAAAGAGCTTTCATCTTGGAACCTTTGAAGCAAAAACGAATTGCATAAACAGCTGCTTCGTAAAGCAAACATTTGACTGTTTTCAATCTCCTTTCTAATGCCATCTTCATCTGACTCTGACATCTCTTTAGTGTGTTTCAAACTTTCTGTCTGGCTAGAGTAATGGTGGGGGGGAATGGATCTGGAATTCTGAGTTTCCTTCATTTTTGAGTGAACTTTTGTTTCCTCCATTTCCCTTTTGTACCTGCAAATCATCTCCAGAAACGAGGCTTGAACATCAGAACATAAGAGAAGCCAGTGTTGGATCAGGCCAGTGACCCATCTGTCACACAGTGACAAAAAACTCTAAGTGCCCTCAGGAGGTCCAGCTGTGGGGCCAGGACACTAGAAGCCCTCCCACTGTTGCCCCCCCCCCCCAAAGCACTAAGAATACAGTGCATCACTTGCCCCAGACTGAGAGTTCCTATCTATACTTTGTGGCTACTAGCCACTGATGGACCTCGGCTTGTACAGCCCATAAAGCGAGTTTAAATGCAGGACATAAAAAAGGCATGGTGAGCAGTGTCTGATTGTGCCCCACATGAATGCTGCCCTTTGACAAAGAAGTTAACTCTAGCTTGACAGTACTGTTGGATGCCAGTAGCCATTGTGTGTCAAAATAAATGTTTATTTACTTTATTTATAATCTGCCTTTGACACTGAGACTCAAGGCAGATTACAAAATCAAAGAAACAATGTGATAAAACCAGTAAGTGACAATAAATGTTATAACATTATTATTTTCACAAACATGAATACATACAATAACACAACAGAAGTATCTAGAATTTCCCACAGATATTAAAAATTACAACTTGTTCTTTTTGTAAAATGTCCTGCTGAAGGATTCTGTTTTACACATTTCTGTGAAATGATGAAAGTGTGGGAGCCTTCCTGACCTTATCAGGAAGGTCATTCCAACTAGTGGGAGTCACAACTGAGAATGCCAGCTGATGTTATCTGTTTTGCAGGGCTGCACCTTAAGACAGCTTTGCTCAGATGAGTGAAGCAGAGCTTGTCAGGAAATGCAGTCCTGTAGATATGAAGGCCCCAGG
Organism: Lepidodactylus listeri; assembly: GCA_029233225.1. Classification (NCBI taxonomy): domain Eukaryota; kingdom Metazoa; phylum Chordata; class Lepidosauria; order Squamata; family Gekkonidae; genus Lepidodactylus; species Lepidodactylus listeri. The sequence goes on from JARCFY010000012.1 coordinate 57,836,177, forward strand.
CTATGAAGGACTTTATCAGTAACAGCAGGCACACTGAACTGAACCAAGAAGGTAATGTGCAACTGGGGTTGCCAAGTCCAGCTCAGGCAATACCTGGGGACTTTGGGGGTGGAGCCTGGAGATGTTTCCATTCCCTAAATCAGGTGTGGGCAATTGTTTTGGCTTGGGGGCCACTTTGTGGGAGTGGAGGTTAGCGGAGGGCCGCACCTTTTAAAATGATTGCATTCATTAGTTAACTTTGCATTTCAGAAAAGGCATAAATTGTATCATAAAAATCAATAAATATAAATTAAATAAAATAGTGGTAGTTTTATTCAATTTATTTATTGTGCTAATTTCATATCGTCTATAGCTGCAAGCACATTTAATTTTAGAATCAGTTTAATGAGACAAATGTACCCTATCACACTTTTCTACAATTTTTTTGAAATCAGGAGTGAGATTGTTTGTTGAGATTCTCATCACAGCCTGCAAGGTAATGTCTGTCAAAGAGCATCTATATTTACTCTTGTTGATCTTCATGCAAGAAAAACTTTGCTCACAAATATATGTAGACCCAAATATAGAGAACATTTTCCCAGCAAATTTCTTCATACATGGAAATTTTTTCAGCAGACAAAGATTTGTAAAAGTCAGCTAATGTCACAGCATTAAACATTTCTTTCAGAGTGTGATCTGACTGCATGTCAATAAGTTCAAGCTGCAGCTCCTCAGGTGCTGTATCAATATCAGCAGTGATGGGATAAGAGAGCAAATTGAATTTAGGCTCAATTTTCTTGAAGTCCTGAAATCTTCTTGGCGGGCTGCAAAAAACTCTGTGGCGGGCCGCATGTGGCCCCCGGGCCGCAATTTGCCCACCCCTGCCCTAAGTTAACAAACAAACAGCAGTGCAGTTCCCCTGAATATAGTTTTCATTTCCTTGTCCCTTTTTTGCCTTCAAAGGGTTCCTCAGCAGCTGTGCTTCCACTAAATGAAAGTGTGATTTGTCATACCCCCACAAGTTCCCTGTCAGGCTTTGGTAGCATTTTCAAACATGGCTTTATTAAAGGACACACACACTCACAAAGCAGCCAAAATAAACAATGACTCCTTTCCCAAACACAAACAGTTTGCAAGCCTACATTTTTGTGATCTCACTGGGGCAACACAAAAAAATGAAAGTAAGTAAGAGAGCAGTCTAGGGGGTGAAGTTTCCCTCCATCCCATAATCATCTTCTAGTTTACTCTCCATTTTACTATACACACAACTTCTGAAACAAATGCAAAACAAACAGAGAGACTGTGCTCTCTTCCTCTCTCACACACTTCACACACTCACAGGAAAGAACCACATGGCTCATGCCTCCCCCCCCCCCCCCAGCTTTCATCCTGCTGAGATTTAAAGGCACAAACCCATTCCCAAACACAGTTTGCAAGCTTCTTCTAAAATGTTTTGCTGAGATTTAAATGCACAGCATGGCTGTTGGGGTGGGCTTCCCCCCACCAGCCAGCTGGCCAGTGGCAGGAAGGAACCTTACAAAATCAGGGGACACCCTGCCCAGACCTGAAGGCTGGCAAGCCTGTCTGCAACCAATGGAAAAACTGTGGAATGGGTGTAATATACATACTCTACCCAGCTCCAGACAGTAATCTAACTGTATCAGCTGAAGTTCCCGAAACCCATGTAGAATGCATTACAGTAGTCTAGTCATAATGTTACTGTGGCATGAATCTACACAGCCAGATCTGTTAGATACAAAATAGGGAACCATCCTCTAGTCTAAATGAAGATGGATGGAAGAACGTGATGGGGAAGAGCTCCACATCACATATTGGAATGGAATAGGTTCCATTAGACTGCCCATCAGGACCAAATTTATGCATGAAGTATGGTGTGGGCATTTTTTTTACAGTTTTCTTTGTGTTTAATGAAGAATTTGGCTTCTATGAAAGTTGCGCACCTATCAAGCCCATCATTACTTTTGTCTTGTTCTGTTTTTGTCCTGCATGTGAAAGGAAATAACACACACACACAGACAGACAAATGGAGAGAGGGAGGGAGGGAGAGAGAGAGATTCTACAAAAATAGACTGGTTCCACAGTTATTCTCTTCCCCCCAGGAACTGTAATTTGAGCTAGAGATCTCTGTCACACAACTACAATTCCCAGAATTCTGCAGGGAAAGCCATGAGCCCGCATGCGGGGAGGGCGGGATATAAATACGAAAAAATAAATAAATAAAAATAAATAAATGACAATTAAACTGGTACAAAGTTAACTAAGTTTGCAGTGAAGATAAATCTTCTCCCTTTCATGCACAATTGTTGGTTGCTGTAAATGGGAAACAGTTGCTGTTGAACAAATTATGACAGCCCAAGTTTTATTGCAACTGTTCTTTATGCCCCTCCTTATGTCAGGTTTCCAGGTCAGCAGAAACACTTGCCCAATGAAAAGTGAATTAAAAAAAAAGTCAACATTTTGGTGATTAAGTGTTAAGTATTACTGAACATTTTGGTGACTTTATTCCTAAATAGGGTTGCCAAGTGTATTTAACTTACCGGCGGGGGGGGGGGAAGCTCTATGGTATCATAGAGTTTTGGGGCGATTGCCAGAGCGTCACCCTGGCAACCCTTCCGGGTGACGTCATTATGTGAGGAGGTCGTCCAGGCTGGATGACCTCGGGGGTGGGGTTTCCCCTGCCGGCCGAATGCTGGCCGGCGGATTGGGAACCCCTGTAGCGGGGGATCCCCCGCCCCCCGGGCTGACTTGGCAGTCCTATTCCTAAACCTTGCCTACAGATCTTGCTTGAAAATAGAATTTTAAGATTGCTACCTGACTCTGATATTACAGTTCCTCACTTTTATGTTGCTTCAGTGCTGCTGATGTTGCTGTATAACATTTATTTGGTAGCTTGTATTTGTGGCAAATCAATCAGCAGGGCCCTCCTTATTAATATAAGATAGTCTATAGAATCCCAACATTGACTTCTCCATTTCTGCCTCTTATTAAAAAGTTCCCTGGTGTGAAGAAGCAGCTAACTAGTAACTAATATGCATGGCAGTATCTCATATATTTTCTTGTTCAGACAAGTGAAAGTTGGCAAATGTTTTGCTGAAAGGAATTACCTGCTGTTACGATAAAATAAAAACATTGTATCCCAATTCTTGCTTCTATCGATAGAGCTTTTAGAGACTTTGTGCTTTCTTCCTTTTAATTGTAAGATTCTTTTTCTCCTATGGTTAAAGCTAATTTGTTATACCTTGTTTTCTGATGCTGGAAGGTAGCTGCGATGCAAGTTTGCAAGATGCTTCTGTGATCAGAAACTGATGTGCCCGAAGACTTAGAAAAGGGAGGAAAGAGTACTAGTAACAGGATTTGAATCATTTGTTGAGGCTTCCCAGTGGCCACTATAATGGAGAGAATTATGGCTATCAGTGATTCTTTTTAAAAAAAAAAGCTCTTAAATTACACTAAGATTTTAAATAGACCTCTTGGCCAGGAGACCTTAAATCGAGCAGTCTGCTAAAGTAACAATAACTTCTAGTCTAGAAGGATTAATTTGGAGGATTTTTAGAATCCAAGAAATGTGTGTCTGCTTAGAAGGAGAGACTATGAACTTACATGCAACTGTTTTATACCAAGTCAAGCCCTTGGTAATATTAAGGTCAGTTTTGTCTATGCAGACTGGCAGTGGTTTTCCAGGGTTTCAGGCAGAGATCTTTCACATCACCTATTCACCAGATACTTTTTCGTGAGTCACTGCTCACTTCCTCAGCTCATACCCTGCCACATATTTTGTTAATCTTTAAGGTGCTACTGGACTCTTGCTCTTTTCTACTGCTTCAGACAGACTAACATGGCTACCTATCTTGATGTATTTTGGTGTAGTAATAAATTTATATTATAAATGCTAGCCTTACAAATTGTACCTGATTATGGTAACAGCCTACACTATTATCTGTAATACATTTGAAAATATCTTGTATCTCTTCATATCTTGTAAGTCTTTTAGTCGCTACAGCATAGGCTCACTGATACCACTGTCAGGGGGATGAATGTACATTATCATAATAGGAGAAAGGCTGAGTAAGTATATTATCTGAATGCTGTCTATCAAGTGATACAATGACTGATTTGGTGCACAGCTGAGAAGTTGGTCTAGGGCAATAAATATGGAGAATGGAGAAGCAGATTGTTTCTGCCAGGTAGACCAGACCTCTGGCAACCATGCATAATTCATTCATACAAGTCTTTATTTTCTGCTTCCTGTCCCTGATAAATCTCTTTGCCTATCATACATTCTAATAGTAAACTCTGGGCCCAATTACGAATACTTACATTTGTGGATATGGGCCATTTAGACACAAGGGAGATTTTTCAACAAACATGGGCGACCCACAGGTCTGCAGAAAAATATGAAAACTGGGGAAGAAATGGGAGAGGGTTACATCCCCCAAAACAGAGGAAAGCATATGCACAGGCAACGCAGCTCCATTGGAGCTGCTGCCTCAGGTGAGGGAGAAGGTGGCCAGATGGGAAGAGGGAGGCAGAATGACACAAAGAGAAGGCCAAGAGATGGGTAGTTGGGTGGAGAGGCTCTAGGGCTGCTGCCCTGACTGCCCTCCCAAACTTTCCTCTTGGCTGCTGAGAAGGTGGGACAGAGGGGGAGAAGGCCACCCCCCTAAACTGCCTCAGTGTAATCCTTTTGCTGGCCATGCTCAGTCCCCTCCCCCCATGTACTAACTGAATCCCAGCAGGGTGCCCTGTGGCCTGGTGAGGGAAGGAGGAGGTAGCTGCAGTGGGATGGAGAGAGCAAGACAGAGAGAAAGTAAGAGAGAAAGAGTGTGTGTAAGCGTGTGTGTGCATTTGACAGAAGCCACTGGAGAAGGGAGAATAAGAAATAAAAAGACTAAGAGGAAGAGAGAAAGAAAGTGAGAGAAGGGGGCCTCTGCAAGCCAGCCATCATTTGAACTCCACCTCCCTTAAGCTTTGCAAAAAGAAAAGAAAAATCTCTTGCTTTGCTGCAGGTCTCCCCTTCCCTCTTTCCTTGCCACTTCCTGCCTTCCTGCACTGATTGGTCAGTTGACAAGAATGGGTCTTCAGACAGTGCTGACTCTTCAGCTTGGAAGAGTTGCTGCTTCCATTACAAAGGTGCCTTGCTTAGGGCTGCCAAGTCCCCCCAAGGGGTGGGGAATCCCCCGCTAAAGGGGTCCCCAATCCACCGGTCAGGATTTGGCCGGCGGGAGGAACCGCTCCCCTGAAGCAGCCCGATCTGGCATGGGAGGTGCAGGGAGGCACTGAAATGCCTCCCTCTGGCTTCCTCTGCCCGCTCACCTGGCGGTAAGTGACTTGGCAACCCTAGCCCTGCTGTATTGTGCCATTCCACTACAGTTCTAATCCCTTTATTTTTTTAAAGCCCTCTTGAACTTCACCATTATGCACATTCTGTGGAATCATAGAAGTGTGGGGATTTTCATAACTTCCTCAAGCAGGCCATTTCACAGGGTCGGAACTACTGCTGAGAATGCATGCAAACAGGCTAATAAATAAGAGCCATGGCACCCTTGCTGTGTCTATACATGTGTGGGGACTTCCAAATGGCGGGGGGGGGGGGCAAGTGGCTCTGTTTGCCACACAACCCCTAGGCTGAAGACCACAACCCTAGATCACTGGGTTTTGTTTAGGCAAAAATTAGCAGATGTGATTTCGTTGTTGTTCTGGATCCAGACTTGTCAACATTATTTATTTAAAAATGGATAACGTGCTTTTCCTCTCTGAAAGTGACCTTGTTGGCGGCTGACAAAAATAACACTAAATGGCAGTGATATAAAACCCACAGTCAACTGTAACAGAGAGGAAGGCTGCCAGTCAAACAAAAAAGGAACACTAAAAGCACCTCAGCCATCAATGCCAAGGAGAATAAAAATATATTGACCTGGTATCCCCCCTCTTTACCTGACATGGGTGGTTTGTTTCTTTCCCTGTATGTGTGCCATCAGGTAGGCTCGCCACCTCTGAGTTGGGAAATACCTTGGAGATTTTTGGGGTGGAGCCTGAGTGGTGGGTGTTGCCTTCTGACACACTTCTGGTGATGTCAGGGGTGTGTGGCATATGCAAATAAGTTATGCTAATGAGTTCTGCTAATGAGCTCCTGCACCTCTTTTTCTACGAAATGACCCCTGGGCACAATAACCCTGTACCCTTTATAAAAGCACACTTACAATGTTCCCTCTAAGCTGTGGAGTCCTGTGAGCAAAAATTCTACTTTGTGAGTTACTAGTATTAGAGTTGTGGGCAAGCAGCTTGGCTGCTGCATAAATTAGTTTGCTCTGGAACCATCCTTCCTGAGCTAAGACAAAAATGTGTGAACCGGAAGCTAAAAAACTGTGACCTAGCTCACCCTAACTCAGACAGAGGGAACACTACTCCTGAACAATTCCAATTTACTGCAACTCTGTTAATCTTAAATCTCGTGCACATTCATGTAAACAAATGCATGTATGTGTTAAAGACCTCATGAAGTGTGCTCTGTGCTTGGTTTTGAAGTGTCGATAGAATCAGAATAAAAGAATATTATTTTGGAGGGGTAGCTTTGTTGCAGAAAAATTAAACTGGAGTCTAGTGACGCATGTTGTTAATCTTAAAGGACAACCCCCCCCCCCCAGCATATCTTCAGTTTAAAGGCCAAACACTCTTGGTTTTCCTTATAAAAAGGGACATATTATTGCAGAGGTAATAAATGCATCAGCAAGCAGACGGAGTAGAACCTGCAGCTAAGCATAATGGCATGAATGGCAATCATCCCTGGCATGATTAAAGATGTCACAAGCATGTCCCTGTTTTCCTCTGTAATATGCTGGAGCTCCTGTTAGCTAACTAATGACCAACCAGTTGCTTTGACAGGAATATAATGACAAAACATATTAATTTCACATGCTCTCATAAGATCTAAAAGTGGGGATTAGTGTTAGGATGTGGGAATTCAGAACAATCTGGCCAGCCATTATGATTAACGTAATAATACTGTTGCACCATTATCGATTTTATTTCCTTCTTTCACAACCTGCAGCTGTAAATCCCAAAGGGCTTTCCTGAAATGAAGCAATTGCACAAATATTATCTTATTTCTTTGGGTACCTTGTGATTTATGTCAAGGATGCTTCTAAGAGGTCTGTCATATTCAAGATCCTGATGGAATATCTACGGTCACCTTGATCAGGGCCAATCAACCCATGGAAGGAAACTTCTTCACAAGGGATTTCTTTGCTGGATGGAGTCTGTTTATTAAAAAAAACAACCCTGCATAATACTGCATTTTGGATCCATATAAACCTTCCCTAACAGATGGTTGGAGGCTCAGACTGCTTTGGCAGCGCTGATACCTGTTGAGAAACACGAGGAATTGAATCCAACCGTGGATTTGACATTGTCAGAAATACTACTTCTGCCAGTAAGCTGAAGCCTAGTTTTGTGTTACATGGAGGAACAGAATGGAGAACCAAAAGGCTGAAGTGCTAAGGAAATATATGAGACAGTCATTCCTGGGCATATCCCAAGTTTGTGCAGGCATTTTTCTTTTTATTGTCTACCTGCAGGAATGGACCTGAGGACTGCATTTATTTAGTTTGTTCTCATGTATAAAAGAGAAGATACCCAAAGCCAAAACCACTTGGAAAATACCTTTATGAAGAAAGTTTGGGTTTTCAGTAGGCAGTGTAGTGTAGTGTTTAGTGCAGGGGTGTCGAATTCATTTCTAATGAGGGCTGGATTTGACATAAATTGGATTTTGTAAGGCTGGGCCGTGTGTGTCAGAGTTTATATCTCTTCTACCTGGCATTACATTTTATGACACATGGTCCAGGCCGACAAAGTCTGATTTATGTCGAATCCAGCCCTCAAAAAAAATGAGTTCAACACCCCTGGTTTATTGTATTGGTCTAAGATCTAGGAAACCCTGGTTCAAATCCTAACTTTTCCATGAAGCTTACTAAGTGACTGTCTTGGGGATCTGGACATAATATTATAAGATGTTAATGTAATCACAACTAGTGAATATATAAAGGCGCCTTTCACAGAGTTAGATCATTGGTCCATCAAGTCTATTGGTCCACAACCAAGTCCACATTAGTGTTTTAGTTTTATAAAGGTTTTGTTGTTGTTCAGTGTTTGATCGTTACTGGTGGATTTTTATTTATTTAAAACAATATTACTCCTCTTATGACAGACAATTTAAAAGTGTAATAATCCATACAATCTAAGCAAAATAACAATAAAACAGGGGCCCACTGGTGGACCTCCTGCTGGCACCTGGGTTTTGGCGACTGTGACAGAATGTTGGACTGGATTTATTATTTATTTCATTTGACTTATAGCCCTCCCTCCCCTGGGCTGGGAGGAGGTAGTTTGAGATAGAGGCACCAAATTTGCAGTGCAACTGCTGAAGACTTTCCTCCAAACAACCCCCAAGTTTCAAAAAGATTTGACCAGGGGGTCCAATTCTATGAGCATCCAAAGAGAGGAAAGTCTCCAGCAGCTACACTGCAAATTTGGTGCCTCTATCTCAAACCTCCTCCCCCCAGCCCACTGAATATACTCTAGATTTGCCATTGACTGTATCGCCCCATAGGGTATAATAGAGCTGGAAAATTCAGGATTCCCAAATTTACCTGAATTCCAGTACAATACCGATATTGGAATTGGATTTTCAAGACAATACCAATTTTTTAAGGATCCTAAAATCCCAAATCCAAAATATACAATTTTTTCTTGCATTTCCCTACACAGAATCTCTGGGACATTCTGCTGGGCTTGTATTGCCTTGTTTTTTCCCACCATTGGAAACAATGGAGGAGGGAGCACCCTCTTTAAGTGCCCATAGAATTGGACTCCCTGGCCCCATCTTTTTGTACCTTGGGGGTTCTTTTGGGGAGAGGCTCCAGCAGCCACAGTGCAAATTTGGTGCTTCTACCTCAAACCCCCTCCCCCCAGCCCAAACCCCCTGAATATACCCTAGGTCATTTGCCATTGACTATCATGGCCCCATATGGTATAATGGAGCTGAAAAATTCTTCTTATGAGTAAGTTGAATCAGATCAGAGAATCTGATACAGTTTAACTAATGTCTGCATCATGCCAAAAAGGCATGATTCGAGTATTAATTTGGCTTGGAAACACTGAATGCACATCCCTACTTTTGTGTAGCCTATGGAACTTTGCTTTGAGTTCTGCAGATTCTGGGTGTGTTAAAGTTGCTTGTGAGGTGCTGTCTGGAAGCTCACCATAAAAACAAATGGAAGAAATGCAGGTTGGTTTTGTTTTCAAATCTCCTAATGTCAAAGTAGATTAGGAGTGGAGAGCCAGCAGAGCCTTTTCTATTTCTCCTTCCAGGAGTATACGGACCTGTTTTCTGCCTGGATTAGCCCTATCTGTGAATACTGTTGAAACTGTGGTTGTGGCCAGGCTGTCCTTGCTTTCCAACAGCCTGTTTTCTCTGCAGAGATCTGCTCCAAGAACATGCCTTAGTATGCTGTTTGGATGGCCACTCATAGTCATGGATTTAGCTGTTTTGTTGTTGTTTAGATGCTTATTTCTGTGTGAGATTATAATTTGGCACATTGTGTGACAATTGAATTTTCCCAGCAACAAAATATAGGGTTAGAGCCAACCAGCTTTTTTAAAAATGGAAGGAGAGTTCCTCTTTGGCCACCAAAAAAGCCTCTGCTGAGAATCATGGAACCTGCTTATGCAAAGGCCATGTGGAAAAACCCTACTGGATCCAATATATTGTGATTTGAGTGAAGGGAAATTACAGTGCTCTGCAACCAAGTAGTATATAGAAAAAGATATCTTTATTTCCACAGTATATAAGTAACAACCTGTTAACAATGGTACCCGAAATTCATTTTCCACCAGAGGAAGGGTGTTTACCGTAATGAAGGAGGAATGGGGCAGCTTTCACCAGTTTCCCCTTCCCACAGCAGAATTCCATGTTTGCAGAGGTACAGTTGGGTACAGTGAGAGAGACTGGCTGGAAAGTTATATTTCCCAACTGGAGCTCTGCTTGCTAACAGTCATTTTGATCCCTCCTGTTCTCTGCTTCAGGCTCCATTACCAGTAGGTCCAGTGGTCCACATCATCCAATGAATCATCACAATGTCTATCAAGGACTTCCTTTTCATGCTGTCAGAAATTTGACATGTCACAGTTCATTCCTGCCACTGTTCTGATTAGTCTTTGGACAGTCTTGCACTGCTATTATCTTTCTCCTCTAAAGTTAGGTCTCTGTAGAGACTTTCTGTATTTTGCGGATAGCGAAAGGAGCAAAACATTAAAAACGAAAAGGACAGGGAGTAAGAGCACCTTATTAACAGCTAAGATCAGCCTTGTGCACATTGATTGGATGTTATTCTCATCACATAGAATAGGCTTCATATTTATGAAATCTTCAAGGCTGGTGCACCGATTGAGTTAAACCCATTAACAGTGAATCTCTCATGAATCCCTATAGCTTCCCATCACTCAATATCAGGCATTAAGATTGAACACAGGCATCACCATACAAGATTACAGTCTCTGCAGAACCAATACTGGAGACCTGAAATGGGCAGCTCATCATCAGGCATAGAATTCTTCTACTCCAAATAATTGCCTATTTGCCCTGCATTCCTCTTCCATTCCTTACACTTAGATCATCCTGCACATCTAGTTAGAACTCGCAGAATTAATATTGGGTTTCCTGTCACCTCTCTCATTACTTTTGTCAGGGGAATTCAAGGAGGGAAGTCAAAAACATGGTTTTAAGAGGCTATTTCTTAAACTCTTCCCTCCCCCCCTTCCTTTTTTTGTTTAAGTAGAAACCTATCTGTTAGCGTGTCAGGTTATTTCTTTCTCCTACAGCGGGAAGGACATCTGAATAAATTGCAATTCCTTAGTGCTGGCATTGCTGATACATCACTAAACATTCTTCAGATGGAGCCCCACCTACCCAAATATGCAGAGATTTCAGAAGAAAATGCATGTGAAAATGAAACAGCATTCTTTCTCAAAGCCTAGTTGAATGTCTCTGCTGGTAAGGTATTTGACCTAGAGTGGGAGGGAGAGCCTTGAGTACCAACATACAATGGTTTGATCTTCATGATATAAGTTCATGTGTGTGATCCTGAGAAAGCAGCAAAGGAAATCATACTATGAAGTGTAAACTTGACAGAAAATTTTTAGTATTTAGTATTTTTAGTATTTAGTATTTTTAAACCAAATTATTCTTTTAATTAGCATAACTGTATTGTAATTCAATCTTGAAGTGTTTTTGGTTGACAATAATGGCTATGCTGTTCACCCCCCCCCTTCATTGGCTGTTGTTGATTCAGTCCATTCACAAAGATATATAGGTGTAGGTAGGCAGATCTATCTTTGTTCTTTGTGACTGATTTCTTCAGGTACCTTAATTTAGGGACTTTCTAAGCTACCTTTATGGCTTATCAGAAAATATATTGATGCCCTGCTGGAGTTTTTCTTCCTTTTGGTATACTATTTTCCAAGTCGCAAGTCAGCTTTTAAAAATCATAGGCCTTTTCAGACATCTCTCCCCACCCCCAAAAGTGCCAGATGTGGCAGACTTGTGTTGGAAAGCCAATTTCTTGTTCTTGGGAAAGTCCAATACATGCTTCTTTGTTTCTTAAATATGGATATCTGTATTGGATATGAAGGCATTTTCAGAGCCCAGACTGATAAGTATTTGGGAGGCACTTGTTATTGTCTTTCCAATGTAGCCACAAATTACCTTTTAAACCAAATGGATGTGTTTGTTCTAGCCTCTCCGATATGGTCCTTCATGCTTCCTCGTTGCCTATGATATTTATACAGATCAATTCACAGGAGTTAACTGGGCAATTAACATTCATTCAAATGATTATAGTCTAGTCCAATGTGAGGCTTTCTACTAGTTGATGGCTACCAGCACATGTGATTAAAAAGAATCACCACCATTAAATAAATGGGGCTTACTGCTGAGTTATACTTGCTTAGAATTGGGTCCATAGCTAGGGAAGGAATGCAAGCACTCAACATGTAACTTAAGGCGCACACACACACACACACACACACACACACACACACACACTTAATAAAAAATTTAAAAGCTACATCAGGTTTCACAGAATGTTTGCAAAAGCAGAAACCATTCTGAAATACAAATAGCAAGAGTTGAAAAAAGAAGCCACTAATAAATAACTACTAAAAAAGCTGGCTAACAGACATAATAAAAACAGTCATTTCAAGAACTGTGGGGAGTTCCTTAAAAGTGACTTGTCATTCCAGGCTGAGGGAAAAGAAGTTGGTTCTGCATTCGCAGCATTCATCAAGTTCCGTCCCGGCAGATGCTCCATGTGCCCCTCTAAATTAGAATTCTATTGTGGCTCTTCCACCCTTATACTTCCATAATATGACTGTTAATGTTCTTATACTTTGTCAAATAGTGCTGTGTACTGAGTCTAATAGTATATAACCTTGTTTATTCTCCCCCATTCTACAATCTCAGCCCAGCTGCATTTTGTCTGACTAGCAAGCTTTGCTGTTAGATTCAAATGTTGTCACATCTTGTAATCTGCTTACTGATTGATTGATGTTATCATATTTTGTAATCCACTTACTGATTGAGTAAAAGTTTACAGGTATTATACTTGTAATTTGCCTTGAGTCCCAGTGAGAAAGGCAGACTATTAACCATCAACTTTTAATTGTTAGGATTTTATGTATGACCTGACATATGCGAGTGATTGATATGCAGCAGTCCATCACCACCTTACATAATATTCTCCACATTTAAATTGACTTAAATTTGAGTAGTTGGACCATATCCCATTACCTTCTCCAGCCTCCTACCCTATATTTTCCATTTTTCAGTCCTTTCTTTGCATTCTGGTATTTGTTCTCCCTATATGTTTCCCTGAAGTAGTGGGGGACTTCCAGTTTGGTGTAGTGCTTAAGTGCGTGGACTCTAATCTGGGAAAACCGGGTTTGATTTCCCACTCCTCCTGCTGGATGACCTTAGGCAAGCCATAGCTCTGTACCAGCTGTTCTCTCAAGGACAGTTGTCTCAGAGCTCTCTCAGCCCCACCTACCTCACAGGGTATCTGTTGTGGGAAGGAGAAGGGAAAGGAGTTTGTAAGCCGCTCTGAGACTCCAAGTGAGCAAAGGGCAGGATGTAAATCCAATCTCCTCCTCCTCCTCTCTTCTTCTTCCATAATTCAAGCTTGATCCCTTCTATTATATCCTTTTTTTCCCTCTTACAAAATTTGATTCCACTGTTCAGGATCTACAATTATGGAAGTCTTCATTGTCTGATTTTTTGCTATCTCTAGAATAAGTCAATAGATTAATTCTTTTCTGTTATCAAGATAAAACACAAAAAAGCAATTAGCTGGTGTTGGTTGCTTTCAGTCACAAAAAAGGGCAGACATGAATTGTTCTTAATTTGAGTGGAACAGGCAGTTTTAGTCTCTTAATAAACATCATGTCCTTAATGGAATAGGCACTTATACTTGCAGACTTCTTGTCTCTGTTTATCTGTCTATTGTCAAGCTGAATACTAAGAAACCTGGGTCAGTACCACCTGTCGTACCCCTTTCCACCTTTAAATGCAACATCTCTGGCAATTATATATTGATCTAATCTTCTGAGTGTGCATAGACTGTATAAGCAAACTCTCCCCCACTAACAGCTTTGATTTTACAAACATTTCTTGCATAAAAAGGCCTAGTTAGCACTGAAATATGCATGCCTGAAATAAATAAATAGACAGGAAAAACTTGCTCGATAATTCCTTGTTCAGTTGATATTAGATTTCATATGCTTTGCTGGCCCTAGCCATACAAATGTTGAAAATGAGTGCAAAATGATCCAAACTGTCCTCATTAGCAATAACAGTCTTTATGTACACTAATTATAAATATTTAAGGGGGGTAAAATCATCCTTTATTGACAAAGATGGTTGCCAAATTTCCCTTGATTTATACTCAAAACACATGTGTCTCCCCCCCCCCTCCCGCAATACTAGTTCCCATAATACTAGACAGGAAGGAAATGAATGTGATGCTGATATTATTGTTTATAGAAATGCCTTCTTAAGTGCCTACATTAAATATCCCATATCAGGTGAGTCAAAATTCATTTTTCATTACAGTACAAACATTACCAGCTTAAGTGCTACATGACATCTGATAGGATAATAGTATGTTGATCAATACCAAAGGCTATTAGAATGATAAAATAGATTTAAGATAGAAACAGTGAGGTATTTTTTTGTAGCGTAAAAAGCTGCATTTTCAGCTTTTCCCCCCTCAGGAGAGCATTAAAGATAATGCCAAGCTGTAGAACGGTTGACCACAAGTGCTTGTAGGGTCACCTCTTACTAGAAATTCATTTTACTTCCATTAGATGTGAACTAGAAAGCAGCACAGGCCATTGGTATCTGATCTTGGGCTGTAAATTAAAGTACATGGAATCATTTTAAACTCTGCTGGTACCATTTGATGAAAACTGACTTTGTTTCTCTTCCGTAATAGCATAGCAGTAAAATAATATGGCATCATTTTTCATTCAAATAAAGTAATTTATGACTTTGCTAGCAGAGGTCAGAGAACTGTGCCAAGTACATGTTTATTTTTTCTTCTAGAAACCACAGTCCTGTAGCCGGTTCATCTAGCAATGCTCAGATTGAATCAGTGGAATAACTGTAGAATATATAAGGTCAGGATGTATTTAACAAGACCAGTCATTATAAGGCATTTTCAACTTCCATTACCCTTCTAGTTAAGAGTACTGAAATATCACAGGCTCAGGCATTCTCTTTCAGGCATAGGATTTGAACCTTAGGTCTTGATCCAAAACATTGGCTGAGGACAGACTGGGTATCTGGCCTGCTTTGCCTCTGCTTTAGAAGTGGAGGCAAAGAGGCCGTACAGACTACTACAGCTGTCCTCCGTCGGCGGGCCTCACTCAACCATCTGGGAGGCGCTGTCCACGCGCTGCAGCCAGAGACCCCTTTGATCCGGTCTACGGCCATCTGGGTGCGCGTCCCTGCCACTTCCTGGCAGTCTGGATGCATCAGAAAGCAGCGTCGGAAGTCTGAACTGGCTGTTCCAGCTACTGTGGCTATTCGCATAGCCACGCCTCGCCGGAACAGCCGCACGCTGCTTGCTGCCCCAGTGGAGGCTCCAGGGGCCACCTCCAGGGGCCACCTGCCGGTCCACCTCCATCCCAGTAAGGTCCTGGAGCTCTGGAGCCAGTGCGAATGGGCAGCCACAGGACGGGTTGGCCCCGGGGCTTTTTTGCCCACTCACGCTGCGCTCCAGATCTCCAGTCTGTCCTCAGCCATTGTTTGCACACAGAAAAACATTTCCTATGCAGCTCATTCAGCCTACAATGCAAGCACAGGTGTCTGTGGCCAGCAGCTGCCCTCCCACTCTTACCCGAGGGGACTGCAAGCCACACTGAAGGTGATCTGCGCCAGCAAGCCCCAAAGCTGGGGTCATTATCTGCCATCAAGGGGTAGCCTTGATGGAGTCAACTCAGGAGTCAGCCAGCTTGAAGAAGCCAAGCCAGCTGTCTCTCAGCAGCATGCTCAGCAGCAGAAGCCAACCCAGCTGAATTTCTTCCAGAGGGGACCCTGGCACTGAGATCTTGGGCTCTGTTATTAGAGAGTTAACATGGAATGTTTTCTTCAAGAGTTGATAAGTAGAAATTGATAAGAATTGTGATTGCTACATGCTAGATAAAGCAATTATTGTGAAATGAATTGTTTACATTGCGCAGCGTTCGTTGTGTGTGAGTGACAATTGAAGAGAATCTTCTACAGTATGACTGCAGTAAATGTTTTTGCAAACACATCTTTATTGATTTTGTTATTTTTTTCACAGATGATGTTTTTTGGATTTCTAGTTCTGATAGGGGGGCAGGGACAGGAGGCAGCACTGACCTTTTTAGAGGAGGTTGGGCAGGGTGGCCAGCTCTTTAAAATAGTTCAGGGGGAAGGCAAGTATCTATTGGCCCAGGGGGCCGTCACTCCCCATATCTAGGTTGGGGAAAGAGGACTGGCTGAGCCCAGTGATGGCCCTCCCTTGGGGAAGCATTTAAAAGGCTTGCCCAGGAGCAGCCAGGGAGGAAGAGCCAGGCCCATTCCTCCTCTTGCTCTGTTCTGAGGCTCTTTCCTGGGATCTTTGTCCAACGAAAAGCAACCCTGGAGGATGAGACAGCTCTGGACTCAGATCTGGCTTCAACGGGTCCTGGCAACAGGTATATACTATCAGTGACAAGCAAATTTAGCAAACCCCTTCATCTTCCTTCCCAGTCCTTTCTCCACACTTGCAAAGGTACTGAATTGTACTGTCTTACCTGTGGTGACTCATTTTTATTGGCAACATGACAGCAATTCAGATTGGGAAGTCTCATTGCCCTCTGAATTCTATGATTCTGTCTCTTCTTCCATATATTATACGTTACAACAGCTTTAAACCAGAGTGAGTGCATTGCGTGCTGGCATCTAGTACTGAGCTAAATCTGATATCATTACTTTCGGGCAGCAATCTTAAAAGTTCCTGAGGGCTAGTTTTCATGTTCATAACACAAGTTTTGTACTCTTGTAATCAGGCTTTGGAGAAGAAACTGAGATAAAAATCACATTTCCAGAAAAACAGAGACCCTGTTTTTTTTGTAATGCTAATCTACATTTAACCTGGTGGTTCTAGGCAGGCCACTGTCTTTGATGAGAAACACTAGTTTCAGCTTAAATGAGCTGAAGTTTCTTATCCCAAATACTTTTTAAGCACCAAACTGTTGACTTAGTGCATAAAGGTGTTCTATTTATAAGAAGCCAAGTATTCAAAGGAATACATTATTGTACTTTGTGTTATCTTAGTCTTTAGTCATTGATGTTGGTACCAAAGTCCATATACACAACAGAATCTCAGATATCATGTAAATTTTAAAACAACATCCTACATCCAGATGAAAGGCAGCCTGATCTATGCATGTTTACTCGAGAGTAAGATCCACTTTGCTGGATGGGATTGCTGCATTACAGTGATCCTTCAACCCAGCTTCAGGCATCTATTTCATAGGTGAATGTGTAAGCGTCCTTGTTCACAGTAACATGATGCAGCCAGTTAAGTGAGATACCAGCTAAATTATAAGGGTGTCTAGCCTTCTGTGTCTTATGATGAGCCTCCTTAGCTACTATTTCAGAAGGCTGTTGGCCCCATCTCTGTTTTAGAATCCCCATGGTCCTCCTGCCTCAATTTCTATATTATGTACCTCTCTGGCTGAGAAGGGCAGTCTGGTCTCTAGCTCTGCATTGTTTCATCCCTTGATCCAGATCTACCCAGGTTACGACTCAAAGTGGGATATGTCTTTGCCTGCCTTCCTGCCCCTCTTCCCACATGCACCTCATTTGATGAGATACTGTGCTGTCAATCAGAGTCACTTGTCACACTGCAAGAGTCTTAGCTAACTCACAGTTGACTAGATATACTAGCTGTGGGAACTTTCAAGTGGGAAGTTCCTTACCCCATTGATTCAAAACGTCTGGTATGGCTGGGGGCTGTACTGTTTGATCTCCATGATGACTGGTACACATTCTTGAGCACTAGTGAGAGAATTGAGGAGGACAAAATTAGTGGGTTCAGTACAAATGGACTTCAGGGACCACACAGAGGAGGTGTGAATCTTGCAAATTCGGACTACAAGCCCTATAGGGTGGATGGAGAATCAGGACTTTTTCTGCACTGTGAAGATCCAGAATGGGGAATAACAGAAATGAACAAATCCCTGAAAATTCTTTTCTGGAATTAAGTAGATGGCGGGGGAGGGGATAGGTTCCAGTCTAGAATAAGTTGAAGATTCCTCCAAATGTTATTTTTCACAGTCTGGAGAGGAAACTGACTAGAGCAGTATGTAGACAGACATATTTATTGCATGTAGCCAAAGGCCATCACTTAAGAAAATTAAGAATATAGAGGTAAAGGGTCAAACATGATTACAAGAGTGGTTTTAAAAATTGTTAGAAATAAAAACACAATTAATTACATACAGTAAGATTACAAATCTCGAAGATATATATGAGCCAGCTGTCTGGAAAGGCGGGATAAAAATGCAATAAATAAATAAATAAATATCCGGTTAGTCAGATTCATTTACTGAAGCAGCGATCTTGGCCCTAATTTTCCTTGTGGCCAGGGCGAAAAGTGAAACTGTATAACTAGAGCAGTATATATCTCAGCTGATACCTCTTCCCTGAAGGACTCTCTTGGGTGAGTCTAGCATATGGGGCATTTCCCTTGTTGTCCATCACGTTTTACAAGCACAATGAAAACAAAGGAGAAGAAGTTGATTGCAGCAGGTAGTATAGGGAACAGGGAACAGGGAAACAGATCTCAGGCTTTGGCTTATGTAAATTGGTGGGAGAGACTAAAAATTAGAGAAGTGAGAGGTGAGTCTTCCCTACCTCCCCACCCCTATAATTTCAATTCTGATTTTAGCGTGTTCATCCAGGGAGATCCAGGAAGTGCAGTATTTTATGATGAAAGAAGACTGCTATATCCCTTAGTCTTAAAAGGCGCCACTTCATTTCTGTTTTATTTATTTATTTATTTATTTTTAATTTTTGGGATTTATATCCCGCCCTCCCCGCAAGCAGGCTCAGGGCAGCTTACATGGGCCCAAGGCCTAATCAGAACATTAAAACCTATAAAATCAGTTAAAACATATTCAAAATAAATACAGTTAATACATATTAAAAGCTTCCACAATATAGCTTCTGATGGCAACCCCATGGCAGGTTCGCCCACCCCCACCACTATTGCCAGGGCCATACTGGACCAGGGTTACATCACCGATGGTCCAGTATGCTCCAACAGACTAACACAGCTCCAACAGACTAACACAGCTCCAACAGACTAACACAGCTACCTTTTTGAAAATGTTTCTAATGGAAACTGTTTTCAGTTCTAGCATTTAACTGTTAGAGAGAACTAAAAATATTAGGTATCACTGCTCATTTAAATGAGTGGTATATTTTTGTAAATTATACTATACTGATATTTAGAGAAGTTTGTTATTGAAGGTTTGGTAAATATTCAAAATGATTTACATGTACCAGATTAATCAGTTAAACCCTATCAAATACATATTAATCAAATACATATTCACTATTGCATTGGCAGACATACTTTAAAAATTATGGGTTGGATCCATCCACCTTTTCCATTTATCTTACATACTACAGCTCCATCCTTATTGGCTTTTGTATATGCAGGTCCCATGATCAAGAACCTAAAAAGGTAAGTCAAACAGAATAGAGCTCCGACAATAAAAAAACTTAATGTGTATAGCATAAACAGATAAATGTATTTATTAACAAAGAATTAAAAAACATATAACGGCCCAATCACACCTCATGTAAAAATACCAGAATTTAGCACACAAAGGCTAATGGACTTGACCTGATGCGTTTCGGCATGTATAGGCCTTTTTCAGAGGTCAAACACAAAGAGGAGCATATTGGCTTATATCATACTACAGTACAATCATACAATTATGCAACATAAATACAAGATGGACCAAAAAAGAATTGCTGTAAAAATATAAAAATGTGAAATTAAATACATATAATAAAATGAATAAAGAAATGGCACCCATATTCTACTTAAAAACATACTGATTTACTTCCAAAGTGAAACCACTAGGTATAGAGTAAAAGTATAAATGAGGCCTCCAAAGATGCAATCACATGCGAAATGATGTTTCACTGATAATATTCTAGAAAAAAAATAAACCAATACAATCTACAATATTGAAACTTAATAAATAAAATTATTTTGTTACTTCTGGTCCAGAAAGTGCCTTCCAATGATTGTATAGCCGAAGTGTCCTCAGTAAAGTTGTTCCTTAAGCAGAAAGCAGTGCTGATATGGTAAAGTGCTGGAGCTTTATACCAGGTGAAGGATTATGCAATCCTTGTGTGGTCATACCCTTCCTTTTCCTCCAGAATAAAAACTGGATAGATCCAGCCCTATGTGCACTAACTAAAATGATTTACAATGCCTTTCTGAACAGGGTTGATTTCAATGGACTTAGAAGGATATAACTCTGCCTATAATGGCACTGTGAGATAACTATCAAAAGCTATGTGTCAAAAGTTTTGTGTCTGAGGAAGTATATGTGAATATGAAAGCTTATACCCAGAATAAAACTTTGCTGGTCTTAAAGGTGCCACTAGTCTCAAACTTTGTTCTATCAAGATCTATGTAGCTACTGGAAGAAGGATTGATGGGCAGAGACAAGGAATGTCATTGTGTGATAGTCTAGGTCCCCTGGATATCTATATTGTGCTGATGTCATCTCCAGTCCCTCCCACTGAGAACCAGAATGTGTACAGGGACCCACCAGAAGCAGGCAATTGGCAATCCTACCTATAACCTTTTTTAAAAGTTCCCAAATGATAACCCATGTTGACCTACTTTTTAAATATACCAGCAATTGGGGAAATAGATCATAACTACTGGTTAGTTTCTTCCCAGGATTCCCCCACCCCAATATTTTAATGGCTTGATTTATCTAGAACATAGCTGCTGTAATATTGAACAAGTTAGTCAGTTTTTCATAGTATTTCCAGCCACCAGTATTTCCAGTATTTCCAGTATTTCCAGCCACCCAAAGTAAGTATGTCTGGAAATACTGCAGATCCAATAAAAGAAAACCTTTCTCTTAACCAGGGATTTCCCAGCCTTTTTGATCCTGGGAGTACCTTTGGAATTCTGACACTCAGTGGTATGCATAGCAACAAAATGGCCATCATGGAAGATGGAGCCACACACAAAGGAAGATCAAGTGCAAGAGACAAGAGGAGTCATTTTTGAAGAATACACCAGGAAAGAGGAGTGAAAGAAAGAATAAAACCAATACTGTAGTGCTAGCTGCCTCTGGGGATAAAAAAGCACATTGGTTTAATTTGCACAGTCAATCAGATCTCCAGTGGCTAATCAGAAGCCCTGCTGAGCAGCTGCCTCACCCACTTTCTAAAAACACTTAGTAAGCACCAGAAAAGGCATCAGTGGACAGTCTGGTGCCAATGGGCACCATTTTGGGGACCCCTGCTCTTGACCTTAAAAGTTGATGTAAACAAACCTATGGCCCCTTGTAGCTGTCAGCAACCTTCTCCATACTCTTGCAAACTTGTGTGTGTTTGTGTGTGCGGTAAATCACTAGATTCGCATGACCAGATGCTTCTCAGAAATTACCTTATTGCAGTTAGACATAGGGTACAATTTAACTCTCTTGTGGTCAAGAACAACTCTTTGCTAATGAGGTAAACGGACCCTAATTAAGCCACTGGTTAAGGGAGAAAAATCACATATCTGACTCCAGTTTCATACAAAAATAATGTATTAAATCATAAGCAATACCCCTTCTTAAAGGAGTAGTGCTTATAATATAGAGGAGGTATGGGAGTTCAGTAATGCCTACAGTGTTAATAACCACAATACGTTAATAAAGATATTCTTTGTCACAATTAGCTTCCCCACCCCCCCACAATACCTGACGTGTATAGAAACTAGACAGAACAACAATAATACTGTAACAATATAGAAAGTATGTATTAGAATTTTATGTATATGAAACTTCCTATCGGGTACATTATGTCATTTAAATTCCTTATATGTTACATTCACAACAAAGTTTTTGGCACCACTAATCCATAATTGTCATCTTCCTGGATTGTCTTTCTCTTGTGGCTGAATTTTCCTGAAGGTGACCTTCTGTTAATACTGTTCTACTCAGGGGTCATTTCGTAGAAAAAGAGGAGCAGGAGCTCATTAGCATAACTCATTAGCATAACTTATTTGCATATGCTAATACCCCTGACATCACGAAAGTATGTCAGAAGGCAAGAGAGAGCGATAGAGAGGAAGGAAGGAAGGAAGGAAGGAAGGAAGGAAGGAAGGAAGGAAGCTAGCTAGCTGGCAGAGAGGGGACAGCTACTGATCCAAGCCTCAGAAATACCACTATTCTGGGAGGTTAGCTTCAGTGGTGGCTGAAGCCTTCAGAAGGCTGGTCGGAGGAACAAGGACCTTTCCAGGGGGCGGGGTCATTTTGCTGCAGCCATGACACAAGCAGGCATTCCTCCGTGGTGTTGGGGGGCTGGCACGAACTCCCTGAGCTGAGCTTCCCTGAGCTCCTGCTCGAAATGACCTCTGGTTCTACTAGAGGTGCTGTTTCCTTAGAAACGACCTAGAGTGCAATGTTAAGCAGAGTAACTAAATCCATTGAAGTGAATGGTCTCCAAAAAGTGTAACTCTGTTCAGGATTGCACTGTTCATTGTCTTTCCCTTTCAGTTGTAGTCTTATCTAGGTTTTGACTGTGTTTTCCTTAAATTGGACTTCTGAGCTACCAGTTGCTACCAATGTTCTGTTTGTGTTCCCTTCCTGACCTTCCTTTTGGTCATGTTCTTTCAGCTGTGTCCAGAACTTCCTATGGAAAAAACCTCCTTTAGTATGGAAAGGCTAACATCTATTCATTGTTTTAGTGTATTTGTCTAAATACTTTTTATTTCTGTCTTAAAATATCCTGTAATATGACTACTGGATCAGCATAAAGCAGGTGTCATTTTACTCACTGCCCATTTATACGAGAGCCACCTTAGACCCTAGATTCGATCCCAGTAGCACCTGAGAGACCAAGAAGATATCCAGGGTATAAACTTTCAAGAGTCAATGCTCCCTTTGTCATATAGTGTTGGCTCTCGAAAGCTCATACCCTGCAAATCTTATTGGTCTCTAAGGTGCTACTGGACTCCAGTCTAGCTGTTGTACTGCAGAACCAACATTGCTACCCTCTGAAACTATCATACACCCTAAAATTTATGTAAGCCGCCCTGAGCCTGCCTTGGTGTGGAGGGCAGGGCATAAATCAAATAAATAAATAAATAAATTTACCTGTAATTAAACAAACAAACAAACACCACCTTTCAACTCCCCAGAGATGCAAACACAAAAAAACTAAATACTGAAAGATTATCATCTCATTATTTTTAGAGCAGCATCACCATAATGCAGCTATTGTGTTGTCAGTAGAATGTGTTTGGGGTCATTAGACCCCTCAGTATTTGGGGCATGAATTGATTTTCTCCTCTATTCACTTTAATTGGTTTATAATTGATCTCAGTGCCCTTTTATTAAAACTCTCCAACTGAAACACCCAGACACACAATAGGAGTGGGGGATGTTATAGGCAACATCATGGGTTAACATCTGACAACTAAATTTTTAAAAAACAGATTGAAATTTGACAAAGTAGGAACGATTTTTGTCCTGTTGTTTCTGTCAGTAGTCTTTCATACAAAGCTGCGGCTTACACTCTTTTGAACATTCATTTGAATAGTAATGCACTGACTGGATGGACTGTTTCATGATGAAAGACCAGGATCTCACCTCAGATACATAGGTCTTTTGCCAGCTGTCTTAAACTATAAAGATTTAATAGGGGGAACTAAGCTAATTTGATTGTTTGGCAAAAGTCTCCTTTCATTTACTTGTATTTATTTTGCTTGCTCAAATATGTAAGCATATGGTGCAGAGAGACAAAAAGAGTGAAGAGATTACTAAACTGGGCCTGCCCCCTCCACCCAGTTCAGCAGTGTTTATTCTTTCACTAATGTCAGTTGTGAATATGTAACTAACTTTAGAGGAACCAGTGTCTTCATTCTAAAGGAGAAATCTTATTCTGAATATAATAAGAGCACTGCTGCATCAGACCAAGGGTCTGTCTGTTTAAGCATCCCATTTCTAACAATGGCTTACAGGAAGTACACAGGTAGAATAGCAGTTCTTCCTACTGTTTGTCCCCTGGCTTTCTGCCCCTTTATATGAAGGTTCCATAGCAATTTCATGGCTAATAGAAGTAAAAGAAGAAGAAGAAGAAAAAGAAGAAGAAGAGATTGGATTTATATCTCGCCCTTCACTCACTTGGAGTCTCAGAGCAGCTTACAGACTCCTTTCCCTTCCCCTCCCCACAACAGACACCCTGTGAGGTAGGTGGGGCTGAGAGAGCTCTGAGACAACTGTCCTTGAGAGAACTGCTGGTACAGAGCTATGGTTTGCCCAAGGTCATCCAGCAGGTGCAAGTGGAGGAGTGGGGAATCAAACCTGGTTCTCCCAGATTAGAGTCCACACACTTAACCACTACACCAAACTGGCTCTCGATAGTAACAGCATCTGTGAATTTGTCCCCTTTTTAAAGCTGTATAAACTAGTGGCCATTATACATCCTGTGGGTGTGAATTTCCTGTGTTAATTTGTACGTTGTGTGGAGAAGTTTTCTCCTTTGTCATTCTAAATCTACTACCAAATAATTTCATCAAATTTTTATTTATCTATATGCTGCTTTGCTCCCGAAAGAGACCCAAAGCAGCTTACATGACAACATATCATTTAAACCAAACAAAAATAATAGTATGTTTTTGTTTGCTTGAGGGTGACCTTGAGTTCTAGTACTATGAAAGAGTGTGAAAAAAGTTTATCCATTGTTCATAATTGTATAAACCTCGCTCACTTAATTTTTCTACATCTTCATCACTAGATAATTTTTTCATTGTTCATTACACTTTTTAAAGGTCAGTATTTGTTAAATAGTAATAATAACAATAAAAAATAATAATAGCAAGAATTGCCAGCAAAAAATAGCAAAAAAACCCAACAACCCAAAAAAGGGATTCTGGAGGAGGCAAGATTTTACTTCAAAAGATCAACCTTTCAGAAACATTCTAGTGGCTGGCATAATCACTTTTTGTGGAGGGGCTGCTAATGCAGACTGGGTTTCTTGTCTTCACAGCCCCAACGGAGCCTTTGCTGTGCAAATTTGCTGATGGAGGGCAAAAGAAACGGCAGAATCAAAGCAAGTACACACAGAATGGGAGGCCGTGGCCGAGGGAAGGAGAGGTGAGTTACCATTACTTGAAAAAGTTTCCTTGGGCATTTCGGTAGACATTCATGTGATTTAAAAGGTCATGCTAAAAGAGAGTCATTGTCTTGAACAGTGCAATCCTAAACAGGATTACGCTCTTCTGAGGCCATCATTAAAGTTCATGGATTTAGAAGGGTGTAATTTTGTTAAGTAGTGGTCTGTGATGCTACTAAGGATTCAGGCATGGTAAATATGTCTCTTTAAAAAGCTAATTCAACTAATTTAGTTACAGTTTTCTGAGCAGCACTAAACTAGCAAAATACACATATTCCTCATAAATGGGTTGAAAATTGCAGCCTTTGAATCAGTAGATATGTACACGACTCAAAATGCTGTTCTAAGTCGCAATACTCATAAAATGGAAAATACCTCATTTTAAGATAATGGGTCGAACCCTGTTCACTGCCTGCCAAAAGTGTTGGGTGGAAGCAAATCAGTCTCACCTACCTTCACCCCCAGCAGCTTCCTGTGAGCCTCAAAAGTTGTGGTCAGGTGTTGGGTAACTCATGTGGACAAAAAAAACCCAACCCATACAAGATGAGCACCCATAATCAGAAGCAGGAACCAAGCAGAATTACCCATCTCTGCCTCTTATGCCATCAGAAGCACCACTGTCAAAAGAGGCAAGACAAATGATAGAATGGGAGGAATGATAGAAGGCAGGAAACATGGAAACTAATATTTACACTTAAACTGAGGATGTGTCTGCATAGATCTAATTTAGAGGATCAGATGTTCTATTTCTACTGCATCCATTCCCTGACTACAGAAATGAAGAATAGTTAGGCCCATGGGTCAGCATAATTAGCTGTGGACTTTTACAAGACCTTCCTGAGTTGGGAGTCTGCATGACTGACTTTCCATTGTTGACATGGGAGCAAAGATACTTCCATTGTCCAAATATATTTCCCATATTTCCGGCTGGATACTGGAAGGTCTAAAGGACATGCCTTACCACAAAACTGATAAAGTAACAACTAGAATTGCCAACTTCCACCTGAGGCTTGGAGATCTCCTGGAATTACCACTGATCTCCAGACTACACAGATCAGTTTTCCGGTGGGAGAGGGTAGCTTTGGAGGGTGGACTGTATGGCATTATACCCTGCCGAGGTTCCTCCCCTTCCAAAACTCTGCTGTCCCTAGGTGGCACATCCAGATCTCCAGGAATTTCCCAACCCAGAGTTAGCAACCCTAGTAACACCTGATTTTATGGAGCATGTTAGCTGAAAAGGAATTCTGTAGTCAGTAAATCCACCCTTCTCTATTGCAGCAGGATTTTTTTCCATACAGAGATAGGCTATTACTAATATTTTTCGATATTATGATTTAGGAATTATATGAAAGAAGAAAATAAGTCATCAGGTCCAACTTTCTGTCTAAGGAAAGCAGGTTAGGGCTGCTCATATTTACAAGTTCTGTTCTCTGTCTCTGTTATGACAAGAGGCAAGATTTATTATGGTTTCTCAGCAATTTCCCACAAGGCCATTAGAACAGGTTAATTTTCATTTGCTTCCCCTCATTTCTTCCCTTCTAAATATTTTGGTGAAAAAGGTCCCTTATCCTTACCATGTGTCCAGACTTAAAGTGACTCCATATGTGATTAGCATGAGTGAAGAACTGGAGAGGGGAGATCAAGCTTTGTAATCTCTTTCTTTCTTTCTTTCTTTCTTTCTTTCTTTCTTTCTTTCTTTCTTTCTTTCTTTCTTTCTTTCTTTCTTTCTTTCTGAATGTTAGTTACACATTGATCCATTTGAACCACTTGGTTCAAATCTGGTTGTTCAAACTCTTCATATTTTTGAAGCCATTATTAATTAAAAGCTTGCTCATTTTGAAGTAAAGAACAGACTTGAACTGTAAATCTGCAATGCAATTGCAAACAGAAATCAAGGGAGGGGAAAGGCATTTCCTTTTTGTTTATTTGTTTGGGTTCTTTTCTAAATGTTAAAATGGCTCCCTGTTGGTGATTTTCATATGCGATTAGCGGCTTTAAACCACATTGCCATCTTTAAATTAGAATATGGCTTGGTAGTGTTGGCACATATTTCACGGGCCATTAGTCTAGGGCGGAGCATACATTAGCCCCACCAGTGACCCGCTAAAGCAAACAAGGAAGGCATTCACAAAAGCATGCAAATTGCTCATTTTGCAATGCGGTTACCATTCGCTTTTTCAATACAAATTTCTCAAGTATTTTTAGTGTATACGGAGCGCCAGTGTGGCAGCAACACTGACATGGGAGGTTGACATAGCCTCAAAGGGGTCATTATGCATTGTTATGCTAGTGATCCAAGACAACTAGAAAGTCTCCTTTTAGAGCCTTTATGGTTTATTATCTTAAGAATGTGCTGAAGTAAGACTGCCCAAGAAGGCCTTAGTAAGATAGACTGCTGCAGAAAGCCCCTTGTAGACAGATTTATATAGCACTTGCTATTGACAACTCTGTAGGGTCTACTATTTTTTAAAAAAACAGTCTATAAATCCATGCTTATCTACCATGGCTGCCCATCATGTCATCTATCCTGGCCTGTGCTGAGAAGTCTGGATCAATAAACAGCAGAGATGTCAGAAGCTATTTGTGATACAATGCCATTATACCTTGAGGGTTAGCACATCGTGCTATATGTTTTGAATATATCAGAGATGTGAATTCCAGTGTTATCCCAATAGTACTTAGTACTAGGCCTGAACTATATGCTAATAATACTCATTATACTTTTAAGCATCATATAAATGTTACTGATTAATATTTATCTAGATTCTTTAATTCAAAAGGCTGTTTACATAGAGAGAGCCAGTTTGGTGCAGTGGTTAAGTGCGTGGACTCTAATCTGGGAGAACCGGGTTTGATTCCCGCTCCTCCACTTGCACTTGGGCAAGCTGTAGTACTGTCAGAGCTGTCCTTGAAAGAGGAGTTTCTGTCAAAGCTCTCTCAGCCCCACCTACCTCACAGGGTGTCTGTTGTGGGGAAGGGAAAGGAAAGGAGTTTGTAAGCCGCTCTGAGACTTTGAGTTAAGGGCGGGGTATAAATCCAGTCTCTTCTTCTTCTCTTCTATATGAAGCTGCTGGAAGAAATCATCAGGAGGTATGGGCTGTGATGTCACCAATATGCGGATGATGCTCAGCTTTATCTTTTTTCCCGCCTAATTCCAAGGATACTGTTGATGCTCTGAGCTGGTGCTTGGAGGCAGCAATGGGCTGGATGAGGGTGAACAAATTGAAACTTGATCCTGACAAGACAGAGGTTCTCTGGGTTAGTAGAAAGGCAGACCAGGAATTTCACATCTCCCCTGTCTTGGATGGAGTTTTACTCACCTTGAAAAGCCAGATTTGCAGTTTAGGAGTGCTGCTTGACACAGTGGTCACTTTGGAATACCTGATGTGGCTCTGAGTGTGTTTGCCTAGATCTGGCTAGTGAGTCAACTGTGTCCATTCCTCGGGCAGTCTGATCTAGCTACAGTGATCCATGCCTTAATTGCATCTAGACTGGACTATTGCAGTATGCTGTACTTGGAGCTACACTTGAAGAATTTTTGGAAGCCGCAGCTAGTGCCAAATGCTGTGGCTAGACTGCTGGTCAGGGCCAGGTATGAGAAGCATCTGTCCCCAGTGCTACAGCAATTACACTGGCTACCAGTCTGCTCCCAAGCCCAGTTCAAAGTGTTGGTTTTGTCCTTTAAAGCTGTAAAAAAAATTTAGTGTAATTTATTGAATTGCATTATGCATCTATGTTTTATCTGCTTTTTAACTTGTTGTCAAGTCAAGTCAAGTCAAGTTTATTATAACAGTCATAGACCAGATAAAAGTAGTTTTACACATGAGTTGCGTAACAACTTTTGTGGCTAATAAAACATTTTCTATATAACACGTACAGGTTGAATGGGACAGGAGCACAACTAATAGTAACATTTCACTTATAGGGCATCCAGTCCTGATGGCATTGTAAAAGACTTGTAAAATGAGAATAAAAGTTGTATTCTCCCTGCACCTAAAAGTAATAGAAGCTTAAAAGAGCAATCAAACGGCGGTAAAAAAAGGTTAAAACAGGAATAAAATGCATTTAAAAAAATTTATAAGAGGCAAACGATAAAATGCATTTAGATTCTTAGGAGACAGGCAGTTAACAATTAGGTGATTTGATTTCCTCTATTATAAATTTTCTAATTCTTAGAGCTAGCCATCCATATCTAGCCACTAAAAGTGTTACCTCTGGATATCTGTCTGCCAGGAGATTTTTCATAATATGGACTCTTTGCCTGCTACTAAGAGGTAAAGATTTAGAGAATGGGAGTGAGTTCCGGAGATTATCATATGCCTTACAATCGAAAATGATATGTTCTAAATTTTCGATACCATTGTTACAGCAAGGACAAATGCGTTCCTCAAGTAGGATTTTCTTATACTTTTCCTCTGTAACTGCTAGAGGAAGGACATCCCAACGCATCAGAGTAAACGTTCTCCTATATTCATTGTTTGACAATTGGTGGAGATAAGCCATAGGACTAATTCTGTTAGAAGGGTCCAAAAGTCTATTCCATTTCTCTACTCTGCCAGTATCATTCTGCCTATCAATATCTCTAATCCTCTGTTTTGTCAATTCTCTAGCTTTATCATATGCAAGAGAGCATAGATATTGTTTTGTGAGGCCAAAGTGGGGGAGTTTTTCTTCTATGGCCTTAAGCCAGGGGGTATAAAGGCTGAAATTAGTTTTTCTATCCAAAGGGCTCACACGTTTAATTTTGCAAGACACCTTTTAACTTGTTGTACACCGCCTTGAGCCTGCCTGTATGGGCAAGGTGGGATATAAATCAAAACTAATAAATAAATAAATAAATAATAAAATACATGGTTTGGGACTGGGATATCTGAAGGTCCATCTTCTCCTATATCAGGGGTGGCCAAACTGCAGTTCGGGAGCCACATGTGGCTCTTTCACACAGTCTAATTTAATGTTAATAAAAAGCAAATTTGCATATTTTCCAATAAAAAGTGTGTGTGTGATATTTGCTAATGTCTTGTGGCTCTCAAACATCTGACGTTTATTCTGTGCGGCTGTTATGTTAAGCAAGTTTGACCACTCCTGTCCTATATGCAGGGGTCATTTCATAGAAAAAGAGGTGCAGGAGCTCATTAGCATGACTCATTTGCATAACTCAT
This sequence comes from Lepidodactylus listeri, assembly GCA_029233225.1. Classification (NCBI taxonomy): domain Eukaryota; kingdom Metazoa; phylum Chordata; class Lepidosauria; order Squamata; family Gekkonidae; genus Lepidodactylus; species Lepidodactylus listeri. The sequence continues at coordinate 57,866,324 of JARCFY010000012.1, forward strand.
TTGCATATGCCACACCCCCTAACATACCAGAAGTGTGTCAGAAGGCAACACCCACCCCTCAGGCTCCACTCCACAGGTGAGTGAAACTGACCTGCTCTTCCTCCATTCCCTTCCCCATCCAATACTTTGTGCAATAAAAATAAGCATAAAGAACACACCCTCATTCTCTTCCTGCTGCCTTGAAACCACCAGGTTTCAAGTAGACTTGAGATACCCAGGACATGTGCACCACCCATCCATTCCCCTTCCCCTCCCCACAACAAGACACCCTGTGAGGTAGGTGGAGCTGAGAGAGGTCTTTTGAGAACTGTTCATGAGAGAACAGCTGTAAGAGAACTTGTGATTGGCCTAAGGTCACACCAGCAGCTGCATGTGGAGGAGTGGGGAATCAAACCCGGTTCTCCCAGATTAGAGTACAACTCCTGACCACTACACCAAACTGCTGGGGTGGAAGCTGCTGAAGGTTGGTGAAATTTCTCCAGTACTTTTGTGCCATGTGCTCAGATAAAAAATGGTATACTTAGAAAATTTATATGCTACCTTGAGCAAGTCTCTGGAAAAGCAGCACACAGTCATAAAAGGAACAATGATAAAATTATCAATATTAAAACAAAACATTAAAAACAATAAAGACCCTAGCAGGGCTTTCCCCGGGGTGCTGCGCCTCTGCACTGTTCAGGGAAGCCGAGGAGGAGGCGGGGCTTGGTCATGTGCCTGCCCCCTGGGCTCCTCACTCTCGGAGCTGCACTCCTGTGCGCTCCCGCTCCATCGGACCCCTGCCTATATGTGCCTGCCCAGGAATTAAGATCGGACAGAGATTCCCTTCAGACTATCCCACAATTAAAGATGCTTGTTTGGTGGGTACATGAGAGAGAGCCTTTTCTGTGGCAGCCTCACAATTATAGAACAACCTTCCTAGAAAGGTGTGCCTGGCCCCCCTCACTGTCGATCTTCAGGAGTCAGTTGAGGACAGTTCTATTTAGGACTACATTTTGATTGATTTAGCCTTCATTATTGGCAGTCTTAATTGGACTTAATTGGAGAGCTTCTAGTGTCCCGGCCCCACTGCTGGACCTCCTGAGGGCACCTGGGTTTTTTGGCCACTATGTGACAGAGTGTTGGACTGGATGGGCCACTGGCCTGATCCAACATTGGCTTCTCTTATGTTCTTATGACTTTTTAAGCTGTGACTATTATGGGGTTTATAATTGTTGTTTTTATTGTAATTTATTTATATTGTAAGCTGCTTTGAGTCCTACAAGGGAGAAAAGTAATGAATAAATATTTTAATTCAATAAATAAATTATAATCATTGTGTAACATATCTTTGTGACAGCTCTTTGTAAATAAACTAAGGCTTAAGTAGAGCAAGATTCAAGTCCAGGACCGCCATAAAGATCAACAAGATTTCCAGGATAAAAGCTTTTGAGAGTCAAAGCTCCCTTTGTATGATATGATACGTATTGAATGAAGGGAGCTTTACTCTTGAAAGCTTATACCTTGAGTACTATCTGAAAGTGGTTGGCTCTACTCCTCTAAGCAAAGAGTCTGCCTCTAGCAGAAGGAGACTTCTCCCACCAGGAGACTGTCTTCCTCCACTGGAGGGCTTCTTCCTCTGTAGGAAAGCTCCACACTTAGCTAAACAGAATGGTAGGATGCAACCCTGTAAAGGCAGCCAAGGAAAACTGGAGAGGTGTAAGTGACATATCGGATATTTCTTAACTTTGTGAACTTCTTACCACATCTAGTTAAAGATATTGAGGCCATTGTATGTTTTATGGAGAGACTGGGAACTGTGGAGTTGCTGTGGAAGATTTCCTCTATACATGGGATTTTTTTTCAGAGATCAGTGCAGTGGCTCCTTCATTTTCATTTTATTTGGAACCAGGGGTCATTTCATAGAAAAAGAGGTGCAGGAGCTCATTAGCATAACTCATTGGCATAACTTATTTGCATATGCTATACCACCTGACATCACCGGAAGTATGTCAGAAGGCAAGAAAGAAAGGAGAGGGGGAGAGAGAGAGAGAGAGAGAGAGAGAGAGAGAGAGAACAAACGAGCTGGCAGAGAGGGGACAGCTACTAATCCAAGCCTCAGAAATACCACTATTCTGGGAGGATAGCTTCGGTGGTGGCTGAAGCCTTCAGAAGGCTGGTCGGAGGAACAAGGACCTTTCCAGGGGACAGAGTCATTTTGCTGCAGCCATGACACAAGCAGGCATATTCCCCCATTGGGGGGGGGGGGCTGGCACCAACTCCCGGAGCTGAGCTCCCCTGAGCTCCTGCTTGAAATGACCCCTGTTTAGAACTATAGTCCATGAGCAGTTTCAGATCCAGTTTAGTGTGTGTGTATCCACATTTTTCACTGAGACTCAAGGTGAGTTACACAGTTTATAAGTCAGCACAATCCACAAGATCCAATAAACAATACAGTAGAATGAAGACTGCAGAAATCTGAAACCAAGGACAAATCTGAAACAAAGCATAAGTATTAGCACATTAAATGATGCAGAGAATACACAGCAGGATAATACATATAGCAACAGATAGTCTGTACTATACAAAGTAGTGTCCCAATCTCGGGACTTCCCCGGCACGCGGGAGCCGCGGCGACCCCCAGACAGACCCCCTGCGGGGCTCCACGACGTGCAGTGAGCTTACCGCCAGCGTCGGAGGCGAAGCCGAGGCGCCTGGGTCCCTCTCCTCCATCGGCGCCAGCCTGGACAGCGGAGGAGAAGGGGCGAAGACGCAACTGAGATGTGCAGGGACGGCTGGGGAGGAGGAGCCAGCAGCCCTGCGGGGCTCAGGAGTTCTCCGGAGCCAGGACAAAGGGGCTGAGGCCACTGTGGGGCTGGGCACTCGCAGGGCGGAGTAGGCGAGAAAGCCCAGCACAGGAGCAGCTGCGCCAAGCCGGTGGCCGGGCACGCAAGCCAGGATGCGCTCATGGGCGTCATGCCCGGGTGTCGTGGAAGGGGCGGGGCTGGAGGATGAAAGATGGGAGGCTTCCCCAGAGGATCAGCATCTCAGCTTAAGGAGAGGGGTGGGGCGAGAGGGGGAGGCTCCTGGGTGGCTAGGTGGCGAGGATCCTGGGAGGAGGGAGGAATAAAAGGAAGGCAGTCGGAAGGGGACAGGGAGGAGAGGCGTGTGTGCGGATGGGGCTGAGCTGAGAGAGAGAGAGAGAGACGGAGCCTGAAGTATCCCACCAGGAGACATCAGGGAGAGGGTGTGGTGACATAACCCCCCTTCCCTAGCCAAATCTGAGGCCCCGGCTGCCAAGGGCAGGGAATAGTCGAGGTGGTGGCATGAGGAGCAGCCAGTGAGACAAGTGACAGTGAGGCTAGCTCCAGCGACTCGTGTGACAAGTAGTATAGTCCACAGTCCCATTCCTTTTATTAAAGTATCTTTCTGAACCATTATAGTACAGCCCCCCCCTTTTTCCCTTGTCACAGCTGATTTATGGCAACCCTGTGGGGTTTTCAAGGCAAGAGATATTCAGAGATGGTTTGCCATTGCCTGCCTCTGTGTCATGACCCTGGTATTCCTTGGTGGATGGGCCATTCCGTAAGGTGGAGGCCACAACAGAGAATGCATATGTACAGGCAATTACAGGCAATTGTAGGCGTTGCTCATTTGCAAGATGGCAGTTGCAGAAGGTCCTGATCAGATTACCAAAGCTGTTATAGCAGAGCATAGGGGAAGAGGCAGTCCTGTAGATATGAGAGTCCAAGACCATGTATGTGATAGCCAATGTCTTGAATAGAACCCAGAAACTGATGAGCAGCCAACTGAGTGATTGAAAAATGGAAGTAATATGCATGCTCCATCTAGCACAAGATAGTTGACATCAAGGGGAAGCCTATGGAGAGTGCATTACTGTAGTCTAATTTTGATGTTAACATCGTGTGAATCGAGGTGGCCAAGTTGCCCAAGTCAAAGTAAGGGGCCATCTTCAGGGCTAAACTGAGTTGGAAGAGTTTTTTTGCAGCTGTATTAACAGTTCTCCAGCAGTAATGTTGGATCCAGTCTAACACCTAGGCTCTTAACCAAGTTAACAGAGGTCAGCTGGAATGTATTTATTAAATTTATTATTAAAATATCTGATTGTCCATCTATTGTCTGCAAGGAAGAAATGATTATCTACTTGCTCCCTGCACTGGAGAATGGCTAGCATGGTATCCCAAATTTACAAGCTTACATCTATTAACTCTTCTTTTAAAGACTTGCCCATTTACATAGATAATAAATCAGTCAGAGGCTCCATACATATTCACATAATTAGTCATTTATCTGAGGATTTTTTCCTTATTGCATTTTAGTACCTAGGGCTTCATTTCTTAATAGCGTCTGATCATTTCTGTTCAAATATAACCATAACAACATCTCAAATACATTTTAATTTAACGCTTTTTGTCCAATTATGTTAGCCATAATTTATGTTACTCTAAGCAAATCTGTGAATACTGATGTATTTACGGTGATTCTTGTTAATGTTCATTCACACCTGTTGTGTTTCGTAAGGTACAATGTTCCAGAGAGACGGCATTCATGTTTCAAGATGGGGTTAGTGTACTTAGGCTGCAGTTTGAGGAACATCATTCTTAGAGTAAACCCTGTTGAATAAAATGGGACTTATTTCTGAGTAAAGAGTACTTAGGATTGCTTCCTTAATTTTGTTGTTTTTCTGCGTCTTTGATTTTTGCAGAGAACAAGATGGTGCACATCTTTGTTTAAAAATAGCTTGGAAAATCTAGGGTTGTTATGGAGCACAGATTGATTCAATTCTACTCTTACCTTTAAGAAATTAAATAGAATATTTTCAGACCTTTCAGTAGCATTGGAATGAAAATGTCAAGCTTGTTGAATTCCTAGAGTGAGTTTTAAGTTTGTAAATACCATAATTTAAAAAACAAAAAAAACAAAACTGCATTATAGTGGCCAGACTCTTTAGTGTTGAACACGTTTTTGTTTTGTTTTTAATGTCAAACCCACCTATTGCAACCTTGGCAAAATATGGTTGAAAACTGCCAGAATGGCACGTCTTTTGTTGGCGGTGATATCCTTTTATTGTACAGTATCTTTCTGTGCTACTCCCAATTTGCTTGCTGTAGAGATTCATGTTATGAGTTCTTTCATTAATCTCTTCCTTTCAGAATCTCAGAGTTAGATAGGGCTATGTTGAAATCTTAATAACTTTTCTGCAAGACAAAAGTAATTATTTATTTTAAGGTTCCTGATGAAGAAGTGTCTGATGCACATTTTCACTTGCCCTGAAAAAGTAACATAAGTGCCTTACAATGCCATCTAGGGTTGCCAGACTCCTCATTGGAGGTGGGGAGTCTCCTGCCACCAGGCCCTATCCTTGGCTGCTGATTAGCTGTCTGGCAGGGGGACTTACCAGGAGAAAGGAGAAGGCCTAGGCCTCATTGCCAGCATCACACAGGAATTGACATAATCGTGCCAGCGACATCCAGCTCTGACATTTGAGCAAAAACAATGTGGTAGAAGCCGATTTTGCAATAGAGTTTTTGCCCAAATAGAAGAGTGTTGCCTGGATGTTGCTGGCATGATGATGTCACTTCCCATGCAACACTGGTAACAAAGCCAAGGCCTTTCACTTTCTCCTTGTAAGTCCCCCCCTGCAGTTTGCCAGGAGGGACCTGCCAACCCTAGTGCCATCCTAAGCAGAGTTATACCCTTCTAAGTACATTGACTTTGATAGATGGGGGCAACTCTACTTAAAATGGGACTGTAATATGTTGTGTGCCTGTAAATTTAAATAATTTGCCTCAAATGTTTGCTTGGTTTAATTTGTTTTGATGACATCAACATTGTGGTATCAGTTTTCCGAAATGGGTGACATGTTTTCCACATTCTTCATGGCATGTGCCCATCCTGAAATAGTTCCTGTATGCAGCCAAGAGATTTAACAGAGAATATAATTATTCTGAAATTTAAAGCTGAAATTATTTATCTTTAGGGAACATACCTATAAAATTTCATCTAAAAACTGAATATTTGGTGGGGGGAATGTCATGTCTCATTCAGCTAGTGGTCTTGTGAATGCTATATTAGGAAGATTATTCAATTTATATATATAAGCAAAAGAATTAACATGCTCAATTTACAAACCAGATCTACACGAGGTGTTAAATTTATAAGAGGAAAAGGTTTATTGTTGCATCTTATTTGGATCTTATTTAATTTAATTTAATTTTATCATATTTTATTTTTATTTAATTTTATCTTATTTTATTATCTGGATCTTATTTAATAACAATTCTACTTAGGATGGACTTGGATGAACAAGGGAAAAAATATAGATATCATTTCTGAGATCTGTGTCTTTGCATCACAAAATATGAGAGAAGTGCAGTTGTATAATTGTGATGACTGATTATTGAAAACCAGCTTCCTGAAATTGAATCAGGATGAAATTACGTAGTTTCCTACAGATGAAGAATCGTTGATGCTTCCTTACCTCTTTCCTGGCCAGTCTCTAGTGTTTTTATCTTGTGTTAGGCCAGTAGATAAATGTGTGCTTTAATTTATAAAACAATGAGATTCACAATTCAGTCCTTGTAAATGTTCACACAGAAAAATAAAAATGAGTAATTAAAAAAATAGGAACCCCAAAAAATTTTTTGCTCCTGCAACTGCTCCTTTAACTGTCTCCCACTTTTGACCTACCATTCATTACTATTCTGTTCAGTGCCCTCCAGCAATTTAGAGAGAAAAATATACAAAGGTCATTTGGGAGTCTGGGATTTCCCCACTTGGTTGTAAAGTCAATAGCTGCAGGAAAGTCAAAGTCGTTGATCCTGCTGCCAATCCTCTTCTCTCTACCAGTAGCAGGCATTTAGGAACGATTAGTAGGTCTCTGTTGGGTGCATTTATATCTCAGACACAGGCTTTTTTGTGCTTCCAAGCAGTCAGGTTATACTGAGCTCTGCTTCATAATGCTCTGTGGACCGGAATGAGTCAGTCTGAGAACTGGTTCAGTCTTTATTGTTGACTCTATCTGTGGGTCTGTAAGGGGATCTTGGAACCCCCCCCCCCCAACTCTGTTGAAGAGGTCTACATGCCTCTTCCCCCCTCCAAAACGATATTATCTTTCCTGTTGCATACTGCAGTGGAACTGGCCTGCAGGGCCTGTTCCACCCTGCCCACTGAGGTTTTCCAAACACCTGGAGAGGCTTTTCTCTCTCTCCCATAACCCACCACCACTACCTGACCTTTGTAGGATTTGCCCACTGGGAGGGTCAGCTTCCCTTTCAAGTTCTGAGGTCTTGCCTCTCCCACTGCCCAATGCCTGGTCACCGCAGAGACCGTTTAGTGCCTTGTGCACCCTTGTAGGAATAGCCACTTCCCAACTGACTGCCTTCCCCTGGCACTCCTTTTAAAATAGTGTGTCCAATATGGTGGAGGTATATGTAGTATAGATAACCACTGCCAGCATCCAAAGTTATAAAGTATTTATTGAAAAGAAAATGTTCACAAGCATACTTTTAGCACAGCACCAGATTGAGGAAGGGATTCAAAAGAAATGGATAAAATACAATTCCTCTGGTTCTCTACCTATACATGCCCTATCAGATGTTAAAATATAGGACAAGCTTCTAGCTTAGGAAATTACAGATCTCTACAGAGTTACCATCACCTTGAAGCTTCCTTCAGCACTTCAGGCCAACACATGGTCAGTGGCCATCTCCTCCAGACCTCAGCTAAGAGTTCTGTCTGCTCTGATGGACTCAGCACAAAATAGAGTTCCTCTTTGCCATGAGGAGTTTTTATCATATCTGTTTTTCCCCTCCCACTGGCCCAACACGCCAGGTCTAGGGAGTTTGTTCTGATATCTGCCAAAATTTATTCCTGAAGTTTTTCTAGTCTTAATTCCTCCAAGTCTCTGTTCCCCTTTTGAAGGTGGGGGAGCTTGACCATCCTATTGTCTAAACTTATTAGCATTTGTATGACGGTGGGCTGAGGTAAATCTGGAAGCAATTGAACTGACTTCCTTCCTGCCTGCCTGTTCTCTGCCCAGAGAAAAACTTTTAAAACTCAGAATGAAGGTTTTGCTCCTTTCAGACCTCCAAAGAAAAAAATGCATTTATTCACACATGCATTCATAGATAGTGCCCTGCAGTTGTAAAACTTATTCTGGCTATGTCAGGATAGTTTGAATATTACCAATGGCAAACTGGTATTCAATCCTGCAGCAAGAAAATGTTTACAATTTCCCAGGTGATTTTCTTGCTTTCGTTGGGAGCTGTAATGGACTGAGTCCATACCCATTAATCCCCATTTAGCATACTGGTTAATCTGAATCCATCAGGCATACTATAACCACATATCCTCTGTAAGCTAACGTATAGGGTTACATTTATATTTGCTGCAATTAGATGTTACAAGCTGAGGGTATGCAAAGAACTGCAGGAATGGGGAAGAAGAAAAGTTGGTTTTTACACCCTGCTTTTCTCCAGCTTGAGGAGCCTCAAAGTGGCTTACGATATCCTTCCCCTCATCTCTACACAATAGGCACTTTGTGAGGTAGGTGGGGGCAGAGAGAGTTTGTTGAACCATTTGGTGATCCCCTTCAGTTTGGTGTAGTTCATAAGTGCACGGACTCTAATCTGGGAGAACCGGGTCTGATTCCCCAGTCCTCCATTTGCAGCTGCTGGAAGACCTTGGGCAAGCCATAGTTCTGTCAGAGCTGTTCTCTCAAGGACAGTTCTGGAAAGAGTTCTCTCAGCCCCACCTACCTCACAGGGTGTCTGTTGTGGGAAGGGGAAGGGAAAGGAGTTTGTAAGCCGTTCTGAGACTCTGAGTGAAGGGCGGGGTATAAATCCAGTTTCTTCCTCCTCCTCCTCTTCTGCTTCTGCATCTTCTGGGGTCTAGAAGCTCTCAGGGGGTTGGGTAGGATGATTTCTCCTCTTCTTCCTCCTGCCCATTTCCCCTCTTTATCGGGTTGCCAACCTCCAGGTGGCACCTAGAGATCTGCTTCTATAACTGGTCTCCAGGTTACAGGGATCAGTTCCCCTGGAGAAAATGGCTGCTTCGGAAGGCAAGCTCTATGGCATTGTACCAAGCTGAGGTCCCTCCTCTCCCCAAACCCCACCCCCCACCCCAAAATTTTCAGGTATTTCCCAACTCAGAGCTGGCAACCCTATTATCTGACACTCAACTGTTGTCAGATTTACGAGTGTCCTGGATCATAATTTCTCATTATCAGGGTGTTTTGAGGATTCCTCCCCCCCTTTTTGTTTTTTAAAAATCTTATTTTCATCATACTTGGGGACTCTCTTATGTATATGGACCTCTTTGCCTTGTCTGTGGATGAAATGATTTTGCAGTTTTATGCTGGCTCCTGTGTGGGATGGCAATCACTTTACTAGTTAAGTAAATTAGTATGAAATGCTTATGGGCTTTTTAAAAACTGTTGAAAAGGGAAAGATTTTTGTTCTACTGTTTTTTAATTTTTTGTATAGCTAAACTTGGAGATTAGATTGGCTGTCAGGATGTAGTAGGGTTGCCAACCCCCTGGTGGGGCCTGGAGAGCTCTCAGGAGATCATTTCCCTTGGAGAAGATGGCTGCTCTGGAAGGTGCACTCTAAGGTATTATACCATGCTGAGGCTCCTCCTCTCCTCTCCTCTCCCCACCCCACCCTCCTCAGGATCCACCCCCAAATCTCCAGGAATTTCCAATCTCAGAGTTGGCAACCCTAGGGTATAAACGACGTGGGGTCTTGTGAGCAAAAAAAATCTACTTTGTGAGCTACTGGCATTAAAGTTGTGAGCAAGCGATTTGGCTACTGCATAAATTAGTTTGCTCTGGAGCCATACTTCCTGAGCTAAGACAAAAATGTGTAAACCTGAGGCTAAAAAACTGTGAGCTAGCTCACAGTAATTCATCTTAGAGGGAACAATGGATATAAGTATGTGTGTGAGCTGTCATCTTTTAGCATTGTAATTCTGGACAATCCATATTCATAGCATCAGTGAAACTTCAAGAGTTTTATTGTGACTACGGTATAGTCATGGTTATGTAGTCTAATTATTTTAATTGTCTAACCTTAACCCAGTTGGGAAATAAATCACAAATGTCTGCATGAGAGAGAGAATACAGCTGAGTAAATGAGCATAAAGACATTAAAATAGATTGTAGTACAGGAAATTCCTTGGCATAGAAGAAATTATCATTGCCTTTCAGATCTGAATGCATTGACCAGGCCTTGAGTTTTATTGGTTTGGGTGGAATTTGCTTCCGCCTAAGTGTCTTTAGGACAACAGCTACAGTATCTATCCATGTCATAACTCATAGGCAGATTCGCTGGACAAAGCACAGATGGTGTTTTATAAATTTCAGAACAAGAAGCAGTTTTACTGGCCTTCTATTGTTACACGACTAGAACTTTCGGTATGCAGGATATATAGCCCTATTTTTGCTGTTGTTTCTCTTGGTATCAGTCAGAAGAAAAACCTAAGAGGAGCTTGAATAACAGTGACTGTGAAAATCTAGTTGGGTGTTAGTGTGTAGCAGCAAAATATAACAGATGTCCAGTGGCACCTTAAAGACTAACAACATTTGTTCCAACACAAGCTTTTGTGAGTCAGAGCTCATGAGTAATCCAGATGCATTGGAGCTCTGACACATGGAAGTTTATGCTAGAATACATTTTATTGGCGTTTAAGATGCCACTGGATTCCTTTTATTTATTTATGAAAAAAAGAGTCAAAATTAAGGCCTTGGATATTCAAATTCAGATTGCAGTATAAACTTTTGCCACTGTTGTCCTCATACAATTTCTTTGGACACAATTTTGTTTACTTTTTACTTTCTTTAACATTAAATAATTCATTGCCTGGAATCATACCTCCATGCCATCTTATTCAGATCTTCTTATCCTGTACCTACACACACAGTCCTGATGTAAGCCTGCAGATCTTACATTTATAGCTTGTCACTGAGTATATTTACCAGAGTGAAGTTCTCTCAGCCTGTTCTGCTGGGAAGAACATTCTGCTTCTTGTGCGCTCAAAACATCTCACATCAAAAGGTTTGATTTATTGTTTAATTTTAAAAAAAACGTGTAAGATTTAAAAAAAAAATACTGTGGTATATTTCGTCCAGTGTGAACTTCCATAAATTATCAAAGGAAAGCTAACTTTCCTGCTGAGCAAAGCTTATTTTATTAAATGAATGTTTAACAAACCAAATCTCATTTGGCTTGTGGGTTCCTTTCTTTTGTTCTTCAAAGAGCTTGTCATTTGGACTACTTGTTGTCAAAGGGCTTTTCTTTTTCTGTTTAATTTTTCCTGTTCAGTCCTCTTCTATCTTACCCACCCACCCACATTCCTAAATGCTTTCTGTACATTGTTTGCTTTTTTCTGCCAAAGGATTATTAGATACTGGATGCCTACTAGTTGTTTCTCATCTGTATTTCGCTTCCTGGTTGGTCTTCTAGTTCACAGACTGTCCCATTTGCCAGTGTTCTCAGTCTTCATTATGTACCGTGTCACCAACCCTTCAAGAGTTGACCCTGCACTTCAGTTAGCGAGTGTTTTTGCTTTAAGAAGGGGTTTTACTTTCACTCTTCCAAGGCACAGAGGGACATCAAAATATGTAAAGATGACATGCTTTTGATGAAACAGCGTTTGCCAGATCCCTTTGGTTTGCTGCACTGTCAATCTGAAGAGAAAGTCATTCGTTTCATTGAACTATTTTCATGATACATGGGCACAAGGCTGACTAGAATGGCATGAAGAATTTGGACTCCAAGTAGGCTTGCCAGTCCCCAGGTGAGGGCAGGGTTTTCCCCAGCTTTGGGGGCTTCTCCCCACCACAGCCAGCTGGCCAGTGGGGGAAACCCTGCCCCTAAATAGCCACATCCCCACATGACTTCCCCAATATGATGACATCATCCAGAAGTGACGTAATCACACTGGGGATGGCACAAAAGAACGCTCTGGTTTAAGGACAAAACTCTATGGTGTTAAGCTGGTTTTACCATAGAGTTTTGCCCTTAAACCAGAGTGTCCCCATGCAATGTCCTCAGCATGATGACATCACTTCCAAGTGACATCATCACATCAGGGACACCCCAGAACGCTCCCCAAATCCCCTTCACCAGAGCAGTGAGGGGACCTGGCAACCCTAACTCCAAGCCTTGTTTCTGTAGGCTATAATTTTTATAGCCTACAGTGTATATGAACCAAAACCAACACTATTCTGGGACTGGATCCAATGGTCTTATTCCGCTAGGGTTGCCAAGCTCCAGGTGTTGTCTGTAAATCTCCTGAGCTTACAGCTGATCTCCAGTTGACAGATCAGTTCACCTGGAGAAAATAGCTTCTTTGGAAGGTGGATTCATTATATCTTGCTGAGGTCTTTCCTCTCCCCAAACCCTGCCCTACCAGGGTCCACCCACAAAATCTCCAAGTATTTCTCAACCCGGCACTGGCAACCATATATTCCACTACTGGTAGAGCTTTACTTTTGTGTAAGGTGCTTTACAGTGGTGCAGCATTCTGGTTCCAGTGGAGGAAGAGCCCTTGAAGTAGAAAAAAACATTCTACCAGTGAACACCGGAGCCTTTGGATCCAACTCACTGTCTGCAAAGTTAGTATTTTTAATGCTTGACATGCTCAGCTGTTGAAATTAATAGTAAGAGGAGAGAAGAATCCTTGGAAATAAATGGAATAATATTTATCCTGCTTCTTGGAGGGAAAAACCTTCTTGTTTGAATGCACAAAATCTTAGTTGATGTCAACATATTTGAGGTTAAAAGAAATACCCAGAGACTTTTATGCAAAAAGGAATTTGGAATTCACTAATCCCCCCCCCCTTGTCATGGGCTGGTGTGCATGCATGTGATACCAAAAGAATAACATTCTGTTTTCCCCCCTAACTGTGTGCAGGCTGGCATGGCCTTGACATACGACCCCACAGCTGCTATACAGAATGGGTAAGTAGCATGGACTTTACTGTTTTTCTTTAAAGCCTAGACTATGATTGTAACCATATATGACCCAAACTGTCATGCGTGGATAATAATTTTGCTTTTGCTTTTTACATCCTGTTATTTGTAGCATCTACTTGATGAAATTTTCCCCACATCATTTTTCTTTCCTTTTTTAATGTTATATGGGGAAAACAGCATGCTCCTTTCCTGGGTACTGTCACCACTCTGGAATTGGATAGTTACCTCACTTGGCCAGAAAAAAGCAGGCATGCTCCAAAGTAGCTTCAAAATTGTTTGGGGAGAAAGTAGGGTTCCTAAGGCTGCCCTCAGAAGCCTACTTTCATTCGCTGCCTTCTAAAAGAAACTGCATTTTGTTTAGAGTAGATGCCCTGGTTCGTATTTGGATGGGGGACCACCAAGGAATTTCAGGGTTGCTATGCAGAGGCAAGCAATAGCAAACCACCTCTTTTAGTCTTTTGCCTTGAAAACCCAACAAGGTCGTCATAAGTCAGCTGTGACTTGACACCACGTTTCACACACATTAGATGCTCGGTCATTCTGAAACATTTGTGATTTGTTAGTGCATTTCCCCCTCCCTTTGGGATGCTGCTTCCCTGACTTTCCTCGAAGGCTAAGAGGCAAGACCTAAACAAATTCCTCCAACAATGGAGAGATGTCATGTTTGAAAACCATAGTGTGACTGAAGTATTTTTACTCCACAAACCTCTTCCCTCACTTCAAGTGCCGGCTCTCTCCTCCTCTTCTTAAATCCAGCTGTATTCACAGTGGGTGACTTTGCTGCTGTGAAGTAGACTTGAGATCCTGGGTCTTCGTAACTAAATGCATGGCAACATGCGGCATGGCAACATTGGCCTTTGGTTCTGTCATGGAAAGCTTCTTTCCAGGTGTAAAGTAAGGGACTTAGGCTGCACTCCTAAGAGCCCTTTTCTGGGAGCAAGCCCTGTGGGCAAACCCAGATAACATGAAACTGTATACAAACTTTCAAGTTCTTCAGAGCTTTCATCAGACTGGATATTTGGGGGGGGGGGGGATAAAAAAACTGAGTAGGAGAAACAAATCTCCAGGATTCTTGTCTGTATCCTTTGTAGAACACCTTACAGACTAGAACAGAAACCAGCTGTGGTACCTGCCATGCAGTCTTGCAGGGGTTTTGTCAGTTCTGATTTCCAATCTTCAGTGCCAAAACAAATCCTCTCCCAGGCTTTCCCCATGCACGGAGGCTGTGCTGGATATCAACTTCTTGATGGATCTTTCCTATCCACACTATTGCTGGACTGCAGTGGGAATGTCCCCCAACAGACTGACCATGTTGTTGTTTTTTTAATTTACTCATCTGTTATATTGTGAAAGAGATTTGCTAGCTTCAACTGGCCTTTCCTAAACCGGTTACGGCAATGTAATTCTCTGCTGTAATCAAGTTTAGTTATATTTAATCATTGTGTTAGCCCAGGATACTATTTGGAAGCTTTTTTTCTCCCAGTACGACTTGTGGGCATGCAGAGTTATACCATTGTGTTTGTTTCATGTAGGTTTGCCAGATCCGTCTTGGCAACTGGCAGGGGATGGGGGGACTTATCAGGAGCAGGAGGGTGGCCCAGCTGGTGTGCAGTGATGTCCCTATGTCACTGCCCACATGACCCAGAAGTGATTTCATCATGTCAAAGGTGCTGGGGTGACACTCTGGTATTTGGGCAAAAACTCTATCGTAAATTTGGCTTCTACCATAGAGTTTTTGCCCAAATACCAGAGTGTTGTTGCAACATGATGATGTCACTTCCTGATCACATGGGCATTGACATGTCACTGCATGTTGGCTGGATCACCCTCTTTTTCAGGGTAATTCCTGCCCACCGGCCAGCTGATCAGCAGTGGGATGGTGGCACCTGGCAGCAGGGGACCCCTGCCTACACCAGGGGGTGGGTGGGTCTGGCAACCCTAGTTTCATGTAGATAAATATGAGGCCTTGGCATTGTACAGTCTGGTAGGAAAATGACTTCAGTGAAACTCTTGACATAAAAATGCAGCCCTATGCAGAACTAAGAATGATGCATTTCCCAAATGTGGGTTTCCCCTGTGGAAAAGCAGAAATGGAAATAAGTGAGCTGTCTTGCAGAATCTTGTTATGTATTAAGATGTAGTTCTTTAAATCTGCCCTTGCAGTCTGTATGTATAAATCAAATATAGTTATGTTAGTGTATCAAAGATTAGCAATTATGCTTGGGATGTACTATTATAGTAAATGCACTTCCATATGTGTCATCCACATAGCTGTCTGCTATTAAGGACTAACTGTCATTTTGCAAAATGTGCATCTGACTTTTTAAATGTACACTTAACTGTGGAGCTGTTTTGCAATATCAGTTTTATTTATTGTTAGATTTTTAAAAAAAATTGTGCTCAGAGCAGTATCTTCACAGAAACCTGGTGAGGTTAAACTGAGAAATAACCCAGTGATCTTCACAGCAAAGTGGGGACTTGAACTTGGATCTCTGAGTTCTAGTTTGACACTTCAGTCGCCACTCAAAATTGTCCAGATGTGTGTGTGTAAATTGTACCTAGAAAATGTAGGTAATACACTATAAGTTTTTAGTCTATTTAGAGGCAGATTTCCCATGTGGTAAGAGAAATAGTGACTGTCTTCCTAGAAAGACTACACAGAAGAAACTGAGCGGCTTACTGAAAACATACAGGGTTGAGGCAATCAACCGCAAGTGGACCAAATTCATGGAAGAAATCTTCTCCCTTCCAATTGCAATCTCCTGCACCTCATATGCATTCCATCCTGAAACTAAAAGGATCTCACACGCTAAGTGGGATATAACATGAGACCACAGTGAGAAGTACAAACTAGCAGAAGTTGCCCCAGACTTGAACTCCATTGATGGAACTCCATTGACGGAAGAGCTCATGCAAGTAGAAGGCTGATTTCTGCCATTTTATCCCAGAGAGGCAGCCTCTAGTGTATATCCTAGTCTCTTTCCAGTAGTCCTCAGACCCTCAGGAGCAGCTTAGAGGGTCCAGGGGGTTACAAGGAAAACAGGAACCATCCAATTCATAGTTCACCAAATCCAACTGTATAGGGCCCATTCCCTTCTTACAAAGTCCACAAGGACTTACCCAAAGTCCTCAGGGCAGTCACAGAGCCTTTGTGTCATGTGAATGAGTCCTGAGACAAACATTAGCACTAGTGCAGCAGAGACACATTTAAATATATGTTAGAGACACACTTAAATATATTTTCAGGATGTTTAAAAGTTTTTAAAGTATGTCCACTTCCGCAAGTTCTCTGTTTCAGTCTCACAAATACATTACATGAAGCATAACCATGTCTAATCAATTGATTCAGTAGAATCTTCATGCGTGACTCATCTTTTGTCAAATGATCCTTGTGTCAAAAGTGTGTTAGGTACAAAAGGGGGAAAATGTAGTTAGAGTATCTATGCTTTAAAGGAAGAGAAAGTTTGCCCACCTGGTGCATCAAAAATGGAGTAGGGGTTAGCATGTCAGACTAGAATCTGGGAGACTCAGGATCAAATTCCCACTCTGCTATGGAAACTTGTTGGGTGACTTTGGGCCAGTTATACACTCTCACCCTAACATACCCCACAGGGTTGTTGTAGTAAGGATAAGATGTGGGAGAGGATAATGATGTAGACCTCATTAGGTTCCCATTGGCAAAAATAAATGAGGTAAATAAATAAAGAAAATTTATAAGAAACAAGGTGTCAGATAATTTAGATTTTATTTAAGTGTGGTGGCAAACATGATGCCTTCCCAGCCAGCCAGTGTGTCTGCCTTACCTTGCCTTTGGCTGCTATTGTGAATGTATTAAATATTTCCATGCATAAAATCCAACATGGTTGGGATCAGACTACCCAGTTGATTCCTGTATTTTATCAGGAAATGACCATGTAAATGGGTCTGTGAACACTGGATTGTATGGATGGATTCCCGGTTTAAGCCTGATGTCCTACATAGATGGTAGAAGATGAGGCAGGGAGGGAGCAATGGGCAGTTTCTCCTATTCCACAGCACACCCAGAGACACAATCAGGATGGAGTGTTGTGTGTTGTCCACCCCATCCCAAAGATTAATGGAACTGAAGTGTGGTTGGAAGAAGGGGAACCTTGCTCCTCTTGGCCACTTTTTAAAAAAAGCTAGACTGCCACCCTCTAAAAAGTTTATACGGGACGCGATCATATGCACCCATTTGCCACGGAAGAGGGATGATTCACCACCGGATCAAAGTGGCGTGATCACACCAGCACATCTTGTTGTCAAACCGTCGCAAACCATTTTGATCTGGTGGGGAATCGTGGTAAAAAGCTACTAGTGAAACTCCAGTATCAAATGGTTTGCTGCGGTTCACAGCCGGAGTTTCCCCGTGTGATCACTCCAGCGCCGAAGTGTGGCATTGCGGATAGCATGATCACATGCTATCCCAATGCCACACTGTTGTTTTTTCCCTCTTCTCCATGTGTGCATCATCGAAAGCCCTTAGGGTGATGAGGCAATTCATCAATCCCCCATTTAAGTGCCTCGGAAACCAACCACACACACAAAAAACCCAACTTGCCCGCGGTTGTATCTGATCACACAGTGGCAAGTTGCCCTGGCAGGTCCACAGACCTGTGTGATCATGCAACTGCGGGGCAAATTGTTCCGGAGCAAAAAAGCCATGCTTGCCCTCCAGATTATCTTGCTCGTGTGGAAGGGACCACAGAGATTCTTTCATAGGGGAACACAGGAAATGCCACAGAAGTTGCCACAGATTCATGATATTTGGGCATCCCCAACCTTTGCTTGTGGCAGATGGTACTCATTTGGCAACCAGTACACTTCCACATGTGTAGCCAAATGTGGTATCTTGTTGAAAGGAGGAGGAAAGGGACCATGGATCAGTGGTAGAGCATCTGCTTGGCAGGCAGAAGGTCCCAGGTTCAATCCCCAGCATTTCCAGTTGAAAGGATCAGGTTGTAGATTATGAGAAAGACCTTAGCCTGGCTCCCTAGAGCAGGGGTGTCGAACTCATTTCTTATGAGGGCTGGATTTGCCCTAGAGAGTCACTGCCAGTCAGAGAAGATGGAACAAGGGTCTGATTCAGTGTAAGGCGGCTTCATGTATTTATGTTTCTTAAATAAGCATTCATAGGTCTGTCTCTGATGGATCATGGTACAGGGGGAGTTTAAAGCAGTTCTTTCCATTATAGCCCTGCATTCTAACCACTATACCAGAGTGCGATGCAAGCTTTTCAGTTAGAGCATAGACGTCAACTACGGGGGGGCTCGAGGGCTCGAGCCATCCCTGAAATTTCCCAAGGGGGACTGAGCCTCCCCCCCCGAGGAAATGGAGCGCCCACTGCTGCAAGTCCCTGGGCCCTTCCTAGGGCCGCCACTGCCGTCTTTCTCTATCTCTTCCCCCCTCCCCGCCGGCCTGGCTGCCTCTGTCCCTCCCTCCCTTAGTCCGTCCAGGGGCCAGCTAAGCAAATGCCCAGCTGGCCCCTGGCTGGCTGGAGGGAGGGACGGAAGCAGGAGTGGCCAGGCCGCTTTTGTTTAGTTAACTGCATCTCTGTTGTAGACAAGGAAATTACTCACAGCGTATCAAGTTCTTGACTTAAACAAGCCTTTTCTGCAAATGTTGGAGCTACTGTGATTGAATTAATGGAAAATGGATTTTTGAGATCCCTCAGATATGAGGTCCCCCATATCTTTGTTTTCCTGAACAATCTTCCATCTATATAGCTCTGAGTGACAGTGTTTTTAATGTCCTAGTGAGTGAAAATATCACCAGCATTGTTCTGGAAAGGATTTGAGAATTAAAAAAACAAAACCACATTGTTATGGGCTTGTTATATATGAGCTTTATTTTTACTTGTTACTCCCCCCCAAATTTCTTAGTAAATTCCAGTTATCAGTCTGGTACTTGTTTAGTTTCCTTTAGTATGAATACCTTGCCTTCTTCTGGTGTTTTTTTTTAAAGGGAGACCTGTGTCACTCTTAGTGGTCAGCACAGCAGTGCTAAGGGAAGTGTGTATAACTTGCCAGTGCCACTGGTGAGTTGAGCAAGCATAAGTGCTTACTAAATGCCTTTTATTTTCAATAAAATAATTTGTTCATTGCCCAGTGCACCAGTGCAATGTAAAATGTGTCCCTCTTCCTATTCATTACCTCATAAAGAGGACACCTGCAAAATGCTAAGATGCTCCAACTAAAGACTAAGTCCACACATCTGAGTAGTCAAGTTATACAGGCAGTTTGAAAATAGAAATGGAAAGATATTGTATTTTATTCTGTTTGCCCCCTTTCATAGTCTAGCGTGCTGCCATGATATTCTAAAGTCTTGTATGATACTGAAAAGAATTGTCAACCTTTCTATTCTTCTCCACCCGCATCTTCATACCAATAGAGATCTATTTTTCTAAATTAATTGAATGTTCTTTAATTACTTACGTTCCCCCCCCCCAAAAAAAATGTGTACTGCTTTTCTAATATTCCTTTTGTTGCATGAGCCAAGGGTCAAAATAATATGATGTTGAGGTTCTGTAGAGAATCAGCTGCAGAGGGGGCCAATATAAATCAGGGTTGCAGTATTGGAGAAAGGTTAATTCTTCCCCACACACCATTGTGTCTGGCTGCTTGAAAGCCTAGTAGAAGCACATGAACATATGATCCTGCTTTAGCCCAAGTCAGACAGTGTCAAGGGCAGTATTGCCTACTGCCTGACTGGCAGCCACTCTGCAAGGTCGTGGGTCAAGGTGTTTCATATCATCTCCTACCTGATCCATATGATCTACCACTGAGCCATGACACCACCTCAAAAATCTAGTAAGTGCACATAAACACATGATCAGTATTTTCTGATGTGACTCTTTTTGCCCCCCTATTAGGAATGAAGAGTCAGACACGAAGGTTGGATAAACTATGGGCCACCTTATTAATTTTCAACTGAAATCCAATGGCAAGGGCCAAGGTGATGTGTGACACAAACCAGGCCAAGGGTCGTTTGACCCTTTCCAGGTTGTAAAATGGGGGACCCACCTGCCTCCAGCTTAAGCCAGCATCTGTGGCTCGTACCGATCAGGCACGCAACAAACAATGCCCTGGAGATCCAACCCCAAGTTGAAGAACTTTAAGTGGCTGATCTAGCCATGTACTTCCAAAGGCAGCCTGCTATCTTCTCCCTGGGTCGTGCAACCCAAAGTCTCCAACAGCCAGACTCCTATCCCCAAACAGGGGCTGTTAATTGGTCATCCCCCTAGCCGCATATCATTCACCAGCCCCTATCCAGCCAACTAAAGTAACCAGCCTCAGAAAGAAGGCTCCACTCGAAGCCAGTTCCACAACCCACTGGCTAGCTATATGAGGTAGGCAGAAAAACATTCCCGGCTTGGGCCAATCAGCCAGGGATCAAAAATTCCTACCCGACCCTGACAATTGGCGACCAGCTGGAGCCCATACAGCATTCAGAATGGGAGGGTGGGCCAAGTGCTGAGTGACGAATGAGGATGGTGGGTGAGGAGCCAGCCATTACAGACTGGCTCTTCCCCCCTTGAGCAGGCCACGTGACCCCATCAACATGTCCACTCCTCCTCCTTCAACAGAGGCAAAGGCAGCCCCCAGTCATGTGTCTGGGCCATCAGTCGGTGGGGCCGTATTGGCTCGTGGACTTCATGTAGAGGCCTTCCACATCATCTTTCCCCGATCCTTTTTCAAATGGAAATGCTGGAGCTGAGCCTGGGATTTTCTATGTCCAAAGCAGGTGATCTTCCACTGAGCTACGATCCCCCCATCCTAAGGGGAGCAGGCTTAAAGGAGCAGGGGAAGACATCATTTACGATCAAAGAAATTGGGCATATGAATGTGTTAAACTCCCCCCTCTTTTCTGTCTTACCCTGGCTCTGGTCCACATTGAGGATCTGCTGTTTGCTTGCTGTGGGCAGTTAAGCTCATGCATTACGTGTAGTTTGTCCTTAACTAGTTAGGTTTTACAAATATTATGGTCATTTTAAATTAAAATAGGGATACATAAAAACAAGGGGAAAGGGAGATATAGATATTATAATATAACTATATTCATAACAAAGACAATCAACATCAGAGTAAATATAGAGCATTTAACATAAGCATTTCAAATACAGAGTATTCAGAAGGTTTTTATATATTGTATACATTTATTATTAAAGCCTAGCATTTATTAGCATTAGTTACTATTAATATTAACTGTTAGACATTGATTATTTCAGTACATTACATGTTCCATTACATCTTAATACCACTACAGTTGTCGTAATCAAACTATAATAAAAATACATTTTAAGAGCATTTCTAAAAATAAGAAGGATAACAATAAACTAGGTTTATATATATGTATCAAAACTATTTTTATGGTCTTGAATATAGCATTATTTCAGAGAACACTTATAGATAATACTACAATGGTATAAATAACCTTAATTATATTAGTGCAGTTATATTAGTGCCTAAGCTATCATAATGATGAAAAAATAAAAATAAAAAACATTATTTTATATTATTGTCTTTACTGTTTTTGCAACTGGAGTCATAAACATAGTAACTTTAAACATAGTAACTTTAATATAAGTCACTCATTTTTCATCTTTACTTATAATAAACATAGTAAGCATAGCAATCCCCCCCCCCCTTTTAAATTCTCTGAGCGGTCTTTCATTTACATAGTTTGTTAATTTGGCCATGATCACGTATTCTGCCATTTTCTCTCTCCAGTTTTTGTTGTTTGTATTCACGGTTTACAAAACAGAAATTAAAAACTTCTTCAGACACTAGAAATAGAGGAGTCAAGTTACCATCCAAGGTATGGCAAATTCAGGCAGTTCTTAATTTCCTCCTTACATTACTGGCAGTTGGTCTCCTTTAGCACATCAACAGATAAGGCCAAATGATGTGCATAAAATCTGTATATGTTTACAGCACCAGAAGTTGTATTATTTTTACTTAATATGTAGGAACTCAAATAGGACTAAATATTTTACTTAATGCTTGAACTCACTATTGCAATGGAAGAATGTTTATAAACTGATTCCCAACTATCGTTCAGGGTTATGGTCCTTCACTTATTTTTGAATAATTATTTGAGTGTAGTGTCCAATTCCAGAAATGGCTTCTCTATTTTACTTACCATACCTTTCAATACATTGCAATATTTATTTATTTATATATTCATTCATTCATTCAGTTTATACCCTGCCCTCCCCACTGAGGCGGGCTCAGGGTGGTTTGCATAAAATTCCACATATAAATACAATTAAAACCAGTCATAAAACAACCATAAACAACTCAAATTATTAGAATTTTAAATTCAAGCTGTTTCTCAAAGGGCCATATTTTGTCCTTATCTAATTAAATACATGATCTGAGTTGAAAATACTAAAAGCAAGATAGTCTGGATGGGAATATTTTAGACAGCATATCTCAGCATGAGATAACTATATCCTTTTTGATCAAGTATTTTATTTTGCTGAACCGAAGCCTTTTCCAATGCAAAAAAGAGAAAAGAAATAGAATCACCATATAGACAAGCTAGATTAAATTCATTATAATAGTAGGCCATTCATGAATATAGACCAGATAATAGTTTTTTTTATACGCCAGCCAATCTTTTCACATGGTTTGTTGATCATTCTTTTGCTTTCAGAGATATTATACTATTTACTTTAGTGAGCTATCAAGGTATACAAGGTATTTTATATTTCACAAACCACCTAGTCAGTCATTTCAGCTAACCTAACTTCCTCCTGGTATCCAAGATAGATGGTACCCACATGCCTCATTTACCAATAGCCTGCAAGGCAAATGTGTTACCACTTTTGCCAGTGCTTGCTAGGTAAAGTTTATTAAGAATAGGTGTACAGGTTTCTAAGGAGAGGAAAAGGACTTAGTTAGGGTAAGACATTTGGTCTGGGAAGTCATATTCTTCCAGAGACTAGTCAGGGTAAATTTTGTATTCTAAGTCCCTTCCAATCAGTTTGGTAATTTTCTGTGATTGTGTTCTGTTAATGACATTTCATCCTGCCTGCATTATTTACCTCAAAGTGTTGAATTTTTATCTTTCCAACAAATCAAACAGTATCTTGATATGTCCTCAGACAACGGCTGCAGTCACACTAGAGGCTTGGCATGATCTGGCTGCACCTCTATTTGTGGTGGTTTAAATAGTTGTGGGAAGTTTTAATCAGACATCCCACCCTGAACTGGCTTAACTGTGCACTTGGCCCATGGTCAATCATTCAGATTGTTGCAGCATTCGGGGGGGGGGGTGTCTTTCACCCATGCGCATAAGTATGTATCTGAAGCTCCAGTTCCTTTATGACAGTTCTACAATCTCTCTGCCAAGTACTCTAGCCCCTCTCAGTGTCCTTCCCTTGGCTTCTCTTCCGTGGAATACATGGGAAGGGGACTGCAGATTTACATGAGAGTAGTCTCACTGATGTCAGTGCATTTACCCTTTTGTCAGTCATGAGATGCTCTCAGACTCTGACACAGAAACAGGGGAGAAGGGTTGGGGGATTTGTCAGTTGAAAACACCTTTCCCAGGGACTCCTGATCCTGAATGACTACTTGGCCACAGTGATCGACAACACCACAGGTGATTGTGTGCTTATGCGCACATATCTGCCTGATCAAAAAACTCAAACATACTAAAGGAGGTAGAAACAGAAGGGAAGGTTCAGACTTCCCAATGGCTTGATTTCACATCAGGAGTGTTCAGACATCTTGTATTACGGGGTGGTGGCACTGTCACCCCTTAATACCAGACTTTCCCCAGTGCCTGATTATTCCACTTCCAAAGTGGGGCAACACAGGGTGCTGGGATGGTGGCACTGTCACCCCTTAATACCGGACTTTCCCCAGTGCCTGATTATTCCACTTCCAAAGTGGGGCAACACAGGGTGCTGATGACTGGGGCACAGGACGCAGATGTTGTGGACTCATTGCATGTTTTAAATTAGCAAAGGTGACACTACTATATTGCAGCAAACTGCTCATGTGACCACAACCATGTTTATTCTGTTCACTTTACTATCAGACACCCAAAGATAATTCTGTAATAAGAATAAATGTTCCACTGATTTTGTTCTGCCTTGTGCTTAAAAAAAAAATAAAATGTTCTAAGTTTCCTAGGAATTGTGATATCAAACTGGGTTCTCTGATTAATACAATAATGTATAGTAATTTTAAAATTCCCTGATCCTAGTCTGTAATTCTTAACCAGTGCACTATGCTGGCTTTCATGAGGCGGCTGTTGTTGAACAGTAGCAACCAGTTGGGTCATGCAAGTTGGGTAGCAGCAAGTCAACCAGTGATTGCTGTTGGGCCTGGCCCTGAAGAGTCCTCCATTAAAGGCCCAAACTATCCTGGAAAGTGCTCTGCTACTCCCCCTGCTGTTTACTGACAGAACCCATAATGTTGTTATGATTGCCTAGCAACAATCACTGAGGGCATTCATTTCTTAAAACTGTAAGAGCTGCTTCTATTGGGGAGGGGTTTATCCCAATGTTTTTTTGTTGTGTTTTGGTTTTGTTTAATTTCAGATTTTTCATTTTTTCAGGTTTGTAGAAAGATCTGTCTTGTCTGTTCATGGCTCCAGTCTCTGGATTAAGAATCAGATCTATTGATTTTTGCTTTTATTAAAATATACCTAAAATTTTTATCAATAATGTGCAGTTCAACTGACATATGTAAATCATCTTTATTTATTCAGACTACACCTTTGGATAAAGGTCATAATGCTGCATCCATCTTTAAATATGAAGATAATTTCTACCTTTTCCCTCTTCAGTAGTTTAGCAATTTTCCGCTGTATCAGATCCTTAGATATTTAAAGATAGTCCTTAAATTCACCCTTTAAAACTGGTCTTTCCAAGTACTACTCAGGAATTCCTCTGAACTTCTGATTTTATTTTCTGACTTCAGATCTAATTCTTCAACTCATGCCCTCAGCTTGGTAACAATATCTTTCTGTGTATTCTGTTCTATGCAGAGTTCTTGAGCAGTTATTTTTGTCACAAACTTCTCTAGCTTTCTAGCATCAGTTAACTTCAGTTCTAATTTCAGTTAACTGACAGGTTTTTTTACACTATTCCATTATTTCTCATAAGGATTTTTATAATTTTGCTTCTCCGGTAATCCAGTAACTTGCTTCTCCAGTGATCCAGTATGAACCCAAGGCTCTAGTTTTAAATAATTCAAATCAGTTCAATAGTCAACATGTCAGTAAATCATAAATGAGTTCATTCTGTTATACAGCAGTAATTTATCTTAAATATTTATTCCATAAGTCCACACATTAGTGGTTTATGATTTTTATGATCACAAGCAGAGTTCATCAGATTGTTCTTTTTGGTTGTCAGTCACCACTGTCTTGGTTGTAATTCCTTCTGAAATATCCAGTCCTCCTTTGTAGAGGAAATTCCAAATAATCCTCTTTGTCACAGTAACGGAATTACCACAGTTTCTTTTCCTGTTTGGGATGAGAGCCCTCAAAACACACTAGAGGGTCAGTAGGGTTGCCAGGTCCCTTACCTCTGCCGGGGGAGGGGCCTTTGGGGAGCATTCTGGGAGGTGGGGAATGTTTTGCAATGTTTCCAACACGATGACATCACCTGGGAGTGACATCATCATGTTGGAAATGTCATGTGAGGTTGCTCTGGTATTTGGGCAGAGCATTACCATGTGATATTTCTGGCACAATTACATCACTCCCAGAAGACGTCATCATATCGGGGCAGTACGTCCAGTTTTACCAGAAGTGGCCCAGAAACATCATTTGGGGTAGGATTTTCCCCCGCTGGCCAGCTGGCTGGTGGTGGGTAAGCCCACTCCAAATTGGGGGATTTCCCTTCCAGACTGGGGGGCTGGGATCCAAATGGGTCAGGCAGTAGTCCTCCCCAGGCACTGCCCCAAGAACTCCAGGAATTTCCCAAGCCAAAGTTAGCAACCTTATCAGACAGAGTTTCTTTCTGTTTCATTTTCTCCCAGTCCTGTCATTGATCCTGTATTTTTAATGGGTCTACTGCTAATTTTGCTTATGTAATGTGGCTCTAATATTATAAGAAACAGGAGGAGACAACTTAATATTGTTTTCCTTTGTAAGGAATGGTCCAATAATCTTTGGTGGTTATAGTTATCCAGAATTCATAAAGTTAGGGTATATTCTGCTTGCATTTTTTCTAATGTTTTCATCATACATGTTCCTAGCATGTGTGTTAAGTGCTGTCGCTTCCAATTTATGGAGACCCTATGAATTAATGACCTCCAAAATATCCTATTGTTAACAGCCTTGTTCAGGTCTTGCAAACTGAGTGCTGTGGCTTCCTTGACGGAGTTAGTCCATCTGATGTTGGGCCTTCCTCTTTCCCTGCTGCCTTCAACTTTTCCTAATAAGAGAGCCAGTTTGGTGTAGTGGTTAAGTGCATGGACTTTAATCTGGGAGAACCGGGTTTGATTCCCCACTCTTCCACTTGCACCTGGCTGGATGACCTTGGGCAAGCCATAGCTCTGTACCAGCTGTTCCCTCAAGGACAGCTTGGGAAAGAGCTCTCTCAGCCCCACCTACCTCACAGGGTGTCTGTTGTGGGGAGGGGAAAAGGAGTTTGTAAGCCGCTCTGAGACTCCCTTGGGGAGTGGAGGGTGGGGTATAAATCCAATCTCTTCTTCTTCTTCTTCTTCTTCTTCTTCTAATATTATTGTTTTTTCCAGTGACTCTTGTTGTCTCATAATGTGACCAAAGTACAATGGCCTCAGCTTGGACATTTTAACTTCAAATTTTCTTTTCTCCCTGTCAGCTTTCTTCATTGTCTAACTTTCACATCCATATATAGTAATGGAGAATACCATAATATGGATTATTTTGGTTCACCTTCCTTAAGGATCTTTTCTAGATGCTTCATGGCTGCCCTTCCCTGTCTCAATCTCCTTCTGGTTTCTTG
The DNA here is from genome assembly GCA_029233225.1 of Lepidodactylus listeri. Classification (NCBI taxonomy): domain Eukaryota; kingdom Metazoa; phylum Chordata; class Lepidosauria; order Squamata; family Gekkonidae; genus Lepidodactylus; species Lepidodactylus listeri. Next base: position 57,893,267 of record JARCFY010000012.1, read on the forward strand.
GCTGCAGTCTTCCTTTTGGTTGATGATTGAGCCAAGGAATAGAAAATCATTAGCCATTTCGGTGTCTTCATTGACAGCCTTGTGTTCTGTAATTCCCCCAGTAGTCATTTCTTTTGTCTGCTGGATGTTGTAAAGCTGTAATCCTGCTTTAACCTTCATCAGTAAACCTTCATGTCCCTTGCTTTTGTTCAAAGGGACTCTATATATCATCTGACTATATCATCTGACTACAAAGAGACTGTATTATCTGAGAATCACTATCACAGCCTATAAAAATACTGTTTTATGACAGACTAGAAAATTTCAGCTCCTAAACTGTACTGCAGCAATTTTCAAGTCTGAGCTTGATAGGAACCAGGGTTTATAGCTCTTAGTTCTATTCAGTTTTGAATATAGATTTTACCTGGTGTTTGTTTGCCCTTGAGGCTACCAGAAGTCTAAGAAATAAAATTGAAATTTTTAATAAAATGTATTTGTTTGTTTTTGTTACTCTCTCAATATTTGAGCCAGGATCCAAAGAGCCACCAGATGTAAAAATTCAAAGATGCCATTTTGGAAAGACCTGACCATAATTAATTCACAAGGGTTCCCATTTCGTTCTGCACTGCTAATAGCTGTGAAACAGCTCCTTGTAGCATGCCAATCCATCATCTCAAGAATTTTCCTTTTGTTTTCTGTTTGCAGATTTTATTCCTCACCGTACAGTATTGCAACAAACCGCATGATCCCTCAGACATCTATCACGCCATTCATTGCTGCTTCCCCTGTCTCCACATATCAGGTATGTTGGAATTGCATGTGCCTCATATATCCCTAACTCAATGTTTATGACTTCCATGTCAACAAAGGAGAAAAAAAGGTGTATAGCTGCTCAGTTTGGCTGTGCACCTGTTTTGGTAATGCAAGGTTTCCAGTGTTTCCTGGGCTTGAGTCTCCTCTAAGTAACCATAGTTGTAAATTATCATGCATTTGTCATATTTCCATCAGCTTTTCAGCACACACATCTTTTCAGTTGGTATCATCTGATGTTTATCTAATTTAGAAAGCTTTTTTGTTTTTGTTTCATTATAAGTAGAATTTTTCATGAATGTGTGTTTTGTTTCTATCATACTTTAAATGTTTGTTCAAAGCTTGTACTTTCCCTCCAGTGACAGTACTTCTAAATTTCTCTTTAGTAAGTTAGATTTCATTACACTTATACTTGCATTGCAGCTTACATAACCAAAGTCTGACTTAAAGCAGTGACCCTGTATCACATGATTATAATCAACATTTTGCCATAGTGATGCATTTAAAGTTTCTGTTGTCAGCACATATCACCCAACCCCTTTACTATACCAACGCCTAATTTGTGCAGGTCATTATTGATGTGTAGTTCTGTTTAAAATAAGCAGCTAGCAGATTTTCAGTGAAAACTGGTGATTTTTTCATGAAAATTTGTTCATATGAAATACAAACAAGAGTTCATTTCCATTTCTTCAGTTTGTATCGCTGCATGAAAATTAACCAGGACTATAGGTGACAATGTAAATTTAAGATTTCTGATCTTAACTAACACATCATAGGTTATTTTTGATAAACACCCTGTTTTCTAAGCAGTCTTATAAGTCACTACTCTATGTCTACTCTTCAGTATGTATAATAGCAATGGTCTGTCTGCCCTGTCCTATCATAGTGATGATGTCCTTGGGGAATTAATATCACAGGGGAAGGGCCTTCTGACTCTCGCAGCAATCAGATAAGTTTGTTCGTTGGGTGCACAAGGAAGGAGCTTTTCAGTGGCAGCCCCCACAAATATGGAGAAACTTCCCCAGTGATGTCTGCCTGGCCTCTCTTACTGTCGATCTTCAGGAGGCAGTTGAAGACAATTTTACTGCAATTGGTTGTTAGCAGTCCTGATTTTTGATTTTAAATTGTGTTTTTTTTCTGTTTTTAAGGTATTTTATTTTATGTGTTTTATATCTATGCTGCAGCTACCTTGAGCTCCATAAGGAAGAAAGGCATCTAATAAATGTTTTGAAATGAAACAAACAAATAAATAATGTATCATGGAATATGTTTTCTTGATCAGCCATTTTGTACCTATGTGATAGTTCTACATTATTTTCACTTAATGATAAAAATGCTTGCATGAGTGCAAAAACATTGGTTAGCTTTATCACATGCCCAAATAGATAACATTTCTTATCAGTTCTGCCCTAAACAGATTTGACAAAAGCTGTTGTGAACAAAAGGGGGAATGAAACCCTTTGCTGAACTGTATTTTGATTCTTTTGATGTGCGTGCCAGGCACCTTTCCCTGGCTGCTTACAAAATCAAATCAAATACTCCTGACTAATGCATATGCAAAGGGTAAGGTTACACAGACAATTGACTTTATCCAGGTATGTACTCACTTGGACCAAAGTAGGATGATATCTCAAAGAGCAAGAAAAAACTGATATGGAGTAAATAAGTCAGTTGAAAGATACTTGTTGCAAGAAGTGTTTTTTTTGGGGGGGGGGGCAGAATGGTTGATTTGATTCAGGTTCAGTCATCACAGAGAAATTGCAAGAATTGAAGATATGCTGAGAATTTAGACATGACAGACCAGAAGGAAGGTGATAATAGTTGATGTTTCCTCAGAGAATTGTGATATTTTAGACTCTGTCTGCGATTCTTTATTGTGATGGAACATTGGATGATGTTGCAAGGACAGGAAAGAAGGAAGAAATAAAGAAGAAAAAAAAAGGAAGAGAGAGCGGTTAGGGAAGGTCTTGTGTAAACAAAAGTGTCAGCAAGAGAGGAACTGTAGTAGGAACAAATGGACAAAAAAGGTTGGCTCCAATAAAGTTTTCTGCTTGTGAAAATAGAAGGAAGGTCCCTTTTTTTGATCAACAGAAAAAGATGTTCTGGGATCATGGGACAAAAGTAGGGTTTCCAGCATCCAGGGGGTGGCTGGAGATCTTCCACTATTATAAATTATCTCCAGGCTACAGAGATTAATTCACCTGGAGAAAATGGCCACTTTGGAAGGTAGGCTCTGTAGCATTATACCCTATTGAAGTCCCTCCCATCTCTAAGTCCCACCCTCCTCAGGCTCCACCCCCAGAATCTCCAGGTATTTCCCACCTCAGAGCTGGCAACGCTAGACAGAAGTCATGTGGGACAAAGGCTTTCCTAAGGACAGAAATTGTACAGGATTGAGTGAAAAAGCTGGCCAGATCCAACCCACATGGCTTCTAATGTATTGTTAGGAAGTTAGGCAAAATATTAAGTAAATTAAAGCATTTGCTGATTTGAAGTTTACACAGTATGAAAATGAGATGGAAGGAATAAGGGCAGCAAAAACAGTGTTCTTGAAAAGGATTGGGCCTGTTTAAATAAAAGGTGCAGTTCATGGTGATTTTCATAGTGATTACCAGCAAAGCTTTATGGCCATCTGAAAGTGTTTGCTCGTGTGATAATCAAGTTATTATGTATAAATTCTGAGAATTCATACCAACGAAGTGCTGGCTAACTTTTGGCCCTAAACTTCATTCAACAAGACTTGCAACAACAAGAAGAAAAGACAACTAAACCTCCTCTAAGCATCCTTCTGAACTCTTGGATATAAAGAATTATATTTTAATTTTGATTAACTGCAGTTTTCATTACATATTATAACCACAACTGTGATTGTATTCAATCATGCCATTCTACCTTATTTGTCATTACTAATTCAGAATTATAGAAACATTTAAATGCTGTGAAATTATAAGGAAAATCTAAAATGTGTTCCAAGAATGCATTGACTAGAAATTTAGTTGATAATGAAAATAATCACAATATACTTTAATAGTGAAATATGAAGAGGAGGAGATTGGATTTATACCCTGCCATTCACTACCCAAAGGAGTCTCAGAATGGCTTACAATCCCTTTCCCTTCCTATCCCTACAACAGACAGACTGTGAGGTAGGTGAGGCTGAGCGAGTTCTCTCTGGAACTGCCTTTGAGAGAACAACTCTGAAAGAACTTATGGCTGACCCAAGGTCACACCGGCAGCTGCATGGGGAAGAGTGGGGAATCAAACCTGGTTCTCCTAGATCAGAGTCCACGATCCTAACCACTACACCAAACTGGCTCAGGAACAAGACTATACCTACTTACTCAAACAGCTAATGAAGGGGCAGCTTGCATTGCCACTAATTTGTTTACTGTTACGTGAACACATGAAGCTGCCTTATACTGAATCAGACCATCAGTTCATCAAGGTCAGTATTGTCTCCTCAGCAGCTCTCCAGGGTCTCAGCCTGAGGTCTTTCACATCACCTCCTACCTGATCCTTTCAACTGGAGATACCAGGGGTTGAACCTGGGACCTTCTGCCTGCTGAGCCGATGCTCTCCCACTAAGCCACAGCCCCTCCCAACTTTTTGTAATTGTTGTGAATGATATTTGTGGGAGTGTCTGTAATATTCTCTGATGTGTTTGTGGTCAACTCTTTAAAGGCACAGAATGGAATAGCCGCAAGCAATCTAGGACTGAATCTTAATTGTTGTTGGAGCTCTTTTGAAGGAAAAACTAAAAAGCTGCCACATGTGAAGAACGAATCTAGATCTATATCATCTTGGAGCCAAGTGCAGATGATCTCCTGATCCTGCATGTGACCTCCTGACTTTGCTGTCCGAATCCTGGGCTAAAGCCAAAAGTCTTTAATTTTATTTGCTTGAAAAGCGTACAGTATACTGGAAGTCTGGAGGGTGCATCAAGGAGTGAAGATCTTACTTTCATTGAAAGAGGCATTATTCTAGATGTTTTTGCAAAAACAATATTCTTATATAGGGGCAGTGAAATTACTGGTTTAACAAACTGAAATTCTTCTTGGAAAGCTAATAATATTAGGCCAGTGGGGAAAAGACACTTCTCTGTTTTTAACAATGTTAATTTAAAGATGGTATGTTGAACTCTGGTTGTGTCCATGTCTTATTCAAGAGCTTACTAATCAATTAAGAGTATTTACTAACTATTATTTTCTTAGCTTATTGGACTTTTCCTGCAAGAGAAACTAACTTGAAAGTTGACTCATGTGCTTTGAACCAGGATAAATGCCAATGCCAGAAAAAGGAAATGCCTTCCATTGCAATAGGTCACTTTGATCAGACTGGCTCTATAATAAGGCAAGGTGGGGCAGTAGCCAGGTGATAGATTGGGGAGGGGAACTGCCCTTTCCTCCACCACCACTGTCTTGCCTTCACATCTGCTGCCCTTATATTACCCCAGCTTCTGCCTGCTCCTCACCCCTCCCTCCTCTTGCCCCCGCTCCCCTGCTGCCTAGGAACCAGAGCAACTAACACTCCCTCTGTCTTCATTCTGCAGACATCTTAAAACACAATGCGTCAAGGCATACATGTCCGATAGAGCTTCCAAAACTGTCCCCAGATTTTCATGCTTTGCAGCACTTTGGGAATCCTTATCGGGCACGTACAGCTTGTCATGTTGTGATTCAAAATGGCTGGGAACAAGGAAGGAAGGATCATTAGCTGCTCCATCACTTGGGGTGGGGGGAATGCAGGACTGTATGTTGGTGGCTGGCTGGTGGGGAGCCTCAGGCCAGTTCCTTCTACTGAGCCGCCACTGACTTCTATTAAAGGTGATAAAGAGTCAGCTGGGCAGCTTAAGAGTAAGCTTATGTGCAGCTATGCCCTCTCATAAGAAAGGAATGTTGGAGCAGTGAATTGGGCAACTTAAGGACCCCAGAGCATGCCATCCTTTCTGGTATGAACTTATCCTTATCCTAACAATTAAACAAGATTTGCAGATGCATGTGTCACATTCTTCTCATTGGTTGCAACATGCAGCATTGATTATTTGTTCAGGGCTGCCTTTTATGTACTGTTTCTCTGTGCGGACTGCTGCTGACATCAACTCTGCAACTTCCTCTCTCTTCTGGGTGGGCTGGTATAGATCTGGGTGCTGGTCAGCACTGCTGCTTTGTGGTTTGCAGGGCTGCATCCAAACCACAGGAACAAGGCTCTTGTTCAGACTTGCCTTTCAGGTCCTGAGTGGGGTTCTGCCATTAAAGTTTACAACCCTGCACTTGGGAGGGAATCTAACCAAGCTCTTCAACTTTATTGACATGTGAAATTAGGACAGAGTCGTTCTCCGAAGTGGAGCATCAAGGACTCAGTCTGCTCTATGTTTTATTCAAAGCTCAGTTGTTGTTGTTTTGCACACTGTTATGCTAATATGGTGCTTTCTGATATACAGGTTCAGAGTACTTCATGGATGCCTCATCCGTCATATGTTATGCAACCAACAGTAAGTGAGCATTTGTTCACATCCACGCACACTTTTCTGGTGTTACTGGGAGTGGGAGAGTTTCACCAGGATGTAGAAGTTACTTATCTTTATTTGAACATCCAAGTTCTTTAACTGGTTAATGAAGTGATATCTGGTACAAAATAGTAGGCTGGTCAGTAGAGAACTTAGATGATATCAGTTCTATTCATTTTATCCTTGCATTCATTGTTCCTAAATATTGTGTACATGGGCAGGGCAACATAACTCAGATTTCCGATTTCTGGCAGTGTGAGATAGCAGACAACCAAGAAAACTATGCCAGGGTATACCAGGGAGAGCTGGATCATATTGTTAACCTCAGAAGTTCATTTTATTAACCTCACAAGTCAGGTGCAGGGCTTAATATGTAGCAAAATGGTTGTCTGTAGCCACTGCAAGAGATTTCTGGTAACAGGTTCTTGGACTTCTCAATCAACAGTGTAGCATGAAACTAGAAAAGCAGTACACGGGGGGGGGGGGGGAATGAGTTCAATGTTGTGGGTTTTGTGCTATGATTCTTTGGCAGTCCTTTGTTTGGAAAGTAACAGTTATGCTGATCCATAAAACTCCTGGCCCAATGTCAGTGCTAGCAGGGGGTTCAGGGTCATCCCCAAGTGGTTGACAGATGCCAGGTGTGCTGAAGACATCTTCATTCTGCAAATGCCCTTAGGGAAGCTTCCTAAATTTGATACCATTTCAGCTGTAAGATTATGTTAATAGGTATGATGTTGGGGAAGTTTTTGGTGGGGAAGGTGGCCTTCATTAATGATAGTAAGGGAATTGCAAAGTTAAGTACGCTTTGTATAATCTCTGAATCATTACATTAGGGAGAGCAAGAAAATTACACTCCTGTGTAATCTGAATTGCAAGGATGAACACATCTGCTGCTGTTCCTCTTGTTATTTTTTCTTTCTTTCTTTATAAAATAAAAAGGTTTTCAGTGAGGAAGGAAGGAATCTTACTAAATTGTTGAAATATTCAGAGACATACATGGAATGAATCACTGCTGCCTTATAATCTGCTGGTTTAGATCTACTAGGGCTTGGTTGGAAGACTCTCATTTCGATAGGTGTCCTGTAAAGTTCTTTTTAACCTTGCTTACCAGGTAAAGTTAAAAAAAAACAGCTGTAGTGTTAACAAAGCATTATTGACAAAGAAATAAGCACATTTACTTTGTAAGGTCATGGAGGATGTTTGCTGTGATGTTTGGCTTATTGAATGGTTGTGAATTTTGTTCACATTTTCTTAAATCTGCAGCATTCTTTATCAAGTTGGTATGACCTTGTGCAGCCCAAAACTCACTCTTGTCAATGCACCTGAGCTCAATGAAATGCATTACCTTAGCTTTGTCTCTGCCATGCTCAGAGGGATCTGACATGAAACAATAGCTCAGAGAGAGTCAATCATACACCAGAAGAAATATTTATACCAGCAGAGCTAGATCCTAGAGTCATGATTGCTCCTCTGTTTTGGGTTTCTTTAGCTGCTCAGAAGTGGCTCAGTTTGAGCACATTTTGTATGCAAAGTCACGCACTGATTCCGCAGGACAAATTTGACTGTTGGTTTGGAGAGACAGGAGATTAGGAGGAAAGTGCAAACTGGGGGGGGGGGGGTTGTCCTTTGCAGTGTGGCGATGGCAGCATTAGTGCTTTCCCCAACATAAGTATTCAGCATTGTCATGATTAGTTTTATTTTTAAGATGCCTCTCTGCTTATATATAATATTTGGGTTCTTATTATTGGCTGTGACTCAAACTGAACAAACTCTGTTAATCACTAGATATGCATAGAACAGGCATAATTCCCTCGCCTACATGCAGTAATACTCTCAGCCTGATTTGTAGCCCTTTAGGGCATTCACCACTGTTGCTTCCTGAGGGTGGCTTTCAAGTCTGCAGTGGGCCATCATCATGTTGCAGAGAACTCAAAATTTCAGGGTGAAATTACCAAGATAAATCCCTGCCTCTAAATCTGTACGTAGGGCCCATTTCTTCCTTAAGAGGTAGGGGAGGATGTTAGCCCTTTAAACCACCTACACTGATGCTTCCCTGAAGGTTTACAGGTAGAAATAAATATGTTTCCTGGCTCTTCTAACACCCTAGAATTATGAGTCTTGTGTTAGAATCATACCCAGAAGTGAAGAGAGTTTCCAGAGCTTGAAAATCTCTTCTCATTCTCAGTATTCACACACAGGATTTTTGAAAGCAAAATTCAAATATTTCTTGATCCCTGTTTCAGAGCCTTTATTTTGATCTTACTGCTGCATTGGCAGTGCTTGGGTATGACTGATTTTAGTGAATTCCTGATGGCATTATTTCACAATGGAACCAAGTATTGGCTAAAACGATGTAATTCTCACTGTGTGTAAGAAGGTCCAAACATACTCTAGAAATAAAAAGTAATGCTTTCTTTATTGATTCAAATGCTAAATCATTCATGATTCTTTTCAGTTCTAAACATATTGTGTGTGATAGGACTTCAATATTTCTAGTCTCTAAGTTCTTTTGAGTTTTGTGTCTTGTCTCTCATGATAAGGAGGCACAAGGACAAAAATCAAAGTTTTCGAGAAGCATTCCCCCCCACCCCAAGATTCACAGTCTCTTACACAGCAATGTGTATTGCTTGTCCTTTCATTGTGTGTTCCTGAACAGTTTCATAATTGGAAAATTTATTTTCATTTTTATGCTACAAGTACACTCATTTTTTTCTGAAAGTTAAGAACTGAATTTGATCAGAATTAGAAGGGTTCAGTCAATTTATGGCCTTTATTTGTTATAAGTTGGTACATGCACCTGTGACATGGCAGTCTGAAGACCTTGACACTGGTATATCACCTAAGCTGCTAGCTGGTATCTTGTACCCCTTCTGCAGAAAGAAACACCCCTCAACAAGTTGCAGAGAGCATAATAATTTCTCCAAACTGGAATGGCTGGTGGTTACGCTGAACGGTAGTTGTGCTCCCTGTCTTCCCTGTTTGCAAGGGAGTGCTTACTCAAAGCATGACATTGTGCTGACATCACAGTGCTGTGTTGCCAGCATATCTGCAAGCCCCCCCCCCCCCCCATCTGTACTGTACACACACTGCTAGCAGCTGTTCGGAAAGGGTGGGTGGGTCAATGCAGACAGTAGGCACAGGAGAGGAAGGATGAAGCAGCTGTCACACCTTAGGGCAGGGGGCCCTTCCTTGCCAATGTGTGTTCTTGGAGGAATGCAGCTTCCTGTTGGGTGTTTGTTTTCTGAACTGGAGTACATAGAAGTGTTCTGAGCACAGCAGTGTTAGACATGCCACAGCAATGTTTAATGTCTCTCTTTCTGTCTGTCTGTCTGTGTCTCTGTAGTATCCCTTTAGAAGCTTCATGGAGGAGATTAGTACTGTATTTACTCAAAAGGAAGTTGATCCTAAATATAAGACAACTCCCCAAAAATGTTATATACATAAAGTTTTTTTGTTATTGTGCATAAATGTAACATGTATGCAAATCTAAGACAATCCCCTTTTTTTGTGGCATACCTGGGAAAAAAATCAAGTCTAGCATTTGAGTAAATACAGGTAAGTAACAAATAATCAATGTGATCCTAAGCAGAAGTATACCCTTCATTGGGTTTCAAAGTTGTAACTGTTTAGAATTGCATTGAATGTGTATTTCAGAAGTTTAGATATCAGAGTCACAGTAAGCTTGTAAGCATGACATAAGCATGTACAAGACGATGTTCATGGTTTTCTACATAAATAAAGGGACAGTGGTACTGCTGTGATTGATAGTAAATGGTTAACCGGGTCTGAGAACCGTGAGTGACAGGAGATTCAAATGGAATTCTTCAGTTGAGAAGGTCAGTTAAAGTGTAACTGTTAGGAGTGGCAATTAAGAACTGACAGTTGAATGTGAAGGAAGTGAGAGGATCAAGAAGGATCCCAATTCAAGCCTAAGGAAAATAGCTCCTAGAAAAGGGGGGGGGGTGATCCCTATCCAGTCTAAAGGAGAGAATCAAGAAGGATCCTGAGTTAGGGAAGTGGGAAGCTTAGCCCATCCCTAACAAGTCTGAAGGAAATAGCTCCTAAAAAGACAGGGATGATCCCTAGCCTGTGGATAAGGAAGGAAACTGGAACTTGTGTGAATGTTCCTGCCTTCACCAACTTAAGTGTGTGTGAGACAAAGAAGCTTACTCTTGTGTATTTAATTAGAGACTGGCAAGAAGTCTCTCTCCTCAAGTTTTAATAAGCTGTCTAAATAACAGAAATAATTACTGTTTGTGATGAATTATCTGGTGTTTATTTGTATACAAAGTTACTTCATTCCTCTTGTCTGTTCACCTCATAAGTCCTATACCTGATTCCAACCTGACCATTTCCCCTTAAAGTTAAATAAAACAGTATGTTATTTTTGAACTACCATCAACCTCTCATGTGCCATTTTCAGAATAGGATGTAAGAAGGATTTTAGTCTCTCCCCTGAGTTCCCTAAGCTAGCTATATCTAAATACATTCACGTGACTGGGTGGGACAGCCAGAGAGAAAAACCAAGAAGAAAAAGGAAAAAACGGCTTCTGAGCAAAGAAGATAAAACAAAATCCTGTGAGGGAGGGCAAAATTGTCATAACCACACTGCACTTTCTCTGCATGGGATTGAGTGCATGGTCCTGATATCTGCCATCAGGGGTCCTTTGGAGCTGGAGCAAGGCGAAGCACTGCTCCGCCAGCCCAGGAGTGGGCAGTAGGGCAGCCACAGGCCAAATCAGATTCTCTGATGTGATTCAGCCGGCCGCCAAATTGCCGCCGAAATTCGGCAGCAGCTTTAAAAGCGGCTGGAGGGGAGGGGGTTTGAGGGAGAGGTTCCAAACTTGCAGAGTAGCTTCTGAGACCTCTCCACCAAATACCCACCAAGTTTCAAGAAGATTGGACCAGGGGGTCCAATTCTACAGGCCTCCAAGCAGGTTGCCCCATTCCCTCCATTGTTCTCTATGGTAGGAAAAAGTAATGTTTTTTCCCACCATAGAGAACAATGGAAGGGATGGGGCAACCTATTTGAGGCCCTGTAGAATTGAACCCCGTGCTCCAATCTTTTTGAAACTTGGTGGGTATTTCGGGGAGAGGTCCCAGAAGGTACTCTGCAAGTTTGGAGCCTCTCCTTCAAACCCCCTCTCCTCCAGCCCCTCATATACTCTATGAGTTTTTGCCATTGACTTCAATGGCCCACAGGGTATAATAGGGCTGAAACTGACATTCGGCCGGTTATGCTAACAGGTATGGTAATGAGCTCCTGCACCTCTTTTTTTACGAAAGGATCCCTGTCTGCCATAGACACATTCATAGCAATATGGAGAACCAAGCATGTGCAAACTGTACATCTGTAGGCTTTTTCCACATGAACTCTTGGGAAAAAAATAGGATGGGGTAAGGCCAGCAAAACGCTTAGTACCAGGCAAGCACAGAGCCAGCATGTTAGCTCTCTTCCTGTCTGCATGTGTTGTTTGGTAGGTATTTATGTTGTGTGTTTAAGGCTACACAAAACCATTGTTTATTCAAGATGCTTTTGAGTGATGCCCCATCATTTCCACTTTCTGCACCTTCCCTTACAGAAAGGATATTGAGCAATAGTCCAGAAGAACCTTAGACTAACAACATTTGTAGAAGGGCATGAGATTTTGTGAGTCACTGCTCAAGTTTTACCTTTCTTTTTAAAAAAAAAAATTAGGAAGTCATCTAGAATTTGTGTGTGTGTGCAGTCCAGTTATTATGATTCCCAAGTTTCCATCTATCTGGGATTTCTACCTTTTGGTGGCTTCCTAAGGACCAGCAGAACTTGGCAACTGTTAAAGTCCAGCAAAGCAAGAGAGATCTTGAACATGCTCTGCAGGCTAATTTTTTTTTAGCAGAATGCCACTTTTTTCCTTTTAAATAATTAAATTAAGTATTCAAGCTTACCAACTTAATAGTAGCATCCTAAAGAGAGTTACGTCATTCTCAGCCCACTGACTTCAGTTGACTTAGAAGGATGTAACTCTGCTTAGGATCACAGTGTAAATGTCCATGGTGGGTTCCCCCCCCTTTTCATCAGGTTCTGCAACTCATAGGCGTAGAGTACGGGGGGGGCTCGAGGGCTTGAGCCACCCCCGAAATTTCCTGGGGGGGGGCTCAGCCACCCCCGGGGAAACGGAGCGCCTGCCACCATGCCTCCCCGGGTCCTTCCGAAGCACGGCCGCCGCTGCTGGAGAGGGAGAGGGAAGGGGTGGCGGGGGGAAGGGAAGAGAGAGGCACTGGCAGCAGCAGCTGGCGGGCCTCAGAAGGGCCCAGGGAGGCGGGGCAGTTTTGGGGGGGAAGAACATCACTCCAGCGCGCGCACAAAGTGCGTGCGCTAAGGAGCTTCCACCCCCCCTGGGATTTCCAAAAGTCTATGCCCCTGCTGCAACTTGACTGCATTGGGGGGGGGGGAGGGGGGAGAGAAATCCAATTCACCACATTCATATTGTAAACTTTTGGCTCCAGCTTTCTTAAAGAAATTATTTTGAATTTCTTATGTCTGCTCACATAAATCTTGACTATGATGTGCTTTTATCATAAATTCAGTGAAACGTCCACTGTGTGTTTGAGTACAAACGTAAAGAAACAAAGCATTGATTCTGTGTTCTGTGTCCAAACCGAAACGTGATAGTTCACCTACATAATAAGAAAAACAAACAGAAAACATGCCAGAAAAATTAAACTGGCTGCTATTTTCTCAACTATTCTCTCAAAAAGGTGTGCATTTTTAATCACCCTTTGAAAATGAGCTTGCTAAAACACAGAAGGCTAAAGGTTGAAATAACTTAACCAGAAGCTGCTGACAAAGCTCAGAACAATCATGCAGTATTTCTTGAGGCAGAAAATCAAGGACTTCTAGTTTGATAACTCTAATAATCAAGATAGCAATCGGTATGGTGTTCTGTGATGTCACATGTGTGATGGCGGTCATATCAACTTTTCCCCAGCCCTAATTTGTGATATCACCCACATACAATTCAAGGCAAAAACCGTGGTGAATGTGCAAATATCTTAACGATGAATTCACTTGCTTGGTTAACTTAGGCCCAATTCCCAACACAGTTTCTCTATGCAATCATGTATACCACATAAACAAACGTTAGTTAGTGCCAGGCTGTACACACAATGGAAGCAGTAACATCCCTTTTTCAAACAGCCATGCCCACAAAGGTGACTGCTGACTAGGGTTGCCAAGTCCTACCTGGTGTGATGCCGGGGGGACTCCTTGCCTGCCCAGGAGTCTTCTGCCCCGTGTGCTTTGCACGCGCAGCATGATGATGTCACCCAGAAGTGATGTCATCATGTCAGGCACATTAGGGCAGGACCTTTGAAATTCAAGGGAAAACCATAGAGTTTTCCCTCGAATTACAGAGTGTCCCCCTCAAAATGTGCCTGACGTGGCAGCCTGGCAATTTAGGGGTGGGGTTCCCCCCAGTGGCCCAATCCGGGTCAACAGGGAGTGGGCTGCTGGAGCGGGGGGTTTCCCTGCCCCCCATAGGCATCAACTACGGGGGGGGCTCGAGCCACCCCCAAAATTTCCCGGGGGGGACTGAGCCCCCCCCGGGAAAACAGTGTGCCCTCTGCCACACCGCCACCATCTCTCCCCCCCCCCCACCTGGCCACTCTGACCCTCCCTCTGTCCATCCAGGGGCCAAATAAGCAAATGCCCAGCTGGCCCCTGGACGGACGGAGGGACAGAAGCAGGAGTGGTCGGGGGCAGAGGCGGCAGCAGGGGGGACATGGTCCCGGTGGGCGTGGGCGCACGGAAGAGCCCCTCGGGAGTTTTTAAACTCTACGCCCCTGTCGCCCCCTGGGCCGACTTGGGAACCCTACTGCTGGCTCCCTATGCAGTGGTCTGATTCATACTTGCTTTTTCCATATGGTTGTATGCATAGACAATCACTGGGTCTTTATTTAGAGATGCTGACAAAGTTCACAACTTATCAGCTTAGCAAATATGGATTTGCACTGTTTATAATATTTGTTTTGATTATCCTTTGGACACTGTTTCACTGAAACTCTTAGTTCATTTATAATTAATAATGAGACGTCATAACTATTTCTGTGCCAAAGTGGTGAGCATTGATCAGACCAGGCAGCCAAGGCAGTTGGCACATGCTCCAAAATAATGCAATTACTTTAACCTTGTAATCCATCCTGACTCTATATGAGAAACTGTCCTTCCTTCTTGACTGGTGAATTTGACTTGCTTTTTTTCTTCCAATGCCTCTGGAATTGGCAGAACATTGACTGGTTCCCTTTACAGTGCTGCAATCCAGTCTGAAAGCTCAGGAAAATCAGATGTGTCCCGAGGGCAAGGCATATTCCAGGGATGTGTCTCATGTAAAAGTATCTTTCACAAGCACATCAAGTTTGGGGGGGGAGTGGAGAGACTTTCGTCTCAGCTGTTTTAGGAAATAAAATAGGGATGTAGAATTTGGATTCAGAAATATTCAAAGTTCACAAAATAATGCCACATTTGGAACCTTCAGAACAATTTTGAATCTGAATTTTATAATTCTGAATATTCAGAATCTCATTTCGTCCAGACTGAACTGCCTAGGAAATTAAAGTAACACATGTTTCCCAAACAGCATGCCACCAAGGGCAGGAAGCAGATTGTCTCCTTATTGGTATTGCCATTGCTTAACCACAGGAATGGGGCCTGGAAGCAAAGCCTGTGACTGATGTCTGTACTTATGAACTCCTGGATCAGGCAGAGACAACTGATAGCACTTTCAAAGGGGTCCTTTCCAACTGAAAGTGTGTATTATAATTACCCTGTTGGCCCCCTGGCCATTTGCTGCAAACTAAAGTTGTGCATACTGACATAGATATTCCTGTGGCCTTTTCTAAGCACCTCATCCTACATTTGAGTTCTACTCCCCCTCATAATGTATATATTACTTAATGCTTGGGAATAACATTTGGGTCAAAAATTAAATGGTAGATTAATAGGGAGATTTTATATTTATTTTTAGCTTTTGCTGGGTGTACTAGGTTGATTGATTAAATAACTTTAGATAGATGGATTGCTTTTGCAGTGCACTTTCCCCATCTGTTATGCTCTTCTGGGCTGATAGGGACACTGGGAAAGGATGAGGAGATTGATGGAAAGC
This sequence comes from Lepidodactylus listeri, assembly GCA_029233225.1. Classification (NCBI taxonomy): domain Eukaryota; kingdom Metazoa; phylum Chordata; class Lepidosauria; order Squamata; family Gekkonidae; genus Lepidodactylus; species Lepidodactylus listeri. The sequence goes on from JARCFY010000012.1 coordinate 57,908,705, forward strand.
GGTTTGCCTTGTTTTTAGTGGGAAATGGCTGCTTCCTGTTGACTTTATTGGAATTCCGGATGTTCAGAAATTCTGAACTTTTAAATTTCTGAATCCAAAGAGTCACAGTTTATGTTCCAGTACAATCTCATGAATATAAAAATTTCTCCTGAACTGCAACCATTTTAATACTAACTAACATTATAAAGAATGTATTAAGCCTTTCCAAGGCAGCAACTAACGTTACATAAGAGATCCAACATCCCATCAAGGACAGGATGTTGTGACACATGATGTACATAGATGGAAAAGTGAATTTCACACAGTTGTTTAGACAAGGCCTGCCTGCCCATGAACTACAGTTCCTAAGCGGCATTTTAAGAACACACCTGCCCCAGAACTCTAAACATTAAAAAAATGGATATTCATGAAGGAAGGAAGTAATTAGTGTACGACAAAGAAGCTGAGTAGAGAGGACTTCACACATCAGTAGTTCTTTCATATTAACTAACTTGACCTAACTCTACATACAGCTCTTATTTAATAAAGGTCAACTTTGGAGGGAAAGGGGAGGGAGACATTAACAGATTATGTAAAGTAGCAAGACCCGTTGCAGTTCGGCCTGCTCCTAATTCAATAAAGATTTTTTTCTAAGATTAATATAGCCTGAATCAAGAGGAAAAATAAGATCAGGCAAACCCAGATAATCCAATACCAAGTTCTAAGATTTTGTGGCTTAACAGGACAGTTACCTTGTAATGTTATTGTAAATAAAGACTGATGCCATTAAAGTAATTGTAGGTTTTAAAATAGCAATGAAATGGTTAATTTTACCCAGGTAGATTGGAGTCCAGTAGCACTTTAGATACCAGCTAGATTTTGGGTGGCTTTCTGTTGAGACATATCTGGAGATTTTGGGGGGGGCGGAGCCTGAGGAGGGTGGGGTTTGGGAAGGGGAAGGTCCACCCTACAAAGCAGCCATTTTCTCCAGGGGAACTGATCTTGGTCGTCTGGAGATCAACTGTAACAGTGGGAGATCTCCAGCCACCACCTGGAGATTGGCAACTCTAGTATGAGCTTTCAAGAGTCACAGCTCCATCAGCTACAAATTGGCATGGAGATTTCTGAGTCCTTATATCACAGACAAAAGGTGTTGCAGAGAATGAACTGAGGATGCAGAGGTATGATGTGCATTGTATTCAGCTTGATTAGAGCAGAGGGAAAATGCTTGGGGACAGAAAATTAGCATTTGCAGTGGGATAAAAATCCTATCTTCCTATTCAGCCTTGGTGTATGTGTGGGAGGGAGGGTTCCATTGTTCTGAAGTTGTGAATATTAAACAATGGCACACTGTAATCTCCCCTTGAAGTATCTCTGTTTGAGGACTGCCACTCTTAGGTTAGGATTGGAATGACCATTGGAATGACCTGGAAGATTAAAATGTTCTCCCACTGGGTTTTGATTGTTGTGGTTTTTAATGTCATATTTATGTCCATTTATTATTTTGCATAGGACTGAATAGGAACATAGGATTCTTATCTCACTACAGATGCTAATTTTCTGCCCTCAAGTATTTACCCTCTGCTCTAATCAAGCTGATTATAATACACATTGTATCCTTGCAACACCCCTCCCACCATTTGATGAGATATAAGGACTCAGAGATTTCCATTGTATCTGATGAAGGGAGCTTGGACTCTCAAAAGCTCATACCCCCAAAATCTTATTGGTATCCAAAGTGCCACTGGACTCAAATCTAGCTGTTTTGTTGCAGACAAACACAGCTACCCTCTGAAACTGTCTTAATTTTACACAGTAACATTTAGGCCGTGGTCACACGGCACTCTAATCCCGAATTTTGTCCTGCTGGGATGTTTTATTTTGGGTTGGGATGATCACACATCCCAACCCAGTGGCAGCGACTGGGGGAGGCAAGGCAAGGGTCACTCGCACGCCCGCATATGGCTGCCTTCCCCGAACACTGCAGGGAGGAACTGGCCAGCTGGCTGGCTGGCTTGCCCCGCACTCTGCTTCAGGCCCTGAGCCCTGCCAGCTGCTGCCTGATGGAAAAGCAGGGAGAAGCATGCCAGGGGTGGTGTGTGCACCAGGCGGTGGTAGCCAGTGGGGCTCAGGGCCCAGAGCGGAGTGCGGGGCATTTCGAGGAACACAGGTAGCCAAACATTTGAGTGCCCAAGCGCTCAAATGCAAGCCGGGGGGGGGGGGGACCCAAAGGACGATCAGACAATCATTTCATGCAATCATTGCGAGAGAGGGCTGTCCAGATCGGCAAAATCGCAGGTTGAAAGCACGACTTCCGGGAAAGTAGTTGATTTTCCTGGGGTCGGAAAACGCGCTAGAAACCTGGGAGTGAGCCCACTTCGGCACGGGAGTAGGTGCAGCCGGTCTGATCAGGCTACTTAAATCCAGGAGGGAGCAGCATTGAATCCCGCTTTAAAGGACCATGTGACTGCAGCCTTAGTGGCAATAAATTTTGGCCAACAAAAGCTAAGAATTCTCTTAGTGTTTCCATACTTCCAACACAGACAGGGAACAGTGAATTCAGTTTGAGGATTACTGTAAAATAATGCATATTATAAGGGAATTGTTTAAAGTGTTGTAAGTCTCCACGAGACCCTTTGGGTGATCGACGACAACAAAAAAATGTAGTCAATAAATAATTTGTAAGTTACCCATATTTCAAGCATCTTTTATATATCAACATGAGATTTTGCCGCTAGCAGTTAATTCCAAATATGGGAAATTTGATCAAGAGTGCCATGTTCTTTCTTGTGGTTTTACGCAGTAATTTGGGTTTCGTTCAGGCTCCAGTTAGTTTCTTAGTGTGAAACTGTCTCTTCGTAAAGAAGGTATTCTGCACTGTGGATTGTTAGTCATGGGTCAACCATCTGGAAGTATGAGATGCCAGCAAGGCTTTTACATTCTTCTAAACATGGGCTTTCTGCCCAACAAACTTAAGCTTGGGGGATTTCAATGCAGCATTCAAAAAAACAAGTTTAATATTATGCACCAGATTTTCAGGGATGCTTTTTATTGTTCTGAAACTTGCAGATAGCTTTAGGTTATGCAATATTAGATGGCTTGGATCTCAAGCAGAAAAAGTATAGTTGTGTGTGAGGAAGGCATGTTTCCAGCCTCTGCCCCCTGCAGTCTTCTGTGCCCCCTGAAATTGTGCTCCTATGGGTCATTCAGCTCCCAGGTATGGGGGGAGCAAAGTGAAGCATGAGGGGAGACTTTGCAAAATCATCCTCTCTCCAAAAACAAAAAAGCTGTTCTGTCAGAGGAACATGAAACTTTAATACCCTGGACCCTGGAATATAATCTGTAACTCTCTAATGTTATTGAGTGACACAGTCTAATCTTGGTAAATTGTATGACGTACTAGAATGATGAGTACTGATCAGTACTGATACAGCCTATGGCTTGTGACTGACTGGTCACAGGTGCTATGATGTGTCCTGGCCAGGAACATAGAACCATATATGTTCTGTTCCTGACTGCAAGATACTACTGTTGCTTTGGTTAGAGCAGTGTTGGTAGTTGCTGCCTGAGGATTCCTTAAATTAAGAAATTTTTATCAATACCTCATATCTGTGAATTTTGCCTTTCATTCAGGGAGACTGCTTAGTTTCAACATTAGGCTGGTGTTTTTAGCTATTTAATTTATGGAGACAATGTCAGTGTACTGTATGAATGATCTAGAAACTGATTTTAAAGAATGTTTACCCCACATTTCATTCCAAAGGGGTCCCAAAAGCAACTTACAATATTGTTTTGTTCTTACATCAACCAGGTTGAGAGACAGCGCTTGGCCCAAGGTGAACTTCCATAGCAGAGTAGGGAATCAAATCTGGTTCTCCCAAATCCTAGACCAAAACCCTAACCACTGTCTCGTGCTGCTGCAACGCTCTAAAATTATGGGGGGGATATACCATCCAGTGAATCTGAGTATGCCACTGTGTGATTTTTAGCATCCATTTTTTAAATTAACATTTTATTAAAATAGAGATGCTGTAAAAATTATTTATCTTGTTATGATTTTTTTCTTGAAAATCCAGAATATGTATTTTATGTTTGTTTAATGAGGAATAACTGTTACATACCTTCTCAGAATAGTTACGATGCATGATGGTGAAAGTTACACTACTTGTAAAACATCACCAGAGAGCCTGATCAACAACAGTATTGGGCTTCTTTGGAGGCATGGGATTTTTAAAAATCCACTAATGTTAATACAGCCATTGCTCAGCCATTAATGGGGCATGGATTCACCAGAGAGTAAATCACATTGATTTTGATTCTTAAAAATACATTTAAAATATATTAAAGTGACTTTATAGAATGGGAAAATCGCTCAGATGTTCAGATCAACTTGTATCACAGCTTCTACATCTTATAATGTGAATGAGCCCCTTTTAGCCAGGGAGTAGCAATTGGCCAAGTGGTTCTTTAGATCTCAAATTAACCAGGTTCTTATATTTCATCATTGTTGAGCATACCGTTCCACTGCTCGTTAATATGAAATGGCTCTTTTTTTTTTTGAGACTGAAGAAAGATGAGGGGAAACGCTTCATAAATTAGTGTATCTTCCTTCAACATCAGTTGCGTTCCTTTCACAAATGCTTCCTGCTTGAAGTAACATTACTCCCACGCTGGAAATTTTTAAAAGGATGTGGATGTTCTCAGTTCTCTCTCTCTCTCTCTCTCTCTCTCTCTCTCTCTCTCTCTCTCTCTCTCATTTTCTTTTGGACTTGGATGTGGTCACTGAGTTCCTGTGAGATCTGAAGAATGGAATGAAAGTGGCCACAAATGACACTTGAGCTCTTTTCACAGCTGGACACACACCAGCCGGAGTGGGCGATCCCTTGCAGATGAATTAGCTTGTTCAAGAATGTGATACAAAACATCTGTTACAAACAGGACAAACAAAAAAGTGCCTTTTGAAGACTGATTTAATGGAAGTGGTTTGCAATGAAGCTGAATGAAGCATGCAACAATGAGGCAGCATTTTCCAGTCTACTTGCAAGAACCAGAAAGTGATATATATTTGAAATATTTGCCATTTAATCAGGTGAAAGAAGTGAATTTGCAGCATAATCATGTTTGCGTTCCTGGCATTTCCAGCAAAATAATCTCTGTATCTTGGGCACCTTGAATACAGTGGTGAAGTCCCAGACAAAAAATTTTTAGAAGTCAAAGTGCAATAACAGTTATTCCAATACTTTCTGGCTAGCATTGCTTTACTACTGGTGGTTTGCAAGCACAATAGACATTCATTTCTGGCAGTGTGACTCAAGAGCTGAAAATGCCTTGAAAATACTATTTACTATATGAACTGCTCCAACACCACGCTAAAGGTAGAGATTTTCCTTCATCTTAAATAACTATACAGATTATAGGCATTCTCATTCTATTTTGTCTGTGTACTGTCTGTTCTGTTTTTCTTCCAATTCTTGCAGCTAATAAAAAAACCATCAATAGTGTATGTATCTCACCACTAAACAAGCATGCTAAACATAAAAGGGGGGAGAGATTGCCTAAAACAGATCAATCAAAGGTAGATGTGCATTGGTTATACAGATCGATCAATCAGGCTTTTTGACAGTTTTGATGTGGCACAATACTCTTTGCAATATAGTACAGTGCGTGCAAGTTTCACTACAATTCTGTAAACAGAATGTCTGAGAGAGATATGGGGGTTTTGAAAGTTAAAGCTGAGTTCAGAGGAAACATGTGTATTTTATTAAATGTATTGAGTTGGATACAAATGTTCCATTTCACTAGCGATACGGCCTTTTTCTGGTACCAGGAGCTTTCCTCTGGTAGAAGCACATTCCAAAAGCAGAAATCTCCTTGTACCAGTAAAGAATCCTGCCTAGATTTCTGCAAGCACAAGGCAACTTTGGGCAGCACAAAGTCATACCCCAAAATGCTGCTTCTTGTGGGACAGGGAACCCCCAGGAGGCAATCAGAGGACTCCCGGGAGAGGGGGATGATAAGCAGAAGTCACCTTCTCCTTTCACCCACAGAAATCTAGATAGGATCCAAGCCATGGTTCCAGCAGTTGTGTATAGGAGCATGCAATAGCTATAGTTACATAAGAAAGATTAGTAAATTGATGAAGCCGTTCAGAATATTAAAGCTCACTATAATTTAAATGGCAAATTTACTTAGAAAGGAGCCTTACCTTTTTTCCCCCCTCATTGTAAATGTGAAGTAGATGAATGATTTACATATTTATTATTACATTTGTAAATGTAAGACAACAGTAGAATCACCAACTGGTTACAGACTCCCTGAAATGAAGAACTACGTTTAAGGACTCAACCCCTTAATTATGAAATGTCAAGTCAAAAGAACAGGCTGCAAGAAGATGAAGAATGTACAGACTATGACCAAGCTAGTTTTCTCCTCAGAGAAACTCCAAAGGGTCCTTTCTTATCAGATCTTCAACTTGGTACATTTTCAGGTTGTTTCCTGGGCCTTACCTAGGGGCAAATCAGATATGTATCAATCTTTTTCTCCTGCCCTAATTACATTCTCGCATTGCAAGCACCACTCTCTTCATTCTTCCCTTTCCCCTCTTTCTGCTCCTGCTGCTTCTAACAAAGTCCTCCTGTGATAAATTTACTACCTCCATTGATGGTTGTCAGTGTTTTGTTTACTCTCTTTTTGAATGGAGATTTGGGAATTGAACCTGGGGCCTTTGACTTACCAACTATGTGCTCTACCACTGAGCTCCCCAAAGCTAAACTGAACAAGTTGGACAAACCTGAAACAGAGGCAAAGATTTCTTCCATTTATTATTCACACGATATTTTGGGACGATACATCTATAAACAGTAACTTCTACCCAGTTTTGCTTACTCTAGAAACAAGGCAGAAGAGGGACTTATGAAGCTGTAGAACTCTTTAGAGTAACTCCTGACAGCACTTCTTTGAAGGTCACTATGCTTTATCTGGCTCACAGAAGAGGGAGCTGAAAATAACCACAGGCCCAGTAAAGTAGCAATTGGATGTATATTGTGTTTGACCGAAAAACTCTTCTCAGTGCTTTGAGAAGGTAAGAGATGACCCCAATAAAAACTGTATTCAATAATACCTTACCCTTGACAAACACACACACAGCTGGTAAAAGAAAACAGATGACATGATAGAAGCATCCTGTATAAACACAGAACAAATATTTTGTACTAAATGCATGTATTTAATGTGGCTGTCAAGTGAGTGGCCATGCTTGATTAAATGTGCCAGCTAAGTTTTGGTCCTATTGTGCTTATTTAGCAACATGACAAATGGAATAAAACATTTGTTCAGATAAAATATTCCCCACATCTCACTGAGTGTTTTTCTATTTAAGCCAAGTCTATGGATAATTAATTAGCTGGTGCCTATTATTTTACATATGCATCCTTATTTCTCAAACAAGTATTATAAGCAATGTGAATACTGCAGGGAGAATAGTTGATATTTTAGAATATTAGTCTGTGTGAATACAAAATACAAGCGATAGATTTAAAATTCAGTGACGGTAAGCTAACCGTGATAACCAAGGGAGATTTATCAAAAAGAAATTTCAAGGAAGCATGTATTCAGTGTGGCGTAAAAACATAGGCACCTTTTGTTATGAAAGTAGAGTAGCATTGATCTGTAGTTGTTTAATATGACAAAACAAATGGAAGAGTAGTGGGAGAAAACTTTTATTTCTTTGTTTATTTTTGACTTATGTTCCACCCTCCCTGCAAATGGGCTTGGGACGGATCACGGCAGCAGTTTTACAAAGTCATTAAAACAGTCATAGTAATTAAATAATTAAAACAATTAAAACAAAGGCACAATGATTTAAAACAGGTGGCACTAACTAGAAAGGTGTAATAATCTCAAGTGACTGAAACAGCTAGGCCATAACCGCCAAAATATGGGGATCTTCTTAGGCTGGACCATACAGAGATGGAAAGCTTCAGCAAGGGAGGCCAAAGAATTGGGTGCCTGCCAACGTTCCCTCTAAGCTGAGTTAGTGTGAGCTGGCTCACAATTTTTTAGCCTCTGGCTCACACATTTTTGTCTTAGCTCAGGAAAGATAGCTCCAGAGAAAACAAATGTATGCAGTAGCCAAATCGCTCGCTCACAGCTTTAATGCAAGTAGCTCACAAAGTAGAATTTTTACTCACAAGACTCCACAGCTTAGAGGGAGCATTGGTGCCTGCTGCCTCACCCAAAGGCCCTGCTGAACTGTAATAAGTCCCACAGGAACCTGATCATGTTCCATCAGGCCAGGGCGGAAACAACACTGGCTAATAGTCCAACGGCGGCCGAGGCTTATATGAAAAGGCCACCAATGGTTCTATGGCCAGCCAAGGGATCCCTGTGCTCCTGGGGAAGGGGAGGTATGGTGGTGGGACCAGATGGAAATGGAAGGGAAGGGGATGGAGACACGGATGGGCTCGGTCTCCTTCCAATCTGTGTCTCATCCCAAGAGTAGTAGGTTGTGGGGCTAGGAGACAGAACCCCACTTCGACATTGGTGATGTGTAACGCCAAGTCCATAAATAATAAGACCAGGATCCTGCATGACTTTCTGTCAGAGCAGGACGTGGACCTGGCGTGTGTGACTGAGACCTGGGTGCAGGAAGGAGAGACTGTCTCTCTCTCCCAAATGGTGCCACCCGGGTTCTTGATCCTCCACCAATCCCAGACTCCGGGGTGGGGAGGAAGAGTGGCATTGTTCATCCGGGAGGGTTACACCTTCAGGGCACTACCGCCACGGAATCTTGCGGGCATGGAGTGTGTCAGTTTTGTTTGGGATACCGGGGAGAGTTTGGCTGTTTGGCTGGTGTACCGACCACCCAACGCTCCGGCAATCAGCCTGCTGGAGGCCGTATCAGGCTGGGCACTTGAGCACCCGTGGCTATTAGTCCTGGGTGATTTCAACGTCCATGCCGAGGATGCGACCTCCATGCAGGCAATGGACTGGGTGTCGTCCATGGTGGCACTAGGACTTTCCCAGTTTGTTATGGCCCACACACACAGAGCTGGTCACACGCTTGACTTGATTTTTGTGGCGGGGGGTTACGGTGGACCAGATTATGGCTACTGTTGTACCATGGTCGGACTACCCGACTCTGAAGGCCCGAGTGAATATGCCCCTCCAACCCTGTTTGCGCGGCGAGCAGATTTTAGCTCGCCCACAGAGCCAAATGGATCCTATGCGATTCCAGGAAGCCCTGCAGGATCTGAGGCCCCCTGGCGGCTTGTTGGATGAGCTGGTCGAGGACTGGCAACATCGTCTTTTGGCAGCCATCAACGAGATTGCTTCCCAGCACCCTCTGTGCCCCCGCTCCCGGCTCGCCCCCTGGTATACAGGCGAGCTGAGGGAAATGAAGCGGGAGCTCAGACGACTAGAGAGACGGTGGCATCGCGCTCCTGATGAGGCAGCAAGAGCATCTTATAGGACGATTATGAAAGCCTATGAGATGGCTGTCAAGGCTGCAAAAAAAGTGTTTTATGCAACCAAGATAGCATCTGTGAGCTCCCGCCCAGCCCAATTATTTAGGACAATTCAGTCATTAATGACTCTGCCGAAGGCGGACTAAACGATAGAGAATTGGATATTGGCTGTGAGGCTTTTGGGAACTTTTTCGCAGATAAAGTCTTGTCGCTTCGCCGGGACCTCCCTGCCACAGTTGAGACAGTAGCAGAACTTGAGGCTCCGAGCACATCTTCTGGATACATTTTGGATTATTTCAATCTGCTCTGTCTGGAGGAGGTTGACAATTTGCTCTCACTGATCCACCGAACCACCTGTAGACTCGATCCATGCCCATCATGGCTTATTAAAGCGAGGCATGAAGGGGTGCGAGGGGCACTTAGGGAGATCATCAATACATCCCTTGAGAAAGGGGTGTTCCCTAGTGCCTTGAAGGAGGCTGTGGTACGTCCCCTCCTAAAAAAACCATCATTAGAGCTGGCCGAATTGGGTAATTACCAGCCAGTATCTAACTTACCCTATTTGTGTAAGTTAATCGAGAAGGCGGCGGTGGACCAGTTGCAGGGCTTTTTGGATGACACCTCTTCATTAGATCCATTCCAGTCTGGTTTCCTACCAGGCCACGGGACAGAGACGGTGCTGGTCGCCCTCACAGACGATCTCTAGAGGCATCTGGATCAAGGCAGTACAGCGGTGCTGATGCTGTTGGACCTGTCAGAGGCATTTGACACAGTCGACCATCAGCTACTAGCCCACCGCCTTGCTGATACGGGGATTCAGGGGTTGGACTTACAATGACTTTCCTTGTTTCTCCAATATCAGGGACAGAGGGTGGTGGTTGGGGAACAACTCTCCCAAGACACCCGCTGGTTTGCGGAGTGCCACAAGGAGCAGTTCTTTCCCCAATGTTGTTCAACATCCACATGTGCCCCCCTCCACCCAGATTGCCCGGAGGCATGGGTTGGGATTTCATCAGTATGCTGATGATACCCAGCTCTATCTGTTGTTGTGCAGCCAGTCAGATTCTAATCTGGGTGATCTCGACGTGGTGCTGCAAGCCGTGGCTGGTTGGCTCAGGCAGAGCCAATTGAAATTGAATCCGATGAAGACGGAGGTCCTGTGCCTGAGTTGTAGTGGACCAGGGGTAGGGATCCCTCTCCCGGCCTTCGATGGGGTACCGTTGGTACCAGCATCAGAGTTGAGGCGTTTGGGAGTGCTCCTGGACCCCTTGTTAACAATGGAGGCCCAGGTAGCAGCCGCTGAAAGGTCAGCCTTTTATCATCTTCGGCTGATCAAGCAATTGGTTCCCTTCCTTGAATGCAACAAACTGGCTACGGTGATCCATGCTTTGGTCACCTCAAGACTAGACTACTGCAATGCTCTCTACATGGGGCTGCCCTTGTTCCAAATCCGGAAGCTGCAGATGGTGCAGAATGCGGCAGCGCGGCTGTTGTTGGGTCTCCTTGCATGGGAGCACATCCAGCCTGCCTTAAAAGCACTGCACTGGCTGCCTATAGCATACTGGATAAGGTTCAAGGTGCTGGTGCTTACCTATAAAGCCCTATATGGCCTGGGACCTATCTACTTGAGGGACCACCTCTCCCCATATGTTCCCCAGCAAGTGCTTCGATTGGGATCCCAGAATCGTCTGGTTCTCCCAGGACCAAAAGAGGCCCGGTTGGCGGTTACAAGGGCCATGGCATTTTCAGTTGCAGCCCCACACTGGTGGAATGAGCTCCCAGATAACATCAGGGCCCTGCGGGACCTATTACAGTTCCACAGGGCCTGCAAGACGGAGCTCTTCCACCAGGCCTTTAAATAGGGGCCGCCTAATGGCTACATCTTGGCCCTGGCCCGAGTGCAAACCTGCCAGCCAGAACATTCTTCCACTGCCTCTTCAGTTAACATGTTAGACACTACCCTGATATAGAAGATACACCATCCTGTAATTGTCTGATTTTATGTTTTAAATTGTTTTAATGATACTGTATTTTATCATATGTTGGTAGCCGCCCTGAGCCCGCCAAAAGGTGGGGAGGGCGGGATACAAATTGAATAAATAAAATAAATAAATAAAATTTAAAGGTCAATACCAACACCTTGAAATGGACCCAGGACTCAATCAGTAGCCAGTGCAATTGGCGTAGCACTGACTGAATGCGCACTCACACAGATGTTACAGTCAGCAGGTGCGCCACTGCATTTTGCACTAACTGGAGTTTGCAGATCAGCTTCACAAGTAAGCCCACATTGAGCGAGTTACAGTAATCAAGTCTGGAAGTGACCACTGCATGGGCAGTGGCCCACTAGAAAATTCCCCTGTAGGTTCAATGGTCAGTCCATGCCTGTATGTCATCTGAAAGAGCCAACAGTGCAATCTTATACTGAATAACTCTAGTCTAAGCCCATTTAAATGAATAGGCTTACACTAGTAGCTCTATATGGGAGTCCTCTGCAAGGGACTTAACTACTTACTATTCTCTGCAAGTGACTTAACAACTTACTATTCTCAGCCTCCCTTGCTAACAATAAAAAATAGCTCCTGTTGACCTAAATATATTAAAAAAAACAGGCCTTACTTAAAAAATAGAGCCTTTAGGGTACTACGAATTTGTTTTCTGACAAGGATGATTCTAGTTTTCTTCTAAGGTGTCAGGGAAAACACAACAGTTTTCCTACAAATTTTTGACAAAACATGATATAGCTAAAATATTCAGACATCTGTGAGAAAGAACACTTTGCTTTCTCACTAATATACTTTGAACAAGAATTTATTTGAATATTTGAAACGGTATGCTGCATGAAAGTGTCAGAGAGATTGTTGCCCACAAAATGTGAGATTAGACCTTTACTCTTTCATCAGATTGTACAAAAGAAGAGCAGTCTCCTGTTTTTGAAAGTGTCTTATTTTTAATTCATAGTTTTAGGCTGAAATTAAACATAATTGTAGTATCTCTAAAAACAAAAACTGGGTTTGAAAGTCATTACGTGTGCTTAAAAATCCCAACCAGGACTGCCCTTGCAACAATTCAGCATTGTGCCTTAATTTCGTGCATCAAATATTGTTCTTCATATGTGTATAATTTCACACAGATAGTGCCTTTTCAATTACAGTATTGTAAAATTAAAAGGTAGTATTTAGCCTCTTCCAAATCTGCTTCTTGGCAGTCTTCTTGGCCATTCATGAGTTACACCTAATTTTTTCTGTGCCATCACAATACTATGAAAGTGCCTTTTACGTCACGCACTTCACTTCCTTCTAGTTTGTGTTTCTGAAACTTTCTGTCGGGGGAGAAATTAGCCCTGTATTCACAAATGTGCTGATTGTGTTTACATAATGTTTAGGTTTTTAAACTGCAATCCTGAAGGTTCAAGACAAATAGCAATGTTTAGAACTAAAGATAGGGTACAGTTCCAGACCTACCAGAATTCAGGTCAGAATCAAAGCTTCTGGTGGGAGTTAAGAGTAATTCCAGAATGGACCCAGGTGTCCAGTGGGTTCTAGACCAGAACCAAAATGAGATGAGTGGGGGGGGGGGTAGTGCCTCCCCTTTCCTGGCAGACTTGGAGCATGTGAGGTGTGGGTTTAGTACATACCCGTACTCATGCAGTATAGTAGTGTTGATGCCGTTTTTCATGATCCTTTGCTATAGGACATTTTCCCATTTTGGAATGCAGTGATACAGACAAAGCTCTCAATTACTTGGCCTGAGATATGAATTTGCCTAGCTCATAATGTTCACACACATTACAAGTCAAATGCCATTTTTCTGAATTAAATGGCTCACCATGCAAACCTGCACACATTCAGAATGTGCTGTTGGCTCAAATATATATATATATATTTAATCAAAATTGGCTTTCCTCTAACATTATGCTGACATGAGCATGCATGGGCAACACAAGCAGAGGAGAAGCAGGATCATGCCCATAAATCTCACTTCTTGTTTACATGTGTTCTGTGTATGTGTAGTCTGTGCCCAGGATTAGGAGTGCTGCATTTATGCAGGAATAGAGATTACCCAGGTACAGTTTGTATGCACATGGGCTCTGTGCTGATAAATGTGGATTGCAGGAGGAACGACACTGGGGCAACCCAGCTTCCCCCTCTAAGCACATTGCCTGTACAAAGTTTATGTAGACACTACAATAATTTCAAGTCATTCTCATCAGAAAAATGGAATAGGTTTATCCCTTAAATATTTAGCAGCAGGAAAGCCAGGGTACTGTGAATTACGAATGGAGGAAACCCAGATTCACTCATCCATGAATTTCACTGGGCTAGTCACATACTCTTAACTAGTCTGCCTCACAGGGTTGTTGTGAAGATAAAATGGAGGAGGAAGGAAAGGGATTTGGGTGAAACCATGTATGCTCCCCTGTAGTAAGGGCTGGATAAAAACACAAAAGATAGGAAGTCGTGTGCCCAGGGTTCATGTGTCACAACGAGAGATGCGTTTGTAGATGCTGTCCATTTTCTTATTGAATGAAGTATTTATCCTGTGTTGAATGCTGCCCTTCTTGCTTGGAGTGTTAGAATACTGGCATATTAGGGGAGCAGCAAATTGCAGTTGAACAAAAATTATTAGGTTTTCAAGAGGTTACCGTGGTGTACAAAAACTATTAATTTTGTGACTTTAAAGCACAGTGTGGATTCAACTGTCTATGTACTGTGACATTTAGCACAGTTGGATATCCCATCACACTGGTAACTTCCAGACATTGAGAATGGAACACATTATGTGTTCTATCTTGACCAAGAAGCAGCAGCAAAGCACAGACTAAGGCAAGACAAGGTCCAAGGACCAGGAGCAGGAAAACCAAATTACAGGATTTCAAGTAAGATATGGAACTTCTGAAAATGTTGGCACTTTGGGGATGGAACCCTGTCAAAGAACAACAACATAATCTGTCCTTTAAAAGGTGCTAGTTGGATAGGGAAGATCACAAGTTTGGGAGAAAGGAGTAAAATTAATCAAGAAATGTCTTTTGTTTGATGTATTCAATTAACTGTGCAAGTTAAAGCAACAATGGTTAACTGTTTTGCATATGGATCTATTGCTTTCTTCAATTTACATTCCTTTGAAATCAGAGGATGAAGCTGATACAGTCAGAAGCACAGCAGGTGAGCGCTGCAGGGATCCCTACTCAGCAACTTGGCAGTCTTACCTTATATTAGTAGCTCTGATTAATGAGCAGAGTCAGCAGGACCATAATCTTCTTCTCTGAATCTTCTTCTCTAAGAACAGCCCTGCTGGGTCAGACCAGTAGTCCATCTAGTCCAGCATCCTGTCTCACACAGTGGCCTGCCAGTTCCTCTGGACAGCCAAAAACAGGGCATAGAGGCCAAGGCCTTCCCCTGATGTTGCCTCCTGGCTCTGGGATTCACAGGATGTCTCTGAATGTGGAGGTTCCCTTCAGTCACCATGACTAGAAGACTTATCCTCCATCAATCTATCTAACCCCCTTTTAAAGCTGTTTATTCTTGTGGCCATCACTACATACTCTGGCAGTCCACTTTTTAATCACCCTTTGTATAAAGTAGTATTTCCTTTTGTCTGTCCTGAACCTAACTGCCCATCAGCTTCATTGGATGCCCTCATGTTCTAATATTTGGGGAGGGGGAGAAAAAGTTTTCTTTGTCAACTCTTTCCACCCCATGCATAATTTTATAAACCGCTATCATCTCCCCCCACCTTAGTCATCTCTTATCTAAACTGAAAAATCCCAGACTCTTCAGCCTTTCCTCATAGGGAAGGTACTCCAGCCCCCTAATTGCCCTCCTCTGTACTTTTTCCAGCTCTGCAGTGCCCTTTTTGAGATACAGTGACCCGAACTGTACACAATATTCCAAATGAGGCCCCACCATGGATCAATACAGGGGCATTACAATATTGGACATTTTATTCTCAATCCCTTCACTCATAATTAGGGGTGTGCAAAAAAATTTGAGTTCCCCCCCCCCCCCCAATTCGATTCTTATGGACCCAAAAAATATTGGTATTGTAAATATTCCCAAATGCCCGTATCAGTATTGTATTGGGATTCAGGTAAATATTTGGGAAACCTGAATTTATTTGGCTCCATTATACCCTATAATAAGACCATCCCCATAGAGTATAATAAAGAATTAATCCAGGGGTATTTTGAGCTCTGGGGGGTTGTTTTTTGGGATAGAGGCACCAAGTGTGTAGCATAGCTGCTGGTTTCTTTCTTCAAAAAGCCCTAAAAGTTTTAAAAAGATTGGACCAGGTGGTCCAATTCTATGGGCTCCCAAAGAAGGTGCCCCCATCCTCCATTGAAACTAATGAAGGGGAGAAAGGCATTGAAAGAGACCATGGTCTCTTTAAATGCCCTGTAGCTGTGCCCAAATAAAATCAGTTTTTATTTGGACACAGCTATTTTGGTAGCCAAATCAGATTCTCCAATCTGTATTCAGCTAGATAAATACCCCCAAAATACCCATAAGATTTTTTTTTGGTATTTATTTAGCTCAGTATATACTGAGCACACACCCCTATTCATAATCTGTTACAGAGATTTTGTCTTTTTCATCACTGCAACATACTGGGTTGACGTTTTCATTGAGCTCACTACAACCCCAAGATCTTTTTCCCTCTCAGTCTCAGCAAGTTCAGACCCCATTAGCCTATACTTGAAGCTGGGATTTTTTGTCTCAGTGTGCATACCATACACTTGCCAACATTGAACTTCATTTGCCACATTATCACCAACTGACCCAATTTGTAGAGTTTCTCTTGAAGATCTTCACAGTCAGCCTTAGTTTTCACCATCCTGAATAATTTTGTGTCATGTGCAAACTTGGTGACTACAATACTCACCCCTGCTTCCAGTTCATTGATGAATAAATGATAAACAATACTGATCTTTGTGGGACCCCAGTGCTTACTTTCTTCCATTGTGAGATCTGTTAATTGATTCCTACTTTTTTCTTCCTGTCACTTAATCAGTTTTTAATCCATAAGAACTTGTCCTCTTATCCCCTGACTGCTAAGTTTTCTCATGAGTCTTTTGTGAGGTACCTTGTCAAACGCCTTTTGAAAGTCCAGGTATATAAAGTCTACTGGGTCACTGTTGTTTACATGCTTGTTAACTTTCTCAAAGAACTTCAAAAAGTTGATAAGGCAGGACTTTGTCTGAGAATAAGAGAGAAACCTCCCTTCCGTCATTTCTAAAAGGAGTTGCTGGCTTAGGCTTTATAAATGTGGCTGCCAGGGATGACACACATAGATGTACTCTGTGAAGATAATCCCTGATCTGGAAGGGGAACTCTTGCTGCATGTGGCTGAGTGTCCAGTGTATCTTTTTGTAACCTGACTTATGCCAATAAAGGTCTGTGTATGTGTGGCTGACTGTCCAGTGCTTTGCTGGAGCCAATTTTTCACTACCCAGAATAGGAGAAAGTGGCTTCCACCATCCCACCAAGGCTATGGACCCTTCAGGAAGCGCACCTATCTTCATATTGAAAGCCAGTGGCAGATAAGACAAGGATCCCAAGGAGTGGGATGCCTTCAGTCAACAAATATTCAAAAAGAGCTTCAAATACTAAAAAGATGATAATGCATGACAACAGTTACGAATAACCCCACATTCTTGTGCAAAGTGTACCCCTGGAGAGAAGGGGAGGGTATGATCTTCAAGGAAAAACAAGAGGAGAGAACACCTAACAGCACAGGTTTCTGAGCCTAAAATCTGAGGCCTGAGCAGGAATTTTATCAGATCTAGGCAGCCAAACAAGATCCTTTGAAATTAGACCAACTGGGAGTCTTTTTTTAACAAAGTGATTGCACTAAAGGTCTTTGTATCAAGATACACCCTGATGAGTTACTTAGTAGGGGTGGGCACAAACCAGAAAAAATGGAGGTTCATGGTTTGGGATTTTCACAAAACTCGAACCATGAACTTCTCCATTGCACAAACTAGATCATGCTTCAAGAGGTTTGTGGGGCTCCACCTGGAATTTAAATACCTTTGGAGCTCACTTCTGGTTGGAGGTGTGAATACAGTACAACCCAGAAGTGGGCTCCAAAAGCATTTAAATGCCTTCAGAGTGCACTCAAGCTGTGGCCCCACCCAGAAGTGAGCCCCGAAGGCATTTAAGTGAGCCCCAGGTGGGGTCTGCCCATATAAGGCCTATAAAAGCCTTCAGGGCTCACTCTCGGAGCTCAGTTGGGCTGGATCAACCTGGAGGTGGGCTCCAAAGACATTTAAATGCCTTTGGAGCTCACTTCCAGTTGGGTGGCCCGACCCAGAAGTAAGCTCCTCCCCATTACCTGGAGAGTTGATAGATCAGCACCAGGCTGTCTGGCCCAACAAAGCACCACGACTCACTGAAGCAAAACATAGTGAGTCGGGGATCGCTTTGTCAATGAAGCAATCTCCTGAAGCAGCTATTCACAATGCACAAATTAGTGTGAGTCATGATGACTTTCACTTCATGCACCACTTCGTGCCCATCCCTATTGCTAGGGTTGCCAGATCCAGGTTGGGAAACTCCTGGAGGTTTGCAGATGTAGCCTGGGGAGCACAGGGGCCTCAGTGGGGTACAGTGCCATAGAATCCATTCCCCAAAGCACCTCTTTTCTCCAGGGAAACTGATCTCTGTAGTCTGGAGATGAGCTGTAATTCTAGGGGGTCCCCAAATCCCACCTGGTGGCTGGCATCCCTACCTATTGGTGAGCCATACTGGTTAATTGGCTGGGAGGGAAGTGTGCTGCCAGCTCTCTGAGTTATCATGGGGTTAAGAAAAATCAACAATATGGAGGGTTGATGTCAACAGGTAGTCATTCTGGTTGATCATCAGGGTACTTGACACATTTTAGGATGGACATGCACAATAATGTACTCATGTGTATAATATGTGAGGCATTTACTGTATGTATACTTCAAAATAATTTGTGGGCAGGGATATTTTTGTTACTCTTTGCAGAACAGGTTTTTCAAGGTACACGAATAAATATACCTTTGTGTTCTCTTCACATGTCATGGAGTAAACCACAAATTTGTAAGTATGATATAATACATGTCCTCTGAAACAAAAATGCAAAATGACCCTTCTTTGTCTGTAAATATATGCCTGAGGATAAACAGGAAAAATGGAAATCTCATCCCTGTGATGGTTTTATCTGCATGACATAAAAATTGAAAACTGCTTAGCCTTTTACAACTAAATAAAGAGCAATATCCCTTAATCAACCAGTCACATATTTTAGAGCCAACTAAATAAGGTTTATTTCCTATAATAACTCTTCCAGCTACCTTAGCAACTGTTAAGAGGGTAATGTAGGATGAGGCACTAAATCGTAATACTAACTGTGGAAGGGACACTCTGCACCAATGTTTAACTGATATCTCCAACAATTGGTCTAAAAGACCAGGACCAGAAAATGGGTGTTGCAGTTCATGGTCTGGTCTATTTGCAGCTTTCTCTTCATTAAAACCCTTCTTTTCTAGGGTATTTTTATTTTGTCCAAGTGCTTCTACCATTTTTTAAAATATTGTGTTTATCTGAAAGGTAGATAATTCTGAATGTAAGACCCCCCCCCCCCAAAAAAGTGATAAATAAAACTAGATGACCCAGTAACCTTTGAAAGCAGCGGTTATTCAGCCAACATGAAGTGTCCCCCTCCTGCCAGCCCCTGCCTTTCCTGGCCCCAGCTCCAAGCCTTGAGAGAATTTCAGGCATCATGAGGGCTCCATAGCCAAAGCAACAGTGGCCTTGCTCCCATGCCTGTCTACCCCCAGTGCTTCTCTTTACTGAAGAATAAAGTAGAATTGACAGTAAGTTGGAGAGGACAGTGAGGACTTTCTGGTGATTTCTTCTTCTTGGTTGAATCCAAGAAGAAGGAGTCAGTAGAAAGGCTATGCAGCTCACAGAGCATAGAGCAAGCAGCATTTTCTCCTTCTCTGGGCATACTAGAAGTAGCAGGCAGATGTCTCTTGGGTGGTGGCAAAGGGTGGCAGCTGCCCATAGGAAATTTGCTGGTACAACAGAACTGATTCAGGAGGGGCTGTGGCTCAGTGGTAGAGCATCTGCATGGCATGCAGAAGGTCCCAGTATCTCCAGATAAAAGATCTGGCAGTAGGTAATGTGAAAGACCTCTGCCTGAGACCTTGGAGAGCCACTGCCAGTCTGAGTAGACAATACTGACTTTGATTGACCAAGAGCCTGATTCCAGTATAAGGCAGTTTCATGTGTTCTTCCTTCCACAATACTTAAAATAAGAGTTCAGGTCAAAGATAAATCTAGCCTAGCACTGTATGTCTAACTATGGACCACCAAGTGTTTCCATGAGAGCCAGAGTGGTGTATTGGTTAAGAGCAGCAGACTCTTATCTGGAGAACTGGGTTTAATTTCCAGTCCTCCACCTGAAGCCTGCTGGGGTGACCTTGGGCCAGTTCTCTCAGAACTCTGTCAGCCCCACCTACCTCACAAAGTGCCTGTTGTGGGGAGGGGAAGGGAATGCGATTGTAAGCTGCTTTGAGACTCCTTAAGTGATGTATAAAAATGATGTATAAAAACCTACTCTTCTTTATCTCATTGATATGACATGAATGCAACCACCCTCCCCTAATGTTTTCTTCCACAATTCGTATTCAAAGCATACCACCCTTGAACCTGGAGTTTTTGTTTGGCTAGCATGGTTAATAGACCTTCTGAATTTTCCCTATTCCCCCACTACCTTATCTTGTGGCGGCAAATTCCATAAGTTAATTTCATATTATAAAGAAGTATTTTCTTTTATGTACTGCCAGTTACTGCCATTGACTGACACCCCCCCCCCATTCTGTCTTTTGAGACGAGAAAGATGTATTGATGTCCACTTTTCTATACCATACATAATTTTATCTCTCTCTTAATTATGTTTTCTGTAAACAAAATACCTCCAAACACATCTGCCTTTCTACATCAGAAAGGCACACTAATAACTCCACTGTTTTGTTTACCCTTTGGGACACTTTTTCCAGCTGCACAACATAGTTTTGTTGTTTGGGATGATCAAAACATTATTCCAAAGATGGCATCATCATGGGTTTATGCAAAGGCTTCCCAGTACTGGCCATTCTATATTAATCCTTTCCCTAAAATTCCATATCCTTTTCACTGTTGCTATGGAATGAGTTGACATTTTTATTGAGATATCAACATGGCCACAAGATCTCTTTCCTTGTTAGTTACTGACTATTTATATTCCATGCATGTGTATATGACAGTTCAAACATTTTTCTTCACCTAGTTTGCATCACTTTGACATTGGATCTCATTTGAGTTTTTTTAGCCATCACCCACTTTGGAGAGACATTTTGGAAACCCTTCACAGTCAATATGGTTTTTAAGCATTCTGGTGTCATCCAGGAGTCTGGCTGCCTCCCTGCTTGCTCCTGGCTCCAGATCTCTTATGCATAAATTAAATACCACCAGTCCTGGTTCAAATCATGGAAAATTCTGCTCTCAATTGTGAGAGCTGTTCCTTTACTCCTGCACTCAGCTTCTTGTTCTTTAACAAGATACTAATCCATAAAGGGACCCATGCTCTTAGTTCATGGTTTCTGAGTTTTCTTTGATGAGGTATTTTGCCAGAGCTTTTCAAACATCCACATATATAATGTTTTCTGTATCACCCCATCTATATACTTGTCGGCAAAGGGCTCCAACAGATCAGTGAGGCAGGACATGCCTGTGCAGAAACCACAGTGGTTCTTCCCTAGCAAAATTTGTTCTATATACTTAGCAGGAATAAGGCGCATTGTAGAATTAAATACAGCAGGCTCT
Organism: Lepidodactylus listeri; assembly: GCA_029233225.1. Taxonomy (NCBI): domain Eukaryota; kingdom Metazoa; phylum Chordata; class Lepidosauria; order Squamata; family Gekkonidae; genus Lepidodactylus; species Lepidodactylus listeri. The sequence goes on from JARCFY010000012.1 coordinate 57,929,982, forward strand.
AGAAAGAGGTTCTGGGAGAGTGTCAAGGCCTTGGGCATTCAGTGTAAATTTGCTGTGGCAACCTCAGCAGGGTATCATGACACAGAGTCCACCATTTTCTCCAGGGGAGCTGATCAATGCCATCTGGACAGCAGTTGTAATTCTGAGTGATCGCCAGCCTGCTGCTGGAGACTGACAATGGTAGTTCCCCAGGAGGGAGTGACTGGTTTGGAGGGCAGAGTCTATGGCATTGTACCTGTCTGAAGCCCCACCCATCCTCAAACCTCACCCTCACCAGGCTCCACCCCTTAAATCTCCAGGAATTCCCCACCAGGAGTTGGCAACTCTATCTCCTTCCCAGCCAAGCATAAACCTACCTTTATTTCCCCCTCACTGTTCAGCTTTCCATCTCCCTCCCCCACCTGCAGCCTCTACCATGCTCTGAAGCCCTGACTGCCACATCACATTGGCTACCATGGGGGGGGGGGATCTCAGCAGGGTATAAGGACACAGAGTCCACCATTTTATCCAGGGGAACTGATCTATGCCATCTGGAGAGCAGCTATAATTCTGAGTGATCTCCAGCCCTCACCTGGAGATTGGCAGTGGTGGTTCCCCAAGAAGGAATAGCTGGGTTGGAGGGCATTGAAGCTCTGACTGCCAAGTCACCCTCTTTTCCCTCTTTTCCCACACTTTTTGGCCTTGGGGCAGCTGGGAACTGTGGGCCAGCAGATGAGGAAGCCCTATTCAACCCAGTGAGTGATACACCTGCAGCCCCTCTCTGGAACTACAGCTCAATTGAGCCTTATGGGGGAACATTTTACCACAGACAGCAGCCATCTTACAAACACAGGTAACTGCCATTTTGTTACACCTACCAACAGCCACTGAGGTAACAGTTAGTCCCACACAGGAGGGAAGCAGGAGAAGCCTCTTCATCAAGAGAGAAAGCCGTCTGCCAGAAATTCTGACAGGGCACAGTGGCTGAAGTAGTGGGCAGGAAAGAGGAGCAGACCCAGCACATGGCACACAAGTACTCACAGCCAGTGGATAGGTACAGCTTCTGAGTGACACATCAGGGAACCAGCTGATTTTGGAGTGTGTGGAATGTTCAGGAGAGTTCCCACCCCCCTCCCCATCGGCAGTGGCGGCAGCGATCCTTCTCCCAACACCCTCCCCAATAACAGCAGCAGTGAGGCATGCTGATTCTTCTCCCACCCAGTCCTTCCCAGCGGTGGCAGCAAGGCCCGCCAAGCCTTCTCCCACCCCTCCTCCCCAGCAGCGGCGAGCCCCACTAAGCCTTCTCTCACCCCCTCCCTAGCAGTGGCAGCGGCAAGCCCTGCCAAGCCTTCTCCCACCCACCCCCCAGCAGCAGCGGAGGCAAGCCCTGCCAAGCCTTCTCCCTCCTCCCCCCAGCACCAGCGAGGCCTGAGTGGCTCACAGCCGCCATTCCACCAAGCCTTCTCCCGTCCCCTCCCCAGCAGCAACAGCAGCAGCGAGGCCCGCCAAGCCTTCTCCCTCCTCACCCCCACACCAGCAACAGTGAGGCCTGAGCGGCTTACAGCTGCCAGGCTCACTGAGCCTCCCCCCCCCCAACTCCCAGAGCGTTCTCTGCACATGCGCAGAGAATGCTTTTACTTTGGAGGGGATTTAAATATCCCCATATAGTTTTTTAAACTTTTTAGATTTTTCTGCACATCTGGGGAGTCCCCCAAGTGTGCAGAAAATTATCTCTGCCCCCCAAGTGCCCCCGATGTACAGATTTAGATATCTGCATGGAGGGGGCAACTTGGCTATTAGTGACCGGACGATTCTTTTCTTACATCTTCTCTAAGGTTGCATTCCATTAGTTTGGGGAAGGCAATACATCCTATATTCATGGCCTCCTCTCCTCTCACAAACTAGTTCCTGATTTCTATTGACATTCTATAAACTTCAGGAACTGGTTATTATATGTTGGATACACAAGGTATTTCTTAAATGGCTTGAAATGGAGAATGTTTTAATGGAAACAGGAAAATAGTACAAACTGCAGGTGTGTTCCTTATTAATGTTTAGTCATAGAAGCCTATTTGTATTAGCAGTCAATTTTTTAGTCATTTGCATTAGTTCACCAATGAAATGCTGCCAGCTTACTTATTCTAGTCACAAATGATGCACATAGTTTCTTAGTATTTAAAATAAATGGAATTGAGCATTAAAAAATTGAGCTTACACTTTATTAGCTTGAAATTGTGACTGAGCTTAGTCTTCAGAGATCAGAATGCAAATAAAAAGCAATTAAAACATTTTTATGTCAGATCCCTGGGATTTTAGTGGCCTGTCTCATACTGATACTTTTTCCATGTATAACGTTGACATTCTTGCCAGTTATTTAAATTTCATTCTTCATTAATTATAACAGAGAATACAATTAGCATCTGAAGTTCGCTATTCTCAGATGTTGGATTTTGTTAATACAGCACTGGCAACAGAATATGCAGACTAGCTGCTTTAAAAGCACAAGGCATTTTTAATTGCCTGTTCATTTCTCCCATGGGAGAGTCAAGAAGATATTAACTAGTGCAAAACGTTAGGTGAATGAGGTTAAAATATGAAGTTACAATAAAGGTTTGCCTAAATGTTACTGGGGCAACTTTAGTAACAATAGAATCTTTAGGATTTCTAAAGCATAAAAAATGCTTTTAATTAAACCTCTGTTCATCTGGTAGCTATGTTTTCATGAGAGCCATGCTGAGCAGGGGTTGAGCAGCAACAATATCCAAATCATATGCTGACAATGCAATCCTCAACAGAGTTACACCCTTCTAAGCCCATTGACTTCATGGGTTGAACTCTGTTTAGGATAGCACTGTGAGCTACACAGGAGAAAGTACGTAGTAGGGAATGGCAACTGTGATGAGAAGGCAAATAGGAAACTTTTGAGGGCCATCAATTGCCTATCACATGATATGAAAATACAGACTCATCTTTTAAGGGGGTGGGGTTTGGATAAAGCTGCATCCTAGGTTTGCAAGCAAATTATGTACAAAGACCACATTCATTATTGTATTACTGATCTGAATTGTACTTCTATATATTTCTGTCACAAGATTTTCAAGACAGTGTATGCAGTAACAACAACAACAAAAACCACACTGGATACTATGGCAGCTTTCAGTAGACATTAGCAGACATTACTAAAGGCAGTGTCACTGGCGATCTTGTGTTCTAACAGTGTAGCTAGGCTTGTACATTTTACTGGTGGGTACGATTCACTGGATCTCGCCTACAGAATGCCATGCTAAAGAGATGAGGTGTGTGTGTGGAATGGCTATCTGGCTGACATACAGCCATTTATCAGTTAAAGAGGAAGTTTAGGTTCTTTATATCTAGATGTGTTAAGAATAATGATTAAGCTATTTTCCCATACTTTGAGAAACATTTTGTGGCTGTGGAGCTTAACAGCATAATTGAGCACATTTATCCAGTAATAAGGTGAATATTCATACTGCATTTATCATGTGCATAATTATGGATCAGATTGCACAACCCCCAGAAGCAAAGTAACAAGACATTTCGACAACTTGTAGGAGAAAATTCTGCAGGGTGACAATATAAAGAAACTGTAATGTAGGCATTCGCTTCCAGTTTTTTTGTAATATGAAAAATTAAATTCTGAAGATTTATATTCTGGAAAAAGGCTGTTCACCTAATATCCAGCATCTCTACAGATTGGAATACAATTCAAAGGAATTTTTTTTAAATTTCATCTCAGCAGAAACTTGATTATTGTGTCAGAGTCTGATGATATATATTTGTAACTGCTTCTAATGTCTACAATATGTAAATTTGGGATAGTTTTTAGTATAGACTTTAGTCTCTACTATGGTATCTTCTAAGATTATGCTATGGGTACAATGTATTAAAGCAAGTTCTCCATCAACTCAGTTGAGTATAACCTAGGGTTGCCAGCTCTGGGTTGGAAAATATCTGGAGATTTCGGGGGAGTGGAACCTCAAAGGGGGGGGGGGGCATAATGCCATTGAGTCCAACTTCCAAAGTGGCTACTTTCTGGAAGTGAACTGATCTCTGTTGCCTGGAGATCAGTTGTAATAGAGGGAGATCTCCAGCTATCACCTGGAGGTTAGCAACCCTAGTATAATCTGAAGGAAGATTCTGATACTGCAATAATTGATCCTTGGCATGTGGAGTGGTACTTCCTTATCATTGTATTTTTATTCCACCCTTCCTCCAAGAGCTCGTTATCTGTCATGGAGGTCTCATGTTATGTAAGTGAGCAATATCCAATCATAAAATCATCATGGCCATTTTGATATTAATAATACCCTGCCAGACAGCATAGTGAAGATGTCAGTGACCTTTCCTGGAGCTGTAGCAGGGATCCATCAGTGGCTGTTAGCTGCAAGGTATAGATAGGAACTCTGGGGCAAGTGATGCTCTGTATTCTTGGTGCTTTGCGGGGGGGGGGGGGGGGGCAACAGTGGAAGGGCTTCTAGTGTCTGGCCCCAACTGATGGACCTCCTGAGGGCACCTGGTATTTTTGGCCACTGTGTGGCAGAGTGTTGGATTGGATGGGCTATTGGCCTGATCCAACACTGGCTTCTCTTATGTTCTTATGTTATGTTCTTATCTGTATTGTTGCACTGATGTGAAATTTGAGATATTCTCATAGCTCTTAACTTGACCATTTACTTTCAAGCAGATTTATCTGTAGGACTGTTGTTGTTGTTGTTTAAGCGTCTATGTAAAAACAGTCAATATGTACTCTCTCCCTATCCCACACACATGCTATAGTAAGTTTGATTTTCTAACCAGCCTGTTCTAATAGAAATATTTAGATTGGATTATTATTAAAATCTTAAGTTACTTCCATCTATTATTTATGAAAACAAACAAACTTGAGAGACATTATTAAAATTAAAGGCCAGCCTCAAAACTTCCTTTGGTTTTTATATGCTTCTCAATATAACATTATGGTTTGGACCTAAAGAATTACAAGATGAAGGAAAATAGCCACGAGCACTGCACCATGGAGACTTATGCAAGAGTTTCCACAGTGCTGTTAAAGGAAAAGCTATTCTGGTGACATACTTCTGCAAAAAAATTGGGTACATGGAAGAATATCTTTGGACTAGTTTTACTTATTTGTTTGGAAACTGTTGCCCCACCCTTCCAAATTGTTGGGGGGGGGCCTTACAATGGAAGACTTCCAGGGCAGCTCCCTATAAAATGAATCACATTCATCCAGTCTCATGGTAGTGATCCCAGCTTCCTGGTGAGACCTGGGGATCCACCAGAATTACAGCTTGTCTCCAGACTACAGAGATCAGTTCTCCTGGAGAAAATTGATGTTTTGGTGGGTGAACTCTATGGCATTGTACCCCACTGAGGTCCCTGTCCTCCCTTGGCTTCTCCCCCAAATCTCCAAGAGTTTCCCAACCTGGATCTGGCTACTCTACCCCACCCCACCCTACCCCCCCGCTGATGGCTAGGCAGGACCTGGCAACCCAATCTCATGGTAACAGAACAATATGCAAAGGGAAAGACAGCTCATAGACAAGATGGAAATAATATTTCTCATCCAGGGCTATTTTGGGGCAGGAACACACAGGAACGGAATTCTGGCTGGCTCCTGAGTTGGCCACGCCTACAACCAAAACCTCTGGCATACATGGCTACAGAGCATGCTACAATCCCCACGTTACACACAAGAGGGAAAGGCGGCATGTTAAAATGCCATCTTTCCCTCTGGAAAGCCCTTTGGGATTTCCCTGTCAATTTCACTCCTCACCAGTCAGCTGAGAGTGAAATTGACAAGGAAAAGCCTCTCTCTGCCTTCCCTTCTCTAGCTGACATGTTGCAGCTGGAAAAGGGCAGGCAGGGAACCCAGGCACATTGAAAATGCCTTTCTTACCCTCCCTGATCTGGGGGAGTGAGAGAAAGGCATTTACCCTTGCCCCCCCCCGCACTTCCCCGAGTCTCTCCACAAAAGCGTAGAGGCTCAGGGAAGGAATGGGGCATGTTTGCCTAGCTGTCCTGTCTCCCCAACCTGCACACCTTGGCAGGCTGTATGGGGAGACCGAGGGCAGCCAGGCAAAGATGTCTGCTTCCCTTCCCGATCTTTCGGGGGGCGGGGGGAGACTAGAAAAGCAATGCTAAAGTGCTTGGGATCTTTTAGATCCCAGGCACTTCAGCAGCACCTTTCCTCAGTTGTTGGGTTTGGAGGGGGGTAGGAGACTAGAAAGGCATTGCTGAAGTGCCTGGGGGGGGGGGGTAGGAGACTAGAAAGGCATTGCTGAAGTGCTTGGGATCTTTCAGATTGGGATTGTCTGGTTTGGGGGGGTAGGAGACTAGAAAGGCATTGCTGAAGTGCCTGGGATCTGAAAGCAGCACCTTTCCCCAGCCGTCTGGTTCAGAGGGGGGGAGTAGACTAGAAAGGCAATACTGAAGTGAGACAAAGAAGCTCAGGGGAAGAGGCAAGCTCCCATGCCTGCCCTGTGTTTTCCCAGCCCCCTGCCTAATATGCTAATGAGCTGTGCTGTCAGGGGTGTGTCCTAATATGCTAATGAGTTCTGCTGTTGGGTGTGGCCTATTATGCTAATGAGTTCCTGCTGGGCTTTTTCTACAAAAAAAAGCCGTGCATACCATTCTCTAGCCTGGGGAGCAGAATGGTATTCCAGTGAGCAGAAGGCCCTTTTCATGTGCAGAGTAGCACCTATGAACCCATCCTTACAGCTAGGCATGCCAGCCTCCCATTGGGACCTGGAGATCCCTTGGAATGACAGTTAATCTCCAAGCTACAGAGATCAATTTTCCTGGAGAAAACAGATGCTTGGGAGGGTGGACTCTATGGCAATATAACCCAATGACAATGAGGTCCCTGTCCTCCCCAGGCTCCCTTCCCAAATCTCCAGGAGTTTCCCAACCTGGACCTGCAATCCTACCCCCCACCCCTGCTGGTGACCTGGGGGGATCTCACAACCCTACGTACAGCTTTACAGAGTAATAATTATGATGGGAAAATGCAAATATTTGTGTCTCTTCTTACATCAGCGCACCATAGCTAATTGTTTGTTAGATTCTTCAGTGCACGTTCAGCTTTATCTGCTCAATAGCTTGTTGCTGTTGTTATTACATTTTCTAAAGTATATAAGAAATCCATTTTTACAGTTATGTGAAAATACATGTGTTCAACCCCGTAAGAGTGTGTGGGAGTACGAGCTAAGTTTTTGTCAGTTAGTTACAAAGAACATCCCCCCCGCAGTATAAATAAAGATTTATATGCTGATTTTTTTACTAGGAGACAAAACTGTACTTTAAAGAAATCAAGCAGCTCATTGTCTTAAATCTTATAGACAAATCTGTTTGTTTTGCATTGATGATTCATTAAAAGACCATGTAAATCCATGTGAAAAGAAAAAGACTTTGATAAGGCTTTTCTTTAAAGTTAGTAAAGTCAGTATGAATTCATTTCAGGACAACAAGTATAAAATGTGTCCTGGGGAACTGTGTTACACTAAATGTATAATGGTGTGCGCTCTGTGTGCGCGCGTGCGCGCGTGCGCATACGTGTATCAAGTTTAGAGTCCAATGGCATCTTTAAGTCCAACCAAGGTTTATTTTATTTATTTATTTATTCATTCATTCATTCAATTTATATCCCGCCCTCCCCTCCTTCCAGAGGGCTCAGGGCGGCTACCAACATACATTTAATACAACATAGTTAAAACATATAAAATACAAAACCCAACAAATAGCATACCCTACTCCAGATGGCGTTTCTTCTTTATTGGGTAGCGTCTTAGATATTGAACACTATAGATGGAAGGCAACATTCAGGCTGGCAGATTCTCAGTCAGGCCAGGGCCAAGATTTAACTATTGGGCGGCCCCTACTTGAAGGCCTGGCAGAAGAGCTCCATCTTGCAGGCCCTGCGGAACTGTAATAAGTCCCGCAGCGCCCTGATGTTATCCGGGAGTTCATTCCACCAGTGTGGGGCCGCCACTGAAAAAGCCCTGGCCCTTGTGGCCACCAACCGGGCCTCCTTCGGCCCTGGGAGGACCAGGCAATTCTGGGATCCCAATCGAAGCACTCGCTGGGGAACATATGGGGAGAGGCGGTCCCTCAGGTAAGTAGGTCCCAGGCCATATAGGGCTTTATAGGTAAGCACCAGCACCTTGAACCTTATCCGGTATGCTATAGGCAGCCAGTGCAGTGCTTTTAAGGCGGGCTGGATGGGCTCCCGTGCAAGGAGACCCAACAACAGCCGCGCTGCCACATTCTGCACCATCTGCAGCTTCCGGATTTGGAACAAGGGCAGCCCCATGTAGAGAGCATTGCAGTAGTCCAATCTTGAGGTGACCAGAGCATGGATCACCGTAGCCAGTGTGTTGCGTTCAAGGAAGGGAACCAACTGCTTGATCAGCCGGAGATGGTAAAAGGCTGACCTTGCAGCGGTTGCTACCTGGGCCTCCATCGTTAACGAGGGGTCCAGGAGCACTCCCAAGCTCCTCACCTCCAACGCTGGAACCAATGGCACCCTGTTGAAGGCCGGGAGAGGGATCCCTACCCTTGGTCCACTCCGACTCAGGCACAGGACCTCCGTCTTCGTCAGATTCAATTTCAATCGGCTCTGTCTGAGCCAACCAGCCACAGCTTGCAACGCCAGGTCCAGGTCACCCAGACTAGAGTCTGACTGGCCGCACAACAACAGATAGAGCTGGGTATCATCAGCGTACTGATAACAACCCAGCCCATGCCTCCGGGCAATCTGGGCGAGGGGGCGCATGTAGATATTGAACAACATTGGGGAAAGTACTGCTCCCTGTGGCACTTCGCAGACCAGCGGGTGTCTTTGAGAAAGTTCTTTTTTTTGTAAAGAAATTTTTATTTTTCAAAAAAAACACATCAAAAATAATACATTTACCTTATATAAATCCCTTTTTCCATATTATATAACATTTTGTTCTATTTGTACATTCTATTTTTATCTTGTTTTGGTGGTTTCCCACCACCTCTGAAGCATAACACATTTTCCATTTTATTCAAAATAGTAATACTATATCTATGTTTCATTTCTGGTAACGGTTATATATCTTTAAAATACTTATACACCAATTCTTATTTTCTATATTCTTATATATTTCTAAATAAAAACAGCTTCATTGTCTAATTTTAACTAAAACCTTCATATAATATATTTCTATTCCTTTATGCTATTATAACCATGTATAAATGTAGTTTTTCATATCCCAGTATTTTTCAACATATTCTTTCAAATCTTTCCAGTCTTCTAGAAAGGTCTCTGAGTAGAGATTATTCAATTTTCTAGTCCATTTATCCATTTCAGCCATATATAACAGTTTTTTCAACCATTCCCACACCTCTGGTATTTTTTCATTTTTCCAGTTTTGTGCATACACCATTCTTGCTGTTGTAATCATATACCATATTATTGTCCTTTTCTTTACATTTATCTCTTCTAGTTTAAGTCCTAGCAATAACATTTCAGGCAACTTCTTAAATGTACATTTCAAGATTTTTTCCATTTCTGCATGTATTTTTGACCAATAAATCTTTGCTTTATCACAAGTCCACCACATATGATAAAAAGAACCTTCTTTCTTTTTACACTTCCAACATTTGTTAGACATATTCTGACCAATATTTGCAATTTTTTTTGGTGTCATATACCATCTATACATCATTTTAAAACAATTTTCTTTTAAGTTATAACACGTAGATATACTCATAGCATTTTTCCATAAAAATTCCCAAGATTCCATTTCAATGTCTTTGTTAAAGTTTATCGCCCATTTTACCATTTGTTCTTTTACCATTTCATCTGCATTAAACCATTTTAGCAAGACTTTATACATTTTAGAAATCATTTTTTTTCCGCCTTCCTCCCAAACTTGTTCTATTTCATTATTTTTTCCCTGAAACCGTGTTTTTATCACTTCTATACAAATCATATATTTGTCTATATCTTAACCAACCATAATCAAAGTCAATCTGATGCTGCTCCTTCAGTTTGAAATCTTTACCATGTCTTATTAATAAGTCTCTATACTTCAGCCAATCTTGTCCTTTATATCTTGATGTTGGATGTAAGACTTCTGCGGGTACAATCCACATGGGTATCTCTTCTGAAAAAAAGTTTTTATATCTTGTCCACGTATCCATTAGTGTTCTTCTCAAATAGTGATGTTTAAACATATTGTCCATTTTTGTTTTGCCATAATACAAATATGCATGCCACCCAAATCTACAATCATGACCTTCCAGGGACAATAACATTCTATCTTGTAACATAGTCCATGTCCCTACCCAGGTCAAACATATTGCATCATGGTATAACCTTAGATTTGGTAGTTGAAACCCTCCTCTTTCTTTGGCATCACACATTATTTTCATCTTAATTCTTGGTTTTTTCCCTCCCCACACAAATTTAGACAGCTCCTTCTGCCAACATTTGAATGTTTTTACATCTTTCACAATTGGAATAGTTTGAAACAAAAACATTAATCGTGGTAACACATTCATCTTGACCACCGCAATTCTACCCAGCAATGACAAATTCAATACATTCCACTTTTTAATATCCTGCATAATTTGCAACCATAATTTTTCATAATTATTTTTATAAAGATCAATATTTTTCATAGTTAGGTTTACACCCAGATATTTTGTCTTTTTCACCACCTCATATTCTGTAAGTTTTTGTAACTCGTTTTGTTTCTTATTTGACATATTTTTGCACATTACTTTCGATTTGTTCTTATTTACATAAAATCCTGCTAAGTCACCAAACTCTTTTACTCTCTGTAACAAATGTGGTAATGTGGATAAGGGGTCTTCCACTATAAACATCACATCATCTGCAAAGGCCCTATATTTGAAAGAAAAACCTTTAGTTGTTAAGCCTTTAATATCTTTGTCTTCCTTCACATTTAACAGTAGAACTTCTAAAATCCAAATAAATAGCAGCGGCGAAAGTGGGCATCCTTGTCTTGTTCCTTTTTCAACTTTAAAATCGTCTGTCTTTTCGGTATTAATTATTAATGAGGATTTCTGTTCTTTATATATTGCTTTAATGAAGTTAAGCATATATTCACCAATCTCAAGATGTTCTAAAACTTCAAACATAAAATCCCAGTTTAAATTATCAAACACTTTCTCCGCATCTAAAAAGAAAAAGCCCACTTCTTTTTCAGGATGTTTGTCGTAGTATTCTATAGCATCCACTACTACTCTTAGATTGTCCCTTATTTGTTGATTAGGTAAGAACCCTGCTTGTTCTGTTTGTATAGTCTCTTTAAGGTGCTCTTTTAGTCTATCCGCTATAATCTTAGCAAAAATCTTATAATCATTATTCAGTAAAGAAATCGGTCTATAATTCTTAACATTGGTCAAATCTTGATTTTCTTTCGGGATCAGTGAGATGGATGCATCTTTCCAGGTTTCTGGTACCTCTCCAGTAACTCTTATATCGTTCATCAATAGCAGTAACACCGGTGAAACTGACTCCTGTAACGTTTTGTAGAACTTCGCTGTAAATCCATCCGGTCCAGGTGCTTTAACTAATTTTGAGTCATTTATTGCATTTTTGATCTCTTGTAATGATACTGGATTATTAAATAGTTCTTTAATTTCCTCTGTTGGTTTTGGTAACTTTAATGTTTGCAGGTATTCTTTAATCTTTCTTCTGTCTTTGTTTTCCTTCTTAAAACGTTTTGCATAGTATTTAAAAAATTCTCTTTTTATTCCTTTGTTATCTATTATCTCAATATTATCTCTTATCACTTTAGTGATAAATTTATTTTCACGTTTTTTCTTTAATTGCCATGCTAAGTATTTTCCGGGTTTATTTGCACCTTCAAATGCTTTTTGTTGAAGTTTTTTTAAGTTCCAGTACATCTCTTGGTTCAAAATGGCTTTTGCTTGGTCTTGTAGCATCCAAATTTCCTTTTGCAGTTTCTTTTTCCCTGGTTTTTTCTTCAGTTCTTCTTCCTTTGTTTTAATGGCTTGTAGAATATTTTCATATTGCTCTTTTTTCTTTTTATTATCTTTAGCATTTAGCGATATCAATAGTCCTCTCATCACTGCTTTGTATGCATCCCATATGGTTTGAATTTTAACTTCTTTCTGCATGTTTACTTGGAAGTATAGGTCTGTTTCTTCAAGTAATTTTTTAATTATTTCTTGATTATCTAATAAGTCCTCGTTTATTCTCCATCTCTTTTGTTTTTTAATCTGCCCAGCTGTCCATAAACACGGATTGTGATCTGAGATTATTCTGGGTAAAATTTCCACTTTTCTTGTCTTAAAGGTTAGGTTAGTAGTCATCCAAATCATGTCAATTCTTGAATGTGAGTCATGTCTGTTAGAGTAAAAGGTAAAATCTTTTCCTTGTGGGTTAGCTTTCCTCCAAATATCTTCCAACTTTTCTTGTTTTATCAGTTCAAAAAATTTTTTTGGAAGCTTCCCTAATGTCTCATCCTTTCTTTTAGAGCGCCTGTCTAGTTTATTATCTACAGTTCCATTGAAGTCCCCTAACATCATAATTTGATCATAGTTTACATTGTCCAATTCCATTTGAAGTTCTTTAAAAAAAATTTCCTTAGCTCCATTCGGAGCATAAATGTTCACAATCAAAGTTTTCAATCCTTGCAGTAAAATTTCAATAGCTAAATATCTTCCATCTTTGTCTTTAAATATTACTTTAGGTTCCAAATCTTTTTTGACATATGTTACAACACCATTTTTTTTGTTGCTTGCTAAAGAATAAAATTCTTCTCCCAATTTTTTCCTTATTAAATATTTATGGTCTTGTTTTTTAAGATGAGCTTCTTGCAAACAAATTATATTACATTTTTGTTTTTCCAACCAATGACCTACCATTCTACGTTTTTGGGGTGAATTTAGTCCATTTACATTCCATGTAAGTATTTTGTAATCCATTTTGATATATTCTTAAATATCTCCAAAATCATCTTTATTCTCTCCCAGGAATGCATACATTTCTTCTGTGCTTTTAATCACTACTCTGGAGTTGCCATAATAAAAGCTTAGTCCTTGAGGTATTTCCCAACGAAATCTGATTTTTTTCTCCTTCAGTTTATCCGTCAGACGCTTGAATTTTTTCCTTTCTTGCAGTATTGCTCTAGGCAATTCTTTCATTACTATGATTTTCTTTCCATCTATTACAAAAGGGTCAGTAAAGCACTTCCTGTAGATTTGTTCTTTTGTTCTTTTCATTGTAAATTGGACAACCACATCTCTTGGTATGTTTTTGTCTCTTGCATATGTAGAATTAACTCTATAAACAAGATCCATGTGTTCTTTAACAACTTCTTCCTGTTCTTGTAAAAAATCTGCTATTGCTTCTTGCATTCTTGTAAAAATGTCCTCATTCAATTTTTCCTCGATCCCTCGAAATCTCAAATGATTTTGCATATCTTTATAGTGCATCATCTTTTCCATCCTCTCGTTCTCTCTCAATGTCTTATGGGTGCTTTTTTTCAGTTCTTTTACTTTAGTTTCTATATCTTGTGTTCTTGTGGATAATTTTTGAAATTCTGCTTTTAATTCCATGAAATTTTTATCTGCTTGAGCCGCTATATTATTCATTTTAACATTTACCTCTCCTATAGCGTCTAACATTTTCTTTTCCATTGCTTCCATAACGGCTAGTAGCTCTTTTTCTTTTTTTGCTGCCATTGTAGGAGAGGACCATGTAGCTGCTCTCGATCTTAGTCCGCGGTCCGTTTTGCCTCTTTAAAAAAGATCGATTTTATCTTGTTTTCCAAATCAAACACCAATTAGTGCATTCAAACAAGCTAATCTTGCCAAGTCAAATTATGTTGGTTTCAGCCTTCTAAGTTATATAATCTTTGAGATATTGCAGTTTAAAAATTTTATAAATCCAAAATGGTGGGCGCGACTTCTCTATGGTTAATGTCAAAGGTTATAGTCTTTTTACCTTGCTTCTGGCTTGCCGTAGTTTCCTTTTGTCCCTTCCTTTTATTTACTTGTCTGCTCTCTGCACGTCACTTCCTGTTATGGTCTTTCTGGTCCGGCAGTATTTAGAGTCCCCTTTCTGGTCCGGCAGTATTTAGAGTCCCCTTTACCTTCTTCCGGTTCTTCTCCTTTTCCCTTCTTGTCTGCTCTGCTAGCCGTCACTTCCTGGTTCAGTCCTCACGTCTTAATCTCGCGATGCTTGGTTCCCTTCTCCCTCTTTGTCTCGCGATGCTTGGCTTCCCCTCCCGACTCTTCTTAACCGCAGGAATGTTAAACAACTTGTTTTTTTGGCTTTTTAAGTTCAAATTCGGTTTTTTAGCGCTTCAAAACTGCTCTCATCCAATCAACAACAGTCTATTGCTTCACCCGATCTGCTTTTCGTCTTTCAAAACGCGGCGGTGGTAAGGCAAAAAACTTTTTTCCGTTACCTTTTGTTGTTACTTCGCTTCAGATGTGGTCCCAACGTTTAAACTTTGTCTTCTTTGTTAAGGAATCAGGGGAATTGGAGGTTTTATGCTGAATTTTTCAGCTCGGCTCGGCTCCTTAGAGATACTCGCAAGAATCCTCTTCGGCTGCAGTGCTCAAGGTGTTGGAAAAGTCTCCTCCGAGACTTTCCCTTCACCGAGGTTGCTCAAACCTGGATTATATTGCTTGCTGGTCCTCACACTACCTGTGTGAGGTTGCGTCAGGTGGATTAATCCACCCAAGCTGTCAGGAAGAGCCGCTGTCCGCCTTGCGCATTTGCAAAGCGTGTCAGACCTCCATTCCTCCGGCCGGAAACCCCGTCTTTGAGAGAGTTCTGTCCCCAATCTTGGAGAAACGAGGAAAGCCACTGTAAAGCCAGCCCTTGAATCCCCATCTCGGCGAGGTAGTGGGCTAGTAGCCGATGGTTGACCGTGTCGAATGCCACCGACAGTTCTAACAACATCAGCACCGCCATGCCGCCTCGATCCAGATGCCTCCGGAGGTCATCTGTGAGGGCGACCAGCACCGTCTCTGTCCCGTGGCCTGGTCGGAAACCAAACTGGAATGGATCTAATACAGAGGCGTCATACAAAAAGCTTATCAAGTATGCGTGCACATGAAAGCTCATGTCTTGAATAAACCTTTGTTGGTCTTAAAGGTGACATTGGACTCTAAATTTGTCATACTGCTTCAGACCAATATGGCTGACCAACTGGATCTCTCTCTTTCTCTCTCTCTCTCTCTCTGTGTATGTGTGTGTGTGTGCAATAGCAGTGTTATCAGCTAACACTGTAAGCTTACTCTCTTTCTCAATGTAATAGCAATGTTATTAGTTAACGCTGTAAACTTACTATCTGCTTGCTTACAATCTGTCTCCATACTGTTTCCACATTCTCTTCTCTGCCAGTTTAGTGGGTCTTCCATTGTCTTTTATATGTTTGTATTTTCTGTGTCTCAAAGAGGGCAGTAATGTAATTACCTGTTTTGAGTTTTCTTTTTGTGACTTCATTATAAAAAAAATGCGCAGTATTTCCAAAGAAGGGATCTCAAAAATACTCTGCTTCAAGCATATTCTTATGAGGAGGGGACAGGTTTGGATGGCTTAATAACATCAGCTAAGCCGGAACATTTAATCAGAAAACATATCATGTATTAAAATTAAATATTATGAGTTGAATCCAATGACTTCTATCCCCTAAATGAGTGGTTTTTCTGGAGGAAGGCACCTCACTTAGCAGAAGAGACTGGATCTAACCCAACTGGATCTAACCCAACTGGATCTAACTGGATCTAACCCAAGACATCTAATTATAGATGTAAAGGGAAAATGGATATTGAAATAAATAAGTTCTTGTTTGAGTGGTCATGAATATAGCCAAAAAAAGACTTGAAATCTGATTAAAGTGAGCTTGAAAGATTTTTTTTCTTTTAAAAATACACCTTTTTAGGGATGTGACTCTCTTAAGGTTAAAGCAGATATATAAATAGCAATATAATTATTGGCAAATGTCATTTATCAAAAGGTGATATTTTCATATACCCTAGGCACTATATTTATTTTATTTACATTATTTATAGTCTGGCTTTCTTACTCCCTTTCTTAAGGCAGATTCAACTATGTAACTCAGTGCAATGAGACATCTAAAAGCAATGTAATAGGACTAGGATTACAGAAACCTGCAACAAACTTGGGGGGCAGAACGCATAAAGTGGTATTACATAAGTAGAAAACAGTTTAATGAGAACAAGATAATACATATAGCAAACAGTTAATACACACTATATGCAGTAGTATAGCCCATAGTCCGATTCCCTTTATTAAAGCATCTTCCTAAGCCATTCTGGTAGAATATAGCCCTGTTACCACTATTCAAATGCTGTCCTGAGCAGTACAACAAAGTGGGGGGCATGATATAGAATGCATATGTGCAGTAGTTGTTGATCTTGCCCATTTGCAGGGTGGCACCAGCAGAAGGCCCTGCTCAGATGGGCAAAGGCTGTCTTGACTTTGTGTGTGTGTGTGTTAGTAGATTCTGAAATAATAACAAAGATTATGGGTTAGTCTATTCTGTATGGTCAGAACAGTTACTACTTTTGCCTGCTTCATAGTTCTTCAGGGAGTGTAGGCATGTTTAAAGAGTTCTGGTAAGAGGGGACTGCTAAGGCACTAACTAAGGTGGCTGGAGAAGGGCAGACTGATGGTAAAGTTAGTTTAATTGGCAGGCATCCTGGGGTATCTTGGGATAGAGAGAACCAGACCAGACGCCTCAGGTTGTCTGAGCCAGATGCTCGGGGAGGGAACTCTTTTTGCTCTGGTAGTCAATGCCTAAACCTTCACACTGCCCAGCATAAGGAAATGGACTTGATGGGTAGCTATTGAGGCATGCAGACAAAGACAAGTGAGGAGCAGCTTGAGTATTGCTGTGACATGCCAGCTGGGTTCCTCCTCTTGTCTAAGAGCAACCAATGAGAGTGGATGGAATGTTCAGAGAAGGAGACTTGAAAAACAGCAATTGAAAAACGAGGGGAGTTAGTAGGAGAGAAGGTGGCAGCCTAGGATCAGAGGTGAAAAATGTTTCTCTGACTGAGTGGAACTGTGTAGAAGAGCTGCTTAGATCAGGCTGAAAATTGGGAAATCTGTAGCTAAAGGAATAGGACCTCAGTTCAAAAGTTCAATGGAAGTAAAACTTTGTTTCTTATACTTTCCTCAATGTTTTGTTCATATCACAAGTAAAAGCTTTCTTGTTGGATTAACCCTGTGGGCTGCATGTGTAAGGGAAAGAAGCACACACACACAATTTAATATCTCAGTCTACATACATATATTATAGGATATAAATGAATGGTGACAGCAAGTAATTGGAACAGTGTTTGATCCCCAGCCCCAATACCTGTGTGTGAGTGAGGGCTGATTATTAAAGATGGCTGGGCTACCCTGTCTGTGGATGTCTCTGGGAGTGAGAGAGAGGACCTGAGATGTGAGATGGTCATGATTCTGAAGATTTTAAAAGATACAAGAAGGGTGGCGAGTAGGACATCCTGACCTACATATAACCCATAACCTGAATAAGAGGTTATAGAGGGTGGTGTTTGTGGACAAGAGGTGTCAGAGTCATTTTGTGCTAGGAATCCCGGTGTGATTGCCCATATGCTGGCAAACCCATTGGGTAGCCTCTTAATGTAGCTGCACCAATAGTTGCAGTTCAGCTACTAAAGACAACTTTAAAAATAACTATGCCCACATGTGGGTATATATGGTATTTGAAACCGTTTTGAGATCTAGAAGCTCTGTCTAAAACTCATCACAACCATAAACTCACTTGGAATCCTTAGACAAACCACTGTCTTTCCATTGTAATTCTCCATCTGCCACTCAGGGATAATGATATGACGTTGTGATATAGGGTTGTTATAAGGACTACTGAAGCACAAGTGCTGCTAATAATTATTTCTGCTGCTGTTAGTAGGTAGTTCACTATTTATCATTGCTCATTGAGGAACAACAAATTTCAAGATAATATTCAACCATTATTTTCTGTTCTATAAACAATAAGTGTAACTGAGATATAACATAAATACATGGCCTGCAGTTCCACAGTTACTAAATGAATGAAGGACTTTCTCTTTTTGCATCAGACTACCTTAGTGCACATCAGCATATGTTCGCCCCAGAAACTGTCAATGTTTCATTATTATTTGACACATTAATTGGTTCTGTTTGTAAGGGATTATGTTATACCCTGTTGTATTTATGTCAAGCATATGTTCCCAGTTTGAAACAGCATATCAGATCATTCTAGGGGCAAGCAAAATCTAAGTCCCCAAGTTCTTTTAATGATTACTTACTGGTAGATCCCCCCCCCCCCCCCCGGATACCCCTGACTCCTATGCTGAAAATGTGTGAAAACCAGGGCTCTTTTTTGGCTGGAACACACCGAAATGGCATTCCAGCTGGCGTCCATGCCCGCCTCACCCCTCTCGGCCGGCAGGAAAGGGCCCCACACCCCGGATCTCCTCACGGAGCTCGAGCACGAGGCCTGGCCTCCCAGCTCTCTGCACTCAAAGGGAGCTTTCCCAAGTATGGACTTGAGCTGGCCTTTCGTGCAGAGGATTTGGCTTTGATTAATTCCAAATCTGTCTGGAGAAACAGAATGCTTTTTTGCTTTCTGTAATTTTTCATTTCATCTTTCTTTCTCTCTCTCTCTCTCTTTCTCTCTCTCTCTCTCCCTCTCCCTCCCCCTTCTTCCTTCCTTCCTTCCTTCCTTCCTTCCTTCCTTCCTTCCTTCCTTCCTTCCTCCCTTGTTTCATTTTGTTCTTTGTGTTTTTGTAAAAAAAAAATCTTGGAAAAGGGGAGGGATGTAAAAAAGCAGAGAGCCCAGGAAATGCTGGTTTTTATGATATCTTTAATTTTTGAGAATCTCTTTAGTTTTCTCATGGTATCTTCTGTTTAAGAAAAGTAAGTTTGAAGCCTGAGTGTAACTAGTTCATTGCTGTGTCTTGTTGGCAATGGCTTGCAAATATATGTGTGTCTAAAGTCTGTATTAAAGTCGTTTGGTGCTAACTGCCATGCAAGAGAAAACATCTGAAAAAGTAGCTTCATTGTTGTGTGTGTTGGCAGAACACTCAACTGTTACATGGGGGACTTTGGGGGATATCTGCAGAGAAACAGAGTTGTAACTAAAAATGAGCATGGTCAGCAGCATTTTGGAGATTGCCTGTTTTGTAAAATTTAAAGAATGGGCAGAGTTTCTGAAGAAGATTATTGTCCCTCTTCTCCTGCCACTGGGCTAACATCTGCCTTTAATGGGCCATTTGATGTTCTTAAACCTCTTAATAAGAGAGATTTCTGCTTCTGAGGAGTTGACTTCCAACGATTGGTGAACTTATGATAGTAGTGATACTTTGATGTGGTAAAGCCCACCTGTCCACAGGATCATTTTACCTGTGGGACAGACTCAGGATGGTAACCACTCCACTGGTATATAATTGCTTGTAAAAAATATTATAGTGTTATAATTCAGATGGGTGGCCATGTTGGTCTGAAGCAGCAAAACAAAATTGGAGTCCAAAGTTTCATCCAAGGTATAAGCTTTTGTGTGCATGTGATGTGGTTCCATCTGAAGAAGTGTGGATGGCACATGAAATCTTATACCTTGAATAAAATTTTGTACCTTGAATAAAATAGTCCACAAACTACTCCCATCCAGTGCATCCACAAACCTAGGATTGTTCTGCCAGTGAAGTAGGGTTGCCAATTCCAGGTTGAGGAAATCCCTGGAGATTTGGGAGTGGAGCCTGAGGAGGGTGGGGTTTGGGGGAAGGAGGGATCTAAGCAAGGCATAATGCCATGGACTCCACTTTCCAAAGCAGCCATTGACCTGATCTCTGTAGTTTGGAGCTCAGTTGTAATTCCAGGAGATCTCCAGACCCCACCTGTAGGTTGGCAACCCTAAAAATTCATAGTCAGGGTACTAGTTTTGCAGGAAGGCAAGCTGATTTCCATGGGAACCTAACCTTTAGGAATTGATTCCAATCCAGTGTGGGAATAATTGTTGGACATAAGATGTTGGTTCAGGCAAGATTTTGAATAGATGGGACAGAAAATAATTGTTATTGGTTTTGTCAAAACCATTTTGACAACAAACAAGGTAAACAGAATAAGGAGCAAAAGGTGGATAGGGCTGGATGACTACACTTCTGGTAACATGGGGGTGTGGCCTAATATGCTAATGAGTTCCTGCTGGGCTTTTTCTACAAAAAGAGCCCTGGTGAGAACCATGTACAGGGATCTTATAGATTTGATCTTTGCTATCTGGCATTTATATAGGGTTCCCATCCTCCAGGTGGGGCCTGGAGATCTCCCACTTTTACAACTGATCCCCAGCTGACAGAGATCAGCTCCCCTGGAGAAAATGGCTGCTTTGAAGGGTGGACTCTATAGAATTGTACCATGCTGAGGCCCCTCCCCTCCCCAAACCCCACCTTCTCCTGGCTCCACCCCCAAAGTCCCCAGGTATTTTCCAACCCGGACTTGGTAACCCTACATTTATACAATGGTGGTGGTGGAAAGTGCCATCAAGTCATAACTGACATATGTTGAGCAAGAGGCTCCAGAGGTGGTCTGCTATTGCCTGCCTCTGCATCAGGACCCTGGTGTTCTTTGGAGGTCTCCAAAGCCAGGGCTGATCCTGCTTTTTTTCTGAGATCTGATGAGATCAGGCTAGCCTGGGTTATCCAGGTCCAGTAGAGTTGCCACCTCCCCAGAGGGAGCAGAGGAATCCCCCCATTCACAGGCTGACATCGGCAAAATCCTGTCCCCAACTGAACTTTTTGGGCCTACTTCTGGTTCTGGGTCTACTTCCGGTTTGAGACCTACTTCTGGTTGTGGGTGGTGCTCTCATTTTGGGGCAAAACTCTATGGTTTGAAGCCACATTTACCATAGAAGAGAGAGAGAGAAGAGATTGGATTTATATCCCGCCCTTCACTCACTTAAGAGTCTCAGAGTGGCTTACAAACTCCTTTCCCTTCCCCTCCCCACAACAGACACCCTGTGAGGTAGGTGGGGCTGAGAGAGCTCTTTCCCAAGCTGTCCTTGAGAGAACAGCTGGTACAGAGCTATGGCTTGCCCAAGGTCATCCAGCCAGGTGCAAGTGGAGGAGTGGGGAATCAAACCCAGTTCTCCCAGATTAGAGTCTGCACACTTAACCACTACACCAAAGTGTAGTCATCCTGACCAGAAATAGAGTGTCATCCTGACCAGAAATAGGCCCAAAACTAGAAGTAGGCCCAAAAATGTCCAACATCCAGTCTCCCGGAAGGTTGTTGGGAGACCCCTGCTGGCCAGGTAAGTAGACCTGGCAACCCTAAGGTCAAGGCACTATCCACAGAGTTGTTGGGAGACCCCTGCTGGCCAGGTAAGTAGACCTGGCAACCCTAAGGTCAAGGCACTATCCACAGAGTTTTTAAACAATCAGATAAATGGCAACTATCTCATTAGACCATTCTAAGCCAATATTCCTTAACAGGTTTATTTTCAGTAACTGTAGCATAATTGATCAGTCTGCTGTGTTTTGGTAAGGGTGTTCACAGGGTAACAAACCATCTAAAAAGATAAAATAAGCTAGCAAAACTTATTTGCCATTTACCGTTACATAATCCATTAACTGAGTAATTTAAAAAGGATGTATCCGCTAAAATCCTCAAAATTAGAAGAAAATGATAAACTGATAAGAGTTCCGTAAGGCCATTGGAAAGCCATTGGTAAACCAGTATATTGCTAAAATACATTACATAAACTATTTCAAACAGGACATGGCCAGTGCAGACTGATAAACTGTTCAAAGGTTTAACAATATAACAAGTTTTGCTATGATATTTTATCTTTTGGGGTGGCTTGTGATTATTGAAACACAGCTAATTTATCAATTATGCTATGATTATTTTAAAAATAAGCCTCTAAAGTAATATTTGTTGGACATGGTCATTAATTTAGATTTCTGATATTTAAACTCCTAACTTTAGTGTTTTATTTTCCTTTTTGGAGTAAGTTTATTTTGAAAATTTTGTAAACCGAACCCCTGCTGAAGACAGTGTGCCAAACTGCATTTGGTTTTTTGTTTTATGGTTTATGAAAGGAGGGTTCTATGTGTTATGACTATTTTCTGCCATTTTCTCTTAACTTACTAGAGGATCTTAATTTTCTTACAGATTTTCCATACAGATTTTCAAATAAGCAGATTTGTTTTTCCTCTATGTACGCTTTTTTTCTTTTTGGCTTTTTCAGAGTTTGGGGTTGGTTCCTGGCAGTGTTCCCTCTAAGCTGAGTTAGTGTGAGCTACCTCACCAGTTTTTAAGCTTCCAGCTCACACATTAGCTCAGAAAGGATGGCTCCAAAGCAAACCAATTTATGCAGTAGCCAAATTGCTCACTCATAACTTTAATTCTGGTAGCTCACAAAGTAGAATTTTTGTTCTCAAGACTCCATAGCTTAGAGGAAGCATTGGTTCCTGGTTTATTTTTTTCCTTCTTTTTTATGCACAGTTACTGGTAGCATCATAGTGGCAGGGGTTCTGCAGTTTTTCGAGTCCCATCCTCTATCCTAGCTTTAAGGAAGCTAACCCTGCAGCTGCTATTGTGATAACAACTACTAGAAACATTAAGCGTTCAGTTTAACATTTAGATAGCACACCTTGAAGAAGAGTGGGAGTCTCTGCTTCTCTCCATTTGATCTGTTTCAGCATAGCTATTCTCTAGTCCAATTACCCACAAACCAGAAAGTGATATTACCCCATTTTCCTTCCTCTTTCAATGTTTTCATTCTGCTGGCTCACAGAGAGCCACAGGGGAGTCCTCCTTGGCTCTTGCTGCTTTGGCTTTAAATGCCTGAATGCAGATGACACAGTTGTTCCTTTGCCCTCTGGCTTCTCACAAGCTATCTGGGTCTTGCTTCCCAGGCTTCAGGCTAGTCACTGTACTCTGCTGGCTATTTCAGAGGCTGTCTCCTTACTGAGGCATCCCAAGATGTTGGCCAACATCTTGGAAACTGTATCTCATCTCTCCTGGCTGCCACTGGTCTTCCTAGACATGAATTGTCCTGCCAGGAGTTCTAAACTGTGATTTCAAACAAAATATTTCAGTACCTTATCTCTATCATATTGTAAGTGAGGCCTTTTTTTAATTAAAAACCAAGGAAACTGATTTCATATCCTCTCTTGGCATCCAATGCTGAGGTGCTCTAATAGTTCATAATATTATTCCTAACATTTAAGCCAAATGTCAGGTAGCAGAAATCAGTTGTCTGCCCAATCCACAGTGAGCAAATGGATTAATTTTCCACTTAGCCCTCTATTAATGCTGTTTTTTGTAAGGCATGTAGTCCT
The DNA here is from genome assembly GCA_029233225.1 of Lepidodactylus listeri. Taxonomy (NCBI): domain Eukaryota; kingdom Metazoa; phylum Chordata; class Lepidosauria; order Squamata; family Gekkonidae; genus Lepidodactylus; species Lepidodactylus listeri. Next base: position 57,953,331 of record JARCFY010000012.1, read on the forward strand.
ACCTTGCCCTCATTACTTGTATTTTAGAATTTTTTTCATCCTTCTGTAATCCCATTTTCCCCCACCAATCCTATTTGATGGAAGAAATTATGGGACCTGGGTTGGTTAATGGAAGGGGCCGTAACCAAAACGAAAGTAGTGGTACCTTCTGGCCACTAGCTTCTATTTCCTAAGAAGGCCCGGGGGAGGGGGGGGAATGATTTCAGAACAACTCTGTTCACAAGTAGCACCTAAAATACAAGTAGGATTTAATTCAACAGGGAAGAATATGGAATCAAAGACACATATACCTAAAATTCAAATTTAGACAACACAACTAAAAACTGGAAAAACAAAAGTGATAAAATATTTTACTGTCTCTCTGAGACTTTCTGCAAATCTCTCTTGAATTTTCCTGCCTGGCTGGATTCTCCATTGTGCTACTGCTGATTTCCAGAGGCTGCAGCTCTGCACTTGTCTCCTCACCGGGCTACACCAGGACCGAGATTGTTTCCATCTAGGGCTGGCAGTTGTGGTTTGGGAAATCCCGGATGATTTGGGATGGGGAAAGGACATTAGCAGGTATAATGGCTCTACTCTCCAAGGCATAATGGATTCTACTCTCCAAGGCAGCCATTTTCTCCAGAGTTGCTGATCTCATTAGACAGGTTGCTGTCTCATTAGACAGGTTGTCATTCCAGGAGTTCTCCAGGCCCCACCTGGAGTTTGGCAACAAAACATCCACTTCTTTTTCTTCTCAGAAATTTATTTTTCCTTGGAAATCTCTTTTTCTTCTGGCTACTCCTATGGTCAACCTCCAAGGACAGAATATCTTTTCCCCAAACTCCACCAGAGGGCTAAACCTACAGGGTTGCACTTCAAACCCTGTTTTTGAATCCTTTCATGTGTAAATATCCTGCTTTGAAACATGACAGTAAATTAGACACATATGACACAACATTCTGGGATGAGTAAATTTTCCAGACCCTTATAAGTCAATTTACAGAGATGATAACTGCATTTTAAATTTTCGCTTTTTCCATTTGCACTGAGAGATCTGTAATATTATTAGTTGTTTGCTTGAGTTAAAAGTCTCAGATGCTTTAGAACCAGGAAAGGCAAGTCTCCCTTGCCAATTTGGTGTAGTGGTCAGGAGCGTGGACACTAATCTGGGAGAACCGGGTATGATTCCCCACTCCTCTACATGCAGCTGCTGGTGTGACCTTGGGTCAGTCACAGAGCTGCTTTCAGAGCTGTTCTCTCAAGGGTAGTTCTTGAGAGAGCTCTCTCAGCCCCACCTACTTCACAGGGTGTCTGTTGTGGGGAGGAGAAGGGAAAGGAGACTGTAAACTGCTCTGAGACTCCTTCGGGTAGTGAAGAGTGAGGTATAAATCCAATCTTCTCCTCCTCCTCCCCCCCTGCCCCACCTGCTCACATGACCACTGCTCAGTTGGGCAGCAGGAGAAAAATTCCCCAGTGGAATGGGAGGACAATTGCTATCAGTGGCACTGCTGGGAAAACACAAAGGCTGTGGTCACACATGCTAAATAATCCACTTTCAGTGCACTTTCCAACTGGATTTTTACTGTGTGAACTGGCAAAATCCAGTTGGAAAGTGCATTGAAAGTCGATTGAAAGTAGTTTATTTAGTGTGTGTGACCACAGCCAAAGTGACATCATTGTGTTGAGCAATGCTGTAGCATTCACCCAAAACTCTGTGGTTAAACCATAAAAAGAAATGTTGATAGAGTGTAAGGAAGGAGGAGGTGTTCTTTTGGATCCAGCCTCCCATCAACAGTTTGGATTTACGATATTCAATCACACAGCATCTCTCAGCTGCTGCCTGCCCTTGATGAGCTGCTTCCAGAATTTATGCTCTGGTGCAGTCATCAGTCTACCACCTCTGTAATCAAACAAAGTTTCCAGTCATTCTATTTGCAGTAGAAATCTCACACAAGGAAGATGCCTCACAATCCCTGGTCACCTCTGAAATTCATTGTTGCCGCTGTTCCCCACAGTCAGATATCTCATTGCTCTTCATGGAATGTTAATTGTTCAGCTGCATACACAATGTTGTTTGAACCGATACAAATAGATGCTTGTGTCTCCCCTTTTACTATAACAGGCAGGAAGGAAGGTCATCTGTCACTGTCTCCTTTTGAGGAAAGATATGACTGTGAATGGCAAAGTCGGGCTATGCCCATAAATAAATGTGAAGAGTGACTAGTTCTGGATCCATATGACTAATTGCATTTTTTCCTGAATACTTGTTATAAATAATACAAGACAGTTGAGTCTCAGAGGCACACATCCTAAGACAATGCCAAACTCGCAATTCAGGAAGCTTATAGTCTCAGGATATATTGAGTACCCCTTAAAATGTCAGTTTCCTTGAGGTAAAGACCACTGAACGCTGTTGGCTCAGCTATTGCAATATTTGGTTAAAGGGGAATAAGCAACAAAAATAGACCTGAGAATAAAAGATCTCAGTCAGAGAAGATCTTCACCTGGAAATATAGACAATGATTGGAAGCTGTTTGTAGGAATACTGGCTGTAGGAAAGTACTGACACATGAAGCAATTTACTTATCTGCTTGCTCTCATCTTGGCAGGAAAAAATAAGGGAGGATACACATTTGTAGCATTCGTCTTAATAAGTGTGGTAAAGTTTACAAAGTTGCCTAGAGGAGGACTATGTCATACAGAGACGACATTTTGCAAGTGAAATCCCTTCTTAGCTTTCCTCAAGTGATATATACCAGTTTCTTGTAAGTAGGTTAGCATATATGTCTGCAGCTCACACTTGTGGTAATGCTCTAAAATGGAGGGTGTTCCAAATACCAATACCTCTCTTGTTGTTTAGTGCTATGATTGTAAGTCAGTGCAGAATTGATTCGCCTATCAACCATATTGCTTTCCTTCAAAAATCCTTTCTCCATCTTGGAGTGGGAACTATAAACACATATCTTCACCACTAAACTTAATCTCTTGTTCCCCATCGTCCTGCCAGCAAAGGAGATTCACGCATTAATTGAAGGTATTGATATTAGCAAGATGCTAGACTTGAGAAACTGCACTCCAGTGCTTGAGGAGAATTAATAATCAATACTGATGAGAGGATCTGGAGAGGAGTACGATAAATTCCTGTCAGGACTAGAGCTACTTCCTGGCACAAGGATATCCATGATCTTACATGGTTACCCTAAAGTATTCCTTCTGTCTCGTACGTCCTTGATCTGTGACTCATTCTGTCTGTACTCAAGATGCTACATCATGCACACTATATGAACAGATCATGGTCACATCCAGAGATGAACACACACAAAGTTCCAAAAGCAGTGGAGAGTCTGTTCACGAATAAATGTCCCCTAAATTACCTGCACCTGTATAAGCCTGTACATTAGCTTATAGGCATTTTCTGTATTGGTGCCTCTTTATTTTAATAATTGGTCCTAGCTTCAGCTTCTTTGATAAAAAGTGTCCTAAATAAAGGTTCATCCTTGCATCTGGAAACGCATACTAATAGCCAAGCTAAATTGCACTTAGGAACTGTTCCACTATATGAGAAAAAAATGGTACACTTGTAATCTTGGTGAATGCCATTGTTTCAAATATGCTGTTTTTGAAATGATAAATGAGGAGCATTCTTCTTTGTTTTGATGTTTGTCAAAGATAGTGCAACATAGATATATTTGTTAGGAGCACAAAACCAGATATAATCTAGATTAGGAACAGCCTCATTAGGACAGCAATGCTAATCAGCAGAGCTGTCTATTGACCAAATGAATATCTTTGGTGCCCCCCTCCACTTGTTCAGTTTTTTTAAAAAAACATATTTTTATTGCATTTGTAGCCCATTTCATGACCTTGATTTGCATACATGATTTATCCCTGTCATAAGATAATAAATTTACGCACTAAACTCTGTAAAGCTGCATTGATCCATGTCAGAGATCAGCAAAAAAAATCCCCAAAATCTTTCTTCCAGATTTATAGAGGATTTTAATTTTAAGAGTAAATTAAATATACTGACACCAAGATATTTAATTGTGCACCACGATTAGGTAGAATGGCACTTGCAGTAGGTGAGAGACTCAAAATGTTAACCTCAGGCCTTCGCTTGTTCTAGTTCAGCTGCTGAGTAGATTGCTTGTAAAAGGCATGCACCAGGTGGTTGCCTGGATCACCTGCTCCCAAATCCATTCCTTAGTACAAGTAAGTACTTGCTTCAGAAAGTGATTTCCAGGATGTATGCCATTTCCCTCTCTCTATCTAGCTGTCTGTCCATCTAACCACTAACTCACCACCCAAGTCTTTTGGTCCCTAAGGCAGAAAATGACCTGCACATGGATAGAAATATAATAATCTCAATAATTTGACAATTTGCTGTTCTTGAATAAGGTTCCCAAATCTGTCACCTGAGGCAGACTACTCATTTTGTCCTCACGGTGACTGGTGATGTGCATGAATCAATTTTTCATTTTATATAAGGTAAGCATTGGTTTAGATCCTTAACACAGAGTGAAATGTCATCAATACGCTGATGACATACAACCTTTTCAGTAAAATCAGGTGACAGAGCAATGGATATTCTGATCTGAACAGCAGGATGTGAAAGCTGTGGTGGCCTTGATGGAGTTCACTAAACGTAGCCTCAGTTCAGACAAGTTTGCGTGCCAGACTATGCTGGAGGGTGCTTAAATGAGCCTTCCCAGCCATTTTTAAAGTTCTAGCATAGCCTCATGGCCCAGCTGAGATCACAGTGCAGGAAGAGAGAACAGCTTAACCCTTTTCCATGTGGAGTTGCCAGTCAAAGCCACCCCAGGGGGGAAAGGCAGAAAGACAGGAAACTTGAGCAATGATGACTTGTCTTTATTGCCTTCCAGGGCTAATAACAGCCCAGGAGGAGTCAGTTTCTACTGGCAAAGCCTTGCAGGGGGATGGGTCTACTTACTTGTCTTCTCAAACCATGGTCCACCTAAGTTTCTCTCCACATGGATCCATTAATAGATTTTCTGGATTCACCAGTCTAGTTTGATTAGATGTTGCCATTGGTCAATAATATTAGGGAGTGGAGGTTTCCGGTCGGAGGAATGGAGGTCTGACACGCTTTGCAAGTGCGCAAGGAGGATGGCGGCTCTTCTTGACAGCTTGGGTGGACAAATCCACCTGACGCAACCTCACACAGGTAGAGTGAGGACTAGCAAGCAATATAATCCAGGTTTGAGCAAGCTCGGTGAAGGAAAAGTCTCGGAGGAGACTTTTACAACACCTTGAGCACTGCAGCCGAAGAAGATTCCTGCAAGTATCTCTAAGGAGCCGAGCCGAGCTGATTAAATCAGCATAAAATCTCCAATTCCCCTGATTCCTTAACAAAGAAGACAAAGTTTAAACGTTGGGACCACATCTGAAGCAAAGTAACAACATAAGGTAACGGAAAAAAAGTTTTTGCCTTACCATTACCGCGTTTTGAAAGACAGAAAGCAGATTTGGTGAAGCAATAGACTTACAGATTGGATGAGTGCAGTTTTGAAACGTTAAAAAGCTGAATTTGAACCTAAAAAGCCAAAAAAACAAGTTGTTTAACATTCCTGCGGTTAAGAAGAGTCGGGAGGGGGGGCCAAGCATCGCGAGACAAAGAGGGGAGGAGGGAACCAAGCATCGCGAGACCAAGCTGTGAGGATTGAGACAGGAAGTGACGGCTTGAGGAGCAGACAAGAAGGGAAAAGGAGAAGAACTGGAAGAGCGCAAAGGGGACTGTAAAAACTGCCGGACCAAAAGGACTACAACAGGAAGTGACATGCGGAGAGCAGACAAGTAAGCAAGAGGAAGGGACAAAAGGAAACTACGGCAAGCCAGAAGCAAGGTAAAAAGACTATAACCTTTGACACAAACCATAGAGAAGTTGCGCCCGCCATTTTGGATTTATAAAATTTTTAAACAGTAATATCTCATAAGCTATATAACTTAGAGGGCTGAAACCAACGAAATTTGACTTGGCAAGACTAGCTTGTGTGACCACATTAATCGGTGTTTGATTTGGAAAATAAAATAAAATAGATCCTTTTTAAAGAGACAAGACAGACCGCGGATTAAGATCGAGAGCAGCTACATGGTCCTCTCCTACAATGGCAGCAAAAAAAGAAAAAGAACTACTAGCCGTTATGGAAGCAATGGGAAAAAAAAAGTTAGATGCTATAGGAGAGGTAAATGTTAAAATGAATGGCATAGCTGCACAAGCAGATAAAAACTTCGTAGACTTAAAAGCAGAATTTCAAAAATTAACCACAAGAACACAAGACATTGAAACTAAAGTAAAAGAACTGGAAGAAAGTACTCAAAAGACAATGAGAGACAATGACAGGATGGAAAAGATGATGCACTATAAAGACATGCAAAACCATTTGAGATTTAGAGGGATTGAGGAAAAATTGAGTGAAGACATTTTTACAAGAATGCAAGAAGCATTAGCAGATTTTTTACAAGAACAGGAAGAGGTTGTTAGAGAACACATGGATCTTGTTTATAGAGTCAATTCTACATACGCAAGAGATAAAAATATACCAAGAGATGTGGTAGTCCAATTTACAATGAAAAGGACAAAAGAACAAATCTACAAGAAGTGTTTTACTGATCCTTTTGAAATAGATGGAAAGAAAATTATAGTAATGAAAGAACTGCCTAGAGCAATACTGCAAGAAAAGAAAAAATACAAGCGTCTGACGGATAAATTGAAGGAGAAAAAAATTAGATTCCGTTGGGAAATACCTCAAGGATTAAGCTTTTACTATGGCAGCACCAGAGAAGTGATTAAAAGCACAGGAGAAATGTACGCATTTCTTGGAGAGAATAAAGATGACCTTGGTGATATTTAAGAATATATCAAGATGGATTACAAAGTACTTTCATGGAATGTAAATGGACTTAATTCACCCCAAAAACGTAGAATGGTAGGGCATTGGTTGGAGAAACAAAAATGTAGTGTAATTTGTATACAAGAAGCTCATCTTAAAAAAACAAGACCACAAATATCTAATAAGGAAAAAATTGGGAGAAGAATTTTATTCTTTAGCAAGCAATAAAAAGAATGGTGTTGTAACATATGTCAAAAAAGATTTGGAATCTAAAGTAATATTTAAAGACAAAGAAGGAAGATATTTAGCTATTGAAATCTTACTGCAAGGACAGAAAACTTTGATCATGAATATTTATGCCCCAAATGGAGCCAAAGAATTTTTTTTTAAAGAATTACAAGTGGAATTGGATAACGTAAATTATGATCAAATCATGATGTTGGGGGACTTTAATGGAACTGTGAATAACAAATTAGACAGGCGCTCTAAGAGAAAGGATGAGGCATTAGGGAAGCTTCCAAAAAACTTTTTTGAACTGATAAAACAAGAGAAGCTGGAAGATATTTGGAGGAAAGCTAACCCACAAGGAAAAGATTTTACCTTTTATTCTAATAGACATGACTCGCATTCAAGAATTGACATGATTTGGATGACTACTAATTTAACGTTTAAGACAAGAAAAGTGGAAATTCTACCCAGAATAATTTCAGATCATAATCCGTGTTTATGGACTGCTGGGCAGGTAAAAAAACAAAAGAGATGGAGAATAAATGAGGACTTACTAGACAACCAAGAAATAGTTAAAAAATTACAGGAAGAAACAGACCTATACTTCCAAGCAAATATACAGAAAGAAGTAAAAATTCAAACCGTATGGGATGCATATAAAGCAGTAATGAGAGGACTATTGATATCATTAAAAGCTAAAGATAATAAAAAGAAAAGAGAACAATATGAAAATATCATACAAGCCATTAAAGCAAAAGAAGAAGAACTGAAGAGTAGACCAGGGAAAAAGAAACTGCAAAAGGAAATCTGGATGCTACAAGACCAAGCAAAAGCTATTTTGAACCAAGAGACATACTGGAACTTAAAAAAACTCCAACAAAGGCATTTGAAGGTGCAAATAAACCCGGAAAATATCTAGCATGGCAATTAAAGAAAAAACGTGAAAATAAATTTATCACTAAAGTGATAAGAGATAACATTGAGATAATAGACAACAAAAGAATAAAGAGAGAATGTTTTAAATATTATGCAAAACTTTTTAAGAAGGAAAACAAAGACAGAAGAAAGATTAAAGAATACCTGCAAACATTAAACTTAACAAAACCAACAGAGAAAATTAAAGAACTATTTAACAATTCAGTATCATTACAAGAGATTAAAAATGCAATAAATGACTCAAAATTAGGAAAAGCACCTGGACCAGATGGATTTACAGCGAAGTTTTATAAAACGCTACAGGAGCCGATCTCACCACTGTTACTGCTATTAATGAACGATATAGGAGTCACTGGTGAGGTCCCAGAAACTTGGAAAGATGCAACCATCTCACTTATCCCGAAAGAAAATCAAGACTTAACTAATGTTAAGAACTATAGACCGATTTCTTTACTAAATAATGATTATAAGATCTTTGCTAAGATTATAGCTGACAGACTAAAAGAACTCTTTAAAGAAACTATACAAACAGAACAAGCAGGGTTCTTACCTAATCGCCAAATAAGGGACAATTTAAGAGTAGTAGTGGATGCTATAGAATATTACGATAAACATCCTGAAAAAGAAGTGGGTTTTTTTCTTTTTAGATGCGGAAAAAGCGTTTGATAATTTAAATTGGGATTTTATGTTTGAGGTTCTAGAACATCTTGAAATTGGTGAATATATGCTTAACCTCATTAAGTCAATATATAAAGAACAGAAATCCTCTTTAATAATTAACACTGAAAAGACGGACGATTTTAAAGTCGAAAAAGGAACACGACAAGGTTGCCCACTTTCGCCGTTGCTATTTATTTTGATTCTAGAAGTTCTACTAATAAATGTGAAAGAAGATAAAGATATTAAAGGCTTAACAACCAAAGGTTTTTCTTTCAAATATAGGGCCTTTGCAGATGATGTGATGTTTATAGTGGAAGACCCTATGACTACACTACCATATCTGTTACAGAGAGTAAAAGAGTTTGGTGACTTGGCTGGATTTTATGTAAATAAGAACAAATCGAAAGTGATGTGTAAAAATATGTCAAATAACAAACAAACTGAGTTACAAAATCTTATAGAATGTGAGGTGGTGAAAAAGACAAAATATCTAGGTGTGAACCTAACAATGAAAAATATTGACCTTTATAAAAATAACTATGAGAAATTATGGCTGCAAATTATGCAAGATATTAAAAAGTGGAATGTATTAAATTTGTCATTGTTGGGTAGAAGATGAATGTGCTACCACGATTAATGTTTCTGTTTCAAACTATTCCAATTGTGAAAGATGTAAAAACATTCAAATGCTGGCAGAAGGAATTGTCTAAGTTTGTATGGGGAGGGAAAAAACCAAGAATCAAGATGAAAATAATGTGTGATGCTAAAGATAGAGGTGGGTTCCAGTTACCAAACTTAAGGCTATATCATGATGCAATATGTTTGACTTGGGTAGGGACATGGACTATGTTACAAGATAGAAAGTTATTGTCCCTGGAAGGCCATGACTGTAGGTTTGGGTGGCACGCGTATTTGTATTACGGTAAAACAAAAATGGACAATATGTTTAAACATCATTATTTGAGAAGAACGCTAATGGATACGTGGACAAGATATAAAAACTTTTTTCCAGAAGAGATACCTATGTGGATTGTACCCGCAGAAGTTTTAAATCCAGCATCACGTTACAAAGGACAAGATTGGTTGAAGTATAGAGACTTATTAACAAGACATGGTAAAGACTTTATATTGAAGGAGCAGCATCAGTTGGACTTTGACTATGGTTGGTTAAGATATAGACAAATATATGACATGTATAGAAGTGATAAAAATCCAGTTTTAGAGAAAAAAATAATGAAATAGAACAAGTTTGGGAGGAAGGTGGGAAAAAAATGATCTCTAAAATGTATAAAATTTTGTTAAAATGGTTTAATGCTGATGAAATGGTAAAAGAACAAATGGTAAAATGGGCGATAAATTTTAACAAAGACATTGAAATGGAATCTTGGGAATTTTTATGGAAAAATGCTATGGGTATATCTACATGTTATAACCTAAAAGAAAATTGTTTTAAAATGATGTACAGATGGTATATGACACCAAAAAAAATTGCAAATATTAATCAGAATATGTCTAACAAATGTTGGAAATGTAAAAAGAAAGAAGGTTCTTTTTATCATATGTGGTGGACTTGTGATAAAGCAAAGACTTATTGGTTTATAATACATGCAGAAATGGAAAACAATTTGAAATGTACATTTAAGAAGTTGCCTGAAATGTTATTGCTTGGACTTAAACTAGAAGAGATAAATGTAAAGAAAAGGACAATAATATGGTATATGATAACAACAGCAAGAATGGTGTATGCACAAAATTGGAAAAATGAAAAAATACCAGAGGTGTGGGAATGGTTGAAAAAATTGTTATATATGGCTGAAATGGATAAATGGACTAGAAAGTTAAATGATCTGTACTCAGAGACCTTTTTAGAAGATTGGAAAGATTTGAAAGAATATGTTGAAAAATACTGGGACATGAAAAACTACATTTATACATGGTTATAATAACATAAAGCAATAGAATTAGAGTATATGAGTGTATTAAGGATAATTAGATAATGAAGTTGTTTTTTTATTTTAGAATTATATAAGAATATAGAAAGTAAGAATTAGTATATAAGTATTTTTAAGATATATGACCGTTACCAGAAATGTAAACATAGATATAAGTATTACTATTTTGGATAAAGTGGAAAATGTGTTATGCTTCAGATGTGGTGGGAAACCGCCAATACAAGATAAAATAAGATTATACAAATAGAACAAAATGTTATATAATATGGAAAAAAGGGTTTGTATAAGATAAATGTATCAACTTTAATGTTTTGAAAATAAATTTTTTTTTTACAAAAAATAATATTAGGGAGTGAAAAGTCATCCTGTTCTAGATAGGACTGCGGTCCCCTTAAAAGAACAGTTTTATAGCTTAGGGAAGCTGTTAGATTTGCTTTTGCAGATGAATTAGAGGGAACTATAACTTGCCAGTGTTGATAGTACAGCTCTAACTTAGGGTTACCAGGTAGGGACCTGTTGCTGGCAGGGAGCTCCAGCATGTTGACCTGGATATCCTGGTTACCATAGAGTTTTTTCTCAGATGCTAGAGCACCCCCCTGCAACATGCCCTGTGTGATAACATCACCTCTGGGTGACGTGATTGCGCTGGACATGTCGGCGTGGACAGGGCTGCTTGGGGCGGGGCTCCCCTGCTGGCCAGCTGAGTGGTGGCAAATTGGGGCCCCAAAAGCAGTTAATCTCCCACCCCCATTGGGGGGGTTGCAACCCTACACTAACTCCTAATTCATTCTGGGCACAGTTCAAAATGCTAGTTCTTATGTTTAGAGACTTAAGAGTCTGGAGGATTAGGGTATGGAAAAGACCCCTTCTTTCATGCTCAACAATTATTTGTTTCTCAGAGGCCCTTTTCAGTATGCCCTTTCTTTCACATACAATGTGGGTGGCTTCTATGCAGATGTTACCAAAGGCTATCCAAGTGGGGCTTGTCTCTCGAACTCTTCTTCTGCAGTTGTTCACCTGGTGCCAAGCTTGACTTTAAGTTGTCAAGTGAAACCACTTCTACATTCCCACACTTTTATGGATTGTTGATGGCTAACTCAATTTTTTTTCCAGTCGTGGTTGTTTTTACTTTAATTGTTCTGCAAGTAGACTCATGTGAGGTGTCCCACCAGCAAACCTCATTGCCCTTCATTGCTTTCAGCAGTGTTGGAAGAAAAAATGTGGTTTTTTAAAAAACGAAACCACTGCTGTCACCAAGATCGCTACATCATTTCTGGGTATAGGGATGCCAGCCTCCCAGTGGGACCTGGGGATCCCCCAGAATTACAGCTCATCTTCAGACAACAGAGATCAGTTCCTCTGGAGAAAATGGATGTTTTGGAGGGTGAACTCTATTGCACTGTACCCACTGTGGTCCCCGTCCTCCCTAGGCTCCATCCTCAAATCTCTAGGAGTTTCCCAACTTGGATCTGGCAACCCTACTCTCCAATCCCCCTCTGATGGCCTGGGGGGACCTAACAACCCTATTCGGGTACAACCCAGTAGTAACAAAGAGTAGCTCTAGAAATCACTGGAAACTCTTTGGTAAAACCCAGGAGTGACACAGCAACATCAGTAAAAGCAGAAACATCACACCCACCCCCCTGTCTCCACTCCCAGCCCTCCCACCAGTTTCCAGGCTGAGTCTGGCACCCCATCTGCCATTGCATTGATACTATTTTCCCAGTTTCATTGTTAAGATTTGTATTGCTGTAGGATCTTCTTCATGTTCTCTGTGCATCACACCTCTGGAATATAGTGCGCCTGCGCGAACCCCGATCGGTATCTTCTAAAGTGAAAGGGATTTTCGTGCCCTCTCCCTGGTCACATGCAGGGCTCCAGTGCGCATGACCAAGGGAGGGGTACGACAATCCCACCAGTTCTCTTCTGACCGCTGCGCTGGTAGGACCCTCCTTGCTTCAGTCGGTATTTTCTCTTCTTCTTTCTTCCTTTTTCTCCTGGATTTTCTTGAAAGTGAAAAGACTTTTTACTAGTTTCAGATAGAACTGACTTTGAGTACTCTGCCTCGGCAGTTTATTCCCCCCCACCCACCTCCAGCCTATGGCCAAACAGTGGGGCTTCTTCAAACGGTGCCTAAAGTGCGGCAGCAAAATCGCCCCCTCCTGGCATAGACATTTGTTTTGCCTTTTGTGCCTTGGGGAAGTGCACTGGGTGGGCTCCTGTGCTCACTGTGCCAGGTTCTCAAAGCAGACGAGGAAGAATCGAGCCATGAGACTCTGCGTCACTTTATTGGAACAGGCTCTTTATCCGATGGCATCTTCACAAGAGATGTCCGGACACACCTCGCTGTCGACCCCAGCTTCGGGATCGACGACTGCGTGCTGTCTGATGCTGAGTGTAATTGATGTTGACAGATTGGTGCTGAAACAACCGATGTTGACCTCCCAGTCCAAAGCCCATACTCCTGCCAAAATCCAAAAGGAGGGCAAGGACGACAGGGTATTCGGGGTTTTTTATTGTTCTCTTGGTTTCTACAGGTCTTCATTTTTAAATGATGTAAGCTGCCTCATGAGCATTTAGTTGAGATTGAAGTAGGGTTGCCAGCCTCAAGGTGTGGCGTGGAAGACCCCTGAAATTACAACTGATCTCCATAGATCATATCTCTGGGAGAAAATAGCTACTTTGAAGGGTGGAGTGTTCAGCATCCCGTCCCCAGTAAGCTCCCTCCTTTCTCTAAACCCTGCCTCCCTACACTCCACCCCAGAATCTCCACGAATTTCTCAACCTGGATTTGACAACTCTAGACTGAAGAGCACAAAGATTTTAAATACATAATTATTGTTCTTTCATCTCAGACCTTCAGAAAGCAAGCAGGTGGCACTCAATGGACAAGGGGTTTTTGGTTGTGACACTTGGTCTATAACAGAATGTCATTCCCCTGCCCCTTTTGGCATCAGGCTAAGATATTTATGCTTTCCTTGGCTTTCCTTGGCAACTTGCCTTTTTTACCATATGTGTGTTTTTTATATATTAAAAAAAGTATGATGGTGCTAAAAAATCCCTGCTAATTTTATTTGCTGCTTTGTTTGCTTTTTATGTTGAGTGTTTAAGGTTGGGTATCTTTTTTTAAAAAAAATCCAGGCTTCTTTGGTGTGAGTGATTATTTCAAAATCATTTATTTGATTTTGTTTTCTTTGTTAATGGAAACTGACTCCAGCCATTTGTAACTGAAGAAATAAAATAAGCCGTGTAAATGGAGTATACATTGTGATGAGCAATATGTGTGTTTATAGGGTGCTGTGTTAACGCCAACGATGGATCACACAATGTCCATGCAGCCAGCAAGTATGATGGGCCCCTTGACACAACAGATGAATCATCTTTCCTTGGGCACAACAGGAACGGTAAGAATGTGCTTCCAGTAAACAGCTCTTTGTTACTTTCTAGGGAGTCTCAGCATCATTCTCCACTTAATCAGTTCATTTACATTACAGTCTTTGTTACTTGAATATTTCCATAGATAATAAGATTTCTGTTCTCTCTTTTTTTCTTACGCTGGCATGACATAAAATAAAGAGTTGAAAGAGCACATTATGGCATCTTGGGAATATAAGTCCAATTAGTAATTTAATAAAACATGCATGCCAGCTTTATATTATGTCTTCCAAACTAAAAAGCCTTTTACTTAGTAATTAGCCAAAGAATTATCTGTACTAATGGTAATGCAGACACGGAAGAAATGATGTGTAACTGTTAGGGGATTGCTATTCATTAATCAAAAGGCAACTCTTGGGATTTTGGACCAGATCACCTCACCTGCGGTTGTCCCCAAACTCCCTGTGCTAATTTTCACCTTTTTCATTCAAAATATTAAAATTTCAATTTCAGCCAATTTTCCAAGGATATTTTTATTTTCCCTACGTTCCCTCATGATTGTGTAAAAGGCTAAAATGTGACATTTGTCGGTGTTTGGTCAATTACTGGGGGGGGGGGGTTAGCTCTGCAAGATAATATTGCGTTCACCATATCTACAAAGAGTTTGAAATGGTAACTAATATCTAGAATCAGGAAAGGATGTTTATTATGCTGCAGGCACTCGAGCTTCTGCTTTGCTTTCTTTGATGACCAATGTGACTCCCTGTCCATCACTAGTCTTGGGCTCTGAAATGAACTAAGAATAGCCCTGTGACCTGTGTCCTTTTGGAACGTGATGCAACCATGTTTCTGTAACCTCAGCAGGAATCACAACAGCGTTGGAGCACAGGTGCAACTTCATCCTTTGGATGATAACCCAGCACAGCTTTACTTAAGAGGGTTACTCTTCGAAAGTGCTGATTGTGAGGGTGCATCCTCATCTACCAGAGGAAAGTTGTGCCATGTTAAATTAATCCAAGGAAGAGATGTCTACAAACATATAGAAAAAAGGAAATCTCAGGTCTAATATTTAATCATACCTGTGTGTATCCATGCTCCACAATTAACCTGATTTTTTGCTACTGTCCGTGGACACTGGCAAAGTATCACAGCACAGTTAAGTGACAAAGGGGACTCTGCCATTTATAACAATGGAGCATTCTATAAAAACTTAGTTTGAGACTGCCATATTGCTGTAGTCACTCCTTTGTCAACCAAACATAATCTTTTCAGAAACTATTTTTTACCTTAACCAAGTATTCTGGTATTTTTTCCCCATGCCATTGCACTCAGTTGGCAAATCAACTTCTAAACTAAGAGCTGCCATCCAGTAAAAAAACAGCATGGGATAATTCTTAATGTCTTTAAATAACCCAAACTCTTGGGGAGTTTTATAGGCCTGTTTCTGGCTACAGCCTTCAAGAATAATGTTTCACGATTCTGACCTACTGGGAGTTTTCGGAGTAAAAAATGCATTCAGTCTTAATATGTCTACAAGGAACGGAGTGACCCTTTGCTCTGGATTCTTTTCCCAGCAGGCTTTAGTCTTCATCAGGATTTGGGGATTAATTATTTTGAACCAGTTTCCACTTCATTGGGTAGAAGTCCTGGTCTCTTATGTTGAGGTGAATCTTTGCAGGGCACTGCAATTCATATGACTCCAGCCAGATGAGAAAAAGACCATGACTGTAATTATCTCAATAGGGCCACGTTTTATGGAAAATACAAGGCATGAACAATAAATTTCCACTGTGCTCATGCATCTAATGTTGTAGTTTAAAAATTTGCAAGAGGGTGCTATAAAGGGACCATTGGCTACCTTTCAACAAGCTGTTTTCGACAAACAAGCAGGAATCTAATCAACTATTCTGCATCGTTAGTATGTGCTCCATTCTGTCCCAGATTAATTTAAAAGCTTGCAATATGCAAAAGTGCTTTTATTAAAAGGCTTTCATACATTTGCTTCCTTTGACAAACCATTTTGTTAATCATCATAGCATATGTTTCAGCCAAAACTGCCTTCCTCAGGGTTTCCCAACAAATATTTTGCTGGAAGTGTAGTTACAAATAGTGGCATAAATGACAGGTGTAGATTCACGTGCACTTATCTGAAAGGCCAGGCTTGCAAACTTTTTTCCTCATGAAGATAGTTCCAGGTGAGTAGTTGTATTGATCAGCAGTAGAAGAGCTTTAACTCTCAGAAGTTTATAGCCTCAAAAGCTTGTTGGTCTTTATGGTGCTACTGAACTCAACTCTAGTTCCCCCCCAACCCCACAATCTAATTTACTCTGGAAAGCAAATTTCACCTGCCTCATTGACAGAAGCTGTAAGATTGTCTGTCATATATACAAGTGAACACTCAAGAATGTGCAGCCTCACACTCAGCAGATCAAATGTGGATTTGATGATCTTCATCCATTCATCCATCCATCCATCCATTCATTCAAACATTTATACCCCACTTTTCATTTTGGCTCATGTATTGGTAGTCCCAAAATAGTTTGCAGTAAAGCAAGACAGAGTGAAAGACTACCCTCACCAGGCCACAGGCATATTAGGTGTGCTATGCAACCATAGCTCATACTTTCTAGTCAGCTAGGCAAATTGCCACTGACAAAAGATGGATGAATATATAAAGACTGACTGCTTATGCTCAGCTTCTGCAGATGCCTGGAAGCTTGAGACAGCAAAAACTGGAGGAAATTTTGAAACCCCTGACATAGGACTGGAACAGGCATGAAGATTCTAGCTTCTAAGCTCCCTCTCCATGAAGAAATCCTCCTACCACTAGTCGATCCCATCTCCTTTTGGGAGCATCTTAGCTGCCTTGCGGGAGAAGGGGTAAAGGAGAATCCAAAATTGATTGTGTGAGGTACAGAGGAAACGGCTTCCTGATGAACTATGTCATTAATTTCTCCATGACGCAGTTATGGATGAAGGGCCTTTGAATCAGGAGCTTAATTTCTTTCCTTCCTTGGTAAATTCCATCTTCTTTTAGATTGTGTCACTGATTATATATATTCTGTACACATATGAACAATTAGTGCTTCTGTTCAATTTATGCCTTGCTTGGTTAGACATGCTAATAGATGTACATCATTCCTTCCTAAAGAAGGGGGGGGGGAGAGAAGCATTAGTCTTTGTTTAATAATAAATGGTTCCCGAAATTGCTCCATCTTCAGGCTGTCAGTCATAATGTGTCTTAAAACACCATTGATCTGACATCACTTTTGTGGTTTAATAAAAGTTGTGATTGACAGCTGGAATTGGATACAATATAAAACCTCCTTTGAAAAATAAAGCTGGGTAGTGTGATCACAGCTTTCTGTATCCGTTGCTTGACTCCTTTCTCTTCGGCAATGGCACCTTTCAAGCTATCAAGAGCAGCACTCGGGCATCAGAGAAGAGGAGTTTATTTGCAGTATAATATTGTCCCTTTTATAAGGTTTGCTTCTGAAGGAGGCTTTATTATCGCATGCTGTCACTTCTATTTCTAGGGAATATTTGAGGTAACATTCCCCCCCACATCCTTCCTGAGGATCTGCACCTTATATTGACAGATGTGCAATTCAGCTGATTATTATCTCTGTGTCAGTATGCCCCATTTCGGTAAGAGAAAAAACTGCCACCATTCAAGGCTTACAAAAACTTAATTTACAGCTGTAAAATAGATCCACAAGGTCTGCTGTGGACATCCCCTGAGCTCCACAACAAAACAAACAACTGAAATAGCTCCCAGCTGGGTCTAGCTGTGATCACTTTGACTTTCTAGTCCAATAAAATTGGAGTAGGGCTTCGAAAGAAAACCTTTTCAGCAGGCTTACATTTCTGCTGAAGTGCTAATAGATCAATGTAGGGCTGAATAAATTGTCTCTCCAGTGAGCTTCTTAGGACTTAGAGTCATTTTCTCTGATGCATTTGCTTTTAGGGTGGTGAATTTCATGTTCATCCAAGAAGGTTTATTATAAGCAAGGATAACCCTTAGATCACTTTAATGCAGTGGACAAGTGTTTAAAAGTAGTATGCTTACCTGTACCTGTTACTCCAGAACATAAGAAGAGCCCTGATGGATCAGACCAGTGGTCCATCTAGTCCACCATCTTGTCTCACACAGTGGCCAACTAGTTCCTCTGGAGGGCCAACAGCAGAGCATTCTCCTGATGTTGACTCCTAGCCCTGATATTCAGAGGCTTACTGCCTCTGAACATGGAGCATTCTTTTAGTCACCATGGCCAGTAGCCACTGATAGACCATGAATCTGTCCTGTTCTGGCAATCTAACCACAACACAAGACTAGCATGCCCCGAACTGGCATAAAATGAATTCTTTTACATTGACTCGCTAATTTGCCAATGAGTTTGTTGTTATTGCTATTGAGTGAACAAATGCCCTTTGAACTTTCCTCCCTAAAGCTTTCAGGGATGGGAAATGGATTAGAGGGTTAAGAAGGTAGGGGTTTTTTTTAGTGTTCTGCGCACACTTGAATTCAATTATAAAGCATCAATTAGGAAACAATTGTCTTCTTCCACCATTGTGGTGGTATTTGTTTTTTTAAAGTGGTTA
Source organism: Lepidodactylus listeri (assembly GCA_029233225.1). Lineage (NCBI taxonomy): Eukaryota > Metazoa > Chordata > Lepidosauria > Squamata > Gekkonidae > Lepidodactylus > Lepidodactylus listeri. The sequence continues at coordinate 57,971,917 of JARCFY010000012.1, forward strand.
GAAGTTCACAAAAGAAGGGGGAGAAAATCAGGAATGGACTTTCTTTTCTGGTAGAAGGGATTGGGGGCTCAGACTGCAGTTAATCAGTGGTGATGGTAAGGCACTCTGTTTATGCTCAAATGTACCATTTTCTTCCATGACTTAGCTGTAGTATTGAAAACAAATTTCTAGGCTAAATCCTGGTAGGGATCAGTGTTCCCTCTAAGCTGTGCACATGAGTGGTTGCTCATTAACACAGGAAGCCCCATACAGCAGTAATCTGGAGCCGTACAGGGACTTGCACTGCCCATTGCCCATTTTTATGTATGTATGTACATATGTATGTATATTTATGAATCACTCAATCCCTGAGTTCACAGTGCTCTGGGCAATGAGCAACAATACAATAAAATACATTGTAACAATGTTAAAATTATAATATAAACTTTAAAATAATAATTACATTGATAAAACAATCCCCAGATGGTGCCTGAAATTATCTTCAACCAATCCCGGTGTCACCTCACAGGCAGGGGAAGGAGGAGATGGCAGGAAAGGACGGAAGAGAGAGGGGAGGAATAAAAACCAAGAAGGCCCTGGCTCTGGTAGAGGACAGCTGGATTTCTTTGGGGCCATCAGTTATTATACTCAGGATGTCAGCTGCTCCACTTGGGGGGGGGGGGGGGAACTAGTGGAAACATTGGTCCAGGCACTTGTTAGTTAATTAATTCTAGAGACAGTTTTTAGAGGGATAGCCAGACATCAGATGTGTGAAGTGAATCCCTTAGTCAGTAACTGTAGCAGCACACAGGGATATAGGCAGAATAAAATTGGGAATTGACCTTAAAATTCTAAAGGCTGGAGCCTTTAGGGCTGGAGCAGTTGATGACATTACATACAAGATAAGCACAGTGACAGTTCACAACAGCTGCAACAAGTGGTAGTGCTGTCAACCCTACTTATGTTAATTTAACTGTGGGTGAGAACATAAGAAGAGCCCTGCTGGATCAGACCAGTAGTCCCATCTAGTCCAGCATCTGGTCTCACACAGTGGCCAACCAGTTCCTCTGGAGGGTCAACCATAGGGCATTCCCCTGATGTTGACTCTTGGCTCTGGGATTCAGAGGATTGGTGCCTCTGCATGTGGAGGTTCCCCTCAGCCACCATGGCTAGTAGCCATTGGTGGACTTATCCTCCATGAATCTATCTAATCCCCCTTTAAAGCTGTCTATGCCTATGGCCATCACTACATCCTCTGGCAGTGAATTCCACATTTTAATCAGTCACTGTGTAAAGTAGTATTTCCTTTTGTTCATCCTGAATCTACTATCCATCAGCTTCATTGGATGCCCTCAAGTTCTAGCATTGTTGGGGTGGAGAAAAAGACAGCATTCCTAATCAGGACTATTTGGAATCCAACTCAGGCCTATTCCATGGGATTTACTCCCAAAAAAATATTCTTAGGATACTGAAAGTGAGTGTTGTGGCCCTGTGCAATTCTAGGCAGAGTTACTCCAGTCTAAACCCATTTAGACTGAAGTAACTCTGCCTTGGATTGCATTCTAAATCTGTTGATAAATTCTAGTTCATCTGTTAGCCATTGACATGCCTCAAAATTCTTTTCTGTTTATAAGGAAGGAGAAATACATTAAAATTCATTCTGCCATGGAGCGATGAATGAATTAATATTATATGTTAAATGAACAATAAAATGATATTCTGTCTCAGGGAACTGGGCTATTTTCCGTGATCCGACATTGTGCTGTTCAGGAGTTAATGGAGGAGGGGGGATGGTAGAATTATATTTTGCTTGGGGTGATAAAATACCTTGAAACAGCCCTGAGGGGAAGTACCATATTTTTAGTCTGCCTATGGGCAAAAAAAAGAATTTGAGGAGGGGGAGAGAAAGACACAAAAGTCCCTTCTTGTTTCCACCTTTCCTTCTGCACAGATAAAAAAATGTCAGACTGTGTTTATAGCTTGTAGAGAGCAAACCTAAATTGGTCTACTCAGAAGTAAGTCCCATTTTATTCACTGAAGTTTACTCCCAGGAAAGTATTCTTAGGATTGCAGACCAGATATTGTTTCACTTGGGCCTGGAGAGTTAAGTCTAAGCTCTGGATTTAATTTGGGGTCTTTTCTTTCCCCTTTGGCACTTGAATTCCCTGGTTTCACATTTTCCTAATGTAACTGTTGGATTATCTTGGAAACTAGAAACTTCATAAATGCCGTATCTTCTCTCTGCTTTTATTTTAAAAGCAGCTGTACTCTGTGAAGTCAGATTTGCAATGTATACGAATGGTCATATGAAATTGCCTTTTCAGACCACTGGCCCATTTAGCTCCAGGGTGTCAAGGTAGAGAAAAGCCTGCTCTTATGCCTACTAGCTGAGAATCTTTAACCAGAGATGCCTGCCTGGGATCTCCTGAGAAGCAGCTGCTCTCCAGGATCCAAGTCATAGTAAGCCAAGGTCTTTCCTGGTACTTGGGGCCTTCACTGCTGTACTGGAAATGCCCAGGACTGAACCTGGACTCTTATGCTACACCACCTCATGCCCCACAGTTACTTGATACATCAGCATTTCCAACTGCTCTTTCACACATGTCCACTTGTGGTAGAAAAGCAGAAAGTGATTTCGGCTACTAGTTGACATACATGCCCTGTGTGAAGGACATGCACAAGAACCCTTTTAGACAAGATGTGGCAAAGAAAACTGAAAGTATGAGTAACTTATGAAACTTGCTTTTCTGTTGCATGCTTACTGACCATTCCAAGGCAGAGGAAGCCCTAGAAATGTTGGACCCTAGTGCTAGAGATAATAGTAGGGTGCGATCATATGCACCCGCGAGAGGGACGACTCACTGGCGGATCAAAGCAGCACAATCACACCAGCACATCTGGGAGGCGTCCCGCAACCATCGGCAAGCCATCACAAGCCGTTTTGATCCACTGGAGAAGCAGAGTAAAAAAACTACTAGGGAAAATGCAGTAGCAAACGGTTTGCTGCGGGCCACAGCCAGACTTTCCCTGTGTGATCACTCCAGCGCAAACTTGTGGCATTGGGGATAGTCTGATCAGGCTATCCGATGCCATGCCATTCCCCCCCCCCCCACCTCAGTATGTGCATCATCACATACTGCCATTGGAAGCCCTGGGTGGAGAAGCGATTCTTCAATCCCTCATTTAAGCGAATCAGAAACCAACAACAACCCCCCCCCCAACTCGCCCACGGTTGCATCTGATCATGCAGTTGCACTGGCAGCTTCACTGACCTGTGTGATCATGCAACTGCGGGTCAAATTGCTCCGGGTCAAAATAGCCTTACTCCCCCCCTCCCCAGATTATCTTGTTCGTGTGGCCACGGCCATAGTTGGGTTTTTCATTATTTTCCCTGCTCCATACCCAGTCCTGCTCTGTAGAGGCATTGTCATATGTGATGGTGAGAGTATCACTGGGGCCTCTAGCACACTGCCACTGCAGTCCTATGCACTACAGTTTTAAGGCTGTGGTCCGATGAGCAGTTTGGTCTGATGTTGCTGCTGTTCCCTTGTATGTCCAAGCAGCCAAGTAGTTTTTCTGGTTCAGGAGCCCCCAGAGGAGTTGTTTTTGAGTGACAAATCCTCTCTCCTGTTTTTACTTCAGAGTTGCTGTTTGAGAGCGTTCCATGATTGACACAAGAGTAAATATACTGACATCAGTGGGGCTATTCTCATGTAAATCTACATGATGTTTGCACTCCCCCCATGTATTCCAAGGCACAGAGATGAAGCAAAGGAGGATGGAGAGGCCACCAATGTGGAACTGTCAAAATGGAATGGTCCTTCAAATGACCACTTCTGTGTATGCGCAAAAGACAGTTTTTTAAGGATGCTGCCTGCCTGCCCAATCCATGGTTACCATGAAACACTAATCTGAATGGTCAACCACAGAGTGAGCATGCGGTGAGTTGGGTTCAGGGTGGGAGGTCTGTTCAAAACTCCATTACAAAATAAAATGGAGAAATTAGAGGTGGGGCCAGAGCACGCTAAACCTGTTGTCTGACTGCAGTCTAGGGTTCCTTGAATGAGATTTATTTCCAAGTAAAGGATTGCCTTATGAATTCTGTTAATGAATAACAGTATTCAAAATGGAAATTGAACATATATCTCAGGAAATACAAGTTTACATTCATATTGGGCGCTAATTTTAAACTGAGGTGATTTATAATTCCGTGAGTTGTACCCTACCAGTCTGCTCAACTAAGTGCAGAGTCTTCCTATGGAGGAAAGCTCTTTCAACAGAGTAAAATTCAAAAACTGAGCAGTTGGGTACAACTCTGTATCTCTTTCCCTCTCTAGAAAGAAAACTTAATGCCTTTTTTCAGCTTTCAAGCTGGCATGAAACCTGAATAGGAGATAGAGTGGGGAATCTGTCTAGGAACCACCTGATTATGTTTATGTGGAGAAGGATTCTGAGTAACCTGTAGATTTTTCTGGCTTAAGATCTAGCTACGCACACCAGTTGATCTCCGTGACCCAGCTGAAAGTTCCAAATCTGCACACACAAAAAATAACTGACGTCTTCTGGATGTCCAGTTTATTTTAGTGCTCTTATGCTAGGAATAACACTCTCCCCACAAAAAGCTTATCTGGGTAACAAGAGCAGGTATTATGAAAAATCCTACTCATAAATTTATAATTTTAAAAATTAAAATAATTTATTTTAAAAGAAAGTGGGAATTTGGATGACATTAATAGGTAAAAAGCAGACATTTCTGAAAGAATTACACATTATAAAAGTCATTCCGAGTAATAAAATGCAACTTTCCAACACTGCTTGATGCCAGGTCTGAAAGCCAGACAAGGCATAAATCTTATTAGAATTGGCAAAATCCTCCATTTCAGAATGGAGGCGGCCACATGTTCTCCAAGAACAAAAAGGCTATCAAACAGGTAGTTTAACACAGTGAACTGCAGCACAAGTCATAGTTGGGAAGGATAATCAGAGGAGGCTTTTTTCCTGGCCAGTAAGAGAAGGGAATGAAAATAGCTCCTTCTCAGTCAGTTATAAAAGCTCAATGAAATCAGATGGTTTTTAATCCTAATGTGAACCTGGGGAGCAGAACATACATTCCTCTAGCAGGGCGATCCTAAAATGGGAAATGGCAGCAGTAGCTGCAGAAAGGTTGCTTTGTGTATGTTAAGTGTTTTTAGTTGTTTCTGACTCATAATGACTCTATGAATGAATGTCCTCCAAATTGTCGCATCGTTAACAGCCTTGCTCAGGTCTTGCAAACTGAGGGCTGTGGCTTCTTTATAGAGTCAATCCATCTCATGTTAGGTCTTCCTCTTTTCCTGTTGCCTTCGACTTTTCTTAGCGTTATTATCTTTTTCAATCTTTTCTTCTCATAATGTGACCAAAGTGTGATAGCCTGAACTCTCCCTAGAAACTAAAATGTCTAAACTGATAGCCTCAGTCTAGACACTTTAGCTTCTAGGGAGCGTTCAGGCTTGATTTGATCTAGAAGGGTCACTAAGGCCCCCATCACACACAGAATTAGCCGCACGATAGGCACAAATGCCATGTGGATTTTAAGAGCACGATCACACCAGAACATCTGGCAAGTGTCCCACACCTGTCAGCAACCCATTTCTCTCCACTGAAGAAGCAGAGTTAAAAGATACTAGAAAAAGTCCAGTATCAAACAGGTTTGCTATGGGCCACAGATGGACTTTACCTGTGTGATCGCTCCAGTGCGCACTCATGGCATCAGGGATAGTCTGATCAGGCTATCCCGACACCATGCTGTTTCCCCCCCTTCTCAGTGTGTGCAACATCACATACTGCCATAGGAAGCCCTCAGGGTGGAGATGTGATTCATTAATCCCCTGTTTAAGCACAACAGGCAAACCCCCTCACCAACTCACCCGCAATTGCGTCTGATCACACAGTAGTGGGCTGTGATCATGCAACTGCAGGTCAAATTATTCCAGAGCAAATAGCCTCACTCCCCCTCCCCTGGGACCTAAGTCTGTAACAGTAGACAAAAGGTAGTCAAACACAATCATTTGACTATCCTTTGAAATCCAGATGATAAAGGCCTGATTCTGTAACAACTTTCAAATCTGGATCCCTGTTCTTAATTGACTTGATGCAAGGGCAACATAGTCAAATGTGGGAAACTGTACTTGATTGTTTTTTCATGTCACTTTGGTGATGGAGGAGGAATGACAGAAAGAGAAACTCTTAGGATGTTGCATGTGTGTGCAAATACACATGAGGTAAAGCCTAATGCCCCTAAGGTGCCTATTGTTGCATGAATAAGTCTTTTTTATACAAAGTTCTAATTTCCCCTATTCTAAAAAATCAGTCATGCGTTAGAAATTTATCATTATCTTTCTACTGCAGAATGCTCCTGTCTTTACTTTCCTGACTTACAATGTCACCAACAGTCCCTCAATGGAATAACAAAGTAGTTATTCCAGGACATAGTTTCTTATCTTTCACTCTGTTAGCTTTCTCTGTTGGCCCATGTTTGATAATATCTACAGAACCCTTCAAGCAGCACTGCAAGCTTGTTACACATTCCTTATCTAATATTTTCTTTGGATAACCTGCGGCCACTGGTGGTTTCCAATGTCACCAAAAGCCCTCAGTGGACTGGCTGCTTTGTTTGGATCTGTTTCTTATCTGTGGTGGAATTTGTGCATGCTTTGATCATTCATGGCTTATGACATCATCCCAAATCCTGTAATGTTTTCTCAAGTCTTTTTAATGAAAAGATTGTTTCTATTATTCTAAGTGTACACAGTGCAGTCCCCAGAGCTTTTACAGCTGCTTATTCCTTTACTGTCTTGCAGCTTGGGTGTTATCAGGTGTAAATCTTGAAGCTCTTTTATTTTCTGTATTGATCATCTGTTATGTGAAGCAAAATGACAGTTCCCAGTCTTCATACATTCCTGTGACTAGAAGCCCTGCTCAGAAGAACATAGCAAAAGCAGGCGGAGCCCTTTGAGTCTCTGGGCGTGAAGTGACTACAAAAGCAACAAGAAATTGAACATGACTTAAGGGCTGTTCAAGCCAGCATTCAAAGGGTAGCAATTGTTAGGTCAAATCCAAATAACCTAGAATGGAAGTAATATCAGCCACCAGCATCATTCCACAAGTGCTTGGCACATGAACTTACGAATTGTTCATACACCACTATAATAAGCAGGCATGCTTCCACTTCCATTTATGCAAGAGGGTGTGCAAACTCCTTCACAAATGGAAGACTGTGTTTTCACTTTTACCATGCAACACTCTTGCATGAGGTGAAAAGCTGCCCTCCCAGAAGGAAAATTCAGAACCATTTTCAGAATAATACAATGCATTAGCTTAGGAGTCTTTAAATTGTGCATTTAAGAAATCTTTCCTAATTCTATAGGCTGCTGCCAAAAATTTGGCAGACGCTACTGCCACCTGTGGATTGGCGTCTATCATAAGCATAATACTAATATCAAAGTCCGGAAGGCCTGAGAGTATTTCCCGTATGGGTTGAATACTCATAAAAGTAAAAGATGCCCATCTATAAACAGAAAGGCACTTTTGGATCCAACCACATTTGGGAGTCAATCCTATTTAGATTAGGAGGAAAAGACCATGGCTAGTTGCAAAAGACTATTTGGAAAAGAAGTCTCCTTTGAACAGTACAAATATTTCTGGTGCAGCAGCTCTAGCAGTGATTCCAGGCATTGCCACCAGAGTGTAGTTCTGTGCTGGATATGGAGTAGGTCTTATTTCTTGTCCGTACTTGCCAGGAATCCAATATTCCTTCCCTTAGTACAGTTAAGCATTTCCTAAGTGGTGAGAAGTCCAGGATTGACTTTACAGGACTTTGTATGACACACAGCTCTAGAGACATGTTTATTTGTAAGTATCTGAGGTGACAATGGTATATTTAAAACAAGCAGGTTCTATAAGGGGTGGCACAAACCATTTATCTTGCTTCAGATTTCAAATGAACAACAGCATTTTAAGGATGCTTCAGTTTTGGCCAACTGTACCTTAAAAAATGCCCAAATCTCTATGTCTATTGTCCAATTCAAACTATCATACCACCTGTGTTCTTTTTCTGTACACATGCATGCCACCCATCTCATACACCAGCAGACATGTTAATTGCATTAAGCTCTCCTTTCTAAAGTCTCAGATCATGCATCAAAGAACACTTTAGATAAGGCCCTTTTAAGAGAGGCATATTCATAATAGTAAAATGAAGAGAAAGTGCATAGTTGTGAAAGCCTCTGCATGGATCCCTAAGTCTATAGAATGTCGCTCCTGTTGATGGGGGGGGGGGGGGGGAAGGACCTCAGCCTGCCACCACCAAAGTAGCACATCAGTTCAAAATCCATAGAGATCAGAGAAGCAGGGAACATAAGAACATAAGAGAAGCCATGTTGGATCATGCCAATGGCCCATCCAGTCCAACACTCTGTGTCACACAGTAGCCAAAACCCAGGTGCCATCAGGAGGTCCACCAGCGGGGCCAGAAGTCCAGAAGCCCTCCCACTGTTGCCCTCCATGCACCAAGAATACAGAGCAACACTCCAGATATAGTATTTCATTTATATGTTGTGGCTATTAGGGAAGACATGTGACATTTGCCAGGGACAGGAAAACTAGCTCAGAAGCTGAAACCGTCAGAACTATTCACTTCAGAGCAGATGCTAACCCCATTTATTGGACTACAAGCTTGGATAGAATACAAGAGAACCTAGTTTCCCTGGAATGGGGAAGGGAATGAGAATCCAGGTAAGCACAAAGGAATGTTCCTGATGGCTGGAGGGTAAGGAGTTCCTGGGAGCATTAATTGAGGAGAGGTCTTGAGTAATGGGCTAAAAGCCCTGGTGCCAGGTGGGTCTGGATCTTTCTGAAACTTGCAGTTGTCTCCCACTCATTATGGTGGGACCAAGTTGGGTATGTGACAGATCCTGCCATGTTCTCTTGCAATTCTCTGTGTTTGTTTTGTGGAGGAGAAAGAAAGAAGTCAGCAGACATGGAGGTTTCATAGCAGCATTGTCTATGAATTGTCTGGCTTTTTCTGCTTTTATTCTGGAACAAGCCACACATTTTGCTATTAGATGTAATTATGCCGATAATGTTGTTAATAAAAGTCTAGTACGTAGCAGAGAACTTTACAAAAGGGGATAATTCATGATGCTTTGCAGTGTAGGTTGTCAATCCCCTGCACTGCACCACTGATGGAAGCTGAGCAAATAATTTATTCCATTAGATTAAGCTGTTTCCCCTTCAGGAACGTAGGCAATAGAAACGTTTGGGTTCTTCAGAAAATGATTAAAGAGTGAGCTATATTCTGTTGCTGAAAACCATAAGGATGGGTTCCGTGGAAAACTATTTCCTGACTAAATAGGAACAGCTCTGCAAATCAGCTTGCTAAATGTTTGCCTTTATGAGCTCAGTCTTTGCTTTCAAAAGAATATTTGCTAATATTTGCCTCAGCTGAGTTTTTATATGGGCAAACATAGCTCACAGCAAATTCATTAGTGACAATCGTCAGGGAAATGGAATGTAAAAGACATCCTGGCATAGATGAAGGAGATTCAGTTTTTCATCTTGGTGAGCATTCATTGTATGAAGTAAGTGGGGAGGACAGTCATTCAGGACTCAGTCTTGGTCTGCATGTGCATTTTCTCAGATATACTCCCTGCTGTTACTTTCTTTGCCTTACATTTATTTATTTACTTCATTTATACCCCATCTTTATCCCCACTGAGGGCTCAAATAAGCTTCCACTGTTTTCCTCTCATTCATTTTATCCTGTTTATATCTGGTCACAATCTGTGGATCCTGAGGAGAAGTGGGGAGGAGGTCTAACAGTTGTGTCCCTAACAGAGGAGAAGCTAACAGAGTCTGCACTAGAGAGCCCTAGTTTAGCCTCAAGTAGATGACTATCTACTTGAGGCTTAACTAGGGCTCTCTAGTGTGGACTCTGTCAGCTTCTCCTCTGTTAGGGACACAACTGTTAGACCTCCCCACACACACACTTTTCCTCAGGATCCATAGATCAAGTAAATATTCATCTGGAGCTGCAGTGGCTCCACTGGTTAAGACGCTGAACTGCAGACTGGAAGGTGGGTAGTTCAGCAGTTCGAGACCCGAGTGCTGTATGAGGGAGTGAATTCCCATCTCTGGTCCCAGCTCCTGCCAATCTAGCAGTTCGAAAGCAAGAAATTGCAAGTAGATAAATAGGTATCACTTTGGTGGGAAGGTAACAGCATTCCGTGCACCTCAGCGTCTAGTCATGCCGGCCACATGACCATGGAAACGTCTTTGGACAGTGCTGGCTCTTCGGCTTGGAAACGGATATGAGCACCGCATCCTTAGAGTCGTAGTCGACTGGCTTTCAAGCAACCTTTACCTTTTTAAAATATTCACCATCCTTTTATATTTAAGTAATCCATACATTTATACAAAAAAGCCCATAATTTTGGTCTCATGCTACAACAGACAAATACGGCTGAAGCTCCAGAAGAGAGGTGGGCAACTTTTTGATTCAAGAGCTTCCAAAATACAACATCTACCTGTGAAGATATTGATATTTGTCTGGGTTGGTACTTGGTCAGACATACTCAGAACAAGCCATGTCCCAGTAGCATCGCCAGCACCCCAGGAATTTGCTTTGGACTTGGCTGGCATCTGTGCAGGTTTGGGAAGCAAGGACAGGTATAACTAGGGATGCCAGCCTCTAAGTGGGGCCTGGGGATCCCCCGGAATTACAGTTCATCCCCCAACTACAGAGTTGCCCTGGAGAAAGCGGATGCTTTGGAGGGTGGAGTCTATGACATTGTACCCCACTGAGGTCCCTGTCCTCCCCCAAGCTCCATCCTCAAATCTTCCCAACTTGGATCTTGTAACCCCTACCCACCCCATCCCTTGCTGGTGGCCTTCTCCCATACTGCTGTCCCCAGAAATGCTGCCAGTACCTTGGATGCTTGGGCCATGAGTACCAAGCAAAATGGTGTGGTGTGCCAGAATTGGCATGCATGCCAGGGCTGCCTACCCCTATTCTGGAATTTCATGAAGAAGCTGTTACGTTTAAAGAAGTTAATAACAGCAGGTGGTGGAAGGATGAAGTGGAGAATCTGATCAATATTTTGACTTTTAAAATTATAATTGGAAACTCTAGGTTCTGGTTGCATCTAGTGGATCAATTTTGTCTATTCTTATTCCCCCCCGGTTATGGTTTTATTTTTCTTGTCTTCCTTCTCATGATCTTTTGCTGTTAACAAAAAGTTTTAGTCCTGAGGCCAGGATGAGTGATAAGCAGCCGCTGTCTCAGTTTGTACAATTATAATTCCTTTAAGGCCGGACTGGGAATGTTGCTGATGTGCAGGTTGGCTGACTCACGGCTCCAGAGGCAAAATTCATCACCCTCTGAAATCAGCTAGTAATTGAGAGCGCTGCAGACTCTCTTTTTCATCTCTGAAAATACCCGATCCCCATACCTTTAAAACATTAGCGTTATTGATCTTGTAGTTCAACATAGTAGTCTAGGTATATACGACATAATAAGCATAGAACAGTGAAAGTTGATGTTTGTAAGAGGAATCCTTGAAGAAAAGTGCATTTTAAAAAAAATCATATCCTTAGTGGTGGTAGTGGTGGGGACTCATCACACTCATGACGGGTGAATGACGGGCTTGCATTTGCAAATGACTTGGCCTGTGTTTCAGACACTGTAATTGTGCCCTTGTTTGAAAATAGCCTTTCCTATAGAAAGGGAACATTTAGTAAATTAACGCCTGTCAGTACAGAATAAACATGTTTGAACTTCATTGTCAGTTAAAATGCCATCTGGCTAACATGCTGAAGACTAGATGAAAGGACCAGAGAATTTAAAAGAGAGAGAGAGAAGATCCTACAAGTTATCTGTGGGATGTCCATCCCCTAACTAGACTGTGGTTTCCAGACTAGAACATGATGTACCATGCCACCCTAGTTGTTTGAGCATATATGCAAAGCAGGAGTTCTATGGCACTTGTTACTTGCTATAAGAGCAGTGGGGAGCATTGATTGTTCATTGACTACTTTGGAAGGCAAAGGCATTTAAAAATTATGCAACAGAACTGAAATTCCATATAGGCTTATATCAGGGTTACAGCCTCAGGTCCATAATTCTGTCATTTAAGCCTTTTTACAGAGCTATAATGTTTTCTACACAGGAAACAGCATATCTAGTCTCCCCATTACTGTGGCCATCCGTAGAAAATAGCAAGAGTCCAGTAGCACCTTAAAGACTGACAAAGTTTGTGGTAGGTTATGAGCTTTCGTGAGTCACTGATCACTTTTTCAGATACTCTTACTCTTTTCTTCTGCTGCGGACAGACTAACATTGCTACCCATCTTGATCTCTGGCTATCAGTACATTACAGTAGTAGTGGGGCTTCCACATGGCTGTTTTCCACATAATTTCCCTGCCCTGGTTCCCCAGAAGCAACCCCCCCACAAACACACAAGGGCTATTTCAATATTTTTTTTAAAAAAAATCAGCAACTGAATATCCATATTAATAATTTTTTATAAAAAATTGTGTAACAGATTCTCAGAATACCCAGCTTTCTGTCTCTTTTTTGTTGTGGAGATATCCCTTTCTCCTTATATCTCTGCAATGAAAGGTAATACTTACTTTTTTTTAAAAAATGAAAGCTATGAATGCAGAACACCTGGTGGGGGGATAGAATGGTTGTGGGGAAAATGGCTGCCATGTGAGCACACTAGGAAACTCCAAACTTTCTCTCCCACTCAGTAGCCATCCAGGCTTTGCAGTGATCTTTCCTAAAACTTCAGAGCAAAGCACATTTGGACAGGCTCAGGGGAAAGACAAGGAAACCCGTGGAGGAGCCCAGATGCACCATGCTGGTAACAAGGGGGGGGGGGGGGAGAACGGGGACACAATTTCCTAACAGCAAAAATGCCTTTTTAAATATCTTTTTGTTTTATAAGTTGTTTGCCGCAAGCCTGTTTGTTTTCCCCATTTCTAGTGCTGTTCCCCCCCCCCCCCAAATTCATTTGTTGGTTGTATGTCATTGTTTACAGTGCTGCTATGCCATTTATATATAATGTGCCATTTACACAGAATTGACACAAAATAATGCTAAACTTATTGAATTCATAGAAGCATAACCTTTTGCTGGCAGTTTTTTGCTGCTGTGGTCTAACTTAACAGGGTTAGAATTTATAACCTTCTGTTCTTATTTAATTCATCCCTGTCCAACTCTACTTATTTTAACCAAGAGAGCATTGCTGTACACAGCACATGATATAGGCATGTTTATCTCAGATACACATAAAGAAAGCTGAGCAGCTGGTCATCCCTCCAACCCCATTTGTTCTGTGCCGGTGTTTTGCAGTTTGTATCCGTGCCAGGCTTGTGCTCTGCTTTCTAAACGGGAACAAATGCAGACTGTTCTCTAAGCTTCCCGTTTTTCAAAACCATTTTTTTCCAATTCTGCTTTGTGGCAAAGGTTATAGTCATAGATGGTCAAGATGGAAAAGCTGTGCTGGCTTATCCGCCCTGTCTGCGTGCATGCCTGTCTGCCTGACCTGTCTGGAGTATTCTCGGTGGTGCCATTTCCCCCCTCTTGGTTATTCAGGAAGGTTAACTGATCAGTGGGCTACCAAATCTTCCTTGATACCAGCTGAAGCCTTTAATGCAGGTGTAGAAACACAGAGACACCAGAAAACCAGTTCTCATTACCTTTGGCTTCATCTATTATTTTGTGCTGTTACATTTTTAAAATTGCCTCCGGCTAAGATTTAGTCCAGCCTTTTAAACGTTAAGAAAAAAGGTCTACAAGGAAGTCAGAAAACCCATCTTTCGCCCTAACGTTGGAAACAATGGGCTCACAGATCCACCTTCAATTATCTAGAATTCCACGCAGGAGAAACCGTAATGTGCAACCTGAATGAAAGATGTCACTGTTCTTAGAAATATGACAATCATTACTTCTCATTTGAACGTTTTCATCTTGGTAATTACATTTTTGCCACAGACTAGCCCTGGTCATTGATCATCCCACCAGTATAATCTTAATTCCCACCACCAGTCATCTCTAAAAGACATTTTCTGTCTCCATCTTCTCCCATCTTTTATCATCTAAATCCGCAGGATGAGAGTGGGGTGTTCTCCTTTTCCCAGCCTCGTGTCTGATCAGTGGGACGTGCCATGTATTTCCTTTACGTATGCCCTCGTAATGTACACATCACATTTTTTTCCTGCTGGGATCTTAATCTGAACAAGTAATGGCCTTAGCTTTTCTCATTAGCAAAATGGAAAAGCGCCATACCCAATCCATTAGAAACAGACCTTTGTAACAAGAGCCGAGGGAGGGGGGTTGGAGAATGGCAACTTGCCAGCCAATGTGGAGTCAGTTTGCCTTTAGACATTTCCCGCCAAGAAGAAAAAATCAACACCCTCTGTAGATAGTGAGCAAATGGTTGTAAGTTTACCCATTTGCTTGCCAAGCTTTTATCGTCGTTGTCGCTCCCCCCCCCACACACACACGTTAATGGCTTAATGGAGAAATCTGGGAGGTAAAGCACATTCACAGCAATAAATTGTGACTCTCCACGTGGAATTCTTTTTGTCATTGTTCTTTGTTGTACCGTTTTGCTTTTTTCTTCCCTGCAAATGTTTCCCCTCTTCCACTTTATTCCAAATATTGATTAACCGAACAAAACTTTAACCAGGACAGCCATCATCCACTTATGTGGCTTTCAAGCAGTTACCAGAAACTCTCGTCTTGTAGTGGTACAGCCTGTCTAAAATTATTTACGATCAGAGCTCTGAAATTTCAGTGCAGAGACAAGACTTGATTAATTCGTTTTCCATACAAGCGGATTGCTGCCTTTTCCCTTTGCCCTGATTTCATTAAATGCTGCTTTGCATTAAATTTCCCAGCACTGAAGCTTGTCTTTAGATTGAGGAGGGCAGTGTCGGGTGCTGGTGCGAGAGAGCTGCATAAATTGGCAATTGTTAGTGGCAGATGGACAAAGTTCTGCTGAAACTATTGCCCAGAGAAAATGTTGATTGTGTATCAGAAGGTTTTGGTGGCCAGTTCACTTGTTTCCTTGATTTTTGTTCAATCACTTGAAACCAAAACATTGTGAATGGAGAGCATCTGTACACAGATGCACAGACATTGGGACAAATAGATAAGCAACATCAGGAAACAATGAGCTGTATGAAACTGCTTTTCATTCTGGATCAAATTACCTGGATACTGATTATGTTCTCCCTACTCTAATGGCTTGCATGAAAAAACAGTTGCTCTATTATACAAAAGCCCTGTTTCTACCTGTGAACCAGGGTTTTTTAAGCCATGGCCCATGTGTTCATAATGCATAAAGGTAAAGGTTTCCCTTGCTTGAAAGCCAGTTGAATCTGACTCTAGGGGGCAAGTGCTCATCTCTGTTTCCAAGCCAAAGAGCCAGCGCTGTCCGAAGACTTTTCCCGTGGTCATGTGGCTGGCATGACTAAATGCTGAGGTGCAAGGAATGCTGTTACCTTCCCACTGAAGCGGTACCTATTTATCTACTTTGATTTCTTGCTTTCAAACTGCTAGGTGGGCAGGAGCTGGGGCCAGAGACGGGAGCTCACTCCATTGTGCAGCAGTTAGGTCTCAAACTGCTGAGCTACCAACCTTCCGGTCTGCAACTCAGCATCTTAACCTCTGAGTCACTGCAGCCCTTCATAGTGCATACTGAAGTGTAATTTGAGTTTGGGGTGGTGTTATCTAGAATTTGGGTATGTGGTTAAGGAGCAACAAGAACAAAACTTCAGAAAAGCTGCTCCTTTGGCAAAAAGAAACACAGTGCTTTCTGTACCATCTTTCAGAAGCAATCTGTAACTGAATTGCTGTGAAAGTAAGTGCTAAGCACCCACATGAAACAAATAAAATGTTGTGGGTGATGGCTTACTGGCTGCTTAAAAATGCTTGCTAGCGCTTAACCACTGTGCTTTTCAGCGCTACGGCAGCATGAACCATCATTCCTTTTGCTTTTTATCAGTTGCCATCAAAGGCATAGTTCTCAGCGATGTGCTAAATCAAACTCTGGGTTGTACCATTACAGCTCATGGGATGGTTTCATGCACGTAAGTTGTGTATCTAATGCTGGGCGGGGGGGGGAGGATGGACATAAAAACTACAGTATTTTTCTCTGCCTCTGAAAGAAGATGTGTGCTGCTGAACACTTTTCTTGGTGAAAAGACACATATATTGTCATTTCTTCTTTATAGGTCCTACTGTCTTGCATGGTAGTGGTAGTATAGAGTGACTTGTAGCTTCAATGCTTCGCTGAAGAATTCAGTTGATCCAGTCCACTTACTTTTCTGCCTAACAGTTACAATTGCATTATTTTAGACATGAAAAAATGTACTGTTATGTACTACTAAGCAGTGGACTAGGCTCTGGGAGTAAGGTAAAAGTTTCCCTTGCTTGAAAGCAAGTCAAATCCAACCTTAGGGGGCAGTGCTCATCTCTATTTCCAAGCCGAAGACCCAGCGCTGTCCGAAGACTTTTTCCATGGTCATGCAGCCAGCATGACTAAATGCCGAGGTGCACTGAACACTGTTACCTTCCCATCAAAGTGGTACCTATTTTTCTACTTGCAATTTCTTGCTTTCAAACTGCTAGGCTGGCAGGAGCTGGGGCCAGAAACAAGAGCTCACTTGTCACGTGGCACTCGGGACTCGAGTCTCGAACTGCCAAGCTACCGACCTTCTGGTCTGCAGCTCAGTGTCTTAACCTCTGAGCCACCTAGGTTCAAATCCTTGTTGTGCCATGGAAGCTTGCTGGTTGACCTTTGGCCAGTCACTCACTCTCAGCCTAACCTACCTTACAGGGCTGTTGTGAGGATAAAATTGAGGAAAGGAGAAAGGTGAGTCACTCTGGGTCTCCACTGGGGAGAACAGTTGGGTATAAACGATGTAAATAAATAATGTATTGGTTCCATGGTGGATGAAATAACTTAAGGATTACCTGACATCATTCTGCACCGGTAATACCCATCTATGCATCTTGCAACAGCTTTGTATAATGTTACATCTGGTGACAGTGGTGCTTGACCAAGGCTGTGGTCACACAGTCATTTTGATTGGGTTTCACCAGTGTTCTTTCTCACATTTAAAATTGCTGATCAGATGCCCGCATTTACCTCCTGCACCGAAGTGGGCTCACTCGCGCAATCCTCCCAGTTCCCTAGCAAGTTTTCCTACACCTGGAAAATCAAGTCCTTTCTGGGTATTTGCACTTTGAATCCGTGATTTCGCTGATCTGGACAGCCATCTCTTGGAATGATCACGATTAGGTCATCTGTACATCCTTCTTGTGGTAGTTCCCCCCCCCCCCAGCTTTCACTGTTGTGTGCATGACCATTCCTATGCTGAATATAGTAAATGCATGAATGCTCAAGTGCACATAATGCTCAACTGCACATGTGCAGTTACACATCGGTAGTTCATTTTATTTGGTGTGGCAAATTTTTTTTAAAAAAATTCTTTGTGCATGCGCATATGTGTGCGTGCACATGTGCACATATGCATGCACACGCAAACAATTTTTAAAAATTGCCACGCCACCACTTGGACAGTGCAGCTGTTTGGACAGTGCCTGGAGCCTCGTCGCACAATGCAAGCAGTTGGCAAAGGGATATGTGATCATCTGAACCCACTAAAAAATATCCCAAATCTACAGCACGAACAAATCGCCGTGTGACCACACCTCAAGCCACATAGCTTCATCTCTATTTAAGCAGAGGAGTCATGGCTCAGTGGCAGAGCATCATACACTAGCATCTCCAGATAAAGGAATCCAATAGTAGATGATGTGAAAAAACTCTGCCTGAGGCACTAGAGACTAGAGCTGTTTCCTATCAGAGCAGGTAATACTGACTTTGCTAGACCAATAGTTGACTCAGTATGAGGCAGCTTCCGTGAGTTCACATGTGTGTTCAGTATGAAACCGCAGGTCACCTTTCAGTAGAGCAGGGTAGGTGCTTTTGCTGGGTTTACTGTGCTTGAGCCTAACCACTTATTTGTCATTTTGTCAATGCTCAGATTTTAGACCTAAGTTTTCTCTTGTTAACTTTCCGTGTTAAGGCTCATCTACCAATCTAGTTTCAGGAAGATAGCCATGTTGGTCTACAATAGAAGAGCTAGATTTGAGTCCAGTAGCACCCTAGAGACCACTTTCCTGGTATAAGAGTTAAAGTGTTATATCCGATGAAGAGAGCTTTGACTCTTGAAAGCTTATACCCAAAAAATCTTGTTCGTCTCTAAGGTGTTATTGGGCTTGGATCTAACTCATCTGCCAATCTAGTTTTGCTTATCCTTAAATATATGTCAGAAGTTTGTTTTCAGGCCATTGAATGTTGTGTTTGCTGAGCCCAATTTTTTTACTTTATAAATCTTTCTTCTGATTTCTAACTGCATGGTCAGTTTGCATTTATATCCCAGAAACTCCACATAGATCATACCAGAGTGTTTTGAAGTTAATATACAACATTTTATATTTAAAACTTTTGTTATAATCTTTAGAAGCTCAATTTTTCATGCTCCTAGCCTGCATGTAAATCAAAAGAAGAGACCCAAAATGGAAATTCCAAAACCTCAGGAGTCCATGCGTCCAGTTATGGCCCGCAGCATTTTCTTCTGTACCTTTGGTAAGGCTTAAAAAGAAGAAAAGTCCTGTTCAGGGAAGAGAACAGAAGATAACTGTGGTGAAAACCTTGGAGTAGAGATATATCCTGCAGCTGTATGATTTACATCAGCTTCCCTAGCTATTCAGACATTTTCCCATAGCTATAGTAGTGATGCAGTGTCTAGACTTGGATTTTAAGAGCTGGCACTAATAATGTGGATCCTAAAATGGTTAATTCATTAACACTTTTCTCCAGAAGGACACTAAATATAGATATATTCCATTTTTGTTCTCATGTGATGATTGCACTTATTAAAAAAGGCACTGCTCCCCAATTCATAGATCACTGGTAGGTGGGTATAAAAATAGATGCGACTCATGATCATTTTAGGTTTTGCTGATCTATGACAGCAATATAATGTGGCAGAAAAAGGTTAGTTCCTCTTGTCTGCATGCTCCACTTCTCTTTAAAGGATATTTCTCCTTTGCTTTACATGTGAACAATTGGAATGTGCATATTGGATTTCCCCACAGCTGCTTTTAATTAAAATATACACACCCAGAAGTTCCCAGATCCTACATCAGCAGTTCTGTCATTACCATTCCTCCTTCTCCTCCTCACATCTCCTAAGTGTGAGCCTGTGTTTGCTTTTCACTATCACATGCCTCTGTTTCCTCCATATTCTTCAGGGTAGGCAGGCTGACTATCACTGGAGGGAGGGGCTGAAGCCTGGCCCTCTGCTTCTGCTCCCCCGGTCACTACAGACCTGCCTCCCTGTCTATGGGTGCAATCAAAGCCTTTGCCTCTACAGGGCAATTGGGCTGCAAGAAGTCTTAATCCCTGCACCTATCCCTCTCAGTTTTGAGTGAAGCTATATATCCTAGAACAGGTTGAGCTGTAGTCTCAGCATCTAACTCCCATCTGTCCTTCCTGCCTCCCAGTGGATACCAGCAAAGTCTTTGGCCTTTCCTTCAGATGCAAATGTAGGTCTCATGTTTATATGCAATCAGAAAGCCCTTCCAAAGCCTGAGAGTGCAATGACTGGCAAGAAGTAGAAGTGATGTGTACAGAAATGCCAGCTGGGATGATCGTTTTTTCAAGATACTGCCTTGTACTGAGATTATGTCTATTAACATTGGTGTTGTCCACTCTGACTGTTGGCAGCTCTCCAGGGTCTCCCTTTCACATCACCCCTCAACTGCTCCTTTTAACTGGAGATGCTGAGGATTGCATGTGGGACATTCTTCATGCAAAGGACATGTTCTGCTGCTGAACCACAGCCCATCTGTAAATAGCATCCCTGTCAGGCATGCATTTCACCTTGCTTTCACTCCCTCTAGGCGGGAAAACAGACAACAAGGTGCCAGAATAACTGTTGTTCCCAAATTTAAACCCAGTTCTAGTAAAATTTAGAACTTTTAGTATATTTGCAAGTGGATATTGTTTGGCTGAATTTTGATTAATAAAGTTTCAACATCTGTGATTTCCGTGTATTCACCCTTATCCCCAATAGTTTCAATTGAAATAGTAATGATACTGATCTGAGTCTTTCCTTCTTTGCTCTGCAGAGGAAAATTTCCATCAATGTCAAAATGTTATTGTCTGAGTAGATTTAGTCCTTGGTGTATTTTAGATTTAGAGTAGGTTTAGTCCTTGAGTTCCCACTCAAAAGAGGCATGTTGTTTCCCTTGTGTTTCTGTGTCACAATGTTGTCTCTTAGTAACTGTATACAGTCAAAACACTCCCAGGTTCATTTGCCATGTTAGCAAAAGAGAAATGTTAAAGCAGGCTCTTCAACGAATAATCAAACCAAATACCTCCGGCCCTTTCTACTTCAGCTGGAAAACCTGGCCTGCATTTTAATGATTTTAAAATTCATCAAGTACATTCTCTGAATCTACCGATCTTCTGTGTATCTTTGAAGATAACAGGTGTTGGAGGTGTCATGCCAACAACGCTGAGTATTTTTGTCAGTGAATAGAGCTAGAGCTGGATACTGGCAAAACAAAGCAATGTCTGGATGTGACAGCTTAATACTGATAGGACATTGAAGGATCTGAGCAATCTGTTGCCTTCAGCCAAGTTTCTGTGTAAGCAAGACAGGAATGGAATGATACTGTAAGTGTGTCAGAAAAACACGTGTAATTAAGGACGTTTCTATAGCACTTGAGGGCAAGAGCTTTTCAGTAGGATTTCTGAAGTTGATAGCAAGGAAGACTATATGGAAATTAAAAATAATTCATGCGTAGAAAAGAATCCAGTTAGCAGTCCCTGCTATAGAAAAGGAAACTCTGAGACATCTGTTCCTTTTGTCTCTTTTTCCTTTTCCTGCTATACTTTCTCTCCAGGTCTCTGGAGACTTAATTGTTCTGATTTAAATAGTAAGGTAGCATGGATTGAGGCCGAGATCGTTAATGGGCTTGCCCAAAATGTAAGTTGCATTGGAATCAGTGTGATTTTTCTCTAAAATAAGGCAGTATGGTATTACTTACAGACAAGGAATCACACTGGTTTCAGTTTTATTACTCCCAAACGTGTTAGCCTCTCTGAATTTTTTGTCATGAAATATCCTTTACATTCTTGTATATGATGAAAGAGGAAATGTGTGCTGTGCCTCATAGTTCTATGAACACGTGGGCTTAACCGTCTCTGTTGAAAGCATCTTAAAACCTGCTTAAAATAACTGTCACTACATCAGCAGTATATGCTGTTACCTTTGGGTGTGACCAGGCCAATGTTGAGCGTTTTTAGTTGCCTGAAATTTCCAGTTGGCAAGATTTCAGTATATGCTTAGTTTTCCAGTTAGAATCAATGGGACTTAAAGGAGTGTAATTGGCTTGGACTCATTCCTTAGTACATTAAACAGTTTCGCACAACCAGGTTTGTCAGACAACAATTTAGCATATGGCAGCTCAGCTATGTAAAATGGCAGCCTGCTGATCTGCTAGGTTGGATAGAAATTACTTAAAATGCAAATGTAGTGGGTGAGCTACAGTGACAGACTCACTCAGTGATAAGACCTTGCCAGGTAGTTATGACTTCCATTGACATACTGGTATTCTTTAGTTGAGTTGGGCTCCTAATTATGTGTAATATTATTGGCTTGATTAATAGGGTACAGCACGGTGAACTTCTAACTCAGTGTGTATCGCAGGGTTTTCTGTTGCTTGGACCTTCGGAAATTAAATTTGATTTCCCTTTATTCCAGTATATGACGGCTGCTGCACCTATGCAAGGGACCTACATTCCCCAGTACACTCCTGTGCCTCCAACAGCTGTCCCTCTTGAAGTAAGTCTCCCTGTGTTTGAACACATAAATCCTATCTCATTAGACTCCCAAACTGCTTCCAAAGGTAGTATTGCCTACTTGTTTTGATCTCTCTTTAGAGACAATGTGGCAAGGTAACTTGGTTTTGAATTCTTTTTTTTTCCTAATCAAAGAGGAAATGGAATATTCCATTAAGTGGCAGGAGTGGTGGGAGGTGGATGGGGAGTGACAAAGGGGCAAGAGCCAACCATCGGACTGCAAATGCAAAGAGGTTCCAGCAGAGAAGACCACCCAAAGGGTTAGATGCTTCCATTAGCCTAAGACTTATGCCGGTAGTGATTGCTGAAAGCCACAAGCCACCAAAAATTATGACTGAGCAAAGGAAACCTTCCTCTTGTATATACAGACCTGGAGGATGCTGCACTGACTGAGTGCTTTTTCATCCTCGGTGAAGGATTTGCTCCCTCCCTCCTTGGGGCTGAGTCCTGCTGATGTCAATCTAATGAGTAAGTATGTTGTCGGCACCGCAGAGCACAAGCTACCAGGAGAGCTGCAGCCTGACCTCCTCTGCTGTTCATCTTCATAAAGACCTTCCGGACAAATATCAGAAAAGGGGAAAGGGGGCATTTGGGGGGGAGGGGAGAAAGGTGGCTTTTGTTCTGAAATTCATATATTTCCTCCCAGTTTTGTTATAGCCCACTTTTCCACCCAATTATATGCGATGGACAGCATGGACTCAGTGATTGTGTCTTGATCTATGCCTCCTTGTAGAGTAGATGCAGTTACTACTCCTTGGATAGCTGAAGATGCTTCCCCCACCCCACCCCCAGCAGCTGTGTAGCCACACCTCCGCTATATCTATATTGGGGCTCCACACGTTGACTCTTTCTTTAAAACACTGTTTTGCCTGCAAATATTCTTCAGTGATCACTCCCATGCGTTCAGATGTGTCACTCCTGTTTTCATCCATCTTTTGAAATCTTTCCAGCACAATGGTATTTTTTTTCACTCTCCATCATGTTTTGCTGTCAGCGTTATCATAACACCACTTTTTGAACACTCTTCATTGATCTTTATAAAAGAAAACCCTGCTACAAATGTCTGTTTGTTTGTTTGTTTTTGTTTTTTTAAAAAAACAAGCTTTCTGAGTTGCAGTTCTAAATTCTTAAAAGGTAATTGGCAACCTCACCCACAAAAAATAAATAAATAATTTCAGAGTGATCCGTCAGCTGGTTTTATAGGACCGTAACGAGAACAAATTCGAGTTTTCAAGGGTAATGCTTTGAAGGCCTGCACAGGGAAGCACTGCTACAAAGTTATTGTTAACCTGTTGTGCCATTATTGGGGCATGAATGCAGTCACAATAACAAAGCTTTCAAGAACTATTCTTTGGAAGAATGAATTTGGTTATCCAAATAGCTCAGGTGCCAAAAATATTTTTTTCCTCCAAATTCCAATATACTATGCCTACAGTTTTTCTTTAAGCTTTTTTTTAATCCACAGCAAATCCCTGGTTGTTGCTGTGATATTTTTGTCATCAGTCCTTTGCATTTCATCCCCTTGAAACACTTTTTACATGAGCTCGAAAACCCTTGTACCCTTGTTCAAAGCATGATACAGATACAGATCCTACCCTTTGTGTGTCACAATCCCTGTGTGCCTGTTTGGGGGGGCTTGATTCTGATCTCACTGCAGTGAAGAGGGAAGCCACGCCGCCAGGTCAAACATCCCATCATTCTCAGTGAGATCCAAATCAGGTCAGCCACCTGCGTGTGATAAAGTATAATGTGGATTCCAATACTGTGATAAAGTATATGTGGATTCCAATACTGTGTGATAAGGAAAAGGTCTATTCTGGCCTTCTGTACAGAGCTGTAATCATGGCATGCCTCTCTTTTTAAACATGTAGCATTTACATCATATCAGCATGTGGCTTTTGATATCCCCAGCAATAAAGCAACAGTGCAGCTGCTCAGAAATAATGAGGTTGGTAAGATTGTGCTGACTCTCGTCTTTGTTGACATTATTAAAAGTAGTAAGGCCCTTTTGTGCTCCTGTTTTTTCCCCCTTCTTCTTCTTCTTCAGGGTGTTGTTGCCGATACCTCTCCACAGACAGTAGCACCTTCATCACAGGAAGCCAGTGGTCAACAGCAACAAATGGCGGTGGAAACATCCAGTGAACATGCATCTGCATATTCCTATCAACAGTCAAAGTAAGCTGATGATGTTCATTGACCTGTAGAACAGGTATGAGTTTCTCTTGAATGTACTCCAGTAGCCACATTTAATTCAGGAAAGGTAGCTTGAATTTCCATCATGCATTTTGTAGAGTGATCTGGCTTAAAACCATTAACTGGTCTTGTTGCTATAGGCTGTTCGTATACCTTCCAAAAGCTCTGCAGTCTATGGGCTGGATTCTAGGGTGCTGTTATGGTGGTATAGCAGCAGTTTTGCCAGTGGAATGACATTCCCTTGGTGAAGGAAGGAAGGGTAATTTCTGGGAATTCCCCACCCCATTGCAGACCCTCATTTTACTCTTCAGGGTTCCTTGGTCCCCATGATCAAAATATCAGGGGGTTCAGTGGAGGCAGGGGAGTCCTGCGGCATGAAAGACTCCATCTCCAGGCAATACTTTGGAGCATGTGTTACGATTGCCATCCTGATAACAATGTAAGGCAGATGAATTCTGTTTCCATGTTATAGATGAGCCTTAGAATTGGAACTCACTAAGAGCCAGTTTGGTGTAGTAGTTAAGCGCACGGACCCTAATCTAGGAGAACCCGGTTTAATCTCCCAGTCCTCCACTTGCAGCTGCTGAATGACCTTGGGCAAGCCATAGTTCTGTCATAGCTGTCCTTGAAAGGGTAGTTTCTGTCAGAGCTTTCTCAGCCCCACCTACCTCACAGGGTGTCTGTTGTGGGGAGGGGAAGGAAAAGGAGTTTGTAAGCTGCTCTGAGACTCCGATTGAAGGGTGGGGTATAAATCCAGTGTCTTCTCTTCTCTTCTAAGACAAACCAACCTACACGTTCTGGAACAAAGGCCAGCTTTCTTCCCAAAATTTCTCATAAGCCTTGATTTTTTTCTGAATTGAAAGCATCATTCATTGCTGCAGCTGAAAACGTTTACTCTTGGAGTCAAAGAGTAAAAATAACCCTTTCTCTGAGGAGCTCAACATTTATGTTTCTGCATGAATCATTGATGTGGGCCTGTTCCCTACTGGGAAGGAGATTATGCTCATTTTGGCACTACGGTCTTACTTCTTTCTACCTGCGAGTTGAATTTCCATCTGATTCTTCGACTTTGTGTCACACAATCTGCAATGGGGGTTTTTCCTTCGCATGATCTGGAAGCAGTCCTGACTCATGCAATCCACAATTACTTCAGGAGGTGGCCATGCCGCTTCCTATCATGCAGTTCGTCATTAACAGCCACAGCACCAATGATAGCTCAATTCCTTGTTTGATTGGCATTCTAAGATGCAGGACGGCTGCCCTGCTGCTCTCTCAAGCAGCCGGAGCTGTGGCTTAGTTGGATAAAGTGCTTGTCTAGTAAACAGGAGATCCTGGGATCGAATCTCAGTGGTGCATTCTGAAGAGCTGCTTTACTTTTGCGTCCTGAAGCATGTCTTATTTTATGCACAACCCTCTACTCTTTCCTGGGCCAGAACATCAAAACATTGTAACATCTTTTGATCACGGTCCCTTTAAATGCCTTCTCCAAGCTATGGTCCGTAGCTCCGAAGACACCTAAAGGGACCATGATCTTTTTTGCAATGTTTTGATGTTCTAGCCCAGGAAAGAGTAGAGAGTTGGGCATAAAATAAGGCAGACTTCCAGATGCAAAAGGAAAGCAACTCAGGAGGCACCACTGGGATTCAATCCCAGGATCTCCTGTTGACTAGACAAGCACTTTATCCAACTAAGCCATGGCTGCAGCTGCTAGAGAGAGAAACAGAGCAGCCGTCCTGCATCTTAGAAAGCCAATCAAAACAGGAAACGAGCTATCATTACTGCCGTGGCTGTTTGTGAACGCTCCCTTCTCTCCCGGTAACCAGGGAGTCCTGATTCCAGCTTCGCTGAAGCTGGCTGCTTTCAAACTAGCAATTTTTTTAACCACCACTTTTCAGAGAGGAAGCAGCGCAATGTTTCCTCTTAAACTGGACTCTTAAACAGTCTGGC
Organism: Lepidodactylus listeri; assembly: GCA_029233225.1. Taxonomy (NCBI): domain Eukaryota; kingdom Metazoa; phylum Chordata; class Lepidosauria; order Squamata; family Gekkonidae; genus Lepidodactylus; species Lepidodactylus listeri. The sequence goes on from JARCFY010000012.1 coordinate 57,998,023, forward strand.
CCAGGGTCTCCAAAGGCAAAGCAAAGGACAGGAACTTCATGTACTGTAAAAGTCAAAATTGTGTTGTAACGCAATCAGTACAATTTTTTTTAAAAAAGGTGGCTGACTCCGGGACAACCAGGGAAGGCGGGAGGCATGATGAACATGCGCCACTGATAACACAATGCAAAATGGCATCATGGCAGGAAAAACGTTTGACTGTGGGAATTCCTTACTAGAAAGCTGAGAAGTCAGGATTCAAATTTGTTAAAAGTAGCTGAATACGAGTGTAAGGGGGCACGACATTCAAATCTACTCCTGGGGAGGCAAAATTCTTTTTGCGTCGTTTGAAAGTTTAAGAATGCAGATGTAGACCATTTTGCAGAAATGGTCTAAGCCAGAGTAGTGACTCATGAAGAGATACAATGGACAGCTTTCTTTGATGCAGGGAATTCTGCACTGTAGGTGACTGAGTGATCCTTGCTGTTTTGGGCTGTCACAGAGTATTCTCATTCTAGGGATGGAACGATTAGTTCTTTTTCATTATTTTTTTGTTTTTGCACGCTGCCATTCAGTGTGGTTTGTGCCCACCCAGTTTAATGATTGTTTCTTTTATTCTAGTTTATCCCAATTGTATGCATTCTCAGTTTATATACACCACAAAAGTCATTTATACATATTGACACCCAAATTATATTGGTGTGTAGATTTTTTAGGGAAAATTCAGCATTTCCTTTATTTTATGCAAAGGAGAAACAAAATCGAAACAGAGATTTTTGAGTTGAACCTGCAAGGACAGAAATTCAATAGTACCCCGATTCAATTACTGGTGCACTTAATTTTTCTCTTATGGTTCACTATTAGTTGTCTCATAGCAAATTAGTGTGCCCCAGGATATAAGCTTGGATCTACTTCCATGAGCAGGATTTCTTTCCAAAGAGAAAAACTTTCTTGCCTTCCCCCCTCTGCTGCAGCCAAAAATGCTCCCCCCCAAAAAAACCAGTTGCAGGGGAGGCAAGAAAGTCATCAGTTTTGGACAGAAATCCTTCCTCCTGTGGAAACACTCCATGGGATCCAGGCAACAGTTCGGGAATTACTGCTATGTTCAATCAGGAATTCTACTCTGGTCACAGTTTGGTCCATAACCCTACCTCTACATTCTGGGCTGTTTAGCCTTCATGGATTCTGAGCTGGCATCATTTGAGACATTAATAAAAATTTTAGTGAGCCTCTGGCAAGGCCTGAACACATTTTCACTGGGGCCATCCTTATCCTTGAACATATACCCTGTCTCCTCCTTGATCACACGCTATACATGTAAACCATGGAAGAAAAAGAAAATCTGTTTTATTTTTAAATAGCATACGTAGATCATATGGGCTGCTGTGGGAATATGACCCACAGTAAAATGTGCCCATTTCCTCACCCACTGTTGGGGCCCTGTGTATGCTTAGGGAAGAGGATGTTTCCCTTATGATCTGAGGAACTGTGCTTGCACACAAAAGCTCATACCATGAATAAAACTTCGTTGGTCTTAAAGGTGCCGCTGGACTCGAACTTCGACCTGCTGCTTCAGACCTGCACAGCTACCCATCTGAATCTCCTTTATGGACTGTAAGGGAAAGGGGGAAAGGTTTCTCTCCTTTCTTCCCCATTTTGCCTCTCCAAATCACCCTCCCAGTGTTGCTATTAGCCTCAAAATGAAAAAGATAGCAGGCGGAGGTGTCTTTCCATCTTCCAGTGACAATAAAAACGCAGATGGGAGGGGAACAGTTCTTATCCTTTATTAGTGTGCAAGAATGGAACCAAGTGTGCAAGGATGGAAATTCGGATGTCTGAAATGTAGCTTTTAAAGCTGCTGATAAGACCCATCTCCATGTCATCTACTTTGACCCCAAGAAATGTTAATTGGAACCCAACCAGAGAACCATTAAGAAATACTGATGATGAGATTATGTCTCAGATCTTTAACAGAGCCTGTTTTTATAGAAGTTCCATCAGTGTGTACAGACTTAGGTCTTCTTGTCCTGGTAAGGGTCAAGTTGGAGCAGATGTTTTCTTTTTTCCACTGGAAATGAAATGTATTTCCTAGAGACAGATGTGAAACTGAGAAATAAAAGGACCCTACACTTTTGTGTGCTCCAGAGCAGCTTTAGTTCTTCAGCAAGAAATATCCACTTAGCGCTAGGCTGGGCAGACTTTCATGGGTGCAAAAGAGAATATGGCCATTGCTGCCATGAAGAGAGGCCTGGGAAAACAGCCTTCCAGGGCCCCTGATCAGCTTGAGGCCCATGGAGATGAACAAATAGCACAATTTCTTTTTAATATATTTCGGTTGGGTCTGGGTGGTGAGAAGGAAGTCCAGAGAGAATCTTTTTCTAGGGTGGTCATGGCTGCTCATGGCAGCCCTGAGTAAGTTTGATATTTTGGAGTCAATTTAGAGTTCTGCTCTTGTCCTTAAAGCCCTTAAAGGCTTGGGTCCAAAGTCCCTTGAGTTCTGCCTTTAACTGCCTGAGTTGGGATTCAGCTACGGTCCCTTCCTGTGGGAATCAGTCTTATCTGACGTGAGGAAAGCCCAGAATAGTAGGAGGACCTTTCCAGCAGCTGCTCCCAAACTCTGGGACTCCCTCCCCCAGGAGAACAATACCAACCTCCTGAGTTGACTGAAGGACATTTCTGTTCTGAAGGGTTTGAGATTAGTCCATTGATCATGGAATGGTTCCTGTTATAGTGTATTCTGGGTTTTGTTTTAATGATAATTTATTATTGTATTTGGTTTTACCATTAACAGCAAAGTAGCATACAAAGGCAATAAATATCAGAATTTCTTCCTTTAGATATCTTGAACCATCTTCTGATTATGGTGGGGCAGGGGGGAATTGTGGTGGCAGCTAGGAGCCTAATAAATGCTTTCAGAATGCAAGCTACAGTTGGTGTGCCTGCAGTGCATAGAGTTAAAGCTCATGTTTGCTGCTTGACTTCAATATCATCAGTCTTGCCCATTAACCAGAACATTAATTGATACAAACTTCCCTGTATTGAGGAGTGTGCATGTCAAAAACTTTTTTTTAAGTTCTCAATTTCTGCCATCCCATTTTTAGCTTGGGGCCTATGTCCACATTAACTTTGATGACAAGTTAGTTTAGCTGGGATTTGTTGGAAAGAGAACTAGGTACAGAAGGGTGAAATGTTGTTTCCAAGATTTTTGCCTTAAAGGTGATTTTAAAGATGACTGAGAGCCAGTATGGAGTAGTGGCCAAGAGTGGTGAACTCTAATCTGGAGAACCGGGTTTGATTACCCCCACATGCAGCCAGCTGGGTGACCTTGGGTCAGTCACAGTTCTCTCAGAGCTGTTCTCTCAAGAGCAGTTCTCTCAGAACTCTCTCAGCCCCATCTACTTCACAGAGTGTCTGTTGTGGGGAGAGGAAGGGAATGTGATTGTAAGCCTCTTTTGAGACTCATTAGGGTAGAGAAAAGTGGGGTATAAAAACCAACTCTTCTTAATTCTTTTCCTTTCACAGACAATAAACAGGACTGAAGAATGTCGGTCTGAAAAGTTTGCCTTGAGTGGAGAAACTTCACTGAACAAGAAGTTGGCTTCCAGTTTGCACAGGCATCAACAGAATTTTCTTTTTCATTTTCTACCTTACCCAACAACAACAAAAACTAAACAGTGTTTCTATGTGCTGTGCAAATTGTTCAGTCATGTAGTCTGATAGTTTTATTTTTGCTATTTTTTTATTAAAGAAAAAAAAAAGAAACCCATGGCCAAACATTGGGTTTGATATTTCATCTGGATGAACATTTGAAATTCAGAATTTACTCGGAAGTGTAGATAGATTTTTTTCCCCAAAAAAACAACAACAGAGAAGCCGACAATGTCAAGAGGGAGTAAGTGGAAACGGAAATTAACGGTCTTCCTCAAGCAATCAGCTACTCTTCCCCCTCCCCCTTCTTGTTGAAATCCGATGTGTCTTTTATTTTTGGAAGTTTTTTTTTTTAAAGAGAAGTTTAGGTAAGGTTTATCTTGAATCTTAATTGCCTTAATTTTAAGGACGTCAAAAGCTCTCGAGGCAAAGCTGTCAACGTCTTGGTAGAAGAAAGGAGAATGAATTCAAGTGCACGCCGGTGTCAACTGGTGCTGAAGTTTCATAGACTGGATTTTTAGGGTGAACAAAATATATATATATGAACTGTACCGTTTAGCAGAAAACGTGTGTTTTTTTTCTTCTTTTGAAGAAAACGCTGTTGAAAAAGGAACTGTGGTGACTTCAAGAATCAAATAAAATGCTGAGACTTTTATGAACTTTCTTAAGTGTTGACAGAGAAGAATCTAGAAGGCTAAAGTGTTTTCAGTAGAGTTATTGAACTGAGGCGGGGGAATCAGCCAGCATTTTCAAGAATGTGGGTTTTTTTCCCTTGCAGGATGGAGATTGGTTTTTTTAATTTACAAAGTGTGATCGCCGGCAAAAGCGTTAGTGCTTTTTATCTGCAGTCTTTTTTATGAGCTTTAAAAAGTTTTTAGTCTGCTTTGCTTGTCACATTGCAAACACCTAGCTTAAGAGCATTGGGGGGGGGGGAACTTAACGTAGATAGGAGCTTATGGTCAAAAAAAGTGCAAAAAAAAAAGCAATAGCTAGAAGAAATTGTTGACAATTTCTGTAGTCTTTCCTAGTTGTGATCAAATGCAGCCTATGGATGGCCTATTTTATACCAAAGATGAAATGACACCCTACCACAGTCCAGAAGATAGAGGGTTTTTTTCTTATTTCTTTCCTTTTTTTTAAAAAAAAGTCTTTATTTGCCCTACATGGCCGGACCAGTTCTTAACTTTGTGTTTGTTTAAACTATCTTCCACTGGTGTTTTACATACTACATACTTAGGCTTCTAATGGAAAGGTCTGAGTAGTTGGTACTTAGCAGCACTTAGCAGGATTTCACAGCATGAGAAAGGAATTAGTTGCCGCTGGTTCGATCCAGGTGCGTTTTAACTTTACTGAGCTTTTCTGCTATATTGTCTGGTTCCTTTGGTACTGAGACTGCAGTCTTCCTTCTTTGTCGCATCCTGTGGGTTTCATTTCCTCCCCTCTCCCTCTGTCATCTTCCAGCCATCTTCCTTTTGCATTTGGGCGGTGCATTTGAGTCACTTAGAAGATGCCATTGAAGGCAGAGAGACGATCAATGTTTCATTTAGCTCTCCCATGGAAGAAGAAAGTTACAAGAAAAATTTGCTTACGTTAATTCTCTCATGCAAGCATGAAGTTAACAGTCACTTTATACTAACTGGCTTTCTGTTGTCTTAATCTGTTTGCTGACAATCACTAATTAGTTTGATTAGGCAAAAGACAATAGCAAGTAAATTGAATCGATTTAAACCTATTTTTAAAAGGAAAAAAGAAGAATATATGGAATCTATATATGGATGGTCTAAGAAAATGTAATCTTTTTCCAAAAGGGGAGGGGGGTGTGATTCAGTGACAATTTGGGGGAAAGGGCTGGCTGTGGGAAAGGCCCCTCAAAATTTTGCCAGTCCCCCACAGAATTTTATGAAGAAACGTTTTTAAAAATATGCATTACTCTCATCCCCCAACTTCCTTATCATCCACTGGTTCCCCCTAGTTTACATGGGGTACAATCCTTTAGGGATCTCTTGTGTGCAATCATTACATAAATGGTCAGGAGTTGAACATGAGCGTGTCAGAGGAGATTGTCCAGATGCTCCTTCTCCCCGCCCCCCAACCAGAACTGCAATTGATGAGCAAGTACAAGATTCCTTCTCTCTATAGCTGGCAGAAAGATCTAGCAAAGAAAGCACTTAAAACACATAAACCAAATGACTGAAATGGTCGTCGTTCGGGGAAAAGAGACAGGTTTCACCACAGCTGCTGTGGTGCATTCAAAACAGGGTAACCGTATTGGGGGGGGGGGGGATTGGAGCAACCAGATATATAATATTAAGGATAGAATCCACTGAACTTGACTTCCACACGAGCTCTAATAAAATGAAATATGCGGTGCTTGGGAGTATTGTCAGAAGATTGCGCAATGGTGTCTGTGGTTACTTTAAAATGACTTTCTAGAGAATTGAGTATTTTTTTAAGAATACTAATTCCTTATTTTTACTGTAGTATCTCCTTTTGGGTGGGGGTGGGGTTCGGTTACCCAAATAAATGGCTGCTAAATATGCAATGCTTAAAAAAATAGGATAATCTGGTCAACTGGCATAGTGAGATTCTAAGGAGCATGAAGTTTTGGTTAACTACTTACGGACAATTCTAACTAAAAGGGCAACAGCATTAGGGGGGGGAAACAATTCTGTAAAGACCTCTAGCTTCTTCCTTTCCTTCATGCGCTTGGCCATTGCTGTTTATGTTCTGCGTGCATCACTTGGTTTTCTTTTTCTTTTCTTTTCCCCCTTTGGGAAAGTGCGAACAGCCTGCTGGAAAGGATGTGGACAAAAAGAAAAAAACAACAATCCAATCCTGCCAGCCTTATTTTCTTCTTCTTTATGCTCTGTCTTTTTCTATGTGTATAAATAGAGATTATCCTTCCGTGGCACAATTCCTGATGTACATGAAAGAAGCAAGGTTGGGGATTTCTTTTCTTTAATTATTATTTCTGTATAAATTCTAGTTTGGTGCAAAGACAAGCCTCGTTGCAGTTGACGATGAGGCTGTGATGTAGCTACCATGTGGCAGATGGCTTGGCTGAGGGACCTGCCTGTTTCGATTCAGAACTCTGCTGCTTTATTTATACATTATGAACCTTTGGGGGGGATATTTGGGGGGGATTGGCAAAAAATATTAAACCATTATGGCAGGATGATTCTTTACTAAGGCAAAAAAAGGATAATACCTATTACTTGGGGGTCCTATCATTGTGGGAGTTTGTTTGGCACCTACAATGCAAGCATTTTGTAAAAGGAAAAGAAAGGACTCACTGATTCAGTGCATTACCTCATTTTGCTAGACCTGTCGAACTGGTTAAGAGCTAGGAGGCAATCACATGCTTATATGGGACTGTGCTGCAGTACAGGGCCACTGAGTCAGACCCTGACCCTAAGAAAACCAAAGGGTGAGGTTCCGTTAGCTTTGGGCATGTGAGTAGTCGTATCGGTTTGGGGACTCACAAAATATGGGTTCAGTATTTGCAGGAGGAGGATTTACTACTACAGCATCAAGCAGTATCTGAGCAGCTGGGGAAAAATATTTTTCTTCACCTGTGCAAATTCTCAATGGCCTGTCTCCTACCCCTCCACTCAGCAAAGCCTGAAACCTTTCTCCAGCCTAAAGAGCCTTCCTCCAGTGGAAGAGCCACAAGCTGGTGGAAGATTCCATCGGCTGAATGAAGTTCCTCCAGCCTAAGGTAGGATGCCACCCAGTATAAAAAAGCCCCCACATGCCATTTTAAAAAATTAAAATAGTCAGCATTTACCTGAACTGAATGGATCCTAAGTATTTGCATCGTAGTCCTGAAAGGTCAGCATTCTAAAAATCTTGGATAGGATCCAAAGCTGAATGAAACTGGTGAAACAACACCCCCCCCCACACACACAAGACGTCTGAAATTCCATTCTTCAGGGTCAAGGGACCCTCAGGAAGAGGAAAGAGGTCAAAGTATGGGTCTCCAGCTGGAGAGGGTAATTTGGATTCATGGAACCGCCATTATGCCCCAGAGCAGCATGTTTGCATCCAGCACCATGGACACACGGTGAGGCTTTTCTCTTGTCTGTCCTACCAACAGCTGTTCTCTGTGCTACATAGCAAGCACTTTTTAAAATCTTTGCAGAGTACAGAAGCAGTTTGCAATGCAGCATGGTGGGGCTGTTTGTTAGGGAAGGAAAGACGAGAACCCTGCCATGTACATGGCAAGCTCTCCCAGGCACCAGAGGTTGTAGTCCTAATTTCAGTGCATGCTTCAGAACACCATCATGGTGCTCCACAAAAGATAAGGGTGTATTAGCTAAGTGTAGGTTCTTAGTGGATATTAGTTGCATCTTTTCTTTTCTTTTAACCCACTGAGATTTTCCAGGGAGAAGGAAGACTTCTTCCAAGGAAACATTAGTTTTGGGGGAAATTATTTCGTCAAGCATTTCCTTACTAGTTTTCAGTCACATTATGCCCCATAAAAGAATATCAGAAACATTTGTGCAGAGATCCTTCAGTTGTAAGAACAAGAGTTAAAATGTAGGTACACAGATGAAATTCCCATATCCATAGTTTATTGCTACAGTTGGCAAGGAAATTGGGCCCATTTGGACCCACATTCTGAAGCTCCACACTTCTTTGCCTATGTATTATACACTTTGCCCATACTTAGACACAGGCACCAAATGGAATGTACACCAATCCATGGAAGGTCAGATCTTTAATAACTCCACATCCTAAATTTGCTATATAGGCCAATAATCATAAACAATGCACAGGAAGCTTCTTCGAACATAGCTTCCTTTAGATCACTCTGTCTGTTTCTGCTTACAACACCAGCATCAGCTGTGTGGGAAATGGGGTTGTTGACACAAGGACCACATGATTGCAATTATTCAATGTGATGTTAACATCCAACTAAGCCAACATGCAGCTGAGCAGTTGAGGAGTGGTTTCCAAATGATAGCACCCAACTGTGACAACATCTTAACTGACTTGCAGTTGTGCATCAGTATTGGTATTCTATTCCATTTTTATCTTGTCCTTCCTCCAAGGATCTCAGAACACCATATGTGGTCCCCTTCTCCTCCATTTTATCTTCAGAACAATCCCACAAAGTGGATTAGGCTCTGTAAGAGCATGGCTGGCCCAGGATCACCCAGTGAGCCTTATGGATGAGTAGGGGTTTGAACCTCAGTCTTCCCAGTCCTACTCTGCATCACAACAGCTCTTTTCAGTTTGCAGTTCATTACCATTACATTATTTAAAAGCAAATGCTATTTGGACTGTGACCCTTTCTATTGATCCATACCTGAGTTCTACTAAAGTATATACTGTTTTGATTAGAGCTGAGTTACTCCCTATTCACTTTAATCCAAGTATTTGATTGTGACAGGTTGTGGAGTGGGACGTTAGTCTGAAAGATGCCAAAATAAGCTATTCTAATTTTCTTTTTGATGCTTTCAGTGATCCTTCCCCCCCCCCCCAAAAATGGATGCTACCATAAATGATCCCTAGATATGTTCCCAGTGGTGGGTTCCTAAATGCATGACTCTGGTTTGCCAAGAAGCTGAGGGTGTCTTGTTACGATAGTTCAACGTTCCATTGTGCAGCAGAATTTGGATGTCTTGGATGCTTCCATCATATTGTATTACGTTCTACTATAGTTGTGTTCACATCTGAGTAGTAGGGAAACTGGTGATCAGACAGGCAAGGGATTCTGCAATGAGCTTAAGCATTAAAATGCATTTTTACATTATTAAAAATAAGAAGGAAAGGTATTATTTATATATGTATGGCAACCACACTCAGCAGATTTGAGAATGCCTGCAATGTAATAAAGTTTATTTTTAATATGTCACAGTATTTTGAGGTAAATTATGTTGTCTATGGTATTGAAGAAATGATGTGAAATAATGTAGAAAGCTGCCTTGGTTCATAATTTTTAAGCCTGAAGATGTTTTTCTCACCCTCTTCATTTTAATGCTGAGGCTGACATGAGTGAAACAGGTTTAAGTACAGACTCAATAGGCTATAACCTATAGAGTAAGAGTCACATGAACAGTGTGATAATGGGCTTAAAATAATGAATCAGTCTGTGTGGTGATGAGACCAAATATGGAACTGGAAGATAGCTGTGTTTGAATCATACATGGTCAACATTTCTTTTCAAGGCTTTATTTAACATGAAATTGGTTCTGATGTACACAGGTGTAAAGGATTTTACAGGTCCTCTGTGTAGACTAAGGATACACTAGCAGTGTGATGGGATTGTGAAGGAAAGCACGCTGCATGTTTCAAAGAACCTCTCTCTTTTTTATGCTCTCTCGTTCCTCTACAGTGTCGGGTGAATTATTTTGTTTTAAATAAAGCACATACATAATCATGCATGTTAAAATCCATGTGCATCCTTGGCCAGAAGGAGGGTCAGTAGTTCAGCAGGTCTCCTTCTTCCTTGATTAGTGGATTTCAGGAATCATCAAATATCAGAACGAAGGTTTATTTCTCTTTTTGGGAAAACCACCCCCCCCCCCTTTTTTTTGTTGTCCTATCACCTAAAGTGGATTCTAACATCAGATTCCTCTTCATACCTCAGACTAGAGAAATAAACAGTATTTTCACTTTTACTGACATGTTCTTTGTTGTTTTTTAAAATAAAAATGTGTGACAACGGCTGTAAAATGAATGTTGGGTTTGCTTCCATGGGGATTAAAATTCTTGTGTTTACATAAATGGGTCTAAATATTGACAGCTAAGACATTTGAAGTTCTTCCACCTTTCTAAGGAGGTGTGAAAGATTTGCTGTGTTCAGATTTATAGCTAGGCCCTGATTCTGAAAGGTTTTCTTAGTTATTATTTAAGACATTGCCTTTTCAAACAAGAAGAGCCTTCTCAGAAGCTCCCAAAGGGTTTTAGTCATTTGGTATTAAAGGCTGAAGAAGTGCCAGTTCAACAAACCTTGAATGCATTGCCAGATGTAGGTTGAATGTATCCATGCTGCATCTTTGCCAACAGGGGAAACAAGCAATTTAGTTCTTCATCCATGTCCTTCCAAGTACAAGAAGTGCTGACATTAGTCATTTATGGGACTGAAAGGAAAATTGTAAAATGATGCCCCTGCTATCGTGAACTGAATTTCAATTTTTTAAAACAAAATGGAGGCAAGGAAATAGTTCTCCTTCTGGACTTCGTAGCCCCAACTGGTTGTTTCAAAGTAAAGTTCATTCTGAGTGCATCCTGCACTGGGAATGGAGGTCTATAAGACCAGTAGCATTCTGCATGTACGGCAGAAAAATCACTTGCCACAAGCAGGAAGTCATCATTGGCTAAAATTAAAGCCATCAATATGGTGGTTGTGTGACTCGGCCTTAGCTCACAGTCAACATGTGCTCAGCAGTGATCTGAGCTTTAGATAAAGTATTCAGTTGACTATTTGGCCAAGACACAGTATGGTTCTAGTAAACCTATCATCTGTTAACAAATAAGGATTGTGTGAAGTGGCCCTGCAAAAGGGGGAAACAGTTCTACTCACTGAAGTGCTTGGACTTAAGTTAGGCTGAACAATCTTAAGATTTGACTAATGTGTCATACTAGAACAGCTCCACCGTTTAAGTGATAGAAAAAAACAAATACATTCATTTATATGTTTTCAAAAGGAAAATTAGGTTTTGTTTTTAACAAATTAGGATGTTTAAAGACTGCACACAGCAATTTTTAACTTGTTTTTCCATTTGAATGAGAAGGCTTCCATTGGGTTAAGATCAATCAAGAAGTCAGAATCAGAGCTTCAAAATTAATTATGTTAATGGAAAAGACCCCGCCTTGCAAATCCCACCCCTCCCAATTCCTGAACTATAGCCCACAAAACCTCTGAAAGGAATTAAGATAGTGATTCTGATTTGTAAGGGCATCAGTGTGCTAATGTTTCAAAATGTCATGAAAAAGTTCTGTATTGCTGAAGATTTTTTTCTACATTTTTTTTTCATTTGTACCACAATCCTGATAGCTGCCATTTTCCCCATTCCTGGGGCTTTCTGTAGATCAGTGGATGTTAGGTTTAAACTTCTCTTTTCTTTGATGAAGCTTTCAATAAAAAAATTAAAGAAAGCATTGCGTTCCTGTGTTTATTGGTCTAATAACAGAAAAACAAGACTAAGCCATGAGGTCTGCATTTCTGTATCATAGAATCATAGAGTTGGAAAGGACCTCCAGGGTCATCAGGTCCAACCCCCTGCACAATGCAGGAAATTCACAAATACCTCCCCCTCCCATACCCCCAGTGACTGCTGTTCCATGCCCAGAAGATGACCAAAAAAAACCCCTCCAGGATCTCCAGCCAAACTGACCTGGAGAAAAAAATGCTTCCTGACCCCACAGTGGTAATCAACATTTCCCTAGGTGTGTAAGAAAGGGCCATAAGAACTAAGCACTGATGTAACCCCTTCCTTCCCTTTCTCTCATGATCTGCCTAAGTTCACAGAATCATGTCAGACAATAATTGAGACTAGCTGCAGCTGAAAAACCCATGAGATCTCAACTTCTTGTTCTGCTTTGACAGGCTCTAACTAGCCATAGTCAGTGGAATGGCCTTCATTTAGACAATCGCACTAACCAAAGCTCATTCAGTGAAACCAGGGTTCCATATGGTGTCTAAACTGAAACTAAATGTTCAAAGGTAGAATTATATGTGACACTTTGTCCGATACATCCTTGCGCATGCGCAGCCACCAGAACTGTCTCTGAATCAAGTTAAGCGTCTTTAAAAACCCAAAATGCCCCGCCAATTTTGAGGAATGACAAGTCAGCAATATGTCCTTTCTCCTGTTTCGGGGTACCACCAGTTTGTCCCCGTGGTACCAGCACTTGTTTTCCCGGAGGGAGCAGTCTTCTACGTTTTTTAACTCTTCGACTTCTTCCGGGGAGTAATCCCCCCCCCCAATCGCTTCCCCACGGCTCTACCGCAGCCTGCTTACTCTGACTCCTGGTGATGACCGCTCCTCCCAGCTGCTGGGGGGAGAACATGGAGTCGAACACCTCTTCCTTTAAGCTTTCGTGCTGGGGCAATCGGGATAGTGTGTCGGCTAGCGAGTTGGCCCTCCCAGGGAAGTGTTTAAGCACAAAGTTGAATTTTGAGAAGAAATTGGCCCAGCGGAGCTGCTTGCATTCAGGGATCTCTGGGTGCGCAATGCTTCCAGATTTTTGTGATCCGTCCAAATTTCGAAAGGGGTCTGTGCTCCTTCCAGCCAATGCCGCCAAGTGGTGAGGGCTAGTCGGATGGCTGCTGCTTCTTTATCCCACACTGACCAATTTCTCTCTGTCTCGTTAAATTTTTTTGAGATGTAGGCAAGAGGGTGCAGCTTCTCATCTGGCCCTTTCTGTAGGATGGCCCCCCCCCATAGCCACATCCGATGCATCTACATGAACTACAAATTCCTTGGTCTCATCGGGGTGAGCCAGGATGGGCTCCGAGGTGAAAAGAGTCTTAAGAGCCTCGAACGCCTTTTGGCACTCTCCAGTCCAGGCTATTCTCTCCCCGGGCTTCCCCGCTTCCGGGCCCCTCCCCTTGGTTTTTAGGAGCTCAGTCAGTGGGAGGGTGACTGTAGCAAAGTCTTTTATGAAGGTGCGGTAGAAGTTACAAAATCCCAAGAGACTCTGAAGCTGTTTCCTCGTTCGGGGGCTTCCCACTGAACCACAGCCTCTACTTTGGCAGGGTCCATCTCTAGCCCCTTCTGAGAAATGTGGTACCCCAGGAAATCCACTGAATCCCGATGGAATTCACATTTAGACAACTTTGCGTACAACTGATTTTTTAACAGGGTTGAGAGCACTTCCCGCACTAACCGCACATGTTCTTTCTTATCAGCAGAGTAGATCAAGATATCATCTAAGTAACATAACACCCCCTTGAATAAATGCTTGTGCAACACTTCATTTATTAAGCTCATAAAGACCCCTGGCGCGCCACTTAAGCCGAACGGCATCACTAGGTATTCGAACTGTCCCAATGGTGTGTTAAATGCAGTCTTGAACTCGTCCCCCTCCCTGATGCGCACCCGGAAATATGCGTCCCGGAGGTCCAACTTAGTGAACACTTTCCCCTTGGCCGCCTCTGTTAACAAGTCTTTAATAAGGGGAAGGGGGTAGGCATTGGAAGCAGACACTGCATTTAATCCTCTGTAGTCCGTACATAACCGTAGCCCCCCGTCTTTCTTTTTCCGGAACAGAACAGGGGCCGTGAAGGGGGACTTAGCGGGGCGGATGAATCCACGCTCCAAATTCTTGTCTAGGAATTTCCTTAGCTTCTCCCGCTCCGGAGGGCTCATGGAGTAAAGTTTTCCCTTGGGTAGTTTTTCTCCCGGGATTAGCTCTATGGCACAATCCGATAGTCTGTGGAGGGGTAGTTCATCTGCTTCGGTTTCACTGAACACTCCCATTAAGTCTCGATATTCTCGTGGAATGGCCGAGGGCACCAGGGTGAGCGCCGCCACTCGGAGAGGCGCCGGGGGTCCTGTCCCCCACCCCACGTCCCACTTGTGGTCTTGGCACTTTTCATCCACCCAGGAGATCTTCCCTTCACTCCATTTGATATAGGGGTCATGGGAGCTTAACCAGGGACTCCCCAACACCATAGGGAACTGGGTGTTAGGGGTGATGACAAAAGCTCTCCTCTCCCAGTGCTCTCCCATCCCCACAATCAGTCTCTCGGTCTCTGCCACACACGCCTCTTTCATCTCTCAACCGTCCATTTGCGTGAACGTGAGTGGCTCCCCCAATGGGGCGACCTTAGGTCCTAGTCCCTCCACTACTAGAGGGCTAATCAAGTCCCGGGCACACCCTGAGTCAATTAAAGCTCGGACACAGACATGAGTCCCGGTCCCGGGGGCTATTACAGTCACTACCATATACAGTAAGGGGCAGGGATGCTCACCGGAGATGGCGCGTCGTGGATGGGGACCTGCAGTTCTGCGCCACTCACTGCAGGCCGTTGGAGTTTCCCAACATCTGTGCTTCCGTCAGCTCCAGCTCTCCTTGCTCGCTCGCGGCCCCTTCCAGCTGTAGTGCCCGGGGCTTGAACGAGGTCTTCCCTTTGCTAGGGGTGCTCCCGGCTACCGGGGTGGAGTTTTTTGGGACTTCCCCCCCCTCTGGGACACGCCGAGGTGAAGTGGCCACTCTCCCCGCATCTCATGCAGAGCCCCTGCTTGAAGCGGGCATCCCGGATCTCTTGCAGGTTCGGCTTGGGTTTCACCTTCTGAGCTGCTTTGGTTTGGGCCACCGCTGAAGTTCCCATCTTGATGAGGGTGAAGCATTCTTCTACGTCCACGGCCGCCCTCATCCAGGCGGCCAGTGAGCCCGGTCTTCCCCCTCGCAGCACCGTCTCGTACACCTCGTGGCTCAGGCCCTCCCGGTACTTTTCGATGAACAGGTCTTGGGTCCAGCCGTGAATCTTGGCCGCGATGCGCCGGAACTTGTCGGTGTAGTCCCTCACCGAGGACCGCCCTTGGGTCAGCCTCCGCAGTTGGTTCCGGGCTTTCTCTTCTCCCAAGGGGTCCTCGTAGTGGTGTCGGAGGGCCCACACAAAGTTGTTCAACGAGTGCAACTCAGGCCCGGGGGCGTTGTGCAGACTCACGTACCAGTCGCTGGCGGTGTCCCTCAGCTTGGACCCGATATAGCCAATCCGGTCCCTCTCGGTGGGGTAGAGGTGCCCCCAGGTGTCTAGGAACCGTTCGATCTCTAGGAGGAAGAACCGCAGCTTCTCGGGGTCCCCATCGAAAGTAGCCGTCAACGGGTCGGCGGGGGTCAGGCGAACCATCGGCCCTGCCGGCGCGGGGACCAGCGCAGGTACGGGTGCGGGCACTGGACAGGGAACTGGCTGAGGGACCTGCGGCGGCACTTGCGCCGGGACTCCTCCGGGAGGAACCACTGGTTGCGGGACTCCCCCTGCAGGGGGTCCTACCCCGACCGGGGCTGGGCATGCTGCTTGCATAGCCGTTAGGGTGTCTCAAAACTGGTACTGCAGGTCGAGAGCCAGCTCGCGCAATTCTGTGGTGAGTTGGAACCGTAAATCTCCCATCATACGGTCCAGGGCTTGAGTTTGGTCTTCTCCGTAGGGATCGGGCCCGTACGGTCCGACTCTCTCCTCTTCCAGGGGCGGGGGACGCCACTCTCCTCCGTAGGTCGTCTCGCGCTCGTCTCCCAGGAAACTCGGCTGCCCGCGGTCGATGTGATCCGCCTGGATCGACACTCGTGCCCCCTTCCGATCGTGCACCCAGGAGTCTACGGTCCCACGACCGAAGTTGCTCCATGAATACCTCGGGGTCACGCTCTGATGAGGAGGTGGGCGTGGGATGTAGTGAGCCCCTTGAATCGTAGTCACTGGCACTTCGGGCTCCCCGCCGCCGCCTCCACCACCGGCACCCTGGTCCCCCGGGGTTACTGGCTGGTCTTCGGTAGTAGGGATGGGAAGAGTACCGTCGTCCGACATGGTCAGGAACGGCCAAGTCCCAGTCACAGATCTCTGACAATCTGTGAGACTTCTGCTCAAAGTAGTCAAGGACCAGATCTTTGTTGATGAAACACAGTTCTTTATTTCCAATCTCTACATTGGTACAGGTTCTCGGATTATTGTCAGAGATAATGCATATGATAGAAGCAGGTCTATTATACCCTTCAGTAGAATTTGAATTGCCCATAGGTAACCAATCACCAAAGGGGAAAAACGGCGGGCAAAAGGGGTCTTTGGCCATTTGCTTCCCACAGGAAAGAAAGCTAGGTGTTAAGCAGTAAATTTCCCTTCCCAAACCAGACCCCTTAGATGTAACCATATTCACATAACAAATGCTTCTCCTCAAGGCCTTCGCACGTTGATAAGAATTGGTCTCTGTCCTCCCCTTGTCTTCCCAGCAGGGATGAATGGAATGCGGAGGCAGGAGTGTGAGAGGCCCATTGTTCCCATGCTTTGAAGTTGTCACTCTCCCGGGCAAACAGTTACACAGACCAGGCCTGGTCAAAGCCATAAACCTGGGGTCACATAGCATACAGTCCTTCTGGCAAGGGATATGGTTACATGGTGGGCATAGGGGCAACTAAAAGCAATAAGCATGGATACATAATAGGTGCAAGCACAGGTTACACATAGCACAAAGCAATAGGAAGCATAGCAAAAATTCATGTCTGAATCAGCAGATTCTGACACACTTATTCTTCTTGTCAATAATATTAAATGCTTGCTTATTGGATCCCAGCCTACTTAAAGACAATGATTATCTGCAGACTGTGCCGCGTAATTACTCAGATATAGATTGAATATAGACTGTGTTGGCCACATAACTGAACTGATTGTAAGGCCCTTTGCTAGACCTGTGGCAAGTCACACAAGTGAACGAAGGTTGACTATGGCTGTCATTACTTGAGATACCTGATGCAAGTTGGGTTGGGATTCCAACTCAACCCAACCGACAGTCAGATGTTCAATGTGGGCAAATTTTTCCTGCGAAGAGCAGTATGCTGCAAGGACAGCACCATTTTCCTTGCTACCAGGGACTATGTGTCCTCAGTCACAGGATCCTAGGACAGATGGCCCCATCAGTGAGACAAACAAGTTCTTCCCCACCATGGCTGTTTTTGCTGCCAAAAATGGTGTAGAAGGGACGGCTGAAGTTGCCTCTTGAGCCATGCCACTTCTCTCAAAAAAGGTCACCCACCCCAACCACTTTGAAAGTGAGTCCCCTCTTGAATTTCTGACTGTGAGTTGGGTCAAGGAACCTTTACCCAACTTGCATCAGGTGTATCATATAATGGGAGCCTTGATCTTCCTACATTGGGTTGGATCCAGACTAAATTTCCCACCAACAGAAGGGTTGGGGTAATTTCCACCAATCCCCTCTTCCTGCTGTACATCCTTGATTTGCCTCTCCTCCTCTGGGGCCCCCATCTCTTAGTAGCAGCATTTGGGGGAAATCAGTGGGCTTCATTGGGAGAGAGAGGCAGGAAATTATGGTTCCACTTTAACAAGTGCCTTATGTTAGTGGAAACGTTAGTCTGGATCCAACCCTTGGGCATTCAATGCTTTTATCAGCAATTCTCCTTTATAGTTATTAGGTAACTTGTTTTTAGGCTTAGTTCTCAGTAGACCTCAGAGTGGATGTGAATATGCTGCTTCATGACAAGAACAGAACTGAACGTATACTTTGCTTTTCAGTTACTTTGGGAATTTCCAGCAGTGCAGTCTCTTCTTCATAACAAGCTCCCATAGTAGTTTGACCTTTTGTCTTAACAGTTGATTCTCTAGGCCTCCCAAGAAGCTACCACCTTCTATTTCCTTTCAATAGAGTTTGTTTTACTCATCTCAGAATTGTCCAGGTTTGTGCTTATGCAGTGTACACATCCATTAAGTAGCAGACGTTACCTTTGTTTACTGTTGGAAAGACTGTGTGCTTATACTGTTACTTGGAGACATTAGAGATAAAGGACCAGTGGTGATCTGTTGATTGTATTTGGGGGAGTTACCCCTTTGGATGGAAACTGACTCTAGGGATACCACTTACCAAATGTAAATGCTACAGCTGTGTCATTGCTTGTCATCTAATAGCATGAAAACATCCTAGGCTTCCCTCCATGGATGGCTGCATGACTATATATTTGATCAGATGATGAGTTTCTGAACAAATACCTTGTGTGTGCTGGATTTCCTGGGCAGATATGGCAACAGGTTAGGATAGTCTGGTTTGCAGCAGATGCTGTGCAGATATGGATAAGATTCTTCAGTATCCACCAAGCATAGGAATGGGGCCAGTGTTGTTTACAAGGTCCCTGACTGGTATTTTCACAATGAAGGGATCCCTGGAAAAGTAAAAATCAAGGATTCATTGAGATTCTCTAATGTGAATTATGGTATTTTCTAATATGATATGTTTTAATATTATGCTAGAGAGTCATGGCTGTGAATGTCTTCATTGTGAAAGTTTTAATATCCCTCAGCCAGTGCTCCCTCTAAGCTGAGTTAGTGTGACCTAGCTCACCATTTTTTAGCCTCTGGGTCACACATTTTTTGTCTTAGCTCAGGAAGGATGGCACCAGAGCAAACTAATTTATGCAGTAGCCAAATCACAACTTTAATGCCAGTAGCTCGTAGAATTTTTGCTCACAAGACTCCACAGCTTCAAGAGAGCATTGCTGCACTTTTAAAAACAAGGGTTATTATTTTTAATTGTTTCTGCACTTTGTACAACAGCAAAGCCTTAAGTCTTGAATTAAAAATAATGATAAACCCCGTCACTATTGCAAACAAAAGTTTCACTGATGCTTGTAGCTCATGAATGCACAAGCACAAATGTACATTATTTGGCAGGCTGGCATTTTAAATGTCACTAGAAATCCAATACGATTTTCATATACAAATATGAAAATCATATTGGCGTTCCAGTGACATTAAAAATCACCCTATCAAACTATGTAAATTTAAGTACATAAATACCTTATTAAATACCATCTATGAGCCTTTTTTGTTGGGAAATTACTCGTCACATTGATTTTTCATGTACAAATATGAAAATCCAAGCCTAGGAATAATTTTCCACCCAAAAGGTACAGAGATTGTACTCAGAAAGATGCACAGGACAGCATTGTGAATGTGACAGAGGGAGCTCCCCCACCCCAGGTGTTTTACTGTTGGCACTCTTGGAACGTGAGTCACAGTAATCCAGAAATCTTTCCAGAAATCTCAAGTCCCCAGTCCAAATTTCTTCTATGTCAAAGCAATTCACCAACATTATTTGAATGCTAAGAAAAGCTTGACTCTGTAATGATGGAAGGCTCTTCAGAAAATAAACAGCTTGCCTAAGCCCACATACCCCCCCCCCAGATAATATCTGAACCAAGCTCACCAGCTCAGTAAAAAGGATATCAAATACTTCTTTCGAGCCCAAGAAGACCACACTTCTGACTTCTACCAGATTCAACACACGCGGAAATAAGGAGAAGGATTCTCACTGATTCCAGTAGGATTCACTGCCCTGGCTCAACTAACAATTGTGGTCTAAGCTTTTCTCCGGCAGCGGCAGCAGCAGCAGCATCAATTGTTCCATAGGCTCTGGATATACTCTTGCATTTTGGGCTTCCTGCCAAACCCTTTGAAGTTTGCCCATCTTCTGGTTCAAGCTGTAAATTGCTCTAACAGATGTCACCAGCACATCTTAGAAACACGTAGGAACCTTTTTTTCCTCTTGCACTTTAATAAAAATCAGACCATTTATCCAACAAAGAACCTTTTTTTAGTCCTGGAAGCTGCTTCTTTGTAACGTACCTCCATAAATCAAATCTGTGCATTTCATTTGTTCTACCAAGTGCCAGTGGCAACTTGCTCCTTGTCATGTAGGGAGGCAGGGAAAGCTGCAGAGTAGATGATACATAGTGGTAAGAGGTGCAGCCTGTAGAGCAGGGGCCCCCAGTATGGTGCCTGCAGGCTCCATGGCACCTGCCAACCCCTGCCCTACCGCCAGTCAAGTGTTTCTAAAATGGGCAGGGCCAGATGGCTTCTGACTGGCCGTTGAAGTTCCGATTGGCTGTGCAGACTTTTTGGTGCTGCCACCACAACAGAAGGATCTTCACTGCGTGACTGAAGGTAAGCTGTGTGTTTGCAAGAAAAACAATATGCTCATTTTAAAAAGCATCTTATTCATCAGAGCTCTGGTGTGAAATGTTAAATAGCTACTATTAGATTTATGGCCTAACCTGGATGGCTCAGGCTAGCCTGATCTCATAAGATCTTGGAAGCCTGGTTCTGGTCAATTCTGGTTACAAGCATTTGGATGAGAGACCACCAAGGAAACCCAGGAGTCTTATAGAAGTTAAATGTTATGCTCTTAATTAAAGCACTTGTGGGCTAGAGCCCACTTCATCAGGGCAAGGTGGGGAATGTGAAACAGTAAGTTAAAAAGGCTGAAGATACCATTTGTGATATTTCTGTGCAAAATTCAGAAGTATACAAGTTAAGCAAGTACACTGACCCTTCATAACATTTGTAACTAATGGTAACGCAGTCTACCTACTTGTATTAGACAATTCAGTGCCTGTATGGGAAGAGAAAAGCATCAACTCCATTTAATTCCTGGTTGATATAATTAAACCTACTGATACATTCTAATTCGGGCATTTCTCACCAGAGTTTCCATTTGAAGCTCCTTTGCCGAAAAACAGAACGTTTATATCTCTGCAGCAGCATGTCCAGATGTTTACCCGCTGGTTTGGAGAAGGTATGTGTATGTGCAGATGCTGTCTATGTTTAAGCCGGGCCTGAGATTAAACAGTATCTTCTGAAGTGTTATGTTACTCTAATCCCTGTATTAGGAAAAATGGGCTCACAGAGAGGTCACAAAATTCTTTACTTCTATTTTGTAGCACATTATTTGGTGTCTGTGTTTGGTTTGTTGCTCTGTGCTTGCTGGGGAAGCTGAATTTAACGTTGCTTGGTAGTCAGCCTTCAGACAGAACAATTCCTATCAATTGGGGTTTCTCCTGATGATCAGTATAACAAACAGTACAGTCCTAAACAGAGCTGCTCCCTGGTAAGCAACTGACTTCAGGGGGTGCAGAAGGACCTAAATCTGCTTGGGGATGCACAGCAGCTTCCTTTGCATAATAATATTGCAATTGCTTCAAAGACTACAGTCTCTCATCCTGTCCACACACAATTGACTAGTGGGATAGCCTTGCAGCTGTAATCGAAGAAAGTCATTTTTGTTCATGGCATTTTTCAAAAATGGCTTCAGCAGTCAAGAGATGAAGAAATCCTCTTTTTAAAAAATGGATTGAAAATTGTAAGAAATGAAGAGGTTTGGGGGGACTGCCGGACATTGCTTCATGGGAAGAGGGAAGCGTATGTTTCTTGTGCCCTTTTTTCAGTAATGAAACAGAGAAGCATTCCGCAAATAAATGTTCTGATGGTTGGGCTGGCAGGGGGGAAGATGCCAGTGCTTGTCACTAGTGATATTACAAGCACTTCCAATAGAGTTTGCGCCACCATATGCTACAACCCACTGGCAATCCCAGTCAATGGAATTTACTTGTGAAGACTGGGATCGGTTGTAACAGCCGATGATACTTCTTGTCTGTGGTGGAGTAACTATTCAATATTTCACAGACTGCTGAGAGTGACAGAATGTGACAGGTTGTCATTTACAATTAGTGCTTACCGAGTCTCAGACGGAGTTACAATCCAGATGAGTGTCATTGTTCAGGAAGAACTACATTTCAGATACATTTATGAAGAAAATGCGCAAGTTGCCTCATTAGTCTGCAGTTCTGTGACATGTGTTGTTTTTCTTTTACCCTTAAACAGGCTGACCTTTCCCTTATTTCAATGAATGTTGGCATTTTCAATGTGTATCATGTTTATGCATGGAGTAGAAACGTGCTTTAATGTCATGAAAAATAGGCTATTCAATTTATTTGAATACATTTGCTTATCAGTTCTCATTTATTTTTCATTGTATGGTTATTTAGGGGTTCTATACTAACAATCCATCCATTCATAATTCCATCCATAATGAGTGGAGTTTCAATGGCTGATAAACTCCACGTTCTTTCTCTTTTAGTTTGAACTCGTAAGTATTCGGTGCATTAGTAAATATTCTATTGACTTCCTTCCAGCAGATGGCACTATTAATCTGTAGACAGATTCACTTAAAAACAGGGCTTTGGGTTCACTCAATCAGTGTGTACTAAAGGAATAAGCCATTCATATTTCTGACGTTCTGCCGAATGATTGCCAGCTTCTCCTGTGTCAGATCCCATTGATTATGCAACAACAGAGAGAATAATCAGAAATTCAGCAGAAACTGGCCATCTTAGAAAATTCATATTCACATCAGAAAATATGCTGTGTGTGCCTAATTCAGATCTAATGAAACCAAAGAGGCAGGTGTTAAGATGTTAACACATTTTTTGGTTCAGCTGCAGCATCTGATGGTCACAGGATGACCATTCTTTGGAAGCTAACGTCAATGAATATACACAATTGTATTTATTATTTACTTGCTGAGACTCAAACCAGGTTACAGAGTGTAAGTCAATGGAATCAAGAGGAAGAAATATCTAGGATGAAGCAATGTAATAGGACCAGGATTGCAGACATCTTGGGGGGCAGGAGCATCAAGTAGTAGTGATTTATTGTAAAGCTATGCTGTTGAAAGGCATAAGGCATCCAACAAACAATACAACAGGACTGGGAGCACATAAATTAGGAACAAACTATGCAAAAAAGTATCAGGCATTATACGTCATCTAAATATATAAAGGAAAGTCCCCTCACTGTAAAATCAATGCCCAGGCCAAACTGCTGGACCTAGAAACACCAAATTCGGGGAGAGTGCTCCTACCATGCCATAGGTGCTCACTAAGAAGGGATTTTTAGGGTCATAAGGGGTAAAACGTGCTCCCCCATTGATTCCTATGTGGCTGCCAGGCTGCTGCCACCTTGCACCCCCCACTCTCTGATTGGTTGGCTGCAGAGCTCAGTGTTCTAAGGAAAAACAATTACAGGAGCCTGCAGACAGTTGAGGACAGTTACAGAAATCAGCGGTTCAAGACTCCTGAATAGACATTTCTAACAGCCAGCACGGCAACTGAGTTTATGAATGTTCATGGTGAGATTGTAAAGGACCTTTCTAGGAGCCATTTCGATGCATGGCTCCCTCATGAACCTGAACCAACTCCCCCTCACACCTCTCACCAGCCCCAAGAAAGCTCCTGGCAAACATTGAGCCAGATACACCAACACTACATGGAGGAGGCAATTTAGGAATATGACAAAGTTCAAGAGGCTGCAGTTTCCCCTCAAGGTCTGCCAGACACTGCAGATGGCAGGAATTAACAAATGACTGCTTCTCACATGGACAGTCTATATGGCCTGCTCCAGAGTGAGCTCACCAAGCAGCCTGGTGATCCCAGCACCTGAGGGCAGAGCCTCCAATATGGTCTATGGAGAGGTCCTTAAGTCGAGAAAAAAACCAATATGTATGTCTCTTTGTTTTTTACACTACAATCTTCTCCATTAGAATTCCTACAACAAATTTTACATTTCAAACTTCACATCAGTATTATAACTGGATTTACGGAAATTAAATACCATAACGAAGCACAGGTGTCAGGCTAGTAAACAAGGATGGAATTACAGAAGTAGAAATTAAGAAATGAGATAGCCTCTCCCATTTCCTGCTTCCTTCTCTCCTTCCAGCCCACCAGCCAACCTACCTTTACCCCTCCCCCCAATTTTCAGCTTCCCCTCTTTCTTTATCCCTGGCAGCCTCTACCCAAAACACCTATAGCCCAGAAGGACTGTGGGGGGAACTTCATTTTCTCCCATATCCCCTTCCCCATACCATTTCCTCTTTTCCTTCCCTGAAAGACCCCATAGCCTCTCCCCTTTTCCTGCTTCCTTCTCTCCTTGCCACCACCCTCCAACGTACCTTTTATCTCCCCCCACATCTTCAGCTATATTTATTATTTCATTTATATCCTGTCTTTCTCCATAATGGGTACCCAAAGCAGCTCATGTCATTCTCATCTCTTCCATTTTATGCACACAGAAGTATCTGTGTATGGGGACAGCTGACACTGCAGGCTGACGGGTCCATTCCCTGGGGATATCACTCCATGTCTATGGAACAGTGAACTATCTACATGTCTTACATCATCATTTCATGAACATCATATCAGGAAAGTGACAAAAGCACACACAGTTCCATTGTATTAGCTCAGTGGACTAAATGTACATTCATTTGTTTGTAAGAAGTAAATGCATGTTCACTTTACAAATTAAACTGGGGACCAGTAATCTAGACAAATATGGAGTTTAAGTTGCACATTCAGCTGTACACATATTTCATGTAATAAAAATTACTCAAGCGTACAGAGAAAAAATGAGTGTATGATACAGATGGGTTGTACATGCATTCACTGTAATTTGTGTACAGACCTACTGTATTGTGTGCATGGGCTGGATCCAACCAGCATTTTCACTCTGTCTCTCCCAACTCCCCTCCTTGCCATAGCCCCAATTCCATGTGGCTTTTGACATGTGGTTTTCAAGTTCGCCAGCAGAGCCATTTTGGGTCGCCAGAGAGGACTCTCCTCCTTCCTTTCTCACAAGCCACAAAGCTGTTTGCATCTAACCCAATGAATGGTCAAATTTAGCCAAGAAATTTAACAGTAGTGAATATTTTTGAATATTCCCCACCACACAGAGAAGATCCTGGCATTAGTCATCTGACCGCCATTTCCCATGAAGGTGATGTGAAGTGCCAGAACGGAATCTTACTATGTGACTATTTTTCTAGATGTTGTTTTGGAATTGTGCACGCAGTCTCTCTCTCTCTCTCTCTCTCTCTCTCTCTCTCTCGTGTAGTGGTTAGGAGTGCGGACTCTAATCTGGGAGAACTGAGTTTGATTCCCCACTCCTCCACATGTAACTGCTGGCAGGACCTTGGGTCAGTCACAGTTCTCTCAGAGCTGTTCTGGAAAGAGCAATTCTCAAAAGGGTTCTCTCAACCCCACCTACCTTACACGGTGCCTGTTGTGAGGAGGGGAAGGGAAAGCGGTTTGTAAGCTGCTCTGAGACTTCGAGTGAAGGGCGAGGTATAAATCCAATCTTCTCTCTCTCTGTAATAACAAGTAAGGCAGAAAGAAGTTATCTTTCCTTACAGGAATCTTTGCCATTTCCTAAAAGCATATTGATACATTTTTAATCATATCATTCAGGCGTCCACCCGCTTGCAAAACGAGACATCTTGCAGACTTGATTGCACTGAATTTGTTCTTGGGGGGGGGGGGCTTAATTTGATGAGCTGTAAGTGCACTTGCAGCCCACTGTGAGCATTCAATAATCTAATGGTTCTGTGAAGTACATATGCCTCATTGATGCTGCATGGAGGCTGATTATTGCAGAAATAGTGCATTAAGAAATTGCACTCATATGCCTTTATTGGCTCATCCTTATTGCTCATAATTCACTTGTAAAAATATTGTTCACCCCTTATCTCACTTGTAGCTTCACGTGAAGCCACTCTGTTAAATGGTGCTGCTGTGGTGGTGCAATTAAATCGGTAGGCAATGCATCTTAACATTTCTCACTATCCCTGTTTTGGTTTCTTCTTAGCCTTTTTTTTTTTTTTTTTTAAAAACACTTTTGAAACTTTAATACAATAACTTCTAAATGGGTGCAAAGTAGAAGATGATGATGAAGAAGAAGAAATTGGATTTATACCCCAGCCTTCACTACCCTAAGGAGTCTCAGAGCGGCTTACAATCTCCTTTCCCTTCCCCTCCCCAAAACAGACACCCTGTGAGGTAGGTGGGGCTGAGAGAGCTCTTTTGAGGACTGCCCTTGAGAGAACAGCCCTGAAAGAACTTACGACTGACCCAAGGTCACACCAGCAGCTGCATGTGGAGGAGTGGGGAATCAAACCCAGTGCTCCCAGATTAGTGTCCGCACTTTTAACCGCTACACCAAACTGGCTCTCCAGCAAAGTACCAGCAAAGTACAAGATCATTTGGGGTCTCTATTTTATCCTTTCCCAAAGAGAGACAATAAAACTTCATAGATTACTAGTTGCTCCAACCCACTGGAACTGAGTTGGATGACAAATTCAACTCAATCATTAGATAAGAATATTTCATTTAAGATTTTGTCCCAGTCTGGCATGGGTCATCAGCCCAGAAAAGGGAAAGGTTTCTGCATAGGGTCATCTTCTGTTCTGGGAACCATGTGCAAGAAGGGTGCGCAAGAAATGTCCTCTCCTGGTTTGAGAACTATGTGGCCATTATGAGCATATCCTCATATTGAGCATCTAAAACTGGTGTTTACTATTGCTTTTTTGACCTAGGGATCAAGAGACAGACAGTGCCATTCTAAGCAGAGTTACAGCCTTCTAAACCTATTGAAGTCCATGGGTTTGTATGGGTTGAAGATGGTACTGTGAATCCAGAGCTTCTCCCTTTCAACAAGAAGATAAGATGACTGTGCCAGTTATCTTGTTGGTAAACAAACACATTGTAGATACACATGTGCTGCCTAATGCTGTGCATACATTAAGAACAGAGATGATAAGAAATGTTGAATGTCTTTTTAGTTGGGGCATATGATTATCCTGCTACTTAATTATCCTTTCAGTCCCATAGCATGTACAGGTCTCATAATCTTTACTCCTAGAAGAAGAGCAGAGTAAGAGAGTGTGATTATGTAGATGGCTTTCTGATCTCAGATTCCGCCCCCCGCCCCAGGAAGGGAATCCACATAGACTCATATGTCCCTGAAATGAGGGATTCCATTCTTGTGTGTGTGTTTTTCAAGCCTCTCTGCTTCTCTAAGGCATCTTTACCAGGTAAATCCTCTTAACCTTTTTGTATTAAGAGGTTAAATTGAAGCCAAAATGCTCCAGACCAGTGCTGTGTGTCATCGACCTTCCCTCTAGGCTGCATTCCATAATTTCCCCTGCTGTGCTGAATGGATGCTTCAGATAATGCTTCATCGCACAGTGCGAGAAAAGCTGCTGCTGCCAAACAGTAGCCACACCACCTTCAGTGGACAAGCCCATAGGCAACAGGCATGGGATTTGAGGACTGTGGTATTTGCACACAGAGAGGACTTGGGGGGAGGCAGAGAAGAGAAACTGTAAACAGGCATATGGGAATAAAGGTGTCAAAATGGGAAGAAGCACAGGCAAATGTAATGACTGGACAAGAAGGGTATCTTTTCATTTACTGAGAGCTTCCTGATGTCCCATTCAGCCTTTTTTCACATACATTTCTTAAATTGCTTTCTCCTTAAATTGGTTTGAATGTGAATGGAACCCCTACATGAGCAGGACATCAGATCTCTCATTAAAGCATAGCATCAGAGTTCTGAAAGTATCCCTCTGGTCTCAAGTAAAAATGGTCTAGTAATGGGTTCCTGTGTTCATTTATTCTGATGACTTCCTTCCGACATTGTGAGGGCAGAATCTTTTTCTGCCACCAACTTCAGCCTCAAATAATGATATGAAGCATATGTGATTTAAGTAGAAAAGCAACCTGCTGTCATCTATGCCCCTAACTAGCTTGCTTAATATAGTTACAAAATAGAGCTCCGGCCCATATCTATCCAATGGTAGAGAATCATAGCCAAAACTTCATGCCAACAAATTATCTTTACACTCTAGAATTCCCCAAGTACCACAGAGCTTTTACCCTGGCCCACTTTAATCGCCTGCTCTCAGCAGTACTGAAAGGGAGATATTTACACATTTCCTACTCCCAACATTTGTGTTCCTGCCAACAGAATGTGGTCAAACCAGTGGAACATGCCTATTTTACAAAGACATTGGTTCCACATACCTCACCCCAGCTCTATCCAAGATCCAAGGAAGATCTGCGAAATTCTACACACATCTCCTTCTTGAAGGCTGATCTAATAAGACCACCTCTAAAATGCCCAAGTTCTCTGCAGAGGCTTTGGCCATAAGAAAGAAGATATTCCAAATCTTTTGATAGCTTTTTATGTATAATCAGTTATACCTATAAGGGTATGCATTTTAATCTTTGTATATTAATTTTATATTTGTATGCAAACTGCACCGGTAAACCGCTTGGCTGATCTTCAGTTGTAATAAATATTGATGATGGAATCATTATAAAAAGACTACAATATCCTTTTCCCCCCTTGCCTCTGCCTTGTCATCTGACATGTCGTCTGATGTTTGTTAATGTTTTCTGTCGGTTACTCTCACAAAAATGCAATCATGACCCCATGATAGAAAATGCCCATTCGTGTCAATGGGATCAATATTTTATTAGATACAAGACCATTTAGTGTGCCATTTCACATAAATAAGCTTTTGTTCCCATCCGAAAGATTTTCACCATCCCAGGAGAAGTTATCAGAGGTCTGGGGTGCTTTGTCTGCTTTTGCTTCCTTTGAAAAGGGCACTGCCAAGTTAATCACACTGTTCCAGGATCATCTGCTTCATAATTAATCTGCCTTGTTTCTTATGTCTGATTCAGAGATCCCTGCTCCCAGAAGCAGCTGGGATTACTAGAAAACAAAGGAGAATGATCACCTTTGCAGTCAATGAGTGATCCACTTCTGAGGTTTTCAGTCAGTCTCCGATGTACGGTGCGTTCAAACAATCATTTGTTTCGGGATTCTCAGTGACTACCTAGAAGAAAGAAAAATTAAAGGCTTTGATGTCTCAGCTTTTCCTGTGTTATCCTGCTTGAAGCTGGAAGGATTTTCTTGCCACTACCCTAAAAAGCAAAGCTTAAATTACTCCTATTCCGCCTTTGTACTGTTGGGAAAGAAGGCCATGTTTCCAGCACGCTAGGAAATACTTCAAGGACAGACTCAATATTGGTGATGGTTAAAATGTACTTTAAGGGAAAAAATTGCCTTGCAAAAAGGTTTTATCTCTAAACCAAGAATCAGATTTTGCTGACAATTGTTGGTCTTTGACGCATCAATAGACATGGTGTTTTCCAAGAAATATAAAACAAATTCCTGCTATTATTATCTAAACCAGGTGCTGAAATGACTGTTTAGGAATGAATGTCATGCCCCTCCCCCATCTCCATCGTTGCACAAACAGAAGTAAATTACCTGGAGATGGATTTTTCAGGGTCACCTCAGAGGACTTGCAGCACAGATAATTTTAAGGAGCAGATTTCAACACACTTGGTCAGCCTCTAGCTCCTGAGTCAGGCTTTTTGGCTTGGGCAGATGGGCCTTGTTTGCATGCCCATTCCTGCTCATTTCATTAGATAGTGAAAATATTATTTATTATAATACATTATTACTTAAATACTTAAAAATCTGTAGCAAGTCAAACAAAAGTTAAAGCACTTTGATACAGATATCTAGAGGGGATTCTAGATATTGATGAAGTCCAGAAATTACAAGCATCTTTCTTGGGTGACAGTGTGAAAGCAAAATGAGACGGGGGAGATGCCAGGCTTCTTGCCCCCCCCCCCCCCCCCGAATCTAGTTCTCAGGAATTTTGGGTCCCAGACAGCCTTTAACAACAACAACAAAAAACATTTAGCATGGGAGGTGTTTTTTGTTCACCACTTCTCTTTACTTCCTCTGTTTGTTTGTCATGTGGCTGGTACAGCAATGGATTTCTGCCTTATAGAAAATGAGTTGGGCATCTACAAGTCTGCATGAAGAACTGGCAGGCATTATGGTGCGTGTTAATGGGAGGCCCCGGTGCCTGTTGGGATGCACACAAACAGGTGGATGGCTGACATCTAGGGAGGTTGTTGGGCAAGATAGGAACAGTGAGGTACTTGATTCTTTATGGCCCCCAGCCATGCTGAGTGGATATAAATGATCATTTCCCTGCACACTGTAACACATCTGCACCTGCTGTGTGAAGAAATTTTCCCCTCCCTTTGGCAGGCTGATTCTAAGAGCTCATACAAATGACCAAACAATGCCAAGGTGGGATGGCCTCTTGCCAAGTGAATAATGACTATGACACCACCCATCAAGTACAGAGACAGGATAAAATGGCTGTCAGTGAGCCCACACAGATGGCATTTCATCACAAGCTTTGCCACACAGGAGGGCTGTAACCAGCCTTTATCACTAGATGGGGCTGCCACATTTCTAGTTAGACTAGAACTGAATGAAAAATCAGTAATTTCCTAACTACCAATAGAAATTTCTACCATGTCCATTGAACCCAAATGTCTATGAGTGAAGATCAGACAGATATAAATAAGCTGAAGTCATTTTTAGGCCCTGGTCAGGTCATCAAAGCAATGGTTTTGCAATTGTTTTAATGACCTGACCATGACCTTGGGGAATACAGGCCATTTGCTGCTGGTCTCCTCTTTACATGTGAGCAGACAGATCTGTTTTTAAATAAACAATATCAGTTCAATTTCATGTGCTGGTTTTTGCACCTGTAAAGCCAGCAGCATCTGTTTGAGAAGAGCTTTTAACAGCTGCCTGCAAGTTTAGCTGAGTTCATGGTCAGACAGGGAAGGTACACATAAACACTAATAGTAAGTCTCAATTCACAAATCTCAAAAAGCTCTCTCTCTTTTTGGCTTTTTATCGCATGGTTTTTAAAAATTGGAGGTGGTAGTAGCAGCAGTAGATGGCAGAGGTGGGGTGGCAGCTGCAAGAAAGCGGTGCAATCATGCTAAATAGATACATCCAAATGGATGTACCTGAACCGCTCACTGAATGATTGACGCCATGCTTGCAAAAGGTGAGCAAAACACAAGCCAAGCTGCCAGGTGCTTGAGGATGCCTAGTTATTTTGAATGACAATGAATAAATAAATAACTTTATTTTATTTACTTTATGTATAGTTCACCTCTCTCACTAAGTCTCAAGTGTAAGTCAATGGAACCAATAGGATGAGACATCTGGGATGATATAATGGAACAGGATTAGTATTACAGAAATCTGAAACAAAGCATGAAGCATTAGACTTTATGTGTTAAACAATCCAGTAAATGGTATCACCTGAGTAGAAAACAGTGCAGAACAGGATAATACAGGCAACAAACAGATAATACTTACTATACTATATATAGCGGTATAGTCTACAGTCCTGTTTCCCTTAATAAATGAGCCTTCCCTAACATTATAGAATAGCCCTATTAACTTCCTCAAAACAACCCTTTATAGTCCATCTTTAAGTACTCTTTATGTTTATAGTAACAAAAGGTGATTATCAGGATTATTTAAATATGATAAAGGATACAGTGATGGGGGGGGGGGATACCAGAAGGAATCTTTGGTAAGCAGGACAGGACAAATCAGTTGAGTTTTCATGGAGCGTCAGCTGCTTTATTAAATCAGGAATGTTCCTAGTCTGTAAGGAAGCTCTCATTTGTCAAATAAAAGTTGCAAATTAAAAAGCCTGAGGGCTTTTTTTTAAGAAAAGAATTCTTCAGTGGGATGAATCAATGCTCCAGGTGGAGCGATCACAGTCATGAGTGGTGACATTTTCCTTTCTTTTTAGGGACAGACAGCTAAGCCCTGGTGCATATGTGAGGTGGTAAAATGGATTGCCCCACTTTGGACTATAGGTCAGAGATTCCAACTCTGAACATAAACATAGCCTCCCTGAAGACTGAGAACTAGCAGCAGCAGGTGAAGAGTGTCTGCCTCCTCTCGTTGCTTATTATGCTGGTTTTCTAGTTGTGGGTCCAGAAAAGTTAGCCGTGTTAGTCCGTTGCTGCAAAATAGCAAAAAGCCCAGTAGCACCTTTAAGACTAACGAAGTTTATTGCAGCATAAGCTTTTGAGAAACACAGCTCTCTTCGTCAAAAGCTTATGCTACAATAAACTTTGTTAGTCTTAAAGGTGCTACTGGGCTTTTTACTACTTTTCTAGTAGTAGGGAATTCCTAACATGGGGGAGCATTCCAAAATGCTCTCATGACCTGCTCCCTACTGTATGACGTGGCGTAGTCCGTTCTAACACCTCTGGGCTCTGCCACCTGATTTCTTTGCATGTTTGAACCAGGCCTAAGCTATTGCAGCATGACAGGGTTTTTCAGTGGGCTACCTCTATGGCCCCCCCCAAACCAGCTCATATATCACGCAGTAAATAGTCATAGGTAAACGCACACTGTCTCTGCAGTTCGCTGACTCCACATTATTTTTCTTCCCTGGCATGACTGAGGTCTTCTGATCCCAAGAGAACAAATATTTCAAGTAATCTGCCAAAGAAATGCTAATGTCATAGTCGTATGGCCCTTCTCCAGTGGTGCTTGCAGGCCTGGTATGCTTGTGTATTTACATCCTAGGGGATTTTGAGTTTTAAAGGGATGCTTTCACATGCTGCAAGGCAACTAATGTGCCCTTTGAACATGTAGGCTATGAACATCTCCAGATCCTTTCTTTGATTTCATCCATGACTCAACAGGTCACAGAAGAGACAAAACAGTCTGAAACCCTTCCAGCTTAGAAGGCTTGTTGTTGTTTTTAGTTTCAAATAGACCCTTTGAAAGTGAAATAGTGGGAAAAAATGAGATGAGTAAATGACATTTAGCCTAGTAATGTGCAAAGATACAGTACACAGGATATATACAGAAATCTATTCAGGGCAATAGTCTACTCCCATGATCTAAGGCTCCCCCTGCTCGTTTAGAAAGCCAATCCCCTTTCTGGGTTGTTTCCATCTTAACTTCAAGCCGTGAATAAGACTTTGAAGCTTTTGTTTTGTTAAAAACCAGCTTTTAAGGCACAAGAGGAAGAAACATCAATTGCCAAAATAAACAAATTTGCAGAAATAAAGGCTTTTTACTCCCTTGAAATGTAATACACAGTACCCTGAGCCAACTCTGCAAGAATGTTCTTTGATGTAATAATATAAGGGAAGGTTTAATGAATGGAAACTATACTTTGACAGGTGATAATGAGGGAAAAGAGGATACAGCAAGGAATTTGGTTTCTGCAAAATCCTGGATTGAAAAAAAAAGTGATTTTGTTAACTCAAAACCAACTCTGACATGGCTGGCTCTGTATTTATATCCCCATCCCCCCCAGTCACTTATGGTAGCACTTTACAGGGCTAAAGTAATATGTTGTTCAGGTTTTCTTTGGGGACCTTGATAAAGCAAGAAATCAAATCATGTTTGAGGACTATATACATAACCGAGAAGGCCTTTTGAGATTGCCACCTATTAAAGTACTCTATTAACACTTGCACAGGAAAAAGAAACCCAGAAAGGATTGATGGGAACTAGTATGCATCTTTGCATTCCATAAATTGCAGAAATGGAAAAGTATAATGTGAATTATGGATACATTACTTGATGCTCTGGTTTGGGAGGATCCTGGGATGGGGGTGTGGATGTTTCTCGCTTTGACTAGGGTGGCTAGCCAAGTGAAAGCTTTGAGGAGTTGAATCACAAAGGAAAAAGGTTCTGGACTTCTGTTTGTTTTTACTGCAGTCTTGCTGATGCAAAGGTTTTTTTTTTTTTAAGGCTTTGGAGGGAAGATGAGCTGAACCTGAAGAAATGTATCATTTGCTGTTGTTGGGTCTTAGGAAGTTGCCTTTGTTCTCTTGGAGAGCTGGAAACTGCTGCTCTGTTTTGGGGGAGAAGAGGCCGCTGATCTGGTTGCCCCTAAATGTCGATCTGCTAAGTGGACTGAGACTGCTGAAGGTGCTGAAGCCCCCCGCTCTGACCAGGATGAGCCAGTTTCCAAAGAATGGGAGTCAGCAGTGAGAGGAACCTCCCAGCCTGCATTTCCTTGTCCAAGAGCCTTCCAGTGTTTTCAATGGCTGCTTGAGCCATTCGGGTAAGCAAGATCAGGGAGCTGGTCAGGGGCCCTTTTGGGCTGCCTCTGTGAAGACCTGTTATGTAAGGTTTGATGAAGCTGGTTTTATGGGCAAATTTTGTACAGCATTGCATCTTCTGTTAAGACCACCAAGGAAATCCCAGGTTTCTAGACAGAGGAAGGGAATGGCAAACCACCTCTGGAGATCTCTTGCCTTGGAAACTCTATGGGGTCCCCATAAGTCAGGTGCAACTTGAAAGCAAAACAAACAAAAACACGTAGGTGTCAATGGATGCCAAACAGCATTTTTTTGAAAAAGTGCAGTGTTTACAACTGATTTGCTCCCTATTTGTTTTTTACACTTGGCTGTCCAGGGATATGTAGTGATAAAAGGCCTGTGTGGAGGCCAGAGGGGAAAAGTAGGGTTTGCATTTGGCTGAGAATGTGCATGCATGAAATTCTATCCATTGCACTGTACTGGGGCTTTCTGGATACACCAAAAGTAACCCAGGAAATAGGTCTGAACTGTCTGCCAAACTGATCAAAAATTGGCTTCTTGTTTGTAATCAGCAAACAGACCATGAATTGAATTGGTGGCTGCTCGAGCGTCCCAATGCTGTTGTAGGTAGAGAGGCCTGGGATACAGACATAAAAATCCACCTGAGTCCTACAAATGGCATTCTGGGGCATTCCAAAAGCTAAGCAAGGGAAAGAAAACAAGACTGGAAACATGAGTACACTGATAATGTAGCAGGAATGTTTCACTCAGCAATGTGATCGTTGAAAACAAATCCCCATTTTAGAATTTGAAAAGAACTGAAGTGAAGCTAACCAGATCAAATAACAGGTGCCATTCAGAATTTCTGTGGTTCTCAACGACTCAATCAGTGCTAAACTAGGTTACCCCAGCAAGACTGTGTTCATATACCTGTGCCGGCTGAGATAATGGGAATCTACACAGACAGCACATACTGGGGTAGATTGCTTAACACTTCTTATAATCACCCATTCTACAAACATGTTCTGCTGATTTTCCTCTGATTGCTTCCAGCTTTGGAGACTGTCTGAAGGACAATGCCTGGGGCATTTTCAGAGGGGAATTGGTTGGTGAAGAAGTACCCCACCCACCACTGTAAGTGCCGTGTTTCTGCCCATGAGTGTGATTAACAATATGTGGGATGGAGAATTCCATGGTTTTCTCATGTCATCTAGATTTACATGCACATCAGGAGGATATGAAGCAAAGCGGGGGAAAACAAAAGCAAGTTATATAGGTGGGTACAAGAAATCCCCTGTACACACATACTTGCTCAAATGCAACACGAGTAACAATAATTTTTCATGAGGGATATGGAATTATTTTCCTGTTACACTTCCTCACATGAATGTTGCCAAGTCTAACCATGGATATATCAGTTACAGTCTACCAACCACACTGGGCTGGCTCATGGTCTGTCTACCAGTTGTGATCAGAAGTTGGATGCTTGGCAAACCGTTTTGTGGAGCCCAACCAGACTGCGTCTGATTTCACATGACCAATCACAAACTTTCTTGCGAGTAATCACACCGACTCCAGCAGCTGCCTCCACTACCACCTTCCCACCTCAAGTTCACCACATTCTTTATGTTAAAAAAGTCTTTCACAGTGACATACAGATGTGAGGCGTCTCTGAGTCCTTGTGGCTGCCTTACTGGCCATTCATCATCAATGAAAGCGGCAGGCAAGCAGTCTAGGTATAAATGAATATGTGCATGCATGTTCTCACACAGCATCATGGGGAATTGTGTGTGTGGGGGGGCTACCTCCCTGCCTCCACAAAAGGCTTATTGGTAGGGTAGGCAGGTAAAATTTTATTGTGTGTGGCCAAGGGCCATAACAATATAACAAAAACAATTATTGCCCAAGCAATAATAAATATAACAATAAAAACACAAGATTAAAAACTGATTTAAAATTGTCAGACCCAGGACATAATATAAGATAGATAACATTGACTGCAACATAGTAAACATAAAGATGAAAGTTTTGCACACATCTTCTTGCCAGCCAATGCATACAATGGCATCATCTAGGTGATATAATGATCCTCATCAGATAAAACAAAGAGATGACCCTGGGAACTGAGCAAAGGTCAATTCCAGGGTTCCATAGATACATACTCGCTGGGCGACTGATGAGTGCTGATAACAGCCAATTAACGCAGCAGTTGTTCCTGTTTGAAATCTGAGGGCTGTAAAGGCTTCTCAGAGGCCGTGGTCACATGGCACCCAATTCCCGGATAAAATCCTGCGGGGGTTGGGGCCGGGAGCGGAGTGCGGGGTGCTTCCCCCCCCCTTTTTGCACTTGGGCGCTTGAGTGCGCAAGCGCCCAAGTGCAAAAGAGGGGAAAAAAACCCGGGAGGGATGTTCAGACAGTCCTCTCTCGGAATCATTGCGAGAGAGGGCTGTCCAGAATGGATCAAAAGCAGGTTCCTCACACGACCTCTGGAAGGTGATGCTGGACAAGCAGGAGGCTCTGGTGTGATCCCATTTGAACAGTTTAAACCATGGGGAAATCCTAGAGCTAATAATGATCCCAAGTTTTGAGCCCTTCCAGAGGGAAGCCCTGGGGATCAACAGATACTGGATAATGGCAGAAAAGCCTGTGATAACTGGCAACCCAAAAAGATGTCTGTCTAGAGTTGGATATAGCACTGCCTGGAAAGATGACTGGAGGAAGAGTTCTTCAATTTTCCCCAATAAGTCTGAATGGGGATCACATGTACATAGAAGTTCTCAGCACCTCCCTCCCCCCCACTCTCTCTCAGTATATGCACAGACTTATTTAACATAAAGGAAACTCACTGCGGTGCTGTAGTATCACAGTGTCAGTCGATGAAGAACAGCATAACTATTCTTAGGATAGCACTGACAGACTATGATCAGGAGGACCCAGGCCCAAACCCACCCACCCCAACACACACCATGAAACTAACTGGGAGACGGTAACCACAAGGCTGTCATAAGGAGAAAACAGAGGGGAAAACAATGTACGCTGCATTAACCTCCTTGGAGAAGAGGCAGGTTAAAAATGTGCACAATAAATTTAAGAAGTGTTGACGAGGAAATGGAGCTATACTTCTGATTCACTTAGTATACCTCAAGAAAAGAAATGAAACTAAAGTGTCAGATACCTGAGGCTGCATCAGTCTGTCTTTCTGTTTTGTATCTCTATCTCACCTAACCATGTTGGCTTGGTTAAAGCAGTTGTCACCTCATACAAGTGGCTCTTCCAACTTTGACATGCCAGCATGTCTAGAGGCCAGACGAATGAGCCACCTGCCTTCCCCATACTGATGTCATAGGGACTGAGGCTAAAGCAGGGCTGGAATGGATCCCACTGGACTTTACCATGGACATTTGCAAAGGAACACTCGTGGAAATGTGCACGATACGAGAAACCAAAACTCGAATCTATCAAAAAGTTTGCAAGAAGACAGTGTTTTTCATCATGGATCAATGTTGAAACATTGACTGTGCTGGGAAAGGGGATAGACTCCAGCTTTTCAGGGAGCACGTAAATTTGTAAAATATTTTATACCTCTAGTTTAGCAGTGCCCAAAATCATTATTTTCCCAACAAAGCATGGATCTCTGGCATCCAATTTAGCCCTTCGAAGCAGCCAGTTCTATATTAAGCAGCTAGATAGCCTGAAGTACACATTCTTTCCAAGTGCACAGCCTGATTCATAACCTCCTGTGATGTGTACAGCATGCCATTATTACCAACAGGGAAACAATGCATTCATTAAAGAAAGAAATGCATCCCAAACTGCATTGCCAACTAACGGGGGTGGGGAGAGAAACTGGCCTAGCCTGCGCTTGGGCCCTTAACGGCAACTTGATCAGTAGCTGATGCTTTTCAGAACTACAGAAATGAGCATTACTACTGGCCAATGTCCCCTCAGGCTGTGCCCAAAGCCAGAGCTACAGAAGCCAATTGAAAAGCTGACAACCCTACCACAAGTTTCCTGCATTCAAAGCAGGGTTGAGATGAAGATGGAAATGCAGCAGAGGAAAAAGGGGTGGCAAGAGGAGGTTAGTATGGAATTTGGTGTCTCTTTCATGGACTTCCACCAGCACTTAATGCTTAAGGAATTCTAAAGCTCAGAGCTGCAGCTCTCTCTCCATAAAAGCCTGAAGCTAGTTTGTCTCCTTGATGAAAAGAACCGATAGGTAAAATGGAGCTGTGATTTTTTTTGGCAAGTAAACGGTTAGCCAAATTGCCTTGTTCTATTAATAAATGTGGGGAATTATGATTATTAAATGGCAATAGACATTAATTGTAGGATCATAACCCGTGTATACCAGAGTTCTTAGATACCCAAGAATAGATACTGAGGCTAGATTACTAAAGCAGTGATTTCTTTACTAGAGGATTCTCAAGCATAACAAGTATAAAACCACACACACACAAGCAATACAGATCTAAGAATTCACATAGAAAGATACAGAGATGTTTGCATTAGCAGGTAGTGTCATTGGTGGGTGATAACTTCACCTGTCTGGTGAAGCGAGTTGACTCTGCAGTGAAAAAGGGATACAAATAAGGGGAAGGGATCATGAGTTGACCAGAAACACATGTGGTAGATCCCAAACAGTGCTAAGAATGGAACCAGCAAAATAGGGTGGGGCTAGGAAAGGTAAAAATAAGAGAGAAAGAGAGCAATGGGGTGATGCTCTCCTTAAATGTGTCCTGAGGCTAAGGCTTGTCACATGGTCCCCAGGAAATATTAACTAAAAAAACTGTGAATGGGGCAGAAAAAGGGATTAATAATTGGGCAACTGCAATTAGTGACTTGGCTAAGAGTGACATCTCTTAAGGAAAGAAGGCGGACAAAGGAAAGAAGAAAGAGAACCAAGCAGGCTTCAGGGCTGGTATTTTGGATTAACGACCAGATGCTTGACAGCTGCATTATCTTGATGAGTGGCTGGAAGACTTGATGGCTTGCTATTGTTGTCATTGGGCACATCCTTTTGTTTTAGCCTGGAGAGGAATGTGTGCTTCACCTAGTGATGTTACTATTGGGGGGGGGGGTAATGCCTGCGTGATGGAGAAGGGCTTTTCTCATGGTATCTGTGCAGGAACTTCTTGTCCTTTTTGCAGAGTATGGCTTCCCTCTGTGATCTGCTGCTGTTTCTGCATGCTTCGCAGTCAGGGCTGCTGGTCTGCATTCTGGTGCTGGTGTGGCTGCGAAGATGCAGGAGCAAGAGGCTTCATGTAGTCCACGGGTCCACATCTGGCTGGATATGCTGCTTAGGCACAAGGTTCCCCTTGGCCAAAGCACATTCCTTTAGTCCAGAATAAGGGCATTGCTTTTGAGCTACAGTACAGTCCATTGCTTTGACACACTCTTTCCACAGCTCAGCAAAGCAGTTATATTTAAGAGTCTTTCATAATGCCCTCTAAAGTGGCTGCATGGCCACAAAACAGCCAGCCAGAGATGTTGATGAATGCATCACTTTCATTGGCAGCATGTAGATTGAAGCCTTTTTTTCAGTGCCACGGCTCTCTTGGCCATCCTGTTTTTTCTACCTGTCTCTTACTGATTCCTATTTCCCAGCCTCTTGGCCAGATAA
Source organism: Lepidodactylus listeri (assembly GCA_029233225.1). Classification (NCBI taxonomy): domain Eukaryota; kingdom Metazoa; phylum Chordata; class Lepidosauria; order Squamata; family Gekkonidae; genus Lepidodactylus; species Lepidodactylus listeri. The sequence continues at coordinate 58,037,537 of JARCFY010000012.1, forward strand.
ATGGAGTTTGTATTAGAGATCCCAAGTACCTGGAGATTAACCCAAAAGCTGCTTGGAGAATTTGATTCTGGTCCCTGATAGGAAAGAATGAGATCTTTAGCCTTGCAGCATAGCATCTTACCAATCATTGCCTTCATATTAGCCTTCTCACTGAAGACATTTTGTGTTAAGGAAGATTGTCTGAAGCTATTAGGAATGAAGAAAAGTTTAGCTCTGGAACACGTTAGGAAAATATAATGTAGCATTAGCTAACTTTTATTTTTTGAGCAAGTATATAAACATTGCTGATTTCTATTTTATCTGACAGTTTGCTGATAGATGTCTTAGAATACTTTTGCTGTCACCTTGCACATATCAAAGTTGTAGCATTAACATTTAATATACTGAAGGAGAGGTCAGGGTGAAGAGCTTCTTGACTTCCCGCTGCAGACACCCATAGCCACAGACTGCTGCCTTCTAGTGAGTTAGACCATTAATGTATTGGGGTTAGGATTGCCTGTTCTGACTGGTATTGACTCTCCAGGGTCTGGGGTGGTCTTTCCCATCACATGCTGCACAATCTTTTTGACTAGAGATGCCAAGGATTGACCCTGGGGTCTTCTGCAGGCAAAGCCGACTTTCTATGCTGCTGAGCCACATACCCTCCCCTTCTCCCTGTCAATCTACCTCATCCTTGCAAAGGAAAGCTTGATATTTCTTTGGTCTGGGTGGAATTCTATTGTGGACTGATTGAAAAAGGTTGAATCCAATCCAATACACCAGGGGTGGGCAATTGTTTTGGCTCGGGGGCCACTTTGTGGGAGCAGAGGTTAGCGGAGGGCCGCACCTTTTAAAATGATTGCATTCATTAGTTAACTTTGCATTTCAGAAAAGGTATAAATTGTATCATAAAAATCAATAAATATAAATTAAATAAAATAGTGGTAGTTTTATTCAATTTATTTATTGTGCTAATTTCATATCATCTATAGCTGCAAGCATATTTAATTTTAGAATCAGTTTAATGAGACAAATGTACCCTATCACACTTTTCTACAATTTTTTTTGAAATCAGGAGTGAGATTGCTTGTTGAGATTCTCATCACAGCCTGCAAGTTAATGTCTGTCAAAAAGCATCTATATTTACTCTTGTTGATCTTCATGCAAGAAAATGCATGCTTCATGCTCACAAATATATATAGACCCAAATATAGAGGACATTTTCCCAGCAAATTTCTTCATACATGGAATTTTTTTCAGCAGACAAAGATTTGTAAAAGTCAACTAATGTCACAGCATTAAACATTTCTTTCACAGTGTGATCTGACTGCATGTCAATAAGTTCAAGCTGCAGCTCCTCAGGTGCTGCATCAATATCAGCAGTGATGGGATAAGAGAGCAAATTGAATTTAGGCTCAATTTTCTTGAAGTCCTGAAATCTTCTTGGCGGGCCGCAAAAAACTCTGTGGCGGGCCGCATGTGGCCCCTGGGCCGCCATTTGCCCACCCCTGCAATACACCATCATCGGTATAGCTGCAGGTATTAGGTGCAGTGTGTCAATAATTTAATCTTAGTTCTAAATGCACCATGGGGGTGCCACATATGAAGCTGCCTTTTTTTTTTTTTTTAGTCAGTTGGTCCGTGTAGCTCAGTATTGACAAGGCTGACTAGCAGTAGCTCTCCACAGTCTCAGGAACAGAAAGGTCTTTCCAATAGCTGCTGGTGGAGCTATTTCAACTGGAGAAGCCAAGGCCTAAACCCAGCACCTTCTGCATGCCGAGTATGTGCCCAGTCACTGAGTCATGACTGAAGAGCACTTGCAGAGTTTACATATTTACTTGATTTGTTAATAGTCCACTTTACTCATGGAGATTCAGGACTAAGTACAAAGTTGAACACAACAATGCAATAACACTACCTAATTTTGCCCCACAGACATTAAAACCACATCACAATTCCCTTTATAAAAATGCTGTCCTGACCTAAACAATTCCATTTTATACAGAGTGCTGAATTCTAAATGTGAGGGACCCCCCCCACCCCCCCAGTCTTCTTGCACCAAGTAGGAACCACAACAGAGAATGTTTGGAGCCAGGCAAAAGAAGGGCTCCATTTCGATAATCTCAAATCCCATGTACCCATTGTTGTAAAATGTTCTGTGATGGGCAACTAAGGGTCAAACTAGACAAGGGTCAAGCTAGACATGATGGTGTCCTCATGGCTGCCACAAGGACACTGCCATTTTAAGGTGATTAAAAATGCCACAAGGATTGAGGAGCAGGCTGAATTACTCCTTCCTTCCCACCCCTTATCAAGTGCTGAAACAACTGCACATGCACATATACATGTGGCTGCTTGAACACTTAAAAAGGTGTGTGGGGAACTGGAGAAAGTGGAGAAACATCATGCTGCTGGCCTGATCAGAATCAGGTCTTCATGGCATTTTAAAATCATTTTAACATGGTATCCTCATGCTGGCCATGAGGACACCATCATGTCTAGTTTGGCCATAAGAGCTGGCTCCCATAGGCATGTTCACCATTTGACAGCACATACTATCATTGTGACCATCTGTCCTCTTGTGACTGTTTGACAAGCCTGTGCCTGCCAATTGCCTGCCAATGTCTGGTCTCTGACGTACATCCATTGCCTCCTACAGAACTTAGCTTCTCTGCATTTGTTGGTAAACACTGCAAGACTATGATCTGCAGCAATGTGCCTGCCATGACCAGTGTGCATGGCCAACTAGCCATAGGTAGAAAGCCAAACACATACAAGATTTTCAAGTGTTTTTCCTATACTGTGAAACAGGTGGTCATGTGAGGTTTGAGACGCACTTGGACCAGCTCAGGTTATGGCTGTTCTGCTGCTGAAAAAAGAAAAGGAGACATCATCACTCAAAAAGTCTATGCTGAGCATTATGGGACCTGCATGCACAAAACCCACATGCAGTGGCAGTTGTAGTATGGAAGGGAATGGGGGGGGGGGGTCTGAGTGGAAAAGCTGGCAGGATCCAACCCTGTTTCTTGGCCTGGCAGGCCCAGTTTGTCAAACTTGGAAAGCTCTGCATTAAGAAATACCCACTTTTAATCCTGAAAGCTTTGAGGTTTTTCTCCCCCCACAATTTAGATTTGCATAGAATTTAACTATGTGTAAAACATGTTGTTTGTGGAAAGAATAAGATGCAAGTGAAATAGTTTTGAATTTTTTTTTTCAGTTTTCTTGAATCTTTATGATACTTGAACAAAGAAAGTATATTATGCCTGAGCCACTAGGTGGAGAAAGCAAGCTTTCTTTCTGGGCAGATAGATTGTGCTTTCTGAAGAATGCGGCCCTTTCTGACCTAGACAATGACTCCGTACTGCTTTGGAGAAAGAAGGGGGAGAATATTTCTTGTGACATTAGCTGACATAGTGAAGATAGAATGTAACCTAGAGAAAGCATGATAAGAAGGAGTTAACCAATGAGGGCCTGGACATTAATTGGTTAATGAAGTATTTGAGCTTCAGCTTCAGTATCTGGCCTGACTGTTCCCTGGAAGGTTAGATACTGAAGCTGAAGCTCAAATACTTGGGCCACCAAATGAGAAGGGAGCACTCACTGGAGAAGACCCTGATGCTGGGAAAGATTGAAGGTCAAAGAAGAAGGGGACAGCAAAGGATGAGATGGTTAGACAGTGTTATCAATGCAGTGAAGTTGAGCGGACTCCGGAGGGTGGCGGAGGACAGGGGGGGCCTAGCATGATGTGGTCCATGAGGTCACAAAGAGTTGGACTTGACTGTGTGACTGAACAACAACAACACAGCAACATCAATAAGTGACCTGGCAAGCATAAAAGAGAACCTGAGAAATGATTCAAGGCTCAGCATGGCCTTACTGGTGGCAATCAGCTGCTCCATTCAATGCCAGATAGGGAAAGTGGGCAGGGAAGTAGTGTTGCCCTTATTCACCCAGCCTGAGGATTACTTTATTAGCATCATTTTAGGCTGATGGATTTCTGCTGGTTTTACAACCTGGATTTTCATGCATTTTAATATTATTTTATTGTATTGTTGGATTCTGTGAGCCTCTCAAACAGATCTCTGGAAAGGTTGCATATAATTTCCCTAAATTTATAAGTAAGGAACCTATTGGTCTTATAAGATATCCTTTGGGGCACATGGTCTCATACTGGATTTTGTACTGAATTCTAGGCACACAGGAATGTCTGGGGGTGCTGGCTCACAGACAGCCTGACTCAGCTCACATATATGGTCTTGCTTGTAGTGTGGAGCTCCTCCAGGGTTATTCTGGGAATGCTGATTTCAATGCTGAGACCTCCTTAACAGATGCCGGTTAAGAATTTATGGACACATGAGATTTATGGGGCTAATTCGGTGCATGTCCAGTGCCAGATATGTCGCAGGTCACAATCTTGTTCTGGTCTTTTATTCTAAAACATGTGTGGGAAATCTAGTTTACAGATCTGATTGGTAAATTAGTCTGTACTGTATGGTTCCTTTCTGCTTGCATAAGTGCTTTAACACAACTGAAAACACATTTTTAATTTTTTTTTAAATGACTTGTATTAGGTAATTTTCATTATGTCAAAGCCTTGTCTTCTCTTTATGCAATTTGTAGTGCCACCCATTATAGCAATTCATGATTTATTTAGCAGATCACTGCCCATCAGTACGCACATAACTTTTTTTCAGAATAGAATATTTGCTTTTAAAATATAATGCTGCTTCATTAACACCGAAATACGATACAAAGTGACACAGAATCACACAATTTGCTTGCTTCTGCTTGTACAGCGCTCATTGTGTGAGTGGAACAATGCTACATTTAAGCAAAACTTGCACTGGTGTTTCATTGGGCACTTGTCATTTTCAGGAGATCCTTTTTTCATGTTTCATCATGTCCTTTACTTTGATCTTTTTTTACATATTAGGTGATTATGACAATAGAAAAAAGAGGTTTTTTCTTTATGTAATAGCATAATTTGGTTATCTTACTCGTATTTGCCACAGAGAAAATCAGAAGTCTCTTCTGTATAATTTAATAAATTTTTTTAAAAAGCTAACAATTTTTGGAGATTCTATAGCTCAACTGACTGCTGCCCTGTTGATATTGTCTCTGACTTCTTGGATCTGGAGTTATCTTAGATACTTCCATAGCTTCAGTGTGTCCTCTCCCAATTCTGGTTGGTTCCAGACTTCTACAAGCCTAATGCACTGGTTATTGAATGTCCCCCTTTTTGTGGTATTGTCTCACTATGTGTAATCTGTCATGAGTCCCTGTAAGAAAGGTAGATTATAACTAACATAAGTAAATAGAAGAAATAAAACTGACAACATTGAAGCCTGCCCTGTTGGCTACTGTGGCGAGTACTGCAGAGCCCAAAGAAACTGCTGGCCTGTTGGCTATATATAACATCCTTCTTTGATGTATTGTTTGACTGCATGGTCTTATTTTGTTTTTAATATTGTTATTGTGGGCTGCTTTGAATTGTGAATACAATGGGCTATATGCTTTTTAATGCAAATTTTAAAAAAATTAAATCCCAGCTGCTTTGAAAGAGCCCTCAAAACCACTGAAAATATTCCTCATTTGTTCCGCACGAGTTGAAGAGGTACAGTTTGTTATTTCAATCTCACATTTCTGGGCAAAGTGGTCCAAGCAGACTGTGGCTGAACAGCTCCAGCTATTCTTGCATGACACCAGTTCAGCTGGATTTGTTTCAGTACAGCATGGATCAGGAATGAGACTAAGGATGATCATGAAATTCTCAGCTGCTACACTTGTCTTCCATGTTAGATCTTGGACTGGACCTGACTGCGTGCTTTCTTTTTCTTTCTTTTTGCTGTCTTAATTTCACTGCCTAAAAACAATTTTAAAAACATATTTATTGATGCAACAGGGTGTGAGTATTCAGTGGATACAATGTCAAATGGTAGTTCTCTACTGTTTCTCTCTGTAAACTACAATTATCTACCCATAATAACACATACCCCCATGGGTCATTTTGAGCAGGAATGCACAGGAATGCCATTCCGGGAGTAACGAGCCCAGGAGTGGGCACATATGGTGATGCACTGTAGAAAAAAGGAAAAGCATACTAACTTGATCTGTATTTTCATGCTTGTTGTGGGGTAGCTTCCCTGCAAGAGCAAAGGAAACCTGAAGTGTCTTTAGTCAAAGTGTAAAGCTGGCTCACCAGCTCTGAGTTGGGAAATACCTGGAGATTTTTGGGGTGGAACCTGAGTGGCGGGTGTTGCCTTCTGACACAATGCCGGTGATGTCAGGGGGTGTGCAAATAAGTTATGCTAATGAGTTATGCTAATGAGCTCCTGCACCTCTTTTTCTACAAAATGACCCCTGCAATACCCCTGCATACTTCTCTCTTCCTGCTACTACATTTTCCAATGTGTCCTAGCTCCTAATCATCTCTCTTCTTTTGCACATACACATACACGTACATTCAGGGGGGGGGGGGGGAGCAGGGCATAAGCTGAAGATTCTGCCCACCATGCCCGTTAACACACATGAAATGTCATGTCAGAAAGTGAAGTAAAATGCATAGTCAAATATGCATTTTCAGGCAAACCACCTAGAAATGCAAAAGAAAGGTATGAAAGGCCAGATCCGTGTAACGCTACATGCAAATTTATTGGCCCTCCTGGACAACTGGTGGGCAGCTGTGTGAAACAGGATGATGGACTAGATGGTCTGACCTAGCGGGGATCTTTTTTATGTTCTTAAACCATCAAATAAATAATAAAGGAATGGAGCCAGTGAGATCTGCTGCTTCCTAACTACAGCCTCCTTGGTTACAGATTGATTGTTTTTGCCAGGGGGAGTATGTCCCTGTTGATTCTCTGGTCAGGGCTTTGCAACAGCCCTGGGGTTGCTGTTGGTCTTTCCCTGGGGAGTGGGAATCGTCAGAGATCTATTCTCCACCTCATGCCTTTATGGGGGGGGGGGGATCTCTTGTAGGGAAGAGCTGAGACTGGGATGCTAGCCAGGTCAAAGTCTATGCTTCTCCCCCCTCCCTACTACACAATGAGCATTGTATAAACCTTCCTGCAAACAGTATACTCTCGAGACATATGTCTCTCATTCATGTGGATTCCACCCTCCCTGCTATATATTCATGTGGATTCCACCCTCCCTGCTGGCTGGCTGATAAGCCCTACTGCAAACAGCAGGCTCTTGAGACAGTTGTCTCATCCCCTATGTGGATTCCATGATTGACCTTTGTCTACTGAACGCTGACGCAGCAACCTAAGGGCGTGGTGTGTAAGTCTGCGTATGTTTAAAAATAAACCGCTCACTGCCAGGGGCAGACTTGAGTTCTTGTCCTTCCAACTCACTTGTCTCGTGTGCAAGTCCTTCAATCTCTATTTTTCAGTCAGTAAGATGGAATAAGAGCTAGCAGTGCAATCCTAAACATTGCTGCACCTTTCTAAACCCATTGACTTCAAAGGTGTACTTCTGTTTAGGATAGAACTGTAGAACTCCCAAACTGGTAGAAGAAAAGAACTTTTAGCAATGGCACCAGAGAAGGGAATCAAAGACACTTGCAACATTTACGCTCTAACTGAGAGATAGAACCTTTGCGCCATTGATGGCATGGCAGCAGTAAAGCAAACTCCCAGACTTTGTAACATCTATATGACACTTCCAGTAGAGGTAAGCTGGAGTTTTGGAAAGAGTTGTGTGTACTGATGCTACCCAGCTCAATTTCTCCTTTCTGTTTGAGTCCGATGTGGCAGTATCCTCTTGGAAAGACTGTCTGCATTATATACTGGACTGGGTGAGGGTGAATAACTGTAACAGTCTGGAAGGGCTGGCTGCTGATGGCCCTGAAACTGTAAAATTGGTAGAGTTTCCCATTCTGAATAGTTGATCTCCTGAAAAACCAAATCCACAGCTTGAGCATGCTGCTGAGTCTGCTATCCGAGTTTCCTGGGTAGATGCTATGACCCAGGGCCAAACTAGATGTGACAGCAGCCACGGGGTCAGCCTGTGGCCACTGACACCATTTTAGAGGAAAACGTAACCCTTTTAAAAATTACTGCAAGGGCCTGATCCTGACTGGGCCAGCAGCTCAGCAGCAACAGGCAATCTTGTTTACCTTCTCCATGCCTTTAAAAGTGCCAAAACAGCTACCCCATGTCTGTTCTGGCAATTTAAAACTGGTGGGACACGATCGCCCGTTGCAACTGTGCCATTGTGCCGTGGCCCTGATTTAAAATAGTCAGATTCTCCTCCAAAATGACGTTAATGGCCTGTGGTCCCCATCACATCTAGTCTGGCCCCTAGCATGCACGCAAGCAGCTTTGGCTGACATCCTAATAATGCGATTTCCCTAAGGGCATCCCAATCATGGTGATCCAGTACTGAATTCCTGCTGTGGGTGCTGACTTCATCACGCATCCGATGAAGTGGGCTGGGACTCATAAAAATTGGTGCTGGGATAAATTTTGTCAATCTTCAGGACGCCACTGGGTTCCTGCTTTATTTTTCTGTGTGTGCTGCCTGCTTCAGAGGCTACATATCGTTCTTAGCGACCAGTTGAATGGTTTCTGTCGTGGTCTTGCATTTGGGAATCCATTACCACTTGAATCACCAGCTTCAAGAGTTTCACTCGTTTAGACAGCCTATTAACACTGTGATCCTAGCCAGAGTTAGACCAAGCTATGCTCATTTATTTTAGAGGGCTTAGAGTCCAATAACTTTGTACAAGATTACACACTAAAACTTTTCAAAAGCAGGCTTTTGGCCTTTCCATGTGATAGACTTGTGTCTAGCTTGTATTCTCCCTGCTGCTGAGATAACACTGCTGATTTAGTTTGTAATTGTTTTAATGAATTTGGAGGGGGTTAATATTGTTCTCTGCTTTGAGACCAATATTGAGTTGAAAAACAGACCATAAATCCTCCAGTGAATGAATAAATAAAACACATGACTGCTGTATACTGCCACACTTTTCAATAAATAGAGACGCTTCTTTGACTTGCTGTGAAATATAAATTAATGAATATTGCATTAGCTTGCGGGTGATGATATGAGTCCTCATCAAAATTTGATTTCTTCTTTTGATGAGATTCTTCACACTGTTCTCCTCCTGTGAGGAAATTTTAACAGAGGAAATCCATAATGTTTCAAGCAGCAATTAGCTGCTCCAATCCCAGCTTGTGTTCTTTCACCAGTGGCGGCCAATCCTTTTGGCAAGTGTGCTTGCAAGTCAGGTCCAGTGTATGAGATGGTGCCATATTGGCTAGAACGCACTACAGTAGATACACGGCCCAAGTGCCTTGGAATGCTTCTTGCCTCCAGTCTGGTGAGCCAGGAACAGGTTGCATGTAATGGCACAGAGGCAATTAGGAGTATAGGCCTCGCTGCATACCATAGGCCCTCAGGCCTTCCTGCTACTGTCCCAGGGGGCTACAAATTTAGGGTTGCCAGCCCCCGGGTGGGAGTGAGAGATCCCCTGATTTGGCAGGCTCCTGCTCACTGCTGGCCAGCTGGCCATCGGGGAGAAGCTCCAACCCCAACAGTAACCTCCAGCGCAACATCCCCAGCATGATGACATCACTTCCATGTGATGTCATCATGCTGGGGATGTCATGTACGGCAATGCTGTCCCACCCCTGTACTTTCAGACAGCTCGCTTCCACCCCCTGCCAGTGAGTGAAGAGACCCTGGCAACCCTGTAGAAATTCCTCCTGATGATGCCACAGGTTGGTCATCAACTGTTTTATGCCCAGGGTCATTGCTTGAGGAGCACCAGTGGAAGTGAAAAGTGCTGTCAGCCAGCCAGCTTATGGCAATCCCATAGGGTTTTCAAGGCAAGAGACAAATAGAATTGGTTTGCCCTTGCGTGACTCTGTGTCACAGCCCTGGACTCCCTTGGTGATCTCCCATCCAAATACTAACGAGGGCTGACCCTGGTTAATTTCTGAGATCTGACAAGGTTGGGCTTGCCTGGGCCATCCACATCAGGGCAAAGCCTACAGCACCTGGTATTCCCAGGCTGTCTCCTGTCCTAGGCCTGATCCTGCTTAGTTTCTGAGATCAGATGAGATCAGGCATGTCCAGGGTGCTATGCAGGGGTCATTTCATAGAAGGGGTCATTTTGTAGAAGAAGAGGTGCAGGAGCTCATTTACATAACTCATTAGCATAACTTATTTGCATATGCCACACCCCCTGACATCACCAGAAGTGTGCCAGAAGGCAACACCCACCGCTCAGGCTCCACCCCAAAAATCTTCAGGTATTTCCCAACTCAGAGCTGGCGAGTCAGCTTTACACTTTGACTAGAGACACTTTAGGTTTCCTTTGCTCTTGCAGGGAAGCTACCCTACAACAAGCATGAAAATACAGATCAAGTTAGTGTGCTTTTGCTTTTTTCCACAGTGCATCACCATATGTGCCCGCTCCTGGGCTTGTTACTCCCGGAACGGCATTCCTGTGTGTTCCTGCTCAAAATGACCCCTGGCTCTAGTTAACAAAATTCAGGGGGCAGGTCACCTTAAGGGCTCTAGAACTGAACAAAGCCCTTTGAATTGTTTTCTTGTGGTGTTTGAATTGGTTATTTGTAACGTGAAGAGAATTTTGTTGTGTTGGCCTGTGGTGGCTCTTGGTAGGACTGTTCATACCACAAAATTTGCTTTTTCTTAGTGCCTTCTCATTTCTAGTTGTCTGAATCAGCATCTATGAACTTTCAGTAAATTTAGATATTTTTCTTAAGCCCAGATCATGTGCTTAATACTCTTGGAACCAGCATAGAATTTGTCTCAGATAGCCACTATAATCAAAAGGAGAGCTGGTATTATTTTTGGTCAGATGAATTGCATCCAGAGAGAATTGTCCAGTTTAGTAAAATGGCTTGTATAAATATATGTTTCCAGAATCAAGAGTTGTTGGAAAGAGAAAGTACAACAGATGTGTTTGCATGGCAAAGTGAAGGAAACCAGTGTAATACAACTTGCCTTCCCTGTTTGTTATGCAACTACATCTGGCATCTTTTCTCTTTATCCGAGTGCTGATGCTGTATTCAGCTGGATCACCTGGATGGATTAAGGCAGATCATCAAATGTTAGCATCACATGAAGAAGTTGTTTGGGTAAAGAGAGCTTGGCTGACTATTCCAGCCATATCCTGAGCAATACGAAAGGAATTTATATAGCCCACTGATCTAAAAAGTCAATAAATGCAATGCCAGCTTCTCATCTGTTCCTCTCTCTTGTTTTTCTCTTCCCAGATCCCTGGACTCCAGCACCTGAGCATATTTATCACAGCTGACACGGTAGGAGGGACTTCAGTTTGGATACTCCTCACTTTCTTGGAATGGAGCAGGCCTGTGGCTGTGCCAGATTACTGATGTGCTTCTGTATCAAACATGCCCACATTTCCCATTTCACTTTGACCTGACAGCAGTCGCTTTCAGGAACCATACATCCCATCTCTGGGCCCAAGAAAACATGTTAACATGTAGCACACCCTACAAATACAATTTTACAAGTTAAGAAAGAAACATTTCAATTTTGTATCTGAAAGTGACATAAACAGACCATGCTATGATAAGGACTTCCAGTCCAACCAAGACCTGCCATTTTTGTATCCCCAATCTCTAGTAAAATATATCATTTTCTCTCCCCAATACTGGGCCCTGATTCCCCCAGTCATTTTGAGAGGGTCAGGACAGTCAGGATGGGTGGATTCTCTGGTCCAGCATTATTTCTCTGTTCTTTGTGCTTGCCTGGGTTTGTGGAGAGGGAAGGCACAAAATTAGGGTTGCTAGGTCTGGACTGAGAAATACCTAGAGATTTTGGGGGTGGAGCCTGGGGAGGGGAGGATTTGGGGAGGGGAGGAGCCTCAGCCAAATATCATGCCACCAAATATATCCTATCAAGCAGCCATTTTCTCCAGGGGAACTGACTCTTGGTCGTCTGGAGATCAATTGTAATAGTGGGAGGTTTCCAGGTGCCATCTGGAGGTTAGCAACCCTACACAAAACACTCGATGTGCCCAAACACATTTTGCTCAGAGCTTCCTCAGGGGAGTCTGCACCATTTTAAAGTGTCAGGTTGATTGGGAATAATACTGGCACTTTAAAATGCTGCAACCCCCCCCCCCTCGAAGAAGTACTGAAAGAAACACATTGGGACAGACTGAGTGAATATAATTTATTCTCATGGCACCACTGTTTCGTTTTGTCATTCCTTCACAATAGGAGAACTGTAGCCATTTTTTTTAAAAAAATAGATGGTATACATAAACTTAAGTTAAATAATAATTTTGAAAGTGTTGAAATGAGGGGTATGCAAAACAGTCGGGTCATTTTCACTGTGCCATGCTGGTGAGCTGACAGATCCAATTCGGCAAAGAAATTTGGGGGCACAGAAGTTGATGAGCTGGGATTGAGAAGTTCCAATGATTCCCTTCCACTAAGTGAGGGATCTTCCACTGGTGGACTAAAGAGCCCTTCCTCCAGGGGAAAGAATTTTTCTCCATTTCACTTCATGTCAAATGAGACAATTTTCTATAAGCCAGGCCTCAGTTCCCCTGAAATGATTCTCGTACTGTCTTGGTCAGACTGCAACTGCTGGAGAATAAGTTCCCAAATGCCAGAGGGGCAGGGGTCCTTTCGTAAAAAAAAGTGGTGCAGGAGCTCATTAGCATAACTCATTAGCATAACTCATTAGCATATGCCACATCACCAGAAGTGTGTCAGAAAGGGAATGTCAGTTTCAGCCCCATTATACCCTATGGGCCATTGAAATCAATGGCAAAAACTCATAGGGTATATGAGGGGCTGAAGGAAAGGGGGTTTGAGGGAGAGGCTCCAAACTTGCAGGGTAGCTGCCAGGGCCTCTCCCCAAAATCCCCACCAAGTTTCAAAAAGATTGGACCACGAGGTCCAATTCTACGGGCCCCCAAACAAGTTGCCCCATCCCCTCAATTGTTCTCTATGGCGGGAAAAATGTTACTTTTTTCCTACCATAGAGAACAATGGAGGGAATGGGTGCAACCTGTTTGGGGGCCCGTAGAATTGGACTCCCTGGTCCAATATTCTTGAAACTTGGTGGATATTTCAAGGAGAGGCTCCGGCAGCTACCCTGCAAGTTTGGAGCCTCTCCCTCAAACCCCCTCCCCTCCAGCTGCTTTTAAAGCTGCTGCCGAATTTTGGGGGCAATTCGGCGGCGGGCCGAATCAGATCAAGATTCTGATTCGGCCTGTGGCTGTCCTAGTGACCACTCCTGGGCTGGCAGAGCACCGCTCCGCCGCGCTCCGGCCCCAAATTATCCCTGCAGAGGGTCCTGATTTGGGTCCGAATGGCAGTGCGGGGGAAGACTCAGCTTCAGCAGTTCTCCTACCCCATTTTCCTGGCTTGAAAAGGCCCTGGGGGGCATTATTGCCTGGGGGGGGGCTTTTCATGCAGTATTCAGCTGCTCTTTGACTGTGAAAGTCAGCAGAGACCAGACCCAGCTTTGTAGAAACCGCTTTATGTCTAATTTTCCCCTAGGAGGACAGAATCACTGGATCCAGCCCAGAGTACATTCTGAACATCTCTGCTGATCAGATTGCTGTTCTTGAGGCCAGTCAGTACAGTACAGAATGAGTCTATAAAGCCAAAAGCAGATCAAATGAAAAGGTGTGTGTATAATGCCATGGTTACAAATGAAGCCGAAGCAATGTTTGATATAACTGCGTGTTGAAATGCAATAAATTTTAAAATATACCATATGGAATTTCAAATGCATTTTGAATATGCAATTACCTAAGCATTCAATGTTAAAATGCTTTAATTTTTTTGGAATCTCTTCATAGTTTTGATTTTGGCAGGTTCCCTTGCTCGAAAGCCAGTCGAATCCGACTCTAAGGGGCAGTGCTCATCTCCATTTCCAAGCCGAAGAGCCAGCGCTGTCCAAAGATTTTTCCGTGGTCACGTGGCCAGCATGACTAAACATTGAGGCGCATGGAACGCTGTTACCTTCCCACTGAAGAGGTACCTATTTATCTACTTGCAATTTCTTGCTTTTGAACTGCTGGGTTGGCAGGAGCTGGGGCCAGAGACGGGAGCTCACTCCATCATGTTGCACTAGAGTCTCGAACTGCCAAACTGCAGACCATCTGGTCCGCAGCTCAGCATCTTAACCTCTGAGCCACTGCAGCCCCTTGACAAATATAGTCAGATGCATATTATGATTACCTGTTGCATATCAAACACTATATTGGACTAATTCCCACCGCATATTATTTACCAGATGTTGACAGACACACAAAAATAGCATTGCATGTCATGCATCAAACACAGTCAAATATTAAACTGAGAGATGGAAACTATCCATTGCCCATCTTCAAGGCTGAGCAAGGATTTAAATCCAGGGCTTTGCAGACAAGCCACAATGTCTCTTTCCAAATTCTAAGCTGTCAGAAATCTTTAAATCAAGGTAGATTTCTCTTTTGTTTGAGTCTATAGTCGTCGGTAGCTTTGCAGTTCACTGATGGAGTAGTACTTGAATAATTTGCTTCATAGCTGAGAAAATGTTTGGGTGTGCAACCTAGAATTCTTTGTAAATACTGATTTTGTACATGTGCCTCTGTGCTAAACATGGACCATATCCCAGCACCACTCTGATTGGTGGGCTGGTGTGATGTGTTATTAGATCTTGTTGTTGGAAAGCTACAGTATGCATTTATGAACCAAAAGAAAAGAGAAAATAATAGTGTAGAGTAAACAGCTGGACAATCCTCGGTGGTTTACCTTTATTTCTAAAAGTCACTACCCTACTGATAGGTGTCACCCAAAAAAAGTTCAGAGTTAAATACAAGATGTTTTCTATTGTCCAACAGGGTAGGAACAATCCTATAGATGGGTAACTTTCTGTGTGCACTCCTATATCTAGAGAACAACTTTACAGGCCCTTTAAAGGGAAGTAAAAGGTTTTCCTTACTCGAAAGCCAGTCGAATCTGACTCTAGGGCTCATCTCTGTTTCCAAGCCGAAGAGCCAGCGCTGTCTGAAGACTTCTCTATGGTCATGTGGCCAGCTGAATCAGTACCTATTGATCTACTTGCAATTTCTTGCTTTCGAACTGCTAGGTTGGCAGGAGCTGGGGCCAGAGATGAGAACTCACTCGTCACGTGGCACTCAGGTCTCAAATTGCCAAACTACTGATCTTCCAGTCTGCAGTTCAGCGTCTTAACCACTAAGCCACTGCGGCCCCCTTAAGGGGGAGTAGTAGGATTTAAATAATCACAAGTGGTAGATGCAGCATTTACACAGGGGTTGTAATCTGAAGTCACTTTACACTGCCATGCTCATGCATCTGCCTCGCTTCCCACCATCCCGACCCCATGCAGAGAATCCCAGCTCTGGCTATTTATGACATGTTGATGAAAGCACATGTGATTTACCAGAGTTGTTCCCCCCCACACACACACACATGGTTCAATCCATGCTCATGATCCTGGCCTGTGGAACAATAAATTTTAAAAAAAATAATAAATCTGGTTTGTCCACATTGCTGCTTTAATATGTTTACCAGAGTTCTTTTCCCACCCAAGATTATCTGAGTGAAAAGAGGGAAAGTGAGTCATGTGTATGAGCAGAGAATGCAGAATGTTGCAAGTTGGGTTTGTACAAATAATGGAGTGAATTCAACCATCGTCCACGGAACCACCCTCTAAAGGAAAAGCCACTTAAGTTGAAGGAAGACTTCTTACACTTATTTATTTATTATTTATTATTTAAATTTGGAGGAAATAGACTGGATGAAGATGTCAAACCTCCCTCAGTGGAGTGGGAGGATAGGTGTAGGATTCATCTTGTTGGTTTAAAGACATTATCCCCCCACCTTTTTTGGTGAGTATTTTGTGTGCATGCATGTGTGCGTGCCTGGAAGTCATGGTCAACGTCTGGTGACCCCTACTGGGGCTTGAACATTTCAGAGAGGTGGCTTACTATTGCCTGCCTTCGCATCCCAGCCCTGGTATTCCTTTGGAGGTCTCCCTTCCAAGGACTTGCCAGGGTTGGCCCTGCTTAGCTTTCAAGACCTGACAAGATCAGGCTTGCCTGGGCGATCTAAGGTTTAAAGACATTCCGATTCCGAATGCAGCCAAGATGATATTTGTGAACAAATAGGCATGTTGTTCTTGGACCTCAGAGGTACAGAAATAACAATTCAGCAATAGAGTTTTTCTTCAGCCAATGGAAATTGAGATGTTTCTGGGGAAAGCTTTTAACAGGACTGCTTACCTTGTGAGGTGACTACTGTAAGCCTGATGGTGTTTCTGGAGTATAGAAATATAGAAAGAAAGATGCAGCACGGCCAGTGTTGGACTAGCGCTGGAGGGACCCACTCTGCCACAGAAACTTACTGAGTGACCTTGGGCCAGTCACTCTCTGCCAAATCTACCACTCGGTGTTGTTCTAAGGATAAATGGAGGAGAAAAGAATGATGGAAGCCACTTTGGGTCCCTGTTTGAGAGGAAAGCAGAGCATAAATATCTAAATAAAAAGAAGTCATTCAGCCATTATGGAACTCAGGGCAGCTTATGTAGGATTCCCAGGAGGTTTCCTTCCAGTAGCTGGACAGACCCATGTCCTCTTATGCCCTCAAACTATGGCATCAGGTTGGGGAACAGAAAAATACCAAGCCTCACTGAATTAAAGTGGAGTGCCATCTTAAGCAGAAGCATATCCTTTTAAATCTATTGAAGTCAATGGGTTTAGCAAATCACCCTCAAAACAAACAACATGCCCTTTGAGCCCCCTTCCCCAGCCACCTGCAAGGGCCTCCTCTTCCTCCATTTCTTTGGGATGTGTGCAGGGGTTCTCTCGAGGATCACCGGCTATGTTTGTTTTGACTTGGAACATTAACAACGCTCGAAAGCGTTTAGACCAGTTCATCTGTGCTGGGGGAAACAAGCCCAGCCAGCAGAAGTGTGTTTTTTGCCTTACTGCTACCCTCAGATTTGTGTTGGCCGTGGATCGAATTCCAACCCAAAGCCATCACTGCATTGAGCCTGAAAAGCAACCCACTTCCCGAATGAATACGGCAGAGTATTTCCACATGAACCCATGTTACCCTTGGACAATCGGGCAGTGTTTCAGCCCTGCTGGCAGTCAGCAGAATTTAGATTATGAAAGATGCTCAGTGGCTCTCTCTCCCCCCCCCCCATCCCAACCAGCTCAATTCCAAACCTTTTCATGACCCCCTCCCTTTCTCTCTCAACAGGGCAGTGTTATGGATGCTTGTACACAAATACACTTCAACAGTGGCAGTAGTGTGATCAGCTGAATCCAGTGCAGTCCCACAGGGACCAGCCGGTAATGGAAGTCTGCACTCCACAATCAGTTTTAATTAAATAACTGAAGCATACTTCTCATTTAGCTTGTGCAGTGGCAAAACATCCAGGCTTTTCAAAAGAACCTTGCACATGCCAGGCAGATTAAGTTACTCTTGAAAGCATTTCCCCTCCTGCCCCAGCCTAGTTGAGAAGGGAGAAAGACGGCATTGGACACAATGCCTCTCAGATTCCATCAGTCATTATGGAAGTGCCCATGCAAAATAACAGTGAGCTAGCTCTCGGCCTTCCTCTGGAAAGGGTTTTTTTTTTTTTTTTTTTGGTGCTTTTTCTCTATAGTGAGCAGCTAGGAATGGATACAGAGCCTAAGCCAAAACTCATGAAACTTAGTTGTTAGCCAGCAAGGCACTTTTCTGTGCTCTTATGGATTTTCATCCATAAGTTTGAACTCTGTGTCGCCAGCAGTGGTAGGGATTTGCGCTTTCTTCTTCACATAGGAGCCAGCTCCAGCCCAAGCCAGGAGGCTGACACCCCAAGCAGTTCACCCAAGGCAAAGACAAAGGATTCCTCTTGCCATGAGGCCTCCTTCTGTCAGACATCCGCTGGTTGACCCCCACTCTCCCACTACCCATCTGAATAGTTATGCTAACGAGACTGCCTAGCAACTAATGTGCCAGCCATCAGATACTTGGCTAAAACCATCAACGGACAATAGGTATGGCCAGGTGAGTCATCGGACCCCAGACTCAGTGTCCGTTTCCTGGTGAAGTCATACTTTTGCAACACTGACCAAACCCCTGGACCTCCTCCCTTTGTTCACCTTTAACCTATAGCAAGGTCCAACAGGGACGGACCGCCTAGTAGGAGTGTTAGTGGGTTGTGGTCTGCAAAGCCCGCCCCAAGACCCCCAATAAAAGTCCAAACCGAGAGTCACTCGGCCTCTTGAGCCGTCGCCCTCTATCTTACCTATTGACCCTTCAATCCAGCTTTCTGTCCCCAATCCTTGCCTCCATCTTTGAACCCCTTTTTCTCTCTCTGGACTCGCGATCCAGGAGAACCACGTGGTCTTGCCGGTTCAAGCCTCGTGGCCCCATAGCTTTTATACCTTTCTTCCCAAATCCAATTCATCCTGACATCGGACAACGCATCTAAGGTAACGTGCTTTCCCCACCAACGAAACCTGCTCATGCAAAAGTGCTATTTTCTCTCTTTATTTTATTAGACCTGTAAGATTGTGTGTGTGATTACGATTTTTGTATGCTTGATTACATGATCCAGTAAACAACATTGAACTTGGAACTCGCCTCACGTGCCTCTTTCCTTGAGATCTCCCGGGAGGGGTGGGACCCTGGTATAGTTGGCAAGAACCCGTGTATTTTGCTGATTGCTAAACGTAAATTAAAGCAATTCGGCTAACATAGTGGGGAAGGGAATATGTGAACTGGTTTATTTTAGCTTTACCTTATTTTAACTGTTATTTATAATTAACTAGGAATAAGGTCCATTGTGGAAATAAATACAACGGTCTCTAGAAAGAGGCTCTGGGAGAGTGCCCTGGCTTTGGGCACTCAGTGCCAATTTGCTGTGGTGACCTCAGCAGGGTATAATGACACAGAGTCCACCATTTTCTCCAGGGGAAGATCTCTACCATCTGAAGAGCAGTTGTAATTCAGCATGATCCCCGTCCCTCCCCTGGAGATTGGCAACAATGGTTCCCCATGAGGGAACGGGTGGTTTGAAGGGTGGAGTCTATGACATTGAACCTGTCTGAGGTCCCACCCCTGCTGAAACCTCACCCTCTCCAGGGCCCACCCCTCAAATCTCCAGGAATTTCCCAACCTGGAGTTGGCAACCTTACCTCCCAGCCAACTGTCAATGTATCATTATCTGTCCCCTGGCTTCAGCTTTCCATCTCCTCCCCCCTCCCCCCTAGAGAGCAGTTGTAATTCTGAGTGATCTCCAGTCCCCACCTGGAGATTGGCAACAATGGTTCCCCATGAGGGACTCGCTGGCTTGGAAGGTGGAGTTCATGGCATTGTACCTGTCTGAGATCCCACTCCTCCTCAAACCTCACTGTCTCCAGGGTCCATCCCTCAAGTCTCCAGGAATTTTCCACCTGGAGTTGGCAACCCTATATCCTTCCCAGCCAATCATCACTCTTGAAGTTTCCATTCCTCCTCCCCCCCGCAGCCTCCACCATGCTCTGAAGCCCTGACTGCTATGTCACATTGGCTGTCATAAAGGGCCCATCTCTGCAGGGTATAAGGAAGTAGAGTCCACCATTTTCTCCAGGGGAACTGATCTCTGCCATCTGGAGAGCACTTGTAATTCTGAGTGATTTTCAGCCCTCACCTGGAGATTGACAACCATACTTCCCTTGGAAGAAAAGTAGTCTTTCTTTGCAATGGGGACCGAAGCAACTGACATCATTCTTCTCTTCCCCTTTTTGACTTGCACAACAACCCTGTGGAGGTAGGTTAGGCTTAAAGTCTGTGATAGCACCACTCAGCACCTGGGTCTACCAGATCCTGCTCTGAAGCAATGACTGCTACACCTATGGTAGCCAACCTCCAGGTGGAGCCTGAAGATCGCCAGGTATTACAATTGAACTCCAGACAACAGGTCTTCCCTTGGAGAAAATGACTACTTTGGAGAGTGGCCTCTATGGAATTCTGTTCAGCTGGCCCCAATGAGTTTTCTCCCAGAGCCCAACATAGGTGTGGAAAGGGGCTTTCAGAGAAGCAAGCTTTGTTGCCCAGCAATGGGCACTAAGCAGGAGAAAGAACCTGAGGAATTTCACACAGCCAATATGTTCCATTTCAGGAACTCTTCAGTAATGGTTTCTGTCAGGCATTTCACACAGAACCATATTAGTATGGGTTCCCTAACAGAATGGGTTCCCTACGGGGTGCTGTGTGAAATGCCCCATTTCTGACAGTTTATTCTGGGCACGCTAGCAGTGTGCGGGGGAGGGGGGTTATGCTGAAAGTCCATTGTCTTTTCACTGACAGAAGCAGGCCACTGAGGGGGCAGTTAGACCCACCTGGCAGTGGGCAGAGGAGAAGAGTGGACCCAGCACCCAGTCGGTCCTTCCCCTTCGCTGGCTCCCTCCAGACTGAGGCCGAGACACTGGCCGGTAACTCTGTGGGCGGGACTGAGGCAAAGCAGGGAGAGAATGCAGCCAGTGGCCAGGGACCCCCTTTTGAGTGGCAGTCCATCCAACCAACTGATTTTGGTGCCCCATGGAATCTTGCCCCATGGAATCTTGAAAACGGCGTTATATAATAGGAAAGATTATAATTAATATAAAAATTATAATTAATAATAAATAATTGGCAAACCATCGTTCTAAGGACATTATCAGCATGCAAATTCCAGAGAGGAAGCTGATATAGCAAGGGACTGGTTTTCAGTGTAATTCTATGCAGAGTAGCAGCACCAGTTCTAAGGGACAAACTACACATTATAGCAACCATGGGTCCAACCAGTGGCACTAGGGATGAGCACGAACCAGCACACAAGTGAAAATTTGTGATGAATTTTGGCCAGTTTGTGGTTCACAAACTGATGTTTGTGCCAGGTCAACTAGCAGCAATTATCCATGAACTTTCAAGCAGTTTGTGGAAGTTTTTGTTGGTTTGTGAACAGATACATTTCCAGACAGACTGTCTCCCTCCAACAAAATGTTTACCAAACTTCAAATGGGGGGGGGGGGTGGAATTCTCCAGTCTTGGAAACACTGTTGTCAGTTTTAAACTAGTCATGTCAGTTTCAAAAGGGTTCTTCCCACTCATCCACCCCTTTGCTGGCATTCCTTTGTGTTCACTTTCCATTTTCTTGTACAAAGCTTGCAAAATCCTACCCCCCTTGCTTGGATTTGTGACTGTGCTTTGAGATCAGTCCTTTGAAGCTTGCAATGCCAGTGGCACTGGGTTCTGCTGGGCACTCTGTGATTGCACTGGTACTGCTGAACACACTGTACATTGTAATGGTCCTGCTGGGCTTGCAAAAATGCCCCCTTTGCTTATATTGTGATTGAACTGGCATTGCCACATTGGCACTGGATTCTGCTGGGCACTAGCACATTGCAGTGGTTCTTATGGGCTTGCAATACCCCCTTGTTTAGATTGTGATTCTATGCTTGACATCAATCCTACTGAGCTGGCATTGCCACATTGGCACTGGGGTTTGTGGGGCACTCTGTGATGGCACTGGTACTGCTGGCCATTCTGTACATTGTACTGGTTCTGCTGGGCTTGCAAGAAATACCCCCCCCCCCCCCGCTTACATTGTGATTGAGCTGGCATTGCCATATTGGCACTGGGTTCTGCTGATCAGAAGTACATTGCACTGGTTCTGCTGGGCTTGCAAATCTTTGCTTAGCATGTGGTTCTGTGTTTGACATCAGTTCTGTTGAACTGGTATTGCCACAATGGCACTGAGTTTTGCTGGGCACTAGTACATTCCAATGGTTCTGCTGGGCTTGCAAAAATGCCCCCACCTTCAGTTTCTACTGCAGAGCATCCCTGGTTTGGCCTAGTCCTGTTGAGTTTGCATGCCACAGAGGCACTGGTTCTGCTGGGCTCATTGCAGTGGTTCCACTGGGCTTGCAAAAATGTTCCCCACCTACAGTTTCTACTACAGAGATTCTCTGGGACTTTGATTCTGCTCTGCTGGGCTTCTGTTGTCCTTAGCAGTGTGTGCTCAGTATAAACCGAACTGAATAAATATCTGAAAAAATACCTTATCAGTATTTTTTTTTTGCAAATTTAAGTTGAATACAGCTGCAAGAGGAGCCAGCTCAGGATTCGGCAGGGCAGCAGGAGCTTACAGCTTCGTGCCACTCCAGCTGCTCCTTCTTTGTCCACAGCTTTGGTTCAAACTGGACTGCCCAACAAAGCCTGCAAAGGAACTGATCCTGTGTGACTGGGGCTGGGATCTGTGTCTACTGCAGCTTGTAGTTTGGCTCTAAAAGCCTCTTGAGTTCAATTGGTATAGTTTGGAATAACTGCATAATATTGCATTAAGTTGGCTGTAGCAAAACCTAGTCACAATTTGGGATTTCTCCAGTTTGAAACTTCCAAGCTGATTCTGGGTCAAGCCCAAACTCTTCCTACCTCACATCCTCTTTTAAGGATGACAAGGGCTGTATGCACACATTGCTGGATCCAATATCCAACACCATCATTGTGCTATAGCAATCATTTACAACTGGATTATCTTGTCTGCACTGAAAAATCTAGTTGCAAATAATTGCTACAGTACAGCAGTAGCACAATATCCAGTGATGGGTGGATGCAAAATGGATTCAGTGGGAAGGAAATGAGATTGATTGCTTCCCAGTGTCCCCTCAGACACTGCAATCACATTGACTGGAACCCTCCTTTTTCCTCCACCACATCCATGGTCTTTCTAACTAATGCCAGATTATCAATTTAGAATCTTCATCTCAGAGCCACAAAATTATCATTTCCCCCCTTCAGTGTGATAAGCTGCTTCACCTCAAGAATCCTGCCTGAGAATAGCCCAGAACTGCACTCCTCAGTAGCTTCTACTTCTCATCTCAGGCACCCGCTGTCTTATGATATCTAATCTGTTGGAAAGGTATGTGCGGTTTCCAGTTCCCCACTCTCCTTTCTGCTGCTCTCGCCTTCATTTTCCACTCCAGGAGTCTTCCTGGAAAAGGAAACAGCCCAGAGAAGGAAGACTTTACTGCTACTGCTGCTGCTACCAGATCCCAGTGAGGATATAAAACCAGCATTCTTCTTTGCACAGCAAACCATCCCTGGGTGGTTCAGAGTCCAGTTCAACAGCTACCTCAGCCTTATCGTGGTGGAAAGAAATTTAACGAGCCTCCTGGGCCGCGCTTGGTTTAAGCCCCTTGGGATCACCATAGAGAAATGCCTCCTTGGGGTGGATTGGGTGGGTTTTTTGGGATTCACCATAGATGCCGACGGACTGCACTTGGTGCGGAATAGAATCAAGGCGATTGTAGAGGCCCCGGTGCTCAAGTCAAAGGTGGAACTGCGTTCTTGGGACTTTTGAACTTCTATCATGTGTTCCTGCCCCACGAGGCAGCCATGGCGGAGCTTCTTCATTGCTTTTGGGCTGTAAAAGCGCTCCTTATTTCTAACTCTGTTCTCGCCCACTTTGATAAGTCCTTACCGATGGTTTTGGCCTGTGATGCTTCACCTTATGGGGTGGGGGCAGTACTGGGACACCAACTTTCTGATGGGTGGGAGGTGCCGGTCGCATATTACTCCCACCCAGTCCTTAGCTGAGAGGAACTATGCCCAAATAGATCAGGAGGGACTGACGATAGTAGCAGGGGTAAAGAAGTTCCATGACTTCTTATATGGGAAGCCCTTTACGATAGTCACGGACCACAAGCCGCTCCTAGGGCTCTTCGCCGCAGACAGGCAAACCCAAGTCCTGTCCCCGCGAGTCCTCAAGTGGTCAATTTTTTTAGTGGGCTATAATTACCAGCTACTGCACTGGCCCGGCAAGGCCAAGGGCCATGCTGATGTGCTCAGCCACCTACCTTTACCCACCACAGAGCCCAACCCAGCCCCAGCACACTGTGTTCTACTCCTGGACAACATTTCAGGCCAACCCCTGCAGGCAGCAAACATAGCCTGCCGCTCAGCCTGCAACCCAATAATCTCCCGGGTTCTGAGGTGGGTGCGATAGGGTTAGCCCACGGAAGCAGCAGAGCCCAAATTCACCCCCTTCATGGCCTGCCAAACCGAACTCTCAGCTTACAAGGGGTGTCTGCTGTGGGGGGACCGGGTAGTAGTGCCCAAGGCCCTGCAAAGCCACATCCTCACCACCCTCCATGAGGCCTATCCTGGGGTGTTCCGGATGAAGGCACTGGCTTGAAGCTACTTTTGGTGGCCCAAACTAGATGCAGGGATCAAAGCATGGGTAAAGGAGTGCCAAGCGTGTCCAGAGAGCCACCCCAGCCCCCCTTGGGCCCCAACACAAACATGGGAGTCAACCCAGACACTGTGGTTGAGGCTCCACATTGACTTTGCGGGGCCATTCCATGGGCTGATATTCATGGTGACCATGGACTCCTACTCAAAATGCCTGGAGGTCTCCCCAGTCTCCACAACATCATCCAAAGCGGCCATCCAAGCACTGCACTGCCTTTTTGTGACCCACAGGCTCCCAGACACCATTGTCTCTGACAACAGGACAGCCTTCACGTCTGGCGAGTTCCAGATGTTCCTCCGGGCCAACCTCACTCAGCACATAAGGTCCACGCCATTTCACCCTGCTACCAATGGCCAAGCGGAGCGCATGGTATGGACCGCAAAAGAGGCCATTAGCTGCATCATGGATGGGGATTGGGAGTACCAGCTGGCCCATTTTTTATTGGTGCAACATACAACGCCAAACCTGGTCGGGGGCAACAGCCCCACCAAACTCCTGATGGGCTGCTGACTGACCACGCTCCTGGAACAGCTACACCCGAATCAGGCCCCGGAGTCACGACACCCAACTGGCCAGGCAGAAGTGCCGCTGGGATTCTTCCCAGAGGACCCAGTGTTCCAGCAAAACTTTGGGAAGGGGCCCCAGTGGTTGGCAGGGAGTGTTATCCATGCCACCGGTCCGTCTCATATGAGGTTTCCACAGAGGACAGCCAGGTCCTGCAGAAACGTATAGATCAACTTCAACAATGGCAAAACCCCACCTCCGCTGACCATGGCCCCATAGAAACCACCCAAGGGACCACCACTGGGGCTGTCAACTCTATTCTTCCTCCGAGAGGAGAGAACCAAGGAGTGCCTGGCTCCGAACAAAGAGAGGGTCAAAGAAAGCAACATCCCAGCACCCGAGACTAGCATCGAGATGTGGGAAACACTGGATCCCAGAGCAAGCCCAGCCACCGAGGATCAGATTGCGCTGGTCCTGGCCCCGAGACACTCTAACCAGGAGTGCCAGCCACTGGCATACTTAAAGGACTATGTCCCATAGGCTTGTGCCACTGCAAGAACTATGGGGGGAGGGGTGTTGTGACTGCTGACCACCACTAGGCACCAGCACAATGAGCTCAGAGCATGGCTCCTAGGACAATAGGAGCCAAGGATCCTGGAGTCCCACTAATCCTCCAATAAGACCTAGGTGGGAAATTCAACCCCCCCCCCCCCCGTAGGATTGTAGGTGGGACCTGGGGTGTGTCTTGGGTGCGTATATAAGTCGGCCTTGTGGCTGTTTAAGCATGCTTGTTCTTTCTAAATAAACTTGAGCTAATCACTACAACTTCGTCCTCGTCAATGCCGCTGAGAACTCAGTACTTTTCACAGCCAAACTCTTCTGCCTCTCTCATTCTCCCTCCACCCCAATGAAAACTGTTTCTTCCTGGTTATTTTTCTCCTGGCAGGTTTTAGTAACTAGTCCCATGGGCTGGAGAGAAACAATTTTTTTTTTGGGGGGGGGGAGCAGGCAAGGGAAGGGCTCAGCCCTTCCCCCATCTTCACAACTAATTTGCCTCCAACAAGACACCCACACTAGAATCTTCTTCTATGCATGCCAAGTTACAGCAGCTCTCTGAGTTCTCCTTTACTTGAATACAAGAGTGTATAAAAAATGGAGTATCTTGATTTGTGGAATCTTGTACACTTGGCAGCACTAACCCAGTGCTAGATCCCTAGACGTCAGGATATAGCCAGCTCTGTCCCAGACCCTTGCAGTTGCCTCTCTGCCGCTTCCAGTGGGATAGACACTTTCTCAAACAAGTAGCTGGTTGTCAGTCCTCCAAAGCAGAAGCTGCTTTCTGATCCCTTATCATTCAAAGTGAGACCATGCTGCCACAATGCAGAATGCATGCAATGGTGTAGTCATTATTGTCCATAAGCTTTAACATGTATGCATAAATCCACAATCTTCCCCATCTTTTTTTTAAAAAAAGCAAAAAGTTCAGGAGAATAAGACTGTACTCACATGTATGTCATGTGTACAATAGAAGCACACACAGACACACACATCTGTCAAGACTTGAGGGCTTTTGGATCCAGGTAGCAAAACACCAGGTTTCCTTCTTCCAGTCAGTGCAGTGCAGTGCAAGGGATATGATCAACTGGGCATGCAGCAGCAAAAATAAGCAGATATTTATGGCATGAGATTATGACACTGCATAAGCTGAATGAATATGAGTTATTTCCATAATGACCTAGCAATATGGCCCATGAAAGACTTATGGAAATGCTAGCTTCAGAACGAGATTTCACCTGTTGGCCAGAAATCACATCTTCATGCTGTAGTCTGTTAACACAATCTCATCATTGTATAGTTTCCCTACAAATGGCTGCCTACAAATAACTTCATTATCAAAGCTGCATAAGTTAACATCATTTTCAAAACTCCATTTTTATAACCGCATATGCCTTCTGAGTCCACTAGCCGAATTCTGCTGCTGTAGTGGCGGCAGCAGGGCTTGGAGAGTAAGCATTGAAAGAGACCACAATCTCTTTAAATGCTCACTGACGCCAAGGGGTGCAGCAGCAGCAGCAGGGTTTGGCAGAGTAGGCATTTAAAGAGACTATGGTCTCTTTAAATGCCTACTGCCTTCTCCAAGCACAACAGTGGCAGTGTGACTCAGCAGTTGAAGTCACGCCACTGCCACTGTGGCAGGGCTTGGAGGAGTAGGCATTTAAAGAGACCATGGTCTCTTTAAATGCGTACTGCCTTATCCAAGTGCAGTGGCAGCACAACTCAGCAAGTGAACTCAGAGACCACAATCTCTTTAAATGCCTTCTAGGTATAGCTGAATGCACCTGAATAAAACCCCCAAAATCGTTTTTTTTCAGGGTCAGCTACATCGGTCTACATTCAACATAAAAATACCTGGAAAATGATGGTAAGGTATTTTTTGGGATATTTTTCCAGATTGCATAAATTGAATACACACTCCTAATAAACACTTTATTGGCCACATTTCTTTTTTGTAATTTGTTGAAACAGAAAGGACTGAAAATCACTTTGGTACAAATTAAGTCCCAGTGTCCTGTGGCAGTCAAGATCTAACTGGGAAGCTGGCAAACTGCGATCTTTGATACACTGACTATAATGCATCTGGAATGATGTTTCCTGTCATTGTGAGGCCATTACAATGAAATTGTAACCAACCTTCCGCTTTCAGACAGAACTGACACAAATAAGTTTTGAACTCTTTGTTCCAGTTTCATCTGAGATCAATTGTATAGCTGATGGTAAAATACTTAAAAGTTCTGAAATGGGGGGAAATGTACTTTCCCAGAAATCTCTAGGGTATAATTGTTGATTTTGAAAAAAAAAAAAAAACCCTGTCACATTGTTGACAATGCTGATAGTCCTTTTTAAAAAAAATCTGTGTCATTCTCTACAAAAGCACCAGATGGCAGTGTGGAATTCAAATCACTCTGAATTGTTTATAATGCTGGCTGTAATCTGTCATCATACTATTATGATCAGGCTGCTCATTCCATGAATAGCATAGCAATATCACATCCACTTTTTAAGTACAGGCTATTTATCATGCAACACACTGATCACTACACACCTGTGGCTCTTATTCCAGCCATATTCAGCCTTGATCAGATAGGTAGTTCCGACAGGAGATAGGTACTTTCTTAGGTGCCAGAGACTGGAATAAGAAAGCTCAGTATGGTCTTGCCATGCAATTCATGATTCCATAGATTCTAGGAGTAGCATAGGATCCAGCCTCAGTGATCGCAAAGACGGACCTCTTACATGACAAAGGAATTTGTTTGAGAGCCACACATTCTAGTTGCATCTGCAGGCTGGTTGAATTGGAGTGATTTACTACCTATTAAATATTATCTTTTAAGTACTGGCTTCTCCACCTCCCTGCCTTTTGGACTGTGTGCGCATAAAGTGCTGTCAAGTTGCAGCCAACTTACGATGACACCAGCTAGGGCAGGGGTGGCCAACCTGTGGCTCGGGAGCCACATGCGGCTCTTTCACACATATTGTGCGGCTCCTGGCAGGGCGGCTGGGGAAGCAAAGGGGAGGCATGCTTTTTCTCTCTTTCTCCCTTCCTTCCTTCCCTCCTCCCTCCCATCTATTTGCTTTCCTAGTTTCTCTATCTCTCTTTCTTTCCACTTCTTTAATTCTTTCTTTCCATCTCCCTCTTTTTCTCTCTCTCTCAATATCATTAGCAAACAAGTAATATCATTATCAATAACCGGTTTTCCTCGTTTGTTTTTATTTTTGGCAGTCCCATTTAACGTTAATAAAAATCAAATTTGCATATTTAAATAAATAAAAACGTGTGTGTGATATTTGTTCCTGTCTTGCGGCTCTCAGACATCTGATGTTTATTCTATGTGGCTCTTACGTTAAGCAAGGTTGGCCACCCCTGAGCTAGGGGATTTCAAGGCAAATGAGAAGCAAAAGTGGTTTGCCATCGCCTTCCTCCACAGAATCTTCTTTGGCGGTCTCCCTTCCACGTACCAACTCTATTTAGCTTCTGAGATCTGACGAGATTGGGCTATGCCAGGCTGCCTTCCCTCCTACCCTTTGTATTAGGTAAAGGTAAAGGTTTCCCTTGCTCAAAAGCGAGTCGAATAAGACTCCAGGGATGTGGTGCTCATCTGGTGTAGTGGTTAAGTCTGGTGCCAGTCTGGAGCCAGTCTGGTGTAGTGGTTAAGTGCGCGGACTCTAATCTGGGAGAACCGGGTTTGATTCCCCACTCCTCCACTTGCACCTGGCTGGATGACCTTGGGCAAGCCATAGCTCTGGACCAGCTGTTCCCTCAAGGACAGCTTGGGAAAGAGCTCTCTCAGCCCCACCAACCTCACAGGGTGTCTGTTGTGGGGAGGGGAGGAGAAAGGAGTTTGTAAGCCGCTCTGAAACTCTTAAGTGAGTGAAGGGCGGGATATAAATCCAATCTCTTCTTCTCTCTTCTTCTCTGTTTCCAAGCTGAAGAGCCAGCGCTGTCCAAAGATGTCTCCGTGGTCATGTGGCCAGCATGACTAGATGCTGAGGCACACAGAATGCTGTTACCTTCCCACCAAAGTGGTACCTATTTATCTACCTGTAATTTCTTGCTTTCAAACTGCTAGGTTGGCAGGAGCCGGGACCAGAGACAGGAGCTCACTTTGTCATGTAGCACTCGAGTCTTGAACTGCTGAACTACCAACCCTCTGGTCTGCAGTTCAGTGTCCTAACCACTTGAGCCACTGCAGCCCTCAACCCTTTGTATTACTGAGGCATAAATAAAACACTGCAAAAAAAATCCTGATGCAATTATTTATGCAGGTATATTGAGATTAGTTTTTCATGGTAGGCAAAAGTACACATAGGCGGCATCAAAACACCATGCCAAAAGAATCTTTGGTGCTGCATTGTTTTATTGATGTATATATGCACATTACTAAAGTACAGGAGAGACAAGAAGATGCAAACTGAGGGGAAGGCATTGAATGCTGTAGCCAGATGCACACACTCCAGTCCCTGAATTAGTTCTAGAAAATGTCCTCATGAAATCAGAATCCAGGAAGAGTAGAACAGAGGACAGGGCCCTCCTCTGAACATTAAATGAATGGAGTGGAAGAAATTCTCTACTCTAATTACAGATTACTGAGCTAATGTAGTGAAGAGTTTTGGGCAGTTACTAACATTGCTGTATTGATACCACCACTGTATTTATTACTACAGCCATTGTTTGTAATGTCTTCTAGAGAATACACTTCCATCCTAAGAGCTCCAAGCATGGCAAATGCCATAGGTTTCTGCTATGACTGAGAAGGGCATGGCTCCAGAAGTCATATAAAAGATGCAACTCCTTGAGGTCAGGCTTTACTGTTTGCCTTTCCATGTTGTGTTAGGCCTTGGTATAGCTCACACTCATGAACTGTCACAATGAAACTGCTCACGTGAAAGCCTTTTTAAGGGTCAGTCGGTTTTATGATGTGTTGACCTGGCTTGTACCTAGGACTGGAGAGTCAATTTGTCTTGAGTATGAAAGTGTTGATAGTTTGAACTCTCTTTGGACTGTGCCGCTTAGTAGAAAGACAAAAAAAAACTTAGCACAGAGCTTCCCCCTCCTCTACAGTTAAACATAAACCAATGGAATATACTACATGAGAAGGGAACTATATTCATTGCTCTTGTGCCATTATAGGAATAGTTCCAAGGTGTCGCAAAGTGCATGGTGGACATTTTCAGCAGGTGAACATATTATTTTTGACAGGCACAATCACTTTGGAGCTGAATCTCCTTGCCTCGTGACCCTCTGACTCAAGCAGTTGCTGAACAACTTTGTGCTTGTGCCTGAGCCAAGGCAGCGGTGGCTTTTGTTTCCTTCTGCATTGCAGCCACTTTTGCCTCTGCACAGTAGGTGAAATTGATCCTTCCCCAGGGAATAGTTGGGTCCAGTGTTCCTCCTAAGCTGAGTTAGTGTCAGCTAGCTCACAATTTTTAAGCTTCCAGCTCACACATTTTTCTCTTAGCTCAGGAAGGATGGCTCCAGAGCAAACTAATTTATGCAGTAGTCAAATCAGTTGCTCACAACTTTAATGCCAGTAGCTCACAAAGTAAGAAGGAGAAGAAAAGAAGAAGAAGAGGAGAAGAAGAAGAGGAGAAGAAGAGACTGGATTTATACCCCACCCTTCACACAGAGTCTCAGAGCAGCTTACAATCTCTTTTCCCTTCCCCTCCCCACAACAGACACCCTGTGAGGTAGGTGAGAGAGCTCTGAGAGAACTGCTTTTGAGAGAATGGCTTAGAGAGAACTGTGATTGACCCAAGGTCACACCAGCAGCTGCATGTGGAGGAATGGGGAATCAAACCCAGTTCTCCCAGATTAGAGCCTGCACACTTAACCACTACACCAAACTGGCTCAAAAGACTCCACAGCTTGGAGGGAGTATTGTTGGGGTCAGGTAATTAAATGACACTGGGGGGGACTGCAAGCCCCACAAGGCTGCATGAAAATATGCATGTGTGAAAGAACATCAATAACATGGACTGAAACAAATGAGACTTTTAAAAGAATTAGCTGCTGAGCAGTGTTCAGTGATTACAGATCTGATGTGGAGAACTAGCACTCCTGTAGGGCTGTGTGAGAACCACTCAGGGATAAAATATTGCCAATTGTATTGCACTGTACTGTTTGAATACATGGAAAGTGATGCACTGAACAGGTTTGAACTGCTGATGAACAGCTGAACTGCTCACTGGAGAAATCAGCAACCGGTGAGCAGAACATGAGCTGAACTGGCTGGTGCTTGAGTGTACATACCTAGAATATCAGCTAGCCCTTACAGGCGAGCATGGCAAATGCATTTTTCTGTCCCATCCCTTGGACAAGATTAGTTACTGAAGAAGAACCTGAGAGTCCCTTCACCACAACACCCAACATTCATTTATTTAAAAGTTTCCTGTCCTGCAACAAAAACAATGCAAGTATCAATGTCAACATCTCTCAAACACAACTGTAAAAACAGAAATAACTATAAAAACAAAAAACAGCCTAAAAGCTGTTTAAAACTTTTAAAATATGACAACCATAAGAACATAAAAAACAAAGTTGGCTCAATCAACAAGGGCATTAAAATGGAACAAAGTAAATATTTTTACCAATAAATAGACTAAGTGCAAGGGCGATCCACTTTGGGGAAAGTTTTAAAGATGAGATGCTGCCACAAAAAGGCCTTTTGGGGGGCCCCCTCCCACTTTTCTTCTGAGAATGGGAGCGCACAGGGAAGGACATGTCCTTCATCTTCATTGTTAGGCAAGTATATATGGTAAGAGGGGAGGCGATTCTACTTGGAAATAGTTCCAGAACATTTAGGGCTTTCAGTGTGATAAGCAGCACTTTTGAATTGTCTTTGGAACTGAATGGGCAGTTCCTGAAGTTTTAAAACTGGCAAAATATATGTTCAGTAGCCTGTACCAGCCAGTAATCTCATCAGTGAGTTTTATACTAAACAAAGCTTTCAAAGGCAGATCCTTGTCAAGTACATTGCAATAATCTGGATGTCATTAAACTTTTTTTAGAATGGGTTTACTTTCCTTAGGCCTTAATTACTGTGGTGCACCCATCCAAACGTCTTTGATTCTGGTACCTATCCTTGTTGCCACTACTTTTCCTCTCCCCCCTCCCTTTCTGGATGCTCAGGTTTCTTCAAGCCTCAGCCCCTTTCTTTAAATTTCTTCCTTTCTCCCTTTTATTCTTAGCAGGAATAGATTGATACCACTCAAGATCTGTAGGTCAGAGGAAGGAAGGAAGGAGAGAAGGAAGGTCAATACATGTACGGTGTGCTTGGTTTCCCTTCCATCTCCAGTAACTGCCTATTCAGATACAAAATACGTTGGCATTTGCATGTTAAGCAGTACACATAGGAAATGGGGTTTTTACAAATACACAAAATTATCTCTCTATCTATGAACTGTTGGACAGTATCAGTGTGATCCTAGGCAGAGTTGCACCTTCCTGAATACATTGACTTCAATGGATTTAGAAGGGTGTAATTCTGCTTAGGATTGAAGTGTTTGTGTATGATAGCATTTGAATTTTACATCATTCTCGGCAGCTAATCATGGTTTCCTGCAATCTTATCATGTCTTTTGGCTTCACACTTTTACAGAATGCTGGCTACATTTTTGACCTTGTATACGGTAGCACAAATGTCCTGTTCGAGGTTAAACAGCATTCTTCCAGTAGCAAGCTACAGCTCTTGGGGCACAGTTTGAGATACAAGCCTTATTTCCTCCCCTGTGGATTTGTTTGCTGAAGTAATATGAATTTGCATAGCTGAAATTAAAGCCTCTAACCCAAAGAAACACTGGTTTTTGTTTTGTTTTGTTTGTGCTGCCTAGTCTAGGATGTCTCTTATGTCGTGGCCTTCATCAGGTGAAGCCCATGAAGGCTCTGATGAGCTCTCCCTGCCCTCACCTGGAATGTTGAATCTGGAATCGACTCAGCACTGGCCCACCACTGGCTAGAGGTCTCCTGACCAGAGAGCTTTGGGCAGAGGGTCCGGCAGGTTAGCTTGGGCCAAGTAGCAGTGTTCAAGTATCTTTACGTGACAGAAAAGCCTGATAGTTCTTTCTTCTATTTTATAGCCATCTTCTCACATCCACCATCTCCTTTATTGCATGTCCTGCTGTGGATGCAGTTGGGTGGGTTGTCCTGCCTTTAACATCTCCTTTCCATTACGAGGTCTGCAATGGGCACTGACTGATGATGATGTTGGGCCACACTGACCACTAGAGCTTTAGCTTTATCAGACAGAAATCTCTTGGTTTTTTTGCTCTGTTAGGCCACAGATTCAGAACACGGGCTGCCGATTCAGGACCACTCTGCATGCAGTTTAGATGTCTCCAATCTTTGTGAGTCAGTGGGCACCTTTGGAATTCCAACACAGGGTGGTGGATGCAACAAAAAATATGGCTGCCACGGGAGGCACAGCCAGCCACAAAATGTCAGCAGCTGAGTTCATGCATAACTCTCATAGCAACTCTTCAACATTTAAGGCAGAAGCTCGGTTTAACAGGTTGCCTTTTAATCTTCACAGCCAGTCAGAAGACCTGCTGGGCCCAAGCCCCCCGCCTGGCCCCACCTACTTTCTAACAACACCTGGTAGTTGGTAGGTGAAAGGAAAGGTGTTGGTGGGTGCCCGGGTGCCCACAGGCACCACACTGGAGACCCCTGATGTGGAGGTCCACATATTATAGCTGTAGTAAAGGTTTTTATGTATGCCACAGAACTGCTACCACCAATAAAATGGGGGACCCATCTTACAATTTCTGAACTTTTGCAAGGGTACATTTGAAAAACTGGTGAAAAACTGGTGAAAAACTGGTGAAAAACTGGTGAAAAACTGGCAAGGCGGGATATAAATGAAATAAATAAATAAATAATAAATAAATACATTTGTAAAAGTCTTAAACTTTTCTTTTAAGCTGAAAGTTCAGAACGATGACCAACGTAAAATTCAGTTGCTGGCATCATTATCTGTTCGATGTATGGTGTACATTTCTACATGCACACTTTACATCGCAACATCTATACACGTTACCCATAATATCACATTGTTAGGAAGACACTATTATGATGTTAATGACAACGTATGTGAAAAAAAATGCTTTAATGTGTGATCCAAACACAGAAAATCTGCCTTAGAATTTTAAAATGTGACTGCGGTGATTGTTTTCAGGAACGGGCTCCAGAAAGTCAACTGATCCAGAAGATGCTTGATTGTGCAGCACATTGATTACTCAGCAGGTGGGGTAATGGGATTTCGTTTCTGGGTGGAAAGGAGAGGAGGATTTCAGAAAGGGCAGAATGTCTGAAAGAGCATTTGACAAATGACTCCCTAAGTCAGCTCACTACGATGACTTCAGTTTAGAAATGTCTGTGGGTTAAGTTTGTCCCCCTTGGGCCAAAGTCTTTTTTGGAGTGAAGGGAGTATTGCAAACTGTTTAACACTACCTTGGATAGGAGAAATATACACATTGTCAAAGACTAGAATTAAGGCTGCTTCCTCAGAGCAACAATTCCTTGTTGCACACTCATTGCTGCTGTGAATGCACAGGCATTTTTAGCAGGAACAAAGCACCCGTGTGGAAATATTCTCCATGCCTTCCTCAATACCTCCATGTGTCCACCCATCTACCACCACCACTATCAGAGGGCTTTTTGCTGGCTCTAAGAAACAAAACTATCTAGCAACTAGTAGTACTAAAAAATAAAGCTGGTAAAAAGCCTGCAGGTAGTGTAGGGAGCGGGGGAGAGGGAATACAGAGGGCCAGGGCTATTTTGGGCAGGAACACACAGGAATGGCGTTCCAGCTGGCTTCCAAGTTGGCCACGCCTACAGCCCCCCCCTTGTGTTCCCCAGGTGCCTCGCAAGCCACGAGGCACCTGGGGAAGCCAAGTCAATCCAGGGAGGGAAGGCAGTTTAAACTGCCTCCCCTTCTTGGGTTCCCCAGGCGCCCCGCAGCTGTGGGGTACCTGGGGAAGCCAATCCAGAAACTGCCTTCCTTCCCTCAGGTTCCCCATGCTGCCCGCAAGCCATGGGGCACCTGGGGAAGCCGATCCTGGGAGGGAGCTGTGCTGTCAGGGGTGTGGCCTAATATGCCAAGGCATTTCTGCTGTTGGGTGTGGTCTATTATGCTATTGAGTTCCTGCTGGACCTTTTCTACAAAAAAAAGCCCTGCCGAGGGCAAATGGACTTATTAAGCAAAGGGGGTCTGGAAATTTGCATACCCCCCACACCATGTGATGGGCAAGCTGAATTTGAGCACACTTTTTCTGGGAAAATTGTATGAAAGCAGGTTTTGGGGAAACTCCAATGAAGCAGAGGAAAATGAAGAAGATGGACAATTGCCTGATGACGTTACATGGATGCTGGGTGGGGGGCTCTTCCATTTGGAAGGCATGGTAGAGAAAACATCTATGGAAGTAGCCCTTAAGCTTCCATAACAAATAAGAGAAATCAAAACAAAGTAATTGTTGTACTAAACACACTGCAATGGCTGAGTTCTTCTAAAGGCTGATATTCCTTGGCAGTCCTTCCTTGCAATTATTCCATCTGGAGATAATTGTGTGATACCATCCATAAAGCCAAAGCATAAATCAGCCCAGCGAGTGAGCAACTTGGCTATTTCAAGATGTGCATGTGAAGAGATGGTGTCCCATTCACAACCATATGCCAAGCGTTGGGGGTGGGTGGGAGATAAAACAATTATATGTGCTAACCCAATTTAAAACTTCCTTCTCCTTTCATGATCAGTAATAATTATGTCCAAATGGCTCCATAAAAGAAAGTGGAGGAAACAAGATTCTTCTGCAATCATTTACTAGAATATTATTTTAATATATGTAGTTCAGCAGTACTAGCTGCCCAGTAAACTGGGTCAAAGTATACATGTTGATTTAGGAGAGTTCTGTATTAGTGTTATCTGGACCTCTAGCTTCTAGTCTCTGACATGGATCCACCCAGCTCCACATAAAACTGTAGTCCATCTCTTTCCCAGCTGTACTAACAAAATATGATAGAATAGTATGATTTAAATAAACACTAATTTTTGCACCCATTGCATATAGTATATGAATGTCCTAAAATGATGTATTAATGGTGTAAACATTTGCAAAAGAAAGAAATGAACCAGAAACACTAGCAACAAAAATGGCTGAAACAAAATGCCTCATGCAGGACAACAATGACCTGATCTGGATAGTTTAGGCTAGCCCAATCTCATCGGATCTTGGAAGCTAAACAGGGTCACCCTTGGTCAGTATTTAGATGGGAGACTACCAAGGAAATCCAGGGTCATGATGCAGAGGTAGGCAATGGCAAAACACCTCTGAACATCTCCTGTCTACCCCACCAGGGGTTGCCATAAGTCAGATGTGACCTGTCAGCAAAACAACAACAATAGAACATGAAAAGGGACATATTTGTACATCCCTAAAAAGATCCATGCTCTGACCTGAATGGCCCAAGCTAGCATGGTCTCAGCAGGTTTTAGAAACTAAGCAGGGTTGCCCCTGGTTAGTATTTGCTCAGGAGACCTCCAAGGAACTCCAGGGTTACTACACAGAGGCATGCAATCTCAAACCACCTCTGAACATCTTTTGCCCTGAAAACCCTGTGGAGTTGCCATTAATCAGCTGTGACTTGGTGGCACTTTCCGTGACACAAATATCCATGTACTCAGGTACCCCTTCAGGTACCCCTTCATCCAAATACTACTCCAGCTGTGCGGAAATGTCTCTCAGAGTAGCAGGGCCCATGTGGCCAGGGTCAAAGGTCTCCTAACTTTGAGCCTAAATAGGTGATAGGCAGCCAATTTGCCCCTTCAGGAATTAGCATGGGATAGATTAGTTCAGAGTCAATGAATCAGTGCAGATGGGGGGGGGGGGGGGACAGCTTCAGCAGTGTGTAGGAGAAAAGGTGATAGGCAGCAATCCCTCAGTTTGTGAATATGGATGTTCATCATACAAAATGTCCCTGTTTTCCTTTGTGGATTTGCCCTTGAAATCACTGTAT
Organism: Lepidodactylus listeri; assembly: GCA_029233225.1. Classification (NCBI taxonomy): domain Eukaryota; kingdom Metazoa; phylum Chordata; class Lepidosauria; order Squamata; family Gekkonidae; genus Lepidodactylus; species Lepidodactylus listeri. The sequence continues at coordinate 58,074,825 of JARCFY010000012.1, forward strand.
TTAGATGTTCCTTATGCAGCATGGAAAACTGACCTTAGAGAAGTGGATTTTGGAGGCTACCATGCCAGATTAATGAAGCCTCCATCAACTGTGTTTAGTTGAATATTTTGTGCTGTTGTTGGGATGTTAAGGCCGCAGTGTTCGCTATTTATCAGTAGGGAATACTTCGATTTCCACTTCCTTACCTTTTGACATATCGTCTTCTTCCTAATGACACATTGTTATGGAGAAAGCCAAAAGGATTTAAAAATATAGTAGTAAGCAATATATTCAGCCAAAGATAACATATTAAAGGTTTATTAAATAAGACATGGCGAGCCCATGCGTATTTGCTTTGGTCTGCTGCCTCTCACAGTTTATGTATTTAAATGCCATGGCATACCATTCATTCTACTGCTCATTTACCCTGTCCTATGGCAATTGTTTATTAATGTTTGTGGCTGTTGGGATCCGATATCCAACAAGCAATTTGCTGATGACAAATATAGTTACAACTATGGAGTAAGATTTATACATGGCTGTCAAGAAAAGATGACTCAGAGAAGACAACAAGAAAGAAGTTATTCTGTTTTGCCAATCTATTCTCCTGAGAGCTGGATCATTAGCCTGGTATATTCAGCAGAAGTACCTATGTTTACACAAAGCAAGGATGTCACCCTTTGTGTTTATTCAATCAAACTGAAAACTACTCCATCATAACTTACCATGTCACATCTCAGACTACATTTTTCTTAAGCATGAGAATATCACAAGCAGAGAAACACAGATGCCCAGTTTGTACAGATGCTGCTAGCAGATTGGCTCTTCCAGTCCCTTTCTCTCCCTCTACCAATAAGGCCCTGAGAACTGCTGTCAAGTTGCTGCCAGCTTTTATGATGACCCCTTAGGGCAGGGGTGTCAAACATAGTGCCCAGGGGCTGAATCAGGCCTGTCCAGGGCTCTTATGTGGCCTGTGAGCAACTGATGCAAGGGAGGGAGTAATGGAGGGGAGTGGGCAGAGCCACTCAATTATGGCTTTAGCACAGCAGAACAACTTCGCCTGCAGTAGTCAAGTATCGTGGGAACATCTGCCCAGCATTGCACTGCTGCCTCTCCAGTCCGCCTCTGTGGGTTTTCCTTCGTACCCCCCTCCCACCCCATGGGGCCTTGCAGTGAGGACACACCAACTCAGAGCTTACCAGCTACTGTCCTTTATACAGTTTCTATCTCTAGTACCTGACATTACGTTCTATGGCACACGTGGTCTGGTCCGACAAAGAGACATTTATGTCAGATCTGGCCCTTGTAACAAATGAGTTTGACACCCCTGACTTAGGGTTTTCAAGGCAAAAGATGGACAGAGATGGTTTATCATGGTTTGTTCTGCACAGCAACCCTGGGCTTCCTTGATGGTTGCCCATCCAAGTTCTAATCAAGGCTGACCCTACTTAGCTTTCAAGATCTGATGAGATCAAGCTAGTCTGGGCCACTCCCCCAATCTACTACTGACTATTTGCAAGTGTGATGGCAGAACTGATGCTTCCCTTCCATCTCTGAGTATATATACATTCTTCTTCACTGAAGACCTGATTCACACATGCATGTATATATATATCACTTCATTTCACACTTAATGTACATTTAATAATTGGCTGTGTGCAACAATTCCACTGGAGAAACAAAATAAAAACACCCCATTAGAGATGTCACAGAAGTTCTGTCTGTGGTGTTGAGACACGGCCACATTTGTCCTCATTTGAGGTTGCTGTTATTAAGTTTGCATTTGTGAACTGCCCTAAGTATCGCTATTTATATATTACACATTCCTTTCTTCAACACGCTCGGGGGGGAAGGGGGAATACACAATTTCCCCCCCTCCTGCATTTTATCCTTACCAGAACCCTGTGAGGTAGATTAGGCTGGAAGACAGTCGCAGGCCCAAAATCACTTGGTAAGTTTTATGACTAGTGAGTTTTGAACATGTTTCTCTCAGGTCCCAGTCCAACACTCCAAAGAGTAGGCAATGCTGGCTCTCATTTTTAAGTAGGAAACAAATAATGTTAGGCTGTGGTCACACACACTAAACAATCCACTTTCAATCCACTTTCAGTGCCCTTTCCAACTGGATTTTACTGTGTGAACTGGCAAAATCCAGTTGGAAAGTGCACTGAAAGTAGATTGAAAGTGGATTATTTAATGTGTGTGACCACAGCCTTAGAAATGGCTTGGTGCTGGAGGATCTATTTCCTTGGCTGTAGGAATATGGGACTTTTGTTGCATGGTATGAAACATTGACTACTGCACTTCTGATGCTGAATGCTTCAAGGTGTAAAAAATATAGGAGGAAGAGAAACTCTGGATCTAGGGCTCAGGTTCTTAGGAGCCCTAGCAGATTTAAGTGTCTGTTGTGACCTGGTTCTTCACTGGAGGTGGAGATGGTTCCCCACTCCTCCTGCTATCCCACAGGTGAGGAGTTTGTTCTAGGGTACAGACCTGGAGGGGTCCAGACAGTTCAGTCTCCTGGGTACAAGAGAGAGGTTTTTCTCTGCAGTAGCCCATTGATGGCTTTCTGGAACACCTTCTCCCCTGGAGGGCCTTTGACAGAAGCAGAATTATCCCCAAAATTGAGTTGTTTGTATTGTACTAGGATTTTTTTTTAATTTTGTTTGGGCTTTTAAAAAACCTTTTGTACATTAATGGAGACTTTGAATTGTAGCTGCTTTTTAAGATTTTTAGCTATGCTAAGCTGAACCCTTGTTTGTCTTTTTAATTGTGGTTCATTTTATTACTTTGCTTTTGATTTTATGGTTTACTTTTATTTTTATATAAACATTCGTTCTTATCTTATTGTAAACCACTCAGAATGTTTTTTAGTCGAAGGGTAGGGTATAAATCTTATGAATAAAATATTCCCTGCCTTTGACTTCCTTCACAGACCATCAGAAATTGCCTCTTAGATGAATTTGTAGTGAGAGTCTTTGTGGTTTGGTGGTTAGACAAGGACTGGAAGAATATGGGTTTAAAGCCCCTTTAAGCCATAAATTTCACTGAGTGACCTCAACAGGGTTGTCACTGGGCTAAAATGGACACATGGAGCTGCCTTATACTGAATCAGACCATTGGTCCATCACCATTAGTATTGTCTACTCAGACTGGTAGTAGTCAGGGGTGTCGAGTTTTAAAATCCGGGGGGGGGGCTTGTGACCATGTCCCCGCTGCCGCTGCCTGGACACTCCTGCCTGGCCACTCCTGCTTCCGTCCCGGGGCCAGCTGGGCATTTGCTTAGCTGGCCCCTGGAGGGACGGAGGGACAGAGGGACGGAGGCAGCCAGGGCAGGGGGGTGGGGAGAGAGAGAGAGAGAGGCGGTAGTGGCCCTAGGAAGGCCCCAGGGACACACGGCAGCGGGTGCTTTGTTTTCCTGGGGGGGCTCAATCCCCCCAGGGAAATTTTGGGGGTGGCTTGAGCCCTCGAGCACCCCCCCCCCCGGTAGTTGACACCTATGGTAATAGTTCTCCAGGACCCCAGGCTGAGGTGTTTTACATCACCTCCTGCCCGGTCCTTTTCACTGGAGATGCTGGGGATTGAATCTGGGTCCTAGGACCTTCTGCATGCCAAACAGAAGCTCTACCACTGGCCATGAGGAAACCATTTTTGTCCACAACAGGCTCCCAGGACAAAGGATGGGGTACAAACGTGACTGCTTGAGTGCACCTTTTGGTCAAACTATGATATCTATAGGCTCTTGAAGAAAGCACTGAACATAGTCCTTTTCCAAACGGCTCAGTGATTTCTTGTCTTTAATTAGCTTACAGATATAACTTTAATAGCAACAAACTACACCAGGGTGCAGGGGAGAAGGTAATTGGTCTATGGTTTGCTGCCTGGCAATGTGCCTCACGGAAGTGTAGCTGGCCTCATTGTGCCTTGCTGCTAAATAATTAAAACCTCTCAGCTTGCAAAAGAGAAAACACACACACACAAATGAGCAAAAAGTTTACTGTCTTTAGTCAGGGCAGGGTGCAAAGCACATGAAACAATCTGGTAGACTGTACAAGTTCTGTTGAACAGTGTGATGAGACCTCAGGGTACCTTCCACCAAGGGTGCTTGATTGCCTCTCTGTTTGGAGAGTGGTTTGCTTGCAAATTGCAATCAGTCCTCGGGAACACTCAGGAAAAAAAATTAAGCTAAGATTTTCCCAGTGTTCAAAAGCGGCTGGTATTGGATTGTTGGCAGCTTTGCAGTGCTTTGCCACAGCATCCCCCTCCTCTACACTTATTTGTCCAACTCTCAAAAAGAAAAACTCTTGACGAAAAGCCATTTCCTGGTACAAATGGTGGTGAGGGAGCAACTTTCAAACCACTTGTCTCTCAATTAGGGATCAGTTCTTCAGAGTGGAGAACTGTTGATGTTGTTGCTCTGTATTTCCTCAAGGTGCAAAACCTCCACAGCTAGAAAATTTGGCCAATTGTAAATTTGTTATGCTCCTACCTAAACCTGACGTATTAACAGTGCAATCCCAAATGGAGTTACCCCCCTAATAACAAGAATGGATTTAAGAGAGTGTATCTCTGCACAGGATTTCATTGTGAGCCTGCTTGCCTTGCTTATTGAAAATTAAATGGATTCCAGCTCACTTAGCTGCCAGGAAAGAGGTGGAGACATGGAAGAATGCCACCAACTGATGAATGCCATTGCATAGGTGGAAAACCAGCACATCCAAGAGAATGCAGCTGTTTAGAGCTCCCAGGATGACCTTGGGCATAGTAAAAGGAATGGGTGATCAGCACCAGCCAGCCAGCCCCCCTGAAAAATACAGCTGTTATATGCATGCAAAAGTGCTCACAATACAGCTCACTTGCAATTATGAGCCGATCTCAGCAGCAACCAAAAGAAAAGGTTGACATAAATTTATTTATTTATTTATTTATTGAGATTTATACCCCGCCCTCCCCACCTTACGGCGGGCTCAGGGCGGCTACCAACAAATTTGTTACAAGTTAAAACCATAAAAACATAAAAACTTACAAGACACAGCAAATCAAACAACAAGATGGCACAGCTTCATCAACTATATCTGAACAGCGTCACAGATAGTAACCAATTTCGGTCGGTGCTGAGTGGTCTAGATTGGCGGGTTCCAATAGTAGGGCCAGGCTACAAAATCGAGGTGCCCCCTACTTGAAGGCCTGGTGGAAGAGCTCCATCTTGCAGGCCCTGAGGAACTGTAAGAGGTCCTGCAGGCCCTGATGTTGTCTGGGAGCTCATTCCACCAGTGTGGAGCCACCACCAAAAAGCCTTGTAAAAAGCCCTTGTAACTGCCAACCGGGCCTCCCTCGGCCCTGGGACAACCAGGCGATTTTGGGACCCTGACCACAGTGCTCGCTGGGGTACATAAAGAAAATATGGCAAAGTTCTCACCATCCCTGCCTTCCTCACTAATGCAGGATTCATAATGTGGAAACACAACCTGCATTCTGTTGGTAACTACTCACCCCTCACACAAAAATAATCAGTGAAAACCTGAGAACTATATACTTAGCAGAGTAACAGTGGCAAAGAGGAGTAGATTGGGGGAGGGAGAAGTGGCCCTAAAAAAGAGCTCCCCCATCAGGCCACCCTGGCCTCACCCCCAAAGGAGAGGGGATGAGCCTACCCGGCCAGCCCCAAGCAGGATGTGCCTAGCCAAGCCAGACAGCTGGGCAGAGTGAGGGCAGGTGCAGTGAATCTGGGCAAGTTTTTTTTATTATATTTATATTTATTATATTTATTTTTTATTATATTTATGTACTTTGTTTATAAGCCGTCTTTCTCCTCACTGGAGAGCAAAAGCAGCTTACATCGTTCTCCTCTCCTCCATTTTATTCTCACAACAACCATGTGAAGTAGGTTAGGCCGAGACTGAGTGACTGACCCAAGGTCACCCAGTAGGGTTGCCAGGTCCATCAGATCAGCCGACAGGGGATGGTGGTGAACTTACCGGGAGTAGGGAGTGGGAAGGTAAAAAGCTGGAAATTAATGCAACATACCTATGTCATCCAGAAGTGACAAAGGTACATCCTGAGTGTTGGGGGCCATGCTCTGGTTTGTGGGCAAAACCTCTATGGTAGAATTAGCTTCTACTATAGAGTTTTGCCCAAAAACCAGAGCATCCCCCCAATGTCACCAATGAGACTACTTCACTTCCGGATGACATAGGCCGGTGGTAGAGAGGAGCTCCCAAAACCGGGGAAACCCCGCCCACACCAGGCGGGTTGGGCATCCTATCACCCAGCAAGCTTCAATGGCAGAGTGGGGATTTGAGCCTGGGTCTCCCAGATCCTAGATTTACACTTTAACCACTGTGCCTCACTGGCTGTGCATCCCTTGCTGTGGCTAGACCAGGCAGGGACACGCACATCCTTCCCCACCGAGGGGTAAGCTGGGCAGGCACAGTGAAGGACAGGCCAGGTGCATCCATTGCCACACTGGGCTGAGGGAGAGAATCCAGGCCAGGCTCCTTCTTCCTCCTTGCTCCCAGTGGTGGGGGCTTGCACCTGTCCTTCTCTTGGGGCTGGGGTGGCTCCAGGCTGGAAGGGTCCCGGCAACCTCCCAGAGCATTGGGTCAACAGGACTTTTCCTAGTGGCCTGAACAGCCAATCCACCTTTGAGAGTGAAATCAGAGATGCCGAAACAGAGAAAGGAGCCCTGTCTCCATTTGCCAACCCTGATGCTGATTCAGAAAGAGTAATCAAGGATTGCCTCTGTCCCTATTCCAAAGCTAGCCTGGAGGCTGAGCCCTGCTGTGGTTAAGTGATCAACGCAGAGTCTACTTAGTCTCAAACCATCTTTAACAATCTTTATTTGGCTTCTCAAGCATGCAAAATAATAATTGACTCATCATCCAGTTGCTGAATGAATGGCAGAGCCCATCTTTAGTGATAAGAGACTGTTTGTATGACTTTAGTGAAAAGAGATGCTCCTGTGAATCTCCATTGCCACTAGAAAATTTTAATGACAAACAGAAAAAAGTAATAAAGAACTTTGGTAGGCTTGCTAGCTACCCAGAAAGGAAACCTATGTAACCAATAAGGAAGACTGTCTCAGAATATCTGACCTAAGGGGTTAATGAACTACAATTCCCATCATGCATTACTTTAAAGTTAAAGGACTTATTTTCCTGCACTAATACAAAACCGCTTGATATGCTTTGTGATATATACTGCTGGGGCAGCACAGCCCCCCTGGCTATCCTTACTGTGTACCTACTTGCCTCATATATATCAAACAGCAGAGGGAGGTATTAGCCCTCAACGTTCTATTTTGTTCCTTTTATTCTGTTTATTTATGTGCTCCTCTGCTTTTGTTAGACATGCTAATAGAAAGGAGGTGTGTAAAAAAATTTTTTTTTAAAGTGGTACAACTTTGTTTCTTGCACTGAAGTCTCCCAGTTCAGAATCTGGAGACTCTTCCTGCTTCTTTAAAAAACCCACAGTGACATTTTCCTCCTCCCAGTACCACACTCTGTCACTTTTGTTATTCTTTGCCTTCTTGTTCCACCTGAAAAAGCAAGCAGGATTTCCATTTCTCCTAGCACCTGAGGTGGAGAACTGGCCAGAGAGCCAGGGGAGATTAGGTTGGAAGAACTCATAGCTGCATCTTCCTTTGCTGGAGCTAGGTAGTTAAAGAAACAAGCAGGTTCTCTGTATGGCTGAATCGGCACTTGGAAGATCTAGTTCCACTGCTATACCTTAAGTAGGATTACCCCCCTCACCCGCTTTTGCTAATGCTCATACAGCGAATGCAGCACCTTGAAATGCAACTTTAATCTCCTTTAGCTGTCTCTCTGTGCGCTTCGAGACAAGGGAAACAGATGAGCTCACAAGTCAGGGGCCAGAGGAGCCACAATATACAGCTGCACACCTGTCAAGTCCCCTCAATCATCCATTTGATCACATTGCTTTCAAGGCCTGCAAAGATCAAAACTCTGTTCACATAGCAAGCCTCCGAGGAGGCAACCATTGAACTCCATCAGAGAGAGGCAGGGGGAAATTGATGAGCAGGCGCTCCCTGGAAATAAGTGGAGGCCTTTGAGTTGGTGACTAAAGCAGCAAGGGAAATAGACAAGCTTTGTGGAGGGATACAGGATTTTTCACATACAATGATAGAGAGCTATCGTCTGTATTTTTCATTCCGCCCCCTCCAATAGAGTAAGGTCCGTTTTGCAAATCTGTAAGTGGCCTGCCTGGCAGAGTACCAGGAACTTGCTCCAACTTCATAGAAATGATCACAAAAATAGAGTTCCAAATAATAAAAAGGCCTTTCCAAATAATAAAAAGGCCATGTACTTTCTTGAGGGAGCCCTTGTGGTGTAGTGGTTAGAGCGCTGGACCCAGAATCAAACCTCCACTCTGCCATGGAAGCTCACTTGGTGACTCTGGGCCAGTCAGAACAACATATACCACCCTAAGCACCCTGGAGGAAGGTCAGGATAAGAATGTACTAAATAGGTAAGCACGAACTTCTGTAGCTCTGCCTTCTTTTCTGTCCATTAGACTACTCGTTACCAGCAGAATTTACACTGACCATACAGAACTGTGATATAAACAATAGTACCATTTACCTAGGAGCACCATACAGAAGTTCAACAGATACCATTTGCCCTGGCTCCACATTTTGAAAATTCTAACTTTATTGTGAGGAATGGCAATCACTGATCAACTACTACTAGTAGACTTTTCTTAGTTAAAGGAACAAATGCCTCTTTAGACCATGAAGTCTGCCAATTGGTGGTGTTACTACTAGACAACATCTGCTCTTCAACAGACTCTGTAAATGGCTTGGACGGGTTCCCAGCAGATTAATAGAACTGTATATAGCTTTTAGCCATGGCAAGGAAGAGGGAATCCATACTTATTCTGCCACTGTTTGACTGCCAAAAAATTGGATGTGAAAAATTTAGTGGGTTATTCAAAATTAGCTTGTGGTTTATCCAAGTTGGAAGGTTGCCATTGTGTAGTCTGGTTTAGACCCTGGTTATATTCTTTAAAATATCCAGCAAAAAGCAGGGCACGCAATAGTCATGGCTTCTTTCAGCCACTCCCTCTGTGGTTTTATTATTTACTACAAGGAGAGGAGGGATATAAGAGAAGGGAGATGATAGCATGAGGGTACCATTTACAGTGGCATCCATGTGTCTGCTATAATATGTAGCTTGACCTCATGTACCCTTTCTTAGTAGTAATATATTTTGCTAGCTATGATCTGAGTTTTCTCTGGTTTATTGTTCTTGCTGCTACACATAGACTGTGAATAGGTATTAGGGTACATTTGCAGCTTGAGCAACGGGACGTGCATTTCCCTTTAATAAGAATATGACCAACACTGGAAATTTTGCTTTAAAAACCTACAAACAGCACAAAGCCTTTCCCCCTGATGAGCAACAGATGGGATTGCCATAACGGCTCATTACCTCCTTGCTTTGTCACGCTGCTAGAAATGAAATGTAAAATTATTTATGGTTAGAAAAAAGATGCACAAGTCACTGTAGATCACTTTCTCTCATCCTTTATGGCTTAGGTAGCGCACAAAGCCTTCTCTTGGGGTTAACAAATTCGAGAAGATGGTGAAGGATCTAGTAGGAATAAGATTTCGCTAATGTTATATGTGCATTTTTTTAAAAAAAAACCTCATTTGTTTAAAGATCTAGCTCCAAGATGGGATATGTGCATATTTTGAGAAAAGCTTCCATTTCCCTAAATTAATTTTGCCAGTGCACATCTCATCTGTGATAGAAACAGTGCTATCAAATTTGCATTGCTGTATTAAGTGCTGTTTAACCACACATGATGAAATTTGGAAGGAAAAGAGTAGTTCAGAACAATGATGAGCAGTTGCTGAGTACTGTAGGCCGCAATAATGAGCATGGAAGTTGTAGATAACTGGTGTATTTTAGCTACATGTCTGCCTGTTACTATATTTTACATTTTTACCTTGCCCTGCAGTGTACATGTTTCTTCCCTCCAACTGATGCATACAATAACCCTGTGAGGTAGGTTAAGAGAGAGTGACTGGCCTAAGGTCACCCAGTGAACTTCCCAGTCCTAATTCAGTAAGCAAAACTTATCACACAGAACAGAAGTTGGGTCTAGGATCCCTATCCTGTTCTGGACAATGTGTGACAGTCACATGTGAGCCGCACATTCTCCTTAGTTCCCACATATGTAGAGTCCAATTTGGACCGCGAATGTGACACACACAGAGAAGAGCCTTCTCCCCATGCCATTGCCCATCTTGACAGTCTGGGGGGGGGGGTGTTGCTGCTTGACCCATTTGGGAAACCCACATGTACACCCACAATCATGGTACATTCAGACCAAATAACACCCCTGGCTTGTTTCAGGTCAGGAAAATAATGTGGGGATGAAGGCAGAATTCCAGTCTCCATTATCAGAATCAGGTACCGCTTGCGTGGGAATTGAGGAGTCAGGACACAGGGAGGGGACTCAGAATCAACCTCTATACTCTGTAATGTGTGAGTTGCAACCATTGTACTAAACTAGCTCTATCTTGTCACTGTCATCCTACAGACATTCAGAGCTTCTGGAATTCCAGACTCTGCTAAGCCAGTGAGTACAGGCTAGCCCATCTTTGTACCTAATCAGTTAATAACCAACAGCATTTTTACTAGCTTGACTGCCTTTCCATACTAATGGAAATAAATTGCAGGGATGATTCAGTTTTCACAAATAAAGCATTAGAAGATCAAACTTGTTTCCACCGCCCATTCCCTGAGTCAAAAACCGCATTTGATTGCACTGATGGTTTATTTGCAATTTAAAATGAGCATTATTTCAAATAGTTCTGGGTCTGCACAGTGGGGGGAGTCAGCACGACAGCTGCCTGGATAGTCCTCGTTAATGCCCGCTTACCAGTCAGAGGCTTGCTGCTGGCTTATTTATTTGTTTATCCAATGTGTCTCTTGTCTTTCCATTAATGTGTTCGCGATGGTGAACAGAAATCAACGTTGCACTGAATAGAAACCGAAATGATCATTTCAAGTGGTTGCAGTGAGGGTGGCAAAGGAGCAGACTGTTTGGCAGCTGTCTGTCTGCAGGGGGAAGTGTATTGTTACGTGCTTAGAACCTGGGGTGGTTGCAGTTCCTAGGTAGAAGTGCAACAGCATGAAATGTATTGGCAATCACATTTGGAATATGTTATCCAGGGTTACCTGATCCTCCCTGGCCACCGGCAGGGGATGGGGGGGGGGGTAGAGTTGCCAGATCCAGGTTGGGAAACTCCTGGAGATTTGGCGATGGAACTTGGGGAGGACAGGGACCTCAGTGGGGTACAATATGATAGAGTCCACCCCCAAAGCATCCATTTTCTCCAGGGCAACTGACCTCTGTAGTCTGGAGATGAGCTGTAATTCTGGGGGATCCCTGGGTCCCACCTGAAGGCTGACATCCCTACCCTCTGAGCTTTGGTCAGGCAGGAAAAATGGGCAATGCCAGACTAAGAAGAGAGATGGACCATGCGTCTCCTACACTCACACACACACACACACACACACATGGGCTTGTGCACTGGAGTTTGTTTTGTTTCTTTCATTTTTGTTATTAAACAAAATGTTCATTATTGGATTGCTTTGTATGGTTTGGTTTCATGCTTGTTTCTTTATTTATTGTTGTTTCATTTTCATAACTCTATGTCATTACTATTTCAAATTGGTTTCAATGAAAGATACCCCTTTCCTTTTCTTAGATCTGTACCTTCATGGCTTTCCATCAAAACTGGACAAAAGGAGATTGAAGTAATCCTTGAGGACACCCATATGGCCAGATATCAGACAGATAGAATAAGCCCGTCTCCTGCCCTTTTAAGGCAGTGAAAGGCATCCATATTTAACATTAACTTCTATGGGAGAATTGATAGGAAAGATTCCAAACAGAAACACAGGCAGCACTGCAGTCACTGAGCTTGAAGGACAGTAGCATGAGGAAGAGGCAGCCTGACAAGGCAAGGGCATTTGGTGGCACAAGGAGAGTAAGGCCTCTGGGCAGGCTGAGGACCTTAAGATATATTTGCTTGGATGGGGATAAAGTTTGGAGAGCAGCACACACGCTGGGGAGAATTCAAGGGAAATTTTGGTACAGCAGTGCTGGCATTGGGGAGGAGAGAGGAATGCAAAGTCCTGTCCCATATCCTTCCTGGTTGTGCAATCCTAGTGGCTACAGCTTGCAGTCAGTGAAGAAATCCCAGAGCTTCTCCCCCTCCTCCCCCTAAGGAACACTGAGCTCTCTCTATGACTTGATTAGGAAAATGTTGGCTGCCTTGTAGAAGTAAAACCAATATAGGCAGAGACTGCATTAACTAAATATACCAGATAAGCATGTTCCCCCCTTCCATTATAAGTTGTTTAGACGGGGAATTTATTTCATTTTCATATTAATTACAATAATTATATAACACCCAATTTTTGTAATGGTTGTAATTGATAATGAAAGGAAAACACAAGCCTCTCTCTCTCATACACACACATCTGGTTGTTGATAACAACAGAAAACATTTATTTTGTGATATTTTCTGCTGATTGGATGGTAGATAAGGGAGGGGGAGAAAGAAAGCATTTGAAATAATTGCAGGTGTGTAAATGACACGAGCAATCTTTTGAGTGTTTGAGGGTGCTGCATTTGATTTGGGGGTCAAACTAGAATTTGTAAAGAGGAGTGTTCACTTATTAGCAGCAATTTTTTAAAAAGTATTTGGCACCTAATTTACAAAAAATTCACTATCTGTTCACTTAGAGACAATTGTTTCTTGTTACCAGCAAATAAGCAAATGGCTAGTTGCAAGCCTGCAAAAAAAGACTTTGTTGGATCAAAACAAGACCCATCTAATCCAGTATTCTGTTTCCCACAGTGGGCAGCTATATGTTTCCAGGAAACCTATGAGCAGGGCATGCTGTTACCCCCACATCCTCTCCCCATAGCAACTAGTATTCAAAGATATTTTACCTTTAAACAAAGTTGGTAATGCAGTCAAACAAATAAAGATCTCCTCCTGCTTATGAAGGAAATATATGTCATACATGTGCCAAACTTTGGTCCAAGTCCACAAAAATCTAGGGGGGAGGGATTTAGAAATGATATGTATTGATTAAGAACATAAGAGAAGCCAATGTTGGATCAGGCCAATGGCCCATCCAGTCCAACACTCTGTCACACAGTGGGCAAAAATACCAGGTGCCATCAGGAGGTCCAGCAGTGGGGCCAGGACACTAGAAGCTCTCCCACTGTTGCTCCCCCCAAGCACCAAGAATACAGTGCATCACTTGCCCCAGACTGAGAGTTCCTATCTATACCTTGTGGCTAACAGCCACTGACAGACCTCTGTTCCACGTTTATCTAATTCCCTCTTGAAGCTGTCCATGCTTGTAGCCGCCACCACCAGTGTTCCCTCTAAGCTGAGGTAGTGTGAGCCAGCTCACAGCTTTTTAGCCTCCGGCTCACACATTTTGTCTTAGCTGAGGAAGGATGGCTCCGGAGCAAACTGATTTATGCAGAAGCTAAATCGCTTGCTCACAATGCCGGCACCTCACAAAGTAGAATTTCTGCTCACAAGGCTCCACAGCGTAGAGGGAGCATTGGCCACCACCTCCTGTGGCAGTGAACTCCACGTGTTAATCACTCTTTGAGTGAAAAAGTACTTCCTTTTATCTGTTCTAACCCAACTGCTCAGCAATTTCATTGAGTGCCCACAAGTTCTTGTATTGTGAGAAAGGGAGAAAAGTACCTCTGCCTGCTCTATCCCATGCATAATCTTATAAACCTCAATCATGTCACCCCCCTCAGCTGTCGTTTCTCCAAGCTAAAGAGCCCCAAGCACTTTAACCTTTCTTCATAGGGAAAGTGGTCTAACCCTTTTATCATTCTAGTTGCCCTTTTCTGCACTTTTCCCAATGTTATAATATCTTTTTTGAGGTGTGGCGACCAGAACTGTACACAGTACTCCAAATGAGGTCTCACCATCGATTTATACAGGAGTATTATGATACTGGCTGATTTGTTTTCAATTCCCCCAGCATAGTGTTGGCCTTTTTCACTGTAGTCACACACTGTCTTGATATTTGCATTGAGTTACCTACTACGACTCCAAGATCTCTCTTTTGGTCAGTCTCCGCCAGTTTGGACCCCATCAACGTGTATTTATAGGTAGGATTTTTGGCTCCAATGTGCATCACCTTGCACTTGGCCACACTGAACCCCATTTGCCATGTTGATGTCAAATGATATTCTTGTATTTTGAACTTCAGTTAGAATACATTCACTGACTTTGCATTGTAGAAGCCCACACTGCCATTTTTATTTATTTTATTTTTAATTTGGAGGGTTGCATTTGTGTGTGTGTGTGTGTGTGCATGTCTGGAAGTCATGACCTCTGGCGACTCCTGCTGGGGCATGGAGGATGTTCAGATACTTGCCAGGGTTGGCCCTGCTTAGCTTCTGAGATCTAATGAGACTGGGCTTGCCTGGGCTATCCACGTCAGGGCTGCCATTCTTAATTTGTAAGGACCATTTCACAGTGAAACAAAATGTGACTACATGCTGTCCTCAGCCTAGGGTTGCCAGTCCCCAGGTCCCAGTAGGAGTTCCTCTGCTTTTGGGGGCTTCTGCCCACTGACGGCCAGCTGGCCATTGGGGGGGAAAAAAACCCCAAACAGCTATGTCCAGGAGCAATGTCCCTGACAAGATAATGGAAGTGAGGTTATCACATTGGGGACATTGCACATGACTCTCTGGTTTGAGGGCAAAATTCTATGGTAAATTTAGCCTAAAGCCATAGAGTTTTGCCCTTAAACCAGAGTGTCACCACACAACATTACTGACATGATGATGTCAGTTCTAGGTGATGTCATTGCATTGGCGATGTCCTGGAATGCCCCCCAAATCCCCTCACCACCAGGCCCACAGATACAGCCAGCCTTGGTTGCCAGCAATTTCTTTGATCATAAGAGTAGATCACTGGTTGTATCTGTGTATGGTACACACTGTCTTCATAGGAACACTGCCTGATCACTCGTGTGTAGCTGTAAAGTTCTATGTAAAGGGGCTCCCAGAGACTCTGCAATGGTTCACTTCCCTTCCTCTTAAAAACTGCCATCAGCCAGCTCATGTTTTTCTCTTAATTGGCCCATCAGCTCTTACCCAGTGAGAGAGACAGCTGGGTGTGTGTAGAGTCTGACAGAAGGGGATGAAAATGAGAGAGAAGCATCCCACGTGACAGTAGATATCAGAGACCTGGGAGGTCAGATTAACCTAGTGAGTGCTCCAGGACTTCCCTGGTGCACGTGAGAGCTTAGTACATCTGACACCAACTTGGGTTGCTTCTCTTGGTAGACAGCCTGTGACTCGAGCTGCTGCGTGACAAGCACTTTTTCTCAGCGTGGAGATGCAATTGGGGGAAAGCTGAATTTCTCCATCTCATGCAGCTGTAAGAAGCATTGTCAGGAAAAAGGGATGCAGAGAGAAAGATGCAAAGAAGGGCAAGTCTCCTGAGTTATACAGAAGAGGAACTTTCAGAAAGCACAGCTTTCCTGCATGCAAATGGTACCTGCTGAATTTCTCACAGCTCCAGATACAAGAGACCTGCTCTGTTATCTTTATTTATTTATTTTAAACATTTTATGCTGCCCTTCTACCCAGTTCAGGGTCCCCAAGACAGCAAACTGTCAAAACACTAAACAGTAAAATAAATGTTAAGACATATACACACACAATAAAAATAGTTCAGCAGACCCATACACATAAGCACACAAGCAGGAAGGTGAGTCAGTGAGGGTCATGATGAGAATGCCAAATAAAACAGAAAAGTCTGCCTGCTGGTGGAAGGCAGTGACAGAAGGAACCAACTAATCTCCATGGGGCATGAATGCCACAGTTTTGCTGCCACAACTGTCAAGGCCTGTTCCTGGGTTGACACTGTGACAGGCTCTTAATGCAGTGAACCACAGGGCCTCCTGTAATTTTGTGGGGACCCTAGTTTATTTTAAACTATAAACCTTCCACTCAGATACCAGGTGTTCTAAAGGTACTGAGTGTCTAGGCTTGGGATTCGCTGCTGGGAGGTAAGTTTTGTGGTGCACAAGTAGAATATGGAGGTCACTGAGGCAGGAATTATATATTAACAACAAAGATTTATTTATTTACAAGTAGGTTTCAAGGCTGCGGTGGCTCAACCGGAAGGTCTGCAGTCTGGCAGTCCGGCAGTTCGAGAACCTAGTGCAGCGTGACGGGGTGAGCTCCCGTCTCTGGTCCCAGCTCCTGCCAACCTAGCAGTTCAAAAGCAAGAAATTGCATGTAGACAAATAGGTACCGCTTCGGTGGGAAGGTAACAGTGTACCGTGCGCCTTGGTGTTTAGTCATGCTGACCACATGACCACAGATAGACAAAAGAGAAACCTGGCTGAGGCACATTAATTTAGTTTCAATTTTCTTTAATACTTCCAAGAATCAACAGGCTTTTACTGATTAGCTACTGGGTTAGATCCTAGCACCCACACCAGCCTGCCCTTTCCCAAGAGTCAGACTAAATGGCACAAGGTCTGCTCATTGCCAGAGACAGGCCTAACAACTGGGTACTATATTCTCTGTCAGAAGACGAGCCAAACCATTCTGCCACACTACCAGGCAGACAGACGAATTAAAAAGCCCACACCCCCAGGAATGAAAGTAAAAAACAATAAAAACTAATCATCAAGTAATGTACTAGCTGTCACTTAATTAATAAAGCAATCTCAATTGTGGTTTTGAATAATTGCTATACTATACAATGGTCCTGGTCATACGAACGAGATAATCCGGTGGGGGAAGTGAGGCTATTTGCTCCGGAGTAATTTGACCCGCAGTTGCATGATCACACAGTTCTGCGAAGCTGCGGGCACTTCCCACCACTGCATGATCAGACGCAATCACAGGTGTGTTGGGGGGGGGGTTGCCATTTTTTCCATGCTTAAATGGGGGATCGATGAATCGCATCTCCGCCCTGAGGGCTTCCTATGACAGTATGTGATGATGTGCATACTGAGAAGGGGGGGAAAACAACTGCATGGTGTCGGGCTAGCCTGATCAGACTATCCCTGACACCATGAGTGCGTGCTGGAGCGATCACACGAGAAAAGTCCATCTTTGGCCTATAGCAAACCTGTTTGATACAGGACTTTCCCTAGTATCTTTTAACTCCGCTTCCTTGGTGGAGAGAAACCGGTTGCTGACACGTATGGGACGCTTGCCAGATGTTCTCTTGTGATCATGCCCTTAAAATCCGCATGGCACTCGTGCCTATCGTGCGGCTAATTCTGCGTGTGATCAGGGCCAATATATTAAAAATTACTGAATGGATATAAAAAGTCAGATTCTCTTCCCTACAGGGGTGTGTGGTGTCTGGGAGTCTCATTCGAATGTGTCTTTAGCCTAAGGTACCCTGCCAAACAGACAGAGTTGAATATAGATTTTTATTAGTTCACATTTAATATAGCTAATTTTTGAATCTTGTTTTTCTCTCCCTGTGCCTTTACTATTTATAAATTTATGATAATCCATAATGGAAAACTATAACACAGGTGGATTAGCTTGAGTGATTGCATCTATAGTGTATTGTAATATTGTCTATTGTGTGTATCACCCTCTTTTTTATTATAGTTCAGTGTTTTCTGCCATTGTCACCCTTTGTTGAGTGTGGCACATTAAACTTTAGAATTTCTTTGCCCACATTGACTGTTTCATTGCCTTGGTTAGTTTTTCATTGTTTGCTGTAAGGCTTTCTAAGTTTTAACACTATCTCTAAGTTTTAACACTATTTTAAAATTAGAGATGTGTGCTGTGTGATCGAATTATTTGTATCAACTTTAATAAATAAATATAAAAATATATATTGAAAAATTATATCATAAACTATTAGAACAATATATCCAAGATATATGAAATTTGCTGTCACCAACAATTCATATGTTATCATCTACAGTAGAGGCTTGCAGCCAAAGCATTTCAGAAATTGTTCCTCAGAGCCTCAACAAAAGTATCAACGATTCTCTTTCTGGAACTATGTAATTGCTCAAAAAAATAAACACAATTAAATAAATGACTGAAAAAGCCCTGACAAAGCTCTTGTTTCCTATACAATTTATATGTATAACTTACCCCATGTCTGAAACCACAATTCTTAGCAAGATAGAAGTAGCATCAGCTTACTGTCTTCCTCATGTTGTGACAAGTAGGTTCTTGCCAGCAACTTAATCAGTAAATTTTTTAAGAACAAGGGCTGATTGATAGGTAAAAGGTGTTCATAACAATGCATTGTCACTTAAAGGAGCACACATTTTTAGCTAAAATCACCCTTGTATCTAAATTCCATACTAAATAAAAGGTGAAAAGTCCAAATTTTGATTAAGTCCATAAGGCATGAATATGTGGAATAAATCCATTGTGCCTCTTGTCTAAGTAATATCTTGGAGTTATCAGTAATATTATAAGGACGAGGGGAATTTCTAAAGATTATACAATATTTTCATCTGGAGAGTAATGTTTTTCCACAAAATGTTCTACCATGGGGGCTTTCATCACTAGATTGCAAATCCTGGATCTGTGTTCCAGGATCTGCATTTTAACAAATCTTAAAGATGTCTCAAAATAAATTACATGGATATTTTATCAAGTATATTACCCATTTACCCATTACAACTGGAAAAATTATGGAATTTGACTGTTACACCATTTGTTGGATTTATAAATTCATTCAATTCCATGGTCATTGGACAGGTGGCACAATTCCCACACTTAACATGCCCATATACCTCCAACCATTGTTCGGAGCACTCCCCAAATCTTATGTCTGATTTAATAAGAATGTTATGGACATTCCTAGGTCTATGAAAACCTATTAAAGAGGGCTCCCTGCAACCAGGAGGATGGGAAACAACATGCCAATATTTAAGGATAGACTTTTTTATGGAATTAACTGCAACTGAAAATTAAAAGGCATGAGATAATACTGTGTCCTCTACCTTTCAATAAGATATTGGGAGTGCTCCAAGGTTGCTTTATTAATTAAGATTATTAATTAAGTGGTGGCTAGTACATTACTCAGTGAATAGCTTTGTTGTTTTTTACACTACCACGCAGACCTGCCCTTCACTCTGTCTGCTCTTTTCCTGAGCCAGAGCTGAGCTCTCACTGCTGTCTCCCTGAGGTAGAATTCAGCTCCGTTCCTGCAGTATTTCCCTCCAACATTCCATCCCCCTTCTCAAAAACAATTAGATCCTGGAGCAGTGTTCCCATAGGCTAAAGTGAGTGGTGTTTTCCTCTTCAGGAGCAGCACAGCCATCTGTCCATCACAGGCACCTGGTTAACTTCTGATGGCAGAGACACCCAAAGTGGGGCCTTCTGTGGCATCTGCACTTCTAAAAGATGGGAACACTAGGCACTGTGTTGAGAGGGCAGCATAGGAGCAGTCCCCAGCTCTTGTAGTATCTGTTACTACTTACCAGAGTCATAGGGCATGGAAGTGGGCCAAAGCCTCATTCTACCCTGGCAAACAGGAATGCTGGCCGGAGTATGCATACAAGTATGCCTCTCTCTCTCTCTCCCCGCCCCCCCCCCCCCCCACCAAGCTAAGTACTTGCCATTTGAAGCTTTGTGCTACAGGAGCATTTGTTGTTGCTCTGTGTAGTGGGCTTGATTTTTACAGTATAAACTGAGCTGCTTTCAGTGGAGTATTTGCCCCCCCCCTTCTTTTTTATTTATTTTACTCCACTTTCTCTCAAATAGGGGTTAAAAATGGCTTACAAAATACAAAAAATGCAATTTAAATAAGCAGGAAAAAAAAGTACTACAATATAGCACATGCAAAGTGATCCTGGATCCACCAACCTACCTCACTCAGGAGCCATAGGAAAGAAGCTATGTACTAACAGCTAATGGTCAAGACTTCTTTGCCTCTTGTCCTTCAGCTTACACCTCTAGCTACACTCAGGCTAAATACTTGCAAAAGAGGAGAAACAGATTGGATTTACACCCCACCCTTCACTACCAAAAGGAGTCTCAGTGCAGTTTACAATCTCCTTTCCCTTTTGTTGGTTTCAGTAATTTTAAGGAACTTCTATGGTCACCTGAACTTTGGCATAGCCTGGGTCCTTAGGGTGGTAGGCTCAATTTTTAAAAGGATAAAGACAATAAAGAGAGGAACCAAAAAGAAAGGTGGCTTTGAACCATGGAAGGCCCTAAGCCATCCTTGTTTGGGCATCCTCTCTTTTTATTTCTGCCTTTCGCCAATTCCTTCCTTTGCTTTTAAGCCCATTGAAAAATTAGGGGTGAGTATCTGATTGATTAATATTAGTTACATATCAGGGCTTTGGCCTAGCTTATTTTTAATTTATTTCTAGTTGACAGAGTTATTTTTTGTCAGCAGCCTTACTCATTGTTTTGCTTGGTAGGGCACAGGCTTTGAATGCAGAAGTCCTAGGTTGATATAGAGTTAGGGTTGTCAAGTGTATCAAATTTATCGGCGGGGTGGGGGGGGGAGCTCTGCTGGCTGGGAGCTTCCCCGGCATGCGTGCAAAGCGCGCGCGCCAGGCAGCATCACCAGAAGTGACATCAGCACGTTGGGGGGCGTTGCCAGGGCAACTCTCTGGCAACGGCAGAGCTTCGCCCTGGCAATGCCCCCAACGTGATGGCGTCACTTCCGGGTGATGTCATTACGTGAGGGAGGTCGTCCAGGCTGGATGACCTCAGGGGTGGGGTTTCCCCCACCGGATCGGGAACCCCTGTAGCGGGGGATCCCCCACCCCCCGGGCTGACTTGGCAGCCCTATATAGAGTGATTACCTCTCTTTTCTGATCCCCTTCCTCATTGTATTTGTCTTTTTGCTTCTCTTTGAGTTTATTATGACTTCCAGTCTGAAGAAGACTAAGCAGAAGAGGAAGGGGCTTGCTATGTGTTTCTTTGAAAAAGGTTCTGGTGCAGATCTCTTCACCATCTGAAGATGAGGAGGAAATGATTATAAGGAATCTGGTGGCCTACATGGAGGCTGTTGAGAATGATAGGATTCAAAAGAGGAGAACAGTTCCTTGATGAAGCTGCTAGTGTACCCATCCAGCATTATCAGTCTTGAGAACTGTTACTTCTTTGTGCCTGGCTACAGAACTAAAGATCTGGAGGGGAAAATATGCTGATGTGTTCTTTTTTGTTTGTTTTATGAGCCTGAAGTGAACGACTGTGTTGAGCAGCAAATCAACCTGCTTCAGATCTGTCAAGGTCTTACCTGAAGTGATATTCGTAGTCTTGATGTTAATTACTGCCTCTGCATGGACTTTGCAAAGACCAGTTCTATTGTTTTAACCGATGACATCAGTTCCCCCCCCCCACACACACACACTTTCTTTTAAACAGTGCAGAGCAACAAATAATAACATCTTCTGCACACCTTTTTGTGATAGTGTATTAGTGAGGCGGCCTCCAGATCTGTGGGAAAATGCTTTCAGAACAGATAGTTTAAAATATAATGCTTAGGTGATCAGTGGGTATCCAGTATGTTTCCTCTCACTGTTGATTAGAAAGGAACATAATAAATGGATGGAGAGTTGGCAATGGGGATTTGCTTTTGCTGGATATGTTCAAATAGTCTTCCTTCCTGTTATTTAGTCACATGCTTTCCTGGGTTTCAGAATCTGCCAAAAGAATGAGCTTTAGCCAAGCATATGCCTGTACAACAAAGATTAAAGTGGAAATAATCTTTACATGGTGCTCTTTGTTCTAAAGCGATTTCCTGAAACGGACCCAGGGTGACTGATCCAAGATGACAGCTCAGCTCAGATTTAAGTATAGTAAATCTCAGGTATTCCTAATATTAGAAGTCAAGGATGTAACAGTCAAGGTTGTTCAGGAATATTTTCATGGAAGTAGCCTCCTCGTGCAAATCTTTGTGTAGGGAGAATTGTACAGTTAGGAAGGCAAACAAATATTTCATTTCCATTTCAGTTCAGGATCTTAAAAGCCTTGCATCTGATTGCCATCAACAGTTGCTTGCTTGTATTAACTTTCTGTGCAAAGCAGATGAGAAAAGACCAGTGGATAGCATGGCCTTCTTTGTGTGTGATGAGTTGTTGCTTCTTGTGGCTATAAAGAGAGTGGGAGCTACAGGCAGCTTTTATTTTATTTTATTTCATTTTATTTTTTACACTGGAAATAAGTTATCCATTCACCAAACACGGGTTTAAAAAGTTCCTGCTGATTACAAGTAAGATCTTGAGATTTAAAAATGAGGCCCTGCTGAAGGTTCCATTGCATATAAAAGCTAGCTTGGCCTCTGGGGAAAGGTGGTGACTTTCCAGGGGGTTTTCTGTCCCTAAAATTCTGGCATGCCCCATCTTGGGAGATGCGCACAACTCTTTTGTTATCGTTCCAAACGTTAAGATTCTGTTTTTGTTAACCCTTTGGTAGCCAACTGATCTCATTGCTCCTATTGTGATAGTGAATTGAGCTGTTATCACTGAGAACAAATATAAGAACATAAGAGAAACCAGTGTTGGATCAGGCCAGTGGCCCATCCAGTCCAACACTCTGTCACACAGTGGCCAAAAATACGAGGTGCCATCAGGAGGTCCAGCAGCAGGGCTAGGACACTAGAAGCCCTCCCACTGTTGCCCCCCCCAAAGCACCAAAAATACAGAGCATCACTTGCCCCAGAGTTCCTATCTATACCTTGTGGCTAATAGCCACTGACTGCTCAACAATTTCATTGAGTGCCCACAAGTTCTTGTATTGTGAGAAAGGGAGAAAAGTACTTCTTTCTCTACCTGCTCTGTCCCATGCATAATCTTATAAACCTCAATCATGTCACCCCTCAGCTGTCATTTCTCCAAGCTAAAGAGCCCCAAGCACTTTAACCTTTCTTCATAGAGAAAGTGTTCCAACCCTTTTAGCATTCTATTTGCCCTTTTCTGCACTTTTTCCTAAGCTATAATATCTTTTTTGAGGTGTGGTGACCAGAACTGTACACAGTATTCCAAATGAGGCCACACCATTGATTTATACAGGGGCATTATGATACTGGCTGATCTGTTTTCAATTCCCTTCCTAATAACCCCCAGCATAGCATTGCCCTTTTTTATTGCAGTCACACACTGTCTTGACATTTTCATTGAGCTATCCACTACGACTCCAAGATCTCTCTCTTGGTCAGTCTCTGCCAGTTCAGACCCCATCAACGTGTATTTATAGTTAGGATTTTTGGTTCCAATGTGCATCACCTTGTACTTGGCCACAACATTTGCCATGTTGATGCCCATTCATCGACAGATCCCTTTGGAGTGCCTCACAGTCCTCCCTGCTTTTCACTACCCTGAACAACTTTGTGCAAATTAAGCCACTGTATCTATAGTTGTTTATCTGTAGTGTATCTGTAATTGTTTAAATTTGTAAGTCATCATGGAAATGTGTATATGAACAGTGGCATAAAAATCAAAACATGCAAAGTCTGCACCCACATATTGTTGAAAATGGCACAATGGCAATCATTTGCAGCTGGATTTTCCTGGATGGACAAGCCAATCCAGTTGCAAATGATTGCTATAGTGCAAGAATAGCACAATATTCAATAAGGGGTGGATGCAGCCTTAAGACAGCATGTTCTCAGTGAGCTCAGATGCTAGTTGGATCCTACAGGCTTCATCTGATCCAGGCCATGCGAGAGTTACATTACACAGAGCCATTTCGCAGGTGTGAATTTCTTCTTTTCAGAATACTGCAGTGATATTAGAAATTGCTCCTACCTAATTTCTTCCTGCCTTGAAGCTCTTAAAGCCACAACATTCCCCATAGGGCAAGAGCTAACAACTAAATGTATAACTATGTCTGCTAAATGTATAGCTGTGCCTATCCTTATGTCTGCTAAAGCCCCTGTTGCAATGCTCTAATTTTGATTGCAGTAGACCAGCATTTACAATAGCTGGGTATACCCCATATCTAGAGTTGTCATCTGCCTGCCCAAGTGGGCATTTGCCTACTAAACCACTCAGTTCTTAACTATGCTGATCATCATGATGGGAGAAAGTGGGGGAGGGAGAATTGCCACCGAATCTGGAGGTGACGGGCTATACTCCAGGAATCATCCCAAATTTCTATGGTCTTTACCTAGAGCATTGCCCAGAAGTGATGTCACTTCCCAGTTTGGCCACAGTCCTGCCTCACTTTCTCCTTCCATGATGATAATCATACCTGGAAGCCATGTGCTCTGAGCAGCAGACGGTGAGGAATAACCAGTGAAGTCTTAGGGCTGGGAGATGGAGGGCACTAAGGTTCACAGGGGTCCTGGGAGCCATCTTGGGGGATCAGTGATCATTAGTGATTGTCATACTTGTCCACTGACCCAGCACAGTCATTGAAAGTCACCATACAAACTTTCCCTGTGCTTTTTTCTCATGCTTCCTTTGGCTCCCCTCACATTTAGCACACAAGTTATTCCATTAGAACAGGTATGCTGTTATTGTGTCCAGCGTGACCTTGCACATATTTCAGGGGCCCCAGGGCATCCTGGACACACAGAATTTCATCTCTCCAGTCAATCCCTCTTGGTGGCCCCGGATCCTGTCATTTTCGTAATCTGATTATAAATATACATTTTAAACTGATAGCGTTTACCGTAACTTTCTTATTTACCAAAGTAACAATCAGATGCAGCTCATTTGCACAGCATTATAGCCCGTAACCTTGGAATTCTGCAGTTGAAAGAAATGAGGAGACTACTAGGCCATCAAGCTTTGCTTTTAAAAAATTATACAATCCTCCCAAACACACACATACCGAGCTATTTAAAAATTAATATATTCTTCTTCTGCCCCATGGAATTATAGTGATTTAGCAGGTGCCAAGTTCCTGTCTGTTTAACATTCAAGGCACACTTTGATCCATTAAAAACTTTGTGTGTGTGCCTGCTCTGGCACATACTTAAGGTTTGCCTTGAAACCATCCCAAGAAAAGTCCCTGATTTTTCAGCTTCATTTCGAAATGCCTGCTTATTAACCACATGGTGAGCATTATTATGCTTGCAGCCTGGCTTAATAAATCATTGGCCGTTTGGTGCTGATGAGGCTGCTAACCCTAGGGTGTTAAAAAAGCTCCCTCCAAGAGGGAAATAAATAGGGAGGGATTGCTGAGAAGGTTATTTGTAGTGGTGCAGGGTATTTTGAAATCTGGGCAAAACCCAAAACTCGAGGTGGCTTATTCTGCAGTCCCCACCTTTGCTGTTTCAGCTGCATTTCCAATGTTCCTCTCAGGGTGATGTAATGAATGTGGGTGGAAAGTCAAGTAAAAGAATTAGAAAAGCAGTCTCCATTAGATGGCAGTCATGGGCCCAGGTGTTGCTGTAGGAGAGACCATCTTGTGACAGCTCACAACCTCAGCCACCAATGAGATGCTGCGTTTCACCATGAAGGAAGCATTTACCAGCTAAAGTGAAGGGGAGAACAAAGGCTTGAAAAAGTGCCTTCATGGGGATTTGCAGGTATCCAACAGGCTTCCCAGGGATTTGCAGGTATCCAACATTGTGTGTGTGTTAGCCTGTTGGATACCTGCATTTGTGTGTGTGTGTGGGGGGGAATTATCTTGGAATTTTCCATTTAATGGAGTATCCTCTCCATTCACCTTCCACTCACCATGGATGAGGTCACATACACTGCACTGCCCGTTCATTCTGGTAGTGGTTCTGTTCTGATCTGACGATCAGATCACTATACCCTTGTCCCCTTCCTGCTATTAGGCAGTAAACCCTGCATCTAATTTCAGAGGCATCTAATTCCCAATGTTTCCAACTCCTCGTAAGGTTGCATCCCAGTTTCAGCTAACACTGGCTAGAAACTGCAAAGTCTTCCTTGCAGATTCAAATGTTCCCCTTGAAAAACACACACTAAATCTTGATGGTGCTAAATCTAGATGCTGCAGTTTAAATTGCAGCTTTTGTTTAAATTGCAGCTGTGGCAGTTGTTGCCCTACTGTCTGTAGGTTACAGGTGAGTGCTGTTTCTCAAAGACAATGAGAGAGATTATTGTTGAGAAACACAGCAATGGCAACTTTAACTGCTGTTGCTTCATTGCTCATAGCTAAATGGCAACAGCCCTGACCTGGATGGCCCAGGCCAGCCCAGTCTCATCAGATCCTGGAAGCTAAGCAGGGTCAGTCCTGGTTAGTACTTAGATGGGAGCCCACCAAGAAAGCTCAGGGTTGCAATGAAGAGCTGGACAATGGCAAACCATTTCTGTTCACCTCTTTCTTTGAAAACCCTATGGGGTCAACATAAGTCAGCTGGGACTTGTCGGCACTTGCCACCACCACCAAAGAACAACACGGCAGGAAGTTGCAATGAACAAGAAGGACATAGAAGTGGGTTGCTTAATGCATGTGGTGCCATTATGAAATAGCACCGTTTCTCATCTTCCCACCAGCCTGTTATCACTAGCCTGTTACTGATGTACAATTTAATGGTAATTGAGCCATAATTGCCTGTTGTGGAAGCACCCACAGCATTCGGCCTGCAATCAAACTGGTCAAGAAGTTGTAGCAAAAGTGACAGCATGCATATTTAAGCAACAGTTTGCACAACCATTCAAGCTTGCTCAAATAAGCAGTCCTTTTACTGTTTTGCCACATGGTCAGTTTCTATGCTCAGAGCAAAACTGTGGAAATCTACTTACACCAGTGATCTACAATGTGGTATCTGTGGGCACCATGGGATCTGTGGATGGGTTTCCTGGGGCCCACCTGCTTCTTCCTGAAAGTATCTCTTCTTGAAACCAAAGAGCCCTGGCTTTCCTCCATTTCATTGGGAAAGATCAGAGATACTTCAGGAGAGCCCAGGAGTCATTGCCTTTATGTTTGCAGGCAACATCCATTTGAAAACAGATGCCTCCATCATAGGAAGACACTTGGCTTAGAACCTCCCAACATCTTGTGAATGTGATCCCTTGTGACAGCCATTTTGTGATTAGTCCCATCCACCCCGGCAGCCATTTTGTTGTGGTGACCACAACGTGTTCTCAAAATTTTAGAAGTGCCCATAGGTTCAACAAGATTGTGGACCATTTACTTTGTCATATGCTCAGCCACAACTGGTATTCCTTCAATCCATGTAATGATGCATGTGGACTTCTGTAGTGGCTTTCAGGTGCCACTGGAAACAGGATTTGCTCCTTTCCTGTCTTGATTAATGAAGGTTGTTTTGCTGAATCTGACCAAAGCCCATCTGCTCTAAATTTCTGTTTCCAGTGGTATCCTCTGGAGGCCCCCAAGCTGGAGAAGTTTATAGCTCCTCTCTTTTATTTGTTTGGTACTCAGCACTACACTGCCCTGGTCCATTTTTACAACAGGATTCTAAGAATGGATTTCATTCTCCACTAATTCAACGGCATGCCTGTGTATGTGCTTAGAATGCTAAAATGCAAAAAGCAGACGTTCCCATTAAAAATGCCTTCTTCCTTTTATTTATTTGTTACTGTTTTACTTAGGACATTTAACTCCTTCACTAGGTTAGGATTCTGGAAACAATTCCAGTGTGATTATAATCCAGTGTGATTACTGGCCATTTATTTGGCCAAGCCAAAAAAATAAATTCAAATGAAATCATTCAAGCAGTTGAATCATAAGACTATATAAAAGAAAAAACCCTGCATACTTAAAAAAATTAAATACATAAATTTGTGGGAAACCTTAACTAGAGTTTCAGTCTTGTAGGAATGTCTTGCATACACAATATACATCCAAATGGCGGTTTTGGGATATTTTAATAAACAGATGACTATCCTTTTCCTCTTGGTGCAGCAGTTGCCTTATACACAAAATATGTATTGTTCAGTATTCCAGCCAAGCCCAGTCTATCTAATGTCCAGGCTCTATTTGTTTACCACAGGGGGAAATGTTATAAATGTAATGCAAATTTATCAAAATATTTGGCATTTTTAGATGCACGGTGTGTTTAATATCAAGCTGTTGCTTCAGTCTTAATAGCATTTTGCCTTCCCATTAAAAAAGCCGCTCAGTGCTCGCTTTCAAAAGTCCTGCTTTCCGTATAAAAAAGCATAGTGAGTAGCCTGATTTTTCTATAGCCCTGGTCAGCAGCAACTCGTTAAGAAGGGTCTGCACGTGAAAGTGCAGCTAGGGGCTGGAGAGCAGATGGCATTGGAGTTGATTCACTTCTGTAGGTGCAGACGAACATGAAATGGGCTTATCGACCCCCTTCTTCTCCATTGTACACAGAGACTTTGTGAAGATTTTCATCTCATATTATACATGTTGGCTTCTTGCCTTTGTCTTTGAGAAGTTGGCTGTGGTTCATACTAAGGGCCAGGACAGCCAAAGCCTGGCTGGTGTTCATTGGGGGGGGGGGGATTAAAGAATCCTTTGGGTCAGAGTTCCTCAGCTGAATCTGAAGCTGTATGTATTATGTAAAAAGAGGGCCCCACTGGGTGTTTGCAGTGCTAGGAGCCCATCCTGATAACTATCAGATCGGCAAAGAAATGAATTAACACCACTTCAGACTTCTCAATCTTGCCTTCCTGGTCTGCACGGGCCACTCAGCTCAGACTTGGCCAGTCGTGCTAATGATGCCCAACACAGGGCTGCAGGAGGGGTCCAACCAGATCCTGCAGCACTGGCAGAACTACTACAGATTGGTTCTGCTTGCCCTTGGCTGCCAGTGTCCCACTGGGATCTTTCCCTGCGAGTTAAATGGCCAGTCTACTCTTGCATCTCTGCTAGGGCTGCCAATCTCTGAGCAGTAGCTGGAGATCTCCTGCAATTACAACTGACCTCTAAGTGACAGTCCACCTGGAATAAATGGCCATTTTGGAAGTTGGACTGTATGGCATCATGCCCCCTTGAAGTCCCTCCCCTCCCCAAACCCCGCCCTCCTCAAGTTTCACACCCAAAATCTCCAGGTATTTTCCAGCTCAGACCTGGCAACCCTACTGTATGCCCTTGATGTCCACTGTTGCCCTCATTCACTCCAGCTGCTAATTTGTTGCCCATCCTCTACCTATATGTATGCACTGGTACTTCCATTTCGCTGTATCTGAAGAAGTGTGCATGCACACGAAAGCTTTTGCCTTGAATAAAACTTTGTTGGTCTTAAAGGTGCCATTGGCCTCAAACTTTGTTCTGCTGCTTCAGATCAACACAGCTACACGCCTGATTCTATCTGCCTCCAGCTGTTTAACAAAGCACCTTGCAGCCACATGCTTTGTGCATATAGCTTATCCATGTAATGGGACATGTTTGTTTGTCACATGCCATCAATTGACTTCATTCACCCTTGGTAACAATAGTTCAATTGTAGTTGGAACCTTCCCCAAAAGAACACGTCCAAGAAGCCAGGAATTGTATCTAAGACGTTCAAAGCACTGAGAATGCCAAACATAGTGTCTGGCCGAGAAAATCTTCATAACAGCAGCGTACCATCTGGTGACTATTCACATCATTAAGCAAAAATAGATTGATGAGAAAGAGATAGATGGCAACAGCCAATGGGTACTAGTAACTGAATTCCAAGTAATTGTGGACCATTTCCAGTGTTGCAATAACAATAATTAACCCTCTGCAAGTTCAGGCAAATCATCGATCCACATCAGTCTATTTATGAATTACATTTGTGACCCAGCCTTCCTCCAAGGAGCTGAGGATATCACTGTATGTGAGATTTCCGCCGCTTGTTTTATCCATACAACAACCCTGTGAGGTAGGCTAAGCTGAATGAATGCAACAGACAGGACATCCAATGAGCTTCACAGCCAAGTGGATATTTTCATTGCATTTATTATGCTGTTTTTGATATGCTGTTTTCTAATTGTATAATCCAGTTTTATTGCATTTTTGGTTGTAGGTATGCTGCTCCTACTACATTGTTTTTAATTTGTGTGAACTACTTTGTTTCTCAATGAAAAGGGCAGACTATAAAAGGAGAAAGTACATTGATAAACATAAGTATCTACCTCAATCTTCTAGGTCCAAGTCCGGTATCTTTTTAGTTTGATGTAAATATTGCAGTAATTATTAGGAATGGGCACAAACCACATTTTTGCAGTTCAATTCGGTGCATGGTTCATGGCTAAATCATGAGCCAAACCATGAACCTTTAGCAAGTTTGCAAACTGAACTGGTTCATAGCAGTTTGTGGGCCATTTGAAGTTTAAAGACCCCCTACCTTCTGCTCCCCACTGCTCAGCTGTTTGGTTTAAATGGCTGGGAGCCATTTAAACCACTGCTTTATGCTCCCTGTGGCTTTTCACACCACTTAGCTGTTTTTTGTGAAGAGCAGAAAGCAGGAGTTTAAATCCCTGCTTTCTGGTCTTCACAAAACATCGCAATGTTCACAAACTGAAGAACAGCCATGAACTTTCATGAATATTGATGCACTTCGTGGCAGTTCTTCAGTTTGTGAATATTGCTTCATGAACCACAAACCAGCTACAATTCATGATGATCTTTAGTTAATCAGCCGGTTTGTGCCCATCCCTAGTACTTATCTCCTAATCAGGTCTCATAAAAAAGGTAAATGTAAAGGTTTCCCTTGCTTGAAAGCCAGTTGAATCCGACTCTAGGGGGCAGTGCTCATCTCCGTTTCCAAGCTGAAGAGCCAGTGATGTCTGCAGACTTTTTCTGTGGTCATGTGGCCAGTATGACTAAACGCAAGTGCACCGGATGCTGTTACCTTCCCACCAAAGCAGTACCTATTTATCTACTTGCTATTTCTTGCTTTTGAACTGCTAGGTTGGCAGGAGCTGGGGTTGGAGATGGGAGCTCACTCCATCATGCAGCACTCAGGTCTCAAACTGCCGAGCTACTGACCTTCCAGTCTGCAGTTCAGTGTCTTAACCTCTGAGCCACCCACTGTTAATCAGGTCTCATAGAAAGAGTGAAAACCACATGCAAAGTCCACAGGATGACCACAAGAGCTTTCATTCACCGTTCACAGCAGTGGCTCTTTCCTTCTCTGTCCTTTCTAGAAACAGAACATTTCTTTTTTACAAAGACACTCATTTGCTCCTTCTCTCCAGTCAGATGCAGACCTCACCTTTTCCAAGCCCCAGTGGACACAGGGCGGGGGGGGGGGGGGGGAGGGAATCCTGACACTCTACCCTTTTTTTATAGACACTACCCTTCCTTTTCTCACGTAGGGGAGGCTGATCCACACTGATCAGAGGCCAAGCATGTAGAAAAGACCATTTGACACTTCTGTTGTTTGGTCACATTAAATGTGCAGTATATGTACAGAGAAAGGCAGTCTAGAAATTTCAGAATAAAATATGCACAATCTGAGTGCTACAGGGAAAGAGCTAGCTGGACAAGAAGTGTACAAAATGCCAACTAGTGCCATGATCCTCTTGGGTCTCTGCTCACTTGGCAAGGAGGAGGATGCCAAACAGATTAGGATTAGTATCCACAGGTATTTCCGCATGGAGTTTTTGCAACAGTTCAGCTTCCTGATTTCATCCTTCCTCCCCACCCCCACCCCCGTTTACAAACAGTATCATTTGCTGATCGTTGTTCTTCATGTTTTTTTTCACTCACAACCCTCCCACCCCCAAATCACCTTTACACTGATGTTTCCAGATTACACTGAAATGGATTTTGTGGTGTCTGTAACACTTTCTGTGCTTTCAAAGGTGCTACCTACATCCATCCACCCATTTCCCTACCCTGCTCTGCAGCTTTAGCCTTCTTTCTCTGAGCTCTCACTATTTACACTGGTGGTGCTTACCTTTTTTTAAAAAAAAATTGCATTGAGACTGAAATATCATTATAGAAGACCCACTGAATAGGGACCAAACTACACGATATATTTTTAAATGAGTTATGTCTGTGTTCTATGGCTATGCAGCTCTGAAGTTCTGCAAATAATTCTTCATTGGTGCTGTTTTGGCTCAGGAAAATGGTGCAAAGGAGAAGACAGGAGTCCCTCCCCACTCCACAGTCCCAAGGTGAATGAGGCTTCCTCAGGCTTTAAAAATGATGGTTCTCCACAGCTGATGTGTAGCTCCAGGGAAAGTGAGTCTGGTCCAGGGAACCCATGCCTACCTCATTTAAAAACTCTCATGTTGTTTGGTCCTTAGTACCCCTGAATTCAATGAGGCTTACTCTCAAGTAAATGTACACAGGCTTTGGAGCAGGGCTGTAACATTAACAAATTGCAGACTACTTTGAAAGACTGATTTTTGGTATTTCCCTTCTGGGCACTCACAACAAGCATACCCCTTTTAAAATAGCACTTCTTCTAGTGATATCTCACACAAAAGCAACTAGCCCCCATAACATTCTCCTATATCAATGCATGCACAAAAGATAAAATTAAAAGGGCAGTGTAGCGCCTCTCTCAGCAGCAACAAAAGCGCCAAGTGTGTAAGGAAAGATTCAAAATAAGTAAAAGCAGAGGAAAAATGGATGAAGGCCACTGTGAGAAACACAGTTGGTGGTGCACTTCAGCTGGAAGTAGAACGGCAAGCAAGAAAAGCCAAAAATGGCATTTTTCTGTGGAAGACACAGTTGTGACATCTGAACATTTCTCCTTTGCCACTTAATTTGCATGATGAAAAGATTAATTTAGTTCACTGATGGATTACTAAAAGACTGTTATGTTGCTAAGGCTGTATTTAGACGTTTTAGACTGCACACTTCAAACCATTTATTCAAGCGTAAATACAGTAAAGACTTGGGCTGCAGCCCAACATGGACTTAAGCATTTTTAAGCCCACTGACTCTAACTTGGTGTTGGATTTTGGCCATGAGATTTGATGACTGTCTCCTAAACAAGTGGACTCCTTTTGTTCTGAATGGCCAGCCTCTCACTCCCTTCCAACATGCTCAATAGAATCGGAACTCAGCAATCAGACCAGTCTGAACTTTTACCATTTCTTGCAATGATTCTGTGAAGTTCCTTCTTACAGGGCCTGGAATTAGTACTACTGTAACTCTTTTATATTTTGGGGAGGGGGATTTATATTCACAGAATTATGCATTCCACGAGACTCAGTTTTCAAACCATAGATTGCAACATTTTTATGAATCCCTAATTCCTGTAAAAACATGTAACCATACATTTTGCCAGAAGTTATTGTGGTAGGCAGGAATATTTTCTTAGCTCATTCCTGGAAAATTCCCAAACTTGATGGAGCAGGCCAAGCCCACAGATCATCTTACACTTTCCCGTATATCATGCTAACTCAATTTGCACTAAGTCATGCTTACAGTCTTTGTCTGAAGACAAGACACCTTTGTCTAGAGGGAAGCCATATGCCTTGCATGCAGAGAGGCCCAGATTCAATCCCCATCATCTCCAATTAAGCAAACCTCTAGGCAGCAAAGCTGAGCAAGGCCGTGGTCACATGGCACCCTAATCCCGGATAAAGTCCCACTGGACTTTAATTTGGGATTTTTTCTTTCGGGTTGGGATGTTCACACATCCCAACCCTGGTGGCTGCGGTGTTCGGGGGAGGCCAGAAGTGCAAAATTTAAAACAACTCCGTTTTCAGAGACAATGAAAAGGGGCGAGAAACTCACCACAATCACGTTGAGCGGGTCAGAGAAGCCTTCTGTGGACGAGACAGTTGGCTGGCTGGCTGGCTGGCTCATCCCGCACTCTCCTCCGGGCCCCAAGCCCTGCCGGTCACTGCCTGTTGGAAAGCAGGGAGAAGGGGAGAAGCATGCTGGGGGTGTGTGCCAGGTGGCAGTGGCTGGTGGGGCTCAGGGCCCAGAGCGGAGCACAGGGCATTTTTTTCCCTTTCTTGCACTTGGGTGCTTGAGTGCCCAAGCGCCCAAGTGCAAAAAGGGGGGGGGAACCCCAGAGGGACGATCAGACGGCCCTCTCTCACAATCATTGAGAGAGAGAGCTGTCCAGATTGGCAAAATCCTGGGTTCAAAGCGTGACTCCCGAGAAAATACTTGATTTTCCCGGGGTCGGAAAACACGCTAGGAACCCAGGAGTGAGCCTGCTTCGGTGCAGGAGTAGCCATGGCCGGTCTGGTCAGTCCCTTTAAATCTGGGAGGAAACAGCAGTGACTCCTGCTTTAAAGGGCCATGTGACCTCGGCCCAAGACTTCCAGTTGAGACTGTGGACGAACTGCTGCCAGTCAGAGCAGAATGTCCTGGGCTAAATGAACTCGTGGTCTGACTCATTCCCAGAAAGGACCATAAGTCTGTAGCACAAACTGCATGTTGTCCTATAAGACCAACAAAGTTTTAGTCAAGGTATGAGCTTTTGTGTGCAAGGCACACTTTTTCAAAAACACTGGAATGGTAGATGAGGTTCTAATTTACCATTCCACTGTATTTGAAAAAGTGTGCCTTGCACATGAAAGCTCATAACCTTGAATAAACCTTTGTTGGTCTTAAAGGTGCCACTTGACTCTAAATTTGTTCTTCTGCTTTAGACCAACATGGCTGACCATCTGGATCTATCTGCATGTTGTCCTATCATTGCTCTCTAAGACAATAATTTGGAACTGGACTTACTTGTGTGAACTAGACAATGTAGGAGGTGAATGGTTGCTATAGCGCAACAGCAGTGAAATATCTAGTGATGTGGGGATACATCCACAGTCTCGTCACACACAACTGGTTAAAAAAGAAATTAGTGTATCCTTTCAGTTTTGCACCACTGAAATCTATATTTGTTTAATAGAAATCTGGATCTTAAATCTTTCCCCCTGTATATATGGGGATCCATAGTGGCTTACCACATCATCTTCCCCTCCTCCATTGAGGTACATTAAGGGGAGAAGAAAGTGACTGCCTCAAGGTCACCCTATGAGTTTACATGTCACAATTGGGATCTGAACCTGGTCTTTCAGATCCTAGTTCAACACTTTAATCACCAAAGCATGAGGGCTCTTAGAATACAGTAATAGTTTATTAGAACATGGAACAGCTAACTGGGACAGCTCATTCTGAACCTTTGGAGAACACAACATGCTAATGTCAAGCAAAACAAAGCTCTAGTACACTTGGATGTATCCATCCAAAAATATATCCCCCATATACCTTACCTGTAATTTTTTTTTAGTATATTATGGTAACCAGATGGTATTTGAGATTTTTTTGGGTTAACAATGAGCCAGGTAACAAAAAAATACAGAAATATTCAGCTATATTTGGGGTTGGCATCTTATGATTCTATGGTTCTATGACTCCCAGGCCTGTTTTTCTTATGTTTTTCTTCAAGTTTACAAGTTTTGCATTTTTAAGTTCCTATTTTTTCTTTTTCTTTTTTCTTTTGCTGGGGGGATGTAATTGGGGGTGGAAGAAACATTTCCCCCCCTTTCTGGTACATTTCCTTCATTTTGTTTTGTGTTTTTAAAAGGATTGAGCTATTTTGCTCTTGGCTTGTTTTAGACTTTTAAGTGATTTTGCATTTTCTCTGTTTCTAGGACGTGTTTTTTAATTTTTATTTTCAGAGGGTTTGTGATGGGGGTTGCCTCAAGTTATGAATGTTTTTAGACATTTATCTTTTTGCATTCTTCTGGTTTTACAGTTGGTCTTCTATAGTTGTTTTAAAGATCTTTCTGTGCTGTATTTTTAGGAGGGAGTGGTTTCATGGAATTTTGGGGTGTTCCTGTTGTTGTTTAATTTCATTGTTGTAGCAGGCTCTGAAGAAAATTTCTGTCAATGTTTTCATAACAGTTTACTGTCAGTGGCTGAGGACAGACTGGCAGTCTCGGCCGCTCTGCCTCCACTTCAAAAGCGGAGGCAGAGCGGCCGTTCAGATGGCCGCATCTGCCCTGAGGAGGCGGCCCGGACGCATTGCGTCCAGTGCCGCGCTCCTCCCGCAGCAGCCGAGCACCACTTCAAAGTGGTGCTCTGGCTGCTGCGGCGTGCGTTCCACCCGCTAGAGCGGGTGTGTACGCGCGCCGGGAGGGGGAGTCGCATGGCGTCCGCACGCCGCCGTAGGAAGCCGCCCGCAGTCTGAACGCTGTGGGCAGCTTCCTTCCGGCGGCGTGCAAACGCCGCACCGCGGGGAAAATTCCCCCCACCTTAGTCTTTCAGTCTGTCTTCAGCCAGTGAGGGTTTAGATAGTTAAAAAACACAACATCGATTGGGCTTGGATTCTCTGGTTTGACATTTGTTCTATTGGGCTTCTTGGTTCTGTTTGCACTGGGGACTTTTGGCCAATTTTTTTTTATGTTTGGCTATTGGTGCCTTTGATTTTTTTCCTCCATAGGAAACAATAAAGACCAGTAGGATATATAGCCCTGTCCTGGATAGCCCAGGCTAGCCCAATCTCATCATCTTGAAAACTAAGCAGGGTCAACTCTGGTTAGTATTTGGGTGGGAAACCACCAAGGAATCCCAGGGATGCTATGCAGAAAAAGCCAATGACAAACAGCTTCTGTTAGTCTCTTGCTCTGAAAACCCTATGGGGTTGCCATAAGTCAGCTGCAACTTGATGGAACTTTGCACAGAGAGAGAGAATATCTTGGGACACCTTGTTCAGGGGCTTCTAGAATTAGACCTTGGGGTCCAATTCACTTGAAACTTGGGGTATCTTTGTCGGACAGGTGGCTCTAGGTCCTCCACAGGTTTGTGTCATTTGGTTGAAAAACAGCCACTCCAGCCTCCCTGAAGAAGTTCTCCACACAGGGAATAACGGAACCCAAATAATTCTAAAATCCTGGGGGGAAAACAAACCCTGAAAGAGGATCCAAATACCTCCAAATACTAATATTTATGTATTTCCCAAAATCTGAATCTGAAAAATACATTTTTCCAGATTCACATACATACCCCAGATTATCTCTGAACTTTGAGGATTATTTATTTATTTTTAAGTCTCATTTTTCTACATATCAATGGAGTTATTTCAAGTCTTAGTGGAGACAGAGGCCCTTTTCACTTTACTGTTCTAAACCAGAAGATATTTGTTCTTGGCCCGATTTCAAGTAAAGAAATACAGGGGCTTCATACATTGACTCAATGGAGTCAATGCATCTCAATGTTGCCACTATAGCACTCACCTTAGAATGTTTTTAAAAAGTCTGTGGAAGACTGCATGGTGAAAAGGAGCAGAGGGGAAAGCAGCACTGTAGGAAGCACTATGGACATTTTAAACAGCACACCACAGCAATTCAGAAGTGCAACCAACGGGGTGAAAATGGAAAAAAAGCAGTTTCCCTCAAAAACTGCTCAACCACGCTTTGCTAACCCGACACATGGGTTTGTATGAACAGGTAAATAAATCTCACTAGCAGCAGGTTACTAAAACGGGTCAGTCTGAAATGACAGGAAAAATACATTAGCAACCAGTCACTAAAATGGAACACAAAGGCAGTTTGAAAAGGGTCAGAGTAAATCCAGTAAATACCGTATTTTTCGCTCCATAAGACGCACCTGATCATAAGACACACCTTGTTTTTAGAGGAGGAAAACAGGAAAATATGAAACAGAAAGAAAGAGAGAGAGAGAGAGATAAAGAAAGGAAGGAGGAGGAGAGAGAGAGAGAGAGAGAGAAAGAGGAAGGAAGGAAGGAAGAAAGGAAGAAAGGTGGGGACAGAGAGAGAGACAGAAAGACAGACAGAAAAAAGGGAAGGAAGGAAGATAGAGAAAGGAAAGGAAAGAGACGTCTGCATGCCATGCAAAGCCAGGCCTTTCTGTGCAAAGTAGCCAGGGAGCTTAATCTGTGGGCGGGGCTTTCTGCTGCTGGCTGTCTTAAAGGGGAAAAGCACTTAAAGGGAAAGAATACTTAGCCTGGTGGGGTTTTTCCTGCCTGGGGTTTTCCCTTTTAAGTCTTAACAGCTCAGGCCCAGCAGGGAGGGGCGGGGAAGGCTGGGATGCCAGCCTGAATGGCGTTCCCCTGCGTTCCTGCTGAAGAAAGAGCCCTGTTACAGGTAAGAAAAGCTCCATATTCACTCCATAAGATGCACACACTCCCCCCCCCCACTTTTTGGGGGAGGAAAAGTGCGTCTTATGGAGCGAAAAATACGGTATACCTTCATGTCATGTCCACACAGAAATCTGCGTTTCTCCTAGCAGGGATATATCAAACATTATTCTGTTTTGATTTGGGGGTTGAAAATTGTAGTCACTGTTTTGAAATCTTGTTTGCTGTCATTCCCCCTCCCCACTGGCTGTTGCTTTAGTGCTGTATTCTTTCCTGCTTACTCCTTTCCTTCGTCTTGATCAGCCACCAACTCCTCTTACAGTTCTAAGCTCAAAGAACTTTTGAAGGCTTCCATTTTAAAAAATTCTAATAGCTTTTGAACAAAGAAAGATCTTGCCAATTTTCCTAGAGAATACTACAGTTTGTCTATATTTGGCTGTGGTTCTGCATTTGTGTTTCCGCTCTGTGATCCCACCTCAGTCTCATGCCTGACATGCTCATTAATCAGGGCTTTCTATTCCTGCTCATTCTGTCATATGTGTTGTCCAGGTTAAAGTCCCTGAGAGCAACTGCAGTATTGCTAGATCAGTCCCATGCATGATTCTAGCCTGTGGGTATGATACAGTAACCACAATGACATCAATGCTACGCAGCCAGCATGGAGAGAAAATGAAGCCAAATGAGAAACAGAGCAATGGATGTTGCCTAAATTTTTTTGAAAGAGGGCTCCCCCCCCCCAGCCACGAAAAAAATATCCATGGATACTTTGGGCTCAGCCCTGAAATATAGACTGTATAACACTTAATAGTCATTGATTCTTAAACAGAATTATAGTCCAATGCCCCAACACAACCTCCCCCCATATACTACAAAACGAGTTCCTCTGAATTTCATTCTTTATTCTTGGTTAGCCTGCTAAGAATTTCACACTATCTTTTTCATTTCTCCCCTTTCTGACTTATGCTCTGGTTCAGTTTCCATCCTCATTCTTTTTCACAGACAGCTGTGATCAGTTCAGGCAGAACTTGGACAGGAACAGCTGGTAGAACACCTGCTGCAAGGCCTTTGATCTATTGCAGTGTTGCAACAGCGTCTAATGTTTGGAAAGTTTGCCAGGCAGGAAAAAAGATATGTAGGAAGCTTAATGTTGTCCAGCGAAGTACCATTTCTGTTGGTCCCATGGGTTGGTATGGCAACTGGACTGGTAGGTAAGTCTTTCAACATATCAAATAGAGTCCTGGACTCGCTACACCTGTGGTTATGTTGCATACTCTGCAACTGTCTCTACACAGCATTGCTAAACCAAGCAGATAAAGTCAACATCAATCAGATTTTGTCACTATATTTTTAACAGTATGCATAATGTTCTCATTAATAAACAGTTTATATCAAACAGCTAGTTGGCATGATTGATACAAGTCTTGATTCAGTTATTGCCAAGACAGCACAAAAAAAAAGATGAGATTTTTAATCCTCATTTGACCTACATGAATGACCAGAAGTTGCTGTTGTGATCCAAAAATCACTGTAGGATAGTATCTAAATCATTACAGAATAAGCTTTTTTTCATTCAGCTGACTTCTTTCAGGGCTAGATGAATAAAAGTGTGGTAAGAAAAAGATGTTTCATTACATGATGGGAAAACCTCATAATCTGTAGTTTGCAACATTCTTAAGATCAAATGTGGTCGGTATTATGAAAACTTAATTAGGTTAATGGACTGAAAACCGATTGCAGTTGCACCAGGTGATAGATGTCTTCCTTATTCTTTAGGTTACAAATTCACTTTATGATAATGTTGCAAGTTCCGTGCCTACAAAGCCCAGGAGCTTTTCATGAGCTGTGCCTCCATGGGGAGTGGGGGAGTGTTGCTTGCACTGGAACCACTTCTGGGTGATTACCTTGAAGTGACGCCACAGCACCCCCTGTGATGCTCTAGGAATTCCTCCAATCAACATGGTAAAGAGATGGGGGACATCCCTAGAGTGTCACAGAGGGCTGTGATGTCAGTTCACCCCTCTTTTTCTCCTGCTGCTCTGTTCAGTGCAGGTGATTAAGGGCAGAGGTGGAGCTTGCCCAGCAGGGGCAGGCAAATGTTTTGCCTACTTTGTCGTTATAGCAGATGTAACAGAATTAGCACATACCAAATAAAAACTTTTTAAAAACTTACTCCAACAACTGCAGTTCACAATGTGTATTTTTGGGGGGGGGGGGTTCTGCTTTTGGGAAAGAAAACTTAGAAAAAAGTGTTTTAAGTTTCATATTTCAGCAGCACACTTAGGCAAAGAGATAGAACTTAATTATGCCAGGGCTCCCTCTTACTTCAAGAGGCACAGTGCTAAATACTGAGCATAATGGGGTGAAGCAACACAAGAAACACATGTTCACATTCTCAGTTGGGCCAGGGCTAATGTGGATTATAAATTTCTCCATGAAGGCTCTCAGATCTCT
Organism: Lepidodactylus listeri; assembly: GCA_029233225.1. Classification (NCBI taxonomy): domain Eukaryota; kingdom Metazoa; phylum Chordata; class Lepidosauria; order Squamata; family Gekkonidae; genus Lepidodactylus; species Lepidodactylus listeri. The sequence continues at coordinate 58,115,137 of JARCFY010000012.1, forward strand.
GTGGGAAGAAGAAGAAGAAGAAGAATTTGAATTTGTACCCTGTACTTCACTTGGAGTCTTAGGGGGCTTACAATCTCCCTCTTTCCACAAGAGTCACCCTGTGAGGTAGGTGGGGCTGAGAGAGGTCTGAGAAAGCTGTGACTGACCCAAGGTCACCCAGCTGGCTGCATGCGGAGAAGTGGGGAATCAAACCCGGTTTTCTAGATTAGAGTCCACTGCACTTAACCACTACACCAAACTGGGAGCAGTACAGCTTGGGCATGTGACTACTGCCTGGTTACCTGACTACTATCTGGCAGTGGCAGCCATCTTTAGACTCTTACCTGTTGCTTGGCCAGCCTCATCTGTGCTGTGACAGCATCCATCCCATCTGATGCACAACTATCCAGGTCAGTATGTAATTTTGCATATGTGAGCTACTGAGCATAAAAGATTGCCATGGACATAGCAAATGAGGAAGAACTGAGAGGGGTGGCAGAGCTGTTGTGAGAAGGGTCTTTGTCCAGTTATCTCATGGTACCCATGGAGCTCATTTATCCATTCCTCTTATGTGAAAGAATTTAGCAAAAATTCTGTTCCAAGATGGCAGTTTTCATCACTGAACTTTGTAATAAAACCCACCTAAATGTAGCAAATTGTCAATTGCCTTCTTTCCCTTCCAGAGGCTCCTGTGCTTTTAACATCTGCATAACATAAAACAATTTAACAGAAGAAATGTTTCCTAATGTGATGGAAAGCTGGTTATAATGAAATTTCTGTCTGTTGTGCAGGTGTGTAAGGTGCAAGAGCGGCTATAAAAAGAGCAACCTCATTAGACAGAACAGCCCCTTAGGAAAGCTTTCCCTCCAGTTCAATTCAAAATGTTCCCTTAACATTTGCTTGTTCATACATTCCCACAGAACAAAGTAATGACAGGGCAGCAGATAGGTCCTTCTGACACTCAAATAAAGATTAATTTCCCACACTTATGCCTCATGTTAATTAAGGGATAATACTGGATGACATGGTGAAATTCAGACTGGAGTCTCAAGTGTCGTTTTAGTTAGTTTTAATGACACTGACTATGGCTGACATTGTGTGGTAAATACAAACACAACAATGATCAAACCTCCATACCAAATATACTTCCATCCTCCCCTTGGATGCTATAAGCTTTTTCTTACATACTTTCACCTGCTCATACAGCATCCTACCCAGCCTGAAAAAGCTCTCAGAGGGATAATTGCATGCAATGGCACTTTTTTTCTGTGGCCTCCTTCAATTTGCTTCCTAAAGTTCCCCTCATAATTAGCGATGAAGCTGACCACCTGGAATCAATTCACAGAGGCAGCCAAGTGTGGTATTTTCCAATTTCTGAATTCCATGGCATACATCTGCCACTATTATTCCAGCATTATCTTGAATCTGACATCAGTGCTGTGTTCAGTAATGTCTTGTGTAGTGCCATTTCTCTTGGGGCATGATCATGGCTTGCTGTCCCTCTCAAAGCGTGCTTTTATAATGAGGCATAAAAAGGTAAATAATGAACAAGGGAAATTATTCAATGTGAGATTTAAACATGTTTGATTAAATATACCCAGAAATGCAAATATCTCCTCAGAACAAAACAAAGAGTGCTGGTGCAGGTCTTCTCAGGGGTTGCAAGTGTAAAAGGCCTGTGAAAAATGATCATGGTAGATTCTTTTCTTGTGCTTACTTATGCAAGCATGCTCATTAGGTTGCCTCAAGTCAAAATAACCAAAAGGAGAAAAGGTGTTGTTGTGATTAGAAGACTTCTGGTTGGTTTCCCTCACCTCTAGGCCCTGGATAAGCCACAGACGTCTAGCCTGGTTACTTGGTCAGTAGTCTTTCTTAAGGGGAAGAATCCCATGAATTGGCCACTCTGTGTGGTTGTTTCCCTCATGTTTACAGTCAATATCATACATGATGTTAATTTCATAACTGACGAAGCAGAGCTCATGCCTCTCCATCACTATGACAGCCATGACCTGTGTAGGTCTCTGAGTTCTGCTTCTAGGAACCTGGCAATTCTGTGTGGTCGAGGTATACATCATTCACCTATATGTCCTTTTGTTGTTAAAATGGGCCCCATCTCCTTTGGGCATTTCCAGGTTAAAATACCTGTAACATTCGTCATAACATGCAGCTTGGCCCTGAAAGAAAGTCAAAAAGGGATGTGGGAGTAGATACGACTCCTCTACTTAGCAGAATAAGTGAGCTTGAATAATCCCATAACCCTTATGGCAATGCAAGCAGTCCTTTTTTCCTATAATGTTCTATCCTATGAAGAGGGTCGGTCGAGAAGCAGTGGCTGGTTTAGGAGTGTTTGGGCCTTGAGCAGAGGCCCTGCTTCCTAAAGCAGCAACACAACTAATTACATGAAATGTAATGAGTAATTGCATCTGCTCTTTTAGGAGAATTAGAATAGAAAAACATAGTTAAATATACTCAGCATTGCTTTGGGGAGTTCCTTTCTTGAACTGTTCATAAGATGACTCCTTTTTTTATTATTAAACCAATCCCCCCAAGTCTTAAAACGATGAATGGGTTCTGGGAAGCAGCTGCTCTTAGCATGAGTAAGAAGCTTAAGAGTAAATTACTTTTTGAGGCCAGCTACATGTGCTCATTCCAAGTCTCAAATGAAATAATGGTGTGTCCCCCCCCCCTTTTTCCAGCCTCTTATGTAGTGCCAGTCTGTCCCTAGAAGTTCTGGTGCATTTCCACTTGTTTAATACCTCTTCCTAAATAACTCACAGAGACAGAATAGGACAGCCGTACCATCTCTACCAACCATGTTCATGCATTCCTTTCATGGAGACAGACCACACCATGTGACATTGTCAAAACTCCACCCACAACTATATGACTGCCTAGATGGTCAGGTGCCCATCCTTGTTTCTCATATTCCTTCTGAGGGAACTGCCGACATTCCTACTGTTGGGGTTAGCTGGTATAGTTAGTCCAATAACCACTGACAAGTTAGCAGAGTGCATAAAGCTTCTAGCGCAGGAGTGTGTCCAACCAGGGTAAAAAAGCACAGAGTGCCACAAAGGTACACAAAGCCACATTTTCAGTTTAAAAGACTAATACTAGTATCTTTATTCTAGTACTACAATCAGGATAGTATTCTAGTCTAACTAATTAAGGAGGGACTCGGATGGTGAGAGGCCATCTGAGTCATGGTGCCAAGATGAGGATAGCGTGTCCTCCCTCTTCGTGCGCGCAGGAGGAAGGTGAGATGAATTCTGGGGGGGAAGAATGAATGGAAGGAAGAAGAAGAGATTGGATTTATACCCCGCCCTTCGCTACCCAAAGGAGTCTCAAAGAGGCTTACAATCCCTCCCCCTCCCCAAACTAGAGAGCCAGTCTGGTGTAGTGGTTAAGTGCGTGGACTCTAATCTGGGAGAACCGGGTTTGATTCCCTACTCCTCCACTTGCACCTGGCTGGATGACCTTGGGCAAGCCATAGCTCTGTACCAGCTGTTCTCTCAAGAACAATTGTGGTGTCTGTTGTGGGGAGAGGAAGGGAAATGAGTTTGTAAGCCGCTCTGAGACTCCAAGTGAGTGAAGGGTGGGATATAAATCTAATCTCCTCTTCTTCTTCTTCCCCACAACAGATGCCCTGTAAGGTAGATGGGGCTGAGAGAGCTCTCTCGAAGTTTTTCCCTGAGATTTCCATTCTGCATATCAAAGGGATAGTGACAGGAAAGTAAACACAGGAAGGAAAGGTCAGAGTGACTATTTAGCTATCTGTCTCTCTTGCCACAAAGTCTGGGCGCTGAGGCAGGGGAAAGAGCCAACACCTACTAGATCAAGAAAAGATACAAAAGTGCCATTTCTTCAATATAATGGATTTTCTGGTATCCCACTTGCAGGGGAATGAATGTTGCCATGCAGTATTTCTCCAATGTTTTAGGTAAATAAATATTTGGAGGTATTGTCCAGACTCAGGGTGCGATCACACGGGCATTTAAACCCGGGTTCTCCCGCGCTGCTCTTTCAAGCGCGATAGGTACTTGTTTTTCCTGGTGGTTGGAAAAGCGGGCTCGAGTGCGGGGGGGGGGGGGGCGGCTTCGAGACGGGAGACAGATGCGGCCCGTCTAGTCAGCCCCTTTAATTGCGATGGGGAACAGCCGCGAGGCCCGCAATAAACGTCCGTGTGATCGCACCCTCAGAGCTTCATCTCATAAAAAGAGATTATTTTCTACATGGTTCTTGAGGGCTCCAGCTCTTATGGGGGAGGGGGAGCCCCCTGTCAGCTGCATACAGACTAGTGTTAATGAACCACACATACAACACTGAATTCAGAAAATAGGTGGAGTAAATTGGCCACAACTTTATTGACTACAGCTGTAAGAAGCATTGGCACAGCACAGTTCCACTGGATCCAGTGCATCAGCTGGCCCCCTTCCAGCCAATGTACCCCCAAACACCCAGCCAGCCAGCATGGGTAGCAAAAGCAGAATGGCAGGCTGCTGGAGTTCACAGGGACAACTGGCTCTTTGTGTTCTCCCCTGCCATCTGGTTGTGAGGGTAATCTCTGGCAGTTCTTGAGCAAGCTTGCTCTCATCAACCCTCATGCCAAGACCCCTTGAGAGGTCCCCATACCCAGGAAATGGCACGCAGGCTGATTTCCACAAATGGATCCGGCCCCATGTTGTTACCGCTACAGTTGAGACAAGAAAGAATGCATAAAATATATCAAGCAACATCCCTTAGCTAACAACATCACATTATAAACTTATTAAACAACACCCCCTGCCCCCTTACCGGCGACACATATTAACACCCGACAATGTACACTTAGGGAGGGATGGGCAGGTAAGCTGCTCTATGGCTGGACAAAGGATGAGGTCAGCTGGCCGGTGGTTGGCCTATTCCGCCTACCTTGGCCCTCCCCTGGTCACCCCGTCACCCTGCTATTGGCCATGGGGAGAGGGGAAACTCCCAACTTCCCTGCTGCTCCACCATCCACCCCACCCTGCCTCCCCCTTGCCAGCCCGGCCCTGCAAAATTCGGGCTGTGTTGCATTGGGCATTTTTGCTTCTGGTAACTTTTCGAACTGGTATCACTTAGTTCAATTCCATTGCGGTGCTTTTCTCATCACAATATTCACACTGGTAATAAGTTTCTAGGGAGCAGTTTCAAAGGGACATTTCAATTTAATTGTGTGCTTCAAGGGAAGACAACAAGTTAATCCAATCTTTTGACTCTTTACCCCACCTCGGTTTGATTAATGTATACTGTATCCTTTGCTGCTGTTTGCATTTTCCCCTTGTTTAATTGCCTCTCTTCCCACTCACTGGGTAAGCAATGGAGCAATGCCGACCCATGGTACTAAACTTATGCAGAGACTTTTAACTTAGGAAAAGATCAGCGCATTTTAGGCTAAGGCAAAGCAGCTGAGAGAGTTATTGTATGTTGAAACAAAGCCAGCTGTGCAGCACGAACAATAATAAAAGAAAGAAGTATCTCTCTTCGGCCTTTCTTTGAAAAAGATCTGCAGAACCGTTTGCAGAAGGGAGGCGAATGTCATAAGTGACAATAGCTCAAAAGGCCTATTTATGTCTGGCGGGGGAGGGGGATGCTTGTTTAAGATGAAAGGAAGGCAGAAGAGAAGGAACAGTGCTCAGATCTTCTGGTGTTTCTGAAATAATTGAAGAATGAAAAGCCTAGAAAGAATTCTGAACATTTAAAGCCCTTTCTTAGTGATCTGGAAAATTCCCATTCAGATCTCCTATAATAAAAAAGCGATTCATTGTGTCCAGGTGAATCAATATTTGTGGGTAAGTGATGGATGAATTTCAGAGCTTTAATAGTTCAGAGGTTTCATGCAGGAAAAAAAATCCAAATCTTAAATTACGTTCCCCAACTCTGATATTATTTGAAACTGAGATACTAACTGAAATTAATAATAAAGAGAAGAAGAAGAAGAAGAGAAGAGAAGAGATTGGATTTATATCCCGCCCTTCACTCACTTAAGAGTCTCAGAGCGGCTTACAAACTCCTTTCCCCTCCCCTCCCCACAACAGACACCCTGTGAGGTAGGTGGGGCTGAGAGAGCTCTTTCCCAAGCTGTCCTTGAGGGAACAGCTGGTACAGAGCTATGGCTTGCCCAAGGTCATCCAGCCAGGTGCAAGTGGAGGAGTGGGGAATCAAACCCGGTTCTCCCAGATTAGAGTCCGCGCACTTAACCACTACACCAGACTGGCTGCACATTGTTCTGAGAAGATTCTAGGGTTGCCATATCACTTGTACACTTAATTTAGGTCCAAGCGGGCAGCCGTATCTGAAGAAGTAGAACAAAGTCTTTAGTCCAGTGGCACCTTTAAGACCAACAAAGTTTTATTCAAGGTATGAGCTTTTGTGTGCATGCACACTTCCTCAGAAACATTGAAATGGAAGTTAATAGTCCATTCATACAGGCAGAGGGTAAATAGCAAATTAGCATAAAACATAATGAAGATGTTTTAATAGATGCAAAGACCAAACAGGAATAATAAGCTAATTTTATATGGTCACTATTTGTTTGGATTTAATTATAAGGGGAAACACATTAAAGTAAATAAATGTGTCAAAATAGGAGACTGATGTGTAAATGTAACCTTTTTAATTGTGAAATGCTAAGAGTAGTTAACCAAGACGCTGTTGCTACACTCCATCCATCTCCTCTCAAGCGTGGAGGTAACTAACAGCATCCTTTTCTTTGAAGTGGGGTGAATGGTTGTGCAGTGTCTCCTCTGTCACCAGATCAGAGACTTCAGTTTCAATGTATCTGAGGAAGTATGCGTGCACATGAAAGCTCATACTTTGAATAAAAGAATGTTGGTCTTAAGGTGCCACTGGACTCAAACTTTGTTCTACACTTTGCTCTACACTTAATTTAGGTGAGGTGCCTAGATGTTGTTAGTGTTATTTGCAGACCAGCAGGAATCATCTGGATCTTGAGACAGGGTGCTCAATCGCCAGTCTATGGATGTAGGTTATTCCTCATTGCCATTTCTAAATAAGATGTGTGCAAACAGATCTTTCTCTATTATTATAAAATTACAAGTGGGGGACCTCAAAGGCCTTGTGGGGGACATATCATTTTATCCTGTATTCCCTTCCTCTATTATGTTCTTCTTTCCCTTCCCTAGGACTCTCCATAACCTCTCCTCTTTTCCAGCCAACCTACCTTTATATGCTCATCTAATTAGCATACACCCCTTCCTTTCTCCTGGCAGCCTTTCCCTCAGAAAAATCGAGCTGAGTTGCACCTGGCTGGGTCCTGTGTTGTTTGGTGGTTACCACTAGGTAGGGCAAGGCCAAGCCCAGTCACATGGTGGTAGCCATTGGGCCACGCTCAGTTGTGCAGTGGCTGTTGATGAGGCAAGCCAGGCCCAGTTATGTGGGCAGTGAGTTTCAACATGAAGTATTCTGGGCACATACAGTTCAAAAATTACGCACCTAATTTCCTGTCACAGCCATTTTGACTTTGGAAAATAGCATGGAGGGGAAGTCAGGAGCCCCTCCTTTCCCTCATGCCAGTTTTGAGCAGAATTGGGTTCCAGGAGACTTTAAAAATGCCTTTGCTCTCAGCTGCTGTGTGACTGCAGGGAAAGCAGGTCAGGTCCAGAGAACCTCAACCAACTCATCTAAAAATGGAATGTGTAGTTTGGTCCTCAGACTTTTGGGGGGCTGAGGTGGCTGAGTCCTGAGCAGCACTCTCTTGGGGAGATTTGACTTCACTCACCTCCTCTGTACTCCAGTTGTGTGTGATCAGAAGTTTCTGCATTTTCCATATCCATTCTTCCCTATGCAGCCCTGTAGTAGAAGAAGAAGGGATTGGATTTATACCCCACCCTTCACTACCCAAAGGAGTCTCAGAGCGGGTCACAATCTCCTTTCCCTCTCCCTCCCCCCAACAGACATCCTGTGAGGTAGGTGGGGCTGAGAGAGCTCTCTCAAGAACTGCTCCTGAGAGAACAGCTCCAAAAGAGATTGTAACTGACCCAAGGTGACACCAGCAGCTGCATATGGAGGAGTGGGGAATCAAACCCAGTTCTCCCAGATTAGAGTCTGCGCTCCTAACCACTATACCAAACAACCTTCTCTAGTATTTCAGGAACAGGGTTTGGTATTGAGGTGCTCTAAGCAGGACTTGGAAAAGGAAGGAAGCTGGAGCAGATGGTAGAGAAGTTGTGGAGAAGAGAGAGCAGATTTAAAGGGGTAAGGTAAGAAGTTGCATACATTGCCTGATCCTACAGCTAGAATGTAATCTCAGAATTCCAAAGTGGCAAGGGAATAATCTGTGAGAGAATATCTTTAGTTTGGTGAAGTGGTGGAGATTTAGTCTCAGGAATGGGCCTGAAGCTCACATCACTAGTGCCATCACTCAAAGTGGTGCATCCATTCCTCTGTGGTTGTTTGCTGTGCTGTTCTGCTATCCAACATACCTTGGATGAGAGTCATATTTTAAGTGAGCTCATCCCAAACTTAATGGCACCTTTCCAGTTCCACTAGAAATAAACACATGTGTATTTGTTATGGATGTTCAATTATATGCATTATTCCTATTGAATTTCTTCAAATATTTTAAAGTATAGATGTGTAGGATAGTGCTTTGTCTTCTGTGATACAGCCCACTTGTGTTTTATCCCTGGGGACTTATTTGAAGCATGGTTTCTATGGACCTGCAGCACTGGTCATGGACTGTAAATAAAGTAAAGAAACACTGGTATCAACAGTAACCATAGCATACAACTGCCTTTGTAGTCTCCTTGTTTCAAATGTTACTGGCGCAGTAGAAGATCTAACCACGGAGGAGCAGCAGCCACACCACAAACACAATGTAAGAATCTGTCCTAATCTTCTCTTTTTAACAATCAATTTTTACTCTTCATTTCAGAATCAAGAATTTGAGAGGTGTAAACATAATGGGCTGGGTTCACTTCCTCAATGGAAGGCACTTCCATCAAAGAGCTTTTCTGTCTCCTCTCTCCTGCTGCAGCCCATTGAGCTCCTCCACAATGGTCCCTTTCCCACTGGGAACAACATTCTGGGTATATCAGTGGGCTGTAGCAGGAAAGGGAAGGCAGAACAATTCTGTACCCCCTGCCAGAAGTGTCTTCTGTTAATGGAAAATGTAGTCTGGATCCAACCCATTGACTAGAAAAATATGTGAGGTCAGACTAAAGTGGAAATTTCCAACAATTCCTTCTTCCTGCTACAGCCCCCCCCCCCCCCCCCGACATCAATCCTCAGGATCTCCATCCTCTTCTAGCAGCCTTCCATGGAGACCAGAGGGCTGTGGCTGGAGTGGGGAGTCTGGAAAGTTCTCTTAGTCTTGATTCAACCCTATGGATCTGTGATGGAATATGTTGTGTACTAGTCACGAAATGGCGACCGCCATGCAGTCAGAGCACATGGCCCGATTCTACCTGAGCTTCAGCCAGGTAGAACAATAGACAGTCGGATCCAAAATGACCACCAATAGCCAGCCTAGGTCTTCCGCGGGGGACCTATGAACTACAACTTAAGACCTAAGGCCCTATCAGAACTATGCGCATATGCTAAGCCCCTATCAGGTATTTTGGGTGCGGCCAGAGGTGGGGCTCCGGCCGGCATATAAGCAGGGCCCTGGAGCCCTGGCAGCATGCTTGATCTGACCATCTCCTGAACATGCTGATTCACTTAATAAAGTCTTTGCTATGATCATCCTACAACTCGCCTCCCGACTCCAGTACTTTCCACTGGCGACGAAGGTGGGATCCCGATGAGCAACTCATCAGCTGCGCCGAGCAGTGGAGCTCCGAGCACCGGGCCGCCGGCTCAACAAGCCCCAGAGGACATCGCTCGCAACCTTGCTCCTGCCTCGGCAAACATGGCTGCCGCAGCGGGAAACATCCCTCCATTCGACACCTCCAAGCCCGAGCACTGGGACGCATGGGTCAGGCAGCTCGAGTTCCTCCTGACCGTGCACGGAGTCACCGAGGCCACCCTGAAGAGGGCCTGGCTAATGGGCCACTGCGGCATCGAGACAATGCACATCGCGCAGAATATCATAGCACCCCGAGACCTGCTGGACGTCTCCTACGACGACCTCAAGAAGCTGCTCGGGAACTACTTCGCGCCAAAACCATCCATGTTGGCGTTCCGGGTCCAGTTCCTCGAACAGAAGCAGCAACCGGGAGAGAATGCCGCCACGTTCCTGGCCAACCTCCGCCACCTGGCAGTCGGGTGTGAGTTTAAGAATGTGGAGGACAACCTGCTAGGCAGCTTCGTGGCAGGGGTAAGAGAAGCCAAGCTCCACCGCCGGCTTATCACCACCCCCGAGCCAACCCTTGAGAAAGTGCTGCAGGCTGCCGTCGCGTTCGAGACGACCTACAAGGACAAGCAGGCATCCAAGGTCCACCGCATTGCCTCCTCCGGGTCTGAGACAGATGAGGACGAAGACGTCCACCAGCTACGCCGGCGCGCGCAGAAGGGTGAGTCTCGAGGTCGCGCCCGGCACACCACGGCCGCCGCCTCCTCCGCTTCTTCCAACCCCAGCAGGCTGCCCCCGACGTGCGCTAGCTGCGGGGACCCCCACGAGAGACGCTCCTGCCGTTTCCGAGATGCCGTTTGCAGAATGCGCGGGAAGACGGGGCACATCGTCAGGGCCTGCCGCTCCCGGAACGCGCGACAGTCCTCCGCGGCCTCCACCGCCCACTACGAGGCAGTTGACAGCACCTCTTCGGCCACCCAGGTACTCCAACTACGGGAGCCCCTCCCCGCAGCGATCCAGGTCAACCTGCGGATCGGGGGCACCCCCTGTTGCATGGAGGTTGATTCTGGGTCTGCCTACTCCATAGTCTCAGCAGCCACTTTTAAAAAACTGTTTCCGCAGCGGAGCCCCTGGCTGCGCCGGCCAACTGCCCTCGTGCTCCGGGACTTTCAGAAAAACCTGGTCGCCATCAAGGGGCTAGCGCAGGTCCAGGTGCAATACCAGGGCGTATGCAAATCCCTCGACCTACTAGTGGTGGAGCGGGACCTCAACAGTCTGCTGGGGCGCGCTTGGTTCAAGCCCCTGGGGGTGGGCATGACGGGGGTTCACAAAGTAGAGTTAGCAGATTACAACTCAGTCTGCGCGGAATTCCTGGCCGTTTTTGACAGCACCCTCGGTTCCTACCGGGGTCCTCCAGTCTCCCTGGACCTGGATCCGGCCGTACGCCCGATCCGGGTGCCAGTCCGGTGACCGGTTTTAGGAATGCGGCCCAAGGTGGAGGCGGAACTAGACAAACTCGTGGCTCAAGGCGTACTGGAGCCAGTTCCCCATGCAAAATGGGAAACCCCTATAGTGACCCCGTTGAAGTCTAATGGGGAGGTCCACATCTGCGCGGACTACAAATGTACTCTGAATCGGGCATTACAGGACCACTTGTACCCGGTACCAGTGATCAGCCATGTGCTAGCATCCCTAGCGGGAGCCATGATCTTTGGGAAGCTGGACTTGGCTCAAGCCTATCAACAGCTCCCAGTAGACGAGGCAACCGCGGAAGCTCAAACCATAGCGACACACAAGGGCGCTTTCAAAGTGAAAAGGCTCCAGTTTGGGGTCAGCGTTGCCCCTGGTCTGTTTCAGCAACTCATGGACTCTGTTTTAAAAGGCATTCCAGGGGTGAAGCCATTTTTTGACGACGTCCTCATCGCGGCTCCGGACGTCGCCACCTTCAAGACACGCTTACGAGCCGTTCTGCAGCGTTTCCAGGACGCCGGTCTTAAGGTGCGAAAGGACAAGTGCACCTTGGGAGTACCTTCAGTAACGTTCCTGGGGTTCCACGTGGACGCACAGGGCATCCACCCCACCAAGGAGAAGGTGAAAGCCATCACGGAAGCGCCGACCCCGACGACAAAAGCGGAGCTCCAGGCATTCTTGGGCCTTCTCAATTTCTACCACGCGTTCTTGCCACACAAGGCGGCGGTCGCTGAGCCCCTCCATAGGTTACTGGACACAGGGGCGAAATGGGCTTGGGGGCCGCGGCACGACAGGGCTTTTGCAGCAGTTAAGGACTTGTTGGTGTCTAATGCGGTCTTGGCACACTTCGACGAGTCTTTGCCGGTGGTCCTTGCGTGCGACGCATCTCCATACGGGGTGGGGGCTGTCCTGGGCCATCGTCTGCCAAATGGTAGGGAGGTGCCCGTGGCCTACTACTCCCGGACACTGTCAAAGGCGGAGCGGAATTACGCCCAAATAGGCTCTGGCAATCGTGGCAGGGGTAAAAATATTCCACGATTACCTCTATGGCCGGGCGTTTACGGTTGCCATGGACCATAAGCCGCTTCTTGGGCTGCTCGCCCCACATCGCCAGATGCCCCAGATGCTGTCCCCCCGGGTCCTGCGGTGGTCTATTTTTCTTGCAGGTTACCAGTACGACCTCATCCACCGCCCCAGGAAAGCCATGGGCCACGCCGATGCCCTCAGCCACTTGCCCCTCCCGGGCTGCGACCCCGACCCGGCTCCTGCATTCTACGTGGCCCTCCTCGAAGATCTTCCGGATCGCCTGGTACAGGTACCCGACGTGGCCCACCGCACGGCGCGGGACCGCGTCCTCTCCTGGGTTTCCGACTGGGTGGGGAGGGGGTGGCCCGACCATCCGGGCCAGGAGTTCGCCGCTTTCACAGCTCGGAAACATGAACTCTCCACCCACAAGGGGTGTTTGCTCTGGGGGTCGAGGGTAGTCGTCCCCAAGCCGCTCCGCCCGAGGGTACTAGCAGCCGTCCACGAGGCACACCCTGGAATCGTCCGGATGAAAGCTTTGGCCCGCAGTTACGTGTGGTGGCCAGGCATAGACAAGGAGATTGAGGATCGGGTACACAAATGCAGCAAATGCCAAGAGTCGCGGCCCGATCCTCCCCATGCCCCCGTCCGGCCCTGGGAGTCAACTGACAAACCATGGTCACGGCTCCATCTCGACTTCGCTGGGCCGGTCCAGGGGCAATTGCTCTTTATTGTTGTGGATAGCTACAGTAAGTGGCTGGAGGTAGTCCCGGTGCGGTCTACCTCGACCGAGGCGGCCACCAGAGCCCTGTGGCGCATCTTCGCCACCCACGGAGTGCCAGACTCGCTCGTGACGGACAACAGAACGGCCTTCACGTCGGGAGAGTTCCAGCGCTTCACAGACCTGTTCGGCATCCGGCACATCCGCTCGGCACTGTTCCACCCTGCAACCAATGGACAGGCAGAACGGATGGTTCGCACAACCAAAGACGCCATCAAAAGGATGGACACAGGTGACTGGGAGCTGCAGCTAATCAAATTCCTTTTCAGCCAGCACAACACCCCACACATGGGAACGGGTCGCCGCCCAGCGGAGTTGTTGATGGGCCAGCGACTCGGCACCATACTGGATCATCTCCACCCCAACCGCGCCATTGATGTCGACGCGAGGACGGAGCTCCGGCCAGCCGCCCGAGGTTTCGCGCCCGAGGACCTCGTCTACGCCCGGAACTACGCCTGGGGCCCAGGGTGGATCCCGGCACGGATCATCCGAGCAACCGGCCCACTCTCGTACGAGGTCGGGACAGAAGAAGGAGAAACCTGGCAGCGCCACATCGATCAGCTCCGGCGGCGCACTCCTGACCACACACCAAGTGTTCCCGAGTCAGCACCTCCCGCGGAACCATCACCAACCCAGCTACGGGACCCTGATCTGGAGGACGAAACCTCAGAATCCCTACCGGAGGAGCAGCCCGTGGACGGAGCGCCGGCCAAACCGCGGCCCAGCGCTCCCGAAAGCAACCAAGAGGGCACCCCGATTCCAGGGCCTGCCGAAGCCCCGCGACCTGCAATGCCCCGGCACTCAGGCCGCGAACGTTGCCGGCCAGAGTACCTTCAGGACTATGTCTGCCGAGTGGGACCGAACTATGGGGGGAGGGGTGTTGTGTACTAGTCACGAAATGGCGACCGCCATGCGGTCAGAGCACATGGCCCGATTCTACCTGAGCTTCAGCCAGGTAGAACAATAGACAGTCGGATCCAAAACGACCACCAATAGCCAGCCTAGGTCTCCCGCGGGGGACCTATGAACTACAACTTAAGACCTAAGGCCCTATCAGAACTATGCGCATATGCTAAGCCCCTATCAGGTATTTTGGGTGCGGCCAGAGGTGGGGCTCCGGCCGGCATATAAGCAGGGCCCCGGAGCCCTGGCAGCATGCTTGATCTGACCATCTCCTGAACATGCTGATTCACTTAATAAAGTCTTTGCTATGATCATTCTACAACTCGCCTCCCGACTCCAGTACTTTCCAGAATATCAGTTCCCATGTTTCCGATCCAACACTGAAAACTGATGTCTAAGGAAAAAAAGAACAACAGATTTTACAACTGTCAACAGTTCTTCACGTCCAAATGCCAAATGTTCTGTGCCGGTGTCTAAGATGTACTATTAGAGTTCTGTTAAAAAGTTATGAAAACAGTGAAGTAATTAAATTAAAACATTATGCTGATATTATTTAATAGCTGGGATCACATTTGTACAGCATTGTTTTATTGAAAATGAAACCCTTCATTAATTCATCTGGTATTCATTTTAACACTACCAGTCCTGGTAGATTCATTTTTTGGGGGGATCATGTGGCTGTCATATGCAATTCCCTTAGGTTTTGTATTATGATGTAGCATTGATTTAGTGGACACTGTAAAGTATGACATTGGCTTTGACTATTTGTGTACCATTATAAGCTGTTGCTATAAAGCTCTTTCTGAGGTATGTTATTTGAAACCACTGTACACAGAAAACCATTGGTATCGGTATTATCGTAATAAACTCAGCCAGATGGAATTCAGTCAACTGAATAACATTTAGTTCTTGTAACAGTGTGATTTCTCTGTGTAGCAGAAGTCCAGTCTGTGCAGGGGCTGGGTGGTAGGCAGTCATAACATCAAATAATTGCATTTCTGGCAGAGCACAAAAGAGTTATTTCCTCTGGGCTGGATCCAGCCAGCTTTTTCATTCAGTCTCACCCAATTCACCTCCATAGTAAGCCCGCATCACACATGGCTTTGGTACATGCAGGTCCCATGATTTTTAGCCTTCTCTGATGGACAAAGAGGACTCCCTCCTTCCCCTTTCACCAGCAGAAAATCAGGTTGGATCCCAACTTTCTGTATTGAGCCAATATTTATACACTATGCAACATACTACACATTTCTAACAAATTACTGTGGATCCATTCACATGACAGAAGAACTAGGGCAAGTACTGCATGACATAATGCTTCTTCTATTCCTCTACTCTACTGCAGCTGTGGGTCAACACCTGTCCTCTACCTGTAGAAAAAAATCCAGTTGCACCTTCAAGACTGACAAAATTTTTGAAGACCTGAGCAGAATCTGAAGACGTGAGCAGTGACTCACAAAAGCTCATACCCTACCACAAATTTTGTCAGTCTTGAAGGTTCAACTGGACTCTTATCTAGTGGTACAAATAGGCTAACACAGCTACCCATCTTGATCTACGTCCTTTACCAGAAGCCGCTGGCCTGGAAACTCATATAAAATTGTTTAATTCATCTTACATGGATCTGTAAGTGTCCACCTACTCACTGAAGGAGTCTTTTGGTGAGGAGGTCTCTGTCCACCAGCAATGACAGCAGAACAACATTGGATCCACCCTCTTCCCTGGGCTTAACACAGTTTTCTTGAAATAATCACTATTCTACCAATATGCTGCCAGATTTATTTCAGCTTTTGAAAATAAAACATATATCTACTGAAAGTATGATTCCAGAGTGAGACATCGTACATCTGGTAAAATGAGCTCTGACTCACGAAAGCTTCTGCTAGAATATATTTTTTAAAATGTTTAAAGTGCTGCTGCTTAAAGTAGTACTGGACTCCTGTTCACTTTTTTTCCTACCATAACACAACAATAACACAACTAACAATAACACAAAATATAAAAATCACTTTTGAAAGAAAAATGGACTGTGTTCTACAGAATATTTCCACTAATGGAAGCATCCCCCCCCCAGCATGAAGAGATTTCCATTGTCAGAAGAGGCGCTTCTGCTGGCGCCACTCTCCTTGCATTGGAGGAAAACACTGCTGCTAGTGGCAAAGTTCCATAGATCCAACCCAATACAAACACAAAGCAGCCAAAGTTAAATAGTCTTCTATAATGGCTTTGAATGAATGGGGTTGTCAACCTCCAGGTGGTGGCTGGAGATCTCCTGCTATTACAACTGGTCTCCAGTCAACAGAGATCAGTTCACCTGGAGAAAATGGCTGCTTTGGAGGCTGAACTCTGTGGCATTACATCCCATTGAAGCCCCTCCCCTCCCCAAACCCCAACCTCCTAAGTCTCCACACCCAAAATATCCAGGTATTTCATAACTTGAAGCTGGCAACCCTAAAGAGGTTGCACTTTATCACCCTCAATAACTGACAGAATGATCCAGCCAAAGTTAAACACTTTGAAGTCCCATTGGTTCAGCTGGAAAGAGTTAAATAAAAATTACCCATTGGAATCAATAGGATTTAAATGTGCTTACCTTTTGCTGCCTTGTGGCCAGTCCCCTTCTGAAGGTTAATATATCTTTTATGTGCCAAACAATTTGTAAAAATAATTGGCTATTGTGAATTTACCTTGAACCTCTCCAAGAGAGAATCCCCCCTCCCAACCCCAGCTGGTGGAAGCCCATTTGATACCTTCCTTTGCATGTGGAAAGATTTGACACCAGAACTGTTAACAAAGGAAAATGGGCATAATTCCAAAAATATGACCATTCCAATTTTTTTTTACCAGTTTATAAATTAAAAATATAACGGGGTGGGGACTGAGGTTTGACTTAATGTTCTTCAGTTTCGTCCATCTGTCTATACCATGCCTTTCATGAAGCTTTTAACATTTGTTCAAGAAAAGAAATGGCTTTGAAAACTTTCCAAACCTCTGGTATTATAGTAAAACAAATAAAACATGTAATGTGATTACTTTCGGCATCCTTAGTACTTTTTAGCAGCATTGCTCAGGAATGTCTGGCAGAGATCTAGATCAAAACATGGAGACGGATTTGATTGTATTTCCATTAATCCTAGAGGCGGAGATTTGATCTCCACATAAAAGAGAGAGAAGAAATAGGCCTCATAGGTGCTTAGTTAGCAGCAAAGAAGTGAGCAGCAAAGAAGCTAGCAGTGCTTCCTGTGTCCCCCACTTGCAGGGGAGAGCATTACAGGGGAAAGGCATCATGCTCACATAAGAACATAAGAGAAGCCAATGTTGGATCAGGCCAATGGCCCATCCAGTCCAACACTCTGTCACACAGTGGCCAAAAATACCAGGTGCCATCAGGAGGTCCAGTAGTGGAGCCATCTTGATAATGTAGTACCAGCATATCTACCAGCTGCTTCCCTTTCTGCATGATACCCTTGCTGCTAGCATTAGGAATGGGGGCCAGGGAGGAACAGTTTCAACATTCCCAGTTTGAGTCTAGGACTCTTCCTCTTCTGCTTCCTTGAGAGAGGAGCATTGTCCCTGACTCCACAGCTAGGGGAGTGGACCCTGTAGTGTCTGTGTCCTGAGATGTAAGACTTCTGAGCATAGCAGTGTTGAGCATATCATGTAACAATGTTCCTTTTCTCCCTTGGCTGTGGTCTTTCTCTCTTGGTTCAGTGGTCTTTCTTTTAGATTTCCATGACCAAAGCACCCACCCACCTCAGTGTGTGGGTTCTAAGAGTCTGCGCCATGAGGCCAGAGTGCTATAGCCCCGTGCCATGAACCCTTTCATTGGAACTCTGGGTGTTCTGGCTGAATTGTTTAAAGTGCGTTGGAGGCCAGTGATTGGCTGTAGACTTAGCAAGCTTCACTGGCCTTTGGAGGCAGGGTGGGAGGTGAGGCAGCATTTGCTTTTCTTCCCTACTTCCATGTGTCTCTATGGGTATTTCAGAAATATGCCAGGTGTTGCAGTGTGTTGGTATCAGGAGCATTCACTGGGCTAGAGAGGCTTAGGAAGCCAATTAAACTCTGCTGTGTGTGTGATGTCTCGAATTCTACGCCAGTGCTGGAATTACACCAGCACAGTGTCTGCATTGTGCCAGTAAGGCTTACGGCCAGTGTATATCTGACCAACATAGAGTTTAGTTGCCATCCTAAGCTCTTAGGAGGTGGAGATTTGACTTGCACTGTTGGTTGCATTTGAATGCTTTTCTGGAATACCTCAGAAATATCCTGTTGCAGTGTCTGCTTGCATCCAAGTTTCTATGCATTCAAGACACAGCCAGTTGTAGCGGTTCATACCTAATGAAGGTTCAAAGGTATAAGAATATTAATACTATTGAACACATATATAATCCTTTCCAAGCGCTCAAAGTACATTATACACATTATCTCAGGAATTTTTGCCACAGACTTGAAAGTTATGACTCTGTTGCCATCCCTGCATTGCATATGTGAGGCTTCTGGACAGTGATTTGCCTAAGGCCACAGAATGAGCTCTTCACTAAGCTGAGATTTGAACTGGAACTTCCTAGCTAAAGCTCTTAAATCACTACAGGCATCTCAGTTCAAGGATGTGGGAGTGGAGCTCCCTCTACTATAGGGTTGCCAGATCTCCTTGCCATTGTGGCCGGGGGATTTGGGGGGTGTTCCAGGGGTGGGCAGAACATCATGTACGATGTCTCCAATGCAATGACCACCCGGAAGTGACATCATTGTGTTGGCAAAATTGCATGCGATGCTCTGGTTTTGGGGCAAAACTCTGGGGGGTTTTGCCTTCAAAGCCATAGAGTTTGCCCCAAAACCAGAGCGTTGCTGCACAACATCCCTGGCACAATGATATCACCCAGAAGTGACGTTATTGCATCAGGGACATTGCATGACGATGTTTGGGGTTTTCCCCCACCAACCAACTAGCCGGTGGTGGATTGAAGCCCCCAAAGGCAGGGGAACCTGGGGGCTGGCAACCCTAATCTACCAACACCATATCCATTAAGGCCTACTTGCTGTTGGCTACTTGGGAAGAGAACACCACCCACCAAAGCCCTCCTTAACTGGAGCTGCTTGGAATAAGAAGGCTCCATCCATCAGAGCTTCACCTTTAACACATTCATTGTTGTTTCTGTCTTGCCACACCCCTAATATCACACCTATCTGAAAGGAACCCTGGTGTGAAAGTAACACATAGGGCTCAACTAGGTGGGCGTGGTCATTGTCAAAGCCTCCTTGTCCCACAAGAAGGCTTTGGGGTGAAGATCAAGAGCAAAATGCAAAACACTGGGGAGTGAATCCTCACTGCCCAGGGCAGTGAGCCGCCACCAGCCCCTCTAAGCTAACCTTCAGCTGAGAGACCAAGGAACCAATCCCCCAGCCCTACCAGGTGTTTTATCAGGAAGTCAGCCTTGCAAGATAGGATGCTTGCAAGTTTTGTTGCACAATTACTTGGTAGCTATAGCCAAAATAGGCCAAGGTACTGGAGTTTGACTGAAGCCCCCAGATCCAAATAACTCCACTGAAGCTTAATTAATTAATAAGGTTTGTTAAAATAAATGTGCAAAAGAAGCAGTACAAAGCAGAGAAGAAAATAATCAGGTGTGTTGCTAAGACATGTGACCACGTGCCTCTACAGCTGGCATGTACTCATAATCAGGCAACTGACCCAAGCCCAGGATTCCTTGCGCTAATGAGATGGAATGTGAGTGCAAAACTTCCTCTGGGCCTCTGGCCTTGAAGGTCTCAGGCTCATTGGTTTATGGTTTGATTGCTTATGATGGATTTTATGATGGATTTTAATTGTATTGTTATGCATTTTGTGTAAGCTGCCCCGAGCTTTGGTAGGGAAGGCGGGGTATAAATCAAATAAATAAATAAACAAATGATATCACTTGCATCTGTGCTAGGCTCCATCTCCTCCCTTATCTCTCTTGAAACTGAAAGCCATTGTAACATTAAATTCCCAGAGAGGAGTGTTCAATAACTTGACTAGGCCCAAAAGAAAGGCCAAGATACGGCTGAAGCCCAGTTTCTTGACAGTCAGCACCCCCCTTTTTATTTATTTACTTCATTTATACCCTGTCTTTCCCCCAGTGATAACCTAAAGTGGCTTGCATCATTCTCTTCTCCTCCATTTTGTCCTCACAACCACCTTGTGATGGAGGTTAGGCTGAGAGTATATGACTGGCCCAAGGTCTTCTAGCAAACTTCCAAGATAAAGCTGGGATTTGAACCTGGGTGTCCCAGGTCCTGATACAACACTCTGTCTACTACACCACACTGGGTTTCTGGAGTTAATTTGCCAATGGTGCAGAATTGTCCCTCTTCCTAGAATAACACCCACATTCTCTTCTGTGTATGTTTTACCTCCCAATTGTATTGCACTAGATGTTAGAGAAATTATCCTTGTTGCCTTCTCTCTTGGCCATGCTTCTGTAGTGAAATAGGAAAACACATTTGCAAGTGAATTTAAAGATAACTGAAGAAAGTCAGGTTTTGAGCTACAGGATCATTTATTCCCCTGAACACAATAAAATAAAATAAAATGGTGAATATTGTGTTACATTCCCATGTGTGTGTGAAGTTCAGCGCATGCAGAGCTCTGCATTTTATTATGGTAACAGCGAACTAATGAGATCTTATAGCCCATTGGGACAAGGTAACTGGATTTTAGCTCTAGGCCACTTCTCACCCCCTCCTGCCCTCTGAAAAGCACTTGAGATTAAACAAAGTCTTGCATAGTTTAAATAGATGATGGGTGCAGCCCTGAAATGGAATTTCTGTGTGTGTGTGTGTGTGTGTGTGTGCACGCGTGTGTGTGTTCTACTTATTCTTCCTATTTATATGGGCCATCTGTTAATGTGCCTTGGGCTAAATTACGTTTTATTTAAAAATGTGTGATGACAGTGCATGCATTTGGGTGCAATCATCAGAATGATAATGAAGGCATTTGAAATTTAAGACCACATTTCAGACTCAATTCCAGAAGATAGTGCTTGCTCTCATACCTCTTATGTCTCAGGAGCCTCATAAACATGCCTTCTATGCCACCCTTGCTTTAACAACAATAAACATCCATTGAGTTAAATAACTGTGTGGACT
Organism: Lepidodactylus listeri; assembly: GCA_029233225.1. NCBI lineage: Eukaryota > Metazoa > Chordata > Lepidosauria > Squamata > Gekkonidae > Lepidodactylus > Lepidodactylus listeri. Next base: position 58,136,190 of record JARCFY010000012.1, read on the forward strand.
TCACTCTGTCACCCTCTGTGGTATGGTAAAGGAATACCATAGATTTTTGTTTCTAGAGCACTGCCCCCCTTCCCCTGAAGGGATGTAAGTCCCAGAACCATAAACCATCCTGTAACAATAAAATGGCAACCTTTAATGCTGATTTCAGTTAAACTGTTTAATATTTTTTTAAAAAATGTAAGGATGCTAATTCATACATGTGAGGTTTCCTTATACCAGAGGACTGATCAATCCAGGCCAGAGTTGGTTTTTAAATTTTTTCCTGACAGCTGATCTTTGAGGCCTCCGAGTAATCTTTACTGTTCCATAAGGTCCCAGGGACTGAAATTGGGGTGTTATGCAGTCAAACCAAATCTTCTGCTTAGGGTTGTCAGCTTTGGGTTGGGAGATTCCTGGAGATTTGAGGGCCTTGAGAATCTCCTCCATTTTATTGTCACAACAAGTCTGTGAGGTAGGTTAGTTCTGAGAGAGTGTGGCCGGCCCTTCCATGGTACAGTGGGGATTCAAACCTGGGCCTTCCAGATACTAGTCTGACACTTTTTTTTAATTAACATTTTTTTATATAGTCTTGACACTTTAACCACTACACCACACTACCTTTCATGGACACTGTTTGTCTAAAAAGAAACCCTGAAAATGGATTCTAGGGGGAGTTAGGAGGACAATTCATAATTTGCTGAAGCATTCACTTGTATAACAATCCTATAAATGTTTTAATTTCTTTTGTGTAAAAATTATATATATATATATATAAGAAACACCAGTGGCAGAGCCCAAGCACACACGAGCATACACAATGTCATGAGTCATGAAGGGGGGGGGGAATCTCTTATTTCTGAAATGATGTCAATGGATCATATTATGGCAATTGACTATGAACCCCTTTGACTCCAAGGTCCTGGGAATGGCTGTGGAAGTGCAAAAGCAGCTGCAAGCTCCAACACATGTGCTACTTATTATCAAGGCACGGCCTGGGCACTGTACAGGTGGCTACTGTGTGCTGCAAGCACAAAGAAGATCAGTACAGGGCTCGAGATGAATTCCCACAAGCATTGAGGTGATCTGATCAGGAGCTCACCTCTTATTTTAACAAGGAAGTGCTGTCAAATTAAGTGTGCCAAGGAAGGGTGTTCATGTCAAAATTCTCTGTGTCGGTAACTGATACCAGGATCTCTCAGAATTCAATGGAAAATGAACACAGTAGGCCAACACCTGGATATCTAAATATGACATTTCAATTTGCACCCATTTTACAACCACAAAGAAGCCCTTGAAACCCAAACACTTATAACTGTTGCTGTGTTAAACATAATTTAACAGGAGATTGCAGGGATTGAACCTGGCCCCTCCTGTATGCAAAACAGACACTCTACTGCTGAGCCATGACCCCTTCCCACTGTTCAAGGGTACTCAGCTGGTAGTATTAACTCCACTTGTCCTTCTTCCAAAGATGTCAGTTTAAAAGCTTTTGACAATATTGCTGTCATGATGGGTGTATTCAAATAACATATTAAGAAATGTATCCCTATCATTGCTTTCGCACAGTCTGTGTCTTGGGTGGGGGGAATTAACTCTGTGGAAATGTGGCTTGAATCAAGTCGGCTTGTTTTGATCGCTTTTGTTTTTCCAGGTGTCTGTTTCAGTGAACATGCTTTTGCATTGTTACACACTGTGAAGAGCTATTCATAAATTATCAAGAAGACTGGATCTCAGAAGAATACTCTTTCAAGCCAAGCGAAATTTGCCTTCATTTAAAAATCCCCCATTGTCATCTTTAACTGTAGAGATACATAGTAATTTTCATGGATGCTCACAGGACTCCCCCCACCCCGGCAAAATTAAAGTGCCTTTAACAGATGCAGGGGTGAACTTTGTGATTTTTGTGCCCTAGGCAAAAGTCCATGATGGGACCCTGCATCACTACCACCCCACCAACAACAACAGTAAGGCCAAGCAAGGAGTGGCCTTCACCCTGTGTGTCCCACCAGCAGGCCTTCCCCAACACCTGGGGAACCCGGCAACCCCCCCGTCACTGCCAGAAGACCCCCCCAACCTGGCCCCAAGACCTACCCAGGCCGTCCAGGGAGAAGAGGTGCAACCAACACTGCTTCTCCAGCCCGCCACCAGTCGGTCCGCTGTTGCAGGGGGCCAAGGATGCCACTGCGTCTCCCCCTGGCCTCCGCCAGCAGGGCCGCAGCAGCCGGTGTACCACCACTGCCACCTCCCCCATGGCCTCCGGCTCTCCAGAGCAACTCTAGGGTCCCATGGCCACTGTGGCTGCCAGCTGCCCGCAGCAACACAGCCCCAGAGGAGGCGAAAGCCAGGAGGCCAGCAATGGAGCCTGCTGGGCCAGGCCACAGGCCCAGTGCGAGGGCTCGCACACACTCCCAGGCCCCATGGCTGGAGCATCACAAAGGGACGGGCCTGGGAAGGGAGGAAGGACCGGACACCGAGGCCTCTCCAGAGGCTCGGCATCAAAGCTTAAGATGGTGGGGGCAAACAAGGGAGGAGGACACAGGGAAGGAATTCTGGGAAGGGGGAGGTATAAAAGAGAGGCAGCCAACAGAGGCCAAGGAGGATGCCTTGGCAAGGGACAGGGAGAAGGCACAGAGAGAGCAAACCACATAGTCCCATCAGGAGGAGCCAGGGAGAGGGTGTGGTGACGTAACCCCCCTCCCCTGCTCATGCAACTGAGGCTCCGGCTGCCTAGGGGATGTGGAGTCAAGGTGGCGGAGCATGCTGCAACCATAGACTCAAGCGACAGTGAGGTGGGATCCAACAACTCGTGCGACACTGTGTCAAGTGGGTAGGAGCTACCACTGCTGGAAGCCAACTGACAGAGCCCCAGATGGGGGCAGGAGCATACTGTACTTCTTTTCCCTCTCCTTGGGGCATGGGGTCTTTTACTCAGTGGTTAAAGGTAGTATGGACCTCTCCTAGCACGGGGCCCAGGCAGCTGCCCCTGTTGCCCATTGGCTGCTAACAGATGTGCAACAGAAAGAAAGCCAGCAAGTGTCATTTTATGAACGCTGAATTACCGTTAGGGGAAGGGGTATCAGTTGAGCTTCTGCCTAACATACCTGACAGGAAAAACAAGTCAGAGACTGAGGCTGCGGCCACACAGGACTTAAATGCAGGAGGAAGGGCAATTTCCTCCCGCATTTAAAGGGGCCGACCAGACGGCCGGCCCCTCGTCCCGAGCCGAAGCGGGCTCCAATGCGGGTTCCTCCCGCATTTTCAAGACCCCGGGAAAATCAAGTATTTTCCTGGGTGTTGCGGGAGGAAACCGCATTGGGAGCTATCTGGACAGCCCTCTCTCGCATGCATTGCGAGAGCAGGGCTGTCCACATAGCCCCGCCAGCCATTTCCCCCCCCCCTTTTACACTTGGGCGCATGGCTATCCATGCGCCCAAGTGTAAAAGGGTGAAAAAAAACAAACCCCAACTTACCGCCACCGCCGCTTTAAGTGCTCCTGGGGCCGCCTCCACTGCCTCCACCAACCTCTGAAGCCGGCTCTTCAGCGGCGGCCGCCGCCGCCACCATTTCCTCCGCCGCTGCCGCCGCTTCCGCCTCGGCTGCCCCCGCTTCTGCCGCTGATGCGGCCGCCGCCGCCGCTCTTCCCGCCGCGGCCGCCTCTTCAGCGGCCGCGGCTGACGATTCCGAGGCCACAGGGGTTGGGATGTATAGACATCCCAACCCGCTGTTTAAAAATGCGGCCCCTTTAAATCCGGGAGCCCTCCCGGATTTAAAGGGGCCATGTGACCGCGGCCTGAAAAAAAAATTTTTTTTTTTCATTTTCTATTTGGGAGCCTGTCTAGATTATGGACTAGTCCTGCCTTTACCTTTCCTTAATTTCTAAAAAGAAAACCTAGCACAGTTTATTTGCCAGGGAAATTATTGGTCTCCTTAATCTTAAAAGGGTGCTGGAGTTGAGAAGGTGTGTTTAAATGAATGAATGAATGAATGAATGAATGAATGAGTAGGTTCTGGGGCTCAGTACTGGATTCAGTGGGAGGAAGGAGAGAAAATATAAATGTTTTGGGGCTCAGCCAGACTCACATCCAGTAGTGCTGCATTTCTAGACATAAAACTGCGGTCTTGTGCTACTCAAATCTGGAAAAGGATTGCATCCTTTGAATTTATTTGTGTGTGGGGGGGGGGGAGATCCAGTGTGTAACCAGTGCCTCAAGAGATGATGGTGTTAATGGTGGGGAAGCAACACACCTGCTGTGATTTTATAGTCAAAAGTTTAGTGGTGCATTTTTAACTGAGTGGTTGCTGGTACTGAACTGTGCCCTAGCCATGGAGAAAAAGAGATTGGCTGTCACTGTTCTGTCTTGGATTGATAATGCCACCATCTCTAATGATTTGTTTGCACAGGTCCAGGACGGGCAAACTCTTAACATTTAGTTTCCTATTTTTTTAATAGCTGAGAAAAAGAATGTCTTTCAAGCAAGTTTAGCTGCTGAAATTTCTTCTTTTACGTGGTGGTTAAAGGAACCCCAGTGTTAAACGTTTTGCCACTGTTGAACTAGGTCATATTTGAAACAGTAGATTCAGGCTTGTGGCTCAAGATCTTAACCAAGCACTTGTTCAGTTTCATATGGCTTGCTATTGCTTTTTTATGTAGGAAGAAAGTCCCATTGAAGCATAAATAGTTGGTAGACAAAGGGTTTGTGTGGATGCAGGCTCCTCACCATGCCAGCGCTAAATTGTGGCCACCATGACTCAGATACCTCACACATGGTCACCTTTCACAGCTGCATGAGTTCTTCACACATGGTCACCTTTCACAGCTGCATGAGTTCTTCTCCACAAAGAAGTTTCACTGCTACAGACAGTGACCATGTGAGGCACCCAAGTCAGTGTACGCTGTATAGTCATGGCTTAGCAATAGGCCACAGGAAACTTCAGCTTCTCCATCCAAGAGCTAGGACTGCATCATGTCACTCTGAGTAAATTTGTTTGTTGGGTCATCCTTTGGGAAATAACTGGGCAATTCCAGAGACTATCAGGGATCCCATAGGGTTAGATTCAGCACAGAAGGAATTGGAAGAGTGGACCTTTCTCCATATTCCCTTTCATCTACCACTCTTCAGCCTGTCCCAATATTTTTTCATAGGGTTGGGGCACTCTTAAGAACAAGATGCACCACAGTATTGAAAACAGCAGTGATGAGGGAGGAACTGACTAGAATTGCCTCCTCACAAACAGTGGTCCCTCTAAGCTGAGTTAGTGTGAGCTAGCTCACAGTTTTTTAGCTACTGGCTCACACATTTCTGTCTTAGCTCAGGAAAGATGGCTCCAGAGCAAACTAATTTCTGTAGCAGCCAAATTGCTTGCTCACAACTTTAATACCAGTAACTCACAGAGTAGAATTCTTGCTCACAAGACTCCACAGCTTAGAGGGATCATTGCTCACAAAACACATCTGCTGGAGGAGGAAAAGGAGGAAACATCACCAGGTTAACCCTCATTGCAGCATCTCATATTGCAGTGTATTTCATTACTGATGGAAAATATCAGAAGATTTTTCACTTGCAGATTAGGTTGCACCTATTTTGTACACTTAAAGACACAGTTATTCTTCTACAGCATGTTTGAAAACATGGATAAGCTACATGATACATGGGGAAACTGGTATTTTGAAAGATGATATGCAAGCAGCCCAAGATCTGGTACCCTCTTCATGTATTCCATGGTGAATTTATTACATTTGTCTACTAGGAATTCCATTCTCATTGTTAGGAATAGTTGAAATTTAATGTAGGCAAAAAAGCATTCAACAAATGCATTTTGTTCTAAAAGCCTGAGAGTAAGAAGCCATTTCAGTACTACTATTGGCAACTGTGCTTTCAGTCCAATTGCTCTGGTTTATGATGGGTCATCTGGGAAATCTAAGGAAATGAATCACTGCAAACAGCTGGGTTTTAAAATAATAATTTTAAAAACTACACTGGCAGATGTCCATCGTGTGCCAGTAAAAGTGAAGCAAAATCAGCAAGTACAGCCCATTACTTATTGCAGATCTGGTGATTATTTTAAATCTAGCTTTGTTTGTACTTTAGCATGTGTGTATTATATACAGTTTATATATTTCAGTTATGGGAACAAAAAATGGATTCATTGGCCAATAAACATGGAGCTCTGAATGTTCATCATAAATACATCTTGATTGTCTTTATGGCATCTGTTACTGGAAGTGAAAGTGACAACAAAGCATGTCTTGAAGGCATCTCTGCTTGCTTTTCCTTCAGTATAATTGCAGGAAATCTGAGTGTGTTTTCATCTGGATGTGACAGAACCATTTCATGCAAACATTCCCCAGGTGTTTGAATTAATCCACTGGCCACTAAAAATATAAACGGAAAAGAGACATTCTCAAGATACATCAGCATACTTTATTCTTGTATTAAACTGACCTCTGTTTTTACCACCACCACCCTTTCTATTGTGCTAGGACCTCAATGACCCAAGCTAGCCTCATCAGATCTCAGAAACTAAGTAGGGTCAGCCCTGATTAGTACTTGGATGGGAGACCACCAAAGAAGTCCAGGGTCACTGTGCAGAGGCAGGCAAAGGCAAACCATCTCTAAACATCTCTTCCTTTGAGAACCCTACGAGGTCACCATAAGTTGGCTGTGACTCAATGGCACTTCCCACCACTGCCTTCTGTTGTGAAATCAAATCAGCCTGATGGATTTACACTGCAGTGCAAAAGTCATTTTGCAGGAATAACTTTTATTAATGTTTAAGGTGCCACTGGACTCCTGGTTTATTCTTAACAATTGTTAGTTAGTTTCTTGTTCACATAAACCAGGATGGTTAAAGAGTCAGGAAACATTATTTATTTATTTGCATTATTTATAGACCACCTTTGACCTTTCCCACATGGATTCAAGGCGAATTACACAGAGTGCATCTGTACAATCAACAAGATGGGATATTCAATAACAAGTGCATTTGGACATTAGAAGATCGGAAGCCACCAGAGAGAACAGGAACATAGCAGAAGTGTTAATATGACATATCAGGCAGTACAGAAATGACATAATAGGATCCTGTTTACAAAATGTGATATACAGCAGATAAGTCCTGATCATTTATCCAACTAGGGTTGTGAAACCATTTCATAGTGTGCAGCCTTATTACCTGTGCAGAAAAGCCCTCTTGAATAGTTCAGTTTTGCATCGTTTGCGGAAGGCCAGGAGCAGGGAGCTTTCCTGACCTCCTGAGGCAGGCTATTCAATATGGGCAGTTGTTGATTTTGCCCATTAGCAGGCTGGCACCTGCAGAAACCCGGAGCTGTTGCCTTGCAATGCTGACATTTTCACACATTTCTAAGCTATGGTACTGACTAGTGAGAACATATCTGGCTATGCATCTGGGACAAAAGACACAAATTAAACTGTGCAGTAAGAGTGGAAAGAATCCCTAATTTTTACCTTTCAGTCGCATAATTCTGGTATAGTCCAATCCCATGTATGTGTACTCAGAAATGAGTCCCAATAAGCCTACTCATAAGTAAGTCTCACTGAAATCATTTTTAATAGGACTGTTTATAGCTTCAGTCTGTTAAATGTCCCCTGTTGTGTAATTAACAGCAAAGCAATGCACTTAATGTACCTTTGTAATTGTGTCTCATTCACAAGAAAATTCTGAGGCTTCTACATGGCCAGCCTACCAAGTAGAGCTATCTGTATACTCTGAATCAGTCCAGATTTGTGTGACTAATAGCACATATAGACAATGCAACATGAGAGAAGAGTTTCAAGTGGAAGACTTTGAACAAGAAATCTGCAGGTCCTTCTCACAGCACTTGCCAGTGCTCTTCTCACACAAACATGAGAGGATCACTATTACTGCAAATTAAGACCATTTCACAACATATGAACTGGCATTCTGTAACAGGTTCTCTTGCTCTGTAAGACCTCCTTGAATAGTTCTAGCTGAAATACAAATGTTCTTTAATGTTCAGCATCCATACAAGTTCTTCTATGCAAAAGAAGACATTCCATTAAAGTTTTTACCATGAAGGTCATCTAACAGCTTATACCTAAGAAAACTTTCCTGGGAGTAAGCCCAAATGAAAAAAATTGGACTTACTTCTGAGTAGACCTGCTCAGGTGGATACCCATTAATGACATTTTCTTGACTCCATCACTCATTTAGCCATTTCTCTTTTAGCCTTGGCAAAACTCAAACTATGAAGAGACATTCCAAGCATCCAAAAGTCCACATTTTTGCTAGGAGGTAGCTATGGAAATATTGATCTGATTAGGTAATCTATCAATTCTAAACATCCATAATTTACAAATTCATAGTAAATTCAGTGGCCTTGACAGACTTCTTAGTCTAGCAGTATGTGTCACCTGAACTTTCAGGAATTTTCATTCCTGATGGAAAAAATATCTGCATTAGAGTCAAGATCATCTATGACTCAGCAAAAGAAAGGGAAGGACATGTCACATTGCCTCTTAATTCTCTCACACAAAATGGGGCAGATTTGTCTCATTTTTAAATCAGTGTCTTTGTTAACTGGTGTTTCTGCAAAACTCCAACTTGCCAAAATAATCTCATAAAAAGTCACAAAGTGCTTAAAGAATTGTGCAGTGAACAAACTGCAACCTTCTGGCTTGCTGTCAGATGTTCAAGAGGTATGTTTTCCTTTGGGATCCATCCATGTGGTAAGTAAAAACATCCCTTAAATCCACCCTTTATTTTATACATAGTCACAGGTTCAATTGCTTTTCTAGAAGTGCAGTCCTAAACAGAGTTAAACCCCTTCTGTTCCCATTGACTTCCATGGATTTAGAAGGGTGTAACTGTGCTTAGCATTGCACTGTAAAGAGGGCATTTGTTCTTCTGTATTTTTGATAGGTACTGCTGAATAAACAACTGTTGCTTTAATGACTTGATGATACCATTTTAAACTACCAGGTTGCTTCTTGTACTCTTATGCAAATATGCTGTTCTTAAATAATAAATTGCAACGAAGAACTGCTTAGCATAATGTTCAAGTGCATTTTATTTATTTATTTTTCTAGGAAAGAAGTGCTTTCACATACAAAGCTGCAGCACTCAGTCAAGGGTCCTTTTGATTCCGGGCAATTCAGGAGACTTACTAACATTTACACCCCTGGTTATTTTCAATGACTGCTTTTACAGGTTCTGTTCCCATATATGATACATTGTGCAAACATGCCTCGTCACACACAAGCTTCCACTCTGTAGAATTGGTTAGTTTCCTTTGGGTTTCTGTGAAAGCCTTTCTTCCTCTGAATTTTATGACCTGAGATTCAAGGTTCAGGAACTTGCTTGTTATTTTACCTTGTTGTTTGACGTAAGTAGAAAGAATGTTATTCTTCCTAGGAGAGGTGTTTTACATTGGGCATACTGGAATTCTAATAGCCTACTGAAAATAAACTCACATCACGTTTCTAGAACACTTTCCCCTCTAACCGATCAGCACTGGAGGGTGTCATTCAGGTTATTAGCCTGTTAGGCCTAGCAAAAAGATGCAGTGGTGCTAAGTTAGAACTGCCAACTATCCCGATTCTTGTCAGGAGAGTATGGGAAGCTATTGTGACATTTAATGCAGACTCTTGACTTTCCATAGAAGCAAATCTTTTGAACCTGTAGAACAAAACATTGACAGGTCTAACTGTGGCCCAAGATTAGCATGTGGCTCATAGGCAGTTAGAAAAAATCAACAAAAGCAATCTGAAGAGCACGTGCCATCTAGAAAGGAAACGGGGGCTTTCCCCCTTCCCTGTACACCTGGCAAATTGTGTGGAATGGGGCCAATAAAGACTGACAAGCATCCAAAGCTCTTAAAAGAAGAGAAGAAGGTGACTGGACAATGCATAAGAGAACACCAAAGGAGACAGTGTGGAATCATTACCTTTTAACTGTATGAACCACACAGCTTTATTTTATCTGGCAGCAGACCTACTAAAACAAATATGTTCCCTTTTTGTTTTCAGTTTGGCTCACTCTGGCAAGGTTAGCAGCATACTACACCTGACTGTTCATCGGAGATGTGCACAATAACAATGTGCCGTTACTTATGGAAAATATAAGTCCACTACCCATTACAGGTAATACAATATGAACAGTCCAGTAGCTGCATAAAAACACAGTGTATATTTTTAATAAGTTACTGTGAGTGAAATTAATGAAGAATTGCTACTTGAGGCAAATAAAGAAAATTTATTTATTTATTTATTTTATGATTTACACTCCGCCCTATTTCGCTGAAGCAGGCTCAGGGCGGCTTCCACAAAAAATACCGATCAACAATCAAAATTTCATAAAATATTTAAAAACAATTCATTGAACATACAATGTTAAAAGTGCTAGCAGTATCATTATGATGTCGTACGATGGTGTTACCATGTGAGTGCATACCATAGTTGTTTCAGTTTCCCGCTCGCTGTCCAGCAAGAAACAAAACATTATAATTGCAACAAAAGGTTATGCCGTGGCTGATGGTTTATCCTCACATGCAGCAGGAGGTTGTCCATTCCTGTTCCTGATGGAGAAGGTATCCAGGTGTAGAAGAGATATGTTTAAGATTTCTAACAGTCCAAGGGGAAAATGTCCTTTCTTTTTCATAAGACAACGTGGAAATGGGGAGCTGAAACTTTTCGTGGCATGGAGTTAAATAACACCACCTGGCAAATAACATCAGATTAAACCTCTATAAAAGGAGCAGGACATCTTTTCCTTCAGGCAACTGGCAACTCTAGCTGTATTTTTGGGGAGGATTAGTCTTTTTAGAAAAGCAGAACTTTGGCAAGCAATTCCAAATAGTCTAAATGGGTTCTTGGTCATTTTGTGTGGAGGGAATTCATTCCTTTGTGGCTAAAGGTACTTGTTCATCAAGAAGTTTTGAGAAATAATCTGATGGCCAGATCCTGGATGAGATAAAGCTTCTCCTTGAAACACTCTGCTGTAGCATGAGAGTAGGCATGGCCCTAGTAAGGTAGCTTTTGTTGTAGAAATGCCCAGAAACTTGCATATTAGTCCACTGTTATGATATGCAGAGAGGATTTGGTCAAGAAAGGAGGCACATGAGGAAAAAATGGAGGCATGTAGACAACAGCATAGAATTGAGGCGAGGCTCAATTACTTACCTCTTCAGTTCCTGACATACCATTGATGTCTTCAGTTTCATGGCTGTTACTAGGAAGTGAAGAAGGGCTTGGGGCCTTAGCCTCATGGGGCATTTGTGCTTTTATAAAGCTCCACTCTGTCTTTCAGAAATAAAGCTACGTAGTCATCTATATTTTCTTCTTTTGTTGCTTCGTGCTTTGTGTAATAGTCTTTTAATCAACTTGATATTGTTCTTGGCTCACTTTCATTAAAAGAAAGAATCAGTGACGTTTTCCCCAAAGATTCGTGGGTCAACTTTAATGTTACCTTTGTTGTATTCAATATGGCAGCAATATGCCCCCCACATGTCCCTGAGCTCTCCGTTTCTATGCTACAGGTTCCATTCTTTGTTAGCTTTGCTCATAATATTCTGACCCTGTCTATATGAACGTTTACTGTGATCAACGCAATACATTTACTCCAGACATTAATTAGTTCTTTAGTATTTTATGTGGTTTGTCTGGTGGGGTTTCTTAAAATGTCTTTGAATTTTTTCTCTCTAATTCAGTTGCTTTTGCTGGTTAAACCTTTTCCTCTTACGCAGGGCACATGTGTTTATTTTGCTTCTCACAACAGCTTTCAAGGTGTCTTATAACATTTTCCTTGACATCCCTTTGGTGCCATTTGTTTGATAAACATTTTTAATCTCATCTTCCAATATCTCATAAATCACTAGGGCCTTAAATAGTTCATTATTAACTCTGTGGAGGATCCAGAATATCCTTCCCTCGTGCAAAAGGAAAGCTGTGAGGTTCTGATCAGAATTTTTTAAAACCAATAACTGATCAGTGGACTCAGAACCTTTCCATGTGATCATCCAAAATGTTCCCCTAGCCACATGTTATTCCTAGAGGATTCTCCAGCAATCACCAATCTGGCAGTGATTAGATCTACCCTACAAAAATCCATTTAGAAGAGAGAATATCCATGCTGTACAGAGACAGCAGGACAGGAGAGATGGATGTTGTGCAGTTATTTCCCACTGCCTTTTAAATATATGCTTATTACATTTGCACTGCAGCACAGGAAAAGTAGAACTTGCAGCTTTCAAGATCCTAAAATGTTGGGGGAGGAGATACAGAGCCTTTGAAGACCATGGGGAGTGGGTACCATAAGCTGTGCAGGGCATTCCTGCAGCCAAGGCCACAGAAAGGAGAGACAGCGTTAATGGTTTGAGAAAGTTCACCTCACTCTAGAGTTACATAAAGAAATTTGAAACTGGAAAGCCACTTCTCCAGATGTGCTTTCTCTCTTCTGAGGCATTGGTATTTGGCTTAGAGAGCCTTTTTCTCTTTTCTCTATCTGATTATGCATTGGTCTGTTTCTCCGTATTATAGCATTTATATATAAGTTGAAGAAGCCCCAAGATATTCCTTAGATTCCTACTTTCTGAAGGCAGAACATTTTCAATGTACAGAGCAGACTACCTGCAAAAGTATTGAATGCAGAAGGCTGTTAAGTCAGCAGAAAACTCCGAAGGCATTTATACCAGGACTTATGTAGTGTCATATTTGAAATCGCGTGTCTTTAGCTTACAAAACTGAGCATGTAGGGGAGAAATGTTCGCCTTCCATCAAGACAGGTTTTGGAGCAGAATTACCTTGAAATCATTGCGGTGCTGTGATTACTTTAACCATTGGTGGGTTAACAAAATCTTTTTCCAGATGCTGGCAACTGAAATGAGTGATGAAACAAAATGTGGAAAAAAATCACTATGAAGCTCAGGAACTGGAATACCTCCTTCAAGAACAGGATGTTTTCATTTTTGGTAATTCTCCATATTAATGGTTTGTTAAATTGCCTAGAGTTTTAAAAAGTTTCTTTTGTGGAATGTTTAATTTGAACATAAAGTTTGGAGAGGGTAACATGTTCTGTTCACTTAGTCAAGAAGGCAAATGAAAACACTGATTCCAACAAAATAGCAAAGTACTTATCCCCTCCCTACGTGTTTTTCCTACCTAAGTCTTCCTTCCTGGCTCATTCCTGGCTCCCCCTCTTCTCCTAATGATTTTCGCTGTCTCCAGAATACTGCAGTTCCCAGTGTCCTCTGCAGCTACCCTTACAGGAATGCAGGTTTTTAGTGAAGTGGAGACAATCAACCAGAATCTAGAGGACTCATTATACCTGGCAGCCTTAATTAGCTTTTGCTAGGATCTCATTGGCAGCTACTCTTACAATGTTTGTCATGGAACTCTGGGCCATTCCCATAGGTTGTAATATTTGGAGAAGAGACTGTAAAATGCTCCACTTTTAGTAATGGCCAGCCTTTTCCTTAGAGGATGGGGATTCCCTGAGGAAAACCCCGGAATGGAGTATTGTGGGTACTGGTAACCCTTCCATTTTTCCAGATACATATCACAGTGTACACTTGATGTAGCTATTCTGTATGATGAAGTACATGGACATCTTCATTTACCCGTCCCTTTAACATTTAATTTTATTGTGCTTCTTCAGTTTCATAATGAGATATGAAAGAAGAGGTCCTACACTGACATAAAATTTATCATTCCAAAACATAACAAAAATGTCCATTTTATCCCCAATTTATATTCAGCCTTAGCTTTGGATTGGGCTGTCACCAATATGTGGATGACACCCAGCTTTACATCTCATTTCCGTCTATCGGCAGCTGTGAGTTTCCTGGGTCATGCTCATGGTCTAGTGTCTGAGAGCAAACTGAAGGTGAATCCAGTCAAATCATGAGCTTTTTTTGTGGCAGAACCAGTTCTTCATGATGGCTTTCCACAATGGGTGACTCTAAAGAATGTGCCAGGTAGAGAGAACTGGAGGGAAGTCAAATGTTCCAGCCAGAAAAGTCTCCTTACGCCATACTTCAGAGTAAATGAGGTGAGCCCTCTGATCTATAAAGGCTTCCAAGTTAAACTTGATTGCTGGTTGGACATTCTCACTGAATACATATTATGTTTGCCATACTCTGCCCTCACTTGTGCAGAAACTAGATAAGGTTCTGAGCCCATTTACAGTGTAATCCTAAAAACACATTCCTGGGAGTAAGACCATTGGATACACCTGAGTAGACCTGTTTAAAATTGCTCCCTTATTGTTTAAATCTAGACATGGCAGCAGATCGTGATCTATCACTGTTCCTCTGCCACATGAGCAAGGCCCCTTCAGAATATAACTCAAATGTAAATATGTCTGACATACGGAGGATACAATCCAAAGACAATCTTAGCTTTTTAATTTCCTGTTTTTCCAGTGGTGTGTTTTACACCCTAGCTTCTCTTTTCCTTTGATGTGGGCAATTATTTTAATATAGAATAACGCTATAAAGCTAGGTGTCAAATCTTCAATAACAAAACTGTTGTTCTTAACAACGATGTGGATAAATGTTTCTAAAGTCTCATTTTCTTTCTGTTGTGAATGCGACATTCTGTTTCAAGCCTGCTGATGTTAACTGGTAGGCTGGCTTGTTGTGTCCTGTTGATGTCTGAAGTAATTCTTGGCAGGAACCCTTTTAAACAAACTGTCTAGCTTAGGTGAAAATCTGGCAGCTACATTTTGGAAAGGGCCCTGAAAGGAGTTAACCAGGGAAAAAATGGCATGTAAAACTTAAATAGAGGTTGTTCATCCCCAGATACAAAGACTTCAGGACTGTCACCATGCTGGGAAATAACAAAGGAGAAACCTGAACCTGAGATATAAATAGAAGATTCTGCTGCGGAAACAGACTTGTTTATTACCTCAGGCCAGAAGAGAGTGCCTTGAAAGAACACACTGTTGTTGGTACAGTGTAAACCTATTAGCCTGTAAAAATAATGCTCTACATTTGTAAGTCTGTCTGGCCACCCCACAGGAAGGAAGCCAGATACCCACACTCACAAAGAAGCAGGAAAATGGAGTTGTCCTGTTTTTCATGTCATTTTATTACCCTGCCTTTCCAGATATTTCAGAACAGCTTACAACAAAAACATTCTGACACTACAACCAGCCAGTATTAAAATGAATTACCCTTATAAAGTGGCCATAATGAAAACTTTCACTCATCAGGAAAGCATAAAGGGCCTTGTGTAAAAGGCCAATAGATTAGGGCTGCCAGCCTCCAGGTGGTGGCTGGAGATCTCCCACTATTACAGCTGATCTCTAGGCAACAGAGATTGGTTCTCTGGGGGGAAAATGGCTGCTTTGGAAGGTGGACTCTATGGCATTCTATCACATTGAAGTCCCTCCTCTCCTTTAACCTGGCACTCCACAGGCTCCAGCCCCAAAATCTCCAGATATTTCCCAACATGGAGCTGGCAACCCTATGCTAGATTGATACCATCTTCCAAGCCTTCCGAAAGGATGGTAAAAATGGAAGCCCATTCCAAAGACTGGGTGCCTGTAGAAGCACCATGAGCCGTGCTGTGAGCAGAAACTGCTAGGCAAAATAGAGCTGTTACAGGAAAAAGTGTTCCCTTAGTGTTGTGTTTGTGTTTTGGATCATTGAAGCAGCAATAGCTTGAAAAAGGCTCTGGTATCCTAAAGCTCCATGTCCTATTGGCTGATGAATAAAGACTCCCATTGGTCCTAAAGCCAAGCTAGATACCCAATCGCTGAGCCCTGCTTGGGTCCAATAGTATTGCTTGTATCTAGTTACTTCGTTGAAAGTTATGTGTTGGAACAGTATAAATTAAGGTGCCGCTCTCATAGAGCTGTCTTTGGAGCTGAGCAATACTACTGAATAAAAGCCTGTTGTTTGGAATTCATCGCCTCCTGCTCAATACTTAAAACTTAGATATGAGGGTTCCAGGCCATGAAAGCCTTTAAAGGTATGAATAAGACCTAGAATGGAACCTGCAGGGCCTCATGAACTCCATGTTGGAGAACTCTGGTCAGTAGTGCTTCAGTTCAGATAGCAATGTGAGAAAACACACAAATGGAAGTGACAGGGCCTCTGGTTGGAAGTAAGTGTCAGTTTTGGAGGTCAGTTGCAATGCATGCTGAGATGTCTCATCCCACTCGGGATTTGTGAAGGACTGGCTCCCACAAAGAAGGATGGCAGAACAAAAATACATGGAGGATTCCTAAGCAAGGTTGTATAGGAAACAGTGCTTCACAGAACCAGTGTGTGGAGAGAGAGGCTGCAGGAATCAGCTGACCCTGTTTGGAAGTACCCATTTCCAATGTACTTGGACATGGGATTGAAGTTAATGCATATCAAACCACAACTTATGGTGTCTGTTTTGACATGGATGATACAGTGTGGCAGAGTTAGTTGTCTGAGTAAATGATTTCTGAAGCATAAATTGGATTTGAGTTGTGAGATGACCAGAAGGATAGCATGGCTTTGGGTAGAAGTAGCTATACACTGCCTGTGGCTTATTTAGCACCTACAGGTCCGGCATACCTCCTCAGTAAAATGGTGGTCCTAGCCAAGGTTGGCTGTATACTAGCAAGCAACTTCTTCTAGGCCTTCAAACCATCATCTGCCCATATACCAGGAAAGTGCCTACGTTAAATCAGAAATGGTCAATGACCTTGACAAGGAATTCAAGCAGTAAGCAATTAATGAGGCCAAATCCATTTAGAGAATTTGGACGAAGGAATGAAGCAACAGCTCCTTTTCATGCTTTGCTGAGTAGACAAAATGATGCCCACAACAAATTACTTTATCATTTAATAACAGGGAAAGCTTCGACTTAATTAAAAGGAATTATGGATAGGGTGAAGGCTGGAGTCTTGGGGCTCTAGGGAAATAACCACTCATTCCATAGTTAAGCAGAAGGCAGCGGTGCTTATGTAACTTCCCCCCACCTATACCCTTTTGCTTTTACTTTCTTCTGTTTTAAGGTGTTTTGCATATCAGATTCTCTACGCAATTATTCTGGAAAAAAGGCACTCAGTCAAAAGTGCTAATGAATGAAACAAGAAATCTCATGCAACAAAAGGAAAACTTTCAAAAGCCCCACCCACCCTCAGTAGCCTGGAACCCCCAGGACTGGTTGGGGGATGAGGACAAGCACACTGGCATCATGCCAGTATGAAATGTTGCTTCCGATGAGAAACTGATGTCATGACACTGGAAAGGCTGCTCTAGGATTCACCAAAAATTCTGTGGTTAAAACACAGAATTTTTGGTGAATCCTAGAGCATTCCCCTGACATCATGATGTCAATGTGCCACCCTTTTTCTCCTGCTGGCCTTTTAGGCAATGGTAAGTAACTATCACGGGTCATTTCGCAGAAAAAGAGGTGCAGAAGCTCATTAGCATAACTCATTAGCATAACTTATTTGCATATGCCACACCCCCTGACATCACTGGAAGTATGTCAGAAGGCAAGAGAGAAAGGGGGGGAAGAAGGAAGGAAGGAAGGAAGGAAGAGCTGGCAGAGAGGAGACAGCTACTAATCCAAGCCTCAGAAATACCACTATTCTGGGAGGATAGCTTCAGTGGTGGCTGAAGCCTTCAGAAGGCTGATCGGAGGAACAAGGACCTTTCCAGGGGACGGGGACATTTTGCTGCAGCCATGACATAAGCAGGCATTCTCCCGTGGGGGGGGGGGGGCTGGCACCAACTCCCGGAGCTGAGCTCCCCCGAGCTCCTGCTTGAAATGACCCCTGGTAACTATGGGAATCGCTGAGAGGTCTTCTGCCATAGCCGGAGACCTGGTAACACTAATTCAGACATAATTCTGGAAACGCTTACCAATCTGCTGACATCCACCAACCAATGTTCCCTCTAAGCTGAGTTAGTGTGAGCTAGCTCACAGTTTTTTAGCCTCTGGCTCACACATTTTTGTCTTAGCTCAGGAAGGATGACTCCAGAGCAAACTAATTTAACCGCTCGCTCACAACTTTCATGCCAGTAGCTCCCAAAGTAGAATTTTTGCTCACAAGACTCCACAGCTTAGAGGAAGTATTGCCGCCAACCATATATCTGAAAATTGATCTGAACTCCAAATTGGGTCCACAGTAGATCAGCACCTGGGACTGGAGGAGATGGTTACTGTAAACCTCAGGTCCCCACTTCCCACTTGATTTTCAGTGAAGCAAGGAATGCTTGCAAGAGTACAGGGCTTCAAGTTCTGGATGATTCCAGACAAGTTCATGGCTGCTCACTGCCATGCACAGTGCCTGAGTCTCTGCTGTAGTGTTTATCAGAAACACACACCATCACCATAATCTGAAGGAGGGTGGGGCAATAGGGAGTGCTCCTGGTAAATATGACAGAGGGGATGATCTATTTTCAGTTGAGCTGGAAATTCCGAAGTCCAATACAGGGGCTGGGTACCAAAAACTAAGTATTCAAACACATGTCTTGCCAGAGTTCCCTCTATCACAAAATAAAACATATGTTGGTAGTGCTGGGAAATGGAGAACCAAGTAGGGATGCGAGGTTTTATACCATAAAGCATAAATTGTGTAACTTCAGTGCAAAAGGTTCAACTCTCAGGGTCTCAAGGTTGCTGCCTAAGCCTACACACTTGCAGTGCAATGCTAAATCAAGTTCAGCTCTCACCCTGATGGCAGAGAGAGCGGGAGAGCAGAAATGTTGGAGCTTCAGCTTGTGAAGATACAGAATGAGGAATGAAAGCAATGAACAAATTGCTAGCAATTCACTTCTGGAATTCAAGAGGTGTCAGAATGTTCCAGTCAAGAGCAAGATGAGGCTCCTGTCAATGTTAATTTGTCATTGCAGGGAGAGGAGACAGACCAGCACAGAAGTTTCACTGCCAAAGGGAGTTGGATTATGGAAAGGAATAATCCACAGTGTATCATGACTTGCTTGTACCATCCACAGTTGATGTTCCTCCCTGGAGCAGACATATGCCCCCATAATCTTGACATGTAATGACCCACAATTATATGAATTTCCAGTAGGACTTTGTTGGAACACAGCTGGGTTATGGCCTATGAGGGTCAGTAGGAGAGGGTTAAACGAGAGGCTGGGACTTGCACCTTTTCCTCATAATTCAAGCACTGAACAACATGATTGTGACAACACACATTCACATGGAACACTAACCAGTGGAACTACCATTAATACTGCTTGAACAATTGATCTGTTAATACCATTGTGACATCACCAGGCTCTGCCCCATGATATTACCAGTTCTCACCCCCTGAGTCTCACAGTTTGGGATCCTGAGGTCTGGCGACCATAGCAACCAATGTTGCTGGTTTCATTCTAGAGGATATAAGAACTAGGTCTGCAAAGGACAAACTGATAATTAGCATTTTTGTCCTTGGTCTAGTTAGACAGACAAAATTTGCCCTGAGATCTTCCAGATTGTTTGTAAAGAAATAGCACCTAGTGACGCAAGAGAGTTTCTCATATTTATTTGTCTTATTCGTTTAGTACATTTTATCCCACCCTTCCTCCAAAGAACCCAGAGAGGCATACGCTGTATTTCCTTCCTCCATTTTAACCTCTGTGAAGTAGGTTAGTTTGTGAGAGAATGCTTGGCCTGAAGTCACTGAGTAAGTCTCAGGGCAAGCCGGGATCTGAACCCAGCTTTTCCTGGCCCTCGTCCAGCACCCTAACCACTACACCACACTGGCTTTCAGAGTACAATAGACACAATTACATTCCCACAAACTGCTATGAGTTGGAATCCCGGCTTTGCTATGACCCTGATGCAAGAGCTAACACTGTAGTGTGCAACAGACCGGGTAACAGACTGATGGGACAAAATATGGATTTTCATAGGAATTACTGTGGGCAGTGGAATAACAGGGGTCATTTTGAGCAGGAATGCGCAGGAATGCTGTTCCAAGAGTTAACATGCACAGGAGCAGACCCATATGGTGATGCACTGTGGAAAAAAGCATAAGCATTCTAACTTGATCTGTATTTTCATGCTTGTTGTAGGGTAGCTTCCCTGCAAGAGCCAATGGGGAAAAAGCCCAGGAAACTGGAGTCTATTTACTAACAATCATTGGTTAATGTATTCAGGTGATTTCCTTCTAGGGTCAAGAAGAAAGAAGAATTTCCATTACCAACTGTGTGGTTAGTCAGTCTGTTGTTGTCCTTGTAACAGTAAGGATGTAGTCTAAAGTGTTTCTAGTCAAAGTGTAAAGCTGGCTTGCTGGCTCTGAGTTGGGAAATACCCGTAGGTTTTTGGAATGGAGCCAGAGTGGTGGGCGTTGCCTTCTGACACACTTCCAGTGATGTCAGGGGTATGTGGCATATGCAAATAAGTTATGCTAATGAGTTATGCTAATGAACTCCCGCACCTCTTTTTTCTACTAAATGACCCCTGAAAATAGAAAACCTATCCCCTTCTTCCCTCCATTGTTCTTTTTACGATCTGATAAACATGGTTATCCGATCATATACATGACATCCTTCTGCTTTGGGTCTCTTTAAAAATTACAAATTTGATTTTTAATTAATTTTAATTAAAATTATTTTTGGAATTAAAAATTATTTACTTAATAAAAATAAAAAAAAAAATGAGCAGGCTTTGGGAAATGCTCATAAGCACTGCAGTTTTTCAAAGCTGCATTCTCAAGTGTTTGATGCTAAGGCAGCTATACATATGCAGTCTGCCACCCTGTAGCCTATGTCAATGCCATCCCTTGACTGTTTCCCAGTTTATGCACCAAACCTGCTGTGCTTTCTTCTGAGGGAAGCTGTAGAAGGGAATGGAGGTCAGTCCACAGTGATAGTTGCACCCTCCTTTACTGGCGTCATCACTATGAATTTTTGTGTTTTACTTCTGACAAAACAGGCATTTGGGACTTTTCTTTTGCAGAAGAGTTTTTCTCAGTCTTGATTAGCAGTGAGATTCTTAATGATAAACCCTTGAGTCATTCCCTGCTGTGAAGCTGCCAAGTATGTAAAAAGCTTTTACTGCGTCCACCTCATTGTGAGTCAGGCATCTCCACAACGGCAACTCACTCCACAGCTGTCAGAGTGCCTTCTGTCTTTTGTGTTCTTACCAGAAGTGCCAGACTTTGATTGGTTTCTGTGGAAAATGATCACTTGCGATTGCTTAATCCCCTAAACCTTTGAAAGTGATTAAACGGCAACTTTCTTGAGTTCCTTGGAAACCATGCGGGCTTTCATGCTATCTCTCGCAAGTGTTATGTTAAAATCAACTAGTCACAGTGTTCCTCTCCTGAGTGTGTCAAGGCCTTTTAAAAACACTTTTGAAGTTTCTTTTGGCATAAGGCGTATTAATGGAGACTCATTCTCATGACTTAATTTGAGGTAGGGCTCACAAGGGATGATGACTTTCATATGCTTGATGGTGGAAGGAGAGAGAAAACATCTTGCTTCCAGTATTTGTAATTATTCTGGTCATTTTTTTTTGTTAGTGCTTTATCTGGCTGACATCATTTGCTTCTCCTCCTCACAACCATCCCTGTGAGGCAGGTTAGGCTGACAATGTGACTGGCTGAAGGTCCCCTAGCAAACTTCTACAGCAAACTGGGGATTTGAACCTGGCTCTCCCCAGATCCCAGTCCAACACTCAAACCACTTACAGTGTGATTCTAAGCAGTGTTACACCCATCTAAGACTTCAATGGATTTCGAAGGGTGTTACTCTGCTTTAGGGCTGCATTTTTATATCTCTTAAGGTGCCACCATTTTGCTGTTGTTTTAGATATAAGATACTATCATGGCTACTCTCCCATAATAAGCCATACCACAGTAGCCATGGTAGACACACCAAAACATAGGGCTGTGTACCATGAGATAAAAGCTATGTTTAGATTTTTAAAAACCTTTGAATGTAGATCACTACACTCTAGAGTATGCCCTTAGGAAGACTGTCTCACAATCTATATTTTAAAACACAGAGGACAATGAAGTTATTCTGAAAAAGACAATCCTGTTTCTGAGTTTTATTTGCTTAGTTTGAGCACAAATGAGTTTAGCAAATGTCCTCCGATAACTTTGATGAATGAAACATTATCTTTGATGTGTTTCCTACCGATGACTCAATTTTCCTGCTTCCTCATTGTATTTTGCAGAATGTCAGGAATTATAACAATTTGAGGGGAAGGGAAGGAAGATGACAGGAGAAAAGCCTCAAAAAGACCCATATTCCTCTGAAATCAAAATACATTTTATATATCAGTTAATTCGATCACAGCTGTACATTTTACGCTCTACAGGAAGAGATAGCGAAGTCTGTTAATGATCAGCGTACTTTTTCTATTCCACAGCTATATTAATGTCTGCCACTGCCAGTTATCACCATATAAGAATTTTTTTTCCCTATAAGAGATGTAGGTTCTTAGCAATGCTTTGTACAAACAAGCTGAGACGTTGCCATCAAACAAGCATGCAATGGCTTGTAAACAGATGTATTTGTACCACAGTAATCTCTCTCTCACACCAATGCGAGTATGGATAGTGAAATGGAGGAGAAAAACATGTATTAGAATGCTTTTCTAGAAGGAAGACATCACATTTAGGTAAAATAACGCCTCCCTGAACACTCATGGGGACTAAGCATTTGTGTACATTACTTGTCAGGGACGGTAG
Organism: Lepidodactylus listeri; assembly: GCA_029233225.1. Lineage (NCBI taxonomy): Eukaryota > Metazoa > Chordata > Lepidosauria > Squamata > Gekkonidae > Lepidodactylus > Lepidodactylus listeri. The sequence continues at coordinate 58,158,789 of JARCFY010000012.1, forward strand.
TGCTTGAATCAAAATACTCATCTCCTGGTTTCAGGACTATAAGAAGTTTCTCGGGAAGTTAATAAGTTGTTTCACTTTTCTTGACAAACATGCTACTATGAGATTGTGTCCCTGCATTAGCTATTCCATTTATTATTTGTTGTGCCTCATTTGCGGGTGAGGCTGTGGTTTAGTAGCAAAGCCTACTTTATATAGAAGGCCCCAGATCCAATAGCCAGAATCAGAGACCTCAGGTATTGGAAAGACAATAGTCTCTGACAGAAACCACAGCAATAGAGAAGATAATACTGAGCTATGTCGCCCAGTGGCTTAACTCATTAGACAACTTTGTATGTCTGTATTTTGTTCCTTAGCCTGTCCTAAGGCTGTTTACCTCAGTTTTACCTCAGACAGAAACATTTACCTCAGACAGAAACTGTTTGCCTCAGTTTTACCTTAGACAGAACATTGCAACATGCAGTATTTCTGGGACCACACAAACTTTAAGGTATCAGCAGTATAATCACAACAGTATGAAAATACCAACAACGTCTACAGTGTCCCTTGTAATAATAGCTTTAAGTTCTGAGCCCTCTGGAGACAGAAGCTTATACTTATATAAAAGGCTGATAACCACCCAGAACACTTTTGGGAGGGTAAATAAAAATCTCCATTAATAAAGTGAGGCATGGAGAGAATTTGCATAGCCTATCTTCATGACTAGTGTTATGCTGAAGGACAGCACTCACAAAAGAGCAGAACAGCATAATTCATTTAATCTCATACAACAACATCATATGTCACGGAAAGGATAATGGTAGCTTTTTAAAACAAAGGACCACTCCTCCCAGAAAAACAGGATTATAGGTTACTAGAAGTGGATTCTTGCTGTTGAGATCCATACTATTTTTGTTTCAAATCCATCATTATTCTATTTAAAAGTCTGATATTCTTGAAGGGAGGCGAATTGTTAGTTTGAAGAGCAAAGAAGAAAATACACTCGCTACCACTCTCTAATTATTTTCACGTCAATTGCAGGGCTGCATTACCCTGGCTGAGATGGAAATGCCGTGTTAGAGACACATGCCTTAACAAGCAAAAGAACCCCTTCATTTTGACAGGGAGATAGAGTGCTTTTTAAAGAATGTTTGGCTTCCTCCACTTGTGGGGGGGGGGGAATTGATTGAACTAGAAGCAAAAGTTTTAGTAAGGCCTTCAAAATGGTCAAATACAGGTTAGAAAGAGTTCATCAGAGGCATTGTTCACAACAAGAACATTGGTTTGCCAACTGCCCCTGAAAGATGTTTGAGACAGGAAAATATACACTTGGGGGGGGGGGTACATGCTCCTGGTAGTTTATATTTATTTTGCAAAAGGATAAAGGTGTTGGAAAGAAATAGAGATGCCAGACTCCATGGTGGGGGCAGGGGCCTCCCACTTTCAGCCCCCACCTCTCCACCACCAGCTGCCTGGCCAGCAGGGGGAATTACCCTCCCTGCAAAGGGAGGAATACTGGAAATTAATGTGACATACCTACGTGATCCAGAAGTGACGTAGGCACTTTGGGGATGTCAGGGTGTGATGCACTTTTATTTGGACCAAACTCTATGGTACAGGCTAGTTCTACCATAGAATTTTGCCCCAAACCACAGCATCGCCCCTCGACATGCCTACATCACTTTCAGGTCACATAGGCACATCATATTCAGGGCTCATTTCATAGCAGGAGCTCCTCTGCATATTAGGCCACGCCCCCTAATGTAGCCAATCCTCCAAGAGCTTACAGAGCTCTTCTTACAGGGGCTACTGTAAGCTCTTGGAGGATTGACTACATCAGGGGTCGGTGGCCTAATATGCAGAGGAGCTCCTGCTACGAAATGAGCCCTGGTGATGTTAATTTCTGGCATTCCTCTCTGCTTCTGGTAAGTGTACCCCCCATCCCCTGCCGGCTGCTCCAAGAGACCTGGCAATCCTAGAGAAAACAGAAATATGATAAACTGATGTGTCTCTCTGGGTTGGGAAATACCTGGAGATTTTGGAGATGGAGCCTGTGGAGGGTGGGGTTTGGGGAGGGGAGGGATTTCAAGGGGGTATAATGCCATTGAGTCCACCTTCCAAAGCACCATTTTTTCCAGGTGAACTGATTGTTGTCACTGGGAGATCAGTTGTAATCCCAGGAGATCTCCACCCACTACCTGGGGATTGGCAACCCTTGTTACACCCCCCCCCAATGGTTTAATTTCTTTTCAAACTTCAGTAGTTTAAGACTGAGCTAATGAATAAATGTAAGATAAAAATTAGTCAAGAGGCTGATAAGCGCTGCTTCCCACATTACCTTTCTTTGTTTGTGTACCTAATCCAGATGTAACTAAAATGTAACATGATCTAAGAAAGATTGTGGCATCTGGCTCTATCACTCCTTGGCAAACAGAAGGGGAAGTCATAGAAGCACTGACAGACTTCACATTCCTGGGATCCAAGATCACTGCATAAGCCAACCCCTGGATCTTGTTAAGGTGGTATTCCCAGTAGTAGTGTATGGGTGTAAGAGTTGGACCATGAGGAAGGCTGAGCGCCGAAGAATAGCTGTTTTTGAATTATGGTGCTGGAGAAGACTCTTGAGAATCCCTTGGACTGCAAAGAGATCAAATCAGTAAATTCTAAAAGAAATCAACCTTGACTGTTCCTTGGAAGGCCAGATACTGAAGCTGAAGCTCAAATACTTTGGCCTCCAAATAAGAAGGGAGCATTCACTGAAGAAGACACTGATGCTGGGAAAGACTGAAGGTAAAAGAAGAAGGGGACAGCAAAGGATGAGATGGTTAGACAGTGTTATCGATGCAACGGACATGGAGTTGGGCACACTCCAGAGGACGGCAGATGACAGGAGGGCCTGGCATGATGTGGTCCATGGGGTCACAAAGAGTCAAACTTGACTGTGCGAATGAACAACAACAACAACAATCCAGATGTCTGTAGAATGAAAGAAGATCTGTGTGTATATCATAGACATAGTCAGTGAAAATTGTATCTGGTGAGCTGTCTCTTTAGAGATTTGACAGATGCACAAAAGACATGTTGCAGAGAGAAAGAAAGAATTTCAGTAAAATATTTTCCTACAAGTGTTTAAAAGTCTCTGCTATACCTTAAAATAAGTCCCAGTTTAGTGAATTCTAAACACTGGACCAAGGAATGTCCCCTAGTCTAGTGGCAGGTATGTAAGGACTGACAGAAGTCAAGTATGGTTGACTCTATAGTGAAGCAAGGTGGGGGCTGGTGTGAGAATAATGGGGAAGGAGTTGTGGGAGAGGGAGGCTAGCCGCCAAGCCTAATCATTGCAGGCTACGCGCCTTTTTGGTGAGAATGCAACTGCTAGTAACTTTTGCGCCTTTGCTGTAGTTGCCCTGATTGGTGACAAGCTTTGATCCTGCTGTTTGAAATGTGTATAATTGACTCTTGCCACATTCACTGGCATCACTAACACTGGATGTGTATACTGAAGACCATTAAGAAATAAAAAAGGACTTTGTTTCACATTAAGGCCTGGCTTATTGGATCTATCAAGTTCTCACAGGAGGTTTCATTCATTCATTCATTCATTCATTCATCTACAAAATTCTCACCCTGCCTTTCTGCCCTGATCAGGGCCACCAAGGCAGCTAACAAATTAAAAACACACAATAAAAACATGTCTTAAAAATGATTAAAACCAAATAAAGCACATCATTAAAGTTCTTAAAAACAAGCTAAAATACATAAATTGTACAATAAAATACATATTCAAAAACAATAATTAAAAGTGCAGGAAGGAGGGATCACTAAGGGCCCTTTCAAGTGGCAAAACAGAGCTGTTTCTGCACCTGAAAATCTCCACTGGGGGAGCTCTTGGGGCTGCTGCATCGTGTACCCAATTCAGACTGGGGCCTCACACCAGCTTTTAAAATGGCATTGGCAGCCACATTATAGACCCATGGTCACTGTCACTTGTAATCCGGCTCTGACGAAACACCAGATGAGACAAAAACATCTTCACCCGCTGGTGGAAGACAGCAACAGAAGGGAACAGGCAATATGTTTTGGAGAGAGGGTTCCAAAGTTCTGGTGCCTTGACCCAGAAGTCCCTCTCTCTTGTTGCCACCCACCAAATCTCAGAAGGTGGGGACACCAAAAGTAGTCAAAAGATGACTGTAGCAGTCAAATAGGTTTGTAAGTCTTGGGTATGCTGGTCCTAAGCCATTTGGGGGGAGTAGCTGTAGTCACTACCTTATCTTTGCAAGATGCATCATCACCTCTGCCTCATCCTTCATCCTCCATGCAGGAGCCAGAATCTTTAATATGTTTTCCTCTGTTGTTCTTCAGTCATCTTTAGATACAGTGCAAGAAGCCACATATGCCCCAAAGGGCTTTCTGAATTCCCATCTCATGTGAGTTTGGCAAGTCCTATTGCATAGGTGGGCTTAAAGATGCCTGAGAAATGACTAGGAAAGGAACATTAGGTGCTCCAGTTTTTGAGTGAGGGCAGTGGAAGTCGAGTGGTGGTGGACATGACAGTGAGGAATGGGAACCGTAGGCAGTCCTTCTTCAGACACCCAAGATGGTTAAACATCCCAGAATTTGAACATGCGTGGGCTATGTGCCAAAACAGCACCAGCTCTGGTCAAGAGCTGTTTTAGCTGCCATTGAGGAGGCAATTTAAGAATTGTTGTATTTTAAGATTAAGATTACTTTAAGATTAACACTGGCTTGAGTACTTGTGAGTACTTACGTATTAAGCAGATACCTACAGATATTACCTACCACACTGGACAGTGACATTCAAACAACATCTTATAAAGAGAGCATCTTGGACTTGTGGACTAAATTCCTCCTGAGGTCAAGGGCATTTGCTTCATCATAAATATCCGATTAGGCCCAATGGGTAGAAATTATTTTCTTAAATCCAGCCCGAAGCAAAAGTAAATGCTAAAAAACTGGTAATGTAATAAAAAGAATATAGAGTGGAGAGAGGAATAAAGTAAACCTACTTTCTTCCTTCCCTTATCATCCTTTGCAAAGTGAAGAAGAGGACATTAATTTGTGAACAAAATGTAGTGCTTTGACATAGATGTGATATTGAAATACATTTTCATTTTAATATAACCAGACAGATTAATCAGTCATTGCAGAGGCAAAGATACAATTTCCCTCTTTTCTTCTGTGCACATCGATTATTCATCTTCAGTCCAAAAGACCATTGTTTTTTTGCCCCAACATGATTATAAATAATATAGAATGCCTAACTTGGACTCTGGTGTCTATACAAAAAACCTCTTCTGGGGGCCATTTAAGTCACAGTGAGACATAAACAGTCCTTCTGTGTTGCCTGTGCCAAATGTCTTATGCAGCATTGTTTTGGGTGCCTGTCTGCCTGGAAAAGGCTAAAGTGTTGGAATCAGCCTTAGACTTGAAACATATCAAAATAATTTACCTTTAATATGAACAGTACGTAATTACTAAGCAATAAAGAACTTGATTTGATAAGGGTTCCAGGCTGAACTGGATGGAGGTACTGGGAGTTCCGTGGATAGAACTCCTGAGCATTTTTTTTTGTAGTAGTAGGTATTGTGGACTTTTATTCAGATTAGGATCTCAGCATGAGGAGAGGAAACAATTAACCCTGCAACCTGTATGTGTGCCTCCAGTGAGCAAACAGCAGTTCCATGGAGTAATTTAAGGTGCAGAAAAGCAGCTGAGGAGGAAAGTGATGGTATCAAAGCGAAGGTATCACTTTACTCTGCTCTGGTTAGACCTCACCTAGAGTATTGTATTCAGTTTGGGGCACCACAAGAAGGACATAGACAAACTGGAACGTGTCCAGAGGAGGGCAACAGAGATGGTGAGGGGTCTGGAGACCAAGTCCTATGAGGAAAGGTTGAAGGAGCTTGGTACGTTTAGCCTGGAGAGGAGACGACTGAGAGGTGATATAATAACCATCTCCAAGTACTTGAAAGGCTGTCATATAGAGGATGGTGCAGAGTTGTTTTCTGTTGCCCCAGAAGGTCAGACCAGAACCAGTGGGTTGGAATTAAATCAAAAGAGTTTTCAGCTAAACATCAGGAAGAACTTCCTGGCAGTTAGAGTGGTTCCTCAGTGGAACAGGCTTCCTCGAGAGGTGGTAGGCTCTCCTTCTTTGGAGGTTTTCAAACAGAGGCAAGATGGCCATCTGACAGCAATGCTGATTGTGTGAACTTAGGCAGATCATGAGAGGGAGGTCAGGAAGGGTTGCATCAGTGCTTACTTCTCGTGGCCCTTTCTTACACACCCAGGGAAATGCTGATTGCCACTTTGGGGTCAGGAAGCAATTGTTCTCCAGGCCATTTTGGCAAGGGATCCTGGAGGGAGGAGGAGGGGAAGTATTTATGAATTTCCTGCATTGTGCAGGGGGTTGGACTAGGTGAACCTGGAGGTCCCATCCAATTCTAAGATTCTATGATTCTGTGAAAGCCTTTACCCTCCCCACCACCACAGTCCCAATCTGAATTGGAACTCCCTCATACAAACATGCTATTAAAAAAAGCAAAAACCTTCAGAGTTGTGTATACAGAACTCCCAGAATCTTATCTGGTTTGGCCATTCCTCCCAGATTCTGTTATTAATGCTAGTACTTGGACTTGGTGTATGTGAAGTTATATGAAGGATATGGGTAGTGGTAGAAAGTGCCATCAAGTTGCAGCCGACTTATGGTGACCCCAGGTGGGGTTTTTAAGGCAAGAGACGTTCAGAGGTGGTTTGCCATTGCCTGCCTCTGGGTCATGACCCCGGTATTCTGTGGTGGTCTCCCACCCAAATACTGAACAGGGCTGACCCTGCTTAGCTTCTGAGATCTGACAAGATTGGGCTAGCCTGGGTCCTCCAGTTTAGGGCAAGGATATGAGTACGTATGAGAATATACACACTGTTATTTCTTTCATTGTTGGGAAATCACATTCATACTCACACATCTAGAATGACACAAAAAGTCTTTCAAATTAGAATGTGTGATCTCCAGCATGACAGAGCCCCAGAACCATTTCCAATGAAAATTAAGTGCTGACATTTGGTGGTTACCTTCATGGCTTCTGCTGAAAATGAAAATTTAACAAGAGAAAGGGGAGGAAAGGAGGGGAAAACAGGACCAGTTGTTTCATAATCAGTCTGAAGCACCACAATGTCAAAAGGTTCATACTTTGAACTCACATTAAATATTCGGCCACTGAGTTTAGAGAGGTAACTAACATGAAGAGTGGGCCCAGACTGGAGTTCAGCCACGTACCTTGACTCTAGGATGATATATTTCCCAAATTTTGTTAAAGAGATTATTACAAAAACATCTGGGCAGTATGGCAGGTGGCAAATTAAATACAGCTGAGCATGCTCACCAGATATACAGAAGATTTCCAGTCACATCCAAGATGCTTGAAACTGAGTGTGAGTGTTCTCCAGTGCATTCAAGACAGTGTCACTGCTGTCCTTCTTTTGTTGGCATTCTACTAATTTTTAGAGTCTGAACATTGTTTCTGAGAATGGATCCAAAATGTCAGACACTTGTTTTGAAAGTTCTTTGGATTGGTTTTATGGTGGTGGTAAAAAAATGCTATCAATTTGCAGCTGATTTATGGCAACCCCATAGGGATTACAAGGCAAGAGATGTTCAGAGGTGGTTGGCTTGCCTCTGCGTAGCAACCCTGGACTTCCTTGGGGGTCTCCCATCCAAGTAGTAACTGTGGCCTACCCTGCTTAGCTTTCAAGATTGGATGAGATCAGGCTGGGCTGGGCCATTCAGGTCAGGGCAATTAGTTTTACAGCACTGATTTATTCACCTGTGAAATGTAAGTAATATGTTAGAATAATTTTTTTCTCACATATACCAGAGATGGAAGGAATGTTTGTATAAGTGAAATTTGGTATGCTTACAGACTTGTCATTTCTCATTCCTATTGTCCAAACCTGAATGTGGTGCCTTTTTCAATTACAATTGTTATTAAAATGCAAGGTATTCTCTTTGCCTTCTTTACATAAATCAGTGGGGATTCAATTTCCCATTTGCTAAGGATGATGTGTTTTGTGACTGAGACTGATATCAAAATTCATTCTGCATCTCCTTTCAGTATATATTCCAGTCCTACCAAAATACAGAGGATTAATCTGGGTGTGACCCAACAGCAACTGCAAGGAGTATTTGGTTATTCGTAGTCATGTAAAAATATGAACCTTCCCCACTGGATTGATTAGATCTCTACAGCTACACAGGACAATATTGGGCTTATGACCATGAAAGCCTCCTATGGTCAAACCCAGGTAGCTAGGTAGCTGTCAGTTTTCTACACATTTTTAATGTGATGGGCTACCTCCCAGGATTGCTTTGGGACTAGTGATTAGTCTGGAAGTACCTCATACTATGGGCATTTCCAAAACTAAGTAGCTATGGCCCAGATTGGTTTGAAGATAGCAGACCACTGGGAACAGGGTATGGAGGTTGACCCAATAAATAGGAATGATCACAAAATTATATTAGGTCAGATTTTGTGACCAAATCCTCCTTGGATTGTTCAGCAAATATAATCCCAACACCTGGGACTCCCGATAAGCTATCAAACAAATGTTGCATTCTGTTGAACTCTGTTTTTCAACCAGGTACAGGGCCCGGGGAAATAAATTTCCAGAGGCCTTTAGAAAAGCTTGCCCAAAGACCTACTGTGATGGTTTAATGTGAATTAGCAGAATCTCTAACATGATGTAGTTTTTAAAGGCCTACTCATCAGTAAAAGCCTCCTTTACTGCATACAAATTATAAGAGATTTGCGGCTGAGGTCTATGGAGCTCAGCATCTATTCCTTGAGGTATCTGGACCATGGGTGTGGCATTTTAGCCTGTTGTTTGCTGGCTATTTCAGTCGGTTCCAGTCAATATACCAAACAGCACAAAACTTCTAACAAAAATTGGGTTATATGTGTTTATATATCATGCTTCTTTTTTAATTTGACTGGCTCATTACTGAGAAAGATTTTAATCAGGAGAGTGAGTGAACTGAGTAATCTGTCATTATTGTGCTTTTCATTACCCTCTGAGATCATTCCTATGCTGCTCCAGTATATTTAAACTAAATGAGGATTTAGCATTCAAAAGCACCCGCTTGTTAATGATTCATTATTTCTAATATATTCAATTCATACCAGATAATTTCAATGTAAATCCTGTTAACTAGTTCCCCCCAGTGGTCTTGATTTTTGCTATTATTCTCCAAAGCACACACACAATTCCTGTATAGTGAGTGTTGCAGGAAATTAAGAACTGTGTCTCTCTAAAAAAGGAATTTATGAGCAGTCCATGCCCATTTCTGCCTTATATTTTAAGTTCATTGACTTATACTAGCAGATGAGATCATAGAAAAGCTTCCTATTACTTAATGAGATTTCTTTGCTGTTCATAAGGTGGTATGGATCCTATATATCCTACACACAGCACAATGAAAAATCTATTCAGTAAGTATAATATAAGAATATTTTCCTTTTTCTGCAAGAACAAATGAGCTTATATCATAAAACTGTCCAGTGGCACTGAAAGATGGCAGGTCAGTATGAACATATGACTTATTTGGTTTTTTTAAGGTTGCAACTCAGAAATTCTTGGAGATTGGGGGGTGAAGCCTAGGAAGCATGGAGTTTGGAGAGGGGAGGGTCTTCAGCAGGACAAAAAGCAGTCATTGTCACCAGGGGAACTGATCTCTGTGGAATACTATTATAATTCTGGGAAATCTCCAGACCCAACCCAGAGGCTGTTTTTATGATTTTAAGAGATTGATGCTGTTTTTGTGATTTTAAACTATTGTTTTTAACTTGTAAGCCACCTCAAACAGGGCTCTGGAGAGTCAGCATATAAATAAGATTATTGAACAGATGGAATGAAAAATTATTGGGCTAATTTATGTTCTCTTTTTGTACCCACTGTTTAGTCTTTTCCTCCTCCACTGGTTTACCTTATGCTATGGTTCCAGCTCCAGGTTGGGGAATACCTGGAGATTTTGGGGTGGAGCCTGAGGAGGGCAAGGTTTGGGGAGAGAAGGGACCTCGTTGGGGTATAATGCCACAGAGTACACCTTCCAAAGCTGCCAATTTCTCCAGGAGAACTGATCTCTGTTGCATGAAGATCAGTTGTAATCCCAGGAGATCTCCAACCACCACCTGGAGCATAGCCTGCTTAAATATGATCCATATTCAATAGATGTTATTGGACATTTAGAAACTGAGTAAGGTATTTTAGCACACACCTGCACAAATTATGAGCCACTTAGCCAAGCAGAGACCACTAGGAGCCTGCTAAACACATGGCAATCTTCCTCTTTCCTGTTTTGGAATTTCAGGTGAACAACAATGCTTGAAGGCTTCTTGAGACCACAGTGGGCTTATAGACAAGGCTGGTTCAGCTTCGTGAGATCACAAGTTGTACCACTTAGGGATGTGCGGAAAATTTCTAAATTTTAATTCCATGTCATAATTTAAGAAAAGGAAGTGGTTTTAAGACTCTTTGGAAATGTTGCTATTGTATCATGAACACTTGTCTGGTTCCATTTCAGTTTTCATGAATTGCATCGAACATCTGCTCATTACTTTCCATGTGGGGGAAATGGCAGATTTTCCTGAGTGGACATTTTTTCACCAAATGTTATCAAAATATTAGGGAATGTAGTCTTCTAAAGACTCTCCAAGCGAATTGGATGAAAAGGTCCAATTTTACAGTCCCTTGAATAAGGTGCTTCCTCTAGCCATCCTCTCTGCATAGTGGAAAAAGGTGCAAAGTTGGCCACTGGTTTTCTGGACCGAAGTTGGGTTTCGGTTCTTTTTACTGAACATAGTAACTACAAGTAAAAGTAGTCCTTTCAAAGTACATGTCTAGCCACCTAAAACTGAGGCAAGCTCATGTTGCATTTCAGTTGGGGGGGAGGCAGACTGTGTGGCCTCTCTTTGCAAAATAACCTAAGAAAAGAATGGGAAACTATGCAGTGAAAAATGTGACATTACTAAATCAGTAATCTATAAATAGGTGGAGAACAGGTAGCCCACTAACTGATGGCAAACAGAAACACCAGGAAAAATGACACACAAGAAGGAAGGAAGGAAGGAAGGAAGGAAGGAAGGAAGGAAGGAAGGAAGGAACCTCTCAGAAGCACAAAAAAGGCAGATGATCAAAATCAGGGGTCATTTCGTAGAAAAAGAGGTGCAGAAGCTCATTAGCATACCTCATTAGCATAACTTATTTGCATATGCTACACCACCTGACATCACCAGAAGTATGTCAGAAGACAAGAAAGAGGGGGGGGGGAAGGAAGGAAGGAAGGAAGGAAGGAAGGAAGGAAGGAAGGAAGGGGACAGCTACTAATCCAAGCCTCAGAAATACCACTATTCTGGGAGGATAGCTTCAGGCTGGTCTTCAGAAGACTGGTCGGAGAAACAAGGACCTTTCCAGGGGACGGGGTCATTTTGCTGCAGCTATGACACAAGCAGGCATTCCCCCATGGGGGGGGGTGCTGTCACCAACTCTCGGAGCTGCACTCCCCCGAGCTCCTGCTCAAAATGACCCCTGATCAAAATAAACCTACAATTAATCCACACAAAACCCAAAGCAGCAGCAAAAATAATAACTCTCCCAAACAACCCCACCTCGGTGACTAAATGTTGCCCCTTCACCACTAACCCTTATCTGTGGAAAAAGGACGGAGGAACAGCTAGATAGTGATAATGTAGTAAAGTAATAACTGAAATGAATCAAATTAGTCTGTTGAGAAAAGAGCCCAGTGCAATTCAGGCAGGATCAATCGAGCCAAGTAAGGGGCTCTCCCTGGACATGTGGAGCAGTGCAGCATATATACAACACACAATGGCTGATGTAACTAATACCTGCTGTTTAACATTTCCCTCCCCTTCAAGAGAAGTCTGTGTAATTGGCCAAGGCAGCTGTCCTGAATGGTCCTAGAGTTAAGAAATGCTGTTTCCTGAGGAACAAGAGGCAGGCAGGCAGGCAGGCTCTGTTAAATTCCTGACAATTAATTCACAATATTAACACATCCAGGAGTCATTCTGGGAAGGCTTTGACTACCTCAGGTATAGCCTGCCTTATCTGATGCCGATATCCCACTGCACACCCAAGAACCATCCTATTTTAGCATGAACTACTTTCTCAGCAAATCATGTTCATGACTATAGATGATATTTTCCTGAATATTTGCCAAAATATATAGAAGCAAAGTTATCTAAGGGTCAAACAAGATTGAATCACAAGTCTCTCCCTCAGTGTTTCCTTTTTAATGACAAATAGGTTTGGAGACTGGGATTGGGAGCACAAGAACAATAAAGGGGGGGCTGCTTAATGTTTTCCCCTCTGGCTATTTACTTACTGACTCAAACTCTTCTCCGTAGATGCTTTTCCATCTGCCTGGGGAAAGAACCTACCCACTTAAAATATTTCTGCTTCAAAAGTATTTTCCATTTTAAAAAATGGCAGGACAGATACATGACTATTTGTCAAATTTAGCTCCCAGAGACTCCCCCCCCCCATTAATCATTTTATTTGGAGCTAGCATGGTGTCATGGTTAGGGTGTTGAACTAGGATCTAGGTTCAAAACCCCACTATACACTACAATGTTACACTGGCTCCATACTGCATTTGTAATAGATTTTCCTTGGATCAGAACAAGAAGGTACACAATTGAATTACCACTCAAGATATATGTACCTAACTAGGACAGAAGGTAATTTCAAATGAGGCCTCTCAACTGTATCTCTGTCTTTCGTCATGGACATTGATTAGAAAACAATTCTAACTTGGTCCTATATTGAGTAATTACTGTAATATTATTGCAATGGCTGGAACCAATGTGTAATAACTATGCTTGACCACTGAAGAAGGCCATCAGGCCAGAATGCATTTGATCAGGGTCATAGGCGTCAACTACGGGGGGGCTCGAGGGCTCGAGCCTCCCCCGAAATTTCCCGGGGGGGGCTCAGCCACCCCCGGGAAAATGGAGCGCCCAGGCCGGCCGGCTGGCTGCCGCCGCCACCGCCTCTCCCCCTGCTCCGTTCCTCCCTCCTCCAGGAACTAGCTGGGCAAAGGAATGGAGGCAGGAGCAGGCGGGGGGGGGATGCGGCGGGGCAGGCGGCAATAACCAGGAGCCTGACTTCAACTTTGCCGGCCCCCGCTGGGGGCGGGCGAGCAGGGTCGGCGCGGCGGGGTTCGAGAGCGCCTCGCGCCCCAGGAAGGGGGGGGGGTCGGGCTCGTCCCCGACCACCTCTGCAGGTGCCCCGGCCGCCTTTGCTTTCCCGCCCCTCCCGTGGGGTTCCAGCCGCCAGGCTCCCTCCCCCCCCGCACGCGCGCGCCCTGGAAGTGGCGCGCCCGGGGCTCCTGGTTCTTGCCGCCGCCGCTGCCAGCCAGCCAGCCCCAAGAGCGGACCAACCGCCCGCCGCGCCACAGACTAAGCGGCCGGCGGGACCCTCCAGCCAGCGGCCCCCGGAGCGGTGGCCGAGAGGCAGAGGAGGGACCGGCACTGTCGCTGCCGCCCCTCGGGACTGAGCCCTGCCGCCGCTGCCCGGGGGGGGAGGCGGTGGGGCAGGCGCGGGCTGCCACCTCGTTTGCCCGACTGCCGGCTGCTGCTGCCGCCTCCCCCCACCCCGGGCCTGACCTGGCACGGGCCTGACCTGTCCCCATGGAGGCAGGAGTGGCCAGGCTAGGCCAGTCCGGGGGGGGGGGACATGGTCCCAGTGCGCGCGCACTTTGCGCATGCGCACAAGAGCCCCCGCCCCCCCCGGGGATTTTAAAAGTCGACGCCTCTGATCAGGTTCACATATGGTCTATGGTCAGGGTCACTTTTCCTTCCCTTTCTGTCCCCTCTTCATGCTCCATTCAGGAAAAGGCAGCCATTGGTAGATCAGTGTCAGACTACTGGGAGATTTGGAAATGTCAGATAAATATCAGTAAACAAATTAAAAAATCAATTTTAGAAAAACATCAAGAATACATCAAAATAAGCAAGCATAATAATTGTTTGATAACACCCCCCTTGCCCCATCACAAAAAGAATCCTCTCACTTCCAGCAAATATAAATTCAATGCACAGGTTATTCATCTTCAGCTCTCTGTAAACTACCCTTCAGACTTCTCTTTGGACATTTCCATATTCTCATTTTCCTCACTTGTAAGTTGCTGTTTCTTCGGGGGGGGGGGGGTCCTGTTCCTCATCTGTTTTACTCCCTTAGTGGTTGATTCGATATTACATCGGTTTATGTCCAAGAATAAAAACCTGCAGTTTAAATCTGCAGGTTTTAATGCTGGATATAAACCAGCATAATATAGAACTGACCACTAGACAGAGCAAAACAGATGCAGAACAGAAAAAAGAAGAAGAAACAAAAACATACAAGCAAGGAAAATTAGAATGCAGAAAAGCCCTTCCCCTCCATTTTTCACTCACATGTATTTTACCTGAATTAGAGAAGGAAAGGAAATAGGATTGCCAAGCAGTGTGTGGCAACTGGCGGGAGGGCTGTGGGCGGGGATGTGGCTGGGCTGTGCCCAGAGGTGGCATAAGGAGTTCTAGGAATTGCTGGAAACTCTATGGGAAAACCAGCAGCAGCCCAAATTGCAGGGGATATTTTTCTCTTGCCACTGCCCAGAGCAGTTGTAGGCAATAGGAGCAGGGAGCGGCAGATTCCCCACCCCAACTGGGGGTTAGCAGCCCTAAAAGAGAAGAGTGATCAAGTTGTCAGAATGGCTTAGTTGATGTTTCAATGAAACAGAAACAACAGCAAATGCAGCAATCAATCCAGCCTGTCATCTGTCTATCTCAGATCACATTTTGTCTTTTTGTACTTCTGATGTGGACATTTAGCACCACTCATTCTTGCCGGCTCTGTTAATAGACTCCTCTAGAGAATCTGATCTATGTCCTTACCTTCTCTCATACAAAAGTTAACTTCCTCCTCCTGCATGAAGATGGTCAACATCCTGTGTTTTAAGTACAGAACAATGGCAGCAAGGACGAGGGTCCTCAACAGCTTTCTTGTAGGAATATTGAATGTACTGTTGTTTTCCCTCCAAGTGCTATTTTTGTAGTGTATGCAGGGGGGAGGGGCAGTTAAGTGATGCATATTGCAGGGCATAGAAGGGTAGTCTAGGAAATTAGTTCATGTTGAAGATTTTGAGAGGGGCAGCAAGGGATTTTCTATATAGTGTGAGTACATTATCATTGCTGAGATTATCTTCTCGACTTCTTGTATGCTTAACTTGTAGGGGGCCATAAAGAACGTGCACTTTATGGCTGTTCATTGCTTGAAGGCAACAGCAAAACTGTGCCACAACTGTCACTCACAAAAATTAGCTAGTATTTAGAAGCTGGGATTCAGAAGGTGGTCCAAACCTTTGAAATATATTATTACTGAGTGGACTTACTCCTAAATCAGCATGCCTAAAAGGATCCATGTGTTCCATCTTCAGGCTCAGTCAGAGGGGGGCAGGGGGACCATTTTGTCAGGGCCTGAAGTTCAAAGGGGCTCAGATTAAGACACTTGCTAATTGGGGTGGGTGGGTGTTCATACCATATTATTTACCAGTAAAGATGATAACCCAGCATGATGACACCCTAAAAAGGTTATACATAAGTTATATAACCTATATGTAAATTTAAGACAGCTTCCCATTTTCCTTGGTGAAACTGCAAGGAAAAACCTAGTCTTCATTTCAGGTATGTAGGTAAAGTTTGCTGTTTGTTCTTGTATTCATTATGTGTTATCATTTTTTTATTTTTATTATGGCTAATGGCCTGAAAATGTGGAAGTAGCCTGGGCCTCTCTGGACTTCTGAGAGGTTCTGCCCATCATTTATAGATTTATGCCCAAGTCTGATTTCAGTAAAAATCAGTAGTGCTGACTGGCCTTCCTTATCCCTTTTCAGGTGATAGGACCGCAAAAACATTCTACAAGTTCTACTTGTACATGATTCCTGATTTTTTTCTGAATGGGGCATCATATATATATATTCCAGTTTTGAGATTTTCAAAGTTTTGGATTTTCAGCCTTGGTACAAGAACATTTTTATTCTAGTACATCTTAACAAGGCAAATAATCCACACTTTATTTATTTATTTATTTTTATTTTACTTCATATTTATACCCTGCCCTCCCCGCAAATGGGCTCACTTTGCACCTTTCAGACTGGTGTAAATGTGTGTTGGCTCCTCCACATTTCAGGTATGTTTGTTGAACAAATATCTTCATTTTCTGGAAGAAACTCAGATGCCTAAAGAAGGGTAAGAAAGAAGAGTAGGGGAAAGTTGGTACTAATATTCTTGTGCGTTTAGAAATTCTAGGCTGCGGTCACATACACTAAATAATCCACTTTCAAGGCACTTTCCAACTGGATTTTGCCAGTTTACACAGTAAAATCCAGTTGGAAAGTGCACTGAAAGTGGATTGAGAGTGGATTATTTAGTGTGCATGACTGCAGCCTTAGTGTGTGTACAGTCAAATCGCAGCCGACTTATGGTGACCCCATGGGGTTTTCAAGGCAAATAATTAAGCGGAGGCGTAATTTGCAATTGCCTTCCTTTGCAAAGTCTTCCTTGGTGGTCTCCTGTCCAAGTACAGACCCTGCTCACCTTCCAAGATTTGACGAGATCAGGCTATTCTATACCATTCCATATCCCAGAAATTTTAGTAGGACTGTTTAACTGTGAAAGATAAGATGCTGACAAATATTTCTAGTCGGTCCCAGTGTCCCATGGTTTTCACTGTAGCATTACAGTCAGCCTGGCCTGCAGTTGCTGCTGAAAAGTCCTCGCCCACGCTGACAATCCGTGTGTGGGCAGTAATGCTTGAATGCATCTCCCCCATGCACCAGTCTCATTATATACCAAATTAGCACGCCAATTTGAAAAGCCTTCAGGGAAATGCAGTGCTGACAGACTAATTCTGCATTTGATAAGATCAGTGTTCAACAGAGAGGAGTTAAAATGCTACCCCCACACCTGGGTCACAGTAGCCTGGGCAACAAATATTCAGTAGCAGCTTGGGAAGGTCATAGATTTGAACACACTCTTTATCCTATTATTTCAGATCCTGTCTTCAGCTTTCCCAAGGCTTGACCACTAAAACCAAATATATTCACAACTGAATGAAGAATGACTGGGAAGCATTGGCATAAAATAGCTCATCACCACCTTTCAATAAGTGCAGCCAAAAATATTTTTTCCTGTTTCAGGCTCAGCACACATCTTCATTTGCATACCCATGCGGCTCCAGGGCTCACTCCATGTACTCTCTCTCCCAGATCTGGAATGACCAAGTTCACCTGTTCATTTGTTCATCTGTTCATATGGCCTGGAAATCAAACAAGTAGTACAGCTTATAAGCACAAATCCTACAGTGCAACTGCTAACCAGTTCAGAAAGAGTTGGGGACATTTGCTGCACAAATGTATACTGAGATTGGTTCACTGGAATTGCTGCTGGCGGTTATGGTAAGTTAGTATGGTGAATTCATTCAGAGCAAAGTCACAGCATCCCTAAGAATCCAAATGATCAGAATCTTCAAATTAGGGTTGCCAAGTCCTCCCAGGGGGCGGGGAAACCCCTGCTCCAGCGACCCACTGCCCACCGGCCAGGATCGGGCTGCCAGGGGGAACTCCACCTCCAAATTGCCAGGCTAAGGAGACGTGCCCGGCTCAGTGATGTCACCCGGAGGTGACGTCATCACGTCGGGCATGTTCGGGGGGATGTTCTGTAATTCGAGGGAAAACTCTATGGTTTTCCCTTGAATTACTGAGGTCCCGTCCCTAACGTGCCCAACGTGATGACATCACTTCCAGGTGATGTCATTGTGGTGTGCACGCTTTGCGCGTGAACCAAGACTCTCCTGGACCTGCATGGACTCCCCCCACTAAAGGAACGGTAGGTACCTGGCAACCCTACTTCAAATATATTATTATTTTGAATTGTTGAAGTAGGATATTTGACTGGTAGTGCTCTGCAATTCGAAATCTAGCCAAGTTCTTGGGAATTGTAGATGTATCTTCACAGAATTCTTACCATTCCAGCAACACCATCTTCTGGAGCTGAGCTGGTGTTATTTGTCCAGGGCCCAGAATGTCCAAGTATTTCTTGAGACTTCTAGGAACATCTCCAAGGGTTCTAATTATAACTGGCACAATGGTAACCTTCTTCTCCCAGAGGTGCTCTCTCTGTTAGTAGGTCTTGGTATTTTGTGATCTTCTCCTAGTCTGCTGTCTCCTGGGATTGCAGACTGTTATGTATTGAGCCTGAACTTACTTGCAAAAGGACATAGTTTGGGACGCATAACAATAGATAGCTAGGATCCTAGAATGGACCAGTAGGGAGACAGGGATCCTAGAGGAAGCCAATCAGGAAACAATAGAATGTAAATAGCCTATTGTAGGGAGTGGGGTATGTTTGGGGTGTAATCCATTTCAGGCATAAATACCAGGCTTCGGCCAGGGTTAGCCAGTCTTCTTTTCTCCTTGCTGTAATAAACTATGAGCTGATCATTCTATGTGTCTGAACCCAGTATATTTCACAGTGTCAGTGATCCAAACCCTATTTCTCATTTTTTTTCTATAATTGCGATATCAGAGGTGTTATGCTCTAGGTCGGGGGGGGGGGGGCAGATTGCAGCTCGGGAGCCACATGTGGCTCTTTCACACATATTGTGCAGCTCCCAGCAGGGCAGCTGGGGAAATGAAGGGGAGGAATGTCTCCCCCATTGGTCTTCGCTTCCCCAGCCAATGTTCCCCTCCATGGGTAGGCTTTGGGGGTGGGGGGAGAGCAGAGAAAGAAAGCCACCCCCCCAACTAGCATGGAGAAGGCATTTGTCTCTAAATCCCTTCTCCAAGCCAAGCCAGCCAGCGTGGGGGTGGGGCAGAGGCTTGGAGGATGCATTTAAAGTTAAAGTTGCTTTCTTTCCACCTCTCCCTCCTCCCATCTATTTGCTTTCTCCCCCCTCTCTTTCTCCCTTCCCTCCCCATCTAAAGTTAAATGTGTTCTTCAAGCCCCACCCCGCAGCTACACCAGCTGGCTGGCTTGGCTTGCTGATGGCATTTGTCTCTTTAAATCCCTTCAGCAGCGAGAGTGGGGGGCTTGGAGAACACGTTTAAAATTAAAGGTGTTCTCCAAGCCCCCACCCTGCAGCCCCACCCACCAGCTTGGAGAAGGCATTTGTCTCTTTAAAACCCTTATCCAAGCTAAGCTAGCTGGTGTGGGGGTGTGGGGAGGGGTTGGAGAGCACATTTAAAGTCCCTTTCATTCCACCTCTCCCTCCCTCCCTCCCTCTCCCTCCCCATTTGCTTTCATTCCACTTCTCTTTGTGTGTGTTTTCCCCTTCCTTCCTCACTCATCCTATCTATTTGCTTTCTTTCTGCCTCTTTCTTTCTTGTTTTATTCAGCAATTGTTTTAGACTCTCACAAGTCAAAGGCCAACTCGATCCACTTGTAATCGTTGTCTCTGCACTTGACTATTGCATTTTTGCTTTAGATCTATTAAGCCTGTTAGAGGTTTGCTTTGGTTGAAACTACCAGCCTGGGTGCATTTTAAATAAAGCATTTCTAGGAAAATAGGTTAATTTGCTTTAATAGTATTCTATATAGCATGGGAAGTGGATTTAGAAAATAAATGTAAAAAGTAATAATGATTCTCCTAGACAGAAAATGTCTCTCCACTAGATACCAATATGCCTTTTAGTGGTGATACTATAAAACAATTCCTGGAACAAGGAGCACCAATTTTCTTCTTATTTGATTAGAAGACTAGTTTCTTGTGAGCATTCATGCTGACTCCTGAATGCCTATTGTTCTTAATTTAAGTACATGTTTAATCTTGCACAATGAAAACTATATACAATGTGGCCTTGATACATTTAGATTGCCTTATATTTATAAAACCTCAGTTCATGCTGGTTTCAGTATCACTGTTGATCCCATAATCCCAGTAATCATTAAGCTGTAATAAATCTAATTTTATCAACCAATAAGCACAAACAAGGGGAAAATGAAGGGACAAGGCTGGTTTTCATTTGACTGGCAAACAATAAGCTACAATGACATGTCCTAATATCTACTGTGCTTGCACATGAGCAGCTAGAGTGGACCATAGCAATGATTCCACCAGCATAATGTCACAAAATACGATGGTGTACTGGAGTTATACCTGTAGACATGCTTAGGGACTAAGAGCAATTTGCTTTGTTCCAATATAGTTAGGGAAATGTCGCTTGTATGAATAGGATTAAGCTGTATGTCTATTAGGCTTTACTCAAAGAACATGATCTAAACAAAGTTAGTCATGCTAAAGATGGGACCATGGCTTAATTTTAGCTGGAATGAGGCCTACTGTGGAGGTTTGGTGTATGTATCTTTTTGGCAGGTTACGCTGTTTGGATTTAAATATCAAAATTTTACTGCTGCTGCTGCTGCTGCTACTACTACTACTACATTTTATCTTGCTTTGGGGCTGATTTTTTTTGCCATCAAGTCACAGCTGACTTAGGGCAACCCAGAGGCAACCTATTTTATCCCAAGGGTGACTGAAAACAGCTGACAAAAATAACAAAATACAGTTTAAACAATTTAAATAAAGAGGGGGGAACCAAAAAAAATACTAAATTGCAAACTAGTCTTATCCTGGACCAGCTCATATGAGGTCACAAGTCTAAGCATCAAGAGCCCAGAGTCCTTTGGCTAGAGTTGGCCACACCCAGGAGTTAATAGTGTAACTGGCAGACAAGCTTCCAAGAATTCCCCACCCCTAACAGTGTCAATGAATCTTGATCAAGACAAATCCTTAGTAGATGGGAGAGCCACTCGGTGAATCTGTATGCCCTTTATAAAGACTTTTTTTTAAAAAATCAATTTTATTAATGAATGTTTATAGTATTTCCATTAGTGCTGTTGTTTGACTTAATTAAATTCAATTTACATTTAGTAGCTGCTTCCTAATGTACCCTTAAACTGAAAACTCCCTTAAATGTTTATAGAGGACAAGGAAAGCACTGATTGCTTTTTCATATGATGAAGACGAGCTAGTAGTGGAACTGCCTCCATTAAGAGGACTGCTTGGAAAGAAGCCTTCTCTCCATGTTATTAATAACGAGCCACTTTTCTCAATACAGATGTCTTTGATAGCTGTGGTATCAACTGAAGCTGAAAGGAGGTAATTAAAAGCTCGCTGTCCACTAACACTGAAATGAATGACTGGGAAGTAATTGGCTTCAGAAGGAGCTCTACACACTGTTTTTAACGGCAAATGTAATTTTCCATTACTTTGCTTCCATTGGCACAAATGCTCTGCGAGTCCGTTTAGGCGTATGTTTTCATGCCGCAGAAGCCCAGTCTTTTCTAAAGGTCTCTTTGTGGTAATGATGGCGATAATTTGTATTTTTGGAAGAGCGCAGCAGGCTGAGTATACTGCTGGAAACAAGTAATAAAAAAATAATACTGGAAAGAGCAAATAGCAGCACAAATAAATATTAGAGGGAAACATCTCTAAAATACAGTATTCCATCACGTCTTGGGTCCTGGTATATTGCATGCTGTTCATAAGATCCCCTTGAATAGTATCATTTATGATTCTTTGCTGTTGTGGGTTGTTAAAAAGAAATAACTGTGTCTATGAAAGCTGGTATAGCACCATTGCTCACAGCTCAAGCCGTCAGGAAGGAAGTCTCTGGTTCAAATCTCACTTCAGCCATGAACTCACTAGGTGGCTTCAAACAAATTCCTATCTCTCAGGCACAGCTTCCATTCCATAAGCACAGTGTGGTGGAGTGATTCATGTTCCAATTCTATCTTCCATGTATCTCTATGACTGTTCAATTATTTTTAACCCATCCGAACACCAGAAAGGCAAGAGACTGCTTAATTATTTTCCCTTCAGTTCTTTTTCAAGGCAACATTACTGCACCATGTTTTTCAACCTTGTATATCTCTCCAACCCTTCTGTAAATGACTGTGAGCTGGAAGAAGAAAGAGAGGGGAAAATGTTAAGAAGTATTACTCTGCCCACTGTTCTCCATACATATTTGGAGCCCACTCAGGCTGCTTTGTTTTTTAAAATATATATGAAAGAAACTCCATTGGATGGAAGTAAAGAAGATGTACTAGGGCTATGTTCAGATGACAGGTTTGGTGTGCTCTGGCCCACCTCTAGTTAATCCGGGTTGTTGGGGTTTTTTTGAAACTGAGAGTTTTGATCAGACATCCCACCCTGAACCTGCCTCTCCATGCACTCAATCCATGGTTAACCATTCAGATTATTGCTGCACAGTAACCATGGAATGGGCAGTCAGATGTCATCCTTTTTTTAAAAAAATTGTCTGTCAGGCATGCGCAGAAGCTTTCATTCGATGCACCAGTCCATTCTGGCAGATCCACAATTCCTCCACCAAGTACCGTGGCCCCTCTCAGCCTCCTTTGCTTCACCTCTCTTCATTGGAATACATGGGGGGAGTGCAAGCATCACACATATTTACATGAGAGTAGTCCCAATGATGTCAGTACAGTTACTTTTGTGTCAGTCATGGGATACTCTCAAACAACAAGGGTTGGTGGGGATTTGTCCCTCAAAAACAACTCCCCAAGGGGCTCCTGAACCAGAATGACTACTTGGTTCCTTGAATGTACAAGCAGTGATTGACAATGCCAGGAGCAATTATGCAATTATGTGCATGTCGCTACCTGATTTTTAAAAGGGGGTGGAAATGGACGGGAAGGTTTACACTTCTCAACCAGCTTGAGTTCACAACAGGGGAGTTCAGACATCTGGAAATGCAGGCTGGAAGCGCTGGGATTAATAAAGACCTGACTTTCCCTGTTGCCTAATAACTCCAATTCCAAGGTGGGTCAGAACAGGATGTCAAGAACTGGGGAAAAGGAGGAAGATGTCACTGTCTGCTTGTGCGCTTTAAATTTGTAAGAGAACAGCAACAACATCAGCTCAAACTGCTCATCTGACTACAGCCTTGGTTCAGATTTCATTGTGGCCATGAATTCACCTTCTGAGAGCCAGTTTGGTGTAGTGGTTAAGTGCGCGGACTCTAATCTGGGAGAACCGGGTTTGATTCCCCACTCCTCCACTTGCACCTGGCTGGATGACCTTGGACAAGCCATAGCTCTGTACCAGCTGTTCCCTCAAGGACAGCTTGGGAAAGAGCTCTCTCAGCCCCACCTACCTCACAGGGTGTCTGTTGTGGGGAGGGGAAGGGAAAAGGAGTTTGTAAGCCGCTCTGAGACTCCCTTGGGGAGTGGAGGGCGGGATATAAATCCAATCTCTTCTTCTTCTTCTTCTTATGGCCAGTCTTGTTTCAACCCAGTATCCAAAAGATAGGAGCAATGAGACCAGATTCATTTTCAAGGCTGTTGTAAAAATTCCAGAGACAATGTACATTAAAGAGCTCTGAATATTCTTTTTTTTTTTAAGACAACAAAATTTTATTCTGGGTATAAGCTTTCAGGTGCGTGGCCACTTCTTCAGAAATGCAAAATCTCATACATTGATTACAACTTTGTTGGTCCCAAAGGTGCCACTGGACCCAAACCCTCCTCTATTGCTTCAGAGCTTTAAATATTCTAAAGTGCTATATACATGCTAAATATCATTTTTTATTATTATTACTATTGTTCTGACCTCGATGGCCCAGGCTAGCCCACTCTCAGAAGCTAAGCAGGGTTGATCTAGTTAGTATTTGGATGAGAGACCACCAAGGAAGTCCATGGTCACTACACAAAGGCATGCAATGGCAAACCACCTCTCTTCATCTCTTGCCTTGGAAAACCTACAGGGGTCTCTATACATTAGCTGTGACTTGATGGCTCTTTCCACCACCATTATTACTGCTAAACAAGCTTCTGGTTGTTGAGAGGGCAGGAGCCAATTCAACAAAACTTGTCACAGCAACAGCTTTGGTTTCAGGATAGCTTCCAGGCCCAATTCAAGGTGCCGGAACTGATTTTAATTAATAAAATTGTGTTTTACTTTATAGCAGTTGTAGCATCTGACATGCATGGACAACACAGAGTTACACTCTTCTTAGCCCATTGACTTCAGTGGATTTAGGAGATGCAGCACCATTGATGGAACATCTCCTTCCATACAAACAGTCATCTTGGGCCAGGTTCTGCAGAGATGCTCTACCTGGGAAAAAAGACAAAATAAGGTAGAGCATTCAACCCATCTAATCCCATTTGCCTTTTGTTTCTTCCATCAGATAGTACAGTCCTTACATCGCTTGCAGATTATTACCTCTGATCCCTGGGGAAAAAACTTTTCTTGGAAGTAACCCGACTCTGGTTAGATTACTCTCTGACTCACTGTGAAAATAAATGACAGAATTATCAGAGCGAACAATACTGACAATTCAAGAAGAGAAAATGAGCAATTAGCTATAAGGTCAGAGCCAATTATAAAACTAAAGCTAAAATCCTATGCTCATTTTCTTTTGGAGTGAGCTCTATGGAGTTTAGTAGAGTTTACTTCCAAGTCAACATGCAGAAGATCGGGCTGTAAAAGTTATAAGAGCAGTGGTCCACAACCTTATAATTAAAGAGCCAAACTACAACAAAATTCAGAGCCAAGAGATCAACGAAGAGCCAATATGCACAGTATAAGAATGCTCAGGGTTTTTTTGTAGAAAAAGCCCAGCAGCAACTCATTAGCATAATATGCCACACCCAACAGCAGAAACTCATTAGCATATTAGGCCACATCCCTGACAGCTCAGCACCCTCCCAGGATTGGCTTCCCCAGGTGTTCCATGGGGAAATACATGAGGAACCTGAGGGAAGGAAGGCAGTTTCTTTATTGGCTTCCCCAGGTGCTCCGTGGCTTGCAAGGCACCTGGGGAACCTGAGGGGGAGGCTGTAGGCATGGCCAACCAGAAGCCAGCTGGAACTCCGTTCCTGTACATTCCTGCCCAAAAATAGCCCTGAGAATGCTTATTTGCATAACTGAAAATCTACATTTTTAGAAGAAAAAGAAGAAGAAGAAGAGATTGGATTTATACCCACCCTTCACTACCCAAAGGAGTCTCAGAGCAGTTTACAATCTCCTTCCCTTTCCCCTCCCCACAACAGACACCCTGTGAGGTAGGTGGGTCAGAGAGCTCTGACAGAAACTGCTCTTTTTTCATGAACAGCTGTGCCGGAACTACGGCTTCCCCAAGGTCATCCAGCAGCTGCAAGTGGAGTGGGGAATCAAACACGGTTCTCCCAGATTAGAGTCCGCGCACTTAACCACTACACCAAACTGACTCTTAACATTGCTGATAATTGATATGTTGATTCAAAAACCATAAAATTTCTGCAGCCCTAACGCTGGTGGTTGTGAATCATTTCATTAGGAAGTAGCATACATGAAGTCTCATACATAAATAGCATACATAGGAACACCCTGCTCTGCTATAAATGTGCTTATGAATTGCACTTGGATTACTGGCAACTATTAACTTCTGTTGGCCCCCATCGCACACAGAAGTAGCTGCACGATAGGCACAACTCCCAGCCAGATTTTCAGGGCACGATCACACGGAAACATCTGACAAGCGTTCAGCACCTGTGGGCAACCCATATCACCCTGCCAAAGATGCAGAGTTAAAAGATACCTGCAAAAGTGCAGTACTTTCCGGAAAATGCGGGGCATGGGTGGTCATCGGATCATGGAAGTGCCCATCTACATCCTGCCTCACACCGGATTTTTTTTTTTGAGCCTCTGTGGCATGCGCACAAACACAGCACTGCTGAACTTTGCGATGCTTCACCATCACCATGTGATTGGTGGCTGACAGCCTGAGCACAGAGCCTCAGGAGACTGTCTGATCATGATACCACGCTTCATTTTGCTCTAGCGCAAAAAGCCTCCCCCCGATTATCTTGCTCGTGTGACCAGGCTCTATTATTTCCCTTTCAGTAAAGCATCTCTAAGAAATCTTTTAAGTCCCATAAAAATCTTTGCCTGACATTACCTTCACATACTGCTGGTTATTCTAGCATTCCACCAACTCCTTCACTATACCTTACTGTAAATATTTCATTTTATTTTTTAAAGAGTCATATTTGGGTCCATACCAAAACACATTTTGGCTTTAGGCCATAGGTTGCAAACCACTGTATTAGAGGAACTTTGGGATTGCTTGGTTAAACAGTCCCTCTGTTTAAGCATGCTTCTGAACTAAGGAAGTGTTCTTAAGGGAGGGAGCTCAAGGCAATAAGGATGTGATGAACATTGCCTGCTTAGGGGATGCCATTTTTACATTTGATTATTTGTTGGGCAAATAACTTCATAGCAAGAAGCTAGTCCTGAACTACTTTTTGACTTCTCTGTGCAGGGTACCATGCTGAGCGTGGGGGGGTTCTTAGTGATTCTGGTCTCAGTTTTACCTGGGATAGGCTGTTTGATGCACTGTTTCACTGGATATTGCAGCTGATAGATATGGGGATGGGGACTTTCTGTTCCTTGCCCTGTAACTTGCATACAAGCCATCCATCAAAGTATTTTATAGATAATTTGCAGCTGTATAGATAAATATGACTAGATCACACATGCACTTTTAAAATCTTGTCCAAAAGTAAAATCTTTCATGTCTGCCATTCAGAAATGTTCTGTAGGCGGTCAGTCCAAGTGAATTATAATGGGCGCAGCTAAAAAGGATATGGGCAGTTGAGTCAACTTGATCCCTACAATAAATACAAAGATGAGGACTTTCAAAGATAGTCAGTATTGGGCAAGAATGCTCATGGCTTATCTTATCTCCATAGCATCTCAAGAGATGCTGATGTAAGGGCCCCTATTTCCTCTTATGTCTTTCTTAATGTTGTGCAATACCATATACATGAGGAAGAAAACTGCACTCATGTCTTCATTGATAAAGGAAGAAAAAAATGGATCTGGCTTGTATAACAGATACATGGTTGGAAGACAATGTTGTGGAGTGCCTGTCCCAACTACCTCTGCCTGGTCATGCGGCCCTTCATCAGCCCCATGCTGGAAGCCAGGGAAGCTATCATCCTCCATGAGTCTTTCCCCTTTGGCAGACTCCCAGTGCAAATGATTGCCAGCAGTGATTGTATGCATTTTACATTGGGGTAAGAATAGATTAGGCCAGGGATCCCCAAGATGGTGCCTGTGGGCACCTTACTGGCCACTGGAGATTTGATAGGCTGTGCAGAGTTTTAAAAGCATTACTTTGGCAGCAGCTGCCACCCCAGCACAAGGACGTTCACTATGTAACTGAAGGGAAGCTGCGACAACCTTGATGAAAAGTCTGGTTTGGTGTTGGAGGTTCAGCCTGTATCATGGTCTGAGTACTACCTATTAAAGGCAAGGATGAACATGGTTTCAACACTCCACAGGGGAGAGGGGCAAGTTAAAATGATCCAAAGACTCATGGATCCATTTGGATTCCAGAATGGTCTGGAGTTTTTTAGGATTCTAAACAAATGTTCTTTTGAGGCTTCAGTGGGAGCTTGGAATTAGAAGCTCCTAGAAGTTATCGACAATATTGATCCTCAATATTTTTTTATCTGATCTTTCCTGGCCATTCTGGGGGTGACTCTAGTTCGTGCTGCCTTCCCACTTGTGGGTCCATAGAGATAGCTGTGTTTTCTCCCATCCTGTTGTTCATCTCTGTTTCTCAGTGATCAGTGTGATCATGGGTAAACTTCCTAGGCTCAGTTCAGAATCACTAGCAGAAATACAACTATTTCTGGTAAATGCTGGGAAAGAATTTATCTGCTTTCCACAGTTACTCTCCTGGGTTGTAATGGTGGTGCATGCCTACAGACTGTGCCATGCACATACATTGTTACTCATTAAAGACACACAAGTGATGCCTCCTGAGAGCTTATGAAGCACCTTCTGCTCCAATTAGGTGTGGAAAAGCCAGGACTAGCTCGTTGTTTGGGGAAAGAGACATTTTGGAGGGAAACATTTTGGGTATCAGGAAACAGACCAGTGGGCACTTTGGTTCCACAGGCACCTCTGGTTTAAATAATTGCCTTGAGAACCTCAAAAAGACAATATAAATAAAATGTTTCCAAAATCATTTAAAAGCATTGACCTGAGCAGAGAAGATATTCCACATAGTTCACAGCTGTCAGTGGCAGTTTCAGCAACATTAACAGGTTAAACATTTTAAGACAACATTCCATGTTGGATAAGAACAACTGGAGAAAAATGTTCTATAAGTGTATCATTTGTGCCTGCGCATTCACAATTCCATTTCTGTATTTATCCTTACGGGTGCATTCCAGGGAAAGTTAAGTGTGCCAGGGTCCCAAGAAAATGACTCACAATCCAATGGTAATCATTTTTACTGAAATGAAAGTTCCATTAATTGATTGTAGAATGGTAGACTTACAGTCCAAGGCACTGCATGTTTCTTCAGAACTATGTCCTACAGAGTTCAGTGGAGTGTATTCCCAGACATATCACTTTCGCTGGTTTGCCAGTCATCTACAGATTTAAAGTTGCCTGTATTGTGTAGCTAATGTTTCTATAGGCAACAAGAGGCTTTCCTTGAATTCCTGCTGTTTGCTATTCAGTAAACTCACATTTTCATTTATTTTTCAATCATTCAGAAAAGAAATGTTTTCTGATCTGTAGCATATGTAATTTAAAAAATAATAACATACCAATTATATATTTATTTTTCAGAAGACGCTTTAACAAGAAGTTTATTGCCTCAAATTTATCCTTGTTCTGTGTCACTGGGGAAACAATTTAACTGAAATATATGTTTTTATTTGATCACTATTTATGTAGAGGGACTGTAAATGTATTATATTTAAACTTATTTGGAGGCAAACTTTTTGCTGGAGAATAATAACCTGTGGAATACTTTAAACTTAGAGCCTACTGAATTGACTAATCCCTATATTGATCCTTGGGATAAAAACTATAAATGAAATCTCACCAAGAGGCATTGGTAATAAAGTAGGGATGCCAGCCTCCAAGTGGGACCTGGGGTCCCCTGGCATCACAGCTCATCTGCAGACTACAGAGATCAGTTCCCCTGGAGAAAATGGATGTTTTGGAGGGTGGACTCTGTGACACTGTACCCCACTGAGGTCCCTGTCCTCTCTAGGCTCCATCCCCAAATCTCCAGGAGTTTCCCATCCTGGATCTGGCAACTCTACCCCCGAGTTCACTGCTGGTAGGGGGAAACCTGGCAACCGTATAATATAGTAAAAAAATTGGTGATATCATGAATTGCGAGGATCTAGGCCTTTCTTGTGCTACTAACTTTTCTGGAACTGTCTCCCAAAGTAAATTTAGTAGGCCACATTCCTTAGCCTTCGTAAGAAATAGAAATTGCTGCTGTGGGTCTTGGAAAGTTTTTTTTTTCCTTTGCTTTTCTGATTTACTGTGACTTTCAGTCATGACACTCTGATCATTTAAGTTGAAATATGGGAAAGAATTAATGTATTTGAATAGATAGCAGCCTCCCACTCCAGACTGCCACTGTCTATTTCATATGATGGGTTGGACTGATCGATCAATCGATTGATCCATCCATCCATCCATTATCTGTCTGTCTGTCTGATTTCTAGCCTTCCCTCCCCTTGCAGCAGGGCTGCAGTAGGACTGATTAAAACAATAAATACAATTTCTATTAAAATCCATTCCAATATTATATACACACACACCAATAGCTTCCAGTGCAAGTAATAAATCAACCAGATGGCACATAAAACACAATATAATACATCCTGCCCAGGGAAGGATTGTGTATCATGTGTGTCAGTAGATGTTACAACTCATACTGGAACGGAGAAGGTGGCTGGAGAAGGGCAGGGGAGCCCAGTCCAGATGAAGCTATTGTTGCCTCAGCCATATGCCTGGCAAAACATTTTGGTCTTACAGACCCTGTAGAACTGCATCAGAACCCACAGGACCTGGATCTTGTCTAGTAGAGTGTTCCACCAGACTGGAGCCAGAACTGAGAAAACTCCGGATCAAGTTGAGGCCAGACAAACCACTAGGAGATTATTGTTTATTGAGTCCAATGCTCTTTGGGGGACATACCAGGAGAGATGGTTCTGAAGATATGTCGGTCCCAGACTGTGTAGGGCTTTAATGGTCAAAAACAAAACCTTGAGTCTGATCTGGTATTCAACTTGGAGCCAGTGTGGCTGGCAGAGCACCAGCTGTATATGGGTACTAGAGGATGATCCTGTAAGAAGACTGCATTCTGGATCAGTTGAAGCTTCTGGGTCAGTCTCAGGGGTTGCCCTGAACAGAGTTACAGTAATCTAGTCTGGAGGTGACCATTGCATGGATCATCATGGCTAAATCAGGGTGAGATAGGAGGGGGACCAATTGCCTGATCTGTCAGATTGAAAAATGCCTGCCTGGCAACATTTGTGATCTGGGCCTCCATTGAAATGGAGGCATACGGAATCACACTCAGGCTCTTCACAACTGGCCTTGGTGTTAATGATACATTGTCAAGAGTCAGGAGTTGGCACCCTGACCTAGGGTCCCCCGAGTTCAGCCACAGGACCTCCATCTTAAATTGATTTAATTTCACTCAGTTGTGCACAATTCTCCTCCTTTGTTATATCCCCCATTCTGAGCAACTTTTATACATGCAGGTCCAGTGATTCTGAGCACAGCCTTTTCTCATGGCCAAAGAGGACCCCTCCCTCCTTTTACACCAGAGAAAAAGCCGGTTGGATCTATATAGACCAGATAGAAGCCAGATCATCTGTTAATGACAAAATAAACATGCTGCGCTTCACAAGTCACAGTGGCCACCTTTCTTTCCACATGGAGACTATTTCAGTCTCTGAGTACTCACAGTGGCATGCCAAAAAGCAGATCTGTTCTGACTGACAGATACTGGATATGCTAGATACCATACCAAATTCTCATTCTGTTTGTAAACCAATGTGGTGTAGTGTTTAGAGTGTCGGACTAGGATCTGGGAGATTTCAGGTTTGATGCCCACTCTGCCATGGAAGTTTTCTGGGTGATCCTGTGCCATTCATACTCTCTCAGCCTACTCTACATTACAAGGTTGTTGTGATGATAAAATGGAGGAGAAGAGAATGATGTAGACTGCTTTGGGTCTCCATTGGGGAGAAAAGTGGAGTACAAATGAATTAAATAAGTAAATAAAGAACAGTCTAGATTAGCAGTATCGAGCAATTTTGAGTTTCCTCTCCATTAGTGTGCACTTATATTTAGAAAGCGCCTGATGTTATGTACATTTCTACAGGGTCACTATTTGTGTAGATGGACTGTAAACGTTTGAAGGGCCACTTGCTCCTATATGAACCTAGCCAACCAATCCAGTCCTGAGGCCCAGCTTCAGGTGCCCCCACCAGCTGAGGCTAAACTGATGGCAACCCAAAAAAGGGCCTTCTATGGAATACTCTCTCCATGGACATTCATCTGTCTTTCTCTATCATTGTCTTCACCCACAATTTTATTTATTTATTTATTTAGCTTATATCTCACCCTATCCTACAAGTGGGCTCAGGGCTGCTCGCAACATATAAAAACAAAAACAATAAACATACAATCAAAGCCCGATTTAAAAGAAACTGAACTAGATGGCAACTGAAACAAAGGCAACAACTCCAGAGCAGTCCATAGTGTCTCTTGCAGGATGTTAGTCAGATAATAAGTTACTATGAGCAGGGAGGCCAAGATGGTTGAACATTGTTTGGCATTCCCTCACTAACTCATATTCACCATTCTCCTTGTTTGTGTGTTTTTATGCGATTATATTTTTAAATGTTTATATTATGTTTTATTTAAAGGTTTTAAATATTTTATATATATTTGTATTTTAGTTGCTTTTTAATGCCTGAAATGTTTTAATGTCTTAATGAAAGAACTTGTGACTGACCCAAGGTCACACCAGCAGCTGCATGTGGAGGAGCGGGGAATCTAACCCGGTTCTCCCAGATCAGAGTCCGCTCTCCTAACCACTAAACTAAACTAGTAAATTGGCTGTGAGCATGCTCATACTTCAGTTAAGATAGATCTCCTTATGGGTGTTGTGTGCATTCTGAATGGTATTCCTTACATTTCATTCTAGGGTGTGTGGTTTTTTAAAGAATCTATAAATTGTGCCTGGAAACCCAGAAAAGATTCAAGTGATTGCTCCGAGAGACATATTTATTCTTATGTTTTCAGGTTTAAATTTTCTGCTTTCTTTAAAACCAACAACAACAACAACAAAAACAACATGTATTAGTGACTTACAGTAGGGTGTCTTTCTCTTGTTAATTTACAGCAGAAATTCAAAGCATCAGCTATTTGGGACTGTAGTCAAAAGTAGCTGGAGAATGTTTCCTTTAACTGAGAAAGGTCTGCTGTTTCAGCTCGTTGGTGTCGCTGAAGCAAATTTTTCCCACAATTCTCATTTAGGGCTGTTTATCTCATCCTTCCTGGGCAGTTGGCATTTCCTGGCTGAATCTGCCATTTGAGATAACTGCTGTTTCCTGTGCTAGTATGTGCAAAAATATTGACACTGCCTACAGGATCATGCTAGGATCTTTGTTTCAGTTCACTGTATTCCAGATTTTCCCAGAGAGGTGATCTTCAGTGTCTTCTAAAGATGATGATTTTGAGATTCCAGCAACATCCATTCTGTAAGAAAACAGAAAGTTGTTTCCCAGATAGGTAGGGCTGAGTGCTGCCTTTTTCAGTTTGAGCTATGGAGCATTAAGTAGTTACCCTACAGGCTGGAAATTCAACAAACAAAGCTTCCCCGCCTGAACCTGATGAGTTTTGGCTGTTCAAAGCATACAATAAGGGTGATAGTTCTAGGCACAAATTAGGAACTTAAAAACAGTGGATATATTTATAGCACAATCCTATGCAGACCAGCAAGATTCCTGGGCTGTAAGTTTTTGGGAGCCAAAGCTCCCTTCATCTGTATCTGACAAAGCATGTTTTGACTCTCAAAAGCTTATACCTTGGAAATGTTGTTGGTCTCTAAGATGGTACTGGACTCGAATCTTGCTCTTCTGCTGCCAACCACAGCTACCCACCTGATAGTATGCAAAATTATTCCAGTCTCATTGAGTCCAGGGGGTTTAAATGGGAATAACTCTGCAATAAATTGCAGCAATTGTGAGACAGTAAACAGTGGGGAATCAGTGAAAATCACCTTCTTTTGTGCAGGTGGAAATTTTAGGCAGGATCCATATTCCATTGTTAAGGTAAAAGTTTCCCTTGCTTGAAAGCCAGTCAAATCCAACTCTACAGGGGCGGTGCTCATCTCTGTTTCCAAGCCAAAGAGCCAGCACTGTCCAGAGACTTTTCCATGGTCATGTGGCCAGCATAATTAAATGCCAAGGCGCACGGAATGCTGTTACTGTCCTACCAAAGCAGTAACTATTCATTTACTTGCAATTTCTTGCTTTCAAACTGCTGGGTTGGCAGTATATATTAAACTGCAGATGGGGAAGGGATGTGAGGACATCTTTGCAAGGTCCAATTTGATCTGAGTGATACTATTTTTCTAAACTGAAAATACTTGTGGATGCATATGTGTTTGCTGTAATCAACATAGATGCAGGCCTCGTAATGGTAATGAAGTTCTTCTAGGCTCAAGAAACCACACAGGTGTGAGTCTTTGCTTACGTTGATTAGAGTCACCTCTCAGAATCCTTGTCAGCTCAGCAGATTGTTTGAGGATCTTAGAGTCAAACTTGAGAGATGCAACAGATGGCAGGCTATACTTTTCATCGTAAGAGCTGAATTTAACGCAGAAGGTTTAGGGGGACAGGGACATGCAAATAGGCATTGTTCCAACACTGCAGCATCACTTCTGGCATGCCACAGGAAGTGATGTTATTACATCTGCACGATGTTCTAGAACTTGCCTGAGAACTTGCTCCAGACCTAGAACTTGCCCCAAACTCTGTGGCCCTGACGTGATGACTTCACCTTTGGGGTCACCCCAAAGTGATGTTGTGGCACTGGAATGATGCCTATCACCCACCCCCCTTTACCTTTCTGCATACAACCAGTGCTGCCAGCAGGAGTTGTCCTGCCATTGCAAGGAACCCGGTGGCCCTAGATCCAAAGCAGAGAAGAAAAAATGATAACACAGTTTTTATTAAGTGTCACTCAGAGATCCCTAGGCATTTTGCAATCCACTTCATCATGGGATCCAAAATAAGAAGAGATGGTTTTTATACTCCGCTTCTCTCTACTTGAAGGAGTCTCAAAGCAGCTTACAATTGCCTTCCCTTCCTCTCCCCACAACAGACATCCTGTGAGGTAGGTGGGGCTGAGAGAGTTCTGAGAGAACTGTGAAGGACCCAAGATCACCAGGTTGACTTCATGTGGAGAAGTGGGGAAATCAAACCTGGTTCTCCAGATTAGAGTCTGCCACTCTTAACCACTATACCATGCTGGCTCTCTGGTAATATAGATAAAAACCAGATATAATATTTTTCATTAATAAGCACAGAAATACAGTCCCAGATTCAAACCATTGGTATTTCCCTTTTCTGTGTTGATATTGGCGCCATCAAGTCACAACTGACTTAGGGAGACTTCAGCAAGGGGATTTCAAGGAAAGGGAGAAGCAGAGATGGTTTGCCATTACCTTCCTCTGTAGAGGGTTGTATGGTGGTCTCCCATGCAAGCACTGACCCTGCTTAGCTTCCAAGATATGATGAGGCTGGGCTATACCATGCAGTTGTCCCTCCAGAGTTGATATTTAGGCCTGGAATAAAAACTGTGAAATAGAACCTAAGTCCTTGAAGTAGGATAGCCAGTGTTCACCCAGACATTGCTTCTAAGAGTCTGGAAGTTAAAGGTGTGTAGGGGAAAGTATGCTTCACCTCCTGATGCTTCAGCTATCCCTTTGCCCACCCATGCCCTTTTCTGCTGCCTGGTGAGTTCATGGACCACTGAGTGAGTAAATGGACCACTGGAATACATGTACAGTTGTAGCCTCCTCTTCCTGCCTCCAAGGTCTTAAAATGGCAGGCCACATGTCAGATGAGTAGTTGGTAAAGCAAAGACAGACATTTCTGCAGTGCAAACTAAGACATCAGTGTCCATCTTTAGGGCAACTGAGGATGCTGAGATCTTTGACATGAATGTTGTCACCAGTCAAACTTACCATGATTGAGGAGGAGGAGGAGAGGAGATTGGATTTATACCCTGCCCTTCACTCACTTGGAGTCTCAGAGCAGCTTACAAACTCCTTTCCCTTCCCCTCCCCACAACAGACACCCTGTGAGATAGGTGGGGCTCAGAGAGCTCTTTCCCAATCTGTCCTTAAGAGAACAGCTAGTACAGAGCTATGGCTTGCCCAAGGTCATCCAGCCAGGTGCAAGTGGAGGAGTGGGGAATCACTTAAGTGAGTGGAGGAGTGGGGAGTCTGTGCGCTTAACCACTACACCAAACTGGCTCTTTATGTGATTGAATGCTTCATGTTAGTCAAACCTCCTCACTGGATTGGTTTAGTTTAGATTTCAACCTGAATGCCATGTCGAGCAGCTTTATGTTTGCAGACTGCACTGCATAAAGCTGCTCAACATGGCATTCAGGTTGAAATTTAAACTAAACCATTGAGGTGATACCAGAATGTTGCCATGTAACATGTCAGTTCCATGTGATGCCATCACATCGGGGATATTGCACGTGGCAATGTCACCCCCCCACTCCTGGAGAGCTCCCTTCCACCACCCCGCCAGTGAGAGGACCTGGCAACCCTAGAGAAAATGGCTGATTTGGAGGGTGGACTCTATGGCATTGTACCCTGCTGTGCTCCCTCCCCTCTCCAAAGCCCACCTTTTCCTGGCTCTACCCCCAAAATCACTAGGTATTTCTCAACAGAGCTGGCAACTGTAGTGCTCCGAGACAGCAGCAAGGCCTGCAGCCTACACTGTTGTCTGTACCTGATTTAGAATACATACCCTTTTAATATCACAGTTCAGTATGGTTCATGCCCCTTTCCTCACATATTCATTCTCTAACAGCCCTGTAAAGTTGTCCCTGAATTGTTAAACTCCTATTAATAATGAAGGTAGAGAGAACAGTGGGTTGCCTACAGCTACCTAAGGCCCAAATTAGATAAAATGGAGGAAACAGCATGTTGTAGTAGTCAGAGTATCATGAAAGCTTGTTGGGTGACCTTGGGCTAGTCACACAGTCTCAGTCTGACATACATCATGCCCTTATTTATTTGCTTGAATGAATGTACACACACCTGTTTGCAAGGGGAGGAGCTCTTTACTACAGCTGAGGTCTTCCTGCCCTATATACATCACAACCCTAGACTCCGAAAATTGTGTGGTTACTAAAATATGAAACTCCTAATTGAGAGGCTCTGCATTCGAAAATCTTGCACACTTAGGCATTTTGTCCACAATTAAAACTAGCTTACAATTCATTAAGCTTCTGCAAAGTAGAACTCATTAATGCATGAACTTACTTAGACGGGCCCCATGCCGTGCACTGCATAAAATCGCCATATCCCTTGAGAAGGTCACAGACTTAAGAAAAACTCCAAGTCTTTGTTCTGCCTGACATTTGCATATTGTATGATCTATACAGCTGTGCTTTCTTCTGCCTTATTTACATCATGCTCTTTTAGTTTAAGTTTGGAAATTGCTTTGATAATTTAAAAAAAAACTTCACTGCTCTTTCTTAAATTCAATAGTCCTTACTTCACTAAAAGAAAGTGTTTGTTTTTAATTTGGAGATATTACTATTTTACAAAGTACACAGTTTTATCTTAAAATCTATAACATGGAATCAAATATACCATGAAATCGTGGGTTATTTTAAATAAGTTTAGTTGTGAATCTAGGCTGCAACACATTATGATTCAAATCCTGGTTAGCTTCAACAAATGCTAATTTTATCTTTTCGCTTCTTTTTACTGGGGGGAAAAGGATAGGGTTGCCCACAGGCCTGGACAAAAATCATTCTGTCTATCTATCTGTCTATCTGTCTGTCTGTCTGTCTATCTATCATCGTCATTGTCATCATCTATCTATTTCATTAAACGTATAGCCTGCCTTCCTCACATTGTAGGCTCAGGGAAGGTAACAACATATATGTATCTGCAATTTTTGCAGATTTACAATTTTAAAAACGTTACAATAGTCATCATCCTTAGTTCATTAAAAACTTCGCCTTAAAACAACAACACACCTCAGTGGCAGATAATGTGGTCACAGTCTGGCTTCCAGGATCTGCAGTCAATGGGGGGAGGCCTAATCAAAATGGATGCCCACTGCCTCAACTAAAGGTCTGGTGGAAGAGCTCCATTTTGCAGGCCCTGTGGAACTATAATAAGTCCTGCAGGGCCCTGATCTCATGTGGTAGCTCATTCCACCAGGCAGGGGCTAGGGCCAGAAAAGCCCTGGCCCTAACTGAAGCAGGTTGAGCCAGGGACTGCCAGGAGATGTTGACTGGAAGAATGTAATGTTCTATGGGGCTCATATGGGGAGAGGCGGTCTCAGACATGCAGGCCCCTGGTTGTATTGTGCTTTAAAGGTGAAATATGGGGCCAAATGCCTGACCTGCCTCAAGTGAAAAAAGACAGATCTGGCAGTGATGGTGACCCCTAGGTTCTTCACCTTCAGTGCCAGGACCAACACCTTGAAATGGGTCCAGAATTCAGTGATCCCTAAGCTCTTCACCTTCAGCATCAGGACCAATGGAGCCCCATAAAAGGCTGGTAGCCCAATACCCAACTCCAGACCCCTACAACCCAGGTGCAGGACCTCTATTTTTGTTGGATTATGCTTCAGTCTGCTCTGTTGTAGCCATCCAGCCAAAGCTTGCAATGCCCCATCCAGATGTTCAGGAGTGGAGTCTAAGTGGCCATCCATCAGTAGATAGAACTGGGTATCATCCGCATAGTGGTGACTACCCAGCCCATAGCTCTGAATAATTTGGGCAGGGGGGCGCATATAGACATCAGGGAGAGGATTGCTCCCTGTGGCACCCCACATCTAAGTGAGTTCCACTGAGACAACTCCCCCCCAACACCACCCTCTGCTCCCAATCTTAGAGAAAGGAGGCCAGCCACTGTAAGGCTAGTCCCCATATCCCCACACTGGTGAGGTGATGGGTCAACACAACAGTTCATGGTTGACCATATTGAATGCAGCTGACAGATCTAGAAGCCACCTTGATCCAGATGTTTCTGGAGATCATCCACCAAGGCAACCAACACCATCTCCATTCTATGAGCAAGGTGAAAGTCTGGACTGGAAGGGATCCAGGATGTTAGTATCCTCCAAGAAAGCCTGGAGCTGTGCCAGCACTGCCTTCTCCACTATCTTACCCAGAAATGGTAAGTTGGATACTGGGTAGTAGCTGCTAAGGACCATAGGGTCCAAAGATGATTTCTTTAGGAGCGGGTGGACCACTGCCTCCTTTAAGCTCCCTGGGGATAGGGATAAGTTGATTATCTCCCTCAAGGGAGTCCCTACCACATTGCTACAACCTTTAATTAGCTGTGATGGGCAAGGTTCCAGAGGGCAAGTGGTGCATATGTCAAGACAGTGTGCGACTACAATGAAAAAGGCCAGCACTATGCTGGGGGTTATTAGGAAGAAAATTGAAAACAAATCAGCCAGTATCATAATGCTCCTGTATAAATCGATGGTGTGGCCTCATTTGGAGTACTATGTGCAGTTCTAGTCGCCACACCTCAAAAAGGATATTATAGCATTGGAAAAAGTGCAGAAAAGGGCAACTAGAATGATAATAGGGTTGGAACACTTTCCCTATGAAGAAAGGTTGAAGTGCTTGGGGCTCTTTAGCTTGGAGAAACGATGGCTGAGGGATGACACGATCAAGGTTTATAAGATTATGCATGGGATAGGGCAGGTAGAGAAAGAAGTGCTTTTCTCCCTTTCTCACAGTACAAGAACTCATGGGCACTCCATGAAATTGCTGAGCAGTTGGGTTAGAACGGATAAAAGGAAGTACTTCTTCACCCAAAGAGTGATTAATATGTGGAATTCACTGCCACAGGAGGTGGTGGTGGCTACAAGCATGGACGGCTTCAAGAGGGAATTAGATAAACATATGGAGCAGAGGTCCATCAGTGGCTATTAGCCACAAGGTATAGATAGGAACTCTCAGCCTGGGGCAAGTGATGCATTGTATTCTTGGTGCTTTGGTGGGGGGCAACAGTGGGAGGCTTCTAGTGTCCTGCCCCCACTGCTGGACCTTCTGAGGGCACCTGGTGTTTTTGGCCACTGTGTGACAGAGTGTTGGACTGGATGGGCTTCTGGCCTGATCCAACATTGGCTTCTCTTATGTTCTTATGATTTCACAGCTGCCATGGTCTTGTCAACTGCATCCTGGGTGAGCAGACTAAAATGGTCAGAACTGGACCCATAGACAGACAATGGGTTTCCAGTTCCCTTACTGTATCAAGTGTGGCTGGGAGGTCAGGGTAGAGCATCAAGACTTTATTTGCAAAATGGCTCACAAATGCCTCACAGCCAATCACCAATTCCCTAGCATCTGGAATGCCCTGGGGCAAGGTAGTCAGTTATTGAATTATTCTAAATAATTGGGCTGGGCGTGAGCTTGCAGACACAATGGAGGCCACATAGAAATCCTTTTTAGTGGCCTTCACCACCATATCATAGGTTTTCATAAATAACCTATAGGATGCTTTGTAGCTTTGTCATGGGCTCATCGCCATCTTCTCTCTAGTAGTCTTAGCTCCCATTTCATCCACCTCAGCTCTGGGGAATACCACAAAGCCAATTTGGAATGGGGATGAAGAGGGCGCTGGGGAGCAATCTCA
Organism: Lepidodactylus listeri; assembly: GCA_029233225.1. Lineage (NCBI taxonomy): Eukaryota > Metazoa > Chordata > Lepidosauria > Squamata > Gekkonidae > Lepidodactylus > Lepidodactylus listeri. The sequence goes on from JARCFY010000012.1 coordinate 58,198,591, forward strand.
TTGATGGCTTCGGAAAAACGGTTTTGCCAGTCTTCCACTAGCTCATCCTATGAGTTGCCAGGGGGAATCAGATCCTGAAGAGATTCCTGGAACCTACTAGGATCCATTTAACTCCACAGATGAGCATAAATCCGTTCACTGCCCAAACAGGAGGGGTTAGGAGTGCTTGGTTGGGCCTTCAGGGCAAAGTGGTCTGACCATGGTACTGCGTCTGCAGTAATCTGGTCCACTGTAATCCCTGAGGTAAAGACAAGATCCAATGTGTGGACTGCTTGATGTGTGGGAGCTGAAACAAACTGGGTTAGTCCCAGTGCCGCCATGGATGACACTAGGTCCATGGCCTGAGAGGACACCACATCATCAGCATGGATTTTAAAGTCTCCCAAGACCAGAAGGGGTACTCCAACATCGAGCCCGATACGGCCTCCAACAGACCCGGCAGGGCATTTGCTGGTGCACGGTACACCAGCCAAATGACCAACTTCTCCTCAGCATTCCACACCAGACCCACACATTCAATGGTGGTAATCTTTGTCTTAAGGAGTGCCATGAAGGAGAAAGTTTTCTGAATAAGCAGCCCCCCCTGCCCATTAATCTAGGACTGGTGAAAGAACAAGAAACCCGTGGAGGCCAGTTGACTCAGGGTGACAGTTTCACCCTCCTGCACCCAGGTCTCTGTCACGCACACCAGATCTACTGTCTGCTCTACCAGATAATTCTGAAGAATGGTGGTCTTATTATTGATAGACATGGCGTTACATAACACTAGTGTCAGAGAAAGGTGTCTCTTCGTATCCCCACAGCCAGCAGCTCTTGCGATGGGTTGAAGGTTGGAAGGAGATCAAGCATTCCTGTATCTCCCTTTCCTTCCCATAATTTGCCTTCTCCCAGTGCCATACTGTCCTGTCCATTTAATAGAGGCGTAATGGGATGCTATTTTTCAGGTGATATTATTTCCCTCCATGTCATGAAAAGCTTAATCTGCCCATTTCCACACATAAAAGCATATTTTCTCCAGGCCTGTTGGCAACCCTACCAACAGGTATCCCTGTTTGCATTGCATTGCAGAAAGTAGCACTGGGGAACAGTTTGTGTCACATGAAACTGTAGTGAAGACCAACAATGGTTAATAAACCAACTTCAAACCCTACGTTCAGATCTTGGTTTGAAAACCCTACATTGAGATCTTGGTCTGAGGTACCTTAACTAGCCATAGTTACTACATTTGGATGATCATATTAACCAAGGTTAGCTTAAATAAACCATAGTTTCATGTGATGCCTGAAAATGAATTAGTGTGTGTATCAATACACACCTCATAACACTTAACTCCTACAAATCAACTACTTTAAAAACCATGTAAAATTTATTTCAAAATTCATTTTTTTTCACAGAAAAAAAAAGTTGGACCATATCTGAAAACAAGTGTCTTGGCCTCTACTGAATCAAAGCTTAGAGTGCAATAATCTATTAGCATTTTAAGGTTGACAGGCTCAGATACCAGTAGACCAGATGGGGCAGAAACATGGGGGGGGGGTGGACCTGGACCTGTCAGTGATGGCATGATGTCATTTCCTGGAAAACCCAGAAGTGATGTCATACCTGTCTAGGAACTGCTGGAAAATTTGTGGTAAAACCATAGAGTTTTCAGTGAATCCTAGAGAGCACTTGCATCACTTTCAGTTTAGGAAGCATTGGGTTCATTGTCTGCTCAACTGAGCTTGTCGGAGCTTCACATATTTGGTTCATTGAGCAACTGAAAAACAGAAATCCTTCTAACACAGACTAATAATGACTTATCTCTTCTCTGATCTCTTCTTCCTCTTGGTAAAGGAAGAAACTCAACAGATAAGAACTCCAAATATAAAAAGAAATATTTTATCATCTCAACTAAAAAAATCATATCGTGTGTTTTAAAGTTAGAATCACTATCAGTTAAGGAGCTAACGTGGCCTCGAAATTGAATTCAACAGTCATAAAATTCTGGGAAACTGAATAGGGTTGTTTGGTGTGGGTATGATCTCTTCCTGATTATTAGAATTTGCAGCTGAGGTCATAGTCTAGTGATGTAATTGTGGAAATTCCATGAAACCTATCATTCAAAGGCTTTCCCCTCTATTTGTGATATGCTCAGCCCAAAATGTTCCCTTTAGTAAGTGGGGTACACAAAACCTCCTGTTTGATTTGTGTGTATTTGCCAACTTGAGATAACCTTATTGAGTGTACAAAATATTCTCAAAATGTAAAGACATCATAAAACCAAAGGCATTCAGTGGCTGAGTTCCACGGGGAAGAGAATGTCTTTCTTGTCACTTGCACGCACTGCTCATGCATTGTAACACTGGGCTCATTCTATTTAAGTACCACAAAGTTCAATTTAGCTTGTGTGCGCCTACTTACATGGATGTGGGAAGAACAATTATATCTTTAAATCATGAGATTGCTTAGCTAGCCCTTTTCATATCTAAGAAATGTACTTTGTCCTCAGAAGGAAAAAAATGCCTTACTAAAGACTTTATGCTGCATATTTCTAAAAAAAATATAAAACAGTATTTGCTTTGTCCCAATGGCTTTGAATGGACTCTCTTAAAAGAAATAATATCAGATTTTAAAGCTTCGGGACCATCTGCTAAATCAAACACATTCCAAACAATTAACGCTTTATTCAAGTAGCAACCAAAACTACAAAGCTTAAATGACAGGAAAAAACAGATATATTTTTGACTGAAAGCAAAGGTTGCAGATTATTGAATTTTCTAGCCAATCATCAAATGGAATCCAAAGGCATTTAAAATCTTTTTGTAAACCACGAGAACAGATGTCCCACGACTGCAGTGCATTTCAAATTGTTTGCTGTCATTGCAGTTACTGCATTGTGAAACATAAGCGGATCGTGTTATCTGCAAAAACTAAAGTATTGCTTAAAATTTTTTTTGGCACCATTTACCCTGAACTTCTCAATGATCTGATTAAACATAAAAAATATTCCATATACATTTAGAGACACATTACTCATGAAAGTTTCCAAACAGTGTAGTTAGTCATAGCCACTTGGGATATGTCCACACTACAGTACTGGATGTCTTCATTCATCGCAAGATGAATGCCAGTGATCTTTCAGCTGTTCATATAAGGAAACTGAAGAGTGTGTTCTTGTAGGTGGCATGGCACAATGCACTCAGGAGGTGGGTGCATCTAATTATCCTTGTGTTGCTTCCCACAAAAAATGGAACATGGAACTATCCCTAACCTATTAGTTCCAGCACTCTCCAAAATCTGGCTGGAAAAGCAGACGAGAATTTTGAAGGCATCCCTACTAATATATGAAGGCTGAGAGTTGCAAAATGGCTCCCCATTGACAGCCAAAAGTTCAATTCTGTAGTAATACAATTCCCACTATTTCATTTTAAAGAAATGGAGCAGAAAGTGCAGGCCACTTTCATACAAACATATTTCGCCTAGAGCCATATTTCCCAAATTTTTGATATTCCAGACACACTATTTTTCTGGATTAAACTCTGAAGCAATTGGTACTCAAAAAGAACAATTGTCTTTAAATAGAGACATAATACTAGCTTCTGCAGGGGTATGCAATGCATCTTTCTTACAATTACAGAATAGCCCTGTTAAGAATGTTTCTATGCATCTTGCTCAGATGGAAATATTGCTGTACCAGCAGAACTGTTGTTTTAATGGACATTTCTTGGGTCATGAATGCACAGCCAGATTCAGACTATTTCCACAGTACAATTTTACCCCTCATTAGTGTCAGTTTGAACTCCTACTTGATGCTGCAAGTCTGCGGCACTCATTTTGCAATAAGGCTTTTCCCACACTGTTTCTTGTGTTTTGGACAAGGCTTTGAGCTGACTCGTGAACTGGCCCGGCAGGCACTGGCCACTAACATGGCCATTTCATGGGCATCACATGTTCCGGTGGAGGGGGAAAATATAAATATATAGATCCACTGATTCATTAAAAAGAGAAATAATAAACATCTATGTGGCTGCGGTAGCCACCTGGCTCTAAATTAAATCTCCCAAATAAATTTGCTTAATACCATTTTTTTTCAGAAGTGGGTATTTAAATAGCCAAGCGGGGGGACCCTTGTTTACAGTGGTGCCTTGTTTACATTGGAAAGTTGAGCAGCTTCCTGCATGGAGCCTATGTTAGTGAAGTGGTCAGTGCGTCAGTTTCATATCTTGAAGGTTGTGGGTTTGAACCTCAGAGGGGGGATTTAGGTTGGAAGTTTGAACCTCAGAGAGGCGTTTTAAAAAAATCAACACCCATCTCTCTCCGGGTTAATGTTGCCATTGGCAAAAATCATAACCCACAGAAAACCACTTGTTTGCAACTTCTTTGAACAGACAGAACAATCTGTTTAAAGACATTGCAAATGAGCAATTCTCTGTGGATTATATTTGCTGACAATAACATTAACCCGGAAAGGGTGTTGCTTTTTTTTAAAAATGCTCTTTAAAAAAATCTGCCCTCTTTGAGGTTCAAACTCACAACCTTCGCAGTATGATACTTCACTAACAAAGGCTCCATGTGGGAAGCTGCTCAACTTTCCAGTGTAAACAAGGTGCCACTGTAAATACCCCTCCTTGCTTGACTGTTTAAATATCTACCTCTGAAAAAGGTATTAAGCAAGTTTATTGAGGAGAGTGGATTTAGAGCCAGGTGGCTACCACAGTTCTAATTTATATTTTCTCTTTTCAATGAATTGGTGGATAAATTGGTATTATTATCCCCTATGTTTGCTGCACCCCCAACCATTCCATGGTGGTTCCCTCTCTCCGATAACATTGTGCTGCCCATTCCACACTAGGGTTGCCAGCCTCCAGGTGGGGCCTGGGAATCTCCCGCTTTTACAACTGATCTCCAGCTGACAGAGATCAGCTCCCCTGGAGAAAATGGCCACTTTGAAGGGTGGACTATATGGCATTGTACCATGCTGAGGCCCCACCCCTCCCCAAACCCCGCTCTCTCCTGGATCCACTCCCAAAGTCCCCAGGTATTTTCCAATCCAGACTTGGCAACCCTATTCCACACAGAGTTACAATGTGATTAATTTTATGCTTTAAAAATTACATTGAAAAAATGCAGGACAAAATGGGGGGGCCTCAGGCCAGTGTGCGGGGTTATGTCAAGAATGCCGCCAGAAAAACAAGAGTGGAGCAAGCATGCAAAAGTGAAGTGGAGCAAGCATGCAAAAGTGAAACAGGAAATGGCAGCACAGCAGGAAAATAACTTTACAGGCCCAGGGATTTCCCCACTAGAAAAATGCATGTTCAGATCTGAGGTTAAAAAACTCACTAAAACTGGGGATTCCAAAAACGCAGAGTAAGAAGGAGAAAACCTCGAGTCTGTGCCTGGTGAGGAAAAATCCACTGCAGAAAATTTCGCATAACTCGCAGATTTAAAACTATTGATGTGGGGAAATTCACTACTGTGGAAATGGTCTCAGTCAGACATACCTCAGGGGAATTCACCTTAAAAAGTTGTCATTTGCTTGGTGCTGGGAGAGGGGAAAGGTGCTTCCAGTTTTCCTTCCCCCTGTTTTCACCAGTGGAAAGGTGGTTGGGGGGCTTTTTGCCCTTTTTCTCTTACTCCAAATGTCCTCCCTAAGACTCATGACCTGATATGTGTCAGGGGTATTGTGTAGTTACACCCTAAATGTTGCAGAGCCCAAGACAGGAATTAAACAGTAAACAAGTGGCAGTTATTTTTATTGACATCACACCATTTGGTGCCCGTTTCGGGTTGGATCTGAAATTGCTGATCCATCAGCACAGCTGCAGTTCAGACACATTTCTATGTGTGAGGCATATTGTGTAGTTTGATCCTTAGTTTAACTTGTACATGGCCAGAGTCACACATTGTGCTTTTGCAATATCGGGAACAATCAAAACAGTTCACAAAATCCTGTTTCGGGGATTCTGTTGAAAGTAATTTTGGTTTCTTAATTGCTAAAAAAGAAAATTGTTAGTCTTTGAATGGTGTTTTAAATTATAACTAACTTCCTGGCCTCATGACTGTTTATTAGCACAGAGTGGTTTGGAAGTGTTTGTATTGTTCAGCTGCCTGTTTCCTACTTCAGGTTTTTAAAAAATCTTTAAAGTGACTTTTTCCTCATTTCAGATGTAATGGATTTTCATTCCCGCCTCTTAAAAATGCTTCCAAGGTCAAATGTTGAAACAGCACATAATTTGCTTAAAGTAATTGGCTGAAATGAGGCAGCTGCCAGCAATGAGCTCATCGTTCATAGAACCAGCCACAGTGCAAAACTGAGATTCCAGATTTTCCACAGTTGCCCCCAAAGCACAGCTTATGCCTTCCACTTTATCTCAGCTGCTGTGCTAAAGTTTCACAAAACCAGACTCCAACTGCTGTATCCTTCACACACTATCGTCCTCCTTTTCACAAAATGATTCTCATTTCACAACCTAAGAGAATTTGTTTATTGGCTGCAATCCTAGGAAAGTTCTTTGGTACTTCATTATACTCAACAACATTAACAATCAGTTTAGAAGGATCAGAGGTTATCATGATCCTCACCATTCCTGTATTGGACTGATTCTTACATTTGCCAGAATATGTGTTGGATGCCATATTTGTACTGTTCTGTATCAATGTCCTGTAAGTGCAGGAAACTGAAATACCAGTATTCTTCCTCCAGCACATATTAACCCAGTTCTGTAAGCATCCTTGATGAGCTTATGATTGTGATGATCTCTAAGAAGATGAAAAAAAATAGAATTCCATTGACCCACTTCTGTAGCCCCAAGACATTTATGTCTTGCCTTATCCAGGGTTCGCTTAGGGCAATGTGTAGTGTGAATACACCATTTTTGTTTATTTTATTATAAGCATATTGATGGAATTAGTGGGTTGGATGCAGGCAGTTTTTTCACTGAATATTGTGTAATACTACAGCCTTCGTCCCACATGGCTTTTGTACATGCAAGCCCTGTGATTCTCAGGATGGCCTTCTTTGATGAACGAAGAGGATGCATCCATCCATTTTCACCATCAGATAATCTATTTGGATCCAGCCCAGTGTTTCCAATTACTTTGTCATCAACCACTGAAGATACTAACAAATCATCTAAAGTCTTGCTTGCCCAATAACAGTTCTCCAGGGTGTCAGACTAAGAAACCTCCTTCCCAAGATCATTTAAGTGGAAGCAAGGGTGAAATGGTCCTTTAATTTACTGGGAAAGTTCTTGAAGGGCTGCTACTTTGGAAGGCCAGCGAGTCCTTCCACAGTGAGTCCTTCCACAGAGTACCACAGAGGCAGCACAGGTGAGACCTTGCCAGCAGCATGGGAAGAGGTTTACTGGGGCTTGGCTTGTGGCATTGCCAGTGCTTCTGGGGTTTGGTTTACTCCCAGTTCTGTCTGCAAACAGCATAAGAGGAGATGAAGGTTGAGCCTACTTATGTCCATCATGTGCCACCACTCAGCTTCTGCAGAGCTGTCAGCAGGGGCGTCGAGTTTTAAAATCCCCGGGGGGCGGGGGCTCGTGCGTGCATGCTTTGCGTGTGCGAGCACTGGGACCATGTCCCCACCACCGCTGCCTCCCCCCCCAGCCTGGCCACTCCTGCTTCGTCCCTCCCTCCATCCATCCAGGGGCCAGCTGGGCATTTGCTTAGCTGGCCCCTGGACGGATGGAGGGAGGGAGGGACGGAGGCAGCCAGGTCGGGGGGGAAGAAAGAGAGAGAGAGACGGCAGTGGCGGCCCTAGGAAGGGCCCGGGGACATGCGGTGGTGGGTGCTCCGTTTTCCAGGGGGGGCTTAGTCCCCCCTCCCCGGGAAATTTTGAGGGTGGCTCGAGCCCCCCCGTAGTTGACGCCTATGGCTGACAGTATTGCTGGCTTAGCTTGTTGTCAAGTACTCATGGCACAGGGAAAGGTGACTGGTAAGCTCATGGCCACCCTGACCTGGATAGCCCAGGCTATCAGAAGCTAAGCAGGGTCGGCACTCGCACCTGCTGGATAACCTTGGGCAAGCCATGGCTCTGTACCAGCTGTTGTCTCAGAGCTCTCTCAGCCCCACCTACCTCACAGGGTGTCTGTTGTGGGGAGGGGAAGGGAAAGGAGTTTGTAAGATGCTTTGAGACTCCCTTGGGTAGTGAAGGGCGGGGTATAAATCCAATCTCTTCTTCTTCTAGGTTTGTGGATGCACTGGACGGGAGTAGTTTGTGGACTATTTTATTCAAGGTACAAAATTTTATTCAAGGTATAAGATTTTATGTGCCGTCCACACTTCAGTTGGAAGAAGTGAGCATGCACACAAAAGCTTATACCTTGGATGAAACTTTGGACTCCAACTTTGTTCTGCTGCTTCGGACCAACACGGCTACCCACCTGAATTATTACACTATAATACTTTTTACAAGCAATTATGTACCAGTGGAGTGGTTACCATGCAGAGTCTGTCCCACAGGTAAAATTATCCTGTGAGCAGGTGGTCTTTACCACATAAAAGTATCACTACCATCACAAGATCACCAATCATTGGAAGTCAACTCCTCAGAAGCAGAAATCTCTCTTATTAGGAGGTTTAAGAACATCAACTTTGCTGGCCCATTAAAGGCAGATGTCAGCCCAGTGGCAGGAGAAGAGGGGCAATCATCTTCATCAGAAACTCTGCCCACTTTTTAAATTTCACAAAACAGGCAATCTCCAAAGTGCTGCTGACCATGCTCATTTTTAGTTACAACTCTGTTTCTCTTCAGATGTCCCCCAAATTCCCCCATGCAACAGTCAAGTGTTCTGCCAACACACACAACAATGAAGCTACTTTTTCAGATGTTTTCTCTTTGCATGGCAGTAAGCACCAAACCACTTTAATACAGACTTTAGACACACATATATTTGCAAGCCATTCCCAACAAGACACAGCAATGAACTCAGGCTTCAAACTTACTTTTCTTAAGCAGAAGATGCCATGAGAAAACTAAAGAGATTCTCAAAAATTAAAGATATCGTCAAAAGCAGCATTTCCTGGGCTCTCTGCTTTTTTACATTCCCCCCCCCCTTTTCAATAATTTTTTTTATAAAAACACAAAGAACAAAATGAAAAGGAAGGAAGGAAGGTGGGGACAGAGAGAGAGAAAGAGAAAGACAGACAGAAAGAAAGAAAGACAGAAAGAAAGGTGGGGGAAAGAGAAAGAGAAGGAAGAGATGGGAGAGGCACTTACCGGAGCAGGGAGAGCGACGTGACGTCGGCAAGCCAAATGCAGAGCCAGGCCTTTCAGTGCAAAGGGCCTAGCCCCGTGCTTAATCTCTGGGCGGGGCTTTCTCCTGCTGGCTTGCTGCACTTAAAGGGAAAGTGCCAGGTGAGGTTTTTTCCTGCTGGCTCTCTGCAGGAACTTTAAGTGTAAACAGCTCAGGCCCGGCAGGGAGGGGGCGGGGCAGGCTCGGACACCAGCCGGAACGGCGTTCCGTTGCGTTCCTGCTGAAAAAGAGCCCTGATACTAAGCAAACCAAAAATCCCATTGGATTATCAATTCTCCCCTTTCAGTCAGGACTCAAATTTTCCAAACTAAGACCGTTTCTGCAAAAGCAGTTGTTGCACTCTCGGTCTCCCATTTTCCCTGGTTGTATTGCTCAATTTCCCACTATTTGCTGTGCAGCTGCATTTTGATTCACATCTCCCCCCCAATTTCCCCCGCATCTTCTTGATCCAAAAAATAAGGATCAAGAAGATGCAGGGGGAATCAGGGGCAGATGCGGGTCAAAATGTGGCCACAGAGCAAATAGTGGGAAATTGAGCAGTACAACCGGGGTACGCGGGAGACCAAGGACGCAACAACTGCTTTTGCAAAATCAGTCTGAGTTGAGTTTATGTTTAACAAAAAAAAAAAGGAAAATTTTTGGCTTTTATTTACTGTTAACAAAAAAAGAAAAGAAAAAGAACATGCTAAAGCATAGAGAGAAAGATTTTCTTGGACCCTTCATTAGTGTTATATGCCAAAACAGACAAAGATATTCAGGGTTTACCAAGGCCGAGGACAGATTGGCAGTCTCGGCCACATCTGCCCCCAGGAGGCGGCCTGGACACATCGCGTCCAGCGCCACGCTCCTCCCGCACCAGCCGAGCACCACTTCAAAGTGGTGCTCGGCTGCTGTGGCACGCCGCACGCGCGTTCCACCCGCCGGAGCAGGTGTGAACGCGCATGGGCAGGGGCAGCCGCGCGGCGTTCGCCCGCCACTGCAAGAAGCCGCCCGCAGTCTGAACGCTGCGGGCGGCTTCCTTCCGGCAGCGTGCGAACGCCGTGCCGCGGGGGAAATTCCCCCCACCCCAGTCTGCCGCGCCGCGGAGGTGCGGCAGACTGGCAGTCTGTCTTCAGCCCAACATCTTCACAGGTAGACATTGTGTATTTTTCAGCCTGTGGACCAAAAAAGGTGCCTACTTCTACTCTGCCTTGTCATTATAATGAACAATAAACTGTCTGGCTCCTGTGTATATGATGAAAGCCACAAAACCAGGTCACTGACATGCTTTGGTGACTTCCCAGGTAGGCAGAAAAACATGACTTTGTGAATTAATCAAAAGAAAAAGAGAAACTATCTTGTGGAGTAAATATACTCCAGAAGGGATGGAACTGTAAAGGCACCTGACAGTTTGTTAAAGGAAAGGGACAAGGAAGACAAATCAGCCTGCTCAAGTTCCTGCAAGGTTAACGAATACTGGAAGGGGATATTTTGACAGCCAGAGTAGGATTTTCAGATTGTTCTACTTTTCATGATTCATCATGAGCCTCAGCTTGTATCTACAAATATTTATTGGGGGGGGGGGGAATTATACACCACTTTTCTATTCATCTGGAGTCACAAAGCTGCTTGACAGGAGTGTTATACCAATTAAAAAGTTAAATAAAATCAGCAATAAAAATATAAGAAATTACAGCAGTAGCAGCAACAAAACCAGAAAAATTACTTAGGGTAATAATTAGTTAAAAGTTATCCCAGTGCCTTCTAGAATAACATTGATATTACACATCATCTTAGCCTAAACAATGAGGGATCTAAATGATCCCTCAGACGGAGTTCCACAGTATAGGTGACACGTGAAAAGGCACTTATGTAGACAGTCATCCCATGTTGATGGCAGGGAGATACAGTCTCTGATTATGACCTTCTGTTTAGTTGAGTATTTGAATTTGGGTTGCATATTGAGAGTTCAGGTTTTACCACATGTGTTTGTTCAGTTACAGTAGCTTTAGAACAATATTTTAGAGAAGGTGGTCTAGAACTGTTATAAATTTGAGAGAATATAAAATTTTAGAATATTTTAAAAAATATATAGCCTCCATGATTTCAGTGCTAGTAAGTGTAAGGTGATGCACAATGGGACAAACAATTCCAACTTCAAGCATAGGCTAACGGGGTTTGAACTTGCTGACACTGAGAAGGGAAAAGACCTTGGGGTTGTAGTGAAAGTGTCAACTCAGTATGCTGCAGCAGTGAAAAAGGCAAACTTTATGTTAGGGATTATTAGGAAAGGGTTTGAGAATCAGGGGTCATTTCGTAGAAAAAGAGGTGCAGGAGCTCATTAGCATAACTCATTTGCATAACTCATTTGCATATGCCACACCCCCTAACATACCAGAAGTGTGTCAGAAGGCAACACCCACCCCTCAGGCTCCACTCCACAGGTGAGTGAAACTGACCTGCTCTTCCTCCATTCCCTTCCCCATCCAATACTTTGTGCAATAAAAATAAGCGTAAAGAACACACCCTCATTCTCCTCCTGCTCCCTTGAAACCACCAGGTTTCAAGTAGACTTGAGATACCCAGGACATGTGCACCACCCATCCCTTCCCCTTCCCCTCCCCACAACAAGACACCCTGTGAGGTAGGTGGGGCTGAGAGAACTCTTTTGAGAACTGCTCATGCAAGAACAGCTCTGAGAGAACTTGTGACTGGCCCAAGGTCACACCAGCAGCTGCATGTGGAGGAGTGGGGAATCAAACCCGGTTCTCCCAGATTAGAGTCCAACTCCTGACCACTACACCAATCTGATGGTGTGGAAGCTGCTGAAGGGTTGGTGAAATTTCTCCAGTACTTATGGGCCATGTGCCCAGATAAAAAATGGTATACTTAGAAAATTTATATGCTACCTTGAGCAAGTCTCTGGAAAAGCAGCACACAGTCATAAAAGGAACAATGATAAAATTATCAATATTAAAACAAAACATTAAAAACAATAAAGACCCTAGCAGGGCTTTCCCCGGGGCGCTGCATCTCTGCACTGCTCGGGGAAGCCGTGGAGGGGGCGGGGCTTGGTCATATGCCCGCCCCCTGGGCTTCTCACTCCCGGAGCTGCGCTCCTGTGCGCTCCCACTCCAACGGACCCCTGTTGAGAATAGAACAGCCAGTATTGTAATGCTCCTGTATAGATATGCGGTGTGGGCTCATTTGGAATACTGTGTACAGTTCTGGTCACCCTATCTCCAAAAGGACATTGTAAAGCTGGAAAAAGTACAGAGGAGGGCAACCAAGATGATTAGGGGTTGGAGCACCTTCCCTATGAGGAAAGACTGAAGAGTCTGGGACTTTTCAGCTTAGAAAAAAGACGACTAAGGGGGGACATGATAGAGGTTTATAAAATTACTAGGAATAAGGCCCGTTATGGAAATAAATACAACAGGCTGTAGAAAGAGGCTCTGGGCAGGTGCCCTGGCCTTGGGCACTCAGCGTCAATTTGCAGCAGGGTATAATGATGCAGAGCTTACCATTTTCTCCAGGGAATTGATCTCTGCCACCTAAAGAGCAGTTGTAATTCTGAGTGATCTCCAGCCCTCCCCTGGAGATTGGCAACAATGGTCCCCCAGGAGGAAATGGCTGGTTTGGAGGGTGGAGTCTATGGTCCCACCCATCCTCAAACCCCACTCTCTCCAGGATCCACCCCTCAAATCTTCAGGAATTTCCCAAACCGTAGGTGGCAACCCTATTTCCTTCCCAGCCAACCATCCACATACCATACTGCCCCTTTGGCTTCAGCTTTCCATCTCTTCCCCCCTCCCTGTAGCCTCTATGTAGGAAAACTACAGTCTTTCTCTGCAGTGGGGACCCAAGCAAGAGGGAAGTGACCTCAGCAGGGTATAATGACATGGAGTCCACCGTGCAAAGTTTTTTCCAGGGAGCTGATCTCTGCCATCTGGAGAGCAGTTTTAATTCTGAGTGGTCTCCAGCCCAAGGAAACCACTCCCAAGGTTCCCAAGGAGGAAAAATAGAGTCTTTCTTCGCAGTGGAGACCAAAGCAGCTTACCTCATTCTCCTCACCTCCTTTTGATCTGCACAACAACCCTGTGAGGTAGGTTAGGCTGAAAGTCTGTGACTGATCCAAAATCACCTACTTAACTTTCACAGCAAGAACCTGGGTCTGGCAGACCCTGCTCTGAAGCGCTAACTGCTACGCCTAGGGTAGCAAACCTCCAAGGGGAGCCTGAAGATCACCAGGTATCACACCTGAACTCCAAACAACAGATCCCCCCCCCCTGAGAAAATGACTGCTTTGGAGTGTGGGCTCTATGGCATTCTGTTCAGCTGAGGCCTCTCCCCTCCCCAAACTCTGGCTTCCGTTGACTCCACCACAGAATATCCAGGAATTTCCCAACCTGGAACTGGCAACCCTAATCAGGACTGGCCCCAATGAGTTCCCCACAAAGGCCTGGAAAGGGCATCCTGCCTTTGCCCTTTTACTGACAGAACCAAGCATGGTTGTCTAGCAACAGCCACTGAGGGAATAGTTAGTCCCACAGGAGCCAAGCAGGAGAAGTGTCTTCATCAGGAGAGACAGTTTATTCTGTGAGAGAAGAGTGTCCAGGCTGGCAGAGGGCAGGAAGAGGAGTAGAACCAGCACCCAGTCAATGGTGCACGAGTATTCTTGAGTGGCGGTTGATGGGCCAATGGCTGATGGAACACACTGCATAGCCAATGGGGGAGCTGGAAATGGCCAATACATAAGGGAGTTATATATATAGGATGCATGGAGTGGAGAGAGTTGACAAAGAGACATTTTTCTCCCTCTCCCCAAAATGCTAGAACTCAAAGGCATCCAATGAAACTAATGGGCAGTAAGTTCAGGACAGTCAAAAGGAAATACTACTTTATACAGAGAGTGATTAAAATGTGGAATTTGCTGCCAGAGGATGTAGTGATGACCACAGGAATAAACAGTTTTAAAGGGAAATTAGATAGATTCATGGATTAAATCTATAAATTCATGGATAAGTCTATCAGTGGCCTGTTAGCCATGGTGACTGAGGGGAATCTCGACATTCAGAGGCACTAATCCTCTGAGTCCCAGAGTCAGGAGGCAACATCAGGGGAAGGCCTCAGCCGCTATGCCCTGTTGTTGGCTCTCCAGAAGAACTTTATGAAATTGCTGAGCAGTCGGGTTAGATAAAAGGAAGTACTTCTTCACCCAAAGAGTGATCAACACGTGGAATTCACTGCCACAGGAAGTGGTGGCAGGTACAAGCATGGATGGCTTCAAGAGGGAATTAGATGAACATATGGAGCAGAGGTCCATCAGTGGCTATTAGCCACAAAGTATAGATAGGAACTCTCAGTCTGGGGCAAGTGATGCTCTGTATTCTTGGTGCTTGATGGGGGGGGCACAGTGGGAGGGCTTCTAGTGTCCTGCCCCCACTGCTGGACCTTCTGAGGGCACCTGGTGTTTTTGGCCACTGTGTGACAGAGTGTTGGACTGGATGGGCCTCTGGCCTGATCCAACACTGGCTTCTCTTATGTTCTTAACTGGTCAGTCATTGTGTGAGACAGGATGCTGGACTACATGGACCATTGGTCTGATCCAGCAGGGCTCTTATGTTCTTAACTACTAAATATGTAACCAACTGTTATACCTCTCTAGGGGGAAAAAGAACTCTAGAGCTGAAGACAGAGGTTCGTTGGAGCGGGAGCGCACAGGAGCGCAGCTCCAGGAGTGAGGAACCCAGGGGGCGGGCACATGACCAAGTCCCACCCCCTCCTCGGCTTCCCCAAGCAGTGCAGAGGCGCAGCGCCCCGGGGAAAGCCCTGCTAGGGTCTTTATTGTTTTTAGTGTTTTGTTTTAATATTGATAATTTTATCATTGTTCCTTTTATGACTGTGTGCTGCTTTTCCAGAGACTTGCTCAAGGTGGCATATAAATTTTCTAAGTATACCATTTTTTATCTGGGCACATGGCACATAAGTACTGGAGAAATTTCACCAACACTTCAGCAGCTTCCACCTTATCAGTTTGGTGCAGTGGTCAGGAGCTGGACTCTAATCTGGGAGAACCGGATTGGTTCAGTGGTCAGGAGTTGGACTCTAATCTGGGAGAACCCACTCCTCCACATGCAGCTGCTGGTGTGACCTTTGGCCAGTCACAAGTTCTCTCAGAGCTGTTCTCTCATGAGCAGTTCTCAAAAGACCTCTCTCAGCCCCACCTACTTCACAGGGTGTCTTGTTGTGGGGAGGGGAAGGGGAAGGGATGGGTGGTGCACATGTCCTGGGTATCTCAAGTCTACTTGAAACCTGGTGGTTTCAAGGGAGCAGGAAGAGAATGAGGGTGTGTTCTTTATGCTTATTTTTATTGCACAAAGTATTGGATGGGGAAGGGAATGGAGGAAGAGCAGGTCAGTTTCACTCACCTGTGGAGTGGAGCCTGAGGGGTGGGTGTTGCCTTCTGACACACTTCCGGTATGTTAGGGGGTGTGGCATATGCAAATGAGTTATGCAAATGAGTTATGCTAATTAGCTCCTGCACCTCTTTTTCTACAAAATGACCCCTGGCTGAAGAGATGCCATGAGGAGTGATTCCTCATGCCTTTGCCATTTGTATTTGATATCTAGAGGATCCTGTGAACAGCCACGCTCTATTGACTTCAGATAATAAAGGCAAACATCACACAGTCAGTGATTTCTAAAATACAAAGAGAGTCAGTTTGGTGTAGTGGTTAAATGTGCGGGCTCTAATCTGGGAGAACTGGGTTTGATTCCCCACTCCTCCACTTGCAACTGCTAGATGACCTTGGTCAAGCCATAGTTCTGCCAGAGCTGTTCTTGAAAGAGCAGTTCTCAGAAGACCTCTCTCAGCCCCACCACCCTCATCACAGGGTGTCTGTTGTGGGAAGGGGAAGGGGAAGAGAAGAGAGTTTGTAAGCCACCCTGAGGGCAGGGTATAAATCCAATCTTTTCTTCTTCTACCAGTTGTTAAGGGTTATATAAGTTAAATCCACACTTAGGGCTATTCTGCACACTTAACTTACTGCTGATTTTCTTGGGAGTTGATCCATAAGCATTGGAATCAGGGCATGGTTCTTCCTCATGTCTGCCCTCGCTCTGTATTTTCAGAGTTGTGGAGGCAGTTTATTTTCTTCTGCACATGCCTTCAGGGATGAGGATTTTCAAGGGAGGGTGCTGTTGTCAACAGTGGTTTCATTGGTGGCATCACAGCACCACCACCCTTTTTTTAAAAAGCCCTAAAATATTGATATATCATTAGAGCAGCAGAACAATATCTCTGAATTCTCACCTTTCTTTTTTTAAAGTAAATGGCATATCTCCATGAGGGAAGCGGCTAGAGACCTACTCTCTTTTTAAAATAAATTAAAGTTGGGAATTCAGGGAACCTGCAAAACCTAGTATGCTGCTCTAGCAATATATCAACATGTTAGTGCCATTTTTTTAAAGGCAGTGAAATTACTCATTTTCAAAATGGGGGGGGGAGTCTGATAATCTAAAAGTGGGGTGGAAATGGGTGGGAGTTGCTGGGACAAAGAAAACCAACAGAAACATTATGCACAAGGCTAAAGGCAGCTCAGAATTGGCTTCCAGAAAAAGATTGGTGTAAAAGTAGTCTCAAAAGAGCGGGGGGGGGGGGGAACCCAGGGCAAAAACAAACCAAAAAAAGAAGTGAACACTACAGGCACAAAAATTCATGCAGAAATCATGGGATAAACTGAAGTAGTATGCGGGCAGAACTGACAAAAAAACATGCAGAAAAGCCTTTAGGTTCGTCACCCACAGGATAGTAAAGGTTCCTCTTGCTTGAAAGCCAGTCGAATCCCAGGGGGCGGTGCTCATCTCCGTTTCCAAGTCGAAGAGCCAACACTGTCTGAAGACTTTTTCCATGGTCATGTGGCCGACATGGCTAAACACCAAGGTGCACGGAATGCTGTTACCTTCCCACCGAAGTGGTACCTATTATCTACTTGCAATTTCTTGCTTTTGAACTGCTAGGTTGGCAGGAGCTGGGACCAGAGACTGGAGCTCACTCCATCATGTGGCACTCAGGTCTTGAACTGCCAAACTACAGATCTTCCAGTCTGCAGCTCAGCGTGAAGTGTGTTGCAATAGACGGAGCTCCGTTTAAGGAATCTGAACCATGCTGTTGACTGGATCATAATTCTTATTCACACCTGCTGTCCGGAAGATTAACCTGTGCTCCTGACTTAAGGTTGCATGTCTGAATGTCAACAAAATGGCCTAGTATATTAATAAACTAATCATATTAGCTGTAGCTTCCCAGGACCCAGCATCTGACACATCTCCAACACTGCTCGCTAATCATTGGGCTAGAATATTTTTGGAAGAAATAAATGTCTCCATTTACTGTAGTATCTATGTCCCTGAGAAAAAAAAGAATGGTAAAGCTATTATGGAAACAGAAGAACAAGCAGTTTCTAAAATCCATTATTGTTATATGGCACAAACTCATAAAAAAACCCTTATGTATATGCACCAGAAAAGTTGCCCAAGCAAATAATTGCTGCTCTATACATGTTAAACTAACCCTGAGTTGTCTGTAGTCTTATGAAATGTTCTGATTTATATTTGCTATTAAAAGGGTATTTAAAAATCTCCAACTAGGCAAAAGTATGTTAAACGAGATGGGGTGGCTTATATTCCAAAAGATTCATTTATGAGAAAATGCCATCTTTACTTGACAGCTGCTCTGAGCCTTCTGTGAAACAATTCCAAAATATTTCAAGTTGTAAATAGCCTGCACCATTTTAATTGCAAAATGGGCTTTTCTAATCGGTCATGATACTCATCCCTGAGGAATTTACTCAGCTCTCTGGTAAAATGTTCCATCTTTGTTAGACTGAAGAATCACTTTATTACTCTGTGGACGGAGGAAACTCCTTGTGAGACAAAAGTTATATTTTCATTTCTTCAGTGCTGCATATGCAAAAAATTGCTGAGGCATGACAAAGAATGTAGCCTTTTGCCATTTTGCTAACCCCTAGGGAATGCACTGTTTTAAAAAAAGGACACTTGTTCAATTACTTTTAAAAGTCTCTCCCCCCCCCGCCACCACCACACAAAGCTTCAGTTTTTCCAGTATGGTGAATACATTCTCAGGAATGTGTAGTCCTTGACTAGTATTGTTGATGCCAACAATACTATTATTGTTTTAATGTTTCAAAAGATTTTTTTCCATTGAGGGAGATCACAACATATTAAATTCCATCCCCCAAACCTTACGTATTGTCTGTTTTCTCAGCCTTTTTTAAAAAAAAATTGGACACAATAACTAAACGAGGCACAAATATAGACACAAAAGAGTAATTTTTCCAGTTTCATTGTGTTCAGTGAAATAAAAACAACAGTGTGTATAGAAATGCTCTAAAACTTTGTATAGTTTGAAGCACAGCCAGGTCGTCCATTAGATGTGAGGGACAGTAGCTTGGGACAGTTGCTTAATTGGCACAGATTAGAAATCCAAACTGACCCAAACCACGTGGTAACAGCACAAAAATGGTGAACTACTTGAATGAGAAAACACCCCTAGGTTTGTATCGGATGCTGTGACGGGACTGTCCCAAATTCTGATGGGGTTGTGCAGAAGAGTTGTTGTGAATGTGTGTGATGCTACCTCACTTCTTGTGGGGCTCACTCTGCATCATGAAAAAATGCATGGTAGCCCCATAACTTGCAACTGAAGAAACTGTGCTACCAGAAATAGGGGTCATTCCAGAGGGATAGCTGTGTTAGTCTACTGCAGCAGAAATAAACAGGAATCTTGTGACTCCTTAAAAACCGACATGTTTTTATTCTGGCCTGAGCTTTCATGAGCTACAGCCCACTTTTGTCAGATGTATGTCATCACCAGGCAGACCTATATATACAAGGTCAGGAAGCAAAACAGGGGCATCAAAGGGTCATGAAATAGCAGCAGAAGCCCATATATAGAAACCATTCCCGACAGCAGAAATTGATGATAACACCATCTCAGTCCTTGCTGAGCCCTTTGGAGATGGTCTCCGGCTTCTTGATGAATTCTGATTTCCCCCCCCTCTTTTATGCCTTCACATCTGCCACCAAAAGTGTGAAACTGTCCTTAGCCTGCCCAAGTATACTTGACAGCAAAACAAAGCTTGTGGGGGAATATTCATACTCAGCATATGTCATCTTCAAAACTGCAGAAAGTGGCCAGGCAGTTCAGAACGGGGGTGAAATTTTTAAGGACGCCATCTGGGACTTCTTTTTAACTTTTTTTTTTTTATTTGTTATTCTATTTTTGTTATATTTGAATGTTAATGTTTTGTTCATTTGTTTTATGGCTTTGTGCCTCAGCTGTACATTGTCCAAAGTCCAGCACAAGCTGGGATTAGGTGAATAATAATAATAGTAACAACAACAACAACAACACTGATGATGATTGTGATGATGACAGTGGTGACGATGACAATAATAATGATGATGAGGTGCCAAAACTCTCAAGAGGGAAATGAAGCTTTTAATCTATATACTGAAAACTCATGAAGTTTAAGAATTTTGTAAGAATTAAAGAATTTTGTCAAAGAGGTCCCAGAACTCTGCTCTGGCATGTTCCCCCAGAAAAAAAGCCCTGATAATAATAATATATAACAAGTTATGGAATGTTAGGATGTTCTTTCATAAGAAACACTTCCATAATTATTGTTTTGCTTCCCTTTGCAGAGAAAGCCTGCTCTCCTTTACTTTAATTTGATCTTTTTACTAACCAAGATAGCCCCATCATTACTGTAACTGATAGTCCCGTTCCCATATGAAATAATATAGCTGGATATAATGAAGAAATGTATGCCTAAAATCTACCTAAAAATGCAGACCATAACTCAAAGTTGAAGAGGAAAATATGGAGTGTGAGCAAATATGGTCTGAAATAGGATCATGGCTGAAGATTGTAGGTACTGTAGCCTTTTGGAAGTGGTGCTTCATGCAAACAAACACCAGGAGTAAGGAAGAAGAAGATGGATTTCGAACGTCTTCTAATTTAATCCTAACCCTAATCCTAACCTTACCCTAAACCTAACCCTAAAACAAGCCCTAACTCTAACATGAACACTAACCATCACCTAACCCTAACTCTAACGCTAACCCTAACTCTAACCCTAATACTTACCCTAAACCTAAGCCTAACCCAAACCCTAACCTTAACCCTAACTCTACCCATAACCCTAAACCAAACCCTAACCTAACCTTCAACATAATCCTAACCCTAACCGTAGCCTAACCCTAATCCAAACCCTCACCAAACCTTAACCCTAATGCTATCCCTAATCCTAACCCTTACCCTAACCCAAACCCTAACCCTTGCTGTAACCCTAACCCAACTCTAACCCGAACCTAACCCAAACCCAAACCCTATCTACCTCATTAACCTGCTCAAAGATCTCTAAGAGGCTCATGAGGCAGGACTTTCCTCTGCAGAAGCCATGCTGATTTCCCCTCAGTAGACTTTGTTCTTCAAAGTGTTTAATAATTCTCTTTAATAACAATATCTACTAAGTTACCTAGAATAGATGTTAGACTAATTGGTCTGTACTTTCCTGGATTCTCTTTGGGCCCCTTTTTTAAAAAATGGATGGCATTAGCTATTTTCCAAGCATCTGGCCCAGAGGCCAATTTTAGCAACAAGTTACATATACTTGTGAGTAATAGCTTCATATCTGAGTTCTTTAGGAACTATCATGTGTATACCATCTGGACCTGAATACTGGTATTCAGTTTGCCTAGTAGTCCTAGAACTTCATTTCTCATCTCCTCAATTTGGCTCCGTTCTTTGGACACCGTTTCTATAAACAGGGGCTCTAGTGTGGGTATTTCCCACAGTGAAAACAGATGCAAAGAATTAATTCTGTTTCTCTGCCATCTCTACATCTTCCTTAGGCAATCTTTTTTATTGTTTTGTTTTGTCATCCAAAGGCCCAATTCCCTCCCTAGCTGCTTTGAAGAAATGGTTATTGTTTGTCTTAACATTTTTGGCCTTCTCCTCCTGAAATGCCAGCCTTATTGTCACCTTACATTTGCTTTGTCAGAACTTGTGCTCCTTTCTGTTCACCTCACTTAGGGAAACCTTCCCCATTTCAAAATAAGCCTTTTTTTGGCCTTTTATGGCTTCCTTGTCTTCAGTTGTTAACCATGCAGGCATCCTTTTAGACTTGCTGGTACATTTCCTTATTTGAGGTATGCATTTTATCTGGATCTCAATCAGTATAGCTTTAAATAGTTTCCAGGCACCCTGGAGGGATTTTACTCTCCTGATTCTTCATTTTAACATCCTTCTGATTACTATATCCATTTTAGCACTGTTCCCATTTTAAAAAAATCAAAAGAGATTGTTTTGGACTTTGGGGGCAAATGTAGACAACGATTGCTGAACTTAATAGCATTGTGGTCACTGTTCCTGGTAGGTGCAATGGCATTTACATCTCACACCAGCTCTTGTCCCTTGCTAAGAACCAAGTCCAGAGTTAATATACCTCTAGTTGCTACACCGCTTGCTCTTGTGTGCAATAGTGAAATCCAGACCATTCAAAGATTATTTTGTAGTGAAATAACACATACCTAGTTCCACTTTGAATGTTTTAAAATGTTTCATCTGGGCTTTTGCAAGTCCTATCGAAAGTATGTTAGTTTTTCCACTGACTATCCAGCTCAGGGATTTGGGAGCACCTGTGGAATCTGCTTCTCCGGAATGGCCAGGTTTCGGGGGGATGCAAATCAAATTCTGCTGGAGGTACTGCTTGGAAACAGACTGTCTGTTTATGGCCAAACTACATGAGTTGAGTCCAAGTTCCATGGGGGCCTGCATTTCCAAAATGGGGAAAACCACGCCCATGTTATTTTGGCTTGGGAAGATGGCACAGAGGTGTTCAGGAGCCCCTCCTCCCCCTGTATCTGAGCTAAATTGGGCTCCAACAGATTTTAAAAAAATATTTCCTGGAGCTGCTTGATGGCTGTGGGGAAAGCAGCTAGATGCAGGCAACCTGTACCTGGCTCATGAAAAATTATATTGTGTTGTTCTGCCCTTCCTCTGCTGTTGTAGCCAGCAGCCAAGTCTTCAGGGGTTCTTTGTGTGTTATCTGTGTACCCCTGTCTGCTTTCTCAGACTTCCTGTGCCCTCCACTCTCCATGTACAGTTAACAACCTGGAAACTGCACGGAGGTAAAAATGAACCTGTATTTTATTTTCTTTATTCTATCTATTTTTCCCCTCCTATCCCTAGCATGCCCAGACCATTCTGATCTTGTCAGATCTTGGAAGCTAAGTAGGGTTGGCCCTGGATAGTAATTAGATGGGAGACCACCAAAAAAAAATCCAAGATTGCTATGCAGAGACAGGCAATGGCAAACCACTGTTGATTGTCTCTTGCCTTGAAAGCCCTGTAGGGTCACCATAAATTGGCTACAACTTGATGGCACTTTCTACCACCACCACCATCTCTAGCCTCCTTGCATAGTGTTACCTAGTGGCCTGAATGCTGACACCAAACTCACTTCACCCTCCACACTCTGCATGTGGCACCCCAACCTCAGATACAGAGGTGTGGGGGCTGCTCAAAGGGCTGCAACAGGAGGGGAAGGGAGGAGGGTTTCATGGTACTTTGGATGAAACCCATCTTGAATATCTGCCTACATATAATCACTACTTGTTATCCATTGTACAATATTATTGAATGAAATAAGAAAATCCCACATATGCCTAAAACAAAACAAAAGCACAACCCTGTCCTGTTTTCTTGGGAGATGAAAACAACACCCATTTCATCAAATATACGAAGTCTGCTTTCAGATTTGCAGGGCTCAAGCCTGCCTGGAAACTGTCCTTGATGACTCAGAAGCCCCAGTGCCTAAGCCTAGATGGGGTGAGAACGTGGCTATGGCTAGTCAGTGGAGAGACCTTCTGCATATATTCAGAAGCATTACATTTTTGTTATTATTTCATACGTTTCAGGCAGTGTGAACACATTCCAGGAGTAAGAGATGGCATTCTTTGGGGCTTTTTAGGTATCTCTTGCCTCTTTTCATCTGTTCTGGGTAATTATTCTTGTGTTTCATAAGGCGTCTGACATGTTAAAGAGCTATGTACGCTCCTGTAACACAAGTGTTGTGAAGGTTTTCCAGTTCTAAAGGATTGCTAATGTGCTCTGTGCTTGGTTGATTTTATCTTACTGTGGACGTTTTATGTGTTTCAGCTTATTTATGGTTCATTGCAGGATCCAAAATGGTGGACTTTAAAATGCATCATTGCCCACAGCTTCCTGCTGGCAGTGAAGGATTGAGCTGTATCAACAGTCTTGTAGAAAGGGTAGCTTTTTAGTTAAATGCCTCTTATCCAAACAAAGTCATGGAGGTCTCTGTATAAACAGCTGTGCAAGGCAGCTAACTGTACTCAGCACATTTTAGAATTCATGGCAGATTCCCTGGCTGAAAACCATGGATACTGGACTCCTGTACCAATCTAGCCTCATCCTCTTTGCTTCTTTTTTAACACTCCCCAAATTCAAAATTACAATACTTCATAACCAAATAAACATGCACGGACAGAATTTGATCTAAAAAGCTGGTTATATTCAAAATCTATTAAATCTGTTTGTATTAAATGTATTTAATATTAGAAGGTTGGACTTTTTACACGTTACATTGTACAGGCATACACTGGCATTACAAAGTTGTCTGAATGCATGTTCGTTCTGATCTTGTACATGGAGGGGTGGAAACAGTTCCCCGAAAAATTATGGTTCAGGTCTTGCATAATGATACGTGCACATTCAGAATGACTCAGTGCACATACACATAAAGTCTATGCATGTAAGTGAACATGAATTGAACAGATACAAAAAATGTTTAGGCTTACTATGAGGTTGAGCTGTCCTACCTAATTTGCTGTCAAGCTCTACCACAGTTAGATATGTACCTGTCAGAGGTGGTACTATGTAGCACACTCAGGATCTGAACTGAACTGAACTGAACTGTATGGTGGGGAGGGCGGGATATAAATCGCAAGAAATAAATAAATAAACTTGGAAAATTGCTTTCCACCTTCTGAGCCACGTATCTGTCCCAAATATCTACAGTGGAGGGCCAGTTCATACAGAGTGACACAGCTTTTCCTGGTCTTCATGTTACAGGAAGAGAGGCCTTATGTTGCATTGCTCAAATAAATATATTCATTTATCAAGTCAATAAATGGCTAGGGGGTATTTCCTGACCTTTTTATTTTTGCCCATCCATTCTTCTTTCATGATTGTTAGAAAGGAGAAATCACGCTAGGCTGTTATAGCAAAATACAGCAAAAGTCCATTGGTGCTGGGAAAGACTAAAAATATTTATTTCAGTATGGGCTTTCATGAGTCAAAGCTCACTTTCTCAGATAACTGTGACTCACAAAACTCACAGTGAAATAGATGTTGCTTGTCTTGAAAGGGCCACTGGATTTTTGTTGCATTTTATGGGAAGAAATGACGGTTAATTCATAAAACAGCCAAACATTCTGGACCACCCTCCAAACTTTACCTACCTCCTACATTCCCAGATGGCATTTCCTCTAAATGGCAATAATTTCTGGTTAAGGCATAACATCTTACAAGTCCTATGAGGAAAGGGTGAAGGAGCTGGGTATGTTTACCCTGGACAGGAGACAATTCAGAGTTGATATGATAACCATCTTCAAGTACTTGAAGGGATGTCATATAGAGGATGGTGCAGAGTTGTTTTCTGTTGCCCCAGAAGGTTGGACCAGAACCAATGGGCTGAAATTAAATCAAAAGAGTTTTCAGCTAAACATTAGGAAGAACTTCCTGACAGAGTGGTTCCTCAGTGGAACAGGCTTCCTCCGGAGGTGGTAGGCTCACCTTCTTTGGAGGTTTTTAAGCAGGTTTTAAGGTTGTGGCTGGCCATCTGACAGCAGTGCTGATTCTGTGTACTTAGGCAGATCATGAGAAGGAGGGCAAGAAGGGTTGCACCAGTGCTTAGTTTTTGTGGCCCTTTCTTACACACCAAGGGAAATGGTGATTGCCACTTTGGGGTCAGGAAGCAATTTTTCTCCAGGCCAGTTTGGCCAGTGATCCTGGAGGTTTTTTGACATCTTCTGGTCATTGGGGGTGTGAGAGTGGAAGTATTTGTGAATTTCCTGCACTGCGCAAGGGGCTGGACTAGATGATCCTGGGGGTCCCTTCCAACTACATGCATACTTCTTGTCCCCTGGAAATCATACCTTACAGGAGCCTTGGTTTTAAATTTTTCAGCTTGGACACTGTGTGCAAAGCTTTTAGAATTTATATGTTTAGACCCATTGCTTGTCTCTTAGGCTGACTGGAAATGAGTTTAAAATAGTTCAGTTTTTTCCTGCTGAAAAAATCAAATTGGCAATTGGCAAAGTATTCATAAAAATAATTGCAAATACTATATATGTTGTTTGAGCAATCTTGAGTAGTTCCTGCAATAAATTATGTTCAAACCTACTGTTTCATCTTAGATGGTCTCAGCAGGGATCGCTGAAAATGCAGATTTAAATTGCTGCTGAGCACTCATAGGTTTTCCATTGCAATCAGGAAGATACTCAAAGATCTTGGAATAGTTTTATTCCTCTTTTACCACTTAGAGATTTAGACATTCTTCTCCCCCAGCTAGTTGAAGTGATTTAGGGCTCTAATGGTTTTTTAAAAAATCTCCCTCAGAGGCTCCTTACACTCCAGCAGATTTTCCCATTTTGTGTTGAGCTTGGGGGCGGGGGGGGGGGGGGAGAGAGGATACTGCAGCTAACTTTATTGTAACTATGTACAATTCTGCAGGTTTTAATAACGAAGTCAGTGATAGCCACATTTCACAACGTAACAGATCCTGTGGCTGATATATGAGTAGCTGTGTCTATCAAAGAAGCAAATTAACTTAAATCGTGACTTCCATCATAAAGTACAGCTTTCACATCATAACTCTCATTTAAGAAAGCAAAAAGCCAGAAAATGACAAAATCTAATTGTTGAACAGGTAAATATGTCAATAAAGTACCAATAAATCAGTGCTCACAATCATTTGATCAGAAAAATCCATAGGCCAAGAGGGTTTCTGGCTCTGGTGAGCCCTCAAGAGGGTTCTGGCGAGTGAGGAAACTGAGAAGCAATGTTTTTTGTGGCCACTGTGCCCAAGGGAAAGAATGTGATTAGCATTTTCCGGAAATGCTTTGCTTCCCCATCTCAGAGAAGCATGGTGGTCCGGTTATAATTGGAATACTGAAGGTGGGCATGCAAGATGAAAGGACAGTGCAATCCTAAACAGAGTTATACTTTTTAAAGTCCATTGCAATTGATAGTTTTAAAAGGGTATAACGGTGTAAGCTGCGGAGGCTCAGAGGTTAAGGCGCTCAGCAGTTCAGTAGCTCGGCAGTTCAAGAAGGTCGGTAACTTGGCAGTTCGAGACCCTAGTGCCATGTGATGGAGTGAGCTCCTCTCTTTGGCCCCAGCTCCTGCCAACCTAGCAGTTCAAAAGCAAGAAATTGCAAGCAGATAAATAGGTACCACTTGGGTGGGAAGGTAACAGCGTTCCATATGCCTTGGCATTTAGTCATGCTGGCCACATGACCATGGAGAAGTCTTCGGGCAGCACTGGCTGTTTGGCTTGGAAACAGAGATAAGCACCACCCCCTTGAGTCAGATTCAACTGGCTTTTGAGCAAGGGAAACCTTTACCTTTAACTGTATTTAGAACTGCACTGTGAGACTCACAAGGTATGTAGTCATGTATCCTAACCATGATCTGTATTACTCTACAAATTACATGGTTTTATCCTATTTTGCAAATATTTGATAAGACAAGGGTCCACACATAGCAAATGACTTAAGTGAAATATATATAGGGATAAAGAGGAACAGATCCTTTTATCAGTCAGTGCAATCTATGGCAAGCTGCTACTGCAGAAATTCTTGGCCGTGAAGGAAACCATTAATGGATCATAGATTGTTTCTTTCTTCCATGGTCCTGGACATGTCTAATCCAACACTTCTTAGCAGACTAAACAACATTTCTGAAGGAACAGAATGCAGTTCCAGAAAATAAGAGCAACGTCTTTCCCAGGGCTGCCCAAATGTCCTTTCTGTCATCTTAAATTGCCAAAAGTTGTAAGTATAAACAATGGAATAGGTCTGTTTGGGGAGAACTTGCAGGTGGGAGACAGCAACCCCCTAAGTCCTTTTTATACTCTTTGCTTGATGTTGGATTCTTTTTTAGTTGCAATGCTGAAAGTAAGTGGAGGGGTAGCATTAATCACAATCCTCCTTGGTATTTGGTTATGGGAATGGATTCATTGGTGCTGGCGTTACTTAGCTGTGATATATCTGTAGAATAAATTCCAGTCTCATTCACTGCACAAAACTTTCTGCTTTCATACATGTTAGATAATGCACTTTTGATGCACTTTCAATGCATTTTAGCACTTGTCTGCAACCAGATTTTCTTGTTTTACAGACGAAAATCTGGTTGCAATTAATTGCAAAAGTGTGCTGAAAGTGCATCAAAGGGGCACTATCCAAACTTTATGAAAACAACCAAAGGATTCCATCAGTTAGTCAGAGATCAGCTAAGTACTATGATAATCCAAAACCATTTTCTTTGTAAGAGTAATTGACTGGGGGGAGGGATGTGTATGTGTGTGTGTTTCATTCGTTTGAAAGATAGTAAAGTATACAGAAGCAAAGTTTTACTCTGTTTTACTAAATAAAGATGCAGAAGGCCAGGATCTGCCCTTCCATAGAACCCTTAGGCTCAAGCTATACTTATTTAGCAATATGAACAGTACCTGTGTTTTGTAACACTTACTTTAATGTAAAGGTGACCTATAGCTTCACTACTTATGCAGCAGCTAAGCAGCTAGCAGTTGCATTAGTGGGACCATATCTCACCTGTTCACTGGCTATGGATTTGCTTCCAGGCACAATTCAATGGTCTGGTTATGACCTATAAAACACTACACAGCCTTCAGCCTGGCCCATCTTGTTCCACAGGAGCTCACCTGCCTGTCGTCATCATTCTGTAAGGCCTTTTGTGTGGTGGCTTCAGTACTTGGAAATTCCAAAAGTAGGCAGCCATGCTTGTCCACAGCCCATATAATGTGTAGCCTGATGGTGCCTGTTCTAGTTCAAGTCTGATCCCATCTCTTCACTCTAACTGCCTTTTTGATCCCTCCTTTGAATGGAATATCCTGGTTTTTCCTTTGGTCTGTCCCCAGATTTTTGCATGCTTTCCTTTGCTAGTTTGACTTGCACCTGGTTGCCGTGTTCAGAGCTTTATAGACAGTTTTGTAGCTTTTCCCTGTTAATAATTCCACCCCCTTTGGCCAATACAGTGAATCTGGCACATCTCAAAAGAGCCATCTATGGCTCTTTGTGAACAAAATTCAGGTTTTAGGACAACAGGGGAGCTGGAAAGTAGGTTTAGTAATCCTCTCCCAGCTATTCTTCCTCTGCTTTAACCTGTCTTTCCATGTTTTACATGTGTGTTGCGCAACCCACTTTATAAACAATAGGCAGTGCAGTGCAGCATCATGTATAGTTAGGGTATTATGCTCAATACAAAATATAGGAATGTATGGTTTAAGATCCAGCTTTCCCTTTAAAAGCCTGGGCTTCTCTAAGCTAGGCAGTCTTTCCTTCGGCAATTCTACTGTGTTACTCTGTTGATAGCTGTGGTTTTGTAAGCTACATGCCATAAGTTTGGGACACATGCCATAAATTTGGGCCTAAAGTTTATTTTTTTTACAGAAATTTCTTAAAGGGGCGTATAATAATGCATATCTTTTAGCTGGTTAATTATGAATCTACAAGTACCTGCTGGATTTAGCTTCTGTGATTTCTGAGTAATTTACAAACCCAAAAAGAGACAAGTAATGAAAGGGGATACATATTCCAATTACAGCAAACTCCCCTAATACCAGTTATTTCAAGGCACGCCTTTCTTTTTCTTCAACAACCTAAAATGTAAAACCCATCATAAGCAAATGGAAGTCAATTTTAATCTATATTGGAGGCATCATTTATCATCAGGATCTATGAGCATGTGAATATTAATTTTTTTCACAGTTCTTTCATATCTTTTAAAACTGCAGTTTCATACTCCATTTTGAATGGTGGAGTTCAATTCATTCACATCTAAATAATAGGAAGGCTGAGGCTTAAATCACATCTTTTAAAAATGGGTCGATTTGGACTTTTCTATTTTCGCATTATTCATCTCCATCTGTCATACGGGTGGTGCTTAAACTCTTTGAGAAGAGTTTTTTCTTGTATTTCTTTAAAATGTTGAGCAAAATATTTCCATTTGTCTGGCATGGCTAGACCTAACCTGGTCACAATTTTTTTTTTTGGGTCATTCTTTCTTTCTGACTGCTTCACCAAACGTGGGGTTGGTTCCAGACTAAATGGAAGAACAGAACTTTCCTGCCTTCCTCCTCCCACTGATCTTCTTTAACCGATTCTTCTTGGGGATAGGGGGCCCTGAGGACCACCATGGGGGAGGTCTTCGGAGGGAAGGAAGAAACAGTGGAAATGGCCAGTTTAATCTACATCCAATCCGTGGACTGACAACCCAGACTTTTGTTTATGAACAGGACCATCACCTCTTCTTCCTCATAAGAAGGGTGGTCCAGCAGGCTTGTAGTGTCAGGGAGTGGTGTCTGTCGGGCTGGCGTGCTAGCACCAGAGCAGAGTTGAACAGCAACGTGCACAGTATAGTGCAGAGCCAAAGTCCCACAGAGTCCAATGTCCACACAGCCAAGTAGGGAAGGAATATATACAAGGTTTATTTACAAAGTCCTGTTGCTCAGTGCAGGTATACACAATTCAGTAATCCAACTGACATAGCGCTTTGCCATACACTGCTATACACTGGAGAGAGAAGAACACTGTACAATCATTGCTTATATACACGTACTGTCCAATCATCAGTAGCTGCTGAGTCACTCTGACTGCTGTACACTGTGCCAGTCAGAACTGGTTTGCTCCAGATAGAACTGCTAGCCTTGGAGCTGTTAGCTGTCACTTAGATTGGCACCATCTAGAATCTGGAAACTCATATCTTACTGCCCTGTCATTTAGTGCCTGCTGCCATTCTTGCATCTCAACCCCCATCTTTGTAAGGAGGAGGAAGCAACCATGAGGACTGCACAGAGGCCAATACCCCCTCCTCACCTCAGCTGCTACCTTGGTACTGCCATACTGAATCTGTCACTTCTTTTTCCCACAACGGTGCTTTCCCTCAGCAAGCTGCTGGAGAGTTAATTTGGTTGTGAGTTTCCTGTTGTTCTCCTGGTGCCTGTGTTCCTCTTGTAAAAAAAACAAAAACCCTGCTACTTGGACCATTGCCTGGGAGGGATCCTAGTGACTTCCCTTTCCAGGAGAGCTGTGGAGGTGTCATGATTGAGTGGTCATGCTTCTTCATGTGTCCAGGGAACCCCTGGTACTCCATATAGTAAGTTGAAGGTATTGTGTTTCCTTTGTTCATTTTCCTGTCCTAGGACTGCAGTGACTCTCTGGTGACCTCAGAACCATCTGCCAGTTCTCTAAGCCAAGAACAGATTGCATCCTGCAAAAGCTGCTTGCTGATTGGCAGTCCTTGATCCTCCCACAATGCCAATGATGCAGAAAGTTTTGGTCCCAATATTACAGTTGTGACCTAATCCCTTCTTCATTAATAATTTTGTGTCAGTGTTCATCCTCTGCCCCCAAAGTTTTAGTGTTGGTGATGTTAAAAAGTACAAAATACTGTACTTTGGCCTTCCTGGCTGCAAACGCATATTTCCCCCCAGATTTAATAGTCTATACCACCTCCTCATATTTCTCTATCAGCAGCTAGTAACTCTGAATCTTATCACTATTCAGCTCAGCTGAGAGGCTGGAAGGTTTTCATTTTTTAATATGGTACCATCTCATGTCATCATTTTCCAATGATGTCAATATAATAATCTTTTTTTTTTGCAATTTTTTAAAACATATTTTTATTGAATTTTGAATCTTTACAGTTCCATATTATACCTTTACACATTTATATACAAGGAGCCACCATATTAATCCAACCAAGCATAAAATTTAGACCAGACCAACAAAGTATCTGTCTTGGCCTGCGCATAACAGGTTCAAACAAAACTAGCTCATTAATTGAAGATAATTATAATGTTTTTCTTAAAAAAACCAGAGATGATCTAAATAAGTGGAAAGGGTTAAATCTATCGTGGCTAGGTAAAGTAGCCGCAGTTAAAATGAATATTCTGCCACGCTTTTTATTCTTGGCGCAAACAATCCCATTATTAAAATCTAATAGTCAAATTTATAAAGATCTTAATGATATAATAAGGAAGTTTATTTGGTTTCCAAAGAAACCACGAGTAAAATATAATAATCTAAATGAGGTTATTGACACAGGACACCCTCTTTTCCTTGAAGAAGTCAAGAATTACTAGGAGTTGTTTTTTTAATGTATAGGGAATGAAACTCATCAGGGAAAAGACCTAAGTACAACTGTTTCCAGCTGCAAGATGCAACGGAGTCTGAGAAGAAACACATTAAAAAGAAACTCGTCATAGATTCCCATTGATGCCTCTTGCCAAGAGACATGTCAGACTGCTGAGTGATTTGTTAAGCATTCATGTCAAACATATGACAAAGGAAATGATGAAAATAGCCCTGGTGGTATCTTCCATCATGGCAGGTGTATGCACATTTTGAAAGTCCACTGAATTTTCCATCAACTGGAAGGGAGAAGTTACTAATGCAGCATTTTCAATAAGAAAACGATCCCTCGTTGCAGTAAGAATGCTAATTACAATTGGCAAAACCTAGCCATAGTTATGCATTTCCAGAGCCCTGTTTAGTAGTAAAGCAAAGCTGAAATTTCCCCTCATTTTTAATTTTTTTGACAAGCAGCATGAGTTTAGCGATAAATGAAAAAAAATTAAAACGATGGGGGCAATTAAAAGGAGCTGCATGAGCTTTAGTTCCCTGCTGGTATTGACTTGAAAGGGGGATTGTAGAGGAGACAAATGGCAACGTCTGTAGTGGGGGGGAGTTGAGTGCTGCATGCAAACAAAATAAAGTGGAGGGACGTCAGTATGGAATGAAATTGACACAAGATGTAAACAGAGAGAGACACTGGGATGGGAAGCCTAAAGTTTTGGAAACATTTTCCCCTTTAATGCTTTAGTGAACAAAGGTGTTTTTTTTTTTGGGGGGGGGGGACCATTTTGGCAGTCTCCAGAAGCCTAACATTAAAATGGCCACTGAGCCACTTGGACCATCTGCAAACTGCCGAACTTAAGAATTGCTAGGGATTGATCCATTTGGAGGATGTGTGCAATCAGCACAGGATAGGTTCTAAAAAACATCCAAGACCACCACCAGCATGTAGGATCAAATTAGAGAATCACAAAGAGAAAACCATGCAAATTTGCAAAGAAAGGCAGAAAGTTAGAATTACTATGCAGCTGTGCTAGGACATTGGCAAAAATATCCCCATATTATGAGATCATATGACTCTTTCCCATTTTTCACAGTGGCTGATAACACAGCAGAGAATCCCCTAGTGCTTGGCAATATGGCTTTGCAGCTGCTTGTCAGTTCAAAAAAAAAAGTCTGGTCAGTTTCAGCATCAGTTTTTCCCCCTTTGCCTGTGTTCCCTTTCATTCAATAAACTAATGCTAAAATGTATGCGCACAACCTGAACCACAAGGATTTAAATGAAAGATGCTTACTGGATGCTACTGTGTAGCTGCAATAGGGCAACTGCATAAATTCAAAAATAATTTTGGATGCCACCCCCCACACATTACAAGTGACATTACACCCTGATTTATAAAAGTGCATTTTTAAATTGTAGCTGCAGAATAAATACACTGGAGGAAAATGAATGGTGTGTAAGGTGGGCATAGGATCCGAAGTCAAGATTAAAGGCTTACTGCTCTGAAAATCTGCAGTAAGATGTGCACATGTAATGGGCCCTTTTCCCCTATATGAAATGTACAGAATGCCCCTTTTCCATGATCTGGAAGTATAGGATGCAGTTACCCTGATGAAGCTAAGCAAGTCAGTGTCTGGATAGATCCCCTCTGGACCTAATGTGTACTATCTTCAGTCCCATGATGGAAGAAAGGTGCAATAAATATGTCACTAATAAAACATTTTTAAAGGTAACTTATGTGACTGCAACAGTTGTAGTTGGTCAACACAAATTACATGAATCTCCTAATTCTCTTTAAAAGCAATCTAAGTGAGGCCATCAGTTATTTTATGGTAGCCACTGGCTGATGACTTCAAAGCAGGGATTAGATAAATTCATGGCAAGTATGTCTAACTTGCCATGACAGCTATATTCAGAGGCTGTATACCTCTGAAAGCCATTTGCTAGGGGGGAGGTACAACTGTTTTTAAGCTTCCAGTTCCAATTCCAAAATAAAAGGGGAAGATAGAGATAAAGAACTCCATTCAGTATACTAGGTGCTTCATCAGCTATGGGCCATAATGCTTGTTTTCTTTTTCTTTGCAGTACAAGAAATGAATATCCTCCTGCCTTTTGAAAGGAATTCATTGCAAGAAGAGAAAGACTGAACTATAAACTAGGCCAAGCTCTTAAAAACCACAAAGTAGGGTAAACTGAACATCTGGTGGAGTTGTTTGTTTTGGAGCTTCTCTTAGGTCAAACCCAATTAAATTTACAAGTTGTTTTGAAGCCCAGCTTATCGTAAGTGTCTAGCAGCCCAGAAGAAGCCCAGAGAGAAGAATATATAAGAATATAAGCAAAAGCATTACTTTTGCAATTGCCTATTGCATTTGAAACAGAATGAACCAGCAGTGTTGCTGAAGCTCGTAATTATCTGGTTCCTAATGCCTGACTGTGTGACCAGTCAAGTATCTCCCCCCACCCCTCAGAAGTTCTTCTGCTCAGAATGTTAAATGAAATCTTATGCAGTGTTCAGCAGACTAAACATCCCAAGTCAGCAGCTTTCTAGGCACATGCTTGGAACTTATGTAACAATAACCCTTTGCTGTGAAACAAAAAGTGCAACCCTATGGAGAGTTACTCCAGTCTGAGCCCATTGATTTCACTGTGAAGGAACCACAAAGCCAGATGTGTTGTAGGCAGATGTGTAGAAGCTCTGTTATGAGTAACCATTGATTGCTATGAACCACCTAATTATAACCAACCCCCAAAGCAGGTTTTTGTCTGGTAAGTATGCTTGTTGCTGCATGTTTTCCATTCAGATCTAAAGCTGTCTCGTAATCCCAGATGTGTGTGTTTGGAGGA
The DNA here is from genome assembly GCA_029233225.1 of Lepidodactylus listeri. NCBI lineage: Eukaryota > Metazoa > Chordata > Lepidosauria > Squamata > Gekkonidae > Lepidodactylus > Lepidodactylus listeri. The sequence goes on from JARCFY010000012.1 coordinate 58,233,148, forward strand.
GGACAGTTATATTTCCAAGGAGGTATCTGCCATGCCTATGTGAAACTAACTCAAATGAAACTAACCCACAGCTCCTAGGAGGCATGTAGCATCATCAGCACTCAACAAGTTTCAAAATTATGATTTGGGAGTAGTCGCTTGGGAAAAAGATAAGCTGTTTTCCCTCAAGGGTTTGCCAAGAAAGGCCACAAATATCAAGCTGATTCCAGCTTGAACCAAAGGAATTTCCTCCTCCATCATAAAAATCAAATAGACCATGTAGAAATGATATACTGTGTACAACTGAGTAAAGCATAGGGTCTCATTAAAAAGTCAGCCTTTTCCCTTCCAAAGTATTTCATTTATTTACTTCATTTATACCCCACCTTTCTCCACAATGGGGACCCAAAGCAGCTTACATCTGGTCTTCCATGTTATCCTCACAATGATCCTATGAGGTAGGTTAGTGTGTGGTTGGCGTTGTTGTTGTTCAGTCACACAGTCAAGTCCAACTCTCTGTGACCCCATGGACCACACCATGCCAGGCCCTCCTGTCCTCCGCCATCCTCCGGAGTGTGCTCAACTTCATGTTCATTGCATCAGTAACACTGTCTAACCATCACATCCTTTGCCATCCCCTTCTTCTTTTACCTTCAATCTCTCAGGGTCAGGGTCTTCTCCAGTGAGTGCTCCCTTCTCATTTGATGGCCAAAGTATTTGAGCTTCAGCTTCAGTGTCTGGCCTTCCAGGGAACAGTCAGGGTTGATTTCCTTTAGGATTGACTGATCTGATCTCCTTGCAGTCCAAGGGACTCTCAAGAGTCTTCTCTAGCACCATAATTCAAAAGCATCTATTCTTTGGCGCTCAGTCTTCCTTATGGTCCAACTTTCACAGCCATGCATTACTACTGGGAATACCATTGCTTTAACCATACAGTCTGTTGTTGGCAGGGCAATGTCTACTTTTTGTTATGCTTTCTAGGTTTGCCATAGCTTTCCTCCCAAGGCGCAGGCATCTTTTAGTGTCATGGCTGCAGTCACCATCTGCAGTGATCTTAGATCCCAGGAACGTGGAGTCCATCACTGCTTCCATTACTTCCCCTTTTATTTGCCAAGGAGTGAGGGGCCGGGTGCCATGATCTTAGTTTTTTTGATGTTGAGTTTCAAGCCAGCTTATGTGCTCTCCTCTTTTACCCTGAGCAAGAGGCTCTTTAGGTCCTCTTCACTTTCTGCCATTAGAGTGGTGTCATCTGCATATCTGAAGATGTTGGTGCAAGGTCACTCACAAAGCTTCCATGGCAGAGTGAGGATTCGAACCTGAGTGTCCCAGATTTTAGTTTGACACTGTAATCACTACAATGAATCCTTCTTAATACTACCTTTATTTTGTCCAGTATAATAGGAAGCACCCTGACATGAATAGCCCAAACTTGTCCAATCTCAGAAGCTAAGCTAGGTCTGCCCTGTTTAGTAGGTGGATAGGAGACCACCAAAGGGTCCCAGGATCATTACACAGAGGCAGGCAATGGCAAACCACCTCTGAACATCTCTTGCCTTGAAAACCCTATGGGGGTGACTGCAAATTGGTTGTGACTTGACAGCAAAAATAATAGGTAGCTGCTGGATTTACATTATTAATTCACAGTCCCTATTTGTGCATACACCCAGCCAAAAAGGCCTTTTCTGATTGGATAAATAATATATATAAAATATATATGATTTTGTGGAATACAGAGTTGCTCTAGTATAGTGCTACCTCTGTAGCTTGGTGGCCAGCTCTTCTAATTTTGGATTTTGGGATTTGCATTGTACTTTCGATAGCATGCCTGGAAGTAACTGCATGCAATTAATAAGTGAGTGGGATTTAGTTTTGTTGCAATGAAAATGTATTTGGCTATACTTATCATTGTAAATGATTACCGGATGTGAGTTTGGTGGGACACAAGGCACACAGGAGTCATGTGGCTCTTTTGGTGGATAAAGATTGCAAATATGGCTCCCTGTAAGGCACAGAGGGAGTAACACTGCTCCAGTCTAAGCCCAGGGACTTCAATGGACTTAGATCAGAGGAACTCTTCAGAGTAAATGACTGTAACTGTCACAAGGATCTGAAATGCTGCATCACTTGTTGTGCCTGTCCTCTCATGAGAAACATTTATTTTATAATACAGCTGGCATCTTCAATATGGGCTGAAGATTTCCATTCCAATCTGCCAAATGTCCATCCCAGATATCAAAAGACCCTCACTCGGGCCTGTAGCTATGGTGGAGCATTTCAGGGCTCCACCCCCTTTCTTAAAACCACAGTTTTGCTCCAGAAAAAGCTTTTAAAAACCCTTTAAAACTTTTTTAAAGACCTGTGTGCTTGCACTGCACTGTGGCGAGCCACGGAGAGACCAGACCTCAGGCAGGCAGGAAGTCCTGCAACAACACATGACCTTGCCAGGTCCGCCCTCTGCCCTCCCCAGCTGTTCTTTTCCCACACCAGCCAGGTGCTTGCTTCAGCAGATTAGCTTGGTGGCAGCTGCCCAGACTTTTAAAAAAACTTTAAAAACTTTTTTTTAAGACAAGCTTGCTCAAGCTGTGTAATAGAAAACAAGCATTTGGGAAGGTGAGGCTTCTTCCCCTCCCCCTATCCTCCCTTCTCTCCAAGCAGCCTCCCCCCCCCCCCCCCCCCTTTCAAACCAGCTTTCTCTTCTTGGCTGTTATGCGCAATTTCCATGTAAAAGTTCACCAACTGAATCTCCACCATCTCCAAGTGAAATAATTTCAGGCTGAGGAACTGGGAAGCTGCCTTGCCTGAGATCTTGGAAAGCCCAGCCAGTTAGAATGAGCAAAACATATGAACACATGAAGCTGCCTTATGCTGAATCAGACCACTGGTCCATCAAGGTCAGTATTGTCTACTCATATTGGCAATGGCTCTCCGGGATCTCAAGGAGAGGGGCTTCACTACTCCTGCTACCTGCTCCTTTTAACTGGAGATGCCAGTGATTGAGCCTGGGACCTTCTGCGTGCCAAACAGATGCTCCAACACTGAGCCATGGCCCTTACCCACAGGTTGGTTTAATATAAGGGAACTCATACTTCAGTGATTTGCATATAATCAAACCTGCTATCAAATGTGCCTGTGAGCATAGTTGCAAGTATGCAGGGATTTTTTTTGAAAAAAGAGAGAAGACAATAAGAAAGAGCATAGGATTATGAGGAAGAGAACAAAATCTGCCTTCAGGGCATTAACACTGTGATAGATGAACTCCTTATGGAGGCTTGATAAACGACCATTCTGTTGTTACAGAATCAAAGGGATAGATCAGTTTCCAAAGTGAATGAAGCCGAGTGAATCACATGATCTCTGGTGAGCTTCAGAATGTTTAGCAAATGAAGTCATCCAGACAGCATTAAACAGAGTTATGTCTCTGTTGCCCAGTCATGTTTACGGAAAAATGAGTTTAGGGGGTTGGTGTGAGTGTGTTTTGCTCAAGCACATGGTGTTCTTTGCTACCTTGTCACACACGGATTGCTTCAATAAAGTAGTCCCTGTCCTGGCCTGCAAATGTTCCTGATGAGTCCACAGAAGTGGTATCCTTGGGGACTAGACTATCTGCCCAGTGATTTCCCAGAGGCTTGGCAGCTCCTTCAATGTGCAACTCTGTGTGCCTTAAACAAGAAAGAAAAGAAAATGAAAACAGCAGTTCAGAAATCCTTTAGCTCTCTGTTTCTTATGCCAGTGAGGAAACCACAAAATACATAAAGTATATACTGGCTGATATTTTTTAAAAAAATGGTGGTAAACAGTCTCATTAATATTCATTTAAAAAATATATAAATGCACTGCAGCTTTATGGGTTTTTCCCTTCAGTGTATGAAAAGGTCCCAGAGATCACAAATATAAAAGTACAAGAATTACTTTTTAATATCTATTTCCTCCGTCATTTCCTAGACCCATTTCGAGCCTTGTCAAGAAAGCCAATTAACTGCAAGCAATATCTGTGAACATTATGGTATCTAAATTTTTTAACAGTCATGATAATTTCAAAGAGTAGATAGCACTATGTTTCCTGTATCTTGTAGGTTCTGCCTGTCAAAAGATACCATAAGGAAGATTTATTTATTTAAAAGAACAGAGGTGAAAGAGAGAGAGAGAGAGCTAATGACTTTCTCCTTTAAATTAGACGGTCACCTCATTTAAATGGAGAGTTTCTGCTGAGTTAAAATAAGTATCAATTTATGTTTTGACATTTTGTAATCAGACAAAATTAATTACAGTTCAATGAACATGCCTGTATTTCTGCTTTGTGATACAGGAAACATAAATATCATGAGTTTGTATGCAGGCACTGCGCCAGCTATATGAAGCCTGGATGGCTTAACAGCCCTGCCAAGAATCTGCAGCCCTCTTACAAAAATACATGTCCAATAAGATGAATTGCCCATATATTTGTAGGTGCAGTCAAACCCTTTGAAGTTCAGATATGGTCAAGTAGCACCTAAGGTAAAGGATCTGAAAGTACTTTTCTTTTAGATACAGCAACTTTACAAACATTACCAATAATCGTTACTGACTTATTTAATGCATTTACATGTCAGTTCTCCACGTACCTGCTCAAAGCAGGTAACTTAAATGCCAAAGTACAGATTTTATCAATGGGCTCAGTGTACCAAAAGTCATGACTAAATTCCATTGAAATCAGTGGACTTCACTACCCAGTCCTAATTATATATATACACCACTATAAGTAAGTCACATTCAGGATGATGGTCTTGAGCATATTAAGTTCCTTCCATTAATATCCTCTTTGCAAGTCCTGTTCTCTGTGCCCCTGCCTGCAGAGGCAAGGTGGATGGTGGCCAGAGGCAGGGCTTTTTGAGGTGTGGCTCTTTGCTTTGGAATGCCTTCTCCCTTGAGGCTTGCCTGGCACCTACCTTACGCTTTTAGGTAGGGTTGTCAGCCTCCAGGAGATGGGTGGAGATCTCCTGGGATTACAACTGACCTCCAGGCAACATAGATCAGTTCACCTGGAGAACATGGCTACCTTGGGCGGTAAACTCTATGGCACACACCTCCCCAAAACGCTGTCCTCCTCACGCCCCACCCAAAAAAATCTCCAGGTATTTCCAGACCCAGAGCTGGCAACCCTGCTTTCAGATGCCAGGCCAAAACATCTCTCTTTATCTAGGTTTTAAAAGGCTCCATCTTTTTTAGATGCTTTTTGCTCAGCTGCTAGTCAACAGACTGTTTTATCAACACATTTTGTATTTCAAGTGCTTTTATGTTCTGGCTTAAGAACATAAGAACATAAGAGAAGCCAGTGCTGGATCAGGCCAATAGTCCATCCATTCCAACACTCTGTCCCACAGTGGCCAAAAATACCAGGTGCCCTCAGGAGGTCCACCAATGGGGCTTGTTTTTATTGGTTATTTTTATTAGTAATGTTTTGGGTTTTTTTATTGATTTTGGTTTTATTCATTCTAATTGATATTTTTATTGTTTTTACTGTGAGCAGCCTCAGGTCTGGAGAGGTGAAAGACAAATCTTCCAAATAAACAGATAAATAATATCCTTTACTTCCACTGATTTCAATGGGACTTAATTGCAACTACACTTTACTGGATTGTTTTTGATGTATTTATTTGGTTGTAACCGAGTGATCAGGATTATTCATATTTGTAAAAATTTTGCACTTCCTTAATCCTATCTAATGGATAACAACTCAAACTCCTCTTTCAGCAGGAAAATCTCAGTATCTGATTAACTTGGGTTGGAGTCAACTAGCTTTTCTGCTGTTGAAAAAGGAGGCATACTCTTTGAACACCTAGAAAAGACTTTGCTGAGAATCATGGAACAACCATGTGGGTTGAGGGGTGCAATATGGGGAGAGAATTGGTTGAGACAGAGTGAAAAAGCTGTTGGATCCAGTCCATTATGATCCTCTGACTATGGAAATGTACAGGAACATCCAAGAGCCATAATGAATAGATTAACGGTGCTACATTCACCTGCTCTGTCTTGTATACGACGAGGAGCTGCAATTATTCATACTCATGTTAATTTCATCATGTGTTCAAATTTTATATATGTACTGGGAATAGTATTGGTTGGACTCCCCACTGCAGATGCCCAGTCAGCTTTTGAAAATAAATTAAGGAATCCATACTTTTTTGACATCTTCCTTTCTCATTGGACAGTTATTCACAGTCTATAAGAAGATCCTGAGCCCTGTGTCTTGATCTTCATGCTAGAGCATTGGTTAGATTTAACATATGTCCCTCCCCCCCCCCGCATTACTCAGTTGCAGGCCCATAGCCAGGATTTCCTTTGGGGGGGGGATTTAAATTTTTTAGGATTAAATTAAAGGTAAAGCTTCCCCAGCTTGGACCCCTCCCCCCGCCGACTCACTCATTTACTAATTTCAAAGGTAAACTTCCCAACATGCCCCTAGCTGACTGGGATGAGGTCCTCCTATGGCTGTCTTGCCCAGCACTCCACCAGCAGGCAGGCAGGGCAGATGCCTTCCCCGGAGATGGAGAACAGCTGAAATCCTACAGACATGCTGGAAAAGCAGGCGGCGTCTCCTCTCCTGTGGTGGCTGCTTTTTCTTCTTCCTCCTGGTCAACCAGCTGCAAGTCCAGCCTCCCATACCAGCATACAGTGCACCAACCACCCGCTGCTCTCCCTTTTACAGGGGCCAGGTAGGAAAGGTAGGCAGGTAGCAAGGCAAGGCAGTGGAGGAACATGCTGGTGTGCTTGCCCACTCAGAGAGCTACCAGCCAACCAAGGCAAGCATGTCCTCCACCAGCTCAGGACCCAAAGTCCCTCCCCTCAACCACCAGCCTGGGATGGAGCTGGCGGGGCTGCTGACAGGCAGAGAAGTTGCTTGGAGCAAGCCCCACTTGGGAAGGGGTGGCAGCAGTGAGGGGGAAGTACTCCGGGAGGCCCAGAGTGTTGGGGGGCCTGGAATGGAGGGAAACTTAGGGGGCCTTGGAAGGATGTCTGGAGGCTGGGCCCCAAAATGCCACAATGTAGCTATGGGCCTGATCAGGGAACATTACATGCTTTATAATGTAATTATCTGGAAACCAATAATTAGTCTATTAAGTTAATTTAGTGCCACCTTGTTTCAAGTTAATGCCACATTGTAAGCCGCCCTGAGCCCGCTTGCGGGGAGGGCGGGGTAAAAATGCGAAAAATAAAATAAATTAAATTAATTTTAAAAGAATTGCTTGGTTTTAAAATGGGGTACATATGAACAACTAGGGGACCATGAGAAAATGGGGCCATGACTGAATCCTAACCTTCCAGGTCAGTTCATTAATCAATATGGACTTGTCAGTTTCACTTGTGTATTACCATGAGATGGTTCTGTTTGAGTTATGCAGTGGGGAATGAGGAAGTATCGGAAGGTTACTGCTGGCTGCTGATTCAGGTCATGAAAACAGCTTAAGAATGCTCTGGCTAGTTGACTAGTGCATATTTTCTAAAGGAAGAAATGGACATAGAATCATCTCTTATTATAAACAAGGTTGTAGTAATGGCATTGCTGTGGCTAAATTTTGGGAACCCTTAGCTTTTCCTTTGGTGCTCAGATTTGTTCTGTTCCAATTGAACAGAATGGACCAAACTGTTGCCTTGTAGCTGGAGAGGATGAGAAAGAACTAAATGTTTCCAGCTGGAATTCCATTCTTGCAAAATGTGATGGGTTATTTTCATTCCACATGCAAAACTCAATTCATTTTCATGCATTCTATAGATAGTAAACATGCGATTTTTTTAAAAAAATACTATTAAGCAGCAAATAATGGGACATTTAACAGTGTTAACAAAAAAGAAGAAATCTTTGTCAGTGGAAAACCAAAAACTCTTGGAAAGTTTGCTCCTTTTCAAACTAGATCACCATGTTGCATTTGCTTTCAGCCAAGCAACCTAATAGTGCAATCCTAAGCAGGGTTCTGACTACTGACTTCAACGGACTTAAAAGGGCCTAACCCTGCTTAGGGTTGTGCTGTAAAGGTCTGTCTAATGAAGGGACATCAATTGTTCCTACTCATTTCTTAGAATTAAACATGAACATTCCAAGACTCCATGAAATGGATAGATCATGCAGCCCCAACCATGACCAACTGGTTAAAGAAACTTAGGGACTATTTTCTTTTATCTAAGCTGTCGTACACAACATGTAATAGTCCACCAGACTTATACCAGAAAAAAATAGTAAATGTGTGGTTTTCAATTATAAGCTATCTTAACAAACAACAGATCCTTCCAGCAAATCCTGCTTACCAGAAAAGGATATTTTTTTGAATAACAGTGTCTGATTGTAAGTTTGTTTTATATGTCGTTGGTTAAACTTGTTGACTGCAACAGATGTAATAGCTGTAAAATGAAAAAATGTTAATTAAAAAAAGAGAACATTCTAACACTCTCCTCTGTTAAGAAATGTGTGAATGGAACAGAATCATGCCTAAGTCTGAAATCTTATCCACCTACCTGGAAGTAAGTCCAAATGAATACTGTGGATTTTATTCCTGAATGAACATGCATAGTATCAGACTGCATGGGAATTTACCATTATTGTTGTTATTTAGATTTCTGAATCGTCCAACCCTGCAAGTGGGCTCTGGGCGATTTACAGCATTAAAACAGATAAAATACAATCGACATGATAAAATTATTACAGTGCACTAATAAAACAACCAATCCAGATGGCGACCAGGAGTACATGGAAGGACTGTCGTGAATAGCACCTGGTGCTTTTATAGCAACCTGACTTTGAACCTGCAGGTGCATTTATTTATTTATTTGGAAAAATTCTATGCCACCTGCCTGAGGTGGCTTACAAAATAAAATATAATAAAAACATAACACATCATAAAATTTCATAAAACCTACCATTCAGACATAGCAGAGCATAAAACAACATAAAACACAAAGCGTGTGTCTTAAACATTTCTCAGGCCAAAAACAGGCTTAGAAAGTGATGTTTAAAAGATCCAAAAGCTGTGCATCACAACTGTACACATGAGGTTTAGATATGGCAGGAGCATGGCATGATGTGGGATCCTATGAGTCTTTGGGTTATAGAAAATTCATGCAGCCTTTCAAGGTTTCAGTTCAACCTGGCGTTGGAGTGGTAGAATCAGAGTTCAGCACAAGAAGCTGGGTAACACAGCAGTACCTTTAAAACAGGACTGTAACTATTGTAATTGGGAAGCTCTTCTTAAAAGAACGTCAGCTCCTAGGATGATGATCGAAAGAAGCATCCTTGTCAGTCAGATAATTGAACCATTCGGAAAAAATAACTTCTTCAGGTCTTGCTTTTCTTACTCCTACAACTGGCCACATTAAATGGCAAGACTGATTGGACAAAATTCTGTGGGAGATGACAAATACAAGCCTTAATCAGGAACATTGATTATAGTCAGCTGCACAATAGGGGGAAACACATTCTATGTTATGTGAGCCTCCCCCAAAAGTGTAGCAAGTATGTCATTCTAGGCCATGGTGACTGGGGCTTGTTACCTGCAACCAGCCACAAAATCAGGAAGAAAAAACACATATTTGGAGTGGAGGGATCATGCAATAGTGAGTCCAGGTCAAATCTGGGCACACTTGGGTCTGTTGCAGAGATCAAAACTGATGAGGGCAGAAAGTGGAACAAGCATGATTGGAATTCAAGCCAGGCTTTAAGCCAGGTGATAGATGTTGTAAAGAGGATGTGCAGGCAAGTATGGAAGACCAAAGAGTGCTTATTCCTGTCCAGTCACTTTTAGGGCTGCCAAGTCAGCCCGGGGGGCAGGGGATCCCCCACTATAGGGGTTCCCGATCCGCCGGCCGAACCCCACCCCCGAAGTCGTCCAGCATGGACGACTTCCCAAACGTGGTGACGTCACTTCTGGGTGATGTTACCAGGCGGCTCCCGGGCGGCGAAGGACTCCCCCCCGCCAATGCGTAAGTTCGACTTGGCAGCCCTAGTCACTTTGTTTCTTTGAAGTATCAGCTTTCCTCCAAAAATGTGTATGTTTTAATGTGTGTTTCCCTTTGGTAAAGAATTATATTCAGGGGTAGAGGCTTTGTGAGGGAAGGTGGCATGGTATAATCTGATCTCATCAGATCTCAGAAGCTAAGCAGGGTGGGTTCTTGGAAGGGAGGCCGCCAAGTAGGACTCTGCAGAGAAAGGCAATGGCAAACCACCTCTGCTGCATACTTGCCTTGAAAACCTCTTGCTTGGGTGCCCATAAGTCAGCTGTGACTTAAAAGCACACACACACACACAGAGGCTGTTGGTGGAATCTCACCACATTTTCCACCAATGTGTGCTGTTTCTGCTCATTTCCCATGTTTTGGTCTGTTTTGTGCCATTTCTGTCCTGCCCCCGCCCCCCCCCCCCTTATTTGGCCTTTTCCTGTACCATTTCTGTTCCTGTATTTTTGTGCATAGGTAAGACGCATAAAAATCATGCATAGGTAAGATGCATAAAAATCAGCTCCCTCGCATTGATTTTTAGATGGACGATATAATTTTTTAAATCAGAACTGCTAAGTTCATAACCAGGTTCTGACTCACTGTGTCATCAACTAAATTAAATTGGCATGGCACCAATTTCTCTTTTGGAAATTGCTTTAGACACATCCCAATAAATGTGCTTTTATATATGTTTCACACAGTATACTCACGTTATTGAGAAAGGAATTTCAGATAATGGGATCCCAGTGTATTTACACAATAATGGTTAAAGTAGAGGATAAAGAAATGGATATGAAATGTGTAAAATGTGTTATCTTTAATTTTAAATATGGGAGATTCATGTAGACTGATCTTCTTGGGACTGCCTTAACTAAACCAGTTTCTCTTTTAGAAATATCCTAAAACCTAAGAAATAACTTGCCAAAGGACAGGATCACTACATATAGTGAAAGCACGGGTCTCTGGAGCATCTGTCTCACGACCCATCACATCTCTCAAGGTGACTGCATATGGAGAGCCCAGCCACTATGTGCTATTATATACTGTTATATACCATCATATCCTGTGACATCTGTATGTTAAACTACCACAGTTCTGAGGGTGATTATAAGCAAGATTAGAAGCCTATTTTCTGCCTCATACCTGTGGCCCAATTCCTGTAATCTATCACATTGGTTTAAAATAATCCATTTTTTGGCACCTTGAAATTGATAGCACTGGAAAGTTGGCAGATATGTTTGTTTAAACAGCGTTTCCCAACAGTCTGCTGGCAGGTGTTTCCAGAATGCTTTGAGCATGGTTTTCTGGATAGTGTGTGTGCCAATGTACATAGCAACAGGAAAGAAGTGTTTTCCTTTGCCACAGTTAGGACTGGGCTGGGGCTGTGCTTTAGAGGCTATATTGTGAGGAACTTATTTTGACTGTGAGGCAGCAACAGTACAGCAGCAAAACACAGTGTCTTCCTGTCAAACAAAGATTATATAGTTAGCTTATGTTCCTAATAATGAAAGACTGCAAATCTAGGCATGCCTACTCAGAAGCAAGTCCCACTTTATGCTGTGGAGCTTAGGCTTACTTCCTAGTTACTATGCATAGAATTGCAAAGAACTGTGGCCATATTTGTTCTCATAATTAAATCTCTTATACAAGTGCATCAACTGCCAGATTTAAAGAAAAATCTGGTGGTAACAAGAAGCCAATATAGAAAGGAGTTCACATGCACAAGAATAGAATGGAAACAATCACGTCAGTTGTCCCGATCACTCTGGGACACCCACTGACCTACTTCATTCTGTTCGTTGAAGTCATCTAGACATGGACTCATTGGGTCTCCAGAGGAAAACAGGGCGGCTGCCAAAAAAACCCTTTCAAGAAATGTTTTTCAGGGTCAGATTGGCACGTTCCTGATAACTGAAAGTTCCTGGTGGATCACTGCCCTGGAAATCCACTGCAGTCTGGAACAAGCCAGGCCAAGTCTTTAGGGGCTACTTGGCTGAGACCCAGCCAGCCAAAACAATGATTCCATGTATAGACTGACCTCCTCTGCAGGAGCAGGTGACAGGCAAGTCTATGCCTAACACTGGTGACCCTGCTTGTTCAGTCAAACTGCACCATCTCCATGTGGGCCCTTGAATTCTGCCAGTTCCTAGGCCATTTTAACAGCTCAATCCACCTCCACAGTTTGTTTAAAATATTCTTAACCCTTCTCCGTACTACCACTTGTCTTTTCTAGCCTTTTGGCTCTACAGTTTATGTGACGGAACAGGCCTGCTCGAACTTAGAGGCCCTGTACTGCCTGCCCCCTCTGATTCCTGGAGGGTGCTATTCCACTTTATGCCACTAGGGCTTGCTGCCACCACCTTCTCAATTTAGGGGTCCTGAATGAGAGGAACAGCTCTCAACACCCCTTCCCAGTTCTGAGGCCTGGCCTGAGTGGCCTCAGCATGTCCTGCTGTCCTGCGCTGGTTACCACAGAGACCAAATGCAACTTCGGATTTTCCCCTGGAGAGTTGGCAATAGGTGCCTTGACTGCTTCCCTCCCAATTTGGGAAATTAATAGCATATCCAAGCAGTTGAAGGACTATGTGGTACAGAGACTTAGGGCCACATCCAGTATTTAAAAGGATTTATTAAGAAGAAAGTAAGCTCAAGTACAATTGGTTAATACAACAGATCAGCACACAGACGAACAAAGAAAAGTTGGCTATAAATGCATCCTTCTTACCCTGGTTCTAAAACTTACTCTTACTAGATGTCACAATCAGAGTAGGTATGTACAAACTTAATTGCAAAAGGTTCTAAAGACGTCCCATTACATCAGGCTCTCTGCAGCCAGTGGGCCAAGCCGCATGGTTGACGATGGCTCCTGGCCTGCAGAACAGAGCTCAGCGGTCTGTCCTCTTGACTAGTACCAAGAGATCCTCCCCTGTTGGAGCAAGCACTTTTATTAAACCTCTGACTCCACCCATTTTACATCACTTTTTCCACTCTTTTTGACCCAGTCTGCCCAGGTCACACAAATGGACCCTGGGACACCCAAGTGCATCCTAGGGCATGCAGGTGCATCCTGGAAGGCATTCTGGGAAATCTCCAGGAGTCACCTGGAGATTCCTAACACCAAATACCTCAGTAACTTTGCAAGCTGAGTCATTTGCATACCTATGGCTGGCAACTGACCTCGCTTGTTGCCTCTCCAGAGAGAGAAAAAAAGAACCAGGTCAGAGTGGGGTGGGGGAGTTTTCTCCACAGTTTACATTTAAAAACATTTTTTGGGGGGGGGGACCTCAAAGCCGGTGTATGGACCAGATTTACTGTGACAGCATACTCACATTCTCCTTTATGGGAACCTGACTTGTTTTTGAAAAGAATTATGTCTGATTTAATAACCCACTTTTAAAAACTTGCTATCCACTTGGCACTTTTCAACAGCAGGATATGCCTTTTAGCCTCTAAGATTACCTCATATTTTCTAGGCAAAAATAAACCAGGTACAAAACCCATTACTTCAGAAACACAATTTTAAAATATGGAACAAACAGAAAGCAACAACTGAGGCGCCAGTCTTTTAAGCACAGCTGAGGTATGCTTTCTTGAAAGACATTCCCAACTTTAAAAACAAAGTATGTCCTGGTTTTCAAAGTAAGTAAAATATGGCAAAAGCTATGTTTTAACTCTTTGGTGGCAGACATCAGGGGAAGTGCCAAGCTGCAATGACCTCATTCTGCTTCCCCTGTCCTTTCCCTGACATACACTGGTAGCAACTCAAAATAACGGCTTGGATTATATTACCTCTACATACGTGTGTGGCTGGCTGCTGTTAGGTGCACCAAGGAACAACCTGTTTTACTTTGATGGAGAATGCTAGTAGGTTAGACTAAAGAGCATTTCCACAGCCATTCAAATTTCTCATTTGCTCTGACTCTCCCTGTTTACTGGGGACAGATCCTAATCTTGGTATGTCCATTATACAGGCCATGATTCTAAGCACACTTACTAAGAAGTAAGTCCCACTAAACTCAGTGGGATTTACTCTGAGAATCTATGCCCTGACCTGGATGGCCCAGGCTAGACCAATCTCATTGGATCTCAAAAGCTAAGCAGGGTTGGCCTGGTTAGTACTTGGATGAGAGACCACAAAGAAAGTCCAGGGTTGCTACAAAGCAGCAGGCAATGACACACTACCTGTTTGCCTTGACCTGAAAACCCTCTTGGGTTACACTAAGTCAGGTGCAACTGGACAGTAAACCCCCCCCCCCCCCCCCCCATGTTTAAGATTGCCATCAAGAGTTACTATTCCTAATGGGTAGAATTAAGAGAGTGATCCTAAAAAGGGCGACTCAAAATCCTTCTCAAGTCTATTCAGTTGGGTTTATGACCAGGAAAGTGTAAAAAATCCTTAAGAGGACTAAACTGAATGAAAATATTCCTTTGAAAGGCCAAAGGCAAGTTAAAACAATGTTCCCTAATCTTTGTTGTTGTTGTTCAGATGCACAGCTGAGTCCGACTCTTTGTGACACAATGGACGACATCACACCAGGCCCTCCTGTCTTCCATTGTGCTCCGAAGTTTACTTGATTTCATATTTGTTGCATCAATAACCATCTAACCATCTCATCCTTTGTCTAACCATCTCATCCTTTGCTGTCCCCTTCTTCTTTGACCTTCAGTCTTTCCCAGCATCAGGGTCTTCTCCAGTGAGTGCTCCCTTCTCATTTGGTGGCCAAATTATTTGAGCTTCAGCTTCAGTATCTGGCCTTCCAGGGAACAGTCAGGGTTGATTTCCTTTAGGATTCCCTAATTTCCTTTAGGATTCCCTAATCCTTAGAAATATTACAGATTAATTTACAGATTGACAAATCAATATTTAATTCGTAGATAGACCATTTCTCTTTTTGGACACTAGACTGTTATTGTATGGAAACTGCATTTTATGAAAGATTTTTTAATATGAAAAAAATGAAATTTAAGAATTATAAAGAAAAATACTGGCATACATGTTTTCAGATGTTTGGTTTTGGTGCACATATTTGCCAGCTTCGGTGTGTGCCAATGGAACACTGGATTTTGGAGAGTATGCACTGGTTACTACTGAAGCTGTATGCACGTGGGGAAATATGGCATTGCCCCACCACACACACACACCCATTACATGTGGCTGATGCACCAGACAGGAATGCCTGACAAGACTGTTGCCATGAAAACAATAAAGTCTAGCAGATTCTTTCATGCAGAAGCTTCTGAGCAATGTAGCCCACAGAATACCTCATCAAGCAGGTAATTTAAACAAGTATACCTACATATATGACAAGGTACTATATTTTAAAATAAACATTTTTCTTTAAAAAAAGGTAATACGGGGGGGGATGAAACGGGGGGGGGGGGGGATGAAAACAACTGCAAGCCACCAGAGCAATTTTCTGATCATACATAATTCACACTGATAGTTTGCAAAAGATTTCTATCATTAGCTGGAGCAGAAGCGATGTCGTTTCTGCCAACATAGCCTTTGGGAGATCCAGATGCGCTTTTCCTTTCTCTTCATCAAAGACATCTATTTTCTTTTTTACCCAACTTTCTTATCTTTCCTCTGAGGCTTTTAGGTGCAACAGCAGGGGCTAATATAAGAACAAAGCATCCAACAAGCTTTTATTTGCTAACAACTGAAAGAAGTGGGACAAAAAGAGCTATCCAAAGTTGTTTCATTTGAATGATACATAGAAGGGGAAACTATGGAAGGAACTGAAGATATTGGGAAGAAGGAATATGTTTTAAATTTTTCCATAGGGCACAGATATTTTCTTAATAGATATTTCACAATTGAAAATACTCCCGGGAGCGCTTTTTCAAACTTTATTGCATAACTGCAATAAGGACGACTTGAGCCAATGTAGCTATTTTGGTATACTTCAAGTGTAAATCTATAACTATTTATATGGTCTTGTTTCCCCTTCCCTCCCTTTACCCTTCATTTTTATTTCTTATTTATCTTTGATAAACCACTTTAGAGCCAGTTTGGTGTAGTGGTTAAGAGTGGCAGACTCTAATCTGGAGAACCAGGTTTGATTCCTCACTCCTCCACATGAAGCCAGCTGGGTGACCTTAGGTCAGTCACAGTTCTCTCAGAACTCTCTCAGCCCTACCTACCGCACAGGGTTGCTGTTGTGGGGAGAGGAAGGGAAAGCAATCTGAGACTCCTTCGAGTAGTGAAAAGCAAGGTATAAAAACCAACCTTCTTCTATATAAATACATTTAATAAGAGCCAAATGTCCCTTGCTATGTGAAAATTAGCTGAAATTCCATTACAAACGTTTATCCCATTGTATTGAGTTAGTAGAACTGCACCAAGGCAGCAGTCTCTCTTTGATAGTTGAAAAGTTATGATGACCATTCCCAACAGAGCCATTTTAGTACTGTTCATGATTTATCCTGACACACTAATGTTTCTCCCCTTTCTGTGCCTTTTAACAAGATTTCTGCCCATCTCTAGTATATGGCATCTACCTTCCTTGTTTCTGAAGTACTTAGGTTACCAAACTCCAGCTGGAGCCTGGAGTTCTCCTAGAGTTACAGCCAATCTCCACACTACAGAGACCTGTTTCCCTGGAGGAAGCAGCTTCGGAATATGGACTCTAAGACAGGGGTGTTGAACTCATTTGTTATGAGGGCTGGATCTGACATAAGTGGGACTTTGTTGGGCCGAGCCATGTATGTCATAAAATTTAAAGCCCCCCCCCCCAGCAGCTTTTGTCACCCATCCCCCTCTCCCATCAATGCATAAAATTTAAAGCCAGATGTTAACTTTATCAAGGACACAGACACAAAGATATTATTTTTACTTAAAATACAAGCATGTTTATTTATCTGATGCCCCCGTGCTACCTGGAGTGGGGAGCAAAACCTTTCCCCAGCCTGAACTCATGTTTCATGTTTCTCCAGGGGAAACATAAAATGGCTGAGCATGGCAAGCTTTTCAAGCCCGCATGACCTCTCTGGAACAAATAACTGTCTTCCCTTCCAGCCGGGGCTCTGGCAGCCGGTGCACTGACAAAGACCCAAAGAGGTAGGGTGTTTGGAATCAGCTGGAAAGCACAGGCACCAGCATGCTCAGCGCCTCCAGCCACATGCAGCCAGCAGCAAGGGCCAAAAAGAGGCACTTCTGAGAACCCATGTGGAAGAGGGACCACTAGGCAGGCGGGCAGCCACTCACTGATGCTGCAAGAGAGGGGGAGGGGCACATGCCTGAGTTGCCCTCTAAAAAGACTCCCACAAAGATGGTTAATTACACAACATATGAGGGAGGCAGCAGTGCTGAGATTAAAAGGTGTGCACGTGGCTGGCTGGGAGAGACTTCTCTCCCTCTCACTCACCACTTCACATACCCACTGACCATGAGAAGCTATGTGGCTCCATGCCTGCTTGCCTCCCTTCAAGCAGCCTTTGGCATCTATTCCACTCTCCCATCAACTTACAAAAGAAATTTCTCTCCCTCTCGCTCGCTGCTTCACATACCTACCCACTGAGGAAAGCTACATGGCTCTGGGCATGCTCGCCTCCCTCCAAGCAGCTCTCATCATCCATCCCCCTGTCCCATCAACTCACCCTTTCACATGCAACCCCCTGGGGTGGGAAGTATAGTGATCTCCCATCTAGGAAGCTATTTAAGTATAAGCAAGCCTTCACCCATTTATTAGGGAGAATTTTCAAAAATTAGCGTCTTGCATGGAGAACTAATTCCCCAGGCCACATTTTGCCTTCCAACAAAGTTTCTCTTTTCTGTCTCCCCACCCACCCACACTCTAGTAAGCTCTTTGGTGGAGCCTCCTTAAGGAAAAGAGGGGCATCCTGGGGGCAGCGTCAATAAGCCTTTCCTTTCAAGCTTTGAATGTGAGCTCCCCACTAGCCCCCCATCCACCTCCCCTTTCACCAGCGGATCCTAAAGAAAGAGAAGGGGGGAGCTTCAACAACAGCTCAAACCAATAGCCAAGTGGAAAGGCAGGGAAAGGGGGCTGAGCAAAGGGAAGAAAAAAGTGGAGAAAAGGAGAAAGAGCAAGCCAGCCAGAGTGCTCAAGCTGAGGGGATTGTGTAAAAGGAGAAGCAGCATTGCTATTTGTTTGTTTGTTTGCTTTTGCACAACACACAAGGGAGGCAGCTTGCAGGCCAGATTAAAGCCCTGGGCTGGCCTGTTCTGGCCCACGGGCCATGTGTTTGATACCTCAGTTCTATGACATCACATTCCTGCCGAGCTCCTCTTAAACCTTTTCCACCCTGAGCACGATTCCCAAATTGGGCACCAGGAATTGCTCAAGCAGAATTTGGCAGCTTTAGAAGTTTGCTGTCTCCTTCTCTGTTTCCCTTCCTGTTGTTTTCTGAGGGTCTAGAGGCCCCAAATCTAGGGCCAGTCCAAGAGATGAATCCAGATTCACTCTGGATCAGACTGAAGATAGGTAGCATCAGCCAACACTAAATTCACTGTTGTATTACACCAACTTAAGCAGCTTGGTAATGGTGGGCTGGAAAACCATGTTTGCAGAGACTCTTACTTAAGGATATACTGAATTAAATTAGGCAGACTTCCAAATATAATCTTAATATTCAGTATTTATAATATGTGTACAATCACTATGCAGTATTTAAAAAAATGGGGGACATAACCCCAATGATTACAATCTAGTAAAGGATGCTTTACATTTCCCCCATTAAAACTCAGCAGAGCTTAATATTGATATGAGCAATATTAAGGACAGTCATCCTGCAGTAAAAAATTAGGCTTACCACAATCTACCAGCCCTGGCTCTCAGCCCCCTCCACTGCTGTTCAGCAGAAGCAAAAATGGGCAAGGAGAAGCAACATTGTACAATGTCACAACTTTCCAGAATTCCCCAAATCTCTATAGTTTTTATATAAAGACCAGAAAATTCCTAAAATGTTGTGATGTCAGTTCCAGGTACAATCCAAAGTGTTGTCATAACTTCACCCCCTCACCAATTTTGCTCCTGTTGGAGTGAGGAGGCAGGCTGGCAAACCTAGTAAGAAGAGATATTCCTTGGACGTAAAGGTCTCTGCACCAGAGGTGTTAAAGATTACAGCAATTTAAAAAGAAAACCAGTGTAGCAGAGTGTTATGCACTTTATGTTGTAGACAAAGGAACAAAAAAACAGTGTTTGGGATCTGGAGTGCGCCTTGATCTTAAATTAATCAAATTGCTAGTGACAGGCGGAAACATCCCAGCTCTAAGCACTATATTATCTGCCCAAATCCAATCAGCTAATCATGCCTTTTAAATTAAACGCTTTGCCTTTAATTGGATCCAAATGCCAAAAGCAAGGGAACTAAATGAACAACAATACAATTAAATCAAGCAAGGTAGCAAGAGGGCCTGGCAACCCAATCCGGTCCAACTTTTCTCGGTTTCCAGCTTCTGCTGGAAATCATTCTGCATTTCTTCCAAAGTCAGCTGCCGAAAGATCTGTTCCTCTTATATGTTCACTGTACTATAAGTTTCTTATTCTGAAGCAACCTCTTCACAGGGAAAATGTCAGATGTTTGTTTTCAACACCACCAGATCCTATAAGCAACCTGGGGAAAATGAGACTCACAGAATTAAATGTACAGCTAAGCACACCTTAAGCCCCAGTGGTCTCAGTGAGGCTTTGGCATCTCCAGCTTTCCTTGGATTGCTCTCTGAAGATGTGTTTTCCAGTCTTCTGGTAGCTGAGGCCCACTCTTTTTAAAGTTAAAATTGGAGTCAGGGCTTCATTGATATACCTGAAAAAGGGTTTGTAAGAATAAAAATGAGAAAGCAATAGAAACCTATCCCCTTGGTGCTACATGGATTACAAGTCTGGGTGTGCATTCCAGAGGCAAGCTTAAAGTGATGTGGGGGAGAAGGCAAACCATTATAGGTCAGTATGGAGTACCCCTAAGAGTATGGTTGAACTCAAAGCAGCACCTCGCGTCTCTTGTTTGGGGGGAAACTACTGTTCCAGGCCATACTAACAACATTCAGTAGGAATATTAAATTGAAACCTCTTTTTGCCTCAGCCATGTATAAATTATTTTAAAAATGCATACAGTGGTGCATCAGTGGTGAAGAAATCGCAACAGAAACAAACACGGGAGCACTAGCCATGCAAAATGAACAAAAGAGACTGTTAACAATAACACACTTTATAAAAGAAACCAAAAAGGGCATCTGCCGCCATCTGTAATACCGAAGGAACATTCTATTCTTCAAGCTACAATGTAACAGTTGCATTGGACTGAGACCACACCTTCCATAACAAATGTCATAAAGGGGGAAATATTTGATAGCACATTTGAAATGGAAATCTTGAGCTCCTTACCAATAACCATGCATGTATTTATGACCTGCAGAGAGGCACAGATTTAAAAAAAAAAATCCCAAAAGGTGCTTTTTCATCATTGGGGAGAGCCAGGCATATTAGCGTGAGAAGCACCTCCATTTTCTGTCCTAGTTCCTTGCCTGGGCAACAGACCTTCAGTTCATTTGCTGTGCAAAATCCAAGGCACTTCTTTCACATTTCCTGCTTTGTCTTCCTGCACCACTTCCCTTTGGTTCCTGCCATCCTGGGTCCTTTCTTTTGTAAGCTGCAGCATTTCACGGGCTTCCTGATTCTGCTTCCTGCTGCTACAATTGCCAGCAAAGAGGCCTGCTGTTCAGTACTTTTAGTCACATAATAACTCCTTCTTTCTCACATCTCCTCTGAGTAAACATGGGTGAGCCTGGGGGCTGATTTCATGATACACAGAACCAATAAGGCAAGACAGTGGTGGAGTGAGGGTAGATGTGTTCTCTGTACTTGCACCTGCTGGATGACCTTGGGCAAGCCATAGTTCTGGCACAGCTGTTCTTGAAAAAGAGCAGTTTCTGTCAGAGCTCTCTCAGCCCCACCTACCTCACAGGGTGTCTGTTGTGGGGAGGGGAAGGAAAAGGAGTTTGTAAGCCGCTCTGAGACTCCCTTGGGTAGTGAAGGGCGGGCTATAAATCCAATCCCTTCTTCTTCTTCATGATTTTCTGGAAGGGATTTAGCCAACATTCACATCTGGAAGATGACAAGGCTCCAGGCTTCCAGTGTGGACCATATTGAATTTATTTCTTACCATTCTTATTTGGACCCAACACCTATTCCAGATGAAAAACACCTGCACAGTTTGAGCGCTTACATAAACATTTGAAACTAGTCCAATAATATCATATCATATTTAAGTATCATATTTACCTACTCTGTCTCTGCCTCACTAATTGTAAAAACATTCCCACACCACACAAATCATGGAAGTTGAAGACTCTTACACACACACTCAAATACTTTATTAATGTCTCTCTTTCAGAGTGTGTGCTTCCACAAATTTTACCTCCTTCCATTACTGTAAGTCAAAATTGGAATTAATTCTAAGGTACTGAAAAGCTGTGCATGCATGGCCGGCTGTATTGTACACAGGACCCCAAATGAAAGTCTCTTCCGTGAGCTGTTTATTTTTCTAAAAGGACAGTGGCAACTCACTGCAGTAGGCCAGTACAATGATGCTGTTTTTTATTGCTCCAGTATAGACAATAACCCAAGGGCAGCATGTTTTGGCAATACATATTCACCAATATAACAGCAGGAAAAAAATCCAAGCAATGCATGTTAAAACTAGAAGGATGGGTCAACCTTTCGTGCCAAACTTCTGTGATGGCAGGTCCTCTTTACCAGCCATATGTAACCACAATGAGTAGCTTTTGCAGACAAAAGAAGATAGTGGCCAACACAGCAAGTTTTGAAACCTGTTCAAAAATGTTACCCATCTTTTTTGCTCAAAGCAGGGGTGGATCAACCATAAAAGTTTCCAAGAAAATTCACGGTGAGTTATTGTCCTAGACTGCCTCTCCCTGAGCTCCATCCACCTAGAGTCCCTCCAGCCCTGTCTCTCCATTGGACAATTGGCAGCAAGCCTCAAAGTTCATTCTGTTACTGGTACCGTCTCAGCCTTGCTCTTCTCCCCCCAAGACTGCTGTGCTGAGCCCTCCTCACTAGGGATGGACATGAAGCAGCTCACAAACTAAAGTTCCTGACAAATTTTAGCTGCTTTGTGGTTCACAAAATAAAGTTCGTGGCAGATCAACTGACATGAACTTTCCAACTGTTCGCAGAGGTTCGTGTTGGTTCGTGAATAGATACATTTTCAGACAGTCTCTGCTCAATCAGAATGTTTACCAAACTTCAAAACAATATAACTTGGAAGGCATGTAGAGAAGCATCTGGGGGAGGTCCCCTGCAACTTTGATGTGTCACAGGATCTGTTTTATACACTCCTGAACAGGTGGTCATTTTGACAGGCGTAGGTTCAGGAGTGCATAGAATGGATCTTGTGCAAGTTAGAGTCACCAAACTCACAGAGGATCCCTGGCTGACTCTCCTCTACATTCACTCCAAGTTTGGTAAGAAGTGGATTTAGGTGGTCCAAGTTGTGCCCCCCCAAAAGGAAAATGCTTTCTAGGGAAAAGACCACCTGTAGAGTCACGAACCTCACTACCTGAACAGGTTCATTTCCCCCCTAAAAGTTAATGATGGTTCATGGTTCGCAAACCTGGTGTGCCACAAACCATGAACTGAACTACATTTTCCCAGTTTGTGCCCATCCCTACTCCCCACAGCACAAAGCAGGAAACGTAGCACCCAGGTTTGCAGTACTACCATCACATAGGCCCACTGCTGTGTGATGGGACCAGAGGCTGGGCAGGGGCATGGCTGGCTGGGTTTGTAGAAACTTCTCCCTGGTTGGTCCGGACTGAAATACAGAGCCCTTTCTCCTGCACCCAATGGAGTCAAAGAAGGAGGAGCTTCCAATCAGACAGTGGAGGTCACCACCCCCACCTGAGACAGCCAAAGAACTGATGGGAGGGGAAGGAGGCCTGCCACTTTCCAGTCACAGCCCTGGCAAAGCCTGGGATGTGCCGGGCTTATGGAGAGACCAGTATACCTACACAAGTGCCAGGGCCAAAGTGGTTCTGCTCATCTTCTCCCCAAAGCAGTTCAGATGTGGAAACAATACAGGCATGCTGGAAGGGTGTGATGAGGACTTAAAGAACAGCCTGGGTAGGTGGCAAAGAAGTAAACTTTCCCTCAGCCCATCCTTTCCTCCCACAGACAC
Organism: Lepidodactylus listeri; assembly: GCA_029233225.1. Taxonomy (NCBI): domain Eukaryota; kingdom Metazoa; phylum Chordata; class Lepidosauria; order Squamata; family Gekkonidae; genus Lepidodactylus; species Lepidodactylus listeri. The sequence continues at coordinate 58,256,245 of JARCFY010000012.1, forward strand.
TTTTTATGCCATTTTCTTCTGGTGAGACTCTTGAGATCAGAAGTAACCCCTTAAAAAATGTAGAAAAACCAACATGATTTGGGATGAAAGGGCACAGGTGGGGCAGGATTTAACTGCCTCTCCTGCCTGTCTGTGTTGTATTTTAAATGGCTGTCATCTGCTGCTGTTGTATCTTTACGTATACACTGCAGGTTGTGGAGAACCACAGTTGTTACGCTTTATTCCTGCCACCATCTCCCTGCCTAGGTTTCTCATGTTTTAAACAGCATTTCCCAAATTTCTGCTGGTAAAGTCACAATATATCAAAATTGGAATTAGAAGTTTGATTTTATACTGTGTAAGAATAATAATTATCAGTACTCCAAAGAAACTACCCACCAGTGACACATTAACCAATCTCTCAGCACACCACCAGCGTGCTCCTCTGGCAAAGAGTTCAACGGTTTTAATGTAGCAGAATTTTCGCTTTCAGTCCAGAAAACCTTCAAAAATGCCCCTTTGATTGCAAAACCACAACTGTATATACCCTCATGTAAAACAATACCAGTATTAAGAGGAAAACTGCAGCACAGAGATAATACAATGGCATAACTGGCTCAAATACTTCTTGTTGAGGATGAGATTGCTATACTACTAGCTAGGGGATTTGGGAGGTCGTGAATGAAAGCCATCTCAGGGGGTTTTTTTCTCAAAAGGAATGAAGAGAAGTTTGTGCTCAAAGCCAATCTTGGCAATTTTTGCTATGAGTCACACACAATAGGCTTGGTGAATGATGAATGACTCATGGCTGCAGTCATATGCACACTTGCCTGAGAGTAAGCCCAAATGAACACAGTGGAACTCGCTTCCAAGTACACATGCATAGGATCGGGGTACACAAAACCCCTATTTGGCCTGGCAATAGAAGGAAAGGATGTTGTACACAGGACCAAAAGGGGGAGGGGATTCACAGATAACTACTAACAGGATCATTTCACCCTGATGGATTTATCAGCAGTATATCCAAGTCGGCCTCAGAATCTCGCTATATTGCTACTTAGAAAAGAGTTTTTGAGAAGGCTGCCATTTGCTCATTTCAAACAATGTTTGACTTATATCTTCATTTTCCTGATATTACCAGAACAGAAAGACCCCATTGCACAAAACACTGAAGAACAAATTAACTGAATGTATATCCATGCAGTGGTTCAAGGCACAATTACAGGAAAGAAAACAGAAAATGTGTTCCCACAGTGCACTGTCTCACAATTTTGAAAGTTTAGTTCTCAAAAAGGATATTGAAGAGCTGGGAAAAGTACAGACGAGGACAACCAAGATGACCAAGGAGTTGAAGCACCTTTCCTTTGAGGAAAGGATGAAGCATCTAGGATTTTTTTTAGTTTAGTTTAGTTTAGGGGAGGCATAATAAAGCTTTATAAAAATATACACAGGGTGGAGAAAGGGGATAGAAGGAACTTTTTCTCTCTCTTTCACAATACTAGAACTCAGGGGCACCCGTGAAGTTGATGGGCAATAGGTACCAGACAGATAAAAGGAAATACTTCTTTACTCAATGAGTAATTAAACTGTGGGATTCCCTGCCCATGGACATAGTGATGGCCAGGCTTATAGATGGCTTTAAAAGACATATTCATGGAGAAGTCCACTTATGGCCACTAACCATGTTGAGTAAAGGGAACCTCTATATTCAGAGGCAATACACCTTTGAATACCAGGACTAAAATACCACATCATGGGAGGGCCTTGGCTTCTATGCTCTATTTGTTGGGTCTCCAGAGCAACTGGCTGGCCACCATGTGAACATGGCCGGTTCCAGGCTTTTTTGCGCCCTAGGCAAGGCTAACTACTTGCCTCCCACCCCTGCTAACTTTTCAAAAAGAGATGGATTGTAGGAAAAATGAAAAGCCCAAAACTTGAAATTGCTCATTTAAAAAAAAATTGCAAGAATAAGTAATACAAAAATCTTTGATTTTCTTTCTCAAACAGAAAAGTTTTAGCACACAAATCATTTTGAATAATCCTGTGAATCGTGCTGTTAAAACTTAAGTCTCTTGAATGTTTCCATTTCAGGCACATCAAAATCTCATTTTGCATGCCTTTTCCTTTGCAAATTTTGTCACCAGTCTGTTCAGGTCAAGTGCTGATGATTCCGTGTGTTCAACTGATATAGTTGCTAAACCAAGTTGTTTCTTTTGCAGGATTGTTGAGTGTACATATGTTTTTATAAGTTTGAGCTTTGAGAAACTGCATTCACCACTTGCCACTGACACTGAAAGTGTAAGAAGGATCCTTAGAGCAACAGAAACATTAAGCACACTATCCAGAAGTTGCAGCATGAAGAGACGTACTCCTTGTGGCGGCATAGACTTTGGAAGTCCCAGTACACTTCTGCTACTCCCAGGGGCTGCCATTCTACTCCGGGGCCTGTCATTTCAGTCCCAGAAAACTTCTGCTACTCTCAGGGGCTGTCATTCCAGTCTGGGGGCTGCTGTTCAAGTTCCAGAACACATCTCCTGCCCCCAGCAGCCATCATTCTATTCTGGGGCCTGTCATTCCAGTCCCACAACACATCTCCTACCCCCAGGGGCTCTCATTCCACTCTGGGGACTGTCATTCCAGTCCCACAACACATCTGCTACTCCATGGGGCTGTTGTTCCACTCTGGGGCCTGTCATTCCAGTCCCACATCTCCTACCCCTACGGGTTGTCATTCCACTCTGGGGCCTGTCATTCCAGTCCCACAACACATCTCTTACCCCCAGGGGCTGTCATTCCACTCTGGGCATTCCAAACTCAGGTTTGGCCAGGGATCCTGGAGATTTTTTATCATCTTCTAGGCATGGAACAGGGGTCACTGGGGGTGGGGTGGGGAGCCTGTATTTGTGAGTTTCCTGTATTGTGCAGGTGGTTGGACTAGATGACCCTGGCAATCCCTTCTAACTCTATGATTCTATGAATTCCTGCTCTGCTGTGGAAGCCTGCTGGGTGACCTTGGGCCAGTCACACACACTCAGCCTACCTACCCCACAGGGTTGTTGTGAGGATAAAACGGGAGAGAGGAGAATGAGGGAAGCTGCTTTGGGTTCCCACTGGGGAGAGATAGAAAATAGCAAGAGTCCAGTAGCAGCTTAAAGACTAACAAAATTTGTAGCAAGGTAGGAGCTTTCATGAGTCACTGCTCACTTCTTCAGAGCAGTGACTCACTTCTTCAGAAGTCACTCCTTATTCTCTGATATGGATAGCCCAGGCAAGCCGGACCTCGACAGATCTCAGAAGCTAAGCAGGGCCAACCCTGACAAGTATTTGTTTGGGAGACCTCCAAGGAATACCAGGGCCAAGAAACAGAGCCAAGCAATCTCTAGCTCCCTCTCTGAAAGGTCCAAGCCCCACTAGGGGTCACCAGAAGTCAACCATTATTTCCAAGCACACATACACAAATACTCCCCCCCCCCAAGATGAAATCACTGCATACTCCTTTAGAGCAGTGACTCCCGAAAGCCACAAATTTTGTTAGTCCTTAAGATGCTTCTGGACGCTTGCTCTTTTCCACTGCTACAGACAGAAAAACACGGCCACCCATCTTGATCTACCCCACTGGGGGGAAAGGCAGGGTCTAAGTAAGTAAACAAACAAACAGTAGCCACAGATAAACATCTCTACTGTTAATTTGCCCAGTACCCTTTAAAAGTCTGCTTGTGGCCTTCACCTTCTCCACTGGTCATCCATTACACAGTTCGATTACTCACTTAGTAACAAATTAATATCTTTTGTCTGTTCCTTAATCTGTTGCCCATCAGCCTCGCTGGGTGCTCCTGAGTTTTAATGTTATGGGATACGGAGGAAAAAGTTCTATCTGCACTCTGCACCTGAGGTGCAATACTATTTTAAGCATCACCGCTGTTGTGTGTCTGCATATGCTGACACTGAGGCCAAATCCTGAGCAGGCAGATTGCTGCTAAATCTTGAGGTAAAGCACTGGGTCTCCCCCACACAAATGGATGGTAGGCCCCCGAGTGGAATGACAGCCCTTGGGGGTTGGAGATGTGTTGTGGGACTGGAATGAAAGGCCCCAGAGTGGAATGGCAGCCCCCTAGGGGTAGGAGATGTGTTGTGGGACTGGAATGACAGCCCCAGAGAGTAGGAGATATGTTGTGGGACTGGAATGACAGTCCCCAGAGTGGAATGACAGCCCCTGGGGGCAGGAGATGTGTTCTGGGACTGGAATGACAGCACTTGGGGGTAGGAGATGTGTTATGGGACTGGAATGAGAGGCCGCAGAGTGGAATGACAGCCCCAGGGGGCAGGAGATGTGTCTTGGGACTGGAATGTGTAGTTTGCTCATTCATGAGCCATGTTAACTTCCTAGCCGGACTCTACACTCAGGGTCTTTGTGCAGACCCACCTTTCCAGTGAAAGAGCCTCAGCCTGTGAAATGCCAAAATAGAACCCCAAACAAGTATGTGCGGGGTGGAGTCTGCTGTGGTTATTCTGTTCCACTCCCCTCCTTCCACACATTACTTTTTCCCAAAAATGATTATCATTGCTATTTTGTAACATGTGAAACTGCTGGGGCAGTGGGAGATGACCTGCTTGCTAATAAAACTCCACGCTATCTGCTTTCGGTAGCTGATTGTGAGTAGGAGCGCTAAAAAGTGAGGATGATGGAAGCCTGGCCCACACAGTTCCCAGCCTCGAACCCTCTGGTGCTCTAACCCCGCCTCCCCTGCCCAGAGTCAGTATTCTCCATTGCCATAGTGCCCAGGGAAGTTTCCGAGTATCTGTGCTTTGAGCCTATCCTTGTGGAATTAAATTGCATCATCACCTCCAACATGCTCTGTTGCTAGGACAACCCCAGGCACTTAGGGAGGACAAAGTTCCACCCTCCGCCCACTGGCAGCCTTCCAACCCAAGCCTTCAGCACCCCAGTGCTAAGTATAGCAGGAATTCAGAACTCTGTGGGGAAAGAAGAGAGTGAAGCTGAGGACTGGGAGAAGAAGACCACATTGTAGCAGATTCATCTGCACATGTTTGCTCGGGTCAGTTCTGCGCATCTCTGAGGTCTGCGCTCTAGGCGGCTGCCTAGTTGGCCTAATGGTAGCACCAGCCCTGCATGTGAAAGAAGATACTGGACTAGATCAGCTACTGATCTGATTCAGCAGTTCATATAGGTTGATAGCCAGAAATTGGTAGATACTTGTCAGAGTTATCCCTTTATAGAGAGCAGAGAGTAGGGCCCAGTTGCACTACCATCACCCCATTTTTCAAATCCTGTATGGCTTTTCCTCAGAAACTTATGCATATTTGCCTAGCTCATTGGTGGTTCAACACATGGTTGATTTTTAAAACAATGAGTACTTTAGTTTACTATACCCTAGAGGGGCAATGTGGTATAGCAGTGGATGTGGGGTTGCCAACCTCCTGGTGGCACTTGGGAGCTCTCCTGTGATTACAGTTGATCTCCATTTGATCAACATCAGTTCCCCTAGAGAAAACAGCTGCTTTGGAGGATAGACTGTATGGCATTATGCCCTGCTGATGTCCTTCCCCTCCCCAAACCCCACTCTACCCAGGCTCTCGCCCCCAAAATTTCCCAACCCAGAGCCAGCAATCCTAAATGGATGGAGTGTTGGACTTGAACTGCAGAGACCTGGTTAAAATGCCTCTGCAGCTGTGATGATTCTCATCTTTGGTCAGCCACTTTCAATGATCTTGTAGGGTTGCCATGAAAACAAAACAACTAGGGAGAGAAGGGAAAGTGGTACACTAGGGATATGCATTCAGATATTAAGTAATCAAAGCTCATACCCAAAGCTCTCTCTTCATTAATACAGTTATTATAACTAATTTGAATTGAAACATAAATTAAGGAAAGCTAAATCCCAAACATTCTCACAATTTATCTTCCTAACATTCTGAACACTAGATTATAAAATGCTCTTAGATGTTCTCACTGTATCTTTTGGGGGGCCAAGAACTACTGTATTATAAACATATCTTTAATATACCATTTGATCCCTGTTTTAAAAATGAACAAAAATTATTCCATCATAAATTACTGTCATGAATTCATCAGATGCATGAAGTGTTTATATGTTAAGCAAATGGATTGATACTAAAAGCTGCAAACAGGAAGGTGGGCTTAAGGACAAAGATGTAACAAAGACAGGCCAATATAAAACAAGACCTGACTGAAACAATAATCATTCCAGCCAGAATGGGAAAGTACCACTTCCAATTGTTGATAGTTATACAGAGGGATTACCATAAAATCAAATCTAATCTAGAAAAAAAAAGCAAGGTGACAAGCAGATCAGTGTAACAGGGAAATCTGGGAAAACAGTATTGAACTTCTTAATGAATCCTAATTAAGCAGTTTTGCAGTGGATTCTCCCTTTGAAGTTCTTTTGTAGAAGAACAAGGGCTTTTAGATCAGCAACAGAATACTTTGGAGGATTAAAAATGCAGCAAGTGTGTTTGTAACATAATGCTTGACTGTAGACAATGAATAGTTTGGTACACTCCATTCACATAGGCATGGAAGTCAGTAGACTTCCTGTATAAGGTGATGCTTATGTGCCCATTACATAGTTCTACAGTGGTGTCCAGAAAATGTACCTGTTGCATGGACTGGTATATCACTCAGATTGATGGTGGAATGAAATGTGTTGAAGTCCTGATGGAATTTCTTGATAGATTCCTTCTCATGTGTTCAGAGGATGAAAATGTCACTAGACTCCTGTTTTATGTTGCTGCTAACACAACTATCCATCTGGAATCAAGTTTTTCTATCCACAACCATGGAATGACATCAGTTAATCCCAGTTACGTAAATCAAGATAGAGTCACCACTTTCCGCTACGTTCACCAGCAATGTAGAACAACATGACTCAATAATTGTGGGATTCTGGGAGACTTATAATTACAGCACAAAGTTTTTTTTGTGTCAGCATTGAGAATATTCCCTTTCACATCTGTCATTGTTACAGCTTTCATTAATTGAAAAGGGATTACAACAAAAAACACTATGTACATCATGCTAGAAGTAGAAGAACACTATTGTAATGATTACCCAAGTCTGGATTACTAAGGGTATTATTTGCCCCAGAATGGCTTTGGAGCTACAGCCACAAAACATGGCATGAGTGTGGGAGAGTGTAAAAGTCTGGGATATAGTCACTTCTCCATTTTCCATGCCTTTCTCGCCTCAGTCCAGCTGACTGGAACAAGCTGCAGGTCTTCATGGCAGGCCATGCTTGGCTGATTCTCTTGAAGAATCTCTTGGTCCATTTGATGCCTTCCTTTCACTCACCTCATCTTTGTCCTCTTTGGGTGATGCCCACCTAGCCCAGTCTCATACAGATTTATTAAGTCTATATAGTATACAAACAAAATGTTTGTGGATCACAATATTTGGAATAGAGATTTCGATAGGTTTGTACACACACACACACATTTAAGGAATGCAAAACACTCTGATTTGAACAAGCTCCAGTTCACTATGGTGCCAAATCGGAGTTTGTTTACTTCCCACAAGCTAAGTTTCTAAACTGGGATAAAACTAAGGTTTAGAATCCCAGTTTGTAAAGAGTAAACAAACTCCAGTTCTCAGAGGCACCTACATTCAGACATCACAGAAAACGTGATATTTTATCTACCTGAGAAATATTCAGTCAAGGTCTGTGCGTGAAGAAAATAATAAAAGCAGCAACATAAGCATTATAAATAATAAAAGAAGTCATAAGAAAGCATAAAACATTCAGAAGTCTAAAATGATAGACATAAAACAGTCCTCAGGCTACAGATCATAAAACAGTTAAAAACAAGACAGAAGCCCTTATCAAAAGGATGGGTAAAATAAATGCTTTGGTATGGCACCCTTCAGGATAATAAGGTAAGCACCAGGAAGGCAAACTTCAAGAGGGAAGGAATTCCAAAGGCAAAATACCACCACGAGGGGAGGAATCTGTCTTTTGTTGCTAGCTGCTTTACCTCTGCAAGCACGGCACAGAAAGCTCCCATTTAATCCTCACAACAACCCTGTGGTGTAGGTTAGGCTGGCCGGCCCATGGTCACTCAGTAAGTTTCTCAGTAAGTTTCCCACTCTCCCCAGTCCTAGTCTGACACTTTAACCACTACCCCTTGCTAGCTCATTTTGTTCTGGAGTGTAACTAGGCAGGGGGAGCAGCCCAGTTTCAACGAGATGCTGCGCTTGTGCAAAGTCCCATGGATGAGTTCTTTGTACTGCATTGTGTTTAAATCCAGCCTACGCTCATGTAGTGAAAAAGTTGTTGAATAACGCTGACATAACTGGTGAAAATAGTGTTCAACAATGCAGTGGTAATGCATTATTACTGCACTTCATTGTACACTGTACTTTAGGGACACAATTCTCTTCTGAAATCCTGGCTTCTGCCAAACAGGAATTCTCTGATAAGCACATTCTGTTGTGTAATTATTGATATTTCCTGAAGCTGACTCGCCCAGAAGTATTTCAAAGGCAACCCTGGCTGACAATGATTCACTTCTGTTTTTAGTAGTTGTTGGCAAGCTTGAAACAGAGGACCAACATTAATGTAAAAAAAAAATTACAGGAAGCCTCGATTAAGTTCAGTCTAATTTGGGACTGAATTGTGGAATAAAGGTTGTGTGTTTGTATATTTACATTTTAGCATAGCCCATGAAGGGCATTCAACTCTCAGTCAAGAACTCAGAACACCCAGTATTGGTGTAACGCCCACTACTGAAGCTGTCTCAAATGGCATGGTGAGCCAGCCCTTCCAAAAAATACTGAGGGCTGAATCAAACGTAAAGAAACAGAATGCAGTGAAATCATTCCTGGACTGCACCGCTTCACAGTGTTATTAGAGACTGTTTCCTGTGCATGTGGATAAGTAGAAAATGAGGGAGAGGACCAGGCTGTCTGGCATGTTAGCTTTTCATGCACTTGGGGGGGGGGGGGGGGGATCAACTAGGCAGTCCCTCACCTGCACTCTGAAGTGGTATTGTCCAGGAAGTACTGTACAATGTCTTACTCCACATGAATCTCTGAAGGACGGGAATTTTCCAAACAAGGGAAAGCCCGCTGTAGTGGCTTTCTACAATATGAAGCCCTCATCTCATAGACCTGATGCACCAGTAAAAGCTCATGTCTCTTCTTATATCTATATATCTAATTCCGAAGGCGCCCCCTGTGTGAAGATACCTAAATCCGCGCGGGGGGGGGGGGCACCTGGGAGGCAGGGAGGTTTTCTTACACATGGGGGGCACTCCCCCCGTGTGCAGAAAAATCCGAAAAGTTAAAAAAAAAACCTTCAGTGACCGTAGAATCCCCCAAAATACCTTTTGAAATGGCACCAACTCCAGACATCAACTGTGAGGAGATTAGAATGTTCGGGGGAGAGGGGGAGGCTCTAACTGTTTTTGTCAGTAAAAAGCAGGGTTTTTACTGGCAGCAGTCTAGGGTTGCCAAGTACCCCCCCTGGCCACCAGCAGCGGATCCAGATCCAGGCTGGGAAACTCCTGGATATTTGGGGGTGGAGCCTGGGGAGGATAGGGACCTCAGTGAGGTACAATGCCATAAACTCCCCCTCCAAAGCATCCATTTTCTCCATGGAAAGTTATCTCTGTAGTCTGGAGATGAGCAGTAACTCCAGGGGATCCCCAGGTCCCATCTGGAGGCTGGCATCCCTAGGCAGCACCCTCTGTGTGACTTGATACCACCTGATTTGCATGACTTAATTAGGCCCAGCTGTTTTGCTACAGTTCATCAGCAGCCACCATATGAAAGCCATTGTGGTGCAACAGTTTGAGCTTCAGACTGGGATCTGCGAGACCCAGGTTCAGATCCCCATCTTGCAGTGGAAGCTGACTGGTAGATTTTGGGCCAGTCACATACTTTCAGCCTAACCAACCTCACAGGGTTGTTGTGCAGATAACAAAGAGGAAAGAATAACGTAAGCTGCTTTAGTCCCCATTGTGGAGAAAGACTGTAATTTTCCTACGTAGAGGCTGCAGGGGAGGGGGGTGGAGATAGAAAGCTGAAGACAGATAAAGGTAGGTTGGCTGTTGGATGGGAAGGAAATAGGGTTGCCAACTCCAGGTTGGGAAATTCCCAGACATTTGAGAGGTGGAGCCTGGGGAGGGTGGGATTTGAGGTGGGAGGCAGAAAGAGAGAGAAAGAGTGATGAGGTGGGAAGGCAGAAAAACAAAGGGAATGATGACAGGTCAGAAAGAGAGAGGAAGTAACATACATGGAGGAGAGTGAGAGAGTAAGAAAGGGGGGCAGAAGGGAGAAAGAGTGTGAGAGAGGTAGGGGGAGAAGGGAGGAAGCAAAGGTGTGAGGAATGGGATAACTATCCTGCAAGTTTCTTGCAGGTCTCCACTTGTTTCATTATAACTAGGAGCAGATGCAGCCAATCAAATGTAAGAACACCGCAAACCATTTAGTGCTTCCTTGGGCACATCTAGACTCTGCAGATGGCAGGACAGGAAAGAAAAAGAGGACACCGGTACAGGCCCTGGTTCATCTCTGTAACATACTGCAATCCATCAACATCAGATAGCAGATCACCACACTTTGAATTAGCACCTACCTCTGAACCTACCCAAGGCAGCTGCATACAGGATGATAATGAAAGGGTTGAAAACGACATTTATTTATTTATTTATTTCAATTTTTACCCCTCCTTCCCCGCGAATGGGGAGGCACTCAGTGTCAAGTCACAATAAAACAGTTAAAACAATTTAAATAAATTAAAATAGCCATTACAATAACAGTACAGTTTGCAACCGTTGCAAATAAGTGCTCACTATGATGTTGATGTCAAACTTTCAGATGGCATCAGACTGACTCCTTTAGTGCTAGCATCAGGGTCATATTCCAGCCCTCCGCCTGGTCCGGGCCTCGTCCAGGGCCGACCCTCATCGCTGATGTTACATCGCTAGATGATGGTAAATGATGGTGGTAGACGGTGGCGACTCCTTCCAAAGGTGGAAGAGCTCCATCTTGCAGGCCCTGTGGATCTGCATAAGATCCCGCAGGGCCCTGATCTCCTCCGGGAGCTCATTCCACCAGGCTGGAGCCACCACCGAAAAGGCCCTGGCCCTGGTTCCCGTGAGCCTGGCCTCCCTGGGGCCGGGACCTGAAGTCGATGTTGCGACCCTGACCGAAGTGCTTACTGGGGTATATGTGGGGAAAGGCGGTCCCTCAGGAATTACCATGAAAGTTCGCTGGGTGACCTTGAGCCAAACAGTGACCTTGAGCCAAACAGTCTAACCATCCTCACAGGGGTTTTGTTAAGATAAAATGGAGAAGGGAGAACGTTGTAAGCTACTTTGGGTCCCCCAAAGAGTATAAATAGAGAAATAAATAATGCTACAAATCTGGGGTAAAAGATCAAGGTAGGCACAAAAAATTCTAAAAGGACTGAAAGTGGAATGTTAATTTTAATGCTATTCTGACATCAAAGCTTTATTTGGTATGATCGTCAGGGGTCCTTTCGTAGAAAAAGAGGTGCAGGAGCTCATTAGCATAACTCGCCGAATGTCAGTTTCAGCCCTATTATACCCTATGGGCCATTGAAATCAATGGCAAAAACTCATGGGGTATATGAGGGGATGGGGGAGAGGGGGTTTGAGGGAGAGGCTCCAAACTTGCAGGGTAGCTGCTGGGGCCTCTCCCCAAAATCCCCACCAAGTTTCAAGAAGATTGGACCACGGAGTCCAATTCTACGGGCCCCCAAACAAGTTGCCCCATCCCCTCCATTGTTCTCTATGGTGGGGAAAAAGTTACTTTTTTCCCACCATAGAGAACAATGGAGGGAATGGGGGCAACCTGTTTGGAGGCCCGTAGAATTGGACCCCCTGGTCCAATCTTCTTGAAACTTGGTGGGTATTTGTGGGAGAGGTCCCAGAAGCTACCCTGCAAGTTTGGAGTCTCTCGCTCAAACCCCCTCCCCTACAGCTGCTTTTAAAGTTGCTGCCGAATTTTGGCAGCAATTCGGCGGCGGGCCGAATCAGATCAGAGAATCTGATTCAGCCCATGGCTGCCCTACTGCCCACTCCTGAGCTGGCGGAGCGGTGCTCCGCCTCGCTCCGGCCCCAAAGGACCCCTGATTATCGTTTACAAATTAGGCTACTATACAAACACATCCTCAACCTTTTCTACCTCAGCAGTTTAATCTCCTCCCTATAAAGGACTGCTTGGTGCCTGGTCTTTTAATGTTTAGGTACCAGGGGAAAATGTTTTTACTTGCTCAGGCTTTTTGTTAGCAGTGTTTTGTATGGTCCTTGCTGAGATTCCCCAAGTGTGGAAGCTGTTTTATCTTGCTCTTATATCTGCAATTTTGTATTGCATTTTAGCATCCTGCTAATTTTCTGTGATGTATTTTTATGCTGCTTTATTATTAATATTTTCATACATTCTAGTGTTTTTGCTAAATTATCATAAGCACTGAATGTAATACATGGAGAAGCAGATAATGAACCTGATTTGTTTGGCACAGAGACAAACAGATCACATACTTTGTGGGAAATTATTATACATAACAGATGTTTCAGTTTAGGTATGTCTAAGAACAGCATAATGCAGTGGACATTACTGACCGTTTGAATTTAGACACTTACAAAACCTTTCAGTAAGTAACCTTTACTAAATGTCCTTGCTTGAGGCAGAACTTTTGAAAAAATGATTAATGAATTTCTAAGAGCAAGCCTGAACTAGATGAAGTGATTATTCAAAGGGTGATATGCCAACATTCATAGTGAAGCGTTGCAGTACAATTTGTTGAACATGAACACCATATGTACATGGTTATAAATGTACAAGTGTTTACAATGTACATGATTTCTGAAGCAGTAGGCTTGTCCTAGGATGGAGTTTGCTGAATATAACATTGCAAGTTTTTAAGATCTCAATGGGCATTGTTGTTTTATTTCTACATTTGCATCAAAAGGCACAAGGCATGGTCTATGAAATATATCTTTCCTGAGGTTTTACTTTAAACAGAATGCAACTATGGGGCTATGATTTAAAGAGGCAGACATGTGAAGAAGCTATACTTCCTAATGCAATTTATATACTGAAAATCATATCCCTTTCTCTCCCTGCCCCATGCTGGGGTGAAATGCAAGTATATATAAACATTCCCCAGTGGGGGTAAAAGCAACCTTGGCAAGAAAGTAGCATAAGGGGGAATGAGTTTAAAAGGTCTTGTCCCCTCCATCCCCAATGGACTGCACATTTAAATCATGCCCTGCAATATTGCATTTTTTTAAAAAAATTGGGAAAAATACTAATTAACCATACAGTTTCAGTCCTTGATATTATGGAAGTACTTCTCCAAGCTTGGGCAGGCATTGAACTATATTAGATTGGTTTTCCTCCCTCATCTGTGAAGTTAATGATTCAAGATTTGAATCCAGAAAGAACTGAGCAATCAATTTCTATTTGTAAACAGGAAAACATGATCTCACTGCAGCAGGGCTCTGCTCAAAGTAAACTAATCAGCTTTTTAGGTTTCTTGTGAAAGTCTAGGAAGATAAAGAGTGGATGAAACAAGCCTTATGTTTTTCAGACATGAACTACACCATATGTACAGATATGTCTGCTGGAGCCAAACCCTTAACCAACAACAACTAGAGGATTTTGAGCGGCAAAAAGACTTGTCCGGTCCCCTCAGCTATCATTCCTCCTCAGGGGATGGGGGGCTTAGGGTTGCCAAACCCAGGTTGGGAAACTCCTGGAGATTTTGAGATGTAGCCTGGAGGTGACAGGGACCTCAGTGGGGTACAATGCCACAGAATCTACCCTCTGAAGCATCCATTTTCTATAAGGGAACTGATCTCTGTAGTCTGGAGAGGAGCTGTTATTCCAGGGGATCCCAGGTCACACCTGGAGGCTGGAATCCCTCACAGCAAAACAGGGGCGAATTTTAACCCTCCCCTGCCAGGCCATTTCTATGTTCCAAATCATGCCTTCCTGGGCATGGCTATGTTCCATACAGTGGAGGTATAAGAGTGTTTTCATACATATTAAAGGCAGATTTTGTATTTCTACCATCTGTAATCTGCCAGGTTGCATGACCAGACAGCCCCCCCTCCTGTAAATTGCCTTACCACTTTGCAGTGGATTGTCTAGAGGGCATCCACCTGAAGGAGCCACACGGTCGGTTTTTTAAAATATATATATATATATATTGCACATGCGCGGATGTACCTCACCATATACTTCTTTTCCACGCATGCACAGACAAATGTTAAAAGCACCGCAAGCGGTACCTTCCTCTAGGTACCATTTGAATTAACAAAGTTCATAAGTTTCATGGGCCCTTCAGGAACATGAAATTGTCTGGAACGTTTGAGTGGAGCTCTGTGGCCATCGCTCGTTTACATGTTTATGTGCATACCACTAAGAATTTCTTTAAATAGCGGCTGTTCGGGGTGGTTTGGAGTCAGACCACCCCGACAGGCTGATTGCATGCTGGAATGACCAGATGGGGGGAAGTCCGCCATTGGTCCATCGGCAAGCTTTAGATCAGACTTTCACCTCTATATTTTTAGTACGGCTCCCTGGCGGGGATCGATGGGCAGATCACGGCAGTGGCACGTTTCCCAGATGTCACTGTCTGGATGTGCCCTTTAAATCCACCAGGCACTCCTTCCTGGGTCAGATCAAAAGAGCCATCTGATTGCGACCTTTGACAAACTGGAATAAAATCCCTATTCATAGTTATGGAAGAATCCACAAGTTGTTAAAGCGCATTGTGCTTATTTCTAAATTAGGGGGGCTTCAGTCTCATCTGTTTGAGGGGCAAAGGAACACACTAACTGGAGAACATACTCTACACTATGGGAGATTCATTTTATCATCTTTGTAACAGGTGGAATAAAAAGCAGTTGAGCAGACATCAACCCCCCTCCATTTATTTCTGATGATTATGAAGAGCCATCAATAAGATGATTACCATATGGTAGGCAGTGACGGCCCCAGGTTTTCCCACCCACTAGGCAATGATACATTCTGGCATCCCCCTCATGCGGGGCAGGATGGGGGTGGGTGCCGGAGCCACAGTGGGCAGGCTGAGGGTGCGAGTTGCAAATGCATGCGGGGTGGGATTGCTCGAGGGGAGGGGGAGGGAGCCTGTGCCAGGCTGCAAAAGAAGCTCCAAAGAGACCGCGGGGGCGGCAGAGGGCAAGCGGCACTTTCCCATCGTCCTGGGCTGTTTCCCATGCCTGTTCCCCCTGCCTTCTTCTCCTTCTGTCTGGGGGGGCTGCAAAGAGGGGAGTCTCTTGCCGAGGACGGAGCAAGAAGCCAGCAAGGGAGGCTTCCTGTGCGGGGCAAGGAGGGGACGAGGCCAGCCAGAATGGCACCCTTATCGAGCTGTCACCCTAGGCTATGGTCTAAAATTTAACAATAACGGGCTGGCCCTGATGGATGGCTCAATTTGCTTTTCTGTTTTTCTGTGAAAAATTAAGAGCATTTTCACACAGGCTTCACTTAACTCTACCCCCCCCCCCTCTATTCTGTGAACTGTATAAATTATGTCCACTTTGAAAACTTGTGTATTTTTATTTTTTGCTTTTGTATGATCTGTTTTGCATGTTTCTAATTTTGCAGAATTATTTGGGCTTGGTTAGTCATGAGAGGGACAGGGTCACTGAAGCCCACCCTCAATAACTAGAAACTAGAAATAAGCAGAAATTTCTTTCAGCTTTGGAGATTGCAGCAAGTGCTGAACTATTTCAAGCATTTATCTGTAGCTCTAAGGATTAGAAACATGCTCCTTTAAAACCCCCCGAAAGAAGTGATTCTCAACTGAATTATGTGTCCACTGCCATTTTATCTGCATTCCTGCAGACTGGCAGCATACACACAACCTGAGGGATTATTTAAACCAATTCATAATGCAAACATAAAAACTGCAAAGTACATTTACTGCACGTACATTTAGTGTACGTTTGAGATCTGCCCCATATTTTGTTCCACATTAATATTATTTACACAGACCCAAGCAGCTTGAAAGAAGCTCATAGGTGTTTTTTCCCATGTCACTTTTTGAACCAGGCCCATAGTATGCTTCACAAAAAGCAATTGAGTGTCACTGGGGCCATAGCTCAGTGGCTGAGCATCTACTGTTTATGCAAAAGGTCTCTGGTCAATCCTTGGCTTCTCCAATAGGTGATGGGAAATACCTTTGCCCGAGTTCTGGAGAGCTGCTGCCAGTCAGAGTGGACGATGCTGACCTTGATAGGCCATTAGACATTAAGGCAGCTTTATGTGTTCCAGTAACATATATCACATACATACACCTAGGGCTGCCAACTCTGGGTTGGGAAATTCCCAGAGATTTGGGGGGGGGGGTGCCCGGGGAGGGTGGAGTTTGGGGAGGGGGGACCTCAGTGGGATATAATGTTATAGACATGCCCTCCAAAGCAGCTATTTTCTTTAAGGGAACTGTTCTCAGAGAGAGCCAGTTTGGTTTAGTAGTCAGCATGGACTCTAGCCTGGGAGAACCGGGTTTGATTCCCCACTCCTTCACATGTAACTGCTGGTGTGACCTTGGGTCAGTCATAAGTTCTTTCAGAGCTGTTCTCTCAAGGGCAGTTCTCGAAAGAGCTCTCTCAGCCCCACCTACCTCACAGGGTGTCTGTTGTGGGGAGGGGAAGGGAAAAGAGACTGTAAGCTGTTCTGAGACTCCTTTGGGCAGTGAAGGGTGGGGTATAAACCCAATCTCTTCTTCTCTGTAGTCAGAGGATCCATCGTACATTCCATTCCAGTGATATGACTTTCCCAGGAGTTAGTGGGTGGATTATGGGGCAAAGATGTCTACATGCTGGGATAGATCCAGGTGGGCAGCCATGTTGGTCTGAAGCAGCCGACCGAAGTTTGAGTTCGGTGGCACCTTTACGACCAACAAAATTTTATTCAAGGTATCAGCTTTCCGCCGCATTGTGCCTGAGGAAGTGTGCTTTGCACACCAAAGCTCACACTGCGAATAAAACTTTGTTGGTCTGAAAGGTGCCACTGGACTCAAACTTTGTTCTATGCGTTGGGCTGTACTTGTTCAACCATCTGAGATTGGTGGGGGGAGGCAGAGAAGGCCAAGTCCCATGGTCACTTAAGTCCTATGGATCTCATCCCTGAACAATACCTTGCATTAATCCCTTGTTATAACAGCATCCGTTTCTTCTGGGACAAGTGTGGGGCAAAACTGGGGTGACCTCAATGTAATGTGGAAACAAAAAAAATACCCCGAGATAATTACAGGGGTAAACTCTAGTGTAGTGTAGAATGTAAGTTCGGGGATAGGGATGAACCCAGTAGGGCTGATTACCAAACCAAACTGGCTCTCTAAAGATCTAATGCGGAAAGGACCAATGTGAGCTGATTTTAGCATCAAGGAAACCTACCACCAGGCATAAGGTCGGACCGCACGTCCGCTTGCGTGTAACGTGTGAAGCGTGACAGAAGCGCTTTGGCGTGACAGACCAGGGCAAGGCCGCCTGTCTGGGCGCGAACGTCGTCCAGCGGCCGTTGACGGCGTTCCACTTGGTGTTGCTTCTGCTGTTGTTGTTGCTGCTGCTGGAGCGCGTGAGGGACCCGAGGAGGCGAGGGGGGGGGGGGGGGTTGGCCTAAGGCCCGAGACTGAGGCGGAGCCGCCGGGCGAGGCGGGTCTCGCGCTGGAGCCCAGAGAGGGAGGAGGGCGGGCCGCAGAAGGAACTCCCGGTAAGAGCGAAGAAAAGTCCTGCCCAGCTGTTTGCGAACTTTTTAAGATTTCCTGTTTCCCCCGCAGGCAGGGCTGAAGCGAAGGGGAGGGTGAGTCACACACGCACTCCCAGCAGCCGCTGAGCTGCAGCCTCCACCGCCGCCGGGGCCCCTCTCGCGCTCGCGCCCCCTTTCTCGTAGTCGCCCCTTCTCCCCCCAGCCCCTAGCGTCGCCACTGGGCGGCAAAACGGATTTACCATGAGCTGGCTTCCCAAGCACGTCTGGCTGTGGGCGCTCCTCAACAGCACCGCTCACCCGCTGATCCGGGCTACAGGTAAGCCCCCTTCTCTCCCCCCCCCCCCCCCGGCTCCCCTCTTCCATTTTATCTCGGGCTCTGGCGGCGCTGCTCTGGCAGAAGAAGGCTCTCTCCCACTCGGCGGCCCTCCCTGGGAACGGCGCGGGACCGAGGAGAGGCTTTGGAGAGTGCCCGTGTGTGCGGGGGAGGGCGGGGGCAGCCCAGTCCCAAGTACTCTGGAGAAGAGTGGGTTCCCTTTTGGGGGTGCGGGCGGGGGGAGAAGAGGCATAAGGGGGGCTCCGGATGCTGGCCTGGCTCTGGGAAGGAGCCGCGCGGAAGTCTTGACTCCTGGCCCGGGGGTTATCTGGCCGAGCGCAGCCAGCAGCTGCTTCTCTTGGCAGCTGCTGCTGCTGCCACACCTGGCCCAGGGCGAGGTGCTGGGTGGGAAATGGTGGGATGCGCCTGGCATCGCCGGGCTTGGCATTTGGGGCGCTTCTCGACCGTGGGATAAGGAACTGTGTGTCATGTGCTGGTGGTGCCGAGTCTAAATTCCCCTGAGAAAAAGAGATCTGAGGTTTCAGAACTTCTTCACAGTTCCCTTAATTCTGCAAAAGCGGATGAGCAGCAGTAAGGAAGGCGAGAACTCTTCCTTTAAGCAGTGCTGGTTAAAAGGGGTTTTATGGCCTGTTTGTTAGTACCTGCAAATTGAACTTGCATGGAGCTGCATTTGCCATGTTTCCCTCTCTTTTTGTGCATGGAAGCACGCTAAGCTCACAAACATGGGGATGGTAGTGTCAGCATGGTGTGAGGCTTACTTTAAAAACTGTTGGCAAAAGCCATATAATACCTTTTTTTAGACCAGCTGTTGAAACACAACAGAACATATGGATTGGTCTTCATCAAAGGTGTGACAAGACTTGTGTATTTTGGCTTTTGCTGTGGACCAGCTCAGCCACCTGCTTCTTAAGAAAGCTCATGTTCAGCATGCTGTGATGTTGAAATCAGTGGTCACTTTTTATGCTTGTGTTATCATTTGTGACTCTGTGTATGTTCTGTGTTTGCTTTCTGTCTTGTTCATGTGTGGGTTCCTGCATTCCTTTAATATACATCAGTGCAGACTGTTTCAAATGGATGATTGATGGGCTAAGCCTTTTTACTGCCTACAGATGTGCAGCTTGTGAGTGCTGTGAACAAATGAGAAAATTTCAGTATTTAAACTTTCTTAAACTCAATTCATAGTTTAACAATTGTCACTGCGTGGAAGGGGGCATTATGGGATAGTTTTCTTCCTGTTGTGTATCCCAGGATGTGTTGTATTATGTTAACTGCAGGTTGATTTATTCGGGTAGTACAAAGATTTTGCTATGAGATTATGCACAGTTTGAAAAAACAGGCTGCTGGAATATAGAGTTTTAGCCTAAAATGATAGCAGCAGCCCGTAAGTCTCTTGATCCCTTAAATGGTACTACTCTTTCTCCTTTATCCCTGGAATTTTATCTCTTAATATTTACTTCATGCGAGCTCTTTCTCCTTTAGATCCCTCTTCAAAATCCACTTCAAACCTAAGAATTGTGTAACTGCATTTCAGAATATTCATGCCTCATTCCTCTTATCCTTTAGCTTCCTTCCACTGTAGACATTTAGATTGTAAGCTCTGTTGGGCAGGGACCTTTTGTCTCCATTTATGTTTGTCTGTGTCAAATGCATGGATGAATCTGTACTAATAATACCAGTGCCTAATGGCATATTTTGTAGAGTTACTTTCTTTTACTGTTATGAATATAACCAACCCCAAACACACATATAAAAACAATACTTCTGTATTATTGTTGACTCTCTGTAAAGAAGTTCAAAAGAAAGCTGCTGAAAAAGATAATTATATATTAAAGATATCCACTTTAAATTACTAATAGCATATACTGATATTAACCATTAATTAAGTTTGCAATTAAAATGGGAAAGTTCTTAATGTATGGCTTTAAAAATTAGCTTATAAGTGTTTGGCTTGGATCATAGTCACACATGCTTTTTATCATTTACAATCTTAATCCTGCAAATATTTGTGGATCTGGGTAAAAATGCACAATGTTGTGGACCGTTTATATGGTTAGAGCTTAAGTCTATTCACATTCTGTTCATATGATGATGGAATATTTATACCCTGTAGTGTAAAATGTGGTATAAACTTAGTGCAATAAATTGTCTGTGTTGTCAGTGACCCAAAGCAATGAGCAAGAACAGCCAATAGAAATATCCAGAAAGCTGCATACCATTTTTTGTCCTGTACATTGTAGCTCCTCCCCCCCCCCAATCTTTTTTCCACTGCTACCCCTTGTGCTTTCTGAAAGTTGTTTCTGAAGACCGGCAGATCCCCCAGTGAGAATCAATGTGGTAACAAAGTACTCTTCCACTTGCAGGCAGCAGAATCTTCTCCTTTCAGCATTCTGTTGTTTGAGTGCTGGCCAGTGCTTTGGGGCATGAGCATAATAATCATTAAATGAAATGTGGTGACCTTTAAATAACATGCTCAACTTTCTCTGGTTTTTATTTACTCTGACGTCTATTAGATCTAATGGGTTACGTATCATAGGTTTCAGTTCACTTAACTCTCCTTTCCACTGCTTCCCCCCCCCCCCCCCCGTCCCGATGCACTGAATTGAGAAATGGATGGAAACAAAAACCTAGGAAGCAATAAATTATTTTAGGAAGTTATGAGTACACCTTAACACAGAAGTGTCAAACTCATTTGTTACGAGGGCTGGATCTGAAATAAATGTGACTTTGTTGGGCTGGGCCTTTTGTGTGCCATAAAACATAGTCAGGTACCAGAGATATAAACCTTATAAAGGACAGCAGCTGGCAAGCTTCGAGTTGGTGTGTCCTCACTGCAAGTCCCCATGGGTGTGTGTGTGCATGTGTGCATGCAGAGGGAAGCCTGCATGGGTGGACTGGAGAGCCAGCAGTGCAGTGCTGGGCAGATGCCCCTGTGCTGCCTGGAGGGGAGGCAAATCCCTTCTCTAACCTGTTTCTGCTGCCAGTGCTGAGAGCCTGAGTCCCAGTGTAAAAAAATTAAGTGACTGGATGTTGTGAGCACCCCCCTGCTCCCAAGCCACCATGGAAGGGGACTGGGAAGACAAGTTGAACTAACCCACCGCCTGCAAAGGTGGGGGGGGAGCCAATGTCCAAGGTCATGTGTACAGCGGGACCCAGGCCAAGCAAAGCCTGATAAGCCAGAGATGCCCATGTGGCAGTGGCTGCCTCTGGCTGAGGCCACCAGGCAATCCATGGCAGGGCGATGCTAGGGGTTCAAGCCAAAGATTGTCAGCAAGCCATGCCACCCCAGGCTGAAGGCTGCTGGATCATCGAATGGGAGAGTGGTATGGCATGCACAAGGCCACACGTGTGGTAGGGGCCCCTGGCTGCCCACAAACCAGTATAACTGGAGATCACTGGCACTGCCTCCCCAAGGCAGCAGCCACCTGTGGCTAAAGGCTGCCAGCTGGTCCATGGGGGAGGGAGGCCTGGCTGCCAAATCACATGCTTGGTGGCAAGGCTAAGCCCCAATGTTTGGAAGAAACTGTTGAAGAACGCCCCCCCTCCCCGGGCCCCCCTCCCCGGGCCAGCAGGCCCCAGCAGAGGATCATCTATGTCCCCCCCCCCCCCATGTGCAACTGCCGATCCCTGCAGCCATTTGGGACAGCATCCCCAGAGCAGCAGACTGAAAGGAGAGATGTCTTCTGAGAGAAAGAAAGAGAAAGGAAGACCTACTTTGCTTTTTGAAGCCTTCTCACCTTCTCCAGTTTGTCTGTTTTTCATTGTATTTTTTCCTGCATCATGGTTTGTGAACTGAAGGCCTCTTCAGATCATAATGGGGAGAAAATTTGGATTTAAATATGTAAACTATCTTCCTTTTCCACAAAACGAAAAGGCAGTGGTAGTGAAATGTTAAGATTCAGTTTTTGTGGGCTGAGTGGAGTTGCTACTACTGATAATGGTATTGTTTTGCATAACCATTATGTTATTATTTGGGTTATTTGGAGTAAAATTGCTGTGTCAGTGCTTTGACTTAAAATTTACTTCATATTTATTCAGAGCTCTAGTGAACATACAGTAGTTCATTCTGATTCAGCTGCTTAGAACCAAACCCTTGGAGAAGGCACGGTTTTGTCTTGATTATTGTGAATGGGTTGCTTTACCTTAGGCATGAGGTGCCAGGTATGAGTCAAGCGATTTAATCCTTTAATAGCTACAGAAGTTTCCTGAATGGGTAATTAATCTACAGGGGTGGGTCAGATACCAGTGCCCAAAAGTAACTGTGGTAGCAGTTGCAGAAACAAGGCAAGAAGGACAGAGTTGCCAGCTGGAATTAGGTGAAAGTAGACATGCTTCTTTGAAGACAACCCAGGTTGCTCTCTGGGAATTGATTGACTGCTGAACCCCCAATATGGTATGCTGTATATTAGTAAATAAAGCAAAGCCTGCAAAGACATCAAATGTCTCTAGTACTCTAATCTTATCCAAAGGAATGTAGAGATGTTAACAGTGGCAATTCTCCCTGCTCAAGGAAGTGGGAGGCATGTAATGCTATTTTATAAGCATGATAATTTAGCCGTGAACATATATTGTGGTATTAAGGAACAACTTTCAGTCAGTAACTGGCTCAGAGATGTTACAAACCTCCCCCAACACTCCCACCTTGCATCTGCCAAATCAGCTAACTATTTTTAGTTTTCAGGATGCTTCTTTGGGATGAAGAGTTACTTTCCCCCACCTTCACAGAAGAGTCTGTGGAGGCATTCTAAGTGCCCACTTTGTTGCCTGATAGATCAGAAGGCATCCTTAGGCAGCAGACTCCAGCAGTTCATGGAAGAAAGCACTTATAATGACTGATGATGGTAGGAAGTATATTTTGAGTCCGGCGCAGGTATATGTTGTGAATTGACACTTCGCATATTAAAATTGTGTAAGCCAGCACATTACTTTAGCCTTGGTAAGGATCTTCAGCTTGCCTGAGTAAACTGCTGCCATTGTTCAAGACTATCTAGTAATGATATTGGAAACAAAATGAAATCCATTGGAGCATCTTTTAGATGATGTTGGAAGGTTTGTGTGCAGGAGGTGAGGTTTTTTAAATGTATGTAGATTGGGTTGACTATCTTGAGGTGACTGCTGATGTCACCTAAAGATAGGATGGCTAAGAAGAACTGTTTCTAATACTGTTTTTCTGAAGTTTATTATTAGGGGCACATAAGAAGGGAGATGGGTTTCATCATCTTACTTCTGTATTTCATTTTAGGCCATATACACTAATCAATTGTTGACCACTGCTTTAGAAAAACAGTAGAACAGTGTTGTGTTACTTTTTGACAGGGTGAAATCATTCTAAGGTGATTATACCACATAATTTTCCTGTGCTTTGACAGCAGCTGCCCCCACAAGACAAGGATTTGCACTCCCTGACATTTTGTGGTTATGCCCACCCCTCTGTGTCAGAATTCCAAGGTGCCTGCAGGCTCAAACTTGGGGACTGCTGTTCTAGATTCACTTTCAGCTGGAATCTGCATTACAGCACAAAATCTGCTTGAATCTGTGCACAAGTTGATGAGGATATTCTAGTAAAAATTCTTCTCAATGCTTGTAGCAAGGTTGCTTTGAATACACCTTTTTGATATTCTATTGTAGGATAAATTGCAGAAGACAGTGGGAAGTGTTTTTCACAAGTAAATCAAGCCCGCATTGGCTACAAATTGGAAGCAGGCAATACATGCATACCATAGTGACTGGACTGCTTCAGCTTCTTTAGCTTTTTAAAACTGTTATTAAATAAGAGGGAGGAAGAAATCTACATTTTTGAAAAATCTCTCTTTTCAGAAGACATTCAATTAACTAGTGTGTTTTTTTAATACATTGTTTAGGGGGTACATATGAATATCTTTTGACCTTTTTTTTTTTTCAAAAAAAAAGCTGCATTAAAGAAAATACTGCAATTAGAATGTTTTCCCCATCTTGTCTAGTCCATTTAAATATACCTTAGGTGCGCAGGAGTTGCTGTAAATTTGCACTTTTGAAGCTGCTCTTAGACAGGGATTGTTGCCAAGCCTAGTAATTTTGCCTTTGCTTATGGAAGAGCTATTAATTAACACAGAATGGCTAATTAAACAAGGCAGAAGCTGAAACCATCTTTTTGTAGTATTCAGACACCCCTGGAAGATGCTAAAACCTGCCGATAGCTTCCCAGGTGGGTTTCCCTCTTCTCCCACCCAGAGTAGTGGCATATGTTTATACTTTAAATACCTACAAACTATCATTGCCCTCTGCTTAGCAGGCAAAAGGATCTTAAAGGATGCTGTCACAACATATGGCATAAAGACCTGCATGCAGTACTGTGTGTTTTGGTTACCAGGTACTTCATAGGTTGGTACCAGGTACTTCATAGGTTGGGTTGCCATCGCCAGTTTGGAAAACTCCTGGAGGTTTGGGGGCACTGCCTGGGGAGCAAAGGGGGCTCAGCAGACTCAGCATCCACAGCTGCCATTTCTTCCGGGGGAACTGATCTCTGTGGTCTGGAGAACTCCAGGACCTACCTTGAGGTTTGTAACCATGTGCATAGGTAGTTCAAAGGAGCAGGAGTTTTTTAAAAAGTGTGCTTGCAAATCTACAAAGGCAAAATTGCACTTGTTTACTACTAGGTAATGGCCTCAAACACCTACCATTTTGTTTCTAATGATAGGTATTGTGCAACCATTAAAACCTGAGTAACACCTTTAAATGTGTTTTGTGAAAGGCCTCAGACACTGTTCTTGGACAGGAGCTACTCTGTGAGTAATCAAAATTTTCCTTCCTTCTTCGTGTGCCTGGTGAGTATCTGGAGCTATCACCTGGAACCTTTCTGCAAACACAACATTAATTAATTTAAAATGTAAACAGAAAGGACTTAGAAAATTTAAGAGGGAAGGGAACCTAAGCCGCCTATGTTTTAGTTTATGCCAAAAGCAAGCATTCTACAGGAAGACAGGCAGCTTTAAAATTGCTCAAATGCAAAACTTTGTAGCCCGCAAACATCTGAAATATCCTTTCAGGGGGCTCGTTAGCAGCGTGGTTTAACTATTTGTTATTCTTGAGAATCAAGTTTAAACCTGAGCTGTATTTAGATCTGAAAGGGGTCTGGTATTTGGTAGCTCGTTGTCATTTGAAAGGGACGCTTTGGCTTTGGAGCTTTAAATGCCAGTCTGGTATAGGACAGATACAAATGCATAACCAGAGGGCCCCATTTCTTGGGTCTGAAAGCTATCTGGTTTGTGGGAGGGAGCAACAAACTTCAATTTGTCAAGGAGCCTGCATTCGTAACTTATGGCAAATTGGAGCTCCCATAAACTAGGAAGGGTTAAGTGCACTGCAGGGGAAGGAGGATGTTGGAGCAAGGTGAATGTGTAAGTGTACCAAACTGTGACAAAACCTCTGTTTTATGAGAGTTTGTTGTGACATCTGAAAGTAGCCTATACAGTCTTGCTGGAGGAAATTGTTTCAGGGTCTGCTGAAATTGACAGACACAGTCTACAACAGGCCACCTTCATATATTGTTCCAGTTTTTTACCTTCCATTGTGATAACTTTATTTGTCAACAGTACTTATTTTTAATGCCGCTCCCAGGAAGCTTTAATACCAGCATGCTTGGAGCATTTCTTTATCATGTAGACACTAGTTAGGAAACAAACTGTTGGGAAACAAGCAAACAAACCGTAACACTTAATATCTAGCTGGTATCATTCCCCTCATCATATAAGTCCCTTATTGCAAATCCTGTCCTCTGCTGCCAACAGGAACAGCTCCCTGCCCTCCTCTAAGTGGCAGCCCTTCAAATACTTAAAGAGAGCAATCATGTCCCCCTCAACCTCCTCTTCTCTAGACTGAACCTTCCCAAGTCCCTCAGCCTCTCCTCATAGGGCTTGGTCTCCAGGCCCCTGATCATCTTTGTTGCTCTCTTCTGCACCTGCTCCATTCTCTCCATAGCCTTTCTGAAGTGAAGCCTCCAGAACAGCACATAGTACTCCAGTTGTAGCCTGACCAGTGTGGTGTACAGCAAGACTATGACATCTTGTGATTAGGATGTTATGCCTCTGTTGATACACCCCAGTACCTCATTAGCTTTTTTGTCACTTCATTATACTGACTGCTCATATTTAGCTTACGGTCCACCTGTACTACAAGATCATGTTCACACAACTGCTACCCAGAAGTGTGTCCCCCATCCAGTATGTGTGCTCCTCATTTTTGTTACCCAGGTGTATAACTGCACGTATCCTTGTTGAATTGCATCTTATTCACATCCACCCACTTTTCCAGCGTGTTCAGATCTCACTGAATTTTATCTCTGTCTTCCTGGGTGTTTGCTACTCTTCCCAATTTGGCGTCATCTGCAAATTTGAGTAGTCCTTTACCCCCTCATCCAGATCATTTATAAAAAATATTGAAAAGTACCGAGCCCAGAACCAAGCCCTGGGGTCCCCACTGGATACCTCTCTCAAGTCAGATGAAATGCCATTGACAGTTTCCTATCCACCTAACTTCTTTAGAGTCCAGTCTGCCGTCCTCCAGTTTGTTCATCAGAACATAATGAGGAATCCTGTCAAAGGCTTTACTAAAATCCATGTAAACAATATTGATGGTGTTCCCATGATCCAATAAGCTCGACCGAAGAAGGAAACAAGATTGGTCTAGCTGGGCCTGTTGGGGACAAATCCATGCCAACTTCCCTGTATCACCAAGTTGTCCTTCAAATGCTTGCAGATTGATTCCTTTAAAATCTGCTCCAGTATCTTCCATGGGACAGAGATCACACTGACTGGCCTGTAGTTTCCTGGGTCATCCTTCTTCCTTTTTTTTGAAGATTGGGGTAACATTCACTCTCCTCTAGTCTTGTGGCACATCTCCTATCCTCCAAGAGGTCTTGAAGATGAATGACAAAGGCTCTCTAAGCTCTCTAGAATGTACTTTGAGCACTCTCATGTGCACACCATCTAGCCCCGGGGGAGTTGTACTCATCCAGTGCAGCCAAGTGCCTCTAAACAACCTCTCTGTCCATATCAACCGGCATCCCAGATGCCATGCCTTGCCTACTACCATCTCTAGATAAGCCTGTTCTCTTCTTCCGGGGAAAAACTGAGGCAAAACAGACATTGAGCCTTTCTGCTTTCTCTGTCTTCTGTCAGAGTTTCTCTGTTTTCACCCAGCAGTGGGACAGTTGCCTCTTTTACCTTGCATTTGCTCCTCACATAGCCAAAGAAGCTTTCCTGTTGTAGTTTGCCTCCTCAGCCAACCTCAGCTCACTCTGAGCTTTGGGCTTTCTGATGGCTGATCTACAGTGCCTGGCAATCCTCAGAGACTTCTCTTTAGAGGTATGTCCATCCCTTCATTTCTTGGACATTTCCTTTATTTCTTCCTTACCTCACTGTGGAGTTCTCTGTTTATCCACAGCGACTTCTTAGATCCCCTACCATGTTTCCATCTTGTTGGAATAGACTTGGCTTGAGTTTACAAAAGCTCTTGTCTTAGGAGAGCCCATCCTTCACTTGCTTCTTTCCCTTTCAGCATTCTTGCCCATGGAATGACTCCTCATCATGTCTCTGAGTTCATTAAAGTCTCCCCTGAGAAAATCTAACATATACATCTGGCTATGAACTTTCTTGGTCCCCCACAGCAAAAGGAATTCTAGGATGACACAGTCACATTTCTCTACCACCTTTACCCCATCTACCTACCCACCCTTGCCTTTTGGTTAATCTTGAGTATGGCCAAGTCCCGTGTAGCTTCCCTCACTGTTTGAAAAAGAGAGTTACTTAAACCTTAGTCACTACACTTCACCATATTGGCTGTCAGTGTGACCCACTCTATCCACAGAGTGTTGGACTTCAATCAATGGAAGCCTGACACTGCTGTAGAGTTCTCACTTGGTGCTCCTGCTAAGCCTAATCCAGCTCACAGGACTGTTTAGTGGATAAAATGAAGGGAAAGCCACCATAAGCGAAAGGGTGGCATATAGATTGTCAATGGCACCCATACACATGTCCTTGAGGATTGCAGATGTTGGTGATAATGATTCAGTGTGTTCCACAGCTGCAAACACTTCCTTCTGGAAGCAGCCAAAGTAGCCTTGAATAATATGTATCCATTGGGGGGGGGCAGGATATGTATTGGAATAGTTCTCCCCACCCCTGATATTAATGCACTAATGCATAAAAAGCTGTCTTCACCTTTGGGTGGGAAGTGAATATATAATAGAAAGAGAGCAGTTTTTAGGAGAGAAGAATTCATTGTTGCTGGGATAGGGATAGTTAATGAGCATGGGGCCTAGGGGAGATGTACGGATTTAGAACCTGGACCAAAATCAACTCCACAAGATCATTGCTGAACAACGATGATTTGTAAAGCTTAGCAGAACTGCCCACTAAGAATTATATTACAGTCCCAACTAAGGGACAGACAAAATAGGTCAAAAACCAGACAAAATGGAAAAAGAAAGATTTATGTGAAGTGAAGGGGGAAATGTGTAAAAAGGCAGGGTAGATATTTGTCTGGAATAATCTAAACAGAAAAAATAATGCCAAATTTGTCATTGTGTGAAGTATCCCAATGTGATATTTGCGCTGGAGAGTTTAACATTCTGAAAGTTTTTTTTATGGGTTTTTTATTTTTGAGAAAGTAGTTTTAAACTTGTGTCTATTTAAACATATATAATCTAATATACAATATATATAATATAATATAATGTCTTTTAATCTGCAATCTAAATATTTTATAATTAGGTTCATTTTATGCTCAATATTTTGTGCTTTGAAGGTAGCTCAGAATATAGCAGACTGTAATTTTATTATAAGAAGACAAAAATCACTGGGAAAGACAATAATGCTGGGAAAAGTTGAAGGTAGGAGGAAAAGGGGAAGATCCAACATGAGATGGCTCTGATGATGGAATAGGGTTCTCTACCTCCAGGTGGGGCCTGGGGATTTCCCGCTTTTACAATGGATCTCCAACTGACAGAGATCAGCTCCCCTGGAGAAAATGGCGGCTTTGGAGGGTGGACTCTATGGCATTGTACCATGCTGAGGCCCCTCCCCTCTCCAAACTCCACCCTCTCCTGGATCCACCCCCAAAGTCTCCAGGGATTTTCCAACCCAGACCTGGCAACCCTGTGATGGAATTACCTGAAGATTTGGGGCGTGGATAATAATAATAATAATAATAATAATAATAATATACTTTATTGTCATTGTACATAGTACAATGAAATTAAAAAGTGCCATCGTTCAGTGACTCACAACATACAATCATGCGCACTCACACAGACATTCACGACTGCTTCTCCCTTGTGATTTACATAGCAACCAAACCACTGTTTCCCCCAGATTTCAGTCTCATACAGCATTCAGGGCAATAATAGCTCTTGAGTAAAAACTGTTTTTTAGTCTATTTGTCCTTGTTTTGATTGTCCTATATCTTCTGCCTGAAGGCAGCAGTTCAAACAAGGAATATGCAGGATGTGACAAATCCTGTAGGATGTTCTTCACTTTTTTCAGACATCGAGAACTATACAGTTCCTCCAGAAGTGGGAGAGGACAGCCAATTATCTTCTGGGCTGTGGTGATGACTCTCTGGAGTGCTTTCCTATCCTGTGGAGGGCAGCATTTTGGGGTGTGTGTGTGTGTGGAAGGACTCAGCAAGCTATAATGCCATAAGGTCTACCCTCCAAAGCAGCAATTTTCCTCAGGGGAACTGATTGCTGTCATCTGGAGATCAATTGTAACAGCGGGAGATCTCTAGGTCCCACCTGGAGATTAGCAACCCTAGGGGGAAAGGCAGCCACACAGCAGGGGGTTGAAGGGAATGGTTTGATGGTTGCTGGCCCACCTCATTAGCCAGCCAGCCATGGTGGAGCTAAGCAGGAGAAAGAGCCTGAGGAGTTTGACACAGCCAATATGTTCCATTTCAGGAACTCTTCAGTACGGTTTCTGTCAGGCATTTTACACAGAACCATATTAGTACCGGTTCCCTAATGGAACATATTGGCCCTTTTGCACAGAAATGTGCCTCTCCTGTTGGGGAAGCATTCCTGAGCCGGTTTACCTTGAAACCTCCTCCCAAGCGTTCTTCAGTTCTTCGTAGCGGTCCTGAAGTGCTATGGGGTGCTGTGTGAAATGCCCCCTGTTTCTGACAGTTTATTCTGACAGTTTATTCTGGGCATGCTAGCAGTGTGCGAGGGAGGGGGTTATGCTGATAGTCCATTGTCTTTTCACTGACAGAAGCAGGCCACTGAGGGGACAGTTAGACCCACCTGGCAGTGGGCGGAGGAGAAGAGTGGACTCAGCCTCAGTCGGTTCTTCCCCTTCGCTGGCTTTCTCCAGACTGAGGCCAAGATGTTGGCTGGTGGCTCTGTGGGCGGGACTAAGGCAAAGCAGAGAGAGAATGCAGCCAGTGGCCAGGGACCCCCTTTTGAGTGGCAGTCCATCCAGCCTACTGATTTTGGCACCCCATGGAATCTTGCCCCTTGGAATCTTGAAAATGGCTTTATATAATAGGAAAGATAGGCTGAAAGATGTCATTTAATTGGGGATTTTTACTTATAAAGGCCACAGCAATGCTGGATGGAAACTGCTTTATTCATGGCCAAATGCACTTCTGCTTTGGATGACTAACTTCCTGGGTTCATACTGTAGATAAGACCGCTACGAATTCAACAGTGTTGAACTCCACTGTTCACACTTTCTAGGCATACTCCTGTATTGCTTTTGTCAAGGAACTGGAAGTGAAAATTAATACTGCTTATAATAGTAAATAGGCAGCATATGTTGGCTTTTCCAGAAATAAAAGTGGAAGAAGGCAATTCACTCACGATTTGAGGGGCAAGTAATCAATGTATTATTAGCTGAAGAGCTACAGTTCATCTACATATCCTAATTGCTTATCATTATGAACTTTTTAAAGGCCATGTTTGTGAATGTTCTGTTCTTCTGAGAAGACTATTCTCAAAGGGAAAATTTGCCAGGGCTTTGGTTGATGGTCCAAAGTTACCAGATCATATCTTAATGAGAAACTTACATTTGACTAGGCTTCTAAGTATGAATAATAATTTTGAGTACCGGTACACATAACCATTCATGTGGACATTGGACTAAGTATAAATATTAGCTGAAAATATTTGAAGACATAATTATGACAAATATTACAGAATAAATAAGGGTTGACTAGCCAGTTCTCTGACAAGGGCAACCAAATGTAATAAGCCAGTGTCCTCGCCCCAGTATGGATCTAAACATCTGGAAACCAGGTTTCCCAAGAATTGTCTAAGTTTTCAACAACAAGTGCATTCTGTTTTTAAGTAATGCCAACTTGTAACCCGTAACTGTAATGAAAATCAAGTGTTTGGTGGCCCAGATGTCAAACAACTGTTGCATCCTTCCTGTGGAAGACTAGCCATGAGAGAAAAAAACCAGATTTATGGGATATGCAGGATTTTGGGATATGTAGGAGAAGGTAGGTAGGTAGGTAGATAGAAAGATAAAAAGACAGATAGATAGATAGATAGATAGATAGATAAGCTTTCCTTCCCTCCACTGACTGCTCCTCTTTCCAGAGGTACCAACTAAGACAAGGAGTAATGGCCCCTTTCCCGCAACTAGTGTCAACCCACTATTCAAAAGTCAAACTGAACCCTCCCCACCTGACAACCCTGTCCCAGTTCTACCACTCCTGCTTCTCACCTGTCAAAAGTTTGGAAGGAGGGGAGACAGCAAGGTAAGTGGCATGCTGCTTCAGGTTGTGGCGGGTGGGCTGAGAAGCCCCCCCCCCCCCCCACACACACACAGATGCTCTGGCTGGGCTCTTCTTCAGGCTTACTGAAGCCCAAACACAGAGCAGGATCTGCTCTGCCATGTGTCTGCCATAGGGGGTCTCCCTAGTGGTGAGGAGGAACCTAGTTTTTCTCTTCTCTCTTTTTAAGGCTGAGGATGATGCAGTACTCCTATCTTGTGTGTGTCCCCTTGCATTTTGGAGGGGCATGTGCCAGTACTAAAAATGAAGTTACATTTCTGTTTATGGACTGCATGGTATTAATTCAAACTCTGTTAGATTGCTCAAAAGTCTAACTTTTAAACAACATGAAAAGGAAACTTCTCATGTGAGTAAGTGAGACATGAAATGGGTTTGCTGGTAACCAAACAAGCAGCAGATGAAGTGTTAACAAATTTCCCTGTCTTGATATCTGACACCGTGCATCATCGTATTTATGATTCTCTAGGGGACATAAGAGTTTCCAAGTACGCATATTTCTGTGGAGTATTTTCCTGAGAATAATGCAAGTTACATTAAAAGTTTTTTTTATGTAAGTTCTGTTCTTTTATTACATAGATCTCTTGTTAATTTCAGATGGCCACATCTATCAAGGAAGCATATCTCAAAGTATTCTGTTTGCCTTTGTCAGGAATTACAATCTTATCCATGGAAGGATACATTTAGTTTTTAGTCCCAAAATAGATTGAGGGATGTTTGTCCCAAAGATTAAGTTGTAATTTAACTTTGCTAAGAAGATGGTGCAACCTGGTAGAGAAGATGTCTCCATTTTATAATCTAAGTTTGTCCTCTGTTGTTTTTTCTGAACTGAGATAGTTCACAAACAATGGCTCTTATGAAGGGCCTCTTTAGTCAGCAGACCTGTTGCAGTGTGCTGCATATTGCAGTGTGCTGATTTCAAATCCTTGAGTTTTTGGAGGCTTTCTCAAAATACATTTAAAAAACGAGGTTGATAAATGATTTTATTTCCTTGAAATGTTCATATCTTTCCCCATTTAAAGTTCATATTTGTCTTAGTATAAAATTACTTTTCCTGAATCTATTAATAGGAAGAGGATCCTTTCTAAATTTCATTACAGACTTCTACTCCTGGATTGTTAAATTATAATACCGCCATTTTAGGAAGTCTCCCATAAGTCTTATCTTCATAGAGGAACTTTGTCATGGTAGCCCCAAATCACAATAATATATATTTAGCAATTTAAGTTTTATCTGCCTTTTAAAAGCACTTGACTCTTTCAAATGGTTGCCATAGCTGTGTATTTATGTAGATAGATCCAGATGGGGCAGCTGTGTTGTCTGAAGCAGCAGAACGAAGTTTCAGTCCGGTGGACTCGAACTTTCTTCTGTGTATTTATGTGTGCTTTCTCAAGAGGCTGCAGAGATAAGTGACAAACCATTTCAGCCCAGAAATATCATACGCATTTCATGACCTTTCATGACCTTTAAAAAGAGCCACACAGGAAATGAAGCGTAAACTCATATTTAACTTCATGGTTGCAACAAAAGACAGGAAATTCAAAGTTAAGGCTGACATCCCATCTTCAGCATGTCTTAGTGTGGGCTTCTGAGTGAAACAAAACCAAAAAAACCCCCATCATCCCTCGCTTTGAATTTCCTGTCTATTTCATTTGTTTGTTTCACATCCTATATGTTGTTTAAGGCTGATTATTTTTGTACTATGTTTGCAAGAAGTTCTCATGTGCACTTTATCTTATGAGCAAAGTAAGTGGTTTGTGTCTAAATACCCCATTCTGCCTACCTACATTTTATGTACCATTTATTTATGTGATGGATTTTTTAACATCACAAAATCTTAAGGTAGTGATATACAATTATATTGTTCTCCAGTAAAACAAAGCACCTTATTAGCAGCATAAAATCACAATTACAGATGAAAACATCACCTTAAAACTAACTTTGCATAAAAGCCAGCAAAACACATAGAAACTTCCACGATGCAGATTAAGCATAAAAGACTAAAATAAAACCTTCAAAGGCCTGTAAACAGAAAAAGGTCTGCACCTGAAGCTGGGCAATCGAGGTTCCTGGGAGCTGCTGGGGAGTTGGGGGTATTCTGCAATAGAAATTCCTGTGCTGAAAAGGCCTGTCTCTGGTGACTAGCATCTTATGCCCCAAAATGGAGGCTCACACAGAGAAGGAAATGGTTAGATGGTCTTCCATAATTTTCCTCTCACATGAGAATTCCTTCAATAGCCCATTGTAAACTGCAAGCCAGAGGAACTGGGTTGGATCCAAAAGTTCAGTTTTAGAAATGGTAGTGTTCCTTAGCGCAAGGATCCTTTCACTAGTGTAATGCACCTTTTCCAATGGGGGAGCTGTGCCAATAGCAGAATGGAACTTTTGAATCCACTCCAGCCAATTGTAACCAGTGCAAAGGTTAATTTGTTTAGTTAGGTTAAGTGTATAGGCTGGTAAACATTATGGAAGATATTTGCTTATTTTTGCTCCTTTAAAGAGTAGACATCGTATGATACAGCTTCAGTCCAAGTGGTGGCATTAGATGGCATGGGGAAGGAGAGCAGGCACCAGGGAGCTAGCTACACCCCATACTTCCATGTGATCTGCACAGTACAGAGGGAGTGCCCACACGTACATCTCCTACCTGTGATCAGCGATGCTGCTTTCCGTACATTGTTCATCACAGGGAGGGGAGCATGTGCTTGGGTACTTCCCATGCCTTTGCATTATGCAGATTACTTGACAGTTTCACAGAGGTAATGTGGGGCCAGCATGCCTGCTCTGCCTCACTGCTTGGTGGATCAATCCATAGATGGGTTATCTTCACAGGGCTGCTGAATCAAATTACTTTGTCAAGTAGGGCTGCCAAGTCCCCCGGTAGGGCGGGGGAAACACCGATTTTTAATACTTACCCCCGCTTTTTCAAAATTGGCCACCGGGGGACAAAATGGCTGCCCTGCCCTGCCTTAAAAGGGAAATGTCTGCAGAGAGCCTGCCCTGCAGTAAAAAGCCTCACCAGACATTTCCCCTTTAAGAATAGAGTCAGCAAGAGAGCTCCGCCCAGAGATTAAGGAGGGACTGAAGGGGCTGCTTTTGCATGTGGCTGGGGTAAGGTTGCAAGGTTGCTGTGGTAAGTTTCTCTTACAGCTCTTTTCCTTCTCTCTCTCTCTCTCTCCCTCTTTCTTTCTTTTTTCTGTCTGTCTGTCTGTCTGTCTCTCTCTGTCCCCATCTAGCAGAGGTCTATCAGTGGCTATTATTAGCCACAAGGTCTAAATGGAAGTAAGTGCCTCTGCCATTTTTTTTCCTTCTCTCTCTCTCCCTCTTTCTTTCTTTTTTCTGTCTGTCTGTCTGTCTCTTTCTCTCTGTCCCCATCCAGCAGAGGTCTATCAGTGGCTATTATTAGCCACAAGGTCTAAATGGAAGTAAGTGCCTCTGCCAGTTTTTTTTCCTTCTCTCTCTCTCCTTCTTTCTTTTTTCTGTCTGTCTGTCTGTCTGTCTGTCTCTCTCTCTCTCTGTCCCCATCCAGCAGAGGTCTATCAGTGGCTATTATTAGCCACAAGGTCTAAATGGAACCCTTTGTCTGGGGCAATGATGCTCTGCATTCTTGGTGCTTGGGGGGCAACAGTGGGAGGGCTTCTGGAGTTCTGGCCCCGCTGCTGGACCTCCTGAGGGCACCTGGTATTTTTGGCCACTGTTGTGACACAGAGTGTTGTACTGGATGGGCTGTACTGTATGGGCCGATCCACTGTGGCTTCTCTCCTGTTCTTATGATATGAAAATCATATTTAGCACTTGTGTAGCACTTAGTGCTTCATATTCTGCCGAGATGAGGAAGGATTCAGTAGGGCCGTTGCTCAGTGATAGAGCATCTGCTTGACATGCAGGAGGTATCAGCCTCTTCAGCTAAAAAAGGATCAGGTAATAGGTGACATTAAAGATCTCAGCCTGAGACCCTGGAGAGCCACTACCAGTCTGAGTAGTCAATACTGACCTTGATGGACCAATGGCCTGATTCAGTATTAGGAAACTTCATGAGTTCATGTGTCAGCATGTGGAAGCAACATCACAGGATGTGACATCACAAAATGATGTCACTTCCTTTCTCCTGGCTCCACCCCCAAAGTCTCCTGGCTCCACCCCCAAAGTCCCCAGATATTTCCCAAGTTGGACTTGGCAGCCCTATTGTCAAGGTCTGTTTTGATCAGCAGCCTCTCATTTCACATTACCTCCTTACTACTTGATCTTTTTAACTGGAGATGCTTGGGACTGAAGCTGGGATCTTCTGCATGCAACGCAGATGCTTTACCACTAAGCCACAGTCCCTCCCTTTCTGGTATGATATGGACACTTGTAACTTGGAGGGAAAGAGAACGTAGACAAAGCAGGAAATATGCCAGTTTCCAAAGAGATGATTCAACCTCCCCGTGGGTACTGTGATAAATTGTGTGGTATCTTTGAGTTTTTTCTCTGCTGAAGAATGTGTTCCTTCACATTAAAAAGCCCTCTGTTTTTAAAATCTTACCAACATTCTTCCAGAACTTGAGAACAGTCTGTGTTTGCACTAGGTTTAGTTAGTTGCTAGCACGATCTTATCATACATGCCCACTTCAATCTGAATCCAGATCATCTGTGTGATATTACCAGAAAACAAAAAGACACAAAAATGTAGGTCACGTTTGATTTGTAAAACTGCAAAACTTCCCTTCCAACTGGCACATACAAATTGCAGATCAAAACACTTTCTTGTGATACCACATTTCCCACTGCTGGAATGCTGTTGCAATGATTCATGAAGGAATACACATGCAAAACCTATGCATCATAATTCAAAATTCACAGGAATTATCCATGAAAGATCACTGAGAAAATTTTGGCAGGACTTTATTATCCTGCTTATGCCGTTTCAGGGAAAACATGTGAACTTTCAACTGGATCATAAAAAACATTTGCACATGTACCCCTCTATGGAATTAGTTAATAATACTTCCTTGTGGGTGTGATCTCTGGGCAAAGCTATATGTCGTTCCGACAGATGTTTGTTCCTAAATCAGTTTGCTGAGCTAATATGAGTACATGGGATTGAAAGGTGAAAAGAGGAAGCGGTGGATTCTCCTCGAGTGATGTGATTCCATGAAACTGTGTTTCTCCCAGAGAGATTATTTCTAGTCTTGGAAGGTTG
Source organism: Lepidodactylus listeri (assembly GCA_029233225.1). NCBI lineage: Eukaryota > Metazoa > Chordata > Lepidosauria > Squamata > Gekkonidae > Lepidodactylus > Lepidodactylus listeri. Next base: position 58,293,247 of record JARCFY010000012.1, read on the forward strand.
GCTGGGGGAAAATGAGCTAAAATGGGCTAAAATTGCCTGTAGGTATCTTCAAGGAAAGATTAATAGGCAGGGGAAGGATTAAACTTTTCCCTTCCACCTGCAAGTTCTCCCCTGCAAATATCTCTCCTCCCCATGTAGGTGGAAAATCTGTGGTTGCTCATAATGCAGTGTTCCTGTGTCACCTGCCTTAATTGGGTCTGTGTTTGAGATTTTTTGGCCATGTCCACACTGTCACTTTTGTCACTCATTTCTCCCTATTGCTTCAGGTTCCCCCACTCCCCATATGTTTTGCTCTCTGTAGTAGTTCCAGAGGGAGCAAAACACATGTGGAAAAGGGGGGGGGGACCCAAAGCAATAGGGAGAAATGAGCGACAAAAGTGACAGTGTGGACGTGGCCTTTTTTTCTCATGCTGGTGTGTTAGACCTTAAGGAATTTCTAAACTCTTTAAGAGGAAATTCCTTCTTCCAGCGGCTACTCCAGAAAAAAAGGAGTACTGCTGATTGACTGAGTCATTATGCTGAAAGCTGCTAAGTTACACTGTTGCACTGTTATGTAAACATGTGTTCAGTGTTTATATATAGAGGCCTTTTTCTGCTTAGTTCCAAAGCTGTTTACTAAGGTAGTTTCTTCCATGAACCTCATTAAGGCATAGGAGCATTGTTTCTGAAAGCAGTATTTCTCAAACACAGCATGAAGATGGATATTCTGAAGTATGATGGAAGTGGCTTAAACAAATGCCTTGAAAGCAGTGAATGTGTTTAAAAACGTGTTATAAACATGTTAAAAACTATCGTGCCTCATAATGGCTTTCTCCCTTACACTGTGCCTCTACTGCAACCATGATCTGTTCAGTAGTTAAGCATGTAGAAACTATGCTTGCAGAAGTGTGAATACTGCAGTGTGGATTCAATCTATTTATTACGGTCCTAGACCAGCAAGTGGCACAATAAAAACAAGTAAGTAACAGGTAAAAGAGCAATTAAAATTATAAAGCATAATAGCATCTAAGATTATAAAAAGATTCTAAAAATTTAAAATGTCGGAGGTTTAAATTGTACAAGGTAAAATTTTTTATAACAGTCTATAGATAGAGATACATCTGTCTGTATTTTCCCTTTCCTAGTTCATTATGCAAATTTGACAGTGTGGATTAGGTCCAAGGGAACCTGGAGCCAAAAGACCTGATTTACCAGTCACTTAGACTACCAGTCACTTAGAATGGTAGGAAGGGAAGTAAAATGGCCTAAGTAATTCCAAAGGACCCCACCCCCACTAGAAGAACATATCTTTCTTAAAACTATCTTTTAAGCTACTTTGGCAGTATTCATATTGCATCTTCCCCCCAAGAAGTGCCACTGAATGAAAATATTAAGGATGAAACTCTGTGAAATACCAGGCATCAAGTAACAACACAGCTGTGGAGGCAGCTGACACTACAGTCTCAAAATAATGTGAGTCCTTGCAGTATTTGGACAGGTTGCACTGTACCTCTGGAATGACATTACAAAGTATGGGTATTTACACAATAGTTTGTCGTAGCGATGGGCACAAACCTTGTCATGAACCTAAATTTACTACAAAAATTGGTCGGCTGTGGTTTGTGAGCTGAGGTTCATGCCCATCCCTATCAACATCCCTCCCATGACCCTCCACATTTTTAGGTTTGTGCAGCTTGCGGTGGGAAGTGGAGGAGGGAATGAGAGGGATCCCTCAAATGGTTTGCATCCATTTCAGCCTAACAGTGAGGCTGGTGTGCCCATCAGCTGTTAGGCTGAAATAGACGCAAGCCAATTCAGCAATCCCTCTCACTCCCCCCCCCCCCCCCGCTTCCAAGTGGGGGGAACAAAAGGGAGGTTAATGGCTCACAGCCATTTAAACCTAACAACTGATGGGCACACCAGCCCTGCTGTTAGGCTGAAATGGATCTGCGTAGAGCAGGGAGGGCTCTCCCAGCCGCAGGCAGATCCTGGCTGCCATGGCTTCTCCCTCAGCGTGCTTTAAAGTGCACCACAAGAGGAGAAGCTGAGCCCAGGATCTGTGTGCAGTTCTCCTCCTGCAGTGTCTCTAGTCCACAGGAGGCCATTCTATAGCATCTGGAACATCACAAAATGAACTGGTTCAGTGAACAGGGAGGTCCATGAAGTTTCATGCAACCCTACAAACCAAAATGAACCTTGATTTTCCCAGTTTGTGCCTATCTCTAGTTTGTCTATTTTTGTGGTCTAGTAGGGTCAGACAATGTTAAATAATGTGAGAGATATGCTGATTTGTAGCACTCTGCCATTTTCTTCCCTGTGGTTATGGGTTTGTGCAACCCGTTTTCTTCTCTGTGGTTTGTGCAACACAAAAGTACATAATCTTTCTACAGCAACAAATTGAAAATTTGTGAAGATTACTTCAAATTTTTTTTGACAAAAGTGTGAAGATTACAGTGGCTCCGAAATAAAAATAAGTTTCAAATATTTTTGATACCTTTGCTGATGTATTGCCTTGCTTTGGTCAGGGATTCTCTTTTATTATCCTGTCTGTAGACTCCGTTAGAGTCACAAAAATACTACCCTAATGAGCAGGGGATAAAAGAAAGAAAGCCAACTGGTAGTCTGTGTGATGGTAAAGAAATTTTGTGTAACTTTACCAAACACTTTCAATTTATAGTAAATAGATTTCACAATTTAATACTGTAGTTCTTCTGGATTTGTGTGTTATTATGAATTCTCTAATGATTGAATTACAATATAAAATAGCTGTTTTCCCAATCATTCAGTCTATCTTAGGCATAGATCTTTTTCATCCATAGTTCTTTTTCATTTCATTCAATTATTTGGTTAGATTTGGGCTAGCATAAGATTGGAACAAAGTGACTGTCAGTGCAATCATAGGCAGAGTTTTCCCATCTAAGTCATTGATTGCAAAGGATTGTAGTATGTGTCTGATTATTTTTATTTATTTAGATGCAAGGAAACTGTATTTTTCTAACCTCTTTAATTTGGATTTAATTGGCTTGTTGGTTGGACCAAATAGCTCACCTTTTCATATTGTTGGATAATATCAGATCTAATTACTAGGAGCATATATGAAACTGGTAGCTAATAAAAGCTGTTGCATGTATAATTTATGTAAGGAGAAGGGAAAGGAGGGAAAGGAGTTTGTAAGCCACTCTGAGACTCCAAGTGAAGGGCAGGGTAGAAATCTAATCTCTTCTCTTCTTCTTTTTAAAGAGTAACTGTTTTATAGTCTAGAGTGCATTTCATCACTGTTGAGAAGTGGTTAGAGAGTCTGTCTAGGATCTGGGAGACCCAGGTTGGAATCCTCACTCTGCGATGGAAGCTTGCTGGGCAGCTGTGGGACCACTCAGTCTAACCTCCTTACAGGGTGGTTGTTAGGATAAAATTGAAGACCAGAAATGATGTAAGCTGCTTTGGGTTCCCATTCAGGAGAATGGCAGGCAGGCTCTAAATGAAGTAAATAACTCATATATATCAGATAGATTGTGCCCTGTGATAGGTTATGCCACATCGTTAGTTTGTAATGTGTCACAAAACATGAAGGTTTCCAGTTGAACAAATCTGAAAGCTTGATTTAGTTAGCTATTGGTGATAGCATGTTTTGATTTTAAAATGTTTGTACGGTGTTTGCTGGTCTCCGGTCCTCACAGTCTTTAAGAGTTCCCATTTATTTTAATGAAATTGGCTTCCGCATATTATATACAGAATCAACATGTTAAGGGTATTTTATTAATTAATGCATCATGTTTTTCTTGTTTTCAGCGGAAGGGCATGCAGCTAAGATGCTTCACGGTGCAGTCCCACTGCGGGGACTTTGCAAGTTTTGTGATGTTAAATCAACAACCTGCACAAATGAAGGTCATTGCTTCAGTGACTGCAACCTCACTTCGATCTGTGAAGATGTGAATGAAGTATGCGCAGCAGTATGGTAAGTTTATTCTAGCAACGAGCATGGATTTGTATTTGGCTCATAACACCGTTTTACTTCACAAGAGATTCCAGGCTTTTTAGATATACTCATTCAAATATGTTTTTTTTTTCTTATTTTGTCTACACTTTGCATTCTTAAAACAGTTGTGAGCTTTTAAAAAGTTGGAAGCCAAAATTTCTGTGTTGTGTGAGCTGCTCTGTTCCAGCAACAGTTCCTTTCTAAAACATTTTGAATTTTAGCTTTATTTGACTGCATCTGTCCACAGCATTATCGGAGTGGAAACAGATCTGAGTCTTTCAGACAGGTGTGGAGTTTGATTGACAGACATCTCATTTCATATTATTTACTAACATATGTATTAATCAAAATTATGAGAGGCATGGGCCAGTGTGGTCTAGGAGTTAGAGTGCTGGACTAGTATCTGAGAGACCCCGGTTTGAATCCCTACTCTGCCATGGAGGCTTACTGGGTGACCTTGGGCCAGTCCCACACTCTCAGCCTAACCTACCTCACAGGTGGTTGTGAGGTTAAAATGGAGGAGAGGCGGAAATAAGCTGCTTTGAGTCCCCACTGGAGAGAAAGGCAGGTTATAAATGAAGTAAATAAAAATATAGCCCATTCTTTTGTTCTTTATGAGAACAATTATCTTGTGAAATGAAACAGAATTGGCCGGATTTGACTTCTGTGCCTGCTGTGTTGATGGGGGCCTTGGCATGTGCACTGTAGTCAGTTTATTACATTTTAATCCTGCTGTTCCTCCAAGGAGCTCATGGTTGTCCCTTCCTGCATCTTATCCTCACAAATCATATAAAGTAAGTTAGGCTGAGAGAGACGGTCCCAAGGTCACTGTGAAGGTTTGTGATTTTTCAGTGACATTAGAGTAGAATGATGTGAAGTTTGCACAGTGTGGTCTGTATCCCAACCTCCACCTGACAGACTGAACCTAAGAGGCTTCTAAATACAGTGATGCGAGTACATTTGAGGAAATTTACTACAGCCTAATTAATGTTGCTGCTTGCTACTGTGGTGGTATTTGAGTCCTTCCCTGTGGTAATGAATGGGCTGTGTTCTAAAAATGCCTTGCCCTCCCTGGACCATCATATGAGAAAGAAATTGGGTGGGGGAGTAACTTTTATTTAGATCCTGGGAGAGGAGAATTAAGGATGTTCATATGACAGCCTTGAAACTATTCACAAGTGTGACTCACAGTATTTGCCAGACTTATTCAGTTAAAAATCGTCTGAATCTTTGGCTTTTCCGTAGCTTCAGAAATCCCACAGTATGAGTTCCTTCTAGAAACTCCAGATCTTTAGCCATTTTTTTCCAGAAGACAGGCTCTGTGACAGGTACAGGTTCCTCCTAAAATGTTCACTAAATTACCTTGCTTCCCCCAAAGGCTGGCTCCAAGACCTACATAGCTGCCTGAGAAAGGATCCCCCCCAGCCTAATCCTTTGGTGCAACAAAACCTATCTCCTGAAGTGTTCACTGTATTAGTTTGCCTTCTTCCAAGGCCAGGCTCTGAAACAACACATTTTCCTGGGAAAAGATCTCTCCAGTCTCTCTCTCTCTCTCTCTCTCTCTCTCTCTCTCTCTCTCTCTCTCTCTCTCTGGCAGTTCAAACCCTAACTGACTGGAATGGGCAGTTTTACAGATTTTCTCCTCCACTCCCCTTCTCATCTGGCTCCTCCAGCATTCCATGGATCCTGACTAGTGGTTAGCTGCTGTATATATACCACCCAAAGGCATACAGTGGTGTACAACCTGTAAGCAAATGCTCCCCATCAGAGCTGGATAGATTTAGGGGGTCCCATTTGCAATGACTGGTCCTATTTGCAAGGTATCACTGGGTTGCCAACCTCCTGGTGGGGGCTGGAGATCTGGGATTACTACTGATCTCCAGGAGACAGAGATCCGTTCACCTGGAGAAAATGGCCACTTTGGAAGTTGGACTCTATAGCATTATACCCCACTGAAGTCCCTCCCCAAACTTTGCCCTCCTCAGGCTCCATCCCCAAAATCTTCAGGTATTTCCCAACCCAGAGCTGGCAACCCTTATCTGTCTTATCTATCTATCTTATCTATCTATCTAATCTATCCTTCCTTCCTTCCTTCCTTCCTTCCTTCCTTCCTTCCTTATTTAGGCTTTTATCCCGCCCTCCCTGCTGCAGCAGGCTCATGGTGGCTCACCACAGGGGCCTCTGAGCTGTGGAGTCTGGTGTGCAAAAATTCTACTTTCTGAGCTACTGGCATTAAAGTTGTGAGTGAGCGATTTGGCTGCTGCATAAATTAGTTTGCTCTGGAGCCATCCTTCCTGAGCTCAGACAAAAAACCTGTGACCTGGAGGCTAAAAAACTGTGTGCTAGCTCACACTAACTCAGCTTATGACCCATGCTGTACCATTTTCTATGCACAGATCATATCCAACAAAGAGGTATCTGTGCAAGGGAGACTGCTTCTGCACATTCTTATTTATTGCCTTTAAATTTTGCAACTCCAGTGCATGCGGGGGGGAAATGTCTAGCAACATGTCAACACAATATTTTCCTGCAGGTTTTGCAAACTGAGGATGAATTCCATTCAGTTTAAAAAGCAACTGACCCTTGCTACCCAATATATGCAGAAAACAGGCTGATAAATGAAACATTTTTATCAGGCCTGTTTATTTTGGTAACCTTTTGAGTTACACAGGATTTGTTTTTAGGCAGACTGAGAAGTTAATGTTTCATCTTCTGTAACACACAAAGTTCATTTGAAGATATTCCCTATTTGTTTAACTTCTCCTTTTTTAAAAAAACAACAACTCTGTTTAAAATCTCACATTGACTTCTGAGGAGGGCTGGAGAGCAGATGGGACTTTTAAAGGTTTTCTCCAGTTTGACTCAAGCTAGCTGTTTTACGTACAATGATTCATGGTGGCTTTATTTATGGCATTGATTGCTGAGTTTCATATAACATAAGAACCATATGTGCCATTTCAATTTGTATCTTGATTGAATCACATAGGAAGAAATAAAAGTTTGAACTGCCTTTGGACTTGATGCTACACTGGAAAAGTGAATGTGCAATTCAGGTTTTGTGCAGTCTTTAGAGTAAGGCCATCCTGTCTGCACAAGTTCTCTCATTCTTCTTGGCTGGAAGATGCAGTCACATTTCTTCATCTCTATCACACCATGCAGAAATTTGGCTATGGGCTGCTATTTGGAAATGAGCAGTTTTTTTAAATACAGGAATAGTGTTGAAGTTAGGAGCCCATCTTGAACAAGTACCATTTCTCAAATTTGCTCTGTACTTGCATCTTTGGAGGAAATAAGGATATAAATAGGGACAGCTAAAAATTCATCCAAGTTTTACATCATTTCCAACCAAATATCATGTTCTGCATCTTGAAAAAGAAGGCATTTATTAAGAAAAGCACACAATAATTAAGTAGTTGTATAACATTTGCCGCTACTGATACTGGTGCAATCACTAATGTAGGTGGAATCACGCATGTAAATTAAAACCAAAAAAACCAGGAAAAAACCTTTTAGGGCATATGATAAAGTATCAGGCTCCAGAATATTCACTCCAACCTTGGATCTGACCCTTTCAAATAGGAATGCATTCATCTGTAAGTCAGAACACTTACAAACATTAGTTCTCTTTGATGCAGATATCTTTTCGGATCCAAAAAAGTACATTTTTCTTAGACTCTCTAAACTGCATTTAAATATGGAGAGACTGGGGAAACAGTGGTACAAAATTCCTAAAAGAAATCTCAATATGGTCTTACATAATGTTGCTTAGAATGTGGGGTTAAAAATGTTTTAAATAAAATAAATGTGATTGCAGCTCAGTTAATGGCATATAAAATATTTATTATTTGAAACAGCTTTTCATTATGGCTATAGCCAGAGTTAATCTATTGAAGATTGGAAGGGTTCTTTGTTAATTTGTGATATTAGTATATGTTTATACATTGCTGCTCTTGGAACTAAATGGGCATGGGTTGCCAAGTGACTTACTGGCTGCAGCAGGGGAGGGTGGTTCCATTATGGGCCATTCGTTCCATTATGGTACCATAGAGTATTCAGGGTGATTGCTAGAGTGTTGCCCAGTGATGTGCCCAGCGTGATGATGTCACTTCCGGCCGATGTCATCACACTGGGCACATTGGCCTGATCTGGCCACTTCAGGGGTGGGGTTCCTCCTGCCAGCTGGATCTGGACCGGCGGATTGGGGTCCCTTTTAGCGGGGGAACCTCCACCCTACCGGGAGACCAGGCAGCCCTAAAATGGGCTGAGCATCAACCTAGATGCCTAGCTGTAGTGCCCTTAAAAGCACTTGATCCATATGACCTAATGTAAAACTCTTAACTCCTTTTGATACCACAGTGAGAACGTGCAAGGCTAGTCATTTCAGTGCACTGCTGTTCCTATCAGTATGTCTGCCCAGCTACTGAGCAACAATACAAAACTTGAATAGAATTGAAAAGCTTCTAATGAATTCTTTTTAAAAAGTTATTCTAGTTTGATTGCATCACAGCCCCATACAACATAATGGTAACATTGATTTGATACATGAGCTTTCTATAGGATAATGTCATTTGTTTTTCTGAAATGAAATTGGACAGCTCTAACTTGGAGTGCTCATGGAATCAAGTGATATCTTAATTTAAAAAATAAACCTCTACTATGTGGTATGTGTGGATATGATGTTACTGTGCAGTAGTAGATGTTACAGGAGAGATATTATGCTTTAGTACTGTAACATAAAAAAGCAAAGTTATCCTATTCTCTGCTGTGGTGAAGGATTTTGGCTCCAAAGATGTGAAAAGCAGAAAAAAACTAAAGTAACTGGGAGGGGGAGATATTTTTTCCCCCTGAAACGCTTATGATTTTTCTTCTCCAAGAGAAAAATTAGAAATCTTGGGGAGCACTGAAAAGGAAACTCTTACAAATATTTTCTGTTTTGAAATAAGTGAAAATGCTTTTTAATTCACGCAAAAGCATATAGTATGAAAATGTGTACCATCTACAAGTTAATAATAATTTGGGTATGTACTCTAAGTATATGCCATATTTTCAAGGATATGTTTATTGTTTAGATTGGAAATTTGTAACTTTACACGCAATCTATATATTTAATAGTGATGTGTAGCCCTCTTCTGTGGATACTTAAATCCCCTGATCGGTCGGGACCACACAAACACTAAATGTATTTTTCTGCAAACTTCGGGTATCTCCCCCCCCCCAAGTTTGCAGAAAAATCCAGAAAGTAAAAAAAAAAAATACACTGGGGATTTAATTTACACTGCAAATTAAAAAAAATGTTCTTTGCATGTGTGCAGACGACTCCCCCCACGAGTCTTGCAGGCCTCCCACTTGTATGTTATAATGTGTATGATGATACATTTTTGAAACGTTTAGTGTTACAAAATTAAAGCTGACACCCCTATATGTTAGCAGTAGCACTGAGACTGTGTAATGCTGTTTATCTGTACTAATGTTGCTTTCTTTTGTTTACCACAAAACTTGTTTTCTGTTTTCAACTTCTACTTTTTATTAGCTCTGAGATGACAGAAATGAAGATACATATGCAAAAATAGCATAGAGTGTAATGGCTGTAGCTCTCTCACAGGTGTTGGATATTCTATAATTTTGCTTGTAGAAAACTTAAGGCATTTATATAGCATGAATATTCCAAAGTACCATTTTATATGCTAAGTTATAAATGATGCATTTTATTCTAAAGAAGTAAAGATTAATTATAGCATATATTTCAGTTTTTCAAAAATCTTCCATTATCTTTTTTGAGGGGGGGCGGGAATCTGAGTTTCAGAAAATCTCTCTCTCTCTCTCTGGCACCAGCTTCTCTAATCTGCAACAGAACATAGCTAGCCATCTACTATCCTATTTAGGAATGGGATTTGTCTGTGGTAGAAAGAATACCAAAAGGGATAATGGATTCGGTCTAGTCACCCCTTCTGCAAAATGCCAGTACTGTCCAAGTGCTTCTGTCTGGGTTGAGGGACAGTCAGGAAGAGGATATATAGCACCATACAGAATTTCAGGCTTCTAAGTCCATTTACTTCAGTGGACTTAGACAGGTTGCACTGTAAGTCTGCCAGCAGCTGTTTGAACATATGAAGGTTTTTGTCCCAATTAGTTCATATCAGGCCAGCACAAGCTGTGGTCCACCAAACTGAGAAGGATTTAGGAAAATATCAGCTGCCCAGTAAGGCACTTTTCTAATAATTCATTCTTGAGTAGGGATTGTATATGTTTCAGTCAGGGCTATTTTTGGGCGGGAACGCACAGGAACGGAGTTCCGGCTGGCTCCTGAGTTGGCCACACCCAGCAGGAACTCATTAGCATAATAGGCCACACCCAACAGCAGAAACTCATTAGGATTGGCTACATTAGGGGTATGTGGCCTAACATGCAAATTAATTCCTGCTACAAAAAAGCCCTGGGTTTTGACAACAAACAAGGTAAACAGAATAAGAAACAAAAGGTGGGTGTGGCTGGAGGACCATTCTTCTGGTAACATGGGGTGTGTGGCCTAATGTGCTAATAAGCTGTGCTGTCAGGGGTGTGGCCCAATATGCTAATGAGTTTTTCTGTTGGGTGTGGCCTATTATGCTAACGAGTTCCTGCTGGGCTTTTTCTACAAAAAAAGCCCTGGTTTAAGTGACGCTGAAGAGGCTACTCGAGAGTAAGTGACAGAAAGATGGTAGCTATTGCAAAACTTAAGTAGACTTTTAGAAAATGTACTTGGTTTGCTCTTGAATTCCCCACCCCCATCTTAAATTTTCCATCCCCCTTTTAGGAGAAAGAATGATGAAAATATAACCTTGGAAACAATATGTCATGATCCCGAACAAGAGCTTCATGGGCACAAACTGGATGACTCCCACTCAAAGAAATGTGTGATGAAAGAAAGGAAAGATGCTGGTGGATTGCTGTTCATGTGCTCCTGCAGTGATGAAGAATGCAATGATGAACTTATTTTTTCAGACAGTAAGTGCTTGAGGTTTCATTCTGTGTGTGCAGCTTTAATTTCCTTCCCTTATTTCACCCTTCACTTTATACTGCCAGGAAAATGTGTTTTTTTTCTTGAAGATTTCCTCTGATTATTGAATTTCCTGTTTGGGGAAATTCTGACCTTCCTCCACCGCGAGGAGAAAAAAGGCTAGAGGTATTCTAGAGGAAATAATGAAATTGAGAAATCATTGCATCATTTTAAGAGTTGCAACTAATCAGCCTATTGGAATGGCTTCAAGTTTATGCTTTAGCAGCTATATCCTAACATTGATAGAAAGTTTAATGAAACACGTCAGTCTCCAGGAGAAGGCAGTTCATTCTCCTTTCAGATGGTTTCCTGCTTAAGGAATATCTGTTGACATTCTCTGGGCTTGGTAATGGGACTGAGGAGGATGACTGGTGTATTTTGTGGGATTTACATGGGCCTTTGTTTTTCTGGTGCTGTTCACCTGCTACCACTTGCTCATGAACCCTGAGAACTTCTTGAGTTGATCCTTCATCTAGCACAAGTTTTCCTACCAGCAGGGAAGAAAAAGTGGCTTTCTGTGCTATATTGTATCTTTCCCCCCAGTTTTGGTCCTAAAGCATCCTGTTTGGAGTGGGAAGGAGCTAGCTGTTTTTCTTGTAGGTATGAACAAAGGGGAAAGGAGGAAAGGGGAAAGAGTTTTCTGTTAAGTAAAGCAGTCTGCTCCTGTGCAGATTTGTTCAGTCATCCAGCGCGTGTAGGGGGGTAGGGTTTTTTATGTTCCCTCTGACTCTCCGGACAGCATGAAACCACACAAGACCATACATTTTCTGCAAGAAACAAGCTTATGGCAAAATTGCAGGGTTTACCTGGATTGGTCTAAGCTTGTTCTTTAGAAGTGTAAAACCCATATCTTTATACAGCCAATAAAGATGCCTGTTGAGGCTGCTTTAGGGAGGCTTTAGCTTTGATCTTTTACTGTAATTTTCTTTGCTCTCCTTTTTTATCTTGTCTACGTATTTAATGATGTCCATTATCTCAGTGCTGGCAGGGCAGTCAAGTAGATAATGGGCAAGTAGCTGACTCTAATGATTTCATTCATGCCTTGTGCCTTGTTTACCCTTCTCTGTGAAAACTGAGTAAAAAGGTTCTTACAGAAACTAATGAGAATTATAGCATTTTAAAACCAATGGCAATTTAGGCTTTGACAATGCCTTTGCGTGGAGCGTGTTTCTGTGTTGTCCCCGTATACAGAAGCAATATAGAGGCTCTGCTGAGACACAAATAGGAAGCCCTTTGGTTAATGGAATTAATTTGACTGAATTAAAGTCTGCTGCCATTGACAAGAGCCGCCTGTATAGCCACATCCTTGCCAACTTTGAAATGGTCTTGTTGAACACACAAAGCTCCTTTATACCATTGGCCTGTTGAGGTGAGTACTGGCTACTCTGGCAGTGGCTCTTCGTGGTCTTGACTTGAGGTCTTTCATACCACCTGCCACCCGATCCCTTTAAGTGGAGGTGCAGAGGATTAAACTTGGGACCTTCTGCAAAGGTGCCGCTGGCCTATGGCCTTTCCCCAAGTCAAGAGTTTATTTTCTAGTTTTAGTAAGTTTTGTAAAGACAGCTGTACCACTTACACACTCAAGGGCTTACTCCTCTGGCCTCACCCTGGTTTTCAGTACCTGCAAAAAGAGAAGATGACAGAACTTAGCCCAGATGGGACTCAGCTGCCGCTGGCTTGGTGCCAGCAAGATGTTCGCTGAAATGCCATTAATCCACTATAGTGATTATACAGCTATTTTTATAGATTGTTCCCAATCCCATGACTGTATTGGAGTGACATTTATGTACCAGCATCAAATGATAGCAACGAAGCTAGTAGTGGAATCATCTATGTTTTAGCAGTAAGGCTAATAACAGTAAGGGCTTGGTTCTAACTAGCAAATCCACATGGTGTAGGAAGGGCAGCCCCCCCTCCCAGGGGGTGCATTGGAATTCAGAATCCAAATTGGAATTTCTTGTGACTGCAGTTTGTATTTTAAAAAATCCTGGAAAAATCAGATCCTAATCTTGTGTTGTGTACTGTCTGGGCTGGACCAGGGTTGAGTGAGAACTTAGAGCGAAATGGGGGAAAAAACCCTATGTGTAGTATTAGACTATGCAAAAGTACTTGGATTGGCAAGCTGCACCTTTTCCTTGATGGTGTGCCAGGGTGATGCAGATTTGTGCCAATTCGTTAGAAATGCACATTATCTCTACTACTTTTACTTTTTCACAAGTGGATTGTGCACTGTATTTTCCTTCCCTGGTAATCATCACAGCTTTTCCTTTCTCTGCTGAATGGATTTGTTATTGAAGTAAAAGCATATTGTCCGTGTTCGTTTGGTTTGTGTGCTATGTGCAGAGCACATAAAACCTCTCACACTCCCCACACATATACAACTGAGAATGTTTGCATTTCTTGACATGTTACACATTAGAAACCCAGTCTAGCAGTGCTCATTACCATAAGTAATCACTGTTTCGCTGTTGACTAATCATAATAATTGTAATCGTATGTCAGTGCTGGAGGATTTGCATTCCAAAGCCAACCAAAACGCCCTTGTGGACTTTGGCTGATTTCTTATAAGTTAGTCATACTGTACTTGTTTTTGCTTAAAACATACAACTAAGTACAGTCAGCATGCTGGAATTATTTCCTGTCTCTGTTCTTACAAAATATCGCCCCAGGAATACACCAAAAGCTGTTTTCTTATTTCCAGGAAGAACATCTTGTTCGGTCAAAGTGTCATGCAGAGTGCTGTGCAAGTATAGTTATTCTAAGTCAAGTAACTTCATCTGATCTCATAGAATCAAAAGCTTGGCAAAGATTCAGTGGATCATTTAATATAGCGTCTCCCAATACTTGCCTATCTGATAGTTCAATGGAAGTCTTTAGCACAACGGTTGTCAAATTGTAGCACCCTGGGGACCCTCATTTTAATTTAACACTTCTCATGGATCTCCAGGCAGACCTTTCCTCTCCCCCACTGGGGCTTGCCGCACTCTTTCAGAGTGTACAGAAAGCCTGAATGCCACATGGAAGGTTCCTGCAGGTGTGGTGGGAGGCAGGTGTGTGTGGGGTTCAGATGCATTACCACACTTTGAAAGAAGCTGATTCCACCCTCTTTCTCCAAGGCAAACAGTCCCTAACCTTATTTTTAGAAAACTTAAAGGGCTCTGTTTCCTTGTTAGTCAGGTGGTCACGAGGAAGGCTTGTCCCTTGTCTTATTACAGAATATAAGACCATAAGAGAAGCCAGTGTTGGATCAGGCCAATGGCCCATCCAGTCCAACACTCTGTCACACAGAAGAATCATGGAGAGGCATTGTACCATAATGAAAAAAGTATATCAGTTCAGAACAAAAATTGAGACTGAATAATCTTGCCCAGATGCTGAAGATGGGTTAATGGTTTATATTACACGGCAGATTAGTCAGATTAACCTAGTGTAGGTGTAATGGGTGTCCACTAAATGAGCTGAATAGAATTCAGCCTTGTCCAGATTTCATTCTGGACATATAATATTCAGGGGAAATTGTGCACAATCACCATTTTGCTTGACAGTTCTTGAAGACCTCCAGGATCTTTTTCTCTTTCACTCTCCTATTCTGGAAATCTTTTCCTTCCAGGCATCCCCTCCATTGAAAAATGGGCAGCAGCCTACTTATTAGCAGAGCAATCTATCTCATTGTTTGCTTTAATTCTTAATTTGGAAGTTTTGAACTATCCTGCTGGCTGGTTTTATATCTGAAACATCCAGGAAAATTCTTCTCTTGGATTAAAAAAAACAGTCTTTGCGAATTTGATAGCCCACATTTCAGAGGAGGATCTGTCTGTCTGCCTCCAAAGGAGAGCTTGACTAATTAGAACATGTTCTAATGAAATCCAAAACTTCCTGTGCAGTACTCGTTTTTGCTCCATACACAAGTGATGCGTCGTCATTCCTTTTTATTGTTGTAGATTAGTGTTCTTTTTAAATGAAAACAGCCCCGTTGGATTGCTTGCCTGGTTAGCTATGGCAGGAAGACAAACGATTTTTACAGTATCAGACATGCGGTTTCCTGTCTGTGTTTAACTCTGAGTAGAACATCATGACCAGCTGGTCCACTTCTCCTCCAGACAACTAGATAATAGCCTGTAATAATTTTGTCTTTTGGTGCACCCTTTGTGTGGCTTGTGTCCCACGCAAGCATGCTGCATCTGCTTGTATAATGAAGCACGGATTTTGTTGTATGCAGTTTTAGATTTTCTTTCTATTTTTATAGATAAGGGTGGTCTGTGTATTTCAGCTGTAGCCTACCAGTGTCAACAAAGTGACTAAAACTAGTATGAATGGATTTTGAATCTAGGTCCTAGTATACTTGATTTTTTCCTCCATCTGTTAGCAGAATTTTTCATTTCACTAGCAATTGTAAATGCCAGACTGTTAAAGATGCATTGGATTCATGTCTTTAAAAAACAGACAGGCATGTTTGTTTGGGACTTAAAGGCAGAAAATGGTGAATACAGCAGCAGGTTTTAATTTCCCGAAGAAGCTAGACACTAGCCCCTAATGAAATAGCTCTTAGCTACAGGCAAGTTAGTTTAAGGAACTGTTGTCCTTAATCTTGTGAAAACTGAGATTGCTAATCTTAGTCTCTAAAGGCACATTTCTCCCTATTTAAATAGGACTGTCAGTAATGACGGTTATTGAGAGCCCCCAAGAAACCTGGTTTTGAAAGTGGTTGCAGTGGGTAGAATTAAACCCAAAGCTTGCTTTTCTGGTGGGTTTTTATTTTTAAACAATGGCATCAAAGGAGGGGGAGAAGCACAGTGAAAACAAGTGTGTGCCTAACAAAATGGATATAGTTCATTTTGATAACTGAAGTTTAAAATCATATTTTGAGTGGGGGAGAGATGTTCTTTCAATTTGTAGAATCACTTGAAATCTAAAATTAAAAGTTCTAGGGGCATGTGTGTATGTGGAGGAGGGGGGACTCCTAATGGGAAACAGATTTGGGTTTTACTGGCATATGGTGGTTAAGGTCTGGTCTCTATCACAAACAAAAATTGTGTCAAGTTGGCAAGGAATCCACACATACTGGAACTTTGTGTCTGGCAGCATTTCAGTGGGGATTTTTTTAAAACTAAAGTATTATGCCAGTCTGTACTCTGTTATGTAGCACTTACTTTCAGTAGGAATAATTAAGTCTAATGGGGGGAGGGGGAGAAGAACAAAGTTTGAGTCCAATGGCACCTTTAAGACCAACAAAGTTTTACTCCAGGTATAAGTTTTTGTATGCACACACACTTCTTCAGATACAATAAAGTGGAAATTACCAGTCTATACATATAGGTAGGGGGTGAGCAGTAAATCAGCATACTGGAGATGTTTAACAGATTCAAGGACCAAACAGGAATAATAAGCTTAGTTTATATGGTTACCATTTGTTTGGGTTTAATTCAGGGGGGGGGAACATAGTAAAGAAAATAAATATGTCAAAATTGAAGATTGATGGGCAGATGTATCTTTAAATGTGGAATGCTGAGATTAATTAACCAAGACCCAGCCATTACGCTTCATCTGTCTCCTCTCAAGCACAGAGGTGACCTTACAGCATCTTCTTCTTTGAAGTGGGGTGATTGGCTCTGTAGAATTATCTCCCCTGTCCCCAGACTAGAGAAATATATTCCAATCTCCCGTTCCAAATTACATTACATTCTACTATTCATTATGTTACATTACACTCTATGATTCTAATCTATTATTCCAAATAAGAAATAAAATAAAAAGGATGTGTGGCCCTTCTGGGGGATTGGTGAAAATATAAGGGCTGAATGAGGTTAATATATTTAGTGAGATAAGAAACCAATATCCCTGTTAAGTCCAGGGGATTCCATTGTCCTGAGTGTTGTAATAACTTGCAATTTAGCAATTTCCCTTTCTAGTCTGTTCCTCTGCAATAAAACAGCTACTTTGAGATCACTCATTGAATGTCCTGGAAGGTTGAAGTGTTCTCCTACAGGTTTTTCAATCTTATTATTCTTGATGTCAGATTTGTGTCCATTTATCCTTTGGCATAGGGTTTGACCTTTTTGCCCTATGTAGAGAACTGAAGGGCATTGTTGGCATTTAATGACATATACAGTGTTAGAAGACAAGCATGTGAATAAGCCTGAGATGGTATAGTTGATGTTGTTAGGTCCAGTGATGTGTTGACTGGGTGTCTGTGGCAGAAAAGTTGGAATCTGGGTTTATTGCAAGCTCTGGTCCCAGTGTTCATGTTCAAATTAGATGTTGCATTATTGTGGGTGAGAAGCTGTTTGAGATTGGGGGGCTGTCTGTACACAAGAAAAGGTTTGCCCCAGTACTTGTGAAAGAGAACTGTCATTGTCCAGTAAAGGTTGTAAATCGCTGATGATGCTTTGAACTGTTTTGAGCTGAGAGCTGTATGTGACCACTAGTGGTGTACTGTTATTGTCTCTTTGGGGCCTGTCTTGCAACAGGTTTTCTCTGGGTACCATTCTGTTTCTTGACTTCATCAGGTGGGTACTTTAGTTCCAAAAAGGTTTGTTGTAGAACCCTCAAGAGCCAGTTTGGTGTAGTGGTTAAGTGCGCAGACTCTAATCTGGGAGACCGGGATTGATTCCCCACTCCTCCACTTGCATCTGCTGGATGACCTTGGGCAAGCCGTAGTTCTGGCACAGCTGTTCTTGAAAAAGAGCAGTTTCTGTCAGAGCTCTCTCAGCCCCACCTACCTCAGAGGGTGTCTGTTGTGGGGTGGGGAAGGGAAGTGAGTTTGTAAGCTGCTCTGAGACTCCCTTGGGTAGTGAAGGGCGGGGTATAAATCCAATCTCCTCTTCTTCTTCTTCATCTCTGTCTGTAAGATTGGAGCAGATTTGGCTGTGGGGTAGAGCCTGGCTGTATACGATGGATCTTTTGATATGTTTAGGATGGTAGCTGGAGGCATGGAGGTATGTTTGTTGATCAGTAGGTTTCCGGTATAAGGTGGTGTCTGTGTGTCCATTGTGTATTTTTACAGTAACGTCCAGAAAATGTTTTTTTTGAATAGATTGGATCATTGTCAGGGGATAAAAAAATGACAATCCAAAATCTTAGTATTTAAAAAAACCTTAGATGTAGAAAATAAGGCATAAAGGATCCTGTCTGTCCTTTAAGATTAGAAATATTTTCATAGATAGATTTTAGCTACAATAGGATTTAACATCAAAGTATTTTATGGCTTGCACACGGAAGAATGATCAGTGATTATTTAAAAGTCTACAGTAGTGTGTTAATTCTTGAGCTAGACCAGTGATTCACAGGTTATTGGGAGAGCTTTATGCCTCTCTTTCCAAGTCCTGCCTGTCCTGTGTCTTTCTAGCTATTTCAAGATGGGGAAATTTCTCAACTAATTTAGAAAAGTTATTAAGGGAAGGGAGAATATTAGTGTTATATATTGTATATATTATATACAATGACTATTTTGCAGAAAAAGTGACCCCCCCAATCCAACTCCCATGGCTGTAGATGAGGGGAGTTAGGGGTGCCACGTCTCCTTATTCAGCAGGAGACCTCCCACCAGCAACTTCTGCCTGTTGCTGCTCAGGTTAGCGGTGGGAGAAAAATGGGACGGGAGGAAATGGGGGCCAGTCAGTATCATTGGCAAAACCATAGAGTTGAAGTTTCCTATTGTTAATCAAAACTAAACTCATGTGTACATTAGGAGCCAGTGTGTTGTAGTGGCGTGAGTATCAAACTAAGATCTGGGAGAGCTAGATTTGAATCCACGCTCTGCTGTGGAAGCTTGCTGGGTGACCTTGGGCCAATCACACAGTCTCAGCGTAACCTACCCCACAGGGTGATTATGAGGTTAAAATGAGGGAGAGGCAGAAGATGTAAGCTGCTTTGGGTCCACCATCGGGGAGAAAGTCAGTGAGTAAATAAAGTAAATAAATAAATTATTTATTTATTTATGAAGTAAATAAATAATGTTATACCTTGTTCAAGGTGTATTTCACTAAGCTCTGTGCATAGGGATAGATTCAGTTTAGTCATATATTTGAAGATTTAAATAACTGTAAACTTCAGCATGTAAAGTAAGCCATGAAATGTTTAAATGCTACTTGGGTCAAAAGATGTAATTTCTTTATTCTCTTAATGAGGACCCAAACTGATATACATCCTTCTCCTCTCCTTTATTTTATCCCCACAACAACCCTATGAGGCTGAGTGTGTGTGAGTTATTTCATGGATAAACTGTTATTACTGCCACTAATGAAATCATGATTTTATGTTCCAAAATGCAAGAATTGTTTTGTGAAGTAGTACTACATTGGAGAGGTGAAAATGTTCCGTAGTGAATGGAATATCGGTCAGTGATCACCACAGAATATATTGTCCACATGAGCACATTGGTGCCTAGCACTTAAAATCAAGTTCTGTTTAATTAAAAGTTTATTAACATTAAGCATTTAGGTTGTTATGGTTTCAAGTTGACTCATAATAGTCTTCCTCCTTCTCAGTACATCTGTATGTCCCCTCACTGGAACACTTCCGGCTACAGGCTCAGCCTTGTCCTTAAGTGCTTTTTTTTTGCTTTTAATGGAACGACCATTCCAACATGTGATCGTCCAATTTGGTATCTGAATTAAATTGGTCTTGGAAGGGCATGCCACATGACTTTGGAGTGTGCAGCTCTGCTCATAAGTGTCTTAACTTTCAAGGAATGCTGGCAAATGGAATTTCTAGGTGCATCAGTCAAGCCAGAGGAATGATCCCTGAACATCATGTTAGAGTCTGGTGCAAACTAAGCATAATTTCCCTGAAATGTTATTCATTTGTAGCTGTTGGATCATTAGGTGAACAAATCATTAGGTGCATAAATTACTTGCTTGTGTATTGATTTGCAGTAATTCTACAGAATGCGATTCATCTCCAGAGTGATGCAATTTTTCATTCTTTCTTTAGGAAATATAAACTTCAAAAAAAAAACAAACCCCAAATATATGCAAATACTAAAATGTAGAAGCTAAAAGGATGTGGAAAGCTGAAGCACAGGAAAATCTTTCAAAGGAAAGGGAAGAAATTTTAAATCACTTTTTCTGTGTGCTTCCTTAGTTTGGTTCTGAGAGCATCTTTGGCATTTAATTTAACCTAAGCAAGTGCAGAGAAAGGAGGAATGGGGTTTGACTTTTATTACTGGGGTTTGACTTTTGTTAGACTACTTGTTGCATCTAGATCGTGTGTGTGTGTGTGTGTGTGTGTGTGTGTGTTGGCAGTGCAATCCTAAAAACAAAAGAGTACCCTTCTACACTCTTTGAAGTTAGTGTCTGCCTCTCTGCCTAGGATGGCTCTGTAAATTAAGGAGAAAGTTATATGCAGCAGGGCTGGATAAATGCTCTATGAAGACCCATCACTGAAAATACATGAAACAACTTGCAAAAATTATTGGAAAACCTATTTGCAGAACCATGTATCCAAATTCTGTAAAACAGGAAAATCCAATGTATATGAAAATTTACATAGCGCAGAGAAAAATCTAGCAGTGTGGGAACACAACTAGCCAATCAGACACTGGTTTAATTCAGTGATTCTCACTAGGGTTGCCAACCTCCAGGTTGTGGCTGGAGATCACCCACTATCACAACTCCAGAGATCAGTTTGCCCCGAGAAAATAGCCACTTTGGAAGTTGAACTCTGTGGCATCATATCCCACTGGAGTCCCTTCTGTCCCCAAACCTCAGCCTCTTCAGGCTCCAACCCCAAAATTTCCAAGTATTTCTCAACCTGGAGCTGGCAGCTGTAATTCCCACACTGTGAACTGGGCATGCTAACACAACACAACAAATCAAATCAAATGAAGGCCCATGTGAATGCGAAGGAACAACCCATCCAGATAGGACTGCCTGCTGCATGTCTGCATGGTTTGTTGTTCTGGCCTCATCTGCTTGTAATAAATGTACACCTCTGTGTGTTTGAATCTTTTTGTGGATCTAGAAGGAAGATGACAAAAGCAGTCTCATTTTGGTGCATTTAGAACAATATTTTTTATCTTCAAGGAAAGCAGATTTGCCGAACTTGGTTGCCAAATCCTGTACAGCAGGAACACAGCCAGCTTTTACAATAGTCTCAGAAGAGATTTGAGTTATTGCAGCAAAACAATAATTTTGAGAACTTGTGGAGGCAGGATCTAGCCCTTGCTGAATGTAATAAAAGTAGTTAGTGTGTGTCATTTAAGGGAACCAAGCCAATCTAGAGAGATGGATTTATTCCAGAAAATTACCCACAAACAGTGGCAGAGAGCTTGTATATACAAGTTAAAGCATGAGATCCATTTTTTAAATTGGGGTATCATTTCTAGATAATAATTGTTTACAGTCAGTTGGAATGGATTACACCTTGTTTACAGTTGTGGCTTAGAGTTATGTAAACCATGTTCATCTGATAGAATCATTCATAGCTGTACAAGTCAGTGGCATTAAATGACTAACTCTGTGCAGGATTATAACCAAAATCTGAAACATTCAAAGGAGAATCTTTAATCTCTTTTAAGATGTTATAAACATCAGAGCCTACCTCATCTGATGCACTATTCTCTAGTTATTCTAAAAGCTCAGATAAAGAAAAGAATTAATTGTGTAGGACATCTCAGCTGACACTGTGGCTGCAGTTTCTAAATATAACCCTTCCAGTAAGTTTTTGAATGCATTCCAGTTTGCAGCATGTTGAGAATCAGGGTAGCAAATCTGGTGGGTGTCTTTGTATACACTGGAATATTTATTCAGGGCAAGCAAACTCCAGGATAGCTATTTCTGTTTTATTGTTTTCATTTCCCACCCCCACCCCCAGTGAGCTAAGTGAATGTGAGCCGGTCTAGGAGGCTTAAAAGAGACTACCTTTTAAACAAATGTCACATTTGAGCTTTAATTCTTAACTCTTATATTGGTAGAGGGCTGTTTTTAATACGGTTTTGTGGAATTTTATTTTTTGTTAACACTGTGGCATGGACTTATATATCCTGTTCTAGTAATCCTGTGCCACAGTAATATGTGGAGTTCCCTACACATTTGTAAGACAACTGAAAGGGGAGCACATGAGGAAGAAGAAAAGTAGGGTTTTATATCCCATTTTTCTCTACCTTAAAGAGTCTCAAAGTGGCCTTCCCCTCCCCACAGCAGGCACCTTGTGGGGTAGGTGGGGCTGAGAGAGTTCTGAGAGAACTGTGACTAGCCCAAGATCACCCAGCAGGCTTCATGTGGGGAAATGGGGAATCAAAACCGATTCTCCAGATTATAGTCCACCACTCTTAACCACTACACCACCCTGGAACTCCATGCATGGCTCAGCACTCTCATATATGCAACATCACCTTCTTCCTGGCTACTTCCCAGTAACAGTGACGCTGTGTCAAACAAAACCTATTGGCTCCCGTTGGTGGAAAGGTTTGGCTGCCTGGGCTAGGTGGCTTTTTCTGTGGTGGTCTTCTTGTGGACGGGAGGAAGGCATCTACTTTGATGGTTTTTGGTGCTCTTGCAAAGGTGATCTAAAAGGGCTTTTTAAATTTATGGTAAATTTTGGTCTCAAAATCAATATCTGTATTTTAATTTAAAAAAAAAAAAGAAATTTGTGTTTCTTGTTGTCTTTGTCTTTGTGTTTTTTGTTTGTTTTAATGTAAGTCTTGTCGGGCTTGGGGAAGATGTAGGCTAATAATGTTTTAAGTAATAAACTGATGGGCATGGAGTGAGCAGGGGCTTCTGGTTATCTCTGACACCTCTGTGTGAGCTTTTTGAAAAATGTCTCTGGAGGAAAAAATGGAAAGGACAAGGCAAGTATAAATGTCAGGCTGGAGCCACAATGTATTGTTGGAAGGCATTCAGAAATATTGTTGAATTTTGTGATGACTGGTGACTAAAAACCATCATCAATATATCTAATACATACTGTGGTCATATTCATGGATACCTAATCCAGAGATTGAAACCATGAACAGACAAGACAGATCTTTCTACAAACGTGAAGAAAAAACCTGAACAAGTACATTAACTTCCCTCAAGTAATAGAAGCAGCACTGTAGCTTTAAGAACTCAGTGGCTGTTTCTAAGTACCCACCACAGGATTGCCAGCCTTCAAGCCATGGTCCTCCTCTTCCATTAACAGGAGTCCCAGTAAGCTTGCACAGGTTTGCTCATTTGGGGGGCGGGGCTGGGCTGTTTAGAAATACAGACTCAGGCAAAAATTGTGCCATCTCATGATATACTGCTGTGTCAGTATCATGCATGTGTAATGGTGGGGGGCAGTACTTCACCACCTTTGCAGTGACAAAAGAGCTGATGGAACTAAAATGTGATCCTTCACTAGATCATGTGCAAGTGAAAGCCCAACTCACCAACTCAGAAAAAGCAGAATAAAGCAACTCATCAGGAAGCAGATTCCAACACTTCCGCTGAAAACACCAGAACAACTGAGAAAATGCAGAAAAATAGTTTTATGTGCAAATTGCTCCTAAATTTTTCTGAAGCTTTCCATAAAGGGACTCTTGTAAATTGGGTGAATGTTTACGCCAACCTGCTAAGCATTTGACTCTCATTCTAATTCAGTGGTATTAAATATGCTACAAAACATTTTATTGACGTTTGGTATGTCTTTCCCATAGCTATTGAACAAACCCATAGTTTTCACAACCTGCTGATCTTTGTGTTCATACAAGAGCGCTTTTAAAGATCATGCCTTGCCCACTTCTGTGCCTCTCCAGCATCTGTTTTGGGTGCACTATTCTCATCCTCAGCAAATACTTTCTATCATGTCCATTTTTTTTAGTCATCTGTTCATGAATTTGATGCTCCTTATAAGTTGCCTTTTTCCTTCTGTTGGTGTTAGCTGCCTGCTAGTAATTTCAGCCATCTTGTGGGTGGGTCTTTACATGATTTTCATCATTCTCACATTTGGCCTATAGAGAATATGTTCCACAATGATTGGCAGTGTCTGTAGCTGTGGTAAGGAATTGTTCTCTGCCTTTCAGATTGTGAGTTCAACAATGTTTAACAAGACAGGCTAGAATGGTTTTCAGAACACAACTTTGGTTGCGGTCACACACTCAAGATAAAGGGGGGGGGGAAGAGAGGCTATTCTTCCTCTGAGGTGGAGGACATCTTGGGTATTTTCCATCCTCCAATCAGGGAGAGGCAGGCTAATATTTTTTCTTCCTCTTCCTGTGCAGATGGGAACACCCCTTTTCTCCAGTTAGTTTCCTGCCTCGTTAGGGAGAGGTTGTTGTAGGCATAGCCTCCAAACTTTTTTGGCATTAGGACTAACTTTTTTCCTACTACTTTCCTATTTTCAAACTTATTCTTAATCTCTTCCTCTTTCCCTTTACTTCTTACTACTTTGGCTGCATTCTATTATTTACTACTAGAGGGAGCTCTGAGGTAACTTGTAGGCCTCTACAGAAGCACCGAGCTCTCTTTCTCATCCTGCCCGGCAAAATGCTGGGACAAAGAAACGACGGTTTTCTCTCCGAGACGGAGAACGACGCGGCAAGCCTGCAGCAACCCAGGGACTCTGGAGCGGGCATGACCAGTCGGCTTGCCTCCGCTGCCAGCCACGACCCTGAATTTAGCAGGGAGAAGACGGCTCAAAAACGGAGGCGTGTGGAAGACACTGCCAGTGAGCTATGTCCTGATGGCGGCGGCCATTTTGGAGACTCAGTTTTGGCGGGAAACCTTCCTGCCCACCCAGCTGGAGTCCCTGAGATGCCTGGATCCCTGGATGCCAATCTCCTGGCAGGAGATTTGGGCACACCTCATTCATGCTGCAGGACATCCCTGGAAGGCACTACAAGACTACAAATGGGTAACGTACCCTCTCATGTGGGAGACCTCAGCTCTCAGGAGCTCTATCTCTCTATGAGGCGTGCCATGAGGGACGAGTTTTTTAGTTATTGCCGCATGGGGGACCTTGCCTCCCTTCACTCCAGGGCAACTTCTCCAGCCCCTAACACAGGGCCCCCAGTAGACAGACCACTGGGGAACAGCTGGCCCACCAAGGTATCTAGAAAGCAAGCCTATAGAGATACATACTCTGACTCTGAATCAGAGAAGTCCTTAGAGCCTGACCTTCCTCATGCAGAGGCAGGTGAATTCCTTTCAGATGAGGAAGTGGAGGACATCAGCGTCCCACAACCCTCTGCCAGACTATTTAAAGCAGAAGATTTTCAATATCTTCTGTCCAAGTCCCTAAATGCATTAGACCTTCACAGCACCTCTTCAGAGGAAGACAGGACATTTCCAGGCATTAATCCCAGAAATAAAGCCAAGGGCACAAAGGAACTGTTTCCCAGGTACCTATCCACAGAAAAGGTGATTCCCTTTCCTGAATTCTTCAAAAGACAATTAAAGGCAGAATGGGCAAGACCCACTAGCAATAGACAGGCACCTGGGTTTGTCAAAAAACTGTATGATCTGCCACCCTTTGCTAATGAAATGTTGCAGGTTCCCCTGGTTGATGCCCCGGTAACGGCCCTTCAATCCTTCGGTCTCCTGTCTGAGGATGGCCATGGCTCTTGACAAAAAGATAGATGTGGCTCTCAAACGCTCCCACAAAGCCGCAGCTATGGCAATCAAGGCTTCGGCCGCAGCCTCTATCATCAACAGGGCCATGCTGGTCTGGGCCAGGAAGCTTATACAACTGCTCCCGGAGGACAATAAGAGGCTGTTAGAAGGAGCAACAAGGCTGATGAAAGGGTCAGCATTCGCTACAGACGCCGCCCTGGATGCTCTTACCTTTTGCTCCAGGTTCATGTCCTCTGCAGTAGTGGCTAGAAGAGGGATCTGGCTGCGAGCCTGGCCTGCCGACCTGCAGTCTAAAGCATTCGTGATGGCCTATCCTTTCCAAGGGGAGAAGCTATTTGGGGACCATCTGGAGAGAATTTTGGTGGAAACCAAAGATAAGAAGAAATCCATGCCACGGCACATAAGGCTAGCAGACAGGAGAAACTCATCGAGTCATTCCTTTCGGTCCTCAAATACATCATACAGGTCCAAACAGTATCAGCACAGGAGAGGTTCCTGGAACTCCTCTTCTCTACCATACAAAAGGGGCTTCACAGGCGCACGCTTTGGGAAGCAACCATTTAACAAGATGGAGAGACCTGACCGCGACAACAAAGGCAACAAGGCATGACTCAGGGACCTTGCCAGTGGGGGGGCGACTGACACATTTTCTGGAGGCCTGGACAGAGTCCCTAGCCGATGCTTGGACCTTAGAAATTATTTCCAAAGGCTACTCCTTAGAGTTCAGAAGGCCTCCTCCAGATCGGTCAGTCGTTTCCCCACTCCGCAGGAACCCAGCGAAGCGTGCCATAACATTTGCCGCCGTACAGCACCTTCTGGACATTCGGGCGGTGGAACCAGTACCAGACGAAGTCAAAGGCCAGGGAGTGTACTCAATATTTTTTACAGTGCCCAAGAGAAATGGCGACTGGAGGGCCATCTTAGACCTGAAATATGTAAACAGATTCATCAAACTGAGACACTTCCATATGGAGACACTCAAATCCATCACAGAGATGCTCCAAGCAGAGGAATTCATGACATCCCTGGACCTCACGGAAGCATACCTACACATCCCAATCCTCCCTCTCCACAGGAGATTCCTGAGATTTCGTGTAGGGAACATCCACATGCAGTTCAGAGCTCTCCCCTTTGGATTGGCTACCGCCCCGAGAGTTTTCACCAAGGTACTGGTCAACCTTGTAGCCCACCTGAGGAGGAGGGGCATCCACGTCCATCCTTATCTGGACGACCTGCTCCTCCGGTCTCCCTCCAGAGAAAAGGCTGTTCAAGATCTCCAAGAGACTATCCTTTGCCTCGAATCACATGGTTTCGTGATCAACAAGGACAAGAGTTCCATGAACCCATCCCAAAGGTTGGAGCATCTAGGAATGCTGATAGACACCAGGAAAGCCTCTCTCTTCCTCCCGGAAGACAAGATTCAGAAGACCAAGTCCTCGGTGAGGAACGTCATGGTTCACCCCTCTTCTTCTCTCATGAGCCTAGCCAAGCTCATGGGCCTCCTTATCTCCAATCTCGATGCGGTACAATGGGGCAGAATGCACACAAGGCCACTGCAGATATTCCTCCGGCCATATCAGCTCTGCATAATGGAGAAGAGAGATATCACGCTTCAAGTCCCTATGTCAGTGAGAGTGGCCCTGGGGTGGTGGACAAGAGACGTCAACCTTCGTCAGGGCAAGAAGTTTATACGCCTACACGAGATGCAGTTGTTCACGGATGCCAGCCTGCAGGGCTGGGGGGCGACTCTAGACAACTATCCGACCCAGGGATGGTGGTCCTCCAGGGAATCCCGCCTGCCAATCAATGTCTTGGAACTCAGGGCCATTCGGCTCGCCCTCCTGCACTTCAGCGACAAGGTGAAGGATCGCCATGTGTTAGTCCGAACGGACAACGTGTCAGCCAAGACGTACATAAACCACTAGGGGGGATCCAGATCTTCAGCCCTCCACAGGGAAGCGATGATGTTACTGCAGTGGGCGGAGAAGAACCTGCTTTCAATCCGGGCAGAACACATCAGAGGTCTGGACAACATCAAGGCAGATTGGCTCAGCAGACAGTCAATACAACCAGGCGAATGGATGCTGAACAAGAGGATCTTCAGTCAGATTGTACAGCACTTTGGTCTTCCCTTAGTGGACCTCTTCGCCTCGCACCAGAACCATCAGGTCCCAAGATTCTTCTCCTGCTTCCAGCACAACAGCGCAGAAGCCGCAGACGCCCTAACAGCCGCATGGCCCCAAGGACTGCTCTATGCCTTTCCTCCCATACCTCTCTTACCCAGAGTCCTGAGGAGAGTACAGCATCTGGGAGCCACAGTTCTTCTAGTAGCGCCTTGGTGGCCACGCCGTCCATGGTTTTCGGTCCTGCAACAGATGTCGGAGTCGCCTCCCATGCGGCTCACTTCATCTCCAGACATGCTGGTTCAAGGACCAGTGTGGCATCCCGATCCAGAGCAACTGCAGCTGACTGTATGGCTCTTGAACGGTCATCTTATCTGAATCTCGGATACTCAGATGCTGTCACATCTACAATTCTGGCCTCCAGGAAGGATTCAACGGTAAGAATTTATAACACCACATGAAAAGCCTTTCACAGGTGGTGTACGATGGTCTCAAATCTGGACTGAAGCCCGTAACGCTCAAAAAACAAGTGTCGGCTTTGAGCTCAGTCCTTACCTTATCCAAAAACAGCTCCATTTCCACTCATCCACACATCCGCAGATTCCTGAGAGGCGCAACATTGAGCAATCCACCACCGGCCCACAGATTCCCTACCTGGAAGCTTAACACGGTCCTCTCTGCACTCACTAAGTCACCATTTGAGCCCATACAAGAAATACCTCTGAAATGGCTTAGGATGAAGACCTTGTTCCTAGTGGCAGTCACATCAGCTAGGCGCGTGTCGGAAATCGGTGCACTTTCGGCTAATCCACAACTATGTATCTTTCATAAAGACAAAGTGACCCTGCGCACAGATCCATCCTTCGTTCCTAAAGTTGTATCACGCTTTCACAGGTCGCAAGAGATATATCTACCTTCCTTCTGCCCTAACCCAAAACATCCTAAAGAGAAGGCCTGGCACAACCTGGATGTCCGCAGATCCTTGAAAGCCTATCTGATTCGCACGGCAGACTTCAGAAAAACAGAGGCGATGTTCATCAACATTTCACCCCCCAACATGGGGAAACGGATGTCCAAGACAGCTATTAGTTCCACAATCAAAACCTGCATAGTGGAAGCATACAGAAGCCTTCACCTGGAAATACCTCCTGGGATTACGGCACATTCTGTCCGAAGCGCATCTACAAATGCCGCATGGAACAATAATGCCTCGATGGAGGAAATATGTAGAGTGGCCACCTGGTCCTCAGTGTCTACCTTTATTAGGCATTACAAACTGAATGTCTTCGATTCCGCTGACGCTGCCTATGGAAGAAGAGTACTCCAGTATGTCTCAGAAGAGGAGAGCGCTCTCCCACCCAAAGCGTAGGGTACTGCTTTATAAGTACCCAAGATGTCCTCCGCCTCAGAGGGAGAATGACCCTTGGCACTTACCGTAAGGGGTCCTTCTACTCTGAGGATAAGGAGGACATCTTGCCCCTCCCATGGGCTGCGCTCTTCTGACTAATTTATTCTCTTCTTCTGTACTGCATACCTTGATATATATTCTAACCTATCTATTTCTTCCTTACTGCAAGACGCTTACCTATATATATATAGTTCTTGACTTGGGATATGTGGTGTTTCACGTTCCCTTTCTGCTGATATTACGTTAACAACATATTGATTTTTTGTTAACCTGTTTATCTGATTGAAGGAATTAGTGTTAATAGTTACTGCTACTGGAAGTCACCTCAACTGGAGAAAAGGGGTGTTCCCATCTGCACAGGAAGAGGAAGAAAAAATATTAGCCTGCCTCTCCCTGATTGGAGGATGGAAAATACCCAAGATGTCCTCCTTATCCTCAGAGTAGAAGGACCCCTCACAGTAAGTGCCAAGGGTCATTTCCTCCGGCTGAATTTGACCCGCAGTTGCATGATCACACCTCCCTTTGCAGCTGTGGGTGCAGTCCGTCAGTGAGTGATCAGATGTAACTGTATGTTATGTTTTTATTGTCCTGTTTTTTCCCCCGGGCGCTTAAACGAGGGATCGATCAGTTGCACCTCCGCACTGAGGGCTCCCTATGGAGTTTGCGATGATGTACATATTGCGAAGGGAGGGGAAAACAGCACGGAGTTGGAATGGCCTGATCAGACCATCCTGATGCCATGAGAGCACATTGGAGTGATCAGACAGGGGAAAGTCCACCCATGGCCCATCACAACCTGTTTACTACCAGTTTTTCCCCAGTGTCTTTTAACTCCGCTTGTGTGGCAGAGCAAAACGGGTTGCTGATGGCTGCGGGGCACTTCCCAGATGTTGTTGTCTGATCGCTCCCATTAAATCCCCCTGGCATTCGCACCTATGTTGGGTCTAATTGTGCGTATGATCACAACCTTCCTCAGACTTTTAGCAACATAGAAGTGTGGGATATGCAGAGCAACTATTTGACTACGGTTATTTCAACATAGTTCTCCCTCTGAGAGGAGGACATCTTGATGGGTGTTTCCCACTCTGCTTGCAGGGAGGCAGGAACTAAATTCTTCACTTCCTGTCCTCTAGTGGGAGACACCCCTTGAGATCAGTTTCTGTTCCTGCCTCAGAAGGGAGAGCAGCACTTAGGAAAACCAGTGCTTCAATTAGCTTTTTTTCTTAGCCTTTTTTCCAGCTTTCCAACTTTTTCTACAGCAATCTTCTACTCCACTAATCCCCCCTTACCTCTTCAAGTTCCTCTACCTCCTCCTCAGACTTTACCTTCCCATTCAAACTCTCTTCCCCCCCCCAGCTTCGATGGAGGGGACGGATGGCTTTCTCTCAGATGGAGAGAGAGAAGCAGAGAGAGAGAGAGGCGCACCCCCAGCTCCCAACCGAGGGGGAACCTCTAAGGCCGCCGTTAAACCTTCTGCGCACAAGGAAAAGCACGCAAAAAAGCGGCCACATAAAGACGCGCCCGATTGCGCCGGCGCCATTTTAAATCGCGCCGAGGCCGGGAAATCAGGCGAGCGTGCGGCCGCCATTTTAAAGCTGCCCGAGACCGGGAGATCAAATATTTTGGTGGCAAAAGGCTGCGGACCGGTTTTTCCCGCGTCCATAAGCCCTGTGGAACCCAGTGACGACGGGCAGGACATCCCTAATGCCCAGGTCCCGCAACAGTTACCCGATAATGGCGCGCCATCCGATCCTGCGCAGGCAGCCGGTCTACTCGTGAGTAAACCTACAGAGGAGGAAGAGCCCATCTTTCCTGCTCTGCTCCGAGCCCTCAAGCAAGCTGTGAGGGATGAGTTCTCTATAGTCCACTCCCAGGGAGCCCCTTCCCAGCGAATACAAACCTTCCCTCATAAGCCCTATCCAGAAGGTGTGGAAGGGGAGGTGGAGGAGGAGGCTGAGGACGACCAGGAGGGGGAGGAAGACAGGCCCCGTTGGCCCACTAAGGCGACCAGAAAGGATCAGTCATACCCTGGCTGGGTTCCTTCCCACTGGGTTCAGACCTTTGAGGGCAGTGACCCTGGGGATTCTGGAGAGAGGGAAGAAGGGGAATTCCTCTCTGATGAGGAAGAGGAGGAGGACTTAGAAGTCCCTGAAACCTTTATGCGCTTTTTCAAAGCAGAAGAGTACTCATATTTGCTGCCTAAATCCCTATCAGCCTTAGAATTGCAGCCTAAGCTGCAAGGAGAGGACCCATCCAGCACACCTAAGCCCAATGATCCCAGACCTAGGGGCAGTAAAGACTACTTCCCCAGAACCCCAGAGACGGAAAAGGTTTTCCCCTTCCCAGAATTCCTTGGGAATCAGCTGCGCAAGGAATGGGCAAAACCTATGGCCAACAAGCGTTGCCCTCTTAATTTAAGGAAGTTGTATACCTTGCCTTCCTTTACTAACAAGTTCTTACAGGTTCCACTAGTGGATGCCCCTCTCATTGCTCTTCAAACCTCAGGCCTCCTCTCTGAGGATGGCGACGGCCAGGTCTGGGACACTCTAGACCGCAAAGCCGACTTTGCCCTGCGCAAGGCACATGAAGCTTTGGTTATGGCCATTAAGGCATCCGCCACCGCTACCATCGTTAGCCGCACTGCCATTGAATGGTCCAGGAAAATGATTCAGCTCATCCCACCTTCCAGCAAGCATCTTGCAGAAGAGGCGAACCATCTTCTGAAGGCTGCATCTTTCTCGGCCGACTCCACACTAGACGCGATAGTTTTTTCGTCCAGATCCTTGGCATCAACAGTTGCAGCACATCGCACCCTCTGGCTTAGGGTATGGCCTGCAGATATCCGAGCCAAGGCCACCGTCGCTGCATATCCATTTTAAGGTGATCGCCTCTTCGGAGAGTCTCTGGATAAGATCCTCATGGAGACCAGAGACAAGAAAAAGGCCATGCCACGCAATCTGGGCAGACCTGACAGGAGAGGGTCCGGTAACTACTCCTTTCGTTCCCAAAGAACCTTACCCAGATTCAGTAGGGACTCTTACAGACCTTCCTGGGGTTCACCCAGACAAGGATTCAGACGCAATCCATTCCACGGTCGCCCAGGCAGACCCTTCTCATTCAGAGATGGCAAATCCGGAAGGGACAACTCTACCAAGTCTACCTCGGCATGACTACGACCCGGGTCCAGTCAGTGCCCGTCTGCTACTCTTTCATCATCAATGGGTCCTCTCCAAAGCAGACGCTTGGTCCCAGGAGGTCACGTCCAGAGGATACTCCATAGAATTTCAGAAGATTCGTTCTCTCTCCTCTCAGCAAGGACCCATCCAAAATAAAGAGGACAAGAGAAGCAGTCCACCACCTTCACGCCATCTCCGCCATAGAGCCCGTCCCCTTAGAACAGCAGGGACAGGGCATCTACTCCATATTCTTCACCGTCCCCAAAAGGAATGGCGACTGGAGAGCAATTCTGGACTTAAAATACATAAACAAATTCGTAAGACTGCGACATTTCCTCATGGAGACCCTACGGTCCATCCTAGAGGCCCTCCAACATGGAGAGTTCCTCTCCTCCATCGACTTGACAGAAGCTTACCTTCATGTCCCTATCTTTGCGGGTCACAAAAGGTTCCTCCGGTTTCTGGTCCTAGACCAACATTGGCAGTTCAGGGCACTCCCCTTCGGTCTCTCAACCGCCCCAAGGGTATTCTCCAAGATTCTCATCCATCCCATCGCCTGTCTCCGGGAGCGCGGCATCCACGTTCACCCGTACTTAGACGACCTTTTGATTCGCTCAAGTTCTCTGGACAAGGCATTGAGAGACACGCGGGAAACCATCCATTGTTTTCACACACACGGATTCCTGGTGAACCTAC
The DNA here is from genome assembly GCA_029233225.1 of Lepidodactylus listeri. Lineage (NCBI taxonomy): Eukaryota > Metazoa > Chordata > Lepidosauria > Squamata > Gekkonidae > Lepidodactylus > Lepidodactylus listeri. Next base: position 58,326,172 of record JARCFY010000012.1, read on the forward strand.
AAAAGAGCTCACTGGACCCCTTCCAGTCTCTGGAGCATCTGGGAGTCGTGTTCGACACTGCCCGGAACCTCATTTCCTTACCTTCACCAAAGGCACAAAAGATCCGGCTTCTGGCAAAACAAACCATAAAGGCCAGACACTCCGCGCTGATGACCTTAGCCAAGCTCCTCGGCCTTTTTACCTCTTGCATGGACTCCGTCCCATGGGCACGCCTACATGCCAGACCGCTACAGCAGCTGCTATGCCCCTTTCAGCTCAGGATCATGCAGAAGCTTGACCTTCCAGTTGCGGTACCCCACCAAGTCAAGGCCAGCCTAGTCTGGTGGACCAAGCCCCACAACCTCTCTCGGGGAAAGCCCTTTTATGTCAACGACTGGAAACAGTGACCGACGCCAGCCTTCTGGGCTGGGGGCAGTCTTCCTTCATCTACCTGCACAAGGGACATGGTCCAAGGAAGAACAGCTCCTACCAATCAATCTCCTGGAGCTTCGTGCAGTTCGCCTAGCCCTCCTGTTTTTCAAGGACCACATTTCCGGCCACCATGACCTTATCAGGACGGACAATATCGCAGCCAAGGCCTACATCAACGACCAGGGAGGGTCCCGGTCCTCACAACTCCACCGAGAAGCAATGAAGCTTCTAGCCTGGGCGGAAAATCATCTTCTTTCAATCAGAGCCGAACACGTCAAGGGTTCCCTGAACAATCGGGCCGACTGGCTCAGCCGCCAGACACTGCAAGAGGGAGAATGGTCTCTCAAACAGGACCTGTTCAATCTCATAACGTACCACTTCGGCTGCCCGATGGTAGATCTGTTCGCCTCCCCACTCAATCACAAGACTCCAAGATTCTTCTCCAGGTATTATCATCACACAGCCGAAGTGACGGACGCCCTGATATCCCAGTGGCCCAAAGTCCTCCTGTATGCCTACCCACTGACCCCGGTGTTGCCGAAATTACTCCACAAGATCAAGGAGGAGCAGGCGGAGGTCATAGTAGTAGCTCTGTACTGGCCAAGAAGGCCCTGGTTCTCCGAACTTCAGAATCTATCGAGCGCACCATCCATTACGCTTCCGGTATCTATGGACATGTTGGCCCAGGGTCCCATCTGGCACCCGGACCCTGCCTGGCTCCGCTTGACCGCCTGGAAGTTGAACGCCAACATCTGCTCAATTTAGGCTACTCGGCGCCGGTGACAGAAACTATGCTTGCGTCCAGACGTCCTTCTACTAAGAGGATCTATAACTTCACATGGAAGGCCTTTGTCCGATGGTCCAGACGGAAAAAGATTGACCCTCTACATCCAAACATGTCAGACTTGCTGTCCTTCCTCCAGGATGGCCACGACTCAGGCTTGAAGGTATCCACCCTTCGTCATCAGATTGTGGCCTTAGCAACCGTTCTCCCAAGAGCAGACGACTGGTCGCTCTCTTCTCATCCACATGTCCGCCGTTTCCTTAAGGGAGCCTCTCTAAAGGACCCACCGGTATCTCACAGATTTCCCATATGGAAACTTAATCTGGTTCTTTCAGCCCTAACCAAACCTCCTTTCGAGCCAATCCAGGACATTCCCCTCATTTGGCTTCAGATGAAAACCTTATTCTTGGTGGCAATCACCTCTGCCAGAAGAGTCTCCGAACTTGGTGCTCTCTCAGCCAATCCAAATTTCTGCATCTTCCATGAAGATAGGGTAGTCCTCTCCACAGACCCTTCCTTCCGCCCAAAGATAAATTCCAGATTCCACCGATCTCAAGAAATCTGCTTACCCACCTTTTTTCCAAACCCCACCCATCAGAAGGAAAAGCTATGGCACTGCCTGGATGTTAGGCGTGCACTCAAGGCATTCCTTACTCGCACCAGACCTCTTCGGAAGACTGAGTCCTTATTCATCGCAGTGTCGCCCCCCAATACGGGCAACAAGATGTCCACGGCCGCTATCAGCGCTACTCTCAAGAGATGCATACTGGAAGCTTACAGAGCACTTAAGACGCCTCCACCTGCCAGGATTACAGCCCATTCAGTCAGAAGTGCTGCGACCTCTGCAGCCTTTGCGAACCGCGCTTCGGTGGAGCAAATCTGTCGAGCGGCCACATGGTCTTCTGTCTCCACCTTTGTCAGACACTACAAGATTGATGCCTACAAATCATCAGACGTAGCCTTTGGTCAAAGAGTCCTACAGACCGTGCTCATGACTGAAGATAATGTCCCACCCAGCTGAAGGGACACTGCTGTGGGAGGTCCCATCAAGATGTCCTCCTCTCAGAGGGAGAACGGACCAGTGGATACTCACCGTGAGGGGTCCTTCTCCTCTGAGATAAGGAGGACATCTTCGCCCTCCCGAGTCTCCATTGTCTTCTTTCCCTGATTCCTGTACCTATCTTCCTTCCTGTCTATGCTAACTGTTTATAGTTCATAGTAACGGTGTTCATGTTTTTATCTAGTTCCAGTTCCACTTAGTTTTATGGTTACAGCTCACCACTGCTTACGGGAGTCCCCGAACTGATCTCAAGGGGCGTCTCCCACTAGAGGACAGGAAGTGAAGAATTTAGTTCCTGCCTTCCTGCAAGCAGAGTGGGAAACACCCATCAAGATGTCCTCCTTATCTCAGAGGAGAAGGACCCCTCACGGTGAGTATCCACTGGTCCGTTCTCTTTAATGGACCAAACTACGCATTAGAGGCGCACACATACAGTACGGGGAAAGTTGTTTCTGTGGGATAAGCGTGTAGAAGTAGTAGCTTAACCATTTGTTCTACCCACTGTCTCCCTGAACAGATCTCTCCCCTTGTCCCCATTAGTGAGATGTAAAACTGTGTGAAACTCTACAAGAGCAGCCAGGAGAGGGTGATTGGTTTTAGGCAGGTGGTTATGGATCTTTCAGTGTGTTTCTTTGGTGTTCTCCCCCAACTCTCCAGAAGTGGCCTTTCCTGTCCAAAAATTACTATTGGGCTATGATTATACTTGTAACAATATATTGTAACAGTATATTGGGAGGCATTGGCACATTAACATTTTGTCATCCTGTGGAAAGCAGATGATTTGCCAACCTTTCCTTTTTACTCTTTGGGCTTGGGTTTCCTAGCTGCTCACCTTTTCAAGCCACAGTGACATTTTAAGTGGCTTTTCCGATGTTTGTTGAGTGTTTTTGAAAAAAAGCATAGAATGCACCCCACACAGCCTACAGCCCACTGGCAGCTTTGAGTCCCTCTCTTTTTTCCTTTCACTTTTCCGTGCTGACTTTCTTCTCAGTATTTGAAACCGCTGCTTGAAAGAGAGTTGGTATGGACAACCTAAGAGTTTGCTTCAACAAGCTATTCATTGCACTGTGGTTACCAGTTCCATTGTCTCAGTCATGCTAGATTTTTCAGTTATTGAGTAAACTTTTTACACAAAAAGGAAGGATTCATCTCAAAGTACCTTGCTTTAATAAATTAATTTGGTAATACAAATAAAGTTGCAACACTATTTTAGTCTAGAGTGTTTCTTATGCTTTTTTTTGGGGGGGGGGTCTTGCCAGCTTCTTTAGTTTCAGACCTGCAGTTATAGGAATGTCTGTTCTGTGCTGGCAACAATCTTATTGGCCTCATTCTAATCAGATCTAGTGATCTAGCTGAATTAAGAAATGGGGACAGACTTGATTCTGCATTCATTATTTACAAGAGTTTCTGTTTCTACTCCAGTTAAAATGCAGAATGTGGGAGAACAGAAAGTAATGTAGCATGACATTCTGGGTTTTATCATAATGTGTTAGTATTATAATTGTAAAATCCATAGCCAGTATCTAAAGAACTTCTGGTCATCTCAATGACTTCTATGCATCCAGTGCAATTGCAGTGATTTTTTAATCATGCATGTGCCCGCAGGTTTCCAAGGCAACTGACAATAAGAACGCATAAACATAAGCTTGAGGGTTTTTAAAAATAAATAAATAAAGGGCAGTGGCAGTAAATGAAGGCACTGGTAGGTAGAAGAGGAAATGTGTTCGCTCTTGTCTTTGGACAATTCTGCTCTTTATTACTCCAGTTACACCTCTCCTTTCTCCCAGATGGGGACTCAGATCTAGTTACATCATTCTTTATTTTATTCTCACAACAACCCTTTAGTCACAGAGCACATGACTGGCCCAAGATCACTCATCAAGGTTCCATGGCAGAGTGAGGATTCAGACCTGGTTCTCCCAGATCCTAGTCCAGCGCTCTAACCACTACACCACACTGGCTCTCTGATCTTTAAAGGTTCTTTTTTCGTTGCCATGTGGTACAGGACCCAACGTTTAATAAACAGTTGCTCATGGCTGCCCCCTTAGGAATGTGGATTGAACTGCATGATTATATGGGTCCTTGGTCGTGTTGAAATAAAATTCATTGCTTGTGCAAAATCATATTCAGTACTTTTTTAAAGTATCATGTTACCATATAGTCAGGACAATAAAGCATATTCATAAACCATACTTAAACACAGTTCTTTCTCTTTCTTCCAGAATTCAACTCAAGTTTAGAAGAAGTGAAAGATGTGATTTCTAAAGTTGCAATAATAAGCCTTGTCCCACTGCTTGTGGTTACCGTTGCTGTGATTCTCATCTTTTACTGCTACCGTATTCAGAGGAGGAGGAAGCTCAACAAGGCATGGGAGAAGAACATGAAACCCACAAAGCGTAATGATTGTAGCGATGTTTGTGCCATCATGTCAGATGATGACCGTTCTGACATCAGTTCTACTTGCGCCAACAACATTAACCATAATACTGAACTGTTGCCCATTGAGTTGGACACCCTTGTGGGCAAAGGGAGGTTTGCAGAAGTCTATAAAGCGAAACTGAAGCAGAATACATCAGAACAGTTTGAGACAGTAGCTGTCAAGATCTTCCCTTATGAAGAATATGCCTCTTGGAAAACTGAGAAAGACATCTTCTCAGACATAAACCTAAAGCACGAGAACATCCTTCAGTTCTTGACAGCAGAAGAGCGCAAAACAGATTTAGGCAAACAGTACTGGTTGATCACTGCTTTCCACTCAAGGGGAAACTTGCAGGAATACCTCATAAAACATATCATTAGCTGGGAGGACCTCTGGAAACTGGGTGGCTCTTTGGCTCGTGGGATTGCCCACCTTCATAGTGACCATACACCTTGTGGCCGACCCAAGACCCCTATTGTGCACAGAGATCTAAAGAGTTCCAATATCCTGGTGAAAAATGATCTAACATGCTGCCTCTGTGACTTTGGGCTATCACTGAGACTGGACCCTACTCTGTCTGTCGATGATCTGGCTAACAGTGGGCAGGTGAGCTGAGGGCATGATATTAAATTTAGCAAAGCCACTGTGTTGGGTAGGCTACGTTTGGAGATAAGCCTTGCACGCCATAGAAAAGATCCTATATTCCACTGCAGGGTCCCTACCTTTGAGGGCTGGGTGACCTCTTTTCAGGGCTAGAGATCAGGTTTTGCTTGCACTGCTGTGGTATCACTGAGTGCTGTTGTTTTCTTGTCCCCACATTGGTGAATGGCATCAAGAATTCAACATGGAACCACAATTCTTCTTTTCACATTTCTGCCACAGATTTACCCATATGGAAGCTGGACACATTTTAGTGTCCAGAATAGATTAGTGTGTGACATTAACTGTCCAAACTTCCCTTTTAACTGTGACTTTTGTAAAATGTTTACAGGTTGGCACAGCGAGGTACATGGCTCCTGAAGTCCTGGAATCCAGAATGAACTTGGATAATGTTGAGTCCTTCAAGCAGACCGATGTCTATTCCATGGCTTTGGTTCTCTGGGAAATGACCTCTCGCTGCAATAGTGTTGGAGGTAAACGAGGCGGCCTCTTACTGTGAACTGCAGGTTGTTGTGTTTTTTGCAGGTGGCATTTAAATACTGAGCTCTGAAGGTTTCAAGAACTTGTTTCATTATGTATTTATTGCACTTACACACCTTGTTCCACCAACCAAGTAGCTTCTAAAGCTAAACCTTCATTTGAGGAACAGTGTTGTACCATGAGTCTCCAGACCCTGCTGTCAGCTGCTCTGGATCTTCCTTTAACAGTTTTTCTTTCTGTAATTGTAACAATTCACATTGCTGAGACCTGTCTTGACTGACAAAATGCATCTTAACCTCCTTTGAAAGCTAAGCCCAGTTTGGTCCTGGATGGGAGACTGCTTTGTGGGGAGTGGGCAGGGAGAATATCACAGGGAGAAACTTGCTCTGATAACTTTGAAAGAAAAGCAGAGTGCAAGCCGAAATGCACAAATAAATAAGCAACATTTCAGAGTGCAATGTTAACCCTTTGGTAAACTAGCTCACAACCTCTGCAGCTTAACATGTTATTAAGTAAAGGAGGGATTGAGACGTATCACACCAGATTTATATAGCATTCTACATGGGTCAGCAAGTAAGTGCTCTGTTGTAAATACCAATACACACAAGCGATGTAGGCACTAAGCAGTCTAATTTGAAGGAAAAATTCCTCCAGCTGCATATGTGACAAAAGACACCCAAACAGCTTCAAAAAGGACTTTTCTGGAATCCCCAGCATGAACACTCCTTCCCCATCATTCATATTTTAATGTTTACATTGTTGACCACATCAGGGTAATGATAGATGCTGATTTCCTAGTTACCCTTCTAATCTTCTTCCCTGTGAGTGTGGCATCCATTCGTTTACTGACAACTTCCAATCCTGTTGATATAGTCTCTAGTGAAGAGGCAGAGGCATGGTAAAAGACACCTTGAATGTTGTACTGAATAATATTTTCATCTTGTTCCTTTCTGAATTGAGCAAAGCTACCGTTTTCATAATGTTGCTGAAGGAATCAGGGTGCAATCATAAGTGCAGTCTATATGTTCCAAAGGGGAAATAGCTTGGTGGAGAAAAGTGTTGTCAAGTTGTAGCTTACTTAGGGTGACCCCGTAGGGTTTTCAAGGCAAGTGGTGAACAGAGATGGTTTGTCTGCCTCTATATAGCAACCCTGGCCTCCCTTTGTGGGCCAGCATACAACAGCTAACCAGGGCTGACCCAGCTTCACTTCCAAGATCTGATGAGATCAAGTTAACTTGGGGCATCAAAGTCAGGGCAAGAATTAGTTTAGGCTTACCTTGAAACTGTGCTATAACATATTAGCCTGCCATTCAAAAGCTACCAGTATGGGGTGTTTATTTCTACTCATAAAACTCGACATTCCTCTTGTACTGACACCCAGATCGTTTACAGTTCTGTATCTATAGGAGACTCTATAAAAAGAGTTCTTTCTCTGAGCAAATGGGACATCTCTTGCTACTCAGTTGATTTGGCATCTTGGAGGGAACCAAATGTATTGGAATTTGGTTATAGACTACTAAATGAATTCCTAAAGTTGCTGCATGCCTTACCATTGCTTAGCCTTGACTTTTTATGGGTACAGGGAGGGCTCTGAAGACAGTTTCACAAACTTTTTGTGGCGGTGACTATTTAAATTATTTCAATGGCATCCTGCTTGATAAACATTTGATAAAAAGCAACTTTTGATTTCCAAGGTGTCAACATGCTAGCTCAGCCTTTGTAATCCTTTCCATAGAGAGATTGAAAAGTTGACTGGATTTGTGCCTGCCTTTCTGGAATGCTGGCTTATTGCTCTCAGCAGGTTTCCTTTTTAAGGCATGTGTGAGCTAGCTGTTTGCTCAGGAAGGCTCTTCCATCCTGGCTGATGCCTGAAGTCTCTTCCTGTTACTCTTTGATGAGCACACAGGAAAAGTGCCTATGGTAAGAATCACCCGCACAGCAACTCTTGTTTAAAAAGTGACAGAGTTGCCTATAATGAATAGAATCAGGATTTTATCGGGGGGGGGGGGGGAGGATCATGTACTACTTCAGCTAGGAAAAGGTGGGGCCTCTTACAAAGTTTTCTTTAAAAATAGCCTGTGGCAACAGTTATCATTACATCACACATAAGCAATACATCCACAAAGTTGTACAGTACTGGAAAACAGTATAATACATCAATAGCTGCATATTTATTGGAAAAACAAAGATACTAGCAAGCCAAGCCAGCATCAGCTGTTGTACCAGCAGCAGCTTTACTTGGGGATCCAAACTCTTCCTCCTTGGAATGGAAAGGCATTTATCTTCTCCAGAAGCAAAGAGGGATTTCCAGTTATTCCTTCTCACTGCAGACCCAGTGATGCCAGTCTGTGTGTGATGCCAGTCTGGAGGGTCCCCTGACCTTCAGGAGCAGCTTTTGGGGGTACAGTGGCCTGCAGTGGGAAGGGGTGTAGGTGGGAAAGATTTGCAGGGTTTTTATAAAGGTGCAAGACCTTGATGGAGGGGTCAAGGAAGACATAAAGATGTTAGCTGTCTCTTTGGCTAGCAGAACAGTGTGTGTTTTATAGATGGCTTTCACCTTCCTGTAACAAAGGAAGCACTATGCTATGCTTGGGAATGAGATTGTGAAAGATGCAGGTGTTTTTGCACAGCCTGTGTGGTGACGCAAAGATTTGCTGAACTCTGTCTTCACAGGATCTCAAATCCTTTTTACTCTGCATTTAGTTAAAATGCATGTAGTTTTAACCTGTATGCTGCAGTTGTAAATAGAAGCGTAGTTGCCGGGGGGGGGGGGGGGAGTGGGCTGAAGAAACAGGCCAATTTGTGGCTAGCAGGCCTGAATGCTGAGAATCTGGTTGTGTGGGAAGGAGGGTCTCGTTTCCTTGATGTTTCACTGGAGTGTAATTTAGAAGTCATATTTAGAAACCCAGCAATGCTGCTTTTGGGAAAGCTTGAACTGCTCCGCTACCCTGTTTAACTTGGTACTTCAGTTGGCACGGCAGCTGTGTACCAGATGTTATGCTTTGTGAGAAATATCATTTCCATCCAGGCATTTTGCTTTTGCAGCCGACATGGATACTGTGAGAAAGGGAAGCACAGCAAGCGTTAAGTGATCTGCCAGCCCTCTAAAAGCCGCTTATTTTCAAGATCTTTGTTGCCAGTACATGACATCAGTGAAAATAACCAAGGTTATCGGGGAGTAATCTGTAAAATAGCTTTCAAAAATGGCTTCTATTTCTTGAGACTCTCCTAAGTGATACTGCATGGCTCAAGAAAGACGCTAGCTTGATTTGAAAACAACTCCTTAGGTTTCGTTGTAAAACCTTCGACAACAGCAGCACAAGTGGGGAAGTGGGGGAAAGGGATTTTGTTGTGTGTTTGGAGTGGGGAGCAAAAGCCCAGTACTTCGGACTGGTTCTAGGCTGCTTCAGATCCTCTTTTGTCAGGGCACAAAGGCAGTGTGAGGTTGCCTGCGATAAGCATAGTGTTGCATTCACTGGGAAAGAAGCAACCTGGACCTTCCACTGGAGTCGTTGTCCAAAGAGAGCCAGCACTGTACAGTGGTTAGAGCATAGGGCTTGAGGGACCTTGGGTTCAAATCCTGCTCTAACATCACAGGTTGATCTTGGGCTGGTCACTCTCTTTCAGCCTAACCTACCTCACAGGGTGGTTGTGAGGATAAATGGAAGAAAGGACACTATGTGTCCAGTGTTCCCTCTAAGCTGAGTTAGTGTGAGCTGGCTCACAGTTTTTTAGCCTCCAGCTCACACCTTTTTGTCTCAGCTCAGGAAGGATGGCTCCAGAGCAAACTGATTTATGCAGTAGCCAAATTGCTTGCTCACAACTTTAATGCCAGTAGTTCATAAAGTAGAATTTTTGCTCACAAGACTCCACAGCTTAGAGGGAGCATTGCGTGTGTCATGTATGCCACCCTAAACTCCTAAAAAAAAAAAAAAGACAGATAATAGATCGAGCCCAATGCGTAGGGGTTTGTTAGGGCCGAGACCTATCCAAGGGCCCAATCTGTGCTATAAGCGCATTATCGATATACGGTCAGTTTATACCATTTCAGATGGACAGGGGTTTTTTCTTGCACATAATTGTATTGTCGGATAGGATGATGTGTGTTTGGAGTCCATGTTATAAGCTTGAAGAGGGCTTAGAGGATTAGTGCTTGGCCCCTGAACAGTTGGGGGGGGGGGAAGCTAAACTTTGCAAATTATATTTAATGCCAATACTTAACTGATATTATGCCAAGGAGCGAGAGAATGCATGCAAGCACACAGTTGTCACCTTTTCCACATAACTTTATTTTCAGAAGGTGTTGCTTCTGGCTAGAATTGAACCTCCTTTAAGTAAAATAAAGTTAAACATGTAGGCTGCAGCCAACCCCCAGTATATATAAGCCCTATTTCTTTAGAAGGAAGTTATTCCTAAGTAATAGCTGTGCACAGGTTGGCAGATTTTTTGCTTTCTTTTATATGGCTAAACATGTCACATTTCCTGTAATGTCCTTGCATTGTGCTTCAAGCCATAGCTGTTTACTTAGGCTCTGTCCATGTGATATAGTTTGTCTTCATTGTCTGTCTCTGAAATGTGTTCCAGCTTTGGCCTGCATCTCTTCGCATGAAAAATAGTTAATGTGGAATTATCTTCTCCGACCTGCCTAGTATATGTTCAGCAGCAATGATAGGTTTAGTACAGTGGCCATCATAATAACACTTGGTCTGTACTTTATCACAAGGATGCATTGAAACTGCAAGCGTGTGTATAAATTCAGAAAATAACTTCTACTAGGAACCAGGATAGAAAGGTAGTTTTGTCCGTGGGCCACTCCGGTTGAATGTGGTGGCGGTTTGCATTTTTCACGTTGTTCCAGTATGCTGCATAGCTTGTGCTGTAGAAATGCTATAGACTTTATTGAAATGTATTCATCTGTACCCCATCTTTCTGCCCAGTGAGGGCCAAAACAGCTGACGTTGTTCTCTTCTCCATTTTGAAGGGCCAGAACAGGCAAGATGCTGGGAGATCCAGACTCCAGGGTCACTGGTACTTTCAAAAGGCTTAGAACTGCTGAGTGGGACCCTGATTGGGCTGGGTCAGTGGGTACGGAAGAGAAGTAATTTAACTCTCCTATCCTGCAGAGTTTTCTCAATCAGCAATGCCACCCATGTCAAGGAGTGGTATCTGTCGGGCTGGTGTGTTAACCAGAGTAGAGATGCACAGTAAAGTGCTCAGTATAGTGCAGAGCCAAAATCCCACAGAGTCCAATGTCCACACAGTCAAGTAGGGAAGGAATATATACAAGGTTTATTTACAAAGTCCTGTTGCTCAGTGCAGGTATACACAACTGACAAAGCGGTACGCTAAACACTGCTATACACTGGAGAGAGAAAATGACTGTACAATGAATGCTTAAATACATGGACTGACCAATCAGCATTAGCTGCTGAGTCACTCTGACTGCTGTACAATGTGCCAGTCAGAACTGGTTTGCCCCAGCTAGAACTGCTAGCCTTGGAGCTGTTAGCTGTCATTTAGATTGACACCATCTAGAATCAGAAACTCATATCTTCCTGCCTTGTCAGTGCTGTCCTTTACCCTAGAAAGGAAAAAAAAAACACAAGAGGGGTTTTTTTAAACTACTTGTCCCCAATTCCACAAGCCCAATCCAGATTGGATGCAATATGTCCACTATTGGGTGTTTCAAAACCCTCTAAAGATCTAATCATGAACTTCTTAATGTTGCATCTGTTCCTAGAACATGTTTCTTTTTGCTTATGATAGCAACCGAATGAAACCATAATACAAACAGACATTTGAAACCGTTTGCTCGCTATTTATTACTTTTCAGATAAGACTCAGTTTGAGCTCTAGTTGAGATTTGAAGGAAATTATTTGAGGCTGTGGTTGCAAAACTGGCCAGTTTACGAGTGTTTTATTCCTCTGCTTGCCCTATTAGGTTTTCTTTCTAATGCAATGGAAAAGTCAGTTTTTAACTATTTAGTGTCTTTTGAGGCAAAGGACTTTGCTGTGCCAGACCTTTAAGACCTTTGCAGTCCCTTTCATGACCCATGATTTTGATCAGTAGCACCAACTGAATATCCTTGTGTTCACTTATTCTCATGGCAGAGGTGAAAGACTATGAACCACCATTTGGATCCAAGGTGCGAGAACATCCTTGCGTTGAAAGCATGAAGGACAATGTTCTGAGGGACCGAGGTCGACCAGATATACCTAGCTCCTGGCTCAACCATCAGGTACGTGGAATCTGACTCTACCACAGCTGTTCTTCCATACTGGGTAGCACCAACGGCTTTGGATGACTGAACTGCATACGTTGTTCCAGGTCTGCACCTTGCCCACTGTGTTTCTCACTGAGCTTTGTACTTTCAAGTTGATATAACTGCACTAGCACAATTATGAATGGATTAATGTGATTAAACCTTTTACATTTGCACTGTGGCTGCAGGACTTACCATAGGCATCTCGTGACTCTCAGCTGCAGCTGGTCTGTTTGGCACCCTGGACTTGTCAAATGCTGGTCAAAGTTACAGCATGAAACTGCCCTTCAGTGTTTGCTCGTTGCCCCTGAACACTCTTCAGACTTCTGCAAACCTTTAAAAAATCTGCAGCAGATGCTTATGCTGTATTAGTCCTTCCATATTCATTCTCTTCCTCTGCTGTTGTGTTTTTGTAATGAACCCATAATTCATAATGCTAAATTCTGAAATGGATTTTACTCAGTGCTGCTTCTCCCCCACCCCCTTCCCTCTGTAATGAGATCTGCTGCGCTACTGATTTCACGTTAATGTTTAATATTTAATTTAACTTTAATGTCGGTAATTTCAATGCCAACAGAAAATGAATATTATTTGTATACTTACAATATCGTTGTACTGTTGACATCTGTCAACATCATCCATTAGGTAAATTATACAGTCATGCAGTGTTCTGAAGCTTTTTTCTTTTTTACAAAATGAGAATAATTTGTACTTTGGCTGTGTTTACTGTCACTTTTTGTGACCGAGGACAAAACCATTTTGTTTCCTGGTATTAGCTGGGTTTAGATGCAGGGCTATTTTGGGGCAGGAAGGCACAGGAACGGAGTTCTGGCTGGCTCCTGAGTTGGCCTCGCCTACAACCAAAACCTCTGGCATGCGTGGCTACAGAGCACGCTGCCCTCCCCACCTTACACACAAGAGGGAAGAAAGCAGTCTTTCCCTCTGGGGAGCCCCTTGGCATTTCCTTGTCAATTTCACTCCCAGCCAGTCAGCTGAGAGTGAAATTGACAAGGAAAAGCCTCCCTCTGCCTTCTCATCTCTAGCTGACATGTCACAGCTGGAAAAGGGCAGGCAGGAAACCAAGGCACTTTGAAAATGCATTTCTTTCTCTCCCCGATCTGGGGGAGAGAGAGAAAGGCATTTAACCATGCCCCCCCGCACTTCCCTGAGTCTCTCCGCAATAGCCGAGAGGCTCAGGGAAGAAAGGGGCATGTTTGCATGCATGCCTTCCTTTCCCCAGCCTGTCCACTGCAGCGGGCAGCCAGGCAAACATGTCTGCTTCCCTTCCCAATCTTTTTTTGGGGGGGGCGGGAAGGAGACTAGAAAGGTGATGCTGAAGTTTCTGGGATCTTTCAGATCCCAGGCACTGCCTTTCCCTGGCCATCGGGGGGTGGGTGGGTTGGAAACTAGAAAGGCGATGCTGAAGTGGGGCGGAGAAGCTCGGTGGGGGAAGAGGTAAGCTTCCATGCCTGCCCTGTGCTCTCCCAGCCCCCGCCTAATATGCTAATGAGCTGTCAGGGGTGTGGCCTAATATGCTAATGAGTTTCTGCTGTTGGGTGTGGCCTGTTATGCTAATGAGTTCCTGCTGGGCTTTTTCCACAAAAAAAGCCCTGTTTAGATGTATAATTTCTACTGCGGGGAGGGGGAGGCCAAACACTTAATGAATTAACTTGCCTGGGCACAGCCTAGCGTGTGCTTGTGTGAGTAAGACCTGCAATACGTGTGGTCTCAAATAGGGCTGTTGCATAGAATAGGGCACCCATGGTAGAAACCTCACCATGGCACGCTGATGCTCTCAAGGGTCCTCCACACATCTCCAGATGTTCTCTAAACCCCTGACAGTAAATCAGAGTTAATATTCCCCATCACGGCTCACAGTTGTTCCTCACCGGGACAGGCATTCCACGTAACTGTGGCATTGCATTCCTTTCTAAAAAAAGTTTTGCCTTTCTGAATATGTCTTTCAAATCATGGATGTTAACTCCTCTTAGCTCCTTTGGTCTTTCTATAACTGGACAGCAGACAATTTCTTTGTGTGCATACACACACTATTGGACACCTTTTAGTTTGGTCCTGTCCAAATTATTTCTACCTCACATCTTTTTTTTCAACATGATCAGTGCTGTTAAAGCGTACCACAGATTCGAAGGGTAGAAGCCAAGGACAGTTCATGGGAAACAGCTTTCTATCAAGAGCCTCAGTGCTTTGTCTGTAAAACAAAAGTAATAATTCTGAAGCCTTTGAAGCAGACTCTTTTTCTGTGACATAAAAAGGTAGCTGTGCTAAGTTACTGCTGTCCGTCATAAGCCGTGTCTCTCATTAGCAACTAAGCATACGTGGTGTGAATTTAGTCTGTTGTATTTTCCCCAAATATTATTAAGTCGTCATTCTTTCTGCACAGTAAAACCAATATTGCATGAGCAAGTACAACGTGGGAACTTTTAATGAATTTTCCCACCCATTTTTTTGGTTGCACTTCCAGAGCGCCGCAACTCTCAAATCTTTGTGTATTTTAGGGCATCCAGAAGGTCTGTGAGACTCTCGTTGAATGCTGGGACCATGATCCTGAGGCCCGTCTCACTGCACAGTGTGTAGCGGAGCGCTTCAATGATCTCGAGTACCAGGACAGGCTGTCAGGAAGAAGCAGCTCAGAAGAGAAGATCCCAGAAGACAGCTCTGTGAACAGTGCCAAGTAGCAATGGACACCAACGTGGACAGAAGAGAGGAACTGCTCTTGGCTTTGTGCATACGTTTGCAACAGGAGGAGACGCTGGTCCTTAGTCTTGGATGTGCTTCCTGGGGCACCGAGGAATCCCACCTCTCCCTTCACTCTGCTGCTCCCAAGAAAAGTTTGTGTGTCATGGGAAGCCATGATGGGGCAGCATGTCATGCCACAGCAGCGGGTGCCTTGACTATGTCATGGGATAAGCTATGTTGGTGTTCCCTCACAGAACAAGACTGTACAAAATGCCAGTTATATTTGCACTTTATCAATGCCTGTATATAACTATGGATGAGCAATACACACACACACACACACACACACACACACACACACACACACACACACTAAAGCTCTGCCAGGAGTCTTCCAGGAAGTTAAGGTGAAAGAATCCCAGCAGGGATGGTTAGGATGCCTGCCAAGGTGCTGGCAGCAACAGTACCTTATGTGCCTCACCCAATGCATAAGAACAGTGGGAAGGTGCTGCTAAACCATGAATACTGTATACAGCTGCACTCCTTTTGTGCAGTTGAGAAGCAAGGGATAGGGATGGCTGTGCTTAGATCCCATTTTAGGACATTTGTTACAACTATGCAATGATGTTTCAGCTGGTTCTTGAACATCCAGAGTGACTGTTTGGGTCTAATTTTCTTCAAAATCTCATGGAGTTTAGAATTGGGGAATGGGTCAGGGGATACTTTTTGTTCCTGTAGAGAGAACTGCTAATTTCTTCTGTCTTTTGTCTGAGCTTGCACTTCCATGTCAGCAGCCTCCCCGGCTGGGAGGAGGGAGGCTCCCTTGCTTTCTGAAATCAGGCAGGGCCAGTTAGAAGGGAAACAGATGTTTTGCATTTGCTGTGCATTCTGACACCAAGTGGGACTTCTCCTTCCCTCCCTCTTTTCTGGGATCAGTAACATCATGTCTAGTTCCTCGAGCCCCTTAACGTTCACACTTGATTTCATGCCCGGTGCATAAGAAGGGGGACGGTGCATGATGCTGTGGAAAAGATTTGCTACACGTTTGTTTCAGTCTCCTTTAACTTGAATTCTAGCCTCCCCAGTCTGCAGTCATTCAGAACTGCTGGCAGTAGGAGTACATTCCTAAACTTGATCCCCACAGGGCATGGATTACATTCTTTCAGTCTTCCAAAATATTTAGATTTGGAGCTGGCCTCTTGAGGAATTTTAACTGATGGAATTTCAGCAGTCAGTGCTTCCCTGCTTGATCATCAGGGTCTCTGAACTTTGGAGCTCAAGTCAGCTTGGAGGAGCAGGGAGCTTGTCGTGGAGTGCCTCCAGTGCCTGTCTTTTTCACCTTTTCAAAACAAGGAACCTGTCACTAGCACAAAAGTAAACTGTTCGGCCCCAGAAACAATCCTTCAGAATTTAAAAGATTTATATCAAGTGCAATCTTAAATCTTTTTATCATATAGGACACTGATTTTTTTTTAAAAAAAAATTAGGAACAGTCTCTTTGTATAGCCAATAGGGGGAAATATATATTCACATAGGAGTTAAAAGTTTATGATGAAAAATATTTATATTTTTAAAAAGCTTTTTGCATTTGCTTTTATATGAAAGAGAAATATTTAAGCATTAAGAGGACAGGAGATCAAGAATTACAGTGAAATCCCAACCATAATAGCAGCAGACTTGCTTGAACTGTGGATCTTACTGGCAAAGTGGGAGTCTATTGGGATAATTATAACATTCCTAAACAGAGCTAGGATCTTGTGACCTCTAGTGGTGGTTTCTTGGGGTAGCACTTTGGAAAATAACTGCACAGGAAAAATAACTATTACCACCAACTGGAAAGTGGGTAATATGTACACTTAAAATCTGAACCAATAGTTTCAAAACCTGTTTGACTGCCATGCCTTCCCTCAGAAACTCTGGTGATCATAGTTTTATGAGGACACTGAGGCTTTTTTTAAAAAAAAGTTCTGTTTCATAGAACTACTATTCCCAGTGCTCCTTAGTAGACAGTGGTGAAAGTCAAGCAAGTTTGAAACTGGTTTAAATTTGTGGTATAGGTATACGCTGGACCTTACTCTGGGATTGTGTTGTGTCTGATATTTCTCATGATGTGGTCCTTTTACCTTTTGTTTAAAGAGTGAGAATCCCACAGTTCCTGACAATTCTAACTTTTTAAAAATTGTTATATATAAAGGGAAATGTTAATTCCTCCGTGGAGCACTTCCATTGTACATCATGTATGAAAATAGGAATGTGAACATATAATCTTGCTTTTCCAAATGTTTCAAGCACTTACAATATTTTTTTTGTATAAATAAAATGTTTCAGATTAAGCAAGCGTGTGATTTAAAGATCTTATCCATACCAAAAATATATAAGGGTTTTCACAGGGAATAATGCACAGGCTGCATTCACATCTAATTTCCTTCCAGCTGCTTAAACAAAAGCTTCTTATAGCAACATTTCAGGTACTTTGTTCCAAAGATATTTCAAAACGGTGTTCCTTAAAGTCCAGGAATAGCCTGAGTGGTCAGGTGGGAAAGCTGTATTTAAAATATTGTGGAATGGGGGTGGGGTGTTCCAGTTGTTTGTTTCAGCCATGAAGAATTGGCGTACACATAAGCATATCAATCCCTTTTGAGGCATCTGTGTAGGGGAGTCTATGGATTGCTCCATATCCAATGCAGAGATGCTGATGATACAATAAAGTGAAAAATACCTTGATGATCATTCTAGCTTCCAAGACTGTTTTTATAGTGGTCACAATAGATGTTTTTAGTGGGAGGAAGGGCCCAGGGGGACTTCAAAGAGAAATACAGTCCCAAGATGGCTTGTCTCAATGAATTACCTGAACCACAGAGACACAATCACATCATGGCCCCTTTCCCTTCATGACCTACAGCTGTACGAATAGAAGGTCCAGTTCCTTCAACCAAGCTGAGAGGACGGTATGATTAATGAAAGGGTGAGTGAGAGATGTAGGGGTCATAGATAAAGTAGTATCTGAAATTTCATATCTACAAAAACTTAAGCCATTTTAAAATCTGTTCACCCAGTATGTCTTTCAACTAAGAATTTTGGCAAGTATATTCAGTGAAGAGGACAGCAATCACTAGCCAAGATTTCTCAGTGCTCCCTTCTGTGTCCTTTTGGTGGAAGTCAAGTGTTACGTTGTTTACAGACTAAGTTGTGTCCTTGATAACGTTGACCAGAACTATGTTGAACATAGCTGACATCTTGAATTTGAACTTAGGAAACAAAAGGAAGTGCAGCATACAACTCAAAATGTTGTACACTGGTTTGTGTTTTGTTTGGTTCCATAAAGATATTACATGGCTTTTGTTTTTGGCTTTTGCTTTGGACTGACATTCTCACCTCAAATCTCAATCAAAAAGCAGGCTGCCATTTTCTGCACCAGAAGTTTCCAAATCACAGGCAAAATCAGCTCCTCAGAACAAGGTACTATGGGATGAGTCATGTGACTTAGCAACATGCCCAAAAAAGTTTGGATTGTTTTGTGAAATTAATCATTAAAGCTAAATTGCTTTAATGGTTTGGTTTTCATTTCCGTTGGCTTCAGCAGGAAACATATTTTTCACCTTTTTACCTCAAATTAACTGGAACCAAATCTTCAGAGATCGTATTCTGTCTCTTGCAGGAAGGACCTTCAATGAACTCAAATTTCAGAGAGAGAGCAAGGAGAAAAAGTTCCTAATGGTACTGATTTTACAAGAAATGTCCTTGCCCCAAAAGGCTGATGGTAGCTAACACTGTGATTAAATTTATTTATTTATTTATAGTCCACCTTTTTATTTATTTGTAGTCCACCTTTTTCACTGGGACTCAAGGTGCTACAACAGACTTACACAGCTACTCCTTAGGCAAACAAGGTCAAGGTGTCATCAGCTTTCTGCTGGTGGCAAATTCCATGTCTCTAAGCTTCATACACATGTTGAACTGGGGGGTGGGGAATAAACTGGAGATGTCTAATTCATAACTCTTTGGAAGACAGCAAACAATTGCCAATCAACACCACAATCCGTTACCTCTCCATGAGAAGCCTACCTTGAGCCTAAGGAGAAAAGGCAAGGCAGAAATATTTAAAATAAATAAATGTAAGATATGCAGGATGCACTCAAAAAGATAGCAATATGATGCTCCAACTGTTGTTTGGATTGGCTTAGGGTTGCCCCCCCCCCTTTTTGGTTCTCAGATAATAATGCAACTAATCCCTTCTATAAGAAGGGTGGGATGTTGGTAGATATACCAATATTTATAGAGGTATTTGAAAATCATTGTGCATTCTTCAGAGGTGCATATCTGATGGTAGCTGATTACAATGGATTACTGTCAAACATAGCAACTGTTGCAGCAATGAACTAAATATATTACGGCATTGCTTGAGAACAATGCTGTAAACTCTTTCAGCCTTGAAAAAGAAGGTAACACTTTCTCTGTGCCTACTTTCTAACTAAATCAGTTGCATGCTTGGTTACCTATTGGTGACTTCCAAACCTTTCTTCTAGTTGCCTTTAATTAGCATGTCAGTCACAGTGGTTTGTTTTATATATATATGTCTTATAATACAAAGCAAATAAGAGTTAGTCATATGAAGAACTTAGCAAGCTTAATTTAAATGGGATGAGAACTTTCCTCCTGTCTCAGTGCAAAAGTGCAGATGACAGAAATGTGAAGTTTTGGCCACAGATTTTTACTGCCTTCATTGCAAAGCTCTGTGTTTTGTGATTCTACACTTTCCCCTCAACTTCACCAGGTGACGCCTCAATCTGACACTGTGCGCTTTCATTTCAGGGCCTATCTGCAGAGGGTCAATTTGTGTTGTTCAAAAATTACCCTTCTGCAATTAGCCAGCAACTGAGTTGTAACTGAGGTTCCATGTGGCACTTGATATGACTCCATATTATCCTTAAAAATCTGGAAATGCCTGTCTGCTCCTGCTCAAGATACTAGGTTTACTTGAAACGAAATATTCAACGAAAGTCCAGCTTTTCGTTTTCTTCTTCGGGTACATTCTCTCATGGTATTCATAAATAGATGGTTACCTTGTTTACCTGAAAGGAAAAGTAGGTCTTTTTTCACATTGGCCATTGGATAGGGATGCCAGCCTCCAGGTGGGACCAGGGCAGTATTCCCTCTAAGCTGAGTTAGTGTGAGATAGCTCTCAGTTTTTTAGCCTCCAGCTCACACATTTTTGTTTTAGCTCAGAAAGGATGGCTCCAGAGCAAACTAATTTATGCAGCAGCCAAATCGCTCGCTCACAACTTTAATGCCAGTAGCTCACAAAGAATTTTTGCTCACAAGACTATACAGCTTAGAGGGAACATTGGACCCGGGAATCCCCCAGAATTACAACTCATCTCCAGCCTATAGAGATCAGTTTCCCTGGAGTCAGTGGCTGCATTGGAAGGTAGACCCTATGGCATTCTATCCCACCGAGGTCCCCATCCTCCCGAGATTCAACCCCCAAATCTCCAGGAGTTGGCAATCCTAACCCAGCAGCAGCAGCCAGGGAGACCTGGCAAAACTAGGAATGTGTGTCTTATATTTGCATGCAAGTTACAGTTAGGTATAGTTGCTGGATATAATCTTTTTTACAGAGATTATTTTATATGCTGGATCATCTTTTGCAAAAATACATGCATGATCATCTCTCATGGAGAAGCTTAAGAGTGGTGTTCTGGTTGTTTTTTTAAAACTTGGTTGAAAGTCAGAAAACAGCTCATAATTTTTTCAAAAATTACTGTTGTGGCAAATTGCTACTACAAAATAGAAAACCAGTTCTTAAATCCCCACACACCCATCCCAAAGAGCTGCAACTGGCAGAGATCAGGAGCTAATTCAGCTTGAAGAAGACTTAAAGGAGAAGTAGCCCTAGAAATCCTCTGTAGTGTTTTGAATCTCCACACATTGCCTAGTGCAGCAATGGGGTTTTATGTTAAATACAGATCACAATATAGTTCTGGGGGAAAACACGGCAACACAAAAAATGCAAGACTTCAACAGGTTAAGCACAATGTCACAGATTTCCATTAAATTCAGATTCCAAGACTAAACAGAGAAAAGGACAAGTTTCTAGTCCTTAATTGTGGTTATATTCTTGAATTTATGGGTGAGAGAGAGAGAGAGAATCTGATCCACATTCATTCAAAATATTCTTTTAGACACGGAGACATGTGCTTTAGCCAAGGGGTGTTGCGGTGTTGTGATTATTTAGAACCCACCTTTCTCACCAATGGGGACCCACAGTGGCTCACCTCCTCCTCACCTCCATTTTACCCTCACAACAAGGTTAGGTTGAAAGTGTGTGTGACTAGCCCAAGACTAGCCATCAAGTTCCCATGGCAGAGTGGAGATTAAAACCTGGGCCGAGCACTCTAACCACTAGACCACACTGCCTCTAAATTAGAATGTCAGACTAGGGAAACCCGTGAAGTTCACTGGCTGATTTTGTGCTCTTCCCATGCTCTCAGACTAACCTATTTTACAGGGATTTTTGGAGGATAAAGTACATAAGAAAGAACTATGTACACTGTCCTGAACTCCTAGGGGAATGGCTAAAATTGTGACAGGTCGGCCTGCTCTCCACCAGTCTCCTGGGAACAAAGTGAAGAGACAATCTGTTTGGGGTGGGAGGAAATTATGTAGTGAAAAAAGCCTTCCAAAGATTGAACTAAAGTAGCTTGAACAGACACCACTTTTCTCAAGAATCTGCTGTTGAGGACTTGTTCAATGCACATGATGTGAGCAGAATTCGTAGGCACTTGGAACAGCCATTTCCACTTGAGCGAGGCAATGCATGGCCCACCTTCCTCTCACCTCCCTTCTCCCAGAAGCCAGTTCAGGCTGTAGTATTGTACTTCTTGTTAACAGAGATCTCCAAATGCAGCTTCTACACACACTCACTTTGTGCATGGTCCTTTGCAGTAGTGACAGTAGCCTGTTCACATGCAAATACATATAACCACATGACACATGTACTTCCTTTGTGTATGTGCATACATCTGTTAATAATCAGGTTCCCAGGCTCATCCAAACTGTTTCCCAAGTAAATAGCTGGCTGCTTTTCCGTCTCTGATCTACTTAGGAAGAAAAGCCTGCTCCACTTGTCTGAAAGTGTAGACAGTAATGTAAAAGGCACTGGATTTTGCATTTCAATTATTGTCTCTTTAACTTCTGCCTTCAGAGGAGAGTATGCAAACCGCAGGGCCTGCAGTGCTCTATTTATGCTCTGATATGGTGAAACCTTCTTTTCCAAACAGAAGTCTGCTTGTGGATGTTAAATTTTTAGAAATGGATGCAAGACCATGTTGGCAAACTGTTACCAAACTATGGGTATACTGTTTGTGTGCAATGTCTTAGCTTGAGGACTTGAGCTTTACTTCTAATTATTTTTAATTAGCTTGTAACGGATTTGTATTTTAATTACTATTCACAGGTTTTTTTGGTTGAAAGTTGCCTCTGAGTATATGATGAAAGTACACGTTTTGAAGATAATTTTAAAAAATGGATTGCGCTCCATTTCTTTTTTAAGTATGATTCCATGTAATTACTGCATTAATTACTGGAGAGGATTTATTGTAGCTCCTCCAGCTCCCTTACCTGCATGCAGAGCCACAAACTTTACTCGTAATTATTTTGCAGGATCAGATTAAATGAAACGCTGAACAATCTGCGTACATTTGTAATTCCATTTTTTGCCATGTTTCTCATATGAATTCTGTTTTAATGACTATGTTAATTGACAGCCAGAAGTAATGAAGAAGAAATTACATGCACTGTGAGCTGTACACCGTATTTTCACTAAATAGACAGTATTTGTTTCTTCTTGTTGTTTTGGAGTCCGCTTCGTAATGAAATATTCTAACTGGGTATTCGTTTCCAGTAGGTGGGTGTTAACCAGAACATGATATTGCCAATAACTTCTACTTACAAAGAATATAACACATCCAGGGCAACTAGAAGTGGGAGGAGAGCTTTATGAAAGTCCATCATTCTTGATCAGAATAACAGAATCAGAGTTGAAAGGGGCCATACAGGCCATCTAGTCCAACCCCCTGCTCAATGCAGGATCAGCCTACAATATCCCTGACAAGTTTTTGTCCAGATGCTGCTTAAAAACTGCCAGTGAGGGGGAGCTCCTTAGTTATTAAACTCTATGTTAGCCTTAAGGCAAACAATCAATGACTGGAAAGAGGTTTTTCTTCACAGACATCCCCTGGTGGTAATCCAAAATGTTTTTGGAACAAGTGATGTGTGGATGCATCCAAGGAGAGCTTTTGGGGGTTTGGGCTAGATTCACTGGTTGAGTGCTGTTGAGTTTTTTGCTTCTGCATCACTATCAATAGTATCTGAATGCTTACTGGAGTTGGTTTCTCTGCTGAGGCCTGTTTTGTACTTTTTACCCATATATAGCTGGTTTTAATTGCCATGCATTGTTTACATTTCCAATTAAAATATTTTGTATTATAAATTATTTTACCATGCTGCTTCAAAAGTAAGGCTAAAACACCAGAACTTCATAAAATAATCACACCTTAATAAAATACACTTTCAAAGCTCACATATAATCACATATAAAATCACATACCCACTGAAAAATTCCAGAATTGCACATCTTGATTAGAAAAACTCATCAAACCGCAACTTAGCTACCAATGATTTGGTGCAATGTTAAGTTCCTCACCCTTGCCAGAGAAGGTGCTTTATGCCCTTCCTTTGGGAAATTAATCCAAAGACTTCCATGGAACATGCATGTCCTGTACCTCCCAGAATTAGGGGATCTCTAGTAGAAATAAATTAGCCAAATGAAATGGGTGAATGGGCATTTGGTTTGTCAATTATCTTGTGGAGTGCATCAGTTGACAAACAGAGTATAAATATTTTTAACACATAAATAAAATGTTACATTTCTACAATGGTTTAGTGAGCTGAAAATGGCCACCACTACTGCACTCCTCCTGAAATCAGAGAAACACAGCCAAAACGTTCTTTTGTATGGTCTCTTCAGCACCCAGGGATGCTAATCAATACTGTCCAAAATAATAATTTAATATTTGATCTACTAGTGTTACATTTAATTTTCATACAGCTTAGTGTTATTTCATTAATTCTATTATTGTGTAAGTTACCTTATCTCCCTTGAATTTTAATAGCATTCCTGCTTAATTATTTTGCAGTTACAGAATTAGCATAAAAGGTTATTGTTTGAAGCAAAAGCATATAATTTTGTAAAACTTTTATTTAATTTAAAAAATGATAGGGAAAGCCCTTTCCATTGTAATTTCCCCCCAAAGTTTACAATGCATTTGCCAATTGGAGTAGTTCCTGAGTGCATTCAACCTGCAATTAGCATGCTTAATCATGACATAGTGAATATGTCCAATTAGATTATTCATGCAACTATAATATTTCAGAATAATAATAATAATATTTGTCATAAGATGCTGGTCTGTCTGCAGCTGCAAGTACACTGGGAAACTGATAATTGCTAACAGCTTTGATAACCTGTGTGGATTGTCCTAATATTAAGTGATTAAATTATTTCCAGACCATAGGGAAAAGCAAGAGAGAAGAGAGTCTGGGTGGTCTCAGCTGCGGGATGGACATATAACTGTGTTATAGTGCTTCAAGAATCAAAATTGTACATTGCATAAACTATTAAGCAAACAGTCAGTGAGACTGAAAATTGTTCAGTTTATCCATTCTCCTATTTATTGTAACTCTTGGTCTATGGTTGGATCATCCATTCTCCAGTCCCTTATTAATTAAACCCATAAAATGTAGATTGAAACTTGCTGCAGAGATGAAGATGAAGCTCAAGCAGAGAGAGTCAACTTGTCTGAGCAATTTGTTAAGAGACACAGAAGTGTTAAAAGAGCACACAGGTTGTCCATCTCTGTTCACAATTGCTTCCCCATTCAGTTCAAAGGAGAGAACTGTTAAGGGATGCAGAATGCCTTCTCTGTTGCAGTGAATGGGAAAATCAGCTCATAAAGACTATCTGTGTTCCTGCAAACCTGGGCGCACCGTGGCTTCAGCTGATTGGCATTCCAGTAGCCTCAAGGCCAACAGAACAGTGCAATTTCACAACAGTGCAATCAGGGGGCATTCAGATGTTGATTTTATGACTTCTCGGCAATATATTCCCATGTTATATTTTTCTGAGATAATCAGGTCTAACTTAATTGCAAAAGGCAATGTTAATAAGGGGCACTGACCAAGCAACATGAGGTCCCAGAGGTATGACCTTTGATCCCTTCCATTGACATGAAGAATGCTGAGGGGCAGCCCAGCCTTGCTTTCCAGTATCCCCTGCAACACTGCAGAAAATCTTAAAGCACACTTTTTGTCATGCAATTCCTTGCAATTGTAAGATCCCCTGGGCAGCTTTTGGCAGGAAGTACAATTGAGCCAATCAATCCCCTTTTCCCATCCCAACCTTCGTCCAAGGTACTCGGTTTAGCCTATGTGATCCTCTGTTCCATTTTGCTCTCATGACAACCCCATGAGATGTATTAGGCTGAGTGTGTTCATGTGACCGGCCAGCCCACCGGGTGAGCTTTACAGTGATTTGAACCTGCGAATCCCACATCAAAGTTTGACACACTAACCGCTGCATAATGATGACTGTCTATAACAAATCCAGCCCAGGTTTTGATTCTGATGCTTACTTCCATACGTGGCAGATGAGCTACTTGGATTCAGTCACTTGGTAGCAAAAAGGGGCTGAGGCTCCATGGTAGAGTATCTCCACTGCATGAGGAAGGCCCCGGGTTCAATCTACGGCATCGCCAGTTTAAAAAGGACTGGGTAGTAGGGAATTTGGAAGACATTGACTGAGACTGTGGAGAGCCGCTGCCAGTTAAAATACTGACCTGAAGAGACCAATGGTCTGGCTTAGTATAAGGCACCTTTGTGCGTTCATATCCCTTTGGTCACGAGGTGAACTTAGCTGAACATTATTAGCAGGAATGATTGTTACAAAAGTGCTGCAAGCCTGGCTTGCTCAAGCCACTAAGTGAATTCATGGCAGAAGTGAAATTCAGACTGTTGCGTAGCTCTGTCTCTCGGCTGTTCTGCTATTGCAGCTCACAAGGAAAGAAAAGACATGTTTACTCTAAGAAGTGTTTGAACTGTGAGAGCCCTTGGCTATTGCATACATATGTGTACAGGATGTCTGCTTTATTCCTCCTTTTAGAGGACCATATAATGTTGTGATCACGGAAGCTTTCTGGACAAGCCTTGGCAGGCAAAGGATCAACTGAGCTTCTACAGCTTTGCCCTGTCAGGATCATAGGTTGTTTAGAGAGCATTTTGGTGTATCACTTAAGGATAGAAATGAAAATAAACTGCAATCCTGCTGCGTGAGAGAGGCGCTTATGGAGGGCTTTTTCAGGCACACAATTGCCTGTCTTCTGCACTGAGGTAAAACTCTGGAACTCTTCCAATAGACTACTAAAGAGTTTCCAATGACAGGAACAAAAGACTCCCCTGGATCCAACCACATGCTCTGCTGGTGGAAAAGAAGGGAGTGGTCCCCTTTGACCACCTATAAATGCTATGCTAAGGATCACAGGATCTGCATGTACGAAGTCATGTGGAATGGAGTCTATAGGAGACTGGAAAATTGGGGGTGACTAAGTGGGAAAGCTGGCTGAATTCAACCCGATATCTTCATTCACAATAGGTTGTTTTAAACAATGCACCCATCACAGTATTTGAAGGATGAATCCCCAGAATTCTGACAAAGCCTCTTTTTACTTAAGCAAATCCCCACTTCACTAAATAACCAAGAAATAAAAAATTATTTGACACTGTAATAGGTAAACGTCAGTCCTGTGCCTCTGAGGGACCACGATAGGGTGGGATTGATTTCTTAAAAACAAATTTGACTGCCATCTTTCTCCCTATTACCAGAATCAGAGGTCTCTGCATGGCTGCTCACACAGATGTCAGGTCTCTCCCTCCCCATTGCTCATTTGCCCCCTCGGTTGCATGAAGATTCTTTCCCCCCCTGCCTCTATCTACCATATTTGTGAAGATCACAAAGTCACTGTACTTCAGAAGCAAGTCTGATGTCTTGGGAAGAGAAGGCGAAGATGCAGTTTGAATTTCCACAATAACACTGTAGCTTTTTGCTTCTCTGAAAACAGCAAAAAAGCTCGCCAAGAGATAGAAGATTGGCTGGGTTTGGTTAGAAGGCAGGGACAATTTGGGAACAGGCTATTTTGCAAGAACTGGACAATGTGTTAGAGGAGGAGCTGTTGATTTTAAGAATAAAAAGACTATTCACTTAGTTGTTGCTCACTTTTTATTCCAATATTTAGATAAAAACACACAAGTGTTTAGGCTTCAGTTTGTCACTACAAAAAAAGGACCCCTGGAACTTTGAGGCTGTTCTGTAATGGATATTAAATAATCGTGAGGGTAGAGGATAAAAATATAGAGCTCTAATATTACACCATGTCACAAATTTAACTTCCAAATTCAGTGTACAAATAGAACAGAAGTTCCACTTACAGTAATGCAAGATCATGAACAACAAATTTATTTTCTAAAACAGACCATAACATCAATAAAATAACAAAGTCTGAATCCAGTGGTACCTTCAAAACCAACAAAGTTTAATTCTGCATGCACATGAAAGCTTATACCCAGAATTAAACTTTATTGGTCTTAAAAGTGCCGCTGGACTCAATCTTTGTTCTGTTACTTCAGAGCAATATGGCTACCCACCAGGATCTAGCTTCAATAAAATAAAAATGGTTAAATAAATTATGGGTCTTTCAGCTTCACAAAATATTTAGTTGCCTTATAAACTATGTCTCTATTTGAATATTATGAGCAAATTTCAATTTATTACACCCATCATTGTTACCATACCATCTCCTCCCAAAGATACATTCTACTCTTGTGAAATTTGATAAGTTTTTACATATTTAGAAACACACCATTGGTTGTATAATTATAACAATCTTTAAATTGCCATACAGCATTAAAAAAATACAACTCTATGAGAAATATATATATATATATATAAATGTATATATATATATACACACACACATATATGTATGTCTTTTTTAAGCTTGAATATTTCTAAAATGCATAAGAAATACCTTGCTTATGAATTAACAATATAGATTTAATCTGAATAGTAGATCATACATTATATTTTCAAAAAATTAAAAAAGGCTTATGAATTGATTGCAACATTTTGATCTCCAAAGAAACTATGGGTGTTCTTGGAGAAAAGTGGGTAGACAAGGGAACACTCCAGTCCACATACTGTTGCACTGGTAGATTCCTATTGACCTTGAATTCCTACATTTTAGCCTGCACCACACTAACTTTTTAAAAACACTCAGTAACCCAGGCTCAGGCCAAGCAATGAAAACCCCATTTACTTCAAATAACTTGTAACAATTTGTCATTGGTTAAAACTTGGCCCATCTTAACATCAATTCTCAACTTAATACCTGCCAACACTGAACACAGAATATTTATTTCAAAAGCATCCCTTCCTTGCTGTCCCTTTCCCCAAACATTGTTTTAGACTGTAGTTTTCAGATAGTTAAGCATTGATCTATGGGTTCCATGGTCTAATACCATTATCCTCCATGCATTCTTAATCTGTAAACTCTATATGAACACAAGGAATCCCTTGTATTGTGGAATACCAGCTATAAATCTTGGCCAAGTAAGTTTATTTCGTTGAGCAGAAAGTCCATGTCCTCACGGCTCACCTGGGGGCTGATAATGACCTGGCGAAAGAAGTTTACTTTGCCACAATGAGGTTGGTATCCCAGCATCATGCTGCCTTTCTTCATCATTCTCTCTTTAATGATGGGTGCGACCTGAAATGGTGGAGAAGGACATACATTTAGAAAGATAACATGGTGCATAAAGAGGAGTCTGGAAGACTGAGAGACATGAACAAATTTCCCTTTCTCAATCAGAAGGGGAAAAAATACAACATAACAATGGGAACCTCACTGAGAATTTGTAAACGCTGATTTGCATCCAGGCGGCTTTATCACATAGCCTCACTTAATTTTCCTCATGATAGCCCTTATCCCAGCGGGAAATGTCCTTGCAAGTCTCATGATACCCGACATCGTCTTTTTGGTGGTATAAAGGGGCACTCCCACTCTTTTCACCAGTGGAAAAGGTGGTTGGATCTAACCACATGTATTTGATTTCTTAGCAGTGGATCCTATTACTCCTTTTCACCAAGTCTTCCTCCAATGGAAGGAAGTCTTCCAAGTCCTCCAAGTCTTCTTTCCAACAGAGAAAGACCTTCAACAGACGAATACTTACTTTCTTGAAGGAAAATTTAACAGCAGAAGCCCATAAAATCCAATTTAGAGGATCATATGATACAACTCTTAGCCCCCAATCCAGTGCCCAATGAATTCTTTTCTACTCTTTTCATATGCAGAATTCTCTCCCACAGATCCCTTCATTGGCCTCATTCCCGCATATGGACCCTTGCATGCACCAGAGGGCTATATCTGACAAGCAGAACACAGGATAGATCTTGCCGAATTTACTAACCAATGTTAAAGCCTATAATGGGTGACTTTGGTATACTGTAAAATTCTGATGTGTTATTAGTAGCAACATAGAAAATCAAAGCAACAGGTGAGCCACAATTAACATGTACACCTTTAATGAGCCAGCAGAACAGCTGGATTATTTTGAAGTTTGATTCTTTTTACTCTATAGTTGCATTGTCATTTAGTAAAAATGAAACATTGCAATAAGTAATACATCAACATCAAGATAGGGATCTATATTTTTCAGGTACACTGCTTATTTTGTAATTGGATTTGTGTGGGGGGTGTTTTATTAGCTAATGTACTTGGGGAAAGCTGAAGAAGTATGGCACTGAATCTCTTCTCCTTTATTTAATACAACAGCTATATAGCTATCCAACCACCTGGGTCAGGTGTGGAGAGCTCGGCTAGTTATCTGGGGTACTCTCCTTAGACAAAGGCGTTAAACAGGGATGTATTCCTGAACCCCTGTTTTTCAATTTATATATTAACGATCTCAGACCTTGCCTTTCAAGGAATGATTTCCATCTCCCATATTTATCTAAATGAGGAATTCTTATTCTTCTATATGCAGACAATGCAGTGCTAATGTCCAAATCAGTTTTGGGACTTTGCAAACTGATTAATTTTTTTGAGGACTACTGTAATCATGAAGGTCTGTCTATTAATGTAGCAAAATCTCAGGTTTTAGTATTCAGTAAAAGGAAAAAGGAGGAACAGGTTAATCAATTTAAATTCTTGGGAATTTATTTCAATGCACTTCTTACATGAAAACCACACTTGGACCTGGTGAGAAATGCTGCCTTGAAAGTAAGGACAACCATAAAATATTTTTTTATACAGCAGGAGGTGTATTAGTCCCCTCGGATTGAAAGTTATATAATGCCAGTTTTTATATGGTGCAGAAATTTGGATTGACACTGTCTCTGAGAGAATGGACCATATTTAGTATGATTTCTTTTGACACTTATTGGCTACTCCTTGATGGGTTTCAGACATAGAATTGAGAGCTGAACTTAGTGAACAGTCAGTGGAGGCTAAGGCATGGATAAATGCATTCCTCTTGAAAATTAAAATCTTAAAATCTGAGGGCGGGCCTATTCTACTTGGATGGCAGATGTGCATATTAGTCATTGGGATCATCTATTGGAAAAGAAAATGAAATGTTTAAGAATGGATACTAATAGTACATCTATCAGGGCCCATAGGATATGTTTGGCATCTTATTTGGGTATACCCCTCCCGATGGAACTGCCATAATATTTTTATTGTTTGACAATACCAAAGCTCAGAAGAGTTTTTACTCCGGCAAAAATGAATGCCCTTCCATCAGCAGTTTTGGCGAGTAGATATAAAAAAGTGCTATATTCAAATAGAACATGTAGATGCTCACATGACAAAATTGAAACAACTGAACATATGATTATGGAATGTCCTATATTTAATGAGCTGAGGGCTAGATTAATTACTCCTTTACTTAGAAATAACCTGACAGTACGAAGGCACAAGTGACATGGTTACTATTGGATATAAATGATTTTGTTACTCTCTCTGTGGCAAAATTTAAGGGGGCAATAATTAAACAACAGAAGAATAACACTAAGTAAGGCATTATTTTATCATTTTATTTTCTGCTCAAGGCTATCGCTATATGAGCAGAGATAGATAGATAGACAAACAGACAGACAGACAATATTATTTCATCCAAGTCAGCTGTAAGAGTAAAAAAACATAAGAACATAAGAGAAGCCAATGCTGGACAGGCCAATGTCCCATCCAGTCCAACACTGTCACACTGTGGCCAAAAATACCATGAGCCATCAGGAGGTCCAGCAGTGGGGCCAGGACACTAGAAGAACGCAAGACAAAAATCACAGGTCTTAAATTTTAATGCAAATTTCAGCTATGTGGTTCCTCATTCACACTGGGCTGATACGCAGAAAAGGAGAGGAGATTTAACCCATCTACCCAATAAGTTTTTGCTCATAAAAATCAGACCCTCCTGTCCCATTGTTAGCCTTTAAAGGAAAAGAGATGGACGCCAGTCCTTTGTCTTTAATGGGCTAACAATGTGGAACACCATTTTGAATTAACACTCTTGTGGGGATTAAAGGAGTTAAACACTCTCTTTTCCCTTCTATGTATGGCCCTTATCTGAGGTGGGGCCACAGACAGTTGAAATTGCTCTTTAGAAACTACAGAGGAAATCCAAATCACACATTTCATCTGAGAGCCACCCTATACAGAGCCATCCTAAGTAGACTGCCAACACAAACCATTCTGCCATGAAGAACTAAAGATGATGAAAAAGCTGCTAGATGCCATATGCAGGAAGGGCTCTACCACTGCTCAGGGCTCGGCGAACAGGCAGGCAAAAGCCCTAGCACCTCTCTCTCTTAAATACCCAGCCCTGAATTACACTGTCTGTGGTCCAAGCACACTTCTTTGCCCATGTGTTCCACTAAAATAAACATGTTCAGGATTCATTACGCAGCTCTCTTGAAATCATAGCACAGAAATTCATCCCCGTGTGGCAGACTGAAGGTCTTTGTGGACTGTGCCGGGAACCTTGGCCTGACAAGTACTTATTGAGAAAATAAACACTTGCAGTATAACCTCAAAAAACACAGCTTTCTCTCAGTCTACTCTGGGGTGTTTCTCTGAAATGAGCAAACATACTACTGACTTGGATTTTGCACTCGTTTGCTGGGTCTCAAAAAGCCAGGGGCAGACTCAGTTGCTGGAGCTACTCAAGAAAGATGATACTGTCTACTTTTACTTAACAGCATTATTTCTCTCTCACAACATTTACAAGATACAATTCACTTGATAAAGCCCCTGCAGTTAATTTCAATATAAATGTCATAAAATTACTCAATACATGGTCTAATCTATCACACTGGAGTTCCTCTCCACCCCTCCTCATTATTTTAGCATATGATGTGCAGAAATTCATTGGCTTAAAATCAATTTTGGATTCAAAACGTTGGCATATTTTCACTTTCATCTGCCTCTACTCATTCCTGCTTGCCTTTGTGATAAAAGTCTAAGTTTTTATTTAGCATTTTACTACAAGCTGACACACTCCGAATATTAATTAAAAATCACGACATGACACAAGCATGAATGAATGCCAATTCAGAATGTAACGAGCAACCAGAATTTTCTCTTGAATTCTAACCGGGGGGGGGGGGGGGGGGGGGAACACGGCTGTTTATAAAACTGGTGTTAAAGAGATCTTAGGAAACATAAGAAACATTTCTTAATGAATGGGGATGATAATTAGAATGTTCCACAGTATCTGTTCGAAAACCTTCAGGATTAGGTAGCTGTATTCTTAATCCAT
Source organism: Lepidodactylus listeri (assembly GCA_029233225.1). Taxonomy (NCBI): domain Eukaryota; kingdom Metazoa; phylum Chordata; class Lepidosauria; order Squamata; family Gekkonidae; genus Lepidodactylus; species Lepidodactylus listeri. The sequence goes on from JARCFY010000012.1 coordinate 58,358,871, forward strand.
GTAAAATATACCTGCCTTCAAAACAAAAATCCACATGCAAATCTGCACGGGTTACTGGGAGTCTGAATGGGCAAGTGACCTAGCTACCAGGAGCAGGAACATGCAAGACAAAGGAGCAACTGGCCAATGAGAAGATTATTCTTGATGCAATCTCAGATCCTTCTCTGGGTTTGCTCTGCCACTAGAGGTGAGGCAGGTGATGATACAAGGTAGGGCTTTCTCACAACATGTCCAAAATACTCTTCCTTGTGAGGTTCATTCAGTGCTTTCATTATCAGCATTTAGGTACCAGGGAAAAACCTTATTCTGTCAGGTATTTGGTGAAGCTCCTTTTTCTTTGCATTGATTCACTAACCTGAATCTCAATTTCAGGTGTGTCTCTGACTTCTTCTATGACCACAAGAATATTTCTGGCCATTAAGCCTCAGGGCCCTGATAGGGATGGCCTGGGCTAACTTGATCACATCAGATCCCAGAAGCTTAGCAGGGTCAGCCCTGGTTGGTACTTGGATGGGAGACCACCATGGAAGTGCAGAGTTGCTATGCAGAGACACTATGACAAAGCACCTCTGTTTTTTGCTTTGAAAACCCTATGGGGTCACCAGAAGTCTGCTCTGATTTGATGCACCACCATTACGCTGCAAGTCATTAACATTATTTTGTCCTGTTCTTGTATCTGACCTGTTCTGCTCGATTAGAGCTGCATTCACACACTGCAACAAACTCCGGTTTGTTTATACCATAGTTTGCTGTACAAGCCATGGATCACCTACCAAATTTACATAACAAGCCAATTTATTCCTAAATCCCAGTGAGTTTGCCTGCTGCTTGCCTTTTTTCTTGCCTCCAAGCCAAATCCCCAGATTCTAGCCCCAAATCCCTTTCATTTCCAGGTAAAGCCTCACTGCAGCTGACCTTGCTATCAGTTGACTGCAAAAACTGGGAGGGAACTGAAGGGAGGAGGGAAAGCCTAAATCAAGTCATGCTTCTTACCTCCCCACTCTTGCCTAAGGGTTCACATAGTAATATATGGTTGCCTTATACTGAGCCAGCCCATTGGCCTATCAAGGTCCAAACTGCCTATTCTGGCCAGCAGTGGCTCTCCAGGGTCTCAGGTACAGCTTTTGTCACATCATCTCCTACCTGATCCTTTTTAAACTGGTGGTGGCTACAAGCATGGATGGCTTCAAGAAGGAACTGAATAAACATATGGAGCAGAGGTCCATCAGTGGCTCTTAGCCACAAGGTATAGAGAGGAACTCTCAGTCTGGGGCAAGTGATGCTCTGTATTTTTGGTGCTTGGGGGGGGGGCAACAGTGGGAGGGCAACAGTGGGAGGGCTTCTAGTGTCCTGGCCCCACTGGTGGACCTCCTGATGGCACCTGGTATTTTTGGCCACTGTGTGACAGAATGTTGGACTGGATGGGCCATTGGACTGATCCAACATTGGCTTCTCTTATGTTCTTATGTTAAGGAATTAACCTGCAAACGTTTGCATGCAAAGCAGATACTCTACCACAGAACCACAGCCCTGGCCAACTTCTCTTGCAAATCAATACCTCTCCTAATTGAATCTTCTATAACCTCCTCCTCCCCTGCCTTTTCTTTCCCTTAAATCTGCGTTTTTCATCCCAGTCCTGCAATTTATTCTGGTGCGGGAGTGCACATACATACATGAAACTTCCCATAACTTTACCCTTTATTTTAATGAGGTTTTATCTTTGGCCTCAGTTCTAAAACCTACTCCTAGCTCAAAAATAGACCATCATGTCACGATTACAGACTGTGTTACTTTAAAAAAAACACACCACGCAAGCTAGTTCAGTCATCACAACTATATTGCTCGTGTTGTGAAATTGGTTGCAGATGGATGCAAGGCCCTTTTTCTTCTTTGGTGGTAATTAAAAGCTAATCCAGGTCACCTCTCAGCTGTCACCATGACCAGGGCAAACGAAAGACCAAATGTTGGCACTCCCAATTGCATTTTTGGTCCTTTTGCCAAGGCAGTCTGTAAAAACCCAAACATGTTTTGCTTTTGTCTAGAATTTGTTCTGGGCCCTCATCCCTAAACCACCAATAAATTATTGCTGTGCATGACTGCACCAGAGTTTCCCTTGTGCCATACCATACAACAAAATAGAGAGAAAAATGCATTTGTCAAAATAATCACAACCACTTCCACATTCCTCACAGCGACTGGATATCATTAACAGGAAGAAAGAGATGCCTGTATTTGGCTGTACTTCACCCCACAGGTCCCTCAGCTACAAACTTGGTGCTTAATCAGACTAATTCTTCTGAGGACCATAATCTGGAGATCTGTGGCCCTGAAATGCACGTCATCCTTAACAAGCTGCCTGCTTATGCAGTCATCACAGTGTAATTTGGCATGCATCTACCCATAGGTGGGTTTGTGTTTTTTTTAATAAGCATAAACAAACACTGCTTCTAAAAAGAAACATTAGAATGCGATGGTTCAAATCTCAATTTGTCTATTAAGGACAGACAGTGCCCATTAATCATAACATGCACAGGGATGTGTAGCCTTGACAGTACATAAAATATGCCGTGGAATATGTTGTGCATTTATTTGATGACAACTTCTATTCTACCCTATCCATGAGGCTTGGAGTGGGTAAGAACGGTTTAAAAAAACACAGCAAAACTTTCTAAAGGCTTGTAAAATGGCACTGTTTTGACAGGCTTTCTGCTGAGCTGCATTTCAATTGCTTGTATAGATTATGGGGGGTAGGTTGGCTATTGATGTTGATGGAAATTGTACATTGCTTTTATGATTTTGTCATTCATTTGATTACACCTTGTGAATTGCCTAAATAAACGGCAGCTTTTTTTAAAAAAAAAGCATATTGTTTATTTTTGATTTTTTAAATTCCTTATCCCACCTTTCATGCTTGGAATCAGCGAGAGGGGTGTACACGATTTCCTCCCCCCATTTGATTCCACAGCAATCAAAGCTGATATACAAATATATAGTTGTTATCATCAGTGTAGTAAAAGAAGAAACACTAAATTCCAAGTGAGATCTTGAAAGTTCTACAACTTCAATATCTTTTTCTAAAAATAGCACTAGGTAATTCATTCACTGACCTGGATCTCAGAAGCTGAGGAGGGTTGGCCCTGGCTAGTATTTGGATGGGAGACCTCCAAGGAATACCAGGATCATGACACAGAAGCAGGCAATGGCAAACCACCTCTGAAAATCTCTTGCCTCGAAAACCCTATGGGGTTGCCATAAGTCAACTGTGATTGATGGCCCTTTCCACTATCACCAGATAATTCATTTGAGAGCACAGCATTAAAATATCATTTAGTGAAAGGCATTTTGCCACTGCAGTGTGAATTTTCCCCCCACAGAGTGGAATGAAACAGCAGTAAGTCATCTCTAAAGTTTGTTTTAAAATCCTTTTATAGTTTGTATGCACCAAGATGAGCTTTTGTTCTTTTCCTCTAGGGGAACAAAAATCACAGTAAGAAATGTACATTCAGTGGGAAATGATACATTATTTGATGACTCGCTATTTTAAAAAACTGACATGGTTCTGCTGTAGAAAAATAAATGTCCCTTGAGACATTTGGGATGTTTCCCTACTATTCACAAAGATTACTGCCACTGCCTGAGCCAGCATCTGGCACAGAATACATGTATTGCATTTTCCAGATTTGTATTACTGTAGGGATTAAAGAGTCACAATGGTGCTTTCATTCTTCTGTTTTAGGTAGAGATAAACATTAATGTGTAAGCAAATCTCAAAAACAATGTATGCGGTTTACCATGAAATGGTTGTAGATTGATCTTCACAGATTACTTGAAGCCAAGCTGAAGAAGCAGTAAAATAAATGGCCATTTAAATTCATTAACAAAAGGGAAATGAACTTATTTCAAAAAGCTCACCACCTAGGTTAATCTCTTTCTTAGGAGAACCAGCAATCACATTCCTCTTCAGTTCTGTTTGTGCACATTAGTGAATGGCTGTTCTGTAACAAAGTTTATAGAAGTCCATATACAGCTAGGAGTATAGATTTTTTTATATTCCAGAAAACTATATGGGATCTGAAGCTCCCCACACAAAGTAAATAACCAAATGTGAGGCTAGAGCTGATTTCCAGAATAGATGGATTAGGGCTGAGATCCCCACACAATATCTTGTGCATCAGTCATACACAAGTTCATTAATTCTCACATCCATGGTGACTGATTCAGATAGCAACTGCAGTGCAGATGGAAGGGGGGGAGGTTGAACCTCCCCCCAGTGCTGTTTTTCTGACCTCAAAAAGTTTGAGGGGAACACTATTTTGCCAACTGGCGATAACCACATGAAAATTCATGAGCTTCTGCAATAGCAACATGGATTCCCCCAATGGACCAACGTGGGTTTTCCCAACTGTTGGGGAGCTACACTGTTTCTCCATGCATCTCGCAGCTGTAATCTGAATTGGTCACCATGCATAAAGGAACTCAGGGACTTGTGTACAATTGTTCCACAGGATGGGGGCTTTGGACCCAACCTGGGTATTCGGTAATTTGGAAACTGGTTTTTGGGAAGTTTTATTGATCAGGATTCTATTAGTTGTGTAATACACTTCTCAAGTGTGTATACACACAATTTTCCACATTTTTCTGTCCTTACTGGGTTCTCCTTTGTTTATGGTTTCTTGACCATGCTAAGATGTCCCTCTTTTTTTCTAGACAGATACCGCAGTAGGACCAGCACTTCCCTAATTCTTCCAATCCATCTTTTTTTTTTTGCTGCCCAGCTTTCTTTCCATAACAAGTTATCATATCTTGTCCCTTGTTTCCAAGGGCTGACTTATAGAATACAATTGTCACAAGGAAGCAGCTGCTCAAAAATCCCCATGTGGTGGCTGTTTCTCACAACAAATGTTGTGTGTGTCACCACGACACAGAGAGTTCCATGTCACAAGACATTCCTGGTGGTGGCATGAAAATTCTCCACACATAGGAGTGATTCATGCCACCCATGGAGACCGCAAAAGTCAGAAGACTGGATCTACCAGATATTTCTGTGGGCACTGGGCAGCAGAATTTCTGCCATGAAATATGACTTCCCCTTAAAACACCCCTCCCTAAAAGCTATTCCTCAGGAGTCCACTGTCCTCTAAAAGCAGCCGGGGGGGGGGGGGGCATTTTGCACTATAGTGAATGGAAAAAGCAAGAAACCACGCCTCTTTGGCAGAAAACCTGTGATCTACAGAAATGTTCTGGTGGATCTAAGTCATTACATGAAAAACAGCCCTCACATTCCCTTTGAGCATCCGTTAAATGTTGTAAACCTGCCTTCAGATGATGCCCTGACTATAGTATTCGCTAACATGACTTGATATAATTCATCCCACTGTTATTAAACATGGGAACCAATAAGAGTACAGATTGTTCCTTACACATGTAAAGTTCATAAGACTATTTTATGAAGTGAGTCCAATCCTGCATGCATGCAAAAAACTTGTGGGATAAACAGTCTATAATTTCCTAGGACAAGCCTATGTCAGATTTCAATCTAGAATGATTTTAGGATAGACCCTGGATCATTTATGATGATAATTCTGATATACTGTTTTCACATGTGTGTCTGAAGAAGTCATTCTGCAAGGACCAAGTATTATGTTGTGAACTGGGCCTCAATTAATAGATATTTATCTCAAAGTACAAGACTTTTTTCATGACTTATTCTTTTAAAAAAACCTAAAAAGCAAAAGCTGTTCACCAGATGGAACTCTAAGTCACTTTATAGCTATATTGCCAATAAACAATTTTATTAAATGCAGTTATATGGTTCTCATTAAATATTTTACAACTATTCCCATAAAATTTTTAGAATTAAGGCTGCCCTAAAAATACAAGAGTGGTGTCCTTTGTTTTTGTGTGAACATCCTAATCCAAATATTATAATTAAAAACTGAGAAAGCAATAAGGGCTTGCCGTTGATTAACTGTTAATATTCTAAGCAGAATTAAGAATTCACCACATAGTATATTAACTTACAGACTTGAATCCTAATGTAGAAGGACACTTTTTATTTTTACTGCTTTCAGCAAATGACTTTGAAGGTGAAAGGCAGAAACACAAAAAGACCAGTATGGAAGTTGGCCTGAACATTTTGATTTGAACATGCTGTTATTGGTACCCTATAAAACAAGGCAAGGAGATGCCATGATATTCAGAGTGCAAGCTTATGAGCTTTGGGTAGTCTTTTTCATACAGAATCACTTTATAGAAAAATTAATCACCGGCTTTTATAACAAAGCAAACTGCAGACTAAGGATATATACTAGGCCACATACACCTAGATGCTTTCTGAACTTGCAGCTACATTCCATTTTAACTCAAACTAGTGTTTATGTGAACACAATTTGCACACTCATTATTGTATCACATTTGCCCTACACAGATAAAGCTGTTTACTGAGCTGACAGCATTTTTGACATTTTGCTATACAAAGGCAATTCCAAACTGTTTTTCCAGCTGTACTTTATGTTCCTTCAACACAGCACATTTCAATGCGCTGGCAACAGCATTAACTTCCTAAAACAGGGGGACAACATATAGGGTGGTCATTAACTTCTGTTGGTCAACTCCACCTCCTTAGATGGGTCATTAGTGTCAGATCTGATCTATCTATGCCTGGGCTTTGCAGTTTTCAACACTGTACTTGTTCTTTTCTTTCATCCAATAACTGCTCTATGATGCACAGATATTGAGCAGTGAATAGTTATTGTAAACCATTTATTACCCAATAAAGAAAAGGAGTAAAAAATTTTTTGCAACTGCTAGGTTTTTTGGGGAGTCCTTATCAGTGCCGTACTTGTTCTGCTAAGCTTATTTGAAAGTGTAACTGTCTAACCTACCTGATAGGGCTTTTATGAGCATAAGTACACAGAGAAAAGGAGAAGTATATACACCATTCCAAAGTCCTTGGAACAACAGTAGAACAAACATTTGATAGATGGAGGCTCCAATCTACACCATGTTCCCAAATGGTTCCATCTGTACCTGATGCATTTGGAATCACTCCAGGCAACAAAAACTACAGTTTCTGTGAGCCTGCTCCAGCAGGGAGGGCAGAGCAGAAATTAAATAAATAAAACAAATAATAAATATGTCTGTTTAATACCCTACAATGCATAGAGGAGACAGTACTTCATTAACATGGTATTAAAAGTCCCACTAAACTTATTAGTGGAACACTAATTGAAGTTGGTGAGGTGCAGGTTATAGAAGCAATCTGTAGTAAATTTAAGAACAAATTATCTGTGATATTGGTATCAAAGCTACTGGTGCAGATGTTTGCTAGAAAAACTTCCTTATGCCATTATCAACCCTTTTTCATTACGTACTGGGTACAGTACAATCTCTTGACAAAACTGACTGCTGGTAGATTGAAAGATTGGGCAAGTAATCAGTAGCTAAGCTTCAAAGGTGCCCATTGATTTTTCAGAGAAGCAAAAGGAAAAGAAGGTGGGCAAGTGACCTACACTGAAAGATTAACCTGTATAGGTTCAGATGCCAATTAAAAGAAGGTCATTCATAAGATTTATTGACCAGATATCCTAGAGGCCAATATTTATCCAAAGAGCTATAAATCTATGTATTTGGCTGTATAACAGATGTTAATCCTTCTATTATTTAATCCATTCAATTAACACTAATTAAACTCAGTGCACATGTGAGCCATGTGCCAATATTCATAACCACAACAAGGAGCATAATTACTGTACTTTTAATAATTAAATCTAATAATACCCAATAAATCAAAAAAGCTTAATGGAATGCATTTTTATCACAGCTTGATTTCTGGAATTTATTTACTTTAATGTGTACATTAAGCTTCTCTTGAACTGCCCCAATTGACAAGACTTCCATCAATTCATTTTTATTAGTACGGCAATGAGTTACCAACCCAAACCAAAATGTGGAAAACTCAAGATATAGGTAGTCAGATCCACAGCACCCTTTGTCTGATGTTTACCCATTTATAAGAGTAAATCTGAACACACATTTGCCACTTAATGACTGCAAACTACAAAAAGAGAAAAGGAAATTTATTAATATGAAAACTACCGGTGATGATGATTCGCATGGATGAAGGAGCCATTATTGACTGAATGTTGTGGACAGAGTTTCATATCACCTTGGACAAAAGGCATGGTTTGTTGCCAGAGGAGATTTTTTTCAGCTCACTTGCTCCTTCCCTCCTCTCCATGTGTAGCTCGATAACAAAAGAATTCTGCTTGAAACTTAAGCATGTGATAATAATAGCTCTGATCACAAACTATGATTTGCTCTCTTCTGAAAAATGAGGGTCAGTGAAGCTTATTCACTTCAGTTTGTGGTCTTCCACAAGGTTGTCTGCCATCAGCTCAAACATACAACAAGCTATTTGAGGCAAAGCAACATTGTTATTTTTGTAAAATGCACAGGGTTCATTTTGACAACTTTGCATGCGTCCATAGTGGCAAGTTTCCAAGATGGTGCCAAACGGTGGCTCAGTATTAATTTTCTGCTCCTTTCCCAGGCTGTTTTGACCTGCTTGAAAGACACTGTGAGCAATTTTTAATATTTTTATGTACAGAATTTTATGGAGAGATAAGCTAAACTAAAGAAATGAATATATTTATTTTAATAAATACAGTGAAACTGCTTCTCTCCCCTTGGGCATAAATAATTAGGTAGAACAGTATCCTGCCGATTATCTTACTAAATCCCAGAGATAGTCACTTCCCCCCACACACACCTAGGGCACAAAGCAGATATTCTCCAATGAAGTAGTACTGTCAACAGTACAACACTGAATTACTTAATGTGCAAATAAAATAATACTGCTTGAAAGAGTCAGAGGCAAACACACATACAATTATGGAGAAACGAGCTTCCCCAATGCTATAGCAATGCTCTGGTCCATGAAATATAATAGCCAAAGGCATTATGAGACCTTCCCTGCTAGGCTGATAGTATAACAACATTATTCCCTTACTGATTTTAGGGTCAGGATCTGCCACACCACAGTACTGACTGAAAGTCCATTTCTTTGTAACTATCCATGCTGGGAACCATGCTTGCCTGCAGCTTACTTACTGATTTACTGGAAAATGTATATCCCACTGCAGCATATAAACAATGCATGTTTTAAGCCACATGCAATACACAAATCACATATTTCCCTCAATTCGGAAGTGCTTTATGTGTAGGAAATGTGTCACATTTGAACGCTTTCAGCCCAAAGCAGATCCTTCAATGCATGCAAAGTTTATATTTCCAGGAGGTAAAACCTTTCACTTTCTCTAACAGATTGTCTAGCTGTCTCAGCTTTGCTTTGCTCATTTTCCCCTTGCAAACTAACACTTTTAGCACACCGACTTTGCCTTGTTAATGCTACTGTTTGAACACTTATTTTGCTCCAATAGAATTCAAAATACCAAGACAATGTTCTGGAACCTTTATGAGCTCTTGTGAAATATTTTTTTTAAAAAAACACTGTTATTTTTTATTTCTTTGAATTAGCTCCTTAACATCTGTTTTAATAGTTTAACAAACTTTCCCTACTCCTGGGCTAGGTTTCTACATCAAATACAAAACAGGAACTTTGTGCAGCTAAGAACTGTCCCCATATCCCACCCCACCCTTTCCCTGACCACCAGTACTTCCCCTGCTTGCTGCTCCTACCATGTTCTCAAGCACTGTTTCCTCAGTCCTCCCCAGTTCTCTGTCAGTTCACACCCCTTCCTTTTCATGCTCCCCATAATCTATGATGCATTTGTGGGACACCTTAAATTTGGGGTCTCGGGTTGCTGCTACCACCACCAGTACTAACTTCTCCATCCAGATTTTGCAAAACTTTCTTCTGCCTAACATCTTCAGACACTGGCTTGCATAGAACAGGGCAAAAATACAAACTGAACTGGTCAGAAATTGCACACAATTTCAAAGTTAGAGTTGGCTACACAGCTATAGATTAGAATTTTCTCATTAATCAAATCCTGTTCCACAGCTATGAGCCATTTTATGCTTGGCTTCTAACAATCAGGAGAGAAACATTTTCTGTATACCACAAAAACAAATAATGCAATAATTGTAGTAACAATTCAACAGTTCAGGATCACTCAAAACCTTCCCTTTCTACCTTAATCTCCAAATGGATACTGGTAAAAGAGATTAATCTTTCTGGGAGTGGAAAGGAATTGAAATGCTTGGCAAGGTAACCTATACCGTGTGTTTTCATTTTCTGTTGTGCCAGTGGTGAGTCAATGACCAAGGAGAGGCGAGAAATACTGTTTAGGTTGCTTTTGATCTCCATCTAGTGAGTGAATAAAAGAACTGCACAAATGCTGGCAAGTCTTTTCATAACAACTACAATAGGATCGAAGTTGCTTTTTAATATTTCCAAATGAACCCCTAGAAAGACGGCATGTTGCGAGGATTCAGCACAACAGAGGTTTTCAAATATCAGATACAACTGGATATGCAAGATTTCCTGGGGTCATAAAGCTATCTTAAATTTGTGTTTTACTATACGTAGTCTAGTTTCTTTATAAAATATACTGGGGCGCATTAATATGGCTCTTTTGAGGTGCACCAGGCACGAGTGCCTGGTGGATCTGAAGTGCACATCCAGATCTCAACATCTGGGAATTGTGCCACTTCCATCGGGAATCTGTACTTAGAAGATAGTGGAGAAAGTCCAGTCTAAAACTGGCCGACGGGCCAATGTCAGACTTTCCACCATCAGGTCGTACCTCCAGTGCGCAATCAGCCTGTAGGGATGGTCTCCAGACTGTCCCGAATGGCCACCATTTTAAAAACGTCTTAGTGATGTGCGCATAACCACTTAAACATGCGACGTCCCCAGAGCTCCACTCACGTGATCCAAACAATTTTGTTTCTGATGGTCCCCTGAGCTTTATCAAATTTATTAACTGAAATGGTACCTAGAGGAAGGTACCGCTAGCAGTGCTTTTAGTATTTTAGTCTGCGCACGCGCAAAAAAAGAGTATATGGTGACACACATATGCACATGCGCAGACAGGATTTTTTTAAAAAAAGAAAAGCTGACCGCACGGCTCCTTACGGTGGATGCCATCTAGACAATCCACCGCGGGAGTCACACATGGTAAAGCACTTCACGGGCAAGCTGTCTGGTCGTGCGATGCTGGATAAAAAAGATCTAGATCAAATTACAGCCGGGCCAATGGTGGGATTAGCCACCCATCTGAATACACCCTGGGTAAATGAACATTTTAAAATTTGACTTCAGCTTGTGATAAGGCTGCAAGCTTCAGAGTGTTACAGAACCCTTACTAATGCAAAGATGTACATGGTTCCTCACTGAAAGAGTTTCTTGACCCGGAGGAAAGTCGGGTAGGGGAAAAGAGAGTCAACCAATCTTTCCATAACTGGATTTAGGAGTTTTGATTTGGGATATTGTTTCTGCTGGAGTTGGCGGGGGAAGCTATGTCAGCAAGCTAGAGTTAGTTATAGCCAGGGGTCCTTTCATAGAAAAAGAGGTGCAGGAGCTCATTAGCATAACTCATTAGCATATGCCACGTCTCCTGACATCACTGGAAGTGTGCCAGAAAGGGAATGTCAGTTTCAGCCCCATCATACCCTATGGGCCATTGAAATCAATGGCAAAAACTCATAGGGTATATGAGGGGCTGGAGGAAAGGGGGTTTGAGGGAGAGGCTCCAAACTTGCAGGATAGCTGCTGGGGCCTCTCCTTGAAATACCCACCAAGCTTCAAGAAGATTGGACCAGGGGGTCCAATTCTATGGGCCCCCAAACAGGTTGCCCCATCCCCTTTATTGTTCTCTATGGTGGGAAAAAATGTTACTTTTTTCCCACCACAGAGAACAATGGAGGGAATGGGGGCAACCCATTTGGAGGCCCGTAGGATTGGACCCCCTGGTCCAATCTTCTTGAAACTTGGTGGGCATTTGGGGGAGAGGTCCCAGAAGCTACCCTGCAAGTTTGGAGCCTCTGCCTCAAACCCCCTCCCCTACAGCCACTTTTAAATTTGCCACCGAATTTCGGCAGCAATTCGGCAGCAGGCTGAATCAGATCAGAGAATCTGATTCGGCCCGTGGCTGCCCTACTGCCCGTCCTGAGCTGGCGGAGCTGTGCTCCGCCTTGCTCCGGCCCCAAAGGACCCCTGGTTATAGCAACTGAAAAAGGCACACTTATTTCTTCCTTAAAACTTAGAATACTTGCTCAATAAAGGTGCATTTTACAAACCCACAGCCTTCCTGCCTCAACATTTGGTAATGCATGCTTTTTCTTTGTGGCAAAGCTTAGGTGCATTCTGCAAGACTGCTGTCTCTTGAAAGGCTGTCCTCCTAAGATGCCTGCCCCACACAGCTCACTTACCATCTTTCAGCTTCACCTGCCTCTCAAGAGTTGTTAAAAGGATAAAATTGGTGGAGGGGGTGAGAAGGCAACCTATGCCACCCAGAGCTCCCAGCAGGAGGGTGTGACAAAACATTAATGAGTAAAAAGTTTTTAAAATATGAAACACACATAGCTGCTGTAACATGTAAAACTTTCAACAAGTAGCTTGGAGCAAGCTTCAAAATACTGATGTTTGGTGTAGTGGTTAAGTGCACGGACTCTAATCTGGGAGAACCGGGTTTGACTCCCCACTCCTCCACTTGCAGCTGTTGGATGACCTTGGGCAAGCCATAGTTCTGTCAGAGCTGTTCTTGAAAGAGCAGTTCTTGAAAGAGCTCTCTCAGCCCCACCTAGCTCACAGGGTGTCTGTTGTGGGGAGGGGAGGGGAAGGGAAAGAAGTTTGTAAGCCGCTCTGAGACTCCGAGTGAAGGGCGGGGTATAAATCCAATCTCTTCTCTTCTCTAATGACTGTGTGGAGTCTTCCCACCTTCTGACTGGGATGTAAGGACTCAGAGATCTCCATTGTATCTGATGAAGGGAGCTTGGACTCTCAAAAACTCATACCCTCAAAATCTTGTTGGCCTCCAACGTGCTACTGGATTCAAATCTAGCTGTTCTACAGCAGACCAACAAGCCTAGCCTCTGACAGAAGTTGCAGTCGCACACACTAAATAATCCACTTTCAACCCACTTTCGAACTGGATTTTGCCAGTTCACACAGTAAAATCCTCTCGGAAAGTACACTGGAAGTAGCTTGAAAGTGGATTATCTAGTGTGTGACCGCAGCCACTGTGTGGAAAACAGACTACTTTAACAAATAGGTTGAGAGATAACTTGATAATCCAGCGTCCTTCCCTCCAGTATTGATTGCACTATTGTTCTTTTAAAAAAAACACCCAAAACAGACAATTCAAACTTCTTCATCTATCCCAACAGGATGGCTGAGAATACCTTAGTGCTTCCTAAGCTTCTGACAGCAGAAGCACGTTTCTTTCCTGCATGAAAATTAGGTGCATGTCTTACTCTGACATCCTCAAAAGGTTGCTTTTCAATTTTAGAACACACCTTTCCTTCTCTCAGTGGAATAGGCCTCCTATAGTTTGCTGATGTCAATGTCACTGTTCTAGGCATGTCTCTTCATTGGAAGGATTAAAGCCCAGACGGATGACTCATGCACAGACAAATAAACGTCTTCCTCTCGGGGTGGGAAACTTCGCGGCACTGGAACATCGAGAGTGTCTGAATGATCCCGCCACTCTCAATAAAAAGTCACCGTAGCAGATTTATCCACACCCAGAAAAGGTTAACTGGAAGGAGGCAAGGTATGTATGTGAACTCAGACAAAGATCCATACAAAGTATGAATGCATACTTTGGGCCCACTGGGTCCTTGATGTTTGCAGTCACACATGCCTAATGGTTCTCTCATGGCACATTAGTTCTCCCTTGTACACAGCTTGTAAACTACAGCCCTGGTTATTACTAGCATATTCTGGACATCTTTTAAAAAAATCTTTTTATCATCCTGCTGGTATATCCTACCTATTTTTTTCAAAAACTTTTCTCGCATAGAATACATTCTCAGATATAATCCTTTCAAATTTACTAATCTCCTGAACAGGCTGGCTTTCTTGCACACTGGAATCTACCAATTTTTGAAAGACCCATTTATCCCCATCAACCAGTATTTCTAATAAAGACATTCCCCCTGATATGTACAAGCAGAACTACCTACTTTCTTGATAACTTGCTTTCAATAAAACGCTCCCATATATTTGTATTCTGTCACTGAAATTCTAAGCACTTTCACTAGGAAGCAAGTTCAAAGGAGCACAGAGTCTTTCTTCTAAAATATTTGACTTTAAGACTTGAAAATCTTTACAGGTAATGTAATCCTCCAGATAAGGGTTTTCTATTTAAAAAAAAAACGAAAGCAGATTTAGTCTGCAGGAGGACAGGAGGCAATTCAAACAAGCTGGGGGGGGGGGGGGGGGAGAGATTCCCTGGGAGCATGTTAGCTCCTCAGAAAAACAAACCAGCCTGTAAATACAGCAAGGGGGGGGGGGGGAGATATGCTGATGTTCTTTTTTTTTTAATGGATCTGTCAGGTTTTTATTTTAAAGATTCAGATTTGCATGATTGCACTTAGAAGATATTAACAATGGTACACTAATTAGAAGCTCAGATGTATTTCCATTGCACTGGTGCCCCCCAATGGTACATTCTTTCACTGCCTGCCAAGTACAGTAGGTTAGGAGAAAGACGTTCCATGTGTGTGCATGTCTACAAGATTCACTGGACTACGCCACACATTACACAAGCCTTGTGCATTCTGTAGTAGAATACTAGGGTTCTGAGACTAAGGTTACCTTCTAGTTGTCTAGGTTACTTGCACAATCATTTTGTGCATTTTGCTTAAAGATTTGAATGTGTGTATAGCCCAGGCTAGCCTGATCTTGTCAGATCTTGGAAGCTAAGCGGGGTCGGCTGTGGTGAGCATTTGGGTGGGAGAGCACCAAGGAATGCCAGGGTCACTATGCAGAGGCAGGCAACGACACAGCCAGCTCTGAATGTCTCTTGCTGTAAAAACCCTACAGGGGCACCATAAGTCAGCTGCAACTTGACAGCAAAAACAACAACACCACCACCCCTACAATTTTCTTTTGAAATCTCGTATGAGATTAAAAAGGATGTTTTTGAGAATTCCCCCCACCCAAGGGATCAGCTGCCCAACTTGCTGCAGGACAAGCAGCAGTTTGTATTGCAACAACTCAAGTGGCATTCTAAATCAGGAAAGGACTGCAAGTTTTGGCATTTTTCTCTACCGTCTGGCACATAAAGAAGGGAAAGCTCCATGTGGGGGGTCCTTACTTGGTACACAAGTAGCCCCACTTACCATCAATGTTCCCTCTAAGCTGCGGAGTCTTGTGAGCAAAAATTCTACTTGGTGAGCTCCTGGTATTAAAGTTGTGAGTGAGCGATTTGGCTACTGCATAAATTAGTTTGCTTCGGAGCCATCCTTCCTGAGCTAAGACAAAAATGTGTGAGCCGGAGGCTAAAAAAACTGAGCTAACTCAGCTTAGAGGAAACACTGCTTATCATACACCAAAAAAGTGACCAGTGCCATGCTCTCATTGGGTTTTCTAAATACAGACTGGCGAAGAACTATATTTTGCTATACGTTTCAACAGTGGTATTGCTGTCTTGGGAAAACATACTGTTGTCACAGTAATCTGAGCCTAGTGCAAATTTGATTAGCGCAATAAGGATTGCTATGGAAAGTAACTGGAAACTGCTGGTGATCCAGAACAAAATAGCTTAGCTTCTAACATGCCAAGATTGTCTTCTCAAATCAGGGTGTCTCCTTTTTTGGAAGTCTGAAAGGTTTCTACAGAGACACATCTTTCTTGAAGGTCGTTCCCCTATCTGCTGGGATATCCTTCCCAGGGAAAATCTATTGTAATTAAAATGACCTCTGCTTAACTGTAATTATGAATGGTCTTTTGAATAAATCTCTTGAAAAATGATGTTTGGTTATTTTTGAGATTGGAATATTTTGAATGTTCAAACAGGATTTTGTATGGATTTGTCCAGATTTTATTTATGATTCTCCAAACAGTTATGTAAATGAAAAGGCAAGATATTACACTTTTTAAAAATTGCATGACATTTTAAGAATGGTGACAGAAACTAGATTTGTCGTGCAGCCCAACTCACACCATTTGGCAACTGTGCAAATCATGTTCCTGTAGGGTTGCCAACTCTGGGTTGGGAAATTTCTGGAGATTTGGGAGTGGAACCTGGGGAGACTGGGATCTGTTGAGAGATCTCAGTGGGGTATAATACAATAGAGTTCAACCTCCAAAGCAACCATTTCCTCCAGGGGGATTAATCTCTGTAGTCTGGAAGTCAATTGTAATTCTGGGTTGCCTACCTGGAAGCTGGCAACCCTATGCTCCAGAAACACACTCGTTGGGTCACATGGCATTTGAATGTAATGCAACATAACGTCTACAGAGGGCGTATGCTAATACAGAATCACAACAGGCTTGGAAATTTATACGAAAAAACTAACAAAGTACTTACTGTTGAAGTTTTTTTTAAAACCCACGAGCACTAACAGACAAATCTAACATTCATTATTCATTAATGAGACTGTGACTTTGACCACCGCAAACAATCAAACAGCTTCATGAAATATTTAAAACAGCCGAAGCTCCTGCACAAGAGGAGGACAAGATTACATTTCGCATCTCTAACCTAACCCAATTGTACTCTTAATAACGTTTTTTTTTAGGCCCTACTCAAGACTTAAGCATAGGATAAGACAGATAAACCTATTTTTTTCTTACATGACTTCAGTCCACAGTCTAATAAAAAGTCTCTTTTTATCTGCTCAGAGAAGATCATTAAAAAGGATCTCTGGTTTTTATAGCAAACAAAACTCTAACTTTCAAAGACCTTCCACATAACCATTTTTAATTTTCACAGCTAAGATTAAAGGTCTCTAGTTACCAACTGCCAGTTCTGAGGCCAGAGGGTGAAATGGGGAGGCAGCCTGCCATCCTAGCTGGACCCAGATCCCACTGAGACACCCCCACTCGCTGAACGCACCTTATTATTATATTTTAATTATCTCCATGTTAAATTGCTGTAAACTTTGAGGCCAGTTTTGGATCAAAGCAGGGTAAAAATACAACTAGTAGCTCAGAAAAAAAGAATAGCACTTAAAACAGAAATGCAATCATTTTACCTCAGATTTTTTTAAGAACCAAAAACAGTGTCTGTTTTGCTGCATGCTATCGCATTGTGGTAATTCTATCAAGTGCCAGATACAGCTGTTTAAAAACTAAGCTGATTCATAAATAAATTTAAAGTGCCATATATTCTGTATGCTGGTGCTGATAAATTTGAAAGTCATTTCTTTAATACCTGTCAGACCAAATTATATAGGACATTTTTTTCTCTTTGAACTTCTCTGACAATATAGTAATATCACATGCATGAATGTAATTCTTTTTTTAAAAAAAAGGTAGAGCAAGACACCTTCGGTAATTAGTAAAGTGATATCCTTGAACTTCAAAAATCCCAAATGCACACTTTCACTTTATAAACGAAGAGACATAAAATAAGCTTAAGGATGTAACCTTAGGAAACCTTCCATCTTGGGGGGGTGGGGAATGCAGATTGTATAACGTAACAAGGTTCTAAACAGTTAGGTTTCAAGAAACAGACTAACATTTCAAAGTTAAAGTTAGGATAGAATCAATATACATTATGTTGGATATGCAACAGAGTAAAAGGACTGCAGCCACACATGTGTATTCGTTTAAGAAAAAGACTTCACTAAATAATAAGGGTAAAAGGGTTACATTGGAAATAAAATAACAAACTTCCTGGCTAACTAATTCTATGTTCCATGTTGTCTAGTTGTTTGCTAAAACTTATGTGTGCAAGAACAAAGGAGGCAGAAAATTTACTCCAATGCCCCCACTTCTTGCGTAGTGCCAAGTTGCAAGTAGCACCCCAATAAAATTGATTAGCCAATAGCCAGCCCTAATCCCAACTCATTAGGAATATCACTTTCTTTTGTTTTGCAGGAAATACTTGCCCAAGATCTAATTGGTCCTAAGCTAACATTAGAATGCACAGATTAACTCTTCCATGACTGAAGGATGAACTTGCAATACCCCAACACAGTGCTCCAGAATAGGTCCTTTCATGAATGAATGTCATTGTTGACCATCACTTTATATTTCTTAATATTTTTTCTCTTTTTTCCCTGGTTCATGCATCTGTTTGTTAAGTAAGGGCTGATTCATGTTACAGTTTACACAAGTTGTTTCTTGGTTTCCTGCCTTATCTTCCAGTCAGAAATGATTTGCAGGTTTCCTGCAGTTCCCATACATGTGGCACCTGATTCAAATTGGGACCATGGCACATAGGGAAAAAAGGGGCTTCAAGGGGTCAGTTTGGTATAGCGGTTAGGAGCACGGACTCTAATCTGGGAGAACTGGGTTTGAGTCCTCACTCCTCCACATGCAGCAGCTGGTGTGGGTCAGCTACAAGTTGTCTCAGAGCTGTTTTCTCAGGAGCAGTTCTCTCAGAACTCTCAGCCCCACCTACCTCACACGGTGTCTGTTGTGGGGAGGCGAAGAGAAAGGAGATTAGAAGCCACTCTGAAACTCCTTTGGGTAGTGAAGGGCAGGATATTAAAAAAAAAATAAACAATTCACCTGTATCATTTTCCTGACCTCAAATGGTCTTGGGGGGGGGGCACTATTTGCACCAACTGGGGAAACCCTCATGTACTTTTCATTTCAAGTAATGCTACTGCTATTATATCATACTTGACTAACTAAGTTAAGTGCTTGGTGAATCTCCCTTTCCTCCCTTGGACGTGGCCAGCTGTACATGAGATAAGCAGGCCAGCTGACTTACGTCCTGTCATACCTAGCAAGAAACTCATGAGCTAGCAGACTTTATTATCCTTCTTTCATTGTTCTGAATGAGAGCAGGAAGAGGTTATGTTCACCTTGGTTTGGAAGCGTCAGTTTCCATTTAGCGCACTGGTGGTAGAAAGCACCATCAAGTTGCAGCCAACTTACGCTGACTTGTAGGGTTTTCAAGGCAAAAGACAAACAGAAGTGGTTTGCCATTGCCTGCCTCTGCATAGTGATCCTGGACTTCCTTGGTGGTCTCCCATCCAAGCCCTAACCAGGGCAGACCTTTCTTAGCTTCCAAGATCTGACAAGATTGGACTAGCCTGAGCCATCCAGGTCAGGGATATTTAGTACATTAGAAGAGAGAAAGATGGGTTGGATGACTGAGCTTTTTAACAGTAGCAGAGAGTACAGTGGGAAGTTTCAGGCCAGGGAGCCATGGGGTGAATTTTTCCCATTTAGTCTGCCTTTTAGTCATTCATTCATTGAAACAGCTGTCCTAACAACAATCTTACTGAGTTAAAGAAGGGGATCAACAAAACAAACTGTGCCTGCTACAGTCCTCACTCCTTGCATCTTAACAAAATGGTATTTGTGGCAGCCAACCAGATAACAGTAGATCAGAACATCCCTTCATTGCACCATACAAGATGCCGACATAGTAGGCATTAACTAAATGGAGGATGGGAATCAGGGTTTCACAGTGCAGGATTTGATCTCTCGGTGAATGAGTTTACGCATCATCATATAATAATTTAATAGCACAACATGACTGGAGGAAAGTAATGTTTAAATTCTAACCCAAGTCCCACAATGAAGGACACATGGTATATATATCTTTATAATCCTCAAAGTTTCCTGTCAGTTAATTCCACCTAATTATAAGATGTAGCCAAGTGAGAAAGAGCAAAAAAACACAAACTCTTTGGGGGCATGTACAGTATTAGCAAAAGCAGTTCAAGGTTTATCATCCCATCTATTAAGGCTATGTCAATGTTCAGCAATAGTTTTCACCATATACTTAGCAATAAATATCATCATACATCAAACATGCCAGTGGATCATATTTGTTCTCCATTTACTGGGCTTTATATGCACACCAGTCTCTCTCTCTCTCTCTCTCTGATAGATAAGATAGATAGATAGATAAGGTAGGATGACAGATAGATAGATGATAGATTGATTTCCTCTTCCATCTGCAAAATCTTGCTCATTAAATATCCCCTATTTAGCAAAAGGGATTCACATGCATCTAATTGCTCACAGGTAATGGCAAGTGACATCAGCTGTTAAAGATAAAAACTGACTGCATGTGCATGTAGCACTTTACCAGGAGTTTCCATCTTTGTTCAGCAAGGTAAAACAATAACAAGTGGCACACCAAACTAGGGTGTATGAGTCAAGTGTCCTTCAGAGGCGTAACATCTTAAAAGTCTCCAGGGAATGAACTCTCCCGGGATGAGGCACTAATAAATTGTGGGACTGCAAATCAAGCAGTGACAATATAAATGGATTGCACTGATTTCCCTTACCCTCAAGTGGTGTCAGGGAGGGAAGGGAAAGAATAAGGATGTCCATTTTGGCCTCAGTGGCCATGGCTCCTCTGATTGTAATGCCACATGGGGAGCCAGAGTGCCAAATTATATTTTATAGCAGACCAATGCAGCTTTTATTGCTGCACAGACCCTGACTGCCTGTTGTTTCAGGACTGTAAATAAAGCTGTGTCCATTTAAACCCAGCTTGATCATCCTGATCTTCCTTCTGGATGCTCATAAAAGAACTGTCAACAATTGAACTAAGAGGAAAGCATGGGTTCAGCTAGACACAAACAAACCATAACCTCCCAGCTTAACTTTGGTAGGAGAATAGCTCCTAGGACTCTACCACAGAGGTTCAGAATAAAATTACAGCTACTTGGGACAGTCCTAAGGGGGAGGGGGTCAGTCAGTCAAAGCCTCAGTGATCTCCTCCACTTTCTAGAAAGGCCCATTACATGCCATAAGAAACAGCTGGAACGTGCTTGCATCAACCTCTGTATATTACAAAACCAAACACACTCCTAGGGACAGGAAGGTATCCGAACCCTGCAATGCTACCCACCAAAAAGGATAAAAGAGCCTTTTGTTGCACAGCTGTTGCATCAGGCAGTGAGGTCTAGGAGCACCGTGGTGTTTTGCACTGGCTGCTTTGAGGTCCTTCTCCCAGATGCTGCAAACCAGCCCCACCCCCAACACAGAGATCACAAGATCAGGTCACCAGATGTACACACATTTACTTCTGTTGCTGTATCTAAGCTCAGAACTGCAGGAGGAAGGGTAGCCTAAACAGGCCACTTGGAGTAGTGTAAGCAGTGTCCAGCCCCCTCTTTTTGCAGAGTCATTTATTCACAATTTCCACAACTTTTAATAAAGTCCTTGTTAGACTTTAAAAAAAAAAGCTTACTCTTTATTCACCAAGTACTGGCTTTTTCCAACAGATTCAGAAAAGACTCTATTGATAATTACCCCATTTTCATTCTAATTCCTTTTATAGGCAGGCTTAACATCAGAAATGTATTCTTAAGCGCCCTTTTCGTGTATATGATCCATTGATCATGCAAAGCAAGTCCCAAGGACAACGTTAAATGTCTAAACACAGGTAATGAATGCTCTGTCTAGACAACAGAGACAGACAATGTTGCTCATCTTCCCTCAGCTCTGCCATATGTTAGCAGCTTTGATAGCAAGCGGAAGGCTTGTACAATGTCTGCATCTATTATATTAAGAGGAAAACTTAATTAGCCTTGTCTAAATTGAAATAATAGTAAACTTTAAAATCCTAGGAATGCCTATCTTTGGATCAAAACAGCACTTCGATGATGGATTAGTTTTGTGAGTATATACAGAAGCAGTTTTCAGAGTGGTTTTCATTTCAATGCACACAAAAGGGTGCATAAATCAGTATCCCTACCTGTTCCACAGCTAGAGCTGCCAAACTTGTTTCCTCTGATTGGGCTCCAGTGCCTGGAAGACCCACAGAAAGGGTTTACTAGTCAATACATTGAATGCTAGGAAAGTGTCACTTGCTAAATTTGTGTTTGTCTTGCAGCTGCACAGGTGTCCTGTTGGAAATAAACTGGCAACTTGATAAATGCCATGTAATACTCACGTGATGGAGCTGCTCCCAGAATTCAGGTCCTTTCTCCATGTTCCTCAAACGAGGTGGAATGTACCAGAAACAAATATTTGCATATTCTGGCTAGAGAAGGGGAAGAGATTGAGAAGTTTTCAAGTCAAAGTAGGAGAATCAGGCCGTCTACATCTAACAAAATTAGTAAGGTCTGCATGCAAATTCTGCCTCATTCATAGATGCACTAAGTTGCTGTTGTTGTATGCTCCTACTATGTACCTTCTGCATCCTTTAACACGACACATTTAAATGCTTCTGCTTTTTTTCAGATTTTCACAATCCAAACTCTTTTGCACTGTTTACTGGATGTCCCATCCTGTTGACTGTACTGACTTACACTGTGCAATCCGCCTTGAGTCTCAGTGAGAAATGCAGACTATAAATAACATAAATGAATTAAAAAAATGAATGTAATAAAATATATAAAGCTGCTGTGTACTACTTCTGTTTTACAGAGTGGGAAACAAGTGGCCTGTAGGTACACTCAGAGAAAAGAGGGTGGCGAAATTCTCACAAAGAAGTGAGAAAAAAACATCTTGCAGGTTTAGTCCACAGATAGCAGGAGTGGTAAAATTCTCACCATGGCTTGACAGGACATTATAGACGACTGTCACATTAGATGGTTACCTACAAGCTTTTGTAAGTTATCTCTTGGTAAATGGCAATGGATATTTACTGGGTGTGAAGCAAAGAATTAATTCCAGACAATGCAATCAGGTGGTTTTAAAAATGTGACCATTTATACTCTGAAAACAAGAACATTTCCTTCTGTATTTACACCTTGTAAAATTTCCCACTTTTATTTCCAACACACTCATAACCCAGTGGCTCAGAGTCTTTTTCAGGAATAAAATGTTGAAACAAAAAAGACAATGTGAAAAAAGACTGCTGTCGGGAAGTGTGTGTGTGTGTGTGGGGGATCAACACATTCCACCTTTTCCCCACCTTTCTGCTTAGAATTTTGTGCTGTTGTGCTAGGGTTTCCATTCCAAAAATAATCACAAATAAATTCAATATCGAAATTAACTGGCTCTTGTTAACAATGATAGTTATAACACACTATGATTATCCCCCCCCCCCAAATTATCCACGCTATCCCAAAATCTTCCAAAATATGCACCATTCCCTCCCAAAGGCTGTGATTTTTTTTAAAAAAAGGATCAAAGTGGAAATTTGGGGGGTGGGAGAGAGGGAAAATAGCTATAGCACACATGTCATTTCCCCCCCCCCCAATGTGAATATTACCTCAATTACAGCTCTAATCTTCCTCCCAATTGGGTAGAAACTACCAGCTGTGCCAAATTCTTTCATGAAAGGGCACTCTCATACTATTCATAATATTGTTTTCTCCCTCCCTTCAAAGAATGTCTTAAATACAGTTTAATCATCGAAGAGAATACAGTTGTCAGCAGGAAGAGATCAGCAAGCAAGCCACCTGCTGCACCAAAATGAGATGAAGTCAGGCTGGTTCTCTGGCACAAACAGGCCCATGGGGGTATCAATTTCTTTTTGCTGAATGCTGACCATTCGCATTCAGATATTTTAGGGGCAAAAGAAGGTGGCTCAGCACAGCCAGCCACTGAGTCCTTTAGACTTGAGCAGCATTCCTCACATAGCAAACACTTTTGGCTCTTCATTCAAATCCAATTCATACAATTGACTTACGTTGCTGCTACAAGGTGGTTGTTTTTCTTTAACAGGGCAGACAGAAACAATCACCTGATTGCTACATTGTGTAGAACTAATAGCATGGATTGCTGTCACTGGCTGTTCCTCCCTTCTCATTTCAAATTATTCCTTAGCAAGGGCAGCCGGTCACAAGACGAAAGCTTCACATAATCAAGCAATCAAAGTGACATTTGGTATATTGCAGCTGGAATATCCCTACTAGCTATTGCAAAGTGGCTGTGCAAAATTGGCCCTAATTGTTTCCTTAGAGTGCTTCCAGACATTTTTCTGAGAAGCGATGATAGCAAAGGATGAGAATAAAACAAAGAGTACCTCAAAAGAACTGCCATTTTCAGAAATGCCATCATTGGTTTGATACCTCAGTTAAGTGTTCTGAACTGGAGTAGCAAGAGAGTTACAGCTTGGATATCTGAACTCTGGATTTCCAGTTCAAAGTACTGAGAACCCACAAACATCGTGAACAGGTGTATCCTTAGTCTCTTTAAGTATTTTCTCTGAGATCCATAAGTCTTTCCTTTGAGCCTCTCAAACCTAAAAGGCCTTTTTCCCACTTTTTTTAAAAAATCAGATGCTCATAAAGTTCATTATGTTTCAGATTTATTTGACAGATTTCATAAATGGCATGTAAATATGCACCATATCTATACACAACTGTTTTTTTCTATTTATATATACATATTCTGTTTTCTTCAACTATCCTTGATCCTCTTATCTATTTTTTACTCATATCCAAAGCCTCATTTCCTGTCACACATTCCTGAGTTTGTGTCCACACTTTCCTCATGTTTGTGTCCATGTTTGCTCTAATTTAAAAACAAATGTGATTGTGCTGCTTGAAGCTGCAGAATCTTAACTAGGATTGAATTGTTAAAGTGGAGAATGATTAAGAGATAGAATCAGGCAATGTATTTGTAATAATGAAATGTTAGATATGAGGTAATGAAGAAAGGATAGAATATAGATGAAGTGAAAATCTAGGGTATATATAGTAATTTTAATGCAATAAAGTAAGTAATTGTGATAGAATAAAATGCTGTTAGACATAATAGATGAGATAGATGGCCATGAATGATTGTCTCTTTTTATCTGTGCTTGTGTTCGTGAAAGATCATTGTTTATATATAATTGCAGTAATGTAATGTGTACGTTGTTTGTTCTTGTTTGTTAGTAAAAATAAAAAATTATATCCTCCCTCTCCCCAAAAAAGAAATTGCCTAATCTTCACAATTTGCTTCCCACCTCTGTATTCTGAGTTTCTAAAAGGACTGGCAACCCATTAATTTTTAATTTTAAAAGATCAGTCATTTGCCTTATAGTCTCTAAAAAACTGGGTATCTCAAGAGTTAGTTTGTGTGAAGATTTCCACATCAATATTTGTTCAGAATGTCTCCCTCATAGTTGAGTATTTTCTTACGCCTCTTTCATTAATAAGAGAAGACTCTCAACTTGACAGTATAGCCTGTATGTCTGTACCTTTGTTTGGGAAAGAGATGGGCAGGAAACTCAAACAGCACAGACTGCATTTATATATTTACAAGAGGGGGACCTGCAACAAAATGTTGCATAATGTGTTGTGGCCCTACCATAGTCTTCATTGCCAGCAGTCCCCGCAAGGAATTTGTGGGGAGGGGGCATTCCCCCACCTTTGTTTCCCTCTCCCACCTTGGTTGTCAAAGCTCCCTTCTCTGACTTTCTGTATGCACCACTTATCTACCAATCTTCCCTCCCCTCCCCTTCTCCTCTCACCCCTTCTATGTCAGCTTTCTCCCAACCCCCATCTCTAGCAATCCTTTCTTGGCCCCTTTCTCCTCTCACCCCTTGTATGTCTCACCCCCTCTTACCCCTGCCCTTCTCAGATACTGTCCTCTTTCCACCACCCCCTGTCTGCCCCCTCTTTCTCTCCACTATTTCTCTACCCCACTCAATCTTTTCCTCTTCCTCTCCCTCAGGCAACCCTCAGACAGTCTCCTGTTCTTTTTCTTTCTCTCCCCGCAACAAACAATCCCCTATTCTTTCTCTCTCTCTCTCTCTCTCCCTTCTCAAAGAACTCCACTTCTTTCTGTTTCTGGAGAGGGAGAGGGGCTGACACAGGCTTCAGCTGACCAGTGGCAGCGTAGATGGTTCTTGCTGCTGTAGTCCTAGCAGGGGCAGGGACGGTTATTGCCATGGCGACTTCCCTCACGGCCCCAGCAGCTTTTCCCACGCCTCCCATAAGTCCCTTCTCTATGCATGTGCAGAGCTGCTGCCAGTAAAAACCCTGCCTTTTACTGACAGAAACAGTTAGAAGACTGCCCCTCCCCCGAACATTCTAATCTCCTAACAGTTGACGCCTGGAGCTCATGCCGTTTCAAAAGGTATTCAGGAGAATTCAACGGTCCCTGAAGATTTTTTTTAACTTTTTGGATTTTTCTGCAGCCCGAGGAAGGGGCCTGACTATGTAGGAAAAGCTGTTGGGGGAGAGTGAGCTCTATTTCGGCAGAAATAAGTATCCACACAGAAAAAAACTCTCGGAATTAGAATATAGACAAGGGGGCCCCCGCGATATTCGTGGGGGGGAGAAGCTGACAGCTGCTCCTCCTTCCTCCACCCCCCTTCCCCCCGCGTTCCAGCCTGCCCGAGGCGAGGCCCCTCTGGCGCAGAGCCGCGGGCCTCGCCATCTCTTCTCCACCTCCCACCCCAGCTTGGCCCAGCGAGGCCCACGGCTTTATGCCGGAGGAGCCTCACCATTCCTTCCCTCCCCCTCGCATTCCCGTCTCGCCCGTTCTCCTTTGCCGCGGCTTGAGTGGCTTAATGCCACTCAGGCCCAGCGTTTCCCTCCTCCCCCAGCACCATCCCCTCCCTCCCTCCCCCCCCCCCCCCGTGCTCGTCCGCCCGCCCACCAGCTCACTCTTCTTTGCTGGGGCCTGAGTGGCTTAACGCCACTCAGGCCCAGTGTCTCCCTCCTCCCCCCCGGCACCATCCCTTCCCGCCCCCCTGGCCGCGCTCATCCGCCGCCAGCACCCCCGCAAGTCCACATGTGCAGGGAGCCGCCGCCGCCACCAGCAACAACCACACGACAGGTAAGTTTGTTCCCTGCGTATGCGCAGGGAACGCTTTTTTACTTTTCAGGGGATTTCAGTATCCCCCGAAAACTTTTAACTTTTTTGATTTGTCTGCAAACGGGATCAGCCCACATCTGCAGAACCCCCTCCCCACCCCCAAGTGCCCCCCCGCGTGGATTTAAGTATCCGCACGCGGGGGAGGCACTTGGGAATCAGATATATAGATGCAGTTTGTCCTCAACTCCTAATGCCAAAGCAAGTTTGGCGTCTGCCCAAACGAGGCTGTTGTAAACTCTAGTAAAAACATGGAGTTTTAATACTATTTCCCCAAAACTGAAACTATTGACATTTTCAGATTTTGCATTTCCCGATAAATAACCAACTAGGCTCCTAACCTATCTGAAATGACCAACTATGCTCAAAATCTATGTGAAAAAAAAACAATCATCTTGGAAGAAAGACAAACCACATGATTGCCTTGCAAGAGTCAAAACGTGGTTGGGCCAAACCAATAATGTGGCCCTAGTTTGTGGATGTTGACAGCTGTGACGGAATTGAAGAGTTGTGGAATGCAGCAAGTAAATAGAGAAGCTGCTGAGTCATGTGATTGAGAAAGGAGGGGACCAGAGAGCTCGGAATTCTCAAGTTGAGTGACAGATAACTGTCAGAGTGGATGGCTGAGAACAGACAGTTGAGTGAGGGAGTTGGAAGAAGTGGTTGGAAGAGTGTTAACTGAAGTACAGAGTTAACAGAGAGCTCTGAGGAGAAAGTGGAACCTCTTAGTTCAGTGAAAACAGCCAGGGAACAGTTTATGTGAAAGAACTGTGGCTGAATAACACTCTTAACTGGTATTATCAAACAGTGAGAGGAGAGTTACCAGAGAGTGGGCAAGTTTAAGACCTCAAGGGTCACAAACACCAAACATACTACTCCAAGGGAACTTAAAAGGGTGGCTAAAGAAGGGCAAAAGTGTCTAGAGGAGTCTGGGAGAGCTCGGATGTCGAACCAGTAGACTCAGGAGACCAGATAAAGCCCAAAAGGTTAACCACTAAAAAGTGACTGGAGAGTGGAGTCAGTAGAAGGGTTTTGTGAACCAAGTAATATCTGAATTAACTGAAAGTGACAACCATACAGCCTCTGTGAAAGTGGAAGTTAAAGCAAAGTACCTTGTTTAGTGAACAACGAAACAAACTATCCTCTGTATATGAATCACATCCCCCTGTTGTGTTTTCTGTATAATAAAGTTACCTCACAACACAATAACTGAATCCAGTATAAAGAAATATACAAATAGGTAAGGACATTACAGCTCAGTCACAGCCAACAGCCAGGAAGAGGTCGTTGGTGTTATAACAGCTATTCCTACTCGTACCCATTTCTGATCTGGTACCACAGTCCATGGTGATGGCATGACATCAGTCTAGGTTACAGCATTGTGACATCATCACAAAAAGATACAACAAACACTGTACCCTGATAGCACCATAAACCTTTTCCTAAACATTTCCTGGTGACCTGAACAGCTGAAAGCTTGGACACATACAATCATTGCAGGTAAACTGATTATATAAATTGCTATAGAACCGGTTCCTTTGGGTTCGGAGGCACAGAAAACTTGGTGTACAGTAGAATTTTCCATTTTTTTCCTGTTCCCGAATATTTTTTCCCTAGTTTTAAGTGGATTCAAAACCACTTTGGCAACTGGCTAGATGTCTTATACAAAGTTGCAAGGTCAAGTCAGTTCTATATGCAATGGTCTGCCTTGGCACTGAAGTAAGGGGGTAAGAACTGAAGTAAGGGAAGACACATGAATTTCATGCAAAGGCTTCAGATTCAAAGCTCAGCACATCCAGATAAAATGATGGACTGACAGAACATATGTTTTGTATGCACAGGTATGACTCGCACCAGAGAACATGGAGACCAAATGCCAGCTGGCCATGCAACGCTAAACAGAGTTACACCCTTCAGTTGCTTTAATGGCCTCAGAAAGGTGTAACGTTGTTTAGATTGTACTTTAGGTTGACTAATATCTGGACTGATGACTCTCAACATTTAGATTTCCTTGGAGAATAATTTTAATTCATCACAAAGTACATCCAGTCAGGCTGGTTTGTCCTCCTTAGTCAGCTGCTTCCATTCTTCTATGGCTTTGATCCCCTGGAGACTGACTCCAACTTACCCTTGTTCAACAATCCAAATCGTCTCACCTTGGAAACAGATGTCAGATGAACCCTTCTGACCTGGCCAGCCTTTAGCTCATGCAGATGGCACTCTGGATGACATCTGTAAAGAATTCACTGATGGCTTTCACAGTGATCCTTGTGCTAGACTCTAAAGTGTCCAGAGATAATGTTCGCTGAAAGCCCAGAGCTTTTTGCACTTTGTCATCTCTCATGCATAACTAAAGCATGTGAAAATATTTATGAGTAAAGACTACTTTCTTTTTTTTTTAAGCCAGAAGGGAAAAAAAAATCTTGACATATCTCAGTTTCCATCTCTGGCTGTGGCAAGAGGAGAGTAGCCCATCTGTTTCTGTATCAAGTTGGATACAGTACTAGGTGACTGATTGTTTTCTAAAGGTTTGCTCTTCAAAAATCAAAGGGAGAGACTATCTTAGAGTTCTTTGAATCATCAGCTCCAGAATATTTGTTAAAATGCATGCACTGCATTGAGTCGCATCTGGTGCCCTGTTAAAACATATGCACACAATGTCGAGTCACATTTGGTACCAACCTACCTCCAATAGCAGCTGGAATCCATCTCTCTTCTTAATTTCATCCACTAGATATCTGTAATGAAACACAGCAAAATCTGTAGGCATTAATATTTTAATTTCTATCAATTGGAAACTTCCAAATGTGAGATTATAGTGTAAACGCAATCTTTAAAATAGGCAACACGAATGTTCTATTAAACCTTGACAATACATATTTATACAGCCATATCTAAAAACTATTTACTTTTACTTTACTTTTTACTTTTACCATATAAATTATTTACTATTTACTTTTAATTCATTTTCCCCCATCATTTCTCTGACCCACACAAAACTGTTTCTGATGTATCAGTCCAAGATGTAGAGATGATTTGTTTGCTTGAAATTACTCTTTGTCAGGTTGGGGAGGATGGGGATCAAAAAGAGACATGTGAAAAGGAACTTGTTACACAATTATTTAATCATAGCACCTTAAATGAACTGCAAAACATTCACAGCTTTTTTTTAAAAAAAGGAAGTGTGTAGAACAGGGGTCCTCAAGACAGATGTGTGATCTGCTATAACTACGCTGAAAATATACCTGAAAAATGCCTTACTGATATTTTTCAGATATATTCAGCTCTTCCAAATATATGCAAGATACTGAAAAATGGGTCCTAAAAAATCCTGGAAATATTCAGTTTTAACTGGGAATATCAGGAGCCAGCATTTGCAGGCTTCTGGGACAATTTTAACATTTCTTCCTCTCTGTGTTTCTATATGTCATCCAGGGCTTTATATCAACTTGCCAGGCTGTTTTAGGTAAGATTCTGTCCCTTTCAAGTGTTTTGTTGTTGTTCAGCAGTTTGTTCTTTGCTGGAGTTGGTTTGTATTGAGTGCCTCTTTGGTGGATTCTTGCATTTTATTTTTGAGAGTCTCATGTTTTGCATAGGTTACAATTTGTGCAATTACATAAATTCAGATTCTTGGGTGTTACATAGTTTCAGAGTCTTAGGTGTTACATTGGTTGGGCTTAGCAATAGCTTTCCTATGGGGACAGATTCTTGGGTTTTAAATTCTACGGGGGGAAGGGGTCCCTCCATAGGAAATTATTGAGGGTGGCTGGGGACCCATAGAATTGGACCCCTTGTTCCAATTCACTTGAAATTTGGGTGTTATTTAAAGGACAGGTACCAGCAAGTCCCCTCCAATTTTGGTGCCAGTACCTTTAAAAACACCTCTCAGCCCCCCGGAAAGATTCCCCATAGGGAATAATGAAGTGAAAAATATTAGGAATCCCCAAAAAACCCTGGATCCAAATACCATACTGGTCTTTGAAACTTGGGAAACCTGGAATACCAATTTTTTTTTGCTCCAATATACCTAGATCTCCAAAATATCAATTTAATTTTGCTGCATACCCCTAGTCCCCCGACTTTTTGAGCCCATGGGCACCTTTAGAATTCTGACACAGCTTGGTGGGCACAGCCACAAAATGGCTGCTGTAGTTTACTTTCAGACACAAAGTAAAGACCCTTGTGCTGTGGTAGTAGCTGTCGCCAGAACAATTAAAAAAAAATCTGCACAGCCAATTCAACCTCCAATGTCCAATCAGAAGCCTTGCTGGGAAAAAGCCCCACCTGGCCTTGCCTATTTTTCTAAAAACACTTGTCAAGCACCAGGAAAAGGGCACCCAAGGGCACCATGTTGGGGACCCCCATTCTAGAATGTTTCACTGCTGAGATATGCCTTTCTCCTCAAATTACCACAACAAAAGGGGCTAGGTACTTACTTCTGTTTTTAAAAAAGGCTGAAAAGTCAGATGACCTGCCAATCACTATTTTTAAAAAAGAAAAAGGGCCCACTGTGGCATGAGGACCAAAATGGCTACTATGGGGTGGGGGCTGGGGCAGGGAAAACAAGGGGAAACCAGCCATGTGGAAGCTCCACTGCCACTGTACTGGCAACCACAAGAAGGAAATCACAAAAGACCATCCACATGTGGAAAGTCCATGTAACATAATCTTTTACTTCACCCCTTCCCCAAACTACATAGCAATTTGCCTAAGGCAGTGTTTGATAGAGCTTAGTTCTAGATAAGTGTGCACAAAATAGCAAGTCACTAGATTAATCAGACTAATTGAATAAATGGGATTAATCTGATTTACTAAATGATATAATCAGTTGTTTAAAATCTTTTGATACCAGCAGCAGATTTTTTGGGGGGGAAAGGGCTTTGCTGTAAAGACTTAGTAATTCACTGGTGGCAGCCTCCTTTTTTAGAAGAGGCACCCTTCCCCATCTTTCACACAGAAAACTGAATGTTTCTCTTGGGATGGTGTCAATGAATATTTATTTAATGGAGTCACAGTTCCAATTTCTAACTATCTTTCTTCATCAAAGGTAAATAGAACAATAGGTAGGTTTAATAATGAAGGTTATTCTCCAACCATAACGGAAACAATCAAGGAACACAGAAATGATTTAAAAAAACCTACATCAATATCCAGAGTGTCTTTGGCCGTATTTTCTACAACAAAAACCAGAAGGAAGTTGGATGAGAGTGTGTGAATTGCCCGTGGTCATCTGACAAGCTTCCATGGCAGAATTTGGGACTCCCAAATTCACATCTGCTACTCAAATCACTACGCCACACTGTTTCAGTCCCTGCTGCAGTCCACAGTTATGTTAATGTCTGTCACAGTGGCATGATGTCTTTGAAGAAGGGTGGCATACAAATGCGACACACTATTTTATAATTCTTTAAAACACATTTGGTGAGGCACAGGAGAGGGAACAGAAGAGAGAGAGATTTTGTATCTGATGAAGGTCTCCTCAGTGCACACGTGAAAGTGGCATCAAACAAACTTCAGCCAATGATTTCTTAAAACTGCGAGCTATTAAAAGGAATGGCATTCTTTCTCATCCACTATGTTATTGCTATTTGATCTGTCAGTCATGGCAGCATTCCGGTTTGCTACCTAGATTTCTGTTAATTAAGGCTGCCTATAAAAGCACCATAATACCAGGAGATCCATGGCATTCATCCCCCACAGGGGAAGTCCAGCTTCCCTGCCTTTGCAGCACAAATTACAGCTGTGCATACCAGTAATTTGACTGCTTATTCACTTGTCTGTATAGCCACATTACAGTCTAGTTTTTTTTAATTTTAAAAGAATTATGTATGCGTATCCAGCTACATGTATCCTTTTAAATATAATGAAGTACAATTTTCAAATAGTTTAAACTGCTCTGGGGAGAGCAGTAGTGACAGTTTTATGATGGTTCAGATACTAGCCAGTCAGCACTGTGAACTGCCTACTTTTCCTACAAATACCCAGAATAGTTTTCCCTGAGCATAATCCCAAGAAGAAGACTTTTTAAAGTCTAAACAAAACAGGATGGGCACATTTCCACTTTTTCTGTGGCCTATATGTACCCTGAGTAAGAGAGGAAGTCAAGGTATTTACATAAATAAGGGTATGAATTCAAAATAAAATGGGTTTTTTTCATTGGTCTGCATCTATAGAATAGCCCATGTATATCATCTTTTCCCCCCCGAAATACATTTTATTGCCGTTTCACAATCATATACAGAGTACGTATATATTGTTCAATATGATCATAACTCAAATATAAAGCACAATAAAATTCAAATATAATCTCTTGAAGTTTATGTGAAATTTTGCCAAGACTGAATTGTGTCCAGGGATTTGTGCTAAAGAGAACACTAGAGAGTATTTATGTAAGAGCACAGGGAGTTGCAAGTAAGTCTTAGGCATGTGACTTTCTTTCTCTTCAACAGATATCCATGCAACCAAATTGCCATGGCGAACTACTGCCATGAGCACCAACATCCTTGGAATGAAGGAATGAATGAGCCCACATAATAAAAGACCACCATTTCAACTCTTGTGGAATACAGTTACTGCTTTTAAAGTGTGGAGTACTTTAAAATTCTTTATGCATTCCTCCTCAAAGCACTCTAGGTCATTACTATTCACATTTTACAGATAGGGAAGAAAAGATGAGAGATTCTGGTGCTTACCCAAGGGTAATCTAAGAAACGCACAGTGGTGATGCTGTGACATAAAGACGGAGACAAACAGTGCCTTGGAACTTCAGTCGAGCAAAAATTAACGATACCGTTTTGGCAATGCTGGTGCAAAAGCATACATAACATTTCCTAAGGGATCAGCTGAGTACTCTGTTGCAATTATTTTACAATACTAAGCCTCAGCAAGCAAGATAAATAAATAAAGGGGTTGGGATCAGTTTTAATCTAATACAAAGATAGGAAAATGCAATATTCCCAGCAAGCAGAAGGCAGGAAGATAAATGGTGAATGTGCAACAGCTGAAGCAAAATGCAACCCAGTGAGGAGGGGAAATCTTGCCTTCAAGCTATAAGGTCAGTAGGCTAGCTCCAGAATAAAGATGAGGCTATATTCAAGAACCATGAAATATTATCCATGCAGCATCAGAGTTAACCTTACTGTAACATACCAGAAAACATGCTGTACAGTTAGCCAAATAGTTAACAAACCTGGATTGTTGCCCAGAGAAACTGATGCCTCAGCTACAAAGTCCTGGTGCCTAACGCTCTAGCTAGCAAAAGAGGTAGTGTACTGAATATCACCTCTGGTCATTATCAGATGAAGGCAATTCTGCTTTTTGGAGAACAGGGCCACTAACGTAGATTTAAAAAAAATCGGCTAAATCCTTACACATCAAAGGGATGTATTGATCCCAAACAGGATAATTAAACTGTATATTCTTAGCAAAGTGAACTTGAGAGAGTGACCTTGATGAGGAACAATTCTTTTACTGAGAGGTGAATCAAGTAATAAACACCGTATACACGCAAAATGATAAAGTGGGCTGCCAACGACCACCCATTTTACTCAGGGACCTCTAACCAGATAATCTTGACTGGAGTTTCTCTCCAGCACATTTGCCTCTATAGATCTGGCTTGGTCACAGAGTGGTAATGTTCTTGCCAAGCTTGTTTCTTAAATGTAATCCTTACATATATTCTTAAAGGAAGTCAAGTATTTTTATCTGTGAAAGTTAGCATTTTAAATGCCATTTCAGAAGAGGTAACGTGCTGTGTTGTTTGAACAATATGGTCTCTATCCCAGTATCCCAGCTTCCACCTGACAAACTGGACCTGAGTGGCTTCTGAAAGCTGCAAGTCCAGAGAAGGCTTGAGGTAAACAGGAAAAAAGTAACCTTTATTAACTTTCTTGGATGAAATAAGGTTGCTCAATAAAGGGGCTTTAAACTATATACAAGTATAACACACAGCATCTGCTGGGCTCACACAGTTATAAGGTTTCAGGTGACAATTCAGGAGTACAGAGGGCAGCAACATTTTTATTCCTGAATCTCTGGCCTTTCTAGCACTTTGGATTCTCACAATACAAGTTTGAGATCCTTCTGGAAACTCCAAATCTCCAATCTTTAGCCAGCTTTCCCTAGAAAATGAGGCTTTGAGACCTACAAAATCTCCCAAGACAGGATTTCTTCCAGCTGACCCCTCAGGAGGCACAAACTTTATCTCAACCCATGTAGTATTTTAGCTGCTAATGCTCGAAGTCAGGCTCTGAGACAGGGTCCCTCCAGTCTCACTCTCTGAAGTCTCAGACTGTGTCTGATCACAGCTGACAGTGTAACAAATCGGTCTCTTTCACTCCCCCCTCCCTTCTAGCCCCTTTAGTCATCCACAGGCCCTGATTGGTTGTTAGTTGCTCTGCACACACTCCAAACAGGCATACAGGGGATGAGTGACTGACAGAAACGGATAGGACCTATGCCCATCCATCACATTATCTAAAAAGGAACAACTCCATGAAATTGTTAAATAGGGGCTATTGAAAAGAATAGCACCAATGAAACAATCCAGGCACTACAAAGGACCACTTCTGGAGCTCCACTGGCAAAAAGATCTTCCCTGTAATCTCCCCCCACCATGCTCCCCAAAAAGTGGTTCCTGGGAGCTGGGATAATCTTAGGGAAAGTATAGTGAGCAACATGGTAAGTAGCACTGGAAAGGAGGACTGTCAAAAATTGTCCCCAAGTGCAAAAGGAAATACCCTTACGCGCGCAGAAGGGTAACTTTTGGTAAAATTCTGTTGTCGCCTATATTGCAGTAATATCAGTTCTTCACCCAAGTGGCTTCAGCTGCTCACCTGGATGAGACTCAGTTAGTTTAGTCCCACCTTTTATTCATTAAAGTTTTTAATAATAAGAAAATTGTTCTGCTCCAAATAATGTGGAATTATCTGGTGAATACAACGAATTTGGCTGGTCATATCCTAGATTCTTTAGAAACATCTTTCAGATAAGTCAACAGAAAAACCACTGGATCCAAAATGAACAGAGACATAATTTCCCCACACACACATGCTTTCATCTTGAAGCATTCAGTGGGATGTATCTATATAATATTTCTTCTTTCTTTCTTTAAAATATTTATATTTCCTGTTTTTCTCCTGAGCATCTCAGTAGAGTAATATTAATTGTACCATGACATTAATTAAACTGGTGTTATTTCGTGGTTTTTAGACATAGTATTGCAACTTTCAGAGTTAACAGGCAGTACCTGGCGAGAGCAAGGGCTCGATTGACTCTCTCCTCCAGACCAGCTGTTCCTAGTGCTTTCCATGTCATCCAGAATTTGAAGGCATCTGCTCTTCTGCTACACTGGATCGATTTGTCACCTGTGTCATAGTTGACATCATAGAACTTGTCTTGCTGGAAAAGGTATGAAGCCTGGGCAGAGTAGCATCTCTTAAGCAAGCCCTATTTTAGATGCAACACAAGATGAAATGGCATTAAAAGATTTTAGTATTTTCATTAAAAGCAAACAATGCATTGCTGGCATTTAGGAACACAACACAGCCAACAGTTATATGGACATAGCCCTTAAAAGCTAGTATTACCAGAACCCAAATTTTCAGAACAGGACACCTGGTTAAAAAGATGTTGGCTGAACAATGAGATCATCCACTCTGAAAACCAGCTTAGGAAGAGATGGAAGACTGAAGCGCAGTTTCATGAAAAATTGTACTACTCAGTATTTTCAGAGGCTAGCATCTGTCTACTCTCATTAGGTATGTAATTTTGTTTAACAAAGGAGAGCTGAAGTAAGTTAATTTTCATGCAGAGCATGCCTACACAACTGTTTTTTTCAGCAACTTCCGTCTGGGCAAATCAGATGCATTCAAAGGTGGAATTTTTGTCTGCCTTGTAGATTGGGAGTATAAGACTAAGAACCTTGCTCTCTGGCGAACCCCAGTATGCAGTGCTGGAAAAATGACAAATAAGGATTAGGGTCAAATTAGATGACACCTCAAAGTGGGCTGATTGGGGAAACCTCCAATCCAATTTGCATTTAACGCATGACCAGCACTGACCTTCAAAATAGTGTGTGGAAGAAACAGGCTCCTGAGCACACACAGCAGCAGCAGAGTGTAATTTCCTCCCATCCATCCAAATGTGCTTTTGCAGGCAGAAGAGGGCTGGGAGGGGGGGCTGTTTGTTTTACTGCTGGTTTCATGTGAGGTGTAGTAGTTAAGAACAGTGAACTCTATCTGGAGAACTGGGTTTGATTCCCCAGTCCTCCGCCTGAAGCCTGCTGGGTGACCTTGGGCCAGTAATAGTTCTCTCAGAACTCTCTCAGCCCCACCTTTTGTGGGGTGAGGAACGGCATGTGATTGCAAGCTTCTTTGAGACTCCTTAGGATAGAGAAAAGTGGAGTATAAAAACCAACTCTTCTTCTTCTTCATGTGTCTCTTGGGCAGAATCTATTTTTAGAGTGTGTTTACACGATTTACCAAAGTATCCTCACAAAAACCCGCAAAATCCTCTCTGTCGTTTTCCCCATTTTTAAAGGAAAACCAAACTTGACTCAGAGGAGGAGGAGGAAGGGTAAGTGGTGATGGGTAGGGCTTGTTAGAGAAGATCTTAGAGAAGTCCTGATCTTAACCGGAAACAATTCCTGAGCATGCTCAGAAGCCTCATTTCCCACCAGGAAGCTAGGCATTTTCTTTTAACTCCTGATACAGCATATAAAAGCACACACAACTGCAATCTTGTCAGGAACTAACACAGATGAAGATGCTCTAGTTGAGGCTTCCACGCACGTGTTCCCAAACACATTCTTCCCCTTCTTTAGAATACGGATTTGTGGGGTGGGGAGGCAACCAGGATATTGACAGCTGCTGGCATGAACCCCATTATGAGTCAGGCCTTAATTCAGAATAAGCTGGCCATGGCCTGTAATGGAGTAAAGTATTCTGAAACTGGGGAATTCATATTCCAAATTCACCCCATTACAGTTTTTAGTGGATTATTACTGAACCTATTTCTGAGTTACATTAAGTCTCCCTCCCCACAAAAGGTCAGTGGTTTCTGGAGTGTCACATTTACAAAGTTACTTTACTGGCACAAACCCCACCAGGCGATGAAACCTTTTGTTGTATTCACATCCGGCTCTAAATGTTATAACTTGTCCCATTCCACATCATAAAGTCACACATAGGATCTTTCTCAAAAAGTCTCTGCATTTAAAACCAGATGGAAGAGAAACCGTTTTATGAAACAATAACTCCCATCTTAAAACGAAATTATTTCACTCAGTGATTCATAGGCTTTTTTACTTCTAAAATTAATTCCACAGAAAATGCCATTACAAAACACCAGATCGGTGATGAGCACTGGAATATTAAACGGGATTGAATGTGTCTTGAAAATGGATTTCAAGAACAGCAAAGTCATATGATACATGAGTAAAAAGAATTTTGAGAAAGTGTAAGGCACAAGATTCAGCAACTGAAACCAAGGCAGCTAGAGTAAAGAGGGGCCAATAGGATCTGGGAACGTAAAATCTATGGGTTGCAGGAACCCACTATGCATTTTTTCTTGGCAATTCTTGGCAGAATACTGGCAGAATACTGACAATCTCAATTTTCATTTGCTTCTAAATTTCATTTGCTTCTACGGCTCTACGTAATTATAGAAAAGTTTGTCCTAGAGCCTGAAGATCTAAGAGCAGTCTCCCACAACATACACATTACATTTTCAAAATCCTTGGCTTCTAACCTCATGATTGCAACAGTTTTGTTTAGCAGTGTCAGCTTTTAATCACCCAGTGGTCTGCTATGAGTTTGCTATAATTCTTAAATTAGAATATGTCAAATTAAAGAGTGCCATCATGCACTGGGACTTTGCTGATGCAAAAAAATATTTTCAACAGAAAACATTAATCAAAAAAAAATCTAAGAACTGCCACTTCTAATATACAGACAGAAAATCCACAAATCACATCGCTGAAACTGTGCGACATGGTCACCAACTTGATGCCTGCCATGTTCATAATACTTATGCATATAGTGTTGGATCCTATGGCTCCCTTCTGCCAAGACTGAAATTGCTCCTTTCCTTTACTGGAAGAATGTCCCTGGACTTAACCTACAGGGCTGGCTGAATGTTCAAAACGTTCACCTGTGTCCTTCCACACATACTGCTCAAGCACCTTAGAGGTGAGGAGGTGGCAATTAGAGACAGGTTATTTTCCGTCATGGCACCTCTTCTTTGGGATGCTTTCCCACTTCAGGCTCGCTTTGTACCTATTTTACTGTCTTTTAAGTTGCCAGACCAAGATGTTTATTTCCCCCCCCAGAATTTTAATTAGGGCTTTTATCTTTCCAGCTATTTTAATGGTCTGTATGATCTGAGGTCTGTTTTATGGCTATTTTTATGCTGAATAGGGCCCTTGGTTTGTTATTTTAATTGTAAACAGCCGTGAGCAGGATTCTGATGAGGATGCACAGAAAGCTCCTAAATAATGAATAAATGAATGAATTCTACTAGCTTTTTCATTCAGTTTCTTCCTATTCCCCTCTTCACTGTAGACCCATCCCCATGTGGCTTTTGCACACGTGGGTTCCTTGATCCATGGCAGTTCTCAAAAGCTGGCAGGATACAGCCCATTGTAAGGAAGATTATTTTCCCTCTATGGCAGATACAGAACTGGGCCTGAAACCAGGAAAGCTTTCCTGGGCAACCTACTTGTGAGGGAGGAGGACTATGAAAGCTGCACATGGGAAAGCTGACATGCAGTTGTGACAGGATTTTAAAAAAAAACACCTATGACCAGCAGAGTGTGTTCATAGAACCCTGCTGAGTCACATGACAGAGTGAGGAGGGGGCCGTTTGGGCTCAGAGTTCTCGGTTATTGTCCACTAACAGACTCAGAAGGGAAGCGCTGAGGGAGTGAAGCGACTTTCGCCTTCTGAAGAGACTCTGTGGAGAATTCTGTTTCTAGGAAGGAACAGACTCAATCATAGTGAACTAAGCGAACACAAACACTAACATACATCAATCCTGGCGAGCCTGTGAGATGTGGTTGTGGGAGGGCTGAACTCTGGCAGGGTCTAGACAGCTGTGTAGAGGCCAGCTGTGACTCAAAGAGACCAGTAAGACACAGCTATAGAGGAACCACAAAGCAGGACAGGAAAGAGTATAATAGAAGAGTTGAGTGAACGTGTAACCATCTGTATGCAACAACAACAACAAAAGCCATAAGCATACGGCCTGAACATAGTCTGAGGACCAGTGCCAGCCCTTTCAGCAACAAAGAGTCCTCTGTACAAACAACCGATATTCCCCTGTTGTGTTCTGCCAATAAAGTACAGTTTTACTTTATCTTGAGAAAACCTTGGTGCCTGACTCATACTTTAAAAACCAATCCCCGAAGAGACTAGTTAAGAGGGACCTGAGTAGTATTCATAGACCACTGGGCCCATCTGTTCCCTCAGAGGGAAAGTTCAAACTACCGCTTGTAAAGAGAAGTAGGATCGTAGCAGTTTTAAATCAGCTGGGGTGGGGCTGCAGTGGGCAGGGCAGTTTCCTCTTCCCCAGGCTGGAACCTGGATAAAAAGGCAAGCCTGACTTAAGAAAGGAGAGGAGGGACTGCAAAGAAAGGAGACAGCCACGGGAAGACTTATTTGCACGCAGTTCACTCAAGGGAGGAACAGAGACATGGAATGGAGAGGCTCTGGAGACCAAGAGGACCAGCAGAGAGCCACAGCAGGCACAGCTGCTCCCAGGGTGAGGCGGGGACAGCAGACAGGGTCCAAACAGACCTAGGGAAGGGACTCCAGACCCATATTAAAGGGAGAGCACTCTTTAGCTGGCCATGTAAAGAAGACTAAATCAAGGACTCACAGCAGTTGATGATGAGTGAGCAAAAGGGGGAACATGGTGTAACAGGTGTCCCCCTCCCCCGAGGCACTGGCAACCACAATCATTACAGTACTGAATTCATAGATGATCTGAAACCTGATTCAAGTTCCTGGCTCATAGCTCACATCTTAGCCACATACTATAGCATTTTAGGTTAAGTCATTTTTGTGCAATTAAAATGTGCAATCGTGCCGGGAACCTCTGGATTGCAATTCATTTCTAGTGTGGTCCTTTCATCTGTATTCTGTAATGCAATGCAATGTGCCATCTTGGAATGCTGGATCTTCTGGCCTCACTTTGTAATAAGGGTATTTATCTTTCGACTGAGCGTAACACTTCATGCATTTGATAACGCTCACGGGTGCTTATGCCACAATGAAGGTACTGGTTTTCAAGTGGCCACAAGACTCTTTATTGTTGCAGCTGAGAAGGTTACTCAGTACAAAGTTATTAAATGAGAAAATGACAGCAGATATACAGAAGTCCTTGAATGATGAAAGGACAAGAAGTACCAAAGCTGTTTGTAGTCAGCATCCAACAAATTAAAATTCTGTATCAGAGAAATTCAAATTATGATAACTATGCATATTCACTTTGACCCATCTGTTCTGGACTGGAAGAAGAATGGAGGGGGCGGGGAATGGTAACTAGTGGTAGGTAGCTGAGAAGCAAGAATGTAATCTGGGAAAAAGGGAGAAAAACTAAAAGAGAATAGAAGTCAGAGATAGGATAGGGAGAAAGGACACTCCTGATTCAGTTCCATCAAATGCTCTCAGAAATATAATTGGTCTGTTGAGGGTTCAGGTTAAAGATACCCTGTGCCATTTCTTGCAGAGCATGAAAGTTATAGAACCACACAGCAATTCAAAAGATCACCACATATCATCTCATATGGAGAACACAATCTACTTCTAAATTGACTATAAGGTGCCAGTTAGAGCTGACAGAAAACAGACTTAGTATTCCGTGCAACTTCTCTCTGCATCTCTTGCCTGGCTGATATAGGAATTGTTGCAAAGAGGCTGACAATACCCTTAATGAAACTGTCCATATTTCTATAACTATAGGTACAGAGTTTAATCTGCATGACAATGCAGCATAGAGAACTCTGTCAAACCACTATAAAAATTGAGGGGAAATATGTCAGAAGAGAAATATGTGAATCTGAGATGAGCTAACATCATATAAAGAATAAATTTTGTATCAAAAAGGAGCCAAGTTTCCCATCTTATGTCCCTATATGATGAGGAGGAGGAGGAGGAGATTTGGATTTATACCCCGCCCTTCACTTGGAGTCTCAGAGCAACTTACAATCTCCCTCCCTTCCTCTCCCCACAACAGACACCCTGGCCGAGGACAAGCCCGATACAAATCCGCTTTGCAGGCGGATTAAGACAGCCCGTTCAGACAGCTGCAGCTGCTTGGCATTACTGTGTCACACTCAACCGGCCCTGAAGCGCTTTCATCGCACTTTAAACAGGCATCTGGTGAAACTGAAGTCAAGCCATCTGGGTGCGCGTTCATCCCACTTCCTGCCAGTGTGGACGCAAATAAGCCGCACATCAAGCGGCGCCGGTAATGTGAACCCGCTGATCTGGCTGCTGCGCCCATCTACAAATCAGCAAAATGGACCAAAGCCATGTGCCACTGCAGCGGCAGCACCAGGGGCTGCCCCACAGTGTGAACGCTCCATTGCGGCTCCTCCCTGGTATGGTCCTGCATCAGTCTAGGCAGTGCAAACGGGAAGCCCCAGGACAATTTGCCCTGGGGCTTTTTGCCCCACTTCCATTGCGCTTCAGTTTGCCAGGCTGTCCTCGGCCCCTGTGAGGCAGGTGGGGCTGAGAGCAATGTTCCCTGTAAGCTGAATTAGTGTGAGCTAGCTCACAGTTTTTTTAGCCTCCAGCTCACACATTTTTGTCTCAGCTCAGGAAGGATGGCTCCAGAGCAAACTAATTTATGCAGTAGCCAAATCACTTGCTCAGAACCGTAATGCCAGGAGCTCACAAAGTAGAATTTTTGCTCACAGGACTCCATAGCTTAGAGGGAGTATTGGCTGAGAGGGTTCTGAGAAAACTGCTCTTGAGAGAACAGCTCTGAGAGAACTGTGACTGACCCAAGGTCACCCAGCTGGCTGCGTGTGGAGGAGTGGGGAATCAAACCCGGTTCTCCAGATTAGAGTCCACTGCTCTTAACCACTACACCAAACTGGAAAGTTGGAACAGTGTCTTTCTATTAGTTTTGTCTTACCTTTTGAATATCAATCAATGTGATTGAAACATAAACATATTACTGAGAGAGCACAGTACACCTTATACAGAGAAAAGAATAAAAAGTCCCTGCACAGATACAAAGTGCTGGACCCTGCAGATCCATCCTGCTTCCACAGACACTCATCTCAGGCAAAAGGAGCTTTCCACTAGAGGCAAGTGCCTCTGAGAGCAGAACAGGTCTGAGGATTTGACCTAATGATAGCCACTTGGGCTGCTGGATAATGTGCATGGGCACTGTTCCCCGTGTTCAGCCATTTATAAGACTAGCTCCCCAAACAGTGCAGTGGCATTCAGTGTTCCCTCTAAGCTGAGTTAGTGTGAGCCAACACACGGTTTTTTTAGCTCACACATTTTTGTCTTAGCTCAGGAAGGATGGCTCCAGGGCAAATTAATTTATGCAGTAGCCAAATCACTTGCTCACAACTTTAATGCCAGTAGCTCACAAAGCAGAATTTTTGCTCACAGGACTCCACAGCTTAGAGGGAGCTTTGGTGGCATTATCCATGCCGACTCAACCATTGTGATGGCCACCTGAAAAAGAATTGTGTTGGAATGCTGATCAGATGTATGGCACGGCAAGTCAT
The DNA here is from genome assembly GCA_029233225.1 of Lepidodactylus listeri. Classification (NCBI taxonomy): domain Eukaryota; kingdom Metazoa; phylum Chordata; class Lepidosauria; order Squamata; family Gekkonidae; genus Lepidodactylus; species Lepidodactylus listeri. The sequence goes on from JARCFY010000012.1 coordinate 58,402,430, forward strand.
TCACACTAATTATCGTGAGAAACAGCATCCACACAATTCCATTTCAACCTGCTACCTACAGGAGAAAAGGGCAGGCATAAATTCAACTTCACTTTCCTTTCTTTCTTTAATTCACCCGGGACCCAAGGTGGGTAACAATAATGTAAAAATAACATAAACAGTTTAATAAAACCAGTATCAAAAACAACACATTTAAAAGAACTTATGACCCACCAGCAAGGTATTCCCTCCTTGACCATGCTCAGTGCCCCCAAAACTCTCCACATCACCTTGTTTTGCAGCTACAGTTGAAGGCCAGGATGGTAGGAGCCCCCTTGACCTTTTCTAGGAGGTTGTTCCAGAGGCATGGGGCAACCACTGAAAAGTCTGAACCGTGGCAGAACATGCCTCAGACGATGGAAGGGGGACTGATAACAGTGAACACATTTTACACCAGGTGAAGTTTTCCAAACAGTTTCAAGGGCCGTTCTATGTAGAGCGCATTACAGTAATCTAGCCTTGAGGTTACCAAAGCATGGATCAGCATGGCCAGATCAGATGCCTGCAAAGAGGGAGGCGGGAGGCAGTTTTCTAACTAGCTGGAAAAAATGTGACTTTAATGCCCCACACAAATGCTCTTATTCTTCCAGGGCTAATGCTGCCTACCTATCACTTGCCTCTACAATGATTACTTGTTGTGGACGAGGAGCAGATTTTCTATTGAGATTTCTGACACTGCTGTACCACAAAGAACTCTTTTTTTTTCCTTCTTGCTTTTTTTAAAACAGCAAAATAGTCTTTTCTTATCTTGGGAATGCCAGCCAAAGCTTACCGAGGCTGAGGTATTCCCAGAAACCCACGCAAGAAGGAGCCGCAATGCTCAGGAACAATCCGTAAGTAGAAGAGAAGAGATTGGATTTATACCCCGCCCTTCACTTGTAGCCTCAGAGCGGCTTACAAACTCCTTCTCCTCCCCCTCCCCACAACAGATACCCTGTGAGGTGGGTGGGGCTGAGAGAGCTCTGAGACAACTGTCCTTGAGAGAACAGCTGGTACAGAGCTATGGCTTGCCCAAGGTCATCCAGCAGGTGCAAGTGAAGGAGTGGGGAATCAAACCCGGTTCTCTCAGATTAGAGTCCCCCACTTAACCACTACACTAAACTGGCTCTCTAAGTATAATGGATTGCACACATGGAGCATCCATGCTCTGAAATAAGTACTTGCACAAGTGTCAATTAAAACCTCTCATTCACTGCACCACTGTATCAGGGACAACTAGTTGACAGTTTGTAATTAGATTTCTATACATCTGGAATATTTACATATTAGAAAGAACACTGCTGTACTGAGGATCCTCACATGTCAGATTAAGATTTTGGTCATTTTCAGGAATAGAGCATTTCTGCTTGAATTAAAGAAAAATCTATCCAATGTATAATGGTTTCTTTTACTAACAAGAAATGCAAGCCCTTTAATTCAAGCTTGGGGTGACAGGATTCATTCAGGGAAAGGCTTATTTTAATAGGGAAGCGAGGGAGCCATTATGCAGGTTTTCCAGTGTATCTTGTCGACACAGAGGACACCCAGCAATTCCTGTGATTGATCTGTGCTTTTATAGTTGGTTTACTAATCTCTCCATTTCACTGTCTCTGTAGTCCAAATGCTTTCCCATTCCAATAAAGTTAAACACTCCCCCGCCAGCTGAGAACATTACATTTCTCCTTTGTTAGTTCTATGACATTCAAAACATGCCTTGTAATATTTTTTTGTCTATATACAATAAAACCACCAAATAAACTAGTCTCACAGAGTCAAAAAAGTATAGCATTTTTTTTAGCAAATCATCAAATGTAACATTGTAACATTAGATATTTTTATACTTGCAAAAGAAAATGAAAATATATACACGCATTGTGTGTGTGTTTGTGTGTGTGTGTGTAATCGTGATACTAGGCCAGTTGAAACCTTGCTACTGTTTCCAAATGACTTTGGATCCCTTTAGAAAAAAGAGATTCAGAGAAAATAGCCATCTCCTAACGATCGGCACAAAACATACAACTGAATATTACCCTAAAGCTTATGTTTTAAAATCCATATTTCAACAGAGTGATTACCATATTTACCACGGAACAAAATTTAAGCCCTGTGCCATCTTTAAGACCAACAAAATTTAATTCGGGGTATCTAAGCTTTCGTATGCATGCACATTTCATCAGATACTTATCTGCTTAAGAACAAGGCTATCCACCTGAATCTGTATTTACCTTACTGACCTCTAAGAAAGGATTAGCTTTATCAGCAAAGCAATTGGTCCAATTCTTCTGAAATACTCCAGAACAAACAAAGCTAATATTTTACAGCAGAACATACTTCTGTGGGTACCAAATAAGAAAATATTAATTCTAAATTTTGCTTGTGTTTTTCAGGTACCCAAAAAGCACAATTCATCGACTGGATCTAACGAAATAAATAGGTCTGGGCTGAAATGCATCCCCCCCCCCCCCCGAAATTCCTTTTGGAAGTCTACACAGAGTATGGTAGGAGGGGAGAATTGGTGAAAATTGCCTCCTCTTCTATCCTTTCTTCTACAGGCCCCAAGCCCAGATTTAAATTGGGATCGGGAGAGCAGATGCAAAGGTAACAAACAAACAAAAAGGGAAGGGAATGAAAAAGAAGTAACATGGTATAATAATACCACTTTTGTAGCAAACAACACCTTAAAAATGTTATATTTTTTAGAATTACATTCCTTAAAATAATAAGATGAACCTATAGATCAAGGGATAGAACTTACTCAGTTCATTTATTTTATACTTTCAGCTGTTATAATACAGATCTTTGATATTCTACACAATATGAATGTCACCCCTCTGAGTTTCGTATAATGAGCACTTTGTATTGTTATTCTAAAACCTTGTAAACTCTCTAAATTTACAAATACTACTGATATTTCCAATGATGGTCAGTAAAGTACAATAAGTTGTTCAAGGTTTCTAAGCTTTTGCTCCAGTTGACTGACAATAGTTATTACTACCTCCTGGGCAGGAAACCCCTATTTAATTCAGTCATTCTTTATTCCCATAGTAGGGTTGTCAACATCCAGGTGGAGCCTGGAGATCTCCAAGCCTGGAAGTCATGGTGACTTCTGGAAACCCCTAGTGGGGCTAGGATGTTTCAGAGAGGTGGCTTGATATCACTTGCCTCTATATCCTGGCCTTGGTATTCCTTGGAAGTCACCCTTCCAAATACTTGCCTCGCTTAGCTTCCGAGATCTGATGAGATCAGGCTTGCCTGGGCTATCCAGGTCAGGGCAGTGCATAGTATTCCCAAAGGGGACTGCTAGAATATTGTCACAGCTTAGCCTGTCCCTGAAAAGAGCAGTTGCACCTGAAGATCAGGAAGGCCTGCATGGATAGGGTTGCCAGCGCTGGGGTGGGAAATACCTGGCAACCCTATGCATGGAGTTTGCTGTTTACAGACTAGTTTGGCTGCATATTAAGGTTGCCCGGTGCTGTCTTTGTCCCAGCAGGAGGAAAAATGAGGGGGGAGAGCAGAGAGACATCACTTCTGGTTCTGTCCAGAAGTGACTTCATGACAAGCCCAAATGAAGTCGCAGTGTCATTCCCCACACTCCATTTTTACTCCCACCGGAGTGACGAGCCCTGAGAGGGCTTGGAGCCCAGGACAGGAGTTTGCCTACTGCACACAGGTGTCCAGGAGACATGATTCTGCACCTTTCAAAGAATAATCTGGATGTATCTAAACTGGAAGCAGCATCATAGTTTGCATGGTTTCTAGATCTTACTCCACCTGTTTCTTTTCTTCAAAGTTCAACTGGCAGTGGTTATTTGTGGACAGTCTAAAGTCCTTACAAACAAAAATGGTTATGTCTGTCTTATTTAGTAAAAATCTTGTTAATAATTTTTTTTCAGTCCATGGATAGGTAAGTGGATGGGAGAGTAATTATAAAAATATAGCTGAAACGAGCCAACTGCTTCAAACAAAGCAGTTACAAAAAAATAATTCCAATTACTTTGCATTTCATTGTAGTAACTCGTAAGTATAACTAATTATCTAGATAGTTGTTAAACTACTTTTAATGTAGTTAGTGCCCATCAGTGGACACTTCAAAGATATGACATAACAAAAAATGTAAATGTTCTGTAAGACTGTAGTGCTGTTATTTGTATTTTAGTACTCTGTGGAGGTTTTAATTGATTTTTAGCCGTTGATTGTTTCCACGTTTTTAAATACATACTGAGTTATTTTTGTATTTTTTTTCTTGTACGTCATGTTGTTTGTAAGCCATCTCAAAAGCCTGAATTGGCTGAGGAATGGAGGATGTAAAATGTTTAAACACAATAGATAACAATTTACCTCGCTTTCATAGATAATTCTATAGATTGTTCCATGTTAATGGCAGGGGAGGGAGGGAACCCTTTTGTGCCAGTTGTATGGCATCAGGGCTGAACATCTGATCCTCCTCTGCTTGCAGGTATTTAGCCTGGGCATAGACAGAGGCACAAGCCTTTGGTGCATGCTGAAAGGTAAAAAGCCAAAGGGCTCATGGCTCATGTACCACATCCTTGGAGTGAGCTGGCTAGTGCATCCAGGACCAGCCCAGGAGCTGGAGTTATGCTGCGTACACTTGTTTTTCTTTGGCTGCGATCACACGTGCCTTTAGATCCGACATAGGTGTAAATGCCTGACGGATCTAAAGGGAGTGATCAGACAGCAACATCTGGGAAGCATTCCGCAGTTGTTGACAACCCATGCTGCTCTGTCACGGAAACGGAGTGAAAAGATACTGGGGAAAGTCCGGCTCTAACAGGTTCTGATGGGCCACAGACAGACCTTCCCCCGTCTGATCGCTCAAGCATGCTCTCAAGCCATCATGATGGTCTGATCATGCCATCCCAATTCTGTGCCACTTCCCCCCCTCGCAGTATGCGCATCATCGCATACTCCATAGGGGGGCCCTCAGTGTGGAGGGGCGATTCCTCGTTTAAGCGCAAGGGAAACAAATGGCAAAAAACCCCAACTCACCCACAGTTGCATCTGATCACACAGCGAAGGGCTGAGCCCACATCTTCAAAGGGATGTGTGATCTCACAACTGCGTGTCAAATTCCTCCGGAGGAAATAGCCTCCTTCCACGTCAAGTGGTGCGTGTGATCACAGCCTTTCTTTGTTTAATTCACATTGTTCGGCTTTATTGCAAGCTACTTTGAGTCCCTAGTAAGGAGAAAAGTGGGATACAAATCCCCAAACAAACAATCCAACTGCTCTTCCTGCCTCCCGTTGCCCATTTTGCCTCTTAATACTTTGTACCGGTATATAAATGAGTTGTTTATTAGATTTACATACCACTTTTCAGTTATAAGATCCTCAAAGTTTTAAAAGTTTTTAAAAACATTTAAAAACATTTTTAAAGTTTGGTCTTTCCTCTCCCATTCCATTCTCAGTCTATTAACCCCTGCTGCTCTGCCTCAGATGTTATCTGAAAGGGCAGTTGCTAGGCGGTGAGTCGTTTAACTCCTTCCTTTCAGTATCTTTAACATCCTGGGAGCTAAGCAGGGAGAAGCCAGATGCTGCTTTGCTTCAGATGTTCTTGAGAAATTAGCATAGAGCTCTTTGTTTGCACTCAAAATGCTTTCAAAAGCTGTTATTCTTATTTCAAAATAAGCCATTAGGAAAATTGCAAACTAAAACCTAGACAGAACGTGATTAAATTCTGTACCCAAACTTTAATTTTGCTAATGTGGATCCAACCATTCCATGCATGGAATGCACTTTTTCCCCCTGCACTCCTCTCTGTTCCTGCAGTTCCTTCTGTCCTGCATTCTGCAGTCAGGTTCCCTTTGAAGTGGTACCGGACTCTTGGTCCTGGGGCTTCCCGGGATGGAAGCGGGAGCTGGTGGCACAAGGCTTGAACCTATAGGACCCATTGATCCAGCAAGGCTGTCTTCCCAGGGCTCAGCATAAGTAGGCTGGGAGGTAGTTGGCCTTAGCTGCACTGCCAAAAAGTGCTGGAGTTCCTGAGGCTGTGTGATGCATTGGCCAGGATCCTGCAAGGAAGTACCACCCTCAGCACCCTGCTGTAGATGTACAGCAGGGTTCCATGCAACGAATCTGTCATTTCACCTCCTCTATGACACCCTGGCCCAGGCCTTCTGCCACCATCATTCCTGTGAGGGGGTTGAGTCCTGCCCGGTGGGGCTGGTGACAAGGCTTCCCTAGCAGGCTCTTGCAGGGTGGCCTCCACTGATGGTACACTACCAGCAGGCGCCTCTGCAGTGCTGGGCCCTCCCTAATTCCTCTGGTCCTTCTCAGCTGCCGACCTTGGCTCCCTGGGCTCCTCTCCTGAGGACTCTGAGCCAGAGTCACTGAGCTGGTCAAAGGGGATTGTGACACTTTCTGATCCCTGAAAATATCATTCTCAGGGTTGCACGGAGGAGCAACCATATGCATTGGGGGGTGCCTTGGATTGAGGAGGGACAAAGGAGTGAAATGCTCATCCTTCCTCTTCTGCAAGTGCAACTGAGGAAAGGTGTCATTTTCATCCCTTTGTCTCTCCTCACTCCAACCCACCAAACCAGAGGCTATTGCTCTGCATGGATCTTGTGATCCTAGGAATGATCATTCCACAGGTCAGAAGGGATTACAGGAATGGAGAGGAATGTGGGAACCCTCTGTATGCCTTCCACGCATGGGTGGGTGCAGCCGTACCACTGAATATGCAGAAATTACACTCTTGTTAAATACTGGGTTTAAATGGCATGCAAAAACCACACTCAAACACACCCAACTCCCAATGATAGGCTATTTACATAATATTAGTTTCTCACTGGTCACTTCCAGAGTCCTGGTGGGCTACTGTTCAAGAGCTCCAAGCTCAGCCAGTCTCTGGTAGACAGTCCTGGAATGTTCCAGCCCTAATACATAACACTCTGATCAGACATGTTTCATTCCTTATCAAAATCTCATACACAGTCAGTATTTTCTCCTATGTGATGCAACTGCTTCTTTGTAATATTTTCCATGCAGAGTAAGTTACATTCTGCCCTTTCAAAGTATAGTACTGGGAAATCCCAAATGCATTTTGGAAATGAGGGGGAAAAAACTTACAGAACTGTCTTTCACCAGAAGAGCACAGCACTGGATCCCTGCCATCAGCATCTTATGAGGATTCCATGCCACAGAATTGGCCCTAGAAGAAAACAGATCATTATCTTGTAGTCAGTGTTGGAAAGCTGAGACATCCATACGATAAACTTGACATTTCTTCATTGCCTTTCAGCTTCCATTCAATTAATTTAAAACACAAACAAACAAAACCTTAGAAGTGCTTACATTTGGTTAGCTTCTATTTCAGTTTATCACTTTATTGCATTGTTCTCCAATCTTGTAATCCCATTTTATTGCATTGTTCATTGTATGTATGATACTCTTTTAATTGCATTTTTTTTAAATTGTCTAATCTGCCCTGAGTCTGAGCAAGACAGGCAGACGGTCAATGAAGGAATGAAGTAAAATAAATAAATAAAAGTTATCAGGCCATCCATATTAAATATTATCTACCTGTGGACACCGTGCAAAAGCTTGCGATGCTTCCTTGACAGCAGTGCTGAGCCTCCCCAGGATGCCTGTGTAGATATTTATTGACAGACAGAAAATGAGTCTAGCAGCCTATATTTTAAGCACTGTATAGATGATTTTAAAAGTTTCCCCAGGACGGAGGGAATTTATGACTCCGCGATGATTCTCCTGACCATGCCATTCAAAGAATGCACATATGCTATCCAAAGAACACACACAGAGCCCTGGCTGGGATCTAGCAATATAGTGTCACATACAGAAAAAAAAGGCTGTCCTTTTGTCACCAGTAGCAGAAGAGAGTGTCCCACGACACAAGTGAATTCCTTTGGCCAAGACTCTGCACCACAGCGACAAATGTTGATCCAACAACTAAATCAGTGGTGTTGAACTCATTTGTTATGAGGGAAGGATCTGACATAAATGTCACTTTGCTGGGCCACACATGCTTATAAAACGTTAACATGAGGTACCGGAGATATAAACTTTATAAAGATGATTTCTGATGCTGAATGGCAATAGCAGGCATGATTGGATTAGGTGTGATATGCAGAGGGGAAGTAGGTGTGGAGATATCAGCACCGGTAATGAGACAGGACAGACTAGGTCTCAGTTCCTTCCAGGAGGATTCAATACAGGAGCATGCAAATAATAAATTGACATAAGTCTAACACTGGAAACCACCACATTCAGTTGCTGACCTAAGAGTAGAAGTGCTCTTACAAATGAATTTCAAAGGGAGATTAGAAAGAGAGACTGCTGAATTGCATCCTCCTGGACTGGATTGAGACCTAGTTTTCCTGTCCCATTACCAATGTGTGCTATTATAATTTGGCATCTGAAATCACTCCAGTCTCCAAAACATAAGGACCAATCCAAGTGTTCTAATTCCTAATCAGGTTCTTCTTGAAAGAAAATAAACCCAGATAGGAACAGAGAAATCCAATAATTAAAAAAAAACTTTTCAGAATGAGCCAAAGTAATTTCCTCAATGTATATTGTGTTTGTCAGAAGAATCCATCCACCCACCCACTATCCCTCCCTCCACAGAAGCGTTCTTGGGCACAAAAGCTTATACCTGGGATAAAACATTGTTGGTCTCAAATCTGGGACTTCAATTTTGTTCTCTCTCTCTCTCTCTCTCTCTCTCTCTCTCTCCTCCTCCTCCTCCCTTCCCCCCAAAAGAGGAGTAGCAGCTCTGGAGAAGAAAGCAGAAAAGATCTCTGTGTGTGTGTCTGTGTGTGAGAGGAGGGGCAGGCAGGCTTGTCTTTTTATCTCTCTGGCATGAAGTAGCCATGAGGCTCTCTCTATCTGTGTGTGTGTGTGTGTGTGTGTGTGTGTGTGTGTGTGTGTGTGTGTGTGAGAGAGAGAGAGAGAGAGAGAGAGAGAGAGAGCGCAAGGGAGGGGGGACTGAGGGAGGAGGGAGGTAGGCAAGAGGAAGGAAACAGGAAGCAGAATGCAAAGAGCCATGGGGGGGAGCAAGCTAGGGTACGGCTGCAGCAGCAAGCCCTGGGAAAGGAAGCAGGAGAAGGAAGTTGCTTGGGGGCCAGTTTTGAGTCCTGTGTGGGCTGATTGCAGCCCATGGGCTGCACGTTTGACATCCCCGATAGCTGAGTTTTCTGTGGCTGTGGTGCAGAGCCCTAGCCAAAGGAATTCACTTGTGTCACTTCCATCATAATAGCTATCAACAGGCGAAAACTAAGCTAGCAATGAGTGCATGCCACTGGATCTCTGACAAGCTGAATAAACTCACAGCGATTCCTTTGAATAAAATGGAAATTAATCATAATCTTCAAAGTGAATTCTGTGAAATTTATTTTTTCATCCCCTTATTAGATTCCTATATTTCTGCAGAAAGAAATCCTTCCATTATTCTTTGTACCTGCTATTACTATCAATTGAAAGACTACAGTACATTCAGACAAACTGCTGGCTTCATCTTATACACATGCATTCATGTTGATTGAACCCAGCCACTGACTGAACTGCTATATTGCTACAGAACATTCACAAACATTCTTGTACACAGGGAGAAGCTGTCAGCAACAGAACACTGACAAATCTCCATGCAAGAACCTCTACGTAAGAAATGAAAAGGCTTAGGGATAGAGGTTCTGGAGGACAGAAGCAAGACTGCAAGATCTGAGAAGCGGTCTAATCAGAGAGTTAGACGCACAGGATGGTGGATGAAAAGGGGCAATTGGTAGATAGTTGGCTGGGCTGCAAGACTTCCAAGAAAGATCTGTGAAGGAAACAGACATCTTGGAGAAATAACACCAGAGGAAACAGACTCCTGAAGAAAGAAGGAGTCAAAAGAATAAGGAGAAAATCTCACACAAGTTCTAGGGATGGGAATGTATAAAGTTAACATAAAGGAGAAGGGGAGGAAAGCCCAGAGGCCTGGAGCCTGAAAGAAGATGGGTGAAGGCTGAGCAGCAGCAAGAAGAAAGAGATGCTGCCTCAGGAAAAGAGGAACATGAAAAGCTCACAAAGGGTCCTGGGCAGGGCCACAGAGGGCTGCATGGCATTGAGATGTAGAGGGTTTGGCAGGCAAGAGACTTCTGGAGACCGGACATCTATGAAATAGGCAGGCAAAGGAAATGATGAAAAAGAAGAGGAGTTTCACTTACTGATCTGAAGCAAACAGCCAAAATTTTGTGTGTGGGTCTCTAATAGTAAATCTTTTTTTCCCCTGGAAGACTTCCAGAATATGTCCAAAGTTATGAACTTGCTTTGGGCTCGTGGACGAAATGACAGCATGGATAACCTGACATATTAGCACCACCCAAAATGTCCACTTGTTATTGCTGCTTATTAGTAAAATATAGGGGCTCCGCAAAGGAGAGAGAGTTAGTACACTCTAACGACATTTTGCTTCATGTGAGTTTAGGTCATAAATTACAACCTACATTTGGTGATCTGAATCTGTCCCCTGCTGTAACAAATTTAGCACTTTTTATATATAGCCTTTTCTCAGAGGGCTTCAACAAGTGAGAAAGATAAATTACAGCAAAGGTGCCCTTGCAGAATTGTGCATCCATCCATCTGAGATCACAGCATACCTGCAAGGCATTTTCCACATATTTAAACACATGAAGATATTACATAGGCCAACCGCCATAAAGAAATCTTTCTACCTATGGTTGTGAATGGTGCTTCCTCTTCCAACAGTATGCAAACAACATCCCTATGACAGCTACATCAGTAGCAGACCTGAAACATAATACTAGGGAAGCCATTTATTTTTAGCTTCTCTGAAAGATTTAAGCAGAAGAAATGAAGAGACTTAGAGTTACTGCCAAGCAATCAACTGATCACAAGGGGCTTATAACAATGAGCCGATTCACATATTATGTGTAATAGCCCATTTACAAGAAGGCAGAAAAATTGCAAAGCCTACCAAATACAAGGGAAGCAAGGTGACAAAGCTATCTTTTATATTAATCCTCCTTAGTTTTGTTCGTAAAAAAAAACACCCACCTAGTTACATGGAAATATTGTTCATATAATAGTAAAATTACTAAGTTGTTTAATACAGATTTCTTCAAGTCATAGACAAGGTGTGAATTTGGAACATTCCAAAGTTAAACAAGCATGGCTATAAATGAATTTCCCACCCCCACCTTAAAAAGCAATAAATTTCTGAAGGACAGCAATACTATGCTAGAGTAATCTCACAGATAAGCACAGGATAAATGTTGACAATTTCCACATGCTATCAGAGAAATCAACATTTTCTAGATTTCAGCCTTCCAGAATACGGCTTGTTCAAAATACTTGAGAGGCCCTGGAAACAGCACTACAGATACTGCTCTTAATAAGAGTCACTGCTGACTCTTACTTTGCAATAAAGGCAACTGACAGCAAACCTTCAGCACTGAAACAGCTGCATTCAGGGTTCTCCCCTATGTAAAAAATGGGTGGCAGTTTCAGTTTTTGCAGCACATTAATTTGAGATGAGAGGGGGATCCAATTCCTAGATCAGAGGTCCCAAACATTTTGAACATGTGGGCCCCTTTGGCACTCTGATATGGGATGGTGGGTCAAAGCACAAAATGGCTTCCACAAAGGATGAAGCCAGCCACAAAATCTCATGAAGTAAGGTCATGCACAACTCTAATAGTAACTCTTCAACATTTCAGGCAGAAGCTCTGTATAACAGGATGCCTTTTAAAATGAACACATTGTTTAAAAATATTTTCTTGCATACACACAGCTTATCTTTAGTCATACAATGAAGACCCTTGTCCTGCAGTGGCAGCGGCTGCTGAAGCAACTTTGTTTTAATCTGTACAGTCATTCAGATCTCCGATGGCCAATCAGAAGCTCTGCTGGATGAAAGTCCCACCTGGTCCCACCTATTTCTAAAAACCTAGAAAGGTGTTCAAAGACACCATGGCATTCGGGCCACCATGTTGGGGAACCTAGTCTTAGATCCCCTAAACCATTCTCCTCTAAGGAAGAGAGCTCTGAGCTTCTGAGGGGACTAATAAAACAAGAGTTCAGCATGGTCAAAGCCCAAACAAGAGCAAATGCGGCAGAGTGATTAAAATGGATTGAAAAGATCCAGGTTCAAAACCCTGCTCAGCAATGAAGCTCCCCATGCAATCTCAGGCCAATTTCTATCTCCCTCAGTCTAACCAACATCATGGAGTTGTTAGGAAGATAAAATGGTGAGAGACCAAACCATGTATGTCATCCTATATACCTTGGAAGAATGGTGGGATAAATAATAATACTGTAATAATAACTTTAACAAAATGTCAGGTATTTAAAACTATACAAACCGGGGGGGGGGGGATTTGGTGCAGTGCTAAGAGTGCAAGGATTGGGTCCTTTCACTCCCATCTTTAGCTGGGCAAAGTCACTGCCTCTGAGACAACCAGCATCTATGACAGCCAGCATGATATAGCGAACCGGAGAGATCTAGTTTCAAATCCACACCTTGCCATAAAGCTCAAGGCAATGCTCCCTCTACGCTGTGGAGTTCTGTGAGCAAAAATCCTACTTTGAGCTACTGGCATGAAAGCTGTGAGCGAGCGATTTGGCAACTGCATAAATTAGTTTGCTCTGGAGCCATCCTTCTGGAGCTAAGACAAAAATGTATGAGCCGGAGGCTAAAACACTGTGAGCTAGCTCACACTAACTCAGCATAGAGGGAACACTGCTCACAGGGTAACTTTTGGCCAGTTGCTCTCTCTCAGTGTAATCTACTTTACAGGGCTGTGTTATGGACAAAAGGGGAAAGGGACAATGATCCATGCTGAGCTCCTTGGAAGAAATGGTGAGATAAAAATGTATAAACAAATCTCTCAGCCATACCCATTTCAAAGCAAAAAAACCCCCGTGTTAGGGTTCTTTTGTTATGTTCAAAGTAAGAAGAGGAGCAAGGACGTGGTAGGCCCATTGCAGGGACAGGAAAGTCAAATTGTAACAGGTGATGAAGAAAGGGCAGAACTTCTCAAGAAAGGGCAGAACTGCTCAATTCCTTCTTTTCCTCAGTCTGTTCTTGCGAGGGAAAAGGTGCTCAACGTGGCAAAAACAGGACACATGATGAGGGAAGGGAGTTGCAGCCTAGGATCAGCATAGGGGTAGTACCTAAACACCTAGTTTCTTTAAATGAAACTAAGTCCTCAGGGCCAGATGAACTGCATCCAAGGATACTAAAAGAACTCGTAAATGTAATTTCTGAGCCTCTGTCCATTATTTTTTAATTCTTGGAGAGCAGGTGAGGTGCCAGAAGAATGGATGCGGGCAAATGTTGTCCTCACCTTCAAGAAGTGGGGGAAAGAAGGATCTGGGTAACTACTGACCTGTCAGCTTGATGTCTATATCTGGGAAATTTTTAGAGCAAATCATCGAACTGACAGTCCTTGAGCATTTAGAATGGATGGCTGTGATTACTAAGAGCCAGCATGGGTTTCTCCACAAGTCATGCCAGACTAATCTTATCTCTTTTTCTGAGAAAGTTACTACCTTGCTGGATCAGGGGAATGCTGTAGACATAGTTTATCTTGATTTCAGTGAAGCTTTTGAAAAGGTTCCACATAATATTCTTGTTGACAAGTTGGTAAACTGTGGTTTGGATCCTATGACTGTTAGGTGGATCTGTATCTGGTTCACAGTCTGAATCCAAACAATGCTTGTTAATGGTTCCTCATTCTCTTGGAGAGGAGTGACAAGTGGAGTGCCTCAGCGATCTGTCCTGGGACCTGTTCTGTTTAACTTCTTTATAAATTATTTGGATGAAGGAATAGTGGGTATGCTTATTAACTTTGCAGATGATGCTAAATTGGAAGGGGTAGCAAATATGGTAGAAGACAGAGTCAGGATACAGGATGATCTTGAAAGGCTGGAAAACTGGGCTAAACATATAAACATATAAAATGAATTTCAATGGGGATAAATGTAAAGTTCTGCGTTTAGGTGGGAAAAATCAAATGCATAATTATAGGATGCGGGAGACCAGTCTTGGCAGTAGTATGTGTGAAAAGGATCTAGGGATCTTAGTGGACCATACACTGAACATGAGTCAGTAGTGTGATGCAGAAGCTAAAAAGACAAATGCAATTTTGGGCTATATCAACAGAAGAATAGTGTCCAGATCACACAAAGTGATGGTATCGCTTTACTCTGCTCTGGTTAGTCCTCACCTAGAATATTGTGTTCAGTTTGGAGCACCACAGTTTAAGAAGGATACAGACAAACTGGAACATGTCCAGAGGAGGGCAACGATGAAGGTGAGGGGTCTGGAGACCAAATCCTATGAGGAAAGGTTAAAGGAGCTTGGTATGTTTAGCCTAGAGAGGAGACAACTGAGAGGTACTATGATAACCATCTTCAAGTACTTGAAGGGCTGTCATATAGAGGATGGTGTAGAGTTTTTTTTTCTGTTGCCCCAGAAGGTCAGACCAGAACCAATGGGTTGAAATTCAATCAGAAGAGTTTTCGGCTAAACATTAGGAAGAACTTCCTGACAGAGTGGTTCTTCAGTGGAACAGGCTTCCTTGGGAGGTGGTGGGTTCTCCTTCTTTGGAAGTTTTTAAGCAGAGGATAGATAGCCATGTGAAAGCAATGCTGATGCTTGAACTTAGGCAGATCATTACAAGGAGGGCAGGAAGGGTTCCATCAGTGCTTAGTTCTTGCGGCCCTTTCTTACATGCCCAGGGAAATACAAATCACCACTTTGGGGTCAGGAAGCAATTTTTCTCCAGGTCAGTTTGACTAGGGATTCTGGAGGGTTTTTTGCCATCTTCTGGGCATGGAACAGAGGTCACGGGGGATGTGGGGGGAGGTGCATGGGGTTGGACTAGATGACCCTGGAGGTCCCTTACAACTCTATGATTCTATACTTAGAGTGATGTACATATACATATGTCTTTAAGTGAGTCACCCCGAACTAGTTTCTGTTTCCCCCATCAGGGCCTGCATGGGAGGGCCTCACTTAGTTTCGGTTCTGCGTGCGTAGATTGTAGTTCCAAGTGTGCATGCAGCAATAATAAAAGCCTGTTGCTGAAGCTGCCAGAGTCTCCTGTGAGCTAACTGGATAGGCAGGCTTAATCCTACACACCAGACCCCAGAGTATACTACGCATAGAGGAATATAAGATAAAAACATAGTAGAAATAAAATGAAATGAAATTTAGTTTCCAGAACCTCATTAGTAGAATTTATAAACTCAGCTGTATTGTTCTCATGATCTTGGAAGTGTTCATTCAATTCTATTTATTTTACATCTGTATGAAAACAATTTCCCTGCTAAGAGAAGGGTGAACAAAGCGTAACATAAGAATAGATGTTATTAAAACTAAACTTACGTCCACATGCAGCCAAAGGTCATGTCTTTCACAAATGTCAGCTATTTCATCCAGAGGATCAAACGCTCCCAATACTGTGGTGCCAGATGTGGCACTCACAAAAAATGGTGCGGCTCCCTGTGGAATGATCCAAAACAAAAGAGATTGTGTTTGCACTGTTCAGATTCTCTAGTTAAGTGTGACATACTCAATAAAGTAAGGTCTCGAAATCTGGGACAGGACTAACAACGTCTACATTTTACATTCTCAGCAGAAAAAAAAATACAGAGAACATGTCTTGAAATGTACTCTATTTGAAACACAATTGAAACGAACTTGTGACTCAAGGAACAGAATGTCAAGCACCTGTCAATTGAAATGCTCTTGCAGCATTATAGGTTCTCGTTCTGAGATCTTCACACACATGATGAAAGGAAGCTGATTAAAGTCTGACTGGAAAAAAAAAATTCCAGGGACAGCCTGAGACCTTCTGGCACATGAAGCAGAAAATTCAGATTGTAGCACCAGCACACACACTTACTAAGCAATGGTTTTGCGTGGCTTTTAAGTGGTGTTATGTGACACAGCTACCCCACAGCAAGGGCAGAGTGGTATTTCTATAAGGTTTTTCTTAGCTGGAGAGACCATCATGTGGGATGGATGAAAACACAACTGGGCAGGATACTGTTTCCAATACCCACACCTTTCCACAACATACTTACATTTATTTATCCCTCCTAAATTATGTTTTCAGGCATGAGATAGGAGCATTGTGTTAATACAAACATTACTGTTGATTCTAAAGCTAATTAGTTCATTCAGCAGGCTACCCGTGGGAGGAAGAATTTCTTCATCCCTAGGAGACCCAACCTGCATGACATTATTTGTATTTCCATAATATTTTCTTGCCGGCTTAACATACAGGGGAACGGCAGTACATTTACCACCAAATGTGAACGATTACTGCTTGTCTGTCAAGCCAAAAAGAAAATAAAAGATGTCTATAAGGCAACTTTCCATTGAGTATCAGAAAACGGTGAACCCCCAAAGTGGACAAACCACTGGGGCTAAAGTTTATGTGTGTCATTTAATTGCTCCAGTTGGTGTCGATGGTAAAGGAACACTACAGCCTGCAGTGACCAGCATGTGTGAACTGAGGGGATGGGCTATGCATGACTAGCCCAGCAAAGTGTGATGACAGCTAATGGCAGTCTTGAGAAAGCAAGAGCCTGGTCCCAAGCAGTGATGAGAAACAAGATGTGTCAGCAACTGGTAGTACAATCCTAGAGTCCAAAGACCACCCTGTGCAGCAAGGCATTGGGGGGGGGGGGGGAGTCCCACCACAGTCTGCTGCAACCCAAATCTCTGAGAAGGACAAATCTCTGAGCAGTGTGTTGATGTAGCAGTTGAAGCTGCAGCTGGAAAAGAAACCTAGGAAGTCTGGATGTCATGTGCTAAGACTGTTGCAAGTGTGCACGCTGAAGTCGCTGTTGTTTTAATTGTCCTAACATGTTGGTGGAAGACCACCTGTGCTAGTAACAGGGTAGCAAGAGGATGGGATGGGATGGGATGGGGACCTATGCATAAAGCATGTATTCTCTTTCGATTTCTGCCTCAGACCTCCTATGGTGCACAGAAATCAGTGCAAATTCCAAGCAGAATTATATGCTTCTAAGCCAGGGCCAATGGGCCACTGAAGTCAGTGGGCTTAGAAGGGTGTAGCTCTGCTTTTAGGATTGCATTGTCAGTCTGCAAAACCAAGGGGAGGGACCATGGCTCAGTGGCAGAGTATCGGTCTGGCATGCAGAAGGTCCCAGGTTCAATTCCTGGCATCTCCCACTAAAAGAATCAGGTAGGAAATGATGTGAAAGACCTCTGCCAGTCCAAGTAGACAATACTGACTCTGATGGACCAATGGTCTGATTCAGTAGAAGGCAGCTTCACACGTTCATGTGTGTGTTCATGTCCGGAAAAAATACAACCAAGATGATTAGGGGGTGGAGCACCTTCTCTATGAGGAAAGGCTGAAGAGTCTGGGATTTTTCAGTTTAGAAAAGAGACAACTAAGGGGGGGAGACATGACAGAGGTTTATAAAATTATGCATGGGGTGGAGAGGACTAAGAGAACTTTTTCTCCCTTTCCCCAAATACTAGTACTCGAGGGCACCCAGTAAAGCTAATAAGCAGTAGGTTCAGGATGGACAAAAGGAAATACTATTTTACACAGAAAATTATTAAAATGTGGAATTTGCTACCAGTGGATGGCTACAAGAATAAATAGCTTAAAAGGGGATTAGACAAGATTCATGGAGGATAAGTTTATCAGTGGCTACTAACCATGGTGACTGAGGGGAACGTCCACATTTAGAGGCACTAAACCTCTGAATCCCAGAGCCAGAAGGCAACATCAGGGCAGAGCCAGAAGGCAACATCAGGGGAAAGCCTTGGCCTCTATGCCCTGTTGCTGGCTCTTCAGAGGAACTGGTCAGCCACTATATGGCTGCGGCCACACGGGCCTTAAATGCGGGAGGAAGGGCAATTTCCTCCCGCATTTAAAGGGGCCGACCAGACAGCCGGCCCCTAGTCCCGTGCTGAAGCGGGATCCAATGCGGGTGTTGCGGGAGGAACCCGCATTGGGAGGTATCTGGACAGCCCCCTCTCGCAAGCATTGCGAGAGCAGGGCTGTCCAGATAGCCCCGCTGGCCATTTTTTTCCCCCCTTTTACACTTGGGCGCATGGCTATCCATGCGCCCAAGTGTAAAAGGGGGGGAAAAAACAACAACCCCGACTTACCAAGGCGGATGGCGGGTCGGAGGCCGCCACCGCCACTTGCTGTTCTGCTGGGGCCGCCTCCGCTGCCTCCACCGCCTGCGCCGACGTCTGTGGTTTCCGCCGCGGCGGCCGCCTCTTCCGCCGCCGCTGCCTCTTCCCCCGTGGCCTCCGCCGCCGCCGCCTCTTCCCCCGTGGCCTCCGCCGCCTCCGCCAGGGCCACGGCTGCTGTTCCCGCCGCGGCCGCCTGTTCAGCGGCCGTGGCCGACGATCTTGGTGACGCAGGGGTTGGGATGTTTAGACATCCCAACCCGCTGTTTAAAAATGCGGCCCCTTTAAATCTGGGAGCCCTCCCGGATTTAAAGGGGCCGTGTGACCGCGGCCTTGAGACAAGATGCTGAATTGGATGGACCATTAGTCTGATCCAGCAGGAATCTTCTTATGTTCTTATGTCTAAGGCTTTTATCACACATCCATGAAAACCGCTATTAATTTTGCCGGATATGGCTTTCCACTCAAAGTTTTAAATTTAGGACAAAAACTTGGATTTATTTTTCCTACAGCACAATACCCAGTTGCCCCAAAGTACTGTTTTTAGCCAGCTTTTACATGTCACATCCATTTAGTTATATGTAGCTGTATTTTAGCAGGGAAAAATGGTTATTTATTTTTATACATATACTGCAGTTTTAGGAATAACAACACACCTATCTTTAGTATTCATGTCTGGCTATAAAGTTCCTCTCACTACAAAATAAACTTGCCAAAAACACTCTCTCTAGAAGCCTGAAGAAAAATACTAAGTAAAACAAGATTTCCTCCCAATACAACAGCTGTAAGTTTTTTATTACACTGAAATATTGATTAAAGTGCCTTTCCCTGTTATTAACCTTAAAATATCAAAACGCCACACAAAGTAATACGTCCTGCAGCCAACGGAATAGCCTGACAAAGGCCAAGGTCACACGGCCCTTTAAAGCAGGCGAAACTGCTGTTTCCTCCCTCACTTAAAAGGACCATTCAAACCGGCCATGGCTACTCCTGCACCGAAGCAGGCTCAATCCCGGGTTCCTTGCACGTTTTCCGACACTGGAAAATCAAGCATTTTCCTGGAAGCCGCACTTGGAACCCGGGATTTAGCTGATCTGGACAGCCCTCTCTCGCAATGATTGCAAGAGAGGGCCATCTGATTGTCCCTCCAGGTTTTTTTCCTTTCTTGCACTTGGGTGCTTGGGCACTCAAGCGCCCAAGTGCAAGAAAGGGGGGGAAAACCCGCCCCATGCTCTGCTCCAGGCCCCGAGCCCCGCTGGCCACCACCTGGCACCGTCCCCCCGGGCATGCTTCTCCCCTTCTCCCTGATTTTTCATCAGACGGTGACCAGTGGGGCTAGGGGCCTGGAGTGAAGCGCGGGGCAAGCCAGCCAGCCAGCTCCACCTCCGCCTTTCCCCCCCTCGCTTCCCTCCATCCCCATCTCACAGTGCGTCTCTCCTTTTTGGCGCTTCCAGGGGCAGGGAAAGGTGAGGGGAGCCATGCGCGGCCATGCGGGTGGCCCTCGCCTTGCCTCCCCCAGCTGCTGCTGCCGCCGGGGTTGGGATGTTTGATCATCCCAACCCAAATTAAAACATCCCTGATTAAAGTCCAGCAGGACTTTATCCGGGATTAAGGTGCCATGTGACCACGGCCAAACCCCACTATACTTGGCTAAGGGTGGGGGAATAGCCTGATAATGGAATAGTCTGACAGATCCCACTGTACTTGACTACGGGGGGCGGTGATGAAAACTAAATTTCAAAAATTGCCTTTTTTACTTTGCCATGCAATATGGGGAACTAGATAAAACAGCTGCCATATTGGAACTTTTTAAAAACCTTCTATCTGAATGCATCACTGAAAAAAAATGTACTGTATTCACTGGATAATTTCTACATTAATTTAAAAAGATTCTGTCTTCTTTTCATTCATATCAGTTGAGTAAATTTGTGGCAAAAGAAAATCTCATAGGAGTATTCATTTAAAACAAAAACAGACTGTGTTCCAGCTCAGTGATTTCCTGTGGATAAAGTTGACTTCATTGGAGAATGCAACCTCATGCAGACCGAGACATGTGCACATAAAGCTGCTCCTCCACTGAAATCAATGAGAAAGGCCATAAGTGCAGGAGCTCTGTACACACACTTGGAACAGTGTTAAGGGGCAACCTTTACACATCACATCACAGTACAAAAACAAGTTCCCAGTAAAAACAAACAAACAAACACTTCTTTCCAGTTCATGAAGGTACGCATGCTTCAGCTGCAGTCCAACCAAATTTACAGGCAGAGACACAATCGCTTCCAAAGCAATACGGCCGTGAAGCCAACAGAAGCATGTTTCTGCATGGGACCCTTCCCAATTTTTTTAAGTCTCTCTCTTTTTTATGCATAAAAATAACCAGAGAGAAGACTTTCTTTGTGCATTGAAGAGGCAGATATATGTATCTGTTTGAAGAGGCAGATATATGTATCCGAACACCTGCCACAGATGGGCAGAAGATCCAAGGCATGTGTTTCCCATATGTTCCCATACAACTCCCTTTCAAGTATTATAAAAAAACACTATTGAAAAGCTGTAGGATCACCTCTACCAAACACGCAGTGATCATATAAACCTGTATTGCAATCTGTATAAACAAATTGCTGAAAATCATAAAATGGCATTTAGGAAGAATACTTACATTGAAGTGAGATAAGAGAACCTTTCAAATGGTTATAGTATCCATTTCAAGGAAATGAAACCATATTAAAAAGAACAAACAAATGTATCTATATTTCAGT
The DNA here is from genome assembly GCA_029233225.1 of Lepidodactylus listeri. NCBI lineage: Eukaryota > Metazoa > Chordata > Lepidosauria > Squamata > Gekkonidae > Lepidodactylus > Lepidodactylus listeri. Next base: position 58,423,381 of record JARCFY010000012.1, read on the forward strand.
AACAATGATTTTTTTTAAAAGCGTGCAGAACAGAAGCAGTGTTTTAGTCGCAAAATACTTCCATTAACATAAAACAAGATTTTTATCAAAGGCCTTTTTAGATTATGAGAACGCTACTCTTCCCTTGCAAACCATCATTTCACCCCAAACAGGGCTGATCTATCATTCATGAATGGCTAATTTTATTTTTACTGCCTGTTTCTCCTGTTTTTTCAAAATGAAGGAAGCATGTGACAAACTGCTACTTCCATTAAGACTATACCACCAGTAGCGTGCTTTCATAAAATGTGGTACACAATAGTATGTGTCTCCATTTTGGTTTTAGCAATAGGTGTAATCTTAGCAATTGGCACAATATTTCTTTCTAAGGCAACAAGTGTGGGATTGTGGCTAGGGTTGCCAACTCTGGGTTGAGAAATTCCTGGAGATTTGGGGGTGGAACCAGGGGAGGGCAGGGTATAACACCACCGTACAGTCCGCCCTCTGAAGCAGCCATTTTCTTCAGGGGAATTGATCTCTGTGGCCTAGAGATCAGTTGTCGTTCTGGGATATGACAACCCTAATTGTAATACAAAATTAATTTGTCACTATCTGGAAATAAAAAAATTATTTATTTACTTCATTTATACCCCACTTTTCTTATGGTGTTCTCCTCTTCCACTTTATTTAAGCAACTATCCTGTGAGGCAGGGTAGATTGTGACTGGCCCAAAGTGACCCAGCAGGTTTCCATGGCAGAGTGGGGATTCAAACCTGGATCCCCCACATCCAACACTATAACCATTACATCATACCAGCTTTAAAGACAGAAAAGACAAAACAAAAATATTTCAGAGCCGCATTCTTGTTGCAAACGATAACATAAGGGAATTGTAGAAACCTAATAACTTGATAGTCAGGACTTGCTCCACAATTTGTAGCATAAGTAACAGTGATTAAACATACATCTATTATTTAAATATACATCTTTGTCTTTGTAGCAACCACTGAATACAGTTAGCCAACTGGAAATGCAGCAAACAGGCTGCACCTAGAAATGCATTTGTATATATAAGAACTGCCCTGCTTTCACTTTCACTCTTCTTTTTCCATACATTTCCTCATACAAATCCACATGGGCGCACACACGCATGCGCACTCTTGCTCCCTCTCACTCTCTCTCCCCCTCTCACCTCTTTCCTGGCCCGCTGGACTTGTTTCTCCAGTTCCTCAGGTATCATCTTACCTCTATGGGACACAGATTTAAAACTTTTCAGTTATGTTTTAAATAGGTTACTCTCTTTACAGCACTACTGCATTTTAAATAGACAACCAGATCACTTCAGCGGCTTTCGCTCCCTTACCTTTCATCGCTTTTGATGAAGTAAACATTTTGTGTGCCAATTCCCAGGAAAGATGCTGCCTTCTTCACAGAGTAATGACACTAAATAAATTCAAGGGACGTGAAAGAGTAAATTAAGCAGGCAATTAACAATGGACATATCATTAGAGAAGTTTCCTGAGGCAAATGTTACAAATTCTGATCAGAAACAAGACCTCATGAGCCTGACTGTAATAACAGAATAGCAAAACAAAGAAATCCTCCTCTCTGAAAACAAGAGGGGAAATGACACTGGTTTTCAAACCTAGAGTCTTTGGTGTGGTATAAAACAGGTATCCGAAGTCTAAGTTATTGCTAAAATTGAATTGTCAAGCTACAGAAACAAACACAAAAATGCTGGATACACTAGTTAAACCACTCACAGTACTTGGTCAATGGCACATCATACCTTCTACTAATTTTCCCTATACCTCAAGTCTTTTTCTGAAACTTATATCCCACTTATTGTCTTAGGGAGCCTAATAACACCTAAGAGTAATGTCAGAAGTGTCCTAGAGCAACAGCTCATGATTGGTTTATGTGCTCACCCACTGGTTAAAAATTCTGGGTAATTTCAGGAGATGAGATGGCTGCTACTAACCTGTATGGATGGGCACGAACTAGAAAAATGCGGTTTGGTTTGTGTCATGCCCAGTTTGTGAACCACAAACTGTCACAAACTTTTAGGAGCTAATGAATTGGTTTAGTTCGTGAGGTTTGTAACCCAGGAGACCAATTCCTGTGCAAGCTGGAAACACCAAATGTGCAGGGGATCTCCAGCTGACTCTTCTCTACCTGCCTGCCAAGTTTGGTGAGGATTAGATTTATGGGGTCCAAGTTACATTCTCCCAAAGAAGGTGCCCCCAGGAAAGTGCCTTCTGGGGAAAATGACTGTCATTTCCCCAGAAAGCACTTTAATGGGGGGGTTCCTTCTTTGGGGGGGGCAATAACTCGGACCCCATAAACCAATCCTTACCAAACTTGGCAGGCAGGTAGAGAAGTGTCATCTGGAGATCCCTGGCAAGTTTGGTGACTCTAATTTGCACAGGATCCATTCTATACACTCCTGAATCTCCTGAACTTGCACCTGTCAAATGACCATTTTGACAGGTTCAAGATGTTCATAAGTGTATGAAACAGATCCTGTGAAAGCTACAGACACAAAACTCACAGGAGACCTCCTGCGGATGCTTCTCTACATGCCCTCCAACTCCCTCCCCCCCATTACTTTGAAGTTCAGTAAACATTTAGATTTAGTGGAGACAGTCTGTCTGGAAATGTATCCATTCGTGAGCCTCCACAAACAGCTTGAAAGTTCATGGAAAGTTCATGCTGTTTGACTTGCCATGAACTTCACTTCACTAACCACAAACTGCCCAAAATTTGTCACGAACTTTAGCTCATGGGCCAGTTCATGCCCATCCCAACTGATCTGATGTTGTGCATTCACTGACAGACTCCCTAAAATGGAAATGTTGCAGTGGGTTTAGGCATCTACATAATGTTCTCTGGAGCTAAATGAATAAGAAGGTACTGAGCATCTAGGATGCCATTTCACTGATCCAGCCAGGAAAAATGCCATAGTCTACTAAATTGTTGTGGAAGAGAGGTCTTCAACAGATATTAACCAAGACAGCTAAATGGAATTTGTATAAATAAGTACTATACTACTGAACATCATACACTTAGTGGGGACAATCATCAGGGGATGGACTTCAGCACCATCCCCTGCTTGTGACCTTCCAGAGACATCTTGCTGGCAGTTTCTATAATAGATGGATTTTGGTATGAAGAACCACAAGGGTAAGAAAGAAGTCTAATATTGGGCCAATATTAAAAACCTAGTTAAAACTTATACAAAAATACATGTATTTATTAGAAAGGTGGCTAAAACAAATAAGGGCCCAATGAAAGCCTTGTAGAAAAGTTCAAGTGGCCTGGACACAAGGGCCAATACAAATGATTTGACACATTTCAGCCCTACTGGGGGCCTTCTTCAGAGGTCAAACAGTTTGAGGTACACATGTTACAATATTACATATTACAATAAGAAAACCATAAATTAATACTGGACCAAGAAAAGTAAAGTTAAACAGCAAGAGCAAGAGACATAAGACAAAGATGTGTGTGAGGCCTCTAAAGATGAAAGTCATGTGCCTGGTGACAAATGCTCAGCTGCTGAATTAGAACATCTAAAAAATAAAATATATTTCAAAAAACTTCCAATTTTGGTCCAAAAAGCACCCGTGTGGCTATCTTAGTCAAAGCTAGTGTGTCCTCAAGCAAATAGCATGATCCAGAATGAAAATTCTTCACATTTCCACATGAAAGCATTCACTGAAGGCTGAATTTATGTTACATTTTTCAGCCCCTGGGAAACATCTGATATTATACATCCCCTCTTCCCCTTTTGAAAACCTGTCCAAGGAACTAACCAGAAAATAGATGCAAATGAACTATCATGATAGTTCAGGCATGAATATGTGATGTGTGAACTATAGAGAAGTCACTACACATATAACCTTAATGCTATATCAAATGTTACCACATAGTCTCCATTTTGTCCCTGTCTTCTCTAACGGTGCCCAAGACTTTTCTTCCTTTATGTTTTGCATTAAAAGCAACAAACAAGTCTCAGGCCAATGAAGAACAAAACACAGAGATTGAAAGGACAAAGCAGGACCACTCCTGAATCAATTATGCTAGCTGAAAGAAAAGGCAACTTCAGGAAGGTACTGGATGGGAAGGAAACCCCTCACCTATAAATGACATTCAGATGATTAATAAAGGACTCCCAAAGTTCCATGGGCTTTTCGGCAGTAAAGACTATCTGCTATTACCATGCCAATTACTGTGCCAAGGATCCATGTTCATATTTGGTTCAGCCATCTCCATTCTGTTTCCTACCTTTGCCCACATCTGAATTTTGACCCTGGGAACCTCCCTCCTTCTAGAAACATCCCCCATTTCAATGTATACAGGCTCACAAATCTCCCAAACACACACCTGACCCCTCCATCTGTCTGTTTCAATTCCCAAGTATTGCCCTTTTGTCCAACAACTAGGGCAATCCTTCCTCACTGCATTCTTCTTGCCTTCTCCAAACCACTTATGTATGTAAGCTGACACAGGGTAGGATTCCTCTCTAATAAACTTGGTTTTCTGATGCTTAATTCTATCTGGGACCTCAGTAATTCCTCCAAATTCACAGTAGCACTTCATCACCTAGTCACAGGTTTCTTATTACTGGTGTGTTGCTGTTCCTCTGGATACATCTAGTAATAAAAACCACCATCTACTTAGGCAAGGATTATGGAGTTATGGGGAGGAAAGTTGGTTAGGTCTGTTTTTCACACTTGGGCAGTTTGGTGTGGGCTCCAACTGAAAACAGGTCCACACAGAACATATGTCCCTAGCCACACATGATAACAGAAAGAATTGTGTGCTTGGGAATTTGTAGCCACTTTGGCACATTCAAAAATGTGAAGATGGAATTGGAATATCAGAAATGACCCATAAACTTACAACTGTGAGAAATCCCTCTGCTAAAAAGTCACAGGATAATGTGTAAATGTGTAATACACCTGGATTGCTAACAATGACAGATCTCTTGATCAATTCTGGAATATAAAGGAGAAAAATCTGGCTGGCAAAAGAAAAATCCATATGATCAATATGTTATGGTCAGCTGTGCAGGTGCCTGTTGGTTCCGTGGGTGAGCCTGTGCCTGGTAAAGTGCAACCTATTAATTTGCCCCATCTGCAGCAATTTCAGATGTTCAGGTCAAAGTCAGTTGTAACTAAAAATTTCATATGAATAATGTAGCACATGAAATCAGCCAGCAACTTTTCATTTTCTGATAAGTTTCTAATGTTTATCTCTGTCTTTGGACACAGACCTGAAAAGCTCTGTGCAATTTAACAGAGAAGATGCTCCTGAATTCTCAGTGCCTGGGCAAAAGAAGCTGTATGAACTGACTTACTTCAGTAGAAAATTCAATATTCTTCTTGAGAAAAGAAGAGGGAAACACTCAATGTTATTTAAGAGTTAAATTAATATACTTGCCAACAACCCTGAAAATGCCTTAAATTGTTCCTTTGCATACAGCAGGTGAAACCAGGTGGTTAATTAATTCAGTTTTCTTCCAGAGAGTTCACACAAATGCGGTTACAGAGAAACATAATTATGAAAAATCTGCAGCACTTTAATGTGTGGGCATGAATATATTAAGGGTATTCAAGCCTGTCATGCTTTTTTTCAGATGAGACGCATCACCTCAAAAGGAGTCCCCCCTCCTGCTTCGACAAGAAAGGTTTTTTTCCTCATTTTTTTAATCTAAATGCACGGAATATACTATCAGGTACCATCAGCCAATCTGTTCTAACATGACATGTTCACAAAGCCTTTAGAATTTATTCATTCAGAATGCAATGGGAATAATAACATACATAGGTAGATAATCAATCTTCTGTTATACTGAATTACATCAATAATTCGAAATATGCCTGCAGAGCAGCAGCATACCATTCACTGGAGATTTGGATTCTGGCAGTAGAGTTCCATTTGAATTGCAAGCCATTCTCACAAAATAGCTCCTTATTAGTACACTAACCGTCACCTATTAGGCTCCATCGAATAGTCCCTGGGAAATGTCAAACCTCTTCAGGCTCAAAAAATAACATATCAGCAAAATCTACATGTTGGGAAACTAAGGCAGACCACTGAATCATAGATTTTGTCACAAAACATGTACTGTCGGGAAAAGGGAGGAGGGAGAAACAGAGTCTTGTGCATGGGGATGGAGCCTATATGCAACATGCACAGACGCTGGGTTCCAATCCCCCCATCCCACACATTGCCATGTAACCACAAATGTAATATCTACAAGAAATTACTTTATTCAAATGAGTTGTTAATGAGCTGTGGAGACGTTCTGTCCAATAGATTTGGAAAGTGCAAAGAGTTTTCCCATAGGATTTATGACAGGTAGGAATATTTTCACAAGTAACTCCAAAGTAATTTTTAAAATATTTCTTGCATCTGTGAATTGTACAAAGCATAATCTTGACACAAAAATCACTACCAGGTAACATTAATGCTGTCCCAAAGACTACAATTTTCACCTTGTCTTCATGCTATTATGGATTTACTCGGTTCCAATGGTTCCCTCACATACAACCAATAGGAAAATGATAAAGAGATCTATAACAAACAGCCTTGCCTAGACCAGTGATGCAGTAGCTCAGGAGCCACATGACCTCTGTGTCTCTTCTGATCACTATTCCCTAATGTGGCACATACCACACAATTAGGGTTGCCAGGTCCATCTTCATCCCCAGCAGGGGACTTTGGGGGAGCGTTCCCAGAGGGGCTGGGGCATCCCCAACATGATGACATGTTGGGGACATCCTGGCTCCAAGCCCTGCCCCCATGGGGCCGTCCGGTTGTGGGCACTTAAAGGGACCCCTTTAAGAGCCCACAGCCAGAGGGCCCTGCGTGCCCAATCTCCGAGCGGAAGATTGGACGCACGGCCCGCAGCCACCCTTCTGGCTGCGGGTGTTGGGGCTTGGGGGCGGGGCTTCCCCTGCCAGCCAGCTGGCCAGGCAGTGGGTAGAGCCCCTCCAAAAAGTGGGTAACCCCCGCCGAACCGTGGGGTCTGGCAACCCTACACACAATTTAGGAAAGTGGGCAAAACCACTGCTCAGTAGGGCTTATTGTTGGCATGTGATTCCAACCTCAAAACAGCTGCCAGTGCAGTGCAGGGACTGGAGAACATGTAAGCTGTGAGCCTCACTGAGCTGCAGGCCTCATGCCAGGAATGGCCGCATCCTGGCTCAATCTGCATCTAGCATTTGCCCCGTTTTACCAAACCCACACTGGAACAGAAAAAGATGCGGCTAAAACCACATTCAAATACTCTGGGCTAATGCTGCACTGACTGCAGTCACCCCTGAACGGCCATAAAACAGCCATAAATCTAAGCAGACAGTACCATAAAACCGAGAGATCAAACAAAGTAAAAGTGGCATGCAGTCTAGACACTGCCATAAAATCCGACAATCAAAGTGAAAGTGGCATGCAATGCAGAGGAGAATTTCTGTTCCATCGTGGGTTTGGTAATACAGCGGAGCAATGCTAGATGCAGATTGGGCCCTCTTCAACAACGCCTACTTTGTGCAACCTCTGCACTCTGATCCCAGGAAACTGGGGTGATATCAGGAGGAGAGTAAGCTGATTGCAGAGATAAGAGAGTGAAACCATCACCACAGCAACCACCTAGGAAAAGAGCAAGCTGGATACAGTGGGGTGGTTTGACCCGCTTGCTCTCCCCTGGTTTCTTTGTAGTCTTTACTCTCTTGTCTGTGCATCACACTGAGAAGAGAATGAGAAAGGAGAGAGAGAAGCCATTCCCTTAATTCCAGATACACAAGGTTTTACAATGGTGGAGAGAGACAATCCCACAAGATCAGAAGTAATTTGGTAATTCAACAAATTATGAGCTATATATTTAATATTAGTTATATATGTATTTGTTGGGCTGGTGAACAGGGCATATGGTAGTCATGTGGCTCTTTTAATTGATGATAATTCCAAATGTGGCTCTTCGTGTGCTGCAGAGTGAGTATCACTGGCCTGCAAACAGCCAAGTTGGGTCCATGGTGTTAGGATATGAATGTAGAATCTTCCCGTTCTTCCAAAATCAGCTTCTCATCTCAAAGACCCATAATTCCATCTACATTCCACTCATCACTGCTTATAAAAAAAATCTTAACAACACTCAATGTTTTGTTCCCTTGTTTTTCAGACAAAGCATGTTGTTGCTGCCATATTTCAGCTATGGCAATATTTTGGCAACATTCAAAATCAATGGAAAAAGAAAACTCCAATGCCAGATGGTAAATGCCACTTCCCTGCCATAGCACTATGACAGTCTGCCTTCTTTCATTCTTTATGGATCCTGCACATCACTATAGATGAAGAATAGGCAGACTTCCCCTGTTTAAAGTATCAACCCCCATTCTAAGGGGAATCATTATGTATATAGTACTTCCATTAATGAAGAGATTTACAACATCAAATCCCATCCATCTTTATAATAAGTCTTGTGGAAAAGTCATTAGCATTCCAACTTTTAGAATGGCGAGCTATTAATGAGATTATTGTTTCATGGAGACTATGGAAGGGACCATGGCTCAGTGGAAGTGCATTTGATTTGCATGCAGAAGATCCCAGGTTCAATCCCTGGACTCTAGAGTTAAAAATAATCAACAGCAGGTGATGTGAAACACCTAGGCTCAAGTTCCTGGAGAGCTGCTGCCAGTCAGAACAGACAAGATTGACTATGACAGACCAATGGTCTGACTCAATACAAGAGTGCTTTGTGGGCATGTAGGAAGACTGCCTTCTAGCATATAAAATGAGCTAATAAAAAAAAAGATGAGGAATAATTCAATCCAATTAATCACCAGAGCAATTCAACAACTTACCATGAGTAAACTGAGAATGAACCCTACCAACCCAAACTAAGTCTGAAGGAACTTTGTGTTATAAATCTGCATCTGACCACCGATAACCAAGCTTAAACTGTACTGCCAACTAATCAAATTTCTATGAGGAGAAATAAGCGATGACAAAAGTCACCCAGTGGGAAAGATCCTCAAACTTTACCATACCCCCAAAAGGAATACATGGGATATTATTACATAGCCAAATTTACAGCCAGCTCCATCATCTGAAAGCTAATGAACTAAAAGATTTCTAAAAATTAAAAGATCTTGCATTTAGAAAATAATTTACCTTGTAAAGCTGCTGTTAAAGTAAAAATGAGATTTAAAAAAAACAGGGGAGTTTGCCACACCTCAAACTGGAGGAAGGCTTCAAACTTTGTTCAGTAGAGTAGAAAGATACAGGCCAACTCGTCATATTATTTCCTGGAAATCTGTATTGACAAGCCTACTTTTTAAGAGAGATCTGCTTCTCAAAAATCCTTAGATCAAGTCGAAATACTCTGAGAAGCCACAACTTTCTGGATATGCAACAATCCTGAGTTTGGACTTAAGTTACATCTATAGATTATTTCCATCAAACATAACTTCGGTCATAACAGAAATTAAAAATTTCAGGTATGAGTATTGCCATGGACATATTTGCTGGCATAAATAATCAAGATCTTAGAAACTTATTTTGGGCTGCTCCCATTTCTCACATATACCACAAAGTCCAGCACTGTACTGAAGAGTCTGTCACCCATACTGAAGTTAGAAAGTAGACACAGACTTCAAAACCTTTCAAGGATGCATGTGTCACAGATCCTCCTTCTGTTTCTAAGCAGCAGATTATCTTGATAAGAGGGTCTCAATAAAAGGCTTTCACTATGAGAAACGGTTTAGTGTCTCCTAACTTTCGCCATAGACTGAATATGTCTGCCTCTACGATTCCATAGATTAGAACATAATGTTTCCTAAGTAATTCATACAAGATTCTTAATGGGTGAAGGTCTCTGACACAGAGAATTTAGGCCTCTCAACTTTTCTTGGCCAAAAAATATATGCTTAAACATTTAAAAGAAGCTACTTGGTCAATCTGGTGGCCAGTCATTACAACAAAGAGGACTGTGGCCGAAAACCATTATCTTAGTCTTGGTATACAATACTGCACAATCAATTTATCCTGCAAATAATTAAAGCTCAACTTTATTCTGTGGCTGTAAAATCATGTCATCAGTCTTAACTGGGAACAAGTCATTCCCCTTCTTTAACGAAGCAAATACACTAGCTGGGATGGTCCAGGCTAGGTCAGTCTCATCAAATCTCAGAAGCTATGCAGGGCCAGCCCTAACTAGTACTTGGACGGGAGACCACCAAGGAAGTCTACGGTAGGTGTGCGGAGGCAAGCAATGGCAAACCACCTCTCTTCATCTCTTGCATTGAAAACTCATGTTGACTGCAATTTGACAGCACTTTCCACCACCAATGAAGCAACTATATAAGTACGGTAGTGGTTCCCAAATGCAGCTGTGTTTCTTATCTGTGGTGGTCTGAATTGGAACCCTTAGACAGCCATTCAACGATACATGTTGTCATAAAAGGTTTTCTTTAGGATAGGAAAACATTTTTGAAAATGTAGTTGTTTTTTGTGCCATAGGCTGAACTATGCTTTAAAGTCATGTCTGCTTCTATGACTCCATTAACACAGTGTCTCTAGTGTTTATAGCAATTAAACTAATGTGTAAAAGTGATCATTTGTAATTAGTAATTTGTAATCCAATAATTATATAGCCACTGTTTTACAACCACTTTGACCATACAAAAAAGCAAAAATCTCCCAAATTTACTGACCGGGGTGGGGGGGGGGGAGAGTTGCTCTTGATGTTTACCGGGGTATTGAAGCAGATAGTTAAAAACTGCTTTGCCGTGAAAAATGTGGATAAAGTGCAAATAGATTGGAACTTAAATACCACCATCAAAATACAGAGTGTGCCTTTGCAGCAACATAAAACAACACATTCTAATCAAAGTATTTCCATTTGTTTTTCGACTGGCCTGTTCCCCCTTGACAAACAATTAAAACCAGGTCTTGCTGCTTTTACCATGCCTTTTTTTTAAAGAGCAAAAAGCCATTTTTTATTATCGATTCAATAGCCACTAAAATTGAGGGAAAGAAAGCCTCTTCAAGCACAAAATAGATGACTTATTTTGTCACTGTTGTTACATTTTTACTGAAAAATGAGTATGAAATCTTTCTTCTTTAAAATTAAACTGTATTCCTCAATGACTAAAATAAAAATAAACCAATATTTTCTTCATTTAACCCTCTCACCATAGGAAAGCTATCTGCCAATCTACAGCAGGGGTGTAGAGACATGGGGTGCCAAGGAAACCTACCATGAGTCTTCTCAGCCCCAGCCCCTGTTAGTGATCCATAAGTGGAGCAAGGAGGAGGGGATCAAAAAGCCTAAAGAAGTGTGACAGCTATTCTATCAATTCAGAACAGCTGGCCAAGGGAATAGCTGGTCAAAGGACTTCCTAGGGGTCTCTGCATAATTTTTACTATGCAAACTGGACCTTGCAGTCTCTTGGTCTCATTGGTAAGCATTTCCAACCAGTCTGAGACATTGTTTTGTTTTGTTTTTCCACACAAGAAATATTCCTTGTTATGCTTGGCATGATATTAGATCTTTGCAACAGTCTTCCTCAACAAATGCATTGCTAGAATAATTGTTAATGGAGGAATGCTTGCATGCAAAAAAAAAAAACCCAAACAATAAAAACAAAACCTTTTTAAAAATAGATATGTATTACCTCTTCAGATGTGAACAGCACTAGTCGTGACATCCCTGAAAGCCCCTTTTCCTTTATGTCGGGACAATATTTGTATCTAGCCAAGTTCATAGCATACATATTAGAAACAGAGCCACCTGGGGAAAAAAGCCCACATATAATGCACATGCTTATTAATATTTCAGGTTTTCAAAATGCAGCCATAAAGGTACTCAGTGTTTTGATTCAAATGTTTATACTACACAGCACAACAATAGGCAAGGATCACTTGGAAAAAAAACATCTGCTTCAAGCTGCTGCTATACTCAGTAACTACTTGAAAGGAGGTATTCATAAGTAAGGCTTTCTGCAAACCAATAACATGAAGAACACAACTGAACTTTTGATTACCTTGAGTGTTCAATAGTATCTTTATTGTAAATGTTTTGCAAGCCTATGTGCACAGGCAGCACACACAAACCTTTGAATGCATAACCACAACAAAAGGTTTGTAGCTTAGCTGGGCAAAGTACTTCTATAAAGCATAACAGGACCTGACGGGAAAGCCCAGGCTAGCCTGATCTCATCAAATCTCGAAAGGTAAGCAGGGTCGGCCCTGGCTAGTATCTGGATGAGAGACCTCCAAGGAATACTAGGATTGTGACGCAGAGACAAGCAATGGCAAATCACCTCTGAAGGTCTCTTGCCTTGAAAACCCTACAGGGTCGCCATAAGACAGCTGTGACTTCACGACACTTTCCACCACCAAAGCACAACAGAAGCTGTGAAGACACAACAAAGGGGCCAATACTGTATCGATCAAGGTTTTGCTCCAATACATACTATTCGTAGGGGTAGTGAGAAATCATCTTAAACTAAAATGGAATGTTAAAAACACATTCTTACCTGGATTAAATATGCCATCACCTTCTTCCCACCCTATAAATTCAATCATTTTCTTTAGGACTGCTTCTTCCACTAACAAAAACACTGGAGATACTTCATAGGTATACCTGAATGAATGGGAAATAAAAGGCAACCATCTGAGCAGTATTTTGACAAAGTTCATTGAGGGGAACGGAATGAAAGGAAAGCAGAGTTGGCAGCATAAAATGGCTCTATAAATAAGAGGAATCTAACAATGTCGTGTTGCATGACGGATCATAGACACTATCTCAGATAGCTGCAGGCTAGTCCCACAGTTTATAATAGACTGGGGGGGGGGAGGAAATAAAGGGAATTCTGGGAGGATCTAGGGAGTGACTTGGCAGGATATGTGCAATGTGCCCCAGGGCCTGAATCTCTCCATCAAGTCCCTAGAAATTTTCAGGGGTCCCTAATACTCAGCAACCTACACAACAAGGGGTCTTTCACATGATCAGTTTAAGAGTGCGCCACATATCAGCCTTTACATCATAGTCCTATAAATCCAGGAAATCAATTGCACCATGGCCTGGGCATGTTTAGAAAAAAAACCTTGCAAGCCTTTTGATGCTATGACTCCCCCAAAGGTATTAGCCACTCAGTGACATAATGGCATGCCTGCCAGTTGTGCTTCTCAGGCCTCTGTGCATTGGATTTTATGCACAGATATTCAACAGGAAAAGCACCTCAGTAGCTGGAGCAGAAAGCAGTGATTCCGTTCACCTGTTATGCACAGAGAGAAAGCTGGCACAAAACCCATCAATCAGCTGGGCCAATATTTATTGAAATAAAGAAGAAAGAGGAATCAAAGACATTTTATTAACACAAAACCGGTTATTAATGACAAAGGTTTAAGACAAGAAGGCTCCCTCTGCATCTTTACCTAAGTGCCCATAGAGAGTGTTTATTAGGGAAAGGCAAGCTAAAATTTGTTTGATGTCTGGAAAATTGGCAGCAGCATCCACATTAATTTAGACGTTAACCTAAAGGAAACAGGATGTGCCACAGTGAAATAGCAATCCAGACTCCATGCATTGATTAAAAAAACAAAATGCACTTACACACTTGGATTTAATGCTTCTGTAATGAAACGCGCCACTAAAGAGTAGTAATCAATACCAGCATACAACTGATTAAAAAATCTTGGATGATCTGAAAATTCAAGAAAATGAGACAGAGTTCTAGTTAATGTAAGTGGTATGTGAAAAGCATATGGAGAACTTCTCTGCAGTTTTAACTCCAGGAAAGAGATGCATAAGATAATCAGTATGGTTTCGTAGTCAGAGTGTTGGGCTGGGACTGAGGAGACCTCGGCTCAAATCCACAGTCAACACCAATGCAGATGAGATGCACGGTCCCAGCAAGGCAAATAATGGCTCCATAGGGCTGTTTCAGATCAGGAAAATGGCACAGAGGGAAAACTGTCCCCCTCTGAGCCACAGTTCTATGTGCCTGGACACATGCACAGAGCAATTTTTAAACTCAGTTTTCAAGTGTATGGAGCCCAATACTAGGGTTGCCAACTCCCAGATCCAGGTGGGGGTTCTCCCGCTTCTGGGGGGCTCCAATCTGCTGCCAGCCAGCTGGCCAGTGGGGAAGCCCCACTCCCAAGCCCTGCCCCCAAGAGTGGCCATCCACAGCCACCCCTTTTCCTCCCCTCCTGCGGAGATTTAAAGGGCTTCAGCTGATTGGTGGAGAGTACATGGCACCCTTTAAAGGTTCTTTTTGTGAGCAAAGCTGTGGCCAGACCAGCTCCCCTCCCTCCCTGCTGAAAGATTTAAAGGGTCCTCCAGCTGATTGGTGGCCACAGCTTGGGGGCAGGGCTTGGGGGAATTCCCACCCACCCCTGGAATGCCCCCAAATCCCCCCACTGAAGCAACAAGAGGACCTGGCAACCCAACCCAATACAGATCAGGACCATAGCATTGGGGGAGGTAGTTAACCACTTAAGTTTCCCTCAATCACACTCTGAAGAACCAAATTTTCAGGCCAGGAAAACAGTGGGGAGGAGAGTTATCCTCACCCTGAACTGGACCCTTGTGCACCTGAGAATGGAGTTTTAAAAATCCCTGGGAGCGCCTGACATAAAATTGCCAGTTGAACTCTGTTTTAGTCTAAATTTGAATTGGGCCATCATGCAACTGGGAACTGGGCTTGAAAAAAATCTATGGACGCTCCCAACACATAACTGCCAGCAGAAGTCTGTTCTGATCCTAAATAACATGAGATGGATGCTCTCAGATGCAATACAATTTAGGCAACTCCGTTAACATGTAAAAAAGCCTTCCTATAAACTTGTCTACATGTTATTCTGACTACATTTATCTGGCTCTCTCCATGTTGAGGTTTACACTTCCAGTTATAAAAGCTGTGTGGGACAGGGGCTGTAGTTGGTCAGGGAACTGGGTGAGATTGAGAGAAAAAGTCTAATTCATGGAGAGTAAACTGGGAAACCCACCAGATGGTGACTCGATTCACATAATGAATCTCACTTCACATGAAGGCTGGGGGCATCCACAGTGTCCAGGAATGGTCCGAAACTCCCTGCTTCCCTGCTCCCCACCAGCACTGCAATCAATGTGGCTATGGAAGGCCCAGGGGTCATTTCAAGCAGGAGCTCGGGGAAGCTCAGATCCAAGAGTTGGTGCCAGCAGGGGGATGCCTGCTTGTGTCATGGCTGCAGCAAAATGACCCCATCCCCTTGAAAAGTCCTTGTTCCTCCAACCAGCCTTCCGAAGGCTTCAGCCACCACTGAAGCTATCCTCCCAGAATAGTAGTATTTCTGAGGCTTGGATTAAGAACATAAGAAAAGCCAATTTTGAATCAGGCCAATGGCCCATCCAGTCCAACACTCTGTCACACAGTGGCCAAAAATACCAGGTGCCCTCAGAAGGTCCACTGTTACCCCCACAACACCAAGAGCATCACTTGCCCCAGACTGAGAGTTCCTATCTATACTTTGTGGCTAATAGCCACTGATGGACTTCTGCTCCATATGTTTATGTAATTCCTTCTTGAAGCCGTCCATGCTTGTAGCCGCCGCCACCTCCTGTGGCAGTGAATTCCACGTGTTAATCACTCTTTGGGTGAAGAAGTACTTCCTTTTATCTGTTCTAATCCGACTGCTCAGCAATTTCATGGAGTGCCCACGAGTTCTTGTATTGTGAGAAAGGGAGAAAAGGTCTTCTTTCTCTGCCTGCTCTATCCCATGCATAATCTTATAAACCTCGATCATGTCGCCCCTCAGCCATCGTTTCTCCAAGCTAAAGAGCCCCAAGTGCCTTTTTCATTGCAGTTGCACACTGTCTCAACATTTTCATTGAGTTATCTACTACAACTCCAAGATCTCTCTCTTGGTCAGTCTCTGCCAGTTCGGACCCCATCAACGTGTATTTATAGTTAGGATTTTTGGCTCCAATGTGCATCACTTTACACTTGGCCACATTAAACCCCATTTGCCACGTTGACGCCCACTCACCCATCCTTGACAGATCCCTTTGGAGTATCTCACAATCCTCCCTGGTTCTCACCACCCTGAACAACTTCGTGTCATCTGCAAATTTAGCCACTTCACTGCTTACTCCCAACTCCAAATCATTAATAAACAAGTTGAAAAGCATCTGACCGAGTACTGATCCCTGCGGTACCCCACTGCTTACCTCCTTCCACTGAGAAAATTTCCCATTTATAGTTACTCTCTGTTTCCTTTTAATTAGCCAGTTTTTGATCCACAAAAGGACTTGTCCTTTTATCCCATGACTATTGAGCTTACTTAGGAGCCTTTGATGACGAACTTTATCAAAAGCTTTCTGGAAGTCAAGGTAAACAACATCTATTGGGTCCCCCTTGTCCACATGTTTGTTTACTCCCTCAAAGAACACTAACAGGTTAGTGAGACAAGATCTTCCCTTACGGAACCCATGCTGGGTCTTCCTCAATAGATTTTGTTCATCAACGTGCTTACTAATTTTTTCCTTAATAACAGATTCCACCAACTTACCCAGTATCGACGTCAGACTGACTGGCCTGTAATTTCCCGGATCTCCTCTGGAACCCTTTTTAAAGATAGGAGTGACATTCGCTACCTTCCAGTCCTCAGGAATGGAGGCAGATTTTAAGGAAAGATTACATATTTTTGTCAGAAGATCCACAAGTTCACATTTGAGTTCTTTCAGAACTCTCAGATATATGCCATCCAGGCCCGGTGATTTGTTTGTTTTTAAGTTGTCTATCAGACGTAGGACCTCCTCTCTTGTCACCTCAATCTGACTCAGGTCTTTCAACCCCCCTCCCAAAATCAGTGGTTCTGGAGTGGGCAGGCACTTCTCATCTTCCACAGTGAAGACAGAGGCAAAAAATGCATTCAGCTTCTCAGCCATTTCCCTATCATCCTTCACTACACCTTTTACCCCATGCTCATCCAAGGGCCCCACTGCTTCCCTGGCTGGTTTCCTACTTCTAATGTACTTGAAGAAAGTTTTATTGTTGGTCTTTATGTTTTTTGCAATACGTTCCTCATATTCCCTTTTTGCCTGCCTGATCACAGACTTGTATTTTATTTGCCACAGCCTGTGTTCCCTTTTATCAGCCTCACTGAGACTAGCTTTCCATCGCTTAAAGGAATCCTTCTTACCTTTTACAGCTTTTATTACTTTGTTTGTTAACCATACAGGCTTTTTTCTATACCTATTTGTGCCTTTCCTAACCCGCGGTATATATTTTCTCTGAGCCTCTAGGATTGTAATTTTAAATAGTCTCCAAGCTTCCCCAATGGTTTTTACCCTTTCTACTTTTCCTTTCAGTTTACTCCTCACATATCCCCTCATATCAGAGAAGTTAACCCTTTTAAAGTTAAAAGTGGTTGTGTCAGTCTTTACAGGCAACTCCCTATTTATACAAATGTTGAACTCAATAACATTATGGTCACTGTTCCCAAGCGGTGCAATCACTTTGACATCTCTCACCAGGTCTTGGGCGTTACTTGAGACCAAATCCAGAATCGCCTCTCCCCTGGTCAGTTCTGTAACCATCTACTCCATAGCAGTCATTGAGAGTGTCTAGAAACTCAATCTCTTTTTCCCGACTTGAACACATATTGACCCAATCAATGTGTGGGTAGTTAAAGTCACCTATTACAACACAATTATTTCGTCTAGCTGCTATCTTGAATTCATTCATCGTTTTATAATCCTCCTCTATCCTCTGATTTGGTGGGCGATAACAAACTCCCAATGTTAAGCTTTCTTTTGGGCCCACTAATTCAACCCACAGCATTTCCAGAAGCGAATCCAATTCTCCTACCCTCTCAATCTTACTGGACTGTATACCCTCTCTGACATAAAGAGCCACCCCACCTCCAACTTTCTCCCCCCTATCCTTCCGATATAATTTATAACCAGGAATCACCGTATCCCACTGATTTTCCTCATCCCACCAAGTTTCTGAAATACCCACAATGTCTATGTTTTCCCCCAACACCAAGCATTCCAACTCCCCAATTTTACTTCAGACACTTCTAGCATTAGTATATAAACATCTATAGTTTCTCATACATGTTAAGCCCACAACCTTCCTCTTGCTGCCTCAAGACCTTGCCAGGCAGTCCCTATCATTTGCCACATTCTCAGAGAACAATTCTAATCCCTTTCCTTGTAGGAAAGTAACAGCTACCCTTTCATCTCTTTGAAATGAACCATCCCAAACCAGAGATTTTGGGATGTCAGCTTTCCCCAATATTCAGTTTAAAAACTGCTCGGCCACCTTTTTGATTTTAAGCGCCAGCAGCCTGGTTCCTTCCCGGGACAAGTGGAGACCGTCTCTCTTTTATAGCTCCCTCTTGTTCCAAAAAGCATCCCAGTGCCTAACAAACTTGAACCCTTCCCCCCTACATCATCACCTCATCCACGCATTGAGACTCCTGATCTGTACCTGTCTCTCCGACCCTGCACGTGGAACAGGTAGCACTTCCGAGAAGGCTACCTTGGAGGTCCTGGCCTTGAGTCTCCTGCCTAGCAGCCTAATTTTTCCTCCAGGACCTCATGACTACATTTCCCCACATAGTTGGTGCCAACATGTACCATGACCACAGGCTCCTCCTGTGGCCCGGCAAGTTGGCATCTAAAACACACGTAATGTCCGCTACCTTCGCACCAGGCAGGCAAGTCACCATACGGTCAATACGTAGTTTCACCACCCAGCTGTCTACCTGCCTAAGGATCGAATCACCAACTACCTAGAGCCCCCCACCCTCCCTGCCCAGGGATCGTTCCTTGGTACGAAAGGATACCCATTCACCAGCTGTAGAAGAGGTCCCTTCTGAGGGCACAATCCCCTTATCCACAGCACGGTGCCCTGTTCCTTCTCGACCCTCATGCTCCCTGACAGCAGCAGGGCTGTCAGATACAGAGTGGGACATACCTAACACGTCCCCGAGAGTCTTCTCCACGTGCCTAACTGACTGTCTCTGCTTCTCCAGGTCAGCCACCTTGGCCTCAAGGGAGCAAACTCGTTCCCTGAGAACCAGGAGCTCATTGCACCAGGCACACACCCAAGACTTCTGCCCAGTGGGCAGATAATCATACATGTGACACACCGTGCAAAACACTGGATAGCCCCCAACCCCCTGCTGGCATTTTGGCTTCATAATTGCTTTAAAAATAATTTAATATAATCCCCCTTTTAAACCCTTTGTATTCTCCTTGTAGAAGTGTACTTACCTTACTGGGAACCCAAAGAGCCTAGGCCTCTGGTGTTCTGGTTCTTCCTTGGCTTCTCACAAGCCCCTAGTCTAAGAGCCACAGGCCAAGAGCCCTACCCTTCAATTCATGCCTCTGGCCAGGTAGAGCCTTAAATAAAAGCCTCACCTAGGGACTCAATTAGCAGTTAAACAATGGCCCTTTCACACTCTTATCTCAAGCAGCCAGCACTCTGCAACAACTCAAAACTCAGTCACACACTTCCACACACAGTACCCTCTGCTAAACCTCCTCAGCTGAAAGCAAATAAGAAAAAGAAAAACAGTCACCCCTACTGCAGCTCTCTCCTGCTGCCTTCCAGAACTCAGCTCAAACATAATGTTTCTCAAACATTAGTAACTGTCCCCTCTCTGCCAGCTTTCTTTCTTTCTTTCTTTCTTTCTTTCTTTCTTTCTTTCTTTCTTTCTTTCTTTCTTTCTTTCTCTCTCTCTCTCTCTCTCTCTCTCTCGCTTTCTGACATACTTCCGGTGATGTCAGGTGGTTTAGCATATGCAAATAAGTTATGCTAATGAGTTATGCTAATGAGCTCCTGAAGCTCTTTTTCTACGAAATGATCCCTGGGAGGGCCTCTTGGCTGGCTCTTCCACTTTTGCCAGTGCCATAGAGAGCATTGTGACTGTCTCCCAGCTGGCCCTAAACACCATCTCCCAGGCAGCCTCCAACAGTATCACTGTGGCCTGCAGAGCACCTGGCCTCTCACCTAGGGGTACCGCACCGCTCTGCAGCCTCAGCGCTGTCCGGGCTCCTTGCTGGGGCCTTTACCCCAGCAACAATTGCGCTGCTGCCAGGACGGGTCCCCCAAGGATCAGGGCCAGAAGAGGAGGCCAAATGGCGAGGCCCGACCTGCCAGCAAAGTCAGTGATGGCCCAGCCCAGGAGCAACACCAGGGATTGCTCACTCCTGTGGCTAGGAAGAAGGCCAAGGCCTGGGAAGAAAAGCCAACCTTGGTGCAGCCAGCCCTGAGTCCAGAGGGAATGTGTCTGGCCCGGCAAGTTGGCAAAGGGCAGGCCAGGAAGAGGCCTAGGAAGGCCCAGAGTAGCGGGGGCCTGCTCTTGCCCATGTCCCAGACCAATGGCACAAGGGAGGAGAGGGAGGTCAGCACTTAAGACTGAAGTGGGGAGGAAAGGGAAGACACTAGCTCAACAAGCCTTCTGGGGCCGACAGGAAAGGGAGGCAGGGAAAAGAAGGACTGGGCAGCCTGCTGTCTTAAATGCAGACTCCCACAAGGGCTGAGGAGGATGGAGAGAATAGGGAGAAAGAACAAGGTCAGGGAAGCCTGCCTGGGTCACACTACTAGACGGGTGAGGGCAAGACATCTGTGCTGGAGACAAGGGAGCCTCACCCACAGAGTGACTGTAACTCACAGACCACTGCTATATCTAGACATGCCATATAGTCTCTTCTGGTTGGACATAGTGGCTTGGATTCAGCAACGTGCAAGCAGAAATACAAACACACTTAATACAGTTCCACTTGTGCAAGATCTCGTGCAACACTACGTGATGGATTTTTGCATTATGTAAATAGTTCCTCTAGTGCCCAGAAACTGGTTGTGCAAGGTTTTGTGCAGGAGAAATGCAGACGGGAATACAATAAATATGACTTAACGCAAACGGCTATCAAAGGGGTTTTTTCCCTTGTATCTCTGCTTGTGCAAGAGCTCTAGTGCAAGTGAATGTTTTGTGCCGGATCCAGCCCAACAGAACACAGTCTGTCAAGTTGTCATCTTGTTTCTCAAACATTAAAAATAAGAACTACCATCCCATCCAACTGCTTGAAGGAACTTTGTAAAATCAAAGGAAAGGAAAAGAATCAATACAGGGAAAAGATTCGTACTGGTTTTGACGCTGAATCGTATAACATCCTGGCAAAGCTGTAAGAGTCTCTGATGGGTCTCTCCAGTGTCCTTCAAATCAAGATCAAGTAGTGCTTTTAGTTTTTCAGGAGGCTGCCATTCACACACCTAGGTATAAAAAGAAAACAGTTATGACATATTGGATTAAGAGGAAAATATTGATGACGACAAAGCCTAAATCACCATGAAATGATCTATAGGGTTTGCAATACTCCCTGTCAAATAAATGGAAAAATAACTTTTAATACTGATCTAAATAAAAGTAGTTCTGGTTACTTTTAACATTCCAGAATATTCCTGAATATTCCATCATAAATTGCTTTGATTTGTCATTTTAGTTAAACGGATATGAAACACAGTATTCAAACTGAAGATTCTGAATTCACACTTTATAATTTTGCATTTCTTTCCAAATTATTCAGAATTGAATGCACCATGATACATACAAACAACAAGGCCTACAAAAGATTAAACATCTTCAAACATTGATATCCTATGAAACATGTTTTCTTTGGGACTGGTCTACTGGGATTAAGACCTGTGGCTTGCACCCAGGAAAGTCTCTTTAAGATTGTGTCAACATGCATAACCATAAATTATCAAATCATATTTTAAAAGCTGTTTTGTTGGAGGAAGTTCACACATGAGAACCAAAATAGCTATAAGTTTAGTACAATAAAATGGAAGCATAGAGCTTAATGCTAATTATATAGAGATTTCTACCTTTTCTGTTACATCAGCGGCTTTTTTAATCACCTCCTCCATGATTATTTTACTGGCCTCCTCCACAAATTTTTCTCCTGCTTTGGAATCTGCTACTGGGCCATTTAAAATTATACCATCCACTAAGATTGCATTCTTCTTTCTCTGCAATGTATCCCGTTGGTTACTAGTTTCAGCTGTAAATGAGTAAGCAAAAATGCAATAAGATACAACACTACTGGTGCTCTGATATTTTTGCCTGTTAAAAAGGTAAAACAACAGGTAATCTCTTTCATGAGCATCATACCCCATGTTTTTGTGCTTGGTTGCCTTTTATAAACCCTGCCTGGTGGGGAAAGGACCGAGATAAAAAATGAATAAATAAATAATAAAATAATGTTTTCAGTCACTAAGAGAGGCTTGACTTTATAACTGTGCAAAATATTCATTGATAAAGTGTTTATTTCCAATCCTTCTGCAACCGTAGGACCTACAGCTATCAATTCTATTGCGCCTTCAATAGCTAATAGTTTATTAGGAACAACTATTGTGGCAAAACACTCTAGGAAAATATTACTTTTGCACAACAGAGATGCTATATGTGGGACTGATGTTTGGGTTATTCCCTCAGCTGTGCAATAGCTGTACATTAAATCTCTCAAACGGCCACCCTAGGACTATACTTTCTATTCACTAAGAAACTATCTTGGGCTTATCCCAACAGAACAATTGTTTCTCCCATATATAAAAAAATAAAGAAAGGATGCTGGTGGTGGTGGTGAGGTGTGAAAGGATGCTGCTGCTGCTGCGTGTGAGTGTGTGCATGACTTTAGTGTTGAAGAGTAGTCTAGTTAAGCTCAGACAGATACTGAATGTTAATACCAATTCTCAAGCGGAATCACAGTGTGACTCTCTCTAAGGAAATCTGAAATACTGAAAAGAGAATACCACCTTCCACATTTCCACTCTGAAAAGCACATGCCTGTAAATCCTATTAACTTTAGAGAGGATTAACAGGAAACTCTGTTTAATGAAGAGAGAGGCTAGAACTGAATCTGAGCCCAGTCACAGTGCACAGACGTATGCGCGCACTGGGTTTGTGGTCGCTGGCTCTTCCCATACCGTCAAAGTCCGATATGCACAAGGGTATACACATACACATCTGTAGGTCCTAAATGAAAGCTCTGTGCCTGAGACCCTGGAGAGCCACTGCCAAGAGACAATACTGGCCTTGATGTGGTCTTAGTCAGCAACACTGTTCACATCTTTCAGTGAGCACATGTACATTCTGCATGTACATACATATGTCCACTTCGTAAGAAAGAGAAAATGCACATATTTTAGAAGTCAAACTAGAGATTAGTACCTGGATGAATGTGGGATTTAAATCACACATTCACAGTGTACATGCTTTGACTATTGTTCAGCTCATGTCAAAAGAAAAATCAAGTGCCCACAGAAAAATCAAGTGTACAACTGTATATGCATTATAACAGTGATCACTGTAGTACAGAAACGGGACTAGCAAGGGAAATTCTCCTCTCCAAACAGATGCATCCATATGCATTTTGACTGCTGGAAAAGTTACCCATGCATTTGTTACCTTGACACCAGAAATCTGCAAACTGCTTAATCTGAACAGGCCCTTACGGACTGTTTGGAAGTTTCAGTAGTTCATCTGCCACAGAGAACATATTTCAAGGGACTCATGACCCAAATCCTCAAGCATCTTTACAGGTTATGAAACTCAAGAGGCTGTTTGTGAATGATAAAGTCCTGAACAGATTAAATGCCACACACCAAAGAGACCATCTGCTCTCCTATGCTCCAACACCGACACCACCCAAATCAGTGAAGAGCACAGCCATGCACCAAGTTCAAACAGTAAAGATTACACAGAGAAGCAATCTCCTCAGGTTGCCCCTTTCCTGACAACTTTCCAAGTTCCAAACGTTTTAGAGAAGCTTTGTAATTTTTAAAGTTAAACCTAGCTCTCATAGGCAGAGCTAAATCAGAAAGGAGTACACAGTAAATATAGAGTGACAAGAGTTCCCGGACTTTGAGCAGCCAGAATTTTAGCAGGTTCAGTTTGTTATGCCAAAATGAGGGCATCTGACAACCTTATATGCATTATCTTATATACTGAGAGCTTTACTGCACTGACCCTTTGTTTGAAATTATGATTCTGCTTCCCATACCAAATCTCTGAAAAAAGGGCAGGCTTATCCATTTTCAGCTATAGCAGTCCTATTATGCTATATACTATCTGAAGTGCAATACAATTTGTAAAATAAGGAGCTTTTACGAAGGCAAATCTGGGTTGTCACTCCGTTTTCCCAAGCTACCACTGAAGTCACGAAGTTGTTTAAATTCTGGAATTTTCAAAGGTTTAGGAAATCTTAATTTTCTAAAAGCTCCGCTTGTGGGTTTATTTATTTTTTTAATTACAGCTGCAACTAAATGCCAGGAAACATATCGTATCCTGAAGCTGACAAAGGGATTTCAGACTGTACAATTACAATTTAAAGTAGAAAATCTAGAATATGTGCATGGTTCAGCTGCATGTGCTCTATCGTGTGATTCTAGCATAAAGGTCCTGCACTCAACATTAGTGATTGCCTAGCAGCCTGATCCAATGATTGCCTAGTGGCCTGATCCAAAGCTGGGTACAAAAACTATTGAGCCTATAGCTGAAATCCTGGGTGGTACAATATTCAGAGTGTGACTATGAGAGGAGAGGAGACCCAGATTCGAATCGCAATTCTGCTCACTGAGAGTCTGGTCTTTAAGCATGTCCTACCTCACAGAGCTTTTGTTAGGATAAAAGGGTGAAGGAGAACTATGCACCCTGCCTAGAGTTCCTGGAGGAAGGGTGGAACAACAACAAATAAACCTTTGTGCACCAAGGTCCAAAGTCTCATTGCAGCAAGACTTACTAATGTTACCATTACTTTTTAACCAGCACTTTAACAAAGAGGTTTTATCTTTTTTAGAAGTTTAGTCTGCTTCTAGCCTGAGCCTTGGTTTATGGGTACTATTTTAGGCTGCTCTGTTTTCTTTCTTTCTTAAAATACTTATATCCCACCTTCCCTTGTAGCTCAAAGCAGCTTATAAAACACAATGAAAAAGTCACAACTTAAAACATACAAAATAAAAACTCAAACAACTCTCCTCGTCCCCCAAATGCACGCTGAAAGCTGTTTTATGCTCTGACTATTTTTTAGTTATTAATGGCTTATGCTGATTTTATCATGTTTTCCTCAAACAAAAGATACAATGGTACCTTCCTTTCTTTTAATTGCCAATCCATTTGACCAAAAGGTCTCAAGTCAGGGCACATTAGATTATTCCCATACAATTGTAACTTCAACAGTCAAAGGCATTTTGGGTGCCTTTGCAGCAATACACATCTATACGGCCAAGGTACCAATTAGACAAATTAAGAAATTTATATTTCTGATGGTCCAGAGATTTTTTATTTTTAATAAAACTCAAAAGCCATGAAGAGATGGGATGGGAGGAGGAATATAACTGGTCAAGTAGCAGGACTTTCAACCACATCCTTGACCCTCCCAACTGCCACCTTCCTCCAAAGTTTCATGTGTACCTTCTCAACCAACCTAGCGGTGGCCTTCATCTTAACGATGCCCAGGTGCCCTTCATGCAAGGCGTCCAGCACCCGTTGGCAAAGTGGGGGAGGGACGATGACTGTTTCCCCACAACAGGCATCCCTTGTTTACCGACAGCTCAGATGATCTCGACAGGAATGGCTGGAATTCAGCATCGAGTGTCCCCGACAGCCATCCCCTCCACACATGGTTGTAGACTCGGCTGAGTGTTCGATCCCAGCCGGTGTGGAACGCTACGTCAGCAACAGAGAGCGGAGGCTGTGGCAGCTCCTCGATCAGAAAAACTTCCTGGAGTGGGGCCTCGGGCGGTCCTAAAGATGGAAGCGGCAGAAGGGCATCAGCGTGCCTGATGGTCTTGCCGGGACTGTGAAGGAGGCGGAAGGAGTAGGCGGATAGAAGAACTGCCCAGCGCATCATCCAGGGGGACAGAATCTGGGGGGGGGGGGGGGTTTGACGGTCGGCCGTGAAGATGCCAAGCAGCAGCTTGTGGTCGGTGACGATTTCAAATTCCCACCCGTAGATGAAATTGTGAAATTTCTTCACTGCAGCAATGATTGCTAGTGCCTCTCGATCTATCTGGGCATAGTTTCTCTCAGCGGGGGATAACGTTCTAGAATAGAAAGCAATAGGGGCCTCCTGGCCAGATGGCAACTGGTGACTGAGCATGGCCCCGATCCCATAAGGCAATGCATCACATGCTAGAACGAGGGGCTTCTTCTCATCATAGTGCACGAAGACAGCATCGGAAGCAAGGAGGGCTTTGACGGCTTGGAAGGAGGCGTTTTCCCGGCGACCCCATGCCCATGGAGCTGTCTTGTCCAGTAAACGATGGAGTGGTTCTGCAAGAACTGCTTTGTTGGGCAAGAAGGCATGATAAAAGTTCAATAGTCCTAAGAAGGACTGCAGCTCTTTCTTAGACTTCAGAGGGGGCGCGTTGCGGATTGCAGCAGCCTTGTCCAGAGCAGGGTGGATGCCATCGGCGTCTAGGCGGAAACCCAGGAATTGAACGGTAGGGACGAGGAACTCACATTTCTCCTTCTTCAGCTGAAGGCCAACGTCCTGTAGCCGATGAAGGACCTCTTGCACCTGAGTAGCCAGGTCAAGATCAGAGGCCCCGGCAATTAAGACGTCATCGAAATAGGGTACGATGCCAGGCAGACCCCGAAGAAGGTGCTCCATAAATTCTTGAAAAATGCCGGGAGCGACGCTTACCCCAAACTGCAGCCGGTTTACTTTAAAAGCACCACGGTGCGTCACAGTAGTCTGTGCCTTGGATGGCTGCATCTACCGGCAACTGCTGATATGCCTGGGCGAGGTTGATCTTGGCGAACACCCAGCCCCCAGAGGCTAGAAGGTGGCTCACCACAGGAACCGGGTATGCATGCGGCTGTAGGGCCTGGTTGATGATGCACTTATAGTCAGCGCACAAACGGACGGAGCCATCGGGCTTGAGGGGTGTGACGTTAGGTGTCTCCCACTTGGCATTGGTAACTGGCTCGAAGATCCCTTGGGCCAACAGCTTATCAATCTGCTCGTCAATCTTTGGCTTGAAAGCAATGGGGCAGCGTCTAGGCTTGAGGCGGATTGGTGGTACAGCAGGATCCGGTTAAATGACACAGGTGGACCTTGTAGCAGCCTAGCTCTGTCTTGAAAACCTCCGGAAACTCTGTCTCAAGGTCCATAAAAGGCTGTGGCTCGACTTGGTTCACGCCAACAACATCTAGGCCCAAGGTGGCAAACCAGTCCAGCCCTATCAGGCTTGTGCGGCGACCCTCTACCATGAGCAGGTTCAGACGGCCAGAGAATTTCTTATATTTGACCTGGACTGTGGCGATGCCAACGACTGGAACTCAGTTCCTCTGGAAGTTGAACAGCTGTAGGCTGCATCTCTGAAGGCGGTGAGCAGCAAATCGTGGGCAGACTTGTTGGAACGTGCTCCAAGAGACGATGGACAATGCTGACCCAGAGTCTACCTCCATCTGGCACGCTCGACCTTCGATGAAGACGGTGGCTTTGATTTTCGGACACGGATGTAGCCCCTGGTATATTTATAGGCGGTTGGTGTAGTTCTCGGACACGCTTGCTTCATTGCTGTACCTTTGTCTTTGCCCGGACGGCCGAGATGACTTGGAATGATACAGTCGGCTGGGGGCATTCACAGACCCTCGGGTACGCTGGAACTCGTCTGGAGCATCACGACCCTGAGACAAGCAACATACTTTGGTGAGGTGGCCCGCTTTCCCACACACGTGACAGATCGCATCGTGGAACTGACAGTCTCTACATGCATGCGCACCTCTGCAACCGGCACAGCTGTTTTTTCACGGGCTTTTTTGAGAGCGGCACGGGCTTTTGTGACGGCGGCACAGCTTCTGATTGGCCCTCGCATTGAAAACTCCGTCATTGGACACATCAGATTGGTCGTCCCGGGCGTCATTGGACTCAGCAGTACTACCCTGGTGTACACCGTCAGAGCGGCCTGGCGTGTGGCTTTGGGGACTCAATCGCAGTTCGTGGAGGGATAGGCTGGTGGCCTCTACTCTCAGGGCCTCTTCGAGGGCCGATTTATATGTGAGAGTCTTTAGTAAAAGTAGGGCTCGCCTGATGCTCTCGTCTCTGAGGCCACAGAGCAGCCGATCTAGGAGGACGGACTTCAAATCGGTGAAGTGACAGTCTCAAGCAGCCCGCCTCAGTGCGGTGAGGTACTCCGTGACAGACTTGCCCTCATTCTGGTTTCGCTGATGGAACACGCATCGGTGTACGGCAGCCGACGTCTTCAGGGTGAAGTACTCAGTCAGCCGGGCCTTGATGATGCTGAGAGGGGTCTCAAGTAACTTAGAGGGGGCAACTAAATCTCGAGCAATGTTGAATACAGCCTGGCTGCAGGTACTCAGAAAAGTGGTGCGGCAGACATCATCTCCGTCAATACGATTTGCTATGAGGTAGCATTCAAACCGATCGAGGTATGAATCCCAGTTCCCAATCTTTGGGTCGAACGGTTCGATATGGCCCTTGGATGCCATGCCCGTAGTGATTTAGCTCTGGGCGCCCTTAGTGATTTCAGCTGGGCAGGCAGAGTGATTTCAGCCGTTCAGTTAGGACTGGGATCCCATCCTCGTCGCCAGTTTTAAGTATTGAGCAGGAGGTGATGAATTCAACAAACAGGCTTTTATTCAGTGACATTGTTCAGCTCAAAAGACAGCTCTATGAGAGCAGCACTTCCATTTATACTGTTCCAACACATAACTTTCAACAATGTAACTATATACAAGCAATACTATTGGACCCAAGCAGGGCTCAGTGATTGGGTATCTAGACTGGCTTCAGGACCAATGGGAGTCTTTATTAATCAGCCAATAGGAATTGGAGCTTTAGGATACCAGAGCCCTTTTCAAGCTATTACTGCTTCATATTCTAAACAAACACAACACTCACACTCTCAGTACACCAGAGCAGTCATATGTGACTGCCCTGCAGAATACGCATACTAAGACCTAAATTGCACGTGCATTATAAAGCGCAAGGTGGTTGACACATAACCCTAAATGACACATAACCCTTCCTGCTCACATCGGAAACCCACAACCACATTAAAAACTGCCTGATCTTTGCCGGTCAGAAATCTGATGTGCATGCATATAAAAGTGCCTTCCTGTTTTTCACACATGGACACCAACAGCAGGAGACAGCTGAAATGCACTTTTAAGTGCCACTGTATGAATTTGATCTAAGTGCATCTTAGGACAAACACAGATTTCTGGAACATGCCTCTGAGCTCGTAGCAGCATTTAATATCACCCAATGGAAGTGCTCTAAATCTGAGCTTATGGATTATTGATGGCACAAAATAGCTTACAGAAAAGGCCTGAATCAGCTTCCATGCAAGTCAACAGGACCCATAATGCTGGTATGTCATTTGAAATCAATGGCATGGGGTGGGGTAAGCAGTACTAGTTTATCAACATCAGCATGAGTGAGTCAGAGAGAGAGAGAGAGAGAGAGAGAGAGAGAGAGAGACTTGTGTTGTACGAAAAGATTATGTGGTCCATTTAGCAGTGAAAACAATACGTTACCAATGGGAGCTTTACTAACTTGGTAGAGAACAGGCTACATCTAACTATAAATGACCAAACTCTGCACAGTTTTCTCAAATAAGTACGCATGGCAATCCAATGCAAAACAAAAAACAACTCATAACAAATCAATAAGCACAATGGTATTGCCACTTCTCAAATCCAGAGCCTCAACTTGCCTCAAAACATTTTCGTCTAGCAACACTTATTAGTCCCTGTAACAGCCGAAATAGACCAAACAGAACTCCTGCTGTACCAAATTAAATTTTAAAGACAAGCCATAATGATTTTACACCCCTATAAGGGATATTGCATCGTTGCCATCATGCTGTGAATCATGTTTTTTAGAGAAATAAACCCATGCGCTATATTATATCATTCTTTACGGATGACGGAGAATTCACTTTTCCTACTGATTTTGTGTAATCATCCCTCTGTAAATGGGCTCTACGGAAATAATGGTCAGTCCAGAGACAGAGTAAATATGATTCCCTGTAGCAAAACCATTTGCTATGGCACAAAGGCAAAGGCAAGATGAAAACTGTGTTGATTAGCACAAGGGCGCTTAAGTTGTCTCTCTGTAGTGAGATTGCTGTCACACAAAAAGAGTGAAAGTTCAGAAATCGCACATCCAACAGTACTATCTACACCCTGTTACTCCAGGATTCGGGTTGAGAGAAGGATCCCAGCCAATAGAAAGCAAGGACTTCATACTAAGAGCTCAAAGGCACATTACAATTTCTTCCACGTTTACTTTCAATGACTTTTTTTCTCTTTTGCTAATGCAGCTCCTGGGATTGTTTTGTTCAAGAAGAGAATGGGAGTGGGGAGAGAAACTTCGGCCTTTTCCTTCTCCACCATTTTCTTGGGCGGGGGGGGGGGGGGGGAGCCCCTGCACAAACATGCTACTTTTACTCCTTCTGGGAAAAACTTTCAAGTACCCATACCCTGCCCCATGGTATGTGTTGGGGGTGGGTGGGTAAAAACAGTTCTGAGGTGGGTTTTCTACCTTGATGCAGTCCTTGATAAAGCATTCCTAGACACTGCACAGTCAAGCCCTGGGCTTTGTCCTGATATGCTAGCTTTCCAGAGGTGAGCGGGGGTTGCTTTTAAAACAAAAAAACATTCAAATGCACTGGCTACATGAAGTTGCAGAGTCCAGAAAGGACAGTATTATGTCCTATTAGTGCATATTCAAATTGGCCTGAATTTCCCCTTGGAGTCACCAAATTCAAGATCCAGCAATGCACTTTACGAGTGTATTAAACCTAGCTCTACCCTAAATTCATGCACTTGGAATTGAGCCATCTGAAAATGTGGAAAATACTTCCAAATACTAATTCATACAAGCATCATGCTTGTAAGAAATGCTACTTTCTTCAGATCTTAGTGACTGCCTGCTCAGCCAAGCAGCTCTTCATCATAAACAGCTCTGCTTCTACATAATTGTATAGTGTACAAACCAACAGCCTCTGCGCAGTGAACTGACTTATACATTGTTTGTTTTTCAATAGCTTGCATTTTAATACTGCTATTTTTAATCATAAGTCATTTCAAGCAGAACTTTGAAGAAGTGGTATAGAAATATTCTAAATAAATAAATAATGGAATTGTTTGCAGCCAAGCTCCCAGGAAGCCACTGGGACCTCCACAGTGACCAGACTAGCAGCTGGGTTCTGACCAGGAACTCCATTCACCTGTACTAGATTACATTAGCTGCCTTCTGCTACCATATGATAGGGCCCCAGGCAACACAAGCAAAAACAGGCAAGATAGCAAAGGAATGCTTTAACCATGTGGACATGTCAATTTTTCGAACACAAAGCTGGGCTCAAAAATCAGTATATAAACCATGGCAATCTCCAGTGGCCCAGAAAAAGAATTTTATTTTTAAAACTGTGGCCAGGATCCAAGGAGTCCCAAAGCACTTACACATGCATAAGGGAAGAGGGTATGCTGTTGATTTCCACTTTCCAGCCGTTTCTAATACCTTATGGAACACAACTGCAGAAAGTCTCTTCTCCCTCAGATGGCATAGGTATAGCATTAATAGTGCCTAGCTGTGTCCTCGTACTACCCAGTTTACAGAGTACCACCAAATCAATGTGCCACTGGGGTAAGGGGGCACCCAGCAGGAAGATCAGGCAGTGATTACTTTGCCATGTAAGCTGGAAAGGAAGAGGCATGTGTTACTCTAGTCCAATATTTCTATCTCTGTGCTCATTGCCACACTCTGCATCCAAACCCCGTTCTAAGCTTCAAGTTCATGTTCTCATTGGTAGTAGCCAAATCAGTAGGCATAGACACTGATAACTCCTCGTAAAGCAGTGCACACCCATTTTCTTTTTAACATGTTTTGGAGACGCAAAACAGTTGAAATTTTTCTGGTGCGCCACCAACTTTAGCAGCCATCTTCACTACCCGTATAAGAGGGAATCTTTCCCAGGGTACATCTGTAGGAAAAGAGGATTGAAAAGCCCCTGTACTCTTAGATCAGGGATCCCCAACCTTTTTGAGTCTGTGGGCACTTTTTGAAATTCTGACACAGGATGGAGGGTGCAACCACAAAAATGGCTGCTGTGGGAGGCGGAGCCACACACATGCCCAGAGGAAGTCCAAGTGCCGGAGGAAAGAGGTGTGATTTTCAAAATATAGTGGGGAAAAAGGAGGGAGAGAATAAAGCCAACACTGTGGTGGCAGCTGCCACCAAAGCAACTTTATTTTAATTTGCACAGCAAGACAGATCAACAGTGGATGACCAGAAGGTATGCTGGGCAAGAGACCCCCACGGCCCCACCCACTTTCTACAAACAGGGAAGGGGTAGGCAGGAACCATGGCTCCCAAAGCCACCACACTGGGACCCCTGCTACAGATTCTAGTGCTGTATCTTACTTTGAGATCATTTTCTCTCTGGTGACCAGTGCTCCTCCCTCTAAGCTGTGGGGTCTTGTGAGCAAAAATCCTACTTTCTGAGCTACTGGCATTAGTTGTGAGTGAGCAATCTGGCTACTGCATAAATTAGTTTGCTCTGGAGCCATCCTTCCTGAGCCAAGACAAAAAGGTGTGAGCTGAAGGCTAAAAAACTAGCTCACACTAACTCTGCTTAGAGGGAACACTGCTGGTTGACCCAGTTTGGGACATAACCCACAGTTGACGAAAGACTTAGTAATCAGACACAGTGCTCCAAACTATATTTTTTAAAGATAAAAGATAAAGCTTATGGGAAAGAAAGTGGCACATAGCCATTCTCTCAATAATTATATGTACTGGAAAGCTCTGCTTCTGGTCCATTAAAATCTCTTCTAACAATCCAGTAGTGAACAGGTGCTGTGGAAGGGTTGGAATTGGAGGAGGTCTAAGACAAACATGCAAGGGGGGGCTGAAGCGTTTGTGTGACAAGGATAGATTAAGCGGTATACGTTTAGAGAGAGCTAAATTGCTGGGAGGAACACATTCACAAGATATCTAAGGGCAGCATACACATGTATGCTCTGGATGTTATATGTGAACAACATGTGTATCAAAATACAAACATCCAGGATGATTTTTGTGCTACATTTCATTGAGCCTGAAAGGGAGGGAAACTGAATGTCGGGACCCTAACAGTATAATGCCATATGAACCTATCCAATCATTACAGCCATTTTCAGAGCTTTATTTCAGGTAGACCGATGAATGGCACCCACAACTGTGGAATTCCCTCCCCAAGATTTGTCTGTCCCCTTCTATCAGCAAGTGAAGGCTTTTCAGTTTTCTTTATCATTCTCACCGACTTTTCTTTCCCATTTTAAAAGCTTATTTTAACACTTTTATTGTATGCCACCTTTGAGACCCTAAGCTGAATAGAGAGGAGGCTTTAAAACATTTTAAATAAATAAAAATGAATCAATAAAATCCAAATCGAATCCGTCTAACCTACTGGCTTCATAGACTTCAAAGGATGCAGCTCTGCTTAGGATGGCACCGTAATGGTTTCTATGGACAAAACGGGAGTTACTGCAATTTTTTATTCTGCTTTTCTTCTCTATCACATACCTGTGATTTGAATTTTGGTATTCCCTATTATCCAGGTATGACCTGGACAGCCCAGGCTAGCCTGATCTCGTTCTATCTTGGAAGCTAAGCAGGGTCAGTTCTGGTTGGTACTTGGATGGGAAACCACCAAGAGATACCATGGTTGCTGCTCAGATGCAGGCAGTGGCAAACCACCTCTGAACATCTCTTGCCTTGAAAACCCTACAGGGTTGCCATCAAATTGGCTGCAACTTGATAGCAAAAAATAAATAAATTAGCTATTAGAAGGATCATGTTGCCACCAGAATTTCTCAGCGCTAGAAAATTCTTAGGAAGACATTTAACAATATCTGCAAAAGTCTATAGGTACTAAATTGCTTAAAAGCAACATCATGGAAAGAAGATAGATTCAGGTAGATAGTCGTGTTGGTCTGAAGCAGCAGAACAAAATTCGAGCACAGGCATTATCCAATCCAAACAAATGGTGACCATTTTAACTAAGCTTGTTATTCCTGCTTGGTCCTTGCATCTGTTAAAAATCATCATGTTGTTTGCTAATTTGCTGCTCACCCTCTGCCTATATGTATGGACTGGTAATTTCCATTTCCATGTATTTGAAGTATGCCTGCACACAAAAGCTTATACCTTAAATAAAACTTTGATAATCTTAAAGGTGCCACATGACTGGACTCAAATTTTTATCATAAAAAGAAGTTCCCTTCTATGTCCACTCAAAGTTCTAAAACTAAGCGATTATAATTCTTTAACTGAGCACAGCAGGAAGCAGGACATTTTAAACATGGCAAATAAAAAGGAAGGAGACACAAAGAATTTTAATTTAGAATGTACTTTAATCATTATTTTATTTTTTTTGTAATGTAAGCTAATAATTTCCAATTCAGCTCCTGCAATTATTTCTTTTTACTACAAATGTCCAATATTTCTGGGCTAGTAGAAAACTTCTAAATACTGATTTTAAGGATTAATCGTAATAATTAGCATTTGCGATCCCTAAATGTTACATTGCTGCAAATATTCAAAACATGCCTACAAATGTACATTACTTGAGTTATTTGCTGTTGATGGCTGAGATTTAAAGATTTCAACATCGGCTCATCCTGAGTTTTCGAAAAACAGAAGTTTAGTATATTTCCTTTAGAACAATAAATGCAAGCAGAATCTCATCTTCTTGAAGTCTTTCCTGTCATAGAAGTGCAGGAGAGTGCTTTTGAGTGAATTTGCTGATGGAGAGCTTTTTAGAGTATCATTATGGCATACAAGGGGCAAGAGCAATTTTAACAAGCTAATCCACTGTGCAGTAGATCCATAGCTGCATCATTCTCATACAAAACACTGCAAAAGACTCCCAGATTGCAGAGAATCGAGAACAGCAAGAATAATTCATCCGGACATTAAATCTCCTTCTGTTCTTTCAAATAGTTAGAGCTGAACTGTAGTAATTGTTGCTCTACGGCATCAGAGCCATACACGTATTTTCACAATGCACCATCAGACACCTGTCAGCCTTTCCTTTTTAGAAAGTTAGAAAAAGCCAACCTACAAAAATACTAATACTGTAAGATAAACAACAGTTTTTGCCAAGATTATTCTATTGTGCCTCTTACTATGCAGAGTTTAAATAAATGTTGATCAGTCTTTAAACATCCATTGAATGATGAAATTTCATGCCCCTCATGCTTCACAACTCTCACAAACTGTGACATAGAAACTGCTCAAAGAAAAACTGAAAATGCTGCTCAGCTTAGTTGTATCAATAGGGTCTTAAAGCTTCTATAACCAAAAACCTAGTTCAGGATGAAAAAACAAACAAACAAATTGTTCTAGATGTCCTCCTGGCAGCAGGTGAACCAAGAGTTCAACACAGTATTTTCACAAACATAGATGCTATGTATTATTAGTCTTGCTTCCAGACTATAATTCTTATTTAATTTATTTTAAATGTTTTTATCCAGTTTTTCTCCTGATCCATGGGATATTCAAAGTGCTGCTATTGCAGTAAACTGCAGAAGTGGAGGAGAGAAATCAGTCTCTGAACCATCACTTAAAATCATTTCCAAATTCTGTTGCAGAGAATCCTGAGGTTTCTTAGTTGTTTCTCTGGAGTTTCTGAATGAGAAGACCAATCATGGCCCTCAACAAAGATTGTCTACCACTGTGTAGGAAGTAACAGTGTTTGGTGTCTTCATATTCACATGGAACAACAGTAAGGCCAAGATACCCCAGAGCCTTCCTCAGAACTCCCCTCGATACACAGAAGCTTTGTGAGAGATGGGTTGAGATTCTTCAGCAAATAAATCAATGAGGAAAGAATTCCCTGAAGATTAAACAATTAGATACCAAGACATATTGTAAGAGGAAACACGTCTGAGCCAACCAAAGACAGCAAGCGGCAAATGAATTATTTCAGTGTTTTCACTACTGTCACTTTGAAATTATATATTAAACAACACCAATGGAAAATTAAAACAATGATTCCTTTTGAAACTTTAATAACCAACAAGAAAAGACACAATGAATTATTTAATATTAAATCCTGATGATTTCAAAGGAACTCATTGTAATGCTAACTGTGGAGAAAAAAATAGATACATCAATTCAGGTTAGGCAAATTTTTAGAAACAAGAGGTCCACCACTCTGCGTTTCAGTTAACATTTAAAAGATATAATTTCTTTGTATGTCTGATACAAAACTGTGCACAAGTTAATCAGGCAAAACATATAATGAAAGTGATAAGTGTTGGAGATGTTACCACCATATAACCAATTTCCTATATATGTGTTTAAAGCAGAAGTCCCAAAATGAAGGTATTTTGGAACAATAATCTTTTACGTTTTCACATTTCTGATTAAAGATAACTTGCTTCTTTACTGAATTAACATATTACTTACAGTTAAGGAGAGTTATACCCTTCTAAGCCCACTGACTGCAATGGACTTAGAAGAATAAAACTGCTTAGGATGGCACTGCTGGGCATCTGAAAGAAGTTGTTGACGAATGAGCATTTAGTTTTGGATGGTATAATTGAAACGTAAATATGAAGGCTAAAGAGATTTTTCTGCACACTTGAGAGACTCCCCAGGTGTACAAAAAAATCTGAAACTAAAAAAAAAAAGGAAAAGGGAAGGGGTTCAAATCCCCTGAAAAGTACTTACCTCCAGCCGTTAATGGTGGTGGGTCCAGCAGTGGCTGTGCAGCCTGGGGCTCCATATGGGGTCCAGCGGCAGTGACTACCCAGCCCAGGAGCCACACTGGGCATGCCACTGCCAGCGCAGCTTGGAAGCTACTCTGGGCATGCTGCTGCCACCAAAGCCCAGTAGCCATGCCAGGCATGCTATCACTGGTGGTGCAGCCCTACAGTGGCTGCTGGAAAGCCTGGGGGGCAGTGCAGTCCACAGCTGTGCTGGGCCCAGGAGCTGCACAGCTCAAGGAGAGCCCAGGGGCCGCACCAGGCCTGGCAGTGGTTACTGGACAGTGCAGGGCTCCACATTGGACCCGCTGACAGCTTCCAGAGAGCCCAGTGGATGCACTGGGCTCAGCAAGAGAGTAGGGGGAGAGATGCGATTACTTCCCATGAGTCTCATGGGCCTCCACTTGTCTAACCTAATTCAATTTGCAAAATGCCTCATCCATCCCATTTTAATAAGAACTGAAAACTGCAGACTGAGGCTTCCATCACATCCAGCAATATTTTTCCTCGTTCTTTTTCTTTGGTTTCACATCTAGTCTGAACTAAAAAAAAACTTGCATACTTTGATTTGCCTACTGACAAAAGTATTGCCTTAAAAAAAAAAAAAGCTTTAGCTGCAGATTTCAGAGCTAACTGAGGTGGGCTACATACGGTCTGTGGAGTTCATCTAGCCCAGTGATCTCCAAGATGGCGCTTGTGGACACTTTGGCAGCTACAAATGTGCTCTCCAGTGCCCAGTGTCATCTTTCCCAAAGCAAATTCTGGCTTTCTCAAGTACATGGGTGCCACAAATAGAGCCGGCCTGTGCTGGCTAGGTGGGATATAAGTTGAAATAAATAAATAAATAAATAAATAAATAAATACACACACAGACAATGGGCCAATGGAGTTTGATTAAAGCGGCCCTCCAAAATTGCTGTTGGCACTGATTGTGCTTGCAACCTCCAAACATTTGTGAAAGCTGCCAGTGTTTTGTGACTGGATCCAGTCCCCATGGTAGCCACTATTTTTGTGTATTGCCCATTACCTATTCTCAAAATTTCAAAATTGCCCACAGACTCTATAGGCAGCAAGGATGGGGAACCCTGGTTAATCAATGCCTGTCTCTTAGCTCTATTTTGGCTTCCATCCATCAAATAAACATTTAGAGGAAAGCTTTTCTGGAGCATTTTATTTATCAAATTTATATTCCGCTCCCTCTCCACCAAACAAGACTTGGGGTGGCTAGCAGCATTTAAAATACACCAGTAAAAACAATACAAAGATACAATAAATAATCTTTCAAATCGACAGATCCCGGTGCTCCTGGGGAGGGGAAAGAGCAGTGGGTCCAGGCAGAGAGGAGAGGGAAGGGCACCGAGAAATAGGAAGGCTCGACGCCCTTCCAGCCTGCGACTCCTCCCAACGGTTGCTGGCAGTAGGGCTGGGAGAAACTCCCCCTTCCAACATTGGTGCTGTGCAATGCCAGGTCGATAAATAATAAGACCAAGGTCCTTCAGGACTTCCTGTTAGATCAGAAGGCCGACCTGGCATGCATGACCAAGACCTGGGTGCGGGACGGGGAGACAGTAGCGCTCTCCCAACTGGCCCCCCCAGGATTCTCGGTCCTAAACCAATCGCGGACTAGGGGGCAGGGGGAGGGGTGGCAATTTTCTTTTGGGAGGCTTACTCCTTCAGGGCGCTCCCATTGGTGGAGATTGCGGGCCTGGAGTGTGTCGGTCTGGTGTGAGAGGCTGAAGAGTGTTTGGCTGTCTGGCTGGTGTACCGACCGCCTAATGCACCGACCAGCAGCCTGCTGTCCCTGATGGAGGCTGTATCAGGCTGGGCGCTGGAGCACCCTAACCTAGTGGTTTTGGGTGATTTCAACGTCCATGCTGATGACGCAGCTTCTACTCAGGCAATGGACCTGGCATCGTCCATGGCGGCACTGGGACTCTCCCAGTACATCTCAGCCCCCACACACTGGGCCAGGCACACACTCGATTTGATCTTCGCCGCAGGGGTAACAGTGGACTGGATCACTGCTCAGGCAGTGCCATGGTTGGACCACTATGCCCTGGGGGCCTGTCTGAATATGCCGCCCCGACCCCTAAGTGGCAAGCTTATTTTAGCTCGCCTGCGGAGCCAAATGGACCCTAGGCAGTTTCAGATGGCACTGCAGGACCCTATGCCCCCTGGCGGCTCGTTGGATGAGCTCGTGGAGGACTGGCATAGCCGACTCTCCGTGGCCATCAATGAGATCGCTCCCAGGCACCCTCTATGCCCTCGCACCAGGCCTGCACCCTGGTATACCCAGGAGCTGCGGTGCATGAAGCGAGAGCTACGATGGCTAGAGAGATGGTGGCATCATGCTCGTGACGAAGCTACAAGAGCATCTTATAGGACGTTTATGAAAGCCTATGAGATGGCAACCAAGGCAGCAAAGAGAGGTTTCTATGCTGCCTCGATTGCATCCGCAAGCTCACGCCCAGCCCAATTGTTTAGAATGATTTGGTCCTTAACAGTCCTGCCACAGGGCAGACCAAATGCTAGGGAATTGGAAACTGGCTGTGAGGCATTTGCAAGCTATTTTATGGATAAAGCCTTGGCGCTCCGCCGTGACCTCCCCACCATGTTTGAAACAGTGAGTGAACTTGAGGCCCCTTGCACGTCTTCGTTTCCGGGCTTAGATGAGTTTGGCCCACTCAGCCTAGAGGAAGTTGACAGGCGTCTCGTGTCTGTGCGTCCAACCATGTGCATCCTTGACCCGTGCCCGTCCTGGCTGATTAAAGCTGGCCACGAGGGGTTGCGAAGTGCCGCCCAGGAAATTATCAACACGTCCCTTGTGGAGGGGCGGTTCCCAGGGGCACTCAAGGAAGCGATTGTCTGCCCCCTCTTGAAAAAGTTACATCTGAACCCGGCCAAATTGGCTAATTACCGACCGGTGTCCAATTTGCCCTATTTGGGCAAATTAATTGAGAGGATGGTGACGTTACAGTTACAGAGTTACCTGGATGACGCTTCGGTCCTTGACCCCTACCAGTCCAGCTTTCGACCTGGTCATGGGATGGAGACGGCTCTGGTCGCCCTTACTGACGACCTCCGGAGACATCTGGATTGGGGTGGTGTGGCAGTGTTGCTGTTGCTTGACCTGTCGGCTGTGTCGATCATCAGCTGCTGATGATCATCACATGGTCGATCATCAGCTGCTGACCTGCCGCCTCGCCGACGTGGGGATACAGGGACGGGCCTTGCAGTGGATCGGTTCCTTTCTCCAGTGTCGGGGATAAAGGGCGGTGCTTGGGGAGCACCAATCCATGAGGCACCCGCTCGAATGTGGAGTGCCTCAGGGGGCGGCACTCTCCCCGATGTTGTTCAACATCTATATGCGCCCTCTTGCCCAGATTGTCCGGAGGTATGGGCTGGGGTGTCACCAGTACACTGATGACAACCAGCTCTATCTGATGTTGGGCGGCCGGTCAGACTCCGACCCACAAGATCTGGACTGGGCATTGCACGCCATAGCTGGTTGGCTCAGGCAGAGTCAGCTGAAATTGAACCCGGTGAAGACAGAGGTCCTGTGTCTGGGTTGGGGTGGTCTGGGACGGGGGGTCCCGCTCTCGAGCTTCAACGGGGTGCCATTGGTGCCTGTGTCTGTAAGAAGGTAAGAAGTCTGGGAGTGCTCCTGGATCCCTCCTTGATGGAGGCCCAGGTAGCAGCCACTGCCAAGTCAGCTTTTTATCATCTGCAGCTGGCTCGGCAGTTGGTTCCCTTCCTCGACCATGATGACCTAGCCACAGTGATCCATGCGACAGTCACCTCGAGGCTGGATCACTGTAACGCTCTCTACATGGGGCTGCCCTTGGCACAAATCCAGAAGCTGCAGTTGGTGCAGAATGCCGCGGCCAGGCTGCTGATGGGCCTCACTAAGAGGGACCTTGTCCAGCCTGTGCTAGCGGCGCTGCACTGGCTGCCCATAGCATACCGGGTTCGCATCAAGGTGATGGTACTTACCTTCAAAGCCCTATATGGCCAGGGTCCAACATACCTGAGGGACCACCTCTCCCCATATGTACCCCAGCAGGCACTCCAATCGGGGGCCCAAAATCTACTCTGTGTGCCAGGCCCCAGGGAAGCCAGGCTCGCCGGAACCAGAGCTAGGGCTTTTTCGGTGGCAGCTCCTGTCTGGTGGAATGAGCTCCTGGAGGAGATCAGGGCCCTGCGGGACCTTATGCAGTTCCACAGGGCCTGCAAGATGGAGCTCTTCCGTCAGGCCTTCGAATAGGAGCCGCCACTGTTGGTACCACATCGCGATTGACAGCTGACGATGTGGGGCCAACCTGGATGCAGCCCAGGCCTGATGGCCATGGAAGGCCGTACTCTAACCCTGAAGCCATCTGAATGTTACAATTACGACTGGAAGCACTTTACTGTAATTTTATTGTTGTTAATGTATTTAAATTATGGGATTTTAAACTGGATTTTAAATGTTTATTTGTACTGGATATAGCACACTGTGCCCTTGTGTGCCGCCCTGAGCCCGCTTGCGGGGGGGGGGGGTATAAATTTGAAAAATAAAAAAATAAAATAAAATAAATATAAAACAGTTAAAAATTTATCCCCATTAAAATCTATCCACTATCAAGTAGGGAGGGATGCATGGGCGATGAAGACACAGCTGAAGTATACCAGCAGCCTGGTGGCTCACAATCACCCAAAGGCCACCAAAAAGAGCAGCCTTGCATGGCCTGTGGAACCCAGGGAGGTCCCGCAAGGTGCACACCTCTTTGAGCAGCTGGTTCCACAGAACAGGGGCCACTACTGAGAAGGCCCTCGCCCTTGTTGACCCAAGACGGGCAGTTCATGGACCTGGGACCTTCAATCAATTCCAAGATGAAGATTGGAGAAGACGAGGAGGATCATTCCAGGACAGGTGGTCCAGAAAGCATGAGGGTCCCAGGCAGCTTAGAGCTTTAAAGATAAGTACCAACATTCTGAATTGGCACCAGAAACTAACTGGGAGCCAGTGCAGCTGCCATAGGATAGGTGTTATATGTGCTGACCAGGACACTCCTATCTGCAATCTGGCAGCTGAGTTCTGGACTACTTGTAGTTTCCGAAGAGTCTTCAAAGGTAGGCATACATAGAGCACATTGCAGTAGTCCAGTCTGTGACTGTTGAGTGAATTATCATGGCAAGGTCCTCCCGAGACACGTAAGGAGCCAGCTGGTGGACATGGCATAGATGGTAAAATGCAGTCTTTGTCATCCATGACACATGTCTGTCCATGGAGAGCAAAGAATCGAGCCATACCCGCAAACTCCTGATAGAGCCGACTGTAGAAAGTCGGACCCCATCAAGAAGTGACTACCCCAGAAGTCCGGGCTTCCCCAGCCACATAATCTCTAAGAAGGATTTAGCTTCAACCAACTCTCACCTAGCCATTCCACCATTGCATCCAGGCAGGAGGCCAAGACTGGAATTCTGGCTACTGGTAGCTCCTTAAATAAGAGTTAAAGCTGGGTGTCATTCGCATATTGATGGCACCCCACTTCAAACCTCCTTACAATCTCTGTCAGAAGGCTCATACATGTGTTAAATAACACTGGGGAGAGAATCGATCCTGCGGAACCCCACAGGTTAGTGTATGGAAAAACAAAAGTCTTATATGATATGTTGGGGTTTACTATATATCCTGCACACCGTAAACTTTGATTGAGAGACAAACCAAGATGCAAATGGAAGAATTTACCTTAAATTACTTCAGGCAGAAAAAATCCTAGCACATAAAATACAGCTTGTCTAATAAGCATAAAAAAATGAGTTAGTGCGAAATAATGTTCCTAACGCATTAATATGAAAGCTATTTTAGAAGTTTAATTGACAAGATGGTTTAATGGAGTATAAGGTGTTAATTTGTCATTCATCATAAGGCTTACTGAACACTCTTTTACTATTGTCTCACTGCTTAGAAAACATGAAATCAAGTAGGATTTCTTTACCTTGAGAAACCATGACACACAGACTTCCTTGTTCACTGATGAATTCATACTAACAAAACATCATAAGCCATACATAATAAGGTTGAGCTGCCCAACTAACCAAGCCAAATATACACCATCATCAAGATTTGATAAGCCCAAACCTATCCTGCTTTTGCAATCTCATGTACCCTGCAAAAAGAAGGGGGGTTCAGGTGCGTATGCCTGTCTTTCAGCTTATGTGGATTCAACATTCATGATAAGTGGCGACCACAATTCCATCCAGATAAAAGTATACAGACTCCCTGTAACCTGGGTCAGCAAGTAGTTTAACAGACACAGATAGAGGATGAAGAGACAGTGCCCACCATCATTCACCAAAGTATCACCAACCCATATCTTATGCTTCTGTGTTGGAAAATGGAAGGGTTGGATGTTCTTCCTAAGATGGACAGTTTTAGCCCTTCCTCTCCAGTTCCTGATTCCTACTTTATAGCACCACATCCAAAGAAGTCTGCGGCCCAAATTACTCAACAGTGCTCTGGAATCTGTCCACAGTAACAACTTCTCAATGGAAGTCTTTTTTGTCATGGATAAACCCAATGAATCACTAGCTGATTATTAAATGGTTTCTACAGTTTATCATGAATCCCCAAACTGAAGCTATTTCAGTGCAAAACAGTCCAAGTTCTCCTTCCTATAGCCACCACATGGAAGGTATTACTTGCTAAGTTTCATTCACATGGACAGCACCCTAAAATCCACACCTACAAAAATCTAGGAAGTTGTTTCCATTGAGGATTCAGAATCAAATATGGAGGAGAGTGAAATGAGGGAGAAAAAGAGCCAGGATTGGGCACTTTGGAGTTTGCATAGCTACGAA
The DNA here is from genome assembly GCA_029233225.1 of Lepidodactylus listeri. Taxonomy (NCBI): domain Eukaryota; kingdom Metazoa; phylum Chordata; class Lepidosauria; order Squamata; family Gekkonidae; genus Lepidodactylus; species Lepidodactylus listeri. The sequence continues at coordinate 58,467,004 of JARCFY010000012.1, forward strand.
TTTGTTCTTTAAAGACAGAGGAGTGAATTTCAGACTACAGTAGCATCTCTCTAGGAAGAAATGGAACAAATCCCTGTTTTGCTGGTATCTATATTAAGCTTACATGGAAAAGGTCACTTCTATAACCTGATCCACATTTGCCCTTAAGTACAAGCCTCAAGCACAAGCTCTGTGTGAATAAAATATAACTTGTCTCATGAAAGGTCTCTTATCAGTCTGAGTGCACAATTTAAATTCTTGTGCTGAAGTAAAACATATGCTTGAATAGAGTGAAATGCTTAACACCTTGCAAGACTGACCTTCCAGGAGCAAGGATATTAAATTCCGGCACAGATGCGGTTACCTAATGTAAGCTCGACAGCATAAGTTTTAGGCTACTGGAAAATTCCCCTACACAAGAAATGCTCTTGCAAGGTCTACTTAACTTTATTAGGGAGTTCTCAGTAGAAGGCCCCTCTTTTTTATTACATTCTGTTCCACCTCTTCTATCAGGAGCTCAGATTAGCATAAAATGCTGCTCCTTTTTTCATGCTCACAACAACCCTGAAATGTAGAAAAGCCTGAGACAGACAGACAGAACAAGAGGGAGAGAGACCTTTAATCCCAAGCAGACTGCATGAGTCACACTGAGCTGCAAGCATATGATAAGCAGTGTTGTGACTTCATAGCTGAGTGACATCAGTCACATGACACAGTGAGGGGTGTCAGAGTTATTATCTCACTGAAATCAAGGCCTGGGCTATGGGCAGCATACAAAAGAAGAAGAACAAGCTAAGAGCCAGAAGGTGTATCATACTGAGGGATAAGCCAAGGGTCAGAGCGATGGAGAAATGTCTCCATCACTGAGTGACTTCACTTTGCCCTATTGCTGCTTCTCTCAGCAGAAGTGCAACGAAAGGTAGGACATGTGGCGTCTTTGCTATCTACATATGTGCATTAGCAAAGATCCTCCAAAAATCAGCCAAAAAAATTATGGTGGATACCTAGGGGCTTGTGATCCTGCAGAAAGGCTATAAGATTCATGACCCCATGGAAGGAAGCTGCATTATACCACACTGACTATCACCAATTCAGACAAGTTCATGTTCAAATACTTCTATACGTAATTTACACCAGACCAGCTAGAGAACCTACCCTTCCCCCTCAATAAATATGTGATTGTTGACCGCCTTCTTTTTCTTCTTCCTTCAGTTTCAAAGTCATTGCTTTCCTTTGCCATCACAAGAAAACAAAGTACAGAATTGCCTTCTCCAACACAAATTAATTTCAGTTGAATCCCAGCTAAAATCCGACAATTTTGATTACATACATTTTGCATATGGACAGTATAGAACATTCCATTTTTTCCAGGTAAAAATAGATATATTTGTTTAACAAGACAGCACTGAAATACAGGGCAACTGTGATTAATGTGCCATCTGCCTAGTAGTTAGCATATACAATTGAAGATCTGTGCAGTGCAATCCTGTGTAGAGTTACTCCAATCTAAGCCAATTGATTTTAATGGGATTAGGCTGAAGTAACTCTGTACAGAATTGCACTGTTAGTAACCCTTTTCATTGGAAGTGTGTGTGTGTGTGTGTGTGTGTGTTTTAAGCATGCTCCCAAGTAGCTGGAAATGCATTTTGCAAGTGGCATATCCACCTGGTGAATTTAGTCAACAGAGAGTAACAGCAGTGTTACCTCAGTCACCATCAGGGCCAGGCTGGTACTAAATTTTATACAACTTTTATAAAGGAAGGCTACCATCAACCAGAACACCACCAAACTGATGCATCCGAACCAATTGTGAAATATTGGAGAAATGTGCCAGGACATGATACATTATGTACTGTTTGGAGTTAAACATTATAAATGAAACTATCTTCATATTGTCTAATGGATCATCTCCTCCCATATGTTACTGCCTATGCACTGAGACTATAATCTCATGTATCCTTCTCCATTTTCAGGGGTAAGGCACGCAGCAAATAGAAGCAAGGTCTTTTCCGCTGCGGCACCCAGATTCTGGATTGCTCTCTTTAGATGTTTGCCCAGCACCAGATCTGCCATATATCTGGTGCTGGTTAAAAGATTTATTTGGCCAAGCTCTTAAAAGAGACTCCTCTTTTTACTCCCACAAACTGTTTATAGGGAGGATGAGGGCTACAGAAATTATAGTCCATTTTGATAGCTTGAGAAGACAGGTACTTGTGTAACCATCCACAAACTGTTCATAGGAAACAGGGGGCGACAGACATTATAGTCCATTGTAAAGTACTAGGTCCAGAGTCACGTTCAGTGAAATCAGCTCATGAGTTTATTTAGAGGTTGGAACAAGACTGCTTAGCTGGACTCGCAGGTCCGCTTATATCCCTGTTCTTGACCGCACCAAGGCGCACACCCAACATCTGTGATTCGCTATTTACAGTGCTCCTGCATTCTATTGGTCTATCTCAGGATGCAGGCTTCCCCGTTGGTCCCTACTAGGATCCGTTGGGTTTATTATCCCTGGGAACGAAGCTCGATGGCTTCGCTTGGCCACATGTTTGGCTGACCGCGTGTGTGGCTCCCCGGACAGAACATAATATTATTTAGAACAGCCCTGAGCCTGTTCGCGGGGAGGGTGGGGTATAAAATCGAATAAATAAATAAATAGATAGATAGAATAAATTCCTTTCATTCACCTAAGCAGCTCTTCAGACTCTAATGTGAAAGTCTTTCATTAAAAAAAAACCCTTCTGTAGGTGTGCTGTAGCAAAACAGTAAGGATATTTACATGGTCTTACTCTCATTTAAGCGTACACAGGATTACAGCCTACACTGATGCTTTAACTAACAGGTACAGCTCTTTGGTCTTAAGGTTTCCCCTGCCCAAAAGCCAGTCGAATCCGACTCTAGGGGGCGGTGTTCATCTCCATTTCCAAGCCAAAGAGCCAGTGCTGTCCAAAGACATTTCCACGGTCATGTGGCTGGTATGACTAAACGCCGAAGCGCACGGAACGCAGTTTCCCTTCCCATCGAAGTGGTACCTATTTATCTACTTGCAATTTCTTGTTTTCGAACTGCTAGGTTGGCAGGAGCTGGGGCCAGAGATGGGAGCTCATTCAGTCACGTGGCACTCGGGTCTTGAACTGCCGAACTACAGACCTTCCGGTCTGCAGCTCAGCATCTTAACCTCTGAGCCATCGTGGTCTTACAACAATACAAAATATAAGTGTTGAACATGAAGAGATGCCAACGTATGAACTTTTCAAGCTGCAGGTCACAAACAAAGAACATGCTTTTGTTCATAATTTCCATGAAAGAAAAATCCAAAACCTAAAATCTATTTTTCTTTTTAACATCTTTCACTGCAGCTAACTGGGCTTTTAACAATGTCTATGCTACTGCCCTTTTAAAAAAAGCCTGTGAGTTGTTCCATTGTTTAGTGTCACTATCATTTTACTGTTGTTTTAATTTTAACATTCAAATACTTTACTGCTAGTGATTATAATTGTTTATTGATGGTTATATTGCTTTCATATGAAAATTGAGAGTCACCTTGGGCATTAGTGTGGTTGACAGCACAACATATAAATGTCTTAAAGGAAGGTTTGTTCTGTTTTGTTTTATGAAGCATGGGCCCTGGGTATAATCCCATGATATTGTCTTGAAGCTGGTTTTTCTTTTAATTATTGTACAGATCTTATTATGGTTTCATACATTCAACTAAGTCACCTTGAGAACCTGGGTTACTAAGTATGATATAAATACTATACACTATATTATGTTAGTGCAAGGGTGTCAAGTTTTTATTTTTCCAGGTGGGGCGGGGGCTCTTACGCACACGCGCTGGGAGGATGTCCCCCCGCCACCACCACCACCACCACGAGCCTCTCTCCCCTCTCCACCCGGCTCCCCTGAACTCCCTCCCGGGGCCATTGGGGCAATGTGCCCAGAGTGATGGCGTCACCCGGAAGTGACGTCATCACACCGGGCGTGTTGCCAGGTCAACACTCTGGCAATCGCCGTGAAACTCTACAGTCCCAGAGACATTCGGGGCGACTGCTAGAGCGTCGCCCCATCAACATGCCCGGTGTGATGACATCACTTCCGGGTGACACCATTACGCTGAGCACGTTGGCCGGATGTCCCCCGGGAGGGAGGGAGTTCAGGGGAGCCAGGGGGAGAGTCGGGTGGGGGGAGAGGCTCTCAGCGGCGGTGAGGAAGGTGGGCAGCGGGCGGGGAGGCACAGCAGCGGGCGGGTGCCCCGTTTTGCCGGGGGGCTCAGTCCCCCCCAGGAAATTTCAGGGGTGGCCTCAGCCCCCAAGCCCCCCCATAGTTGATGCCTATGTGTTAGTGTGAAGGTTTGCAAAGACTGTAAATGTAGAAAACAGCAAAAATCAATGGCAATATCTACCCTGCACAATAGTTTACCCTGAGCCAGTCCTACTGACAAGTCTGATTTTAGTAACCCTGAAACTGCATGTTACACATTTATCCAGAAATAAGTCCTACCAAATTCAAAGGGATTTACTTCCAAGTAGCCCATTAGCCAGGAATTTATTTGTCGGGGGCACCAGCTTCCTGGGGGGCTAATTAAATTAGTGTCAGGCCAGCCCCACAAGGCCAGGTACTTCTCTGGAGGGGAGAAAGGAGCCTGGGGTGAGTGGTGCTACCTTGCCTTTTAATCCCCCCACCTTCTTCCCCCTACCTTCCTTCTTCCTCCTCGCTGTCCCCACCTTCCTTCTTCCTTCTCCCGCTGGCAAGGGGGGGTGGAGGAAGAAGGAAGGAAGGATTTACAAGGGCCAGCACCCGCTGGTGCAGATTAAAAGGCAAGGTAGTGCCATGTGCCCAAGGATCCCTCTCCCCGCACCAGCCCTTGTAATCCTTCCTTCCTTCTTCCTCCTCCCTCCCCCCCACCAACAGGAGGAAGAGGAAGGAAGGGAGGGAGGGAGGGAGGGAGGGAGGATTACAAGAGCGGGTGCAGGCTGGCATGGATTTTAAAAGGCAAAGTACTTTTCAGGGGGAGGAGGGAGGAAGGCAGCAGTGAGGGCGCTGAAGATTCTATAGGGTACGCCACCCTTTGTGCCACCCTCCCCGGATGGCTCCAGCCCTGCTTCCAAGTAAATGTGGAGAACGACTGCTGCTCTAGTTCCATGAACTTCGCTGCAACTTAAGCAAAAAAAAAAAAAATTCAGAGCAAACCATACTTAGTTTTTTTGATAAATCTACAGCTACTCCAAAGAGACCTTGTTTTCCATCCTCTGGAGCATTGCTTCAATATCGCTATTTTGTTATGCACATCACCTTGATTCATTTATAAGACCACGAGAAACCTACATGAGAATTTCAGATGAATTAGGCTACAGCAGCAAAAACATAAGAGGAGTCCAGTGACACCTCCAAGACTAGCAGCATTTATTCCAGCATAATGTTTTCTGCTGGGATAAATTCTTAGCCTTCAAAGTGCGACTGACTCCCTCCTGTTTTATTCCTGCAGCAATTGTTTGTAGGCCACACATCCCTCATTAAAAAAATCATTAAAAACTGAGTGGAAGTGCGCAAAGGGCTTCATGTTGTTGTTGTTAATATGTATAACGAGGGCATTTCCTCCCCGCCCATTTCCAAGGCAGCTGTACACACTGCTAGAACTCAGTCAGTGGTCAAAACTGATAAGTATACCAAGAGGAAAAAAAGAGAGAGAAAAGCATTAGTCACTTCACTGGAGGGGAAAGATCCCTGACTCACACCCCTCCTTCTCTTTGAGAGTGCAAGGGAGGAAAGCGCCTGTCCCAACTCGCCCTGCTGGTCTATTCATAAGAAAGCTACTAAGAGAAGATGCTGACCCCGGGGGGGGGGGGGGCAGGTAGGTGCAATCCCAGCCAGGTAAAGCAGCTTCCGAGGGGAGCCCGCCGAGCAAAACTGGAAGGGGACGGCGAGCTCGCCCAAGTCCCGCCAAGAACAAAGAAGTGGCCGGCAGCCGGCCACCCCTCAGGAGAGGAGCTGCGTCCCCAGAGCCACTCGCCACCAGCCGCCCAACGGAAGCGCGCCACCCGCTCATTCATCCCACAAAAAATATTCAAAGGTTAACCCGCTTTCGGCCGCGCGCCTCTGGGGGGGGGGCGGGGGCGGGGGCGGGGGGGAAGAAAAGCCAGCAAACGCTTCGGATGCTTTGTTCAGGGTTTAAGGGTCTTTTGGCGGTTGTTTTTTTTTTTTTTTACCCTCCTCCTCCATCCCGCCTTCGCAGCTGGCGTCGCCGCTCATTGGTGCGTCTCCCTGGACAGCGCGAGGCGCTTGGCTGCGGTCGCCGCTCTCCGGTCCCGTCGCCCCGGCCGCCGAAGCCTCTGACAAATGGCTGCAGGTGGAATTCTCCCGGCGCCGGGGTTTCGCGCTCTACAGGCGCGCGCACACACACACGCACGCACGCGCACCCGGCCGCAAGACCCGCCCCGCCGCTCGTCTCCGCCCACCGGGCGCGGGGGCGCCTGGCTCGCAGAGCGGATCAGGCCGGCGGAGGCGGCGGCAGCTGCTCTGACGTGGGTAGGGCTATAAATACCTCACGCGACCCGGAGCTGCCGTCTGCAGCCTCGGGCCGGGTGAGCTGAGGGCAAGAAAGAGGCACGGGCCCCCCCCCCACGCACTGGGGTGGGGTGGGACAGCGCTCCCAATAAATTTAAGAAATGAAATAAAATTGTAGTACAGTACCCAGAGGTTAATATGTAGAACTGGGGAAGGGCAGCAATCCCAGATAGTGAGTGTATCGTTCATGATGATAGTTCACTTCTTACCAATGCTCCCTCTGAGCTGTGGAGTCTTGTGAGCAAAAATTCTACTCTATGAGCTACTGGGCATTAAAGTTGTCAGTGAGCGATTTGGCCTCTGCATAAATTAGTTTGCTCTGGAGCCATCCTCCCTGAGCTGAGACAAAAATGTGTGAACTGGAGGCTAGAAAACTGAGTTTGCTCACACTAACTCAGCTTAGAGGGAACATTGATTCCTACCATTGCCAGCCTCCAGGTGGGGCCTGATGATCCCCTGGAAGGACACCTGTTCTCCAAAAGGCAGATTCACTCCAGTACTAAGATGAAGTGAACTCTAACTCATGAAAACTGAAGCTGGAATAAATTCTTCAGACTTTAACACGCCTCTGAACTTATGTTTATTTTTTTTACAAAAGGGTAACAGAGCTACCCATCTGTAATTGTTCCAGAGGGACAATTCCCTGTGTTAGTCTATTGCAGCAAAAATATACCAGAGCATTATAACTAAAGAAAATGACTTTTCTGGAGGCAGGGCCGGTTCTATCACTAGGCCAACTAGGCAGCCTCCTAGGGGCGCAGCTGGCAAAGAGACAGCAGAGAAACTGAGAGAGACTCAAACCAGGAGATAGTGTGTTTTATATATATCATTATATCTGAATGCAGCTTTCCATTCAGGCTAAGAACCAAACTTAGCCTTGGGTAGATAGACTTGTATGCGCTGCGGGCAGCTGGTGCAAGTGGCTGCTGGTAGGGCTGGGGAGCTCATGAGCCTGGGCAGGTGGGAGGGCACTGGGGCGGGGGGGGGTGTCCCTTGTAGGCAGGTCTCCAGTGGTGGAGAGGGCAGCTCTGCAGTGGGGGGGGGGCACAAGGTAGCCTTGCCTAGTGTGCAAAAAACTCTGGGGCCGGCCCTGTCTGGAGGTGGACTCTATATTATCATATCCCTGATTCTGAGCCGCTTACCCTCAAAACTGCCCTGAAATCTCTAGGAATCTCCCAGTCTAGAGTTGGCCCTAACCAGAGAGGGTAGCCATACTAGTTTATTACCGCAAACATTAAACAGGAGTCTCATGTGGTACCTTAAAATTAATGCCTTGTATTCCACCATAAGCTTGTTGGGACCTAGAGCAGTAATCCAGGCTTTCTGGACCTGGGGCCCATCTTGAGCCCCCAGGCAGCTCCTCCAGGGAAGGAAACAAAGTAGAATTCCAGTGGCACATTTAAAACTAAGAATATTTACTCCAGCACAAGCTATTGGGAGTCAGAGCATCATATCCACCAGAGGGTGTATCCATAAGGCAAGGACCTCCAAAAGATAGCTCACTGGCTGCTGCAGAGCTGCTTGTGTATTCCCCAGAGGACTGAGGAAAAGATCACAAAAAGATGTGCTCTGGGCATTTTTTAAAAGCTTTTGTTTCATAAACCTTTCTGTGCTTCTTGCTTGATTGTTTCATTCCTGGTGTGCTTTCAAGTCTGTTTTGCTTCTAGGACAAAACAAACTTTGGTTAACACCATGGAGTAGAAAAGTGTTTTGGGATATTTTCCATTTCTCAGAAATAGCTTTCAGTAAAGAACAAGTAAGTAACCCCTGCACGAGGTCAGTGCTTTTATAGTCACAACAGAAAGGTGTGTGTAGGGGGGGAATCTATTCTGTTGTCACTATGAAAGCATGAACCTAATGGATATTCACTCCAGTACTAAGATGAAGTGAGCTCTGGCTCATGAAAACTGAAGCTGGAATAAATTTTTCAGACTTTTAACACGCCTCTGAACTTATGTTTCTTTTTTTACAGAAGGGTAACAGAGCTACCCATCTGTAATTGTTCCAGAGGGACAATTCCCTGCGTTAGTCTGTTGCAGCAGAAATATACCGGAGCATTATAACTCCTGGAAGACTAATGCGTTTTCATTCCTGCATAAACTTTTGTGGACTAGAGCAAGGGACTACCTCTTTTCTGGAGCTGGGACCCACCCCACCCCTTTAGCCCGTAGGCAGTTGTATGGAACCCAGTGAGCTGCAGTCATGGAACAGGCAGTCACATGATAGGGAGATAACAAGTCAGAGAAACTAGTGTCAGAACCATGGGCAGCAGGTCCAGAGAACTGGGAACAGGAAACAAACAGCACCAGAAGGTGTACCAGAGTGAGACACCTAGTTATGGCCCAGAACCATGGAGGAATTCTCTTCTCCACTGAGTGACCCTGCCTCTCTATTCTGCTGTCCCTCTCAGCAAGTGTTTGAAGGGAAACAAGGTGTGGTGCCCTGCTCTCTATACACGTGCACCAGCAGCCAGTTCTTCTAGAAGTGAGATCACACCATCACTGTGAGCAATTTTTAAAAACATTTTCCTCCTCCTGTCTGCCAGTAAGCACATGGCAACTATAATTCAAGGTGCCACTAGATTCCTGTTTATTTTTACGATATACAATATAAAATTGTGTGTGTATGTGTGTGTAATTGGGTTCCCCATAGCACTGTATGGACTGATTCTATGCCTGTTCTACGGAGAGGTCCCAGTGAATTCAAGCTCAAGTAACAGTCTGATTCTAAGGTCTGGCTTACACCTGCAGGAAAATGAGATGGTGGAAGAGCCTATGTCACTTCCAATGGCAAGTAGTGGATCCCAGTTTTGAATGCTCCTTTGCATAAAAATCTCCATGCAAGCAGAGAACAAGCTCTGAATGGAAAAAGCTTTTACCCCCTTCCATTTTTATGCTGTGCTGTTTTTCTGATTATTTCTATTGCAGAAGGACATTACAAAATGTAACTCTAGTCTCACATAGCACAGTTCGTTCTTCCACCTCGGTATCTCACCATATCATTCCAATATAATTCTGTTGCATATGTAACTTGAGCTCCATTTAGAAGGAACTCTCCTGTAATTTGCCTGGTCCAATGCAAAATTAAACATGCAAAAGCATACTGAAATCAAGGGATTTAGGTGGGATCTTATTATTATCATTTTATAGATTGACAACTGAGGTTGAAATGGAACTACTTTGCTTAGGTGGTGGTCTGATGCTATTTTCCCTTTATAATACTGACTGCATCCACAAATCATTGGATTTCGTGCTGCCATTGCACTATAGCAGTCATTCACAACTGGACTGGCTTGTCCACACAGGACCACCAAGTTATGAAGACTGGTATAACACAACAATACTGTAGTGATATGTGGATGTAAGCATGATGACTTATATGCTGCATTGTGACCAAGCAAGAATTGTTCAAAGCAGCCCCTCAAACAAATATTCAGGAGTGGGCAGTTTTACATTCCACATTTTTTGTGTGTGGGGTGTTGAACAACAAAGTTATGCATTAGTTCCATGCACGCTTGTAGAATGAACAGCTAAGATCAGTGGGCACACTTTTCTGAGAACAGCCTGCATAAGTGCTTGGGTGGGGGGGGGGGGAATCCCAGAATATGACTGAAGAGTACTGGACTCGGGAGACCAGGAACAGTGAAATCATGAAGCCTTTATTGAGTGATTCAGCATGCCCAGTAGATGGTCAGAACAAGTATGCTTCCAGGGCTCCAGGGCCCTCATTATATGCTGGCCGGAGCCACACCTCCAGCCACACCCAAAAGACCTGATAGGGGCTTAACATATGTGCATGTTTGTCATAGGTTCCCTGGAGGAGCCTTTGATTGCATTGGCTCCCCTGGGAGAACCTAGATCCCACATTGGTGGAGGCTTTCAATCCGGACGTCTATTGTTCCTCCAGATTCAAGCTCCCCTCTCTGTCTGACCATGTGCTCTGGCCATGCAGCGGGCGCCATTACCTGGGAGCACATGGCAGGCCAGTTGTTACACAGAACGTACTACATTACAATGACTGTAGCCAAGTGATTGAAAGCGCACACAAAGCAAAAGTCCTTTATCATGAGGGAAGAAAGCGTGCTTTTAAGTTAATTCCAAATGAGACATTCTACCTCCCTTCGTGTTACCTTGTAACTGCCTCAGGAAAGTGCAAGTAGCACCATTCTTCAGCATAATAGATGTTAGTGGATTTTTTCCCTCTCTCCTAAACCAACTGAAACACATTCTGGATTATGAAAATGGCTGTTTTTAAAACAGCAGGTTTTGCAGCATTGGTTAAGATAGAGCTAAGAAGAGGAAAAACAAGCTGATCTAAGGCAGAATGCCTTTTGTAATTGTTTCTTATTCCAGACTGCTATTAGGTTCGCCAGGCTAGTTCATTGAATAGTTTTCTATTCTTTTTCAATCTTCATGTGTCTGGCTCTCTCCTTATTAAGTACATTTGTTAATTAAGGTTAATCTTTAATAATGAGTGCAAGCCTGGGTTGTTTTTATGTTGATAGAATATAAATATTTGTTATAGGTTGTAACAGTATATGTTTGAAAGTAATTAAATGGCCATTCGTTGTGCCAGACCGTATCAACATGGAGAGGTGGAGCAGTAATTCAGTGGTATGGCACATGCCTGATATACCAAAGAAAAGATTCCAGGTTCAGCCCTTGGCATTAAAGGGACCTTGGGTTGCAGGTTTTGGTGAATGAAAGTCCTTTCTTTGCTGCTGGCCCCCAGAGAGTTGCTGCCAGTCAAAATAGACAATACTGAGTCAGATGGTCTTACAGGGCTCATTTCGTAGCAGGAGCTCCTTTGCATATTAGGCCACACACCCCTAATGTAGCCAATCCTCCACGAGCTTACAGAGCTCTTCTTACAGGGGCTTACTGGAAGCTCTTGGAGGATTCGCTACATCAGGGGTGTGTGGCCTAATATGCAGAGGAGCTCCTGCTACAAAATGAGCCCTGGTATAGTATATTAAGGAACTCTCAGTTTTCAAGCTAAATTGAATTAGATGCATTGTAAAACATCATCCATGTTATGGGCAGGGATCTTCCACAAAAAATTTTGACCAGCTTTTCTTATCAACAGAGTACAGCCCTGCAGTCTCTAAGCCCTATGTAAGGTTATTTCTTCTTAAGCGCTCTCACCACCACCTCTCTAGACCTCTGTGAATTATTTTCTCATCCCATTCTTACTTCTATGTCTCCTCTGCTTCCTTGGTTTTCACTTCCCATTAATGGCACTGAACCCTACTGTCTCCTGACCCTCAGTTCTGTGTGAGGTTGATCCTAGCCTTTTTATGCATGTGTTCCCTGCTCCCGAAGATGTGAAGGCATTTGGGGGGGGGGGGGGAATGGAGAACTTAGAGGGGGAAATGTATGTGTCCCCACTCCAAACTTTTTCCTGGCTGGAAAACCTGCAAAATTTGGGAGAGCACCAGGGGGGGGGGAACTTTCCATGAAATATTTTCTTTCAGAATGGGTAAAATGTTCCTTGAGGCAAGGGTTTTCACACACTAAGGACTTCTTCAATTTTTCTAGGGAAAAAACTGAGTAATCAGGGGGAACACTAAAAAAACACCCTTTTTTCCTTGTGAAATGAATGAAATGAAAAACCAAGTTTTACTCAAGATGTTTAATATTAACAATTTTATTAAAGATAATGTATAGTGTTAGATAATGACAATTCCTATATACACTGTAGACAAAGGAATTTATCAAGATTTTTTTGTTTAAATGTAAAGAATTTCAGCAGGAATTAATATGCCATAATTTGTTTAATGATAATACATTAAAGATTTCAGTGTTTTATGTTATAATGTTAGTTTACTATCCACACATGCTGGTAGTCTTGCCTGTTTGGACAGTATAAGAGAGTTCCTGCCCAAATAATACATTTTTTGTTTACTGCAGAATTTTTTTTCTTATTTCTCAGTAGGCAAAAAATAAAGATTCATGTGATATAGTAGCACGGCGCAGAGTAATTTTCAACTCTTTCTCAAGTATTGGGTCTACTTGCAATTATTCTTATAGAAAATGAAGACATAAGTTCCATAAATATACTAACTAGTACAATTTTATATACTGACTAATCTATAAATGATGCAATGTAAGTTGTTAAATCAGTAAAAGTAAAAGAAGAGGAGAAGAGATTGGATTTATACCCCGCCCTTCACTACCCAAAGGAGTCTCAGAGCACCTTACAATCTCCTTTCCCTTCCCCTCCCCACAACAGACACCCTGTGAGATAGGTGGGGCTGAGAGAACTCTGACAGAAGCTGCTCTTTTTCAAGAATAGTTGTGCCAGAACTATGGCTTGCCCAAGGTCATCCAGCAGGTGCAAGTGGAGGAGCGGGGAATCAAACCCGGTTCTCCCAGATTAAAGTCCACGCACTTAACCACTGCACCAAACTGGCCACTACACCAAAAAAAGTAAAAGTAAAAAAAAATTGGTTTGATAGAAAAGTATTGCATGTATATCACTTTTCCACAACATTCCTGTTCCCCCCCCCCCAAGGCTTCAACATTTTTTGAAATTTTTCCTCTTCCTGCTCCTCAAATGCTTTTCCACAGCATAATCCAGGTGATAAGCCTAGGAATCAATACATACAAGTAAAGATACTATTGCAGCTGCACCCATATTTGTAAAATGGTTGGGAATCGTCTGGACATTCATAAGAACATAAGAAGAGCCGTACTAGGTCAGAACAATGATCCCTCTAGTCCAAGACCTTACTTCATGGAGCAGCCAAGTTACTCTGGAGGGCCAACAAACAGGGCATCTCCCTGATGTTGGCCTCCTAACGCTGGTAATGAGAAGTTTGCTGCAGTTCCTCTTAGTCTATGTGGATAGTAGCCACTGACTGACCAATCTTCCATTAATCTGTCTAATCTTTTAAAGCCATCCATGCTTGTGGCCATCACTACATCCACCACATCCGCTACATTACAAATTACCTGTATTATGTGTTAAGGAGATAAATATTAGATTGGAGACTGTCCCTTTACAGATTGTTACAAAATCTTTTTTTTTTAAGTGACATGGTGTTAGAATAAATATTGACTATAGATGGTTACGTAGACTGAATAGGACAGTCTAGCCTGAGCTTGTCAGAGCTTGGAAGCAAACTAGGGCTGGTCATGGTTAGTGCTTGGATGGGAGACCCCAAAGGAAGACCAGGGTTGCTATGCAAAGCACGGTAATAGCAAACCATTTCTGCTTATCTCTTGCCTTGGAAACTCCATGAAGGTTCACCATAAGTCTGTTGTGACTTGATGGCACTTTATTACCATATAGATAGTTTAATATTGAATAAAAATATTGTAGGTATATTCTTGAAGGAGAATTTCAACACAGTGGTGAGTGAACAGTGGGTTTGGGATGAAGCAGCGTCACTGCGGTAATTTTCAAACTGTGGATTAGGACCCCAAAGTGGATCAGGACTCTCATACAGGTGGGTCATAAGTCCAGGGGAGAGAAGGAAAAACAGAGTGAGATTGGAAAGGAGGTTCTAGGGTAGTGAATGGCAAATCTGGATATGCTCCTACATAATATGGGAAATGGTCATTAAATACTGCATGGAGCTAACTAATGCTATATATTTATAAATGCTAAATATAAAAATGTAAGCATGTTAAGTATTAAGTGAGGTGGGAGTCCTGTATTAGGGAAAGGTAAAGTCATATGGAGTTCCTGTACAAGTGGAGTCATGAAATATACAGTAATTTTAGTGTGGATTCCATTTCAAGAAGTTACCACTGCATTATGTTATAGCTGTCTGAAGGAAATAGTGATACGCTTCAGCAAAGAGACTGCAGGCTGAAAATGAAAAAAGAAGCTTAAGGGTTATTATAATTTATATGCTCTGCAGGGCGAATATCTTTGACCTCTCTGTTATAATTCCCTCTAAGCCACCCGCCACATTTTCTCCCCTTACATGCTGGTATGCTTGGCCTTTACTTAGAAACAATTGCTGCTTTCCCAGAGTCATTAATAGCAGATCGCCTCTACAATATGGTATGATAGTAAAGAATTAACGGGCAGTTAACTAATTCCTCTTCCATGAATACCATGTTTTTTTTTTCTTCCGAAGTCAGACTGTATCATTTTTGTGTGTTGCCCCTTTTAAACAGCACAAGAATACTCTCATTCATGACTTACAGTGCTGTCCGAAACAGAGTTACACTTTTGAGTGTATTGAAATTAATGGGTTTAGCAGGGAGTAACTCTGCTTAAAATGACCCTGAAAACCACTCAAAGGGTGGGCGAGAGTACCATTCACTCAGATGACCAGCCGCCAGCTTTAGATGTGCAGTCATAGTTCACTCCTCATTAAATAATATAAGAGCATCCTGAAAAAGAGGAAGATGTGGTTCTAGTAGCTAGATTTTTTTTTTAAATGGTGGTTAAGTCACAGCTAATGTATGTCACTCTCCATGGGGTTTTCAAGGCAAGAGACTAACAGGTCATTTACCATCGTCTGCCTCTGTGTAGTGACCCTGGTATTCCTTGGTGATCTCCAAATACTGACCAGGGCTGACTCTGCTTAGCTTCCAAGATCCGACAAGATTGGGCTATCCAGGTTAAGCCAGTAGCTAGATAGCCACACATTAATGGCACTATCACCCTTGAACCAAGCTATATCAGAGCAAGGCTTAGATCAGCAGTGAAGCAACAGTAAAGAAGCTATCCAAGGTCAAGGGCTGTGGGCTGATCTTGACCTTGTGGCATTGTTCTGAAGCACAATATTTTACTCCTCTTGTATTTATGAATTACAACTGAGCTTACTCAGGTCCAAATTCACACTGGGGGAACCAAGCATAAGAAAGAAAATTCTACTGTTTTTCACTCCTGCTCTAAAGGAACTGCAAGATCAGGTTCTAACATCTGATCAAAGGGGAATGATGTACACGTCTAGTTCTGTGACCAGCACGGAAGGAAGTCAGAGGCTGAAATGAAACAGAATAATCAGAGATAGTTTATTGAGGTGCAACAGGAGTACAAGCACTTGCCTGTAACACTACAGCACAAAATATTAAATTGCTTATAACTCCTGTACATACTCTCAATGCCCACAGAGACCCATTGTTCTGCCATGCAGCCTTGCTCACTGCCTCCATAACTTTTAAGTTTCCCTGGAGCAGACTGCCAAAGCTGCCCTGTAGCTGAGGTGACCCCTGACTGCACCCTCATGCTCCTAGTCATGCTTCTAGTCCCACCCTACTCCACTGAGGTAGGCCCAAGGGCATGTCCTGCCCAGCCAGATGTGCAATTGCTGGGTAGCTCACCACCACAATTACCTATCTCTTTCTACATGGGGATTTTATCTGGGCTGGCTTAGGAGCATTTGGGAACCTGATGATCTTGGACCTACACAAATCCAGAGGTTCACTGTTCTGGGAGGGGATCACCAGGGCCATTGTTCTGCCATCTGCAGGAATCCAGGCAGTGATTCAGGTAATAATACAAGGGAGCCCCAGAGAAGAAACACGTGGAACAGACATGGTTTGGCAAGCGAGTCAGTAGCCAGTCTTTGCAAGTCAAAACCCGGCACAAGTTGGAATGATAAAAGCATGACCTGCAAACAAGTCCAAGAAGTAAAAGAAGCAATGACTTAATGTTTCTAGGCATGGAGAGGTACAGGGGAAGTCCACATTGTTGAATGAGAGGGAAGCTTTCTGGTGGGTGTATGGGGAGGCTTGAGGTGGGAAGGAGTCAGGAGAGAGGTGAGCAAGGGGTGAGCTTTGTCAATAAAATTGTTGCAAGGTGATGCCACTGGGACCTTTTATTTGGCAAGACAAAAGTACTGTCTATGAGCACCGTGAAATGTCTTGAATAATCTTCGTGGAGCAGGTGTTACCTGACTGAGTCAGTCCTTGTGGTTTTTCTTTGTCTCCATCTTAACCTGCCCTGGGTTCATAAACTGGGTGTTGTTTCTTTGTGGATAAAATTATATCACGTAACATAACTTGCTTCTGTCTATTCTTCTGCCCAGTTCTATTCTTCTGTCTGTTCTTCCTTATCCTACAAATATCCCTGATGCATGTTTCTTTCTAAGCAAGGGCTTGCTGAGATTTCATGAGTCTGGAATAACAGGTGGGCTGGTCACAGGCCAGGGGTAGAAATTGATTCCAATGAAATGGAGACTGAACAGTCATGACAACAGCATCCTTGAAGGGTAGATGAATTAATTTATTATGGCAAAGAAGACTGTTTTGGATAAGTTAAGAGACAATCAAATCTTTGTAGCAGCATAAGGTTTTGTGGAGAAGAGTATCTGATAAGAACATAAGAGAAGCCAATGTTGGATCAGGCCAGTGGCCCATCCAGTCCAACACTCTATCACACAGTGGCCAAAACACCAGGTGCCCTCAGAAGGTCCAGCAGTGGGGGCAGGAAGCCCTCTCACTGTTGCCCCCCCCCCAAACACCAAGAATACAGAGCATCACTTGCCCCAGACTGAGAGTTCCTATCTATACTTTGTGGCTAATAGCCACTGATGGACCTCTGCTCCATATGTTTAGCTAATTCCCTCTTGAAGCCATCCATGCTTGTAGCCGCCACCACCTCCTGTGGCAGTGAATTCTATGTGTTAATCACTCTTTGGGTGAAGAAGTACTTCCTTTTATCTGTTCTAACCCAACCGCTCAGCAATTTCATGGAGTGCCCATGAGTTCTTGTATTGTGAGAAAGGGAGAAAAGTACTTCTTTCTCTACCTGCTCTATCCCATGCATAATCTTATAAACCTCGATCATGTCACCCCGCAGCCATCGTTTCTCCCAAGCTAAAGAGCCCCAAGCACTTCAACCTTTCTTCATAGGAAAACTGTTCCAACCCTTTTATCATTCTAGTTGCCCTTTTCTGCACTTTTTCCAATGCTATAGTATCTTTTTTGAGGTGTGGTGACCACAACTGTACACAGTACTCCAAATGAGGTCGCACCATCAATTTATACAGGGGCATTATGATACTGTCTGATTTGTTTTCTATTCCCTTCCTAATAACCCCCAGCATAGTGTTGGCCTTTTTCAGTGAAGTCACACACTGTCTCGACATTTTCATTGAGTTATCTACTACGACTCCAAGATCTCTCTCTTGGTCAGTCTCCGCCAGTTCGGACCCCGTCAACATGTATTTATAGTTAGGATTTTTGGCTCCAATGTGCATCACTTTGCACTTGGCTACATTAAACCCCATTTGCCACATTGATGTCCACTCGCCCATCCTTGACAGCTCCCTTTGGAGTGCCTCCCTGGTTCTCACCACCCTGAGCAACTTCGTGTCATCTGCAAATTTAGCCACTTCACAGCTTACTCCCAACTCCAAATCATTAATAAACAAGTTAAAAAGCATTGGACTGAGTACTGATCCCTGCGGTACCCCACTGGGCTCTAGTCCACAGAATGTTATGATGGAATTAAAAATATTTTTAGATGCCTGTTACCTGTTTGTTTTAGCCATACCTCTGTATAAAAAGGGGAAAAAACATGTGGAGACCAGTGTTTCCTCTAAGCTGAGTTAGTGTGAGCTAGCTCACAGTTTTTTAGCCTCTGGCTCACACATTTTTGTCTTAGCTCAGGAAGGATGGCTCCAGAGCAAACTAATTTATGCAGTAGCCAAATTGCTTGCTTGTAACTTTAATGCCAGTAGCTCACAAAGTAGAATTTTTGCTCAGTCCACAGCTTAGAGGGAGCATTGGTGGAGACATCAATGGATTGGGGCTAAACCTGCTCCTGGTGATTGCAGAACTTGGAGCCACGTGCAGGTTTTTGCCCCTCTCAGCTGTGTCTGAGATTGCAGCCCACTTAGACTGTTCCATGAAATTCAATGGTATTTGATGAAAATTCAAGCCAGACCATGTCTGGATAAGGTTCTATGTTTAAGGCTGTTTTTACATCTGACTTTCCCTCTGGAATCATTCTAGTTCCAAAAAACCCTGCCCATACTTCTGTGCAGTGTGAAACCGTGCTGCCACTGAAATGTCCACATCTACTAAAAGGCGAAAGATTTATGCGATCTGAAGAGAAACCAGAACATCTACTAATTGCCCTCCTGTGGTCAAGCTAGTATGCAACCGGCTTCATTCTGCTTTAAACAATTGCTGTTGATTAGTGCACTTAGACCCCCTGGAGTGAAATTTCACACCACTGTGAAATCAGCACAGGAAAAGACAGCAGTCAAACTACTTTAGAGGGGAGGTGTAAAATGACCCTTAGTCACAGTAGAATTAGATAGACTCTGCACTTGTGTTCCAGCCAAGGTGGTCAAGTGGAGCATGAAAGGCATTTAGCTATAGTCCAGCAGAACATTGAACCTGTAGGAAACTGTATTTCATCGGGAGTAGCTTGTGTGAAAACAGGGTTCTCCTGTTGCCAGCTGCTACTCCTAAATGATGGCAGAGGAGGGAGGGAAGCGGGCTTTGTGGTTTGGCTCAGATGCAATCATGCTCATCCTATGCTGAAGACATTTATCCTACTACCTACGGGTACCATCTATTGCATTGTTTATTGCCCACAGCAATGGGCAACAGGTCCAAGCATGGATGACTTCAAGAGTAAATTAGATAAACATATGGAGCAGAGATTCATCAGTGGCTATTAGCCACAAGGTATATATAGGAACTCTGGGGCAAGTGATGCTCTGTATTCTTGGTGCTTGTTGGGGGGGGCAACAGTGGGAGAGCTTCTAGTGTCCTGCCCCCCCTGGTGGTCCTCCTGGTGGCACCTGGTATTTTTGGCCACTGTGTGACAGAGTGTTGGACTCAGTGAGCCATTGGCCTGATCCAACGTTGGCTTCTCTTATGTTCTTCCCTTCCCATCCTATATTCAACAGTGGCAGTCAGAAGCAGCAGCATTCTGTTACTGGTCCACTTATTCTTGCTGCTCAGCTATGGATTAATTGCATGGGCTTTACTCTGAACATCAGTCTTCTATCTGTAAAATAGAAATAATGATGTCCTCTCACCATTGTTCCAGGGGAGAATGAAAGGTTATAAATACCGTGCTCTTTAAGTGTTATAGAGATTATTAACAATCTCTTGTGCTTTAAGGAAGGTGTATTTAAGACAATATTTTTGTTCCCTAACTGTGACTTATAGTAGCGTTCAGAGCACAGAGTTCTAGCAGCATAAAAGGAACCCTTCATAATATGGAAGGTTTGCCCTGATCAAGACAATCACACTGTTTTGTCTTGTTATGTTAGGCAGACTAGATTTCATTTTGGCTGGAAAATGTTACAAAAGAGCTGCAGGAGGTGGGTCAGTAGAACAAAGCAATTAAAGAGATGTCGCTCCATGACTTCTGCTAGACAGAAGCTGACAGTTAATGCTATAGTGCAATATTACACTAGTAAATAAGCACCTATTTAAAATATTTATGTATGGCTTGCTTAAATTAATGGATTCAGTTACTGGTGCTAAGGCTATGATCCTCTATCATGAGATCAGCTATACAACAGAGGTTGACTCAGAGAAGTAATACCTTACTGCCAGAAAGCAAGCAGTAGTGCTTGGCTGAATTATGTTACTGCTGTGCAGAGTATGGAAAACTTGGTTTATATCGTGTTGCATTTCCAAAAGCACCTATGGGTCTCAGGTGTTCATCCAGTAACCAGCTTGTATACTCATAACAAAATAAGCATGTATACCATGCTTCACAACTGATGCCAAATATGTTTTTTATCATTATGTTGAAGTTATTACATGGAGATCATATTTGAAGAACCCTTTCCTCTTGTATTGTCGAGTCTGCCAGGTAAGATTCTCTTCACAAGACCCTCTTTGTTCCTCCTGCCTTCAGAGAAGAGCTGGGTGGAGACCAGAGAATGGGTTTTTTTTGGTGGGGGGCAACTTATCTTTGAAATGCCCTCCCCCTTGAGGTTCATTTGCCATCTAACTGGTGCCAGCCCAAAACATTTCTCTTTACCCAGGCTAGGGGTTCCACCTGGTTTAGCTGTTCTGTAGTCTACTTCTAGCCTGAGGAGTGTTGTATCAGCATGATTTTAGACTCTGACCAATTTCCCACGAGGCGCTGCTCCATTGCCACTCTTCCCTTTCCCCCGATTGCATGCATCAATTTCCCACTATTTGCCCTGTGCCACATTTTGGCCCATGGCTTCTCCCGATCTCCTCCACGTTTTCTAGCTCCTAAAAAAACAGGATCACAAGGCCACCAGGGAAAATGGGCAAAGCCACGGATCAAAATGCGGCACAGGACAAATAGTGGGAAATTGACACACACAGTCAGGGGAAAGGGAAGAGCAGCAGCGGAGCAGCACCTCGTGGGAAATTGGTCTCTGTTTTGCTGCCTGAAATGTTGGTAGATTTGCTCACACTAGAAAAATATGGTCCTGAATCAGAAGAGCTGGTGTCCATTTTCTGTAGAGTATGTGTTGCCCAAGTTCTCACCAGGAGAAAATGCAGGGCTTTCATTAATTATGACTATAGTGCCACGTTCTCTATGAAGCCTAATTTGCAGACTGAAGCAAGTAACTGAGAAAGAGGAAGAGCAGCAAGGGGGTCAAAGTCTACCGTTATCTTCTCATGTCAAGAGGAGTCACATTGTTATGACACTGAAGGCCACCTAAAGTCACTTGCAGTGTATGGTATGCTGAAGCTATTGTTACATTCTCAAACTGCTGTGGCATCTTTGATTCCTCTTAGTTACTCTGACTGCTGAGGACATACTATACCATGGGCGGTGGAAAAGTACCACAAAGCTTGAGCTTCAAGAACAGCAGAGATCATATAACAGACAACTAGAGTGCAGGTAAAGGAAAAAAAACCTAACTAACAAGAATACACAGATGGATGTGACAGCCAAGCACCTGCATAGTTCTCTACCACTACTTCATCTGCAAAAAATGGTGGGTGGAGTTTTTCAAGAGGGGGGGCTTCTTCATCTGGGCCCTGATGATGTCAATGAGATTAATTCTGTAGTCCATTTCAAATAGTTTGCTGTCCATTTTGTGGATAAAAACTGCATGTGTCTGCCAGGACTTGAACTCCATTATTGTAGATCAGAATGGTAACAAAAGGCCAGTCTAGTTGCAATTGCTTGGGTGAGTTTCCATTGGTGCTGCCTGAGGTCATGAAGCTGCCTTATACTGAATTAGACCCTTGACCCATCAAGATCACTATTGTCTATTCAGACAGGCAGTGGCTTTCCAGGATCTCAGGCTGAGGGTTTTCACATCACCTATGACCTGATCCTCTTAACTGGAGATGCTGAGGATTGAACCTGAGACCTTCTGCATGCCAAGCCGATGCTCCACCACTGCGCTCTTGCATTTAGTACATCTAGATCAAGTCACTGCTTATCTCTTGCCAGTACTGGCTTATTGCATTTAGCTGAAGTGGGGCCAGTGTGGCTCAGTCCAGGAAGTAGTTAATTCCCCCTCAAGATTCGATAGGGGCTGTTTCCAACCACTTTGAGGGAAGTAGTTATGTTGCTCTAAAGAAGCCCTCGATAGTTGGTGGCAAATATTTCCTTTGGAGGAGTGTGCTCAAACATGTGGTGGTTGTGCAACTCCAGGCTTTCTTGGATGTGGCATTATCTGGTTCAGTTTCAGTCCGGCTCCTTACAGGCTTTGTGATACACCACTTTGGTCATCCTGAGGGACAAGATGATCTTTGATGGGAGAGAGATTAGGGGAGTACGACTCCGACACATTTTAAAACCTTGGTATTCTGTGATGCTGCTGCTATAAGAACTCGTGGCACTTACGAGTTTCTGTCTTTTCTCTCATTCATTTTAACATCTATGTGAAACTGCTAGGGAACGATCATCTGGCTATTTGGAGTTAAATGCCATCAGTATTCAGATGGTACTCAGCTTCTCTTTTCATCAGAAATAGGTGATGCAGTAGATTTATTGAATCAGTGTTGGGGGGATAGAAGCCAATGCACCTAATCTGAATAAGAATGAGGTGCTGCTGTATGATAACATTGCCAATTAAGATATGAGTCTGTTGGTTATGTGCACAGGCTTATACATTACTATTTGGTAAATTATTATCTAAATTTACCTAACTGAGGAATGCAAATTATGCAAGATAGAAGTTAATGAAAATTCAGAGCATTTCGAAAGAGCGATTAGGGACCTTTTTGGGGAATACTGGATTTGCTTCCTGCCAAGGGCCAGTTTTTGACTGCCAAGCCTATGCAAGAGCTGCTCCTGAACACATGTAGATAAGCACAATTCGTTTTTTTCAAAAGTCTTTTTTAAAAAATTATAGCAGCTCCATTTTTGTGTAATCAGATAATTGTTGCATGTAATCTAGGATCCTCTTCCCCACAGCCAACAAGATGCCCCCAGGAAGTCCCCACACAGGGCATGGCCTTCCTCACTATTACCTCCTTAGCAGCTGGTGGTCAGTGGCATACTGTCTGTGGAGGTGGAGAGTTCCTGTCTCATGGCCACATTCATTATCCAAGGGCATCTAACAAGTAGATTGCAAGCTAGGTCATTCAACCCCTAGAAGACCCTGGAAATGATTGTGAAAGAAAATGCTCTTGGAAGACTCAAAAGCCCAGGTGGGCTCAGTCATCTGACTTCACAGGTGTGCGTGTGTGAGTATATGTGTGCACCTGCATGTTTTAAATAGCGCAGAATAATTTTTATTACTTAAATGTAGCATTCATTAAAGGAAAGATTGTTGATTGTTGTACCATACCTTTGTCGAGACAGCAGTGTTGCAGACATTTCACAGCTAATTTGAATGAAACAAAGATTAAAACCTTGTGTCCCATACCATTCATCTTTTTGCTAATAGCTGACAAGTTCTTACAAAAATTCCATAAGAGAACTTGATCTGAGCTTTAGCTAGT
This sequence comes from Lepidodactylus listeri, assembly GCA_029233225.1. Taxonomy (NCBI): domain Eukaryota; kingdom Metazoa; phylum Chordata; class Lepidosauria; order Squamata; family Gekkonidae; genus Lepidodactylus; species Lepidodactylus listeri. The sequence continues at coordinate 58,490,370 of JARCFY010000012.1, forward strand.
TTCCAGGAAGAGGATTCCACAATTGAAGAACTGCCACAACTGGAGCAATTAATTAAAAGGCATAGTTAATTTTTGGTTGGTCAATCAGCTTTGATTGCATTATGTTGTTCAACTAAAGCATAATGACAAGCAATGATAAATCACTAATAAAAGGAAAGCAAATGCACAATCAAATATATTCCATCCATCCACACACAAGAGCTGACTTCATTTCAGTATCACATTCCTTCTAAAACAATCTGCACTAATTAAAGGAATAATTAGATACACTGCATTTACAAGAGCTCTGTGTGAACATTAGAGCACACATGAGGCTCTGGATTGAGTACTGCCACCGGAGGTGGCGGCAGCTACAAGCATGGGTGGCTTCATGGTGGTAATTAGATAAACATAAGGAGCAGAAGGTCGAAGAAGGGGACAGCAAAGGATGAGATGCTTGGACAGTGTTGTTGATGCAACAAACATGAAATTAAGCAAACTCCAGAGCACGATGGAAGACAGGAGGGCCTGGCGTGATGTGGTCCATGGGGTCGCAAAAAGTCAGACTCGACTATGCGACTGAACAGTAACCACAAAATGGAGCAGAGGTCCATCAGTAGCTATTAGGCACAAGATAGGAACTCTCAGTCTGGGGCAAGTGATGCTCTGTATTCTTGGTGCTTTGGGGGGGGCAACAGTGGGAGGGCTTCTAGTGTCCTGGCCCCACTGGTGGACCTCCTGATGGCACCTGGTATTTTTGGCCACTGTGTGACAGAATGTTGGACTGGATGGGCCTTTGGCCTTATCCAACATTGGCTTCTCTTATGTTCTTACAATTTGGAAAAGCGGGCTAATCTAACTTTGGTGCTAGTGTAACAAAATACTGTAATGATGCAGCTAAAGAAAAGCTCATCCATTGTTTGTAAATGTAAGAAGCATCTATTTAGGTAAATGGCAGTTGGTCATGTTACTTTATCACTTGGGTTTGTAGAAGAAAGAAGGCCAAGGATCCTTCTTTGTATGTGCTTTAAAAATATAATAGATGGTTTCATTCATTGGAGTTAGGTGTATTATTAATGCAAATAATAATTAGGCTTCACTATGGCAGCTCTGTTCCAAGGAATATTATACAGATTTCTGCAGACAGAATTCTCTAGAGGACAAATTCTGTAATATATTAGGGGAAGAAAGGTGTGCCTGGAATCTTCCATTCTCAATCTAATGCATATTTTAGCAACTTGGAATGCAGGCTTGAGAAACTTATTTGCTTTCCACATTAAGCAATCAATTTATTCTTTATCCTTTAGAAAGCTGGAATATGGATTCTCAAATGCTATTATAGGGAGGCTTTCCACTCTAAAAAAATATCCAGTGTCTCCAAGCACAATGGAGACAAATTTTACATTCTGGTACAGAGTTGAGAGATGAGAGGAACAAGATAAAAAATAGGATTATGCTGGCCCTTTGTGGTCCTTAAGGCAGTCCTGTTACCAAGGACCCCCTTCCTAGATGTATGCTGTCTGGCCCAACTCCATCTTGGCCTTGGCAGCCCTTTTAGGAGTTAGCAATGCCTTGCTTTGGAGAAGGTGAGGTCAAGATTCTCCTTAGTCAGGCTATGCTAACAAGTGGCCAAAACCTTGGGCAAGAGACTCATTCACTGATGGGACATTTACATGCCCGCTCATCACCACAGGGGGCTCACAAAGTGGGGCACCCACCTTGATCTATCAATGCGATTTTGTCAGGAAATGTAAGTCCTCCTAAGTGCAAAATCTTGTTACTATCAAGCAGGCAAGTGGGATTGATTGCCTTATTTCCTAAGTATCTCAGGCATGGGCGAAGCCTCCACCCTACCAGCCCTTTTGTCCAGCCAGGATATTTCCCTGCTTGGGTGCAGCCACCTTGTCCAGGAGCAAGAGTCCTGCCCCTAAACTTACCTGGGACTGTGGAGTGTCCCAGAATGGTGGCACAGGTTGTGACAGTGGAGGAGGATTAACCCCCTTCCTCCACACCACAGCCTTAGTCTGAATTAGATCTCCATGTCTGCCACATACAAAAATGTCCACAGAGCTTCCAGCTTCTCGACTGCATGATGCAGTCTGGCCCAAAGGCATCCAGTTTGGTTCGACCAGGTTCTTCCTCTCCTAGGCCTCAAAATCTCATGTCTGGTGCAACACATGGGGCCTCACTTCTGTTCCCTCTGCATTCTTCTTCGTTGAAGATAGAAATAAATTCACACTTTAAAAAAAGAAAACTTTGGCAGGAAATTAGGAAGTATTAATAGCCACTTGCATGCTAGCACTTAAGATCTGAAAGCCCCAGTTCAAAGTACACTATCTTTCAGCCGAATTACACAGACTCTTTCCGATAAGGGGTAATGGGGATAACACTGCTGGGGCGGAGAGCAGTACTCAAAAGAACGTGCTTTCAATTGATCACTGGGTATAAGTGACTACAGTTCTGCACTCTCTCTGTCTGGGGGTGTGTGGCTTATGATTCAGAGCTTGAAGGATTCTAAATGCTGCCTGTCTCTTTAGGATGCTCTGATTTGAATAAGTACTTGAAAAAGCAGCACAATCAGCAGCTGAATGATAGGGTAACAGTGGGAGCTCACAAGACAGAGAACCACAGTAGATAAATTCAGTTACTTTGTATAATATATCAGGAAGGAAGGAGTTAATTACTTCAAAAAATAGGGTCTGTCAATATTCTAGTGTGTGTGTTTTTTTAAAAAAATCCATGATTGCTGGTATCATTTAGGGAATGCAAATCATTGGATATTATAAGGTCTATTCAAAAAGTAACTTGAAATGCATGAACAGAATAATCTCATGCTCATGCACCAATTACAGGAGTGTGATGGGACTGCATGCAAGCATCACCATTTGTGGTAGCATAGCCCGCACCTCCCCTGCAATGTATTGGGGGGGGGGGATTATAGGCACAGCTCTGGATCACAAACAACTGTGCATGATTTACCAGTCATTGCAGAAGCGTGGCAATGGAGGAATGGCGAAGATGGAGCTGAGGAAGATACATTCTATGTATCCTGTCAGAATACGGACTACCTCTTATTCAGGCATAGCAGTGCTTACAGAGAACAATGCTACATCCAATGCACAACCCCATAGTATGCAATAACAACACACCCCTTGGCCACTTCTATCAGCAACAGGACAAACAGTAGTAATATATCTCCCCAAACAACACAGGTCAGAAAAAGGGAAACTCCACCACCCTGCACACAAATGCCATGCACAACAGAGAATCCTGGAAAGGACAGATGGCAACAGGTTACAAGCCTAGCTTTGAGACCAAGAAGTCAATGAATGGATTTGAAGGATACAATCATGGCTGAGGAATTTGTACACAATTGAAGTTAGGATTGAAAGAGAGACATCCTTATATTGTCAGAGGCACTACAGGATCACCCGATGGATTCTGGACAAACACCCAACCTGACTCCTCTCTTCACTTACTACTTGAAAATGGTGCTAGAGCCCCTCCAAATGTGAAGATCTTCAGTATACAAGAATCCATCAGGCAAAGATCCAACTATTCAAAACAGCTTTGGGGGTTCTTCAAGCATCCTGTCTGTGATAGGCCCTCTCACATAATGACTAGAGTTGCCAGCTCTAGGTTGGGAAATTCCTGGAGATTTGGGGAGTGGAGCATGGGGAGGGCAGGTTTGGGGAGAGGAGCGACCTCAGTGGGGTATAATGCCGTGGAAGTCACTTTCCAAAGCAGCCATTTTCTCCAGGGAAACTGATCTCCTGCATAGGTGACAATCAGATTTATGCTCACCTGCGGAGACTTATGGATCCTATAGGGTTCCAGAATATTCTATGGGACCTGATGTCCCCAAGCAGCTCATTAGATGAGCTGATAGAGGAGTGAAATAACCGTCTCTCTGAAGCCATCAACGAAATCGCTCCTCAACTTCCTCTTCACCCCTGATCCAAAATGGCTCCATGATACAACATGGAGCTACAGAGGATGAAACTGGAACTAAAACGACTAGAGCAAGTTTGGCAATGATCCCGTGACGAAGTGACAAGAACATCTTAAGGGACATTTATGAAGGCCTATGAGATGGCAGTGAAGACTGCAAAGAAGGAGTACTTTGTGGCCACCATCATGTCCACTAGCTCTTCCAAACACAATTGTTTAGGGTGATTCGGACATTAACCTCTCTCTCGTCTGGTGCCTACCTGACTTTCCTTTAGGTGCCAGGCCAAAACATTCCTTTTAACCCATGCTTTAGACTGAGGGCTTCCATCTTTTAAAGCTATTTTCATGGTCCAGTTTTCAGCCCAAGGACAGTTTTATGAATATCGTTTTAGGCTGCTCAGTATTGTTTTTATGCTTGTTTTTAATAACTTGGTTTTATGCTGTTGGTTTTGTTGTGTGTGTTTTTTGTGAACAGCCTTGCACAGGTCTCTGGAGAGGTGGCTAGCCATGTGCTGAGCTACTTTGGTTCATACTTCCTCACACTTATGGAAAACTGGTAATTCTTTTTTTAAAAATTTTTAAATTGATTTTATTTACTTTTACATGTAGTATCAACATTTCAACAAAGTTTACCAAGAAAAAAGAGAGAGTGAACTGAGTTACATTCACAAATCATCCTAATTGGCCCACAACATTTATGTATTTTCTATCGTACCAACAATAAAACTTTTCCCACATTATCCTAAATGTTCCTTGCTTATTTTTTAACCGTAAATTCAAATTATCTGTTTCAACCATATTGAATAATTTCATTACCGTTTCTTCCTCCCCAGGTATCCTGTCTGTTTTCCAATATTTCGCATATAACAGTCTCGCTGCAGTAATAACATGTATTAACAATCTCTTATCTTTATATTCTTGTCCCTCCGGTAGGATATTAAGTAAAAATAGTTCTGGTAACCAAGGTACTTCATACTGTAAAATTTCCTGCAGAATTTTCTTTATAAATTGCCAATATTTTTTTGCCCTTTGACACGAAACTGGTAATTCTCAGATGACAGGTAACATTTGAAACTATGACCACTCAAGAAGGGCTCGTCCCTTTTTCACTGGAGAAGTACCAAACAGACTTTAATGACAGAAATACATGCATCTTCATAGGTAACTGACATACTAGAGAAGTTAGTAAAATGATACTTGGGATTTTGTTACTCCAAGGGCTTTTAAAAGAGATGTTCTAATTATTAAGGCAGCAAAGGAGCTTCATTGTTAATTACTTTTATAAGAGATGCTAGTACCAAACACGGGGGGAAACTGATTATGATCTCCTTTCTAGTTCGTTTGGGTTTTTAAAGTATATTATTCATTAAGTTTTAACACTACTGCTGAGATGGTAAAAGTTAAAAGGATTTATATCAGCTGCCCAGCATTGATTAACCATTTCTGAAAGCCACATTTTACTTAATAAGCTACATAAAAAGGCATGATCTTTCATGACTAGAAGGGAAGCAGTGTTGTATTTGCTTCTTGCCAGTTACTGATGATGTGGATAAGTCCCGACATCACACCAACCAATTTGCAATATTCATAACTTAAGATCTAAATCATGGTTTGAGCTTCCAAACATTTAGGCAAATGATGTTTTAGAGCTGCTCATCGGCTTTCATTTTTGTTTGCTAAGCACTACCATATTTTTTGCTCCATAAGACTCACTTTTTCTCCCAAAAAAAGTGGGGGGAAAAGTGTGTGCGTCTTAAACCCCCCTCACCTTTCCCGAGCCACAGCACCGAGCAGAGCTTAGGTGCGTCTTATGGTCAGGTGCGTCTTATGGAGAGAAAAATACGGTAAATTGTATATGGTTTAGGAGTCTCCAGAAGCAAAACTTAACTGTGGTTTGTCAATTCAGACATCATTCCAGACTATAGATAGCACAACCCACAGAAGGGAGGGGCTGTGGCTCAGTAGTAGAGAATCTGTTTTGCATGCAGATGGTCTAGGTTCAGTCCCAGGCATCTCCAGGTAAAAGGTTTAGGTAGTAGGTGATGTGAAAGACCTCTTCCTGAGGCCCTGTGGAGCCTCTACCAATCAGAGCAGACAATACTGATCATGATAGACCAGTGGTCTGGCTCAGTATAAGGTAGCTTCATGGCCATACGGCAAGATTGCCTTACAATATGTAAGATCAGCGAATTTAAAAAGTTAAATTAATCCCTTCAGTCTATGACATCAGAACAAAATGAATGTCCATTTGGGGAAAGGCTCATTGTTTCAGTTTCTCCAAATCAGTAATTTCCAATAAGGTGAACTGCTGGTCTACTGGGGGAAGGGGGCAAAGGAACTTTGCAGCTGGCTCATCAAGCTTAAAAAAATCGAATGCCAGCGAACTACAAGATGCCAAGGAGCTCTGTCCTAAGATCAAATACTGAAATAAATAGTAGGTATCTTGATTTTTAAAAAACCCACCTCCATTGTCTCATTTCAAATTTCAAAGGCACTACAATAAATGAACAAAGTATTAGAGCAGAGTCTGCCCTTCTGTTGTCTGAGGCACAAAATACAAATGTTCCCTCCCTAAGGATGGTAATAATCATAATTGTAATTTGGCAGCTTGCTGCTTTTTAATGCTGATTCTCCACTGGTTTCATGAGGTTTAAAGCAATCGTGTCCTTCATGGACTACTGTTATTCATAATATAATCTGAATCTGTTTTTTTAGGCTACCTCTTCCTTGCTGTATGAACAGTCTTGATCCAATGTGCTACTCTAGTTACAGCATCACTTCAGAACTGTTTCACACTTGCTTTGGATAAAACAGTGTTGGGACCAGTGTTCCCACTAAGCTGAGTTAGTGTGAGCTAGCTCACAGTATTTTAGTCTCCGGCTCACACATTTTTGTCTTAGCTCAGGGAGGATGGCTCCAGAGCAAACTCATTTATGCAGCAGCCAAATCGCTCACTCACAACTTTAATGCCAGTATCTCACAAAGTAGAATGCTCACAAGACTCCACAGCTTAGAGGGAGTGTTGGTTGGGACAAATGGCTCATGTTAGCACCACTTTCTGCAACTCGTGGCATGTATACACTTGACTTGAAACATAATCCATATTGATATGGGAGTAAGTGCAGTACAGAATTGGAGCTAAATCCAGTGCTTGTCTGAACGCGTCAAGCGTTTGCAAATCTGCTGAGTCAGAAATGGGTGAAGGATATGAATGACCCATATGGATGAGCCAAAGTTTTACAAAATTACAATAATGCACACCAGTAAGTCCCTATGTATACTGTGTACTAGGATGTATATTTACATGTTATTACCCAATCAGCTCTTTCATTATTTTTCTCCCCTCCTGCAAATATACCTGACCTAATTTTAAAATCTTTGCTGTTGCAGATGCTACTGCCACGCAGGGTGTTTAGCATACTGGGAATATCCATCCATCAGAGGACTATAATGCAGCGGAGCAGCATCTTCTGCTGTCAGGAGCATCTGGAGTTATTGCTTGCTTGGCCACCCCAAGGCATTCATAATTGAAAGGCGGGAATCAGGCATGCCAATATGGGCTATAAAAGACAAATTTTTATGCCAAAAGCAGGTTGAAAATGTCTTTGTCAGTGCAGCAAATGGTTTCATTTATATACCTTAATGAAGGCAATTTTCTTGGATTTCATTTTTGTAGTTTGCATAAATACATTTCATCTGGTGCAATGAGGCACATTATGATCAGTTGCCACGGCCCAATCCGAAATTGTTAGTTCTGTATGGGAGGGGGGGAATAGGATACCCTCACACCTGTATTTTACATCTGGTTTGTTTCTAATTGTAGTTAGTCCTCATACAAAAAGCGAAGGTTGTGTAGCGGGTAGAGTGCTGGACTGCGATCCGGGAGACATAGATTCAGAGTCCTATTCTGCCATGAAAGCTTGCTCAGATGACTTTGAGCCAGTTTGCTGTAGTGGCTGGGAGCGCAGACTCTAATCTGGGAGAACCGGGTTTGATTCCCCACTCCTCCACGTGCAGCTGCTGGTGTGGCCTTGGGTCAGTTAAGTTATTTCAGAGCTGTTCTCTCAAGAGCTCTCTCAGCCCCTCCGACCTCAGTCACAGGGTGTCTGTTGTGGGGAAGGGAAGGGAAAGGAAATTGTAAGCCATTCTGAGACTCCTTCGGGTAGTGAAGGGCAGGGTATAAATCCAATCTCTTTCTCCTCCTCTTCCTCTTCCTCCTTCTCCTCTTCTCCTCCTCCTCCTCTCTCTCTCTCATCCTCACCTGCCTCACAGGATGGTGGTTGTAAGGATAAAATGGAGAAGAGGAGAACAAGGGAAGCTGCTTTGGGTCCACATCAGCAAGAAAGGTGGGGGATAAATGAAGCAACTCAATAAACAATAAAAATTCAAGCCATACTACCAGTGTCCTATTTCCAGTCCAAAACTTGGTGAAGTAGAGTCTGGATCCTAGCTTCACATCTTTGGCATAACTGGAAAAAAATGGCAAATCATGGCAGTGGTTTGCTATCTTATTTACAGCGATCTTATTAAAAATTAAATGCTTAGCTAAGTTAGGTCTGTTTGCTGCAGCAGTCTAACATGGCTGCCCCTCTTTAGAATTTGTTTTAATGCTGGATTTTAATTAATATAATTTAATGAGGAAAGACTGAAGAGTCGGGGGCTTTTAAGTTTAGAAAAGAGACAACTAAGAGGGGACATGATAGAGGTTTAAAAAATTATGCATGGGATGGAGAGAGTGGACAAAGGGAACTCAAGGGCATCCAGTGAAGCTGATGGGCAGAACATTCAGGATGGATAAAAAGAAATACTTCTTTACATAGAGAGTGGTTAAAAGGATGTAGTGATGGCCAAAGGAATAGACAGCTTTAAAAGGGGATTACATAGATTCATGGAGGATAGGTCTATCATTTGGTACTAGAAATGGTGACTGAGGGGAACCTCCATGTTCAGAGGCACTAAACCTCTGAATCCCAGAGCCAGGAGGCAACAACAGGGGAAGGTCTTGGCCTCTGTGTCTGTTGTTGACCCGCCAGAGGCCAACTGTGTGAGACAGGATGTTGGACTAGATGGACCACTGGTCTGATCCAGCAGGGCTCTTCTTATGTTCTTGATGTCTTCTTTTTATTTTTATTTCGTATGCTGCTTTGGGTAGGTTCCTGGAGAGGCAGCATAAAAATGTTCTAAATAAAATAAAAGTAGTTGGTTTATCCTAGTACTAACTCTGTGAGGCACTCCCTATAGCAGCTGTCTGCTTTGCACAGTGGTGGACATACAGCATCCCTTAGATTAACTGGCAATTCTTTTTTCCTCTAGTAACTTGCCACCCTAGACTGGCAAGACTTCAGTAGAAAAGTCATAATGAATGTTCAGTACATCCATGTTTGTTCTGGAGCTAGAAGAGCCATTTCTCATCACAGCTGTATGCCAACCCAGAGTCTGTGACACCAGATGTTCCTAATGCTTGCCAGAGCTTTCCATTCATTGATGTCAAAGTCGCTTATGTCACTTTCACAAGCAAACGTTCATATACCCAGAGCTTTGGGTGACTTCTTGGTCTTCTGTTGGCTATTTTACCCTTTGGTGTGCATCAATTTTGCATCCTGTGTCCCTACCCAAGCCAAAGCCAACACAACTGTCTTAATTTCAGAAAAGCCCAGGGCACTTGATCTGTGGAAAGGACATCTACATTGGCAATCTTATCTTCCCAGCAAATGGCAGCCATCTGACATAAACAGTACAAGTGAAAGCTGTTTTGCTTCTTGCCTTAGCAGTTGTACATGGCTCACTGTCCTGTCCTACTCTGGAGATTTTAAATGAAAGAGACAAAAGAAATATTTTAAATAAAATCAATACAACTGGGAACTGCAAGTGTCTTTATTTTAAAGGTTAGATTTCTATCAGTGAGGCTCTTTAACAGTTCAGGTGGGTAGTCGTGTTGGTCTGAAGCAGCAGAACAAAGTTTGAGTCCAGCGGCATTTTTAAGATCAACAAAGTTTCATTCTAAGTGTAAGCCTTTGTGTGCTTACTCTAGACATAGCTCCAGAGTATGTATCAAAAAAATCTGCACAATAGTAGAGGTTTTTCTTCATTATTGGAGAAACCTCCAGGTTTACCAAAAAAAAAAGTTATAAAATTGGGAGAGGGGGTGATTAAAAAACAACATCTCCCATACGAAAGTAGTGATGTGTCTATCTGTACACACATCACAAATTCCAAATAATGTTGACCAGATCATGGTCGGCATTATAAGGCTCTCTTGCAATTAAGACATTGCTGGGGCGGGGGAGTTTAAACTTGTTTCAGAAGGAGGGGAAGTGGCAATAGAGAATAAAGTTGCAAAAGGAGTGGGCATGGGGTAGGGAACGCAGTGGCAGAGGAATTGGTGACAAAGTGGGATTGGAGAAAGTGGTGATGGGGTGAGCAAGAGGAAAGAAAGTGGTCAGTGGTGGTATGGGATTTCCCTCTCCTGTGAGCATGCATAGGTCTCCTGCTTGTTGTAGTATCTGAACTGCTTCCTTGAGGGTCCAGCTCCTTGCCCTGTTAATACCTTGCTTTGAGTAAAGCTTGGCGGTGATGCACAGGTTTTATCCCCACCTCACATCCCTTTAGGCCCCACAGCATTGTGCATTGCTGTCCACCTGCTTGTTGAAGCTGGTGGGTGTAGATCATCATACTCATCAGCGATGTCCCTGCTCTTTGGTGCAGGTCGTCAGTAAATAGTTGGAACTTCTACCCAAATGACATCCCCTAATGTTTTCCCTGTAGTTCTGAGAACAATTGCTATGAGAAGTTACAGCCTCCAAAGTCAACTGCCATGATGTCAACAGTGTCTTACAAAACCAGTCCAACTGCTCTAGAACACAGGAGGTGACAGATATTGTATGAACAGGTAGGATGTTCCAGGTTTAACCTCCTCCACTGAGCTGCCAGCCTTTCGAGATGCCATCCCACTTGCCAAGAAGTCTATAGTATGGCTACGGCTAGACCATGCATTGTAATTGGTTGCAGGCCCTAGAGTACTGTCTTGCTGAAGAGGGCAAGCTATGTTTTCTGAAAACGAAACGGGAGACTATGCCCTCATGTAGCTCTTCTAAGGCGATTCACTCCATATAGCAAATGCAAACAGGAAAGGTCTGAAGAGAAATGCTGTGTTTTTGCTTGCTTCGAGGAGGCTGAAAATGCTTTCTGCAATAGGTACAATTTCATTTTTAACCTCAATCTGTCTCCTAGCCAACCATAGGAAAGCAAATGCTGACAGTTCTACACGTACTGTGTGCTAGTGGGTTTCCCACAAAAATAACTGCAGTGGTTGAAAGCACATGCCATGAAAGTCACTGTCTTCATCACACACTAGTTTCTGTGCTAACTGATGCTGAAATCAATAACAATTTCCTACAAAGAAAGCTGGCAGCTCATATTTCCACAAAGGGTTAAAATGGCTTTTAAAGGGCAAATAGAGAAAAACTTTTATAGTTTTTTTAATGTAGTAGACAACACTGGCACAGATCGTTTGGATATCCTCATTTAAGGTTCTATAATATATAATATGTTACTGACTTTAAATTCTAGAAAGTCATTCCAAGCTATGCACTTATGGGAAACTAAAAAGTACCATAATAGGGTGGCCATTTACCAGGGGATGGCAGGGGAGCTCTTCTCCTTCCCCCCTCCCCTGTTGGCTGCTTTCACTGGTGAGCAGTGGGAGAAAAATGTGGGGTCTGGAACATCATCCTGCGATGTCATGACATCATTTCCAGCTGCATAACTGGAAGTGGCAGCACCACACAGCTGGACACTCTAGGATTCACCTGAGACTCTACAGAGTTTTACCACAGAGTTTCAAGTGAATCCTAGACCATCCATATGATGTCCACGTGATGTCCCTACTATTTACGTGGCTAGAAATGACCTCCCAACATCGTGGGATGCTAGTTCAGTGAGTCTCCACCCCCAAAGTCTCCTGGGGGTTGCCAGCAAGGGCCTGTTTGTATTTTCAGCATTCTTGGTTGACAGTTTTAAAAAATGATATGAATAAGGAAGAGGAGGAAAGAAATGCCATCATGCCATGGGAAGCAGCAGAGATGCCCACAGTACCAAAGCCCAAACTAGACACGCTGCTCAATTGCATAAATTTTGTCACTGGCTATTTAAAAATCAAAAGTAGCAACTTAAGGCTACAAGCTTCAGTTTAGTGCCAATGGGGACAGGTCTCCTTTCCTCTCAGTTTTTCCACCCCAAATTGCTGCCCTTATGCTTCTTTCTACCCTGTGTAGTAAAACACAACAAAAAAGGGTCCCCTATTGTTGGAAACACATGTGGGGGGAAATGATACCGAGTGGAAAGTTAGCCCGATATGAAAAAGTTAAGCATCACCTATTCTTTGCTCAGGATTGCAGCAGGCTGCTTTAGTAAGGAAAAAACAGGAGAGAAAATACATATGATTGAGCTCATTCAGCCTCAGTGTGAACTGCACAAAATATTGCAATCAACACACTGGGGGAGAAGGGAATTGTTGCATTTTCCTCAGCAACAAAATATTGGGGACAATCTAGACAAGCAACCCAAATAAAGTATGTTTTGTCTTAAAACGTTAGGGTAGCGCTAGCTCTGCTCCATGTCAGTAAAGGTAAAGGTTTCCCTTGCTCAAAAGCCAGTCAAATATGACTCTAGGGATGCGGTGCTCATCTCCGTTTCCAAGCCGAAGAGCCAGCACTGTCCAAATATGTTTCCATGGTCATGTGGCCAGCATGACTAAATGCCAAGGTGCACGGAATGCTGTTACCCTCCCACCGAAGCGGTACCTTTTTATCTACTTGCAACTTCTTGCTTTTGAACTGCTAGGTTGGCAAGAGCTGGGACCAGAAATGGGAGCTCACTCCATCGGTCAGCACTCGGGTCTTGAACTGCTGAACTACTGACCTTCCGGTCTGCAGTTCAGCAGCTTAACCACTTGACCGGCTGCAGCCCCTGACCATGTCAGTTACACATTCTCTAATCCACACATGGCAACAGAGAATCATAGAGTCACAGAGTTGAAAGGGGCAATATACAGGCCACCTAGTCCAACCCCCTGCTCAGTGCAGGAAGAAACATACAATTCATTTCAAAGGCCAGGCTTAGCCAAGAGCCGGGGGGTGGGGGGGGGAATTGCAGAACAGCACAGCAGGAGAGTACAGTACAAAGGAGGGCAAGGCAGTAGCACCTAGTGAGTTAAGAGTTGGCAGGGAGAACCAAAGACCAGCAACATAAATACATGAAGCTGCCTTATACTGAATCAGACCAGTCAGTACTCAGACTGGCAGTTCGCTCTCCAGGGTCTCAGGCAGAGGTCTTTCATATTACCTGATCTTTTCAACTGGAGATGCCAAGGATTGAACCCATGACCTTCTGCATCCTAAGCAGATGCTCTTCCACAGAGCCACAGTCCCTCCCCACACATGAAGCTGCCCTATCCTGAATCAGACCCATGGTCCATCAAGGTCAGTATTGTCTAGTCAGGCAGGTAGTGGCTCTCCAAGGTTTGAGCTGAGTTCTTTCATATCACCTCCAAACTGCTCCTTTTAACTGGAGATGCCAGGGATTGAACCCAGCACCTTCGGCATACCAAACAGATATTCTGTGAAAAAGCCACAGCCCCTCTCTAGCAGGAAGCTGGTTACAAAAAGTGGTCAGCTGACGCACACAGTGTCCCTTTAAAGATCCTGCTCTCTTACACCCAAAAGCCATAGTGTTGCCTGGGGAAATTCACCCATACTGCTGTTTTTTCATGGGGTTCTGAGGAGGCATCCCCCACCACCACCAAGTGGTGTTATGCACATTATTGCTGGTGCATCAGTTAACATTTTAACTTCTTTTTGATAAGAACAAGGACATCACGGAGACTGAGCAAGCTTTCCTTTACATTTTGTCAGTTTTGCCACACACACCTACAAAAAGGAGGGGGAAGCGTTAAAGAAATGATGGAGGAGGAGGAAAGAAAAGCAGGTCAGCAACTCCTCCTCTGTACCAGGTGTAGTAATCGCCTTCTGCCGGTTCACACCTGAAAGGATAACGTTGCAATTGCAGTCAAAGCCAAATAGATTGTTATAAATCAGCACTTTTTAAAAAAAAAAATGGGGGAAATCCTGAAATACAACACTGTGGGAGCAACATCATCCATATTCGGAGGAATCAAGGAGGCTCCTGTAGATTGATTTTTTTGTTCAGAGCTCTGGATTAATACATTATAACTACTTCCATGAGGCAAGTCATGTAGATTCCTTGCAATAATTAATTTCTGTGTATTTCTCCTATCTAAAAACAGATTGTTCAAAGACCCTGGAATCTGTGAATCAGTTGGTACGCTGAGAAGCTGTCAACTGAATAGCTCCAAGCTCATGGAAATATCAAGGTTAATCAAAGACATGGCATCTTGTATCTAGGAAAACGCCCAAAGAAAAAGTCTAGAAAGGGCAAAAGGCTCATAAAACTCCCATCTGTTGAGACCTGGGTGACCTTAATATGGGCAAGGATACAGCACTCCGTGAAGCTAGAGGGCAGAGGAGAAATGATGTTAAAGACGGTTCTCCCCAGTCGCTGAGCTGAAAGGAAATATCAGGAAAGAGTAGACAGCTTTGAAGAGGAGTGAAAAGCTCATTTGAACTTGAAATTTGCCTGCAGAAAAACGTTTACATTTCAATATTGCTAACAGTGGGGAAGCAAGCAACAGTATTTTGGCTCGAATCTACAAGCACCTAAAATTCAAAACATACAAACATTAAGAGCACAAACTATGAGCCACTTCTCATTAAACCCTGGCATTGTTGCAAGCTCAAGTAAGTAACAGGATAACTGTTAACACGCTGAAGGCCCATGAATTCTCTCAAGCAGGGAACAGAAAGTTTTACACCCACAGCATCCAAGCAGTGCAGCCGGGGTTGCCAACTCCAGGCTGGAAAATTCCTGGAGATTTGGGGATGGCGCTTGAGAGGATGGGATTTGAGAAGGAGAAAGATCAGGGTATAAAGCCATTTCTCCAGAGGAACTGGTCTCTGTAATCTGAAAATCAGTAGAAATTCTAGAAGATTTCCAGACCCAACCTGGAGGGTTTTTTGTTTTGATTTGCTTTTAAATGTTGGTTCTACAATACAATTTTCATCACTCTCAGCATGTGGTTTCTGAGGGGAAAGTTTGGATTTGAGAGGGAGAGCTTGACAATCTAGCATTTACTGTGACTGGGATGGAGCCTTTTTAGGAGGGTATTGTATATGTTGTTCTTTGGGAATTGGAAACAGAATTAATGGATATACTTTCGGCCAGTATACTTTCTTGAGTTTAACTGACTCTTTTGGTTTTCAGAAGGCAGGGATACACTACCAAGTGCCCAAATTCCTTCTCCAAGCATACCAGACCAGGGATCCCTCCATTCTTCAGAGTGATCTCCCTTTCAACTGGATAGGGAGTCACTTCTCATTAGAAGATTTATCCCTTTTCCTGGCCTGAATGGGGATCTTCACTAATCTACCTTCTCCTCCTTGCCAACCTTCCCAGTTCTGTCAGTGTTAAACTTTCTTCAGTCAGAGCTAAAGTTTCCACCATCAGGGGTAAACTTCAGCAGTCAGTTCCAAGTCTTTCTGTTCAACTGATGCTAACCAATCAAATCCCTTTGAGCAGTCTGTCATTTAAGGCTCTCTGGCTCTGTGAGGCATTAACTCTTCACAATCCTTCACATATTTACACAGCACTAAGGATTTTTTAAAGTGCAGTCCTTCAAAGCAAGTCAACTCAATTTTTTGTTAAGGTCATGGAGCAAAGCCACCACTGATATCAGTGAATGGTGGGGAAGGGTGGAGTCATGACAAACAGGATCACCCCCCTGTGTAGGTGGGGAAAGTCTGAGAGGCAACTGATTTCAAAGGTGCAGTATCCTCCAACATGAGGATCCTTTGCTGCTATCCCACATGCAGCTAAATGTGGAAAACGCATGACCAAGCAGTGCATAAAGAGAGTGTCTTGTGGCCAGGATCACATTTAAAGGTTTTTACATGTTCAGCATGCACACACCACCAATCTTTGGCCAAGGTGAACATTATGTTGATATGGCGATCTAGCAACAATATGGATCAGTAAGAACATATTCAATATGGCACTGGCTATGTCGAGCACCTCCTACACAGCTAGCAGATTTTTCTTGGGGAGACATAATCAACAAGCACATCAGCTCTGAATTTCTCAGGTACATGGACTCCAAGGCTGTCTATTTCCTCCAGCTTTTACACCACTGAAAATAGCAGGAAAGGTAGGGGAAAAAATACTCTCCACATGCTCCAGGGAAAATCTTTGAACATCTGGCTGCTTTTAATATGCATGGATGGAAGGCTTCGAAAGAATTCAACCACCTGGAAGAGATTGCAAAGCTAGCACTGACAGCATATTTGGCGAGAACAAAAAATCCAAGCTATAAACAAAGACAAAAACATCAAGAGGTGCCTTGTTATATTTGCAATCAGCCCCCAAGTTTACTCTCGTCAGAAAAGAATCACACCTAACACATTTGCATTGCTCTCTATGGGTGAATTTATACCATTTAGACTAGGTCTGTTAGAAGTAAGATAATTTTAAATAAGTGTCCTCATTTCAGAATGACAACGACTGAGCATGCAAATCGTTGTTCCACACCAACTCTCTTTTGGTTTTCTGATCTAAGAGCCCCCCACCTATCATCTGGATATCTGCCTTATTGTAGAGAAATGCTGACTATCGGATCAGCATCTGTTCTGCCTTCCCAAGCGTAGTGTGCCGAGTCAGAGATGTGTGAAGGTAACTGAAATCTATGTGCTATAATATGCGATAGGATCTCAACAGCAGGAAACAGCTGCAACAGTTATTGAAGACCTGCAAATCATTTCTGTTTAGGCAAGAATTTGCAGAGATTAAGTACACTGATTACATTTGTGGCTCTCTTGGACTGTTAGCCTTTATAACCATTCTACATTATTATTATTTCAGATGTATTGTGATGTTGCTTTTGCAAGCCATGTGTAGTTCACTTATCAGAACTGGGGTTTAGTGGTTTTAATAGATTTATTTTTTTTAAAAATTAGTTTTTGAACTTGAGGCTGCTTTATACAAAGCTGAGAACACTGGTTGATCTAGGTGTTTTCCAGTGGCTTTTCAGGTTTTCACAGGTGTTGTGGTAGTTCTGATGATTGCACTATCAGTGTGATCAGTTCACACTTAGGCTGATTTCGCACCAATGGTTTGCTCTCCGTTTCCCCTGGGTCTCATTGCCCTGATTTTGTTGAGGGAGTTCCGCATTTGCCGCCTTGCCCTGAATCTAGCGTCCCCTTCCCTCTCTTCCCCCTAATTTTTTTTTATGGGGGCGTGGTTGCATTACAACGAAACCACCCATTTCAGGAAACAGGTGTGCTTTGCATTGTAATGGCAATGGTTTGGGGAGGAGGTGGAGCGGAGACCATCGCAACCGGAGGTATTCAGCCCGCAACCTACAGCTCAGAGACTGGGAGAAAAGACGCATCGCCCGATGGATTTTGTTTCTTTTCCGAGTTCAGAGATCCTGAGCTTGAAAAAAAATCCTCTCTAGGCAGGCAAGGCAGGTGAGGAAAGGCAGCAAAGCAATGCCAAATTGCACCCTTCCTCCCTCCCTCCTGGGCGTCTGCAGGGCTGCTGCTATCATTAGGCCAAGTTAGGCGACCGCCTAGGGTGCAGACCTCAGAGGAGAGCAGAAAGGACAATCAGCGCCACTCCAACCAGCCACAGGCTCTCACACTCACCAGCCCTGGCTCTCCTGTGCCTTTCCTACTCCAGGCAGTCACAGGGGCTGCTGCAGCGGCAGCTCCCACTTGTCCACACTCCTCAGCCATGAGCCCTGGGAAGTGCGAAGAGAGACCAGAAGAGAGACCAGACAAGGAACTACTGAGCACACCCAGCTTGGGGGAAGAAGTGAGGTGGGGACTCCCTGGTGGCCGGGGACGGAGAGGTGAGCGACCCTCCTGGCCCTGGAGCTAAATGAGGGCAATTAGAGGGTGAAGGTGGCCCTGAGGCCAAGTGCTTGCCTCCCCTCTACCTGCTCAAGCCTGTGGGAGCCAAGGGCAAGGCTGCAGGGGCTTGGATCTCTCAGATCCAAGCCCCTGTTCAGCCTCGCCGCCCCTCCCCCTCAGCATGAAGAATGGTTAAAGTGCTTGGGGATCTTTAGCTTGGAGAAATGATGACTGAGGGGTGACGTGATCGAGGTTTACAAGATAATGTATGGGACAGAGCAGGTAGAGAAAGAAGTACTTTTCTCCCTTTCTCACAATACAAGAACTCGTGGGCACTCCATGAAATTGCTGAGCAGTTGGGTTAGAATGGATAAAAGGAAGTAACAGTGGGAGGGCTTCAAGTGTCCTGGCCCCACTGGTGGACCTCCTGATGGCACCTGGTATTTTTGGCCACTGTGTGACAGAGTGTTGGACTGGATGGGCCATTGGCCTGATCCAAC
Source organism: Lepidodactylus listeri (assembly GCA_029233225.1). Lineage (NCBI taxonomy): Eukaryota > Metazoa > Chordata > Lepidosauria > Squamata > Gekkonidae > Lepidodactylus > Lepidodactylus listeri. The sequence continues at coordinate 58,508,779 of JARCFY010000012.1, forward strand.
ATTGGCTTCTCTTATATTCTTAGCATGTTCACACTTCTTCACATCCACTGAAACATATTTCTTCAAATATTACATGCAGGTAGGGGGAGTTAATCGTCAAGAAGAGTTGATTAGAATCAAGATAAATAAGTAACCGAGCAATAAAAACAGCAAGACTGGAATAACAATACAGTAGGATGTCTAAACTGCAGTTCTCTGCATAGGACAAACAGGTCAAACCCTACACCAAAGGGGAAATGGACACAAACCTGACACCAAGAATCGCAAAACTGAGAAAACTGTAGGAGAACTACTGCTACAAAAGAGACTATTTGGTTTGGCAGTTATATCAGTTGAATACACTGAAGCATCAGCACTTGACCTGAAGGAATTGGTGAGAAAATTTGCAAAGGAAAAGGGACAGAAAATAAGATTTTAATGTGCCTGAAATGAAAACATTCAAGAGCCTTAATTTTTGACATCACAATTCACAGGATTATTCAAAATGATCGGTGAGTTGTGTGCTAAAACTATTTTCTGTTTGAGAAAGAAAACCAAAGGTTGTTATTTTACTTATTCTCACAATTTTTTAAAAAAAATTAGCAATGTTAAGTTTTGTGCTTTTAATTTTTTCTAGAATTTATCTGTTTTTTAAAACTGGTTAGCGGGGGTGGGCAAGTAGTTAGCCTTGCCTAGGGCGCCAACAGGCCTGGCACCGGCCCCGGGGATTCTGCCACCAACACCCACAACCAATTCTCCCCCCCCCCCCATCTCCGGGTTAGCACAGAGACAGCTTTCCATCTTCGTGGCTCCTTTCCATCCCTGGAAGGGCGGAGGGGGGGGGGAATACAAAATTAGACTCCCCCTTTTTAAACAGTGTGTATGTGTGTGTGTTTAGCTCAAAATTGGATGCTTCAGCCACCTCTCCTTCTCCCCTAACGTGTCACCTTAATCATCCAATCATCCCCAACAGAGCCCAGAACATTCAAAGTACACTTAAAAAGACATGTAAATGCTGATCAGCGATGGATCGGTGTTGCGTCATGGTGTTGTAATGTAATGATGGGGGGGGGGGGACAAAAAAAACCTGCCCGCGCTAGGGCGGGAAAGGGAGGGGAAAGGGAACGGAGAGGTGGGAAAGGAAAGGGAAAGAAGCAGAGGGGCATTAAAGGGGTGGAGCAAGAAACCCTGATTTGCGAGTTCCCCACTAGAATGCCCTGACTTCAACCCAGTGGCAAAAAAAGAAACCTGAAAATCCCTGAAATGGAAGATCCCGGGGGGAATGAGGATTAGATTCGGGCCAACTGCTGACCCGGGGCAACAAGTGAGGAACTGCTGCTCTGCCATGGATTTTATTGGGGGACGACGCCGGGGCAACCGCTGGTGAGGAATCAGTCTTACTTTGTTTTTTTCCAGTTTTTTCCCTGCCACATTTCTATCTGCTTACATTCGCACTGAGGACTGGTTTTCTGGGGATCCCCCCCTCCCTGAGGGTTTTTGTGCATGCACTAAAGCACTGCAGCATTTCAGCAGCCTCAAGAGGGCTACACAATCCCCATTGAAGTACATTACCCACCCATCACACACCATCACACTTCCAGGATGAGCCTGTCCTGGTCTCCAGTGCCTGTGCCCTTTCTTGGGGCGAGAGAAGAAGACGAAGAACAGAAGTGATTGGATTTATACCCTGCCCTTCACTACCCAAGGGAGTCTCAGAGTGGCTTACAATCTCCTTTCCCTTCCCCTCCCCACAACAGACACCCTGTGAGGTAAATGGGGCTGAGAGAGCCCTTTTGAGAACTGCTCCTGAGAGAACAGCTCTGTACAAAGAACTTGTAACTGACCCAAGGTCACACCAGTAGCTGCAAGTGGAGGAGTGGGGAATCAAACCCGGTTTGCCCAGGTTAGAGTCTGCGCTCCTAACCACTACACCAAACTGGCTCCTTGAAAGCCCCCTCTTCACTCTGGCTCCCTCCCTGGGTCTTACTTCGGAGTTAAGCGGTGTCACTTGATGAAGCTGTCAGCATCACCCAAGCCTGCCCCAGACCACATGGGCAGGGTGCAATCCCTTTACACAAGAGTAGTCCCATTGGCTTCAGTAAGTCTGGTGTAAAGTGAGAGGTGGGGACAGGATCCAGGGTGTTCAAAGTAGCCAGGGCTACTTCTCCCCTCTCCCTTCTCCTGCCAGGGCTTCTGATTTATATGTGTATCTTCTTCAGTCTCTCTCTGCATTGTTCTGGTAAGCATCTCAAGAGCCGGTTTTTAAAGAACTGGAATTGCAGAACTCTCCCCCCCCCCCCCCACCCCGCAAGATCACCTTGAAGTTTGACTCTGAGTCAGCTTCCAGTACAAGCAGAGCTGCAGGAGCTAGGGTCTGCTTCAGTGCAGGTGCCCTCCAGTACTAACATGTTTCAGAGATGCCAGGCAAATTTTTTTTTTTAAATTCACCACCCAAATCTGCCCTTTTTGGGCAGCTGTCCACGAGATGTAGAAAAAACCTGTTCAGATTCAGAGCAATAGGCTATCTTGTGAATTCATTCTGCAACGGAAAAAAACAAGTACAGGGGAAACTAGTTTAGGAAAGAATTGGGGGGGGGGGGGAGAGACAAGGAAAGACTTGGACATAATGGGGATGTTAACAAAATTGTCTGGACAGAAGAAAACCCCCGGTGACATCAGGAAATGATAATGGAACATTAAGGCAATCTGGAATACACCCTAGTCTGATATTGCTCACTTTGGCCACAGTCACACGGCCCTTTAAAGCAGGAGTCACTGCTGTTTCCTCCCGGATTTAAAGGGACCATTCAGACCAGCCGTGCCTACTCCTGCACCAAAGCAGGCTCACTCGCGGGTTTCTAGCACCTTTTCCGACCCTGGGAAAATCAGGTTCTTTCCCGGTAGTTGCACTAGAAACCCGCGATTTTGCCAAGCTGGACAGCCCTCTCTCGCAATGATTGTGAGAGAGGGCTGTCTGATCGTCCCTCAGGGGTTCCCCCCCCCCCCTTCATGCACTTGGGTGCTTGAGTACTCAAGTGCCCAAGTGCAAGAAAGGGAAAAAACCACCCCACGCTCCGCTCCGGGCCCCGAGCCCCACTGGCCTCCGCTGCCTGGCACTCCCCTGGCATGCTTCTCCCCTTCTCCCTGCTTTTTCATCAGGCGGCAGCCAGCGGGGCTCAGAGCCCAGAGTGGAGTGTGGGATGAGCCAGCCAGCCAGCCAGCCAGTTCCTCTGTGTTCTAGGTGGGGGTGCCAGGAGCCAGTGCGGCGCTCCTGGAGGGCTTCCCGGCCAACTCACTCCGGATCCTGAGCCAGATGACTCCGGAGGCACTGTCCTGGACCACCCCTTTCCTCTCCCTCATCCCCCCAACAGAGGGACTCTGAGGCAGCGCAGCTGCTGTGGCGGACTGGAGCTCCATCATTCTCCCTGCTGGTGCCCAGGGAGGGAGTCTGGGGTGGCGGTGGCCCAGCCCCTGCTCCTTCTCATTCTGCTGCTGCTACCACCACCGGGCTCAAGGCGGCCAGCCAACCAGCCGGCTAATTGTTGTCATTGTCATCCCTCTTCCACCTCACGCCCGCCGGGGGCCGGCCTGCCCGCCGCTTGCCTGCTTGTCCTCTCAGCACCAGCGCCGGCTCCACCACAGCCTGGATCCCCAGCCGCCGGGTTGAGATGTGTGATCATTCCAACCTGAAAGAAAACATCCCAGGCTATTTAAATCTGGGAGGGAACAGCATGACTCCCGGATTTAAAGGACCTCTGTGACCTCGGCCTTTGACTGGCAGTGGCCCTCCACAGCCTCAGGAAGAGAAAGGCCTTTCCTAATGCCTTCTAATGTAGATCCCTTAACTGGAGATACTGGAGACACCAGGTGGGAGGGGCTGTGGCTCAGCGGTAGAGCATCTGCTTGGCATGCAGAAGGTCCCAGATTTTATCCTCAGCATCTCCAGCTAAAAGGATCAGGTATTAGGTGATGTGAAAGACCTCAGCCTGAGAAACTGGAGAGCTGCTACTAGACTGAGGGGACAAAACTGAACATGATGGACCAAGGGTCTGATTCACTATAAGACAGCTTCATGCGTTTTGAGTGGATTGACATAGAATCTTCTGCATGTGAGCCTGAAAATCTCCCAGAATTACAGACTAGCATCACTTCTAGTTTTTCTAGAAGTGAGATCACACCATCACTGTGAACAATTTTCAAAAACATTTTCCTCTTCCCGCCTGCCAGTAGGCACATGGCAACCCTAATTCAAGGCACCACTAGATTCCAGTTTATTTTTACTATATACAATATAAAATTGTGTGTCTGTGTGTGTGGTGTAGCGGTTAAGTGTGCAGACTCTAATCTGGGAGAACCGGCTTTGATTCCCCACTGCTCCACTTGCACCTGCTGGATGACCTTGGACAAGCCATAGTTCTGGCACAGCTGTTCTTGAAAAAGAGCAGTTTCTATCAGACCACTCTCACCCCCACCTACCTCACAGGGTGTCTGTTGTGGGGAGGGGAAGGAAAAGGAGATTGTAAACCTGAGATTGTAAGCCTGAATTGTAAGTCTGAGACTCCAAGTGAAGGGCGGGGTATAAATCCAATCTCTTCTTCTCTTCTTCTTCAGGTTCCCTGGGGAAAATGGCTGCTTTGGAGGGTGGATTCTATGGCATTGTACCTGGTCCTCCCCAGACTCTACCCCAAAATCTCTGGCTCTACTCTGCTTTACCAAGCAGGGGCAGATAGGCCATTACAGCCACTGGAAAAAGTCCCAGTGGGCCAGTGGCCTGGGGGGCTACTTCCCTGCTGAGGTTCCCCATAAGTGGGCTGTGCAAGCTCTTTCACCCTCTCTCTTGGGGGGGGGGGCTTTTAGGGTCATTTTTCTGCCCAGTCTCAAGTTTTTATTTTATTTTTTAGTTTTTCTTTATTTAAAATATCTACATTCAGCCTTTTCTCAGGCTCCGTTGGTTAACAAGCAACAAATATTTGCAGGAACACAATAACATAACTGTCCATTGCCAAGATAAAAAGCACACAGGTTGAACACACAGCCAGATCAGTCAAAACAGTTTATGGCTTCACCAAATGCCTTATGAAATCAAACGGTCTTACATGTCTTCCTGAAGGCAGCACATGAAGGTGCTCTTCACATCTTTTCTAGTAAGCCATTCTAAAGGACTGGACCTATCACAGGAAAGGTCCATGACCTGACTGTTGGCAGACAGACAATCCTGAGGGAGAGCATCACAATGGAGAAGGCTGTCTGAAGAACAAAGCTGGCATGTGGCATTTTACCCTGTAAATAACAAAAAAAATGGAACTCAGGCTGAAAACATTCTACTGTAAAGAAAAATAAGGCACTGTATTATGATAGGTCACAAAACAAGGAATATTAGCCTGATTTTATCCTGCATGTAGGAAACATGGAATGGAATTTGTTACATTGTGCCTGAACTAGCAAGTGCCTTTGAAACTCATTAAACTCAGCTTTCATTTTCAGATTTTGATGCTTCTTGTCCATAAAGGTGCAGCAGTCTGTTTGCTTCGCTCCTAACCAAATGTCTCAGGCGAATGTTCATCTGGGACATGCCTCTTCACAGTGGAACTTTAGCCATGGGAATTCTAGTGAGAAGCTCTAGCATAACAACACAAAGAAATGAAAACAGGATATAAATACTGGTTGTCCTGCAAAGCCACTGTCTCTACCTTACATACATACTACATTAAACATTTTTATAGCATTTACCTCAAGAGAATTACCATCTGTGCCCATATTACAAATCATCACTGCTTGGGGATTTTCAGACCATTGAAAGTGATAGATATTGGTTGTAATTTAGTACCCAGTTAGATGTACTTAAGTCCTACAGAAATTAAACAGACCTAAAGTATGCTGTGGCGAATACTGGATTGCAGCCATTATCTTTAATATTTCACCCTCCCTACCCCCATAAAGTGCTTGTAGTAAGAAAAGTCATTCCATGTATGGGAAGGAAATGGTTACCCTGACCAAGCTGAGTTAGTGTGAGCCAGCTCACATTTTTCTAGACTCTGGCTCACACTAACTCAGCTTGTCTTAGCTCAGGAAGGATGGCTCCAGAGCAAACTAATGTATGCAGTAGCCAAATCTCTTGCTTACAACTTTAATGCCAGTAGCTCACAAAGTAGAATTTTTGCTCACAAGACTCCACAGTTTAGAGGGAGCATTGACCCTGACACAAGGCAATAGCCAGGTTTGCTTTGACACATTGCTCAAAACAGAAGCAGCAAAAATGAATGAATGAATGGTTGGCAGAGTTTAAATATGCAAAGGAAGTGGAGCAATGACTGTTTAGAGAAAAAATAAGGTTTATTTAAAGAAGAACAAGCTGTTATAGAACATAGAAGAGAGAGAGCCTTAACTGTCTAGCCTGACTGCTGTGAGAGAAACAGTAACAAGAAGGAAGCTCTGCAGGAGCAGAAAGTCTTCAGAAGAGCCAATCAGGAGACAGCAAGGACATAATTTGAAATTGTAGGCAGTCCCTAATCTACCAGTCCTTCAGCTGTCCCCTTGTAGAGTGATCTTCAGGTCTTCTTCATATGGCTGCACTGTAGACCTTGCATATTCCAACAGGTAGACCTTAAAATGGTGCTGCAAAATTTATGTTTCAAATTGCCTAAAAAGTATTTTTTTTAACAGCACTAAGGGAGCAATCCTAAACACGTCTACTCAGAAGCAAGCCCATTTCATTCAATGAGGCTCACTCCCAGAAAAGTGTTCTTAGGACTGTTGCCTAAAACAAATAATAAAAATACATCCGTAAAGATAGCATCCCATGGCTTCTGTGTCAGTAGAAAATTTCAGTTTCACAGTATGGAGATAAGAGCCGGAATGGGGTGGAGAACAGAATGTTGGAATAGGATCTGGGAGACCCAGACTCAGATCTCCACTCTACTCTGGAAGCTTACTGGGTGATCGCACTCGCACATATAGTCACCCAACCTACCTCCCAGCTGTGTTGTGACAATAAAATGGAGATGGGGAGCGTGTTGTGAGGAGCTCTGAGTTCCCATTGCGGAGAAAAGACGAATTAAACAAATAAAATGGAGCCTAGTTATATCTCAAAAATAAACATAATGTGTATGCCAATATGAATCTTTTAAAGACCTATTAGATAAAAATGGAAACTAAGTCATAAGAGAATTAAGAACTGTAGTAATGTAAAGAGATGAAGAAAAACGAGAACTAGCCACACAAAAGACAAACAGGCTATATAGTTACGTAAGTTACCCTCCGGTCTGTTTATCACAAACAGCAACTGAAACAGGTAAAAACAGAACATCACAATGCATTATCAGAGAAAGCATTATCAGAGAAAGCATACTCATAAAAACTGCACATGTCACTATATCACTTATGAATGAACAAAATTCACTCCACAGACTACCTGTAAAGCATCTGTAGCCACATAGGCTTGCATACTTCCAGGCAGTTAGCGCCCGAATCTCCTTAGAGAAAAACTACCAGCTTGTCGTGAAAGAGGCCGATAGCCAATCAGTTTAACCCTTGGTATACCACAAACTATCGATACATGTGCTAAAAGAAATGAGACAACCAAAGTATCCTGATGAATAATGATAAAGGATAGATCACTAAGATCCAAACACTAGAGAACTGTACACTTCTATTGAGATGTTCTAGCCAGTATTGCATAATCCCTTCATATAGACCTATGGGTAAAACCACATTCAGCCTAACTATATTATGGTGAATTGTTTAAAGTAACCGAAGATTGTTGTTTAGTACTGGGATGTTTGGTTAATATAGCCGAGTTTTGCCCGGTCATAGAAGTGTGATACTGAGTGCAATAAATAAATCTCCCAAGAAGCGTCATGCAAAAGGTAAAAACTTACATTTATTCAAGTAGCTCCAGTTCACATTCAGATTGCAGTCAAAAAGAAGAGAAAGATGCCTAATCTAAAGAGTACTTTCCCTATCACAGATGGCCAACTTGTCCAGCATCATGCATGTGGGATTATGAGGGCATTGAATCTATAAGAGAGGCCTGCAGAGACATGTGTCTCCATGGAAGGCCATGTGCAGCAAGAGAGAGGACAAAACAAGAGAGAGAGGAGAGGTCAGGTTAAGACAAAGAGAGGTTTCCCATTCAAGGTGATAAGGCTTTTACACACTTAGGTCAAATCTACATCTGACTTTCCCGCTTGAATCATTCTAGTTTCAAAAAAACCATCTTTACAAAAAAAACATACTTGTTCTAGTTTAAAAATTACTGTTTACATTCGTTAATTGCCCTCCTGTGGTCAAGCTAGCATTATACTCCTTTAAACAGATCCTGTTGCTTAGTACTCCTCAGACCCAGGGACTGAAATTTGAAACCAGCGTGAAATGAGCGTAGGAATAGCAGTCAAACTAATTCAGAGGGGAGGTGTAAATTGGGCCTTAGAGTGATGTAGCTGAGTCACTCACTCCAACAGTTAGATTATTAAGCACTTCTCCCCCTACCCCCCAAATTAACCAAGTCTTTTGATTTATGCATACCAGCAGAATAATGAGCTACCAGTGGTTGGTCTTAAAAGATATTACATCTGCAATTCACATAGCATTGACATGGAAAATGTCCTCTAAGGGAATTTATGAAACAAATTGTTGCTGTGTGGTTCAGGACAAGTGTCACTATGGACTAACCAATCTTTGAGGTTTTTCTTTTTTTCTTTTATACAGTCATTGGCTTGTTCTCATGCGCAGGAATAGCACTTACCAAATGGCAATGTCAAAAAATACTCAATTTCAAAGCCAAATTGATATGATCAAAGGTACAAATAATTCTCTTTGTGAGAGTTCTTATATTGGGTTCTAACAGATAATGTGTTTCTTGACTTAGTGCTCTATTCTTAGCTTCAGTAATATCATCCTCTGGCTCTTAAACTACTGTACAATCTATTTGTACAAGAAAATGATGAGTTTCAGAACAATTTCTGCTCAGCTGCAAGAACTGTCTTTAAGGGAGCCTTTTCCATATATATATTAAGGGTGGAACCTATCATACTTCAGATATATATTCCTATATGTTGGTTTCTTGTAAGTGGAAATTATTCATCCTGACATTGTTTCACAAATACCTCCAGATAATATATTGCTTTATAAAAACATAATTCAAAACTTATCATCCTTAATGTTGATCCAACTGACAAACTCCAAAAGAGTAAATATTTTCCCATGCCATATTGGAAATTTAGATTGCCAAAAAGAAAAAAAGCTGGGGGAAAAAGAATCCATCTAAGAATATGTACACCATATTTCATAATCTGCCACGTGGAAACTGGCAATGAATACTGTGGTAGAATCCATGACTCCCCCCCCCCCCCCCCGGTCTACCAAAACACCTGGCTGTGAAAAGAAAAGTGATTCCTGCATTTCATAATTTCTACTAGAGGGATGATAAAATGTAAGGGGAAATATCCACTATGTTCCATTTTCCCCCAAGTACCTTTAGTGATCCATAATGCTTTTTGCTGGGGAACACTGGTACTCAAGGTCACCAAATTATCACTTTCCTGAATATTTTTAATATTACCCAATTTATTGGGAGGGAAATCAGGAGAGTCCTGGATCTAATATCTAAATACTGGGTATTGATGATCGTTTTAAAAAGAAACACATTACAAGTTTTAGGATTACCTGGTTGCCAGATAAGGCATTGAGATCTTTCAGAATTTCAACTGATCTTCAAACTACTTACCCTGGAGAAAATAGCTGATTTAGAGGGTGGATTCCATGTGTTATACCCTGCTGAGGCCCCTCTCCTCCCCTCAAACTCTACCCTCACCAAGCTCCACCTCCAAATCTGCAGGAATTTCCCAACCTGGCATTAGCAACCCTAACAAGAATAGTTCCAGGTGGTCAGCCATGTTGGTCTGAGGCACATGAAAGCTCATACCCTGAATAAACCTTTGTTGGTCTTCAAGGTGCCACTGGACTCTAAATTTGTCCTAACATGAATAGTTCTAGTTCTGACTAAAGGGCATCCCATTGGTGGAACCCACTGTAAATCTTTGGTCCAATGTAAAAAATATATAAATATGGCATTCTAACTGAATAATTCAATAAAAACTTATTCTTGGTATGAAATGCACCCTATACTGAGATCATCCTCCAAAATAATATCAATAACTCTGTGCAATGGATTTGGTAGGATCCTCCCTACACACAGTGTCACCCAACTTTCAGCAAAAACCTCTTGTTCATAATGATAATATTAAAGATGATGATAGTCCCACCATAATTTGCTTCTGTAGCTCTCATCACTGGAAATAAGGACAGCTTAGCCTTCAAATTATTTTTTTAATGGATCACAACGTAACAGGTACTTGATATGGGAGCAGGAGTTAGCCTAGACTGCATTCTTTTATTTGAAAAGTATGATGGAATACCTTTCAGCCTCTAAATATTTTTTTTGAATTCAAAAATTTTATTTTGTAATTTAATAAGTGTCCATGACATCCACATAAGTGCCCATGACATCTCACACTGCATGATTAGCAGAACTCAGCAAACCAAAAAGAAAAACAAAACCTGAATAGGCTACAGCCCCGTTTAAACATACTTACTATCTGGATTAAAAGGCTTAAGGGGTCTTACAATAATGTGAAACTTGTTAAAACTTGTGCCCCTTAGAGTCTGTCAAAGAAGCAGCTAACCTGATGCTCTAGACTTTTACAGCCTACAGAAGGCACTCAAATATCTCTTCGTTATATATAAACCTTTTGATCACTTTCAAACAAGTAGCTGTTATAGGTAAATGATCTCCTCTGCCCCCAACACATCCTAAAAATTGCCTGACAACTGCCTAACTTTCACACATGTATATTGCAGGGGTGGGGGAGGAAAACCAAGTTAAGTAAACACTGTTGTTCTGATACCCCTTGTCAGCAGATGACGACGGAGACGCTTGAGTGGTGCTGGTTAGATTAATTTTTCTGCTTGCTCACCTTCAGAGTTCCAGATTTCCCGAGTCATCATCATGGCCATTAAGGCCATATTTTTTTGCTTACCTAGCTTTAAAGAGATTACAGCGGATCGGCAAGGGGCACCAATTTAATTGGTGCATAAATTAAGCCAAAGCTTCATTGGTTTTCATTAGTGATGAATCCTGCCCTTTTGATATTTCCCTTTCTCTCTGGGTCCTACAACACATTTTAACCACTGTGTATTAAAATGCCATTTTTGATCATAAAACAGCTATGTGTTTTAACCTTATGATGTTTGAAATGTGTGGGTTAATGTCCTAATTTAGCAGTCTGGTCTATTCCCAAATGCACTGAGTATGTCTAAAGCACTTACAGTGCAATCCTAAGCAAAGTTTTACCCTTCTAAATGTACTGTAGTCAGTGGGCTTAGAAAGGTTTAACTCTGTTTAGCACTGAACTGTTAGGGACTTTCAACAGAAGGAAAACAGAGGCTTTATTCTTGGGGCATGAGATGAACGTTACCTATCACATTCTGCATGTTTGACCTGTTTCATACATTACCCTTCCTATAGCAAACATCCCCCCGACCTCAACTACAGCCATAAACATGCAATTATACACACACACACACACACACACACACACACACACACACAGGGCTTTTTTTGTAGAAAAAGTGCAGCAGGGACTCATTAGCATAATAGGCCATACCCAACAGCAGAAACTTATTAGTATATTAGGCCACACCCCTGACAGTACAGCTTCCTCCCAGGATTGGCTTCCCCAGGTGCCCCGCAGCTGCCAGGTGCCTGGGGAACCCGAGAAGGGAAGGCAGCTTGGCTTTCTCAGGCGCCCCATGGCTTGTGAAGCACCTGGGGAACCAAGGGGGGGAAGCTGTAGGCATGGCCAACTCAGAAGCCAGCTGGAACTCTGTTCCTGTGCATTCCTGTCCAAAAATAACCCTGTATATGCCAACTTATGGTGACCCCATGTGGTTTTCAAGATAAGAGACCACCAGAGGTGGTTTGCCATTGTCCTCCTTTGCATAGCAATCCTGGACTTCCTTGGCGGTCTCACATCCAAACAGGGCCGATGCAGCAAGATCAGGCTAGCCTAGGCCATCCAAGCCAGGCTATGTAAGACAATCTTATTGTAGAGCACATTTGCCAGAAGGGAACGGTTTCCTTTATTCGGAACCAGTTTGTCCTGTCTTGTTATAAAAGCCAAGAAAAAAATGTTTGTTTCTTATATGTCAGAAAAACAATTTACAATCTGATCCTGCTGACATTTCAAAATGAGCCCCACCCGTATTAAATGGTGCACTGAATACTACATGGTGCTTTCATGTTCATAGATTCCTTTGCACGTGTATTAGAGACGTTTCTATTCATCAGGCAGCAAAACGGAAGAGGTGAAGAAGGTCCCAGCTCGCAGTTATTTGAGGTCAACCTGCTGCAGAAAGCTACTGCAACCTTGCCAAGCAGCAACTCACAGTCTGACTGTAGCTTCCCAGCAGTTCTAGTCCATGGCTGAGAGCCAGAGAGTGCCCCACTTTTCACCTCACCTCCCTTGTCCCCAGAGGTGTTAGAGCACAGATGAAAGAGGGTCCATCACGAGATGCAGGAAAGAAGATGGAGTGTGCGATTAGCAGCCCAGAGACACCTGGGTCTTGATAGTAAGGAAGGGAGTACGCACACCTGCATAATGCAACCCACCTGTGAGACAGGTGTCTCTCCTATAAAGGGTGGAGAGGGAGAGATGGGCTGTGGAAGCTAATTACTCCTGATCTTGCCCTCACTGACTCTGCCTTTGGACTGTGCTTCTGTCTCCTGGACTGTGACTGGACCTTGACTCTTGGATTTGCCCTGAACCTGCTTTGTTGCTGACTCCATGTCTGACTTAGGGACTAGCAAATGTAAAGAAAAATGGCTGAGAAAAGGACGTTTAAATCACTGTATTCCAATTATCACTTCTACTATAGAACAAGTGTTAAACAGATAATTTATACTAAATAAAAAGGTCATACAAACAGATAAATATACTAAATAACAATATTATCTAATTATTCATACGGGAGCAAAAACTTCACAGGAGCAAAATAAATGGCGCCAAGTCCGAAAATCGTTGCCTAAAAGAGCTGGATTCGCTCTAAGCAGCGTAGCTACGAAGACACTGGTTTACTTCGTTTCATTAAAGGAAACTTCTTCATTAGCATGCAGTGGTCGTCTCTAATTTAGTCTTATTTAAATTCTCCATACAAAGCAATCAATACCATGATAATAATATCACTACTCCCTACTCCCAAAAAATACAGACGGGCACTATTTTACCATTACTGAGTAAATCAATACTCTACAAAAGACTAAATTCTCCATACAAAGCAATCAATACCATGATAATAATATCACTCTCCACTACTCCCAAAAAATACAGACAGGCACTATTTTACCATTACTGAGTAAATCAATACTCTACAAAAGACTAAGTCAGAGCAACAACTGCATGCTAATGAAGAAGTTTCCTTTAACGAAACGAAGAGAAGTAAACCGGTGCCTTCGTAGCTACACTGCTTAGAGCGAATCCAGCTCTTCTGGGCAACGATCTTTGGACTTGGCTCCGTTTATTTTGTACTATGAAGTTTTTGCTCCTGTATGAATAGCTAGATAATATTGCTATTTAGTATATTTATCTGTTCGTACGACCTTGTTATTTAGTATAAATTATCTGTTTAACACTTGTTCTATAGTAGAAGTGATAACTGGAATACAGTGATTTAAGCGTCCTTTTCTCGGCCGTTTTTCTTTACGTTTGCTTGTTATAGCTGAGTGATCTCTTGTTGTATTATGACCTAGGGACTAGACCTTGACCACATTACACCAGATTGCGCCTGCATTTTGGCTAGTTCACACCTGTACTCTGCAACTCTGCTCTGTGCCTGGCCTGCTCCAGGACACATAGTGAGACCTGCCTTGGCTCCATTTATGGGGGAAGGACTGTAAATAGTAAATATAAAATAACAAAGGAATGACCCCAGAAGTTTTCATTAGGAATGGACTGTGAAACAGAGGATGCCCCAAAAGGAATGGGTCAGACACCTCCCATTCCATCCCATTGTTGAGTACGCATAACGCTGCCCAGTCTTTGCAACAGAAGTGCTACTAAAAGAAGGTGTACATGTAGCACATGGATATTAATGTGACTTGCTACTTAATATACATTTCAGGTTAAAAACAAGAGAATGAAAACAGTACATTGAACCGTTTCTAGGCACAGATGATCAAATACACCCTTAGGATAGTGGGTAAAGCAGGGATAAGTGTTTCACTGCATAAAAGCAAAGCAAACTCACCCCCATTATTTCCTGGTCGAATGACCAGCAGGCAGAAACCCTGACTTTACATGTGACAAGTGACAGGAGAAGTAAAAGTCTTTCATTCTCAGCACACAGTAATTGCAAACAAGGGAGGGGGGATCTGGAAGAGATTAATGAGAAGTTCCATGTCCCTGTTTGACTGAGAATTAAATAAATTAACCTACGAAAGAACAACAAATTGATAAGGCAGAAGAACAACTGCATAAAAAGAACACTAACAGAAGCTACAGGGAAGAGAGAAGGGGGGGGGGAAATGTCAAATGCTTCCACGGGGTATCAGGAACTTGCATAAGGATAATAATGGTGTTATGTCCAGACATCATCTGCAACCCAGGAATAGTACCAGCAGCTCAGCAGTCCACATCTGTACCCCTGTTCATGGGAGGGGGGTGCCACCTCCAGAGTTAACAGACTCACCTACTCCTCCACACTGTCCTGTTTCCAAATCAGGTCTCCTCCATTTGTTTTTGTTTTGATCAATTTCTCTCAGATTTCCTAAATTATAGCCCCATTCAAACACTAGATCCAGGGTGGAAGAGAGGGACTTATGCACATTTAGTTGAGCATCTGCATGTGTATGGGCTCTACAGATGTTAAATGAAATGTAAATAAACCTGCCACATATGGACATTCATTAACTCACCCTAGATATGTCATCAGAGCCCAAGTAGAATTTCTCTGTAATGTAGGCTATCTCCTCCCTGTCACACTGATTGATTGATTTAAGGCAATGATACTCAGTGGCTCAGGAGCCCCCTGTGACCCAGTGCAGGACCTATGCCTGTTTCAGAACGTGTATAAGGCTTTTCCCCAGTGGAAAGTGTGGTTGGCAGTTAGTTTTAATCTTGAAACACCTGTCATCATTAGAATGGGTAAGCTACAAGCCTCCCTGAGGTGCAGGCCTCATGTGAAGGATGGAAGTAAATGCAACTTTTTTGGTTGATCTTTTGGTACTTGCTAATGTGCCTGTCTGTGACCTGTGGAGTCAGTACCACCGATTTAAGCATTTATGAAGTTACTGTTCTGCCCAATGGAGAATAGGATGGAGGAAGATTAATATGTGGGTGCTGGTTTACCACCCAGAGAGTTTTGGGCAAATGCATCACCCAACACAACAATATCTCTTCCAATCTGCACTGCAAGTGACATCATAGCATTATATAGCCTTTGTTACCCCATCTTGGAGTTCTGTTAGTTCCTGACCTCTAGTTCCTGACCTCTATTTGCCTGGGAGAATGGCTGGCAGGCCACTCCCAAGATAATGTTTTCATTCACATTCTCCTTAGTTCTTATCCAGAATGCTGACTTGTTTTCCTCCACCACAGAGTACCAGGTGCATAGGGTTGCCAGCTCTGGGTTGGGAAATACATGGAAATTTTGGGGGTGGAGCTTGAGGAGGGCAGAGTTTGGGGCATAATGCCATAGAGTCCAACTTCCAAAGTGCCATTTTCTCCAGGAGAACTGATATCTATTGCCTGGAGATCAGCCGTAATAGTGGGAGGTCTCCAGCTACTACCTGGAGGTTGGCAACCCTACAGGTGCAAGATTACACAGTGTCTAGGATGTAGTTTTGATAATGCTATTCTTGACTTGTAGCCAGCAATTAGGGTATAAGATGTTTAGTTTTAGCTGTGTATCTCATCTCAAGTTCTGGCTAGCTTTGCTGTGGGTATGTATATTTGAGACCCAGCAGACTGAAGTTAACCTGCTATTTCTGTAAATTATTAAAATCTCCTTGTAAGCAAACCTGGATCTTGCATATCTGTGATGGAATTAAAGATCTGGGACCAGCAGCCTGTCAACAAGGAACACTGCTGAGTCACATGACTGAGTGAGGAGGGGGCCACTTGGCTCAGAACACTCAGTGACTGACACATAACGGGCAAAACTGACAGTTTGGGTCTGACAGTTGGAGAGAGAGCGGAGAGTGAGAGTCTGTGAGGGAACAGTCTCTTGGTAGCTCTGTGAGGATTCTGAGTGTCTCTCTGTAGCTCTGCGTGAGCAGCCAAAAATACCAGTTAAAGTGGATAACTGGGTGCTGGATAGTCTGGTTCAAGGGACAGTGACCAGTCTAGTAAAATCAGAACACATAAGCAGTCACAAACCTAAAATACATCACTCCTGAGGAACCTGAGATAGGAGGTTAAGGGAGGGCTGAGGCAAAGACTGGGAGAGTCTGGACAGCTGGTTGGCGGCCAGTTGGGACGTAAGGGCCAGGAAACCAAAGCCAAAAGGCCAACCCCTAAGCAGGACAGGAGAGTGTACTGAGGAAGGTGTTGAGTGAGCTTATGTACGGTTAAGGAAACAGCAAATAATATAGCCTACTGCCTAAGTATCATCTAAGCCAAACGTACCAGCCTATACAGAAACAAAGTGTCCACTGAATATACATCCTCCATCCCCTGTTTGGTTCTGGAAATAAAGTACTATTGTGTTTTGAACCAAAAAGCCTGAGTGCCTGACTCTTAAAAACAAGGACAAAGATATCTAGCAGTAGTCCTCAACTTACGTATAAAGCAATTTAAAACAAACCCCGAAGAGATGAGTAAGAGTGAGGAGAAAGCTGGTCAGAACACTAAAGTCGAGCCTGATCAGTCTCCTCAGAGAACGCCACAAAATGGCAGATTAGAAGGCCGTGCGTCATAATATCATTTTCTTTGGATTTCTGCAAACTTCAGAGCTTGTGGCCAGGGCTCCAAACAGGCATCTCCTGCAATGACAATCCTTCCCCATTTCTCCCTACATATCTCTCCCATTCCTCCCTAGCCTCCTTGATGGAGGCCCAAAGTGGCTTACAATACAAAAAATACAATGTAAAAAAAATTGAAGGGAGGCTTCCAAGTGCAATGCAGATCTAACTTGAAGACCCTTTGGCAAGTTCATCCTTCACTCTGAGCCAGATAAGTCTTTAAAGGTTACTTGCAAGGAAGGTGTGGGGCAGAGGCTCAGCTACAAGATTTTACAGCAGCTGGATGGTACCCCAGTTCTGCCCCCCATGCCATACATAATACTACATGAAATAAAAAATAATTTTTATGATGTAAGCAAACCCTAGCATGGTAATGGGCTTACAGCCTGGGCCACCAGCCCCTCCACATCCCAAGGGCCCAGTAAAGTATACTTCCACCCCCCATTCTTGGGTCTGGACATATCATTATAGGGCTAATGTCTTTGGCTATTAAGGGTGTCCAAGGACTGAGGTTTTTTGTTTGTTTGTCAGAAAGCAAAATTCTAATTAGTTAGAGAAGGAACACAGTCTTCTCGGACGGTGTCTTTTCAATTTAGTGAGCATGCCTCTTGGGGAAACCTTGCAATCTGCAGCAAAACTTTTTACCAGATGCGAATTGGGTCTTCTGCAAGGAATGCATCTGTCAACCATTCTTTATAACAGCTCAAGGGATATACAGAGACTGTCATACCAATACTGTTTGAAAAGTTAAAAAGGTACTCAGGAGCCATTCGGCTAATCACATGAAATCATTGCATCATGGCATTATAGCATAACATCTATTTCTCCTGCATAAAAGGTTGAGAAAGAGGAAGAAATTCACCATCATACAAAAAGCTAGGGGAAGTCCAAGTTATCATTTAAAGAAGGTCAGTGACCCATTAGGGTCATTTCGGGCTCTCTTTGATGACTGGGAAGTGTATACCAGTATAGAATGAAGATGTCAACCTTTGGGTGGGTATGGATGGTCAAGTATCTTTCACCCTAATGCTCCACTATCTAAATTGGCTCCATGTTCCCTTCTTAGCATATAAAGCTAGAACTACAAATTTACAAGGAATATGGGGCAGTCCTCTTAAACAACATCCCCCAATGCTGAATTCTCCTCCAACTTACCATGTGGCTAGACTTCCCTCAGCTGCCACCATCACTCTGGATATCCCCGTGCCCTTGCCAGTAGCAACTAGTGATATGGGGCAGTGGCAGAGAAATGCATAATGTCACGACATGTAGACGTGGCATAAGCTTTACTGCACACTATGGAAGGGGAGAGGGAGGATACAACTAGGGGATAATGCAGTAGCTTCACAGTCTACCCTCCAGTTAGGTTTGCCAGTCTCCAAGGGGGAACTCAAATTCTCCCTGATTTACAACTGATCTCCAGACTAGAGATGAGTTCTCCCGAAGAAAAGGGCAACTTCAAACGGTTGGCCCTGTGGCCTGACATCCCTGCTGAACACATTCCCATCTCCAAATCCCATCTGGATCTACCCCCCAAATCTTGAAGAATTTTCCAAGCTAGGTTTGGCAACTCTACTTTTACCTGCAAGGTTTATGAATTGTTAAAAACCATCTAATCCCTTAGGTTCAGTCACACAGTTCCTACACAAATGATCACTTGATTATAGTATTTGTCTACAGAACCTACATGGCAAGGCCAAAGAGGAAGCCATTTCCTTACTGTCTGTCTCTCACAATGTATCACTTATTTTTCCTGGTGAACTCACCCAAGTTTGATCATAAGCACATTCTGAAGGTTCCGTAAGAGTTTACTGGCCTGACCTATGTGAATTCCAAAAAAGGACAAGTTAAATTGTTTACAGGCCTTGCACAATTCTCTGAAGTAGGGCTTGCTTTCCTCCAAAGAACTTACAGATCAAAATGAGTGATGGTACTGTTCCCATCTGAAAATCCAAAAAGAAACAGCATCATTTTATGAAGTATCATTACTGAGATGTATAGACTAGAAGGTCTGTCTATATTGTGACTTCATTAGCAACAATTAATTAATTAATTAAAACATTTATACTCTGCTTTTCTCCCCAATGGGGATCCAAAGCAGGTTACAATATCATTATCCCATCCCTTCCTCACAACACAAACCTCCTGAGTTAAGTTTGAATGAAGGAGAAAATGACTGGCCCAAGGTTATCTATCCAGCTTCCAAGAAAGAGAGGGGTTTTAAACCTGGGTCTCCCAGATTTTAGTTCAGGGGTCCCCTACCCCTCTGAGCTTGCAGGCACCTTTCGAATTCTGACATGCTGTGGTGGGAGCAGCCACAAAATGGCTGCCACAGGAGTTGGAGCCAGCCACCAAATAGCTGTCACAGCTTAGCTTCAGTCACACAGTGAAAATCCTTATGCTGTGGTGGTAGTTGCTGCCAAAGCAACGTTTAAAACATCTGCACAGTCAATCGAATCTCCAATGGCCGATCAGAAACCTTGCTGGGCAAATTTACCACATGGCCCTGCCCACTTTCTAAAAATATTTGGTTGGTACCAGGTGTCAGCAGGAGCCACGGTGCCCAGAGGTATCATGATGGGGACCCCTGCCCTAGTCCAGCATTTTAACTATGGCAACTATTAGACTATGAGGAATGATCAGGAAGCAATTTTTTTCCAGGCCAGTTTGGCCAAGGATCCTGGAGGTTTTTAATCATCTTATAGGCATGGAGCAGGGGTCACTTGGCATGGAGCAGGAGCAGTTGTGAATTTCCTGTATTGTGCAGGTTAGCCCTGGAAGTCCCTTCCAATGCTATGATTCTATGATCTGCTAAGACTCTAAGAGTATTCCATGCTGGGTCTCTGCACTGTTTTGCATGCACAACATACCATATTGTATAGCACTGTACTTGTTTGAAGGATTTTCTTTTTAGTCAATTCAATCAGAATGCTTGTGGGCGCAGAAATGGAGTGAACGGACAGTTCAAAAAAAGAAAAGGGATTATGTGTACAAGGGGAAATCTTGTCACATGTTTTATATGGTTCCAAGGTTTACAAATGTTTTGTCTTTAATCAAGCCAGCTTGTATTGCTGGCATTTCATTTAACAAATAAAAGTTCATCTATTCTTTCAGCCTGATCATGTTCAAAAAATCTTTTCAGACCCAAGGTTGAATAGAAACAGTCAAGCCAATGTCCCAGACAATTGTGCCATTGTATGATATTTAAACAGCAATAAATGTGCCGTGCCCCACCTTAGAAATCATCTACTGGCTCTTTGATGTATTTATGCTTGCTGGGTGTTTTAAAGGACCTGCCCAAAATATTGTCAAAATATTAGATCCAATACTGCTTTTCTAAATATTCTGTGAAGAAAAGATTCTTTCTAGGTCACAAAAAAGCATAGCTAACAAGTACAATAGTACTCTGCCCCCTAATTATTAAGACTAATAGTTAAGGTATTACCACTGGAGATACCATTTAGAGGGGACTGGAGGGTGAGCGTACCCTTTTAATGTCCTCTGCATTTCAGGCTGCATGTGGTTGTTTCTTAGAAGTACCTATGTTGGGCCGTTAGTTTGTAAATGTTAATGACTTAAGATTGATAACGATCTGCAAGTGGGGGTGAGCAGTGTAGCAACCGAGTTTGCAGATGACACAAAATTATTCAGGATGGTGAAAACCAAGTCTGACTGTGAAGAAAGCACTTTGGAAAGATCTCCACAAATTGGGTGAGCAGGCAACAATATGGCAAATGAAATATAATGTAGGTGATGCATATTGGAACAAAAAAAAATTCCTAGCTTTAAGTACACTCTAATGGAGTCTGAACTTGTAGAAACTCCGGGAAAGAGACCTTGGGGTCAGACAGCTCAATGAAAATGCCAACCCAGTGCACTGCAGCAGTGAAAAAGGCAAACTCTCTGCTGGGAGTTATTAGGAAGTAATATTTTAAAAATCACTGGCCAGTTTCAGCATTCAACACATCAAGGCATATCTACACAACAAAATTTAAACTTATTTAATTGTTGTTCTTTCCCTCAGAAAAGCCCTGAGAACTATATTCCAGTGAGATGTCTACAAGACTACAGTTTCCAGAGTTCATCAGACACCACAACTGTTACACTGGTTTAACACCAGCCTGAAGACCATGGCACAGATATAACCGGAAGGACTATTGTTATAGAAAATTAAATTGCTGTTGAAGGAACAAATCCCTTTAATTCTTTTTTTAAAGTAACACCGCTATATTAGTATGATGGTGCACAAAATAACAGAACCACAACATCATTGCTAATTGCATTGCAATTTTAGGACATATTCATTAATATATCTAACAGCAGGTCTCACACGATTGCTGCAAATTTTGTGTCCTCTCCCCTGAGTATCACTAGTGTTATTACATAGATTTGCTATAATGTGCTATAACTCGAGCACATTACTGCACGTGCCTTCAGAAATTAATTTTTCTGAGGATGAATCCTTATGTACAGTTTAATGCACAGGCAAGTCATGATGAATGCGCTTGTATACTAACATTACTGCTAAGCAATTCACTTGTGTGTTGTTTACATTTTAGCTTTTTCCACATGTGATTAATCTTGGTTTACTTCCTGCTTTTCTCTCTGTTATTATTTTTACCTCATGTCTGCTTGTGCTGCTTTTGTTCAGAGTTATGTGACTATAAAGAAACATTTCAATCATAACTACAGAGACACTCTGGTAGTTACTTGATGACCAAGTAGATGGCAATTAGCCCCCAAAGCAGAACCTATTGTGTTTTATTGATTTTTTACTGTTTTAAACTCAGTGTCCATTGTATCTTGTTAGCTTTCTGTTGATTTTATTGTATACTACTCCATTGTAAACTGCCTTATTTGTATTCTAGTATACAAATAAGCTAATCGTACAATCCGATGCAGAGTTATACCCTTCTAAGCCTGCTAACTCACACTGTAAGTCATCTATGTTTTATTTATTATGTGTATGTCTTGCTTTTCAGACAAAATTGGTACCCATGGCATCTCACAGGAATTAAAAACAACACAAGCAATAAAATGCAATAAAAGCATTCATTCAAAATGGCAGTCCCAGCTAGGATTTCCAGACATCGGCTGGCAACCCCTGGGAGTTTTTAGGTGTGGGGTAGGCTGACATTGTGGCACATGGTACAACAGTGCTTTCCTCCATTTTGCCCCACTGCTCCACTGAGCAAAAGCAGGAGCTGGGAGACCAGAGGCAGGGAAATCTCCTACTACAGCAAGAGACCTCAAGGCTCTAGAGCAGGGGTGTCTAACTCATTTGTTGTGAGGGCTGGATCTGACATAAATGAGACCTTGTTGGCCCAGACCATGTGTGTCATAAAATGTAATGTCAGGTAGCGGAGATACACACTTTATAAAGGACACAAACAAAAAGGGTGTTTTTTAAACTTAAAAACATGCTTTAGACATTCGCACTCTTACAATATTTTGTTTATTTAACATTATCTGATAACTGACACCTCTTGCTCTGAATTATTGCATCAAAATGTCTGTGCTGTTACAATCTTGATTATGCTGCTCAGGTGTGTATCTGTAAGCTGCAAACCTACTTGTGATTTATTGACATTCACCACAGGAATCTCATGCTCAGAGTTCTGAGTCTAGGACCATGGGGAAACGTGAAATGGCTGAGCAATTGAGAGAGTCTGGCAAAGCAAGCTATGATGCAGCAACTGGAAGCAGGAAATGGCCAGTTCCAGTGGAGGCCTGATAGAAGCCCTCTGGGGGCCTGATCTGGCCACCGGGCTGCATGTTTGACACCCCTGCTTTAGAGCCTAATGATATCACAAACTACACAAGTTTGCCACTGGGACATGAGTAAACATGCAGCAGGACCCAGTTCAGATAGGGACTGCTATATGGGAGAAGGAGGAATTCCTGCATTCTCCCCTGTGCTATTTTCGGTTGCTGAAACAACCCGGAGACCCTGGGAAGGAGAATGTTATTTATTCCATTGGGAGCCAGTATGTGCCTGAATGTATGTGCTGACGCCCCACAGAGAAAATTATGCTCTGCCTCCCCACCCCTGCCCTGAGTTGTTTTAGTCACCAAAACAGCACAGGGGAGAAGGCAAGAATTCTTCCTCCCATGCAACAATCCTGATCCAAATTGGGCCCTGCTGTGCTTTTACTCATGATTTGCCACCAGGAACTAGCAGCTATAGTATCGCTGCAAATCCACACGGAGTACTAGAGCAGTTTGTAATGTCTAGTTAGGGTCTCAGCTGCTTGAGATCCAGGGACAATGGAAGTGTGTCTATTTCCTGCTTTCCCTCTAATGGCCTTGATGATGGCTGTTGGTGGGGAGAGGGAAGAGAGTCTTCATGATGAAGAGGTGCTCGGGCTGCACATATCGTTGAATATTTCACTTTGTTGTGCATTCAGTCATTTGCAACTGGAATGTTTGTCCATATGGGAAAAACTCAGTTGCAAATTATTGCTGTCATACAACAATAGCACAATATCCAAAAATGTGTGGATACCACCTTGGTTGCTGTCTCCTCTCTATCAGATGGCCTTAACTATATTAGTAAACTGTCTCCCATACTAAAACTATGCCCCATACTAAAACTATGCCATTTCTCATTCTGGATACAGAAAGAAGAAACAATGCAGGGGGAAAAACATAATTCTCTTTCCTGGACACAGATGGTATCCTCAGAACAGAACATAAAAATTTATAACTACCCTATAGGCATTACATATTCTTCATAAACTTGTACTCTTGCAAAAAAAAAAAAACAACCCTGAAATGAACAGCCTAGTTGTAACATTTCCAGAAGGAATGTTCTAGTTACTAAGAAAGAAAACTCCGAAAGGCTAGAAATGTTTGGGTTATGGATTCCAGCAGATCACAAGGAGAAATAAAAAAGTGACACAGGAAGATGCTGAAATTTAGGCTGGAATAAACCACAAAGACAGCAGAAAGATTTATCTGTTTATTTAACAGAGCCAGATTTCTGTTTGATTAAATTTTCATAGCTGTTGTTGCTGCTTCACACCAAAAGATTAAAAACCAAAGTGGGACTATCAGAGGTTTAGAATCAACTTCCATGCACAAATCATTGTAAGCAGGATCAGACATTTCTTTAATTTCAGTGGCAGAAATTTAAGCAATTGCTTAACTCTCTCAATGAAAATAAATACAGCTAAAAAGTAATTTAGCTGGTGCTGGACTACTGTTTTACAATGCTATAGCCTGGCACCCAGTGAGAAAATATGTTACAGCCTTCGCAAAATGGCAAGGTGGGAGACATAATTCCAATTTTCATGCAAGGAGAATGAGCATATTTTGCACAAAGCTAGTTCCTTCAACATGGAGGTTTTCTCCTGTTTTCCATCCTAACAGCAGCAAAGTAAAAGAAGATCACTATAGCATTATAATTTTTGTGATCTCACTGTGGTAATTAAATAAATCTTGGTACTCATGTGAGTTACTGAATGTAACACAACTGCTTTATTGCAACGAACTACAGACTAACATGGAAACTGAAAGTAAGAAAAGAGAACAATTAAGAACATAAGAACATAAGAGAAGCCAGTGTTGGATCAGACCAGTGTTCCATCCAGTCCAACACTCTGTCACACAATGGCCCAAAACACCAGGTGCCCTCAGGAGGTCCAGCAGTGGGGCCAGGACACTAGAAGCCCTTCCACTGTTGCCCCCCCCCCCAAGCACCAAGAATACAGAGCATCACTTGCCCCAGACTGAGAGTTCCTATCTATACCTTGTGGCTAATAGCCACTGATGGACCTCTGCTCCATATGTTTATCTAATTTCCTCTTGAAGCCGCCCATGCTTGTAGCCACCACCACTTCCTGTGTGGCTACACTTCGTGTGTGCCCACTTCGTGCGGCAGTGAATTCCTCGTGTTAATCCCTCTTTGGGTGAAGAAGTACTTCCTTTTATCTGTTCTAACCCAACTGCTCAGCAGTTTCATGGAGTGCCCACGAGTTCTTGTATTGTGAGAAAGGGAGAAAAGGAATTCCTTCTCTACCTGCTCTATCCCATGCATAATCTTAAAAACCTTGATCATGTCACCCCTCAGCTGTCATTTCTCCAAGCTAAAGAACCACAAGCTCTTCAACTTTTCTTCATAGGGAAAGTGTTCCAACCCTTTTATCATTCTAGTTGCCCTTTTCTGCACTTTTTCCAATGCTATAATATCTTTTTTGAGGTATGGCGACCAGAACTGTACACAACACTCCAAATGAGGTCACACCATCAATTTATATAGGGGCATTATGATACTGGCTGATTTGTTATCTATTTCCTTCCTAATAACCCCCAGCATAGCACTGGCCTTTTTCATTGCAGTCGCACACTGTCTCGACATTTTCATTGAGTTATCTACTACGACTCCAAGATCTCTCTCTTGGTCAGTCTCCACCAGTTCGGACCCCATCAACGTGTATTTATAGTTAGGATTTTTGGCTCCAATGTGCCTCACTTTGCACTTGACCACACTGAACCCCATTTGCCACGTTGATGCCCACTCACCCATCCTTGACAGATCCCTTTGGAGTGCCTCACAATCCTCCCTGGTTCTCACCACCCTGAACAACTTCATGTCATCTGCAAATTTAGCCACTTCACAGCTTACTCCCAACTCCAAATCATTAATAAACAAGTTAAAAAGCATCAGACCGAGTACTGATCCCTGCGGTACCCCACTGCTTACTTGCCTCCACTGAGAAAATTTCCCATTTATACTCACTCTCTGTTTCCTTTTAATTAGCCAGTTTTTGATCCACAAAAGGACTTGTCATTTTATCCCATGACTATTGAGCTTACTTAGGAGCCTTTGATGAGGAACTTTATCAGAAGCTTTCTGGAAGTCAAGGTAAACAACATCTATTGGGTCCCCCTTGTCCACGTTTGTTCACTCCCTCAAAGAACACAAACAGGTTAGTGAGACAAGATCTTCCCTTACGGAACCCATGCTGAGTCTTCCTCAAGAGATTTTGTTCATCAATGTGCCTACTAATTTTTTCCTTAATAACAGTTTCCACCAACTTATCCGTTATCGATGTCAGACTGATTGGCCTGTAATTTCCTGGATCTCCTCTGGAACCCTTTTAAAAGATGGGAGTGACATTCGCTACCTTCCAGTCCTCAGGAATGGAGGCCGATTTTAATGAAAAAGTTCAGGGGGTAGAGTATTTCTCCAACCTATAATCAGGTCCCAGTTAACTCTTAACTATCCATTTTACTACCTCCTTCCCCCTTTAGTTTTTCTCCCTTCTTCTTTAGTAATCACCCAAATAGAGTCTTTCAAATAACCAGGAGATCTTCTTGCTCTCACAGGATACCAGTGCATTTCCACTGCTTCATTATCCCTGGGCCCAGAAAGGTCCATTGTTTCCTAATCAGTGGCCTGGAAGGGAGCATCAAATTACAGTGGGCATCTGCCTCTGAAATGCCACAGGGACTCTGGTTCTCCTGGCATTCTTGTTCCTACTCCACTTTCACAGATTCTTGTACATCAGTTCTCCTGCTGATGTGGTCTTGATGTTGCCTGAGGACTTGGCCATCCGGTAAACCAAACTTAAAAGATAAAGGCTCTGTCTGTGCTTGAATCCTACTTGGGATCCAGATAGGTTGAGAGGCGCTAAAACTCTTGGTATAAACATGATCTTATACACCCAAGTCTCTATCTTTAGCATGGTAATTATAGTTACCTTTTCAAAGAGTCTGTTTCCTTTGCACTTCCTCTTCTGTTTTGGGATACATTAAATCCAGGTAATCTCCTTCTCATCAACAACTTGGCTGGACTCACTCCTGTGATGGTCTGGGTATGTGTGTGGTTCTATATTTCAAGAGAAATCAAGCCAGCCTGGTCTTCAAAGTCCCAGAAGTCATCTTTTTCATTCCTTCTTTTAAAGTTCTAATGGCTCTCTCAGCTAAGACATTTGAAGCTGGATGATAGGGCAATGTTTGAATGTGTTTAATTCCACTCTTCCACAGGAACTCTTTACATTCCTGGCTGGTAAAAGTTGGTCTGTTATCTGTGACCAGCACCACTGGAAATCCATGACAAGCAAAGGTCTGTTGAAGTTTGTCACATGTTAGAACTGAAGTTGTAGAGTTCATTGGGTGGACTTCCATCCACTTGGCATGAGCATCTACTATAATCAAGAACATCTTCCCCAAGAAGGGTTCTGCAAAATTTAGATGTACCCAAAACCAAGGTTTTCCAGGCCACTCCCATGGATGTAAAGGTGCCAGTGCTGTTGTCCGTTGGTGTTGTTGACACTGGACACATTTCTTGCACTCCTGTTCTAAATCTTCACCTAAATGTGGCCACCAGTTATAGCTGTGAACTAAAGCCTTCATGCGAGAGATTCCAGGATGGGCTTTATATAGTTCTTGTAGAATCTGCTGTCGTCCTTGTGGAGGTATCACATCCCTGGTACCCCACAACAGGGATGAATTGCTTCTCCAGGATTCCATGTGGCCCATGCAGAATGAACTGTGTTACTTGAGCTAGAATTGGATTCTGCCTGATTCAGACTCTGATCTGAGAAGCTTTTACTGGTGTTTGATTAAGATGCTCCATTAACAGTACGATTTCCTCAGAAACCTACTCAGTTCCGGGTGCTTCTGGTATTGGTAATCTGCTCAGGGCATCTGTATTTCCATGCTGGTTACCAGTTTTGTAGATTATCTTATATTGGTACACTGCTAGTCTCAGGGCCCAACATTGTAACCAGGCTGCTGCCATGGTGGGCACTGCTTTACTTTCATTAAAGAGTCCAAGCAATGGTTTATGGTCTGTGACAATCATGAATGGTTTCCCATACAGATATTGATGGAATTTTTTTACAACAAAGATAATGGCTAGGCCCTCTTTCTCCACTTGTGAATAACCTCGCTCTACTTTACTGAGTGACTTTGAAGCATATGCCATTCTTGATTTCCCATGTTGTGTGACAATACAGCCCCCATACCATAAGATGAAGCATCACAAGACAGATCAATTCCTTTGTAGGGTCAAAATGGACCAGTAGATCTGAAGATTTCAGTAGCCTCTTAGATTTTTGAAAGGCTTCTTCTTGCCTTTGCCTCCAGTGCAAGACAGTCTCTTTCCTCAAGAGGAAATGTAAGGGTTCCAATAGGGCTGACAGTTTCAGAAGAAATCGATGATAATAATGCAACATCCCCAAAAAGCTTCGAAGTTCTGTTGTATTTTGTGGTGCCAGGGCCTTTTCAATTGCCATAACTTTATCAGCCAGAGGCTGCACTCCGTCTTTGTTGATTTTATATCCCAAATACTGTACTTCAGGATTCATGGGAAAGCATTTGTTCTGCCTTAAGCGCAGGCCGGATTCCTCTAATCTTTGAAGTACTCACTCAAGCATCAAAAGGTGTTGTTTATCATCTTTGCCAGTGATCAGGATATTATCAATCCTAATCATGGCCCCAGGAATCTCCTTCAACAGGCGTTCCATAGCTCTCTGAAATATACCTGGTGCTGAAGAAATGCCATAGGTTAGCTGGTTGTATTGGTACAAGCCTTTATGAGTATTTATTGTGATGAATTTCTTGCAGTCCTCTTCCTGTTCCATCTGTTGGTAGGCTTGGGACATGTCCAACTTGCTAAAGTGTTGACCTTTAGCCAACACAGCCAATAGGTCCTCTGTATGTGGAATCAAGTAATTATCTAGTTTGGAGGCTTGATTTACCATAACTTTGTGGTCCCTACAATGCAAACGGTTTTATCAGGTTTGGTCACAGGGACTATGGGAGTTGCCCATTCTGAAAGCTGCACAGGGGAGATGGTGCCTTCCTTCTCCACTCTGTCCATTTCAGCCTCTGTCTTGTGTTGGAGGGCATCTGGAACAGGCCTGGGTTTAAAATACTTTGGCTAATTCCCCTCCTTTATACATATCCTTGCTTTAATGCCTTTTAAGGTCCCAGGTTCTTCTTGGAACACTGCAGGATGAACTCTCAGGACTTTTTGTACTGCTGGCTTTCCCTTCATGCCCAGTTAACACATTTCTTCCAAGTCTAATCTCAGTTCTTTCAACCAATTCCTGCCCAGTAAATTGGGTCTATCACCCTTTATTACTATGGCCTGTAAACCTCGCTGTTGCCCTTTATAATTCACAGGGATCCACACTGACCCTACTACAGGAATATTTTCTCCAGTGTATTTCTGCAATTTTACTTTTGCATTTTCCAGGACTCTGAGCCCTACTTTGTTGTGTTGAAAAGTCTTTTAATTAATCATGGTCACTGAAACCCCTGTATCTATCTCCATGTATACAGGTTTGTTATTCAGTCCCACAGTGACTGTATAGGGTGCTACGCTTTGGGCCTTTATAAAATATATTGTGTGGTCAAGGCATTCTTCCTTTTCTGCCTCTTCCAAATAGCAAGCTTGCAGCCTCTTTCCTTTGTCTGTAGGAGGATGTGTATATCTCTCTGGACCATGTTGCACTCTTTGAAAACTGCCTCTACATTTTCTGGCTAGATGTCCCACTTTTAAACATTTATGGCACTGGGATCATCTATGTCAACAAACCAAGCCAACTGACTTCCTCCACACCTGAAACATCCCTCTAAAGCTGGAGGCATTTGCTTCTGGCTTTGTATTTTATTTAAGGGGTTTACCTGAATGTCCTTGTTCTCTAGGTGTAAATCCTCAACATTTTTCATTGCTGCCTCCATGGCTGTCGCCAGTTCTAGTTTTGGCCCAAGTCAGGTTCCCTTCTGACAATAACTCCCTTTGACTTTTCTCATCTTGCACTCCACACACAAATCTATCTCGTAACACACCCTCCAAAACATTTCCGAATGAGCAGTGTTTTTGAGCTAATATATAGCTTCTCCTTCTTTCTTCATCCAATTATGGAATTTAAAACGTTCTACAATATTAGGTTTAGGGGTATAATGTTCAGTCAAATTTGCAAATATGTTAAACTTTTGCTCCCAGACTTCTCAGGATGCACTAGGCCTCGCAAGAGGGCATAGGTTTTGCTCCCACAAACAGTGAGAAATATTGCTTTCTGTTTAGCTGCATCTGTGATCTCATTAGCCAGAAAACAGTGGCCCAGTCTTTCAATATATTGTGGCCAATCCTCCTCTTTTAGATTAAATTCCCCAGTCTTTCCATATGAGGCCATGCTTTGTAACCTCATCGCCAATTTTGTGATCTCACTGTGGTAATTAAATAAATCTTGGTACTCACATGAGTTACTGAATGTAATACAACTGCTTTATTGCTACCAAATTCAGACTAACACAGAAAGTGGAAGTAAGAAAAGAGAACAGTTCGGGAGGGTGAAGTTTTCCTCCAACCCATAATCAGGTCCCAGTTAACTTCTTCACTATCGATTCTACTAAAATAATGCTATAGCAATTACCTTCTTTAAGCCTGAAAAATCTCTCTAGTGGCATAGAGTGGGATGGTGGCTGCAAGGGACTGAGGCAAGGAAAGTGTGCAGAAAGCATGCACAACTCAAAAGTGCTGGTTTTTACCTTTAACACCCTAAGCAGCTTGAGGCCAGGGTACCTGAGGGACCATCACCTCCCACACTATCCAGCTTGCCAGTCAAGATCTGCCTCCGAAGCCCTGCTCTCTGTGCCCCCTCCTTCAGAGATGAGGTGGGTGGTGTGACACATCACCTTTGGAATACCTTCCTCCCTTGAGGTTTACCAGGTGTTTACCTTACTTTCTTTTAGGAACCAGGCCTAAAACACATCTTTTTTATGCTGGCT
Source organism: Lepidodactylus listeri (assembly GCA_029233225.1). NCBI lineage: Eukaryota > Metazoa > Chordata > Lepidosauria > Squamata > Gekkonidae > Lepidodactylus > Lepidodactylus listeri. The sequence goes on from JARCFY010000012.1 coordinate 58,539,518, forward strand.
TTTGTCTTGTCAGCTTTTTAATGCTCTGCTTTGTAGTATAGATAGTTTCTGTGCTCCTTGTGTATAATAGCTTGTGATTTCTAGTGGTTTTAAATCCTGAACTGCCTCAAGCAGGACTCTGAAGAGGCAGCATAGAAATATTCTAGATAAATGTATATGGACAAGTTGGCACCCCTAACTGCTGAGCATATCTGGCAAGTGCACACCAATATCTATGTTTCTAAATCTAACAGACCTTATTTTTATCCTAATATACCTCACAAAGGGGACCTAAACTAAAAATAACATTTTCCCTCGTGATCAAGATCTAATTAAAACTAAGATCCTAATAATCCTGGATCTGGCAACCTTACCTCCCCGATCCCCTGCCAATGGCTGGGTGGGGACACACCTGGTGACCCTAGACTGCTGCCAGGCCTAGATTTGCCAACCTCCACATGGGGCCTTGAGGAACCCCCCCCCCCTCAGAATTACAACTGAACTGTAGTCAGCAGAGATCTGTCTCCCTGGAGAAAATGGCTGCTTTGGAGGGTGGACTCTGTGGCATTATACCCAACTGAGGCCTCTCCCTTCCCAAAACCCAGCCCTCCTTAGTAAAGGTAAAGGTTTTCCTTGCTCAAAAGCTAGTTGAATCTGACTCATTTCTAGGAATTCCCCAGCCTGGCACTGGCAACCCTTGTCAGGCCTGGCCCCAAGGCTCCCTCCCGCAAAGATCAAAATAGGCCAGGAAATGGCCCTTCCCTGAATGTTCTAATCTCTCCCCATTGATGCCTGGAGTTATATCCCTACAGAGGCCATTTCAAAAGGTATTCAGGGGAATTAACTGTCCCTGAAGGGTTTTTTTTAAAAAACTTTTTGGATTTTTCTGCAGACCCAGGAAGGCTCCTGACTATGTAGGAAAAGCTGTTGGGGGAGAGTGAGCCCTCTGTTGGAAGAAATAAGTACCCACACACATTAAAAGTCTGGGAAATTGTATAGAGTCAAGAGGCGAGGACCTGCAATACTCGCGGGGGGGCTCCACGTGGAGAAGAAGGAAGCCACCACAGGTAAGCCTTCTCCCCCAGCACTGATGGCGAGGCCTGTGCGGGACCCACAAGCCTTCTCTCCTGCCCACCCGCCCCCCATTTATGATGAGGCCCGCCTGGCCTTCTCTCCCACCCCCTGCCCACACCGACGGTGAGACCTGCATGGCTCCAAGCCACCGGGCCCACCATGCCTTCTCACCAGCCCCCCATCTGCTGGCCAACCAAGCCTTCTTTTCCCCCCTCCCCAGCAACAGCTGCCAGGCACCATTCCCAAAGCATTCTCTGTGCGTGCACAGGGAATGTTCTTTTACTTTCGGGGGGGGGGGGATTTAAATATCCCCCATATAGTTTTTTTAAGTTTTCGGATTTTCTGCACACCTGGGGAATCCCCCAAGTGTGCAGGAAAATCTCTCTGCCCCTCAAGTGCCCCCGATGTGCGGATTTAGATATCCGCACGCACAGTGGGCACTTGACTATTAGTATATAGATGCTCCATTGAAAGCTTCATAGAGAATTGTCACTGTGTGGATGTAGCCTATGTGGGAGAAGCCAAGAGCAGAAAACCGTAAAAGACCCATCTCCACAAACTGCTTTAAATGGCAGCTGGGATCCAAAAAAAGACATACCCATTAACTTTGGGGCAGAAGGGACAAGCTGTGTTCAAATATCCCTTCGTGCACCTGGAGCTGTCGTGTCAGCTGAGGAAAAAGTCCTTACAAGCAATGCTCCCTCTAAGCTGCGGAGTCTTGTGAACAAAAATTCTACTTTGTGAGCTACTGGCATTAAAGTTGTGAGTGAGCGATTTGGCTGCTGCATAAATTAGTTTGCTCTGGAGCCATCCTTCCCGAGCTAAGACAAAAGTGTATGAGCCAGAGGCTAAAAAACTGTAAGCTAGCTCACACTAACTTAGCTTAGAGGGAACACTCCTTACAAGTACTTCTCTTCCAGCATCCGTGCTTCATTACGAGAAAATATTTAAAAACCCTTCATAATATAAGCCTTGTCTTGCCTACCATGGCAGCATTTGTGTTCTGCCAGCAAACGATTCATCTGACATTAAACAACGCAGCACACGTTTCTTCAGATTTTTCAGAGGGAATTATATACTTGTTTTAAAGTGGTTCAATGCGTCCACTTATTATGTGGCTAATGGCTTTTGGCACCTGGCCGCACAGTTGATATTGTATCTGTAACATCTATTGCATAATAACAGTTTCTTCCTGAGACACTCTTACTGACTTCACATTTAATCCACCTTTGACAGGCCCTTGTTATTAATTAGTGTTTTTGTTTATACTGCACAACAATTATTTTCTGGCACAGTGCCCAGATGTGCCTGTCAAGATGCAGATCCTCATTAGTCTTTGCTTTGCACAAATACATCCCCTCCCAGAAGAACTCATTATTATACTAGATAGGCAGGCTGATCCCATGATTGTGCAATTCCAGCAGCTGCCGTGCCATGAATTCACTGGTGTTATGCCAGTGTGACATACGGCCCAGTCTGCATCTAGCACTTGCTCCTTTGTTTTACCAAACCCACACTGGAACAGAAAAAGATGCAGCTCGAAACCACATTCAGATACCCCAGGCCAACACCATACTGACTGCAGAGTCACCCCTGAATGGCCATAAAATGGCCATAAATCTATGCAGACAGTTTTATAAAACCCGAGAGATCAAACGAAGTGAAAGCGGCATGCAGTCTGGACACTGCCATAAAATCTGACAATCATTCAGTGTGAAAGTGGCATGCAATGCGATGCAGAGGGGAATTTCTGTTCCAATGTGGGTTTGGTAAAACAGCGGAGCAAACACTTGATGCAGATTGGGCCCCTGTCACTATTCTACGCACTCCCAGCAGTGAAGCAGAATACCCACCATAACAAGAAATAGTTGAACAGCACTGTCAGCATTCACCACAGTGTCCCTGGCAACTCTGCCATTACCTCCCAACCATGGCCTTGGGCATCAGTGATGTCCCCACAATAACTAGATGGCAAATCAGCATACAGTGGTGGAAGGCAAATCTTGATGGTGCCATTGTTCTCATCTCCTCTCATACATCGTGCACTACTAGCATTCCTTGCAGCTTCCCCTGTCTGGGGACTCCATAGCTCACTGTCTAGGAATGCAGCAGGTGATGCCTACACACATCCAAGTTCCAGGGCTGTCCTCATTTCAAATCCATTGGCAGGCCAGGCTCAGCCAGCAACCTTTAGTAATCTGGGGGAAAGCCAGAATCAGACAGAGGTTTTTTTTTCCTCCATTCTTTTGGGTCCCTTGCTCTGGCGCTGCCATGCCATCATAGGAGATATGCCAAAGCATGCTGGTGGTCCAGTGACAGTTAAGTAAATCCACTATCCTCAAAGAGCAGAAGTAGGATCACTAGTAAATCCACTGCACCCTGCAGAACACATTATGCCACCATGGTAGATTCACACTGATATATACAGACACAGGGCTAGATTTAGAAGGAGGAGACCCAGGCAACTTTTTAGTGGTGGCTGGCAGGGGAACCTATCATGGCCAATGCTAGCCTGATCGCATCAGATCTTAGAAGTCCAGGGTTGCTACTCAGAGACAGGCAATGACAAACCATCTGTGTTTGTCTCTTGCTTAAAAACCCTAAGGAGTCACCATAAGTCAGCAGTGACTTGATAGCACTTTCCACCACCCATCTACCATGAGCTATGTACTCAACAGTTGAAATAAATCCCCCGGTTATATATAATTCTGTTTTCACCATGGACTATCATGAACATTCCACATGCTCTAAAATCAGTTGGCTCCCTGACCTGTCAATCAGAAGCTGTCCCTATCCACTGGCTGTGAGTACTCACATGCCATTAGCTGGGTGCTGGGTCTGCTCCTCTTCCCCACCCACTACTTCAGCCACTGTGCCCTGTAAGAATTTCTGGCAGACGGCTTTCTCTCTTGACAAAGACACTTTTCCTGCTTCCCTCCTGTGTGGGACTAACTGTTACCTCATTGGCTGTTGGTAGGTGTAATGAAATGGCAGTTAACTGTGTTTATAAGATGGCTGCTGGCTGTGGTAAAATGTTCCCCCATAAGGTTCAATTGAGCTGTAGTTCCAGAGAGGGGCCTGCAGGTGTATCACTCACTGGGTTGAAAGGGGCTTCCTCATCTGCTGGCCCACAGTTCCCAGCTGCCCCAAGGCCAAAAAGTGCGGAAAAAGAGAGCGACGTGGCTTCAATGCCCTCCAAACCAGCTATTCCCTCTTGGGGAACCACTGTTGCCAATCTCCAGGTGAGGACTGGAGATCACTCAGAATTACAACTGCTCTCCAGATGGCATTGATCAGTTCCTCTGGATAAAATGGTGGACTCTGTGTCCTTATACCCTGCTGAGATGCCCCCCCCCCCATGAAAGGCAAAGAGACGTGGCAGTCAGGGCTTCAGAGCATGGTAGAGGCTGCAGGTGGGGGGGGAGATGGAAAGCTGAAGAGTGAGGGGGAAACTAAGGTAGGTTGATGCTTGGCTGGAAAGGAGATATGGTTGCCAACTCCAGGTTGGGAATTCCTGGAGATTTGAGGGGGTGGAGGGTGAGGTTTAAAGAGGGGTGGGGCCTCAGACAGGTACAATGCCATAGACTCTGCCCTCCAAATCAACTATTCCCTCTTGAGGAACCACTGTTGCCAATTTCCAGGTGAGGGCAGGAGACAACTCAGAATTACAACTACTCTTCAGGTAGCAGAGATCAGTTCCCCTGGAGAAAATGGTGGAAAATGGTCATTATACTCTGCTGAGGTTGCCGCAGCAAATTGACGCTGAGTGCCCAAGGCCTTGGCACTCTCCCAGAACCTCTTTCTAGAGCCTATTGTACTTATTTCCACAACGGGCCTTATTCCTAGTAATACATAATACAAAGAGTTAATTTTCACTTGTAAAACTGGCAGCACTGACTTATATGGCCAGCAGGGGATTATTATTCTTTCTTAGCACTTTGCCCACAGGAAGCACCCCCACCCCACACTTACACACTGAGGTTACCCAGGCGGAGCCACAGTAAGAAGGAGCCAGCAGCCAGGCACAATGGATCCCAAGGGTGTGGCAGCAGCAGCGGAGACATGGTGGGACTCGGTCCCATACAGGTAGGGTGCCAACCTCCAGAAGGGGCCTTGACATTTCTTGGCATTACAACTGAACTCCAGAAGACAGATCAGTTCTCCTGGAGAAATCGGCTGGATGGTAGATTGCATGGCAATATATCCTTCCCTAAACTCCACCCTCTCCAGGCTCCACCTCCAAAAGTCCCAGGTACTTCCCAACTCAGAGCTGGGGACCCTACCTACAGGGCAGGCCCTGATAAGGTGGCCAGATACAGGGGAGAGCAACTGGTGGAGCCTCACCAAGCCTGAGTGGGATAAAGGCAGGCCCATAGCTACAGTGGGGCATCTTGGGGCTGTCCCCCCAACTTACTGCCCAGGCCTCCTGACTTCCCATCCAGCTGGTTTATTTTCTTTTTCTCACATGCCACAATCTCGCTGAGCCGTCGCCTTGCCCTGTCTGCTTGCAGTTACCTCTGGCTGGCTATGGGCAAGGCATGCCAGAGGGCATGTCTGCTCTCTACTCCAGCCTTCTGTCTCTCTCTCATCACTTTTTGTTATGTCCGCTGACCACCACTAGACATCAGCTCCTGGAAACAATAGGGGCCAAGGATCCTGGACCACCTAGCACTCACCAACAGGAACTGTGGCGGGAGATTCAAACCCTCCAATGAGACTGTGGGTATGTCTGAGGTGGGTGTATATAGTTGGCCGCATTGGCCGGTATGTGTTGTTGTGTTGTGTGATAATAAACGTGAGCTGATCATCATGCTGTAGTCTGAGCTCTTCATGCATCGAACCCAGTACGCAACACTTTTAAAAACTTTTATTCTCTCATCACTCCTGACACAGTGCCCCCCCAACTTATTTAAATGCCCCCAAGTCAAAAATCATGGCTATGGCCCTGGATGAAGGCAAGCTCTTTTACAGGAGACCAGGAGTGGGGTGGGGTGTATCAATACCAAGGAAGAATCCCCATTGCCCTGGCTCCTACCAGTATCCAAGGACTAGCCCCTGGACTGGAGGCAGAGGGAGAAGCTGCTGATGTCTCTCCTTCAGGGAACTCTTCAAAAGGCAGATCCAGGAAGGGCCAGGGAAGAAGGGCTCAACCAATCCTGAGACTGCACAAAGGATGTGAGCAGGCCAGAAAGAGAGGAAACTGGGTAGAAACAACCTCCCCAGGCCTATCTGAGGCCCTTCTAAGACCCTGCCAGCGATGAGGGAAACCCTGGAGGGTGCTCCAGCTCCAGCATCAGTCCCAGACACACCTGCAAGATAATCTACATCTGTTCCCACTCAAATGGTGTGTAACAATATCATTGACTGCATAAAAATAATTGCACTTCACAACACCAATATCTAAGTTGCATTCACACAACATTTATTTATTATCTTACATGGCAAGAATTAATTGTGCAAGCAAATCAAAGTCAGAGGAGAGTGCTGAAGATGTACCTTGCCTGGGGCACCATCTGATCTAGGACCAGCTCTGGGTACACAAAGATGACATAAATCTACTATGCCAGCATGACAGTGTTTCACTTGTACTGTGGGATGTAGCTATGGTCCTATTCCTGCCCATTGGGCAAAACTTAAAGACACACCACTGCAATGCTGATAATGCTTGTATGAATCATCACTAAACCTAATCTGATTTACAGGTGTTAATAAAGCCAGGGATCTAACAGTCTAATAATAAATAAGAGAGCTGGATTGTAAATGCTTTGCCACCAGTATTATTCCCTTCCAACCCACTATATATGAATCCCCTATGGTTACAAAATCTCTGTACCATGGAATGCAGTGGTTCCCATTGTTATAGCTACTGTGTGGCTTGCTCAAATAAAACATTTCTTTAAAGAAGATCATAATCTCTTGCAGTATAACTGTTGTCAAAAACTGGTGATGTACTTATAAAGCCTGGGAAATACCATGCACTCTTGAAATCAGCTTGCAAACTACTCATCATAGATCGAGGCAATCCCAACACAATAATAACCATACTGGTGCTCTGTTCTTTCAGATCCCTCATAGATTAATACAAGGGTACTAAACTATGTCTGGTGGGAAGAGATATCTCTTCAATAGGTTTCAAGTGGCCCTTCAGGGTCATTGAAAGAAGTGAACAGGAACAGATCCCAAAGAAGTGAACCTGACCTGAGAGCTAGGAACACAACCAAGATTTTCCTTCAGCAATCAGATTTGTCTACGGTCATACTTAAGGGACAGTGAAAGGAAGAGTAGGTACAAATGGCAGCAGCCACTTTGTAGTTGCCAAAGATAACAGGCAGGGCTGGATAAGAAGAAGGCACAGCAAGTGGGTCCATGCAGAGATGTGTGCAGGGTGGGGATTTGGCGAGACACAAGTAGCAGCAGGGGAGGAAGCTGATATGAGAAGAAGACCAGTGTTCTGGTTTTGGGCCATATGAAATTTTATTCATTTTTTAAAAACTTAACAGTGTTTAAACTAGGGCTGCCAGGTCCCCCTGGGGGGCAGGGGTTTTCCCGCCGAAACGGCCCCCAATCTGCCAGTCTGGATCAGGCTGGCAGGAGGAACCCTGCCCCCAAAGTGCCCGGTTTGGGCCAATGTGCCCAGCGTGATGATGTCACTTATGGTACCATAGAGTTTTTCAGGCTAATTGCTAGAGCGCCAGCCAGCGATGTGCCCAATGTGATGATGTCACAACCCAAGACCAACACTCCCCTGGTAATTCAGGTAAGTGACTTGGCAAACCTAGTTTAAACCAAATAACTCTTCCTCTGACTTAGCCATTCAGCTGTTTACTTGAAATTTTTAAATGAATCTTAAGTAAGTCTTCGTTAACCACTTATCACTTTCCACTCCTTGCCATCTGGGAAGATTAACATTCATGCGGCACTTTAACATGAATCCATTTTGCTTCATTAGCTTTCAGTAATAAATAAAACAAAATTTAGAACTTCTGCCAGCCCACTCTTTATGACTGCAATATACTAAACTACAACACTCCACCAAGGCAGTCTTTGATTATATCCAGGTTACTTCACCGTGAAATGGCTCACTTCAGCACAGGCGTTGGGAGTGCACACCAAAGGCGGCAGAGCTGAACCTTTGCCAAACGCCAAGAGAAAATATAGCTCATAAACACAGCAGAAACTGGAGTTAAATTAAAAACAACACCACAACAACTGGAGGCTGTGTGCCAAGAGCAGATAGGCGTAACAGGGCCATCAAAATCGCCTTTCAAAGCACAGGACAGTCCATGGGCTGTGTACTTCACAGCGTCTCTGAAGAAATATTAAATCAATAAACCACCTAAAGGTTGCCACTAGATTAGACAGTGTTCTATAAAAAGCCAAGCATTTATTTTATTTTTTTTTACTTTTGCTGAGGGAAAACATAAGTGCCAAAGATATATTTGCAAGAAAATGGCAAGCCATTCCATTGCAGTCCCTTCATATAATGTCACCTGAACATCTGCAATCATTTCTAGGTATTGTTTCTCTTTGACACGTCATCTCTCCTGGCAGCATTTAGAGCAGACTGTAGTTTTTGGAATCTCTTCCCTCTTTTGATCATTTGCAATGGTACTCTGAAGAGCCATCCTTTGGCATCATTCATGCCAATCGATACTGTCTAGATTGTCAATAAACTTCAGGCTGGACCTCTGGTGAACCACCAAGGGAAGCAATCCTTGACACTTCTTCACTACATGCCCAGGCTGACGGATCCCCTTGAAGTAAGCACACAAAGAGCACCATGAGGTGGAACTTCTGCCTCCCTTGATATTTTTTTACTATGTTCATTCTACAATTTAGGAAATGTTCAAAAACAAATCAAAACTGAAGAAATTGTTTTCAACCTAGCAGGGCATTTCCAGGGGTGGAAGGATTTCCACCCAGAGAATGCGACTCTCTTGCTTCCCCTCCTGCAGCAGCCCAAAATGCCCTCCAAAATGCCACTCCTGGGGAACAGGGGGAACCTCCCCTCCTTCCCAATACACTTCAGGAGTATTTTCGGCTTCAGCAGGAGGTGAGAAGGAGAGAAAATTGTGTTCTGCCAGCAGAAATTCTTCCACGCGCAGAAATTTTATTTGTTTCATTTTTATTTTATTGAACTTACATCCCACCCACCCCACAAACAGGCAGGTTCCATCAGTATCAATACAATATAATACCATTCAATTAAAAATGACTTTCAAACAACAATTTAAAACAATACAGAATCATAAAATAACTGTGCAAAATAAATTAAACCAGATGTCAATTAGGATGTCAATCAGATCAATTAAGATACAACAGAAGAGTGGGTACTTCTATCATGACCCAGGCCACTGATGGGAGATCAGCCGGGGGGGGGGGGGAGTGTCTGCCACCTCAACCAAAAGCCTGGTGGAAGAGCTCTGTCTTACAGGCCCTGCGGACCCAAGCCATTGCCTTGTGACAAAAGTCATGAGCAGTTTCAGTCATTAGTCTTTATTGTGTACACACACACACACACACACACACACACACAAATATACATACATTCATACATACACAGGTGGGGGGCAGGGAGATGAAGAGAGTGACCACCCAAATGGAGACTAATGACAATCAGACCCATCATCTCCACTACTGAGCAAGCAACGAATGTTGATATCAATGAAATCTGTATTTGCTTCATTTAATTCTTAGAAATGATCAACATCTTTCCATCAGTGGCCATGGTACCAACAGTCCTTAGAGCCCTCTTCCTATCTCTTTTTTCCCTCCTTTGAGAATGGAAAACACCCAGATTCTGGATCAGGACCATTACCTGCCTTGTTGATCTAGTTCTTCAGGTGGTAGTTTGAAACTACGTCTTGTCAAACTCTCTGCACCAAGGACGTACTAGCCCTGCCAGATGAACAGGTAAAACTTCATTGCCTCTCAAAATATTGGTCTCTGTGGAGTAACTGAGAAATGGATCTGACCCAAGTAACAACCTCAACCATGTCCCTTGATTGAAATATTATTTTTTTTGCATTTTATCCTCTGTAAGGCCTCTTCATATTACCATACCAATACTTTGCTTCCTTTTAGCTTAAGTGTTCTTATTGTGGATTTCCGCAAGAGCTCTATTGAAATCCCAAATAAGCTATATCATAATTATACTGATTATTGTCACCTTACTTCTAGCAGATTTCTTCATAGAGAGCCTGGGAATTTGTAAAAATTAGCCATGTCAGAAGCCCTTTCTTTTCCTGACACTATTCAAAAGGTGAACTCATCCATGAAAACACCTATATGTAGCAATTAAGTTTAAAATATCTTGCCCATTACTAATCTGAATAGCTGTCAAGAAAGGCAGGTACAGAGGATCTCATCAAATCACACTGATTTAACAGGCATGCTGTGTGAGTCTGTGATAGTATACCATGTAACAAAGAGAGGAAGCAAGCAAGAGCGTTTATTTCAGTACGTGTGGGGAGCTAGAACTCATCATTGAACATATGGTGCTGCATATGGTCTATTAACATACGGAACACTAGGACTTCTACTAGGACAATCTCATAGCGAGGTTTTCAATCTGACGATAAACACAGTTCAGACGTTACAGCACAGCAGGTGTTGCAGATGACAGTCAGTTGTGGTTCTGCACACCCGCCAAAAACGGAAAATCCAAAATAGCAGGCTCACAGATTTTTTTCTCCCTCTAGAGGACTGTATGTTTAATGGCATGTTGAGACAGCACTTGCCCGACAACTGGAGAAGTAATCACAAAAGCAAAACAGATGTGGGAGGAGTGGTAGCTTGAGTACAGTTGCTGAGAGCTGATAGTCGTTTTGGCCTAGCAGTACTCAGCATCGGGTCATAGCTGTGTCCATGTGGCTTGCTGATTTAGCCTGTTGGATATAAAACCCTTCCACCTAGAAAAATTCCAAGTGTTTAAGTCGCAGTTGTCTAGACTAGTAAACATAAGGAAGATACTATTCACCCCTTTTTATGTACTTCTTGGTGGATACGCGCATCCAGATCACCACAAGCTGGTGGTGAGCTAGGCAGCAACATAGGCAACAGTTTCTTAGTTTCCACCATGCATTGAATAGTCGCTGTAATGCCTGCATTGTAATCAGTTTTTCCTCTAAGGTGAGTTAGTGTGAGCTAGCTCACAGTTTTTTAGCCTCCGGCGCATACCTTTTTGTCTTAGCTCAGGAAGGATGGCTCCAGAGCAAACTAACTTATGCAGTAGCCAAATAGCTCACTCACAATTTTAATGCCAGTAGCTCACAAGGTAGAATTTTTGCTCACAAGACTCCACAGCTTAGAGGGAGCATTGACTGTAATGTAATTGTGCCATATTCACTTTTAAGCATCAGCTGGCAGCAACTCGTCTCTCTTGCAGTTATTTATCTCTGCAACTAGATTGTTTAACTTTGTGAAACATTGGGGGATTTGTTTTAATTTGGAAGGTGCCGAGTATAAAAGATTCATTGTATTCCTAAATCAGACTTCAATGAATGCACTTTTTTTGGTAAGAAATCCATTTCTGTGCTTGCTTAGATTAGCTCATTCACTACTCATTCAAAGGCATAGCAGGAGTAAATCTAAGACTTCACTTCACTCCTGCCTACTTTCCACATGTGCATCTTATCCCCAGTTCAACATTTGGTTTAAAAAAGTGAGAATACAGATCAGGAATCACAGTTCACATCAGCAAAAAGTAGGTATAAAAAGCACCAATAACAGCTCCAAGTACCTTTTCCGCATCAATACATCTTTCCAGTTAAGTCACAGTCCTCACTGTTGCAGTATTTACCAGTTAGATAATGGGCTACAGCAAGATTTGTCCCAAGCAGAATGCGGCAACCAGAAGCTCGTGCTGGAAAAAAGGAAAAGAAGAGAAAAGATGACACAGGAAGGAAAATTCGGTGCAGCAGCTGCATTAGAGACACATGATCTACTTTTCCAATATGAGGAACAAGAGAAGTGTGTTGGTGGGGTGTCCCCCCAAAATATTAAAGAATGGATACAAGATCTATTTTTTAAACATCGCATTCATGATGGAATCAATTTCTATGAGCTCTATGTTTTATGAAAAGTTTAAAAGGATATAACTAAAGGAAGGAATGAAAGGAAATGTTCCAGTTCAGCTGGGTTATTCCCACATTCGAGACTGCTGTCATCTAGCAAAACAGCTATACAGTAAGAAAAAATGAGGTAGGATCAGCAACAGAAAGAGAGGCAGACAGGTAATGCATACAGCCCAGAATCCTTGCCATTGAGGGAAACAGGATGCTGTACTTGATGGACAACTGGTCTGTTCCAGCAGAACTGCTATTATGATCTTAATACCCAATCCTAAAACATGAAAGCAAATTAATATTTGGTATAGGATTCCCCCCTCTTTTTTGGAATAAGTTCCCCCCACCAGCCAGCTGATCCAAGGCAGGGAGGTGGGGCCTGGCACTGGGGGACCCCTGCCTCCGCGGGGGCGGGGGGGTCCTGGCAACCCTACCTGAGTAACTAATTCTCCCAGTAAACTGGCATTGCATCAGTGAGGCAGGTAGAAAGATACACTGTGAAAGACACTTTGGCCAGAATGTGTGATAAATTCCAAGGCTTACAGTGCAATCGTAAACAAAATTCTAACTCACGGGGCCTAGAATGGGATAACGCTTCTTAAGCTGGCATTATGAGTCATTCTTCTCTCAGATGGCAGGCCACATGTTCCAAGGTGTTTTCACTCAGCTTCTCACGTATTTAGTGCCATAGTCAGGCTTGACTATCCCCCTCATTTTGGAACAGCGTAATTGTGGCAGGCAATGTTAACTGTCAGGGGTATGGGGAAGACCAAGTGCCTCGTTCAGGAGACGTGAGCCAGAGAGGGATCTCTGTTCCCTGCAGCGAGCAGCCTTTTCTGACAAAACACAGGCAATTGTTTATATTGCAAAAGTGATCATGCCAAAAGACCACTCTGACCAGTAGCTCTTTGAGGGTGACAATTATAAAGAATTTTTCCGTGTTCTGTGAAAAGGCCACCGTTTTTTGTTACTCATTCTAACAAGAAGGGTTTTTTAAAAAAAAAATGCAGATGAATGAGTCATTGCTCCAATTAGTATGAAGTGCCCTCTAATGGCCAGCTTCATTCCATTTGATTCATCCTTTAAAGAACCGTGCACGTCTCCAGAATTTATAAATAGAGAATACTGAAGAAACATATTTAACTACCCGATTTTTCATAATCATTTGATGTACAAGAACATTTTTAAACCCACGAGGCCACAGGTAGCCACAGCATGTGTCAATTGACTGAATGTGATTTCAATAAAATAAATGGATTTACAGCAAAAATTAAAGAAATAAAAAATAAGGGCGCTGGGCCCAGAATGACGGTAGAGATTTAGTATGTTAAAGGTGAACTTGTAGAATAGCATTTTCATCTAACAAATTATGATTTCTGTAAAAATGAATATAAATCATGAGACTAGGAAGGGGGGGAGACATTTCTTCAATACAGAAAAAGATACATTTTTTTCTTTAGCATTTCTGGCTTGAATATGGTAACGCTGTTGTTGTACTTCCTAAGAATTGGCAAAGAAAACCTGCATCCCCAAATATATGACAAAGGGGGGTGGTTATATCAAGGAAAGCGTCCAAGCAGAAATGGCCACACAAATGAAGGAGTGTTCCTCTTTTTATCCCTTTAGATCCTTGTATGGTTGTGAAACTAATTTCTGCATGTGCATTCATCATTTGATGATTGCAGCGAGAAGTCATGATTGGCATGCATGGAATATTTATCATAGATCAAAGCATGCCACCACATGATGACGTGGCGAAGGGCAGCACCTCCTGTACTGCCTCAGTGATCCCTGCCTGCCTCTTCCCCGAATGTGCTGTTCCCCATCGCTTTGGTGCCAGCAGCCTCCGCTCTCGCTGCCCTCCCATTGTACAAAAACAACCGCTTGATTTATATATGCAACCAATTTACCTTCTCCTGCTAGGTGTGAATCTTTATGTGCTTTACGTGTAAAAATGAGGTTGCAAAAGGCCAGGGGTAAAGCACAGTAGATGGCGTGAGCACAAAAAAAGAGAGAGAGAGAGAGGAGGAAATCAAACTAGGGCAGGGAGGATGAGATTGGGGTCTCTCACCCCAAATCTGTGAAACTGTCACTTGCATTTCCAAAAACATGTCAAGTATTTAATGAACTCTCTAGCAGACTCGTTATCTTCACAGGGGCTATTTCACAATTCCTTGAATACTGGCAGAACAAAAGTGGGGGGGGGGGCATAAACAAGTTCAAGGAGAGATCCACATTCTCGTCAGCGAACAAGTCAAGGAAAACGCTTCCTGTTGTTCCGCATGCCAACATCCACCTTTGTCTTTGGCTCATTACAACAGATAAATCCTTTCCAGGAAGTTTGGTATAAGACAGTGCTGTCCTAATCAGAGTCAGCTTCAATGGCCTTAGAAGGATATAACTCTGCTTGGGATGGCATCGCTAACCTCATTAATGGAGCCCAGTTTCTCTTAATAAAACAAAAGAGCCCTGTCACTCAATCTGGAAAACAGACACCGCTCTACTTTCTCCTGTGCCCAGAAGAGCCATCCCTGAGCTGTCTTCAAGTGTGCTGATAGGTCAGACTCAGCTGACAAGGAGTGGCTTGGAGCTAAATCCTGCAAGGTCTGCACTGCTGCTCTGTAATCCATCCTGTCCAGCAGGTGTCTAAGGTGAGCATCCAAGGTAGACACTTCAGGGACAATATTTTGGGACAGCACAATCTACAGACAGTCTCAGTCTCACTCTTGACCCCAAGCTTCCCTCTGGGTCTGCACATCGTTCCCACCATCTGTTCTACGCTTTTTATTGGCTTTGAAATATTGCTGAGACAAACTTCCATCCTTGGGCTGGTGCTGTGACCTTCACTCCTTCTCAAATCTTTTCAGAAAGGTTGCTTATAAGAAGCTTTTACAACTTCCAACACACTCTCCACCTACCTCTGTATTAAAAAACCTGATGAGTCATGTAATAGCCTTCTGTCCAGTCCTGTGGTCCTGCTTGGCCAGCAGCAGCTGTATCAAGAACAACATCAGGACTGTCCTCTCTGACAGAGGCTTGTCTCTTACTGTCTGGAAGAACACCTGGTAGTTAACTATCAAAAGTCCAAGATCAATGTCTTTGGGGGGGGGAAATCTCATGTACACCACAAGTGAGAAATTCATTGTAATGATATTGAGGAGGTCCCCTATTTTAAATACTTAGGGGCTTGGTTTGACCAGAGATTAACTTGGTCAGTGCAAGCTGTTCAAATTTAAAGTTTGGCTGCAGTGGCATCAGATATTATCTGTCATTTCTTTTATTCATCTGGGGCTTAGTATATCCCAGCCGCCAGCAAACGGTTTAATGCTGAAGTGACCATGCAACATTTATATGGTCTGGTATCCAGACTGACAAAATACTTCTTAAATTCTTACATTCCATCTGCAGAATTCCAAATTATGTAGGGGGAATAGCCCTCCAAGCTGAATTGGGACAACCATCTCTTGAGGCATGGGCATGGTTAAAGGCTTTCCCCCCTGAAGTTGAAATTTTACACTCCTACATCCAAGAGGGCTACCTTGGCATAGTCAGAGGGGACTCTTACGTTTCCCACTGGGATAAACTTGTCCAGCAACAACTACAATTCTTGGACTCCCTTTATTCAGTAACCAGACAGGAAGCCATAAGAATTTTCCCACCTGGCAAGCTCTCCGATTACTATTCATATTTGACTGTTCCTTGCTATGGGGTGCCTTTATGTTGGCAGGCCTTAATGCCCTGCCATCTAGAGTACTGCAAGGGAGGTATCTTAAGACAGAGTATGTGACTGTGGTGCAGGCAGTGTAGACACCCTGTGTCATGTGACCTTTGAATGCAGTCATTTTTTCTGAGCCTTGAAATCTTTTACTTCTTCCTTTGCTCCAAAAGATAGATAATATGGAGGCATTACCTCTTTTATTAGATGATAATAATAGACCTTTCATTCTGTTATCTGAGAAATTATATGCATCTGTGATAGATTTTTGCAGCCATTCAGATGGGGTCTAGCTTTTTTATATTTTAGTAATCTGCTTAAAACTAATAGGCAAAAAAGCAGTATAAGGTAGTGAGAGACTATAGCTGCAGGCCTCCTCAGCAGCAAGCCAAGAGCACAATGTAGCTACTGAAATGGAACTGAATATGGCAACACTAGCAGACACTCCCTTGTCAGTACCCCAGGGGCTTTACCTGTGGCATTCCCCATCCCCATCCCCATCTGGGCCCAGCCATATAACTGATTAATAAAGGGGTCTTACGTAGAGCCAGATCCCCAGCATCCCAAACCCAAGATTCATCAGGAGGGGCACAATGATATTCCTTTTGTATACAGCACTGAAATGCAGTACTAATGGTATTACATCCACACACCACTAATAATCATATCATATGGCATCTGGAAATGTGTGTGGTTTTTAGTGTTATGGACTGCTCTATACAAAAAAAGTTTAAAGCATGGTTATGAACTACTAAATGTAGTGTCCAACCCACAAGTTAAGATCCTTCTTGTACATCCTCAGGGGTAGAATGAGGAGAAGCACAGGGTTGCCAAGTCCCATGTGGGAAGTACTTGGAGATTTAGGGAGTGAGCCTGGGGAGGGCAGGGTTTAGGGAGGGGAGAGATCTCAGCAGGGTGTAATGCCATAGAATCCACCTTCCAAGGCAGCCATTTTCTCCAGGGGAACTGATCTCTGTAGTCTGGAGATTACTTGTAATCCTGGTAGATCTCCAGCCCCCACCTAGAGGTTGGCATCCCCAGCCCTGGAAAATGGTCTTGTCCCCCAGTCCACCCTGTCCCCACACCCCATAGGATGGGAGGGAGGGAAAGCTTGCCCAGCCAGCTCCAAGCAGGAGGTGCTTAGCCAAGCCATGTGGGCAGGTACAGGGAGGCTGGGTGTAGATCTTCCCTGGCCCAGCCAGGTGGGCGCAGTGAAGGATGGGCCAGTCATGTACTTTGCCATGCTGGGCAGAATAAGTCCAAGCTAGGTGCATACACACTCCTCCACGCCTCCAGTTCACCGTGCTGGAGGCTCGTGCCCTTCCATCTCTTTGCCAGTTTGGTGTAGTGGTTAGAGAGCCAGTTGGTGTGGTGGTTAAGTGAGCGGACTCTAATCTGGGAGAACCGGGTTTGATTCCCCTCTCCTCCACTTGCACCTGGCTGGATGACCCTGGGCAAACCATAGCTCTGTACCAGCTGTTCTCTTAAGGACAGCTTGGGAAAGAGCTCTCTCAGCCCCACCCACCTCATAGGGTGTCTGTTGTGGGGAGGGGAAGGGAAAGGAGTTTGTAAGCCGCTCTGAGACTCCAAGTGAGTGAAGGGCGGGGTATAAATCCAGTCTCTTCTTCTCTTCTCTTCTCTTCTCTTCTTTTCTCTTCTCTTCTCTTCTTTGGGCTAAGTTAGCCCGGGGGGGGGGGTGATCCCTCAGGCCATTGGCTCACTGGGATTTTCCCCCAGTGGCCTTCATGTTCAATTTGTTCCCAAAAGTCCTGACATCTGCACCTTCACCCAGGGGCATCGAGTTTTAAATTCCCTGTGGGGGCAGGGGCTCATGCGCGCACGCATGCACGCACGCTGGGACCATATCCCTGCCGCCACTGCCTCCCCCCCCCCAGCCTGGCCACTCCTGCTTCTGTCCCTCCCTCCATCTGTCCAGGGGGCAGCTGGACGGACTGAGGGAGGGAGGGACAGAGGCAGCCAGGCCGGTGGGGGGGAAGAGAGAGAGAGAGAGACGACAGTGGCAGCAGCAACGGCAGCCCTAGGAAGGGCCCAGGGACTCACGGCAGCGGGCACTCCATTTTCCCGGGGGGGCTCAGTTTTCTTGGGGGTGGCTCGAGCCCCCCTGTAGTTGATGCCTATGCCTTCACCTGCTGAAATGGGGCAGGTGGCAACCTGGTACAGGGCTTTTTCAGTGGTAGCACCCCACACGTAGATTGCCCTGTTCCTTGAGAGTCACTTGTCACCTACTTTACCCTCTTTAGGCACCAAGAAAAACTATTAATTTTTCAATTGGGCTTTTAATGAAGATTCCATTTGTTATTGTTTTGCAGTTTGCTTCTGTCCTAAAGACTATTTTACAGGGATCATTTTAGGCTGCTAAATGTTTTATGCTACTTTTGTACTCTGGCTGGGTTTAATGGCTCTTTAAATGATCTGTTAATTTTAATGACTTTATGCCCTTTTTTATGATTCTATCCTGTTTTATTTTGTAAGCAGGTCTTTGGGAAGGCAACATACACATTTTCTGAATAGGTAAATAATGTAATCAGGCTATTAGTTCCACTGATTGCCTCCCATCTCAAATGTGTATGCCCGTTATCACAAGCAGGCACACATAGAAGTTTTAAAAGAAGCCATATATAGTCTTGCTGACAGCACTGAGATGCGCTTTTCTTGCCATCCTGAGGCTCTGGGATTGAGCCCCCCGAACCCAAGCCTTGGGGCCAAGGCCTGAGGACTGGAAGTCCTATGAATGGGAAATCACAACCTTAGCAGAGATAGGTTGCCAAATCTGGTTAGGGAAATTCCTGGGAGACTTAGGGGTGGTACCTGGGAAGGGGAGAGTTTGGGGAGGGAGCACAGTGGGAATGTGATTCCATTGAGCCCCCCTCTCTGAAGCTGCCATTTTCTCCAGGGGAACTGATCTATGTAGTCTGGAGATCCGTTGTAATTCCAGGAGAACTCCAGGTCTCACCTAGAGGCTGGCAACACTGGCTGCATATATGAGGTCATGAATTGAATCCCTGGCTAGTTTCCTAAGGACTGGGAAGACACAAGGCAGTGTAGTAACCAGTACATAGGTTTGTCAGGTCCCCCTGAAAATCAGCAGGGGACAGGGTTGACAGCACCAGGTTAGGAAACTCCTGGAATTTGGGGGTGGCGCTTGGGGAAGACAGGGACCTCCATAAGGTACAATGCCATAGAGTCCACCCTCCAAAGCTGCCATTTTCTCCAGAGGAACTGATCTCTGTCATCTGGAGATCAGCTATGATTCTGGGATATCCCTAGGCCCCACCTGAAAGCTGACATCGACAACCACTAGCTAATGGAAACTAACCAAATGAGCAAATGGTCCATGGCTGAATACCATGAAGGGGGGGAGGACAAAATGAATGGTATCACAAAGCATTAAAAATCAATTTCCTTCCTTCCTGTATCGCCTTCATCATGTGACTCAACTGCTGTTGGGTTTAAAATCACACCAACTTCAGGAAACCTTACCCACCAACTTCAGGAATTCTGGCCCTCCAAAAAAGGTTATGGTTACCCAGATCTGGCCCTAAGAGAGAGATGCATATCTGCAAGCATGAAGTAACTGTAGAAGAGCAACCACAGAATAGTAGCCTATCAAAGCACTCCACCACATTTGTTCATACGTATCTGTGTGGTGGACAACAATGTATCTGTCATGTAAAGTCTGACATAGCCTCAGAAGCAGAACCCTCAGCAGCAGCAGAACCAGCAGCAGAACCAGCAGGAGGAGGAGGAGGTGGGGGGGGTGGGGGTGGGGGGAGTGGGGGGTGGGGGTGGTGGTATTTATATCCCACCCTTCACTCACAGTCTCAGAGTGGCTTACAAACTCCTTTCCCTTCCCCACCCCACAACAGACACCCTGTGAGGTAGGTGGGGCTGAGAGAGCTCTTTCAAGAACTGTCCTTGAGAGAACAGCTCTGACAGAACTATGGTTTGCCCAAGGTCATCCAGCAGCTGCAAGTGGAGGAGTGGGGAATCAAACCCGGTTCTCCCAGATTAGAGTCCACAGTCTTAACTACTACACCAAACTGGCTAGGATTGGTTTTTCTCTATAGCTGAAGAGTTTAAAGAGACAAGGGTC
Organism: Lepidodactylus listeri; assembly: GCA_029233225.1. Taxonomy (NCBI): domain Eukaryota; kingdom Metazoa; phylum Chordata; class Lepidosauria; order Squamata; family Gekkonidae; genus Lepidodactylus; species Lepidodactylus listeri. The sequence continues at coordinate 58,559,466 of JARCFY010000012.1, forward strand.
ATCTCTATGCTAGGTGTCATCCAACAAATGATATCTCCATATCAGAAGAACACAAGGAGCCAGTCTGGTGTAGTGGTTAAGTGCGTGGACTCTAATCTGTGAGAACCGGGTTTGATTCCCCACTCCTCCACTTGCACCTGCTGGATGACCTTGGGCAAGCCATAGCTCTGTAGAAGCTGTTCTCTCAAGGACAGTTGTCTCAGAGCTCTCTCAGCCCCACCTACCTCACAGGGTGTCTGTTGTGGGGACGGGAAGGGAAAGGAGTTTGTAAACAGCTCTGAGACTACAAGTGAAGGGCGGGGTATAAATCCAATCTCTTCTTCTTCTTCTTAATGGTAGAATATCAAAGGAAGGGTTTAGATTTGTAGCTAACATGAGGACATAAGGAAGTCAGTGCACCCAACAGATATATGCTGCTCTAACTACTAATTGTTTCATCATTGTATGTTGGTATGTGAGAACATTGTTTACTTAAGTTTATGACCCTTGAAATTAAGGTGTGAATGGAAATACACTGCAAGAGTGACCTCTAAGAGAACAGGATCGTGCTTGTTTTGTATTCTGTTAAAGATAATATATAAACATATAGATGTATATGCACACACCTGCTATAGTAGCCTAAACCCAATAACAAATTCTTCTGTATCGGTCCTATTGAAATGAATACAAGTTGCACAAGGAAGTTGCATTTGGGACCGAATCCAAATGATAGTTTCTGTAAATGTACGGTCTTTTAGTCACTTCAGCCAGTCTTCCTGCCCATACTCATTACAAACAATATTAAGAACAAGAACCCTTTTGTCTATCGTAATCCTTCTGAGACCAGGAAACCGCAACTTTTCCACCATACATAAACATAGTATCTGCCTTCACTGACAGAAGCATGGAGTCAGATGGCATGCACATGACCAGTCACTGGGTTTCCGCTCCTTAAGGAGCAATGTGTCCATAGGATCTGATTAGACCAGTGGCATTCACTGCAGAGAGCCATGTGCATTATTACCAGCGACCACATGACCACTGTATGCGCTGTGTGCTACTCCACCAAACACACACACAGTGGAATGCAATCTATTAAGATTCTAGCTCCATCCTGAACCTATCACTGCCTGGTTCAGCCCTAAATTCAATATTGATCCCACTCAACTGGTATGCGTTTACCCTTCTGGGTTTCTTTTTGGTTATTCCTTTTAATCTGTGGTATCAGAAACTAACTGTGATAAATACTCTGGATTTAGTGTCTGGGACCATATAGGAATCTACCACAATGTTCAGTCTAATTCTCTCCCCACTTTAGATTCTGGGCCCCTCCTTTCCAGTCTCTTAGACTAATTGCTGTCTGTTGGTGATTATAGTAACCATGATCCTGCATGTTACCTGCTTTTTGGAAGGGTTTTTTTTTAATTGCTTATTTATCAAACTGTATTACATGGTAATCCTAAACTGAGTAACACCCTTCTATTTCCCTTGCACTGTTAATCACTTTCTTCACTTGTACAGCACATCAAAGTGATGCATAATTTGTTAAAAAGTATTTTTAAAACCTCATTACTGACAAATGTCAGCCAGGAACCATTCAGCAGTCAAATGAGCCCAACACAACACCAAAATTAAGCTGCTGGCCCAAATTACTGATGTAGAAATGCAACCCAGCCTGCTTCAAAACGACGTTAGGAAACAACAAGCTCTACAACCAAGACACAGTTCCCAAAATAGAAAAAAAAATCTTCACCAGATGATGATGTGAAAGCAAAGTAGAAAGAATGCCCTCTTTGCAGATGACCTCTCCCATTGTGCTGCATCCAAACACAAGGCAGGTTTAACACATAGCAGCGCAGGTGATACGTATGCAGGTTTTCTAATGCTTTTGCTGCTTGCAAAGAGGCCTTTATTTTGACCACAGGCTGTAAACAAGTGTCTAGTGATGGGATAGGACAGGACCCGCCCAGACTTGCAGGGGACAACTCCCCTTGCCTGAGCCAAGCCATACATGACTGGCAGCTGGACCAGGACTTTCCCAGAACAAGCAGGGCAGGGCTGCAGACTCTGGGTTCAGTAACAGACTTTGGTAGCCAGGTGGAGCTAGTCACAATATAAAGCCCTTCCTGGGAAAGGCAGCAACCTGGAGGGTGGCTGCAGCTGAGACTGGTCTTCAGGACACTTCTGATTGGGTGGAATGGATAGGGGAGGAGCAAGCCAGGAGAGGAGATGGGAAAGGTGACCTGTTTGAGGAGCATCTGCAGCAGGCCATGGAGATGAAATGTTCCAGCTCAGGTAGTGTGTCAGGGCAGAGGATATGCAAAGGAGAAAGAATCTAAGGCCTGGCAGGTCCTCCACTGTGGAGAAAGGTAGACACAGCAAGGGCAAGGTGGCCCTGACCAGGGGAAGTGTCACAACCTGCAAAATGAATGGCCCAAATTAGGGTGTTTTTTAGTCTCCATGAATTTGCAATGCACTTGGGGGGGGTTGTTGTTGCTGATATCTAGTGTCCACATAAATAAAAATTATTTGAGCAGGTCAAAGATGGTGATAGTGGCTCAGGAGCCACATGCGGCTCTTTGACATGCCACCCGTGGCTCCTCTGGCACTGCTCACCAATGTGGCACCTGCCCAAGTTTCAGGAGCGTGGGCCAGACCAGGCCATGGCAAGCTGAAAACTCAATACAGAGAGTGGGTTCCCCCCCACACACACACTCTGTCTCCTGCAATGCTGGAGTTCAGCTTGAAGGAAACTTTTAACACAGGGAAGCATGTGCTTATTTTTTAACCTCCACTGTAATAAAGAGCTCTGGACAGCTTGAAAGCTCATGCACACTGTTTCGTGTCATAGGTCTGACTTGCAAGCCCTTCCCGAGGGCTGGCTAGGGTTCAAGAGTGGTCAGGAGAGACAACCCTACACACTCAGAAGTACTCTGGTAATTAAAAGAGATGAGTTAAATATTTAATATAGTTATACTTTATACTATTGTGTGTGTTTGTGTAGTGGCACACAGGGCATAAGATAGTCATGTGGTTCTTGTGGTTGATGGTGATTAAGCCACAGAGGGAGTATCGCTGGTCCAAGAGATCTTAGCTCAATGGTTTCAGTCATTAAAAAATGAATGTAGGACAACAGAAGGATCTGTTTGAGAGAGATAAATCTGCATTTGATAAAATCTTCTACTGACAGTGCCTTCCTAAGCAGAGTTACATCTTTCTAAGCCCATTAAATTCAATGGACTTAGAAGGGCACAACTCTGCTTAGGATTCCACATTTTGTGAGCGTGTCTAATTTTTGCTTTGTATGCTGGGTGCTGTTTTCAGCACCCAGCTATATTGATTCCATAAATCTTCTCTTGAGCACTTTTTGATATCCAGGAGTGCTGAGATATATAAAGATTAAAGCATAATCCACAAACCCATAGACTGATAATGCTATAGTGATCCTGAAGGCTGTCTCGGGTGATCCTCAGAGGCTGGATCTACTACATTCAGATCACAGGGTGCTAGATGCAGAAAGCAAGTAAGGAGAATCCTGGCATGAATCCACATGGCTCACAAGAATTAATCAGGCGGCATACATTGCAGATGCATGCACAACTTCTCATTTCTCCCTACTTTACATTACTGGCGAGAGGTCACTGTCAATTCAAGCACTGTACATTATATGTAGAATACGAATTGCTCATAATAGGATAGAAAGAGCAAACAGTGTGAATAAACCACTATAGAAACTTTTTAAAAACCATGTAGTCTACGGTGATTTTATTGATTTTAAATGGATTCTTATGTCTTATTGTTTTACCATAAATCTACTTCAATTGCAGATCTTAACTGTAAATTATGAACTGTTTAGATTGCTAATCTGCATTATTGTAGACATATCTGTTAGTACTTGCCCTGAACCTACATTGTGGGGAGGGCGGGCTATAAGTCGAATAAAATAAATAAGTATATAAATAAATACACACACATGGAATGGAAGAAACTCCTGGCTATAGTTGGAGTTTTGCTTGCTGTTTTTACTGCAGCAGTTTTCACTGTTCACCTGTGGCTCGCAGTCCTCTCACTAAACCCAGCTCTTAAGTATATGGTCTTTCTTCTGGCCATTGCACCAAGGTTTTCAAACGAGAACATTTTTTTAAAAACCACAGTGGCAATGCTCTTTTTTCCTGGTGCGCATACTCATCAAGACTTTGGGGAGAACATTCTCCCCAAATAGGTGCCATCACTGTGACCTCCTGCAAGCCATTCATTTTGAAACTTCTTTTTATTCTGCCACTGCACCAGAAAAAGACTTCCCACAAAAAAGCTATTTTTCATGTTGCGCCTGAGTGCATGAACTATTTTTACACAGCACAAAGCCATCGTTTTCTTTTTATTGACCTCGAGGGGAGTAGCCATCACTCTCTCAAAATGCAGATGGTCATCTCCTTCTCGTTCATCCTGAAAGGAGGAACACAGGCAAGTAAGTAAGTAAACTGCTCTGGTAAGTAAACAAATGACATGATCTATGGCCGGGGTTAACTAACTATTGTTAGCGATCTTAGGCACAGCCTCAATAAACTGTTGTTTCACAAGGACTTCAAGAATATGCATCATTAAGAAAGATTTATGACAAGCTTGTTCTGTCATCCAGACAGTAGTAATATACTTAACAGCAAACAGAGAAGAGAATACATTGGCCTGCAAAACACCTCCAGCCATAGCCAGTGTTGCAGTGTATTTACTTGGAATATTGCAATTAAGGGATTCACTTTGTTCTGCGCTACCCTTTCTCTTTCTCATTTTTTCCCATGCGACTTTGTTTCACAGATCCTTGCCATCCGTTACTGCATTATTTCATGTCTTTGAGCCTGGGATATTGCTGGGACACCATTTTTGACAGTCAGTTTGGTGTAGTGGTTAGGAGCATGGACTCTGATCTGGGAGAACTGGGTTTGATTCCCCACTCCTTCACATGCAGCTGCTGGTGTGACCTTGGGTCAGTGACAAGTTCTCTCAGAGCAGTTCTCTAAAGAGCAGTCCTCAAAAGAGCTCTCTCAGCCCCAGCTGCTTCATAGGGTGTCTGTTGTGGGGAGGGGAAGGGACAGGAGATTGTAAGCTGCTCTGAGACTCCAAGTGAAGGGTGGGGTATAAATCCGACCTCTACTTCTTCTTCTTCTTCTTTTGTACTGTGACAGGAGAAGCATCCCCTACCATTATGTTGGACAAAGGGGACATCACAGTGTTATTACATGCAGTGGTTAACTATCCAGTTGCTTAGATCTCTGAGTTACTGTTCACTGAATGCTCTTCTCTATAAAGAATCTGGGCTAGGAAGGAAGAAACAGGAGCAGGTGGGCTTAGGCAAATTTATTACATTCAACTTGGCTTAAAACCTGGGTAAATTGATGGGTGCTATGTCTGTGGTGGGTGTTTCACATGTGTTGTTTGCTTTTGCAGTCATCAGGGGATGACCATGCTTGTGTAAGCTTGTGTAACCTTGAAACCAGAGTTTTCAGGAAGATTTGAGCTCAGGCTTCTCTCTTTTTGGTTACTGTGTGCTAAATACACATTGCTAACGGTCTTTGTTAAGTATGGCCAGCCTGATAAGACTTGGCATAAGCCCTTAGGGCTGTCAGATGCCCCCAAGGAGGGGGATCTGCTGATGGCACTCCCTGACCCCCCCCACTAGTGCTTACTGACTGGTGGGGGGACAAATGCAGGCACCAGCATTGCACAACATGACAACATCACTTCCAGCCAGGAACCCAGAAATGATGTCACTGCATCATGCAGTGTTTTAGGAATTTCCCTGATCTCTATGGGTTTTACTACAGAGTTTCAGGAAAATCCTATGGCACAGGTTCTCAACATTAGTTGAGCATGGGTGTAAGTACAAAAATGGCTGTAGCAAGAGGTAGAGCCACACACACGGGGGAAGCCCAAGTGCAAGGGAGAAGAGGGGTAATTTTAAAAAATATACTGGGAAAAAGGCATGAAAGAGAATAAAACCAACACTGATGGCAGCTGCCACTGAAACAATATTGTTTTCATCTGCACACCCAATCACATCTCCAGTGGCCAATCAAAAACCCTGCTTGGCAAGAGGCCCAAGTTGCCCCACCCACTTCTGAAAACACTTGATTGGCACCAGGAAACGTATTGGTGGGCACCATGGCACCCAAGGGTACCAAGCTGGGGTCCTAGAGTAACGCACAATCGGATGACATCATTTCTGGTTATGCAGCCAGAAGTGATGCCGTGGCATAGCACAATGCCATTTAACTAGATCTCTACATGCATACCCATCTCCTGCCAGTTGCCTGCACTGTGCTGCTGGCAGCCCTAGTTTTACCTCTGAAAATGGTACCAGCCTCTAACAAGGAGAAATTTCAACTTTTGACATGTATTTTTAGCTGTGTTCTCCAGAAGGTGCTCAAAGTGGTATACCAACATTAACATACTAAAAACGAAAAAACATAAAAAGTAACAGAAAGCAGTAAAAGCGGCAGTACAGAACATCAATAAAAACAGCAGGATAAGTAACCTGATGATATGATGCATCAAAAAGTGTCAGGAAAACTGAATAAACATGGATGTTAACAAAACAACATGATCCCAAACCTGACAGATTTAAAAAACAATAAAAGGTGGTGGTTGGTATAGAACAGAATACAGCTCTATAGCGGGTCCTTCCTTTATACAAAGCCTGCAAGTAGAAAAGGGCTAGGGAACCACAACACCTTCCTCGATCCACCCAGCAGATCCACGTTTCTATCTTTTCCTGTTCAATTAATAGCTATGCCTAGCAATAAACCATGTGCTCTTGACTCGAGTAAGTGGATAAAATGCATGGCCCATATATTTAAATAGTCAATATAAATCTAGCTTATGTTATTTTGAGTGCGACCCACAGCCATTGCTTCACTTGAGGTGGCTCGCATGTTATCGGAATTATCCGGCCACATTTAATAACACTGAAGCTCAATTTTGTAAACAGTTGAGTAAGGATTAGCTAAATGCTTTAATAATAAAAAGACCATTAAATGTTTATGAACTGTAATTTATGCAGCTGACCCAGACAGGGTTAACAACTGACCAGAAAAAAAATTGGCCCGGCTGCCTGCTACAGCACTTGGAACCATGCAGAAATCACTCAGTGTGCTTTTTTATGGCATTGGGGATAAACATTGTGACTTGCCAGTGTCTTCAGATCGAGCCAATGATGAAGAAAGAGGAGCTGATAGATAAATGGACAAACCTGGATCAAGAGGCTGGCTGCGTATAAGTGCTTGTGTATAAGAGAGAGCGTATGAGATGTTTCCTGATGCAGTGTGCAGACAGGATGAGGAAGGCAGCAATACTAAATCCAGGCCTAAAGAGGATGCCTGTGTCTTTAGCAACATACAGGACGAAGCTGGGAGAAGTCACATTCTATAGGTGCACACATAGCACAGAAACACCTTGCAAAACCGTTGCTTCAGGGGAGAGAGAGATACTCCAATATTTACCCTTTTCTCAACACTTTCCAGCACGCATAACCTTCCTGAAGACTAGGAAGTGCCAACACGTGCCAAGCTCTTCCAGCCCCCTTACCCATATCCAGACATCAAGAAGAGGGTCAGCTTCCATCATATCACTTCATCTCGCAAGATGAGCAGAAAGAAGCACCCATAAAAATGGAAACTTGCTTCTAGAAGAACAAAAGCAAAGGTGGAGACTTGAACTAGTAAGAATCAGGGGGCAGAGAGACGCAAGCAGTCTTTTGGTTTGTGTGGCAGGCCTTAAAGTCCCTTGAATGTAGGTGCATTATACATAATCAGAACATTAGTTAGGGATGCCAGCCTCCAGGAGAGACATGGGGATCTCCCAGAATCACAGCTCATCTCTGGACTACAAAGATCAGTTCCCTTTGAAATAATGGCTGCTTTGGAGGGTGGACTCTATGGCATTGTACCCCACTGAGGTCCTTGTCCTCCTCAGGCTCCGTCCCCAAATCTCCAGGAGTTTCCCAATCTGGAACTGGCAACCATATCCCCCAACTCCCGCCAGTGACCAGGAAGGACCTGGCAAAGTACCATTAGTCTATCAAGGTCAGTATTGTCTACTCTGAGTAGCAACCACTCTCCAGGGTCTTAGACAGAAAAAGTCATTTTTATACCAAAGATATCAGGGATTGAACCTCGGACTTTGTCTATATAGAGTTTGTATTCCATCACTGAACTGTGTCCCGGTGGGTCCTACCTGTCACTTGTTTTCAAGTTTTTGGCTGTCCAGGAACCTTTTTTGACGTTGACTTGTGTGATGGTGAATGTTGCTAGTTCTGCTGCAGCACATCCTGATCCGTGTTCCAGGGTACAGTGTCCAGTCCTGTTGGGCCCCTCATCTGATCCCTCTGTGAACAGAGAATGCATTCTGGAACAGCAGGCAAGTAGGGTTGCCAACTTCCACTTGGGAAATCCCTGGAAATTTAGTAGGGGGCAGTGCATGGGGAAAGCACAGTTTCAGGAGGAATGGGGATATGATGGCTTAGAGTCTGCCCTCCAAAGCTGCCATTTCCTTTACCAGCACACCTGCCCCAGTGTGACATCACTTCTGGTTACACAACAAGAAGTGATGTCATGACATTGCCCCCACAAGTACGCACCCAATGCTCACCTGAAGCTGTGTATTAAGGGAAAGAACAGTGAATATGGGCAAGCTGTCTCTCAGAAAAGCTCATACCCAATTGCTCACCTTTTCAATGAGGAACCCCTGATAAGTTTCCAAAAAAAGCCAGTGTTCCCCAAACTATGGTATGAAAACTGCCCTGCCCCCAGGTATATAAGCACTCTAAAAGTCAGCAGGGACCACAACAGCAAACATTCAAAATGGCCTCATTATAACAGTGGCAGAGATGAGCATGGGTAAGCATCACGGAAATTAATGGCCCATAGCATGCTTAGCTATGCGCTAGACTGGGGCCACTATGTATCTTCACTTCCTGATGTGCTGATAAGCACATGCTACTCATAACAGTTCTGTCTCTAATGTGCTTATAATTCCTGCTGAGTCTTTTAATAGCTGCATATAAACATTAAACAAAACCTGTATTATTATTTTATCTGACTATCTCACAGAGCAGCTTCTAATTCATTCAAAATCCAACAGGCACAGTTCTGGAGAAAAGCAGCTGCTGATTGAAGAAACATATCATTAGAGAAGTCCTTGATCTGTTTTTAGCAGATTCCCAACCCGTACACTGGGGAATGAGGTGCAGAAACCTGCAAGAAGAATCACACAGTCTGCAGAGATCACCATTCCAGGGATCAAACATGCAAAAACAATAAATCCCAGCCCCAGGCAATAGCATTCATCCCACACCAGGAAAAACTCTTACTGAAGCAATAAACAGTATCCAATTAAAGACATTAATTGGGGGGGGGGGGGACACAATCTATAAATTTAAAATGTATTGTCAATAAACAAATCACTTTTAAAGCCAGACTGCTTTTATTTTTGTTTGGCAGGGAAGACTTTTCCTTCATACCTTAACGGAAGGAGGAGGAGGAGATTGGATTTATACCCTGCCCTTCACTACCCGAAGGAGTCTCAGAGCGGTTTACAATCTCCTGTCCCTTCCCCTCCCCACAACAGACACCCTGTGAGGTAGGTGGGGCTGAGAGAGCTCTTTCGAGAACTGCTCTTGTGAGAGCAGCTCTGAGAGAACTTGTAACTGACCCAAGGTCACACCAGCAGCTGCAAGTGGGGGAGTGGGGAATCAAACCCGGTTCTCCCAGATTAGAGTCCACGCTCCTAACCATTACACCAAACTGGCTCCTGTACAAATATCCTGAAGAAGGCCAACAGATGGAGGTTTTAAGTGACCAAGGAGATGGCTAGAAATGATCCCCAACCACGATGGAATGGAGCAGTGGTTATTGTTATCTTGCTTTGACTCTCTTATACTGTGGGAATCTTGTTGGTTTTTAGAGTGCTACTGGATGTGAATTTTGCTCTTCTACGGACCAACACCACTACTCACCTTGAAATGGTAATCTGGTTGCCAGACTCCAGGTAGTGGCTGGAGATCTTCGGGAATCTTGACTAGTCTCCAGGTTACAGAGGTGAGTTCCCCTGGAGAAAATGGTTGCTTTAGAAGGTGAACACTATGGCATTATACCCCACTGATGTCCCTCCCCAGGCTTCACCCCCAAAACCTCCAGGTATTTTCCAGCCCAGAGCTGGCAACCCTACTCCCATAAGTACAGAGAAACTTTATTTGCAGTCCAGGCAATTGCTTGAATTATTTTTATTTGTGCACAGTATGCTACATGTTAATGTATCACTTCACATTCCAAATGAATATATAAAGCTGTCTTATACTGTCATCTCAATGGTCTGCCCAGCTCAGTTTTATCTTTTTGGATTAAGAGTAGCTGCCCAGGGTCCTAACACCTAAGATCTTTTACCTGGTGATACCAGGACTGGATCCGGAACATCCTGTTTGCAACTCTTGTGCTGTACCACTGAGTCATACCTGCTTCCCTTTCCTCCCCTCTCCAACAACATCTTACCACTACTATGGAGCATAGCAGAAACAGTAGGGCTGCAGTCAGATGTGCAGTTTGATCCGGTGCCATTGCTGTTCCCTTCTGGATTTAGAATGCATGATCAAACAGCAACATTTTGTCTCTCATTCCCCAGTCATCTGTGTCCTGTCCTGTCCTCCTTTACTGCATGTTTATTTGATCCTTTGAAGCTGAGCTGGTTTCACACTGGATTTCCTGTTGTCTGATTCCTTTGTTGCAAACCCAAGCCATCAGGCAGGTCTGACTGGTCTCTTTTGTTTTCCTGGCCACCATTTTTAAAGAACTAGTTAGTGATGTGCACATAACCGCACCTCCGCACCTGGGCTGTGAAGCTGAGGGGAGGGACAGGCTGCTTCTGTCTTTTTGGCTCACCTCCTCTTTAAACAGTTTGTCCCATCACACAATTTGCCCTGTCAGGGGAAACGGCCTACAGATGAGACAACAGCCTGCCTGCCTGCTCACTCTGTGGTTGCAGTCTGATTGATCAACCACAGTGTGAGTGCACAGTGTGGCGGTTAAGGGTAGGATATCTGATCAAAACTGTCCATGAAGAAATAACCCAATTAAAGCAGACACGTAGCCAGACTGTGCTAAGCTGGCCTTCTGACCACAGCCTATGTTAAATGCCATATGGAACACAGAAGTGTTGCATATCGCCACCTGTCAGTTCTTCCAGATTGGTTTAAGAGGTCTATAATATGTTCAGAGAGCCTCGGAACATGCTGTGGATGGCCTCCATTTTTCTCGTTCAGTACCTGAGTGACAGAACTCATAAAGCGGAATAAAGAAGCAAAAGTAACTAAAAGCTGTTTCTGGTGAGCAAACACAGATGGTTAAAGGAGCATTTACTCGGGGGTGGGGGGGGGAACCATCCAGCAAGGCTTGTTTGTTTAATATTTTATAGCTGTCATCACTCTAGGGTTTTAGCAGTAAAAACCCATGAGGAGAAATATAGTAGGAGGTTTCAGTTCTGGTAAAGCTTAAGGAATGTGAGAGTCAGGAAAGATCAAAGGGACAGGTAGTCCAACTTCCATCCAAACACCAAGGTCCCACATTAGATCATTCATAGGTGCCACAAGCAGAGAAGCACATGCACTACATAAATGTGCTTGCTAAGCAAAATTCCAGATGGTCCAAGTAAGTAAGCAAAGCCACATACATCAGGAATGGGGGGGGGGGGGGGGAGGACATGATCCCAAACCAACTGGGGGGTGGTAAGCGGATTCCTTCCTGACCTTCTAATGCAGCAAGAAGATCCTGGAACCTTAGCTAAGCAGGCAAGGAAGGAGGTCCTGATCTCTCCAAGCTTCAATTCAAGCATAAGAACCGCTATCACAAGATGTTCATAGGTTCCACCATCTCTCACATAAATCCGCTGCTCTCAATAGCTATTCCAGAGAGAATATTTTGTGTCTGATTGTTAAATTGCTTCTGATTTCCAGACTGACCCTCCTGACTGTCCAGTGTGCAACCTGTAGTCATTGTGTCAGCTGTCCTCTTTAGCTTAAAGGGATTGCAAACATGACATTTTAGCGTATCAGTGTAGGGACATCCCATCCCATCAGTTTTTATCATGTTAACTCGTCTGAGGCCTTGAGTCACTGTTTTCTGTTCAAAATTCCCCAAGAAGAAATGTTTTACCCATCTCTCTCTATTTCTGAACCAGACTGGTACATTATTTACTTGAAACTGGCCATAAAGGGTCTGAACTGCACCAAATACAAAAATCATTTCCCATAGAAAAAAAGAAATCGCTGCACTGTCCTCTTGCTATTAGGATTTAGTGCATGTATTTGAACATGTTTGCACATACGCATACAGACACCTTGATTAATTGGTGCCTGTGCCGCATGTATTGCACCTTCTCATTAAACTATCTCATCTATGCAAAATGCTTCTGCTTGATGTATGATTTATTAATATCTGTCAGAACCTCAAGCTGAATAATGATGGTAATGAAGATCCCACAGAGAGGGAAGCATATGAAGTGGCTCTTTTCTCCACGTTCAAGAAAATGCTTCATTATTAGCATGGGCACTTTTCTTTCTGCCATGGATAAAGCCAGGAAATTGCTCAGCTTGGAGCAACCAGTGTGACTCCTCTGTTTTCTAATTCTGCAGATGTTTTAACGTTGCCTTTCTACAATGCATTTGGGGACCTGTCAAAAGCAACTGGACGGAGGTCCAAAGCAGCAAGTGTGGGGTGTTCCCCTGGGCACATGAAGCCTGTCAAAACAAAAACATAGCAAAGGAAACTATGTGCATTTTCTTCTGTCATGGTTCAGCTCAGATTTTCAGTTACATAAAGGCATGGATTGGTACCAGTGCTTTGGGTTACAATATAAAAGACTCTAAGATATCAAGGCTTTTTGGTGTCTCCATTAATTTTCTTTCTACTGTTGAAAAGGGTTTAACTGCATGCCTAGGCACTGAAAAACATTAATTTCATTCCGAATCACCAACTGCACCTGTTTACAGTACAAATTCTCTCACTATATGTAGACAGCCTGCTGTGGTATGGACCACCTTTGTACCTAATAATGGAGTTTACCTTCCAGCCATTCCCGCTTTGGTCTATACTGTGCTATGCTACACTATGCTGCCTTGATTGAAAATTTACATAACATGCACTGAACCAGCTTTTCTGCTGGTGAAAAAGGAAGGAGAAATCATCTTTAAGCACCCAAGATGTCTATGCTGAGAATCACGGGCCTGCACCTACAAAGTCCGCGGGGGAAGGGTGTTGTAGTATTTAAGGGGACGGGGTGAGACTGAGTAAAAAGCTGCCTGCATTTATTAAGCTTGCTCAGGACAAAATTTGCACAACCATAAGTGTTGCCTCTTCCAGCTTAGTCTTTAAAAGCAGCCACAGGACAGGTCCATGGTACTAAGGAAGAGAACCATTAACTTTTCCCCCTTTGGTCAAAACTAGACTCTCACTCCAGTTTTTTTTTAGCACCAGTAAGGGGGGGGCAGGCAAGGCTAGGGCTCTTCTTTATGTATCAGGGCTAAAAGAAGATAGGTGGTGATGGTTTAATCAGGAGAGTGCACCAATGGGTCACATTTCCTCTTTCCCAGCACCATGACCCTGAGCTGTATCCGGCTCAGGGCTGTTTCTTAAGGCCATATATAAGTCAAGGGATCTACAGATCACCAGTATAATGTGGAATTTGGTGCACAGTGTTGATCATATGCAATCTGTTGCAAATCTATAATAAAATGATGGCCAGTTACTGAAGGATGTGCATTGTTCCCTGCTAGCTGTGGTGAAAGCAAACTAGGCTTTACATCATTCCCCCAAGGTTGCTAGCTGAATACAAAATGATCATCAGCACAATTGCTCAGAAATGCCACTTAGTTAGTTGTCTCTTTTTTATGGTGATGAAGAAGCCCAAGAATGTTTACAGCAGCAGACGATTTATATTTATTTATATTTTTATTTTTTTGCTCCAATCCCCTCCTAGCATCATAGTGCAGCTTCCCCAGTGTTTCCTGTCTTTCCTGTGATCTCTCAGATCTGCTTGGCTGTGATGTTTTGGGAAAGACTGCAGCAAAGCCAGGATGGCACCCATGTGGATTGGAAAGTCCAGATCTTCCCAGTCCTGCCCACATCAGTGCCATATTCCCTGCCCCAAGCGCCCCCCCCCCCGGTGGTAATTTCCCCACCTGCCACCAAAGCGATTAAAAAAAATGGCAATCAATATATTGTTGTATAACAACCTCATAACAAGCTATCAGGTTCTCTGCATTCCCTCCCTCCCTCCCCCCCTTCCTTCCTTCATCTCTAGCCACTTTTGTTGCAGCGATATAAGGGGGAAGGCATATCTCTGCAACCAAATGGGAATTCAGAGAAACTGACACAGAGATTGTTATAATGTTATCTGCCAATTTTTTTTAAAAGCCCTTGGCTTGGGAGGGGGGCACCACAGGAGACTGAGCAGGGAAAATGAAGAGAAACCCACTATGTAGAATCCCTGTGGCCACCATACTGTTTCTGCCATTGGAGCAGCCATGGAAAAATTTGTCCTACTCATGTTTGGAGTTCACCTGCGTGTGAGATGCAGAATTTCAGAAGAGCTCTTGATGAGGAACAGCAAGAAATGTTTGAAAAAACTGACCCCAAGAAAATGTTCGCCAGACAAAAAGGCTTTGTCTGGTGCTAAGCAATGAGCGTTACAAAGAAAATAGGAGTTCTGAGGGTAAGATGTTCATAGTAAAGAAAGAACTTCTGTACATTATGGAACCGGCTTTGTTGTTTACATGGTTTCATAGCCAGCAGCTAGAGTTTCATTGAAAATTAGAGGACTGCCATCTGGTCAGCCCAAACACTCATTTTAAATTCTGAGCCAGGGATCTCTCATAGAAGCAGCCTAATAGTCCCTAATAATAAACTGGCTGGTCCCTGTGTAGATGGCGAAAGCAGCAAAGGCAGGCCTCCAATAGCCAGGATAAAGGGAGAAAGCCGGGAGGCTCTCCTGGGATAAAGGAAAATGTGACTTCCAATACCAAAGTGGAGGGGGCTCAAAACTGCCTTGATGAGGACTGGAAATGCCCCAGAGGGGACAGAATGTTGAGAGCTGCGGAGGCTCAGTTAAAAAAACAGAGTTGCCAACCGGCCTAGAAGAAAATGTCCCATTCCTTTAAGTATCAAGGTTTAATTAGATGCTATTTGTCAGATGATATTCTTTACCTCCCCACTGTGAAAAGCTTCAGATGCCAGTTTCCACACTTAGGGTTGCTATCTGTCTGTCCCAAGCAGGCATTGGCCTATTAATCCACTCACTTGCCCACTGATGCTGATCATCTCAGTGGGAGAAAGTGGAAGGGGGCAATTGTTTCCAAACCCAGGACTGATAGGTGATTCTTATAGGTGAGAGCCAGTTTGGTGTAGTGGTTAAGTGCACGGACTCTAATCTGGGAGAACCGGGTTTGATTCCCCACTCCTCCACTTGCACCTAGAGGGCCACCACTTGTTTGACCCCTGTGGGGGGCAGTGGTGGAATAGCAGTTCTGGGGCCCCATACTGGACTTTTGCCCAGGGCCTCAGAATCACTGAGACCACCCCTGCTTGTGCGTAGAATCTGGGATTCAGGATACAGAGTGAATGCAACAATTTCAGTGGAAAATCTACATCACTGAATATCCAGCCAGATTTCTGCAGAATTTCTGTATTCCTAGCCAGGCTATGCATGAAACTGGGGGCTTATGAAGATGTGTTGGCTTTGTTGAGTTTTAGTCCTTCTCTTTCATTTGTGTGTCAGTCAAGACTTTTAGGGTTCACATCTACTATCAGTCTACTGTCAGATACCCATGGTAATTACCTATCATAACTAGCCAGTTTGGTGTAGTGGTTAAATCCGCAGACTCTTATCTGGGAGAACCGGGTTTGATTCCCCACTCCTCCATGTGCAGCTTCTGGATGACCTTGGGCAAGCCATAGTTCTGGCACAGCTGTTCTTGAAAAAGAGCAGTTTCTGTCAGAGCTCTCTCAGCCCCACCTACCCCACAGGATGTTTGTGGGGAGGGGAAGGGAAAGGCATTTGTAAGCCACTCTGAGACTCCTTTGGGTAGTGAAGGGCAGGGTATAAATCCAATCTCTTTTTTTTCTTCTCTTCTTTAGGACCCCCACCCCACCCCAAAATAGTTATAGTCTTTACTATTAAAGTTTGGGGTGTTCCTAAAGCATTACCCAGAAGTGATATCACTTCCTGGTTCCCCTGGAGAAAATGGCTGCTTTGGAGGCTGAACTCAAATGGCATTATCCTCTGTTGTGGTCCCTCCCCTCCCCAAACCCCACCCTCCGCAAGCTCCACCCCCAACATCTCCAGGTATTTTCCCACCCATAGCTAGCAGCCCTAATTATGTACTATAATAGGAATTGTTCGGCCTGTACCTTTTTAAATGAACAGGATTTTGGTTTACAAAGACTTCCTAAATCTCCAGGGCTGCTTCCTCAATAAAAGCAGACACAAAGGTGACCTCTTTCCCATTGTTCATGGAAACAATAAACATGTTTAATGTTTCTCAAATCATGTATTCTGGTGAATTAGGAACAACGGTACAAACAAAGAAGCATCACAATATGTGCAGATTAATGTAAAGTCAGCAGAAAACAAGGCAGGCTCTTACTGAACGTGCGTGGGATGAGTTATGATAATAGAGAGAAAGCAGTGTTAACACTACGACTAATATTAATTTTCCAATGCTGCAGGAGAGTCGCCTTCATTTACACATTGATGGATGCTGCTTTCAGCGTCAGTTCCCACATCACGTTTTGTGTGGGAACTTGTTAGTGAAGGAAAAATGTAGGCCACAGCCTTGTTCATTGGGAAAAATATGTGACTGCCAACTAATCTCAGGAACAGGCATCTTTTAAGTTCACCTTGGATCAACCCCGATTTTCTCAGAAATACAGACATCTTGAAAAGTACTGTGGTCGGAGACGCATTGCGTGATAACAGCTCATAGTTTATTGAAAGGTCAGAACAAGACTGCCAGCAGGACTCGCAGGTCCGCTTTTTATCCCTGTTCTCGACCGCACCCATGCGCACACCCAACACCCGTGATTCGCTATTTACAGTGTCCCTGCACCCTATTTGTCTATCCCAGGGAGCAGACTCGCTCATTGGTCCCTTTTGGGATCCAGGGGATATATTGTCTCTGGAAGCGAAGCTCGATGGCTTCGCCTGGCCACGTGTTTGGCTGACCACGTGTGCGGTTCCTTGGCCAGAACATAACACCCCTCCCCCCATAGTTCCGAAGCTCCCTGGCACATGTAGTCCCTGAGGTAGCTGGTTGCTCTCGTTCTCTGGTTGGCCGGTGTAACCCAGGAGCTGGGGCGTCCTGCTCTGGGGCTGGAACCGGTCTCTCTGGTTGTGTTTGGGGAGTGTCTTCTATGTCTGTTTGCAGTTCTGGAGCTGTGGGAGTAATGTCCTGGGGAAGCACAGCTGTTTTCCCTGGAGGTGTGCCATCCTGGGTTGGCGTGTCCACGTCAGGTTTTCTGCTTGCATCTGGCGGGGCCTCCCTGTCACCACCGTACTCGTCAGTTGACTCCTCTGGGTCCTCTGGAATCACCTGCCTCTGGTGGTGCTTGATGTGCCGCTGCCACACTTCCTCCCCGAAGACCTCATAGGACAAGGGGCCCGTTACCCACACTACCTGGCCTGGGACCCACTGAGGCCCTTTCACAAAGTTCTGGGCAAAGATAGGATTTCCTGGAAAGAACCCACTTGGAGCCGGTTGCGTCTCGGGATTGGTGCTGTGTTCTCAGGCCCGGTCCAGATGTAAGCGGTCCAAATGGGTGGTGAGTCACCAGCCCATCAAGAGTTTCGCTGGGCTGTGGCCTGTTGCACTGTGGGGAGTCATGCGCTGCCCAAACAGGAAGACGGCCAGCTTGTGGTGGCAGTCCCCTTTGTCCAGGCGGCACAGTGCTTCTTTGATTGTGCAGACCATCCATTCCGCCTGGCCGTTGGTGGTGGGATGAAACAGTACTGAGCGGACGTGCCGGATCCTGTAGTACAAGACAAACTCTGTGAACTCTGCAGATGTGAAGGCGGTGCCGTTGTCTGAGACTAGGGTGTTGGGGAGGCCATGTGTACTAAAGATCTTCCATATGGCCCAGATAGCTGCTTGTGAAAGGGTGGAGCCCATGGGAACCACCTTGAGCCACTTGGTTTAGGCGTCCACCAAGATAAAAAACCCTGTCCCTGGAATGGCCCGGCAAAATCTATGTGGAGCCATGCCCATGGTTTGTGGGCAGACTCCCAGGGTCTTGTGGGGGTGCTAGGCGGCTAGGCTGGGATTTCTGGCATTTGTGGCACCTTTTGACCGTGGCTTCTATCTCCTGGTCCAACTCCAGCCACCAGACGTAGCTCCAGGCCAAAGCTTTCATCCAGACGATTCCCTGGTCTGTCTCGTGTAGCACTGATAGGACCCTTTTGCACAGCGGGGCGGCACGATAACTCTACTCCCCCACAGGAAGTACCCCTTGTGTGCTGACAGTTCATCTTTCCTGGACGAGAATGCAGCAAAGTCTGGCCCCGCTATGGCGGGCCACCCCTCCCCACCCAGTCCAGAACCCGGGCGAGGAGGCGATCCCGGGCCGTATGGTGGGCCACCTCTATTACCTGTACTGGCCAGTCAGGGAGGTCTTCCTGCAGTGCAATGTGGTGTGCAGGGGTGGGGACACAGTCCAGCAATGGGAGATGTCTGAGGGCGTTGGCGTGGCCCATGGCCTTGCCAGGGCGGTGGACCAATGAGTAATTGTAGCCTGCCAGGAAGATGGACCAGCGAAGCACTCTGGGCGACAGCATCTGCAAGGTCTGCCTGTCCGGGACCAGGAGACCGAGGAGCGGCTTGTGTTCCATCAAGATAGTGAATGGTCGCCCGTATACATAATCATGGAACTTTTTTGTTCCAGCCACAATGGCCAGGGCCTCTTTATCTATTTGTGCATAGTTCCTTGGCCAGTACATAACACATCTCATCAACTCAGTTATATATTTATGGAGTTGGTAGCAACTCAGAAGTCTCTGCATTGCAGTAACAGAACTTCTTCTGGTCAACACCCATGATCATCTATTTTTTTAATAGACACATAACAATTGGGTAGGCCTTCAACATCTTTCTCCCCCAGAAAGACTAAAGGCATCCTTTAAAAAAAACAAAAACAAAACTGAATGTGCTTCTAAACTGAAGCATATGTAATACCAGAGAAAATGGCCAAAGAACTTCTCCTCCTTTTATTAACTAGGGTATTTGGCATCTTGATTTGAAAAATAAGTGGGTTCTAAATCAGAATTAGGATGGAGAATCCTGGACTTAAACAACGACTATGAAGCCTTTCAACTAAAACCAATATTGGAAATAGGCGAGGAAAAGGCACAGAAGTGGGTTAAATCTGTGAACGAAATTAACAGTGATATAGGTAGATTTGGCATCTTTTCTATAGTAACGACAAAAGACTTAAAACTAACAATAGGCCCTAGAAGAGTATCATTAGAAATTTGGAAGAAATGGCAACCCTACTGGTTAGGGAAAGTCTCAAGATGGGCACCCCTCGAAACTATCAACAAGGAAGTGCGAGAAATTAAATGGTGGGAAATGCTAAAAAATAAAGGCTATTATAGAGTGGCCGATATGTTTAGTGGTGGAAATTTAAAACCCTTACAGGAAATAACAGAAGAGACAGGTAAACATTATTGGTTAAAAATAGCAGGGCTATATAAGTCAGTTAAAAAGATCAGCGAAAAGGAAGACCTCTGGACAGACGCACCAATGGAAGAAATATACAAAGAAATGGCTAAGCAAAAAAAGGGACTGGTAGGGAAAATATATAGAAAGATGATAACAAATAAAAATAAAATAATAGACTATTTACAAAAGAGATGGTGCCATGAAGGTCAGATAACAGAGAGGATGGCTGATAAAATTATGAAAGGAATAGAAGAGATTAAAGTAACTTGAATATTTAAAGAACTTGAATAACTTGATTTAAAGAACTTGATTTAAAGAACTTGAATACAAATTCCTCACAAAATGGTACAAGACACCAGCACAGCTAGCTAATATGATTCCAGAACTGAGTTCCCTGTGCTGGCACTGTAACCATTCTAAGGGTTGGTATGCACACATGTGGTGGGAATGTGTAGAAGTAAAGACCTTTTGGGGGGAAATTATTGAAATTATTAGAAAAATATGCAATATAACACTAACTATAGACTTTAATCTAATGTTGTTAAGTATAATAGGAAGCCCGTTATTGGATAGGACTATTCAAAATCTAGTTAAGGCTATGATACTGATTGGAAAGGCGGTTATTGCTCTGGGTTGGAAAGACAAAAGTAAATGGACAATAGAAATCTGGCACAACTATTTGTTTGACTTTATACAGTCAGATATTGTGGCGTCAATCAACAAGGGAATATCATGGGAAGAAAAATCCACAGAAATCAAGACCAGATGGAAGACCTACCTAGAATGGATATTGAAAGAAAGAAGAAAAGACATTCAGTGGAAGATTAAGACTTTGTGCCCATGGCTGGAGTGAAAAGACTATGATTAAAAGAGAGGGAGGGAGGGAGGGAATTGAAAGGGTGTAATTGTAAATAACTATAAATATTCAATGTAACAGACTAAACAAATAATAATAATTTTTTAAAAATTGCTTTCCAAAAAAAAAAAAAAGACAAATAAGTGAGTTCTAGACCAAATCAAGCCTGAATTCTCCCTAGAAGCTAAAATGACTATGCTAGAGTTACCATACTTTGGTCACATCATGAGAAGACACACTGGAAAAGACAGTACTGCTGGTTGTAGGGCAGCAGAAAAACAGGAAGACCCAACATGAAATGGATGGACTCAATGGAAGAAGCCACAGCCCTCAGTTTACAAGACCTGAGCAGGGCTGTTAATGATAGGACATGTTAGAAAACATTAATTCGTAGGGTCGCCATGGATCAGAAGTAACTTGACAGCACAACACACATGCACTGGGCATCTGTATGATAATACAAGACACATTATGCAACCACCATGCATTTAGCTATCTTGCTCATGCCTATGACATGGGGGGGGGGGGGGGGACGACGACACTGCACTTCATGATGACTTCATTGCAAAGAAAGCACTGGCCATCTGAATAAACCCTAACACCCTGAATCAGAAATCTGCACCTGGCAGCCCAGAACTTTACCCCTAGACCATTTTTGCAGTAGTGAAATTCCCCACATTGGCATTTTTAAATCTGCTCATTATGTGAAAATTTCTGCGGCAGATTTTTCCTCACCGGGTGCCCACCGGAAGTTTTCTCCTTCTTTCCCCATGTTTTCGGAACTCACTAAAACTCTTATGTTATTCATAAGAGCACAAAAGCGCCTTGCAGGCTTACACTGGCGAATCCCTGGAGGTTTGGGGGTAGATCCTGGGGAGAGCAGAGTCTGGGCAGGGGAGGCAGCTCTGCAGAGATGTGATGTCATAGAGTCCACCCTCCAAAGCTGCCATTTCCTCCAGGAAAACTAATCGCTACCATCTGGAGATCACTCTAAAATAACACCAGGGCCCAGCTGGAGGTTGGCAACCCAACACACACATGTGCTCTGCACATATTGGTAAGTACAGCAGCAAAGAAGCTAAACTATGAATCAGGAAATATTCAGTCCAGCTCTCATTTTAGCCATGAACTCACTGGCTGACCTTACTAAAGACAATGAGATCTCTTCAATGAAGCAGAAGATCTCACTTGCCCCTCCAGCTACAGCCCACTGAGCCCTGCCCCATTTTGTTCCTGGGGGGCAGTGGACCCAAAGGAACAATACAGGAGAAAAAGTGGGAGTGTGCAAGGAGAGGGGGAATCAACAGAAAATATCCCACCTTTTGTAGATGGGAGTACGCTTCCATCTTAGGAACCCGGTGGCAGGCTTCAAACCACTGTTTTTCAGGCTCAGCCATCTATATATCTAATTCCCAAGGTGCCCCCTGGGTGTAGATATCTAAATCCGTGCGGGGGACACCTGGGAGGCAGGGAGATTTTTCTGCACACGTGGGGACTCCACGTGTGCAGAAAAATCTTAAAACTTTAAAAAACTTTCAGGGGGATATTTAAATCCCTCCAAAAGTTAAAGAACGCTCTGGGAACTCTGTGGCAGCCTGGTAGCTGAGAGCCACTCAGGCTGAGCCGGGGGGGAAGGGGGAAATCACCAGCCCAAGCAGCCCTCAGCTGCTCAGGTCTTGGAGCTGGGGTTGGGGGGAGAAGACTTACCTGGAGCTGCAGCCTTTAGAAATCCTTCCCCCCCCCCCCGCATGAGTATCGCGGGTCCCCGCCTCTTGTTCCATTCTAATACTAACCCACCTTACAAGGCTGGTGTCAGAATAACAAGATAATGTGTATGAAGGGTTGCCAAAATTCTAAAGCAATTAATACATCTTAAACCTTATTATAATGCTCCCCAGTTCTTTGTGGAATTTAGTTGCCAACAAGTGTCTTCAAGAATAGAAACATACTTCAATATGTCCAAAACCAATTGAGGTAGGGAAGATGGATTGTACTTTTCTAGCCCTTCCACCTATTTAATGAAATCACTGCAAGAGTGATGATTCTACGTGAAGATAGTTTACGATGGCTCCCCTTCTGTTGGCACATCATGCTGACTCTTCATCAGGAATACAGCATCAAATGCTTGGACAGAAAGAAAAGCCATATTAGCTGTGAACTTAATTGATTGTTTTGTACTCAACTGGATTGACCTGAAGAAAGTCCAGCTCACTCAGAATGATCACAGACATTTCTGACTTGGCAATCTGATTCTCCTTGTTAGATCTTTGGAGCTAGCAGGGTTGGAGCCCAGAGAGCGATTCCGGGGATTGAAGGGCAGGAACAGCATTTCGGGGGGCATTTTGGTGGCAGCAGGAAGGGAAGTAGTAAGTAAAAATTTCCATCTGCAGAAATGCCTTAGTTTCCAAGACATTAGCTAATGATTACATTTATTGTTCTAAAACTAAGAACATAAGAGAAGCCAGTGTTAGATCAGGCCAATGGCCCATCCAGTCCAACATTCTGTCACACAGTGGCCAAAAACACCAGGGGCCATCAGGAGGTGCCCCAGTGGGGCCAGGACACTAGAAGCCCTCCCACTGTTGCCCCACTTCAGCACCAAGAATACAGAGCATCACTTGCCCTAGACCAAGAGTTCCTATCTGTACCTTGTGGCTAATAACACTGCCATCCTAAGCAGAGTTACAGCCTTTTAAATCCATGTGTACCCCCATCACTCTATATCTATGAGGCAGGCTATCACAATAAAATGGTGCATGTGTGTTAATTTTAAAGCAACAGCAAACAAAACAACAAAAATTTGCAAATAAACACAATGTGAAACAGCACATTTTAAAAAATGTAAATGAAATAACTTAAAACAGCATTGCATTAAAAACTGGGAAGTTCTTAAGCCCTAAAAACCCAGCATAAAACCAGTTAAAGCCTTCCACAAAAAACAAGGTGGCAGCTCTAATAGCCCAGTCTAGCCTGATCTCATCAGAGCTTAGAAGATAAGCAACGTTGGTACCTGAATGGGAGGCAATGAAGGGAGACCAGGGGCTGCTATGCAGAGGGAGGCAATGGCAAGCCACCACTGCTCATCTCTTGTCTTGAAAATCCTTTGATGTGGAACTTCACGGTGTCACCATGAGTCAACTGCAACTTGATGGCACACATCACGTGGGTTGTTTTTTTTTAAAGATTAAAGCAGAATCTTCCCACCAAACAGGAGGTCTAGAAGGCTTGCAAAAGTAAAAACGAAGAAAGATCTTTGGTGGCATTGAAAAGCCTGCAAATTTAGGGCCAGGTGAGCCTCTGTAGGGATGGATTTCTGGAACCTGGGCACTACTGCTACCTAGCTCCTGAAAGCGGGGGCACACGGATCAGAGCATCTGATGACTTTTTTAATTGGTGAATAGGCTCATACAGAAGGACAAGATCAAGGTAGATGTTGGGTCAATGAAGCATGCTGATCACAGTCAGTCATAGGTGTAAACTGGGGGGGGGCTCGAACCACGCCCAAAATTTCCTGGGGGAGACTGAGCCCCCCCTGCAAAATGGAGCGCCTGCACCCACTCCCTTCCCCCCGCCGCACCGCCGCCAGAGCCACTCTCCCCACCCACTCCTCCCTCCCTCCCTCCCTCCCGGAGAGCGGCGATGCGGTGGCTCTGGTGGCAGGGACATCGCCCCAGCCGCAGTGGTGCAGTGGTGGCTCTGGCCGCAGTGGGGACATTGTCACGGTGGCGGCAGCGGCTCTGGCAGTGGCGGGGGAACACTACCACCGCGCCTACCTGCCTGCCGTGAGCCTCCCTGGCTGCCACAAGAGCCCCCTCGCCCAGCTCCCCCAAACCCACTCCCTCCCCCTGAGGGGTGTGTGGGAGCCAAGCAGGTGGGAGAGGTGGTGGCAGTGGTGGGGACATTGCCCCAGCTGCTGCAGCATGGTGGCAGCTCTGGCCACAGTGGGACATTGTCCCGGCAGCGGTAGCACAGCGGCTCTGGCAGTGGCAGGGGGACACCGCTGCCGCGCCTCCCCGCCTGCCACAAGCCTCCCTGGCCACTGCCACCGCAAGAGCCCCCCCACCCGGCTCCCCCGCACCCACTCCCTCCCTCAGAGGGGTACGTGGGAGCCAGGCAGTGGGAGAGGCGGCGGCGGGGACATCATCCTGCCGGCGGCGCATGCACGAGAAAGCCCCCCCAGGAGAATGGAAAGTCTACGCCCCTGCAGTCAGTGACAATAATGTGGCAACAGAATAGCAGGCAAACAGCTGGGAGCAGTTAGTAACATCTTATTAC
The DNA here is from genome assembly GCA_029233225.1 of Lepidodactylus listeri. Classification (NCBI taxonomy): domain Eukaryota; kingdom Metazoa; phylum Chordata; class Lepidosauria; order Squamata; family Gekkonidae; genus Lepidodactylus; species Lepidodactylus listeri. Next base: position 58,584,326 of record JARCFY010000012.1, read on the forward strand.
ATTCTCAAGAACTGATGTAGACGTTCAGCCAAGGAGCTAGTTTTTAAAAATAAATAAATAAAAGAATGCTGCTACAGAAATGGATCCTACCCTTGAGTGAGACTCCTTTGATGAACACGGAAGATGAGAGTGTATAAGCCTTTCAGGGGGAAATTAAAAGGTTTGTGTCTGGGAATTTTAGATGGTCTGTAAGGCAGAACTCTTTAGAAGGACCTTTGGTTCTTCAAGATCTTTGCTACCCTACAGTAGCCCGATGGCTGTTTTAATTTTGTTGTTTTTAAAAATTATCTTTTTTTAACCGTCAATCACTACAGTTTGCACTGATTTTATCCACCTCATGTCCCAGTTATCTAGAAGAAAGGTGGGTTTATAAATCTAAAATAGTTCAGTAAATAAGCACAGGCCCTCACTACACAAAAGAAAAACATGCAAAAAACCTCAAAAGAAAAACAGTGGCAGAACTTCGCTGTTTCTTGATTAACCTGAAACCTCCCCAGACTTCTTCAGAATATTTATTAAATGGTTCACTAAAAGAGTATAGCCCATAATTTCATTTATAATAAACCATCTGCTAAAATGGTGCTTAACAGGCAGTTTATCAAACTCATCTCTCTGCAGTATGGACTCAGAAATGTCCCTCACAACTATTGTCTAACATCTGCACTGAGACCTTGATAATTATGATGCAAGCAGATGCAACTATTCAGAAATATTATGAATAAACTTGATTTACATGCTAAAAATGTGGCACCCTCTCTAAAGAACACCCTTCCCTCATTTAAACATTTAATAAATACTCTGGAGAAATTTTGAGAGGTTTCAGATGATAAATTTTTTCAAGGGAAATTGAGTTATCGTTGATAAACTTGGATGATACAACCAAATCAGGAAGAGCTATGATAACTGGTTCCAAGTGAAGGAAAAGGGTATCAAATACCAGGGGATCTTGCTATCTAAAGATGTTCTAGTTCAGAAGAACATCTGCACCCTTTGATAAAGAAACTAGTACATCTGCCACAGCAAAAAATGAAAATGTTATGAAAATTTCTGTTTTTCTCTTTTTAGTGCTGCTTTTCTTAATAGCATAACAAAGCAAATAAAACAAAAATTATTTTTAAAGAAACCGCCCTGCATTAATTGATTTATTTGAAACTATAATGTAACAACATACCTCATATGGAGAGGCGTTAAGTCCAATGATGTAACAAAATACTGTTATGGGAATGACCCAGCCTCTATAAACAGTTTCTAGATATAATCTCTGTTGGAATATCAAACAATGCAGTGTAAATATCCTGCTGGCAGTATGGAATTTACTGTGGAAGCCAAATGAGAAAAGTTCAGAAGGCAAGAGAATTGGAGAAGCTAAGAAGCCTTCCTCTAGAGAAAGACTCCTGGCACTGGAGGAAGGCTTTACACTAGGCATTACTGAGTGGTGTCTGCTGGTGGGGAGCATCAGTGGTCACACCGATCCCCAGACTATTTGCCCAGCAAGGCGGGATATAAATTGAAAGTAACAAATGAATGAATGAATGAATGAATGAATAAATAAATAAATAAATAAAATCAATTTCCATGGAGAAGATGGCTGTTTAGGAGGATGGACACTATGGTATTATATCCTGCTGAGGAACCTCCCCTCCCTGAATCCTGCCCACCCCTGGCTCCACCCACAAAATCTCCAGGTATTTCACCACCCATAGCTGGCAACCCTAGAGGTGACTGAGGACACAGCAGTGGAGCAGCTTCAAGGAACAATGCCTCACACATTGTGTGTCTTGAAGCTTAGAGGACCCAAAAAGCGTAACACATTATAAATGGATACAAGCACCTTCTGAGAAGGTGCTGAGCAACACAAATGCCGTCTTCGAGACTCGCATCTTGGGGACATTCAAGACTGAGATGTTTTAGTGCTGATGAAAAAGAGAGCTTCTCCTAGGGTTGCGAGGTCTATCTTTGTCCCCAGAGGGGAACTTTGGGGGGCATTCCCAGAGGGGGCAGGGTGTCCCCAATGTGATGATGTCACATTGAGGACACCCCAGCTCCAAGCCCCGCCCCCACAGGGACAGTCCTGTCAGCTGCCTGCACATAAAGGGGCTCCCTTTAAGTGCAGGCAGCCGGAGGGCCTCGTACACCCAATCTCCACTCAGAGATTGGGTATGCAGGGCCCATTCCCACTGGCTGCCTGCACCTAAAGAGAGGGCATGCAGGGCTCTTTTCCACCAGCTGCCTACACTTAAAGGAAGCCCCTTTAAGTGCAGGCAGCTAGAGGCCCCCACTCACCCACCCCACCGATCTCCAAGCGGCGCACAGCCCACAGCCACCCCTCTCCTTCCTGAGGTAACCCCTGTGAAACTGGGGGGTCTAGCAACCCTAGCTTCTCTCACCCCTCTCCAAATAGCTCTGCTTCAGAAAAGTGGAAACAGGAACAAAAAGTTCCAGAAAAGGAGGAGGAGGAGGAGGAGAGTTGGATATATACCCCACCCTTCACTCGGAGTCTCAGAGTGGCTTACAATCTCCTTCCCTTCCTTTCCCCACAACAGTCACCCTGTGAGGTAGGTAAGGCTGAGACAGGTCTGAGAGAACTGCTCTTGAGGGAATGGCTCTGAGAGAACTGTGACTGACCCAAGGTCACCAAGCTCACTGCATGTGAAGAAATGGCACATCAAACCCGGTTCTCCAGATTAGAGTTCACCACTCTTAACCACTACACCAAACTGGCTCTTAAGACTGGGTTTAGGCCAATGTCTTCCAGTATGTTTGTTGTTTTTTTAAAAAATCTAGATTTCAAAGAATAGTATAGCAGAGGCAGGCCCAATGGATCTGACTGTGGGGAGGGGTCATCTTTTAACAATCACAGATTGGGATAACCCTTGGCAGACTAATAACCTTCATATTACATACCAAATTACATACCAGTATTAATTTAATTCATTGTTAAAAATTTATTCCACTTATCTGTACACTACAAATAGCCTGCAAAACAATATAAAAATATCACTCACACTGGAACATTAAAGCTAAGGTTGCCAGCCTCCAGGTGGTGGCTGGATATCTCTAGGGATTGCAATTGATCTCCAGGCAACAAAGATCAGTTCATCTGGAAAATAGATGCTTCAGAAGGTGGACTCTATGGCATTATACCCCACTGAAGTCCCTCCTTTCCCTAAACCCTGCCCTCCTCAGGCTCCACCCACAAAATCTCCAGGTATTTCCCAACTTGGAGCTGGCAACCCGAATCAAAACACAGCATCTAATAAAAGGCAAAACAACTAATAACTACAGAAATTCATTCAACTATAGAACAGTCAACGGTATCACCTCTCAATCAACCATCCTACATGAACCCCTCTCTCAAGTTAGCTGGCAAATGTTTGTTTAAACAAAACCACATTACTCAACTTGTAGAGCTGAACCAAAGAAAGTGCTTTACATGTCTCCTCAGACAGAGTGAGACCACCACGGAAGAAACTGGAGGTCTTATTGAGGCCAGCCATTTGCCTCCTGATAAGAGTAGGGTTGCCAGCTTTGGGTTGGGAAATACCTGGAGATTTTGGGGTGGAGCCCAAGGAGGGAAAAGTTTGGGGAGGGGAGTGGCTTCAATGAGTTATAATGCCATAGAGTCCACCTTCCAAAGCAGCCATTTTCTCCAGGTGAACTGATCTCTGTCGCCTGGAGATCAGTTGTTATCCCAGGAGATCTCCAGCCAACCCCTGGAGGCTGGCAACCCTAGGAACTCACAACTACAGCATCAGTGGGTCTACCAAGGGAGAGGTAATCTTTAAAGTATGAATATTCAAGAATTTATTTTAAAATATTTGAGTGCCACAATTCCCAGAAGAATATACATAACAAAAAATGCACAAAATCCCCCAAACACACCACTGAATCCACTCCAGAAAAGACTCCATTCAATGCCGCATGACACACTCCAGTTCTCATCTGCCTACCCCGGACCCTGTCAGATAATATGTCCTTTGACTTATCTTTTGACAGGTCGCCAATGAAAGAACCCTCCATACCTCCTTCAACAATTTGTTTCACAACCAGGTGTGAAAGCTCTTTGATAGCAATACCAGCAACTTGGTTTTCAAACAATAAGGCTAGGTAAAAAGGGGGGGGGGGGGATTGAGCCAATGGTCAAAAGTCTAAAATCAAATCAGATAGGGAGTTACACCTGTTAATTTTAATTCCACGGTTGGGCAACCACCATGAAGGCCATTAGTAATCCTGCTGAAGGATGCCAGCCTCCAGGTGGGACCTGGAATTTCCCCTGGAGCAAAAGGATGCTTTGGAAGGTGGACTCTGTAGCATTGTGCCCCACTTAGGTCCCTGTCCTCCCCAGGCTCCACTCCCAAATCTCCAAGATTTTTCCAATCCCAATATACCCCACTGGTGGCCAGAGGGATAATTCGTTCATATCAGCACAAATCCTGCTATCATTGTATCAGGGAATAATGCACTGCCACCTGCAGAGGAATGGCAACAGAAAGCAAAACAAATTAGGTTGGTGAGTTGAGGTTCCTCCAAAAAAATTACTTGGAGAAGGCACAAATCAAACCACTCTGCCAGTGACATTCCTCTATTCAGTATTGGAATGCTGTTGGACATAATAAAAATACTGAGTGAGAAATTTTGTCCAGTGTATAACGCAAAGATTTTCATTCTTTTTTTTTTTAAAGAAGCCCCATATTTCATTTAAGAACCATTAAAAACTCTTGCCTCTGAGTCAATCATAACGCAGAATTGTTGTAGTAAATTGTACCATGTGGACTATTCTATAAACCTCAAGATATCGCCACTAAAAGCTGTTTGATCCACGTATCCCTTGAATACAAAGCCTGGATTTTCAGAAGTCAAATTGTACCCCCTGCAATATATAGGATCCTAAACACAATACTAGATCTTAGGGAAATAGTATGAAATATAGCAGCAGAAGGAAGAAAGAAACCAGTGAAAGAAACAAAGAGAGGTGGACGCACAGAAGTTAGCCAGGGTACATTAGAAGTTCCATACGAAAGCTTAGTGGTATTAAATGCAGTTGTCTGACAAAGAGCTTCGCTTCCGATGTTGTCAGTCATGTACTACTGAGAACTACAAAGTTTCTCCATGAACCGGCTGCAGCCCAAGAGAATTCAGCAGAAATGAAAAGCTGAATGAAGAAATGCCAAGAAGTCAGCAGAGCATGCAAGACTTGATGTATGAAAAGAGGATTCTTAAGCCAAAAGGGCCCAGGAAAGAAATATAATTTCAAAGCGCTTCTTATGTGCAAACAAGCCAATTGCCTGTGCTGAACGTGGCCTAATCCCCTAAATATTTCAAACATCCGTCTTCAGTTTTGCCAGGGCGAAAGCATTTTCAAAGTTATATTGCAATTCCTTAAGTTTTATGGGGAGCCATTAGGAAGGAATTGAAGCGGAGAAAAGATTCTTTCAGGTTTTTATGACAGGCCTCACAAATTGTTTTATATTCAAAGGAAATGGCTATCCCCTTTCCACACTGTGTACAGTAATGATACCCAGGAAATGGTTACCTCAGTAAAATCAATTTTAAACCAAGGATCCCTTTTTTATATTAAAGCAAGTCTCCAAAGATACTCTCCTCATTAAATAGTTTGACATTTTTGGCCATGTTGAAATGCAAAGGTTTAGAGCCAGCATCACACAGCAACCGTTCAAGAATTATTTATGAAAGCCTCAATGAGAAGAAAGAAAATGGATCTTACAAATAGGCTGCTTAACCTAGAAACACTTTGAGATGGAGAACAGAGGTTTTCTGGGAACAATCTAGAATTTATAGTGTCATCCTAAACAGAGTATCACCCTTTCAAGTCCATTGAAGTCAATAGCCTTAGAAAGGTATAGCATGGTTAGTCTTTTTCTGTATATTTACCTATATAATCAAGGTAGAAAAAATACTACTAATTGGGTATGATCAGGACAACAAGTATGTCTTAAACACATCTCCATGTGAATAGGCCTAACTTCCTAGGTTGGTTTCCAGCTCCACGCTATGATAGCCATAATGGAGAAAACCTTTCTTCCACTACCTCTACACTCTGGAAAAATGGCTTGAATTCTACCACTCGCTTTAGAAGAATGTTTTGCCCAATCTGAGGGCTGTGGTGGATAAGTGGTTAAGACACTGAACTGCAGACCGGAAGGTCTGTAGTTCGGCAGTTCAAGACCCGAGTGCTGCATGACAGAGTGAGCTCCCATCTCTGGTCCCAGCTCCTGCCAACCTAGCAGTCCAAAAGCAAGAAATTGCAAGTAGATAAATAGGTACCACTTTGGTGGGAAGGTAACAGCGTTCCATGCGCCTTGGTGTCCAGTCATGCCGGCCACATGACCACGGAAACATCTTCAGATAGCACTGGTTCTTCGGAAACCTTTACCTTTGCCCAATCTGGGCACAGACCAACCAAACCAAGGGCTCTTTGACAAAGTAGCAAAGCTCCTTACATGAAGTACTGAGATTCTGAGTATAATGAAATGAGAGGAATAATGAATACTCTCAAGTTTTCATGAGAATACACATTCAAGAACAGTATCAAACCCCAGAATGCCTACATTAAGATGTGAATATTCCAAATGTTAAAAATGTGTGAGTGGCAAGGTCCAGATTCCAGCCATTATAGGGTTAACCTGTCTACCTTCTGTGCTATTGTTTAGACTGACCTGGAAGGAAATCTGGCAGACAGCCGATGTTAGAAAAGCCCATGAAAGTGGATGGTATTGATCGGTTAATGCAATCAGGTGACTTCCTTCTAGGAGTCAAGAAAGAGGAGGAATCTCCATTGTTGAGTGACCATGTGTTTGTAGCAGTATCATGTGAAAATGTAGCTCTAGATATCTTTGTTACTTTGTATGTTTCCTGTGTACCCTATCCCTTAGAAATAAAGATTTTAAACAGAAAGAAATGTCTCCAGTGAAGCAAAGATCCATTGCAAACTCTGAGCGTTTAAGTATTTTTGACTATTTTCCCCAACACTACATACGTGCATGCACCCATGTATACGCACACACACACACTGTAATAATTCTTGCACAAGAAGGGAAGGCAAAAGTCTAAAGAGTGAGAGCAAGAAGGTAAAGCAGGATTTATGAGTGCACAGGTTCCAGGCAGGGGGGCCCTACACGTCTGAGCAGATAAGAAGAATCTGAAGGGTAAATCCAAAGCAGGGCTGAGCACACCAAGATGCCAAACTCAAGAGTACCTGCCAAGAACAGAGTATGGATGTGCTCAGCCCACACTGTCCAGACCCAAAGAACTGGTCCAAGAAGCACTCAAAGTAGAGATCCAGAAGGGAAGAGAAGCAAGGAGATATGTCATATGTGAAAGAAACATAAAGCTTTTGTAGCCACATGTGGCAGCAGTACCAGCAGATACTAGCATCAGTTACAGAATTAGGCTTGAATGAAAATAAAGGATTCCTTTTTCCCCTGGCCTTGAAGAAAGGCGAAGGGAATCCTGGTGAACAAAATGATATGTACACCATTTGGTGAAGGAAAGAGGGGGTTTCCAGATGCCAGGAAAGGAAAGGAAGGCAGGGACGAGGTGCCTTGGAGGTTAATTACCTCACTGAGGTGGAATTTCTGGAAGAGTTTCCAACTGCTATTGGATCAGTACGAAGGGGAAATAGCTTAGCTGAAAATGCATGGCTTCTATCACATGTTCAGCTATACATTCACTGACTGTGAGAATTACTCAACAAACGTACAAAAACAAATCAAGTGTACACTGTACACAGATTAAATGTTCATGCAGGGTAATTTACAAACAGGACTTGAGAAGACCTGATGAACGAGCTGGGAGATGCTGGTTTCTCTCTGTGGCTGCCTTTATTTCTCAACAAGGGTAATGAGATTAAGGTGGATGTATGTCAGTCCGGTGGCTCAGAGGTTAAGACTCTGAGCTGCAGACTGGAAGGCAGTTCAGCAGTTCAAGACCCTAGTGTTGCGTGACAAAGTGAGCTCCCGTCTTTGGCATCAGCTCCTGCCAGCCTAGCAGTCTGAAAGCAAGAAACTGCGAATAGATAAATAGGTACTGCTTTGGTGGGAAAGTAACAGAGTCCCATCCACCTCAGCATTTAGTCATGCCGGCCACAAGACCATGGAAAAAGTCTTCAGACAGCGCTGGCTCTTCGGCTTGGAAACGGAGATGAGCACTGCCCCCTAGAGTCAGATACAACTGGCTTTCATGCAAGGGTCTGGACCTTTTATACTAGTCCAGACCCTTTTCTGCTGGTCTTCAGCCTCTGCCTTGGCGGTGGCTCAGGACTCCTTTTCAGGGCCTCACAAAACTGAGAACAGCTGGTTTTGGCACCAAGATGTGGGGGGAGGCTTGATGGCCACACCACACACCTTTTGTGTAATGAAAACAAGGAGAAGGCAAGCATCAACATCAGGCAAAAGATGCTGTGTGCCCTAAACTAGACATCTGTACTGCTGATAGTGGGGCTCCAGTACACACTTGGAGCATCCCTCTCATAACACCTTCATTACTGATTTCCACCGAGGGCCCAGTCTTACCACCACAAAGGGTTGTCACAGAGATCTGCCCAGTCCACTGAATCTGTGTGGGTGAATGGGGAGTGCATATCACTGTTCATCCAAGACTTTGCATTGGATTGGTATCTCATTCATCATCCTTCCTTCAGAAAAAAAAATCATTCTGAAATTTCCTGTTCTCTGTATTATGTGTTTGTTCCTAAACCGCAGGTGCGAAATTTATACCTAACAGCTAAGGCAATGTTTTAATCCCCACCCCACCCCACCCCAAGAGGCACACAAGCTTACATGCAGTGAGACCACTCTAAATTCAATGTCAGTCTCAGGCAGAAGACAGAAACTGCTACCGATGCACACACACTCCACACAACTGCTGGCTATTCTGAAATGTGTAGACTAGTTTGTAGTCACAGAACCCTCAATCTAAAATGGCCTCTAGCAGAAGCAGGTGAGATTTTATTCAGAGAAACCCACTTATTCATAGTAAGCCCCCAACAGCATCCTGGATTTCAAATAAGCATGATAAAGCAAAATGACACAACAGGCCTGCGGATGGCAAATAAATTCCTGACAGTTATTACTCCGGGTGGCAATGTTCTGTTGTGATCCTGCCAGCCACTGCACCGCAGTAATTGCGAACCACAGCAATGGCAGGGCTCTATGCATAGGTTACACAGCCGTGAAACTCAACAGAAAAACCGATGACAGTTTTTAATTCTCTCCTGTGGAGTCTAGCAAGGCACAGCAACATAACTCAGGGGGATGCTGTAAACAGCTCATCAAGCCAACTGGGCGACTCTTTTTCAGTATCCAAAGACATGCAGCTTTGTAATACTTTCAGACAACTGACTGTCTCACACATACACACACACACACACACACACACGAGAGAGAGAGAGAGAGAGAGCGCAAAATCCCTGCCAAACCATTGCCTATTGACAGATCATTCCAGACTAAACCAAATGACAAGGCAGATGTGTCTGTTTGCAGTCCTTTCCATTCAAGTCTGCTTGTCAATCCTTTAGCAATAAATAGCAGGGGTAACGAAGTGATCTGAGGTGTCGTACTGAATTGAGAAGATCACAAAGCTTACCTTCAGATATAGGCAGGGGTGCCCTTCAGGTAAAAGGACAGAGTATCCAGTACTTTGCAATAAATAACATCCTAAAACAAGCGACTAGTGTTGGAACAAATTTAACCAGCGCAATAAAGTTAAGTCAGTGGCCTCGTAAAGACCACAGAAGCAACTATTTTCTCAGCAAGCTTCATTCAAGGCCCACTGGTAGGTCAGCTACACAACAGCAGGATGGCTTGATCTGACACCCCATCGGAAGTCCCCTATAGTTCAGCAGTAGTAGGAACAGAGGTTGCAGTTAAGATACGAACTTGTGTCATGTTGAGCTCTCCAGGGGCAATGGCATCGGCACTCTTAAATTATGACATTTCAGGGACAAATTATGACAAGGATATATGGAAGCAGGGGCCCCAACGATATCCTCACTTCACCCTCCTGGTTATGTTACAGTGATGAAAGTGAGAGATTTTAGTACGCATGCATCACCCACAACTACCGTATTTAGTTGACATGTTTATGTCCCATCTTTCCCAGCCAGATCTTTAAATAGGTTATGCAAAATCAGGCAAAGCCAAAATTGTGTCACTAGTTGACTTTTTAAAGGTTGGGGTTTTTTTTACTGATGGGATAAATTTATATCTTGTATATACATGGCTTGATATATATCATATTAATCTGGCTTGGCCATGGATGAGCAACAAGCAAAACATCTCATAGCTCACAGAACAAACTGTCATGCATCAGAGGACATGATCCAGTCAAAAATATGCCATTTCAAATCCCATTGACTGAGATGGAGCAGATTTATACTGTAATCCTATGCCCAGTTAGTCTGCTTGAAACTCACGGACAGGCTGGAGTTACTCTGCATAGGAGTCACATGCAGTCACATGCATCATTGTCCTCCTAAAATCAGTGTGACTTAGAAGTGCTTAGCTTGGGCTGGATTGTGCTCAAAAAAGATTTATTTTCAATTTAGAGCTCCATATTGACAATGCTCTAGAAAAATGAAGGACTTATCTTTAGATTGGCCACACTCTTTAAAGAAAACCCCTACTTCTTCAATTCAGATTTCTATTTTTGTATATTATCTTCTTTACATATTATGTTGATTTTGTAATAATAATAAACTAAACTAACCCCCACTTTAAGTGCACACAAAAGTTTGGAGTAGACTTTTTAAAAACAATGTGTGTCATATTACAAATTGCTTTTGAAATTCTTTTCAGCCAGAAAAATGCTTTCCTGCATGATATGAAAAGATACCATTTGGGATATACAAGCTAAAAGTCACCATGGAGGCTCTTCAGAACTGATAGGACAGCCCAGCAGAAAATCACTTTTAAGAACAGAAGAGAAGCCATGTTGGATCAGGCCAATGGCCCATCCAGTCTGACACTCTGTTTCACACAGTGGCCAAAACCCAGGTGCCATCAGAAGGTCCACCAGTGAGGCCAGAACTCCAGAAGCCCTCCCACTGTTGCCCTCCAAGCACCAAGAATATAGAGCAACACTGCCTCAGACAGAGTGTTCCATCTATACCGTGTGGCTAGATCTTAGTAACACAATAGAACAGTGATCTTTTAAGGTCCAAACAATTAACCTTTCCCTCCTTCACAGCTTGTCACCTCCAAAGTCCATCTCTTTCCTCTTGTTGGTGGCCCAAGAAGTCTCCAGCTGAACACTCTGTGTTCCAAGATGAAGGTCTCAAATGAACTCCCCATTAAATGACACACCCCTGAAACAATAATTCTAAAATTTACAATTTAGAACAAAAGTCTCCCTCCCTTACCAGTATCCATCCGTAAATCATAGTTACTTTAAACAAGGTGTTAAGAGCCTATGATTGAGGTTAAGCTCCCCGGCAGGGCAGTCTTGCTTCCCTCCTCTGCTTTCCACACAGTCTGCACCCTTCTGCACCTAGAGGCTCCACCCCTTCCTGCCTCATTCCATTCCTAGCTAGGGGTTACAATGTCACTTCTGTTTATGCAACTGGAAATGACATTTTGGCACTGAGAGGCACCAGGGTTCCAAGTCCCGCCCCTAAAAGCTCCCAGGGGTTTTCAGCTCTTGGCTGGCAATCCTACTCACATGAAGTGCTGCCAGAATGATGTTCAACAGTGGGCAGCTTCTGGAAACGTTAAACCCCAATCTGCCAGCTGACACAGCTTTATTAAGGTTCCAGGGCAAATTGCAGCAGCTTGGTGGTTCTCAACAGATCTGAGATAGGCCCCAAATAAAGATGTCATCTCCTTTGTCCCAATAGATTATAAAGTGTTCTTAGCAATTTGTGAAACAATTGGTGCCAAAGGCTTCATGGTAAAGTGACGACAGAGTCCATCATTCTGGCTTGGAACACAAATGCTCATTCCAGGATTTCAGGAACCTAATACGGATGTACACTGTTGTAATTCAGACAGCTGTCAAATTAGTTCTGCCACAAAATTCATCTTGAAAATATTAAAATGCCAACATTTCTTGTTAATCATTTCAATGGGTGATGGATTATTTAATATATTTGGTCAAACGAGTCCAAGTTGTATATTGTAAAGGGCTGACGCACCACACAAAATGCCCCCAAACTTGGTGGCATTCAGAATGCACAGGTGTTCCTAGTGTTACTTTGAGTCATGCTTCATTATCTCACAAACTCAAAATCTCATTCTTAGCCATGAAATTTGTCAGTTGTTGCCCTGAGGTTTGTTCTAGTGCTCCAAAAAAATTAAATTTAAAAGCAGTCGGGAAAAAATAAAATTTAAAAAGTGTTAAGAAGTGTGTTGCTGTGGAGGCTGAGAAACGTAGCTTAGATAGAGTTCCGTATTTTTGTCACACCAAAAGGTGGAAGGTAGGAGTTTACTGAAAATATTTTCAGACACCCCCCCCCCCGCAAATGACAACTTGCCACAAAGAATTTTAAACTTCATGAAAATTCAGCACACTAGATAAATTGCCATGACCCTCATGCAATCATATTCTAGACGGCTGTTCTTCTTAGAGTTGGGGGGGGGACGGGACTGTAGTCACCTAGTAAAAAACCAAAAATTATCATTTGAGTTCGCTTGTCATTTTAAAAAAATGGCAAAGACAGCCCTGACCTGGATAGCCAGACAAGCCCATCATATCTCGAAAGCTAAGCAGGGTCGACTCTGGCAAGTACTTGGATGGGAGACCTCCAAGGAATACCAGAGTCAGGAGGCGGGGGTAGGCCTTACTTAGCCACCTTTCTGAATATCCTCCAGATTCCAGTAGGGGTCAGTCACCGGAGATCGCTGTGACCTCCATGTGCACACACACACATGCACATAAAAATACAAAAATATGGCAAGAGAGATAACTAATCAAAATGCAAATCAAACATGCACCATTAATTTGATATATTTGATCCAAACTGAAAAATTAACAGAAGCTGGTTATATTTGGAAAGCTTTGGATCAGGTTATTATTGTGGCATTTGGCCTTGGTTCAGACAGAGACAGAACAAGGCTCTTCCCATTCTCATTTTCCTTGCTCACGTGCCTCTGTAGCTTCAGGGTTTTTTTCTTTTCCACATGGGTTTTGATCCCTCTAGTGGTTGAGTCAATATTACATGTCCGGCATAAAAACCTGTGGATTTAAACTATGGGTTTTTATGCCTGACTTAGAGCGATGTAATATAGAATTCTCTCCTAGAGGGAGCTGAACATGTGTGGAAAAGAAAAACAAAAATGAAAAATTATATTTATAAACAGTGGAGAAAAAAATAGCAGCTGTGGCTTAATGGCAGAGCAACTGTTTGGCATGCAGAAGATCCCAGGTTCAATCCCCAGCATCTCCAGTTAAAGGTCCAGGCCTCTGCCTGAGACCCTGGAGAGCCACTGCCAGCCTGAGTACACAATATTGAGTTTGATGGACCAAGGTCTGATTCAATGGCAGGCAGCTTCACATGTTCACACCCAAGCGACAAAAATGAGAATGTGGAAGAGCACAGAGACACAGAGAGAGATGGTGACTTTGCAGCTATGTAACCCACAGAAATGTTGACCAGCCAGTTTAGAAACAGATCATGCCACCAAGGAGGACTGTGCCTTTGAACCTATTATTTACACCAATGGCATTGCTCACTGGCTTAGGGCTGCCTTGATTCGATCCCTTATGCTTCTTGCTGTTTTGTTCTCTCTGGTCCTGCACTTAGAAGGCATAGGGGAAATACTTGTTTGCATATGCAGGCATACAAGCAGGTGGTGTTACACACAGGCAGGAAGAGGGAGGTAATTTCTGCAACTTCTGTTCAATAATGTGTGTGTGCAGCAAGCAGCAACACAGAGGAAAACAGGAAGATTTAGAGCCAAACTAGAGGAGACATAATAGATCAGGGATAAGGATCTGAGATCTCTTGACATTCTCATTTTTCTTTAAAAACAGTTGCAGGCAGGCCAATTTGAGGGTGTTTGCCAATAAAAATGGCCCCCACATTGCTAATAATCCCAGTTTTGAGAAAGATAAGCAACCATTTAACTATCCTAAGGAACTACTCCTGAAATGTCGTTCAAGCCCTGAGCTCAGAGACTCCCCACGTTATGCCCATCTTCGACCATTTCTTTAACCGAGGATAAATATCAAAGAAGATAAATAACCACAATTCAGCAAGAAAGTCTGTTTGTTTATCTTGCCAGAATTAGCTTTGGATAGTCTATGTGCAAATGGGTTCTCTGTATCATTACATCTAATGCAAATACGGATGTTTACCACTGAGAACAGAGTCTCCATGCAAATGAGCAGAAGAGCCACTGGGTTGAGAGAATAAAAGTAGTAATGGCTTAGGAGGACTGTGCTCTGTGGCTGGCTGCAGCACCTGGACCTAGGGAGCTGGGATGGCATCGCAGCTACAATGTCAGACTAGGACCAGGGAGAACCAGGTTTGAACCCATACTCTTCCATGGTAGCTCACCGAGGGACCTTCAGCCCAGTGCAGTCTGTCAGCCTCAACTTCCTCACAGAGCAGTTGATGTGAAGATCAAATGGAGGAAAAGAGAATGACGAGAGTGATAAGCTTCTTTGGGTCCCATATTATTATATTAAAGTAGTATATTTTTTTAAAAAAATCACCAGCTAGATGAGGTCATAAAATGGTATTAACATGGTTCTGCTGGATAGTGGAACTGAAAACACCTGAAGTTCCATTAACTAGTCTCACATTTGCTAGTTTATGGTATAACCTGGATTTTTCTAAGATATTTTATTTACATTATTTATAGTCCACCTTTCTCACTGGCACTCAAGGCAGATTACACAGAGTGAGTCAGTACAATCAACAAGCTGGGACACACAATAGACAATGTAATAGGATTTGGGTTGTAGAACCAACCAGAAGTCTAAAAAACCCAGAACTGAAGTGAAGCACAAGTGTTAACATGACACATTAAATGCAAAAGATAAGTGGCTTTGAAAAGTTAACTGTAATGTATTATTTATTTATTTATTTACTTGTTAAAATTTATATCCCGCCCTCCTCGCCATATGGCGGGCTCAGGGTGGCTAACAACAGCCGTTAGGCACAATACATTACTAAAAAATTTTTTTAAATAACATAAAAACAACCTTACACAATTGCATAGATGACGGTGTTTTAGTACAGATATCAGAACAGAACCAGTTTGTGCGATTCGTGGCCCTGCAGCCTTTCTCCTGGCCATGCAGGAAAGAGACTTCCCTTCTCCTTTTCTCCTGGCCACACAGCCAGGAGAAAGGGGGTGGATAACCAGGAAAGGAGGAGGAGGAGGAGGAAGAGGAGGAAGAACAGGAAGAGGAGAGATTGGATTTATACCCTGCCCTTCACTTGGAGTCTCAGAGCAGCTTAAAAACTCCTTTCCCTTCCCCACCCCACAACAGACACCCTGTGAGGTAGGTGGGGCTGAGAGAGCTCTTTTGAGAATTGCTCTTTCAAGGACAGCTCTGACAAAACTATGGCTTGTCCAAGGTCATCCAGCAGCTGCAAGTGGAGCAGTGGGGAATCAAACCCAGTTTTCCCAGATTTAATCCAAACAGCTAAGTGGTGGGGAGCTCTCAGACACTCAGCAGTTTCTCCTGAAGAGCAGAAATTAGAGGTGAACCCCTGCTTTCTGCACTTCATGAACCGTCACGAGCCGCCACGAATTGTGCCAAAATTCTTGGTAGTTCATTCTTGTTCTTCAGTTCACAAACTCCAGTTCACAAACCCCAAAGAGGCCAAAATTCCGGACGAACACTCCTCCTGCCCAAGATTTTCAGGGCATAAGCTTTTGAGGGTCAAAGCTCCCTTCATCAGATACCTATGAGGCACGTTAGGCTAAGACAGACTGAACTAAGGTCACCCAGAAAGTTTCTACGCATAGGAGGGGGGGGGGGGGGGTTGTTTGTTTATTTATTAGACTTTTAGGCACAGGCAGGTGACAAGTTAAAAACAATATCATAAATTATTTGTTAAAAACAAATTAACATAGTAACAAATCAAAATTAAAAACAGATGGTGGTTTAGGCACTAACGACAGAGATTATCCAAAGTGAGGTTGTGCAGCCTTTGTGTCAGTGGAGACTGGTACAGTGACAGAGTGGATGGCGGGGAGGGTACTGGGGGAGGTCAAGTTAGATGGTAACTTCACTGCTGCAGCCGTATGTCTGGCAAAACATTTCCATTTTACAGACCCTGCAGAACTGGACCAGATTCCACAGGGCCCAGATCTCATCTGGAAGGGCATTCCACCAGGCCAACAGGCCTGTACCCATAATTTTTTTGTTGGGGGGGCAACAAGGGGGCAGCAGTAATATGATTGGAACTAGGCTTTTCAATTTCCAGGTAGATCTTGGAGATCTCATGGAATTATTACTATCTTCTTACTAGGGATGTGCATTCAGTTCGGACGAACTGAAAAAACAACCCGAATAATGCCCTAATCTGATTCGGCTGGCCAAACACAGATTCCCCAAATGGATGCCATATATTCGGCATCTATTCGGGGAATCCCTTTGCTGGGCGAGGAAGGGAAAGTGTTTAAACTCAAAATACTTTCCCTTGGTTCTGGAACTTGTGCTGCCTCAGCAGAGTGACTCCTTGGCCAAGGGAAGATATTTAAACTTCAAATATCTTCCCTTGGCTGTGGAGTCATGCCACAAATGCAGCACGAGCCCCAGAAACACTTTCCCTTTCCCCCTGCTTTGGTGGGCGGACTGGAAAAAGCATGGGAAAGTAGTTACAATGCCTCCCTGCTCTTTCCAGGCCTTCCCCAGCTTGCCTGCTTCAGCAGGTGGGATGGGGATGGCACAGGGAGGCATTTAAAATGTCTCCCCACCCCTTCCAGGCCTTCCCCAGCTCTCCCACCTTTGTGGGTAGGCCAGAGAAGGGGGGAAGCTGACTCCAGGCCTTCCCTGGCACACTCGCTTCGGCAGACAGGCTGGGGAAGGCACGAGCAGGCATTTAAATGCCTCCCCACTAATTCCAGGGCCTTCCTTGGCTCACCTGCCTTGGTTGGCAGGCCAGGGAAGGCCAGGGGGCTCCTTCCCTGGCTCGTCCGCTTTTGCAGATGGGCCGGGGAAGGCACAGGGAGGCATTTAAAATGCCTCCCCGCTCCATCCAGGGCTTGCCCTGGCTCACCCGCTTTGGCAAGCAGGCCAGGGAAGGTGGGGGGGCTGACTCCAGACCTTCCCTGGCTTGTCCACTTTGGTGGGTGGGCCAGGGAAGGCAGGGGGGCTTGCTTGGGGGACAGCAGTCTCCCATCACTGAAGGGAAAGCAAATTGCCTTCCCTTCAATGAAGGGAGAATGCTGCCTCTGCAGCACAACTCTGGGGAGGTATTTAAACTTTAAATCTCTCTGGAGTCGTGGCACAGAGGCAGCACACTCCCTTCATTGAAAGGAAGGCAATTTGCCTTCCCTTCAGTGATAGGAAACCCCCCTTCAAGAGGGGGGATTATTATACCCTATGGGGACATTCCCCTAGGGTATAATTGAGCCGAAGCTAGTCCCAAACCCCAGTATCATACCGATAATGATATTCAGAAATATCAGCAAATACCAATTTTTTGCAGGTTCCCTAACCCTGCTTCTGACTACAGGTATCAGTTCCCCTGATTACAAGATTTATGTGCTATCATAAATAGAGTTTACACCCTTCTAAATCCACTGGGCTTAGAAGGGTTACCTTTGTTTAGGCATTCCAACAAGGACAAGCAAGATGATGATTGTAAACTATCTTCATAGCTTTGTAAGCTGCTTTGGGTGCACTGGAAGAAAGATGAAGTACAAACATCCTAATAAACTAACAGCAGTTCAAACTACACTGGAGTGTGTAACAATGGCACCCACAAAGAAAAAAACATAACAGAAATTCACAGCAGTTTCATGGTACCATAAAGGCTAACTCAGTTTTATTCTGGTATATACTTTTCCAGCCAAGAGCCCACACCATCACATGCAAGGAGCTAACCTTCATTCACTGTATCTGAGGAAGGGGCTCTGACCTACAAAACCTTATTCTGGAATGAAATTGTTATCCTTTAAGATGTCCCAAAGCTCCTCTTTGGCAGCAGACTAATGTAGCTATTCCTCTAGAATGCAACACACCTTTCCAAGTGCCCCACCCAGCCTCCAAGGAGCTGCAGCCCTGAGCCCCCAAAGCCAACCTGCTTGACTGCATACACTCCGCCCCACCAGAAAACAGTAAGAAGGGCTACACCCATTACTTACCAATTTTTTCTTCCTCCTTCTAGGATGAGGCACAGCTGGGGTTACTAGGCTGGAGTGTTTCCCCACTCCTCAACCACCACCAGCAAAGGTGGTCAGGGGCCTGCTAGAGCCCCCAACCCAAGGTGGTTTCCCTCGCCTTCCTGCAGACCAGTCACAGCAGGTGCCTGACACTAAAACCATTCACACTCCCCAGGGCAGCCTGTCCAGGAGGGACATACACAGGCACCCTGATTTTAGCACGGGCATCTGGGAATTGTAGTGCATGCTGAAGGCCTCAGAGAGCCCATTGCCCAGAATGCAACTGTGCAGAAAGAGTGGCCCTTAGGTTTTCAGGCATGGTGCCGCACCATTGCCTGAAATATTGGAGGTTTTTTCCAGAGAAGGAATGCAGAAGGTGTTTTTTTTAATGGCTACCCAAACAGAATAAAACAAGAACACAAGGGGATCTTTTCCAAAGCTGTTTGGTGAGAGAGCAGAGCACATTTGGGAGTAGGCATTACCCTTCACAGCCCCCCAGCCCCCCGGTAGCTATGGACCTGCAGGCCAGGGCAAGAGCTGAGAAGGCTCTGGCCCGGGTTGAGGCTAGACAAATACTTTTGGGACTGGGGACCACCAGAAGATTATTATTCATGTTATTCATTCAATGCTCTTTGGGGTGTGTACTAGGATAGATGGTCCCAAAGATAAGTTGGTCCCAGATCTTGTAGGGCTTTGAAGGTTAAAACCAAAACGTTGAATCTGATCTGGTATTCAGTCTGGAGCCAGTGCAGCTGGCAGAGCACCGGTTGTATGTAGGTTCTAGAGGGAATGCTTGTAAGCATATGTGCTGCTGCATTCTGGACCAGTTTCCAGTTCAGTCTCAAGGGTAGCCCTACACAGAGTGAGTTACAGTAGTCTAGTCTGGAGCTGACTGTTGCATGGATCCCTGTGGCTAAGTCGGGGTGAGACAGGAAGGGAACCTGGCACAGATGGGGAAATGCCAGTCTGGCAACATGTGTAATCTCGGCCGCCATAATGAAAGGGAGGCATCCAGAAACACTCCCAAGTTCTTCACATGTGATATGAACTCAGGTCTCCCAGTCAGACCCTAATCCTCTATACCAGACTATCTACACCTCCCTGCTGGCTAAGAAACACCCCAACAGGAATGTTTGATTGTCATAGGGTTAGCAAGTGGAGTCCTGCATCCAGTTCCTGGGGACTGAAGACTGTAATAGCCTCATTTGTCTAATAATGAACCACTGTTCCACTTCTTTACATGATTTTTTAAAAGATGACCTTTGGTATGAAAATCCCACCCACTTTCGAATCCCCAATTCTGTGCACGTTTCTGTGATTAAACTTAAGAATTGATGTGCTTGCATGTAGTTGGATATCACTTTAGTTCTAATTAATTCTTGGCTGCTTTTACAATGCTTTGGCTTGTTTCATTTTCTAATCTCCTCTACTATCTCCACCCCCCCCATGCATAAAATATTAAGAATAAAGCTGAATAAGAACGAAATGGTTTTGCTTTGCAACTAGGTAAAATTACTGCCTTTCACGAAGGAGTGTGCAGTTGCCTAGAAATGCAAATGTTGATGCCTGGTCACTGCACTTCAAAGACCCAACTGATTTGATCCAATCTGACTGCAAAGCATTGTGATTTCATAATGCAACAAACGCAGTGTTTGGCGCAATCTGACATTGATCAGTGGTATCCTCCTTTGATTGATTCCTGCTAGGGTTAGCTAGGGTTAGCTAGGGTCAGATGCAGCACTAATGGCAAAGACCTGCAAGAATACCACAGGGCTGCTTATATTTCTATGGCTGCCATGACACCACTTTCAATTCCAAAAGCAAGCTGTGACATCACTTCCAGTTTGCTACATAGCAGTATTTTGGAACAACACTGCTGGAAACTACTATACCTTTCCACACTGGAGCACCCTACATATTTGATACGAGGGAATCCCAAATGCTAAAATAATATACTTGATCCCATTAGGGCCGTCTGGAAGTTATTTATACAGGCCCACCAGGCTGAATACAAGTAGCATTCCAGAGAAATAATTAGGGAATATCCAGTCTGCATTGTCTGCTCTTCCCTTAAAACTGGTAGCAAATTTCATCCCATGGTACTAATAACATGCCACCTCACATGCTTTCTTACTTAGAATAGTTTCACTGTTTTTCTCCCTGAAGGGATCTAAAGTAGCTTACAATATTAAGAAATACAACAGGAAACACAGGAACAGAAAACAATTAAAATAAAACAAACAGAATATCCCCTATAACATGGGCCAGTCTTGATCTCCGATAGGCCAGCTCATTCAGGGGTACAAGCCACAGGCTAACAGCCAAGGGCTGGAATTATTCCCTGCCTCTGCCTCAGGTATGCAAAATCTTTTTTGGTGCCCAGCAAGTGTTTTTAGAAGGTGGGCAGGGCCAGGTGGGGCTTTTGCTCAGCAGGGGCTTCTGATTGGCCACTGGAGATCTGAGTGGCTGAGCAGATTTTTTTTAAAAAAATTGCTTCTGCAGTAGCTCCCACCACAGCACGAGGATCTTCACTGCATGGCTGAGGGTGAACTGTCTATAGGCAGTAAAATATTTTTTAACAGTATGTTCATTTTTAAAGCCTCCTGTTAAGCTGAGCTTCTGCCTGAAACATTGAAAAGCTACTCTTAGAGCTTAGCATAACTTCGCTTCCTGACATTTTGTGGATGTCTCCGGCCTCCTGCAGCAGCCATTTTGTGATTGCGTCCACCACCCTTTGTCAGAGCTCCAGAGGTGCCCACAGGCTCAAAAAGGTTGGGGACCCATGCTCTCCCTCCTAATTAGCTACCTTCCATTACTGCCATCCTTCTAGTAGTTCAACCCATTCATCATCTGACCATTTCGATCAGGATAAATAATGAAGAAAATATATTTACACCACCATGCACCTTAAGAAAAGGTTCTCCAAGTCCATCAAGGCCCACCTTAGCTCTTCTTGACTCGTTTGCCTGAGTTTTGATGTCCCATCTATTCAATGGATGCTCCCCATTTACTCTTTGAAACGTTGGTTAGGGCTATTCTCACGCTGGCCAATTAATAATACATAATACATAAATAATAATGCAAGATGAGTATCTGTTCATCCAAGTGACCTCATGGATCCAAGATATAATTTTTCATCTGTACTTACTGAAGCGCTCCTGCAACTATGATAAGCGATTAGGAGAAGTGATGAGAGTTTGCAAGAGTTACTCTTGTAGTTAATTTCAATCATTAAAAAAATGAGTCTTGTGTCACCTTAAAGACTTAACAGGTTTACTGAAACAGAAGTTTTCTTAGGGATCCATTTTATGCATCTGACAAAGTGGGCTCCAGTGACAAGTAGGGTTTCCAGCCTCCAGGTGGGGCCTGGAGATCTCCCGCCTTTACAACTGATCTCCAGCTGACAGAGATCAGTTCCCCTGGAGAAAATGGCTGCCTTGAAGGGTGGACTCTATGGCACTGTACCATGCTGAGGCCCCTCCCCTCCCCAAATTCCACCTTTTTCCAGATCCACCCCCAAAGTCTCCAGATATTTTCCAACCCAGTGCTAGCAACCCTAGTCACTTTATGTTTCAGTACATCTGTGATGCTTTAAGGCGAGACAAGATTCTTTCTCTAGTTTTGTTTTCTGCAACAGAGCAAGAGTTTGTTACATCAGAGCTGCAGCTAAATGGGGGGAGAGGTCGTTTTGGAAAGGAGAAGCATATCCAGTTTTTAAAAACTTGAGTCAGTTTCTTTAATATTAGGAGGAAACCTAGTCATATTAGGAAATTAATTCCACATTTAATTCCATGGTGTTTCAATAGAAAACACATTTCTAGGCACTGATTTCAAACTCCCTGGATATTCAGTAACAAATTCTTTCTACTTCACAAACTAATCAACAGTTAGGAATATTTCACACCCACTCTAACTGGGAAGTTTACTCATTAGACTGGAGCTTGTTTTCCTCTGTGCTCTGCAATGTTAACTTAACACTTTTCTGTCACCAGATACTGGTCTCTCTTTGTAAGAACTCCTCTCTCTCAGTGTGGTGTGGTGGTTAAGAGTACTGGACTCAAATCTGGAGCAGTGTTCCCTCTAAGCTGAGTTAGTGTGAGCTAGTGCACAGTTTTTTAGCCTCCGGCTCACAGATTTTTGTCTTTACTCAAGAAGGATGGCTCCAGAGCAAACTAATTTATGCAGCCACCAAATCACTCGCTCACAACTTTAATGCCAGTAACTCACAAAGTAGAATTTTTGCTCACGAGACTCCACAGCTTAGAGGGAGCATTGATCTGGAGAGCCTGGTTTGATTCCTCACTCCTCCACACAAAGTCTGCTGGATGACCTTGGGCTAGTCACAGTTCTTTCAGAGCTCTCTCAGCCCCACCTACCTCATAAGATGACTGTTGTGGGGAGAGGAAGGGAAGACACTTGAAAGCTCTTTAAGTCTCCTTAAGGTAGAGAAAAGTGGGGTATAAAAACCTACTCTTCTTCTTCCCTTCTTTTGTTTGTGTTTTGGGTTTATATATCTTCCTCAAATAAATGTAACACTTCATGCATCTGGTGAAGTGGCTTCTGGCTCGTACACCATAATAAATTGGTTCATTTTTAAGATACAAGAACGCTTTGTTATTTTGGGTGCTGCTACCCCACTGGTTGAAGGAAAGTGTTGCCCCTGCTTGCCTGATCCAACACACTTATCTGTTCTTTAACTCCTGCTGCCTGAGAAACCACAAACAAATTAGCAAAATGCCAGAACAACAGTGAGAAAAAACAGTGTGCTGCTTATGGGCACATATCCCAATAATTGAGGCTAAATTTGGAAAAGGGACTGTTCAGTGTCACCCATGCCCCAGATACTAGGGTTGTCAACCTCAAGGCAGGGCCTGGAGATCTCCCAGAATTACAGAGATCAGTTCTCCTGGAGAAAATGACCATTTTGGAGGGTGGACTCTATGGCATCCCATCCCTACAGAGCTCCCTCCCCTAGTTCTGACCCCAAATTTTCAGAAATATCTCAACCCATAGTTGGCAACTCTACAACGTATACTTTCTCCTGCCTCATTGTTGGGCAAGTAAGCTAACAGCTGCCTGGCACTTCCAGGTGCACCTGGGCTGGCTGGGGAGTAAACAAGCCAGCTCTGGGTTGGGAAATACCTGGAGATTTGGGGATGGAGCCTCTGGAGTGCAGGGTTTGGTAAGGGGAGGCACTTCAAGGGGGTACAATGCCATAGAGTCCAACTTCCAAAACAGCCATTTTCTCCAGGTGTACTGATCTCTGTCACCTGGAAATGTGTTGTAATCCCAGGAGTTCTCTAACCACCTCCTCAAGGTTAATTAAACTACTCAAACTATTCAAAGAAAATTAAGTTTATATCATATACACAATTTATACATACAAATTCCAAAGCTGATCATATACCAAAATATCAAAATTCAAATTCTCAAATCATAGGGCAAAACCCCCAAACATTCCCACAGTCTATCACAGGTGCAGAAAAAACTGTGCTGAAAGTGCTCGAGTGTCTTCAGAAACAGAAGCCATGTTCCAAGTTGAACTAGACAACCAAACCACACAACACTGATAACCAAAGACGGCAGTCCCGATGAAGTCCTCCTATGGGCATGCTAGCAATGTTGTGCCACATTTCACGTCGGAGCCACTTTCTCAAAACAGGATATCCCTGAAACCAAAATTCAGGCATATTTTTCCAAAATACCTATTTGAGGCTTTCTTCTGGTTTGTAACTGCCCGGGGGGGGGGGGGATTTTACACACAGTTGTTTTGCTGGTTACATTTTCACTGTGTGTCTCAATGCGTTTTGTACCACCTCAAGACTGGCAACCCTACTGGGGTGGGCGAAGTGCTTGGGCTGCCCACCTCGGCCATAGAAAGCCCTCAGGTTGGCCGGTCCTGAACACAGGTCGCTTTGACAGGTCACCATAGTCAAATTAATGTTATCTGGTAAAATGGAAGCTGTTTTATCACTTGGAACACAATAATAATAATTATCATATGGCGTTGTGTGTAGTACAGTCAGGAGATCTAAGATTGTCTGGCAGCCACCAGTTCTAGCTCTTTTAGCATTATGCACCACTAGGTGGTGAGCTAGACTTGTTTTTAGGACTGAGAGAGTTCTGAGAGAACTGTGACTGACCCAAGGTCACTCAGCTGGCTTCATGTTGAGTAGCAGGGAATCAAACCCGGTTCTCCAGATTAGATTCTGCTGTTCTTAACCACTACACCACGCCGGCTCTCGTATGGTACACAAACCAGTAGCTATACGACTGGTGACAGAGCTAAAGGATTATCTGAAATTCGTAAAAGATTATTGATACAACAGTACGTCCATGAAGCATACCATACAACGCATGGAATACTTAATTACAGGAAGAAAAGTATATGTTCCAGCTGAGAGGGTAACCCAATCAATATTGTTTACAGTGAACTCTAATTTACTTGTCATACAACTCATTAAGTTTGAGATATTATTGATTCCTTCCCCTCTTCTTGTAGACGGCTTAGTGAATAAATAAGTACTTTTTTATTTCTGATGCCTTGGTATGAGTTTGATCTGTAAGCTTCCATCAAATGAGTTCAGTAAGCTCTGACCACTCCATTACACCATGTCCATGGCATAATGAGGGGAAACACTGCTGGTGCCTCCAGTGACCGTAAACAAAAGGCAGGCAGAAATATTTTATTTGGACCAGTGCTGTCCTCAGGCCTTCCAAGCAGGTGACCTGAGGGAGAATTAAGTCAACTGTGAACTGATTTTAATTATGCCACACAGCTTTTCTATCTCTGGCTTTGAAGGCTATGAATTTGGTCCACCAACCAAAATACAAATAACAAAGAAGGCCCCAAACCATGACGCCTTATTTTAGCAAATAACTTAATGCTGAGAAGAAAAGGGAAAGTAGCATGAAATCTCACAACGTGCCATTTCCTTTCAAACTATAGATGAATATCATTTTTTAACATCGCTAAAATTAAATTTTAAAATATCTACACACCAAGATGTCAACCCACTGCTGGAGATTACATTTAAAAGTGAACAGTTGCCATGACAGCAAATTCAACAATGTCTATGTTATGAGGGCAAGCTGTTAATAGTATTTCTCAGCATCTTCACAAAATGATCCTTTCCGGGATTCCTGGGCCAGGAGAGCCATAAAAACAATTAGACGAATGCAGCTTCATGACAGATGGGAAGGGGAGTGTGAATGTGAATCTAATATCTGTGTGAACTCCTGCTCTTCATCCTCCATTTCACCACTTAGTCCAGTTTGTATTATGATAGACCCCCATTTTTTCCAAGCTTTGAAAGGTACTTCCTATGGTTTATTTTTTGAAGCAAGAGCTCTTTTGTTTTAGGGATGATAAAGGATGTGAATATAGCTTGTGCTGTTGGAGCAGTAGACGCAATCTGAGACATCTCTATGCTTAAAAAACTATATTTAAAAAATCACTAGAGTAAAATTTAGGCATAACCCAGGATTGCCAGCCAAGGGCTACGAGCCCTGGGAGCTTTTGGGGACAGGGTAGGGTTGTCAGGTCTGGCCCAGCAACCAGCAGGAGACCAGGGGCAAGAACATGGGGGGCACCATCAGCCATTTTTCTCAGAAGTGACCCCAGTCCTCTCTGGTATCACTGAAAACTCTATGATTTTGCCCAATTATGGTTTTACTATAGAGTTTACCACAATATGTTTACACCATAGAATTTCTGAAGATTCCTAGAGAGGTGTTGTATCACTTCAGAGTTTTCCCCAGAAGTGATAAAACAACATCACCCAGATGGCTATTTTTAAAATTTTAAACAAGACACAGGGTCAGAAAATCCCCTGCCCTGAACAGGGGACTGGTAACTCGGGGGGGGGGGGGGGGGGAGATTGTGCAGTGTCATACAATACTGCATAGTCATTTCCAGTTGCATAATTGGAAGTGATGTCACACATCACCACAATAGTCTTCCAGTTCCCCAAACTCTATAGTTTTACAGCAATGTCTCCAGCTTGGAGAATTCCTGGAGATTTGAGGGTGGTGTCAGGACAGGGCAAAGTTTTGGGAGGGAGATCTGAAGGGTGTGACATGACATCGTGTTCTGTGATGCCACATCCAGGTCAAAGATCAACTCCCCAACTGCCTCCCCTTCCTGTGAAGTCACTTCCTCTCACCAAAATTCAAATTTTAAAACTAAATTTACCTCCTCATATACCTCATATTATTACCCCATGCCCTTTTCTCTGATCTTATATCACTTGAGGGCTCCTATGTTGAATGTTATATATGTCCTATTAACTCTTTGATCCTAAATATTTCTGTGGGTAAACTGGTTACTACCGTATTATGTTCCACTCAACCTAAAATTAAGGAAATCAAGCAAGGCTCATATATTGAAAGAGAATGTCATATAGACACGCACAAACTATAATGTAATGCCTGTACATTAGCTAGTTCAACAAATTCTTCATTTTATTCTATATGCCCTTAATTTTTGAAGGGAGAGAAGGTTTCTCTTTCCAGTGTACTGGGTCAGAAGCATATGCAGGGGCGTTGAGTTTTAAAATCCCGGGGGGGGGGGGGGGGCTCTTGTGTGTGTGCACACGCCGGAACCATGTCGCCGCCGTCGCTCTCCCTCTGCCTGGCCACTCCTGCCTGACTCCCTCCCTTCATCTGGGAGCCAGCTGGGCAAATGCCCAGTGTGATGGCGTCACCCGGAAGTGACACTATCACTCTGGGCACATTGCCAGGGCGATGTTCTGGCTATCGCCCGAAATCTCTATGGTACCATAGAGTTTTGGGGCAATTGCTAGAGCGTCACCCCGGAAACGTGCCCAGCATGATAGCGTCACTTCCGGGTGACGCCATCACACTGGGCATTTGCCCAGACGAAGGGAGGGAGGGACGGAAGGAGGCAGGAGTGGCCAGGCAGGGGGGAGAGGGGCAGTGGTGGCAGGCGGGCCTAGGAAGGGCCCGGGGAGGCACGGCGGGGAGGCGCAGCAGCGGGCACTCCATTTTGCTGGGGGGGCTAAGTCCCCCCCCGGGAAATTTTGGGGGTGGCTTGAGCCCTCGAGCCCCCCCCATAGTTGACGCCTGTGGGCATATGCAAATAGTTTTGCAGTTCATTGTTTGAGAGAGAACTTGCAAATGAATTCCCATATGTAAGTATTTTTATTACTCCTGTCATTTATTTTTTACCGTCTTTGGAAGTTTTTTTAAAATTATTTTTCTGAAACTGTATGACCTCAAGCAAGCACAATCTTGGGGTATATTATCGATTTCTAAAAATGGGCCTATAAAAAGTGTTCTGTTGTTTTCTTTCTTAATACAGCCAAATGCTGTATTAAGATGCTGTATCATTTTCTTTTTTTCCCCCTGTATCGAGCTGTTCACAATGACTTCAAGACTTTTTTCCACTCAGTTGTTACAGTATATTGAGAACCTGTCAATTGGCATGCATATTCCAAATTATCCTTTCCATTACCACACATTCCCTCTATTGAATTTTGTCTACCATTATGCCATGCAATTGCTTACTTACTTGGGGTCTTTGTTGACCGACCACTTACTTTTTGTTATATGGCTTTGAGAAAGAAGTATTCAGTTGGTTTTCCCAGTATCACTACTTTTGCGTGACTTTATTACATGCTTTCTCACTCTTTTCTCTTCTCTGCCTTCAAACTGCATCTCCATGGGAACATTTCTACCTGTGGTAGAGCATATCTGTGACATCAAGAAGTAGCATTATGTGCCAAGGATCCCTTGTACAGAACAGATTGCCATCTTTGCTCCGGTCTTATTATCTGTTCTTGTTTATCTCGCTTTCTGGTTTCTTTTTGTACCCCTTTGGAGATCTTTATTAAGCTAGCATTTATCCCCTTCTTACACAGCATTCCTGCTTGAGTGGCAGAAGTTTGGTACTGAAGGTCAGGCCCCAAATATTATCTTAATTGAGATGTTGGGTGGATGTGGGGGAAGTGCTTTCATTTGTTTTCTGCTTTAGATTCGCCTTGGGAAATAATTGGCTCACGTTTTCCTGAGCCATCAAAAGAAGCTTACCTTTGCGAACAGCATGACAATGTCTGATAACAGCTAATGGACTGCCAAAACATCATGCAAAGAGGAACTTATCGAGGGATATTATTGAGCCACATGGGCTCTGACACACGGCTGTGCCCTGCTCTGTATCTCAGAGTGGACTTTCACTCTAACATCAGCATTTGAGTTTACATCTGTCTGTGTGCATTCACAGTGAAGTCAAATTTTCTCAACTGTTCTGCTGCATAGGTGCTGTTCCATCCTTCTTTCTGATGGTTAGCTTAGTATTTTATTTATATTTCATATTTATACCCCGCCCTCCCCTCGAACTAGGGTTGCCAAGTCTGGGTTGGAAAATACCTGGGGACTTTAGGGATGGAGCCAGGAGAAGGTGGGGTTTGGGGAGGGGAGGGGCCTCAGCATGGTACAATGCCATAGAGTCCACCCTTCAAAGCAGCCATTTTCTCCAGGGGAGCTGATCTCTGTCAGCTGGGGATCAGTTGTAAAAGCGGGAGATCCCCAGGCCCCACCTGGAGGCTAGCAACCCTACCTTGAATGGGCTCAGGGTGGCTTACAAGGGTACATAGTGCTAACTAACTCCATATAAAACATTTAAAATTAATTTACAACAACATAATATAATAAAACAATTGCAAATAAATTACAGATAAAATGCTTCCAATCATAATAATTGTCATTCAGATGGCTTTCTAACAGGGTTGAGGTCTGGCCCCTTGTGGTTGCCATGTCCGGGCTGCATTCAGGGTCTGTCTGTGCAAGATATTCTACTGCAGTATATTGATGGACAGATTTTCATCCATGGAAATGCACTTTCTGCATTTGCGACATATGACCTCTGAGAGGACTGAGGAGGGGACTTGTGTTCTGCTTTCAAAACAAACTGGCTTTGCACTATGCTGATCAGCTGCCCCATGTGCCATTCAGGATGCCATGTCTCTCCTTGATGGAGAGGAGTACCAAATATAAACACAAGAAGGGGGAAGGCTTGCACTTAATGTTCTCAGCCATCTTCTAAGGAAGTAACCCTACCAGTGGTTTGAAAATACTATTGAAAGCAGAAGCAGACAGCCTGCTACATAGGGGGTGGGAGTAGGAGAAGTAGTACTCATCTCTCTATACACACACCCACACTCACACCCACACACACACATATATATATAGGGAGCCAAGCACATGAGTGGGGTTGCCAGCTTCCAGGTGGGGCCTGGAGATCTCCCACTATTACAACTGATCTCCAGACAATAAAGATCAGTTCACCTGGAGCAAAATGGCTGCTACTGAGGGTGGACTCTATGGCATTGTATCCTGCTGAGCTCCCTCCCCTCCCCAAACCACACCTTCCCCAGGCTCCATACTCAAAATCTCCAGGGTTTTCCAATGCAGAGCTGGCAACTGTACAGTCAGGATACAATAGAGTTGCCAGCTTCCTGGTGGTGGTTGGAGATCTACCGCTATTATAATCGATCTCCAAATTACATAGATTCATTTCCCTGGAGAAAATGGTGGCTTTGAATGGTGCATTCTATGGCATAGTACCCTTCTGAAGTTCCTCCCCTCCCCAAACCCCACCCTCCCTAGGCTTCACCCCCAAAATCTCCAGGAATTTCCCCATCCAGAGCTAGCAACCCTAGGGTGCAACAAGACAATATCTTATTCATGGCTGTTTCTCTCCCATCTCTTTCAGTTTCTCTAAAAGCCTGTCAAGCAGGGATTCAGATCAAGACCACATTGGTAGAGGGAGGGCTTTAGTCTTCTTTCCATATGCCCTTTTTGTAATCCAAATTTGTAGGGAAGGGTGCTGAGACTGCTATCTAAAGCAGTGTAAAGAAATGGAAGATCTCTTTACAAATGCCCTATCAATACACAATGTAATTTTCATTGGTTAGAGTTTCCAGGTCCTCCCTGGCCACTGGGGGTGGGGGGATGGGGGTAGAGTTGCCAAATCCAGTTGGGAAACTCCTGGTGATGTAGGGGTGGAGCCTGGGGAGGACAGGGACCTCAGTAGGGTAAAACGTCGTAGAGTCCACCCTCCAAAGCAGCCATTTTCTCCAGGGGAACTGAACTCTATAGTCTGGAGATAAGCCATAATTCCAGGGGATTCCCAGATCCCACCTGGAGGCTGGCATCCCTAATTCAACTACTACTTTTGCTTTGTAAGGAGATCACCTCACCAGAGCAAGACCAAGGAATGCCTTCACCCAGTACTGCCTCAAAGCACTTTGGTTTCCTGCATCTCAGTAAGGATATGGACCTTGCAGGAGTATCACAGCAAATAAGTTCTTTATTTATTCCACTTTGGCGACACATAAAACATAAAAGGGGTAGGGGAACTGTCAAGAGAAAGACTGTCATCATTTACATTAACTTGTGTGGTACATGGATGTTCAAAGATCATTGTATTCAGCTGTTTGGGGCCTTTTTGGCAACCCAGTCATAGTGAGCAGCTTTCCATGGGTCAAGCAGTGACTTGTGCTGCTGCTCAGTCATAGATTTGGATCTTCTCCAGTTTTCTAACAATACCCTGCCCCTCCCTTAATAGTAAGCATGAGTGGTTCACAAACTTTGTTGACTCCTAAGGACAAAACAAAAATGTCCATTGGGTGTTGAGATTTTCTTACCACCTAAGCAAAAAGCGACCAAACACACACAATGTATTGAAGGAAGGAATGTGCAGGCAAACTGATGGGCTTGTACTTGGCATTGCATTCTAGTGATGGTTTAAATTGTCCAGTTGCATAAATCAGTTGAGCATCTGCCTCTTACCAATGACACCGGGGAATAAGATTTTTTTTTTAAAGCCAGTATGTATCTTCCTCACTATGTCTCTGGGTTCATTTATCCACATATATTTGTGATCCCAAAGGGGGTGAGTGGGAGAAATGGGGTAATCAACATGCCTCTGAAAATACTGTATGGGTTGCAGGCTGCAGGGAACTATTTGATACTAATCAATGCAATACCACAAACCCAGGGAAAGGAAATAAAAACAGAACAGGTATAAAACGTGCACGAAAGGCTAAGCAGCCATGAGCATCACCGTAAAGTGCCTTTATTTTATTGTCTATTTACTACTGTCCTAATGGGCCATTCTAACCTTTTTTTAAAAAACCTCTCTCAATAGCCACCAGGAGGAAAAAAAGAAGAGTGGAAAATTGGGGGAGTTACAAGTGCTGTCCATGTGAAACCAATGCCTGTGGTTTGTCTGGGCTGGGAGCCGCATTCATGTGTCTGGGATAGGCTTGCCATGTGCCCGCCTGCTGTGCCTACCTACAGTCCCCCACCCTCAGTCCCAAGCCCCTGCCCTCAAGCAGTTGAGGAGTGGGAGGAAAAAATGGCTTCAAAATGGCCTCCATAGTGATCCTCTAGAGATTTCCCCATGTCTCTATGGTCTTTATCATAACAGTGAGAAAGACTTCATACAGCATCCTCTGGAAATACTGTCACATCCTCCCCAAACCCCTCCCTCTCTAGGCACGGCCCTCAAAATCTCCTGGTATTTGCCAAGGCAGTGCAGGCAACCCTCTCCTCTGATTCAGTATAAAGCAGCTTCATGAGTTGGGTCAGCAAGGAATTACTTGCAGCTTTCTTTCCCACATTCCTTCCCAGGAAATGCACATTTTATGTTATATCTCTGCAATGGAAAAGACTAGAGGCGGAAGGAAGAAAGGGAGGGAGGGAGGGCAAACTGGTGATGTTTTGGCTAGTGTACCAGAAGTCAGATGGGATACAGGAGCATAGTGGCCATTATGGCCAACAAGACTTCTCCTAGTGGGCCAGTGCCCCCCCAAACCTCGGCCAGGCCAGCCCAGTGGCAAGAAAGGCCCATGCAGGGAAGCAACATCAAGCCTGACCATAGGAGAAGACACCTGATCCTCCAGAAGCCTGAGTTGCCAGGGGAGGCAGAGCCCAGCCTTCACAGCCTGGGAGGAGTGGCACCTGGCCCACCCAAAGCCCACACAGCTTGGGGAAGATGGTACCTGACCAGTGTGATGTTGGGGAGGCATTGCCAGACCCACCCAAGGTCTTCATGGCTCAAGGAGAGTGATACCCACGTCCCGCACAGGGTAGGCTTCCAGTCCACCCAAGCCCCATGCGTTGCATAGAAAGAGGTGGTCATCTATACAGGCAGGCTGCCTCTCTCCCCTTTGGAGGGGCAGGGCCTGGTTGGGCTGGGGCAGGGCTCTTTTCCAGGGTTTTCCTTTCCCAGTCCACTCCTGATTGGGTCACACTCACTTTTTTATCTGCACATTAAGCATTTTCTTTGAAGAACCACTGTGCTGCATCCAGCATTATTTTATCACTTTCCTGCATGGAGACCCTTTGTGGTAGTTCAGGATCTCATGCCACCTGCATTTGAGCCTTTGAGGGAAGTACCCCTGATGTATCTGTTCTTGATTGAAGACACTGGTCCCAGTGGTGATAACATTAGATTGCAGAGTGTTTGGACTGGAGGGTTTGTCTATCCAATTGAGGCACTGCATTTTTTTACAAAGATAAGGTGACGGTGCACCTGTACCCTTTCTTCCTCCCTAAAGTGAATTCAGTATCCCACGGCACACAGAAGCTATAGTTGCCTTCATTCTATCCCAAAGTGCAATATGCTAGGTAGAAAGAGAGGCACACTCAAGAGCACGTTAAGAGCTCTTAAAATCTACATTAGCAGGATTCAACCCAGAAGGAAGTGAAGAGTCTCTTTTTGTGGCTTTCTACAAAAGTGCAAGAAAAGACTGTTTTGAAAGACACGCTGAGCAGGTGATTAAGGGATTGCATCACCCTGACCTACTCAGCTTCTGGCAAGCAACCACCTGCAGGCATCTGATCAGAGGAGCGGCAACTTCAGTGGCTTTTGATTCCCAAGTACTGTCATTAAGGGCTGCTACATCAATGTCATCTTCTGTGTTCATCAGACATTGAAAAATGGATGTCCTCACCTCAGCCAATGCAGCCAATTCTAGGATGCTTCAGCAAGTGGTAGAACAATTAAGCTGGAGTCAGCATGCTCTTCCTGTGAAGAACAGAACTTACCACAGGTGTTTTGTCAACCTGTAAGTTAGCAGAGTGTCTTGCCCCACCCTAGAATTTCTGAGAATGGGGGGAAATTTGCTGTTTTCATGTACTGGCTGCCATTTCTGATTCGTTACCCAAACTGTTTACCATGCTATTTTGCCTTATTAATATCTATAATCTGTGTTGTTTACCCAAGTTAAAAAGCTGTATTTAGTTAGCTTTCTGGAGGTCCTTCTATCAATACTTCTGGAGTCAAAAGTTTTGAAGGGAGGGAGGGGCTGCCCTCTAATCAGCACAAGAAGCTGTAGAATAGACATACCTCCCAGTCTCAGAGGGAGGGAATTACCCATCGGTCAGGGTGTTCTTCTAACTGGTGAACAGAAGGAACTCCGGTGGTTGGACCAACATTCTAATTCCCTAATAACAGGCAGAAATTGATAGGTAAAGTTTCACTATCACTCTACCTCTGTACACAGAAAAGCTTAATCTTTTGGTTTTTGTTCCTGTGCAAGGGTAGATGGCACAGACTATCTGTCCTTTTAAAAAGCTGGCAGCCCTATTCTTACTAAACAATGCTTGGCTCATACATAACTGATGGATATGAAGATGGGGGGACTTCATTTCTGCCCGTCCTGCACATTTCTCTGACTGCCCTTGCAGAAATAAGATTTGGTCTAGACTTTCCTCTCCTCTCTTACTCTCAGCTTCTCTAAAGTGTTCTATTTCTCAGTCTTCACATTTTCAAAATAGTCACGCGTTAGCTCTACTGAGCAGTCATATTTGCACGCAAGGCCATCAAAATCAATTTGAATCAATGGAACCTAAATGGAATGTTGACTGTACACCACGTTACTTCTTTAAGGGAAATTAACTTTTTAGGCTTCTGATGGAGATGGTATGTCAGCTTTTTGTTTTAAATTAAGTGTATAAACTTCTGAAGAGAGAAGTCATCAGTGTTCTAGTTGCAGTCTCGGATGAGATTATGCCTACTAAATACATTGATGTGAAGGTCAGTTGTGCCATCGGGGCTGGATTTCAGGAAGTCTGTGTAGTCTGGTTCAGCAACCAGGTGCCAGTAGCCCTTCCTCTTTCCTCCCTATGCACATGGCTCCCGCCTCCAAAAACCAGCCTGCTAGGTAGGGCTGCGAGGTCGTCCAATACAGCACAGCGCGATCGGACGTGCAGTTTTTCCCGCTGCTGTTGCTGTTCCCTTCCGGAGACCTTCCCCTGGCAGCCTCTGACAACCCCCCCCCCCGTCTTTCAATAAGGTGGGGGTGGAAATGCTGAGGAAATTACTGTCACTGTCAATGCTCCCTCTAAGTTATGGAGTCCTGTGAAAAAAAAAATTCTACTTGGTGAGCTATTGGCATTAAAGTTGTGAGAGAGCGATTTGGATGCTGCATAAGTTAGTTTGCTCTGGAGCCATCCTTCCTGACCTAAGACAAAAATGAGTGAGCCAGAGGCTAAAAAACTGTGAGCTAGCTCACACTAACTCAGCTTAGAGGGAACACTCGTCACTATGATGGTGTGATGTCACTTCCCCCCCACCCCCAGAACTGATTTCAACAAACTGGGGCAGTGACTTCCAGTGAAATAACAGAACATTGCCTAGGCAGAATGACATCATTTTCTGGATCATGCCAGAAGTGATGTCATGCTGTTGGAGCAACAGGGACTGAATTTCCCCACCTTTCCTCAAGCCTCTTGCCAGTTGCCAGAACTCGGGTCAGCCTTGGAGTTTTAGGCCAGGGGAGAAAATGCCAAAATCAGGCAATGAGTGATCAGTGCAGATCAGTGGGCTGTGTCACGCCTCCTTTGTACAGCAGGGCAGGTGAAGGGAAAGGACGTCTTCTGGTGCACTGTCCTGGCTACTGGATTGGGGGGG
This sequence comes from Lepidodactylus listeri, assembly GCA_029233225.1. NCBI lineage: Eukaryota > Metazoa > Chordata > Lepidosauria > Squamata > Gekkonidae > Lepidodactylus > Lepidodactylus listeri. The sequence continues at coordinate 58,619,567 of JARCFY010000012.1, forward strand.
GGGGGGGAAGATGTGCATTCCTGTGATTCTAAGACAAAGAAAGAGGCAGGAATAGAAGAGGGATACAAGGTTAACAGTGTGGTCCTAAACTGAGTTACACTATGAAGTTGGTGGGCTTGGAAGGGTTTAGGATTACACTGTGAGGCTGCAGTTCTATGCACACTCACTCGAGAGTAAACTCATCAAACCATATTGGGACTTACTTCTAAGTAAATATACATAGGTTTGTTCTGTTTGTGGATTAATCTCCCCCCTTTCCATTTAGGGTTATAGTCTAGAAGTTCCCATGAATATTAGAAGATTAGAGCAAAGAGTCAGGAACAGCAGATGTGAATTAGAGTCTAACCATGCAATTAGCGCCCCCCCCCCCGGGGGGGGGGCTAACTCTAGAAAAAGCCTGGTTTGCGACCCCATCTAAAGCATGTTTACTCAGAAGTAAGTTCCATGAAGTTTACTCTCTAATCAATGTGTTTTAGGTCTGTATCATTAATTCCTAGCACTTATTCCTAAATTATGTAAATATAATATAAATACATTTCCTACATTTTGCTTCAAGCATTTTTCTTGTGCCCGTAATAATAATTATTATCTTATGGCAGAGTGTGTCATATAGCCTGGAGATCCTAAGATTGTCTGGCAGCCAGAAGTTCTAGCTCTTTTAGTGTTATGCACCACTAGGTAGTAAGCTAGACTTGTTTGTAAGGCAAGAGATGTTTCAGAGGTGGTTTGCCATTGCCTCCCTTATTCCTTAGAGGTTGCCCTTCCAAATACTAGCCAGGGCCAACTCTGCTGAGCTTTCAAGATCTGACAAGGTCGGGCTAGCCAGGGCTAGCCAGGTCAGGGTCTTGCACCTGTAAACTGGCTGAAACTGCAAATGCTTCTGAGCCTGAGCAAGTGTTTTTACCACAGAATTATTCAGCCTTCTACAACTATGGCTGAACCCATGGCCAAGAGAAAACAGGGATAGGCTCAGGAGAATCCCCAACATTTAATTGATAAAATAAGAAGCTCTGAGGTTTGAGTATGTGTGGAAGCCACATCTGATCTACAGTCTTCACCATATTCATAAATGGTAGAAGTTATTGCTGAATGCTGGAGGGAGGAAGAGTCTAAAATGATTTAACTGCACCACTGGTAATATTAAATTGGCATTAGGGATACTGAATGCATACTTTAGGTTTCCTAGGAACATAATTTGATCTCTTGAGCTCCGTTTCTACACAGCCCTGATTCTATGGATATACAATCTATTTGGCTGATTCTCCGGTCCTACCACTTCATTATGATTCTTGATTAGGGTGGAATCTGTTGATTCGTAGGTGTGAGTAATGTCAGCTCATGACTTTTAGAGGAACAGGCCTCAAAACTGCCAGGAAGCCACCTTCTTTATTTAGAAGCCTTTTAACACCTGGCCCTCTGTACCTCTTCAGGGGCATTCTCATATTTATTATTGCTAAATATATTCCAGCTTTAGAGCTGGACAACGAAAATGGGTTGATTCTTGATTATGATTCATTATGATTCTTCATTATGATTCATTATGATTCTTGATTAGGGTGGAATCTGTTGATTCGTAGGTGTGAGTAATGTCAGCTCATGACTTTTAGAGGAACAGGCCTCAAAACTGCCAGGAAGCCACCTTCTTTATTTAGAAGCCTTTTAACACCTGGCCCTCTGTACCTCTTCAGGGGCATTCTCATATTTATTATTGCTAAATATATTCCAGCTTTAGAGCTGGACAACGAAAATGGGTTGAGGGTCAGGAGTTGTCCAGGCTGATTCCGAGCCCAGTGAAGATGCAAACATCATGCATGTAAGAAAAGAAACACAATATTTTATTTATTTCATCCAAAGGCTGGAATTCAAACGCAGCTTCTCAGTTCAGAGCCTATTTAGTAGAAAATTATCATCCATCTGTCTGATACGGTTCTTGAAATCTGGAGATGTTCATTTTACACACCATTTCCAGTGAAGTTGTCAAGGCTGCTCTTCTGACAGAAAATGGAGAGGGACCAAACATAAGCAATTTCGAGAAAGGCCGGATGACATCTCAGAGGGCACTGTATCTCTCTAAGCATTCTCTCGCAGCTATTTTGAGGGAGTGGGCGTCACAATATCTTTCTCGGTGCCATTGTATCCCGGTCTTTTGAACAAGCAAGTATATAAAGCATATTAAAGAACTCTTTTTCCTCTGCAGTCTCTTGGAGAGCAAGGGTCTCTTGTGTTTTGTTCCTTGTAACTCCTGTGTAAGAACCGGGAAAGGCTCAGACAAAAAAATAAATAAATACACAACCCAGATACCAAAATAGGTCTGATTAAATCTAGTTTTAATCCCTGCAGCTTTCAAAGTGACTGTTCAGCAAGATCGACTATGTGGCTTGTGTCACAATGGCCCTTTATCATCACAAGGTGGATGATAAATTGTTCTCTTTTTTATCAAAGTCTTGCAGATGAGATTAAGGCAAGATTACCTGCTTGGCATTAGGATGGAATGAATGGTAAGTATGTGTTTGTTTTAAAGTAGTTCTTGTTGGTGAAATGTGTATAGAATCTTGGATGGTTTTAAAAGAGGAAAAGATGTTCAAATGAACTGCCCCACCTATCTTTGTTGCATTAGTAAGAAACTAATGGCACTGTTGGTGTTGGACCCTTATCCATTATTTAGAAGCCACCTTAAACATTTGCAAGTGGGTGGACAGCTGCCAATACAACACTTCTACACTCCCCTGCACAGCTGTCTGTGGGAATAACAGTTGGTTCATGCTCCAGCTTTGGTTTGCTTTCATGAAACATCCCAGTCTGGATCAACACCAGGAACCCTGCATGTGGGCAACAGGCCACGGACCTCAGTTTCTGCGTTACAACCATAATACTGTTGTAACTTCAATTGAAATAAACTATGTGACCTTTTTGTAGTGGATGTTATATGAGTAACTACATAGTTGCATTCAGAAAGACCTGAAGTTTCTGAAGTGAATTGTAATTACTCTGTGCATGGCAGGCTAAATGCTTTCAGGACTGGCCTGAAGTTTGGTTACACAGAAGATTTGCCTTGTCTGTACAACCTCCTAGTTTTGTTCCTTCCTCAGTTCATCCCTTTTGGTCTAATATCTCAGTTCAATACTTTGGCCACATCCTTTGTGTTGGCTGCCCTATAGATCTGTCTCAGTGGTCCGCTGTGCATCTGATCACAGCCCTGACAGGAACTTGTATTTACTTATTCAGAATATTACTATGCCACCTCTTCAGAGTCATAAGAACATAAGAACTAAGAGAAGCTGTGTTGGATCAGGCCAGTGGCCCATCCAGTCCAACTCTCTCTGTCACACAGTGAGCAAAAACCAGGGGCCATCAGGGGGTCCACCAGCAGGGCCAGAACTCCAGGGGTCCTCCCACTATGGCTCCCCAAGCACCAAGAACACAGAGCCTTCCATCTGTACCTTATGGCTAACAGCCACTGATGGACCTTGCTCCATATGTTTCTTCAGTCCCCTCTTTAAGTTATCTATGCTTGTGGCCAGCACCACTTCCTACAGCAGTGAATTCCACATGTTCATTGCTCTTGAATTACAGCTCATCTCCAGTCTATAGAGATATGAGTTCCCTTGGAAAAAATGGATGCTTTGGAGGCACGGTACCCTGCTGAGGTCTCCCCCTTACCTGCTCTAGGCAGTTTACAATTAAAAACTACAGTGTTAAAACACAAGCCATTCAAACCTTCATTGTTTTGTACACTTAGCCACCAATGACCCAGACTCACTAACTGGGCTGCTCTACCAGATACCACTTACTGGACAACATCTTGAGTTACATCACTTTATTGCCTGTTGTTATTTTATGGGTTTTAATTCTCACTTAATGCATGTGTGTGTTGTCTTGCTTTACATGTAAGACAGCCCCTTTTGCTGCCTGTACTGCCTTTCTGGAATAGAACACATGCCCTCTTGAACTACATGTTAGACCCAAGGTGCCTTGAAATACTGTACATACTACATAACTTGTTATTATCACTGCATTGCTGATGCAATGAGAACTTAATAGGCCCTACTCTGTCCAGCTGAAGACCAAAAAATATATAACTTCAGTACTTCCTTATACATCTTCCCAATCAGAGAAAGAACTAGCTTTCATCCAATAGATGCCTTTTCTATTGCAGTGGTATCTGGAAAGGACCTTGGATGACCATTCTTTCCATGGGTGAACAGCAGCTTAGTTTGCCTTTAGATGAAATTCTGCACTGAGTAGAGAAGGACAGAGAATACACATTGATTGCCCAACAATTAACAGGCTAGGAAAGTGGATGAGCCAGAGGGAACAATGCTCTGGCTTGCCTTTCACTGTCATAGAATAGCCACCCCAAGAAGATATAATTTGTTTTTGAACATGTGCAAGTTACAGCCATTTCACCCCAAGGACAACCACACCTATTGTGAGATTTAAAAAAATTAAAGGAGGAAACTTTTGTGGTCCATTTATTAATACACTTGCTCCAGAGGCCAGCGCGTGACAGGTTATTACAGAGACAACAAGTACATCATACAGCAAGAAGAGAATAACCTTCAGCAGAGTACAAAAGGGGGGGGGGGGTTGTGCTGCTATCCTTAGTGGGGTAATGTACAGGTACATTCCAATGAACACTCCTGTCTTCAGCTGTGAAGTGTTAGAATAGGATAGGAACAAGACAGCAACCTAAACATGGCAGACTAGCCAGAGCTTGCCAGAGCTTGGAAGCTAGGTAGGGTTGGCCATGGTCAGTACTTGGGTGGGACCCCCCAAGAAAGATCAGGGTTGCTATCTAGTGGGAAGCAATGGCAAACCACTTCTGCTCATCTCTGTTAGAAAAGTGAAGGACTGTGTACTGTCCTCTGCCTCAGACTTCAGGAGGTCACCATAGATTTAGTCAGATAGACAGGTCAGGACACACAGAACATCTTTTCCTTCCTGTTATCTGATACTGTCCCTTTGAAGTAGAATGCTATTCTCAGGGACAGGATTCTTTCCTTCCAGCTTGGCACACTCACACACACACACAAAAGAAGGAGCATTGTTCTCCATTTTTGGTACAATGGATGCTGGGCACATTTCCCCTGCATCCAAACTCATCCTACTTAGATAGGCTAGATTCTATCTCTATCTCTCATCTATAATGTCTAGAATAAAGTTCCATATAATAAAAAAAACTCTTATTAGTTTTGAATCTGACTACTGGCTCTATGTAACTTTGTAAGCTTGCTAACACACTCAGTACCAAGGCTTTGCTTTGTGGAAATGCCTTGTGTACTCTGCGGCACTGAAAGTGATTCCTGTTCACTCCATCATCAAATGGGCAGGTCCTTTCATTGCTACCTAATTTAGCTCTCCACAGCTGATATTCTATTATCCCAGACAGCTATTTCCTTTGCAGTATACTCCAAAGAGTTCATATTCAGGTAACAGCTGCAGAGTTCTGTTCTCCCAAAATGTTGAAGAGTTCCAGAGTGTCCTTGTTCTTCCATAAGAAACTGCATTCACCACTGCTGTACACATGGGTAGTAGTACAAGCCACGTCAGCCACAAAATGGTGTCTCAAACACACACAAAATACCCAAATTCACAATCACTTGTATTATAAATAAAACAGAAAATAAATGTCACTAGTGTTGCTTCATGCCAATAAAACAGCAAAAATCGAAAAAGGCTAACACAGGCAGAACACTGAGCTATGACCATGATTATCCAGAACTCACAAATCATGCAGTAACGTTCACACAGAAAATTATATACAGATAATTGAATGCAGTGCCAGAAAAGATTTAAAACTATTGCAGGCAGAACAAAGGGCTATGCTATAGTGAGCACCAACGTGCCCTGACCTAGATAGCCCAGGCTAGCCCAAACTCATCAGACCTCAGAAGCTAAGCAGGGTGGCCCTGGTTAATACTTGGATGGGAGACCACCAAGGAAGTCCAGGGCTGATACTCAGAGGCAGGCAATGGCAAACCACCTCTTAATGTCCCTTGCCCTCAAAACCCTATGGGGTTACCATAAGTCAGCTGCAACTTGGCAGCACTTTCCACGACCATAGTGACCAACAGCTAGGGAAAGATGATTAACAGAACATGGAGGAGTGGTGACGGGCCACATATACATGCATGCATTGTGGATAGCTTCTCCATAATGCTTAAGTATGAACAGCTGATGGTTGTTGCACTCTAAGCTTAAGCACACTTACTAGAGCAGGGGTGGCCAACCTGTGGCTCGGGAGCCACACGCAGCTCTTTCACACATATTGTGCGGCTCCTGGCAGGGCTGCTGGGGAAGCAAAGGGGAGGCATGCTTTTTCTCTCTTTCTCCCTTCCTTCCTTCCCTCCTCCCTCCCATCTATTTGCTTTCCTAGTTTCTCTCTCTCTCTTTCTTTCCACTTCTTTAATTCTTTCTTTCCATCTCTCTCTTTTTCTCTCTCTCTCTCAATATCATTAGCAAACAAGTAATATCATTATCAATAACCGGTTTTCCTTGTTTGTTTTTATTTTTGGCAGTCCCATTTAACGTTAATAAAAAGCAAATTTGCATATTTTTAAAAATAAAAACGTGTGTGTGATATTTGTTCCTGTCTTGCGGCTCTCAGAAATCTGACGTTTATTCTATGTGGCTCTTACGTTAAGCAAGGTTGGCCACCCCTGTACTAGAGAGTATGTCCCATTGAACTCATGACTATACATACCTTGGATTGCACTGTAAGGGGCTAGTGAGGAAGCAATGAATAGCTGACATATCTCCCCCACACACACTGGCTTACTTCATGTTCAGCACTTCCCAACTACACCACTGAGTGATGATTAGCATGGGTGGATGAACAATAGCAGATTAATTGCCACATACAGAACTTGTAGATCAACCCAGATGACTCCCAGCACAATCATTTCTGCCTCTAAAAAGGGAGAGTTACATCATAAGATTGATTATACACAAATCTATCGAAATATTACTAAATCGCAAGAGGCATATGTTAATTTTGCCAGAACTTCCAAAATGTTATCCCCCCCTGAAGTGAACAGCACCTCCAGAGCCGTGTGTAGGATTGCCAGCCCCCAGGTGGGGCCTGGGGATCTCCCGCTTTTATAACTGATCTCCAGCTGACAGAGATCAGCTCCCCTGGAGGCTTTGAAGGGTGGACGCTATGGCATTATACTATGCTGAGGCCCCTCCCCTCCCCAAACCCTGCCCTCTCCTGGCTCCACCCCCAAAGTCTCCATGTATTTTCCAACCCGGACTTGGCAACTGAAGAGTACTGGACTCAGGAGACCAGGAATGGTGAAATCATGAAGCCTTTATTGAGTGATTCAGCATGTCCAGTAGATGGTCAGATCAAGCATGCTTCCAGGGCTTCAGGGCCCTCATTATATGCTGACCGGAGCCACACCTCTGGCCGCACCTAAAAGACCTGATAGGGGCTTTACATATGCGCATGTTTGTCATAGGTTCCCTGGAGGAGCCTTTGGCTGCATTGGTTCCCCAGGGAGAACCTAGGTCCCACATTGGTGGAGGCTTTGAATCTGGATGTCTATTGTTCCTCCAGATTCAAGCTCCCCTCTCTGCCTGACCATGTGCTCTGGCCATGCGGCGGGCGCCATTACCTGGGAGCACATGGCAGGCCGGTTGTTACACAGAACATACTACATTACAGCAACCCTAGCCGTGTGCCCTTCAAGCGCAACTTCGTCAAGGTTTTAATGTTTTTGAGCTAAGAAAGGATGACTCTAGTTGTCAAATAAATCACCTTTTATCCAGATGAAGCACAAAAGTGGAAGGCAAAACATTTGGTACAATGACTCAGCATGGCAGAACAGGTTCACCACAGTTACAAATAAATCTCTAATCCTGACCTGTCGCACTCCTTCCAACTGGGCACGTTCACCACACCAGCCACCAACTCAAAAGATTGCATCGGAGACGAGGAAAGCTCCCAAATTTCCCCAGTCCCTCACTGCACAGCAGGCCTGAAAAACAAGCTGCTTGTTCACCTGAAACAGCTGGAAAGCCAGTTGCAGAAAGAGGATCAAGAACCACTCCAAAGGGTGTTTGATTCCCAAACAGCAAGAAGTCAGCTGTTTTGCCATGCCTCCCTCACACTAATGCTCTCTCTCTCCCCCCCATCCACTTGTTTTTCAAGATTAAATACCTAATGCTTCCTACCCCTGCGGCTGCCAATATACCGTAAGAGGTAAAAGTCTGACTAGAAAGCAGGCCTGTGCTGTTTAAAGTAAAGCTAGAGTATTAAAGCTTGTAATTATGAACCAACAAGATTAGGACTATCTGACATTTATTGCAAGTGCTACGCACACCGAACAACCATCGCATCCCGATACATCCCAATTCACGGAGCAAAAACAATGCTGAATCTGTCGTGTTCCATTTGAGATTTGTCCTGATTCTAGCACCAACAGCTTCAGAACACTGCAGGTTCACTGGAAAGGTCTATGTGCTTCAATGAATCCGCAGATGAACAAGGGAGAGGGAAATGTCTGCCTGTCCTTATTTAAAGGGAAGGGATTTTAGCAAAACATATGCATGCCTGCTAAAACCAACGCACTAAGCAGAAGGCCAGCTGTACTGCCATCATGTGCATATATCTGCATAAAGAAATGTGATGCAAAGCAGTTAGGCATTAGCCTGTGCTTCTGCTACCTGAGGCGGAGTCACACTAAAGATCTGAACAGCAGTATTTCATGGCCATTCCCTTTCCCCAGGGATGGGTCGGGAACATCCTCATTAAACTTCAGTTCGTAGGATTCTTTGAACGAAGCAATTAACAGTTAAACTGGCACAGAACTCATATAAGTTGGATATGTGCAGATACGTTCTCAGTAAGATTTATAAAAGCAGACAGTGATATTACGCAGGATTGTCGTAGCCAGATTTTATGAACTCATTTGGATTCTGAGATGGCCCTTAAAAAGAAAAAGGGTTAAGAGGGTAAATTCTATTTTTAAATGCACTAGGAGGAATACTCTGAGAAAGGCAAGAAGGTTCCAGTTTCAGTGGCTGGAAGAAGACACATTTAGCAAAGACCTTTGGAGTGGCCTGGGAGACAGGACTAGACTAAGCTATGAGTTTTCCATCACGTGAAACCAGCATATGACCCTAGAAGATTTTGCCTTCTCCCACAGTACATAACTAAACATGTTCATGGCTTGTATGTCTACTGGAGCATGTGTGTTTCAGAGCAAGCCAGAGAAGCCATATTGAAACCTAGACATAGGAATTTGTGGACTGTCCTCATAAAACTCCCTGAGGTCAGTGGCTGGTTGTAGTAGGCAGAAGATCCTACTCTGTTGGCATGACAAGTGAAAAAAGCCAAGCTCCTACTATTTTTCCCTGGGCTGGTCAATCCAAGGACTTCATACCACCTTACACCCCTGATCTACTTCCCATCTGTGACAGGTAGCTCTTTAGGTTAGCTCCAAGTTCACAGGTCACAAGGTTTTTGGTTCAACCCCTGGAGTCCACAGAAAATTGATCTACATCAGGTTTCATTTCGTAGCAGGAGCTCCTTTGCATATTAGGCCACAAACCCCTGATGTAGCCAATCCTCCAAGAGCTTACAGTAGCCCCTGTAAGAAGAGCTCTGTAAGCTCTTGGAGGATTGGCTACATCAGGGGTGTGTTGCCTAATATGCAAAGGAGCTCCTGCTACGAAATGAGCCCTGAATTACATGGTCTTGTTCACTTACAGTGCCACATCCACAGCCCGCAAGGTAAGGCAGACACAGAGGACCACCTCTCCTGTGAAATAATTATGTTTGTTTTCTCTCACTGCAGACTTCACACTGCAGCATGTGGCATGTCCACTTTATTACTTTATGGTAATGGATTATTTGAGTGAGTAAAGACTGGGCTAATTTCTCACCAAGGGACAAATTTCCCACTCTGATCACACGCATGCCTCCTTTCTTTGTTAATAGCAAACCAATGGACGTCAAGGTTTGTGGTTTGTTTTTTGAAATTTCTGCATGTCACAGACACAACAGGAAAAGGTCTCACAAGAATTGTGGTGGGCAGAATGACAGCAAAGAATGGATTGCTGGTGTGTAATATTTATGGCCAATGCTAAGATATTGGTGCCAAAGGAGTGCAAGCCATTGTTCGGGGGGGGGGGGAATCCTTGGGTGTACTTTGCACCTTGCTCTCCCCACAACTGGAATCTTGTGTTGGTGCATACTGCAAACAGTTCTGGCTGGACAAAGGGATTGTTTGGAATATTAGATCACATTTATTCATTTTTTTTCTGGATTGACAACCTGCTGGGAAGTGTCCTTGCATGTACCCACACATACATGGCTTGCATGTATCCACATTTACTGCACCTGACCTTGAAAGCACTGTCTCAGACACTTTGGAGTGCTGCAGCTGGTTTTGCTGCAGTTGCCACAACTAGTTGATGCATTAGAAGAGATTTCTCATGGTACACATCTTGATCGTGATGGGTACATGCAAGCCAAGAATATACTTTGCCATCAGTTAGGGCCCTCAAGGTGGCAGGTTTTTTAAAAAAAAGATAGTACAAATAATTTTTAAGACAGTACCTATCTATGAAATGATTAATTAAAAGATTTGGATTGTGATATTTGTTGGAGGGTTAAATTTGTTGCCTCAGAGATGTAATTCTTGATTTAACAAATTGAGTGATGCATTTCCCAACAATAAAAGTAACCCCCCCCCCTTTGTATTAGCTTATTTATGACTCCTTTGATTCACTACTGAGTGTTAAAATTGACTTTCTACTTTCTAGTGTATGGTTCCAAATGAAAATCTTCAGTATGTTGGGACTGTGCAGCATTTTGGATGGACGTGGATTGGCCTCCTCATGTCTGATTATGAGAACAGAGAAACTTTTCTGGAGGCCCTAAGACTGAGGCTTCTCCAGAACAAAATTTGAACTGATTTTGCACAAATGATACTAATTTTATTCAGTAGCACCTGAATAGGCTGGGTTCTAGCCTAGGAAACCTTATCCTTCAATAAACTTGCTAGTGTTTTTAAGAGTCTACTAGACACTTGTCTGTTTTTGCTGTGGTAGGCTAACAGATATTCCTATAGAATTTTAAACCCTCTAAAGTTGGGTTCGCTCCATTTGTCAGCAAATGTGGGTCCAGTCAGGTGAAGCCATGTACCAAACATTCTCCATCCTATCCACTCCAGTTTGGTGTAGCGGTTAAGTGCATGGACCAGGTTTGATTCCCCACTCCTCCACTTACAGCTGCTGGATGCCCTTGGGAAAGCCATAGTTCTGTCCCAGCTGTTCTCTCAAGGACAGTTCTGGAAAGAGCTCTCTCAGCCCCACCTATCTCACAGGATGTCTGTTGTGGGGAGGGGAAGGAAAAGGAGTTTGTAAGCCGCTCAGAGACTCCGAGTGACAGATGGGGTATAAATCCATACTCTTCTCTTCTCCACTCTTCTGTGGCCTTAAAATAATGTGCAATACTGGCTTTCTCTCGATATGTGCTTCATTATGCTATAATTTAAGGCTAAGCAGTTGTTTCTGCTTTATTTAGACAACCCAAGACATCTCCTGCTTAGCTTGCCTGAGTGGCAAAACAGCTCATTAAGAAGCTGATCAGTTGGTTCCAGAAATTTTAATTGGGATAATAATCTTGCTAATACCACCTGTAGGTGTTACAAGTGACTATATAACAGTTTCAGATGGTTCATGTAGCTATACAACAATGGGTGGGAGGCAGGGTTCTTTTTTTCAGAATAGGGTTTTCGGAGTCATTTCAAACCTGCTATTTCGAGCACGTTCCTGTCCACTCAGAAGACTGGCATGTCTGAAGCATAATTCGTCTGAAGAAGCATCCAAGTCAAAAATCTCACTGCCGGCACTGTCAGAGAACAGGCTTTGCTAGCTTTAGCTTCTGATGTGCTAGAAGGACCACTTTCAGCATGAAGCATCAAAGTTGCAAATGTCCTTCTAACCAACTGCTTTGGGAGCATGCCTCAGCATAATTTATGGCATGTAACTGAGTTCAGAGAATTGCCAAAGCAACCTGGAGCATATATTTTAGTCTTGGCTTTAGTCGGCTTTCGGAAAGAACTTTGATGGACACCACCGATGCCTCTCCCTCTCTCCTGACAATCTGCGTTTAATTCATTTTTATTGATTTTAAAACTGGCCCATTATTTTTGCAATGGCCAGACAGCAAAGAAGCAAAACAAAAAGCACACACTCTGCTTATTCAAAATTTAATAGCCATCAAAGTCAAGATCCTTGACAGATTTAAAAATAAAGCCTTGTTTATTAACTATTTTTTTATCCACACACAGGATAGAATAGGCAGGCAAGGGGGGTGCTGGAGCAACCTACAGCGTTGGATGTGATATATCTTCAACTATTCCCCTGCCAGTCTCCTTGCCTCCCTTACTAGTTTGGTGTGAGGGGAGAAATCAATGATTAATGACATTTGCCAAATAAAGTCTTATCCTTCCAGGCTTACATTTATTTAACTTCTTCAGCAGAGAGGGTCAGTGTTAAAAACACCTTTGAAGCTGTCATTACAGTTGATAGACAATTCATCAGCCCATTCTCCCCAATGACGGCTGTTTGTGTCTGCTGTGGAATGATTTTGTATATATTTCTGGATAGTCCAAATTCTCACAAAGTTTTGTGAAAGTGAGTTGTTGGAGGGGGAGACAGAATTATTTTATTAGTAGGACCCATAGCAAGTTTCACCGAATCGAATATGTGCTTTAAAAGTCCAGAGAGCTCAACTGTCGACTCCTCTTAGTGCTGGCAGTCATAGAAACAGGAGGGGGAGGATCAATGGAAACAGTTTTGTATTCCCCACTACTCCATGGGCAAAGTCTGCCAAAGTTCGATCTCAAAAGCCCTGCACATTCCCTGCCATATAGCTCTCTAGAACAGGGCCAGAGCTTTCCATTTTCTACTGCTACCAAGAATATATGACCGAGAAGAGACACAACATCAAAATTTCAAATATACTTTGGATCTGCAATGTGTGATCTTCGGGTTTCCATGGTGTACTCAAACATTTCACTTACATTCCATTGAACTGCAGTATTCCAGAACAAAACAAGACTAGGGATGCCCATACTATGGTACAGGACTGTTTTTCTGGGGAAATGCACCAGAACTGAGTTTCAGAACCTCTTCAACAGATTGAAAACTTCATTTCCCTCTTGAAAGTTCCGGCACCTCTTAAAAAAAAAGCCCTGCTCTAGTAGGTTTGGATCACACTCTAATTGCCAGTCACAAATACGCAACCAGTTTGCTGAGTGGCTGCATGCTGAGCACAATATGCATGCATAAACACCTTTCCTGCATGCACATTGTTTAATGCATGCCCAGTTTAGAAAGGATCACAGGGGTTGTAGTTTGCCCATATAAGTAGCATCTTTCTTTACACACCCACACACTGGAACTCTCAAATGCTTCTAGTATGACCGTGATGGCAGTGGCTACTTTTTAAAAAAATACTAACACACATGTGCTTGGTTATCACCGACACACAGAACACTGTTTGTTTACTACTGAGCAAACTTGCAAGACCTGTTTATAGAACTCCAAGGATCCTGTCTAGTTTGGCTTGTGAGTCAGTCGATGAGCCAGTGTGGTGTAGACTAGGATCAGGGAGACCCAGGTTTAAATCCCCTCTCTGGGTGACTTTGGGTCAGTTCATACACAGTCAGCCTAACCTACCCCCATAGGGTTGCTGTGAGGATAAAATGGAGGAGAAGAGAACGATATAAGCTGCTTTGGGAGAAATTCAGGGTACAATAAAAGCAAATAGTTAAATAGATAAAAGATGGAACAAGGTGTATCTCTTTGTATAAAGATTCTCCATGGGTCACCCCAACAAGGGGCTTGACACCTGAAAATTTATTTATTTATTTATTTATTTATTTATTGTCCACCTTTCTCACTTGTTCTCAAGGCAGATTGCACAGGAATTCTGTGCCAATCAAAATACTCTTTCAGGTCCCTCCCCCCTTTGTTTTCTTTCTGGTACACCCTTTATTTATTTTTTTCACCCTAAGATGAGAGGTACCACTTTAAAAACTGTGGAACTAGCAGAAATGCTTTATCTTCATTTCAGTACTGTTAAATACCCTTGGCTTTTGGTCCCCCATTTAGTGACGGTTCCTCTGGTGCACTCAAATTGTCATGCATAGATAAAATGAAGGTGGAAAGAGGGAAAGCAGCTGCTCCTTGGACACTAGCAGGTTTCATTTGCAACCATTTGGTCTGACATCTGTGGTGTGATTTTTGCACACCTGCACGCATGCTGAGCAAGGCCTCATTTCCAGAGCTGCTGGAAGCCCACCTAATTTGGGCACATCTCATAAGAGCATGCAGCAGCTGAGATGAACAGAGGGGTACCAAGCAGCTTCCAGGCCAGCCACCTCTCCTCCGAACCACAGGCTGACTGTTCACAGTGTCACTGGCGTCCTCTCTCTCTCTCTCTTTTCTTTCTTACTACAAGACAACAATTTCTCAGGGTTATGGCAGTTTCTGCCGAGCATGTGCTTTTCATGAGAGCTTAGGCCAAGCGTCACGTAGAAAACAGCCTCCATGAAATATTCATTTATGTCAAATCACGGAAGCATCTATTTTATCAACAGGCTGACAGCATCTACACTCCGCTAATCGAACCCACCAGCAGGAGGCTTAAGGCTCTGAACTGGAGAGAGGATGAGGGAATCTTACTGCATAACCTCAGCATACATTTTACAAGTTTTATATATATATATATATCTCCAGATGTACGCAAAAAAGAATTAGTTCACAATTGTTTTTACGGCAACATTGCAAGGGCAAGGTAGAAGATGACGTTTTGCACCACTGCATGATTGTTCATTCATCACCTAAGCTACACCTGCAGCTTTCCAGGCAGGGAAGGGCTTGTGGCTCATTGGTAGAACATCTGCTTGGCATGAGCAAGGTTTCAAGCTCAATCGCTGCCATCTCCAGTTGAGAAAAGGATCAATTAGGTTGTAGGTGAGCCTGAGCCCCCAGAGAGCCTCTGCCAGTCAGAGGAGACTCTCCTGACCTTGACAGATCAATTGGTCTCACTCAGTTGCCCTGTTCTCACATTACATTGTACCAATATACATCCTGCATATACTTGCATACACCTGTTTTAGGATTGCCAGCTCCGAGTTGAGAAATTCCAGGATATTTGGGGGTAGAATCTGAGGAAGGTGGGATTTGGGGAGGGGGTGGACCTCAGCCATAGGGTCTGCCTCCAAAACAGCTGTTTTCTTCAGGGGAAGTGACCTCTGTACTCTGGAGAGCTGCAGTCTGATCTTTGTCATCTGCAGATCAATTGAAATTCCTGGAGATCTCCAGGTGCCACCTGTGGATTGGCAATCCTAACCTGCTAGTTCGTAAAAAGAAAGCCAATTGTGATAGATAGCTTGGTGACTTCCTAGATCCTGGATTATCAGCCTCTCTGTGGACTAGACAGACTAGGACCTAGGAAGCCACCAAGCTATCCAGTTACCTCGGTTATCACAATGCCCGTTCACTTTAAAAATGAAACTGGGTACCAGTACATGGATAAATGTGGGGTTTGAATTATAAATTCAGCTGTCCATGCATTGAACGTAACTTGAGAATTACTCAACTTAAATCAAGTGTATACTGTATACAGGTTGTATGTGAATTCATCATAACATGAACAGGGCTTTCATAAGGCAGTGTTGTGTTCATTACTAAAGCATGGGGATTCACAGCAAAGATTCGAGAAAGCTGGAATTAATATTGCCACCAAGAATAAGCAGAAGTATCTGCTGCTTTTATTCGTTGGCGGTTTGGGGACAGCATGAAACTAAAGTGACATTTTATAATATTGTGATCAATCTAATTCAGCCTCAGTAAAAGCATTTTTAAAAACACAAAACCCAAAGAACTACCACCCCTATTACAATCTCTCCTAGCTCAGCTGAATGGCTCGTTACTGCTCTATTGAATTCTCATGTCATTTTAAATAATTAAGTGCTACATTATATTGTGGAAGGCATTCATTTCTTTTTATTTATTTTTTTTAAATGTCTATCCCGCCCTTTAACCGATTTGGTCCTCAGGATGCTTCACAATCAATCGTTACAATAAAGCAATCTAAAAACCATTTCAGTCAAATTACAAAGCAGAGCACAACAGACACAATGGTGTAGAAACGGCAAGGTCCAATCAATTGGAGGCGGCAAGAATCTTGGTGAGCAAAACGACTTTTGCTTGGCGCCTGGAAAAGATACGAAACTATATGCTCAACAAATGGAGGTGCTGCCAGGGAAAGAACTCCATCCCCGCTAGCCAGCCACCTCTCTTCCAAGGCGGGGTGAGTCATTCAGAGCAGGACCTTTGCTCAGGATTCAAAGAGGAAAGCGGAGATGGAAGCGGGCAGTCCACCAAACACCTTGCTCCTGAACGCTTTAAGGCTTTATAGGAGGAAATCAGTGTTGGAAAATTGGTAAAAAATAGTTAGATATTCAGAGTTTGCAATGGATCTTTGTTCACTGGAGAGGAGGCACTTCCTTTCTATGTAAGAATCTTTATTTCCAAAGGGAAGGGTACACAGGAAATCTACAAAACAACAAACAGACTTAAGACTACATCTTTACAGACTGACCACACGGTTAGTAATGGAGATTCTTCTTTCTTCTTGACCCCTAGAAGGAAATCATCTGAATGCATTAACCAATGATTGTTAGTAAACAGGCTCCATCCCCCCCCCCCCCCCCCGCTGCTTTCTCTCCATTGGCTTTCTGCCAGGTTCCCTTCCAGGTCAGGCTAAACAACTGCACACAAGGTAAACACATTTAACCCTATAATGACTAAATTTAGACCTTGTGACACACATATTTCCAACAACCAGGACTTTGCATTGCATTCAGAACAGATGGCCGCCCAGATAAGATCATGATGCATCGGTGTGATTCGACGAGTTCTACGGATTCCAGTGAGCTGCGGAGTATTATGAACCAAATGAAGTTTCCAAACAGTCTTCACTGGCAGCCTATGTACCACACAGTGCGTTAATCTAACCTAAAGAATGGATAATGGTAGCAATATCATGGCAGTCACTGGGGGGGACACTGCAGCTGGTGTACCAGCCAAGCCAGAGGTGCCACTTTGAGGATCCGTCTGCAAGGCTGGGGCTGTAGCACCTCTAAGACGCCAGTCTGGTCAGGAAAGGCCCATCTGCTAGGCCCACTGCTGACCAGAAAGACTTGGCCCTTCTGGTACCCTAAGGCACAAGAGATCACCTCAGAGGCACTGGCAAAGCTGAAAGGCCTCTGGGGCGATCCTCCTATTCAGGGTCCACATCAACATACCCTGAGGTGGGGCAGCTGCTGGGTCTCAGGGTTACTGGCAGGGCTCACTGCCACAGAGCCCCCCAATCACACACTGCTATGGAAGGATGTGCAGAGATTGCATAGTGGTGGTACTCCTGGCAGGCACCAGTGTTGGATGTTTCCATCTGCACACACCACCCAGCACCTTCAGGGAAAGGACCAACAGTCAGTGTGAAGGCTCACAAGCAGATAGGGAAAAGAAGGACACAGAGGCAGGTGGTGAAATGGGTGGGCTGATGGGAAGGCATAAGCTGGGGCACTGGTGGTAGTCAGAGAGAAGCAGGGGGGCTCTACTGCCCAGGACCCTCCTAAACCTGGAACTGGCCTTGCCCCTATTACCTACTGTGACATGGTCTCCCAGGGGGGCCTCTCCAACCAAAAAATGGGAAAAGCCAGAAAGGCCCATATGACATCCTCAGAGGCTTCTGAGGAAATGTTCCATTTGCTGCTGGAAATGGCACCTGGAGGGGGAAGTAAAGTAGCACTCTTGTGCTCTTTTAAGAGCCCCTAGCACCAAAACAGATTAAAGGAGTATTAAAAACAAAGCCTGAGCCCAGGGGCACCTTTAAGACCAACAAAGTTTGAACCTGGGTATGAGCTTTCATGTGCATGCACAACTTCTTCAAATACCCACCTGAATCTAAAGGAGTATTATCTATCTATCTATCTATCTATTTATTTATTTAGATTTTTATACCGCCTTGCCCGCAAGCAGGCTCAAGGCATCGTACAATAGTTAAAATCCAATAAAACACAGATGCACTAACAGTGCAATAAATTACACTAAAATTACATAATCACAGTAATTCAAAGTGCAGATGCATAGAGGAAGCAGTTGCTGTATGATGGTCCCATATAGCCAGCATCCAAGATTATTCTTAAGCGGGCCATGATGATTCAGATGTAATCAGCAGCAGCGGCTCTCAATCAAAAGCCTGGTGGAAGAACTCCAATTTACAGGCCCTGCGGAACTGTAAACTGTCTTGCAGGGCCCTGATGTCTTCCGGGAGCTCATTCCACCAGTGTGGAGCCGTCACTGAGAAGGCCCTGGATCTCGTGGAGGCCAATTTGGCATCTTTCGGGCCAGGGAGAGTCAGGCAAGTGTTGGGTTTCAACTCCTTGAACAGGTAAGTTTTTAAAGGTGTAGGTCAAGTAGCTTACATCTACTTGTAGGTCAAGCTCTGAACACAGAAAAAGAGCTTTAAGAATCTTCCCCCAAAAAATTAATTTTTAAGATTCCCCAGTGGACAAGTCCAACGCTCTGGAGCCCCACAGAAAAGATGCTGTTCAATTCAGCTTCAGTCCTCCAAAGCCAAAGGCTTTGTTTTGTTTACTTTTTTGCCCCTCTTACTTGCTGTGGCTTTTTTTGTTTCTGGTAAAGACACTGAGTTTTTAAAAAAATCATTCCTCCCAGTAATTGTTCTCAAATTTCTTCATGTGTTAACTTCCTAGGGAGGAAGTAGCAATGGAACTCAAGCACAGATATAGTTATGGTGTTATTTCTGAAGAAACATTGGCTGCGGTCCCACTGGAGGCTTGGCACTATCTGGCAGTGCCTCTATTTGCGGCGGTTTAAATAGTCACAGGAAGGGGTGACCCGACAGCCCACCCTGAAGCGGCTCCTCCCCAGGCCGGTCCCACACTAAAGCAGCCACATTACCTGCACCTTAAACATGGAGCACGGTGCCCAGGTGGGAATTGGGAAAAATCCGGCTGTGCATGTACCTATGTGCTTATGCACACATCCCTACCACGTGGGGAAAGACCCACAACTGAGACGGAAGTGACCATTCACACTTCCCATCTGGCATCCATTCACAATAGGGGGGGTGTTAGCCGAATTGCTCTGGTTTTAAGATTAGCAATTGGCAAATAACCAGGTTACAGCCAACTATACCAAGGTCCTGCCCCTTCCAGGAGTTCCCAGTAAATAGGCACTGAGGCAGAGGTCAGTTTAAATTGTTTTTACTAAATAATATTCTCAGGCACACAAAACAGATACACACACACTAACACACAGTTCCTAAGAAACTTAGATAGAGAAATAGCACTTTCGCATGAGCAGGAGATTCGCTGGTTGGGAAATACTTTACCTGTCCTGGAGATGGGTTGTCCATTCCAAAGGAAGAATTGAGGGATTGAAAGGAAAATAGGGAACGTGTTCTGAACTGGCAGAAACACGCTTCTCTCTGGCTGCAGACTCAGAGATCAAAGATGGAGGGAGGGTACTGGGATAGCAAAGATGGAGGGAGGGTACTGGACTTGAGAGGGGTAAAAGCAGATAGGGGTCGTGGAAGCTCAAGAGACCAGCCGCATGGTAGGTGACCTCTTTTATTAGGTGATTTGGGGGCGGGCAGTGCTGGCCACATCCCCCTAACACACCTACCAGGTAGTCCGTCCCTACAAACCCTACCATTGGTTAAAGGAGAAAGAGGAGGGGATGCTGGGGGGTGGTCAGTATTGAGACTCTAGGAGCTAGACAGGAACTGACACCTGGGCAAGCTTGCAATGAATCACCGAGCCATCCTATTGTCTCTTGATGGCCCTAGCTCGGCCAGTTGATGGGTTGAGGATTAGTTGCCAAGCAACCTCATTCACTGTCCAAAGTTCAGCATCTCTCTGGAATGTGTGGAATCCCACAGGTATGTTGGGGGGGGGGGGGGTTTGCCTAGCATAAGTCGACAGGAACACCTTTGAGCAATGGAGTTCTCAGCTTTGTGTGAACAATGGAGGAGGTGTGCTTCTTTGTAGTCAGGCATAGACTGGAACCTCTTGCAGCAGGTAAGAGGGCATGTGTGCAGATTGCGGCTGGCATCACAATACAGTCCTTTAAGCATACACTTAGCACAGTCCAAAGTTCAAACTTATGAACATTAAAAGTCCATAAGAGCACGTACAGTGCCTTGCTGGGCAACAGGTGTTCAGACATCAGGAAAAGCTGAATGGAAGTGCTTGTCTATGTAAAGCCCGGACTTTCCCCAGAGTTGGCAAACTCTGCTTCCAGGACGGAACGGACCCAAGGTGCCAATGACTGGGGCACAGAAGACAGATGTTATTGTCTGATCGTGCTTTTTACATCCTCAAAGGTACCGCAACAATATTGGCATGAACTACTCATGTGACTGGCAGCCATTGACAGGTACTCCCACAACATCCCTGGATACTCCACCACCACCCACAAGTTACAGCATGGTATACCATCCATTAGGGTTGCCAGCCTCTGAATGCAAAAGCACTGTGTCAACAACACAACATTCAATTCAATATAGTGAGGTCCCTCTTCTCCCCAAAACCCTGCCTTCTCCAGGTCCCACTCCCACTCCCAAATTTCCTGGCCCAAAGTTGGCAACCCTACCATCAATGTCTCGACAGCAACCATGTTCAGAAGGCTACAGTTAATACATTGGAAAGGACAAACCTGACCAAGTATATGGGGACCCAGAAAAAGACCCCAGAACCAGGGCCTCTGAGGGGGGGGGGGGGACAGCGGGGTCATTTGGCCCAGGCCTCACATTCTCAGGAAAGGGGCTCAAATTTACACTTGTGACGTTAACTCTTAATTTGGTTACAGTTACAGACACAGAAATGCTAGCCTTCCCAACCTCCTGTTTTAAATAAAATTGGGAACATTTATTACAAAGTGTTGCAATGTTCTTTTTCTTATTGTACTAAATGTAAACATTTTAAATATAATACTACTAGTTTTGTATCACTGTTTTTGCACTTCTTCATTTTTTAATTTACGGGGGGTGCCTCAAAAAGGGCAGTGGCTCGGGGCTCTCTTGACCTCAGTGAAGGCCTGCTCAGAACCTCTCCCTGTTCAGCCCTCCATGGTGATGGAGGTTGGGGTTCCCTGAGAACAATGCCTCCATGCAGACAAGTTATATAACATGGCACATCTTTGAGGTGCACCAGGATTATATTGAGGGAGAAGGGTACAGAGGCCCCATGCCCAAGGAAAAACAGAAGTTCTACGGCCAAAGAACTATCACGAGCTGCTTAGCAGCTCCATCAGTGAGGAAACACAAAAGGAAGCAGATGTGAGTTTGATTTCAAAGCTTTTAAGTGTACTAGGTTCTTCTAACAGAAAGAACAGAATCCAGACCTCCTGCTCTACAAAGCAACATTTTAAGCACACAGGAACAGGGAAAAGGAAGACCCATGATAAATACATTCCCTTCCTTCCCAACCGTCACATAACATTCAGTGGGAAACCCCAAGCACAGCATACAAGAGACCCTGCACTCACTTCATGTCCAGAGTCTTCCAGAAAGGAGGACTGGAAAAAGGTACATGCATGTACTTTGAAGCTAAGAGTGATAGCAGAACAAGTGATAAATGGCTCAAAAGCCTCCCTTGGGTAACCTTCTGACATCTGTGTGCTCTAGATGTCTATCCCGTTCAGCTGCATAACTCAAATTCATCAGGACAATTCCCAGCAGCTATTCCAAGATGCCTTCTCAATCTTCTCCATTACATCCTCCATTTGACTAAATCATGGGGAGGGGCAGAAGAATATTGAGCCTCAAGGATCTCCAATTTACCTTTCCTGTAGTAACTTACACAGTCTTCTTCTCCAGGCCCTCCATAGTCTTAATTTTTCTAGGTTGCTTTCAATGTACGTATGTAGGTTGAACAAGGATAACAGGGACAGGGATTAGTGAGCAACTTCTGAGTAATTAAAAAAAATCCCCAATTTACACCCCCCCACACACACACGGGACCAAAAATACATTACCAGGTTTTGTTCTGTCCTAGAAACATAGAACATAGACTAGGAAGAGCACCAGCTATGAAGCTTCGGCTAAGTGGCACATTATAGAAACAGCCTATGAAATAAGAGCTTTTTAAAATGAAAAGGCCTAGGGCAAATCTTATTGTGATCCCCCCGCCCGGGGTCTTCAAGGGAATGCACCCAAACTACACGGGCAGGAGCCGCCTGTTGGGAACTCTTGCACTGCTCTCCCCAGGTGTGTGAAGCGTCACTTCTGAACTGTTCCATTTATTTGCACAGCTCCTATGCTGAGACCACCTTGAGAGAGATAGGGCCAGCAAGTATGATCCTGTTTCCTCCAGACTGATGTTTAGTCTCTATAGAGTCACTATACAAAACAGGGACTTGGTCCCAGTCAGGGGTCATTTCATAGAAAAAGAGGTGCAGGAGCTCATTAGCATAACTTATTTGCATATGCTACACCACCTGCCATCACCAGAAGTATGTCAGAAGGCAAGAAAGAAAGAGGGGGGAGAGAGAGGGGGGGGACAGCTACTAATCCAAGCCTCTGAAATACCACTATTCTGGGAGGATAGCTTCAGTGGTGGCTGAAGCCTTCAGAAGGCTGGTCGGAGGAACAAGGACCTTTCCAGGGGATGGGGTCATTTTGCTGCAGCCATAACACAAGCTGGCATTCCCCCATGGGGGGGGCTGGCACCAACTCCCGGACCTGCACTCCCCTGAGCTCCTGCTCAAAATGACCCCTGGCCCCAGTTGGGTACCATCAGCACAAAGGTATCGCAACAGCAGCATAATTTTCCCCTACCTTGTAGCCTAAAGCTCTGCCAGGCTCTTAGCAAAAGCACCCACTTAATGTCAGCCTCTCACGTTCCCTTTCAACCCAGGCTGTCACTCTGAGTTTCCTCCACCCTCAGAAATGCAGTCTAACAAGTATTCCCTGAGGTCCAACAATAGAGGGTGTGTATATTCCTGCCAGGGGAACCAACTTGCTGCAAGAAGCAGTTATACCCCAGCAGAGAAGTATTCACAGTCATTTCGCAGTGATTTAAAGCAGGAAGGGGTTGTGTTTTTTTTAAAAAAAAATGCTGTTTGCATTAAGTAAATCAATTTTAACAAGGTGTTTACCACCAGCAAGCAGGAATCCAACTGCAGCGAAGGCTTTTCAAAAGTAAATACTGTGTTCAATTGGCTGTAAAATGCAAGTCCAAACTTAGCCATGATTATTGTTTTTATGACTGCTGGAGAAAGCCCAAATACATGAATCGTCATCACTCAAAACTAGAAGGCAAATTAAAAAAAAAACCCCAAATGTGTTATTTTTGCAAATTTCATAGCTCTGTAACATTGCAATTCTGCCTTCTTTTTTTTTTAAAAAAAAAAGACTGGAATATACTGCCAGCAAGAGACCAATGCAATCAGCTTTTAAACCTAGGAGGCTGAGTCAGTTTCTTGAAAGGGCTGGCTGCCTGCCACTCAGCTCCATTGTGAAAGTTCACAAACAAGCCAAATTAAAAAAAGTGTCACAATTCCACGTCCTGATTATTTGTCATTGTTGCCCATCCTAGGGGGCTGATTCACATCAGCAGCCAGAGGCTCAGGTTTGTTTGCATTTCTCCTCTCGGAAAATTCTCTCTGATTAAGATTGCCAGGCCAGACTCCAGATCTGTTTATCAACCCTCTTGCATCTTTTAGGAGGAATACAACTACAAGAGACTGTGGCAGTAGTCCCCCCCCCCCCCGCATCTTTCAGGGGGTCAAGACATGACTCCTGTTCACTCCCCCAGACAGACAGAAGCAGAGGGCAGGTGACAGGACCGGCGATGAGTAGGTGATCGCTGCAATGGGTGCTTCCAGCCACCTCTTCCCATTCCTTCCCTGCTGCTCCGTGCATTGCCTCTTTAGCAGCTGATGATCAGATAGAGTCCAGATAGAGGAGCCTTAGATGAATCGCCACTCAGGTGCTTCTTGGATGTACCTTCTAGCTGTCTGCCCATGCCTCACTGACCTACGTCCGTGTGTACGGTAGCTGCTCCTTGGAGATTCAGGGATCCAAGCATTGCCCAGTGATGACTAATAAAAGCAGTTCTGCAAATACTGTGTGCGCTCCCATTTCCTAAGCCAACTCAGTGCCAGCCAAACCAACTCTGGAGCCTCTGGTGACAACTCCCATCTTGGGGACATACAGTTGCCAACTCCAGGTTTAGAAATATCTGGAGATTTGAGTAGGGCTGCCAACCCCCCAAAGAGGTCAGGGGTTTCCCCAGTTTCAGGACCCCCACTCTGCCACCTGCCAGCTGGCCAGCTGGGACCCCCCCCCCCACGAAGAGTCCCGGTACGTCCAGCGTGCCCGGTGCAATGACATCACCCAGAGGTGACATCATCATGCCAGGCATGTTATTTAGGGGGTGCTCTAGTATTTGGGTGAAAACTCTGTGGTGACCATAGAGTTTTTACCTGAATTCTAGAGCATTTCTGAACAACATGCCCAGCACAATGACGTCACTTCTGGGCAGGGCTTTTTTTGTAGAAAAAGCCCAGCAGGAACTCATTAGCATAATAGGCCACACCCAACAGCAGAAACTCATTAGCATATTAGGCCATGCCCCTGACAGTGCAGCTCCTTCCCAGGATCAGCTTCCCCAGGTGCCCTGCAGCTTGCGGGACACATGGGCAACCCGAGGGGGGGAGGGAGGCAGTTTAAACTGCCTTTCCTCCCTGGATTGGATTGGCTTTCCCAAGTGCCTAGTGGCTTGCGAGGTGCCCGGGGCAAACTCAGAAGCCAGCTGGAACTCCATTTCTGTGCATTCCTGCCCCAAAATAGCCCTGCTTCTGGGTGACATCATTGTGGAGCGTGTGCTCTGCGCATGCGCCAGAAAATTCCCAGACCGGGCCTGGAGCCCCCCGCCAGGATGAAGGTAAGACCTGGCAACCCTAGATTTGAGGCTGGAGTCTGGGAGAGTGGGATTTAAGGAGGGGAGGGACCTTGGTGGGGTATAATGCCATGCATTCCACCTTCTAAAGCAGCTATTTTCCACAGGGAAAGTTGAATGAATGAGTGAGGGAGTGAGTGATTTATGTAGTCAGGAAATGAACTGTAGTTCCAGAAGATCTGCAGCTCCCACCTGGAGGTTGGCAACCCTAGGACAAACCCACCCCCTTTACTTTGCTCTCAAGATGGCAGTTCAGTGAGCTGTGTGACCTGGAGTCAAGAGTCCCTGAGTCTGAAGGGAGAACTATTAACTTTTTCCCAGCCAGCTGGGCCTTTCATAGCCTAATACACAGGAATTAAAAAATAAAGGTTTTTACAGCATGGAGAGGAACGTTATTGCCTACTAATTATTTCTGATCAAGGCACTATTAAAAGCAGAGCAGCAAGGGTGGTTGAAAAGGTGCCAGCCCTCAGAGTGCAGCAGAAGAATCCATGGCTTCCTTCTCTTTTGCAGCCATGGATCAGGTAGAGGAGCCGCAGGTGACTCACCACTCAGGTGCTTCTTCAATGTACCTTCTAGCTGTCTGCACATACCTCCCTGACCTACGTCAATGTGTATGGTAGCTGCTCCTTGGAGATTCAGAGGTATATTTACAAGACACAATTACATTTCCTGAGGACAATTGCTTCTGTAGAAAGTGGAAGAGAATAAAATGGCCATTCTCTCCCCACAAGTAAATTTCTTCAAAATAAGACTTGCCAGAGTGGCACTTGAATCCCCAGGGGGTCTGATTCATTCATCCCTTGCTCTGTCCCATGTGTTCAAAGCAGCTTCACTGTAGTTTTCCCACATGTGGACATTCCTGTTCCCAAAGGGCTCATCGTCTCTAAACAATTAAACTTTTGGTGAGACAAAGAGACCAAATGAAGCAAAACAAATTTCACAGATGCAAAAAAAATTAAAATTTTAGAAGACCCTCAACCCCACCAAAAGGACGATGCTTTCTACACACAGTCAGCTGCCAAAAGGTTATTTGCCAAAGAGGTGCTACAAAATGGAATGGGATGGGAAAGGGTAGTAAAGGGGATAATTATGGGATGTGCCTTTATGCATTCACTAGTTATTTCCTTTTACTTTGGATTCCCTGTAACTGCTGAGCTGTAATGTCTGGACACCGCCAGCTTGCTGCATCGCTGTGAGCACCTGCTGCCTGGGAAGGAACCATTTGTGTTCCCAGCTGTAACAGGGAGGAACAGAAATCAGCCCCTGGGTGTGATGGGGATGGCATCGCTGGAGCTCTGTCCAAGACGGAGCTTCACTCCCAGGCCCTGAAATACCCCTTCTCTCCCACTGCAGGAGTCAGGCCAACGGTCAGTGGAATCCACCTGAAACGATACTGCAGAGCAGGATAGTCTAGTGACCAGAGCTCTCCCCCAAGTGTCCTGCTGATGGTGTCTCCAGGTTGCATTTGGGCAGGGAGTCAAAGGGTGTCCTTATAATTACAAATGGTTTTTGTTAGACAGTTTGGTATGGTGTAGTGGTTAGTGGACTCTAATCTGGGAGAACCAGGCTTGATTACCCACACCTCCACATGCAGCTGCTGGTGGGACCTTGGTTCAGTTACAAATTCTTTCAGAGCTGTTCTCTTAGGAGCAGTTCTCGAAAGAGCTCTCTCAGCTCCACCTACCTCACAGGGTATCTGTTGTGGGGAGGGGAGGGGAAGGGAAAGGAGATTGTAAGCTGCTCTGAGCTTCCTTTGGGTAGTGAGTAAAGGTAAAGGTTTCCTTTGCTCGAAAGCCAGTCAAATTGAACTCTAGGGGGTGGTGCTCATCTCCATTTCCAAGCCGAAGAGCCAGCGCTGCCCAAAGACTTCTCCATGGTCATGTGGCCATCATGACTAAACAAGATTCTCCGGAATAGCTCCCGTTTCGAATCTATAGATCTTCTTCCATGCCACTACTTCAACCTTTATATAATAATATAATAAAACTAGAGAATCACACCCAGGTAATACATTCTCATTGATAGTTAACAATATGTGTTAAGATCCTTTCAGAATATTCATAAAATATATTACTAGAACAAGAGATGGAAACTCTACATCAGGCTTCTATAAGTGTTAGCTTCCCTTCAAATATTATGCCTAAGGATACAAAAATACATTTATAAATTTTAGTAACAAATCATAAAAAAATCCATACAAAGACCCAAAAGAAGGGCCAAGAAGACTTACCCCACACAGGGGAAACAATTAATCTAGTGATCACGCTCTAGTCAGGTCATGAAAGCCTTATCCTAATACATCCTATAGCTCTTAAATATCCACCAAAGTGGAAATTTTAAAGGGGCAGTCATCTTATACATTATTAATTGCTAAGGGCCCCAATGTTGCCACAACCTTTACAGATTTTTATAACAAAACATATTTTCATACAAGAAAGATTCTACAAAAAACAAGACAATTCTGAAGCTGAATTCAAGCCCCACGGGGAGTATGTTTTTAACCTGAATATCCAAAATGCCTCACGCTGCAGCAAGAGTTTATTTACGTCCCTTATCTGAAAGTTCTTCTTAGGGATTGTCTCCAAAGCTAAAAACCTGAAGTCCGTGGGGGGTCCCCCTTCGGTGCTGTAGCACTCTCCAGATTGTCGCTCCCCTGGGAGAGTCAGCCTGACTGGAGAGTTTCAGTCATTCCCATTTGCCCTCTTTTGGGGCTTCCCTTCTGGCTGGTATGTTTAGCTGCCAGAGACTACACAGCCACCCTCCAGCTTTCTGAGCATCTTTTTAAGAGCTCCCCCCCCCCCCCCCCCCATGATGGACCCAGCTCATAGCAGCAAGTGATATCACCTGGGAAACTTCCTGAAAGGAACAATGCAGCTCTTGCTGAGGGGAAAATCCCCAACCCAGGGCAACAGATCCAGCTGGCCTTATCAGAGAGCCACTGTGGTGTAGCGGTTAAGAGCGGCAGACTAATACAGAAAACCAGGTTCGAATCCCCACTTCTCCGCATGAAGTCTGCCTCTGGCAGTCACAGTTCTTTCAGAACTTTCTCAGCCCCACCTACCTCACGGGGTGGCTGTTGCAGGGAGAGAAAGGGAAAGGCGATTGTAAGCCGCTTTGAGTCTTGTTACAGTAGAGACAAGCAGGGTATAAAAACCAACTCTTCAACTCTTCTTCACACCTCCCATTCCCTTCCCCTTGCCAGCCAGATGGGAGACGAAGGCAGGGCCAGGCCCCTCTGTCAGTTCTGTGGTCCTCCCACATGTCCACACTCCCTTGAGGAACCCCTAACAGGGAGTGGGTCCTTATTGCCCCAAAGCGTCTTGGGTGAGTCTGGGAGAGCTAGGGGTGCCAACCTTCAGGCGGGACCTGGACATCTCCCAGTATTGCAAGTGATCTACAGGCTCCAGAGATCAGTTTCCCTGGAGAAAATGGCTGCTTTGAAGGGTGGACTCTGGCATTATACCCTACTGAGGTCCCTCTCTTCCCCAAACCCTCTCTTCCCCAGGCTCCACCCCCAAAATCTCCAGGAATTTCCTAAACCAGAGTTAGAAAACCTAGGGAGAGCAGAGGCAGACTCCGGACAGTCTGACACAGGGTAGGAGCCCAACCTCTGTACTCCATGTGAAGATACGTTTAAGTGGGTACCTAAACGTAATCTCCTTTGAGATTCTGTATCTTCAACTTGATTTATCCTGTTGTCACGCTCCTGTCTCATCTTGCAGGCGGTTTCACGAGGTCACAACCATGGCAGGCATTTACTTGGGCTTGTTCTGCTTTTCTACTTAAAGGTCAACATCACTTGTCTCCTCAGGTTTGCCTCGGCCCTGGCTCTGGTCTCCGCTCCTAAGAAATGTTAAGTTTCAGCCCAAGCTGCTTGGCTCGCCAGAGTAAGATTAACACATCCGGGTGTTTTATGGCTCTAACCTTCCTATGTAGGGGAGGGAAATGGATGCGTGAGATGCAGAAAATGGATGACTGAGTTCATTCAATATATGGTGAGCAATCCCTCTATAACATCTAAATCTAGCCTGATTGGTAGAAAGCCTCCAGGCACTTTCTCCATCCCATCGTTCACTCGGAGTCATAGAAATGTCCATTCGGCGAGAAGGCTGCAGAGTAATGACTCTAGAAGGATGCCGTCATTAACACTCTGCCTTCCTGGTAGGAGAGCTAATACCTTCCGATTATTCAAAAGGAGAAAAAATTGTTAAGCTGAAATGCAGCTGTCAGGGCTTGTGGCTGCTTTTCGTCCTGCTAACTCATTTTGGATAGCAAAAAAAAAAGGCTTGAAATCCACTCTCCTTTCTCTGAGGCAAAGGGGCACTACATCTTGGCAACTGCACCCAGCCAGCAGCTGGAGACTCCGGCCCCCAGTCTTACCTTCCCCATAGTTATGCTGAGACACAGAAAGGCTGGAGAAGGGAAGCCCTCTGTGACTGTATTTATTAAGTTACTAGGAATAAGGCCCATTGTGGAAATAAATACAACGGGCTCTAGAAAGAGGCTCTAAGAGAGTGTCAAGGCCTTGGGCACTTAGTGTCAATTTGCTGTGGTCACCCCAGCAGGGTATAAGGACACAGAGTCCACCATTTTCTCCAGGGGAACTGATCAATGCCATCTGGAGAGCAGTTGTAATTCTGAGTGATCTCCAGCCCTCACCTGAAGATTGGCAACAGTGGTTCCCCATGAAGGAACAGCTGGTTTGGAGGGCAGCGTCTATGGCATTGTACCTGTCTGAGGCCCCACCATCCTCAAACCTTACCCTCTGTAGGCTCCATCCCTCAAATCTCCAGGAATTTGCCACCTGGAGTTGGCAACCCTATCTCCTTCCCAGCCAAGCATCAACCTACCTTTATTTCCCCCTCATTGCTCAGTTTTCCATCTGTTCAGCTCCCCCCCGTCTCTGGCTTGTAGCCTGGTTCAGCACAGGCAGCAGGAGACTTTCCTAACCGCCTGCAGGATGAATGGATGGGCTGGAGTCTATATCGATGGTGCCCCGCCCCTTGGGAGGGTCCCTCTTTTCCCACACTTTTTGGCCTTGGGGCAGCTGGGAACTGTAGGCCAGCAGATGAGGAAGCCCCATTCAACCCAGTGAGCAATACCCCTGCAGACCCCTCTCTGGAACTATAGTTCAATTGAACCTTATGGGGGAACATTTTACCACAGACAGCAGCCATCTTACAAACACAGGTAACTGCCATTTCGTCACAGCTACCAACAGCCACTGAGGGAACAGTTAGTTCCTCACAAGAGGCAAGCAGGAGAGGTGTCTGTCAAGAGCAAAAGCCATCTGCCAGAAATTCTGATAGGGCACAGTGGCTGAAGGAGAGGGCGGGGAAGAGGAGCAGACCCAGCACCCAGCCAATGACACATGAGTACTCAGAGCCAGTGGACAGGGACAGCTTCTGAGTGACAGGGCAGGGAGCCAAAAGGTGTGGGAGCTTGTGGAATGTTGAGGAAAGAATCACAGGAAAACTCAATTACATAATAAGGAGAGATTTACAAAGTTTATGCCCATCGTGAATGCAATGTGCAGGACAGAACCTGGTGCCCAGTTAGGTTTCTTGGGAATGCAACAATGTTTAATAAAGCAAATGCTGTCATGGCAAGAAGGAAATTTTTACTAAAGCAAACACTGTTATGGTGAGAAGGAAAAAATAATCTGCATGCATTATCCGTTGACATCTTTGTGCCAAAGTTAGAAGTAGGCATGGAGCAGGGTGTGCCCGATTCAGCTCCCTTCTCAGAATGTATCCTTTTTTTAAAAATCCAGCTTCTGGGGAAACAACTCCCTTTTCCACACCTTCCAGCACTAGAACGATAAAAAGGTAAACAGGCTACAACATTAAGTGAGCCCTCAAGAGGAACACATTTGTTGATGTATACAGAGTAGCTAATGAATTTAATTCATGGAAATTCGCACTACACTAGTTTGCTAATCGTTCAGGTACAATTAGGGTTACCAGCCAGCAGCTGTCAACTGGCAGGAGTCTGGGGCAGGTGGAGACATGGGGAGGCTCCATCAGTGCAACAGCTAAGGTTGCCAACCTTCAGGTGTGGCCTGGAGATCTCCCAGAAGTATAACTGATCTTCAGATTAGAGTGCTCCGTTCCCCTGGCCTGTAAAACAGAGTTCTTCCACCAGGCTTTTGATTAGGAGCCGCCTTAAACACCAAGGAGTGACCCTATGCCCTGGTTTTACCACCCCCAGTCTATCTCCCCACATAAATTACTTGATCAAATTGAGCCAACTGAGATTACCACCAGGACCAACACCTAAGTAGTGGTATGGTTGGATTTAGGAATCTCTGCTCTGCACTTTAATTGTTTCTTGCACCTTCAAAAATGGATACTGATTGTCCTTGGATGTTTTATGTTATGTTTTTAATTGTATTTATATATGCATTTTATGTAAGCCACCCTGGGCTCACCACGGCAGGAAGGGCAGGGTATAAACTGAACTAATAAATAAATAAAAATGGTGGCTTTGGAGAGTGGACTCTATGGCATTATACTTCACAGAGTTCCCTCCCCTCACCAAACCTCACCCCAGGCTCCACCCCAAAAATCTCCAGGAATTTCCCAACCTATGGTTGGCAACCCTAACAACAGTGTTATGTCACTTCTGCGAAAAACCTGGAAGTGACATCATGCCACTTGAGAGGCATGAGGTGACATCACTTCTGCGCTTTCCTTGGAAGTGCCATAGTGCCAGTGTACCAACAGCAATTTTTTTATTTCTTTTTCTCCTGCTGGTTGTGAGAGTGGCAGTGGGCAGCTGGGGTTGCCAGTAGGAAATCTCCCACCATAGCAGACACCTAGTAATGTAAATGCCCTAAGATTCTGTTGCTTTTCTACGATGTACAAACAGCCCAATCCTAAACGGAGGTTATGCCCTTCTAAATCCATTGAAGTCAGTGGTTTTGGAAAGGTGTAACTCTGTTTATGATTGCACTGTAACGTGGGTATTCATCTGGAATTTCTTTCTGAATCTTTATTGTGTGTTTGGCACATTGGTATTCCACTGCTTCTAAGAGGGATTCAGGGCAAGATGTAGTCTCTGAACAGTGAAGCCCAGCACACTGTGCATGATGCTTCACTGGCTATCAAAGAGCTGTCTAGCAATCCTGCCATTCCCGGCAGCAGATAAAACCTAAGAGCCCAAGATTCACTACACTGTAGGGAAGAACAATGATTGCTCAGTATATCTCACAAACAATTATTGACAGAAAGATTTTGAATGGCTAGATGCGAGCCGAGCTTAATACTGTAGATGAAAGGGGGGGGGGGAGGCATTTGCTTTCCAATGATGAGCTGCATTTCCTTATTCTCAATTTAATTCCCAGCAGGGGCTGCAGCTTGTAAAGTATGAGCAAAATGGCAGCCCCCACAAAGATCGACAGGCCCATTCACTGAACAGTGACATTTAAACAACAGGTATTTCTTCGAGTCATGGTGGAAGTTTATGTAGGCGATCTCCATTGCTGGGTAAAGATTTATCGAGATAGTTAAAATGTTACTAACTAAAAGATGCAGGGTGGTTTGTTGATCTTTTTTTTAAAAAAAACAACAACCCCAGAAACTTGTGGTTTAGAAAGTGAAATAAAGAGCATCCCCATAATTATTCTGTGGCTTGAAAGGCCTAGCTGGCAGTGGAGGAGCTAGATGAGGCCTTGACAATTTAGAAGCCTCCCAAAGGCATTTTGCCTGAAGCGGGTACACTGCCTGCAGGAGAAATGGCAACGAAACACATTTTAAAGAAGTGCTTGGTATGCTATTCCTGGAACTCTGGGAACTGCTTCCAGGGTTACTTTTCTCAAATGTGAGAGTGTGAATTCATACCCAAAGGCCAACACACACAACACACAATCTGTCCCAGCCACCTAGCCATGAATGTAAGCGAATGCACGTTACAGCTGGCCATGTAAAAGAACAGTCACTCTGCATCACAATCAGACACATTTTCAGCATGAGATGAAGTGTGTGGTTTTTCTTTCCCCACGATCAATTCATCCGGCTGCAAGACATAGCAATCAAATGAACACCTGAAGGTGCCTTATCCCAAATCAGACCATTGGTCTATCTAGC
Source organism: Lepidodactylus listeri (assembly GCA_029233225.1). Lineage (NCBI taxonomy): Eukaryota > Metazoa > Chordata > Lepidosauria > Squamata > Gekkonidae > Lepidodactylus > Lepidodactylus listeri. Next base: position 58,652,676 of record JARCFY010000012.1, read on the forward strand.
TCAGTATTATGTTCTCTGATTGGCAGTGGCTCTCTGATGGTGCCATCCCTACGCAATGCTTCAAATCCATTGAAACTAATCAGCCCAGAAGGGTGTAACTCTGTGTATGGTTGTACTGCAAGCAAGTGTGTAGACTTTCCAATTTCCGGGGGTGGGGTGGGGCTGGGGCTGGGCCAGAGACATCACAGGCCATTGTCTCTGGGGGAGGCTCAGCACTTCCTGGATAGTTCGGGGGGCCTCCAGCTCCCCAGCCCCCCTGAAGTTGATGCCTATGACTGCAAGTTCTCAGCTACATAACAGTTGCTTCAACTGGAGATGCTAGGGATTGACCTTTGGACCTTCTGAGTGTAATCTATGACCAATAAGCTATGGAATGTCCCCTAAAGGGAGGTTTTAATAACCTGCTTTAGGACTAAACCTCCCCTCTTCCATTTTAGATCCTCATCCTCCTGAGCTATAGGGACAGTCTTAAAAACAAAATGATTCCTGGTGTGCAAGTCCTCAGGTGAATATTAGGTTTGACATCCCAGTTGTACGTGAACCTCACATCCACCCTAGGACCAGGGCTCCCAAGCCCCCAGTGTGGGCAGGGGATCCCCCAATCCCCACTCCCCATTCCCATTGCCCACTGCCACTCTGAGGAGCATTGGGGGATTTTTTTAAAAAAAACAGCAGCATTATGTGTGGCGCAGCATTATTTCTGGTAAAAACTTGGAAGTGATAGAGGGAAGTTCTAGGAATTGCTGGAAGCTCTGTTGGTCATCACTTCCAGGTTTTTACCAGAAGTAACATCATCACACCTATGATGATGATCCCCCCCCCCAGTGTGTCCCCACCTTCAGCTCACCCACCAATCGCCAGGAATCCAATTCTAAGGTGTATAGGGGAAAATTCAGATTAGGACTGTAGCATACATTGACAAAGGGCTTAAGCCTTCCCTACAGCCATTTTTCTTAGCTGAAACAGCCCTAGGGAGCCACTCATAGCACATGTCTGATCAACAGACCCAGGATAGAAACAAGGACGCCATATGCAGGGCAACAGTGCAGGGAAGGAATCAATAGTTGTGGTACAATCAGAGCTTAGTTTAGAAGAAATTGGCACAACTGATCTGAGGTATCAGCCTTGAGATTCTCAAGGGTTATTTGTCGCAGGCTATCTACTCAATAATGGAAACAAATAGTACAAACAGCTCTCCTTCTCATATAAAGCTACTCATAGGGCTAGTCAGACAGGCAGAGTTGCAGCACATGACGAGAAGATGATGGAAGGGGCTGGTCCAAGATATATTAGGCACTGAGGTCCACAAGGACCACCTGCACCCATAAAAACCTACAGTCATCTTCAGAGGCTTTACTTCTGGTGCCCCCACCATTTGAGGCTAGATGGGTGGCACCAACATGGCTGTCTTGGTTGCGGCACTAAAATTATGGAATTCCTTCCCAAGGAGGTTTCTCTATCCCCTTCTACCACTGTCTTCCACCAGTGGGTGAAGACTTTTTTTGTTTCGTCTAGCATTTCCTCACTGATTCTCATTGACCCTTCCCCCATTCATGTGTTTGTTTATGTGTTCTGTTTTAATTGTTTTAAATATTTATATGTGTTTTAAATCTTGTTTTAATGTTTTTATTGTTTGCTGCCCTGGGGATCCTTAGCTGAGTGGAAAAGTGGCTTTAAAATGCTTTCAATAAACAAAATAAGCCGGGGGACAAACTGAGGTTGTGATCAGATGGCTCTTTAGATCTGACCCAGGCATGAGTGCCTGGTGGATTTAAAGGGTACGTCCAGACAGCGACATATGGGAAACATGCCGCTGCTGTGATCAGCCCGTCAATCCCCGCCAGGGAGCCGGACTAAAAAGATAGTGGTGAAAGTCCGGTCTAAAGCTTGCCAACGAGCCAATGGCGGTCTTTCCCCTGTCTGGTTGTTCCAGTGTGCAATCAGCCCGTGGTGATGGTCTGACTCCAGACCATCCCGAACGGCCACCATTTTAAAAAATTCGTAGCGGTATGTGCATAAATGTGCGACAGCTGCAGAGCTCTGCTCAAATGTTTCAGACAATTTCATGTTTCTGAAGGGCCCATGAAACTTATGAACTTTGTTAACTGAAATGGTACCTAGAGGAAGGTGCTTTTAACATTCAAGTCAGCGCATGTGCAGAAAAACAAGCAGACGGGGAGGCACATGTGCACACATGCAAACAGATTTAAAAAAAAAAAACGACTGCGCGGCTTTTTTAGGTGGATGCCATCTAGACAATCCACCGCAGAGTCCAAGCATGGTAAGGGATTCATGGGGGAGCTATCTGGCCATGCAACACTGGATAAAAAGGATCAGGATCAAATTAGGGCCAGGCTAATGACAGGATTAGCTGCCCATCTGAACGGGACCTGAGTCTGCACAGAAGAGACAACCTCCACTTGACTAGCAGCAGAACCCAACTGCCAGCACGATGTCAAAAAGTCTGCAGAGCAGTTTTTAAACTGACTGGGGGGGGGGGGGGGAGCCAACAGGAACTAGATCTGGCTGAGGACAACTTGTCCCTTAGAAATTATGAAGTGACTTTTCAAGTTTGAATACATCCCAAACTCAGCAGATTTGCTCCCAGGGTATCTTCTACTAACCAGTTAAAACAGTAAGACAAATATGAACCAAAAAATACAGTTACCAACAGATAACCAGTAATTAGACAGAAAATCAAACAGTGGCCATAACCAGCTCTATTACAAGGCACACCATGACAAAATTAAATGTAAGCATTATAGCTAGGGTTTCCAGGCATGGTCTGGCAACTGGCAGGAATCCAGGGGGCCCAAGAACATAGGGAGTTTTGTCAATTACAGTGTGACATCATTTCCAGAGGGAAACCCAGATGCAATGTCATGCCTCTGTAGGAATCACCAGAAACTCTATGGTAAAATCATAGAGTTTCTGGCAATTCCTAGAGAGACGTGACACATCCAGGTTTCCCCTGGGCATGACGTCACTTCCTGACCATCGCTGGGTGGGGGGAAATGTGTGTCTGTTTGTTGTCATCAAGTCACTTCAGACTTATGGAGACTCTATGAATTAATAACCTCCAAAACATCCTATTGTTAACAGCCTTGCTCAGGTCTTGCAAACTGAGGGCCATGGCTTCCTTTAGTAAGCCAAACCATCTCATGTTGCATCTTCATCATTTCCTGCTGCCTTCAGCTTTTTCTTACATGATTGTATTTTTCAGTGACTCGTCTTCTCATAATGTGACCAAAGTACAAGAAAAGTAAAATAAAATAACCAAAAAACAAAACAAAATCCCCCACATATTCACCAAATGATGGTCTGGGAGGGGGGAGGTTTTCACCTCAGCAAGGGTGGTAGCAGGCAAATCACAATGAGGAGGGAGTTCCACAGCTGAGGCCCTACACAGAAAATAACTTTTACTTGTAAGATGAGGGCATGCACCCTAGCTAATTTGAACTTATCTATTTGTAGACTCATATAGGAGACAACGATCCTTTAAATTCCCTCAGCCCAAGCCACTGAGATAATACCAAGCACTCTGAACTGTGTCCAGAAGCACATCAGTGGCCAGTGTTGGTCTTTCAAAACCAGGGAGAGAAGTTCCCAGTAACTCATGTCAACAAGCAGCCTTAAAATGTGGACTGTTAAGGACTTGACAGTGAGCATACGGAAACGGATGAAAGCTATTTAAAGAGGGCAAAGTGTTGCAGCAAAATTGCATGCAAAAAGGACATTTACAGAAGAACACAATGTATCATTCCCCACTTTTCTGAAAGCTCATGGCCAGGTTTAGATATTAATAGCAGAAGCCTCCAATCTAATATGGAGGAATTGCAATACTTAATATTAAAATACAACATTGGAAGGGGGTGAATCCGTGGGATACATATGCTACAAAGGGAACTGGCTCTGATTCTGAAGTAACCCAAATTTGTTTGCTGGAATGGGTAATCATATCCCCAGCTGAACTCCAAGGAGAAGAGGGGTAGGTTTAGTGCGATGTGGGACCTAGGAAAGCCAAGCCAAAGGCAGAAAAGTATTCACTATCTGTTGTCTTTTCCCTGATGAAAGTTCCTGCTTGGTGCCTAGTGGGTGAGAAAGCAGAGGGGTGGGGGTGAGGCCAATAAGGTTCTCAACCATAACAGAGAATATTATTGGTGAATGGGGTCCAGGAAGTGGTGGTCTTCTACCTACAGTCCAGTAAGCTAGGAAACTTAAACAGGACCAAACTCCTTCACATGATCAATATGGGTGAAAACTTTGGGCCTCAAAAGTTATATAGTGCTGGAAGGGTACTACTGCCTTAATCAAAATCAGATGGAGGGGAGGGGAGGGGCTGGTGGTGTCAGGAGATGGCAAGGGAAGCTGCAGTGTCATGCAGGTGCTCAGCTACTAAATGGTTAGCAAAACCCAGTGTGGTTACAATATGTTCAGTGCAATGGAGGAACAGTGATACATAAGGGTATCAAATAAATAATAATATCCCTGTACCTATAAATGTATATTGGTGCACAAAATCTAAACTTTACATATATACCAATGGGCTCAGGACCCTCCCTCCATGCCTTTACGACAGCTAATGGCATCAGGATAGCCTGTAACTGTCCAGGAAAGAGATCTTGGAGTTGTGGAGGATAAATGGGGAAAAAGTTTACTCAGTGTGCCACTGCAATTAAAACAGCAATGGACTAACACTGTTTCAAGAAAGTTTACAGTGGGTGCTGCCCTGGAGAGCAAGCAGCAGCCAGAAGCAAGGAGAGCCAAGCGGTCCCCACATGAGATTGTACTGGGACCACAATGACAATGTGGGGGTAGCAGGCTCATTCCAGGACTGTTTTAACATCCCATTCTGCCTAGGAATAAAAAGTCACGTTCCATGATAGAGATGACGTTTATTTTTAATAAAACCCTATGGAGCAGCCTAGTTTAGACTACGGTGTAGAGTTCTGGCAACCCCATTTCAAAAGAGATGTCAGAGTTGGAAAACATATCCAGCATGTCCCAAAAGTCCAATATGACTTGAACTACCTTCCAGTGTTTGGGTCTTCATGGTTTACAAAAGAAGGGACAAATAAGAAATAGGATAGAGTTTTGTAAAACAATAATGTGATGAATATTGAGGGGGGAATTTTGTTGTCTCTCTTTCATAATACTAGAACTCAGAGAATCACCCAATAAAACTGATCAGCAATAGATTCAGGAGGAAAGAATACAACACATGATTGACTTAGGAAATGCACTGCCACAAAATGTGATGATGGCTACGGGCTTAGACAGCTTTTAAAGGGGATTACTCAGATATGTGGGGAGGTGCTCAGTACATGCTTATGGGCCACACAGAAGAAACATGTGGTCTTCATGCCCTTTTTGTAGGTTTCCTGGAGACATCTGGCTGACCACTCTTGAAGTATAATTGTTGGGTTATATGGAAGCAAACTTGATCTGATCCAGCAATGCTCATGTCCTAAATTCAAGATCCACATGTGCCCGTGTTTATTAACGTGAACTGTCACAGCATCAGCCACATGTGAAAATGTCTGGCTTTAGCACAGACAGGGACTCAAGAGATATCAGCTCGGGGCAAGCCAACCCCTGAAGCAATACAAAGTAGTTACTTTGGGCAACACATATCCAGAGAGACATCGTTTTTCTGTCTCTAATTTCCATCTCTGTGTCCTATTTAAAAACAGACAGGGAAGATGGGGAAAACATTGTTTGGGTTGAGATGAAAATTTACAGCTGAAATTTCGTTGGCCTGAAACAGGGATGGACAAAAACTCTCATGATAGCCTTTTCCCATGTATCTCAACCTTTTTGTTGCTCTTTCCTGGTCCTTTTGTGCAGCAGCAGTTGTGCTTCTTACTGCTAACAGGCACTGTTTTCTTTCCTCTCTGTTTTTAAGAAAAGTATGCCAGCACGAGGGCAGGAAGCACTGGTTTCACCCTGTTCAGCTTCAGACATGGCCATGTAGCCAAATCTCACAGCATTAACATGAAGCTAAGTGGGGTGAATGTGATATCCCGGTCTGTTGATTTCTCCCCCCCCCCCAAAAAAAATAACCAGGAGGGGAGAAACCCTGTTCACACACTGCAAACAAGGGAGTAGGAAATTCAGCTCAGCCTTAGTGATTACTGCTGCATACTTCAGTATCTGGATCTTCCACACTTTCTCCCACTCTAGATTAACCAATATCATGCTCCTCAAAGGGATGCCAATGGGCGTCATGGTGTCCATTTGTGTGTTTCTTGGCACCCACTTGTTTCTTTTGCAAAGTATCTCCTTTGTGCAAAGAGCCAGTTCTGGCCTTCCTCACGTTGTTGGAGTAGGAGGTGCTTCAGAAGCGCCCCAGGAGGCATCATTTTTGGAAACAGCTGCTCCCATAGTAGCAAAGTGCTTCGCTTGAAACCTCCTAACTTTCTGTAGAAACTCCCAGTGTTTTGTGATTGGATGGAACCCTTATGGCTGCCATTTTGTTGTGGCCATGTGAGTTATATGCTGTCAAGGCACTTCCAACTTATGGCAACCCTTTGAATTAATGACCTCCAAAACATCCTATCATTAACAGGTCTTGCAGACTGAGGACCGTGGCTTCCTTTATTGAGTCAATCCATCTCATGTTGAGTCTTCCTCTTTACCTACTGCCTTCCTGTTTTCCTAACCTTATTGTCTTTCCCAGTAAGTTTATCTTCTCAATATGTGACCATCTATTCTAGGGAGAATTTAGGCTTGATTTGTCTAGTACCTGCTTATTTGTCTTTCTGGCAGTCCATGATATCTGTAGACCTCTCCTCCAAAAACACATTTCAAATGAATAAACTTTTTTTCTGTCTGTTTTCTTCACACCTTTCACATCCATACACAGTAAAGGGGAATACCATGGTATGGTACCCATACATGTTCTCAGAATACTAAGAGTACCCAAAGGTTCAATAAGGCTGGAGACCCCTGAACTCCATAATCCAGATCATCATGCCATTAGCAGAAGAAAGGAGCAAAGAAGATGCACAGTGCCAGAAAGTATCCACAGAACGTTGAGAACCGAGTGTTTCAGCTTAATCAAAGCACCAGGCCATGCGAGTCACTAGTCAATTTATGGCATTTTCCTGACTGCAGCAACTGTTTGGGCTTTCGTGGGTGTTATGGAGATTTCAATGATTGTGCTATCTGTGCTGTGTTTTCTTTGTTTCCCCCCCCCCCCCATCCGGGTTCCACCTGTTCATATTCACATTGAGGATTGATTTTCTGCTTTTTTCGAGGGGGGTTGCACATGCACTGAAGCATTTGCAGTGCTTCAGCAGCCTCAAGGGGGCTGTGCAATGCCCATTAAAGAACATTCCCCACCTATCACACTACACCTGAGGATCATACCAGGTGTACATGTCTCACCCCTTATTGGTTGCCTTTTTTCCTGCATTTGAGTGGCCCCTCTGATTGGCTCCCCCCAAGAAAGTCTGGAAAGTGGGAGACACGGAGGCAAGGCCTCAGAATGTGGAAGGGAAGCTGGGAGTCCTGACCCTCCCAGTGGGTGGTTCCTACAATGATCAGGTGGTGGCAGTGGTTCAACTGAGAGGGAGAAAAACCCCTCCAGGTGCTGGGAAAACCCAGGAGGGCAGGGTGGAACAGGGCCTGCAGGCCAGAGCAGGACTTTTCTGCCTCACCAAGTTTGTTAAACAGCCCAGGGCTCTTTTTCTAGCGGGAACTCCTTTGCATATTAGGCTCTTCTTACAGGGGCTACTGTAAGCTCTTGGAGGATTGGCTACATCAGGGGTGTGTGGCCTAATATGCAAAGGAGTTCCTGCTAGAAAAAGAGCCCAACCCATTCACTTTTGGAGGTAGAGGCAGGGAAGAAAAGAGAACTCTTGGGGGTACAATGCCATAGAATCCACCCTCAAAAGCTGGACTCCAAAGATGTAACTCCAGTGATTCCCCAGATCCCACCTAGAGGATGGCATGCCTAGTGGTCATCCAAAATGTACCTTCCTTGCTCTTCCAGACCAAAGGCTTCCTCTCAACCCATCATTCAGAGCGTGTTATTACGTGCTAAGCCTTTCTTTTAAAAAGTGTCCATGCAGCCACTTTCTTTTGATTCACTCTGATTCTGCCAATGGAAAAACATTACATTGTAAATTATGTATTTAAGTTGAATTCAAAGGACACTCTTTCCAGACAGACAGTGCCCGCATGAAGCTGACACATTCCTTTAAAGTCAAGTGCATGAAACAGTTTTCCAGTGTTTGTGATATGCTTATTGTTACAGCCATTAGAGCATACCACAAAGGGCTTCTTCCAGAAATCCAGCCTCCTTCCCACCCCCACCCCCACATTTGTCAAGTAGCACACATGCCTTGACAGTAAGGGTACAGGACCACAAAGAACTGTATGGGACCTACACCACTATGTTTTGTTTTTAAAAAAGCATTTGTACACCATAGACACACAAAAAATTCTGAGTGCCAAACCAGAAATGTCCAGGCTTCTGTATCCATGCACTATGCTACAAAAAAACCCCTCTGGCCTATGCCCTGCGATAAACAAATAGGCTGGTGAAGAAATACCACTTAGGGCATCAAAAGTGTCCTCACACTATTATGGCGCCTCTATACTATTTCTTGTAATTTGGTGTCTAAATAATGTGACACATCAAGCTTCATTTTAAACTCACACGGCTGTTCAATTTGGTGTAGAGAGCCAGTTTGGTGTAGTGATTAAAAGCAGCGGACTCTAATCTGGGTTTGAATTGGGTCTGATTCCCCCCTCCTCCACATGCGGCCATCTCAGTGACCTTGGGTTAGTCACAAGTTCTCTCAGAGCTGTTCTCTCAAGAGCTCTCTCAATGCCACCTACCTCACAGGGTGTCTGTTGTGGGGAGAGGAAGGGAAGCTGTAAGCTGCTCTGAGACTCTAAGTGAAGGGTGGGGTATAAATCTAATATCCTCCTCCTCCTCTTCTTCTTCACCAGCAACCAGCACAGCACAGCACAGCTAGGCAGCAGCTGAGGAGAAGGAGGATGAGCCAGAGATGCAGAGTCAGGAAGAGATGGGAAAGTATACTGCACCAGACAAAAAATGTGGTCACATGACACCCTGATCCCAGATAAAGTCCCGTTGGACTTTAATCCAGGATGTTTTCTTTTGGGTTGGGATGATCACACATCCCAATCCAGCAGCAGCTGCGGGGGGGCAAGGCAAGGGCTACCCGCATGCCCGCACACAGCTGCCTCCCCCGAACACCACACAGAGGAACTGGCTGGTTGACTAGCTGGCTGGCTCGCCCTGTGCTCCGCTCCAGCCCCGAGCCCCACTGGCCGCCACCTGATGGAAAAGCAGAGAGAAGGGGAGAAGCATGCCGTGTGTGTGTGTGTGTGCCAGGCGGTGGACGGCAGGGCTTGGAGCCCAGAGTGGTGAGTGGGGCATTTCAAGCACACAGGCAGCCAAGCACTTGAGTGCCCAAGCGCCCAAGAGAAAGGAAGTGGGGGGAAACCAGCAAAGGACGATCAGACAGCCCTTCTCGCAATCATTGCGGGTTCAAAGTGCGACTTCCGAGAAAGTACTTGATTTTCCCGGGGTCGGAAAATGTGCTAGGAACCCAGGAGTGAGCCTTCTTCAGCATGGGAGTAGGCGCGGCCGGTCTGACCAGTTAATTTAAATCCGGGAGGTATCAGCAACGAATCACGATTTAAAAGACCATGTGACCATAGCCAAGGAAAGTCCCATAGCAGAAGACAAGTCTACAACACATCTTTCAAGTCACTAGCGGGGTTTTATTTTGTAATTAAGAGTGTTAAAATTGGCTCAATTAACCCAGCATCAAACAAACCCATTATGCTGAATGCAGATGGAGATTTTAAACTGTTTTTCTTTTTCTCCCTCAAGTAAATGAGCACAGTATAGGAGAACAAGTTTTGGTGCAGATAGACCGGTAACACAGTGGGTCTGTCGAAGACCCACTAAACACCCAAATGAAAGGGCACTGAAGGGATTAATCACACCGTTGATGTCTTGTGTCTCCTATAAACCAACCTGAATTTAAAATTCACAGGTAACTTTGTGGGTTGCCATCAATACAAAAGCAAAGCAACAGCAGTAATATGCTTGGACTGCATTGTTATTAGGTGGACTTCGCAGGTTGCCCCCCATCTTCTTTTTCCACAGCAGGTGTTTCTGCTGAAGAAGAGGCCATGGCACGTGTCGGGGGGGGGGGGGCACAGACATTTGTAAGTGACAAACTCAACACAAGCATGGCTGTGACTCAGGAAGGGTCTGGAGGAGGCCTTCTGGCCCTTGGTCCAATGGCCGGCAAAGGTGGGAGCCTCAGGCCACCATGCTGGCCAGGCTACATTACCCATGGGCCAGCTTGGGGAAGCACGGGAAGTTTTTGGCAGGCTCTATGCAAGGGTGATGTAGAGCCCACCTGGTTCTATTTAAAGCAACATGCTCAGAGACTCTGGCAGTGCGGTTTGCACTTGGATCTTCTTCCAGATCTGTGAGTCCTCCACAGTTCCTCCCTCTTGTCTGCCCGAGTTCCCCTTCATTGCTTGGCTTGGCTTCAGCTGTTTTTGGTGTAGTGGTTAAGTGCGCGGACTCTAATCTGGGAGAACCAGGTTTGATTCCCCACTCCTCCACTTGCACCTGCTGGATGATCTTGGGCGAGCCATAGTTCTGGCACAGCTGTTCTTGAAAAAGAGCAGTTTCTGTCAGAGCTCTCTCAGCCCCACTTACCTCACAGAGTGTCTGTTGTGGGGAAGGGAAAGGAGTTTGTAAGCTGCTCTGAGACTCCTTTGGGTAGTGAGGGGTGGAGTATAAATCCAATCTCCTCCTCCTCCTCCTCTTCTTCATCTTCTGATATGGCAAGATCTAAATTTCAGTCATTATAGGGTTACCATATTTGTTATGATTCTACCAGAAGTGCAATCTGGCTCAGAGCCAATTCTATGTTAATTGGTGTGTTTCAGAAACTGATTGGATGGCTTTAATTTACTAGTGTTTGGGTTAGCTAAGGAGCTTGAGCTTCTTCCTGTTAAGGTTCTAGAAGAGAGGTTACTTGCTCAGCAGCCTTGCCCTAGGCTTTTTACCTTTTTCCTCTTAGAGACTTGTGGTACGTATTAGTCTACTTTGCTGTATAAAAATGTAGTTCAGGACTTTGTTGTTTTATTAGAACTTTCCCATTTTCCCCCTAACTAATAGATTTAGATAAGAACTTTATCTTGATTAACAACTCCTGTCTCCATGCCTTATTTACCCAACACTTTTCAGCTTTTTCCGGTTCCTTTCATCGGCTTTTCATCAGGATCCTGGGACTCAGTTCACCGGTGTTCAGGGAAGTGGCTGTGGCTCAATGGGGGGAGCATCAGCTTGTCGATTGGCTGTTGGTCATCACAAAGGTTCCTTTGTTTCCTGGCCAGGTGGTGCAATTCATCTGGGGACTTTGGTCTGGATCCCCTAGGGGCAGCGAGCCGGCATGGGTGTGTGGGGTTCCAACGTGGCCAGGCTTCCTCTGGAAGTGGGGTGCCTCACTCCTGAAGTTTCAGGGAGCTGAAGAAGCCATCCATCAGTGCCTACTTGGGGGTTGAAATCTACACATCTTTCCTGGGTGGGTGAGTCTGCCTTATACTAAGGTTTCTAGGGCAAATAATGTTAAAAACCCACAAAATTTAAGGAAATCGATTTAATAAAGTCACATTGTTTGGCCGGGCCATGTGTGCCATAAAATGGGAGACATGAACTTTATAAAGGACACAGGCAAATCCAATTAACTATATTATTTTTTTACTCAAAATACAAACATGCTTAAATTATTAACAGTCTTACAGTATTTCCTCAAAGTATCTTCCAGATGCCCACCCTCCCACTTCCACCACCCGTTACTCATTAGAACTGGGACAGAATACAGGGACATAATGCACAGCCTCGGTCATCTGGCAATAAAGGTAATAACCAGTTGCTCATGGGCCAGATAAGAGCCCTGGACTTGTTCTGGCCTGCAAGCCGAATGTTAGACACTCTGCTTCAGACAGTGGACTGTATGGATTTATACCCCCCTTGGCGTTCCTTGCCCTCCCCAGGGTCCATCTGCAAATCTCCAGGAGTTTCCCAGCCTGGGTCTGGCAACCCTCTCCTCCCCCATTCCCTGCTGCTGGCCAGGGGGGACCTGGCAACCCTAGGAAAAACATTGTTCCCTGTGGAAGACCCACATATGTCTGAAGGGTTAATGGAAGAACTCCAGGCCCCACCTTTTTAGGAGGCTGCATCCTGTCCTGGCTGGACTTCCCTTGCCCCAGTGCAGGCTTGGCTGATGGGGTCTAGCAAGATCTGATCAGCAGTTTCCCTCAGCCTCGTGGTAAACATTACAGAAAGGCCAAGCTCTTTGCTGTGCTCAACCTTCCCTGTGCCCCTAATGGCTGCAGTCAGAACTGCATAAGAATATCTTTATTCAAATACATTCCATGTAAATCACGTGACTGCATGAATTTTGTCTCCGTCTGTTGGCAGCCCTGCCAGCCTCCAGTGGACCCTGGAGATCTCCCAAAATACATCTGATCTCCGGGTTACAGAGATCAGTTCCCCTAGAGAACATGGCTGTTTTGGAAGGTGGACACATTGGCATTATATCTCACTAACATCCCTGGACCCCCTATCCTCCACCAGTGTCCAGGTGGGACCAGGCAACCCTAGGAGAAAGATACCTGAGTTCCTTGTGGAAGACTCACATATGTCTGCATGATTAGTGGTTACCACCGGATCATGAGTGAAAAGTTCCTCAGATGCCTCCTGCAACTGCACGGGCAGAGATGGCTGCCTCACCAGGGTTGAAACTTCAGGCTGCGAACAATTCTGCTTGGTTTCATGCTGGCATCCCCATGCAGAATGTGATGCAGCGCTGAGTAAAAAGGAAAGCTTGCTGCAGTGTTTCCAGACTGGTTGCTGTGGGCTACAACCTTGCTGTACTCCAAACACAAGGTCTTGGTTTTGGGCTTGCATTCCTGTGCAGTTCTGTTGTGGTTGTGGGCCGCCATTTCCTTCACAATGCACTCAAAGCAATCTGTGTGTGTGCCAGTGGGATGCACAGAGTGCCTCCTGTACCTTCTCCTCACTCCAAATTGCAAGCAAGTCAATGGTCTCCCTTTCTTTCCAGGAGACCCCATTGACTTCGGCAGACTTGCTTAGTTCCTTCAACTGCATGTTTTCAGGAGAGCAGCATGCACTGCAAAGTGTATTTGAAAATGGCACTCAGGGACATGCTAGAATTTGCTCTTGAGTGTGAATGAGGGAATGGTAAGGAAGGCAGTGATTGGCTGCTGTTGTCAGGCCTCCAAGGGGGACTGACCGTTTGTTTCAGTGCAGGCGTCTTCCAGCATTCAAATACTGAAATGCTGGCATGCAAAAGTTGGGCTTTTTTTAATGCCACCCAAACCTGCCCTTTCTGGGTGCATTTGGGCAGCAATACAGGAGGCGGGGGGGATATGTTCAGATTCCAAGCAAGAGGCTATCTTGCAAATTCATTCTGCAATGGGGAGGGATATGTGGAGAACTAGTTTTGGAAAGAACAGAGGGGAAACAAGGAAAAACCAGGGACAGCCTGGGGATGTAAATGAAGTTGTCTGGACACAAGAAAAAAACCTGGAAACATCGCAGAATGAAAATGGAACATTAAGGCAAAAACGCCTATGTGCACTCCCCTTTTTGGCATCAGGGTGGGAGCTGTCTCCAGTATGTATGGAGCAATTGTTAAAAGAAATCAATCTCATAGTGTAAATGGGTCCTAAAATAGCTGGCACTTTATGCCATTGGCATTATTTTCCTTCCTGCCTAGCTGCCAGATTGTCTTTTATCTTAGTTTACTTTATTTTTGACAGATTAACTAGAACCACAGCCATTTGTGAATCTGAAACCATCCAACCTTTTTTAAAAATTCTGCATGCACATTCAGATCTGCCACAGGCATGATCAGAATTATTTCTGGAGTGTGCAATACAAAAAAAAAAAAGATTGGCTAATAAAATACTTGGTTATGAAGTCAGAATGTCGAGGCTAATAAACTGGATCCAATTCATTTTCAGAACAGTTCTAAAGATTTATAGATCTACTCTTTTTGTTCCATAGCTTACACTCCCTCCCTTCTCCGTTTTTCCTACCTTGACAAAATGCATTCTGTAATAATTTTCCTTAGGCTATGCTATCCCACCATTATGGCATTTTAAAAAATTCAGAATGGGCTGTAATTACATACAGAGTGAATAAATGAATGAGGGGGGATGACCATTCTCCTTTCACAAACCTCTTTCAACATGTAAATCTAATTTGTGTATTCATGGTGCACCAGAAAAATATGTTTTGTATTTATGCATGTTACTTTTATCTGTTCTGAAATGAAGAGAAGAAAACATGTTTGTTACTTGCTGAAAGGTCAAAACTAATTTTATGCAGTAAAGCATAAGGACAAACATCAAAGTGCTGTTTCTTCAAATAGGGAAATGTACCAATTATTAACCAAATGGAAACCCAGCACATCCAAAAAGCAAGAGGGCAAAGCAGAAAAAGTGGGGTTTAAACATCTTTTTAGCTCCTGCAAACCCAGCTGAGCTCATTCTGGTGCCGTGCCAATCCCCAGACTAAATTGGAAATGGCTACGTAGACTATCATTCAGTGCCAAGCTGTATAACCAGTTTATGCCATCTGTCTAATATCGGCTTTAAGGGTGCTTTTCCACAGTTCCCATTACAAAGTGAGTGAAGTAGACCTGGACTGCACCATAAATAGGTGGCCATAAACCTTTAGGTTTTCTGCCTGTTGTTCAAACTAGTTCTGGATTATCTGGGTTTTTAATTATTTATTTATTTTGTGTCCCACCCCATACCACAAGCAGGCTCAGGGCAGCTCACAACACATAATAAAACAATAAAAATTCACAAAAACATTGTCATTTTATCCGAATAAATATTTAAGTACTTAAGTTAATACCTGGAGGAAGCTTAATAATATCCGACTGCAATACATGCGGCAACAATGCCGGGGAGGGGGGTATTTCTCTGATGCCAAGTTAGTGTAGGCAGTACAATTGAGGCAGATTGAGCAGATGAAGCAGGGGAGGCCAGTGTCCTGTGGGCATCCGCCGCCTCATTTGAAAGCCTGGCGGAACAGCTCCATTTTGCAAGCCCTGCAGAATTGTAATAAATCCCGCAGAGACCTGGTCTCAACAGGAAGCATCTTCCACCAGGCGGGGGCCAGAGCTGAAAATGCCCTGGCCCTGGTTGAGGCAAGGTGGACACCATTTGGACCGGGGATTACAAAGTGGTGCAGCTCAGAAGAGTGTAAGGCTCTTCGGGGCACATACGGGGGCAAGGATATTGTCTGTGGACCCGTGTGAACACTCTCAGCTCACGCTAAAAGCATATATCATTGGAAGTAAATCCCATAGAGTTCAATGGCACTTACTTCAGTTAGTGTGCTTCAGATAGCAGTCTAAGGTTGCCAACCTTCCATATGTACATAATTGGCATAAAACTAAGTGGAGAGAACTCAAGTTCCAAAAGGGGAAGCAGCTGGGAAAGAGACCAGGAAGCGTTGGGCAGGAGGTTACAAGCAGGAGTTCCTTTCCAGACACTTTTTGAAGGCCATCTTGGAAAAGCACAGCAAGAGAGCTCAAGAAAAAGAGTTTCTCCTAACTTAACACGTGCAAGAGCTTTTTCTTAACAAAGTACTTGGGAGACTACTGCTGCTTGCCAAGGTAGACTTCCAAAAGGGACTGTTACGCTTGCCAGGCCCCACCAAGGGCAGGGGGTTCCTCACTCTGAGACACCCACCCCTGACACTAATCAGCTGACCAATGAACACAGTGAAATCACTTTCGGCGCACACTGGAAGTGACATCATCACATTGCCAATGATGCAGGGATACTCTGGTATTTGGGCAAAAACTCTATGGTAAAAAATGCCATCTACCATAGAGTTTTTGCCCAAATACCAGTGCGTCACTGGTGACATGATGGCATCACTTCCAGTGTGTGCTGGAAGGATGTCACAACCAAGTTGCTGGCAATGCTAGTTTAGGCCTCTCTTTGCTCTCGGTATGTCCCCCCAGTAAGTAGCTATATTACCAGGTTCCATGTTAATCAAATGGCAGGCTGGCAGATTGCCTGTCCTGCAAAGGTCTCCATTAAATTACACCAGGATTGGAAACACTGAGGATAAATATGGCTGTCCAGGCAGGTGAACCTTGCCTGGACAAAAAAGCAGTTTGTTAATATGTTGACTCCCAGGTTCTGTATTTCAAGCTCTAATTGTTGAAAACATACCTGCATGTTCGCTTCCGTTCCAAATCTTGCACTCTGTTACTCCTTCAGGTCTGTAGGTCACCTCAGGTGCTGATTCTGCTCACAGAAGACTGAAATTGTAGAGCGTGCATAGATTTTGGAGAATGGGCTGGACTATGGCTTCTGTGATCTGGTTACTCATTTTTAAAACATTTCTGTGCTGCCTTCCATCCAGTTCAGAGTCCCCAAGGCAATGAGTTGAGAAATGGATCCATTAGTTCTGAATTCCCCATCTAGCTGTCAGTACCACTTGGTTTGGATGACAGGCTAGCTCCATATATGGGTAGTGAATGTTGTTGAAAAGCTCTTTTCCCTAAGCAAAAAAACCCTCCATGACTAGCTATTTTCTCATGAATTGATTAGAAAACCAGATTGTGGAAGCTGAGAGGCAGGAATACATCATACTGCACATCCATCCCGGTCCCTCAAGAATCACCAGCACATGACCTGCTGCTAATGCACCACCTTTATTGAGATTTGTAGAGGCTACTGCCCAAACAAAGTGGTGATCCGTGGTTACTGCTCCTGGCACCTCCATGGCCTTCTTCAACCCCAGGCCTTTTCAGCTGCTGTTCTTTAGGGGTCTCCTCCATCCTGTGTCCCAAGGCAGGGATCTCACTCCTAATCTTCTCTCTCTCTGAGGCCATCTCCCTTGCCTCCCTTATGCAGGAGTGGAGGTTCAGGCCTGCCTCCACACTCCTCCTACAAGGCCATTCCCCATCCCATCAGCACCCGTAGGAAGGCTCTGCTGCCCAGGTCCCTTCCTAGCCAGGCCTGCTGCCCAGCCATTGATCTGCTTACAAGGTCCCCCCCATGCTGGGACTGCCAACTCTGGGTTAGCAAATTCCAGGATATTTGCAGGGTGAAGCCTGGGGAGGGTGGGTTTTGAGAAGGACAGGGTGTTCAGTGGAGTGTAATGCCATAAAACCCACCCTCCAAGGGAGCCATTTTCTCCAGGGAAACTGAACTCTGTCGTCTGGAGATCAGATGTAATTCTGGGAGATCTCCAGACCTGCCAGCTGGCAGCCCCACCCCATATAGGGCTGCCAAGTCCCCCCGAGGGGCAGGGATTTCCCCGCTAATTAGGTCCCCAATCTGCCGGTCCGGATTTGGCTGGCAGGGGGAACCCCACCCCTGAAATGGTCACATCAGGCTAATGTGCCCAGCGCAATGATGTTGCCCAGAAGTGACGCCATCACACTGAGCACGTTGCAGGGTGACGCTCTAGTAATCACCTTAAAAACTCTATGGTACCATAGAGTTTTTAGGCGATTACCAGAGCATCGCCCAGTGATGTGCCCGGCGTGATGCGCGCACACAAGGGTCTTGGAGCAGGAGCGGGACTCCCCCACTCCTGCTGGTAAGTCACTTGGCAACCCTAACCCCATAGGCTGACCAGCCAGCTCCCCTCCAGGCCTTGCAAAGTTGTGGTGGCGGAGGGGGCACAGGTTTGTCTGGGCCTTGCAAAGTCACACAGTGTGGGTGAATGGTGCTTTCATGAATCCACCGGTGCCTTTTAAAATGTCCCCCAGCTGCACAGGAGTCACTCATCTGTGAGCACTTCTGTCAGAGAATGTAAATGGCCTGAGAAGAAGGGTTTCCAACTTGGCTTGAGACATTCCTGGAGATTTAGGGATGGTGCCTGAGGTTAACTGAGCTGGGGAAAGAGAGGGAGCTCTCTCGAGGAAGAGACAGCGTTCAGCTGGGATGTGATTCCCTACGGTGCACCCTCCAAAGCTGCCAATTTCACGAGGGCAATTAATTTCTGTAATCTGGAGGTCAAATGTAAATCAGGGGAAATGCCTGGCCCAGCCCTGAAGTCAGTAGGGCCACACTGTATCAAGTCCTTTCATGTGGGCACAGTGTCAATGGCATGGGAAAAACCAAGATGACTGAGTCATTGAACTGTCTCCTAGCCATGCCAGAGTTGTTTATGGATAGGCTCTTCCCACATAACTGTTCTTGTCCAAACGGTATTCTTTCTTGTTTTTCTTCATCTCCCTGCACAGAAAGACCTGCAAATTCCAAGAAGCACAAATTCCCTTTTTAAAATGAAAAAAAATGTGTTCAAAAAGTAGACTGGGAAGTTAGTCACACGTCTTCTTCTCTGTCGCATATTGGAACACTGAAAAAAGCCCTCGACCTGGTTCAGAGAACCCTGACTCTGGAGAGTAACCCCAGGAATTATGGAGGAATTATGTGGGAAAAGGCACCCTGTAAATATTTATAAAATGAAGAGTGTGTTTCATTTACATTTACACCTAAGCCAGAAAGCTTTTTATTTGCCTGACTTTGAGCCTTTTGCTCATTTACTCAGGCAAGTTTCCATCTGCAGCATTTCCTACGCTCTTTTCAAGAGCTTAACAAACAAAATAAATCACCTCATAAATCTTTGTTAAAATGGTATTAGAGGGTTTGTGATTATCATTATTAAATTTGCTGTTTCCATGACACAATATTCTTTCTCTCCCAGTCAGAAACCAATTAAAGCAACTGCACAGTGATCTTTCAGGCTGGTTTGTAAAGGCCGATGCGAAGTGCAGATGTAAACTTCCAAACCGTATCACCACCACCACCACCATAACCGGAGGCCTTTTATGAGATCACAACTCATTCAAGATAAATGTCACCTTCCGAGTGTTGCTTTCACAGTCTCCTCCAGAGTTCAGAGCCATTCCTCTGTACATACAGTGAAACATTCTCAAGGCTATATAATGCAGTAGCCTAGTGTTAATTTCCCTTTTCCCTGAGCAGCCGAGACAGAATAGCCTAAAAGAAATGCAGCAAGACGCCACAGATAAGTGGCAGAGGGCACATATTGACTGTAAAATGACCCAGTTTGCTGTGTCTCCATTTCAAAGGACCACAGCTTAAAGGACTGGGGGAAAGACCTGGGAGACCTGCTGCCACTGACAGCTGAACGGCTTATGGAGTTGGAATCAGGAATCCAAATCCCTACACAAAAGCTACAAAGGGACCATGCTGGATCAAGATGATGGCACTGGGGAACAGGGAGTTAACTCTTTGCCCCTATTGTGTTTCCCCACTAAAAAATGTGAGCTGCTTTTAGCCCTGGTCGATAGCAAGCCCTTGTGGTACCGGTAAAGTGGAGATGATTTGAGTATACTTTGCTACACTGTGGTTACTACCAAGGAATTCAAGTTAAGTTTATTCTACCCTTATTAGGGAGATTCCTCAATTATCCAGACCCAGCGATAAGTAAGGAGTTCCTATCTGATTCTAATCCTCAGTTTACGCTAATTTTTACTAGATTTTTAGCTGCAGTTTACAGAATTCATAAGGAACAAATAAAGAAGTAAAGCAGATGAAAGTGGAAGTGGATTGGATGAATTCTATGTTTTATATATTTCTACCCCAGGGTTACTTGGATTTACGGTGGATTCTTACTTGCGTACTATTTTTATATCTCTTTTAAATGTGTTATATATGTTTTATATCCTTACAATTGTGTGCATAAAATTGTTTTAACTGAAATGTGCTGGTTATGTACTGAATTAAATAAACTAAACTGGTAGATAAAAAGACAGGCACAATACGAGCACCTGTCTTTTTTCCTTACCAAGGCTAAAGGTAGCTGGGGGACAGGTTCAGCTGGGGAAATAGCATGGGTGAAACAGTTTAAATCCCCTTCCCCAGGGCAGTTATCCTATTAGAGCCCTTCAAGGCTCATTTGAAGGTAAATTATCCGTCAGGGCGTCTGACCATGGATTCCCCAGCATCATGTGTACTTCAGTTTCAGGGGAGACAATATTTGGCTAGGTTGACCAATGCTGTAAAATAGCTTTATGTGAAAAGTACAGATTGCTCTCCCTCCCCCTTAAAGTCATGTTATAGGCCACTTCTTACAATCATTAACACAGATTAGATCACTCCAGCTGTGGAAGTGGTACCCATGTTGCTTCTTTCTTTTCCCCTTTCAAATAATCTTAGAAAAAACAGGGTAAAGTACATTTTATTTGCATTGTATATAGCATGATCCTACGCATGTCTGCTCAGAAGTCAGTTCCATTACATTCAATGATACTTACTTCCAGGTAAGCATTAATAGGATTACCTTAGTAGCCTATAACTGCCCTATTTAATAGTCCTGACTTCCCTCCATTGCTGGTTCCCTCTGCATTGCTTTAAATAACACCATGGCTCTCCACTATTGTGAGTTCAAGGCTGGCGGACTCTAACTTCCTTGCCTTTTTCCCTTCCCTGCCACATCACAACTGCAATATCAACTATAATATTATACCTGCAATGTTTCCATTTATTCTGTTTAAAGGCAAATGTGTTTGTGTTTTGCTGTTCCCACTCCATTCACTTCCCTTTGCCGCCCAAACCCTCTGAGTCTGAGCCTTGACAAAAGAGATCCATTTACTGTCTTTTATTTCTACAGTGCTACTGTCTACCCATGGACTTTGGAATAAAGCACACTGCAGATCTAAATAAATAAATAAAGAGGTGGTTGTTTGGAAAGCAACTGAAAGCTATTTCCAATCCCACCTAAAAGCTATTGCAAAAAATAAATAAATGCAAAATATTGCCCAAATCATAAACAGCCCAAGGCATTTTGAGATGTGAGGCAGGAAATCCGATGGTATCCCCCCCCCCACTGAAAAATATAACAATAAACAAAATAACGGGCAATTTGCTACCTTTCAACAATACCCCCATGACCACTGGCCAAGACAACATGCCTTCTCTTACCAATTTATTTATTTCCATTGTAATAACTTGCAAGGTGATACATCAGGTTATGGCAATAATACGGTCTAGCAACAGAACAAATTTAGAGTCTAGCAATGAGGAAGAACCAGCTGCAAAATACAATATAAACTCAGTATTGGAAGCCATACCAAATTTAGGTATTAAATGTACAAGTGGAGGGACTGCCTCTTGCCAACCTCCAGGTCAGATCTGGAGATCTCCTGGAATTACAGCTGATCTCCAGACTACAAAGATCAAATCCCCTGGAGAAATGGCTCTTTTGGAGGGTGGACTGTATGGGATTATACCCCACTGAGGTCCCTCTGCTCCCTAGGCTCCATCCCCAAATCTCCAGGACTTTCCCAACCCAGATCTGGCAACCTTAGACCACACAGTACTTTTTCAGGAGCCAATAAGCAAAAAGAGGTGTTTTTAGTATTCTTTCAGAATTGCTCGTATTTGTTGTTCTGTTTTGTCTCACTTATTTTGCCATGGCTTTGACTGGGCATCTGTGAGAGAGTTGTAGAACTGTATCAAAGAATCATAGAAATGAAATGACTTTTCTCTCTTCCCACAGCTGTGGTTCCTCTTTCAGAGGAAAAGGAAGGTTAGTTATCTTTCATAGGTCTTGCAATAAAAGCCCTCTGGCACCTTAATGACTAACACATTTATTGGAGCATAATCTTCTCTGGGCTGCCCTTTATGCGGGCTCAAGCCCATGAAAACTTATGCTACCATAAAGGTGTTTGTCTTCAAGGTGCTGCAGGACTTTCCTTCTGTTTGTGCTGCAAGAGACAACCCCCATGGAAAGTCCTAAAATGTGCCCCTACCTGCCCATCAAGGACAAGACGGAATAATCCCTGAGGCAGGACTTTCAATGGAAATCTTATTTTGGTAAACAAAAGGATTACACATCTCTAATGAGGCTGTTAAAGCTTTACAGCTTCATCATCCCAACATGATAATCCCTACACCAAAAAGAATCGTATTAATCACAAACTTGGTACTACTCTAACATTTTGATAAGCTTTTCTGTGGATGTACTAACTGCGATCTGCCTGTAAAACTTCCTTGTTTGGATGCTGGCAAAAAATAAATTTGCTTACCTCCTGTCATGACCTCTTGCGGGTTGCCACCTTCTGCCACCACCACCCTGGACTTAAGGTCTCTTGAGAAGGCCCAGGGTACCCTCCCAAGCCCTACCAAATGCCCTCTTTTAACCGAGAAACATAAGGCATGATGACCAGGCAGAGCACTTAAACAATAGGGTTTATTTAAACAATACTGGGGCAGGGAAAACAAGACAAGGTGCATTCAAATCAATAACAGTGTTCAAAGGTAAACTAAAATGAATCTAACGTGACTAACTGTTTTTCCTTAACTGGTACTTCTTAAGGCCTACAGCCTCTTATACCAGGCCTCTTGCCTGTGCTCACTCCATCCCACTGAGGGATTTCTCTCCCAGCCCAGACTTTCCCCTCAGCTTGACTCTATGTCTGAGGAAAGGCCACAGTAGAGAGAAAAAGAACCATTTTTCAGTTACACAGCTAAAGTTCCGTCACCTCACACAGGTCTCTCCTGGGCTTAGGCCACACTATGCCTGTCTCTAAGAAGCAGGCACAGATCATGACACCTGCATACCAGTTTAATATTATTTTTAGAAAAGGTTCATTGGCTTCTGTTGAAAGCCCCAATTCCTCACAGGACATACACAAAATACACCTAGGGCTGCCAAGTCATACTCATGCACTGGCGGGGGGGAGTCCTTCGCCGTCCGGGAGCCGCCCGGGTGACGTCACTACACTGGGGAAGTCTTCCAGCCTGGACGACTTCGGGGGTGGGGTTCCCCCCGCTGGCCGAATGCCGGCCGGTGGATCGGGAACCCCTATAGCGGGGGATCCCCCGCCCCCCGGGCTGACTTGGCAGCCCTAAATACACCCCTTATAATCCAGTCATTCAGCTATCAGATATATTATTAGAACAAAGTTTGAGTCCAGTGGCACCTTTAAGGCCAACAAAGGTTTATTCAAGGTATGAGCTTTCATGTGCGCACACACTTCTTCAGGTACTATTTATTTATTTATTTATTTATTTATATGAAATGGATGTATTATTAGATGGCTATATTGTTAGATATATATCTAATAATAAACTGAGTGGCACCTGCCAATCACAAAAAGCAGCAACACCACACATCCACAGGCAGCTGCTCCCCCAAAATGACTTTGTCAATTAAACAAAAGGAAAAAATGGCTGATGAAGACTGAGCCTTCTCCAAGAGGCCTAGAGTACTGCCAGGGGTTGAGATAAATCAGTTGGATTTCCAACTCTGCATTTCATACAGAAGCCCATTGAGATCGGGTAGCAGGTGTCATGAAAGACCTCTGCATGAGACCCTGGAGAAGTGCTGCCAGTCAGAGTAGACAATACTGACTTCAATAGAAAAGAGTCTGACTCAGTATAAAGCAGTTTCATGCGTTCTACTTTGTGAGTATCTGGAAATGGTTACAGGGCCTAGGAAGCAGTTAGTAAAATACTGAACTATGACTAATAACAAAGTAAACTGTGACTATCACTTACAAAGAGTTTGAAGGGGGAAGCCATGTTTGAAACATATGGATCCCCATACAGGCCTGACATGATATACATATATTTTGTAATCAGGAATTATGTGTACATGTCCATGGAGTGGATGGGAGGTGGGGGAATAACCCTTTCCCTGTGCTTTTACTCTGGATGTTTATGGCAAGAAGACGTTTGTTTAAATGAGTATTAATGGCTTTGCAGGTGGCTTTCTGGGAGAAGCTCCAGCAGCTATGCTGCAAATTTGGTGTCTCTGCCTCAAAACCTTTCCCCCTCAGACCACTGAATATACCCTAAGAGAGCCAGTCTGGTGTAGTGGTTAAGTGCGCGGACTCTAATCTGGGAGAACCGGGTTTGATTCCCCACTCCTCCACTTGCACCTGGCTGGATGACCTTGGGCAAGCCATAGCTCTGAACCAGCTGTTCCCTCAAGGACAGCTTGGGAAAGAGTTCTCTCAGCCCCACCTACCTCACAGGGTGTCTGTTCTGGGGAGGGGAGGGGAAAGGAGTTTGTAAGCCGCTCTGAGACTCTTAAGTGAGTGAAGGGTGGGATATAAATCCAATCTCTTCTTCTTCTTCTTCTAAGACATTTGTCATTGACTAAAATGGCCCCATAGGGTATAATGGAGCCAAATAATACCCAAATAAATCCAAACAGTATTCAGGAATCTCTGTTCGGCTACCAAATAGATGCTCTGATTTGGCATTCAGCTGAATGAATACCCTAATAATGCTGATAAGGCATTATTCAGGTATTTATTTGGCTTGGTATATACCAAATGCACACCCTTACTGTTTACCCATGTCCTAGCTGGACTCTCAAGTCAAAGCTGAGTGGGCCTTGAAATGGGACTGGTCAAAAGACAGACTTTAAGGACACCAGAAAAGACCAACAAGAACGTCTCTTTAAATCTTCAGACCCAAGTTAAAAGTGGTAGTCTGCCTTTGCCCCTTTTAAAGCCATGATTTCTTCCCTGTTTGCCTTACTTTACCCCAACCTCTATTTAACAGGAACCAGGTTTTTTATGTTCAGTGTGTATAATGATAAACAGATAGTATAAAAACACTGTGGTTTAGATTCAGACAATTATTGGCAATTTCTGCTTATTCCTCTTCTTACTGCAGACCCCGTCTCACTTCATGCATTATGGGCCTCTGTCCCCCGGAGCAGTGTTTTGTGAAGATCAACAGGCTGCAGTGGGAGGAGGGAGGCAGGAGAGTTCTGTTCTGCCATTGGAAAATTTAGTCTGGATCCAACCCCGCAAGTCCCAAGCACACTATCATGACAATTTTAAAAACTGTTGTTGCTGTTGCTGGGACTCCTGTCACTCATGAAAGTGGGGAAGCAGCTGAGCAGTATTTATTTAAATGAATTTATTTAATATAAACAGGTAACCGAAGCATGCAGAAGGTCCCAGGTTCAATCCCTGGCATCTCCAGTTAAAAGGATCAGGTAGGAGGTGATGTGAAAGACCTCACCCTGAGACCTTGGAGTGCTGCTGCCAGTCTGTGTAGACAATACTGACTTTGATGGACCAAGGGTCTAATTCAGTATAAGGCAGTTTTGTGTGTTCATGTGTTCAGAGGCATGCCACAACAGCAATGTTACAGGTATCATAAGACCACATAATTATGATATTGCTCTGACCTTGCAGGCAGAAATATTTAGGATTACAGAGATGGGACTGAAAACCTTCTTTCCAGTTGGGCAAGATCAGTCCCATATATTTCAGCTGGGCTTAATGGTATCATTTTTGAGTAAGTCATTTGTAGATTCCGGCTGTAATGGTTGGAAAATGAGGCACTTGATGTTTTAAATAAATCTCTTCTGGAAAGGAATACTGAGACAGAGCAAAATACTTTTTAGGGGGGGGGGGGAACTATACTTCTCCAATAGATAATTTTTAATGGCTGTCTGTCTGAGGGAAATAAAGTTGAGAAACTATTAGACACCAGTTAAATTAAATGAAATTACACAGTTTGGACATCTGCCATAAAGAATCTGTACATGCAGTTTATGCAAAATCAGCCTTGGGCAAAAAACGAAGCTCGCACTGAGGTTTGTCTTCAATATACTTATGAAGCTCTATTGAAGTCAAAGGCACTGAGGTGAGTGTCAGTTTAGTGGAACTGGTATAAGGTTTTTTTGTAATGGAACTGGCACTCCTTAATCACATAATTAAAAACATTCCTTTGAGGAGGTTATTTAATCTACATGTAGGTTCCCCTACTAGAAGGGAAATTAAACGTCTTAAGATTCCCTAAGACGTTCATAGGCCTTGCCTCCAAATGGTTTTACTTGGGATTGTGGCATTAGGGTAACTCCAAATGTAACATGCTAGTAAAAGTTGAAGGTGAAGGCAGAAGGAAAAGAAGACCCAACATGGGATGGATTGACTCAATCAAGGAAGCCACGGCCCTCAGTTTGCAAGACCTGAGCAAGGCTGTTAATGATAGGATGTTCTGGAGGTCATTAAAGCATAGGGTCTCCAGGAATCAGAAGCAACTTGATGGCACTTAATATATGCACACAGTTGTAACAGCATGCGTGTGGCAGTCACTGAAAGTCACTTGCTGCATGTCTTCCTCCTTTCTCCCTGTAATGTCTGGTAAGACAAAATAGGGCATAATGTCATCGTGTCATAACTTTCCCATTCCACCCCCCCCCTTACACTTCATTGGCTGCCATTTATTGGTGCAGAGAAATTCATAACCCATATGTTATACGGAGGAGGGGAGAGCAATGCTATGAACCACTTTGGATCCCCATTGTGGAGAAAAGCAGAATATAAATATCTTAATGAAGGAAAATATTACTAGATGTTGCCAGAGAAGAGATGCAGGACTCCTGATTTTAGCAGCAACTGTACATGCAACTTAACATCCAGGTCTGATCTTAGAGACCAGTCCTAAACAGGTCAGTTCAGAATCCTACCCAGGTCTGTTCAATGGGGCTTACTCCCAGGGAGGTGTTCCTGGAAATTGCGAACTTCCTGGAATAGGAACTTTCTGAGAGACGGCCATACTGTTTCCTTACTCTCTGCAGCATGTGGCACATTGCTAGTGCCTAATGCTAAGAACTTTTAAACATGTTGTTAATTATGACATGCTTTTATTTATTTATTTAGAACATTTATTAGCCACCTTTCTACCTTGTGGAGCTCAAGGTGGCTTACAATGTGAGTAAAACAACAATTGTTTAGGAAATACATAGAAAACCACAATTTAAAATCACATTTAGGACTGACAATAAATAAAAACTAAATTAGTCAAATGGAGTCCTAAATAAAATTATGCCTCCTAAAGATCGAACGTGAGGGGGCCAGGTGCTTTCCTCATGCATGCTTCGTTGGTTCCTCCCACATTTCAAAAAGCATCTGTTAACTAGAGTTTGTGAGGGGGGGGGTGTTTTGTTTTGCCTGAGTGTCAAGAGTGAAGCCCACAGGAGGCCTTTAACCTGAGGAGTGTCAAGCCAGGATTCAGTTTGAGCCGCCACCTAGCTTTGTCCAATGGAAAAGAACTACAAGGAATCCCTCAAGGAACTATCTTAGCATTAGACTCAGTACTTGGAAGGCACAAGTTGCAAGGGATGCAACCCATCCTAGAGCTCATTCACTATATACTTGATGAAAAGCTGAGGAGGGAAGAAGAAAGGGAAATGGAGCAAAGAAGAGAGAAAGGGGTAGGGGATGGAAAAGGCCAAAATGATCAGAGGCTTTTAAAGGCCTGCCCATGTAAACCCTCCCTACGCATTTCTCTCATAATCAAAATTACACCAGTTTCTCTTTGGCTGAGATTGGAGGGGACTATCCAATTTCACCCAAGGTCATACCGATCATGAGAGAAAAAAATAAGTAAAAACTAGCCCCTCTTCTATTCCCTCTATTATAAGAAAGAACATCCAGCAGGGGGGAAACCTAGGGATGGCAGTGAAAAAGTGGCCAGTAGGTGACCCTGCTTTAGCCCCACAATGCTACAGTACATCCTTGTGATAGTGCATGAACCCTTATAAAAAAGCTTCCAGGACATAAATTACGAGTCCAGGACATAAGTTATGAATGTCACATGGTGGGAGGGTACATTGGCTTCTGGTTATAGATTCTGCTTTCCCCTTCATTCTTGGATCTACTGGGTATGCATTTGGGTTCTCCGTGGTCATTCCAACCAGCTACTCTCTCTGGATAATAATTTGCCACCGCTTGTGTTATTCAGGGGAGGGACGGCAGCATAGTATAGTTCCACCTCATTAGATCTCAGAAGCTAAGCAGGATCAGTGCTTTGAAGGAAGACCACCAAGGAACACTCTGCAGAGGAAGACAATGGCAAACTACTTCTGCTTCTCATTTGACTTGACAAATGGAAAGCTGCACACTTTGCTAGCTAAAGAAGAAGAAAAAGTAGAAGAGATTGGATTTCTACCCCGCCCTTCACTTGGAGTCTCAGAGCGGCTTACAAACTCCTTTCCCTTCCCCTCCCCACAACAGATATCCTGTGAGATAGGTGGGGCTGAGAGAGCGCTGACAGAAACTGCTTTTTTTCAAGAACAGCTCTGACAGAACTATGGCTTGCCCAAGGTCATCCAGCAGGTGCAAGTGGAGGAGTGGGGAATCAAACCTGGTTCTCGCAGATTGGAGTCTGCACACTTAACCACTACACCAAACTGGCTCTTGAATAAATTTAGAAGAATTCATATATTTCCCTCCTGGAGATGGATCACATTTTCCCCCAGTTGATCTGGGCAAAAAAGAGACAAAGGCTTTTACATTTCTGGTGAACATTAAGAACATAAGAGAAGCCAATCAATGTTGGATCAGGCCAGTGGCCCATCCAGTCCAACACTCTGTCACACAGTGGCCAAAAACACCAGGTGCCCTCAGAAGGTCCAGCAGTGGGGGCAGGAAGCCCTCCCACTGTTGCCCCCCCCCAAGCACCAAGAATACAGAGCATCACTGAGATGTTCCTATCTATACTTTGTGGCTAATAGCCACTGATGGACCTCTGCTCCATATGTTTATCTAATTCCCTCTTGAAGCCATCCATGTTTGTAGCCACCACCACCTCCTGTGGCAGTGAATTCCACGTGTTAATTACTCTTTAGGTGAAGAAGTGCATTTTTCAAAGGGTTCCTCAGAAGCAAGGAGGAGATCAGTCAGAAAGTGGGACATCCATTTAAACCCCCTGCCAAAGAAGAATTCAACCAATAAACTTTTGCCTCAAGAACCTGGAGTATTTTTACACATGGCTCTTTCTACTGTAAAGTGCAAAGGGCAAGTGGAGTGCAGAGGGGACATGTTGGGGTATCAAACCATGGAAGCCTTCCATTAATTCCCCCCCTCACAAGACAGTTGACGGGTCATTGCGACAGCTGGCCAGGTGTGACATCTGTATAGATATGCCGATTCTCTCCCCCAATCCCCAAATGTGGGGAGTTTATGTGCTTCACTGTAAACTCAAAACAGAGCAGGCTTGTTTCTTCCTAAAACACAGGCATCTTTCCATGGTAGCCGCTTGGCTGTCTTTTGCCTTGCTGTGCTGGCTCTCCACCCTTGACAACAGTTCAGACCAACGTTTAGGTGGAATTGCCACCTAATTCAGCCAAATATGTCAGAGTGGATGCTCAGAACTTTTAGGGGGACAGTAGACTGCAATCACACTCCAAATAATTCACTTTCAATCCACTTTCAATGCACTTTCCAACTGGCTTTTACTGTGTGAACTGGCAAAATCCAGTAGGAAAGTGCATTGGAAGTGGATTATTTAGTTTGTGCAATCTCAGGCTGTAGATGCCAAACACCGCTTCTTGGGGATTCTGCAAGTTCAAACACTGGTTTCTGTGTCCCGCTTACCACTTTTTATATTCTGATTTCAAAAGCCAGTTTTGTAAAGATAACCTTAGTTATTGAGATTTGATCCCCTTGTATTGAGCCTGTCATGAGTCTGCACTGTTTCTAAACAAGTCTACTGTACTTCAAAATGTTAAGTCCCGCCTGCACGGTGTATCTGAACATTTATTTAAGCAACTGCAATAAACTATTTTATCACATGAAATACAATTCACTTGTCTAATTTTTAATGTAGTCTAACCTGAGAATTTTTTATACTGAGGGATTTTCTAGGGTTTTGCTCTTAGGACAGTTCAGATTATTCCCTACAGATGATGAGGCAGGGTGATTCCCTCATGGAAATATCTCTTTGGCTTACAGCAACCAGATCTTGGGCACAGTTAAGAGGAGTTATGCGTTCTGTCAGCCCCAGTGGAACTAATCTGGCACATTCAAAAGCTTCATTGAGTTCCAGATTAGCAGTAACTCCACCCATTTATCATATCCATAGACCGGGAAACAGCTAAGGCTTCCAAGAAAGCATTAACAAATTTCACAACCTTGTTACAATATAGCCTGGAACTTCCCCAAGCTGATGTTATGTCATTTTCCTCTCATTAAAGGACAAGCACAGGTTGGATCTACCAGCTTGATCTTCCCTGAAGTCCCTGCTCCTTGAGGATTTTGTCATCTCCAGCATAGCCTTTGCAGTGGTCAAAGGGGGACCCTCAGAAAGCTGGCAGGACCCAACCCCATATTAGTAGCATAGCCAGCAAGATTACAGTGCAGAATTACAGTTCCCTAAATCTGCAATTCTAAGATCACTTTCCTGGGAATAAGCCCTGTTGAATATAATGGGATTTACTTCTGAATAGACCACTTGGCCTTGCTAAATTCATTGACATCAATGAGCTTGGAAGGGTGGGACTCTGCTTACAGCCACTATCTTGTATTTATTATGAACAGGAATTCATTTGTGTTTCTGTCGTTTTTCTTCTGCTCCCTTATACCTCTGTTTTTCTTCCTGTTGTCTTTATAAAGCTCTGCATTTTCACACTTTAGATTTCTCTGTTTGGCTCCTTGTTTGCTGCTGAAATAAACCAGACAATGTTAATATAAACAACATTTTGTGAAACATAAATAGTATCATCCTGAGCAGGTCTACTCAGAATCCTAATAAAGTCTATTCAAGGGGGCTAACTCCCAGGTAAGTGTTCATAGGATTGTACTGTAAATCATGAAGATCGTACTTCTCTTCACACTTGCTGCAATATACAGGAATAACAGAGACAAAATAATTTTTATTTGGAAGTTTTTCCATGCAAGCTGACTATCGTAACAGAAGATTTATGCATTCATCAGATGATCCAGAACCAGTCTATTTCCTATATGTTTGACACTGGTAATTAGCCATGATAGACTGGTTAACAAGAACATGCGAAGAGCCATTTAGTCAAATTATTTAAAACTTGCTTATATCTCCTTAATTACAATCTAATTAACATTCAGGACAGAAAGTTAATTAAATTGCTGTTAAATTAATTGCGGAGTTGGTTAAAACATCCCAAGTCCTTTCTGAGTCAGTGAAGGTACACCAAAAGATTTTTCAGACAATCAGTTCTTGTTTCGTGAATGTGCATATGGGGAAAGTGGGGATATGCTAGAAGGTGTCCAGTCATGAAAACAAGACTGCATGTTTATAGTTTGTAAGTGTTTTTTATCTCATCATTCTCCCAAGGAGCTCAGGGCTGCATGCATGGTTTTCTCCTCCATTTTATCCTCGCAACAATTCTGATGTCGGTTAGGGAGAGGGAGAATGACTGGCCCAAGATCCCCCAGTAAGTCTCATGGCAAGCAGAGATATGAACCTGGGTCCCTTTGTTCCTATAGCAATTATGATAATTCTCTACAAGGTCAGAGATGGGGGATTCCTACAAAATTCAACTCCCTACCCTTTTCAGCACATTCATTAAACCCAAATTGATGTTTGCAGCTCATACAAATGTACATGAACACTCATAAGATTTCACATGTTACATTTGCTTTAAATTCTTACAATAAGGGCATCTAATTCAAAATTCCATACTCAAGCAACAACTTTTTCTTTCCGGTTATCCACACTGCCAATGTCTGCCATAAAATGCTATTTAAAAGCATTTAAGGATGATTTTTAATAACTAGTTTAAAAATCTGAGCAATATATGAGGTATTAGGGGGAATATCCCAGGGCCAGGGCATGTATTAGCATTGCCATGTGGATATTCCCTAAAAAGCCTTTCCTGGTGAATCCTCCTCTTCCCTCTCAGTAATGTCTGGAAGTACAACATCTGGATTGCAGCCATTAAACTATGAATCTCCACTGCTCCATATAACCATGAAGTGTGGAGGGAGATATGGAGACTTGCAGTGTGATGGCCCCAAGCCACAAGGTAAGTAATGTAAACATCACTCATTGTTTTGGTGGTACCCTCACAGCCATAGTAATGTGTCCTCACACCTCTGACCTGTGTCTGCTTGTTCAAACAAACAAGCACTGGCACCATTTTCTTAATATGGCAAACCTAAGAGAACAGGAATTTTCAACCAGCCTTTTACTTTCTCAGTATATTCCATTCTGTGTCCACATGTTACATATACAAAAGCATATGTAATAGGAACTGCATTTTGAAATTCAATATACTAAGTGTGCTTTTTCTATATGAAGTCACATGAACAAGAAAATAAGTGTTGCAACTGAGGAAAGCTCATAATACATAAATACATAAAGCGGAACTGTATCTCTCATCTTGTCTCAATCAGAAAACATTAAATAAATAAATGAAAAATCTTCTCATACATGCCAGATGCTAGCTTACAAAACTACGCAAATCGCCCACATTTTCTCCTAACAGCCTTAGACAGTGACATTATAAGTTTTGTGGATTTCAATATGTAGCTAACCTCGCATAACTACATGAGACATTGGAATTTTGGCTGGGATTCCCAATATGTTACTCTCTGCTGCCAAGCAGTCACTGGGGCTCTAAAGACCAGCCTGGGAAGCAATGCTGAGGAAGAGGAAGATTAATTCTCTTTCTCCCATGGCATTTCCCAGAAAGAAAATTGTCCCCCATGATTGTGTGAATCCCTGGTGGGGGGAAAGAGAGTGGGAAAGAGAGAGTGTGCTGTTCCCTTCATTTCCCCCTTAAAACAACTTGGCAGGGGATTTCTAACTTTAAAAAGCAAAAACAAAAACAAAAAAACCTTCCCCAACATTGTGGCCTCAATCCATATCCCCTATAGCTTTTTATAGCCAAACAATACAGTGGGAGATAGGGATGGGCATGAACTGGGAAATGTTGTTTCTTTCAGTTTGTGGTTCATGACATGCCAAGTTTGTGAGTCACAAACCATCATGAATTTTTAGGTGCCAAGTGAATTGGTTCAGTTCATTCAGTTCATGACATGGTAGAATGGCCTCTCAACATGCTGGAGAATCCAAACTCACAGGGAATCTCTGACTGACTCTTTTCTACTTGCCCTCCAAATTTGGTGGGGATTGGATTTATAGGGTCTGAGTTATGGCCCCCTAAAAAAGGTGCCCCCAGGAAAGTTCTTTCTGGGGAAATGACAGGTGCAGGTTCAGGAGGTTCAGAAGTGTATCGAATGGATCCTGTGCAAGCTAGAGATATCAAACTCACAGGGGGATCTCCCCCTGATGTTCCTCTACATGCCCTCCAAGTTATGTGTAGATTGGACTTCGGGGGTCCGACTTATAGCCCCCAAAAAGATTCCCTCAGGAAAGTACTTTTGGGGAAAATGTCAGAAGCAGGTTCAAAGGTGTGTATAATGGATCCCATGCAAGCGACACACACCAAATACATAGGGAACCTCACTTTGCCTTTAAAGTTTGGTAAACATTTTGATTGAGCAAAGACTGCCTGTACATGTATCCATTCATGAACCACCATGAACAGCTTGAAAGTCTGTGGAAAGTTCGTGCTGGTTGACCTGCCATGAACTTCAGTTTGTGAACCACAAACCAGCCAACATTTGTCATGAACTTTAGTCTGTGAGCTGATTCATGCCCATCCCTAGTGGGAGAGCTAACTTCAAATGAATCAACCGAGCAAACCAAGCCATAGGTAAAAAGCATTAAACTTCAAGATCCTAGAGGCAATCCAACTAGGTAAAAAGAGCAGTCTCAGCAGCAAGTATAATAATTATATCCTGAACGTATATTTAAAGCCAATGTATTAAGGGCCAACCCATATATAACAAAATCCTTTGGTTCACCACATATCCCATCAATAGACATGTTCTGGGAATTCCATGCTTGGAACATAATTTTCAGACACACAGGAGTCCAATTTGGATCAGGACTATGATGCATGGAGAGCTGCACACAGGCGTCTAGCCAACAGAAGCTCCCTGGGGCTGTTTGGGGTCAGGAAAACAGAATGAAGAGGAAGGCTTAAGGCCCCTCTCCCCACGCACTACCAGTCTGAATGAGGTCCACATATTAAGTTGGAAGCCTGAAATTCCCACAGAAAGTCTGGTCACAGGATAAAAAAATAATAATGAAGGGGGAAAGAAACACTACACAGTTGTACCTCCTGTTTCCCTGCTGGTCACCACATCTGAAATCTACCAAATGAAAGTGGATTGGTGGTTGCTACTTGACACATCACAAAATTCTGGGGTGGATCCTATCCCAATCCTACCACTTCCTGTAGCAACATGTATTTCTTTATTTTCCTGTTTATTAAAATATTTCTACCCCACTCTTCCTTTTGGCTCAACTTCGAAGCTTTCCTTTAGCCCAAGGAGACTTCCTGCAACTCAAGTGGCTCTTCCATTGGAGATTGAGTTGAAAGAAGACACCTTAGGATGGAGAAGAGATACTTGGAGGATGGTTGGATCCACCACATACTCTCTGGTTTTGTCCTTAATTCATCCAGAGAAAGGGTTGACCCCAAACTTACATGGGGAGAAACTCTTTTGGACCTTAATGGGTTATTACAACCCTGGCATAGAACAGAAGTATCCTTCATAAATGAATCCAAGATTGCGTTGAACACAGTGATGTTCTTTGCTCCCATGGAAATACATAATACATAATTCTAATTAAATTAACACTGCCACAGTAGCTGACATTTAAAGAAACTGAATAAAATCAAGTCATGTCGCGGGTGCTTTCCAAGCTGTAATTTAACAACCCATGAGTTCATCTTTATGTCATTCTCTGTCTGAAGTTGTGTGAAGGATGAATGTACTCTGCTAAGAGAGGATACAGGTGACACAACTTCTGTATGTGACCAAATCATAATCTGTTGCATCCATGTGGATTGGATTGGTTTTCTGCTGTGGCCAACTGTTGTCAGATTTCCACAGGCCTCTGTGGATGAAATGGGGGAAAGCTCTAAAAAGGAAAACTAAGCAGACATGCCCTATGTTGGATATATATTCCACCTCACAATGCACTTTCAGACAATAACAAAAAATAATTTGAAGTAGTACCACTGTGTTGTCAAATTATATAGCGGAAAAGAGCTCCTAATTTTTTCTTCATAGAGATCTTTTAGTCAGCCATCAGAAGCGAGGACCTTCCTCTCTACCTTTACGCCCCTGTGTGATGCCTTTTGTTCAGAGGCCTACAGAACTCTTATTTGTATCACTGATCATTTTTTGTCCCGCTGCCAAGAAAGCTGCATTTTTATAGGAACTGGGGAAAGCTCTCTTCCAGTAGGACTTACAACACCAGACTTAGAATTACAGTAAATTCAAACTTTCCATACTTTATTACCTGGCAGGCAGCCAAAAATCAAAACCGAAAATAATGGGGTAGCATAATGGGAAGGTTGTCTACGTACAGCAGGGAGGGACCGAAAGTGATCTAAACGCTGTGAGTTTTAAATTCAGCCTGAGTTTTACATTCAAAGAAGCCTTTAAAAGCCATGATGGGAGGCCTTGACATTGCAGGCTGTGCCGGTTGCTCAGAGACTGCTTATGCCTGAGGGTTGGCTCCAGCCAAGGTGCTTTCTTTCTTTCTTTCTTTTTCACAGTGTTGCTACCCACCTGCCTTTTCCAAAACGGACTCCTCCCCTGCAGGACACATACTGGCATTCATCAGAAGCAAACAGATTCAGTTACATTTTGCCCTCTCAGCTGTGGCACGATCTTTCAACCTGTAGAAACCATTGCTTCTGAAGAGCCCTTGAGCACAAATTAAATGAAACGTAGGCGGCAATTTGGGGGAAATTATAGTCATCGCTTTCCAGGAGAGACAAACTGAGCAGTCTGTCTCTTCGTGATCTCAACAAATAGTGCAGATGCTCTCTCTTACCAACACTGGAGCAGGTGCTGACTCCCCTTCTGGTTACACAGGGTATTATTAAAATTCCTTTACCCATAAGGAAGCAGTCATCCAACTAAAGAGAGAAACAGGCTTTCCAAGTACAGAAGGGGCTGGCACTTCCCAGCAGAGCTATCAGAACATACAAATGAGCTTCTTGTGGTAGAGAGCAAACCGGAGAAGCTACCTATGGTTAGGCTCTTATAAGACAGATGAAGACGTAAAGTAATATTTCAAAAACCATACTGTAATCTCAAAAAACTATCATTTCAAAAAACATCCCATACTACAGGGATTAGAGTATCAGATTAGTATCTAGGTTTGAATGCCACTCTGCCATGGAAGCTCGCTCTTAGCAATAACCTACCTCACAGGATTGTTGTTGTGAGAGTAAAATGGAGGAGGAGAGAATGACATTGTAAGCCATATTTGTCCCCGCTGGGGAGAAAACAGGGGGTTAACCATCTAAAGTCAAATATAAATAAATGATTATGGGTGGTTTGAGTTTAAAACATTGTTCTCTTTTTAAAACATGGGTCTCACTCTTCTTTTGTTTTTGACACAACAAATCCATTATGGACCTACAAAACATCAGATGGGTAGCATGAGTTGGCAGGGAATGGCAGCTGCCAGTTATTTGTGTTCCCAGAACCTCACCCTACTCATGTTGACTGATACTGGTATTTCCCCAAGCCTTAATGGAAACATATTTTTAAATTATCTTGGGGCATGAAGTTTAGCTTCTTCATTCTTCTTTCCCCCCGAACAGCTTTTTCAGATGTTAAAGCTCTACTTTCTTTCATAATTTAGACAGACACATTTCTTATCTTTCACATTACAGTCTCCCGGGCCATCACCTTCTCATTAGCTTCTTTCAAACTGCTTGGTGTTTTCACTGATTACGCCTTCTGTTATCTGTACACTTGCGAGACATTTTGACTGTTATTTTGCTGCCTAGAGAAATCATCACATTTCATAGAAGCCCCATCAAACTTAGTGGGACTTTAAACACACACACACACACACAAAGGACTGGGATCCACTATGGCTGCTATGCAGCACATGTTTATCTGGCAGTTAGTCCTATTGAACACAATGAGATTTACTTCTGTATAAAAGCCTATCCTTAAAACTAGGATGGCCACTGATAGATCTCCAGAATACAGGATAGTTCCCCTACCAGTCTCCACACACAAAAACAATCATGCTATACCCAGCCCAGGCTGACAAAAAAAAATGAAAGGATTACACAAATGCATGGAGACGGGTCTATCAGAAGCTATTAGCCATGAAAGCTAGTTCAGAGAGACTATGCCTCCCCTTACCACATGGGTAATTCAATTATCTATGGGTAATTCAAACTGTTCTGAAAGGTATAATAGACCTGCTTCTGTCATATGCGTTATCTCTGACAATAATCCGAGAAGCTGTACCAATGTAGAGATTGGAAACAAAGAACTGTGTTTCATCAACAAAGATCTGATCCTTGACTACTTTGAGCAGAAGTCTCACAGATTGTCAGAGATAACGCATATGACAGAAGCGGACGAACTACCCCCCCACAGATTGTGCCATAGAGCTGATCCCGGGTGAGAAACTTCCAAAGGGAAAACTTTACTCCATGAGTCCTCCGGAGCGGGAGGAACTAAGAAAGTTCCTAGACAAGAACTTGGAGCGCGGCTTCATCCGCCCTGCCAAATCCCCTTTCGCAGCCCCAGTTCTGTTTCGAAAAAAGAAAAGACGGGGGTTTACGCTTGTGCACGGACTATAGAGGACTAAATGCGGTGTCCGCCTCCAACGCCTACCCCCTCCCTCTCATCAAAGACTTGTTAACGGAGGCGGCCAAGGGAAAAGTGTTCACTAAGTTGGACCTCCGAGATGCCTATTTCCGGGTGCGCATCAGGGAGGGGGATGAATTCAAGACTGCCTTTAATACACCGTTGGGACAGTTCGAATACCTGGTAATGCCGTTCGGTTTGAGTGGTGCGCCAGGGGTCTTTATGAGCTTAATAAATGAAGTGTTGCACAAGCATTTGTTCAAGGGGGTGTTATGTTACTTAGATGATATCTTGATCTACTCTGCTGATAAGACAGAGCACGTAAAATTGGTCCGAGAAGTGCTCTCAACCCTGTTGAAAAATCAGTTATATGCAAAGTTGTCTAAATGTGAATTCCATCGGGACTCTGTAGATTTCTTAGGGTACCGCATTTCTCAGAAGGGACTGGAAATGGACCCCGCCAAGGTAGAGGCAGTGGTTCAGTGGGAAGTCCCCCGAACGAGAAAACAACTTCAAAGTCTATTAGGATTTTGTAACTTTTACCGCACCTTCATAAAAGACTTTGCCACAGTTACCCTTCCATTGACTGAGTTGCTAAAAACCAAAGGGAGGGGCCCGGAAGCGGGGAAGCCCGGGGAGAGAATTGCCTGGACTGAAGAATGCCAGAAGGCGTTCAGGACTCTTAAGACTCTTTTCACCTCAGAGCCCATTTTGGCTCACCCCGATGAGACCAAGGAATTCGTAGTTCACGTAGACGCCTCAGATGTGGCCATGGGGGGGGGGCAATCCTACAGCAAGGGCCGGATGGGAAGCTGCACCCTCTCGCCTAAATTTCTAAGAAATTTAATGAGACAGAAAGGAATTGGTCCGTTTGGGACAAAGAAGCCGCTATCCGACTGGCCCTCACCACTTGGCGGCATTGGTTGGAGGGAGCGCAAACCCCGTTTGAAATTTGGACAGATCACAAAAACTTAGAAGCGCTGCGCACCCAGAGATCCCTTAATGCGAAGCAGCTCTGCTGGGTAGATTTTTTCTCAAAATTCAATTTTGTGCTTAAACACTTCCCTGGGAAAGCCAACTCGTTAGCAGACGCACTCTCCCGATTGCCCCAGCACGAGAGTTTAAAAGAGGAGGTGTTTGACTCCATGTTCTCCCCCCAGCAGCTGGGAGGCGCGGTGACCACCAGGAGTCAAAGTAAGCAGACAACGGTAGAACCGGGGAAGAGCGACTGGGGGGGGGGGATTATTCCCCGGAAGAAGTCGAAGAGTTAGAAACCTTGGCAGACTGCTCCATCAGGGAGAATAAATGCCGGTACCACGGGGATAAACTGGTGGTACCCCGAAGCAAAAGGAAAGACATATTGCTAGCCTGTCACTCCTCCAAATTAGCAGGGCATTTTGGGTTTCTAAAGACGCTTAACCTAATTCAGAGACAGTTCTGGTGGCCACGCATGCGCAGGGATGTCTTGGACTTTGTAACTGCCTGCCAGACTTGCTTAATGTGCAAAAGGAGAGGGGGGAAAGTCCCAGGCTTATTGCACCTGCTGCCCACCCCCTCTCGCCCTTGGGAGGCGATAGCTATGGACTTCATCACCAACCTGCCACCCTCAAAGGGAAAGACTGTAATTTGGGTGGTGGTAGATATGTTTTCCAAACAAGCCCACTTCACCCCCTTCAAGCAGCTGCCCACGGCGAAGGGAATGGCCAAGGCTTTCTTCAACCACGTGATAAAGCTGCATGCTTTCCCCAAGCGTGTGGTATCCGACAGGGGCAGTCAGTTCGTTGCCAACTTCTGGCGGGAGCTTCTGAAATTTATGGACATTGAGCCAGCCCTGAGTTCAGGGTACCATCCAGAGACCGATGGGCAGTCCGAACGAACTAATCAAATTTTGGAGCAATTTCTAAGGTGTTACACTAACTACCACCAGGACAACTGGGTAGAGTTGCTACCGTTCGCAGAATATAGCTATAATAATGCAGTGCATTCCTCTACTGGCGTTTCTCCATTCATGGCTGTAGGAGGTTTTGAAGGAAAACCCCTGCCCACAATTGAAAACGCGTCAAATACTCCCCCCACGGACTTTAAGCGATGGTGGACAACCCTACAAGAGTCATGGCCCCTGATAGCCAAAACCCTGGACCAGGCAAAAGAGGACTACAAGAAATATGCAGACCGTGACCGAGCTGAGGGCTGGGACCTCCAGCCCGGGGACTCTGTTTACCTATCCACAAAGAACATACATGGCTTACAACCCAGTAGAAAGTTGGGGTGGAAATTTGTGGGGCCTTACAAGGTGTTGCATAAAATCTCTGATGTGTCTTTTGAACTGGAGTTGCCCAAATCATTGAGTTCTGTGCACCCTGTTTTTCATTTCAGCTTGCTGAAGAAGAATCCTGGGCCGAATGCATGGCATCCAGTTCCTCCAACTCCTCCTCCACTGATGAAGGGGGAGGCACCCCATTTTGAAATTTCAGAAATTCTTGATTCTAAACTGCGCAGGGGCCGAATATATTATTTAGTTAGATGGCTTGACTTTGGCCCAGAACAAAATGAATGGGTTCGTTCTGAAAATGTGCATGCTCTTAAGTTAGTTAAAGCTTTTCACAAAAGGTTCCCGGACAAGCCCCGGTAGATTTATTTTCGGGGTGCCAGTGTGTCAGAATCTGCTGATTCAGACAAAGTATTTCTATTGCTTGCTGCTATGATTTCTGTCTTGCTGCTATGATTTCTATTGCCATGTATAATTCTATAGCACCTGCTTTGTAGTTGCCCCCTCCACCATGTAACCCCTCACTTTGGCCAGTATGTATGTAGTCTATATGACCCCAGGTTTATGACCCTGACCAGGCCTGGTTTGTGTAACTGTCAGTCCAGGAGGATGACAACTTCAAAGCATGGGAACAATGGGCCTCTCACACTCCTGCCTCTGCATTCCATTCATCCCGGCTGGGACAGCAAGGGAGGACAGGTCCCATCTCTTATCAACGTGCGAAAGCCTCGAGGCCAGCGATTGTTATGTGAAATGGTAACATCTAAGGGGTCTGGTTTGGGAAGGGAAATTTACAACTTAACACCTCACTTTCTTTCCTGTGGGAAGCAAACGGCCAGAGACCCTTTTTGCCCGCCGTTTTTCCCCTTTAGTGATTGGCTACCTATGGGTAATTCAAACTGTTCTGAAAGGTATAATAGACCTGCTTCTCTCATATGCGTTATCTCTGACAATAATCCGAGAAGCTGTACCAATGTAGAGATTGGAAATAAAGAACTGTGTTTCATCAACAAAGATCTGATCCTTGACTACTTTGAGCAGAAGTCTCACAATGCTGAGGAGAAACAGCAGGAGTGGGTGTGGTCTTGTGCTCCTGCTGGTGTACTTTTCATAAGTATATCGCTCCACCATGACAGCTGCATTCATCTGAGCAGGGCTGTCCCCTGCAGAAGACCCTGCTCCAATGCATGAAGCTAGGGTTGCCAAGTCCAAGTTGGAAAATACCTGGGGACCTTGGGGGTGGAGCCAGGAGAAGGTGGGGTTTGGGGAGGGGAGGGGCCTCAGCATGGTACAATGCCATAGAGTCCACCCTTCAAAGCAGCCATTTTCTCCAGGGGAGCTTATCTCTGTCAGCTGGAGATCAGTTGTACAAGCAGGAGATCCACAGGCCCCACCTGGAGGATGGCAACCCTACATGAAGCTGTCATGGCAGAACATAGTAGGAGAAGTGGTCTCGCAGATATCAGGGTCCAAGGCCATGAAGAGTTTTGTATGCGATAGCCACTATCTTAAATTGAGTCCGATAATTGATGATCAACCAGTGAAGTGCCTGCAGGATGGGAGTAAAATACATGCTCCATCTAGCTTCCAATAACAGCCAACAGCTGGAGTTTCTGAATTGATTTTGAGGGGAGACCAACATACAGTGCATTGCAGTAGTCTAGTCTCAATGTTACTGTGGCATGGATCCACGTGGCCAGGTCAGCTATATCAAAGTAAGGAGCCTTCTTCTTGGGCTAGGGTGAGTTGGAATAAAGCCTTTTTTGCAACTGCATTAACTTGCTTCTCCAGTACTTGTCCCCAAGGTTACCTGAGACAGGAAGGGTCAGCTGAACTCCATCCTCCTCTTGCATGCAGTTCCTCACCTCTCCTTCTGCCCTTCCTTGCACATGCCAACTGCAGTTCACTCCCACCTTGTCTCTTTGATTCCCACTTACAGGTGATGCTGAACTCAGGCCCTGATGGGAAAAAAGGTTAGATTTATGATGTGGTATCAGTATTGGGCAGAGGGACGGTGGCATGGTATAGACTGATCTTGTCAGATCTCAGAAGCTGAGCAGGGTCAGTACTTAGAAGGGAGGCCAAAGAGGAAGACTCTGCAGAAGAAGGCAATGGCAAACTACTTCTGCTTCTCACTTGCCTTGAAAGACCCTTGCTGGGGTCAACATGAGTCAGTTGTGACTTGACAGCACTTAGAGAAGAAGAGAAGAAGAGATTGGATTTATACCCCGCCCTCCACTCCCCAAGGGAGTCTCAGAGCGGCTTACAAACTCCTTTTCCCTTCCCCTCCCCACAACAGACACCCTGTGAGGTAAGTGGGGCTGAGAGAACTCTTTCCCAAGCTGTCCTTGAGGGAACAGCTGGTACAGAGCTATGGCTTGCCCAAGGTCATCCAGCCAGGTGCAAGTGGAGGAGTGGGGAATCAAACCCGGTTCTCCCAGATTAGAGTCCGCGCACTTAACCACTACACATTAGTACTGGACAGGGCAGAAGACTGAACAACTGAAAAAGGACTATGAGGAATGAATGGAAAGGCACTGCACTTAAAAAAGGAAGGTGCTTCTTCAGGGAGCTTATTTTCAGCTATGTGGCATGAATGTCAGATTGTTCCTCCAGGCATCTGAATTGTCAAGCAAAGCACCTGTTGCACAATGCAAATACAGCTCGAACTTTGCCCATTCTCTCCCATGATGAAACAGTATACCATCTACTAACGTTAAATTCTCAAAAGTAACAGAAAAAAGGGGCACGTTGCTAATAACGTTTGCTGAGGCAGAAAGGGAAGTGAATATAAGAACATAAGAAGAGCCCTGATGGATCTGGCCAGTGGTCCATCCGGTCCAGCATCTCACTTCACATAGCAGCCAACCAGTTGCCCTGGAAGGCACAGAGGCCAAGGCCTACCCCGGTGATGCTTCCTGGCACTGGGGTTCAGAGGTGTATTGCCTTATTCCCTTAACTCACCATGTCTAGTACCCATTAATGGACCCGTTCTCCATGAATCTGTCAAATCCCTTTTTAAAGCCCTTTTCGCTTGTGGCCATCACTACCCTCTAGTGACAGTGAGTTTCACAGTCTAATTGCAGATTGGGTAAAGAAGTATTTTTGTCTGTCCTGAACGTGTTACCAATGAACATCATTGGGTGAAGAAAAATTTTATTGACCTTTTCCATCCCAGGCATAATTTTATCACATGCCCCTTTAGTCGTCTGTTTTCTAAACTGCAAAGTCCGAGACGCTTCAGTCCTTCCTCATAGAAAAGATGCCCTTGATCATCTTGATTGTCCTCTCCTGCAGTGTGGCTTGATCTGTAATGACAGCATACCTACACTGAACATCAGTTGTTCTTCTTATCAGATGTTTTGTTAAACTGAATAACAACATTCCTTTACCACTTTACACCTGCATGTGAGAACAATGGAAAAAGTTGAATTTTTGACTTTTGGTCCCCTCTTCACACACACAAAACTGTTATTAGTAATACAACATAAATAAATGGTACAAAAAGTGCTATGCACCACAGGCACAAGATGCGGAAATAATGCTCTTTCTACCATAATTAGATAATTATCCACCGTTCGCATACTACCTGAGTTGTCATTAAGTAATGGGTTATTTTCCTCATTAAAGAGTGGCATGTGGTGAAAAGCATGTTTCTAATTTAATCAAGCAGAGGACAAGGTTATTTTACCAGTAGCCCTTTATGACGAGCTGTGTTAATAAAACAGAGA
Organism: Lepidodactylus listeri; assembly: GCA_029233225.1. Lineage (NCBI taxonomy): Eukaryota > Metazoa > Chordata > Lepidosauria > Squamata > Gekkonidae > Lepidodactylus > Lepidodactylus listeri. Next base: position 58,696,220 of record JARCFY010000012.1, read on the forward strand.
ATGCCACTTCAGAGTTATGCTGCATATTCATGGACAGGTATCAATAAACTTCTAAGAAATCATACATGGTTAAATTTATTTAAGAGAGCCAGTGAGTCACTTTGAAATGGAGAGTAGAAGCACAAATAAACCAAACAGAGGTGACAGAAATGAAGCTCTAGAACTAACCAAGAATTACAACAAGCACCTACTCTGGACGGCATACACCTGAGAATACATGAAAAATATTCAATGTGAAATCAATGATTCCCCCCAAAATCAAGTTAATAGCTGTGCAAACAAATTAAGAGTTTGGGTGGCACTTGAACATCCCCTGCTCAAAAGCATTCATATCTGGGTCCAACATGAAATGGCTTGCAAAATACCTGCTGCTGCTTTCAGTTTTCCCCAAGCCACAGACCTGAACTTTGGGGAGGAGAATGATGAGCCCAGCCCAGGCTGGCCCCACAGCGGGAGGTATATGCTCAGTATGGAGAAGGAGGTGCCTGCCCAAGCTGCATGAGGTCCAGTGCTGGCTAGGCAGGCTCTTTCTCCATTCCTCCTTTGGGGGGGTCAGGGTGAGGCCAGTGTGGGCTGGAGATAGGGCCCTTTTCCAAATCCCTTTTCCCCCTCCAAGCCTGCCCTGAGCACAGGATCTGCTTGGCTTTAACCTAGGCATCAGTACAATAGTAATTAATGTTGGCTTGCTGGGCTGCTCTAAGCCAAGGGGACCCTACACCACTCCCAGCAGCATGGAAGCCACTTAGCTCAGCTTACTCCAAGTCACCAGAGACCCTTTGGGGCAATAGCCCACTGGGACTTTTCCCAGTAAGTACAATGGGCAGCCTGCCCCTAGACAGTTCTTTAAAAAGAGTAGTCTCAAAATTATTCCTCCCAAAGTTTTCTAACATGAATTTCTGCCATGGTTGATGGAACTGTATTTTCTTCACCCTCCTGATTAACTTTGGCATAGTTTACCAACTAGGACTAGGGTCCTTGTCACTCCCTCGTGGGGGGTGGGAGGGAGCTCTCCATGAGTGCAGGGGCAATGTCACCACACATGATGTCCCCAGCATGATGACGTCACGTGGAAGTGACATCATCATGCTGGGGTGGGAACACCATGCTGCAATGCTCTAGTATTTTGGGCAAAATTCTGTGGTTACCATAGATTTTTGCCCAAAAGACTAGAGCATCGTCATGCAGCATCCCCAGAATTATGACATCACTTCTGCATGACATCATCATGCTGGGGATGTTGTGCCTGGTTGTGGGTGTTGATGTTAGGCTTCCCCCGCCGGCCAACAGGCTGGCAGCAGATTAGAGCCTGCCAAATTAGGGGGGGTCCCCCGCTCCCACCTGGGGGCTGGCAACCCTAACTAGGACTACCAGGTTTCCTGCTATGACAGGAGAACTCCTGCTAGCAGCTCTCTTTGCTTGTCTTCCCTGGAAATGACATAGAGATGCCTCCAATGTCCCTCCCCCAAGCCTCCTGCTGATTGCCAGGCTTGGCCTGACAACCCCATTACCAGTTTCCAGGTCAGTCTTGAGCTCTCCTGGAATTACAACTGATCTCCAGACTGCAGAAACCAGTTTCCCTGGATGAAATAACATGGGGGGGAGGAGCAGACTCAATGGCATTACATCCCTGCTGAGTTCCCTAATTTCCCCCAAACGCCATCTTCTCCAGATTTTGCCCCCAGTCTCCAGGAATTTCCCAAGGTAGATTTGGCAACCTTTCTTTGGGATGGCAAAAAAACAACAGTTCCCATCAACTAGGGTTGCTGGGTCTCCTCCCAGCAACCTCTGCTGTCCACCACCATTTTGCCAGCCAACAGGGAGGAAATGAAGAAAATAACATTCAATTGGCATGACAGCATTACATCACTTCATGGGAGACCTTCTGGGGTTCTATAGTAGGGTTTCCAGTGATTCCTAGAGAGGCATATCACTTTCAGGGTTTTCCCAGTTGACAAAAAAGCCTTTATGCTGACTGCACCCCCTGCATCCCTGCCTCCCTTCCTACCCCAGCTGACATCCCTACTATCAATCAAGGCAGGAAGTCATGCTGGAAATATTTTACTGGAAAGATAAGATCCATTTGGGGTTTCTACTGTGTTTAAAGTGCTAAACCCTGTTGAGGTTATTTTCCCCTTCCCCCTCTTTGAAACTTGGGTCTTAGAAAAGGAGGGGACTGGCAGTAAAGTGAGCTGTCACCTATGTTTGTTCATACACATTTTGCAACCATCGACACTGAATACTAGCAAATGCCTGTCGGGTATTTTTAATTGTTCACCAGGGATCCTTCGAAAAATGAGAGTGATTTCAGGACATACATGGGGATATTCGCCCATCACTGTTTGGCACTAAACCTGGCCTCCTTACCTGGAAGGCGGCCAATATGACACCCTTTTAAAAAGAAGCAGGAAATTTGCTTAGTGTCTGTTCTAAAGCTAGAATAATTAAACTTCCAAAATAACAATCCTTGCTGAGAAAAAAAAATGAGAAAAATTCAGCTAAAGCATGGACCACCTGATCAACTTTGACGTCTACTGGGTTCACTTAGTTCATTGATAGTCATGGGAAATCTACAAATGCTTGAATTTCAAAGGTCTTGGCAAAGCCCTTCACCAAAAGCTGCTGAGTAAATTTAGCAGTCATAGCATATAAGAATGAGTCTTATCTATTAAATAACAGGCAGGAAAGGGGTAGAAATAGCTAGAGAGGTTTTCAGAATCAAGGGAAATATGTTTTGGGGATCTCATAAGGCTCTGTTCAGGACAGGTGATTGTGAAGTTCCTCCCTTGCTGGCGCTGTCCCCTGGACCTCAGCTGTTGGAGCACTTTCATTCATGGGGGGTCTCCCCAGGCCTCAGAATAGAAATGGGGGAAAGGATGAGTCACACGTCCACCCCATGGCTTTGTACATAGCTCTCTGGAATTGAAAATTATTCTATATGTAGATGATCTTTTATTGTTTATTTCAGAGCCTCAGTCTACCATTCCTGTATTAATGAATATGATTAATACCTTTGGAGACTTGTCTGGATATTCGATTAACTGGGCAAAATCTGAGCTGACGCCACTGGGAAACAATATATCACAGACTGTATTTGCTTCTGGACTTTTTCGGTGGTGCGCAGATGTCATTACTTATCTTGAAATACTGATTCCTAGAGACATTACGCATATGATTATGTGAAATTTTAACAAGCTGGTTGCTGATATATCTTTGGATTTGGACGGATGGGAAACTTTCAACTTGTCTTTATGGGGCAAAGTAAATACACACAAAATGAATATTATACCAAGGATTATTTATAGTTTACATAAAATTCCTTTCTATATATACCTTGTAAGATATATTTATAAAATTAATACTTTGTTTCAGAAATTTATGTGGGGTTCCTTACTGCTTCATTTTTTAAAAAAGAGGATGCAGCTTCCATTTAATGAAGGAGGTCTTGGTTTCCCTGATCTTAGTTTATATTATAAGTTATACTTGTTAATGTGTACTAATGATTGAAATTGCTCTTCACAGTTGGAACACCACTCCTCCTGGTCTCCTGCCCCATCTATGCTGGCCCTCCCCCGTTCTCTCATTGTCCAGTTCCTGGGAGGCCTTCAGCCAGTCCCTGCCTGCCTGGCTCCACCCATGGTGGGTGCCTGAGGTATGAGGGAGGTGGGTGGGTCCTGCTCAGCTCTTGTAATGTTGTCCCCGACTTTGCTGCAGGTGCCTCAGCCAAGGATTGGTCATCCACAGACAGTAATGTTCCCAAATGATCTGGATTTAGAAGTGAGCAGTATGATATCTAAGTTTATAAATGACATCAGTTTGGTCAAGGGGATGAAAACCCAAGCAGATCATGACAAGTTCTCCAAACAGGCTGAATATGCACCAAAATGACAAAAGAACTGCAATGCAAATAAATATAAAATAATGCACATTGGGAGAAAAGAAAATCCCATCCACATATACCTTGATGGAACTGGAACTAGCAAGGACTTCCCAGGTGGCTCGATGAAAAGATGAGCTCAGTGTCTAAAGACAATGGGTAAAGATGAAATCTACTTTTTTGGTATTTTTGGTATTTATAAATATATAACATTACTGAGCAACAGGCTTTTTTTAGCCATTTTCCACATTAAGCAGAGTTAAACTCAGTTCTGCCATCAGATCTTCCAGATCTCTTCCCCCAGCTACTCCAGTCAGCCAGCCCCCACACTCCTGCCTCACACCCACTTGCAAGAGAGCTGTGATCTACTCGCACCTATAGTTTGACCAACAGTGACTTACAGAATTTATTGCCGATGTATGGGTGGCCACTGGTGTAATGGACAGTAAATGGTTAATGTGTTAGCCCAGTCTGAAAACCTTGATTGACAGGAAGTTCAAATTGAATTCTACAGTTGAGAGTGGCAGTGCAGTGACAGCTAAGAGTGGCAGTTAGTTCAGTTAAGAAGTTCAGTCAAGCAAGGTCAAGGATCAAGAGAGGATCCTGAATTAAGGAAGTATGACCCATAGTCCTTTCCTGAGGGAAATAGCTCCTAGTAAAATGGGGTGATCCCTATCAAGTGTTTAAGAAGGAAAACTGGAACTTGTGTGTGTGTTCCCGTCATCAGAGATGTAAGTAATTTTTGAGACAAAGAAGTGTATGCCTATTGATTTATGCAGTGACTGCCAAGAGACTCTACAGTGACTCCACAGTTTTAAAGACCTGCCTGTAGAACCACTCCGCTACTTTATTATGACAAATTATCTGTTGTTTATAGTTATACAAAGTCATCTCATTCCTGTTGCCTGCTTACCTGCCAAGTTTAAACCTGAAACCTACCTGACAGCCTGACTTGACCCTTTCCCTGTAAAACTGAAATAAAGCACTTTGTTTTGAATTACCTTCAGCCTCTCTTGTGTCATTATCAGACATATACAAACAAAGGATTTTTGTCAGTTCCTCAGTTCCCTGGGCTGGGTCAGCATATATCTATATACATTTAAACAACGGTGTGCAGCAAACACCAAAACAAAGAAAAAGAAAAAAGGCTGCTCATCCAGGAGAAAAAGTAAAAAGGAAGTGGGAAAACATTACACTGGCTATGATGTTTGTAAAAGATAATTCAGCAAATTGATGGAGGATGGAATTAACCATGAGAGCTAGATCGAATTTCCATGTTCACAGGCAGTGTGCTTTTCAATGCCAGCTGCTGGAGAATGAACAAGAGACAAAAGACATCTTCTTGCCCTGATTGTGGGCTGTCCCAAAAATGCTAGGCTATATGTATTGCTGTGATCCTGTAGTGCTCTTCTTAGGTTTTTATTTCCTTATGAAAAAAAGGTTGTCTAGAGCAATGATTCACTCAAAGATTACTTCCCTGCTTCGTAATCAGTCTGATTGTTTGCTGGAGGGTTGCCACAAGACTCAGATCAAGTTTTAGCAGCATGAAGTTGCTATGGATATGGCTATAAATATGATCGTTATTGGTGAGCTGTGTATTTTGTTGTATCTTGTGGGTCTTTTTTGATGCTGTGGCCTTTGGCTAATGCCATACATTATACATATTTGAAAAACTCCATTTACTGTGCTTGTGTGACGCGAAAGAATGGCTTTCATGCTGGAAAGGAGGACGGCAGTCGCTGCTGACAGCTTGCATTTGCTTTGCACCTACCCAGGGCAATGCGTGTATGCTATAAAATAATGATTACATAAACAACAGAAATGATCAAGTATTAATATCCATCATCTCAGCACACTGATTAATTGCTCTGCAAGGATTCTGAAAACACCTGCAGATGGGTCAGCACTTTAGCTAGAAGAATGGATGTTTGCCTTCCAGTTCTCTCCTGGGTAAACATCAGGTTGTTTACTCAGGAGCGGGGGTGGGGGGAACTGGCCTAGAAAGCCCTTCTTTGGTCTGGAACAGCAGAAAGAAGCAGCTGCTTGAGGTTTGAGTGTCTTGTTGGCAGTTTAAAAGAAAAGAACCCTGCTGTGCACCAGCTCGGATATCATTATTATTACCAAGAACAGGACTCATGGATAATTTAACACCAAAACAATCAGGACGGCAGTCTCACGTTAGCTGTTCTGGTACCTCAGCTGCATCCCAGTGCCCTGTTCAAACCTCTTAACCCCAATAATATGCACACTGGAAAAGGTGTCATACTTTAAACAGAGGAGTCAACTAGAGGGAAGGTTGTTATATTTGGGTCTAATAAGTTGAATACCTTGAAGGAAGGTACCACCTTGCCCTGAAAGACTCGATGCATATGGTATGTGAGAACACCCTTTTGTGAAGAAGAATCTTAAAGTTTCTGTAGCCACTCTTTGGGCAGACTCAGTTACATGGAAAAGCTGAGCTGTCCATGTTCCAGATGGTTGGAACACTACACCTAGAAATCTGAACACTTTAATTTGTTCAATCTCATGACTGTCAATCTGCCACTTGTGCCTGAAAAACATTTTAGGGAAAAAATGGTCTTTAAAAGATTGTAAATGTTCCTATTTGCAGTAAGCTGTAAGTGCCTGGAGGGCTGTTATGAGCCCTACTTTAGAGTAAGATAAAATAACCATATCGTCTGCATATAATAGTGTGGAAATTGGTCTATTTGCCAGATTGGCTGGACGGAAGTCAGGTGTGCACCATGGAGTTTATATAGAAGTAAAATAATAAGGGAGCAAGGATACATCCTTGCTTCACACCCCTCCTCACTGGAACCATGTGGGACAGATGAATTTATGAGTTTCATTTCACTGACAAATAGTTGCTGTCATGCAATGTGCATATAAGGGCAAGCAGGCTACCTCTATTGTGGAAGCTTCTAGTTTTAGCCATAATCTGTCACATGAGATACCACTGAAAGCCTTCTTATAATCACCAAAGGCCCCATGCGGCCTGGCAGTGTATTTCTCCACCAGATGATGCAGAATCAGGCACTGATCCATTGTTGAGCAACCACTCCTGAAACCTGCGTGTTCCCCAGCTAAGACATTCTCCCTGTCGAGCCAGTCCCAAAACCATTTGATATCAATTTTTATCTGCTCCAGAGGAATCAGATCAGTCCCTGGGGCCTTCCCCAACCGTAGCTGGGTAAGGGAAATACTGACTCATCTGAGTGGGGGGCAGAATTGTTGGTTAAATACAAAATTTTATCAGAGGGGCCAGCTCTGGCATTAAAATCGCCAGCTACTAAAACAAGAGCATCAGGTAACATCCATAGGAAACTAGTTACATACTTCTCAAGATTACTCCAGATTTCCTGTAGTCTATTACCCTGAGTAGCTATGTATGCATTAATAACCAAAAGGAAAAATCTACTGAATTGTAGACCTGTGCATTTGGCCCTAATTTTACTAATGTGGCCTGAAGTTTTGTAGGGACTAGAATAGCCAGGCCTCCCCTGAGTCTGCCCTTTCTCTCTGCAGCAGAAACATATAATTCATAAGTGGAGAATCAATCTGCTGTCATAGGCACTTGAGACCAGGACTCTTGGAGAATAATAATATCAAACAAGGATAGGTATTCCAGAAAGGAAGGATTAGTTCTCTTGGATGGCCAGCCAGCAATGTTCCAGGAGAGGATTTGGATGATATCATGAAGATGCAGTTGTCAATCTGAGTGGCTCATAAGGTTTTCCTTCTTAGGTGGGGAACCCAGAACAACTTCAGCCATATCATGTAGTAAGTCCTTCACAGGAGGACACAAAGGGGTTCATGCAGTCTATACCTCTAGCTTTACACATATCTAGGAAAATTTTACTCAAGCTTGCCAGTTTCCCACCCCCTTTTTTGGCTGCTGGGAGAAAAATAATGTTAAAAAAATCACCATTGCATGACAGTGTGATATCACTTTTGGAGAAAAAAACCTAGAACTGACATGAGTCTGTGCTAGGAATCACAAAATCACTATGATTTTACCATAGCATTTCCAGCTATTCCTAGACGAACATGTTGTCACTTAAGGGTTTTCCTCAGAAGTGACATCACATTGTTGCCCAAGGACACCCCTCATCCTCCCGTCCCCCCAAATTCACACTGGTTGCCAGCCACTGTCTGGCAACCCTTATTTTACCTAATGAACTGTTTTTTGAAAATGGATACTTTTCATAATTCTACATGGTATATAATATTTTTATCTCATTTTTATCCTACCATTTTTCTGAGGAGTTTAGGGAAGCATACATAGTCCTTCCCTCCTGCACTGTATTCTCACAAGAAGTTTATGAGGTAAGTTAGGTTGAGAAAGGCCCAAGCATTTCTTTTGACCTGGTACAAGCTTGTAAACATGGATCTTTAACACAAACACAATCCGATTCCATACATACAATCTCATGAGTCATAAAAGAAAAATTTCATTTTTTGCTAAAATGACATAAACTGGTCATATAATGGTAACATGTTGTGTTACATCTCTTTTAATTGTGTTTAATTTATTAGTGGCAGGGTATACTGAGTTTTGTAAGCCACTTTGACCTAACATTGATGGTGGGAAATCCAGGATATAGATATTGTAATAAATAATATGCTTGCAGCCTAGTGCAAGTCAAGTAAACATTCAGTTACCCCCCCCACACACACACACACATTATGCTTGACCCCAAATCACCCAGTGATATGGTTACCAACAATCCAGAGGAAAAGTGTCCTGGCCTTTTAATAGGATAGTATTTACCAGGTAAAGTTCTTTACTTCTATGCCATGGAAAGCACCACCTGGTGAATAATATCAAGCCTCTATTAAGGGAGAATGACATTTCCCCCCCTCCAACTTTCTTCTGGGTAAGTTTCATGTAGGGAGGCCACCCCTTGGTTGGCAATCCCTGAGAGCATTGGTGGGGTAGAGACTTTTGGAACTCACTTTCTGTTAAAACAGGAAGTGACATCATAATTCTCTAGGAATTACAAAAATCTCTATGATTTTATCATAAAGATTTTTTAACTTCCTAGAGCATTATCATATCACTTTCTGTTCTGAAACAGGAAATTACTTCCACATGCTCATTCCTCCCCCCATTTTGCCCCTGCCAGTTCACTGAGTGAAAGTGGGGGACAGAAAGCATCACCAAGAAGTCCCCTGCCATTATTGGGTTACGTGACAACCTTAGTGAAGCATACTGGACTCGGGAGACCAGGAACGGTGAAATCATGAAGCCTTTATTGAGTGATTCAGCATGTCCAGTAGATGGTCAGATCAAGCATGCTTCCAGGGCTCCAGGGCCCTCATTATATGCTGGCCGGAGCCACACCTCCGGCCGCACCTCCGACCTGATAGGGGCTTAACATATGTGCATGTTTGTCATAGGTTCCCTGGAGGAGCCTTTGATCGCATTGGCTCCCCAGGGAGAACCTAGGTCCCACATTGGTGGAGGCTTAGAATCCGGACGTCTATTGTTCCTCCAGATTCAAGCTCCCCTCTCTGCCTGACCATGTGCTCTGGCCATGCGGCGGGCGCCATTACCTGGGAGCACATGGCAGCCTGGTTGCTACACAGAACATACTACATTACACTTAGTTTCATGGTTGAATGAAGATCTGAACTTACACCTTCCTCCCAGGTCCTGGTGACTACCCCCTATACCACACTGGCTCTCACAATTCTGTTCATACATGAAGTCTAGAGTTCACTGAGATGAGTAAATCAATATCTGGCCTACAGCTTTTCAGACTGCTGATTCGTATGACTGAATGTTCTTCCATACAAAAACAATCCCACAGACAGAAGACAGAAATGTCAGAGTAGAGTAAAACCCTTGTTCCTGACATCTCGCTTTCTATATAAAAGGAAGGAGGAAGTATGCACATGTGTAAGAGCATTCAAGCATGAGATCTTCGTGATGGTCCAAAGTGGGACAGTCTGGAAACCAGTTTATCGCTTCAATGAGTCCTTGGCCTAATATACGAATGGATTCATCAGAGCCGGTATACTGATGAACATTAAACCATGTGAAATTGCATCTGAAATTTTACAGTCCAGCCACAGGTTTACCAGTGCAAACCTGCCACGGAATTGGGCCTCAGTGATAAATAGGCCATAGACTAATCCTTACTGCATATTAATAGACCTTTAGGAATAAATGGTTTCTTATATCTGTTTATAATTATATATCCCAAGTTGTCATAAGAACTGATAGGCTTTGAATGTTTCTAAACAATTGTAAAAGACAGTTCTGCAATAAAATGCTATTTCTCCACATCCTCAACCACATTTATTTTTAGAACAACTTAAATATTTCAACATACATCCTCATCACAACAGTAATTTTTATACTCGTTCCTCCTATATCACAGTGTGTGGCTGTTTGATCTATTTCAGTAGTTAACTGTGTAATTGGCCTTTCTGTAGGTAGAAGACAATCTGCAGGCTTCTCATTGATTTTCTCTTGCAGAATTATGCCATTTCTCCTAGACCATATGTGTATTATACAAAAAAAGACTGTCTAAAGAATATTTTAACTCCTTAATAGAGAGCTACAGATTTTCCATCTTGATACATGAAATGCATGTTGAGGATAAAATGGGATAGCACATTTTTAAAAGCAAATCTTCAAAGGTCACATTGTTACTGACTTGTCTGGATAACCATCCCCCCCAGCAACATATTTTAGCAGTGCATCAATGTCATTAGTAGAGATGTCCACTCTGACATATGGAATGAGGATTGTCAAATTTCCAGATCTGCAGGCAAATCTACATAGGAAGTTTCCATGCTGCTAATTGGTCAAGTACCAAGATAGATATTTTTGAAACTTTAGAATAAGACTCTACTATACTACTGTATTATAATTGCATTAGTTGACGCTCAGTGTTTTATGTTGGTTACTTGCACTCAGACAGCAAAAGTTTTGTTATCCATGTACAACTTATTTAATCTTGTAATAAATATTTTAAAAATTAAAAAAAGTACCAAGATAGCTAAGGCCACCTGTGCTGCTGCAGAAGCACAGCATATTTGGGGTTCAGCCGCGTAAGTACAACTGGGTCCACTGCAGCAGGGAAAGGACTCAGACTGCAATTTCATGTGTACTTACTTGTGAGTAAGCCCCGCCAAATGCAATCAGACTTATGTCTGAAGAAACAGGCAGTGCATCCCATTGCCCGCCTTGGTTCAAACAACTATTTTCCCTGTTGGTCCTTCGGAATGGTGGAGGAATATAAGCAAATTGCTTATGGACTCTACAACACCTGAAGTAGCGTAACGTGACACAAGCTTTCAGAAGTGGAGAAAGGTCGCACAAAACGGACCCTTGAGTATTTAGGCCTTTGTGCTGTAGGACCACGTTACAAATTTAGATATATAAGGGGTAGGAGGAGCATGTATTTGCTTCTCCACCTCAGGAAAGGATCAACTGGGCAGGTAATTGGCTGAATGGAGGCTTAAGCATGGTCCTAAATCATCCATGCAAGCATGGTCCTAACCCATTCAGCAAAGGAAAAGAGAATGTTGTTAGAGGTTCTTTATACTATCATTTAATGCATACTAACAGCCCCTGAATTCACTTCAAGCCCACTTGGACATGCATTCCAAGGGTAAATCATAGTTTGTCTGTATCAGTAGTCCTATTAGATAGGACATGGATAATTGGTAGTATAACCAGTGATGATCTGAAGACCACGTTGACCTAGGGGTTGCCAGTTGCCTGCCACTCCACTGTACATCAAGTACAACAAATACATATTTCCCCCTGTAGTTCTGAACATAAATACTTTAATAAAGCTGTGTGTTAATATTTAGAGATGGGAAAGTAAATATTTTTTGTTTGGGAAACCAACCTTTTTGTAAGGATCCCTATTTTAAGTGTAGGACATGGGACAAAATGTTGCCTTCATAGAAGAGTGCTGTTTAGAATAATTTAGTCAGGTGAAATCATAAGCTGAAATGCAGTCAAAGAGAACTGACCGTTTTGGGTCATTTGGGTCTGAAAACAAAAAAAAAGATCAAAGCTAAATATGATTCAAAGTATAAACATAAATAAACACGTCTAGGATAAAAAGTTGCTAATGAGCCCATTGCTTAGTAACAGTCAGTACAGACATATTAATAGTAAAGAGAACAAAATCTAGATAGGTGGTCCAAATTAAACTATCCTAGGTAGCAGAGGGAGGAGGCAGTCTAATCAAAGTTTATTCTTTCTTTACTTCTTTAACATTAATAATACTGCGAGGACACAGTATAAATTAAACTTAATTCACAACCTATGAACTGGGACAGATAATAAAGCACCATTGAATAAATCCAGGGTAGTGCAACAGCAGATGGGTAACATAGATTAGAGTGCCCAAATATTATTATCTATATATCTAATTCCGAAGTGGCCCCCTCCATGCGGATATCTAAATCCATGTGGGGGGGCCCTTGGGGGGGCAGGGAGATTTTCCTACACACATGGAGAATTCCCCACGTGTGCAGAAAAATCCTAAAAGTTAAAAAAAAACTTTGGGGGATATTTAAATCCCCCCAAAAGTAAAAGCATTCCCTGCGCATGTGCAGAGAACTCTTTGGCAGTTGTGGGGGCTCAGCGGGCAGTGGGCCTTGCCGCCACCACCGCTATCAGGGAGGGGAGAAGGTTTGGCGCACGGCAGGTACCGCCACGGTTGTTGGGGAGGGAGGGGGAGGGAGGGGAGAAGGCGCGGTGGGCCCCGCCACCGCTGTTGTTAGGGAGGGGAGGGGAGGGGGGGAGGGGAGGGAGGGGAGAAGGCTTGCCAGGCCAGTGAGCTGATCAGCCTCATGGGGGAGGGAGGAAGAAGGCTTACCTGGTGCCGCTTCCTCCTCCTGTGGAGCTCCTCCTGCTTCTGCAGGCTGGGAACTGTGGGGAATACTCCCCACCCCCGAGAGTATCACGGGTCCCCCTTCTTGTTAAGTATAATTAGGTTGCAGTTTTACAGGTTTTTCTCACTGAGAAGGAGATTAACAGTGCAATCCTAAACTGGTCTACTCTGCATCCTACTCTGATATACTCAGCTGGGTTTTCTCTCAGGAAAGTTTTCCAGATGTTAAACTGTAAATTAGCTGAAGCATGCTAAAATAGTCTATTCCTCAGAAGGCTAAACTACAAGTTCCAGGTAAGCAAGACAATATTGGAACTTACTTTTGAGTAATAAACATGCAAGATTAAGCTGACAAGACATCACTGAATGCATTCATTTACAAAGCTTTTAGCCTGCCTTGCCCCGTAAGGACTGGAAGTTGGTTTGCATGTTAACAAAAACCATAATAAAACAAAAATTAGGCCCCCATAACAGTAGCTCTCATATCATACCACTACAGATCCTTTGTCAGACCTAATCCCACAGGCCAGGCCCCTTCAGATAAGTATAAAATGCCTGTATGAATAATTCAGTTTTGCAAACCCCCCAAAGAACAATGGTATTGGGGGGGGGGGCGGTTCTGACATCCTCAATAAGGTCATTCTACTAGAAAGGCTCTAGAACAAACAGGCACTATCCTAAATTGTCAAAGATTAAACATTTAATAACCTTTGATCTGCAGAGAAAAGCTGTTGCAGAAGAGCATATTGGGAGATACTATCCTGAAGATCTGTGGGTCCCAAACTATGAAGAAATGTGGCTTGAGAGGTGACAAGCAGCATTTTAAACAGAACTCAAACACTAAGTGAAGTGCTAAAAACTAAGTGAATATTATATTACACCTGTCTTAAAGAACACAATATATGTATTGTGGTTAGCTCCAGAGAACAGACAAGGTGCTGGATGTCTCTGAATTGTCTTCAAGGGAAGTCCCATGCAGGGAGTGTTACAGTAGTGCAGTCTTGAGGTTACTGTGGCATAGATCACTGTGTTCAGATCAACCCTGTCAAAGTACAGTGCCATACTGGATGGAGATGGAAGCAGGCATTCTTGGCAGCTAGATTAACCAGTTTTTCCAGCAATAAAGCTGCATCTCCTTACGGAATCACAGAGGATAAATCAGACCCCATCAAATATGGTAAGCACAGTAGCCTCCAAAACTCTTCTATCCCAACCAGCATCACCTCTGTTGTGTCTTGATGATAAGCAGCACCATATATTGCACTTATATAGTATTTGTGCATACTGCTGATGTCCAAATTCACATCTCCTTTATGATCTGCCATCTATTCTATTACATTCTATTAGTGTTCCTCAGAGGTGGGACCTTGTGATGGAATGCTCTTCTCCATGCGGCTCAGTCCTTTAGGTGACAGAGCAAAACATTACATTTAACCCAGGCTTTTCATTAAGGGGTTGATCTTTTAGCGTCATTTTTATAGTTTACTACTAGCCTGAGAACTTCAGGCTGCCTAATGTTTTGTGCTTGTTTTTATGATCTGGGTAGGCTTTCAATGTTGGATTTTCTTAACTTTTAATGATTTTATGCTGTTGTTTTATCACGCTTTATTTTGTAAGCCACCTCAGGCAAGTTCCTTGGAGAGGCAGCATAGAAATTCTCTAAATAAATAAATTCAGAACTGCTTTTCCTTCCCCTCCCCACAATAGATACTCTGTGAGGTAGGTGGGGCTGAGGTAGGTGGTGGCTGTAAGGTAGGTGGGGCTTGAGAATTGCCCTTGAGAGAACGGCTCTGAAAGAACTTATGACTGACCCAAAGTCACACCAGCAGCTGTGATAAGTATTGGAGTCGGGAGTCCATGGAATAGTGAAACAGCTAGATCTTTATTGCTGGTCCGGATGAAGCATACAACCCAGGGCTCGAAGCCCTCCTTTTATGCTGGTCAGGGACAATCCCCTGACCTCACCCAACTGGCCTGATAGGCTATTAGAAGTCTATTTACATTTCATAGGTTCCCTGGGAGAAACCTAGGTACAGGATTGCTGACCGGTTTGAATCCACCTGGCCTTTGTTCTACCTGGCTGAAGCTCAGGTAGTTTCTTGGCCATGTGCTCTGGCCATGCTCTGGCCATGCGGTCGCAATTAAGAGAGCACATGGCGACCGCATGGTCAATACATAACACCCCTCCCCCCATAGTCCAGAACCCCTCTGCACACATAGTCTTTGAGATAGTCCGGGCGTCTGCGCTCACGTCCAGAGCGCCGGGGGGTTGTAAGGCGGGGCGTGTTGCTTGTGTTGGCAGGTTGTGGTGTGGGTAGTTGTTCTGCTGGCGGGGCCTGTCTGCTCGGGGGTTGTTCAGGTGTGGATGGTGCGACTGCTTCGTCCGTGGGCAGGAGCGGCATCTCCGCAGTCTCCGGATCAGGGTCTGGCGCTGCTTCTGGAGTCGTGTCGATGTCACGGTCTGTTGGTGCAGGGAGTTCGGGGGCCTGGGTATCATCGTGGTTCTGGGTACGGCGTCGAATCTGGTCAATGTGCCGTTTCCAGACTACACCATCTTCCATAAGGACCTCGTAGGAATAAGGCCCTGTGACTCGGACGATCCTCGCGGGGAGCCATGTCGGACCCCGCGCGAAGTTCTTTGCGTATACGGGGTCTTCGGGAGCGAATCCTCGGGCAGCTGGCCGGTCCTCCGTTGTCGGGTTCCCCTCGATTGCTCGGTCGGGATGTAGGCGGTCCAAGACGGTTCCCAGTCGTCTTCCCATCAGAAGTTCGGCTGGCCGGAGCCCGGTCCCTGAGTGGGGTGTGTTCCGTTGGCAGAACAGGAACTTGTACAGCTGCTCTCCCAGTCGCCATGCTCCATCTTCTTTAACGCGTCCTTCGTTGTCCTCACCATGCGCTCGGCCTGGCCATTGGTTGCGGGGTGGAACGGAGCGGAGCGGATGTGGCGCAGACCGCAGACTTCCACAAACCGTTGAAACTCGCCGGAGGTGAAGGCGGTCCCGTTGTCGGTCACGAGAGTTTCTGGCATTCCGTGTGTCGCGAAGATCGGCCAGAGACTTCTTAAGGCAGCGTTGGTGGAGGTCGAAGCTACCGGCACTACCTCAAGCCACTTGCTGTAGCTGTCAACAACGATAAGAAGCAACCGGCCCTGGACCGGTCCCGCGAAGTCTAGGTACATGCGGGACCAGGGCTTGTTAGTAGATTCCCAGGATCGGACAGGAGCGTGTGGCGGATCTGGCCGTGACTCCTGGCATTTGGTACACTTCTGGACCCGCCCCTCAATGTCTTTGTCCAGGCCTGGCCACCATACGTAACTCCGGGCCAGAGCTTTCATGCGCACAATTCCCGGGTGAGCCTCGTGGAGGGCCTCTAGCACTCGGGGCCGCAGGGGCCCGGGGATCACCACTCGAGATCCCCATAGCAGGCATCCCTTGTGGGCCGATAGTTCGTGCCTGCGTGCCGTGAAAGTGGCGAAATCTGGTCCCGGTTTTTCCGGCCACCCCCTTCCCACCCAGTCCGAGACACGGGAAAGGATGCGGTCCCGCCGCGTGCGACGGGCCACATCCGATACCTGTACAGGGCACTCCGGTAGATCCTCTAGGAGCGCGACGTGGAAAGCGGGAGCTGGATCAGGGTCGCAGGACGGGAGGGGAAGACGGCTGAGGGCGTCTGCATGACCCATCGCCTTCCCCGGGCGATGTACCAATTCGTAGGAGTAGCCTGACAAAAAAATTGACCACCGCAGGACCCGCGGGGACAGCATGTGAGGGGTCTGCCTGTGGGGGGCAAGGAGACCCAGCAGCGGCTTGTGATCTGTGGCCACGGTGAACGACCATCCGTAGAGATAGTCGTGGAATTTCCTGATGCCGGCTACGATTGCTAGGGCCTCCTTGTCGATCTGGGCGTAGTTCCGTTCTGCCGACGACAGGGTCCTGGAGTAGTAGGCAACCGGTACCTCCTTTCCGTTGGGTAGCCGGTGTCCCAAGACCGCCCCAACGCCGTAGGGGGATGCGTCGCAGGCCAGGATGACAGGGAGCCTCTCATCGAAATGCGCTAAGACCGCATTTGAAATTAATAAGTCTTTGACGGCCCGGAAGGCTGCATCATGCTTGGGACCCCAGGCCCAAGCCGCTCCCTTGTCCAGGAGATGATGCAGGGGTTCAGCGACCGCCGCCTTGTGCGGAAGGAAGGCGTGGTAGAAGTTCACAAGTCCCAAGAACGCCTGGAGTTCCGCCTTTGAGGACGGGCGGGGTGCACCTGTAATTGCCGCTACCTTCTCCTTTGTAGGGTGAATGCCATCTGCGGTGACTTGGAACCCCAAGAAGGTCACCAAGGAGACTCCCAGGCTGCACTTGTCTTTTCGAACCTTGAGACCCGCGTCCTGGAACCTTTGCAGCACCATCCGGAGGCGAGCTGCGAATGTGTCGGCGTCCGGGGCGGCGATGAGGACGTCGTCGAAGAATGGCTTCACTCCTGGAACATCTTTTAGGAGAGAATCCATTAGATTTTGAAAGATTCCGGGTGCTACGCTGACCCCAAATTGGAGGCGTTTTACCTTGAACGCTCCCTTGTGAGTCACAATCGTTTGTGCCTCGGCCGTTGCTTCGTCTACGGGAAGCTGCTGATAGGCTTGGGCCAAGTCTAATTTTCCAAATATTTTGGCGCCCGCGAGGGAGGCCAGAACATGGCTGACCACTGGTACCGGGTACGCGTGGTCCTGTAATGCCTTATTAATTGTACATTTGTAATCCGCGCAGATGCGGCCTTCCCCGTTAGCTTTGAGGGGGGTCACAATGGGAGTCTCCCACCTGGCGTGGGAGACCGGCTCGAGCACCCCTTGTGCCACGAGCTTTTCCAACTCCGCCTCCACTTTGGGCTGGAAGGCGAGTGGTGGCCGGCGGACGGCCACGCGGATGGGCCGGACTGCCGGGTCCAGGTCGAAGGAAACCGGGGGTCCTTTGTAGCAGCCCAATGAGCCATCGAAAACTGCGGGAAATTCCTCGCAGATGGATGAGAAGTCAGTAGAGCCCATGCGGTGTATTCCGGTCCACTGCACTCCGAGCGGCTTGAACCAGGCGCGACCTAGGAGACTGGTTAGATTGCGCTCCATCACGAGAAGGTCCAGCAGGCCATTAAAGGCGTGGTACTGGACCCGGACCCTGGCTAGCCCCTTAATAGCCGCTGGGTTTTTCTGGAAGTCCCGGAGGACCAACCCAGCCGGCAGCCGCAGCCAGCGTGCCCCCTTTGGGCAGAGGCGGTGGAACGTAGCTGCGGACACAATTGAATATGCTGACCCTGAGTCCAGTTCCATGGAGCAAGGAACTCCCTCTATTCGGAGAGACACGGAAATTGCGCCCGGGATGGGCTGAGGCAAGTTCATTACCGTGGCCGTGGGAATGACACTACCCACTTCTTCGAAGTTCACTGCTGGGGCACGGTGGCTGTTCCTCAGGCGGCAGGCCCGGGCGAGATGTCCTGCTTTCCCGCAGGCGCGGCAGATGGCATCACGGAAGCGGCATGTCCGTCTGTCGTGGGGGTCCCCGCAGCTGGCGCACATTGGGGCCTGCCTGTTGAGGGAAGCCGAAGAGGGAACAGAGACAGATGCTGGGCGCCGGCCCTTGGGCCTGGGGACGCCGGGCTCACCCTTCTTCGAGCGTGGTTGCATCCGGTGGACGTCCTCTTCTTCGCTTGAGTCAAGTTCGGGAGGAGCTGCCTGGTGGACTTTGGTGGCTGCCTTGTCCTTTTGCGTTGTCTCGAAGGCTGCCGCAGTTTCGAGCATCTTCTCCAAGGTTGGCTCCGGCATTGCAATGAGGCGCCGGCGGAGCTTGCCTTCCCGGACCCCTCCCATGAAGGCGGTCTCCACGTGGTCATCCATGTGGCGGAATTCGCAGCCCACGGCTAGTCGACGGAGTTCAGCCAGGAAAGTGGCGGCCGACTCCCCCGGCTGCTGCTGGCGCTGTATGAACTCCCAGCGCCTGGCCAGTTTTGATGGCTTCGGGGCGAAGTAATCGCCGAGGGTCTTGGTGAGCACGTCGTAAGACACCTCAGTGGGGTCTTGCGGGGCTAGTAGGTTCTGGGCCACCCGCATGACCTCCACCCCTCCGGAACTCAAGAGCCAGGCACTCTTCAGGTCCGCATCTGTGATTCCGCGGACCTTAAAGGCGCAACCCAGCGTCTTGAGCCAGGACTCCCACGTCTCGGGGTGAGACGTATCGAAAGGGGTAATTGGTCCCGGAGCGTTTGCCATATTTACCAGAGCAGGAGCGGCGGCGGCTGTTTGAGCGATGTCCTCGTGTCTTGCGGCGGTGCCGGGGAGCGCTGAGGCTTGGCGCTGGCTAGTGCCGGAGGATTGGGCTCAGAGCGGCTTGCGGCGAGGCGTTGGAGCACTGGAGCTCGGAGATGCCTGCGGCCGGCGGGACGGAGCTCGCTGTGTTGCTGTGGTCTGCTGGAGAGTCGCTCATCGGGATCCCATCCTCGTCGCCACTGATAAGTATTGGAGTCGGGAGTCCATGGAATAGTGAAACAGCTAGATCTTTATTGCTGGTCCGGATGAAGCATACAACCCAGGGCTCAAAGCCCTCCTTTTATGCTGGTCAGGGACAATCCCCTGACCTCACCCAACTGGCCTGATAGGCTATTAGAAGTCTATTTACATTTCATAGGTTCCCTGGGAGAAACCTAGGTACAGGATTGGTGGCCGGTTTGAATCCACCTGGCCTTTGTTCTACCTGGCTGAAGCTCAGGTAGTTTCTTGGCCATGTACTCTGGCCATGCTCTGGCCATGTGCTCTGGCCATGCGGTCGCAATTAAGAGAGCACATGGCGACCGCATGGTCAATACATAACAAGCTGCATATGTAGGAGTGTGGAATCAAACCCAGCTCTCCCAGATTAGAGTCTGCATTCTTAACCACTACACCAAACTGGCACTTTCACCTCCATCACACAGCAACTGCAGAGAATGTAGCTTTTAATTCTTGCAGGCACAGGTTTCATGTAGGACAGTGGTGTAGGGGGAGCAGGGACTCCCCCCTCAACACTTTCCCCCTGAGACTAAACAGCCCCTGGTTTGAAGTTATTAGCATAATTTTGGAGCCATGTGTGCTTGGAATACTTTACATGTGACCCCAAGTTTATGCAAATAACCCCACAAACACACAAGTAAGGGACTGATTTTCCACAAGCAGCTGTGCCACTGCCACTCTTCCATTTGGCCTGGTTCCATTGGTCAATTTCACACTATTGGCTGCATGGCTGCATTTTGACACACAGCTCCCCCCAATTTCTCCCACATCTTCTTGATCTTAAAAAAAAAGGATCGAGAAGACACAGGGAAATCAGGGAGAGATGTGGGTCAAAATGCAGCTGCGCAATAAATAGTGTGAAATTGACCAATGCAACTGGGAAAAACGGAAGAGCGGTGGCGGCACGGCTGCTTGTGGGAAATCGGTCAAGCTGTTTGGGCTCAAGAAAAAGGTGGGGAAGAGGCAGGAGCCCCCTCCTTCCTGCACACATCTCTGCTGAGTAAAATCAGCTCCTGCAGGCTTTAAAAATGGCATTTCCTGAAGCTGTTACATGAGTAAGATAAAAACAAGCTGGGTCCAAGGAACCCAGCTCTAACATGTTAAAACCATGTATCATGCAGTTTGCCACTAAGAGAACAACCTCTGAATCCTGAAAACTGGTGTGCAAGAAAGCCCTTAAGTTTTCTTTTAAAAAAGCATTTAACTCACTGTGGAGGGGAAACAGTTGTGTAAATTCAACCTTACACACTCATTTGACTTTACACTGTATGACAATTCGTTCTAGGAGTTTTATATTTAGAAGCACAGTGAGAAAGGAAACCGTAGGGGAGCGGGGCTGTTTACAGAGAAAGAGAATGTGCCTGGGGACCCATTTTAGCAGTGTGGGTGATTATTAATGTCCGCCGTGCTGAAGGAGCAGGCAAGCATTGCAGGAAGCCCTGAAGTATGATGGTGACATTAGCTTAATCTAACGGGTGATTTAAATGATTTTATTGGTGGCTGCCTCTATTATACGTTATAAATAAAAATCGGAATGAAAACTCAAAATGCATTATCTTAAAGCTTTTTACCCTTCACTGGAGTAGTCTGGACGTGCTTGCTGATGATGTATTAAAATTTAATATTGTATATCCTTGTACGGCGAAAAAAGAAGGTCATTCAAAATTGCTCTTTTATTAGAAGGAAGATTTTTGGCAGCTTCTTAAAAATATTTTTAAGCCATCTCCAGAGCTACCAGCAATATCCAGCAATCCACACTATGGGTTCGCAACGGCAAAGAAAGTTTAATCAACTTAATTTTCTCACCGTGCACACACACACCCCAGAAAGCTGTGCTCAAGGGCAGACTCAACCATCTGCCCATTTTAAGTTTTTAGGAGACATAGTAGACCCATGTTTGACATATCTGGCATATCAGATACCCTGATTGGCCAAAGATAGTTTAGAAATCATAAGACAGTTATGTTTTACTGGAAACAGGGTACAAAATGGGGAAGAGGGCCAGCAAGGAGCAATGCAAGAAGAAACAAAATGTACCAAATGCAAGAGAGAATCAGTCCTGCTCGACTAGTTCCTGGAAAATCAATTAAGAGCTGAAAAGAGGAGCCTTGTGTTTTGCTCTTGTGCAGGTAAACCTTTTGCTTCATTCACCTTCCTGTTGAACCTCTTCGTCTCCTTCCCGAGCAAGCTGATCTGACACAAAAGAGCAATTTCCGTATAATCAGGAGTTTCTTCCAGTCAGTGAGATTAGGGAGAGAGGAGGGGGATGAAATTGGTCCTATTGAGAGGCGTATTCGCATAAAAGGTTACTTGCAGCCATGCCCGGATACAAAGGCATGGGGAAAGGGTTGTTCTGTTTCCAGCTCTATGTACTTCAGCCTATGAGGCCGGTGTAGCTATTCAAGGCAGAGGCCAGGTACTCATTTTATATGGCCCTTATTTATTTACACTTTTACAGTCCTCCTTTTTCACTGAGACTCAAGGTAGATTACTCCATGTCAGTCAATACAATTGGGATATCCAATGAGCAATGAGATAGGATTAGGATTGCTCCTTCTCCAGCCTACAGCTTCGAATACCTCAAGTGTTTAAGACTTGAAGTAGCTTTAAACTGGCTTTGCATTGCAAAGAAATGGAAAAAGTGTATGCTTTGCTGAGATCTACTATAATGAATGAAACATGGACTGGCTCTATCTACACATTGCAAAGTCTTTGTGTTCATTTTGAAACACCACAAGGGTTTTGTATCACACGTGTGATGACAGCTTTGTGCCTCCCAGATGCACACTGTCTCTTTTCTGTTTGTGACTGCAGCATGCAGAGAGAAGCAGCTTTAGCCTCCCCTCTTGCTATTTCGACATCCTCAGACTGCCTCATGGAGACTCTGGCTACATACTGACATGGCTATGTGTAAGTTTCACAATAGTAGATCCCAGGGACAGTTTGAGGATGCGAAAATAGCACAGGGGGAGGTTAAAGCCACCTCTCTGTGAGGCATGGTCACAAACAGAAAAGAGTGTGTGTATCCAGGAGACACAAAGCTCCAATTGCATATGGGATGCAAAGCCTTTGCTTTGTTTCCTAACAAACATCAGGACACTGTAATGAGTAGATGGAACCTCACTCCACAGTGAGTTTTATGGACTCCTGACAACCCATTGGCTGTTGGATCTTTCCACCCATAAAACACATGAATCCCATTTCACATATCTCACCTAGGGATAGGCACGAACTGAAAAACTGTGGTTTGGTTTGTGGTTCGTGGCATGCCCTGTTCACGAACCACAGACAGTCACAAATTTTTAGCTTCCTCACAAACTCAACCAGTTTGTGAGGCAGCTAAAAATTTAAAAATGCCCCCCCCCCAGCATGCTAGAGACACTAGGCTCACAGGAAATCTCCAGCTGACTCCTCTACCTGTCCTCCAAGTTTGGTGTGGATTGGATTTGCAGAGTCTGGGTTACACTGCCCCAAAGAAGGTGCCCCCCCAGGAAATCACCTGTCATTTCCCCAGAAAGCACTTTCCTGGGGGCACCTTCTTTGGGGTGGTGTAACTCAGGCCCCATAAATCCAATCCTCACCAAACTTGGAGGGCATGTAGAGAAGAGTCAGCTGGAGATCCCCTGTGACATTGGTGTTTCTAGCTTGCACAAGATCTGTTCTAGACATTCCTGCACCTCAGTCATTTTGACATGGGCAGGTTCAGGAGTATATAGAGTGGATACTATGCAAGCTAGAGACACCAAACTTAAAGGGCATATAGAAGAGCATCCAGTGGAGTTCCCCTGTGCTTTTGGTGTCTCTAGCTTGCATCAAATCCATTCTATACACTCCTGAATCTGCACTTGTCAGAATGACCGAGATTCAGGAGTATATAGAGTGGATCCTGTGCAAGCTAGAGACATAAAAGTTGCAGGGGACCTCTCCCAGTTGCTCCTCTACAAGCCCTCCAAGTTGATGATTTGAAGTTCTGTAGATATTTTAACTGAGTGGAGACAGTCTGTATGGAAATGTATCCACTCACAGACCAGCCCAAGCCTCCATGAACAGCTTGAAAGTTCATGGAAAGTTTGTGCCAGTTGACCTGCTATGAACTTGACTTCACAAAGCATGAACTGGCAAAAATTCATCATGAACTAGTTCATGCCCATCCCCAGTCACAGTGCGATTAAGGAAAGCAGGCTCGTGAGGGCTGAAATAGATTTAGTGACACTGATCCTTGCATCATGAAGTGTGCTCAAAAGATGAATTTAGCCTGCTCATAGTACCCATTTATTCTTCAAGTGCTTTTCACTCTTAAGTTGCTTATTTGCTCACAGTTTTAAATAAGCAGTGTTTTAGAATATGTTTGCATTCTGCATGGTATTCACTGTTACATAGGGAGATAAAGGGTAACCACTATTAGAACCAGCTCAGAAATTACTAGATTGCTTCTGTCTGTTTCACATCTGTTGTACAGCTTGCCAGGTGGAGCTCTTGGGGTCAGTTTATGGTGCTGCACCTATGCAGCCAGTTTTCCCTCTTTAAGCCTCAAGGTTTTTTGGGGGGGGGGGGATGATGTGACATTGAAACAGACTTGATTTATTTCCATGGTTTAGGACATTCAGGACCGCACTGCCCCACAATTCAAAGCAATTATAATTATTGCCATTTTCTGCCACTGAATTTCATCCAAAGTCATTTGTAATGATGGCTGCAAGGGTGCCAGCAAGCCACAAGAACCATTTGTGACAGGGATTTATATCAATATAAACGTCTGATCTTTAATCAAGTGAGCAAGCAGCTCAGAAGAACAAATTAAACCTTCATATCTGTTTTACATTTTTTTACAGACACTGCTGTTCCTAATAATAGTTTGCTTTCTTTAAGTTTGAGGGGAAAGAGAATGTAGTATATCTATTTGCTTTGTTATAAAAGCCGCTATTATGTTTGTTGCAAATAAGGTCTCCAGCCATGAGCCCACAGGGACTCCTGAACAGGAGTATGTGAGGTTGGGGAGAGCTACTACATTCCTAGCTCTTGCCAAATTTACCACTGCCTTGTCTTTCCCCACCCTACATAATCTCTGCTTCCCTTCATCACTTCCATTCTTGCCATTCCTGAGGCTTTGCCCCCAGCCATATAGGACCCAAGACAGGAAACAGCCAGTATGACTCTAAATATGGTTTAAAATGTACAGGATAGTTTAAAAAAAGACTGGAATGAGTAATCTTGGTGCTTAAATAATGCCTTTATTTCTAAGGAATATGAAACTCTCAAACCTTTCAACTGTCGTAAATGAGCCCTTCAAAAGCTACTAATGGAACAGGTGTAGATTTAGACTCTGTATGAGTCCCTGCACCAAGGAACAAAGATGTGGGATGTCACAGTATATAAGCTAACCCAGGCTTTATTTATAGCTGACTTGCATAGTTAATAACATTTTC
The DNA here is from genome assembly GCA_029233225.1 of Lepidodactylus listeri. Classification (NCBI taxonomy): domain Eukaryota; kingdom Metazoa; phylum Chordata; class Lepidosauria; order Squamata; family Gekkonidae; genus Lepidodactylus; species Lepidodactylus listeri. Next base: position 58,720,907 of record JARCFY010000012.1, read on the forward strand.
TTTGCTGGCTGCCAGCAGTTGGGCAATTCCACCCTGGCTTCAAGCCCCACTGGCATCATTGCCAGCCTTGTTTATCCTGACCAACAGAGGAAACTGCAAAGAGACACTCGGATTCATTCCCCTCCACTTCTGTGCTACAGAGCAACTAAGGGCTTAGCTGATACTGCTCAGCACCAAGGGAGTTCCCTCTCCAGCTCCTCCGCTGCGCCATCAATGACTGGCGGACTTGGACAAACCATCCTTCTTCCTCAAATGCTTCAGGGGGCTTGCCAATAAGTCCTACCTATGCATTAGTAACCCTCCTTATTCCTGTCACCCTTATTTAGAGCATAACCAGCCCAATGGACCAGGTCTATTTCACAACACCCAAAACTACCAAACAGTGAAGCAGAGCCCCCTCCAAGCTAATCCAAAGGAAACCCCAACATTCCTGTTCAGTCATACAGGCAACCAGCTAATCCTACACTATTGTTTAGCACAGGGGTGCTAAATGAGACCTTGTTGGGCTGGGCCATGTGTGTCATAAAATGTAATGCCAGGTAGCAGAGATATAAACTTTATAAAGGACACAAACACAGAGGGGTTTTTTTTCTTAAAATAAAAACATGCTTAAAACATCAGCACTCTTGCAATATTTTGTCTGTTTAACAGTATCTGATAACTGACACCTCTTGCTCTGAATTATTGCATCAAAAAGTCTGTGCTGTTGCAATCTTGAGTATGCTGTTCAGGTGTGTATCTGTAAGCTGCAAACCTACAATGACGCAGCAGCAGCAGAACTGGAAGAAGAAGCAGAAGACAGCCAGTTCCACTCCGAACCTGATAGAAGCCCTCTGGGGGCTTGATCCGGCCCCCGGGCCGCATGTTTGACACCCCTGGTTTAGCAGTTGCAGCTGAAGCCTGCATAAGAGGAGGTGGAAGATGCTTAAATACTTGCTCCTTGCCTCCTGTTCATTGGCTGGGCTGCACCAGACTGGTGGTCTAGCAGCACCCACAAAGGAACTACATGCTCCACTCTACAGTTGGGAGTCATGCAAAAATGTCCCCCACTCCTGCTGGAGAAGATAACAAGCAAATACACCATAAGGTTATCGGTCTTGGCTACCATGTTAGGGTGATTACAAAAAAGAGGAATTATGATAGCTGCGCATTTTAATAGGCAGATAGTTCAGTTAATGCTTTTCTTGATGGATGGGTGGGGACAAATTTTAATCAACGAAGGCATATTTTAATTAGTGAGGCTGTGATTGAAGGTATGCAAGGTTAAAATTTAGTTGACTGAAATGTTACATTAATAAATAATTAATAAAACTAAAAACAACAGTTTTAATTGTAACTGTACATGGCAACTCAATATATAATTAGGGGTGTGCATTTGGCTGAATCCAAGCTGGAAAAATACTTTATTGATATTTTTCAGACACTGGTTCAGCCAGATAGAAATTTGGGCCATTAGTTCGGCTATCCAAAATGGCCAAGCCATTTTGGGATTTTCAGGGTTGTCAGATAGTCAAACTTAAAGGGCATTTAAAGAGATTGCAGTCCTTTTAAATGCCTTCTCCAAGCCACGTGACTCCACAGTGAGTTCACCCAGAAGCCATTTAAAGGGCTTCCAGTCCCTTTAAATGCCTTCCAGGTGAACACATCACTTGGAGAAGGTGTTTAAACTTTAAACGTTATACACCTTCTCCAAATTGTGAGTTTGTTTGTTTGTTTGTTTGATTGATTTATACCCCGCCCTCCCCACGAGCAGGCTCAGGCAGTTCACCTGGAAGGCATTTAAAGGAACTCTGAGGCCTTTAAACACCTTCCAAATGAACTCACTGCAGAGTTGTGCGGCTTGGAGAAGGCCTTTAAAGGGATCGCAGTCACTTTAAATGGGTTTTTCCTCCATTGAAAGCAATGAAGGATGGGGTCACCTTTTGGGGGGCCCATAGAATTGGACCTCCTGGTCCAACCTTTTTGAGATTTGGGAAGGTTTTGAGGAAGAGGTGCCAGCAGCTATGTGTCAGTTAGCACTGCCAATGGTTCTGTTGCAGTCCTGTCAGGTGACCCTGCCAATGGTTTGTTGCAAGAATGTCAATTACCACTGCCAATGATGTCTATTGCCTTTCCTGATGGTCACTTAACATTACCTTGTTTTGAGTGCTCTTCTAGGTCCCGGACGGGAGATAGCATCAGTAGAGTGACTCCCACCGCAGGAATGCGCTTCTTGCTTGCTCTGCGCATGCTCGCCGCTTATTAGCTTTTCCTTGCTCTTATCTCTCTTTCACTCCTCATTAGCTCACGGCCTTGAGCTGGAATCCTTCTGCTACATGTTATTTTATTCACAGGTGCAAATTGCTCCTTTACTTGAGTTTACCCTTGGGAACATCCGCCCCACAGATCCTGACAGTGTCTTTGCTTGGGAACCTACTTTGCCGTGCTTTCCTTGGTAACAGTGGGCCAGTATATTTGGGCGCCAATAATTCTCCCAACTGATTGGTGGGAGTCGAGGGGGGCTTATTTCATATCTGGTATAATTGTAGTTGTATTACTATGCTTGGGCATTACTAACAGAAGAAGTGTATTTGACCAACCAGACCTTTTCTGCAAATAAAGGACTTTCTGTTTAAGGAGACCTGTTGTGGACTACATCTATTGGCACAGTCTCACACTATCCTGCAAGTTTCATACCTCTATCTCAAAAAAACAGACCCCCTCCAAGCCCCAGATACCCCCAGATTGATTCTCCATTATGCCCTATGGGGACCATTGACTATAATAATTCCCATAGGTTATAACAGAGCCAAAAAAATTCATGTTTCTGTAATATTTCTTGAATTTAAATACCATACTGGTATTGGGATTTGAGAATATCAGGAAATACCTATATTTTTGGAGTTCAATATACTCGAACCTGAAAAATACTGGGTGGGGGGTTTTTTTGCACACTCCTATGTATGATAGCTGAATATACTCATTCATAGGTTTCCAATACAAAATAGCCAGAGAAACTGCCACAGGAGTAACATAACATGGTAGCCATTCCAATTATCACAAATGACTCAACATTTGCACTTATTTTTAGGACTGAATCACATTTTCCAGTTCTTTTGGATCTCTGATTCACCCTTGAATGTGTAAACAAAAGTTCCTCATTCAAGAGTAGTTACAATATAATAGCTGTATGCGTCAGCAGTCCTCTGATAAGGATTTCTAAGCCCAGTCACTCCTGCTTTGATTTGCCAGGTGTCATGAGCTGGCTGTCAATAGACAGGAGCCCAGCAGAAGTCCGGGACAGTCCGAGGTCAAGCCAAATCAGGAATGAGTTGCCAAGTCCAAAACACTAATCCAAAAACAGAGTCAGTCCAAGCCAGAGTCAAAGAGGGAAACTCACGAGTAAACCAGTCCAGGGAGTCAACAAAGCCGAAGTCAAACAAAGCCGGAGTCACAATCCAGAGGTTCCAGAATCAAGTCAGCGATCACAAACCGGACAGGTGCAGAGCTTAGCCAAGAAGACTTGTTGTTAGCACAAGGTGTTAGTCTCTGTGCTGTGCCTAAATACCCAGCCATTTCCTGTGCTTGTTAGCAGCTGGCAGTGAGGTCCCGGCTCTTTCTAGAACTCAGGACTAAGTGATCTGTGACCACGCATGCATGCCTCTTTCCTTCTTGCAGCTAAGTCTTGCCTGCACTGGGACCTTAGATGTTCCACCCAAGGAGGTGAATCAGGTGGGCTTGAGCTTAGCTGTGGCTCAGCTGATGATGATGCTGGGACAAAACCCTGAGAGGTGCTTGCTTGAGTCTCATCTGGCTCAGGTGGAGTCTCCTCTGGAGCTGGGAGTTGATCCTCCACCTCACTTAGATCCGCAGGAAGCAGATCCTCAGAGGTACTCACGACACCAGGTGGAATGGATGCCCTTTGCTAAGCTTGCAACAGGTAGGAGGCTTACTGGAGGGCAGAGGGGCTCCGGGGAGGCAGAGAGGTGGAAATGACGTTGCACAACATCATTTCTGGCCACAAAGAAAATGGAAGTGGCATGCTTATGCTTTAGGAATCCCACAGATTTGGCAAAACCATAGAGCTCTGTGGGATTCCTAAACCTCCAGTGCATAACTTCCTCTCTTTTTTCCCACTGGAATTTTGTTGTGATGTGAAGGGCACCAACATTGCCCCCTTTTTTCCTCCCTCCATCAAATTTACTGACAGTGGGTAACAGGCTTTGACCAGAGATCAGTATGGCCACCCTTCCTATACTGCTGTTCCATTTTTCTGTTAAAAAGGCATCCTCATAAGGGCCTCCTAATATCATAATTATAAAAGAGTAAATTAGAATGCTTTTTATAAAAGACTGGAGCAGCAATTCTGGCTGAAAGAAATAGGGAAGATTGTGACGTCACCATATCTAATGCATACGAGTGCTGAGGAGCTGATAACTCTGGGCCCATGTGCAAAGCAAGACAGTTCATCTTCTCTGCTTCCTGACAGACAAATCACCATAGCCTAGAAACTCCTAAAGAACCAGATGCAGGGAAGGCTCAGAGATGTAATTAACCTCCTAACTCTAGAGGTACCATATTTTATTAAAAGGAAAATGGTTATTTTTTAAAATGAACATTCACACTGTTCCAGTCAGGCCCTTTCTGAGCTTAAATCGTTTGCAGCTGCCAAAATGGGTCACTACATACAGCTTGGGAACACAAACATTTGACATTCTGCCCACCTCTTTCAGGTAAACTGGCCAGTTCGAATTTGCAAGTTGCCTAAGAAAACAGCCGTCCAGGAGCACAAGAACCTTTCTCGGCAGCTGCGGTGCAAGATAACCTACGTGAAGAACCTTCAAAGAAAAATATATTACTGTGTCGACTTAATTATACATCAAAGTCTACTTAGGAATGAATTCTGTTGTCTGCTATGTTCAATTTTTTTTTTGGCCCTCTATCTCCATAATAATTTGAGAAGAGTGCTAGTAGGCTTAACCAGGGATTTATGCTACCTACATTCAGATATTAGAGGTGTCCAAATGTCCTTTACAAATCCACTGTATTCCTATCAAGTATTCTCAATTTATGTCTCCAGTCGTCAGGATGTTCCATTGTTCTCAGAGAAATGATTCCATTACCTAATCACTGCTGCCTGTCAAGAGTTTTTCTTTTCCTTTTTTTTAAAGCGGAGAGTTTAAAGACAAGCTAGCCTACCCATACCAATTCCGCACGCCCTCCTTATCTCCATTTTCAGTTTCACAAATGCCATTTCCCACAAACAAATATTTCTGAGAAGGCAGACTCATTCTACATACCTTTTCTTTAAGAGTGTATTGAATGTTGATTTCTATCTGGTACATTATCTGTCTGGAAACAACTTTTATTATATTTGTCAAGTAATCATCCTGGGCAAACACGCAGCATAACGTCAGTAGGCTTAGCCATGCTATTTCCGTGTACATTAGCAGGGAGCAAATCTCAAAGCTGAAGCCTTCCAACACGCTGCAGAAAATGTACACAGGGCTTGTTAAATGTAATGTAAAATAAAATACAGCCCCATGAGGTTTGGCAGTTGCACACACATTTCGATTCTGGTCTATTTATGTATCCCAGACCCCTTCCATTGCTCAGAGCATTTAGGGTCATTATTATTTTCCACCTCTCTGGTGTGTGCACAGACTATATGAAAGCTGACACTTTCCTTGTCATCAGTCAGTCTCAGTGGAAATGTGTATGTGGAGAAGATGCAACCCATAATCATAGCTAGGAAGTGCTAGATCAAGGAAGAAGGCAGTGGTCCATTCCAGTGTAGCGTTATGCCTACAAGGAAGAATATATGGGGATTCGCTTTACGTGAGAATGTAAAATCCATGGTGATTTGTCAAGGAAGACCAGCAGAACTGAGTAGGAAGGAACTGAGACTCTGGTATATAGAGCCTTCCTGAGCTTTCCTGGGATTCCTCTCTGTAATATTTATTTTATTGATTTATTTAGAAAATCACCTGAACGTGCTAAAGGTGGCTCACAACAAAACAATACCAACGAACCAATAAAATGATTTAAAAAGTCAAGCCCATAAGACTAGATCAAGAAAAGTAAACATAGCAGTGTAAAGTGATATTGATAAAACAGTCCAAAGGTTCAGATCAGACCATAAGGCAGTTTAAGAAGATGGATCTGCGTAGTTAAACGTCTGGATAAATAAATATGTGTTGGCATGGTGCCTACAGGAAAGTTAGGCAAGTGCCAGACAAGCCTCAAGGGGAAGAGCATTCCAAAGACAAGGTGCCACTAATGGGAAAGCCCTGTCTCTGGTCTCCACTTGCCTCACCTCCGCAGAGGCACAGAGAGCAGAGCTTAAGAAGAGGATCTTCGCTGCTGGGCTAGGCAATATGGGAGGAGGTGTGCCACATTAAGCACCAGAACACCCAAGCTATTCAGAGGCCAGCACTTTGAATCAGGCCTGAAAACAGACAGGCAGCCCATGTAGGCCTTTCAGTACCTGAGTGATACGATCCCTGTATTTTATTATTACACTAGTGGAATCAGCCCCAAGATACTCTCGTGACTTTATATATTTGAGGTCCCTATAGAAGGTTTTATGGGAAGAGAAGGCAGCATGGTATAACCTGATCTCTTCAGATCTTGGAAGCTAAGCAGAGTCAGTACATGGATGGGAGACCGCCAAGGAAGGCTCTGCAGAGTAAGGCAATGGAAAACCACCTTTGCTTCTCATTTTCCTTGAAGGTCCCTTGCTAGGATCACCACAAGTTGGCTGCAACTTGACCGCACCCACATATGTATATATATACGGTTTTGGCATTTTCTAATTAGAAATCGCAAGCAAATAAATGGGAAAGATGTAGGGTTGCCAAGTCCCCCCTAGGCCCCAGCAGGGGATGGAGGGATTGGGTTGTCACATCCAAATTGGGAAATTCCTGGAGATTTGGGGGTGGACAGGGGGCTGCGTGGGGTACAATGCCATAGAGTCCACAGTCCAAAGCATTCATTTTCTCCAGGGAAACTGATCTCTGTAGTCTGGGGATGAGCTGTAATTCCAGGGGAATCCCCAAGCCCCAGTTGGAGGCTGGCATCCCTAGAAAGATGTCTGCCAAGAATTCTGAAGAGCTAGACTTGAGATCAGAACAGTCAACAGGATAGGTGGACTGCTAAGTTTCCTTATAAGGTGGGTCCCTTAAACCTCAGTCGCTGGAACTTAGCAACTTAGGTGCATGAATGAGTCTTCAAGGGGGAAAATTCTACCCATTCAGTGACAAAAGCTAGATGGAGGTGGCCTTGTTGGTGTACCCTGAGGAGCTGCAGAGTAGAACCGAATGAATATCTTCATTGTAATATCTGCTTGAGCAAGTGGAAATAAAACCACGAAGAGATGTACTGGTGAGATAAAATCTCCCAGGCAGCAGCACAGCATGTAAATGAGGCATTCACTGAAACATGCATCATTTTTGCTCTTTTCCACTGAATACCAGCCACCCATTGTTGCAGTCACCTTTTTAAAAAATGCCATATCGCCGACTCTCTCTAACCTATGAGATATTTTAAACCTGGAGCTGGCCTTACCATGAAGCAGCTGTTTCAGGCAACACAGCTGAGATGGTGCATCTTTTTTCCAGCTTCCCCTCTGCATCTCTGTGTTCTTTAAAAAAAAAAAAAAGAATACCATTTTCAGTTTAGGTTTTAATGCAAGAAAAACAATGTCTCAGGGTGGTACTCTTAAACTCATCTGAAAATTATGTCTATTGAGGTCTGTAGGGCTACCCTCTCAACATAGGTCCCCATACTCCAACTACCGGCCTGTGGTTGTCACCTTTCTGGTTGTGTCATTCCCCCCCACCCACACACACACACACACTTGAACTGTAAGGGCAAATCGCTGCAAATTGCTGCATAACAAAGTACAAAGTGAAAAAGACATTCTTTTAAAACAACCCATTGGCTGCTCACCATTTCTTCCCTACCCTAGAAGTGCTTCCTGTGCCCATCTTCAGATTACCTCAACAAATATGGGTTTAGGAAAACTTGCCTGCTGAGGTGTATGCAGGACTTTTTTTCTGGAAAAAGAGATGCTGCAACTCTCAAGAGGGAAATTAAGTTTTCAATCTGTATACTGAAAACTCAGACTTTTAAACATTTTAAAAAGAATTTTGTGGAAGAGGTTCCCAAACTCCATACCGGCACATTCCACCAGAAAAAAAAGCCCTGGGTATATGTACCTTTGAAGAGTGGGGTCTAGTGCTTCAACAGTGATGCATAGTAAAGCAAGGAAGAAACCTTACAGCACTTTTTTAAAGAGTTGCGATGATCCTTGTTTATCGTTTTCCCTTTAAAAGGGACCAGAAGCTATACTCCTAGATAATACCCATAGCAATTGCTCTTGTTCCCTTGTGTTATATTATGTTTTGCTTGGTGTCCATTTTTCCAGTGACTCTCTGCTACAGAAAGAGGAAAGTACTATGATTGTAAGAACATGCAACAAAAAGGGGGCACTTAAATTTTAGGAAGAAAGATGGGCCCAATGAAAAAAATAACTGGCTCCCTTCCTTCAACTTGTTTTTGATTATTGTCCCCACAGACCCTAAGAAAAAGGGCTGATACCCTGAATTTACATTTCATATCTTGAGACTTGGCAATCCTTACTCAGAGTTAAAGGGGAAAAAGTATTCTGTGTAGGTTTCAGTCCAATGTAGTTATTTGGAGGAGTCTTGCAAATCAATGGGACTCCTTCCGTGTAAATATTTTTAGGATCAAGTAGTAAGATACTCTGTTCAGAGCAACTTTGAGATCATGACTCATATTGTGTCATTAGGTATACTTCAGAAATTTCATTAACCTTTTGACATTTAAACAAAAAAACAAATCAGAAAACCAATGCACAGCAGTATATTACAAATGAAGTTTAAACTATACAGAAGGAGGAGAAGGTGCGGTTAACAAAGTAGTAAGTTATGTCAAATTAGGATAGGGCTTGTGGCCCAGGGTAAAGCATCTGCTTGGCATACAGAAGGTTCCAGGAGCAGGAAAGGGCAGCTTTGGAAGATGGACTCTATGGACCCCGCTGAGGTCCCTCAAACTCTGTCCTCCACAGGCACCACCCCCAAATTTCCAGCTGGAGTTGGCAACCCTCCCTCCCTCCAGAGGTTAGTATGAGTGGTATTGCCCATACAGGCCTTCTAGAATATGTGGAAGACATTCCTGTTCCAGAAAACCTTTGTACTTGATCAAGGGATGGTGCCTGTTGGTGTAATTGTACCAATGGTTTTTATATGTTTTAAAATGGCTGTTGTCTTAATTGCAATTTTATAACTGTAATTTTTTATTTTATGTTGTTAATTACCTTGAGGCCTTTTAAGGGTGAAAGACAGCATTTAAGAATACTAATAGAGCAATCCTAAACAGGGGCACTATAAAATAACTCTGCTGGATAAGCCACTCGCACATGGCTGGGACAATGTCTAAAAAGCGCCTCTATTTCAAAATAATATGCAAGGAGCTGTCACACATTTACAATGAAAGACAATTAAAGCTGAAATTCCACACATTATTTAGACAGTGTGCTTAAAGGAAATCTCTTGTGCTTAAAGAAATCTCATTTTAATTATTAATATATCACTAAGTTAAATAAGGCTAATAAATCCTTTACGTTTCTTCTGAAAATTTGTTTAAAATCCGAGAAGGGGGCTGAAAAATTCAGATTTCTGACATCAATGAAAACGATGAAACCTTAAAAACCGTTATGAAACCTTAAAAATATTAACATTTCAAAGGATAAAGATTAACAGACTGCATTTCAGTAGTTAAAAGTTTATATGGTATTAAAACAGCGAATATGCTTTTTTAACTTTGGGGGATCTTTTTATCCAAATACCACGGAGCTTCAAAAATAATTCATAATTTAGGAACAGGTTTTCAAAATGAAAGCACTTGCTCTGTGTACTGTACAAGACAGTTTCTTTGGTGTGATCTTGGAAAAGAGAGGAGCCATTAACTTCAGTAAGAAAGGTAGAGCATTTAAGGACTGAGGCCACTGAATGGGGTTGCCAAATGACACTGGCACCCCAGTGGGAGAATTCAGGTGGTGGAAGGAGACAAGCAATTCAGGATCATAATGGCATGCAATGTGACTTCTGGCATGAAACCAGAAGTAATATGATAGGATTGAAACAAAACTCTAGGATTCACCCAAAATGAATTCTAGAGCATTGACCCAATGCAACAATGTTGCTTCCAGTTTCATGCTGGGAGAGACCTACCAGTGGGGTGTCCTCTCTGGTGATGTTGTGACCCACAGAATCATAGAGTTGGAAGGGATCTCCAGGGTCATCTAGTCCAACCCCCTGCACAATGCAGGAAATTCACAAATACCTCCCCTCCCACACCTGCAGTGACCACTGTTCCACACCCAGAAGATGACAAAAAAACCTCCAGGATCCCTGGACAAACTGGCCTGGAGAAAAATTGCTTCCTGATCCCAAAGTGGCAGTCAGCATTTCCCTGGGTATGTAAGAAAGGGCCACAAGAACTTAGCACTGAGGCAACCCTTCTACAAACAATGCAGATCTAGCAACATCACCAAAGTCTGAACCTGATACATATCCATGCGGCGGTAATCTATTGACTAATAAGATCAACAACAGAACACACTTGAGCAATATCCTTATACCCATTTTAAAGGGCAATACTTTTTTTAAAAAACTCACAAAGCCTCAAGGACTCTGATAAAATCCAGACATAGTAAATATTGGGCTGACACCAGAAATGACAGCTATGTACTGAATTCTCTCCCTCACCTATAACGTTCAAACATCTTTACCAGTGTGTTGACGTCATCACATTGTGTGTTTCCCTTTCCTTACCAGAGGCAGCCAATGATGTGCAGTGGAGGCAGAAAATGCTCAGTATGACAACATGGCAAAACAACTAAATGTGTCTGAGGGATGAGGATTCAACCTCCCTCCTTTTGCTGACCTGAAACAGCACCAAGGATCCATTATTTGCTCCATGGGGAAATGTACATTTTTTTTAAAAAAAAAAGTGAGATAAAAAAAGGGAAAAAGGGTAAGGGAAAGTATAAGTTCATCAAAAGTTATCAAATATCATGAATAGTTGCGTACAACAAGTAGAATCAACTGTATTAATAAAATACATTGTTCCAATATAGAAGCAGCAAATAAGATATCATTATTACAGTATTCAGTAATAAGTTCACTCTTTGAGAAACTTACATATCATGAGGGCTACATATAAGTTTCCCCAACAGAACAAGCAGCAACTCCCTAAGGCCATTTCAAATTGGAAACATTGGTGGGGGGGGGCTGAAGTCCATTCTACTCACACATTGTGATACTCATACAGATCTGGGAATGCTGGGCCAAGCTAGACATTATGGGTCTGCTCTGTGGATGCAGCTGCCATTTTAGAGATGAATTCAGCCACTTAAAAAAGCCTGAAGGGACCAATCCTGATCAGCAATCTTTGCAGTGAGACCAAGTGATCTTGTCACCCCACCATGAAGTGGGCTCCCCCTCCAACCGCTTCATGTGCTGAAACATCTCTGGCCAGAGGCCTCTTTCAGCACTTCAAAAGGTGCATGGGAAGAACAAGGTTGCCTGTTTCGGCTGTACCCCACTGAGGTCCCTGTCCTCCCCAGGCTCCCTCCCCAAATCACCAGAAGTTTCCCAACCTGGATCTTGGAACCCTACCCCCTATCCCCCGCCAGTGGCCAAGGGGGACCAGGCAACCCTACCATCAGACAGACTTGGTAATAACAGTTCTGTGATTTGGTCTGAGGTATGGAGAAGAGCAGGGGTGGTACCCACAGGCACCATGGCGCCCACCAACACCTTCCCTGGCACCTAGCAAGTGTTTTTCAAAAGGGGCCAGGGCCAGGTGGTTGACCATCACTGAAGATAAGCAGTGTGTAAGCAAGAAAATACTTTCAAACAATGCTTTCATTTTAAAAGGCTTCCTGTCAAGTAGAGCTTCTGCCTGAAGTGTTGAAGAGCTACTATGAGAATTGTGCGTACCCTCACCCTCTGACATTTTGTGATTGGTCTTGCCTCCTTTGGCTACCATTTTGTGGTTGCACTCACTACCCAGTGTCAGAATTCCAAGAGTATCTGCGGGACTGAAATGGCTAGGGACAGAGAATTTGAGGCCTTTTGCAACAGAACCCCAATCAAATATAACATTTCACCCTCAGAGTTGCAGAGAAAATTTGTTGTTATACACGGACACATAAAGCAATTACCCGCCTTTCTCAAATCTGAAAAAAATTCATTAATCTAGCAGACAACTACCAATAATAATTTCAAATCTGGCAGAACCAACTTCTAGCGGAGTATTATTATTAACCAGCATAGTATATTGCACAAATTAAAAATGAAGCTCCATGTTCTTGAGAACTGTTATTACAGACAAATAGCTATGAGGCAATGTGGAAATTAACAGTAAAAGAGAAAATGGAACATAAATTATGATCGCTTTGTCAGACAGTGTAGGAAAGGGAGCGATTTCTAGCTTGAGTACAGGGAGGTACAGTTTACAGTTTTCTATATTCTCCACAGTAAAGGAGAGTGGTGAACAGAATTACCTGTATTAAGTAAGTACAATGTTGAAGGGTAAACCTGATAAACTTTAACCAGAAAGGCTGGAACCACAAAGCAGAGTGATATCTCTTTTAGCCAGAGAAGTAAGAAGTACTGTATCCCATCATTACTTACAATACTGTAAATGGAGCTCATGGGAAATTAAATGCTGATAGACAGTAGCCACTTTCTTCGCAACAGCCCATCTTCATTCTTGTAAAAGGTGCTACAGAAAGGAAGAAATGAGTTCCTGGTATAGATTAGAATCTAGTTTGTGCCCATTATGTGGACTGGAAATTGACAATCTGTGTTGGTGAGACAACTTCTAAAAACTACCAAGATTTATGCAGCCATTTGCGATAGCTGCTGATCTTTCATAATGAGGCATCTGAGCAGCTATAATTTACTTTGGCTGCAATATTTTCAAGATTTTTTAAATAGTGTTGTTTACAGGAGGAGGGGGTACCAGTCGTTTCATAGTATCAGATTCCCAAGTCAGAATATTGCAATATGAGAACAATTATGGCAGACAGGAGAGAAAACATAAACTAAAGAATTTCAGAGTTGCTGGTGTTGTGACACTGAGTGCAGTAAATAAATCTCCCAAGAAGTATATAGCAAAAAATAGTAAACTTACATTTATTCAAGTAGATCCAGTTCACATTCAGGTTGAAGTCAAAAGAAGAGAAAGAAGCCTAATCTAAAGAGTACTCTACTCTCCCTATCACAAATGGCCAGCTTGTCCAGCATCATGTGTGTGGGATCTTGAGGGCACTGTAGCTACAGGAGAGACCTGCATAGACATTTGTCTCCATGGAAGGCCATGAGAAGCGAGTGAGAGGACAAAGAGAGAAGAAGTCAGAGAGAAGCTCCCAGGTTAAGACAAAGAGAGGCATCCCATTCCAGGAGATAACGCCTATCTATATGCTTAATAGCCAAGGCGCCCCCTGTGTGTGGGTATCTAAATCCGCACATCGGGGGCACCTAGGGGGCAAAGAGATTTTCCTGCACACTTGGGGGGGGGCTCCCCAGGTGTGCAGGAAAATACTTAACTTATACTTAAAAATACTTAAATACTATATGGGGGATATTTAAATCCCCCCAAAAGTAAAAGAGCATGCCCTGTGCATGTGCAGAGAATGCTCTGGGAACTGGAGCAGGCTGGTGGCTGGAAGCCACTGAGGCCTCGCCACCGGTGCTGGGGGGGAGATTGGCAGCTGAGAACTGCTCAGGCCTTGCTGCTGGTGCCCATGGGGGGAGATTGGTGCGCCTGGGCCTTGCCATCAGTGCCGTGGAGGCGGGGGAGAAGGCTCACCTGTGGGTGCTTCTTCCTCCTCGACGTGGAGCTCCTTCTCCCCCCCCCCCCCGCGAGTATCGCGGGTCCTCCTGCTTGTATACACTAAGTGATGTAGCACCCCCCAGTATCCAGACACGCTGAGTTGCTCACTCCAAAAATAAAAACCAATTAAGCCATTAAAAACAAGCCAAAGAATGTAAAAACAGCATAAAAATCCATAGGACAGACCTCAGCCCAGAAGCAGATCATAACTAAAAAGGGTTGTAAAGGTAAAGGGTTCCTTTGCTTGAAAGCCAGTCGAATCTGACTCTAGGGGGCAGTGCTCATCTCCGTTTCCAAGCTGAAGAGCCAGCACTGTTCGAAGACCTCTTCCGCAGTCATGTGGCCAGCACGACTAAACGCCGAGGCACATGGAACACTGTTACCTTCCCACCGAAGTGGTACCTATTTATCGACTTGCAATTTCTTGCTTTTGAACTGCTAGGTTGGCAAAAGCTGGGGCCAGAGACGGGAGCTCACTCCATCATGTGGCACTCGGGTCTCGAACTGCCAAACTACAGACCTTCCAGTCTGCAGCTCAGCGTCTTAACCACTTGAGCCACTGTAGCTCCCAAAAAAGGGTTGTGAAGACAGGCAAAACTATTCAGTCCCAATATATAAGAGAGATTATATCTGGGGAGGGCTCTAGACATGCTGTTTCCTCCAGAGTATTTGATCTCTGTAGTCGGGGATCAGCTGTAATGTAAGGAGAACTCCAGCCCCGCCCCACCCCACCCACCAAGGTTGATAGCCCTAGAAGACAAGAGTCTCACCAGTCCAGAAAGGAGTAATTCTCTCTCTAGGAAGTCATCATATATGACAACTGGGTACAAAAATTTTTAAAAATGACAACTCTGTGTAATATAGTATAAGCTCTTTATGTGCTTTGTAAATTTAGATCCACAATTGGAAGCCAAGGAAAATCTTGAAAGGGCAAAGAGGGAAGAATAGATTCAGATGGTGAAAAATCTCTCACACCAAATTTCTCTTCCCAAACAGAACCATTTCTGTACCTACGGGGAGGGGGGAGCTAAAAGTATACAGAGTTCACCTAGACTGTTGATCAGGTAACCTCTATGATCAGATCTAATTCCCCCCAATAATTTCTGTGGGGTAAAAAATGTGATAAGACAGCAACTGCTAACCTAGTGACAAACAACGACAAAAATTCTTTCCCCAATGGAATACGCAGACTTGCTAATTTATAGAGTAGAAAAGTTCGGTAAACTGAAATGAGGACCAAACTGGCTTACCAAATAAATTTTAAATTAACAGATGGAGCCAAACAAAGAAACAAGAATACTCCAAATCTTGGGTTGGTGCTGGATCTACAGGGCCCAGGCTGTATGCTAAAAGCAAACAGCCCTTTGGCTCTTACCCTTTGGCTTGTGCCAAATGCTTGTGCCCAGGCAAAATATCTGCCAACAGAGGGGAAACAGCAGCTCAGCCCAGATGCTTGAGGGTTTTTAAAGTTATTTTAAAGCACTCTTTCTTCAGGAAACTTTTGCTGGGTTTGGACGTTGTTGATTTTAGTATACTCTGCTGCCCTTCTCAAGTACTGCATTTATTTTATTGTCTTTGTGATTTTTATGTTGTTCAGTGATATTTGATCTCTTGTAAGCCTATTTGAGAAAACTTATGAAGTGGGATAGACATTTAAACATAAATATATAATAAAAAAGCAAAGTAGAGAGCTTGGGAAAAAATGCTGGCTGTGTAGACCGAGGATACTGCAGTGGGCAGGAGAGGCAGGTAGCAGATCTCTGCGACAGAAGAAAGGTTGACACGAACCCCCCCATCCCAGCATGTGTGCCAGTATTTAAATAAAGGATTATTATATCTAACAATAAACTATCAGTGCCATCCTAAGCAGGGTTACACCCTTCTAAGTTCATTGAAGTCAATACACTTAGACAGGTGTAACTCTGCTAAGGATGGCAGTGTATATATAGCTCATAATACAGATGAATGAAATTGCCACCAAAGTAACTCAACAGATTTAGCATCCAATGTGGTTCTTAAAATAAAATATAAATCTCTTGACTAATGGATATAGAGAAGTCACAGGACTCTCAGATCATCAATTTTATCGCATGTTCTCCACTTCCATTTTCCCACAACTGAATCTCATAGTGAACTGAACATATTGAAGAGCCCCTTATCATAACAGAAAGTTTCTCTCATCAACCTTGACAAGCCGTTTGTGAGTTTCGTTATCTACTTTTGCAAAAGCCAAGAGTAATTTTCTTCACTGTTTGCACACTTGATTCCAGCTTATTAAAAAGACTCTAGCATAATGTTCTCATTTTAAAAAAGAAAAATATAGCAAAAAAGCTTTAATCTTTAGATTAAAATTGAATGCAATTTTTTTGCAGGGAAAAAAGGTCTTTTTAACAATCCGGCATGCAGAAACAAGAACAATATATTTCCCCGGTCTGCCAGTGAACAACATATAATGTAATGGAAGGAGGTCAGATTTGTGAATGTTCTGTCCTACATTCTCAGATTCTAATTGCTGTGACAAAGAAAGTAATCCTTAGCAGTACAATCAAATTCAAGTCCAGTAGCACCTTAATGACCAACAACCTTTTGTAAGGGTATAAGCTTCCTGAGTCAGAAGCTCACTTCATCAGGTACCCAGTACTAAAGCAGGTCTCCTTGGAGTCCTACTCTGGTCTGTTCCATGGAAAGTGTTCTTACAGTTGCACTGTAAGTCTGGCATGGATGATAAAAGGGATGAAAACAGCCAGGCTGATTTCGCACTAGCGTTTGCCCCAGGTTTGCCCTCATGCTTGCACCGGAGCTTCTGGTCGATTTCACACCAGTTGCTCCGGGCTCACGTTTTGCTCTGGAGTATCGCCCTGCTGCACTGGAGTTTCCCTGGAGCAAACAAATCCTGTTTTTAGAGGATTTTCCTGTTTGCTCTGGGGGAGAATGAAAACACGCCCACTCGCCCGCCTTTCATCAGGGCCGCCCCATTGTGGGAGTTTCTAATTTTGGGGGGGGAGAAAACCCTTTGTCATGCTATATCGAAAGGGCTGAGGTTCCAAGCGGGAAAATGAAGAAAATACTCCAGAGGAAACTGGGAGGGGAAATTCTGGAGAGAACAAGAGGCAACTGGCCAGTGCGAAATCGGCCCCAGTGTTATCTTAATGGCTCTGATCCATCAGGACTGGAGGGAGTAACACACACACACACTAGCTGAAGGGGGGGAAGGCAGAGAAATGTGGGGGGTCTGTGTGAGGAAGGCACAGCACTGGCAGACTGGAAGAGGAAAGAAGCAGGGGCCATTGCTGGGAAAGCTGGCTAAAGGACCTGGGGGTTCAAGATCTGTCTGTCTCTCTCAGGATCTGATGTGGTGTAGAAGATGTGCTGCCCTGTAGGATTGCCTTGGCCAAAGGGCCAAGTAAATAAAGCCAGCTATTTAGATTCCTGCTTAATATCTGAATCGTTGGCTATGACTCCAAATAACACTCACATAGAACAAAGTTCCAGTGAAATCAATGGGATTTGCATCCAAGTAAACACATTTCAGCTGGAACTGCTTTTCTATCCATCCCATTCTTACATTGACCATTTACTGGAGCCTGTGCTAACAGAATACTTTGGAGCCTGGAGCGTAGCACTTTATATAAAGAAAAAAACCTTTCCCTTGAGTCATCAAATACAAGAGCAGAAATTCCTTAAAGCATCTACTAGCGCATCTTCACACACTCACTTACAGCCCTCCTATCTAGTGGCTCTCTTTCTAAATGCTTCCTACCCTGTGGACGGCCACAAGCTATTCTTCCCATAATGTCAACTGACAATTCAGTCCTATGTGTGTATTTAAAGTGCTGTCAAATTGCAGCTGACTTACGGCAAACCTGTAAAGATTTTCAAGGCAAGAGAGAAACTGAGGTGGTTTGTCATTGCTTTCCCCTGCACAGCGACCCTGGACTTCCTTGGTAGTCTCCCATCCCAGCACTAACCAGGGCCAACCCTGCTTAGATTCTGAGAGCTGACATGATCAGGCTAGCCTAGGCCCTCCAGGTCAGGGCAATCAGTCCTATACGCCACCATAATATGTAGGGTTTATTGAGTTGGTTCATTTCTGTGCCAGTTTCCCAGATAAAGGTTTCCTAAGCTCTTCATAAAAAAGATCCAATACGAAAATCATAAATATTCATAAAGCATTATTACCATAAAAACTATTTCAGCCCTATCAAAATGCAATAAAACCACATATGACAACTTGAGATGGCCAGTCACAGACATTAAATGTTCATCCATGTACAACACTATCAAGCTGCAAAATAAAACAAATCCAGTGGAAGCTTAAAGACTAACAATATCTATATCAATATGAGTTTTCATGGGTCACAGCCCACTTTGTCAGATAGATATGATACTATAAATTCAATTGACTTAGAAGGGAGTACTGCTACTTAGTCAATTGACTTAGAATGGATGACACTATATTTTTGTCATGTAGTGTATGGTCAGCATTCATGAGTTATCCAAGACTTGGCTTGACTGTACTGTATCTCTAATGAAATGCCATCGGGCTCCACTCATGAGTACAAAGTCTTGCTCCTGGGTTGCCCAGGTTCTAACCCCTGTCTCCATCAGGGACCCAGTACTGTTAAATAAAATGTGGTAAACTTTTCTGTTACTAGAATCATGCTGATGCAAAATAATTTTAATATGACTGTTGGAACACAAATGCAATACCGCTGTTAAAGCTGTTGCCTTCTGCTATCCACATAAGGTTGCCAGGTCTGGGTTGGAAAATACCTGGAGACTATGGGGGTGGAGCTGGGAGAGGGCAGGGTTTGAGGAGGAGAGGGGCCTCAGCATGGTCCAAGGCCACTGAGTCCACCTGTCAAAGCAGCCATTTTCTCCAGGGGAACTGATCTCTCTCAGCTGGAGATCAGTTGTAAAAGTGGGAGATCCCCAGGCCCCACCTGGAGGCTGGCATCCCTATGTCCACATCAGTATTATGCACTCCAGACTGTCAACATCTCTAGGTAGGAAGGCAGAACTTGCATTCTAAACAGTTGCTTCCCACTGGGTTGGAAAAAAATACAGCAACAAATTGCACTTCTACACCAGGGTTCTGCACACATTTTATTTTTAAAAAATGTTGGGGAGCTCTGGACAGACATCTCCCAGTGTTACCCATAGACACAAAATGATCACACATATCAACAAAAATGACAATAGTCATTTCCCCCCATACTATTACTGGTGTGTTTGCTAGAGAGACAGTGGTTTTAATTAATAATCTCTTGGTTTGTGTTTGGGCTATTGCAAGACCAATCATGCTTATGGCGGAGCGTCTGGTCAAGTAACCAGAAGTAGTTACTGGCTTGATTTTTGGCCAAACAAATATAGAAGGATTTGCTACCCAGCCAAGATTTTGCCTTTCATGTGCAAGTTTCGGTTTATTAATCTTATAAAGCTCTTTAGATTCAGAAGATTGGGGATTAGCAAAGGCTCGTTCTGAATTATGTTAAAAAGTAATTTCCTGCTGTCAGTTTTAAACTGGGGGGGCCATGTTATGCTACTTTATTATTGCAATGTACAAAATGACTTTTTTAAAAAACAGCTCTGTACTAGCCTTCTACTATTCATAATTTATATGCCCCTCATTTTAATCTCTAATTTATCTCTGCTCCTATATAAACATCCATAATCTTTTTTTTTTAATTTCACTATATCCAAAAGATTTTTTCATGCCTCAAATCATTTTTATATCCATTCAATACATCCTTATTCATTATATCTATATTCTAATTAAAATAGTTATCAACAATTATTCTAGGTGAAAGGATAAGAGTGCCGTTTCAGCTTTTTGCTCTATTTGAGCCTGAACATAATTCAACCACGGCTCCAGTTATACATTTACTGAGACACTGATCTAGTTCCCTCACCCCTGGGGACCCCCATAATTTTGTCGTGGCTTGTTCCCCCTTTTTCTGTTCATGTGTACACCTCAGTCTGGGCCTAGAAATGATAGCTGGAGACTGAATTAAGGTGATATCAAAATCCAGAGGGTCATGCTGAGGCAGAAAGGAACAGAGGGCAGCTCCTCTATCAATCACGCAAATACCCCCTCTAAAAGGGATTCAGTCAAGGGTCATTTCCCCCGAAGAAATTTCCCCCATTTCCCCTTTCCCCAGATCTCAACTAATGACCCAGCTCTCCAACACAATAAGTAATGGGGTTGATTCCAGTAATTTCCTCTGTATGTCAAAGCCTGGAGAGGAAGGTTCCTGCCCTTCCTCAGCCATGATAAGTACCCAGCCACAGATACTTAGATGTATCTAACTTCCAAATCTCCCCAAAGGAACACTGTTGATCCTCTCAGTGCTGAAGGGGAAGGCTCCCCTCTGCAATAAAGATAAAGGATTTCTTTTCAGGCTTGCACATCCTCAAAAGATTACATTTTTATTATTGCCACATTCTGATGCCAGCACCTTGTCCTCTCCTTAGTCTCAGCAACGCGGTATAAGAAATTACCCCTCAGTCCCAATTTTTATAGCCAGTTTTAGACTTATCTTGTTCCCCCTTATGGCTGGCCCCTCATCTCTCTGATCTCAACTCTTTGCTCCATAGACCTTGCAGGGTGCTTCCCTCCCCCAGCTGGTCAGTTTCAGCTCCCAAAGGACTCACATGTTTCCTCTCTTTCATAGGGTTATTATGCCTCCTTTTAAGCAGGCAGGTCCTCTGGTGCTTTGCTTGCTGCTTTGTGTTTTTCCATTCTGTAACATTCATTTTGCTCTACTGTATTGCATAATTTGGTTTCTCTTCTGTTTATAGCATTAAAAACCCTTCTGTTTTAAGAGTCTTTTCCCTTGTCTTTCTGAGCATTGCTCTGAGTCTGGTATACACAGGTGAAGATCCCAAGTATTTAAGTAGCTAAAATACATGTTCTGTTCTAGCAACAGGACACCTTTGCACATTACAGCGCTGACAGATGTAGACCTATTTGGGGAACAACATGAATCCATTTCACATGTGATACAGACACTCCCAAAGGAAGCCAAGAACCTCTGGGCAAAAACATTCTCACCATGGTGGCAGCAGCTAGCAACATGGGCAGAGTATCCACACACCTCTGTTCCTGTGCTGCTTCTTGCTGCTGCTCTCCTCTCCTGCTTCTCCCTTTTCTCCCATCATGCCTAGGCCAATAGCAAGAAGACCCCATGACTCTAAATCATCCCCTCTCCCCTCACTTTTCCTATAAAGCCACACTGTAACATAGGATTCCGATATTCCAGCTTCCAGCTGTGCATCCTCCACATCCAGCCCCTGACTCCTGCCGCCACTTGGTAGGCCAGCAGTGAGGGTAATGAAGAAAAAATTGCCATCAACACAATAGCATTACATCACTTCCAGGGGAAGCCCAGAAGTAACATCACGCAGCTCTAGGAATTAGAGCAGTGCGACATCATTTCCAGGTTTTCCACAGAAGTGATGTAACACTTTTGAATGGACAACGCCACCCCATGTCCCCACCCACCAGTCTCCTGCTAGGTGCCAGCCACTGCCTGGAAGCCCTACTGTAATGTGACAGTACAGCTCAGCAGGGAAAGGGGAAAGAGTGGGCTAAGGGGGGATGAGGCACAGCAGCAAATGGCTCCACACTTTTGAAAGCAAAACTTACTTCCAGTCCCTCTCCACAGCAGCAACAGAGGGACTATCCACATTGACCTCCACAGCCACTCCACAAATTCCCCTTTGAGATGGATTTCTGCCTCTCTGGCCTGAAGAGGGGAGCTGTGAGAATACCATAAGTCTTGCTCGGCACGCGCACAATGTCACGTGGATACTGCCATTAAATGCAGGGTCATTATGTTTTTCACAGGGGAGAAAATGTTGCACATGGAAGCACCTCAAGAGAGATGATCGTGTGCATGGTTTTCCCTCCACAAAAAAGGAGTGGGAGATGCACCCCTTTCTCTTGTGACCATGAATATGGAATTTCTGCCTGTTAAGCACAGGAACTAGATCGTAACCTTGCAATGTCTATATCCCATCCCAGAGACACATGGTAACCCCTATTTAAAGCTTCAACTCTTCTTTTTGAGACCCCTGATACACAGCAAAAGGGCATGAAGGCCTGCTCTGTACAAGTAGCATCTGGTTAGCAGGGGATTTTTTGGTTTTCTTTATTGCTGCAGTGCTATTTAAAAAAATTCATTTCCTGAGTTATTCAGCGAAGCTCAGATCACTTCCCGGCTCTGCTGATGATGATTTAGAAACATTATGCAAGCATTCAAATATTAACATTGACATGTGTTGACTCTACCACTATGCCTCTTGCCTTATGCAGGGACCCTAAATATGTTGAGTGGATGTGACTCTGTTAGCTGTGAAAGGAATTTGTCTGCACATTAGAGCTTCAGCCACCCTACCCACTGATGCAACAGCAGGGTTTCCTAATTGCCACTACAACAAATGAAGCTTCCCCCTGAGCTCTTTCTTCCCCAGTCAGCAATAGGACTCCAACAACAGGCAGGGTTTTTACCACCTTCTGTGATATTTAACAGTTGCAACTAGTTAATTTTCGTGTCAATCTACAATGTTTCCTCTAAGCTGTGGAGTCTTGTGAGCAAAAATTCTGCTTTGTGAGCTACTGGCATCAAAGGCTGTGGTCACACGGCAAGGTAATTGTGATTTGTTCCCGCTATAAATTTAATCGGGATTTTTTTCTGGTCTGGGATGATCACACATCCCTCACCAAACAGCAAGCATTGCGCAACGAGGCTCTGGGCACTGTCTAGATGCAGCCGGCCCCTCTCTCCGCCACTTGCTCACCTGCCAGCCCACCTGGCACTTCCTTCCCCGCCCTCTGGCTTACCCCCAGCAACTTTCCATGCCACCGGCCCAATGCTGCTGGCAAGCTGGGCATGCTCCCTGGTGTTGCAGCTTCGGGGACTCCTGGGGAGGGCTCTGCAGCCCAATCGCCTGCCAACCCACCTGGCACTTCCTTCCCTGCCTGCTGGCTTCCTCCCCCAGCAACTTTCCATGCCACCTCCTGCTGCCTGATGCTGCTGACAAGCTAGGCAAGCTCCCCAGTGCCAGGAGCTCCCTCCCTCCCTCCTAACGCCACATCGGGGAATCCTTGGGCGGACAGGACCAGGAGCTCTGTGCTGGATGTGCGTTTGAATGTTTAAATACAGAATTTATTCAGCGTGGGATTGCTCATGCGCTCAAAGGTGGAAGCTGGGGGGGGAAACCCCATTGCGCAAAGAGCAATCAGATTACCCTAATCTCAATCATTGCAAGGTGTTGCTGTCCAGATTGGCAAAATTGCGGATTCAAAGTGCAAGTACCTGGAAAGTACTTGATTTTCCCAGTGCAGGAAAATGCGGTAGAGAACCGGGGGGATTGCATGAGTGAGCCCGCTTCAGCATGGGAGGTCAGTCAAGTTTATTGTCTTGGCCATTGGCCATAACAAAACAAAACAAAATAAAACAGATAAAACAAAATACAACAGACATTATAAACCAAAATGGGATAGGCCCTTCAGTAACTTGCTGCAAATCCAAGACTTAGTCTTATCTTTTTTGCCACCAATGCAAACAAAGCCATTCTGCTGGTAATATATGTGTCATTATCAGAGAGCAAAAAAACAGTCATGTCCAGATCTGAAATTCCATTATGCAAAGGTATAATGGGGTAAATAAACCTTTGCCTAAGTGATTCATGCCAAGAGCATCTCATAATATAATGCTCGACGTCATCCACTTCGCCTACGCCACACTGACATATTCTAGAGACAGGAGGGGAGCCCAAGAAGCGACCAGTACAGACCATTGAAGGTATGGCATGAAACCTTAGGGCGGTAAAAGCCCTTCTTAGATCAAGAGTGGTTAATTTCTCGAGGTAATCAGTCCTACAGTGATCTCTTTTAAATATCCTATACAAGGGGGCTGGATCGGCCTGTCTGACCAGCAAATTAAAATGCAAGAGGGAACAGCAGTGAAACCCAGTCAAAACAACCATGTGACTACACCCTCAGTTGTGAGTGAGCGATTTGCTGCTGCATAAAATCTGTGAGCCGGTGGCTAAAAAATTGTGAGCTAGCTCACACTGACTCAGCTGAGAGGGAACACTGGATACCACCCGAATATGAAGCTGGTCAATCCAAAAGGCAGGGGGTTTACCCAAAGCCCACCCCACAAGCTTCAGACTGAGCAGGGACAAGCCTCCTGTTTCCGAGTGCAATGTCTAACCATGCCATCCCATTTTCTCTCTCTCCCCTCCATTCAAAATATGTATCTGTATGTCTGTCACACAGCTGTGAAAGTCAGAGCAGCCCTGATGGACAAATTGGCGGCTACCCTACAAAGCAGAGGCTGGGTCCCGGCAAGCAGGGTTGGGTTGATGATTTACATTGATTTCTCTGACATCCTTCGAACAATCGGGTCAGCGACCTAAGTCATTTGAATGCTGCACATCTTTTTCGAGCACAATGTAACGCCGGGGTGGGTATTGAGAGCTACCCAGGAAAACATTATGAACTGGATGGCTAGATTTAATTTGCATGCTTTAGCTAGCATAATTCACCATTCAAATTAACACTAAGGACACCTTCAGGTTCCCTCTGTGGTTTCTGAACATGAGCCAAGTCCGTGTTTGAGTGGAAGCATTTTGCAGCAGATTTGCACTGAGGAAACAGCGCTTGGCAGGTGGGGCAATGCAACATGACAGTATTACTTTGTACCTGTAAGCTGAAATTCTGTCTCCCTCTGGGACCACATCTGATGTCTCATGATGTTTCATACCTCTTCTCCACCTTTTACCTAAAACTGAAAAGCAACCTCAGGGTGGGGTGGAAGAAGGGGTTCTCACCCCCATTCCCTTCTTGCCATTTGTCTGCTCAACATTACAGCACCAGCTGTGTTTCTGTTCTAGCTGTGGGGAAAGATACAGGGTTTGAACGGACAAATAGCAGAAGGGAAAGCATTATGCTGCCTTCCTCATCTGAAGGCTCTTCCTTCACTCTGATGGGTAGTGTGTCAAAGCCATGGTTCAGCACTAGAGCATTTGCTTTGCATGCAGACAGTCTCAGGTTAAATTTCCAACCTTTGAGACCCCAGAGAGCTGCTGCCCGTCAGAATAAACCGTACTGATCTGGAAAAAACAATGGTCTGACAACTTCATGTGTTCTGGGCCTGCTCTGGGTTTTTAAAAACTCACAAAGTAACACAGAACTCTATGTAATACCCAGTCTGAAGTGGGGCAAGAAATTTGTAGCAATGGCCTAAATACACTGACAGATTGTGTGGGTTTCAGTCACCACTGGGAGTACCAAAAAAAATGGACTGCACCAACACTTTGCAATTCCATTTTTTTGCACTTCAGTTGTAATATCCAAAGGGGGACTTGCACAAGGGAGATTTGCCGGACTCAGCTACACATACAACTTGTGTATCTCCCATCCTATGTTCCCATCCACAGCCTCATGTAAGTTCTTGCTTCCACAGGTTGCCCCATTAGGGACTAGCCTTTAAGTAGTAGATCTCCACCCCAAAGAAATGGTCATGCATGTGCATTGCCACCACTGAATGGAAGGAAACAACTGTTGTACACAAACTACATTAATGTGCATAGCAGAGATCCCATAGTGGGCATAAGGATGTTTAATAGAGACAAGAAACACAGCGCATCTGTGAGTGGTCTTGCTCACATTAATTTCTTCCCATGTGATTACATGTTATGTGTGTAGTGACCCACTGCCCCACTTTCCTTGCTCACAAATGTCCGAGAGCAGGTGAGGGATCTGCACAGAGGGGCTACACTCACTTGCCTCCTTCCCTCCTATCATACAGGGTAGATACTTGCCACCACTCAAATTTATTTACCCTCCCTTGCCATCAGCAGTGACCTGAGCACTGAGCTGCTACACACTGCCCTCCCCCTGCCTGCTTGCCCACTAGCCCAGTCAGGTTCTTTGGTCCATGTGTGGGTAAATGGTCACCTTTTAGTCACAGTCTTTAGAAGGAAAAAAGCTAACTAGGTTGCATAAGTCACTAGTTTTATCTTGAAATTCCCTTTGGATGAATGAACACAAGCAAAGCTGGAACTTTGAAGTAGAGGCCAGTCAATTCACTCATTTTGCCCTGCTCCCCAGTTTGTGCCTTCTCACAGTGAACGAAGCCTTTCAGCTGTTTCTCTCCTGGCTAGGAGGGTTCCTCTCTGGCTTATCCTGAAACGGGGGTTGACTCCACATGCTTCCTGCCACTCCCTTTACCCAATCATAATTGGGAGCACTGCCTCAATATTTATGGCTCCAATTCACGATAGCCCAACAGCGATCTATCTTGCCTCTTCCTGCCAGGTGCACAAATGCTCATGGCGTCCCTGCCCGTCTCCATAAAAAGAGACCAGTTCTTCTCAGCCTGAAATCTGAGGATTTTATGGCTTGGTTCCCTGGCTAGACTGTCTCCTCTGAGGCCAGGAGCCTCTTGGGGTGTTAATCAAGGCATTCTTTATTTCCCCATCATAACAACAGGCATGGTCTTGGGCAGCCTGTGGCTGCTCCTGGATAGAAGAAATCACTTGCCTTGGGGTCTGGCCAGATTCCAGCAACCCAAACTCTTAGTTGGGTGCCATAGCACTAGAAGGCTGGGAAGTGTCCTCGATAAAAAGAGCCTTAATTTCCCCTGGGATGCCTTCACATTCAATTAGAAGAGCCTGCAGCCATGCAACGACAGCAGTACAAAAACAGCACTTCTAGACTCCCTGTAGTTAAAGCTGTCTCAGACATACACAGATCACACTTGGTGGCAAAGTTCTCCCTGGCCTGTATTAGTTCATAGTTACAAGGATGGTTCTTAGCACAGTTCATCATACAGGAATTAATTCATAATACAGGCATGTTTGAATAGCACCTGCACATTAAAATACTGTTAAAACACCAATTCCCATGAATAAAAACCTTTGTTTTCTCACTATGCTGCTAGCTTTTTATGAAAGGGGAGCTGCTGCCATGGGATAGTATTAAACATGTGATTCCCCCACCAAAAACCTCTGAAGTGGTACAGGCTAGAAAGATCAGTGTCATGTACGGTTTTTGCACGTAAGAACTGATTCTTACTTTTTACTGGGAGTACCTAAAAGTGAGGAAAGCTTTTGCTAAAGTAGCTGTGCTACCAACTATCCATATTGTCAGGAGTTCCTCTGAAGACCTGCCTCCTGCGGACCTAAGTGTGGTGGAGGATCAGTCCCCAGCTCCAGAGGAGCCTCCACCTGAACCAGAGGAGGCTCAAGCAAGCACCTCTCAGGGCATTACCCCAGCACGACCAGCAGCTGAGCCACAGCCAAGCTCAAGCCCACCCGATTCACTTCCTCAGGTGGAATAGCTAAGGTCATGATCCAGGCAAGACTTAGGTGCTAGGAGAAAAGAGGCACGCATGCGTAGTCGCAGGTCACTCAGCCCTGAGTTTTAGAGGGAGCCGGGACCTCACTGCCAGCTGCTAACAAGCACAGGAAGTGGCTGAGTATTTAGGCACAGCACAAAGACCAACAACTCATGCTAGCAACAAGTCATTCTGGCTAAGTTCTGCACCCACTCGGCTCGCATCAGTGAAACCTGATTCTGGACCTTCTAGCTCGTGACTTCGGCTCTGTCTGACTTCGGCTTAATTCTGGACCCTCTGGCTTATTACTTCAGCTCTATTTGACTTCGGCTTTTCGTTGATTCCTTGGACGGGTTTACTCGTGAGTTTCCCTCTCTGACCTCGGCTTGGACTGTCTCTGCTTTCGGCTTTTGTTTTGGACTTGGTAATTCATTCCTGATTTGGCTTGACCTTGGACTGTCTCGGACTTCAACTTGGTTCCTGACCTACTGGCACCCAGCCCGTGACACATATAAGATTCACTATGAAAACATAAAGGATCCACCAACAGTGAGGGGATACAGCTCTGTGGTAGAGGTTCACCTTTGCATGCAGAAGGTCCCAGGTTCAATCCCTGGCATCTCTAGAAAAAAGGAGGTGATATGGCAGAGGAGGAGACGTATCGGAGTTTCATTTTATATATATATTAAATTGTGATGTTTGTAATGGTGATTTGTAAAGCCGACTTGAGCCACAAGGAAAGAAGGGACAATAGAATTACTTTGCAAAACTACAGCTGTATTTCATGGGTTTTTTCCTCCCCCAAACTAGAAAGGCACAATATGCTGTTTTGGGTTTTTTTTGCTTCTCTCTACAGCTGAAGGGGCCACATCTGCTCTCCTCTCAAAACAGATGGATGTTCGCATACTATAGCAGAGCCGATATTTCAAGAGGAAATTTCAACAACTTGGGTGTCAGGGCTTAATTCAGTATAGCTGATGAGACTTTTCAAAACTTTCCCGCATTAATTGATTGATGGAACACTGGCTTCCTGAACAGACTCTTGTTCACTTCCCTACATATGCTGTGAAATGAATTACTTGAAGTCATAAGAAAAATAAAATAACTCTGGGACAGCTAACCCAGCTCTATGTTTCAGTATTTTTAAATATTGCTTTATTAAAGAGAAAGTGGCAGGACTGCCATTTTCATGGCATTAAGGCCTACATTGATCTCTTATGTCCTTTTTTTAAAGGCCTCCCATGTAATTTTACTGTCTGATCCTAATTTATTTATTTACTCCATTTATATCTCAATTTTCTCCCCAATGTGGACTGAAAATGGTTACAACATTCTCCCCCTGTCCATTTTATCCTTACAACAATTTGTAAAGTAGGTTAAGTTGACGGTGTGCAACTGGCCCAAGGTCAACCAGCAAGCTTCCATGGCACAGTGAAGATTAGAACTGGGTCCTCAGATCCTAGTCCTACACTCTGACCACTACACTGTGCTGGATGTCCTTTGTATCCTTTCTAGCCAAGCATTATGTCTCCAGTGATGGCCAACCAGCTGCCTCTGGCATGTCACAAGCAAGCCATGACTTTCCTTTGATGTTTGTCCCAAATATCTAGACCATGGAAGTTTCATTCCATCATCATGGCCAACAGCCACTGATAAACCTGTACTTGCCAAACCCTTTTTGAAAGCCCAACCTTACTTGTCGTCAGCACCACATCCTGCGACACGAAATAACAGAAGTTATGTACACGTCATCTGAAGAAGTATCTCCTCTCTGTCCTGAATGTATTGTTAATCCATTTCATGGGTGACCCCAATGCAATATTTTTAAATGCTGCCAGTCAGATATACGGAACCATAGGAGAATAGGGAAAGGAACCATTTCTTATAAGTTAGCTCACATTGCCCCGAGCCGCTAGCACCATCAGAATCTATGGCGGAGTGTTATGAAAGCACTTTGGCAGCTGTACTGGCTTTCTGCAACTCTACAGTATAGCACTATCAATTAGCAATGTCAGTCTGGAAACCCCAGCAATTCCAGCAAGATAGTGTGGCATGAAGACCAAGAGAACATACATATAGGCTGCGGTCACACCTACTAAATAATCCACTTTCGATCCACTTTCCAACTGGATTTTGCCAGTTCATGTAGTAAAAATCCAGTTGGAAAGTGCACTGAAAGTGGATTATTTAGCATATGTGACTGCACCCACACAGTGGGTCCAGAGCATCATAGTGGGTTGGATTCAAATCATAGGGGGTTGGATCCAAATCCACAAAATTCTCCACTAATGGATGGGGAGGCATAATTTCCACCAATTCCCCTTTCCTGCTGCAGTCTCTCCATTTGCCCCTCATGCCATTCTTGAGGGCTCCCTGTCCCAGAGCAGCAGCTTTTCAGGAATATCAAAGAGCTGCAGGGGAGGGGGGGGAGTAATGTAATGTTCCTTCTGGCAGCAGAAAATTTAGTCTGGATCCAACCTTGTGTTTCCAGGATGAAGAAAATGTCTCCTAATATTGACAAACTTCCTTAAATGCCCAGTGTGCCTTTCCAACAATTGCCCATCTACTTGTATTACTACTACTTGTATTGTATTTTGTACTGTAGAGCCCAAAACTTATCTCGGGAAGCATCAAACCAAAAGCTTGTTCTTATGGTCTGAGTTCAGTAAGGAGATGCACAATGTCTGCGTGACATGAAAAACTTGCTTCAGTAGCAGACGGAGAGCCATTAAAAGGTGACAGTGGTAACCAGGACAAACATCCTTGCCAAGCTCTACCAGGGGCGTCAGGTACTGAAATCCCCAGGGGGGGGTGGGGGCTTGTGCGCGCGTGAAGCGCATGCTCCAAAACAATGCTGCTGCTGCCTCTCTCTCCCCCCCGGCCACTCTTCCCTCCTTTCCTTTCCCTCCCAGGGCTCTGGGCAAATGCCCAGTGTGATAGCCAGGTGACGCTATCACGTTGGGCATTTGCCCAGAGCCCTGGGAGGGAGGAAGGGAGGGAGGAGTGGGTACAGGGGAGCCGAGAGAAAGAAAGAGGCTCTGGCGGCAGTGGCCAGCTGGCCAGCCTGCCGGCAGGCCTAAAAAGAGCCCAGGGAGGCGGGGGGGAGAGGCAGCGGCAGGCACTCTGTTTCACTGGGGGGGGACTCAGTCCCCCCTGGGAAATTTTTGGGGTGGCCCAAGCCCTCAAGCCCCCCCATAGATTACGCCTATGAGCTCTACCTAAACTAGGAGAAAAAATTATGAAATCTTTCTTCCAAATCGATTAGGTTAGTTTCTGTCACTGGAGAAAGATCCAGAGTTGGTGACCCTCTTCCTATATAGATAATAAGAGTAGATATTGCATGAGTAAGCTTCATAGTATAATTCTTTTGTATTATTATTATAATTTTTTTATTTGGTTTTAACACATTATAGGGTAGGAAGGGTACAAGGGATGGGATAAGACATAAAGGGAAGTTCCATCAAGCTTATATAATAGGTGTTACAAATTTTCCATCTTAATTCTTTGCTTCCAGATCTCTTTTGTTTATATAATTACTAAAGCTAGTGTCACTTAATCAAACCGCTAAAATCTTCTATTATGATTCCTGAAAAGAGTCAAATCCTGAACAGTTCAAGTTAGAGTTTCTCCAAGTTAGCTTCATGTACGATTCTAAGTAGAGTTACACCTTTCTTGGACTTGGATTTAGAAGGGTGTAACTCTGTGTAGGATTGCACCTATCCACCTTTGATGCTTTGAGGGTCATGAAGACCTCCAGTCTGATTCCTCCTCTCCCCCACCCCAACTTCACAGATGCAAAAGAAAACCCAGCTGTTTTGATTGCTGTTCAGTAAACTGCTCTCAATAAAACTAGCTTTTTAGTCTGCAAATGATGTTTGCATGTTAATGCAATGTTAATTGCATAATTAATTAATCAAGTTAATTGCTGATTTCCTTCTTAATATCATGAGTAACAAGGGACTCATCATCTCTTTAAACTCCTTGGAGGTGTGAGAAACACTATGGCTCTTGATGCTCATCCTGGCATGTAAAATAAGGTTGGAACTCTGGGTCTAGAAATTCCTGGAGGCGTGAGGGTGGAGCCTTGGGAGGGTGAGGTTTGGGAAAGGGTGGGACCTCCACGGGGCATAATGCCATACAGTCCACCTTCCAAAGCAGCCATTTTCTCTAGGGGAACTAGAGAACAGTTGTAATTCTGGGAGATTTCCAAGCCCTCCCTATAGGTTAGCAGTCCTCTTATAAAATGGTGAAAAGTGTTAAAACCTCTAGTTTAAATCATTAATGTCATGGTAATTGAGGGGTTCTCCCTACTTCTTTGAAGGAAGCAGTTATTAGACCTCTGCTTTCAAAAAACCCATTAGCTAAGGATGATGTGGCCAATTTTGGACCCATTTCCAATTTTTAAGGGAAGGTAATAAAATATGTGGTGGTAGAGCACCTTCAGGGGCTCCTGGTCTTGCCCTTGACCCATTTCAGTTAGGCTTCAGGCCTGGTTTTGAAACTGAGATGGTGTTGATTCCACTGGTGGACAATCTCCATTTAAAGTTGGACTAGCATCAGTCATCCTTGCTGATGCTGTTAGGTCTTTTCAGTGGCCTCTGATACAGTTGACTACTCAGTCCTTATTCATCAGCTGGAATATGAAGTTGGTGTTAGAAGAGTAGTTCTTTGGTTTTGTCTGACTGGACACAGAGAACAGAATCAGTGGGATGGGACCTATTTTATGGGGTGCCTCAGAGTTCTGTTGTATTACCTATGCTCTTCAATATTTATAAGAGGCCACTGAATAAGATCACCTGGAGCTTTGGGGTTGGATGTCATCAATATGCAGATGACACCAGATCTATCTTTCATTATCTGACCCTCCAAATGTTTCTGTCCTGGCTCTGAACCAGTGTTTTGAGGCTGAGGTTAAGTGGCTGAGGCAGAACAAGCAAAAGTTGAATCCTGAACAAGACCAAGATAATGATGGTTAGGAAGGCTGATTCTTGGGAAGGTTTTGATACACAGGTGGTGGGTGGAGGTGGCATTTGCAGAGCAATTTAAGAGCTTGGGGGTACTCATGAATGCAGTCTTGCTATTTGAATGCAGCTGACAGGGGGGGCAAGATTGCCTTTTACCAACTACATCTGGTTTATCAGCTCTCTCCTTTCCTAGACTCAGCCAACCAGGCCACATTAATTCATGCTTTTATAACCTTGTGGTTGAACTACTGTGACATGCTCATATTGGGTTGACCTTGAAGGCTGTAATATGCTCATATTGGTTTGCCCTTGAAAACAGAAGTTGCAGCTGGCTCAGAATTGAACATTGTTATCAAGGGCTGGGGATCAGGAACAGGTCAGAGCAACTATTTTTAGAAATGGATTCTGAAGAACTGGGTAAGATTGAGATGAAAAGAGATGAATATCTATACCTACTGGAGAAATTAAAAACCTGTAAATCCTGGTTCCTGGTAGCACACAGCCGAGGGTTCTTAGGAAACTCAAATGTGGAACTGATAATCTATTAACCAGTATAGGTAACTTGTCACTAAAATAAGCCACTGTACCAGAGGACTGGAGAGTACCAAATGTTGTGCTGATTTTTAAAAAGAGGTCTAGAGGGGAATGCGGGAATTACAGGACAATTAGTCTAATCTGTCCCAGGCAAATTAGCAGAAGCTGTAATTGAAGACAGAATTCATAGGCACATAGAGCAACAAAGCCTGCTGAGGGAAAATCAGCATGGCTTCTACAAAGAGAAGTCCTGCCTCACTAACCTTTTGCAGTTCTTTGAGAAAGTAAACACGGATGTAGATAATGGGTGAGCCAGTAGACATTATAGACTTGGACTTTCAAAAGACTTTAGACAAGGTACCTCACCAAGCTTAGCAGTCATGGCTAAACAAAAGGAAGCAGAGAGTAGGAATAAATGGGTAGTTGTCTCACTGGAAGGAAGTAGGCAGTGGGGTCCCACAAAGATTGTTATAGGGGCCAGGACAATTTGTTCATTAATTATGGAACTGGGGTGAGCATGGCAGTGGCCAAGTTTGGAGGTGATACAAAATTATTCAGAATGGTAAAATCTAAGGCTGGCTGTGGCTCACAAATTGGGTGAGTGGGTGACAATCAGGCAAATAAAATTCAGTGTAGGTAAGTGTAAGGTGATGCACATTTGAACAAAAATCCTAACTCTAAGTACACCTTATTAGGGTCTGAATTTGCTAGGGTTGCCAACCACCCAATGGGGGCAGGGGTTCCTCCCCTTTCTGGAAGGAGCACCACCCCCAAAGAGACTTATTGCACCCAACATGTCCAGCGCGATGATGTCACCTGGAGGTGATGTCATTGTGCTGGCACATTGTGCAGGGGATGCTCTAACATTTGGGCAAAGCTCTATGGTAACCATAGAGTTTTTACCCAGATGCTAGAGTGCCCCCTGCACAATGCATACCAGAAGACTCCAGGAGCTGGGTTGGAGCCCCCCACCAGGACCCAGATAAGACCTGACAACCCTAGAACTTGCTGAGAATGACATAAAAAGAGTCCTTGGGGTCAAAGTAGATAGCTCAATGAAAATGTACAGACCTATGATATGGTCTAATTTGGAATACTGTATGCAAGTCTGGTCACTGTATCTCAAAAAGGACATTACAGAGCTGGAAAAAGTATAGAAGAGGGCAACCAAAGTGGCAAAGGGGTTGGAGCACCTTTCTTACAAAAAAACCCCACCTTTCTTAGAAAAGAGATGACTAAGGGAGGACATGATAGGGGGTTGTAAAATTATGCATGGGGCAGAGAGTGGACAAAGAGAACTCTTTCTTCCATTCCCACAATATTAGAACTTGGGGGTGTCCCAAGCCCTAAAGGGCTTTCCAGGTCATAACCAGCACCTCTAATAGAACTCAGAAAATAAACTGTCAGCCAAATTAAATTAGACAAGATGTGTTAAGAAAAGCCCTGCTGGGTTAGACCAATGGTCCATCCAGTCCAGCATCCAGTCCACTTTATGGAACAGGTTCCCTGAGGAGGTGAGGGAGGAACCTTCCTTGGAAACCCATAGAAGCCCCTGGGATTTTAATACTTGATGTTTTTAATTATGTATCGTAAGCCACCTTGAGCCATGAGGAAAGGTGGGATACAAAACTTTTATTAAGTAAATAAATACTGGTAGCATCCAAGGAACTGGTCTACTTGTCCACAGAGACTGTTGACTGAAAAGCAACACTACAAATAGAAAAGAATTCTGAAAACCATTTACCATGTGGTTTGGGGATCATCTGTTCATTAGGCAATAGGACAAACATAGAGTAGTGCTTTGTATCTTGGCCAACATTTGTCTCGATACTGTGTTTATTAGAGGCAGACAAGATTAATGGAATTTGAATTTGACCACTCATTCTCTCACTTGGCCAGAGTCAAAGTCTTTTATTGACAAAGGCACTTAGATGCAAAGTAAAGAAGGCTGTAAAGTTGATTATGGATGCAAATGTAGCCCAGAATATCCAGCACAGTTCCTTCCAATCCTGAAGTGCTAATTGAAAAAGCAATATGATTATTAGACCATCTGAACAATGTCACTGGGTAGGAATCATAGTTTCTTCCCACTTTCTGCACTACCATGTTCCAGCAAAATTACCTTTGTCTGGTGTAAGAGAGTCCTTTTTTTAATAAAAAAAAGACATTTTTACTTGTGTATTCCAGGAAAGTAGATAAATGTCAGCTGGAGGAACCCAGTGGCAAGCAACCAAATAAGCTGTCTAAACAGTGAAAAAGAAATCTAGGAGATTTAGGTTTTGAAGTGCGAGTTAAAAATGTCAAATGAAAATGCTTTAAACCTCTGAGACAGAACTCGCCTTTCATTCTGTCTAAATAATGATCATCAACACGATACACTTTTAGCATATCACAGACCAGCAAGATAAGCAATTTTCAAAGTGTGAAGCTGAAATTCTAATCGAAAGCCCTCTTCAAAAATCCTTATGTATAGCACAAAAGGAATATGTGGGAGATGCTTCTCCAAACCCAGCAGCAAAGAACACATAAGAATGCAATTATAACTCTTTTGGGCTACAGTGAGCAGCCAGGTTTCCAATTGGCACCCAAACCAAAGTATCTACAGGCAATTGAAAAGCACCTGTTCACTGTGCAATGAGCTGTTTACGAATCCAGCACACCACCTCCCAACATCACAAGGGCTAAGATCTCCCTCAGAGCTATGCTCTTGTTGCACAGAAGCAGAGACAGGCTGTTTGATTGTGGTGGTGCAATGAGACAGTGGCATTTGGAACGGAGTTTTGAATAACTAAGCAATCTTAACCCAAAGACAGGAACAGCCTATCCATGCTGTGTTTATCAACTTCATAATGCCCAGTTAGCATCCCTCCAGTCAAGGAGGTCATTTGTCTCCTTGGTTTCACTGATGAAGATGGTAGATGTCTCCATGTCAGAGAGGGTCTTCTCAAAACCTGTGAAAGAGACCATCGTTTGCTCTTTGTTAAAGAAGCCCACTCTGGATTTTGGTTGATTATAGCCCAATTTCTAAAGTGCCTCTTCCAGGAAAGGAATTTTAGAGTTTTCTAGGTGACCATGAGCTTTTAGTTCTGTCTTAAAGCCTGATTACAGTACAGAGATAGCACTGGTTACTCTAATGGATTATCTCCACTTGTAGATATAGATCAAGAAAGGAATGCTTTCCTTTTAGATCTCTTGGCCTTCTGCAATATAGCTGACCACCTAGTGTTGCTGGAGTGCTTGGAGAATAGAATGGGGATTAAAGCAACAGCATTCAAATGGTATGAACCTACTTTACAGACCATCTTCAAAAGGTTCTCAGGGGAAACTAAATCTGTAGCTTGATATCTAGCCTGTGGGGTTCTGAAAATACCTGTACTCTTTGTGATGCTTTTCAGAAGTAATGTAAGACAATTAAATGAGACAATTAAAGAATGTAAGACAATTAAACACCAGTGATGCCCACCTATACATCTCTTTTTAGAAGCCTCTGGGGGCAGCTGTCTCTGTTCTAGTGTGATGCCTGGATGCAGTAGTAAAATGGCTGAATCCAGATAAGACAAATGCTAACTGCAAAAGCTGACAGTCTAGAAGGTATTGTGTTGTTTGCTTTGGATGGGTCAGGGTCAGCCTTTCTTTGGCAGATGCAGAGAAGAGTTTGGGAGCCTTTCTGGACCTTACGTTGGAAGAAACAAGTTCATACAGTGTTTGTTTATACCCTTTAGCACAGAAGTTAGCTTTAAAAACTCAGTCAGTCTAGCCATCACAGTCCATGCTATGGTAACTTCTAGGTTAGATTATAGCAATATACTTTAAGTGGGCAGACTGCCCAACAACTCAGAAAATTCCCTCAGTCTAATATGGAGCACCTTGATTATCATCTGGGGCTAGCTGTGTTTTTCTGTATTACCCCTATCTTGAAGTCCTTGCACTGGTTGCTTGTTTCCAGTTTCAGTTCAAGGTGTTGGTTCTTATCTTGAGCTCTTCATGAACTGGAACTCAGATACTTGAAAGGCCCTCTCTCCCAGTGAAAACTCATGCAGCAGCTCTGGTCATCCCCAAAGCACTCCCTCCTGCACAAACATGAGAAAGGCCAAAACATCGTCACTCAGCATTTTAACGGAGGGGTTCAGTGATTTTTAGCTGTTTTTCTCATATGCTCTCAGCATGAGAGCTACTTTGTGAATATAATTTTAGCTGCTGGATGTTTTTATGATAACATTTATGGTTTTTTAATTATTCTTTCTACTTTGTGCGATGCTTTAAGCAAGTCTCTGGAGAGGCAGCACTTAATTTTTCTGAATGTGTGCGATGGTTAGAAGAGGCTTTCTAAGCATGACCACAGTGCCTCCCCTCCTTACAAGTTAGAATTAGAAAGCAATGTTTCCTGGTCATCTACTTAAGCCTTTTAGACTTCCATCTTGTAACTATTGCTAGCCAAAGCACAAACCTTCCCTTGTTCCCCTCTCCCCAGAAGTCTCTTCTGACCCTCCAGAAAGTAGAAGCCTGGATTTGTAGAACCTGTGTGGGTGAAGTCTCATGGGTTTGGGGCTGCAGTGGGGATAGGAAAGAAGGCAAAATCAACACACACACCCCACTTTGATGTAGTGGTTAGGAGCACGGACTCTAATCTGGGAGAACCGGGTTTGATTCCCCACTCATAAGAACATAAGAACTTAAGAGAAGCCAATGTTGGATTGTGCCAGTGGCCCATCCAGTCCAACACTATGTCACACAGTGGCCAAAACCACCAGATGCCATGAAGAGGTCCATCAGTGGGGCCAGGACACTAGAAGCCCTCCCAGTGTCAAACCCCCCCCCCCCCCCCAAGCACCAAGAATACAGAGCATCACTTGCCCCAGACTGAGAATTCCTATCTATACCTTGTGGCTAATAGCCACTGATGGACCTCTGCTCCATATGTTTATCTAATTCCCTCTTGAAGCCGTCCATACTTGTGGCCGCCGCCACCTCCTGTGGCAGTGAATTCCATGTGTTAATCACGCTTTGAGTGAAGAAGTACTTCCTTTTATCTGTTCTAACCCGACTGCTCAGCAATTTCATGGAGTGCCCATGAGTTCTTGTATTGTGAGAAAGGGAGAAAAGTACTTCTTTCTCCACTCCTCCACATGCAGCTGCTGGGTGACCTTGGGTCAGCCACAGTTCTCTCAGAGCTGTTCTCTCATGAGCAGTTCTTGAAACAGCTCTCTCAGCCCCACCTACCCCACAGGGTGTCTGTTGTGGGGAGGGGAGGGGGAAAGGAGATCGTAAACTGCTCTGACACTCTGAGTGAAAAGCAGGGTATAAATCCAATCTCCTCCTCCTCCTCCTCCTCTGCTTTCAGAACAAGCAGAAAGAGCAATTTCACATACCCCATAACCTCCCACCATTCATCCATGTGGATTTAGTGCATGACTGAACGGACCCCTCCATCTACAGAGGCAGCAGAACTTTGAATACCAGAGTTGGGGGAGACTGTGGAAAGCCTTGACTTCTATGCCCTGTTTGTTTGGCCCTCCAGAACAACTGGCTGGCCACTGTGTGAAACAGGATGCCGGACCAGAAGGACCACTGGTCTGATCCAGCAGGTCTCTTCTTTTGCCCTAGACTCTAGAATCTACTTTGTGGGGGTAGAAGAAACTGCTAGGAGAGGGGAGAATGCAGCAACAAGCTGGATTCATTCCACTGACTGTTACTAAGATCCTACTAATACGCTACAACTTGCATATATCTTTATTCTCAAAGTCTTTCTGTTTGAATCCTCCAGTCGTTCTATATTAAACTTCTGTCATCTGCATGCTTTGCAATGCTCCAGACATGGAGCACCTGCAAAAAGACAACAGTGGAAGAGAATTGCCGCTACAGTACGGCACCCCCACGGTGAGTGACAGACATACTGCAATGCAGGGAATAATAATGGGAAGTGCTGTTACTTAAACAAAGTTGCATTCATCTACAAACGGAGTGGGGTAGCCAGATGCAAGCAACCCCACAGTACTTAATATCTGACACCTGTTAAAGATGATAGTTTTATATAAGCTGTGTCTTTGATCCTTTCGTTGCCAAAATGCAGTAAGGAGATTAATGAGCACACAGAATGCAACCATTGCAGTAATATTTTGCTTAACCATGGTGCTTGCTGTCCAGCCGCCTAAGGATAATTAATCGATGGAAGTTGTATGGCGCTCCAGAAAAAAGATGAGTGGACAAATTCATGGAGAACAGGTCCGTCCATGGTGAACAGCTTCCAAGTTACGTCTCTAAATACCAGGTGCTAGGAGCCCACCACAAGGAAAGGCTGTTTTCATCCTGCTCATAAGTATCCAAGAGGCCAACCATTGCTAGAAAGAGGATGTTGGACTACATGGGCCGTTGCTTTAATCCAGCACTGTTAAGTCCTTAACCGTGCAATCCTAACCAGAGTTACACCCTTCAAAGTTGTCACTGAGAAGGGTATAACTCCACTCAGGAGTCCACTGAAAGTATGCAGGATATTCCTGACACTTGTTGGCTAGGCAACAGAGCCACATGGGGGACACAGGTCTCTCACTATAGTGGGAGTTCTGCCATCCTCAGCCCCTAGTCCCCATTGCCACTAAGGGTAGGGGGGAAAGGGGCATCATGCCAACATGCAATATCACTTCCAGCTCACAAGCAGAAGTTGACCTTATTATCTCAGGACAACACTGTAGAATTCACCCACAACACCACAAAAGAGATTGTCCCTGCCCCACCTCCAATTTCTCTCACCTGGGCACCAGCTACAGCAGGCACCCTTAGAGATACTTGGTGGCCACAGCTATGTTGGCTCCTTAGTTACTGTAGAGGTGGCTCTGCTGCATGTCTTCTCGACTACCTGCTTGCCACCCTCCCAGGGCAGGTTTTTGGAGAAGCAGCATAATTATCTCCTAAATAAAATTTTCTCTTGGGTTGTAGGGGAGCAGACATGAAGTTCTCCCAGCTCGAAAAACCCACATTAATTACAAGGCAGTGCACAGTTTCACTTAGGTTTTAAGAGATTCAGTGTTTCCTCCAAAAAAACAAAAGCAAAGGCAAGACTCCTTAAGGAGAATACTTGTACTCCAGCAAATTCTATAGGGTTATCCTTGTGGGGGGGGGGGGGACCTTTCCAAGGAGGTATTGATGGAAATGAATCCCTCTGTCGGTGGATAAATGATGAATGTCTCTCAGGTGTGCTGAAAGTTTATTATCTGATTAACACTTCAATCCTATGCACACTTACTTGGGAGTAAGTTTCAGTGCACATCATGGGGATTACTTCTGAGCTGTGTGGACTCCCAATGATAAAAGTTGGCATTTAGAAGAAGGGAAAATGTGAATACTGACAATCTCAAATACTGACACCTTTCTGTCTAGTGCATAGGATCATAAAACATCTCTGCTTCTTGAATAGAAGAATGTTTTAAATAATAGGACTTCTGCCAGCCACTCACACTTGAATTTTGCTTGCTTTTCTAGAAGCACCTACATTATTGCTTGTTAGAGGTGCCTGCTTTTCTAAAATAATTGACATTGATTCTAATATAATTCTCTTGGCCCGTAACTAGGTCATAGGTGAATTTACAATCTATTATAGGGATTGACCATTTATTCCTAGCAATGCAAATGGAAATCATGAGGTCGTGACATTATGATGCAACCTTGGTCCAAGTTGGCAATAACAAACCATTTCTACACTGTTGGGTTTTTGTTTTTTAAAGTCCTTCATTATCATGACTTACAGGAGGGCTGGATCCAGTACTGAAGAAAATTACTTGAAAATAGTTTCGGCTTCACTGCCCACCGCATTCATTAAGTTTACTGTGTTGAGCTTTGCTGCAGTTCTAAATTTAGTGAAATGCTGCTTTCAATCAGGCTAATGAACATGGCAATCCTGATGGAGGAGAACTGCTAGCATTTCCCCCCCTTTCTTCGCTAGTTCATTCTCAGCTCTTAAATTCTCCCAGGAACACCCCCTAAGAGAAGACAGAGCTCACAGGAAGGCTTCAAGCACCCAGAGAAGGCTCAGTGGGCTGCAAGAGGTCTGGCTGGAACCTTCTGATAGAAGTTATGCGCTAGGGAAATGAGGAGAGGTCTGTCACTGTTCCATCGAATTTGTAACTATCTGAGGCATACACGCAAGAATAGTAGTGGAAGATTTTTTCCTTGTGTTTCCAAGCGCATGCACAGGAAAGTGTACCACTTTTTTAAAAAACTGGAGAAGCTGTCTAGGGCTGGTGGTATTAAGGCAAGCGGCTGGTACTATTCGTAGCAGATGAGCCTGTGGTCAGGTGAGGTAAACAACTTGGACTTGCATCTCAGTAATAAATTGTTTGGGCTAAGGATCTAGACCAGACTGGGCCTTGGTTTCTTGTGCCGCTTGATCCTTGGTGGACTAGAGCCCGGTTGCCACTCCCGTCCTTCTGCAGAGGCAGCACTGCAGTGCAGTTTCGATCAGGCCAGAAGTTCTCTCTGCTTGGATGTGGAGTAAGGTGCCTGAGCAGCCACACACACACATACAAAGTCCCTGGTTCAAGACCTTTGGGATTTGGAACACATGATGCTGCCATAGACTAAGCAAATCCATTGACCTTTCTAGCCCAATGCTTTCTATGCTCATAGACAGCAGCTCTCCATGGTATCAGGCAGAAATCTATCTTAGATCTGCTATTTGAAAGAAGAGGAGGAGGAGGAAGAGGAAGAGGAGAAAGAAGAAGAAGAGTTGGATGTATACCCCGGAGTTTCAGAGTAGCTTCCAATCTCCTTTCCCTTCCTCTCCCCACAACAGACACTCTGTGAGCAGTGTTCCCTCTAAGCTGGGTTAGTGTGAGCTAGCTCCCAGTTTTTTAGCCTCCAGCTCACAGATTTCTGCCTTAGCTCAGGAAGGATGACTCCAGAGCAAATTAATTTATGCAGGCGCCAAACTGCTCACTCACAACTTTAATACCAGTAGCTCACAAAGTAGAATTTTTGCTCACAAGACTCCACAGCTTAGAGGGAGCATTGCCTGTGAGGCAGATGGGGCTGAGGGAAAGAACTGTGACTGACCCAAGGTTTGAACCTGGGATCTATGAGGCCTGGACTATACTCCTGAGCTATTGCTGGGAACAGGGAGACTACCCTAGTGACCTGATGCTTCGTGATGATCTGGGCTCTTCAGGTGTAGAACGGGTGTGCAATATCAGCCTCTGATGCTGGCAAGTAAGTATAAATGTTCTGGATTCTAGGAGCCTGGCATTCTGCATTTGCCTAATCAACCAAAGAGCGCTTCAGGCTTATTGTAGTTTAACCCCAGTACTTATCCAGCTCAAGCAACTGATCTCTGGGAACCCACTGCTGGAGAATAGGTCCACAGTCCTGGCTTAGCCCAGGCACCTTACCTCAGCCATTGAGTGTCACAACCAGCATGCTCTCACACGTAAAAACTGGAACCAACTGTCCTGGCTTCCAGTCAGGCACACACATGACTCAGCACTGACAAAGACCCATATGGCACCTGTATG
The DNA here is from genome assembly GCA_029233225.1 of Lepidodactylus listeri. Lineage (NCBI taxonomy): Eukaryota > Metazoa > Chordata > Lepidosauria > Squamata > Gekkonidae > Lepidodactylus > Lepidodactylus listeri. Next base: position 58,763,165 of record JARCFY010000012.1, read on the forward strand.
ACTCAGCACTGACAAAGACCCATATGGGAAGAACAGAAATCCATAAGAGAACTTTGCTTGTAGACTCAGCTTTACATCTAGATGGTCATCTGGTAACTGTAGCCAAGTGTGGGTTTCTACCAATTTAGATTGGTTCTCTTGCTGTGCCCTTTCCCAGAGAGGAACAACTTAGCTGAAGTAATTCATGTTTTAGTGACATCTAAATTATACCACTGTAACACACGCTAGATGGGGCTGCCTTAGAACAACTGCAACCAATGTTAAATATGGCTACCAGGTTGCTGTCAAGGGTAAGGCACTTGGAGCATATTATGTTAATTTCCTCAACTTTTCTGTTGGTTACTGGTTGATCAGCAGGCCCAGCTTGTTAACGTTTACAGCTCTAAATGGCTTGTGTCTAGGGGCTGCTTACTCCCATAAGAACCAAACTTCCCAGCAAGGAATTCTCTGCCCTCAGCCTAGGGTGACCAGGCCCAGCCAGACAACCAGTGGATGATAAGGAGGGCAGGGACATGGGGGTGGGGGAGTCATCAGCTATGGTGTAATGTCACTTATGGTGAAACCTGGAAGTGATATCACACCTCGCTAAGAGTTACTGGAAAGAGCAGGAAACAAAAGCTACACTAATGTATGACCCCAAAAAATGGTGTCATAGATGCAAATGAAACATGTTAGGGATGATTTAAGCTGGATAAAACTTAACATAACAGGCATTTTAAATAACTCCAAACTGCATTAATTGATTGACAGCTATTACATAGCTTCTAACAGATATTAACCACCTTGGTGGCTCTTGTAAGGACAAAAAGGTAGGATATAACTTTTGTACAATAAAAAGTTATAAATTAAGCGGTGATTGTGATTTACTGAAGCAGGACTTAAATAGTTTAATGAATAAAATAAAAGTATCCTTTCAACCAAGCTAATTTCTAAAACATAGTGATTTTTTAGAAACAAGATAAAAGTATATTTTTATCATACAATGTCTGGATTTATAACTTATCAGTGGCAAACGACATCAGGCTAAGAACACCACTCACTGTCTCTGAGAGGGTCAGAGGGTAGCCATGAGGGTCTGCAGTGGAACAGGCAGATTTGAGCCCAGTAGCACCTTAGAGACCAACAAAGGTTTTTTGAGAACCACATATCTGACAAAAGGAGCTTTGATTCTTGAAAGCTCACACCCCAAAAATCATGTTGGTTTTTAAGGTGCTACAGGACTCAAACTCAGCATCTCTGAGAGCAAAGTGTTCATTCTTTCAAAACCACAGCTAATCCGTGTTAGGGTTTTCCTGTGTAGTCTTGATGGATCAGGCCTTGGGGAGCTGAAATCACTGGTGATCTCTTGCCTAGGAGAAAGTCTAAACATGCACTATCAATTTTTATACTTTCATTGCAGCAGACATTTGTAATGAACTATGTGCAGGCAAATAACTCAAGTGCACCAGAACACAGAGCTCATTTACTATAATTCTCCTGCAGGGATTCTTGAATTCGAGGGTTATCACCACGTTGGTTTAGATAAAGGTCCAGCCAGACATGCATCGTTTCTCTCTTGTTCTCACTGCTCCTTTAATCCTCATCTAATTACACTAGGATAAATACTACTGTAGATACTCTTATTACAGTAATAATGAGACTAGGTTATTACTTTTTCTGATATAAGCCTTTCTTCTTCCAACTTTGTCCAGCAGAGGAGAAATGTTTTGTGTGTATCTGTAATTTATGTTCATTTTGATACGCTAAAGTGGCTCAGTGTTAAATTCATATTTCAGGAATTATATTAATATATTCCATTATTTATACACAGGCCACATTTTAGACCTTTTCGTACTATTTGTCTGGAAAATATATTGTCTAAATAAAACAAAGTACCTGCACTTAATTCTAGAAATATTATTATTTCATAAGTCCATACTATATTTACAGTAGATATAAACACAATCAAGAATACGTATATTTAAAACAAATAATCTACTTCAGGGGAAAGAGCAAGTTGGAATTTAAAAACATAAAAATGAGACAGATAAAAGGTTTTGTACTGTCTTTCTCCTTCTGTGAAGGTAGTGGCAGCGTTCTTGAGGGGGGGTAGTATTTTAATTGAGCAAAAGGCAGAGCAGGAAAAGGTTTAAAACTTGTCTCTCAGGAACCCTTTCCCATCTTCAAAACAGCCACATGGGGATGTTAATATGATTTTTGGAAACCACAGGGAGTCTTAATCATAGGTTTCCTGCATGGGCCTTAAACTGTGGTTGAGTTTTTCTTGCATGATGTAATTACAATGACAGCAATCTTTACAAAATATGTGAATCTCACCAAGATCATATTGACGCATTCCAAGCACTGAAGTGATTAAATGGGTTGCATGCTACAATGAAATGAGGGAAATCTTACCCAGTTTTGAGAGAGTGCCCCACTCCCCAGCCATGAATTTAGGCCCTTCAGGTTCTTCACAATGAGGACTGCCAACCTCCAGGTGCAGCCTGGCCTTTTCCTGGAATTACAGCTGATCTCCCTTGGAGCTAGTGGCAGCTCAGAAGGGGGTACAGTCTACAGGGAGCACCCCCACACACAAACTTGCCCTCACCACCCACAAATTTTCAAATTCAGAGCTGGCATGTTTATTCAAAAGTTCGACACTTCAGTTTTTGGGGTCTCGAGAAAGAAGAACTCCAATTCAAGGCCACATTTGGTTTGGTGGATCCTGATTTATACGGGCCTGGAACACGAAGCATTCTTCTGCAGCATCCAAGGAGTTGAGCCTCTGTGCTCCCCCCCAGGAAACACAGCTCTCAGGGTACCTGACTCTAAACTGTCAGGGATCATGACAACTGTAGCAAATTTAACTATTGAACAGATATGCCAAAATGAAGCCTCTATCATTTAACATACTGACAAGCATACCTCAGAAATCCTGCAGTTTTATGGAGAGTGGTAAACTAGTCACAGTATTTTGAATAAGTACCTCTAACAGATATTCTTCATCTCTCCTTATTCCTTCTAACTCGCCTGTGGTGGGGAAGAACCTCTAGATCTGGAGGTTATTAGTCACATTGGCTCATATCTCTCGGGTTCCGTTTTGAACACCAGACTCCATCTTGGAATACTTAATCAGTTGGCTCCTAGAGGCTGCCACTCTGACTCATCCCCCTCAAGTGGCTTTTAATTATTCAGAAGCACTATCTCTTCTGAGCATGACCCCTCCTAGGAGGAAAGCGTCAAAGCCCTTTTCAGCTCACGAAGCTGAGCGGTCATCTCCCAAAGCATGACTGGGAACTGAATGTTCTCAGTTCAGCAGCATAGCCGTGGTTATCAGAGCCCTGTCCCAGGGAAAATCCCATCCTCCTGTCATCCTCCTGATATTAGGGAAGCGGCTGCGTGTTTGTTTCTTGTTTATGCCCTTGTTATCGAACACAGAAGTCCTGAGAGTAGGCATTAACAAAACAGCCCTTCCAAAGCTTTATATGAGCCCTAATAGATATTAAGGTGAAGACAAAAGCTAGATTTGTTCGTATAACTAAATTCTCATTGAGGCAAGCATATAAACAAGCATAAGATATAAACTTTTACAAGCAAACGCTGTTTTTCTGTCCTCTGAACTTTCCTTCCCAACATCTCAGCAGTATAAATGCAAATCAGAAACTTTTACTACTGTCTAGTTCTTTCTCCCTTTCTTAGACCATGGAGATTCGGTGAGGACTGGGAGAGCCCTCTAGAACTACCAGAGGACGGAGAGACAATTGAGAGAGAGCACAGAACAAGAAAAGTGGGCAATTTTACAAAAATAAACCCTATCCTTCCCCCCACCCCCAGCTCCAGTTCAGATTTAGTCTCCCACAGCTGTTATTTCCATTTTGTAAATGCTGGAAAGCTCCATTCACAGATCTCCTTGCGTCATCTGCCCTGACCCTTAGAGCCCCTTTATTTGTTCATTTATACTCTGAGGCTGCTCATTTTTGTATAGTAAGGCTGTTTGTAGAAACGCTTCCTCGTGTGGGTTGTTGTTGTTAGCACAATCACCTACCACAAAGTATCTCTCTGTTCTTCAGAGAGGTATTTTATTTGTTATTTAACTACCATGATGCTGAGCAAGTGGGCTCTGGGACTCCTGGAGGAATAAATAAATGAATACTAAGAATAGAACATCTTGCTGATAATGCCCTCTGTTGTCAGATTGTGAAAAGGAAAAACTTGAAGGGACGATCACACTGATAATTACAGATAATTGATGGGACAATCACTGATAATTACAGAGAATAAACTGATGCTGAGCTCAAAATACCATGTTTTGTCCAGCCAGTGTCCTGTTGCCCCCGTGATGCCTCCTTGTTCCTGCGGGGCTCCTTCCAGGGAGTGTGCAGGGACTGGGTTATAAGAACGGTACATACCACCTTGTCTTCTTTCTATATTGACCCAGTTGAATTTGCAGCATCTTTTTGTCTGTGGTCATGAACCCAGGAAATTTCATAGCAGTGTTTTTTTCTTTAGCTCTTCAGGTCTAATATTTGTTATTTAACTACCATTGGTTATTTAGCTACCAGATATCAAATGTCAAGGTAACAGAGGTGTCATAGGTACCTCTAATGGGCAGACTAGATGTGGAATGAATCGCTATTTGCTTTTAGAAACATTTGTCTGCAAGGACATTAGACTGTGGCAGGGAATACATGGTCCCAGCAGAGTTTACTTCATTTCCACAAAGCCCACACTTTCCAGACTCCAAGAGGTGCAGGAAAGGGGGGGGGGGGGTGAGATGGAGGAGGTGTTGGAACACATCTTAAATTGTCTGTGTGCCATATGTTGCTTGCCCTGTTTTTGATCTAAACTGTTACTCACCACCAGCCCTGTCTTCCTTGCTGAACTATTATTCCTTTTTTGAAGATCTTGCTAACAACCTTACATGTAAAGGTGAAAATGCTAGGCACAAGTTAGTAAGATCAATCTTTATGTATCAAAACTAAGGAAGATGAAGATTAATGAAGTTGCTTTCTCCCCCCCTCCCCCAAAAAAGCAAATAGAGTCAAAGGAAGAGAAGCTTTGCATCAAAGAATAATAATGAGGTCTCATTAGTGGCAGCAATCAAGGTTTTTCTAACAACCCTTACACTGGTATAATTGTTGAGGGAGTGAAAGAACAGGAAAACCACAATGAAGTTATGCAAGGGATTAGCTTGGTCCCTTATCTTTTTCCTCTAGGGAATTAAAACTCCAGCATTTTGATTAATCATCCCTCAAATTTTGGCCATTAGATTATTAGTATTCTCTCAGGAAATGAACACCACCTTGATAGCACAAGTTAAACCAACCCCATCCCCCTCTAGATGACAAGAAGTTCTATTTTTATAGGAGGGAGGTTACACACTCCATTACTAAACATTTCTGAAGACACAAGAGTATTAAAGCAAAGAGGGAAAGGTAAAAGAAAGCACGGCGATGCTGGAATCAAGAGGGATTTGTTTAACCTTGGCTTTAAAAATATTTGTAAAGCTGGACAGTTTAAATGAAGGAGGTTTTTTTTCTCTAAATTGTCCTGAGATGTTAGGGGGGTTTAGCACTTCAAAAGAGCAACATTTTCAGACTTTTGATATGCTGATACATATCAGAATACAGTGGCTTATTTTGCACCTGGGAAATGTGTCTTAACTCTTTAGGTCTTGAAATACATATGAAGTGAGTTACCTCTCATCCTAATACAGGCAATTGTTTATTATGGGATGTCAGGAAATCCAAGCCTGGGTCCCTCTGAGCCACTGCCTCACAGACAGGGCTCAAACTCGTGGGCCCCTGAGGTTAACTGCACACAAGAAGACCAAAATGCACACAGGTTTATTGAGCAAATAAAATTAAAAATACTACTAGGCAATGCAGTCTCTAGAGTTAATTAGCAGAGAATGCAACAAAAGCTAACTTTTTATTTTCTTTTGCCTCACATAGGCAAAATGTGGTAAGCATTTGGGCAACAACGATTAAGGCTGCCCGTTTACATTGTTCACTTTCTACCAAGGTACGCCCAGCTGACCAGATTTTCATGTTATTTCTTCCTGGCAGCATCACAAATGGCTTGTGTAGCCCTCACTTCACCACAGGACCACATCTAATTACTGTTCCAATTCCCGTTGTTGTTGTTGCTTTTAGCAGGAAAGACAGGACTTCATTAAATGGGTACCAACCTACCTCTGATGAAGACCAGTTGTTTGTTAATCAATTTTGATTCACTGGAAATAGCAATCTGGAGCTTGCAGATTCTGATGACGCTTAATTACCATTTGTTATCTGCTATAGATAAGGATTCTGCTCTATTGACTATGCATGCAATCTGGGTTGAGCACTTTTTCCCAGTCTCATTAGAAACAGTGATGATGCAGAAGTATGTAATTCATAGGTTCAGACTACAGATTTTGGGAGTTCATAGTGCTTTCTTCCAAGGAGATGAGTATGATGACCACAGATGTCTCTGTCTTGGCTTGGAACCTGAGACTGACACCAACCTGCCTTTCAACCTCTTCTTCCATCCCATTTATCTGGCTGCCAGTGTTCCCTCTAAGCTGAATTAGTGTGAGCTAGCTCACAGTTTTTAGCCTCTGGCTCACACATTTTTGTCTTTGCTCAAGAAGAATGGCTTCAGAGCAAATTAATTTGTGCAGCAGCCAAATCACTAGCTCACAACTTTAATGCCAGTAGCTCACACAGTAGAATGTTTGCTCACAAGACTCCACAGCTCAGAGGGAACACTGCTGGCTGCTGGTATTGTAGGAGTTAGAGAATATTGAGTGCTGTGATGATTACATTTCCCTGTGATCCTGGTCCCTGGGACCCAGCCATGGTAGCATTGGAGGCGCTCGGAGAGACATGTGGAGGAGAAAACAGATTCAAAGTGAAATACACCCCTCCTTCCCATTCACTGTGGCAGCATCCATGGGAAAGTAACTGGTAGGTGGGAGGATGGCTGGGAGAGATTGGAAGCTCATGGAAATGTTGGGGGAAGAGTTCAAGAACCCCACTGGGATCCTGGCAACATAAGTTTGGGGCCAGGTCCAGAAAACACAATGTAGGGGGGAGGGGGTGTTAAGAAGAAAAATAACTTTATTTACCAAACCCCATTTCAAACCAAGTGCATGGCAGTTCAGCCTTCACTGATTAGAAATAAAACTTTAATGTGAGGGCTGCAGCGTACTGTGCACAGTTCCTCCTGTGACTGTAACAGGGCCCTTGCAGAAAATCTGTGATAGTGTTGAAGGGGGATTTAATGGGAAGGGGTGGATTCAATCCCTGTCCCCGCTCCACTGCCTGCCAAACACCTCATTAGTACAACTTCTCCTTTTTTGAACGGAAAATTTGTGTGCACACTGTTAGGCTACTTTTTGCATATCAAGACCCAAGTCAATACTGTGCCTTTTACCAGACTGTTCAACTGCTGTGCATTATACTAATTTGTTATTTTCTTCATTATTTTTAATCCATGCATTTAAAAAAATTAAAAACATGCAAGTACTAACCTTTCTTTGCCATCCTTTGATAATTTTGAAGAGATCAGTGCAGTCTTAAGATGCTTGATGGGCTCTTGCCTTTCATAGGGGGAAAATATACATGTAAGGTGCAACATACTTTGGTACGATAAGGTGGTGTATATTACATTTTGCCTTCCTCTTGCACCATTTTCTTGACCTGAAACAGGACCATGGAATCACTGTTTTTCCTGCTCAGAGATGTTACTGGGGAGCCAGTTTGGTGTAGTGGTTAAGTGCGCGGATTCTAATCTGGGAGAACCAGGTTTGATTCCCCACTCTTCCACTTTGGGCAAGCCTCTTTGACCTTGGGCAAGCCATAGCTCTGTACCAGCTGTTCCCTCAAGGACAGCTTGGGAAAAAGCTCTCTCACCCCCACCTACCTCACAGGGTGTCTGTTGTGGGGAGGGGAAGGGAAAGGAGTTTGTAAGCCGCTCTGAGACTCCAAGTGAGTGAAGGGCGGGGTATAAATCTAATCTCTTCTTCTTCTTCTTCTTCTTCTTCTACATGCATTGATGGGCTGCACATTTAATGATGGGCTGTTAGTAAACTTCTCCAGGGAGCAAATAATGTATCCCTTGGGTTGTTTCAATTCAGGAAAACAGTGCAAATGGCCTTCAGCCCCCTCTTCCTCCTGTGCACTATGGTCCCAATCCAAATTGGTCACACATGCCCCAAAATTTGGGTTACCAGTCTCTAGGTGGGGCTTGGAATTAGAACTGATCTCCAGACTAGAAAAACAAGTTTCCCTGGAGAAAATGGAAGATTTGGAGGATGGGCTCTATGGCATCACATCCTCTCTGAGCTCCTTCCCCTCCCCAAACTCCACCATCCCCAAATACTGTCTCCAAATACGGATGCCAAGCTACTGGCCAGCATCCTTGGGAGCTTTCTGGGCAGGACAATGGGCAGAGATGACATCTGGCAACCCATGACATCACATGAGCCCAAAACCCAGATGTGACCCACTTAATTTGGGTGATGTGCTGGCTGTCCCTTACTTCCTTACTCACTATGGAGTTTTCAGGGATGGCCAGACTGTCACCTGACACAATTACATCACATCCAGAGTTGTGGACAGATGTGACGTCAGGCATCGCCTAAACACCAGGAAGCCTCTTGCTATAGGTGAGCAAATGGTCTCCCAATCCCCAAATCTCCAGGGATTTCCCATGCTGGCATTAGCAACCGTACTGGGAACCTAAGTTTCAGTTAGGAACTCCCACTGCTCATCCGCTTGACATGACCCAGGGCTCACTTGTGGACACACCTTGTACCATGTAGCTAGGCTTTGAATGTGAGTTAAAGGGAAAAGGAGAGCAGAAATCAGTCTGCTCAAGTCTCTGAGAGCTGACAGTATCCCAGCAAAGGAGGCAGGGGTGGGGAGGGGGGAGGGATTTCCAAACCATTATCTTCTCCTAGGATTCTTTGTAGGCCCTCAGGCTGTCACTATGCCTAATAGTAAAGTGACTGGTTCGTGTTATGATCGTGAAAGCAGCAAAACTAGGCTGCTCACAGAAAAGGTAGGGCTCTTAAAATACCTCCCTAGGTACGCTTTGTAAACTAACCCAAAAGGAAGAAAAACCCACAAACAACTCACCCACAGCATGATGAAGACTGACTATGGCCCAGAAGTATAGCATATTACAAGACACTCAAAGTCCCTTGAATCACAAATGTGTTTATTTAAACACTGCCAACTGAACTGCAAATCTGTTCATGTGTGTACTCTCCCTCAGCCACCATCTTTGTTATAGGTTGAAAAATAAATAAAAGAAACACATGTTTCAGTTCTGCAGAGGCGGGGGAGTAGCATTTACCTCTCTAATGCTCCAACCTGGTCCATTCTGCCTCTCTTCCTCACTGCCAGAACCAGGCGCATATTCATTTATGTTAATTTGTATTGATTTTATTTCTGTATTGTTGCACAGCTGCCTGGGAACCAAAGCCCAAACCAGTCAGTCCTGAGCATGTGATGGCATGATCAGGAGCGGTGCCAGGCTTTTTTGTGCCCTAGGCAAGGCTAACTACTTCCCCCCCCCCTCCCACTGCTAACCAATTATCAAAAACAGATGAATTCCGGGGGGAATTAAAAGCACAAAAATTGACCCTGCTAATTTTTTAAAAAATTGTGCAGGCTTGGGCAGGCAGGGTGTGAGGCAAAGCTGAAGGGAGCTGCTGTTGCAGTTGCCATGACTTTCTGGAGGAGGAAAAGCATGGGAGAGCTGGGGCTGGTGAGTGTGAGAGTCTGTGGCTGGTTGGAGGGGCGCTGATTGTCCGTTTCTGCACTCCTCTGAGGTCTGCGCCCTAGGCGGTCACCTAACTTGGCCTAATGATAGCACCGGCCCTGGACATGCTCAATACTTTGAACTGTGCGGGTGCAAAAGTAGCATGTTGACTTTCATGTAGTTGACTTGAACTGGTGTATGATGTACCCACAGAGTATATATAATCCAAGCAAGCCAGTACATTCTGAGCATGCATCAACAGTGGCCAACCTGCCAGCTACCATGTTGAATTCCACCCCTGCGCAAGTGCAAAACTACTCAATGCTGTCCATTTTGAGGCCATAATTGATGCAACCATATATCTGACTCTGCACTAAGTAGACATTGCAAACAAGGCAATTTTGACCTTTATTTTTGCAAAAATGCAACATCCAAGATGAGAACTATTTAAAGGGGGGACAGGAAAGGGTATATTAGCCTGCTGAAGTCCCTGGGATCTTACAGACCATTAGAGAGGGAAATTTGGGAGGATTTCCAAATTGTCCCTCCTCCTGACAATTCCTCAGCAGTCCTCAGTTTATGAATTTTGAGCCCAGAGTAATTTGGTTATTGTGTTCATATATTCTTCAGGCATGCTCAGTAAATAGCTTTCTGTATGTGCTATGGAACTGACAGCTATAACTATGCCTGTAAACTATGCATCTATGCAGAGATAGAATGGGGAGGGGAAGGGAAGGGAAGGGAAGGAAACTACACTAACAGTGCAATCCTGTTCAGAGTTACTTCATTACAAGCTCATAGAGATCCATGGGCTTAGACTGGAGAAACTCTGCATAGGATTGTACTGCATGTCTCAGAACAGAAAAACATACCTCACTTTTCTATATTTAGATAAGGCTTAACACTCAAATGCTTGATTTGAGCAACATCAAAAGAACTCCTATCATTAAATTAACATTGAAAGGGGAGAATAATTTTAAAACATAATCCTTAAAACACTTGAAACAGATTATCCAAATTTTCATTCTGATTTTGATACGTGACTAAAATTGTTAACTGGCTTAATGATAAGGTTGAAATGAGAAGCTTAAACTAAAAGTTAAAGTCAAAGATGATTGTATTTAAAATTTGCTTATCCAGTGCATTACTTCTTTGAATAAGGACAACACCAGTTATAACTGTGCAACCACATATGATGTTAACCCATACTCAACTCAATTTGGACTGCTGGTAAAAGAGCATATTTTAGAATTATGTACTTGTTCAAAGTGCCAATCAGAGGGGAAGGTGGCCATTTGGCCTGGGCTGCAAGCTCAAATTTAAACACTTGTTAATTTTTTGGCATTTCATAAGTTTCTATTCTTGTTTTTATGTATAAGATGTGTCATCATTTTTTAAAAAAATTATGGCTAGGTGCCTCAAATGCTGGAAACACCAGGCCTCTCTGGACCTGCTTGTTCAACAACTGCCTTGATTCTGCAGTTCTTTGACATTTGCTAGTAAATCCTTTTGAACTTTGGAATTGTCTTCTTGGTAAAATGGTGGTTTGCAAATACAGTCTATTTTTCAAAGCAGGACATTTTGCAAATTAAGGAGTTTGCTGGACTCTTGTCTACATTTCTGGACTACTTCTTGTTGTATGTTACAAGACATGCAGTCCCCCAAAGAAGTCTTACATTGCAAATCAGGTTACCAATCTCCAGGTGGGGATGGGAGTTTGAGAATTCAACTGATTTTAGGATTGCCTGGAGAACTCCCAGTACTACAACTGATAGCCAGACCAGTGTTCCCTCTAAGCTGAGTTAGTCTAAGCTAGCTCACAGTTTTTTTAGCCTCCAGCTCACACATTTTTGTCTTAGCTCAGGAAGGATGGCTCCAGAGCAAACTAATTTATGCAGTAGTCAAATCATTAGTTCACAGTTTTAATGCCAGTAGCTCACAAAGTAGAATTTTTGCTCACAAGACTCCACAGCTTAGAGTGAGCATTGATCCAGACCATACAGATCAGTTCCCCTAGAACAAATGGCTACTTTGGAGGGTGGAACATATGGCATTATACCCAGCTGAGGCCCCTCCCATTGCCAAACCCCACTCTCCCCAGGTTCCACTCCCAAAATCTCCAGGAATTTCTGAAGCTAGTATTGGCAACCTTTGTTGCAAAGGCTGTATCCACTCACCAACTCGCACCAACCCCCGCCAACTGCTTGAAAGTTCCTGCACAGTTTATGCTGGTTGATCTGCCACAAACTTCAGTTTGCAAACTACAAACCCATCAAAATTCATCATGAACTTTACTTCATGAGCCTGTTTGTGCCCATCCCTAGTTTTGAATTTCATATAGGAAGAAGAAGAAGAGATTGGATTTATATCCCGCCCTTCACTCACTTAAGAGTCTCAGAGCGGCTTACAAACTCCTTTCCCTTCCCCTCCCCACAACAGACACTCATCAAAAGAAGAGTGCTAAATATTATCTCTTCCCCAACACTTCCTGTCTCTTGAAATCAAGCTACCCAGAGCTGACAATACTAACTGATTTCCAGACTACCAAGCTCCATTCCCCTGGAAGGAAATGGCAGCATTGGAAGAGAGACTCCGAAGTGTTACATCCTCCTGAGCTCCATCCCCTCCCCAAATTCCACCTTCCCAAGCACCCAAAATTTCCAGGAATTTCCAAAGTGCGCATGGGCAACCCTTGTTGTAAAGGCTGAGTTTCATAGAGCACAGCAAAGGAAGAGGACTAAATATTATCTCTCCCCCAACACTTCCTGTCTCTTGAAATTAAGCTACATTTTTGCAAGTTCACAGATTATAGTTTCTTGGTGTTTGTAAAGTCCTTGGAGAAGGGCTAAGTACGTTAAAAGCTGATATTCTTGAAAATAAATCTCTGTTCAACGTTCAGCTGGGGGCTTCTTATGAAAAAATGAAGCGGGTATGTCTTGATTGCTTTCTGGTTAAATGGAGTGAGAATTGGACTGATTTCCCCAAATGCCACAAGGTTCTCATTAAACTTGATTTGTCCAAACTCTTTCCTGTGGCAATCCCTGGTTATTTATACATCTCCTATAAGAAAACCTCAACCATTGCCAACCCTCAGTGTAATGAAGTCATGCTTCTGTTGTAATTCATGGCTTTGCCAAGCCTCAAATCCCAGTTCAGCTAAAGTCAATCACCACTCAGTCCTGCTGCAGCCAACTGAATAAGGTTTGTGATGATTAAGGTCATTTCCACACAGGTGATCTTCCCCAGGTTTAGTGCTTTTATTTTAAAAATCCCACTTTTGTCCATGATCTGAAGGACCCAAAGCGGCTTTTTGTTTCATTCTTCCCTCCTCACTTTATCCTCACAATAGCCACTTTGCAAGACAGGTTAGCCTGAGAGATTTTTACGGGCTATAGCAGGCCTGAGATCATTTGGTGAGCTTCCAGGCCAGAGTGGGGATTCAAGCCCAGTCATCCCAAATCCTAGTCCAACATCCTAACCACTAGAGCATGCTCTCAAAGCCCTCTTGTCCCAAAAGAAGGCTTTGGGTGAACGTCAAGAGCAAAATGCACAATACTGGGGAGCAAATCCTCACTGCCCAGGGTAATGAGCCGCCACCAGCCCTGCTAGCTAACCCTTAACTGAGACACCAAGTATCCAGCTCTACCAGGTGTTAATTAAGAAGTCAGCCCTGCAAGTTAGGATACCTGCAAGCTGAATTCCATAAAATGACTTGGTAGCTGTAGCCAAAATAGGACAAGGTACTGGGTTTGGATTGAAGCCTCAAAACCCAAATAACACCACAGGAGTATAACTAATAAGGTTTATTAAAAGTTATGTACAAATATACCAATAAAAATGTAGAAGCAGCACAAAGCAGGGAAGAAAATAATAAAACCAGATAACGATCCTAGAATACTTATCCATGCTTTAGTCCTCTGACCCAGATGTTACCCGATCAGACTGCAGGTATAGGGTCCAGCTAGAACTCCAGGTCCAAAATCCAAGAAGCAGGTGTTTCAGCCATACAAGGCCCAACCTACAGTCAAAAGGAGGGCAAGAAAAAGGCGGGCCCAAAGGAAGGTCCAAACCAGAATGGTCTTGCTTTATGCCAAATTGCCCACAGCTGGCCTTATCCTCTTTGACCGATATTGCAAAGACATGCAGCCACGTACCTCTTTGTTTGGTGTAGTGGTTAAGTGCGTGGACTCTAATCTGGGAGAAACGGGTTTGATTCCCCACTCCTCCACTTGCACCTGGCTGGATGACCTTGGGCAAGCTGTAGCTCTGTACCAGCTGTTTGCTCAAGGACAGCTTGGGAAAGAGCTCTCTCAGCCCCACCTACCTCACAGGGTGTCTGTTGTGGGGAGGGGAAGGGAAAGGAGTTTGTAAGCCGCTCTGAGACTCCAAGTGAGTGAAGGGCGGGATATAAATCCAATCTCCTCTTCTTCTTCTTCTTCTTCTTCTGCAGCAATTAAATGTAATTGTAATAATATGCACAGCAGCAGGTATTCTAAATTCCCATCTTTCATTAAAAAAAAAAACTTATATATCTTTCCCTTGCAAGGGAAAAGGCATACCTTTACAAAGGAGGGGGGTAGCTGCTGCTAGTGTACTAGACCAGGGAAATTGCAAGAAAACCTGTCGTGCAAGAGCCCCAGTGCCACTGTTCTGTATCAGCAGCTGTACCAGTGGAGAGGAAACCACAGAAGCCTGTTCCCACATGAAGGCTATGGTCACACAGCAAGCTTACCATGATTTGTTCCTGCTGTAGATTTTATTGGGGATATTTTTTTTTATCAGGTTCAGATGATCACACATCCCTTGCCCAACTGCTTGCATTGCACAATGAGGCTCCAAGCACTGTCCAGACAGCCGCACCGCCCAAGTGGCAGCGTGGCCAAAAAAAAATTTTTGGAAAAATTGTGCATGCGCACATGTGTATATATGTTCACATGCACACATATGCACATGTGCAAACAAAAAAATTAAAATTGCCATGCTGAGCAAAATGAACTACTGACGTGTGACCGAGCGCTGTTTTATGTGCGCTTGAGCATTCATACATTTAATATATTCAACACAGGAATGGTCATGTACACAATGGTGAAAGCCCAGGGAGAGGGGGGGGAACTACCGCAAAAAGGACATACAGATGACCTAATTGCGATCATTGCGAGAGATGGCTGTCCAGAGTGGCGAAATCGCAGATTCAAAGCACAAATACCCGGAAAGTACTTGATTTTCCAGGTGTAGGAAAACTTGCTAGGGAACCAGGAGAATTGCGCAAGTAAGCCCGCTTCAATGCAGGAGGTGGATGCAGGCGTCTGATCAGCAATTTTAAAGGCAAGAGGGAACAGTGGTGAAACCCAATCAAAATGACCGTGTGACCACAGCCGAAAACTCTCCAACTCAAAGCTCCTGGGACATGCAACCCATATATGACATATATAATGAGACTATATTGTGGCTATATGAAAGTCATTTCTACTGTGTCTAATAGGATTTGCTGCTTAAAGGACTGCACCCTTCCTCATGATTACCTTTGGCAAGATTGGGGTCAATCAGTTACTTGCATAATAAATGCACATTTGTTGGATTCAGTCCAGCCGTCTTCTGTCAACATCACACTTTCACTTTGAGTTACTGAAATTTCTGAGCACTTCGGATATGCTTTTTTTTGTATCAGAGCAAATGCTGACCTTTCAGCAGATGGGCTATCCGACACAGCACTGATTGCTCTACGGGATGGAGTGGCATGAGTGTCACATAGGCACCTCCTGGATAATGCCTTTGTGATATGAATCATGATCATTGACACAGTCCCCTTCACCAGCAGATGTCTTTGGCCACTCTGTAACATAAAGCACCTATTATTTATACAAGGCCACCCCCTTTACAAGGTGTTTCACAGACTAACAGGAAACCAAATGTTTATTTTGTTTTTTAAAACGCTTAAAAGAAGGGTTTGTCAAATGTTCTACCTGGAGGAAACCCTTTCCACTCGAGTTGCCAGTCTCCAAGGGGTGGCTGAAGATCTCTCAAAATTATAACTGGTCTCCAAGTTTGAGAAAATGGCTGCTTTAGAAGGTAGACTCTATGGCAGGGGTGGCCAACCTTGCTTAACGTAAGAGCCACATGGAATAAATGTCAGATGTCTGAGAGCCGCAAGACAGGAACAAATATCACACACACATTTTTATTTTTAAAAATATGCAAATTTGCTTTTTATTAACATTAAATGGGACTGCCAAAAATAAAAACAAACAAGGAAAACCGGTTATTGATAATGATATTACTTGTTTGCTAATGATATTGAGAGAGAGAGAGAGAAAGAGAGATGGAAAGAAAGAATTAAAGAAGTGGAAAGAAAGAGAGAGAGAGAAACTAGGAAAGCAAATAGATGGGAGGGAGGAGGGAAGGAAGGAAGGAAGGAAGGGAGAAAGAGAGAAAAAGCATGCCTCCCCTTTGCTTCCCCAGCCGCCCTGCCAGGAGCCGCACAATATGTGTGAAAGAGCCGCGTGTGGCTCCCGAGCCACAGGTTGGCCACCCCTGCTCTATGGCATTATGCCCCACTGAGGTCCTTCCCCATCCCAACCTCTGACCTCCCCAGGCTCCCCTTCCCCCAAAAAAATCTCCTGGAATTTCCTACCTCAAACCTGGCACCCCTGCTTTTCACACCAGTTGTCTGCTAGTAAACCTCTGCCACAGACCCCTACGCATTGTGTGTGACTCCACTGCATATTTAAGGATGCACACTCAAATTACAGAGGGTCTCACTGCAAAGTATAGTAAGATTGTGCTCAGTCTGAGACGGAAAGCCAGTGTGGTGTAGTGGTTAGAGTGCCAGGCTAGGCTCTGGGAGACTCAGGTTCAAATCCCCACTCTACCATAGAGGCTCACAGAGTGACCTTGGGCCAGCCATACACTCTCAGTCTAACCTACCTCACATGGTTGCTGCTGTTTGGTGTAGTGGTTAAGTGCGCAGACTCTAATCTGAGAGAACCGGGTTTGATTCTCCACTCCTCCACTTGTACCTGCTGGATGACCTTGGACAAGCAGTAGCTCTGTACCAGCTGTTCTCTCAAGGACAGTTGTCTCAGAGGTCTCTCAGCCTCACCTACCTTACAGGGTGTCTGTTGTGGGGAGGGGAAGGGAAAGGAGTTTGTAAGCCACTCTGAGACTCCAAGTGAGTGAAGGGCAGGATATAAATCCAATCTCTTCTCTCTTCTCTTCTCTGTGAGGATAAAATGCAGGAAACAACATTGCAAGCCACTTTGGGTCACCACTAAGGAGAAAAGAAAGGTGTAAATATGTAAATAAATAAAATGTAGCCAATTTCTCCCTTGTGGTTGCTCATGAACACACATAGTTTCCTTGTACTGACAGAGCACTGGTCTACCAAGGTCAGTGCTGTCCGGTCCGGGGTCTCAGACAGAAGCATTTTGCAGAACCTGTCACCTGATCCTTTTACCTGGAAATACCAGAGACTGAACCTGGGACCTACCGCATGCAAAACAGAAGCTCTACGGTGGAGCCCTAGTCCTCACATGGTGAGGAAAGATTGGTAGGGATAGGCAGTTGGTCTTTCAGGGAAATTTATTTACTCTTACCATGATTCCTGATAGGTTTCTACAGAACACTCTTCAAAAGTACGGCAAACACCAGGAAAATAATGCTCTTACAAGAGCGCCCTCATCCTATTTTTACTTTTATTTTATTTAGTTCTTTAAGGTTGCAGTGCTCCCTCTTTCTGGAGCTCACTTCTAGCCTTAAATAATAAAAGGGTCAAGTAGCAGTTTGGATAACCCACTTCAGCGAGGCAAGCTCTCTCCTACTAGTTACATATGGATGGGATTAAAAGGCTAAAAATGCAATTGGGGCACATATTCATTGATCATGTGGATAAGCCTTTATTCAGGTTACTGTTCCAACCTTCTCCCCACACGCATACTGCTTAATCCTTAAATATTTAGCAATCTTTCTTCCGCTGGCACTAGAATCAATTCAGAGGTCTAAGCATGTCTTTTGAATCTCTCTCTCTCTCTCTCTCTTTAAGCAAATCTTGGCTCATACCCTGACAGCGGTGTGCTAATCCAAGTCACATTCGGTCCCTGACAGTTGCCGAGCTTGGTTTTCCCAGTTAATTCGAAAGAGCCTTGGAGTAGCATTTGAGATATTTCCTCGAGGGTTTTGCAAGCCTTGACAGAGAGATTTTCCTGGGGACAGAGTCAGCCAAAGCTGAGAATTGTCTTGAAATCTACTCAAGGTTCACAGTTTAATAATTGCCATGTTTTTGTATTTATTTTATTTTTACAATAATACTTGTCCCATGTTTTTCTGAGAGGAACATCTGTGGGCAAAAAATGATCAAAGCTTCTAGCAGTGTGAATTGTAACAACTGAGAGCAGGTTGCCTTGTTTCCATTTCAGAAAAGTAAGAAATAGAATCCCAATAGATGCACATAAACCTCTGATCAACTCTAAACTGCTATTAGTCCAGCAATAGTAGTTGCAAATTCAAAAGCAATTAAAAAAACCTATAGGCTAGGGCTGCTGACCTCCAGGTGGGGCCTGGAGATCCCCAAGAATTACAACTGATCTCCAGTCTACAGAGACCAGTTTCCTGGATAAAATGGCTGATTTGGAGGTTGGACTCCATGACAATACCCAACTGAGTCCTGTCCCTTCCCCAAACCCCACCTTCCCCAGACTCTACCCCCAAATCTCCAGGAATTTCCCAACCCAGAACTGGCAATCCTGCTACAATCACAACAGGACTCCTGCACCCTGTTGTGATATTCTTGTGGGAGAGACTTACCATCTCTGCTGAGCTATTCCACCTGCTCAGCCCCACCCCTTGACTGCTGATGCCTTTAAAAGGAACTGCAGTGAGGCAGTATTGCCTTTTGCCAGGGGAGACTTCATTTGTTAACGGTTATTATTTGTTGTGTTATAACAGAATTTCATATTTGTTAGCTACTGTGGGTATTCTTTTGAACAGAAAGTCAGGATATTAAAAAAATACTTTCCAGGAGACTGACTTAAAGAGAGAAGAGTTACAAGAGGACTCCTAAGGAAAATTGGAAAGCAACTGAGCCAGTTGCATTATGGTGGAAACAGTTCCCTGATGGAATGATGCATGGCTGTACTTCTGGCCCATCCTTTGTATCCACACATAGTCGAGTTGGGAATGGCTTGCCCTCCATCATGATAAACAGGTAAAACAGCCAGAGTGATGTAAGGCATATAAAACATACCAGAAGAGGTAAAGTCCTCACATGGTGACTTGATCACCTCAGCGGAAGACACTGGTCTGAAATCACCGCCTTGTGAAAACCATCAAAGTGAGCATGTGGGAAAGATCCTCCTCACAGGATCAGCTGGTTGTAGTGGGACTTCCACTACAAGGGTTAGGGTTTCTACCTGAAGGACTATGCTTAAACCTCTTCTCCACAGCTGTGAGTAATATATACTCTACAAATCCTAGAGTAAATTTTCTTCAAAAAAAGACTCTCTACTGCAGAAATCAAGGACTTGTGTTTCTCCTCTATTGGAGCTAAAGTCAGTTTTGTGCTGGAGGAGAAGAGGTTGTATCTATCTGAGGAAAATTAAATCCCTCCTCCTTCTCCTGCACCACAGTCCCAATTCAAATTCCCTAACCAACTTTTAAAAATAAAGTTAAAGACATCAGAATATCACAAATCTCTCTGGCTTCATCTAGTTGTACCCTCAGAGATGCTTAAACTTTATTATGAAGGTAAGCAGCCAGAAGCCTGTGGGCCAAGTCTGGCCTGAGGAAAACTTCTAATATCTAAGAGAGCCAGTTTGGTGTAGTGGTTAAGTGAACGGACTCTAATCTGGGAGAACCGAGTTTGATTCCCCACTCCTCCACTTGCACCTGCTGGATGACATTGGGCAAGCCATAGCTCTGTACCAGCTGTTCTCTCAAGGACAGTTGTCTCAGAGCTCTCTCAGCCCCACCCACCTCACAGGGTGTCTGTTGTGGGGAGGGGAAGGGAAAGGAGTTTGTAAGCTGCTCTGAGACTCCAAGTGAAGGGCGGGGTATAAATCCAATATCATCATCTTCTTCGAAGACCATTTTAGCTTCATTCTGCTCTCTCACAGCTCATTACAGGAGGGACTACAATGTGTTTAGTGTGTTTATCCACGTCTTTCAAGCAATTATTCTACCACCACCACCACCCAAAATGAGCACAATAGCCAGGGACTTCCAGCCACTGCCAATGAAAAGAAGCCTGGCAGCAGAATGCAAATAAGGATCAAATTGGCTCCCAGTCCCTGTGGGTCTCCTCTGAACTGGTCAGTAATAATTGCCTACAGATGCTGCATAGTAGTTGCAATACAATGCACATTTACCTGGGAGTAAACCCCACTGAATACACTGAGGCTAATTTCTGAGTAGGCATAGACAGGATTGTAAATTCCCTACCTATATACCTGAATGTGCGCATGTTTCTCTCCACTTCATGAGCTAGGCAGCCTAATATAGACAGAGCAGCTGCCCAAAGTATGAATTTGCAAGAAGAGCAAATATAAGGATACCCTAGCCAATATTTAATCAGCATTGTTCTTTGGAGACCTCCGATTCCTTCCAACACTACTCAGCTGTGAACTGACTGGAGGGTCTCAGGCAAGCCATTCTTCTTCAATGTCAGCTACCCTATCAGCAAGGTTCTTCTGTCTAATAAGGACAGTGCAGAATGCTGCATACTGAAAACGTTACAGAATCTAGAAATAATCAGTAAACGGAAAGGAGGAATTATCTTAACTTCAGAATAATCTTTCTTAATCCACTGAAGTATGTACAGTGCAGCCCAAAGGAATTTCCTGACTACAGCCTGTCAGAGGAGAATTAAGAATACCGTTAAATTATAGAAAGTCGGTGAGTTCCTCTATGAATTTGTGCATCTAGTTCAAAGTGGCAAGGTTCTAGGTGTATACCGAAAACCTTGCTCTCTAGCATATGCCTTGAAACCCTTTTTTTAAAAGGAGGAAGGTGATTTAAAAAAAAAAATCAGTGGTTCTCAAGCTTCTAAGCTTTTTGGGCTTGTCACAACCCACAGCTAAACTTACTGTATGTTTCAGGACCTGCCTGAAAATTAACTCTGCACTACTTTCCCTCTCTTAAGTTCACACAGGAGTAAGGTACCTTGGACCTTTTGAAAGTCCCAAGTATGTGTCTATATGCCAGTTTGGTGTAGTGGTTAAAAGCATGAACTCTAATCTGGGAGAACCGGGTTTGATTCCCCATTCCTCCACATGCAGCTGCTGGTGTGACCTTAGGTCAGCCACAAGTTCTTTCAGAGCTGTTCTCTCAAGGGCAGTTTTCAAAAGACCTCTCTCAGCCCCACCTACCTCACAGGGTGTCTGTTGTGGGGAGGGGAAGGGAAGGGAAAGAGATTGTAAACTGCTCTGAGACTCCTTCGGGTAGTGAAGGGTGGGGTATAAATCCAATCTCCTCTTCTTCTACTACTGGATTGCCCTTATCCACATGCTTGTTCCCCTTCTTAATGTAATTCCTAAAGGCTGGTGAGGCAGGACTTCCCTGTGCAGGAGACATGTTTCCCAGCGAGCTTCCCAGAGCTTCTGCTCCCAGCTCACCCTGCTCCTCTTCCTCCCTCCTGGCCCATGATGC
This sequence comes from Lepidodactylus listeri, assembly GCA_029233225.1. Taxonomy (NCBI): domain Eukaryota; kingdom Metazoa; phylum Chordata; class Lepidosauria; order Squamata; family Gekkonidae; genus Lepidodactylus; species Lepidodactylus listeri. The sequence goes on from JARCFY010000012.1 coordinate 58,784,534, forward strand.
ACTTGTGAGAGAGTTCACCAGCCCACCGTTTGTGAACCTTTACCTTACCTAAATACGCCACAGTAGCATATCTAAGAGGCTTGTCAGTTTCAGCTTCCCACTGACTACTTCCCTTCATGATCTTCACTTGGAGTAAGCTGAAGCAAATCCGCTTGGAGTCTATAATGCAGCTTCAGCGCAAAATACAGAAAGTGAGTCAGAAGACAAACCTAAGCAGAATTCCATCTTTCTATGTCCATTGATTTCAATGGGTCTTGAAGGGTGTAATTCAGTTTAAGATTCCACTCTCACATTTCTACTTCTAAAAAGTGCCTTTTGCTAGCAGCATTTGAAGACAGTGGAGCAGCTACAGCAATTATGAGAAGATAAAAGGTGAAAAATGGCTTGATTTCTTTGACTGAGATTCTGTCCGTAGTGATTTATTGAGAATCAAACTAGTTATTAAGGTGAACTGTGTTTTCTGATGGGGGGGGGGGGGAGTTCTACCTAAGCCTCTGTCTCCTTACACTGTTACCCTAATCCTCACATCTAAAGCACGAAAAGACAAAGCTGTAATCCAAGAACACTTTCCTGAGACTAAGCCCCACTGATTAAAATGGGATTTACTTCAGTAGAACGACCCTAAGTGTCTTGGAAGAAAAAAAAAATCAAACTATAGGCTCATGCTGCCTCAGTTTGCCTCAGAGCTACACAGGGAAGAGGAAGTTTAATCTTCCACTCAGTTTCACTGTTCAAACCTGGTTCTCCTGCTCTGCTATTCACATGTTAAAGGAGAAAATACATGTTTTGAAAGATTCATCTCTTCCCCTTCAAAACGGTAACAGAACTGGTTTTGAATTGTGAAACTAACTGATGGTTGAAGGGCTAAACCTCATCCCCCACCCTTGGGATGGACCAAGGCAAAGTGACCCTCATGTTGGTGATGTTGGGGCAACGCTCTACTTTTTGGCAAAGATCTATGGTAAAAATGGCTACAAACATAAAAGTTTTGCCCAAAAAGTAGAGTGTTGCCCCCAATGACACCAACACAATGACATCAGCACGTTACAGAAGTGACAGCACATTACCAATGTCACACAAGGATGTCTGTTTGGGGGTGGGGTTTCCCCCACCAGCTAGCTGTCCATAATAGCTAGACCCTTGGCATACAGCACTCAAAACGAATGAGATTTAAAAAAAACAAAGTGTGATTGCAAATTCACAAAGGCAGCAATGGAATTTAGAAGAGTGAAGTACTTGTGATACAAACTAAATTACTATTTAGAATTGGTCAGCTGCTAATATTCAACATGAATGAATTTATGTAAAGCAGCACAGGGGTGAATTAAAAATGCACTTTCTATGACACTTGTCAATAATTTCCCATGAGATGTGAAGCACTGGAAATCTACTGTTGGGAACTATTCCTCAATGGAAATGAGATAAAGGGTCCAGTGGGATGCCTCCATCTTTCTATGATGCATTTAGTACACAAAGGAGGCTCTTTACTGTTTAATAATAAAACAAAACATTCATTACAGATGTAGCACTTTGCAGACTCTTCGCTTTTTTCACATTAGATAGTGATAAGACTGAATCGATAATTTGACATGCCAGCTAATGCTTTTGAATTTAAAACAAATTAACTTTCCGGGTTTGAGTGCCTTTTACTAACTTGTAAGCCACCTCCAGCAGGACTCTGAAGAGGTGCCGTAGAAATATCATAAATAAACAAATGAAATGTTTGGTGAGAAGTATTAGAGTCGGGAGTCCATGGAACAGTGAAACAGCTAGATCTTTACTGCTGGTCCAGATGAAGCATACAACCCAGGGCTCCGAGCCCTCCTTTTATGCTGGTCAGGGATAATCCCCTGACCTCGCCCAACTGGCCTGATAGGCTATTATCAGTCTATTTACATCTCATAGGTTCCCTGGGAGAAACCTAGGTACATGATTGGTGGCCGGTTTGAATCCACCTGGCCTTTGTTCTACCTGGCTGAAGCTCAGGTAGTTTCTTGGCCATGTGCTCTGGCCACATGGCGGTCGCCATTACTGGAGTACATGGTGACCGCATGGTCAATACATAACATTTGCAAAGATGGTTTTGATACATTTTGCCTTGGAATCTGAACTTCCTCAGCAGAATCCCTTTCTCCTTACCAGAAAAAGAGAACAGAGAGTATCATTTGTCCTGGGTCTTGGAAACACATGACTGAGCAACAGCTGGGAAGGAGGGACACACAACCAGACAGGGTTGCCAAGAACTGCTGGTGGTTCCTGGACAAAGATTCTCCCTCTGCCCCACCCTCATTCACAGTTTACAGAAACACAAAATTAAAAAGGAAAGAAAGAAGGGAGGATGCGAGAAAAGTGGAATAACCTCACTAGGATTTACTTCTTCATTGTTCCCTCTTAGCATAGCAAACCAGAGAATGAGAAACAATCACCACTCTACCCCCAAGACATTGGACATGGAGAGAAGAACCTTAAGAGACAGTAAGACAAAAAGCCTTTAGAGAAATACAGAATCTATACTGATCTACTTTAACTTTAGCTTTACTGAGAAAATGGAGCAAAAGCTCTCTTGCTGCAAAATGCCAAAGAAGTCAAGGACTGATGTGAGAGGATCCGGAACAATTCTGAATTCCTAGAGAGGCCTCTGAAACCCCTAGGGTTGGCTTGGAACACAGCAGCATGCTGGCTTCTCCTTTGCTCTTGCCTGAGAGCAATCTGAGGCAGCTGGATGGCCTAAGCAACCCAGCCCCTGGGAATGTTGAACTCTCAGGTCCCCCACCGCCTTGGTAGTCCCACTTTTAAGGGCTGACTGACAAAAGTGAACAGGTTTGTCCAAATGTGAGTGGAGAATTCCAGCATTGTAAAAGACAAGATAAAGGGGAAGGGAGATTTTTTTTTAATATCACTTTGTATGCCTGCAAAACATAAATATAGCTTCAGACCATTATCTTAATTATAATTATGACCAGGGCTTTTTTTGTAGAAAAAGCCCAGCAGGAACTCATTAGCATAATAGGCCACACCCAACAGCAGAAACTCATTATTATATTAAGCCACACCCCTGACAGCGCAGTTCCCTCCCAGGATCGGCTTCCCCAGGTGCCCCGTGGCATGTGGGGCGCGTGGGAAACCCAAGGGAAGAAAGGCAGTTTCTGGATTGGTTTCCCCAGGCACCCCGCAGCTTGTGAGGCGCCTGGGGAACCCAAGGGGGCACAGGCGTCAACTATGGGGGGGCTCGAGGGCTCGAGCCACCCCCGAAATTTCCCGGGGGGGACTGAGTCCCCCCCGGGAAAACAGTGCACCTTCTGCTGCACCTCCCTCAGCCCTTCCTAGGGCCACCGCCGCTTCTCTCCCCCCCCCCCCCGCCTGGCCACTCCAACCCTCCGTCCGTCCGTCCAGGGGCCAGCTAAGCAAATGCCCAGCTGGCCCCTAGATGGATGGAGGGATGGAAGCAGGAGTGGTCAGGTGGGGGGGAGGCGGCAGCGGCAAGGACATGGTCCCGGCGGGCACGCACACTTTGCACGTGTGCACGGAAGAGGCCCCCCCCCGGGAGTTTTTAAACTCTACGCCCCTGCAAGGAGGGGTGCAGGCTGTAGGCGTGGCCAACTCAGAAGCCAGCCGGAACTATGTTCCTGTGTGTTCCTGCCCAAAAATAGCCCTGATTATAACATCCTTTGGGCAGTCAGCATTGAACACAGAAAATACCTGCATATAGTCTTATGGCCGCTGTAAAATTCTGTTCACACCATCTGTGCCTTTATATCACAGACATACTTTGAATAAACGATGGATTCCACACCTCCTAGAGTCTAAACCTTTGCTGGGGCTGCTTCCATACAGGGGGTGCCACGCTGCTTTGGGAAGCTTCCACAGAACTCGTGCTCATTGTAAGCACGATACTTAGGCTTCCCGGGAGTTTTCTCTTTGGAGCTAGATCAAAAGCAAGCCTTCTTTCATTTGGTTCATCAGGGAAACTATGGAGTGGCTGAGGGTGGACTGTCCACCTGGATGTTTTGCCTGCAGCTAATACAGGGTGGGAGTGGGGCTAAGCACTGGCTTCAAATGACAGGACGAGCTCCTTATTTCCTCTTCTCCCCACCTTTAGTGCTGCCAGAGCTGTTGTTGAAAGAGCAGTTCTTGAAAGAGCTCTCTTAGCCCCACCTACCTCACTGGGTGTTTGATGGGGGGAGGGGAAGCGAAAGAAGTTTGTAAGCCACTCTGAGGGTGCGTTCAGACAGGCAGATAATCCCACCATTGGCCCAGCTGTAATTTGATCTATATCTTTTTAATCCAGCATTGCACAACCAGACAGTTCCCCCGTGAATCTCTTTACCACGCGTGACTCCACAGTAGATTGTCTAGACGGCATCCACTGTAAGAAGCCGTGTGGTCGGCTTTTTAAAAAAAAAATCCTGTCTGTGCATGCTCATATGTGCCTATGTACTTATGTGCATATGTGCTTATGTGCATATGTGCCTCACCATCTGCGGACGTCACATGTTTAAGCAGTTATGTGAGCATCACTAAGACTTTTTTAAAATGGCGGCCGTTTGGAATGGTCTAGAGACCATCCCTATGGGCTGATTGTGCACTGGTGGAATGACCTGACTATCTTTTAAGTATGGATCCCTGATGGGAGTCAATGGGGTACTAACGAAAGCGGCACGATTCCCAGATGTTGAGATCTGGGCGTGCACTTTAAATCCACCAGGCACTCGTGCCTGGCACAGCTCAAAAGAGCTGTCTGAACGCACCCAGAGACTCCAAGTGAAGGGCAGGGCATAAATCCAATCTCTTCTTCCTCCTCCTCCTCCTTTTATGGACCATCCCCAGCCTCCACTCTGCTCAGCAGTGCTGTAACAGCTTTACTCCATGCTTCGCTGGGAAGAGGGAAGGGAGGTTGCGAGGACCCATGCAATTGTTTTTGCATCCATGATACAACAGAGGCAAAGAAGAAGGGGCAGAAGTGGGGATGGGATCAGGAGCAAATGGAGTGGGAGCAAAGCATGCAGATGCTGTTCCCAGCTGTTCCCATGCCACTTGCTTATGTTTCCACAGTGGGGTTGCTTTTTCTTTCAGCTGTGTTGAAGCAACCTCAGTTAGCTTTCCAGTTTTAGGTTTCTCTGGGTGGTTAGTGTGCTATTTCAAAAGGGGGGAAATCTCTTTCGATGATCCTTCTGTGCAAATAGTGGCCTTGTCCCTCTACCACTCTTTCTCCACTAAAAGATATTTTTGTCCCCTTTCTTTAAAAGTTAGCACTGACAGTACAGTATGCCTACCCAACAATGCAACAACCTCCAGTAACAGACATTCCCTCCCTCCTGCCTTCCATAGTTCCGTTTTCCTGAACAGTAGAAAAGTCATAGCTGCTGCAGTCAGTAGTTAGGCTCCAACCATTATAGGTCTTTCAAGAAACATCTCTGATCCGATATTGCCCATAGAGGAAATATCTTTATCTATTACCTAAACAAAACATTAAGAGAAAACATCATTTCCTCGCTTGATGGTCATTATCCTTCTTTCCAGGGTCTGCTGGGAAGGTTTCCCATCTTGCACAATCCAGTCTGCTTTGCTATCTGACACAGACATCTCAAGGTTGACATCTTCACTATTTTTATGCATGCAGGGGGCAAGGCGGGTGTTGTACATCAGTACTGTTACAGGGCATGTGTCTGTGTGAATTTTTAATGCTACTGGGTTTTAAGAACTTAACCAGCTAAGAAGAGGAAGGAAACACATCTGTACAAGTTTCACTCAAACAACAAGGCGGGTGCGGCTATACCTGGTACACAGTTATCTCAAACTTAGATATTAAACATTAAGAACTGTACTGTTTGGCACTAAACACCCCTTTTGAGAATTATATTTAGTTTTAGTTCGAGAGAGTCAGTAACACGAGAAGCATCTAACACAGAAAGAAATGTATGGTGCCTAACCACACAGTCTGACAACTTAAAGGATACCATGACACTTTGGGCTGATGTTACAAAGTTCTGAGCTGAGAAATCCATGATTTTCATGTGGATGTGGGCCTGGTTTGGATTAAGACTCTGACATTTAGAGACACAAAGCTTCAGCCTTGCTTTCCTCCATAAGCACACACATCATTTTTCTGACTTGAAATGGTGCTGGGTATGGGGCTATATGTCCCATTGGGGAAACATATGTGTAGCCCATCAGTTGTGAGAGTCCTACAGAGTCAGTCAACCACAAGCGTCCTTAAATAAAGGTTGTCTTTATTGAGAAAGGTCTGTTGTGGTCATCTACACGTCCTGTGTCAGTAATGGTTAGAACAATCCCTGGGCAGGGCAATTATACAGAATTCAAAGAGGGTCTCACAAAGGAATGCAACCAATCATATAAATCACAGAAAAGGTGCCCAATATACTGGCGTTAGGTTCTCAGGGAAAAAGCAGGAAGATACATAGCCGGCGGGGAATCAGCGTAAAAAGCTACAAGTGAAAAAGTAGTATCAAATGGTTTGCGACGGCCCAGAGCTGGACTTTCCCTGTGTGATCGCGCCAGCGCAAACATGTGGCATCGGGGATCAGGCTTTTTCTCCCCCCCCCCCCCCCCCCGGTATTCACATCATCGGACGACCCCCAGGGTGGAGAGGCAATTCATCAATCCCTTGTTTAAGCGAATTGAAAATGGCCGGGGGGGGGGAACTCACCCGCAGTTGCATGTGATCACGCAGCGGAGGTTTGCCCTCGCAGGTCCATGGACCTGTGTGATCATGCAAATGTGGCGCAAATTGCGCCAGCGCAAATTTGTGTCAATTCCCATCCGGATTATCTCACTCGTGTGGCCATGACCATAGCCAGGCACCAACAATCCTCCAAGGTCAGAGCCAGGCAGGGAGCGATAAGCAAGCCATGAGAAACAAAATAGAACATTCCATGCACCCGACGTCACAGGGTGACTCATGCCACCTCCCGGGCAGGGGATGGCAGCATTAGCTGACATCAGTACATGAAAGTTTCCTCTGTGGAGCAAACAGCAGCTCCATGGAGCCACTGCAAGTTGGGAAAATAGCATAGGGGGAAGGCTAGAGCCTTATGTCCTTATGTCATGGTCCATACCCAAAGTTGGCCCCCATTTGCCTAGGAAGCACCAAACTCCCAGTGCGAGTGTGATCAAGAGTCCTCATGGCAGCCATGACTTTGTACTGTGTGAATCAGCCCTTAAATTGGACATGCATTCAGATTTGTGCTGGGGTATGGATACTGTCCACCTGCACAGTGCTGCTTTCAATGGGATGCCCATCTGGATGTGGGTCCCCATGTACAGTTCATGACCTTTTGCACCCTCCACACCCCAAATGCCATTAAACAGCATGCAAAATTTTTGATAAAGTTCAGACTACCTTTGATTTTGACTCAGTTCTAATTATTTTACTCCTTACTGATTTATGTGCACAAACACCAAACCAATCTATCAGTACTACGAGGACAAATTATAACACCAAAAACATTTTTCTTACTTTTCCTGTGTCAGCAATGAAGTAAAACTTATTTTAGCTAGAATACACCCAGCACAATCCCCCCACCAGCTTTCCTCTGTTTTGTGTCCCATACTATTGTAATCCATACTCACACATGCAAGAGAGTGCCTTATTGATGCTTTTAAAGTCTCACAGGAAAATATCCTATGAGTTTAGACTGGGGACATAAGGGTCAAACTAGACAAAGATGCTGGACAAAAACTAGACCAAAAAAGCTTTCAAGCTGTTTCTCTTTCTAAATAGCAGATGTACAGGGGTCCAGCTGAGATCAGGACAGCAGTGCATGGGGAGAATGGTATAAACCACCATTTTCCAGACCTCAAGTGCCCTTGTGGAGATGTTATTATACATTATTTCAATTGCAAGAATGACATAGGATGAAAAGAGCTCAGATACTCTCCTCGGCTCCAGAGTCCCAGTCCATATAGGGCATCCACAATTTCTCAGACACGTTATGAACTGTGTTTTTAAATGTTTCCAGAAATAGTGCTCTGTACTCTTTGTAGTTAATGTAGTTAATGAAATTAACATGACGCCACATTAATGGAATGCTAGTCACAACTCAAGAAAATCCTGGAGGGCATACCTGAGCACCCACATGACTCCTCTCGAAACAAACAAGCAACCGATCCACACTTGACATTTTTTAAATAGGCACAAAAGCACCACAAGATGCAATCCAGGAAAATTTAAATATTCATTGTTTGTAATATATCAAAGCCTTCTCTTGCATTCCATTTCCCAGTTAAGCAAGGCGTAGATGTGATTTGCATAATAGTGCCTCGGTGAAATGGAGCATAAGTATGGGTAATTCACTAAAACACGGCAAGGTGGGTTGGACAATATGGCGGCAGTGGGGGAAATGCAGTCCCCAAACACTGTGATCAGAGGTTATGGTTTAACAATTCAAATAGGTACCAAGAGTATATTCTTGGCAAACTTGATAGGCACAGCTGTTTCAATGCCGATGATATTTTGGCTCCTTGACCTTCAGATCCAAGGTAATGGGTTGTCTCCCCATCAGAAAGATTAGATGTCATAGTAATAACAGCGCCAAATGAAAGGGTAATTAGAGGATGAAATAGATGAGGAGACTAAAATACTCAAATCATACTTTTTAATCTTAATGAGAAATACGGTTCCTAAGACTACCCTTATCAGTAATGGACAGAGAGAACTGGGTGAGGAAAGGAGGGAAGCAAACCCTGCAATCATAAATTAATGTGATTCTGTACTGCATACCTGGAAGCTCTCAGGATTTGACCTTGTCTTTCAGAATTTTTAGGAGTCTCTCTAGGACTCCAGAATGTAATTGTATTATGCTGGCAACAAGTGCTTATAATACTCTCGAGAATCTGGCTGATCTTCTGTAATGTTCTTCCATCTTGGCTAAAATAAAAAGCATTATGTGAAAGATACTCTCCTTCCCGGCACTTTGTATTCAGCTTTCATGGTATCCTAGCTGTGATGACCAGTAGCAAAGGCATGAAGTGCTCGCAGCTCATCTGTGACTGGGTTAATAACAATTTTTTCCTGTAGCATTAAAGGAAGATCCATTAAACAAGCCTTCATGGGAGAATACAGGGCAGCAGTAGTTAACCCTTAACCTACCAGCCCTACAGAAAGAAGGAAATGATGTGCTGGCCTCAGTTTAGAACTGACAGCTGGATCCTTTTGGGGTGGGAGTCAGGGTCATCCAAAAACTCAATAAAGGGTACATCCAGGTGGACCATGTTTCAATGTCTCTAATCTTTGCACTCTATACCTAAAATATTCTTCACCCGTTATCGGGTTGGTGGTGACCAGTGCTCCTTCTAAGCTGTGGAGTCTTATGAGCAAAAATTCTACTTTGTAAGCATGAAAGTTGTGAGTGATTGATTTGGCTACTGCATAAATTAGTTTGCTCTGGAGCCATCCTTCCTGAACTGAGACAAAAATGTGTGAGCTGGAGGCTAAAAAACAGTGAGCTAACTCACACTAACTCAGCTTAGAGGGAACACTGGTGGTGACTCACTTTACTTTGCTAGGAGAGACCAGCATAGGATGAGTGTCAGCTGCTCAGCTTATATGGGTTGCTTCTTCCAGTGAATACTCCCTGGAGAAGTAGGTATTCTCCACACAGGCTGCCAATACACTGCAGGTTTCCCAGTAGTTTATTTGCCCCAGTCCCCTGGAAGCAGCCATTTCCCCTGCCCCCGTCAAACACCAGCCCTTTTCCAGGATTTTTTAAATTTAGAAAATCAGCACATTTATATAACAATATTGTTATATAACAATATGTGTATCAGGTTCTCTGAATTTCCAACATGAATTTTTTTTAAAAGTCTCTAGTCTGTCTGGTTGCAGATATATGCCTTTGTCCTTATATCTCTGCAACAAAAGGCACTAGAGCCTCCCAGCCTTCTTTTTTTTTTTTTGTGAGGCTCTAGCCCCTTTTGTTGTGGGATAGTAGAATCTGATACTCAGGTTGTCATAACATTTTAACAATATTCAAATGCTAATCTTTCTTAAAGCCCACTAGTGACAGGAGCCTAGGACTAGGGCCACAGTGACTCAGAGGTTGAGACGCTGAACTGCAGACTGGAAGGCCCACAGGCGTCAACTACGGGGGGGCTTGGGAGCTCGCGCCCCACCCCGAAATTTTCCAAGGGTGAATGAATCCCCCCTGGGGCAACCAGTGCTGGCCTGCCTGGCCTGGATGATGCAGGAGGTGCCCTCTTTCCTGGATGCTGCCACTCTTCCTCATCCTCCACAGCGATGGTGCCCAGCTCCACTCCTGGCTCTTCCTTGCCCACTACACCTACAGATGCACGGGAGGGAAGGGCAGCAGACAGGTAAGGAGCTCGGTCGAAGTAGTGCCCATACGGCACGCAGAAGGTGCGCCCCAGCAACGACACCACCGCCATGCAGCCTGCCAGCCCATAGCTCAGCAGCTCCAGCACCCGCTGCTCCTCTGGGCCGGACAGGTGCTGCCAGAAGGCCACCGACCACACCAGGATGCTCAGCATTGCCACCACCGGCTCCATTGTCACTTGCCCAGGGACCCATCACAGGCCTCCCATCGCTCAGCCCCAGCAGCAGGTGGGCCACTCAACCCAGAGCACAGCAGCCATGGCTTGGGCAGTGCCCAATGGCCGCCCTGCTTGCAGGGGTGGAGGGAGAGGGAGGAAGGTGACAGCCCAGCCCCAGACCCCCCCCCCCAAATTGGAAAGTGGGAAGGCCAGCCAGGGCCGGCCCCAGGGTTTTTTGTGCACTAGGCGAGGCTACCTTGTGGTGCCCCCCCCAGGTGAGGCTGCCTTGTAGCACCCCCCCCCCACTGCAAGAGCCATCCTTTCCACTGCCGGAGACCCTCCTGGCCCCAGCGCCCGCCCGGGTTCACAAGCTCTCCAGCCCCATTGGCGGCCACCTGCACCAGCTGGCCACAGCGCCTACAAGTTTATCTGCATTGGCCCAAGGCTAAGTTTGGTTCTTAGCCTGAATGGAAAGCTGCATTCAGACATAATGGTAAATTGTGGTTTGCATAATGCACACTATCTCCTGGTTTGAGTCCCTCTCAGTCTCTTTGCCGCCCCATTTGCCAGCTGCACCCCTAGGCTGCTGCCTAGTTGGCCTAGTGATAGAGCCGGCCCTGAGGCCGGCAGTTCAGCAGTTCGAGACCCGAGTGCTGTGTGACAGAGTGAGCTCCCGTCTCTGGCCCCAGCTCCTGCCAACCTAGCAGTTCAAAAGCAAGAAATTGCAAGTAGATAAACAGATACTGCTTTGGTGGGAAGGAAACAGCATTCCGTGCAACTAGGCGTTTAGTCATGCCAGCCATATGACCACAGGGACATCTTTGGACAGCACTGGCTCTTTGGCTTGGAAACGGAGATGAACACCACCCCCTAGAGTTGGATTCGACTGGCTTTCAAGCAAGGGAAACCTTACATTTAGTGACAGGAGAAGGAAATAGCTGCTGCAGAGACAGGAGCAGGGATATGGATGCCATGTGGACAGAACAGGCTTGCTGTTCCCCCACTGGGGTGGAGTATCCCCTCCACACCAGGAGGCAGTTCCCTGCTGCTGCCCAGCCAGCAGTAAGTGGGAAAGAGTACAAAACAGGGGGGAATGCTGTGCACCCAGAAGTGACATTAGCTCACTGCTGGGGGACCCCAAGAATGCTTTGGCATTTTTGCTCAAATGCCAGAGTGTTCCCGGCGGCCTCTGGCGACATGCTGATATCACTTCCAGGTGCATGGGGAGTGATATCAGCTTGGGGCTCATGATGTCTTTACACCTCTGGTAAGGACCCTCACCACTGATAAGTCCCCCCCACCACCACCAGTTGCCAGGCCCTGCCAAGCAGCCCTAGGGCAGAACCAGGAAAACCTGAAGTTTCCTACCTGCATGGCAGCCATGCAGGCTTTGCTGTGATCTTTCCCAAAACTTCAAAGCAAAGCAGGTTTGTAAAAAAAAAACACGAGAAAAGCCATGGAAACCCTGGGAGGTATACAAATGCTCCATGATGCTGTGGGGAAACAGCAGGAAAACAAAAACACTTTCCAACAGCATCAAACATGGAGCAAATAACCTGTGTGGAATCGGCTACAGTATTTTCTCCAGACACTCCCTACACATGAAACACAGAAAAGTTCTACCTGGATATACTCAAGAGCAGGAGGCATGACCCTTGTTGAGCCTGCAGACATTGCTGGAATTTTGAGAAAAGGTAATGAGCCGTACCACAAAACGGCTGCCCATGGAACAAGGAGGCCAATCACAAAATGGCTGCCCTGGGCAGGACCAGCCCCTTTGCTTAGAGAAGAGGAGCTCTTTGCAATTTCCAGAGGAAGGGGAGGGCTTGTTCTCGACAAGATCAGAGGAAGGTTTCCGGGCAAAGAGATATAAGAAAGGTTGTGTCTATTACCAAGCCAGGAGCTCACAGCTGTGATGAGCGTGTCTGGAATAAGCTCAGCACTTTGCTAGTCAGTCAGTTGGAAGGGAGCAACCCAAATCTCATGATTTATTTCTCCCCATTTCCATTCAAGACCTCTTGGATTTTATCTCCAGGACTCAAGAAGCAAGCAAGTGCCCATAGCATTCATGAGTATCATGCTGGAGATAGCTGTCCCTAGACAGTCTCCTGAACAGGAATAATAGACAATTTAAATGTCCATGGAAAGTGATGGAGTCTTCTCATGCAGCTGTACCACAAATATCTTCTTTCTAGTACATTGGCTTCCCACTTGCAGCCAGACTGATATATGGTATTCTTCCAAATAAACAATCCCAACAAACGTTCTAAGGTAGTGGAGTTTCACAAGAGTTCTGTACCACATACCTTCTTACATCTTCAAGGTGGGCCCTTTCAAAATTCAGGAGATATAGACAAGTAGACAAGTAGAAGATGAAGAGCGCAGCAGATGAACTGAACCCTCATAAAAGGAATAAAAAATGTGTTACTTAATCCATGTCACTATAGCAAAACAAGGTCATCACACAAACGTGAACAAGGAACATGCTACTCATGTTATGGGCCCACCAGGGAAAGGGGAGGAAGGAAAGGTTAACGTCTTCTCTTGAAAAGTCCTTCCAAGAAAACAAAAATGGAATGAACTCAGCAAATTTAGACTGACAGTTAAGTTGCTAATGCCTTCATTAGTACCATTGACCAATTGTTTGGAACACTTTACACAGAGGCTATCAGAGCATTCTCAAAAGGAAAAAGGGTCCATTAACCTACTGAATCTTGCATTTACAATTGACACTAACAAATTGAAAAGCCTAAAAAAAGGACAATTAACCTAACAAATTGTGAATTTCACGGTGAACATTCTTTTGAGACTGAAACAAGCTGTTTTTCTCTCACACACTCTTTCTTTCTGAAGTACCTGAAGCTCAGGTATTCACAAAGCAGGTGTTTGCAGTTCTCTGGAGAGCTTCAGTGAGATTTCATGTTAGCTGTCATACCCATAGAATACATTAAATGTTTTTTAAAAGATAAATAAATCTGGAATATACTCCTCAAGGTCAAAGTGTCTTAGAGGGGCCTTATTCATATAAAACTGGCTTTGGGACTTCAGAAAATCCAAACCAGCCAGAACTTATATTTTTCAAAAGGAGGAGGACCTACCACAGTTTGGAACTACCTCCTCTCCTGTTCCAGTGTCAGCTAAGGCATTTGGGGTCATTTCATATGTGACAGCAACTCTGGCATGAATCCCTCAAGATCTGGGTGTGCAATTGAGTTTATGGTCAGGCCATGCTTGCGTGAGGAACAATTTGTGTGGCCCCTTCATGTAAGTGCTGGGAATGAACTGCAGACATTTCCATCAAGACGGTAGCCCTTCTGGAGGTGAAAGCATGGCAGTTACTACCATGAGTGAATTAAGCATTTAGTTGTAAGGGTAACAGCAGTAGAAAAATAATCCTTCCTAGCAGAAGCCATGAGAAAAGAAAAAGATGAACAGCTTTAATCACCTGCCAGTAGCAAACATAATATCTTGCCCTATCTGTAGCAAGTTTCACATGAATCCAGAGAAAGTCCATTGTTCTTCAACCCTACTGAAATGAATACGACCTTGTCCAGAACAATGTTTTCTTGAAATTGAATTCCATTCATTTTGATGAGGATATATTTCAAAATGAGGCTATGTGGGTACCCCTACTCTGAACAAACAACTGCATACATAGGGAACACTGATTCAGTGGGACTCTATTTATTTACAATATTTATATGCCTTTCTCCGAGAGACTCAAGGCAGAATACACATAGTGAGCCAGTACAAATACAAAAATGGGACATTCAATAACCAATGCATTAGGGTTTAAGAAGACTGGAACCACCGGAAAGAACTGAAGCATAGTGTAAGTATTCGCATCACCAGGGCTCCGTTGGGGCCGGAGCGAGGCGGAGCGCTGCTCCGCCAGTGAAGACGCTGGGGGGCGGGCACATTACAAAGCCCCGCCCCCAGCAGGGCCGCCGCTGGGTCGGACCCCCTCGCACCCCCCCGCTCAATGTACCCAAGCCGGCGGCAGGCTGCCGGCCGGGGAAAAAACCCTCTCCCACTCCACACCCCCGCGCAAAGAGACTCCCTCCCTCCCACCCACCCACCCCGCTCAGTGTCCCCGAGCCGGTGGCAGGCCGCCGGCCGGGGAAAGAAAAATCCTCCAACCCACCCCCGCTCAATGTCCCCGAGCCGGCGGCAGGCCGCCGGCCGGGGAAAGAATCCTTTCCCACCCCCCACCCTCCGCAAAATAGAAACTCCCTCCCACCCACCCCACTCCCCATGTCCCCGCGCTGGCGGCAGGCCACCGGCCGGGGAAAGGATCCTTTCCCACCCCCCACGCATGGAAACTCCCACCCACCCACCCCACTCCCCATGTCCCCGCGCCGGCAGCAGGCCGCCGGCTGGGGAAAGGATCCTTTCCTACCCCCCGCGCATAGAAACTCCCTCCCACCCACCCCACTCCCCATGTCCCCGTGCTGGCGGCAGGCCGCCAGCCGGGGAAAGGATCCTTTCCCACCCCCCACCCCGCGCGCATAGAAACTCCCTCCCACCCACCCCACTCCCCATGTCCCCGTGCCGCCGGCAGGCCGCCAGCCGGGGAAAGGCTCCTTTCCCATCCCCCACCCCCGCGCATAGAAACTCCCACCCACCCCACTCCATGTCCCCGCGCTGGCGGCAGGCCGCCGGCCGGGGAAAAAATCCTTTCCCACCCCCCGCGTAAAGAAACTCCCTCCCACCCACCCCACTCCCCATGTCCCCGTGCCGGCAGCAGGCCGCCGGCCGGGGAAAGGATCCTTTCCCACCCCCCACCCCCCGCGCATAGAAACTCCCTCCCACCCACCCCACTCCCCATGTCCCCGTGCCGGCGGCAGGCTGCCGGCCGGGGAAAGGATCCTTTCCCATCCCCCACCCCCGCGCATAGAAACTCCCACCCACCCCACTCCATGTCCCCGCGCTGGCGGCAGGCCGCCGGCCGGGGAAAAAATCCTTTCCCACCCCCCGCGTAAAGAAACTCCCTCCCTCCCACCCAGCCACCCCACTCCATGTCCCCGCGCCGGCGACAAGCCGCCGGCCGGGGGAAAAAATCCTTTCCCACCCCCCCCCCACGCAAAGAAACTCCCACCCCAACCCACTCAAATCCTTTCCCACCCCCCCATGCAAAGAAACTCCCTCCCTCCCACTCACCCCACTCAATGTCTCTCTCTCTCTCCCCCACCTACCTACCTACCTACCTTCCTGTTCCTTCCCTCCTTCATTCCTTCCTTTTCTTCTCTCTCTCTGTCCCCCACCTACTCACCTACCTTCCTCTTCCTTCCTTCTTCTTTCTTTCTTTCTTCTCTCTCTCCCCCACCTACCTACCTACCTACCTTCCTGTTCCTTCCCTCCTTCATTCCTTCCTTTTCTTCTCTCTCTCTGTCCCCCACCTACTCACCTACCTTCCTCTTCCTTCCTTCCTTCTTCCTTCCTTCCTTCCTTCCTTCCTTTCTTTCTTTCTTTCTTCTCTCTCTCCCCCACCTACCTACCTTCCTTCCTGTTCCTTTCGTTCCTTCCCCCCTTCCTCCCTCCCTTCCTTTCTTCCTTCTAACACACTTCCAGTGATGTCAGGGGTGTGTGGCCTTCTGACACTTCCAGTGACATCAGGGGGTGTGGCATATGCAAATGGGTTATGCTAATGAGCTCCTGCACCTCTTTTTTTACGAAAGGACCCCTGCGCATCACACATTAAGTAGTGCATCTATCTATCTAATAGCCAAGATGGCCCTTCTGTGTGGGTATCTAAATCCACACAACAGGGGCACATAGAGGGCAAAGAGATTTTCCTGCATACTTGGGGCACTCCCCAGGTATGCAGAAAAATCTGAAATGTTGAAAATACTATATGGGGGATACTTAAATCCCCCCCAAAAGTAAAAGAGCTTTCCCTGCACATGTGCAGAGAACACACTGGGAACTGTGCCCCACCGTTGCCGGAGGGAGAAGGCTTGGCAAGCCCAGTGGGCCCGCCTGCTGGGCTCACCTGTGGCCCCTTCCTCATCCTCCATGTGGAGCTCCTGCTGCTTCAGTGGGGGAGCCGCATGGAATACTCCCCCCCACAGGTATCGTGGGTCCCTGGTTCTTGTAAATTACATAAATAGGATCCTACATACAATAAGCTCAGCAAAGCAGTAAAGACCATAGTCGTTAACCATTTATCCAAGCAAGTTTGTATTACCATTTTTGTGCTGTGCAATCCGGTTATCTGAACAGAAAAGCCCTCTTGAATAGTTCAGTCTTGTATAGTTTGCAGAACACCAGGAGAGTGGGAGCTTTCTTGACATCCTCGGGCAGGCCATTCCACAAGGTGGGAACCACAATGAAGAAAGCACATGCGTGGGCAGTTGTTGATCTTGCCCAGTTGCAGGCTGGCACCTGCAGAAGCCCCTGCTGACTTGAGTGACATTGTTGTGGACAAGCATAGAGAGAGAAGAGGTCCTGCAAAAAAAGAGAGGCCAAGGCCATGAAGGACTTTGTATGTGATAGCCAATATTTTAAATGGAGCCCAGAAACAGATGGGCAGCCGATGGAGCCTCTGGAGAATGGGAGTAATATGCATGCTCCGTCTAGCTCCCATTAATAGCTAGGGTTGCAATTTGGGGGGGGTGTCCCCTGATTTTGTAGGCTGCTCCCGCCACCAGCCAGCTGGCCGGCAGGAGGGAATCCCATTGCCAAACAGCGATGTTGCATGTGAAGTGCCTGTGTCACCCAGAATGTCAAAGGGTGATGCTCTGGATTTTGGCCCAAACACTATGGTCTGATGCCAGTTTTACCATAGAGTTTTGCCCAAAATCCAGAGGGTTGTCCCCGACATTGCTGGTGTCACTTCCGAGTGATGCAGGCATGTTGCGTGTGACATCACTGTTTCAGGGGGAGGGGGGCGACATCACTTCTCACTTCCAGAACGTCCCCCCCATCCCCCTGCCAATGGGCAAAAGGGACCTGGCAACCCTATTAATAGCTGAACTGTGGCATTCTGAACCAGCTGGAGTTTCCAAGCTAAGTTTGAGGGGAGACCAATGTACAATGCATTACAGTAGTCTAGTTTTAATGTTATGGTGGTGTGGATTCAGGTAGCCAGGTCCTCTCTATCTAGGTAAGGGACCATCTTACGAGCTAGGCTAAGTTGGTAGAAAGCCTTTTTTTTGCAGCTGCATTAACCTGCTTCTTTAGTAATAATGCCGGATCCTGTATGACCCCCAAGGCTTTTAGCTGAGTCAGCAAGGGTCAGTTGAACTCCATCAAAAGTGGGGAGAACGGTGTCCTTTTGAGACCTCCCCCTTCCCAACCAGCATTACCTCTGTCTTTTCAGGGTTTACTTTCAATTTGTTCACTTTTAGCCAATTAACCCACAGCCAGGCAGCGATTCAGGACCTCTACTGCATCACCAGGAGATTTGGATAAACACCATATGCCTTTTTGGATAGCATCCATATCTACTGATATCCTGGGGGCAGCCCTATGATAAGGAAGAAACTTTTAGCATATGGTTTAGGTTCCTTACCCACACCCTACCCTACTTCAGAAGTTTCAGGTGGAATTTTTAGTAGAATGATGTAGATGGTAGAAAAAACATTAGCTGAACAGAAAGGTTCTGCTTTCATGCTCCCAGCTGAATTGCTGTTCATACTGGGCACTGGGATGAACAGCTTTGGATCAAAGTTGCTGCTAACTCTTTCTAACACAGGGCCTGAGGAACCTGGGTATGTTTTACTAAATTTATTTCTCCTACTGTGACAAATTCTTGTATGGTGCACCCTCAGCCCTCCTTTTTTGGTTATAGCTGAGTATAAAACAGAGTAACCAGTCCATGTAATAAGGGCCAATCTACAGATGATTTTGAAAGTGCAGCATGCCCCATACCTGGTTCTAACTCAGTCACGCATCGGGAGAGGGAACACATCATGTGCAGGGCCCCTGGTTTGAATAGGGAGCATAGTGGAAGGCTTCAACCTTCAACCTTCCCCTGTGCCATTTTCTCCTAGGGAGCACTATTTGTCCCATGGGGGGGCTGCATGTGTACTGATAGGCTATACGCACAGCCCCACAGTGGGACAAATAACATTGTTACTGAAGCCCCTTGTCCCCCTGTGCCATGGTCCCAGTCTACATCAGGGTCCTGTGTACCTGGAAGACATTCTTTTCACCTGATGTGTAACTTGTCAGAGTCTGAAGAAGTGAGCAGGGACTCACAAAAGCTCATACCCAGCCACAAATTTTGTTAGTCTTTTAAAGTGCTACTGAACTCTTGCTCTTATCTACAGAAAGACTAACACTGCTACCCATCTTGATCTGTCACAGTCAAGATCAGGATGGGGGGTCCCAGACAATACATATTAAAATTTGTAACATGTGTCTTAGCCTCAGATCTATTATTTATTAAGCACTTCAAAGATTTAGATGCTGTAGAGAAATGAAAGGCAAGCCCTGCCATTTCCAAAACAATCTGCATACTTAAAAGTTTAGAGGAACTTGCTGGGGGGAACATTGCTGGATCTTGCCATTTTTCTGAGATGTCTAAGTACTAAGGGTTTGAACCAGGAGCTAGCCCGTTCTGTGAATGCTAATCTCCTAGAGTCTTTTGTAGGCACAGGAGAGATTAGAAATGTACAACATCAGCAGACTTCTCTGTGGCTTTCAATATAGGATTGACAGGTCCCCCCTGGCCACCAGCGGGGGATGGGGAGGTGTGGTTACCAGGTCTGGGCTGAGAAACTCTTGGAAATTTGGGGGTGGAGCCTGAGGACAGGAATCTCAGAGGATCCATGGTATCCACCCTCCAAACCATCCGTTTTCTATATGGGAACTGATCTCTGTAGTCTGGACATGAGCTGTAACTTCAGGGGATCCCCAGGTCCCGCCTGGAAGCTGACACCCCTATTTCAGCACCAACAACCATGGCATCTTTCTGGACCTCCTGGCTAGGAGAAGTTTACAGGGTACTGTCTGACAGTGGCTCCATTCCTCCCTGGTCATCAGACTACAAAAGTGGTGCTGTTTCTCCTTTGGTATACACCGATTCCACCAGGGACCATCTGATTTTCTATGCTTTTTAACACCCACATGAAACCACTGGGAGGAAGATGTGGAGTGTAATGTTATCAGCATGCAGATGGAAAGAAGAGGAAGAATGGTGTGGCATCTGTTTTCAAACAGGTGCTGGAAACCCCTTATCAGTGTTTGGGGGCAGTAAAGGGCTGAATGTAGGTAAAGCTCAGTCTAGGAAAGACAGAAGAATTATTGCAGGAGAAACAGTTTATTTGAGATTAAATTCATAGCCCTTTCTAGATGAGGTAGCACTATTTCACTGATCCTCTCATCTAAAACTCAAGAAGATAGATTAAGGTTGTAATCCTAGAAGTAAACCCCATTGACTAAAATGGGATTGACACTGAACTGCGGACCAGAAGGTCGATAGTTCAGCAGTTTGAGACCCGAGTGCCACATGACAGAGTGAGCTCCCGTCTCTGGTCCCAGCTCCTGCCAACCTAGCAGTTCGAAAGCAAGAAATTGAAAGATAAATAGGTAACACTTCGGTGGGAAGGTAACAGCATTCCGTGCACCTCAGCATCAAGTCATGCCAGCCACATGACCACGGAAATGTCTTGGGACAAGGCTAGTTATTCAGTTTAGAAACGGAGATGAGCACCACATCCCTAGAGTCGTATTTGACTGGCTTTTGAGCAAGGGAAACCTTTACCTTTACCTAAACCTGTTTTGGATTACCCCTTAACAGAACAATCCAAAACAGTTCTACTCAGAATCTGACTTGGGTTCACAGCTTGGAGGGATTGCAAATCCAGCTCTTCTGCTTGAGAATCAGGTGGCAGACATTGCCAGAAGTACCTTTTTCTAGCTTAAGTTGGTTACGAACGGTTTTCCAAGAGAAGACATAAGAATAGCCCTGCTGGATCAGATCAGTGGTCAGTCTTTCTAGTCCAATATCCTGTCTTGCACAACCAGGCCAACTCTGAGAGTCCAAGATCAGGGCACAGAGGCCTAGACTTTCCCCGATGTAGCCTCCTGGCATTGGTATTCAGAGGTTTACTGCCTCTGAACATGGAGGTTCCCTTTAGTCCCCATGGCTAGTAGCCCTTGATGGATCTATCCTCCATACATCAGTCTAATCCCCTTTAAAGCCATCTGTGTATGTAGCCCTCACTAAACCTTCTGGCAGCAAATTTCACACTTTAGTCGCTCATTGAGTAAAAAAGTATTTCCTTTTCTTTATCTTTTTTATTTTTAATATTCTTTATTTAAAGTTGTGAAACTTACAATTAACAAGAAAAATGGCATTTACAAACAACAATACAAAAAGAAAAACTGGAAAACCAGTGACCTGGAAGCACAGCTTAGAATAAGCCGAAGTTGCAAGGAGGAACGAGTAATACTAAACCACATTACATATTTATGAATACTTCAAATGGTATATAGTAATATTTCTTTAAAATAACCCATAATATTATGGTACAGGTGATTCTTAAAATACTCTGTATTAATTAGCTTGTGTGCCCTTTTGTCTAATAAGGGAAACCATTGTCCCAACAAATTAGGTTGTATTGGTAGACTTTCCAACTGAGAAATACAATCTGAAACTTTATCCATTATAAAAGTAATCCTACACCCTATTGTACCATTGACCCATAGTTGGAGAGTCTTTTTCTTTCCATTTATCCACTATTAAATTTTTGGCTGCTGATATAAGTACTGCAATTGGCTCTCTTCGGATGCTAGGTATACCAGATTCCTGACAAAACGATTCCCCCAGCACAGAATTTTGGGAGGCCAAAGAGGACCCCCCTCCTCCCTGTTTCACCACTGGAAAAGCTTACTGAATTCAACCCAAACAAAATGAGTTCAATTCCAGTAGTCTTTACCTCAGTAGAAGGGAGGCATGCATAGAGAACCAAGCCAAGGACTCCCCAGAAAAAAAAAATCAAGGTCTGTTGAGGCAACTATCCTCCTGCAAATACACTTTAAAAAAAGGTCCCATTAAATGAAGTTATACTGATACCTGTGCATAAGGACAAATATCCATCCATAGGAGTGGCATTAGAATTTCAATTATTGTTCTGATCCATGCGACTAGGCTCAAACCCTAAAAGGAAAAGGGAGGCACCTGTCTATCCAGGCCTTTTCCCCCTTCCTTCCTCGAAGAAGCTCAAAGCAGTGTACATGTTTCTCCCCTTCAGTTTTATCCTCAGTTTTATCCTTTCAGTTTTATCCTCACAACTACCCTGTTAGATAGGCTAGACTGACAAACCATCATCAGGCTGTTTCTCCTTGCATGCTTTGACCTAATGACAGATATAACCCCATGCCTCAAAACATGATATCATTACTAGTTAAGTTTCATACACATAATCTAGCAGATTTAAACAACTTGGCCTTTCACACTATGTACATAGTACCAAAGAATTATATACTCTCCAAAAGAAATCATATTGTTTTTTTTACTTCTACTGTGCAGAGGGGAGGGGGAATATACCACAGCACAAATGTGGCACCATAGCAGACACCTTGTGGATTGGGATGTATTTTGAATTTTAAAAACATACAGAGTGTTGCTATATATAGAATATTTTAGTGTGGTTTCACACTAGATGCTGAGGCAGAATTTTGTTCCCAAAAAATCAAGTCAAGAGAAAGGTCAAGCTGCAGTTACTTCATTTTGCTCGCAATGACATTCTCTAAATACTATTTTTAGTTTATTCCTTACACGGCTTGAGGGTCTGTGGATTACAAACCTGTTCTAGGCAACACTATAAAACTCCCCCCACTATTAACCCCCCCCCCCACTATCCTTAGCCTCTGCAAAAAGGGTTCTGTGTCAAGCCATGATGCCGGGGGGGGGGGACCTAAGGCTAAGGTCAAGAGAAGAGGGGCAGCCCTTAAGCAGAGTCGGGATGGGGTGGGAAGCAGGAGGGGGTACTTCTCATGAGCACTACTTGGTGTATGAAGCACAATCATCATATATCCCATTCATATATCCCTTTTGGATAATAATTTATGCCCCTGTTTACCTAAAAGGAAAACTAGGGCTTTTTAACATGTGTCATCAAGAAGAGGCAGCCGCCAGACATGCATAAAGTTGCAACTATGTATAGTAATTCTCAAAAATCTCTTGTGTCTAGCCTTTCTTTAGGGAGTTGTCATACATTCAGGTCATAATCCTTTTGGGTAAATACGGTAGTTTGGGTACATATTCTACAAGAAGAATTATTGTGATCATTAACGTATAAAACATGTAAAAATGCATACTCTTTGCTCGGCTTAGTTTAAGTGATCTAGTGATCCAGTCTTCAGAGGCAAAGTTAGGGAAGGCGATGGGGAAAAAACCCTTAAGGTTTGGCAGCCACCTGCATAACCAGTTTTGTAGACAGACCTTGTCAGTCCCATGGTCTCACTTTTTTTTAAGGAAATGGAATGAGCCCTTCTATTTCAGAGGACCTTTAGGCTACAGGCTGACAAGATAGTTTTATTCCGTCAATTTATTCTGCTTTTGTATGTTATTTAGTGTGCTTTAAAATATTTTTAATACACCAATTTGAAATTAAATGAAAAAAACCAAATGTTCTGAACTACACCCCTCCAATACAAAGCATTTACCTGTGACACGTGTCTTCACGTGAGTCTACAGTACTGGGATTTCAGGAGTGTGTGCGTTGCAGTCCCAGCTAAGAATATAAACCTGATAATGTAATGAGCAACACTGAGTACAATTAGGGTCTGGGGTCCCAACCCTGTGAACTGCTCATGCAAGAGCAGGGCCATGAAATATGTGGAGAAGAGGCTTCAAACTTTCTCCTGCACCATTTTCCCAATGTGAAACATTTTGAGGAGGGGGGGTGCTATTTGACTCATTGATAATGTTTCAGGTGAGGAAAGTGGCTGGGGCGGGGGGGGGGAGTTGAAGCCCTTCCTCCACACATACCACAGACCCAATCCAAACTGGGCACCAAGTGCATGAGAACTGAGGAGAACTCAAAAGTCATTCCTATTTTGCAGGATGGGGACCACAGGCCAAACCTGCATCTTCCATCCATACTGTGTGAACTGGCTCTTTCCCCTTTCCTAACAATGGTTCTATTGGGGTAAAAGGGACTGTTAGCAGCAGTTAGAAAAGTATCTATCCTTGTAGAATACAAGCTGTATTTACAAGTCAAGAATAAGAACTGTGACACTTTGCTGTTTTGTACAAGGCAGATGAAGATTCAGTTTTGGAATGTGATTTACTGCTCTCAATCTGATAACCAATGACAGGTGAGTATTATGAAAAAAATGTACACAGCCAGACGACACATTCAATCCATTTGCTATATGAAATCAATAGTTCGGATGTTATTAATTTTTTTATGCAATTCAGTTTTGTGCATGAGACCTTGACGATTACAGTTGATGCTAGTACAGTATCTAGATTAGAAAATGCAAATAAGAGAGTCATTTCAAGTTTAGTCACGGCAGAATTTTATTCCAAGGCATATTTTGATCACTTGGATATACTTATACCACATTTAAATTATACTTCTCCACTAAGCACAGAAACTTCAAGTTTGTGTTGCTGAAATCACTTTCTATGCAAGAGATCTTTCTTACAGTTTTGACATACTCATTAACACAGCAGTGCTGGTTAGCTCAATATCAAAGGGCAGCTAGAAAATCCCAAAAATAGGCAACATGATTCAAATTACTAATCACTATAATACACTGAAAATAATATTGGGTAAAATAACCTCTTGTCCCTCAAGGCTAAAAACATTGAGGCTACAAACCTCATAATGGAAAAGAGTTGAAGAAAATTTGACAAGGTAATTTTTCAAGCATGAAAATTCTTTGCTGACATTAACTATACATGATCTCCAGAATTTTTTCTGCCTGAATTAGTTCGTGTGCTAAAGACACTCTGTTGCTGGCACAGAAAACTTTGAGCCAATACACCAAAACTTAATCAACCCAAACCCAAAGTGGTTTGATTATGACAATTTATGGACACATTTTAAATGTCCCCCCACCCTTCTCTTCAATTCTGTGGCAACTTGTGAACTGGCCATTGAGATTATTATACCCCAACAGGGCAAATAGTTCCCGAAGACCATTTTAGATATGGAGAATTGTGATGGGGGTTTAACACCCCTCTCCTGTCCCATTCATGCCATGTACAAGGAGGAGGAGACAGGAGTATGACTCATTCATCCTTTGGGAGGAACATCTGCCCTGTGACCTTGATGAGCATCCAAGGAAAAGGAATTCACAAGTGCAGGGCATCCAATAAGACTCCTCTCTAAAAGCCCCTGGGGTCCTAACCTCCTAATTCAAAATCAATTCAAAGGAGAACTATTTAGCAGAAAAGAGTGAGCCCAAAAGAATGTGGGAGAGGGTGAAGACAGACTGTTAACCGCTGCAGACCAAACAGGTCAAGTTTTCTGGATCAAAACAAAGAACATTAATTTTTTAAAAGTACAGATTCTGCAA
This sequence comes from Lepidodactylus listeri, assembly GCA_029233225.1. Taxonomy (NCBI): domain Eukaryota; kingdom Metazoa; phylum Chordata; class Lepidosauria; order Squamata; family Gekkonidae; genus Lepidodactylus; species Lepidodactylus listeri. Next base: position 58,809,524 of record JARCFY010000012.1, read on the forward strand.
CACAGCTGCATTATGTCCCTACCATTAGCAATACATTGTAGAATACTTGTAGCCAACCTTAACAGAAAGTACAGAATCATAGAATCACAGTTGGAAGGGGCCATACAGGCCATCTAGTCCAACCCCCTGCTCAATGCAGGATCAGCCTAGAGCAACCCTGACAAGTGTTTGTCCAGTGGCCACTTAAAGACTACCAGTGAGGGGGAGCTCACCACCTCCTTAGGCAGCTGATTCCACTGCTGAACAACTCTTACTTTAAAAAAGTTTTTCCTAATATCCAGCCAGTACCTTCCCACACTAAATTTAAACCCATTATTGCAAATCCTGTCCTCTACTGCCAACAGGAACAGCTCCCTGCCCTCCTCTAAGTGGCAGCCCTTCAAATACTTAAAGAGAGCAATCATGTCCCCCCACAGCCTTCTCTTCTCCAGACTGAACATCCCCAAGTCCCTCAGCCTTTCCTCATAGGGCTTGGTCTCCAGGACCCCAATCATCCTTGTCGCTCTTCTCTGTACTTGCTCCATTCTGTCCACTTCCTTTTTGGAGTGAGGCCTCCAGAACTGTACACAATACTCCAGGTGTGGCATGACCAATGCAGTGTACAGTGTGGGACTATGACATCTTGCGATTTGGATGTTATACTTCTGTTGATACAACCATGATCGCATTAGCCTTGTTTGTTGCTGCATCACACTAGCTGCTCATAATTAACCTACGGTCCACAGTAGCCCAAGATCTTGTTCACACACTTCCACCTAGAAGTTCTGAATATGACATAACACCACTGTAAGCTGTGCTAAAGTATATAACAGTGTAGTCCTAAACAGAGCTATACCCTGCCAAGCCATTTGACTTAATTTGATTCAAATGGCCATCAGGAACCACTCAGAGGAGGACCAGGCTCCTTCTGGATGAGCCAGGCTGGCCCCAGGTCTTTTTGCACACTAGGCGAGGATACCTTCTGGTGCCCCCCCCCCCCCAGGAAAGAGGCCCCGGGTCTCAAAGAGCTGCTGTCCTGTCTGCTCTGGGTGCAGAAAATGGTAGCGGGGGGGTGTCACCTAAAGGTGGCTCTGAGTAGCTAGTTTTTAGGAGGGAAAGGATGACAGAGACCCGATGGAAAGACTTAAAGGGAATACAGAGTTTACTGAGGAATTTGATACAATGGTGGGGGGGGGGGGGACTTATCTGAAGAAAATACTGTCCGTATTGAATCAAAGCAAAGACAGATAACACATCCCCTTACCCTGACAATGTCACAGCAAGCAAGCATTTGACAGATCTAATGCCGTTTGGCCCGAGAGTTATGCTTTGAGCGAATGATCTACCTGTGGGGAAATGGGGCCCCAAATCAGCTGGGACACAGCGGGGTCCCATTGTCTAGGTGCCCAGGCTGAAGGAGCAGAGAGGCGCACAGGGTCCCCCTCCCCCCAGGAGGCAAGTGTGGTTTGGAAAGCACACGTCCTTCTGTCCTGGGCAGTGAGGAGAGGTCTAGCATGTCTCGGGGGCCAGTGGGGCAATTCGGTTGGTAGCCCGTGGCAGCATCCTCCTGGATGCCCTGCCCAGGCCAAAGGATGGGCAAGGGCTTCGGGCAAGAGTGCCGGGTGGAGCCCTTCCTCCTCTCTCTCTTTCTCTCTCTACAGGATCACTGGAGGCGCCTCCACAGCAGCCAAGCCGAGGCAAACCAAAGGCGCTCCAGTGGTCCCATTCACCGTTCACCTGACTCGGCCGGGGTACTGCCGCCAGAGGGGACGGGGGGGGAGAGATCAGGACTAACAACTGGCCCTGGTGGGCTGCGATGGCCCCGCTGTCGGTGTGGGGCCCAGCTGGTGGGGGTACGCAGGGCTCCGGCCCTTCTTCCCTGCATGGTTTCCCAGGGGAGCGATCCTGTGAAAAGTGGGGGCCCCGGTCGGCGGATGAGGCTCGGCTCCCCCCTCTGCCCCAGGGGTCCTCCCGAGCCTGGGCCCAGGAGCTGTGGGGGGGAGCCAGTTGAGAAGGAGGAGCGGCAGCAGCTGGGGGGCTGAGGGGGCGGCTGGAGAGGTTTGGGGCCAGGAAGCTGCTCCCCACGTCCTCTTGCTCCCCTCCCCCTTTGGAGCTAGGAGGAGGCGGCGGTGGCATCGGCTCTAATCTGGGACAGCCGCTCCTCCTCCACCTGCAGCTAGCTGGGTGGCCTTGGGTCAGTCACAGCTCTCTCAGAACGGTTCCCTCAGAGCAGTTCCCTCAGAGCTCGCTCAGCCCCTCCTGCCTCACAGGGGCTCATGAATGTGCCCAGGGCCCCCTCTCCTGGGCAGCCCACCTTGGATGGGGCTGCCCGGTGATGGGGTGGGGTGGCTCGGCCTTCCTGCGCCTGGTTGCCCTGGCCCTGGGCATGCTGGTCATCTCGGCCATCTGCTGGCCAAGCTCAAGGCCACCCTCGAATGCTTCCTGGGCGCCATCCCAAGTGCCAACCTCCACGGCGCAGCTCTCCCCTCCGAAAAAATTGCCTGGCCCAGGGGTGGTGGGGAGAGGCAGGGAAGGTGAGTCTAAGCGCCACTGCCAAAACAAACACCCACACACCACTTCCTCTTTGATGCTCCATGGGCTGGTAGGGGCAGGCGGGCTAGTCACGTCTCTTAAAGGGGGGGGCGACTCAGACAGAACTTGGAAGGCCAGTTCAGCGCTCACCAGTGAGTCACCACCAGGGGGCACCCTAGGCAGTAGTCTAGTTTGCCTAGCGGGTGAGCCGGCCCTTTGGATGAGGAAGGAGCAGAACTTCTTCCACAGAAAAAATCTGAGATTTAGCTAGTCTCTTGGTTTATGCAGATGAGGCAATATCGAGTAAAGTGACATCCGTGGACTGTAACTAACTCTCATGTTGTATGCATTGACATCTTCTGTATGAAAATGGGGAGACACCACCACCACGTCCCTTTTAAAGCATCAGATGCAGACAAATTCTGGCATACAAAGGAGAAACCTAATTTGACCTAGGGACACCCACTCTGCAGCAAGGATCTCTCCCTCCATCTTTGAATAAGAATAAGACACTGACAATGGATCCAAGATCATAACCTTGAGTATTAACCACAATTCCAGGTTCTTTTGGTTATGCGACAAATCCCTAGATTTCCCCTGACAAAACAAGGACCCAGTTCAGCCAAAATTAAGTCTGCACGTGGAATTTTGTGGGAAAACTGAACACCTCTTTAAACCTCTACCACTTAAATCAATAGTACCCAAAAGTGCTTGATTTTTACTGGACAGATTACTATTAAATTAATTCCCAGAGATCATTATGTAAGCCACGTCTGGCATCTGAAACGCTGCAGCACCGTATTTATGAAATCATATTAGTCTCTGAAAAAAATCCTCTTCATTTGCAAATCTCTTAACCTAGCAAACCTAGAACAAAAAGAGAGCCTGATTCAAACATGTACCTCAACATTTAAAAACCTTAAAAAGGGATTGATTGAAATGTACCAGGATAACATGGGGCCTGTGTTGCTTCCTATCAAGTTGTGTTTTCAAAGGCACCCCGCTATATCCATCCGTCAAGTCCTATCTGTTAGTGAAAGATGTATATTTCACTAGCTGAAGGATGCAGTCGATGACCCCATCAGTATTTTTCAATTTTAACTACTTGAGTCCAAGAAATATGCCAGGCTCTAGATATGGAACTTGATTGATCACACTGTGAAGTCTAATATGCTTAATGTCACCATACAATTTGAACGGCATACAGAATACAATGAGGCCTCACTGCTCTGAAGGTTTATAGACTTATCCACAACCAGTCAACTTCAAGCACTGCCTCTTAATTGGCTGGTGGCCCCAGCTGCTTGAAAACAGTAAGCTTTTAATAGGGGTGTCATTTTATTGCCAATTAATTTTTTTTAGCCTGCTGCTGAAGGATTCCAAACCCTGACGGCTGAACAATTTAGGACTGGCAGCAACATTGTTCGTTATCCCAGGGACTGAGAAGCAGGTAGCTCAACTTTTTGACAGGATTCAGATGTTTCAAAAGAATCATGCCGTTCCATTCCCTGTAAACTCGTAACAAAATCCGTCCTTGAACTTTCTTCTCAGTCAGTAAACAGTATAATGTTGAGGCAAAAAGAAAAGAACCATAACCTCATCTGCACACCACCATTACTGCCTGGAGAGCCGCCACTGCTGAGTCATTGATGAGGAGCACCAGGCTCTACGGATTATCGGACAAGTTTTGTTAGACAAGGAGTGCTAAAACCACCTCAGTATAATAAAGGAGCAGAAAAAGCAACCACAACCTCCATGAACAAGCTGCAACATCACACTAATAGGTGTGAATATCTGTGTATTCCTTTTTACATCAAGATTTTACATCAAGGACTGTGTACTGGTTTTCAGGCTCCGAGTATCAGGTGCCAGAAGTCCAGCAAGGCAGAGTTGTTCAGTCCATGGTCAGGGGTCCAGGAGTCAGGCAAAGCAGAGTCCTCCAGTCTAAGGTCAGAGGTCCACTAGTCAGGCAAGGCAGGGTTAGGGGCTTAGCATCTATTGTATGTGTTGCATCCACACCTAACAGCCTTTCTTGGCTGGTTTTATAGCCCCACACCTAAGGATCCGTGCTTGTAACCAGTTGCTCAGAAGCAATCCTGCAACTATACAACTTTTCTCAGCAAGCAGCTGGCGTCGGGGCCAGGAGGCATGCACTTTGCTGTCTTGTCTGTACCTCTGTTCTCAGCCTCCATCTGCAGCACTCTCAGGGTGTACGTGATACTGGCGGGCTGGGAATGACCAACCGAGGTTCACCTGCTGAATCAGGGCTGGAGGGTGTCAGTGGCTCTGCACCAGCAGTTGGCTGTGAATCCTGACAAGCCCACAGCTCATTTTCCTGCCGGTCAGCTTCTGTTGACTCAAGGCTGGCTACACAAGGCTCTTTTCCTGAGAAGTCCTCTTTTCCTGAGGAGACCTTGCTATCTCTGAGACCTGGCTGACCCACAACAGACTGTTAGGAAGTCATTTTTTAAAAAAATCTACATATTCCTAGAAAAGAAAGATGTCTGGCTCAGATTATTCTCAAAAACTCCTCAAATTTAGGATATGTTAGAATCATCTATCTACTGATCCAATCTCCTTAAGTCTTAAAGACTGATACACTAATATATTTCTCTTGCTTCCTCTCCTTATTTAATGTATTGAGGTTATAGGGATGTTGACATACGTAGGATATTTATTTTTCTTCCCTATACTATCTTATGTCAAATTACCTGAAAGATGTACCAGCTGAGACATCTGTTGTACCCTTCAAATGAAGCCTGAAGAAACTGAGTCTTTTTTTTTAAAAGGCTGCTTTACATATATATTTTCATTCCAAGAAAAAAAGGCTGATTTTTTTTTGTCATAACAAAAATGGGGCAAATGGCTCTCTTATTCTAGACTGAACTACATCTGAATGGTTAACTGCTCTATTTCTTCAGCACTGCCGATAACAATAAATTTAAATGACACAAATGAGGGGAGAAAAAGCTTAAAAGCCCTTCTGGTAAAAGAATACAGATGCTTCCAAACAGAGGACCTGTGAATGTGGATGTAATATCGCAGACAGCTAGTAATAAACCGCCACTAACCATCGTGTTCCACACAAGGACTACATTTTGACATAATGGAAAGAGTAAGGTTAACGTTCCTATGGAGGAAACACCCTGTGTGATAGAACAGCCAAGAAAATGGTGATTTCCTGGAAGCTTCTGTTCAGGGCATTCCACCAGCAAAAATAAGCGGAATGTTCCTACTAGAGAGGTCTACTAATGCAAATCACATAAATGACTTTCCACAAGTGTATTGTTATTTGGGAAGGAATTTGTGCCATTATGATCAGCAAAGGCCTCGTTTCACTAATCAGATGACCAGATGCAAGAGATAACTGAGCCCCAGTACTTTTAGCTGTTGTGCGGGGGAGGGGGGTCATCAGCACTATACTATGGCAAACCCCTTCTGCTGCACAGTTATTAAACTTACCTGATTTCTATTGTTTCTGGCCACTTTATTGTCACACGATCTATGCATACCTCCAGAGGGTAGAGAAACTATCATCAAAGCAGTTATCTACTTAGCTCAGACAGTCTGAGTGCATGTAGACACTTGGGAGATAGTGGTATCTTTGCCCCCAAAAAATGTTAGCTAAGTTCTATGCAAGTCCCACTTCAGTGCACAGAACCATCAGCTTTTCAAATGTGTTGTTTCCTTAAGGCATGGATCTTTAATTGGTATGCCTGATCCAAATCTCCACAGGGCCATACTGTCCTTTCAGTGACGTTGTAAATGCAAGGGCCTGTACTCAGGCACTCACAATGTGAGTCTGCCACATAAACAAGATCAGTGTCATTTCAGCTGCATCCATTGCATCTCCTTCAGTCTTCCACCTCTGCTTTAACAGTTTTCTAGTTACCACTTCTGCATTTAGAAAATAGGGTACAATCCATTCTAGTTGTTTTATCTAGAATTGCAGTAATTGTTGCATGCAGTTTGTTACAGAGAACACAGACAACACTGCTGTTATACCACTGCAATCCCAAATTTCCCCTGTTGTCCTCCTGTCTTTTTCCAGACCAGCTTTGAATGGAATTACAGCACTGGTCTGTCTGGTTTGGACTGTCAAAGAGCAGGAGTAGTGTGACTGATGACACCTGAAGTGTCCACCATTTCCTGGCCTCAGCTCCATTTTGTTCTGTTGTTCAGTCTCTTCCCATATTTTGAACAGCTGGGAATGCAAAGGAACGAGGAAGCAACGCAATGCTCCCTCTAAGCTGTGGAGTCTTGTGAGCAAAAATTCTACTTTGTGAGCTACTGGCATTAAAGTTGTGAGCGAACAATTTGGCTACTGCATAAATTAGTTTGATCTGGAGCCATCCTTCCTGAGCTGAGACAAAAATGTGTGAGCTGGAGGCTACAAAACTGTGAGCTAGCTCACACTAACTCAGCTTAGATCAAGAAATGCTCCATTACAAGGCTAATTTGTAAATATGGGAATGAAAAAGTGTGGCCTCATAATTTTGTTTTCCCTGACTTGCTAAAGCAATAGTGTTAAGGGAACGATCATGTACAAAAGGGTGGTGGCAAATAATAGTATCACAAAGAGGAGACTGGATCAGAAATGATGAATTAATTAATGAAGGGATTAGAGCATGGCAAAGGCTGCACTGATAGCTCCTGCCAGAGAGGCACCAGGCCTCCTGAAGATATCCCCAACCAAGTGCACAAAAGGAGACTGGCGATTGCTCACTTCCATCAGCTTCCCTGTTCAATACACTTAATGCAGACACTTCAGGACACCACCAGCTCATGAGGGAAACTGGTGGGATCTGCCAGAAGATGACGGAGAAGAAAAATACAGAGGAAAGTGTGGGGGGGGGGGGGGGGTATCAGTTTGGCTAGTTGCAGGAAGGCAGAGCATGGTAAGATGTACAGGATGTGAGTGTCTCTTTTGGAGCATGGAGAAGGGGAAGGAAACAAGATCAGGAAATGATTCATTAGAAGATCAACTGAAATGCTGCCCGTAGCCGGAAGGAAACAATTCAGTCCCACTGCCCCAAATGTAACTTATGCTTTAGTAAACATTTGTAAAAGCTTGCTGTGTATGAATGGGTTATTACAGAAATTTTAATGGGGCTGTAGGACACTAATCTGTGCAGTGCTGAACCACAGCTATAATTCTGCTTCCAGCTGACTGTGTAAGAGTAATCTTTCAGTAGTGCAAAAAAAGACACTTGTGTGGACAGTTCCATATTATAATTTATGATTTAGCTCCCCTGCCCCGTTATCAGTGGACATCAAATCATTTTTAAGCCTAATCCTATGATACACCAGCTTGTGCAACTTCTCCCTTCTCAAGCAAGGCATTCTTTTTTACCTCAGCTCTCTACTCTGGTACAGTGTTTATTTCAGTGTTTTAGCCTCCCCCTTCCTCTTTTATGAGGGTTTTTTAAAAGCAATTAAAACAGTACTATCGCCTCATTAGCTCCAAGCAATACTTTGCAATACAGCAAACCAATGCTCCCTCTAAACTGTGAGCAAAATTCTACTTTGAGAGCTCCTGGCATTAAAGGTTGTGAGCGAGCGATTTGGCTACTGCATAAATCAGTTTGCTCTGGAGGCATCCTTCCTGAGCTAAAACAAAAACTGTGTGAGCCGGAGGCTAAAAAAACGGTGAGCTAGCTCACACTAACTCAGCTTAGAGGGGACACTGCAGCAAACTCAGAACAAAAGGAAAATGGACACTATTTCTGAATAGGATACAGAGAGATTATTTCAACTAAATTCAAGTCCAGGGATTATCTTGTTACTAGCTTTTTTCTGAGAAAAGGTTTAAAAACTGACAGACAGACAGAAAGAAAAGATTGTTTCTTGCTGGGTTCCTTGGACTTACAGAACATGATGGCATTTCCCTAGGATTTGCTCCCAGTTTCTTAAAATCTTTCTTCCCCAGTTCCTCGATTAAGTAAACTCCAGGAATATTTTCAACAGGAGAGCTTAAAATTTAAGGCTGAAGACAGTCTATGAATGTGGAGGCTGTTGAAAATATTCCAGCAGCCACCCAGCAAAGGAAAATCCTAGCCAAGCTTGTAACATTCTGACTGGTTAGCAACACTGCATTCAGGTATGAGTCATTCGCTTATGCCAAGGGACCCCAATGTGGTGCCTGTGGGGGTCACGCTGCCCACCAATATCCTTCCTGGTGCCACCAAGTGTTTTTAGGAAGTGGGTAGGGCCAGGTAGGGCACTTACCCAGCAGGGCTTCTGACTGGTTGCTGGAAAGTTGATTGGCTGGGCAGATTAAAATAAAGTTTTAGCAGCAGCTGCCTCCACAGTGTTGGTTTTATTCTTTTCCACTCTCATTTTTAATATATATATATATCTATATCTATATCTATATCTATATCTATATCTATATCTATATATATATATACATATACATATACATATATATATATTCCTATCCTCCCCTGCACTTAGGCTTCCTCTGTGTGTTCTGCTCCTTCTGCGGCAGGCATCTTCTGGTTTTGCCCACCACCCTGTCTCAAAATTCCAAAGGTGCCCACAAGCTCAAAAAGGTTAGGGACCATATCTTATGCCACAAGAAATCTTAATTCTCAAAGAGCCATAATACTCCTTTTATTCTTGTTGTTGCAACAGACAAACACAAGATACTTCTCCAAGATATATCAGATGATAGATCACCTAAATACAGGCTACAAAATGGTGGTGTCTTCTGTTTATGAAAAAAACAGGCTTTCTTCAGTGCGGATGTACCTAATTAGGCTACAATGTATTTGAATGCAGGGTGGGAGAAAGGAGACTGCATCTATTTCATTATTACTCATAGTGTTGAGGCTGACAATTTAACATACACACAAATGGGTCAGGCAGGCCAGTTTAAATGAGAACACACACCAACCCTAGGTGGGCCCCATAAGTTCTCCATCTGCTTCTATGGAATAAGACTGGGATGCACCAAAAAATATGGTTGTTGCCAAGGCTCAGGGGTTGACAGCTCTCCCAGTTGCAGCACAGGAATCCCGTGAACCTGCTTGAAACAAAGAACTGAACAACATGTACATTTGGAGTTTGTCAAATGAAAGCCTTCGTATCTTCTTTTATGAGCACTGCCATTTACGGTTTCCCAGCACTCTGATTACTACCTATCCAAATTACAGTGATTCTCAGGCTAATGAAATCACATTTAAAAAGCAATAACACAGCAAGTTAACAGTAATGAAACAAATCACAGAACAACAAAATAAAAACAGCAACTAGTGTTATAACAGTTCACCAAAAGCCTTTCTGAAGAGGGTTTTGCCAGTTTTCTAAGGGCCAAAGTACACACGCTGCTGCAATTTAGTGACTGAAATTGCCATTCTGCAATTTGGCCCCAAGAGCAGCTAACTCTGTGTGCGATCAGGACCACAGGGAAGGGAGACTGATATTCTGCCCCATTTTCACATTATGAAACAGCTTCCTCGGGTTGTTTTAAGCCCAGGAAGGGGGGGGGGGGGAGAAACAGGCACAGAGGACAGTCCTTTTTTAAAAAAAAAGATTCTGCTCTGAAATGCCCATGTTCTGCCTCTGTCCAGTAAAACTGACTGAACTGGGAGGTTTTTCTCTGGAAAACCTTTCTGTAAACATTTGCGTGACAGGCTGTCACTCAAGGAACTGACCTCTGTCTACTATCCCAGACAGCACTGGCACTATGGTGCGTCATAGTTCTACTTAAATTATAGTAATTATGAGTGAATTTGCCTCTGTGCATGTAAATTACCATGTGCAAATGTTGTCTTGTTTTTTCCTCATTTGTCCTCTTTTTTTAAAAAGGAACTCTTGTTCTCTTATTTAATTATCTGTTGACAGTCACTCTGCTCACTTCCCTTATTGAAGGTATGCAGAGAAGGGCTCTAGATGACAGTCTCTGTTCACTGAGCCTACAAATAAATGTGTAGCTGACACAGCACAGGAGTTGCATGGCCACTGCCAAGGGTTTCACTCAAAAGACTTAAAGTCTGTTTTGGACTAATGGAAGTTTCTGGACAGTCTTCAAGGGCCATCCCTTGCAGAGTGTGATACAGTACTCCAGCCTGAACATTACCCAGGCATGTGTGACTGCGCCCTCTAGAAAAGTTCATCTCAAGAACAGCTGAGGATGATGAACCAACCTGAAGGCTGCAATTCTACAAATCTCAGTAATGTGTCTCTTAGGAACTAGTAGTAACCAGTGTTCCCTCTAAGCCGAATTAGTGTGAGCTAGTTCACAGCTCTGTAGCCTCCAGCTCACACATTTGTGTCTCAGCTCAGGTAGGATGGCTCCCGAGCAAACTCATTTATGTAGCAGCCAAATTGCTCGCTCACAACTTTAATGCCAGTAGCTCACAAAGTAGAAATTTTGCTCACAAGACTCCACAGCTTAGTGGGAGCATTGGTCCCATAACCCATAAACCCACTCTTTTGTGGGGAGTACAACTTCCTCCAGAACAGTGATGGCAAAATAGTTCCCTATTTTAAAATATGTTTCCGTTTCCAAACATTCCTACACAGAGGGCATTACAGTTATCCAAAAACCTGTGCGCATCATGATGGCCCAAGAAAGAGCTTAGCAAGAATAAATAAATACATAACCACTTCTTCCAATATGCTCCACTGGGACAGCCTTCCAGACCGGAGCAAGGCCTTCAGAAGGCACTGGCCTGCCACCAGGTAAGAGCAGCAGGGGCCTGCCCTGGAAGAGTCTACCTGATGATGTCAGGAATGTTCCCGCACCGGCACCATTTCACAAGAAAGTGTAAAGCAGAAGTTTCAGGCAGCCATTTCAAAGAAGGGGGAACTGTAGCACTTTTTGTGGTAAATCTGTAAATGGATTTTATTGCTGATTGTCAATTTCCCTAATCCTCCTTGAGTCTTTGCAAGAAAGTCAAGCTATGAATGAATCAATAATTAACAGCTAAGCAAATACTGGTTGATGGGTTGGTCCTCTAACCCGAGAACCAATCAGCGACTGCAAATTAAGGAACAACTCGGCTTTTTTTCTAGCCAGCATGACCCCGGGGCCATACAACGCCAGCAGATCTGTTTTATCTGAACCAATGCTCCCTCTAAGCCCCGTAGTCTTGTGAGCAAAATTTCTACTTTGTGAGCTACTGGCATTAAAGTTGTGAGCAAGCGATGTGGCTACTGCAGAAATTAGTTTGCTCTGGAGCCATCCCTCCTGAGCTAAGGCAGAAATGTGTGAGCCGGAGGCTAAAAAAACTGTGAGCTAGCTCACACTGACTCAGCTTAGAGGGAACACTGATCTGAACTGAGTTTCGTCCGATTTGCTTTAACGCTGCCCGCCTCCGCTTCCACACAAGGACTGCGGGATCCCACTTAAGAAGTGTGCTTCAGGGTGCTTTTGTATTTATCAAGAGGGCAATACCTTTCAGGATCTCACAGGCGGTGCCTGGGCTCTACTGTCTTCTACAGAAGAGTACGGCCAAGGCAAGCGTTTCATAGACACCGGGGGCAACTGCCGGAACTACAAGCCCCAATATGCAACAGGCCACCCTACTGCGGATTTCCTTAGCGGAAGCACTGCAGCGGCTCCCTGCAAAAGGCTCTCTCGCCTGAGAAGAAAAACCCAACGCTCACCTCACGTGACATTTACCAAAAAAAGAAGAAGCCCTACCCTTACCTCTCTTAGCCTGAACGGCAATGGCGAAAGTTTTCACCAATCCCATCTTTCCACTTAGCACAGCCCACCCTCATTGGCGGAGGCCGCTACACAACCGCCCCCTTTCTTTTATCTGCGCCCTACACCTCTCGACCCTGAGAGGCTCTAGGGCCGCCCTCTTGAAGTACATGTCGCTCTCTGACAGGTCGGTAGAGAGTTCCTAAAGGAGAGGAGGTGGGCGGGGCAAGCTTCACACGTTACGCCCCGCCCCTTCGTTGGCTCCGCCCCCATTGAGTGCGAATGTCATCGGTCGCTCGGCTGGTCAAACTCTTTTTTAAAAAAATAATAATAATACATCCATTCTCTTGGCCCCTCCCCTTCCCTCAGCGCGTCGCCCAATAGCCTCCCGCATCGTCGTGCCTCAGTGCGTCCTCCTTTTCTCCCACATGCTGTAGCGGGACTTCTTTCCTGCTCGGTTCCCCGGTCGACTCACCCTCCAAGCGGAAGCCTCGAGGGTTTTGCGTCTTGAGTGTGACTCGCTCCGCCCCGCGCTTCCCCACCCCCCTCTCGCTCTAGCGCCCCGCTCATTTCTCACAGGCGCTCCTCCCCCTTCTCTTCCTCCCCCCCCCCCCCGCGATCTCGCGTGCGCCTCAGGTCTCGCGCCGGTTCCTCTGCCTCGCGCCGCACTGGGATGTTGGCGGCGGCATCGGGCGGCAGTTCCTGGGTCACTTAGGAGGAGGAGGAGGAGGCGGAGACGGCGGGAGGCAGCAACCGCCGCCGCTGCCGCCACCACACTCATCATCTTTGCTGCCGCCGCCGCCACCGCCAGGAAAGGGCCCGCGGAAAGCCGGCGCAGCCGCTTCCATCCCACTTCCGAAGCGCGCTGAGGGAACGGGGCGGACTCTGCCCCTCCCCCCCACCTCCCTCGCCCGCCCGCGCGTGAGGCGGAGAGACAGCGAGGAGCCCGCGGAGCAACATGGCGGAACACTCAGCCCCCGACCACAAGCACAAGCCCGGTGCCGCCGCCTCTTCCTCCTCCTCCTCGTCCAACTCCGCCGGCGGCGGCTCCCAGGCGCTGGCCAACAGCCGAGGCTCCTCTGCGGCGGCGGGCGGCGGGTCCCCGGCGGGCGGGGGCGGCCTGTCGGGGGGCCTGTCGCAGCCGGCGGGCTGGCAGTCGCTGCTCTCCTTCACGATCCTCTTCCTGGCCTGGCTGGCCGGCTTCAGCTCCAGGCTCTTCGCCGTCATCCGCTTCGAGAGCATCATCCACGAGTTCGACCCCTGGTGAGGAGGAGGAGGAGGAGGAGCCCCGCTCTCCCCCTCGCGGGCGGCTGCGGGCAAGGAGGGAGGGGGTGGGGAGCCCGCTGTCCCGTCCCCCCCCCCCCCGCACCTCACCTCACCCGCCCCAGGGGCTGCCCCGTCGGGGGATGCGGTGGGGCTGAGGGCCGGGAGGGAGGGAGGGACAGAGGCGGCGGCGCTGCTGCAAAGTCGGGCGAACTGAGGACAGGCGGCGGGGACGGGGTGTGTGTTGGGGGGGGGGAGACCGCGCGGAGTTGCCTCCGGGTGGAAGGGCCGTCGCCGGGCGCCGCTCGGGTGGCTGCTGCAGACTCGCCTTTGCCCGAGTTCTAGTGTGCCAGAGAGCCCCTCGCTGTCTGATCCCGGGGCGAAGGAGGCCGGGAGTCTCGCTCCTGTAGCCAATTCGACAAACTTGTGCTGCGCCCGCTGTCCTCGCCGCTGCGGCAGAGGCGACGGGCGTGTGTGAGAATGGGGCGGGGGGGGGGGTAGAGCGAGGGAGCGCCCGCTTGAAGAGCTTCGGGCACGGGAGGAGGAGGAGGATGGGGGCTCTTCTCCTTGGCATGGACTGTTCACGGGACGCAGGCGAGGGAGCCGGAGAGGGGCGGTTGTGTGCTGTATTACAGGTGGATTCGTCTCTGCCCTAAGGTTTGGAGGTTTGGTAGCTACGGGCTCAGCACTGCTGTGGCACAGAAGGATATCTGCAAAGCCAACCCTGCAATCTTATTTTGAGTGCTCGGGGAAATCAGTGCAGTCCCAGCAGAGGCTGAAACTAGTATTTCAGACTTTCCACTTTCCAGCTAGCTAGGTTGTGAACTGCCCTCTGTGCAGTGTGTGTGTGTACATGTATATATATACACACACTCACCTCTGGGGATCATCTGCAGAATTTGGTTTGGGGGCACAGGAGGTAATCAAGAAAGTTGTGAAGGAGGGCAGGAAGGTACTGCTGCTAAATGCTGGATTAGGTTGAAAGATTAAAAGGTAGTAGAACCATAGTTTACTGAAATGTTGGCTGCTTTTTTAATGTTAGGGCTGTGCTTTCTCTTTGCAGTGTTGCTTCTCAAGGGATTTTGGTTGGCTTGCGAGCAAACAAGTGTATCATTTGACCATGGTATTCTCTTATGCCTGTCTCTCACATTTTTAAAAAAACCCTGTATTTGTAGATTTCAGTTTGGATCTTAGCCAAATGGCCCTGAGGCAAGTGCAGTCTTGATGTCAGTTTCCACACACTCAGAAGTACTTTCTGTCTTGAGAGAGAATGTGTTGTGAGAGCCATAAGAAAAGGTTATTTCTCAATGGGAATTTCCTGTACTTTTAATTCTGTACTAGTAACACACTTCTAGAGGTATAGGTAGTAGCATCTCTCTCCGCTCAGTATTGTGGGGGCCTGTGTGTCTTTTCCTGTGTGGATTGCATCACCTGTTTTAGTCCCAAGATACTTCCACTCTACTGTGTGGAGTACTACACCACGCATGAGGATGGGATCTGTTGAAATGATGTATTTGAGAAGGTCATGCCCCATGTTAGAAAATCCTGTGGGGACATATCCTGAGAGCAGCCTCATTCATTACATCACTGTGCAGTTACAATTACACCAACGTGTAATGCCATAGAACGGAAAGTTGGATTTGGATAAGGGAGATCCATGTTCAGGTTCCTGCTCAACCATGAAGCTGACTGTGTGACCTTGAACCAGTGATTCTTGTATTCGCAGTCAGCCTCACATGTCTCTACATGCTGCTTGTGAAGATAAAATGAAATAAGGTTATGTATTCCACCTTTCCCTTCTTGGAGAAAGTGGATGATGCAAGTATGATTATTGCATTTTTATCCCACATTTCTTCCATTCTGGAATGTATGGCAGGGTGTTAGGATTCAGGAAGTCTCCTATCCAGATGCTGACCAGACCAGAACTTGCTAAGCTTGAGCAAGGCTGCTCAATCATTTGCCCTCCAACAGTATATTTTAGTAAATACATGTGGCACACCTGTGGGATGTACACACTTGGAGAATGCCCATAGCATGTACTTTGCATGCCTAAGTTCTCAGGCTCAGCCCCTGGCATCCTCAGTGAAAAAGATCTTAGGCCATCTCCCTCAGACCTTGGAGAGCTGCAGCTAGTCTGAAAAAACAATGCTAGCTAGATGAACCAAAGTAATTTCCTATGCTTGAAGCAGCTATATCTCTTCTAACAGCATGTACACTACAAATTCTGCTGCCTTTATAAAAGGCATGTAGCTGCTTTAACTGTTTAATTGGGCATACATTGCTGCTCTGTACCATGCATCCACTAAAATATAATTTGTGGATCATCTCTCTGTGTGTTCAGCATTATAGCCAAGAAAGTCACCAAAGGATGCACTGAAGGAAATAGCCTAATATAAGAGGCTTGAGAGATGAGAGTAAAAATAGTAATTTCCATTCTGGATATTTATATGATTTGGTTTTTGCAGCCTAGTGTGCTGTTTGTTTTGTTTAAGGCATTAAGTTGATTGCCTTAATTTCCAGTTCATTTGCTGCTTCAGGGAGAGCGTCAAAATGTTGGGGTTAGATAGGCCTTATTTGCAGATGAGGGTTATTTTGGAGTGCAGGGGGAAGTTACATACTTTAAAAATACCCTTTTGCTACTTTTATGTAATTTAGTATTTAATATTTTGAAGACAGATTATGATAAACCAACCCTGGCCCCGGCCTGGTGGAACACTCATTCCAGGAGAGATCAGGGCCCTGTGGGGTTTAGTGCAATTCTGCAGGGACTGCAAAACGGAGTTGTTCCACTGGGGCTGCGGTTGAGGGCACTATGGGGGTCTCAACTGGTAAGACCTAATGGATTGGCCTCCCCCTCCCCTTTGGAAAAGTGGGTGATAAATTTAATAAATTAATTAATAATAATATGGAATCTGTTACACTGCATATGTATAGGAATGACTAAAAATTTTCAAAAGGGTGCATTTTAGTGGTATAGATTTTGTTTTTTAAAAGCTGATATGATACGTGCTGGAAGTAAAAACACATTTACTATTAACTTCATGTATAGATATAATGGCTTACAGTGTATGTAATCAGTGTAATCAGAGTGGTCAGGGTAAAGTTCCCTAAAAATACAGAACCTAGGGTCCTGGAAGGGGACAGGCTTGATTTTGCAGTGGCTTAAGTTAAGATTTATGGAATAAAATAAGTTGTAATCTAAATTCAGGTGTAATAAATAACGGTTTGTTCATTATAAGAGTGAATCTCTGAAGTTCTCTGACTTGTGCATTGTCTCTCTCTCTTCTCCTTGGACACAGCGTGGATGTGAAAAACCTCCCCAGAAATTGCACCTTGTGATGACTGTATCAGGTGACAAACTGGCCTGTTCTCTTGTCCAAAAACCAGTATTCCAAACTATGCAGTCTGGAATCCTGTTTGTAGACTGGAGAACAATCCAGAGTTTATATCATCATCCAATCTGGATTTCACAGTGAATTGAATCTCTCAGGAACCAGGATGTCTTCAGTGTCTCAAGGCATGTACAAGGGGAGAAAGGCTTATTTGAGCCCAAGGGCTTCAGAGGCTTGTTCTCACAGAAAAAAACCCAAAACTGTGGTTTGCTTAACATGTTTGAATGAGGCCCCGTGGCTGAGAGAGAGCTATATCATCGCCTTGCCCAGATGTTACAGTTATCAGACTAGGGAGCATATTTAGTAACCTTTTCAAACTGTGTTATGTTAAAATTCACAAGCAGATCTTGTGCATGTTCTGTTCTGTAGTGTTCTAGTAAGCAAATTAAAAAAAATAAATCCATTCAGAAGACTATGAGATCTATAGCACATTTGCATGTAGATTTTCCACACAGTAATGGAACTAGACAACTCTGTATTTCAGAAGTCATAGAGTTCCAGATGACATCTAGGGAGATAGACTTTTAAAAGAGTATATATGGGACTGAGCAGCACTTTATTGGTTACAAACAAACATGAAGCCTCCTTAAAAAGGGCTTTGGTTGTTTTGCTTTGTGGTTGGGGTTCAGTCTTCTCTCCTGTGAAGTATTTTTATGAAAATGATAAAAAGCATGAGGGGAAAAGCAAGCACCAAAAAGAGTAAGCACAGGCAAAATATACCTGAAATATGTCAAGAGAATGCAGTGTGCTAATAAGCAGGTAAAGTTTATTATAATAACCCCCTAATAACAGCAGCATCCAATTATATCCATAGGAATCTGAATTCAAATTTGTGTGGTGATGACAGAAATCAAAGTAAATTAGTTTTTGAATGGAATTTCATGGTTCTGTCTGAACTAACTTCAGTGGTCAGGATCCAAAGTACTGTGCGATTACTTCATGTACCCAAGTCTAATTTATTTTATGTTAAGAAGCAGCTTAAGTAAAGCCCGTTGCCTGTGGAGTCACAGCACAATGGACTGGTGTGTGCCCCTGCAAATCTGCTTTAGCCACCAAAAGTCAGAATTATTAAACAAAAGCAAAATTAGAAAAGTAATACAAGAAACTGTTACTGTGATCCTTCTAGACTGAACATCACTCTGAAAGAGATCGCAAGGCTTGTGTGTGCATGTGTGTTAAGTTACAGTTCCCCAAATACAACTACGTTTGTCCAGATAAGCTTTTGATATTGGATTTTGTGGCTCCATATTTATTGAACAGTTGAGAGTTATGATGCAACAATAATTGTGATCTAGTCCCCATCCTTTGAACAGAATACAATTGTACGTGTTTATATTTTTCCACTATTAACATGTACATAACCTGATCAAAATAAGAAGGGTTTTACACCCTTTACATAAATTCATTTCTAAGGAAACTCAAAATGTTAAAGTAATTTTTTATATCCTCTGGCTCCATTTTAAAATTTCCAAGTATTTAATGCGGTGCCCTTCAACCCATGGGTCAAGACCCTCAAGTGAGTTGTGAAGTCTCTGTAAAACTGCCAGTTGTAGTTGCTGCCTTTTGGAAGGACCTGGTGCATAGAGAGGTGCTATGCCTCCTGCCTCTATTTGCAGCAGGACAGCAAGGTGAGATCTGATGGACAGCTAAAAACGTTGTAGAGAGAGGCAACTAAAATGATTAGGCGGTAGTTGGAACACCTTCCTTACAAGGAAAGCCTGAAGAGTTTGGGGGATTTCAGTTTAGTAGAAAGCTTGGATCCTCTAGGAATCTGGTCAGCTGCTATGAGAAGTGAGATGCTGGATTAGATAGGCCACTGGTTTTATCAGTGGGATTCCTGTGTTCTCAATAACTTTGTACCCTCACAAATAGCGCTAATTGAATTTTTTAAATTAAGTTTTGACCCTTACAAGAACATGTGTGATAATTTCCCAACTTATAGACATAAAACATTAATTAAAAAGATGGGTGAGATCTACCTAATCATTGGCTATTAACATATGGAAGTTTATTAAAAAAGCTTTTACCGAAACATATTAAACTGGCAGCTGATGGAATAGAGCAGCCATTCATTTTCAAATGACAATCCATTTAAGTCAGAGTGATAAAACTTGATTTTTCTGTGTCATCAACATGTGATTTTGTATTCAGTCTTCTTTGACTCTGATCGTATATGTTAGGGGTCCTCAACCTTTTTTTGAGCCTGTGGGCACTTTTAGAGTTCTGACACAGGGTAGTGGGCGCAATCAGAGAAGAGCTTCCACAAGAGGTGGACCCCTAGCATATATGGATACAATTGTACATAACTTGTTAATGTACTTGTTTTTTGTTGTTAATACACTTTAATTGAAATTGACATCAACACATCACGTTTTTTGACAGTTTCCAGCATCCCTTCCCCCCCTTCCATTGGCAACCTGCCAGTCAGAATTCTGACCTACATGGGTCACTGGTCTAAGCATAATATTCTTTTGAAAGTGTAATGTGACTTTTGAAAGTGTTCTAACAGAGAGATGCTTCAGGTGACACTATTGATAGTGAACTTAGAAAGAGCCTATACCACATACGAGAATAGTGTGGCAATGCGGGTATGAGACTATTACTACTATTCATGAAATACAAAATCCATTTTCAGAAGAAATGTGACCCAAGGTGTTTAGGTGACGCACGTGAGTAGAAGTGTGAATGATGCTAAAAAGGAAGTAGTCAGCATTGGGGGGGGGGGGGGGGAGTGTCTGAATATTACTGTGGCTCATGCTATGCTGGCATTTCATCTACAATAATTTTAATAATATTGTAAAGTGATGCTAATACTGACCTAAATTACAGAATTGTTGTTAAGGTAATATAGAATAACATAAGCTTTATACTTCATCTTCCCATTCATTAGCTGTCCTCCCCTTCCCATGTATATTTAGCCAAACATGATAACTGAGCTTGGGCAAAGGAGCACCTTCTGCTAGTGGGGCATAAGGTGTTTTTAGGATTGTAGTATGGTTTTAATGTTGTTTTGGTTTTTATTTGTTATCCAGTTTTTTGTTGTTACCTACCTTGGGTTCTTCTGTGCTTTGGACAAAGACAGGTATAACAGTCTTAACTCTTGGTCTCTGCATAATAAATGGTTTTTCACTGTATTGTGCTGGCTGGTGAGAAGTGAACTAATCTTTATCCCAAAGACTTCGCTTAAGATCATATTTTTCAGATCATCCTACTTATAACAATGCAAACTTCCCTTAATATGCTTCATATCTTTCAACCCGTGTTCCGTTATGCTAGAGAGTATTCATGGATTTGTAATTTGGGGTGCTAGGAAGCTAATTTTTTCCTGATTGTGTCTTGATCTAAGGACCACACTGCAGGCTACCTACTCTCATCAGATCTGGGAAGCTAAGCAGGTTCAGCCCGGGTTAGTACTTGGATGGGACACCACCACAGAAGTCCAGGGCTACTCTGCAAAGGCAGGCAATGGCAAATCACTTCTGTTAGTCTCCTATCTATGGGGTCACCATAAGTTGGCAGCAATTTGGTGGCACTTTCCACCACAACCACAGAGAAAGACTGCATAATTAAAGAAAATGGTTCAGAATGTTAGCATCTAAGTTTGTTGAGTTGTCACTCTGTTCTCTCCCTCGCCCTCTTTATATCAGATATTTGATCTTTGTCTTTGTTGACACTGCAGTTCTGTGTCACCTTTACTTCTGTCAATGTCTGTTCCTGAGGAAGAGGTTCCCGTATTTTAAAAAAATCCAGACCCTTAACCCAGGAAAAATGACACTTTCTCTGACATTTAATTCTTGATGCTCTATTTTAAAAAACCTTCCACATTTTCCCTCTAAAATAGCTTTTTTGATTTTACAGCTTTGTTTTGTATACCAGTCTCTGTTTGCTTTGTAAATTTAGTAGACTAGGATACGACAAAGAGATAAATGAGCACTTTCAGACTGATGGGAGTATGTGCAAGTGTGAAACTTATGCTCAAGAGCTTTTTTGCTTCTGGAACTATTCAGTGATTCTGTTATTAACATTATTTTACTTTTAAGAAATCACTGTACACTATAAACTGTCCAGGCCTGTCACTGTGAAATACACAAACTGGAAAAGGCAACTTTCTGAAAATTTACAGCACCACCTGTGTGTGTGTATGTGTGTAAAATCCATGAGTAGGGCTGTTAATTTTCAGAAAGTTGTTTTCCCCCCAGTTCATGTATTTCAGTTAGAAGCTTGAAGTTGCCTTGAGGGTTCATGCTATCAATGTGGATGGCATTTTTTGAATCCTCATTGCATTTATGTATGTTAGTATAGAAGAAATTTGAAAGAACTTTTTTTACCTTCTCTGGATGGGCACCCTAGATGTGTAATAGTATCCTTGGTTGCAGACAACAAAAACTGCCAAACCAGTCATCCATCAAATTGGATGGCTGGTGAAAAGAAAATGGAGACCAATTTGAGGGATAACCATTTTATTCTACCATCCTGTCTTTCAAGGAAAGACAGCTGATTTATTTATTGCAGTCCTGTTGTTTTTCAGTCATGTCACACTGTTGCATTGCGCAGTATATTCAGAGCTTGCCGCTGAAAATGTGAAATGTTGCGATTGTGCAATTTATACTTCTGCCTATTTAGGATCTGTTGGAACTGAGGTATAAGATTGCTGGACTGTCCAGGGGAGGGCCCTATCCCCACATTCTGTTTCCTTCCTTGAGAGCTGGCATGCTGGAGGACAGGGTGTATGGCTGTCCTGGAAACTCCCATATTGGCAGACCTGTCAATCGACTGCCAGTTCCAGCCCCTTTGGCCAAAAGATGCATAATCATATTATGTTCATGGAGGGAGAGCAAAACCAAGCTTGTGGAGGGGACAGCGAGGTGACAGGTGGAGATGGCAGAATGGAAGGGAGAAAGCAGATAGGAAGAAAGGAGATGTTGTTGTATGGCTAAAGAAGAGTGAAGCGGGAGAAATGAACAGAAGGGGAGGAGAGACGGGTGGGAGGTGTGAGACAGGTTAGAATAGAGCAGCTTGGGGAACTAAGGGAAGGAGGAAAGACGCACAGGTGGAGATAATAAACCAGAAAAGGAAATGAAGGAAAGTAGTTGGAGGTAGGCAAAAGGAAGACCTTGGAGGACAGGCTAGAATTAATGGGAGGGTAACTCTACCTGAGCCACCTGGGTAGGTCTTAATGACACACCTGTGTCATTGTACATAAACGCTAGTCGTGAAGCAGTCCTGGATCCTGTGGTGCCAGTGAAAAGAGAGTTCAGCAGGACCCTCCCCCTGGTGGAGCTCACAAAAATAGTCCATTCTGAGCCATCAGAATCTAAAAGCCTTTGAAAATAAATGCTTTCATGACCTTGGGCCAGATCTCTGTTGTTGGTTCTCTTCTAAAGTAACCTGTTCCTGTTGTTTTGCTTCTATACCTGCTTTTATCATTTGACAATAAGTCCTGTAATGATCAGTGCTTTCCTGACTTGCTTTCACTAAAACATCAGGAAGAAATTTATTTTGAGACCCTGTATAAACTTCTCTTCCTTTACAGCAAAATCTTGGAAATTAAAATAGGGGGGGAAATATAACTCAGGTCAGACTAAAGATCCATTGAGTCTAGCATTCTGCTTCCTTAGCAGACTAAGTTAGTGGCTAATTTAGCAGCAGGTTGGTGATGAAAAGCATGTGTAGTTTAGGGGTCTGTTCACTGTGGAGGTCCATGAGTTTATTCCCTGGAGTCAATTCTAATAGTGCAGGGCTGGACCAATCCCAGCCATCAGGTTGCCACCGTGCCTAGAAATTTCACTGTGGCACCTAGTATTTTTAGCAATGATTTTATTGTAGTGTGTCACAGTGAGAAGTACAATGCTTATTTATCATGTCATGTAAGAATAGGTTTTGTTGTTGTATATTATAAAATATATATTCTTGCTGTTGCTTGTTTATATGTTAACTTTACACCATTCTTTTAGTTGCTTTCTATATGGGTTTTAATATTCAGTTAAAGGGAACTTTTAAAACCATACTGGAATTATCAGAAATTGGGGAGAAGTTAGGCTAGGGTTAGGGATTAGCTTTTTGTTGTAGCAATGACAACCCGGGGCTTATCCCTATATGTATTTATATATAACACTTGTAATGTAATACCTTTAATAAAATTACAAGAAATTGAACAGATTAGGATTAGTCTTTGTGGTATCAATAATTAGAAGATATGGTCATTAATATATGAAATTCTGAAGACTGAAAAGCAAGTCTGGCTCCTAAGTTTTTGGGCTGGCTCTTAGTGTCATAGAAAATTGGTTAGTGCCTTTAGTAGTGCATACATATTCAGTAAATTGGCAACATGAATCTCACTATTTTTCCACTTGCTAGAACTTCTCAAGAAATGAATTAACTTTATTTGTATTTAAAGATACAAGACAGAGACTCATAGAGGAGGGGAAGTACCATTTTTCCCTCTTGCCACTGACTGTGGCTCTGGCTTCCCTTCTCCCTTTCTGCTGGCTTTGGTTCCAGTTCCTCACCTCTCATTGCTGCTTCCAATTTGTCATCTTTCCCCCATACACATACCCACACTTTCTTCTGGTGGTGTCTGCTGCTGCAACATCTGACACCCCATGCCTCCTGAACTCTAGGGGGTTTTGCAACGTCTGCTCATGTGCTGTTAATGTTTTTGGAACTTTTTGATCCAGAGCAAATTATTGTTGAGCTTAGAGATGACAAATTTCCAGAAATGTTGAGGCCTCAGTTGGGGGGGGGGGCAATAGTGGGGATAATGGAAATATATGCGTATTTCAATAAAGGCCTGATTTATTGATTTAACATCATACAAGTTAGATAAAAACAGATATAGGCCCAATAGTAACCTCAAAACAGAATAAAATCATACATACATAGGTATCCAGCAGCACTTTCTCTTGCTATTGGCTCCAAATTGTATGAGAATATACTTTCCTTGGACTAAGAGAGAAAGACACACAATTGAAGACATGAGCATATGACAAGGGCAGAAGTTCTTTGAAAATGAGGCCAAATTGGCTAAAACATGTTGGTCACATAAGTTTTCTATTTGATATCTATGTACGATTTTATTCTGTTTTGAGGCTACTGTTGGGCCTATATCTGTTTTTATCTAATTTGTAATAAATATTTCAGTATATTTCATAATCTTTATGTTATATGTTTTAATTGGTATGCTTTGGCCCTTATAGTTGTGGTAATTAACCTTTTGGTTTCTTAATTAGAACAGTAGCAAGTAGCCAGTTCTGGTTCAGTCTTGCAAGTCAGGTAGCAGCAAGTCCCAATGAGTCTGATCCAATGAGTCCTCCCTTGAAGACCAAAAGAGCCCTGGAAAGGACCATGCCCCCTCTCCCTCCTTTTACTGACAGAAACCACGGCTTGAAGTCTAGAAATGCTATTGTGGTTGCTTTAGGGTTACCTAATCTGGGTTCAAAAATACCTGGAGATTTGAGGGAGGGGTTTAGGGAGGGGAGGGACCTTAGTAGGGATAAATATAATAAGAGTCTGCCTTCCAAAGCAGCCATTTTCTCCAGGAGAAATGAAATAATAAGCCATCTATGTAGTCTGGAGATCAGTTGTAAGAAAGGTTTTTCTTTTCTTGTCTATTCATCTCTTCAGTCTCTGGATTTAAGTATCCACAGATTCAGCCATGTTGAGAATTGAATATATTGATCAATTGTTGCAAGAATTATTTGCATTTAAATAAACAATTCTTTAAAAGTGTTATTTATGTTTATAGTATACGTAGGAATTATTGTCTACTGCTGTAGATTGTCTTACATAAAACTTCCAAACAACACATTTGAGTGAAACTTCATCTTTTGTTTTAGTCATTCCAAATTTGGGGGGGGGGGGGAATCACAGGAGTTTCTTCCAGTGTTCCTCCGAATGTTTCATTTTTCCTATGGCAAAATTGAAGAAATCCTTTTTCATATGGGATACATTTGAATGTGAAAAACCTTGCCTTAAGAAGCATTTCACTTATTCTAAAAGTGAAAATATTTCAGAGGTTTTTTTCAGTGCTCCCCAACGTTTCTGTCAGCCAAATTAGGGAAGAGGGGAGTCCTAGGGAAAGAAACAGGAAGGGAAATGCTTCCACCACAAAAAAATTCTGTTTTTCAGAGCCTTAACATATCTCTGTGGGTTTTTTTAAAAAAAATAAGATTTTTCTACAAACCTGGTTGTTTCCATCACCCGTGGCTGCTCTCATGTAGATTTCCCTTTCTTCATGGGGCCAACCCTTGGTTATTTCTTAAACATTAGGGATAAATTCAGGGCTTAAAAACCCCCACATCTAACATTTTGTCACAGACTTCAGAAGCACTAGCTTTAGCATGTCAGGTTAAAGTTTGCATGTGATATTTCTAATGTTGCCTAGTGAGAACTGTAAACAGCTGACTAGGAAGCCAGTGGTGTCTAAAGTTTGATCCTGAGTTTGCATTGTGATTTTTGATGGTTTCATTCATTAATATTTTCAGCCTCTTGAGTGTAAACAATGATTCCTAAATGCAAACAGTCCGAAGCATGGGAAGCTTTTTACCTGAAAGTGGCATGATGATGCAAACATGAAAATTATAAAGTATCTTGTCCTTTCATTAAAGAGTTCTGAACTCTAAAAGGCTTTACTAAAGGTGTACAGTTTCTAAGCTTTTGCATCTAGAACGGAGAATTGTAAGTGACTGGCCATATAGTGGCCAAATACAGACACTTTCCTTCAATTGTGCAGCAAGTCCTGCTTCCCTATGGCAAACACTCAGTTTCTAGTGTTGCATTACATAGAAGTTGGAGGGTGCCTCATAGTTCCAAACAGTCTAGTAACTGAATCAGTAACTCTTTACTGTAGAAATTTCCAGGGGCCTGATTTCTTGGAAAGGTTCTTTAAGGCATGTTCAAACAATGAAATTAAGCTATAGCAGATGAAAATACTGAATCAGGTGAGATATTTAAAAGGGACTTTAAAAAAAAAATCTAAATTCAGTTAAATCAAGGTACTTTTCTATATTCAGTGCTGGTAAGCAATATGCTAATTCACCCTTATCTCTATAACCCACGCTTGCTGTGATGGAAACATACCATTTTCTATCAGTGTGGTTGACCAGAAAAGGAAGGGAAAGCATAAATACAACAAAGGAGTCAGCACTGTTTTAAAAGAAATGGAAAATTAATCTCTGGCTTCTTACAAGTGCTCATGTGAACTCTTACCTCTTCTTAGTTATGATGACTTGTCTTAACTTGCCTCAGCTGCTAGGTGAAAGAGTTTTTTGCCCTGTATTGTTGTGTTACCACCTCTTTATTTAGTCTGAAACTCTTTCACATTCATTGTAGTGTTTTTAAAAAGTCATGTTTGTGTGGCAAAAGTTCAGTGTTATGTGGCATAGTAGAGTTCTGTATCTGAGTACAAATAATTTTTGCTATTGCTTTTCAGTTATATTTAGAGTAAGACCTGTATCATTACTTCCAAAAGGCTGTTTCTTCCTTAAATTACTTTCTGGCTTTCAGAATCAGTGTTTTAAAATTGTATTGGGCTATTATTCCATTCTGCAAGTGGAGCATAACTATATAAATATGCCTAGCAATGTGGTCCTGCTGTATAGATCCAGTGGCTCCCTCCCTTCTATCAAGGCTTCAAATCTTATTCATATAGAGGAAGTCTTATTGGAAGGGAGTCGTTGGATCCAGCTCAGTGACTTCTGTAGCTTATAACCATAGTCCTAGGAATCCTGCCTCAACTAAAGCCTAATTTTAGCACTTTCTAAATTCCTTTTAAATTATTTTTTAAATAACACAACCAAAGGCTATAATGGTTATACTTTGCCTTTCTATGAATATTTGAGCAATTTTATTAATAAAAAGATGAGGCTAGACATGTAAAATTTCTGGAAATTTTGAAGCCACGGGAAATAAAACAGATTTGGGGGAGAACTTGAAATATATGCAATAACCACTTTTCTTCTCAAACCGTAGTTAGCATATAAAATTAATATTTGGCATATATGTGAAATTTAAAAGTATAAATGCCTTTGTTGTATAAGACAAATTACAAGTATACCCAGTACTTGAGAGGGAATAGTAAATTTCTGTACCCTATGCTACCATAGCACACCTTTTTTTTTTTTGCCAGCTGAGTGGGTGGAAAAAATAAAAGTTGAAGATAGAGAACAAGTTTTGTAGTAAACAAAAAATAGTGTATTATTTGGACAGAATCACACTCATAATAGCCACAGTAGATAGAACTACTAGCACGTTTGGATATTAAGCTAAGCTTTATAACATTGAAAACACAACTCTTTAATAATGTATCATCATCAATTACATTATAGCATATTGTTGCCAACATTATTTGCTTTTAAATTTAAAAACTTTGAATTTTATGTATTTCTACAGCATACAGAGGAATGATCAATTCTTCACATGGTCAAATCTGTGGATACTTAAATTTGGAGGCTGGAGCCATGAATAGACAAGACAGATCTGTCTACAAACCTGAAAGCTGCACAGGTTTGCAGAAGAATCTGAAATAATTTTTTTAAAGGAGATTGAAAGCCTCCCAAAATAATAGCAGTGCCTGTAACTTGAGGAAGGGAAAGCAGAATCTCCATTATTGCTAGGCAACCACAACAGTATTGCCAGCTTTCAAACCTTGGTTTCTGGCTGTAAAGGGGAGGGGGAAAGGGCCATTCCATGGCTGTTCTGGCCTTTCAGGGAGGACTCAGCAGGGCCATGGCCAGTTGTAGGGTTGCCAGGTCCTACCTGAGAACTGGGGGGGATCCTGGGTCCATTCCTGGATCTTCTGCTGTGCATGCAAAGTATGTGTGGCACAATGACATCACCCAGAAGTGACCAGGGGTGATACTCTAGTTTTTGGTCATCACATCAGTATTTGGGCCAGTTGGGGACAGCCTACCAGCCTTCTGTTCAACAGCAGCCACCACACAAAAGCCAGTATGGTGCAGTGGTGAGAATTTCAGACTAGGATCTGGGAAACCCAAGTTCAAATCACCATTCTGCCATAGAAGCTCAGTGGGTGACCTTGGGCTACTTACACATTAACACATGGAGTTATTATTATTTGGATTTTTCAATTCCAAAGACTCTACCTGCTTACTATACGTTTTTAACGGTTTCCAAATACAGAATATTATTCTCCAAGGCAAGAGTAAATATCCTGCCACTAGGGGAACTAGCAGGCAGGTTCCTGGGAATTCCTTTCTCTGAGCGGTTCTGTGATTGCAAATCTGGGGATTTAGACACCATCTGGCACTTCTTTACCGATTGCAACAAATACAATTTGGCCCGTGAGAAATGGATCGCGATCTATATCCAAAAATGGAGTTCTGTAGTAAAACAAGAGGTTGTAGCTAAGTTACTAGCAGATACCGATTCAAATGTGACTCTTGCAGCTGCAAAATTTTTGTCTAAGGCATTTAATAACATTACTTTATAACATAAAATGGCATCACTTTTTAATGTAAAAATTATGTTTTTCATATTATTTGTATATTAATATATTTTTCCCTGTTTGCTTGTGACCTGTTGGTCTACAAGTATTAATAAAAGACTTAACAAATTCCATGCCAATATACCAGCCAATTTGAGATTGTCAGTAAACCACCCAGTCCCCAGTTCCTGACGCAGAAACTTATAAATGGATGTTTAGTAAACATTAATTTGAAGTTAAGGCTGTGTATACTCCAGGAGTATTTTTAAACTGTTCTCATGTTGCTTCAGGATATAGAGTAATGGTAGGAAGCTTTGTTGGGCAGAAAAATGGAACATTGATTTGAAAGACGGACAAATACTCAACTGCCATTTTACATGGAAGAAGAAGAAGAAGAGATTAGATTTATACTTAGAGATTTATATTTAGAGATTAGATTTATATTAGATGGAACGAAGTAGACTTTAGAAGAAGAAGAAGAAGAAGAAGAGATTGGATTTATACCCCGCCCTTCACTTGGAGTGTCAGAGCGGCTTACAAACTCCTTTCCCTTCCCCTCCCCACAACAGACACCCTGTGAGGTGGGTGGGGCTGAGAGAGCTCTGAGACAATTGTCCTTGAGAGAACAGCTGGTACAGAGCTATGGCTTGCCCAAGGTCATCCAGCCAGGTGCAAGTGGAGGAGTGGGGAATCAAACCCGGTTTTCCCAGATTAGAGTCCGCGCACTTAACCACTGCACCAAACTGGCTCTCCAGTTATAGTCCTGTAGCTGTTTATTGGAAGCAAGGTCCACAGTTATTCAGTTTATTTGCAAGTACATGTCTATAGAATAACAGTCTAAATTACTCATGGGGAGTTATTAAAATTATTTTATTTTTCCAGGTTTAACTACAGATCAACACATCATCTTGCATCACATGGATTTTATGAATTCTTAAACTGGTTTGATGAAAGAGCATGGTATCCACTAGGAAGAATAGTAGGTGGGACTGTAAGTATTAGAAATAAATCTGATAGAATTCTATAACTGTTGTGAAAGTGTTACGGTGGAATAGAAGTCTTCTATTGCTTTTTTCCCCATTTGCTTTTTGGATGTATGTTTTCTGTTTATTTTGTTTAACAACCAGCCAGAATAATAGTTGTGGTCCATTTTTAAACTTTTCAATATAGAGAAATGTTCAGGTTGCTCCAAATAAAAGTATTAACTTGTCGCTGGACTTTTTCTCTTAGACAGCTAATCTGTTTAAATATTCCCTCACATATAATACATAACAACCTGATATGTCAGTTTTGTATGTGTGGAGAATTTTTTAATGTGTGTAGACAGTATTCAAACAGACTTGCAGCCTAAAGAAGTGCCAATATAGCAACAGGTACATCATTTGAGTCTGCTTTTTGTGTAGTGCAGCCATCAAGGAGGTGGAGCTTTGGGTTTGAGGTACAGGCAGAGACACCTAAGGCAGTGACAGTTTTTCCCCCCTCTCAAATCACATTACATGTGTTGAATAACTTCTTCTGAAACCCAAGCAAGACTTTCTCATCTCTGCAGGAGAGGCAGTGGTTAAGGAACCACTGGGCACACTTATTCTTCTACAGCCTGCTTCATCGCATAAATTCCCCTTTTCCTCTCTGCAGTTGGCAGATGGAAATTCCCTGTCCAGTTGATTGTAGCAAAAATTGCATGATGGAATTAGGTGAAGTTGTGGGTGGCAGCATGGTAGTGGTTGCCATTTTAAAGAATATTGCTAAAGCTGCCAAGCTAGAAAGATGTGGCAAAAATGAGTGCTTCTTTTTTTACTTTCAGAGTCTGAGACTTCCAGCACACCCCTAGTACTAAGATTGTTATTCTTCCAACCACTGGAATAAAAATTCCCATATCTAGAATTTTAATTCTGCATGACTGTTGTTCTCTGGTATTCCTGTTCCCATTGTCACCACCCTTAAAGGTGGCCAACCAGGGTAGTCTCCATTGATGCAGTTTGGGCTCATGAATAACTTAAAGTTCTGAAATCCTGATTATTTTTTCTGTTGTAACTTGTGTTACGGTATGAAGAACCATAGCTCTACTAGTTTCATCAGACAGTCTTGCAAATACTGCAAGATGTGAATGAGTCCTGTAGAAATCTGAAGAACTGCGAAGGATCTCTGTACCAACACATATGAAAGACCCCATCTGATATCTGTGGCACTAGTTGTATTTAAAGCTATTGTAGTTTTGAAAAATATAAAAACAATGAAATACTAGGATTGTCTGAATTTTATTGAAAATGCATTTATGTGCTCAATACAGGAATAAAAACACGTATAAACTGAAAAACACTAATCAAGAAAAATATAAGTTGAATGCAAACATACAGGGCATCCGTGGTTAAACTCTTAAATACCTGATTTTAAATGTTTCATAATTCCTCCCTGGGGCGGGGGCAGTCATTTTACATATACCAGTGGGACAAAGGTTGCTGCTATTATTGCCTGCTTTGCTTATCTTCTACCTTCTCTTCCAGCTGCTGCTGCTGCTGCTGCTTCCATGTAGCTGGCATCTCAGATAGCTAGCAGTTGGACTGTTTGCTTTTACAGTCCCTATCCTTATCAGCTATATGTCCTCTTGGATTTCTAAACATAAGTGGTTTCATGTAGGCAGTGTTGGGAGAAGGTTGGGTCAGCCCTCACAAAGTTCAAATTTTCACTTAGTATGTGTGAAATTTTTTAAACGCTGTGATTTTGATTTACCAAGGAATCTCTCCTTATGGTATTGAATCATCCTTAAAATCCAGAATTTGGGGGGGGGGGTTGTTGCATGTGTTACTTTTTGATACAAATACCACTTGGCTATAGGTGCTGAACAAGACATTTGGCATTGTTGATAGTTTAAATGTGTTGGTCACAGCATCTTCAGTGGGAGTTCAGGATATACAGTTTGCAATGTGATTTTTTTCTCTCTCTCTTTCTTGCAGGTATACCCAGGGCTGATGGTGACAGCAGGCCTTATTCATTGGATTTTAAATATGCTTAACATAACTGTCCACATAAGAGATGTATGTGTGTTTCTAGCACCAGTTTTTAGCGGCCTTACATCAATTTCTACTTTCCTGCTCACCAGAGAATTGTGGAACCAGGGAGCAGGGCTTTTAGCTGCCTGTTTTATTGCTATAGTACCTGGTTACATATCACGATCAGTGGCGGGATCTTTCGACAATGAAGGGATAGCTATTTTTGCACTGCAGTTCACATATTATTTGTGGGTAAGTACCTATACATTTTATTTACTGTAGTTTAATATTTTACCTCTAAAGGTGGCTTTAATGGTTTTGAATCTCTAGATTTCTCTGTAGTATTCAGCCAACAACACACACACACACACACACCCAGTAAGAACAACTATCTACCTAGGTTTGAGTGATATTTTGCTATTGCTAAAGACCTTCCTGTTTAAAAAATAAAAGGGTGTATTTTTCTATGCCAAAGACCTTTGAATAAGTGAAATAGTTCACATCTGTGGCCTGAGTATTTCCTCCTTTTCATATTGGAGTCATGGCAAAGGCTAACTGATTCTATTGGGCATTAGCAAAAAATCTGTCAAATAGATGAGAGGATTAGCAAGGATAAATGTCATGAATTAAATAGTCATAAGGATAACTTTAGTATTACATAACGATTAAGCCAGACTTAATACATCACTTTCTAAATGTTTTTGCAGTTTTCTGTCAGTAATTTAATTGCAGTTTTGTGTACAAAATATGGTTTCTTATATGGATATATATGTATCTGTACATTGGAAATTGCACTGTAATGAAGGGTCTTGATTTTGGGGGGTAGGCTTTGTAGAATAGAACAGAAGTATTGCACATTAGACAAAACAACTTGAAAACCATTTTTGTCTTTTAAATAAAAATGCATTCTATCTTTGTTGTTGTGTTGTTCAGTCGCACAGTCGAGTCAGACTCTTTGCAACTCTTATCTGCACACAGCTGTTTGTTACATGTAGAAATGAGATCATGAGAAAAGATGCTGAATGCTGTATCATTAGAATAATCATACTGCCCCCATTCGCCCTCTTTCACAGATCAAAAGGAAAATCTTGATTGTAAACTGGCCCTCTGAAAATTTTGAATGATTCTGATCCTCTGGTATCCTGCCTTGTTTGTTGCTGCAGAAGTTAAAAGGTATGGCCACGATGAAGCCAAAGTTAAGCACTTTTAAGCCCCATTGATTGCAATGGGTGAATTAAGCTCATTCTTAAATCTCCCATTAAAATCAGTGGGATTTTAAAGCGCTTAATTTTGCCTGGATTGTGTCCCTAGGCAGTGTAGTAGCAATAGGATGACTTTAAGCTGTTGGTGGCTGCTGAATAAAGGCAGTGCTTCACATTATGACTGTTGGTGTTGCTCTTGTATTTTCTGCAGCACATGTATGCAGCTTACAAGCAGAGGCTGTATGTACGTTCATGTTTTGCTTTCGCATTCTGTGCATGTGCTGTAGATAACAAGTGTATCTTCATTATCTGCCACAATCCCAATGTGTTGTACTGCCCTAAAAGAACCCGCAGCTTAATTAACCTATTTTTCTCAGGAAATCATAAAGTATGTTTCACTAATGTAAGCTTGAGCAATCTGAGAACCATTTCACAAAGCAGAAAAATCCTCCTAAACTCCTGTTCATGAAATAAAATTGATAGCAGAGATCTGAACTGTGCTGTCTGATAAAAGCGATCTTATTGTTGACACTAGGGGTAGACAGGAAAAAAATGGGCTTTTTAAAATTCAAGTCCATTGGACCCAAAAAACATTGGTATTTCCAAATCCCAATATCGATATGATTTTGGGACTCAGGTAAATAATCAGGAAACCCGAATTTATCTGGCATTTTAAAACGTCTTCCCTTCGCTCATGGAGTTGTGCTGCCACTGCGGCACACCATGAATGAAGGGAAGTTAAATGCCTTCTTTCTTATCTTGTGGAGGTGTACCGCTGAGGCTGTGCGACTTTGCGAGTTAAGGGAAGGCATTTTAAAATGCCTTCCCTTCACACCTCCATGAGTGAAGGGAATGTGTTTAAGCTGTGCTACCACAGCGGTGGAAAACAGCGATATAGCTGGCCTGAATAAAAGCCAAATAATATTGGCTTTTATTCAGGCCAGCTATATTGGTAGCCATATCAGATTGTCTATTCTGCATTTGGCTGAATAAATACCTGAAAAATACCAATAAATCCAACCTGTGACAATTTAATTCGTAAGTCTGAATAAAATAGGAATCTGAAAGTATTCATATTAAAATAGATGTGGACAACTTGGTCAGGTGATTTTGTACCATGAACCATATAGCTTATATGGACATCCTGCAATATAGCAGGACCATAAAATCTCACAGCGCCATTACGATTTCTGATGTGATTCTCAAAGCTGAGTTTCATGAAATGTTGAGCCAAATGACTAGACTGAGGGCCCTGTGTGTTACAGATACGTACATTTAAAACAACCAAGTAGCCAGTCTTTTTTTTCCAAAAGAAGAAGCTTTTTCAGAATGGTTTACAGAGATGTGAGGTTCTTTATTTTTCCATGGAAAAAGTTCCATTTTCATTCATTTTCAGAAAATTAATTACAATGAATGGTTGCCTTTGCCAGTACAGTATTAGGGAAAGTGTGACAGTTTCAAAGAAGTAATGCTTCTTAGGTGATATTCTTAGGAATTGTGAGGGAAAGAGAACATGCATGTTTTATTGATTAGTAAACATGGAGTGGGGAATAAAATCACAGACACATACAACGATCCAAATAAAAATCTAGTCATGAAGTCACCTAATTGGGCCATGCAGGTCAAAACCAAAGCTAAAAATTTTTTTTTGTATATCCCCTCTCACAAGGGGGAAGGGATATTGTAGTCGCCAGTCCGATACAGAATGGGCAAGTGACGGAACAAAGAGTGGCAGTGAAACTGCAGTGCCCAGTCTGACCTTTGTGGAAGAGAATTAAATTGTGTTGAAATAGATGAGTAGACAAGCTTGTCCACAGCATAGCATGCACAGTTCTTTGGGTATACTAAAATGAGTATGTCAACAGTTTCCTGTGCCTTTGTGTGTGTTTTTCTCTTTAATTTAGGCAATATAATGGAAATACATAGTATATTGTCATTACCTTTTTACAGATGTTATATAAATTTAAAAATCAGCATAAAGCTTTGAATTTGTTCAAATATAACATTTAAACCACGTATTTTATTTTTTTTCCCCTAAGATATTTCAGTTCAAGTATTTGGTGCTATGAGACATAGAGTTAATATGAGTGCTTTAAAACTGTACTTACTAAATTCAGTACATTAATCAGATAATGCTCTATTTAGGGCATTGGAAAGTCTTTGGTTTTTTAATCTTTTTGAAAATCACAGATCACTGGTGACTTAGGATACATAGGTGACGGGGCCTGGGATGCATAGTGATGCTAAAGCTTGGGCAAAAATCTAGGATGGGCTCTCTGAATCATTTGCAGACTTAGTGGGGGGGGGCCCTGCTGGGGCCAAACAGAGGGCCGCCTTTGCCCCATGTGAGGCAAGTGGGAGCCATCACTGAAAGCCAGCTGCCCAAGCCCCAAATAGAATAAGCACAAGTAGCTGGTGCTGAGCTGGTTGTCTGAGCCCTGGACAGGACAGGTGCAAATGCCTGTTGCTGAACTTGGGCAGCCTGAACCCTGTATGGGACAGGTATGAGTAGTAGTGGGAACCTGCTCTCTTTCTTCTTTTTCCCTCCCATCAGGGAGGGGACATGAGCAATTGCGGGAGACAAAGAGCCCCCAGCAGAGGGTCCTGGACAGCTGCCACTGTTGCCCACTGTTGAGGCAGCCCTTGCTTGCTGCCTTCTGTTCTGCTTCAAACTGTTCCCTTTCACTGATCCTCCTCCCTCAGAGCTGCTTTTCCCTCTGCAAGGTTCCAACAGCATCTCCCCACAAATGTGCATTTGGAAAATCCCATGGGCAAAACTTGTAAAGAAACAACAAACAATTAGGACATGAAAGAATAAACCACCTGCATTCCCTCCCATCAGTTACTGCTCTAAATCGTTTGCATCAATGGCTTTCTTTAAAAACAAAACAGATTCATTAGGTGCATGTAGGTTTTGACTTGCAGGCCTGATAGTAAATAACTAACATTTAATCAATCCTATAGAAGTTTAGTATCTAAAAACAGTTTATGAAATTTGGTAACTGTGTGGCATTTAAACATAAAAGCTGGATATCTGATCAGTAAAAAAGGCAACAACTTGGCTCCTTGTTTGGATATCTGATGGAAGGGTTCTCATTAAGCAGTTTTAGTCTGTCAAAATTCAAAGTGGCATCTGATTTAGCAGAGTTTAGGCATTATAATAGTATGGCATGAATCCATGAGAAGTTCTGCATCAGATATATATACATACAGAGATGAGGCATCCTGTCAATTTGTTCCATTAAAGAAGGGTTAATGCAGTGTCTTCACTCCCTTTTAGGCTGGAACCCATTTACTGAGGTAATGTGGCATTAAACTGAATTGCACTTTTAACTATATTATGTTGAATAACCTTTTCCAGGGAAAATGTAAAGCCATTATATAGTTCATATCCTTTTCTTACTACAGCTTATTTAGTCATTTGCATGACTTTGTTGTTTCATAGTTTTTCACTGGTATTACAACTTGACTACTTTTTAGGTGAAGTCTGTGAAAACTGGGTCAGTCTTCTGGACAATATGCTGCTGTCTATCCTACTTCTACATGGTAGGTGAAATTCTAAATCACATATTCACTTGTTCATTTAAAGTTATCCATGCAAGGTCATTTTTTATTGACACAGTATAATAGCTTTTATTGATCATGTTTAAAGGCTGGAACAGCCTCTATAATAGAAACAAGTATACCAGCCATTGCCTAAACCTGGATAGCCCAGGCTAGCCCGATCTCATCGGATTTCAGAAACGTAAGCAGGGTCGAAGTCTTCCAGGGAATACCAGGGTTGTGAAAGAGACTGGCAATGGCAAACCACCTCTGAAAGTTTCTTGCCTTGAAAACCCTACAGGGTTGCCATAAGTCAGCTGTGACTTGACAGCGCTTTCCGCCACCATACTGGCCATTGTTTGAAAATGCTGCCTTTATATTGTTTTGGTTACAACAGCTGACGTATAGCTTGTCTCTTTCTTTGTGATGGTATGTTTAAAAGGTTTTGTGTCTTTGAAGAGCTGGCATGTACCTTAGGAGAATATCAGAACATTCATATATAGAGGCAGCAAACCTCTGCATACTAATGTTAAGAGGGAAGACCTTGGTCTTTGTACCCAGTTCATTTGGCCCTCC
This sequence comes from Lepidodactylus listeri, assembly GCA_029233225.1. NCBI lineage: Eukaryota > Metazoa > Chordata > Lepidosauria > Squamata > Gekkonidae > Lepidodactylus > Lepidodactylus listeri. The sequence goes on from JARCFY010000012.1 coordinate 58,846,099, forward strand.
AGACCAACTGGTTGGCTGTTGTATGAAATACTAAGCTGGACTAGATAGACCACTGGTCTGATACGGCATATTCTTATGAGCAATGTCTTGTGGCTGACCTTGTGTGCCTGGGTGCTTTCTCTGAATTAAGCAGATTAGTTTTGAAGAATGTGAAAATAAATAATGATCTTTGGGAATGTCTAGGAATTCCTCTTTTTCCCAGGATCTGAAGTTAATTGCTTAAGCAACTCTCCATAATCCTGGAGATGGGATAATTTGTCAAATCTTATACTGTTGTCCTCCAGTGGGAGTAATACTTCCTCTGTTTTTGTCGACTTGATTATTTTTTCTGATTCATTTCAGACATACTTAAAGTTGTGGCTGCCTAGCAATAGACAGTGAAAGTACCTTTTGGTACTACTAGATCTTTAGGTGACCTTTGGCACTAATTAACTTTTACTGAGCAACCTAAGGGATTTTATGGAAATGGAAGACTGTCTGAGGAGGTGTCAGTTTTCCTCTCCAAGCTGTTTCAGAAAGCAGTGCTTTCCTATCCCGTCGAAATATTCAAATAGTGTACTGTGCTGGACAGGAGGGTGTCCTGCTCCTGAAGGGAAAAACACCCACTCAGCTGAGCCTATGGGAGTAGTGCTCCAGTATCCAAAAACCTTTAAGCAGGGGGATGGAAGTTTGGAGGGAAGTACAACAGGTGATAGTTCAGGTCTGGCTCAGGGAGAGGAGCAGTGATAACTCAGGTCTGGCTCAGCAAAAGAACAGACAGTTTGAAGGGAAGCTCTGCCTGGTAGTGTGGCAGAGTGATTTAGCTCTGCCTCTGGGAGAGAATAGAGTACCCAACTGTTAGACCTGTCTCTGGTAATGAGCAGACCTTGTACCATTTAGTTTGACGCTCTGAAAGGGGGAGGCTCATGTAGGTGGAATCCTGTGTGTGAGAGAAGATCCAACCTAGTCACTAAAAGCCTGCTTGTACCTGTAAGCGTCAAAGAAAATTTAAACCACACTCTGAAGCGATAACTAGCTTAAACTTAGGTAACTCTTTCAGGTTTCTCCTTTTAGAATCTGGAGACCTGTGCTGCTGATTCGCTGTTTAAAACCAACCTGTAAATAATTAAATAAATCTTTATTATCTACATACAACTCCTCCCTGAGTGATTTTCATATTCTGCTTTCTCCCTACAAAGCTTACCTTATGGCAGTGAACTCAAAGCCTCTACACTTGCTGTCTAAGGAACATCTGGCAACTGAGGGGAAGGTTCATAGTTTAAAACAAACCTGATTCCCCTAAATCATTGGAGGCTGTCTGGGTGTCCTCAGTTGGCAGGAAAGTCCTGTCACAGGTACCCTTTGGTCCCATCCTAACGCGAGTCCTGTTTACAATTTGCACAATAGGACAAAGTTACATAGAAACCTTTTCTATTGAAGCTTGTTTTTAAAAGTATTACCTTGGGAATATTTAAGCCGTTCATACTAGCAGTCTTTTTTTTTTTTAGAATATTTGTTTCCTATCACTTCCCCAAAAGGTCCAAGAATGCATTATGACAAAAAATCAACAATACATATTCAAATAAATAACAAATTACTGATTAGCTCTCCCAAAATTATAAAACCACAAGTCCCAAACAGATCATAGAGTAGCTCTACCAAAGAAAACAGCTTTTCATTGCCTCTGGAAGGCCTTCCCATAGGATTAGCCGAGAAATGAACTAAGGAAGGTCATGCACTTTAGGCAGGCAAGGGAATTGCAAGCAGAAAGTGGCTCTAGTAATGTAGTTGGTACATGAGGAGGTAATCTTTCAGACCTGTGATCCCGGATCTTGAAGGAGGCTCTAAAAGTAAAAAATAACACTTTAAGACTAGATGTCATGATCCCCTCCAGTCCACTCAGTAATTCTAACTCAGAATCCCTAGCGGTAGGAGCCAAGGATAGTGTCTGAGGAGGACCAGGAAGGGACCAGCACTGCAGAGCCACCTGCAGATGATGCCTCCTCAGCAGATCCTGCAAATGAGGCCTCTCCACCAGCTCCAGAGGTGCTCTCCAGGCCTCTGCCATGCAGGACTTGAGCCTGGCCCTGTAGCCCCCTAAGACTCATCTTCCAGTCCACAGGAACACTGGTGGCAAAGGCCCAGGCCAAAGTGGCACAAAGGAGATGAGGGATCCATCAGGCTCTAGGGGCAGATCATTTTAATCAATCCCCTACCCCTTTGGAGTCATAGAACGCCTGTAACTCTGAACTTCAGCAACTAGTGCTGTGTCCATGACAAAGGGGCCGTCTTCAACCCCTCTCCTTCAGATTGACTTCTTCCTGACTAGAACAAAACACTAGATTGAGAGTGTAACCTGCACAGTGGGTGAGGCCTGTTATTACCTGAGACAGGCCCATGGTTTTCACAGAGACCTTGAAATCCTGAGCTGCTCCCAGCAAGATAGCCTTGGCATGGATGTTGACGTCCCCCAGACAAGCAGCCTAGGAGTCCTCAATGCCAGGAGTCCTCCGCAAGTTCAGGCAGGGAGGCAGCAGTTCAGTAAGATCACTGATCAAACTAATCTGATCTAACTGGAGGCAGAGATTGTCCACCAAAGCTAAGGTGTCAGATCTTGCCCTCTGCTAGAGGTTTGTGGAAAAATCCCTCTGCCAGTGAAATATTAACTCTTTCTTGGGGCTTTCTCGAGCCATAAAAGTCCATAATCCAAATTGCAGGTGGTGTATTTCACAATTCCAATGATATTTTCAATGCATGTCAATAAAACCAACCTGAATCTGTCTATTAAACTCTGACAAGCAAATGAGTCTAACTTCCCTAGTACAGGATTCTATATCCAACCTGACGTCCAAGTCAGATCAGATATTGTCAGACAAGAACCTTATGTTGCAGCTAGTGGTCAAATTACTGTTGGAGGAGTCAGACCTATATGTTAAAGGTCTCGGACTCCATTAAATAGTTGAGGTGAATGAAGTTCAGCTGATTCACTGGTGATGGAAAAGAAAGCAACCTTGGCCACCATTTAGGCCTGCCTATATATGATCTGACACTTTTCTGCTAGGGACACACGGGATACCTCCCAGTTCTGCTTATTTTTTATAGTCACCTAGTAATTCATGGAGCAAGCGGTCTTATGAATGGAAGCAGAAGCCACCAGAAGTGACTTTGTCTTTTGCCCCAGGTAGTGCATTGTTTCAGGTAGACACTAGTGCTTCGCCAGTACTGTAATAAAGATTCTCAAAATTTTCTAGAGCATTCTGGAACCTGATTGATTCCATTAATCTTGAGCACAGTTTAACCCAAGTGATCTACTGCCCTTGCAAGGACCAAGTATGCAACAAATAATGACAATGGCTGAATCTCTGTGTCGCCGCTGCCCCAGTGAGATTACCAATTTACCTGTTCAGTACAGAAAAGAAGGTAATATGTGTGTATCCTTCATTTATTGGGCCCAAAGCAACCTGAGATGCTGTCATCATGAAGTCCTCAGCTTGTCCTAACAAGGTAGACTTGGCAGTGATAGTGAAGTCTTTTGGAACTGTCAGCCTGGAAGTCAGCAACACCTGAGACCGCCTCTGCCAAATCAGCCAGGGCACCTGATTTATTTATTTTATTTATTTACAAAATTTGTGCATCACCTTTCTGTCCTGTCAGGCCACCAAAGCAGCTAATAGTTATAACAAAACCTACCATTAAAAACAATTATAACCAAATTAAAATACACATTAAAACACATATAAATGTAATTAAAACATAGGGCAGGATTGAGGGATCATGAGTTTCGTTATCCAATTACCCAGACTGAGAAAGCCCTGTCCTGGGTTGCCAGCTGCCTAATTTCAGGAAGTAACTAAATTCAGATACAAAAAAGGTCTTCACTTGCCGGGGAAGACAGTGACAAAAGGGGACAGACAAATACCTCTGGGGAGAGAGTTCCCTAGTTTGGGTGCCATGGCTAAATTCATATGGGAGCAGGTGGTTTGCCATTAAGTTTGCCTCTTACCTGAAGGACCACCTACTCCCATATGAACCTGGCTAACCACTGGGATATCTTCCAAAGCCCTGCTTCTTGTGCCCCACCTTCTGAAATTAGCCGGTTGGCAAACTCAAACATGGGCCTGACAGTGTCTCATACTAGGAGGGATATGTCAGAGGGATAAACCTTTTAGAGCTGTCATTCATTCGCAGGAATGAAAACAAAAGGACTAGCTTGGTTTGGAAGTGCTGGCTGATGGCCAGCAGATATTGCTGTTCCAGTTGGGTTGCAGGCTTTCTACCTTATCATCCATGGCACTTGTATGTCTAGGAGCTGAGCATCCCAGCAAGTAGGCACCTGAGGGAGTATTAAAACAGATGTAAAACTGAGGAACAAAGTTGTCACAAGTTCTCTTCCTTACCAGTGTGTGGGGGCAGTAGAAGTGGCTTCAGCAGAGGAAGCAAGAAGGCTGAGCTATACATGCCAAATGTTTGTTGCTGTTGTTTAAAAAAAGAACACAATATCTTTTAAAGATACTTCTATGTCTTGCCATATCTTAAACGTATATGTTTTTCTATAGTGATATAACTGCTTAAGTGTAAGATTGTGTAAAAATGCTCATTGTGATGCAGGTGGGCGTTGTACAGTGAAGTTAATTGGCAAGTCAGTTAATAGTATATTTCAAGCTCTTCATAACCATGAATGAGTCTCTGTGTGGTAGTATTTCTGGGTTTGTTGTCTCCCTTGAGTGGGAATTTGTCTCGCTGTTTCCCAGGTTCAATCAACTACTGTTCAGGTTTTTCAATAATATTCCAGTAATTCCTCTGGTAATGAATTTATTCTGAAAATTCTAATAGGTCCAGTTTAGCAGTGTTGTATACAGTCACAAAAAGAGACTATGTATTATCTGTTAATTGCGTGACTAAATTCATGGAGCACTTTAAGCAGAGCAAAATAAAACAATATTCTGAACAATATAATCTGTTCTGAACAATATTCTGAACAATAATCTGTTCAGAAAATTGCATGAGAAAACAATATATTTTAGAGCATTTTTATACCATGCCTTTCTACAAATACCAGTGTCCAGGATGACTTATAAAACTATGAAAGCACTTTAAAACACAGGAATTCAAACTTTTTTTAAAAAAAAAAAATGGGACAGTGATGACTCTGCCCCTGTACCTTTTCATCTTTGCAAAAGTGCTGCAGGACTGAGGTGAAAAAGCTGGCAAAATTCTTCACCCCCACCTTGGGGGTAGCTTGGCTGCTCCCTTTTTACATAAACAATATTTGCATATCCAGGTTTAGAGCCTCACTATGCCATGGAAGTTTCCTGAGTGACCTTGGACCAGTCACACACTGTCAGCTTAACCTACATCTCAGGGATGTCGTGAGGATAAAATGAACAACATAAGCCACTTTGTCTCCCTGTTGGAGGGAAAGATGGCGCATAAATGAAGTAAATTACAGCCTGCTGTGTAAGGCTTATGAGTCTTCTTTCTCCCTGAAATGTTTCCTGCTTGTGTGATACAGATTGTCTAGAAGCATCACTGTAGAAGAGTCTTTTTACCATGTGTTCCTTGGGATGTGCAACATGCTCATATTCAGTGTTTATGTACAACATAACACTGACTTAGGCCCTGACCTGGATAGTCCAGGCAAGCCCAATCTCGTCAGATCTCAGATGCTAAGCAAGTACTTCGATGGGAGACCTCCAAGGAATAACAGGGCTGGGACGCAGAGGTAGGCAATAGCAAGCCGCCTCTCTGAAACGTCCAAGTCCCACTGGAGGTCACCAAAAGTCAACCATGACTTCCAGGCACATACACACAATACTCACCCCCCCCCCCCCCCCAATTGACTTAGAACTAGAATTTGAAAATGCTTATTCTCTGACTATGATTTTAAAAAGTTTACAACTTTCTTATTCTAGTTACTATTACGATACTTATTTTTCGCAGGTCTCTGCATGGGGTGGTTATGTTTTCATCATCAATCTTATTCCACTGCACGTATTTGTGCTGCTGTTGATGCAAAGATACAGCAGGAGGGTCTACATAGGTGAGTGTTCTGACATTGAAATAGTTTGGGTAAAAACTGTTTTTTATTCTGTCCTTTTCTCAGACTTAATTCTGTGATTAATTTTGTCCTGCCATATACAATCCATTGATCATAGAACAGAACCAGTTAATTTTCTCTGGTTTGTAAATCCCACGATATAGCATTATTTCTAAACTCTAGTGTGCTTTTCTTATTTACTTGTCAGCTTCAGTCAGATTTGATTGGCTTTAAAGTGGGCTTTTGCAGACATGCATGCAACTTTCTTGCTGTTCTCTTTGTGAGAAAAGCTGTTTGTAAAGGGCAAATCAACTCCCAGCCATGTTTAAGCAACGTCCTATCTCACCGTCACTCACCTGCATTCAGTAGCTTTACTATCTGGAACTGGCAAGCAGGTAATGTTTACAGAATAGAGGAGTGTTTGCCACATAACTACTATAGTAAATTTGGACAAGTAACCAGGATTGCGTCAGTCCCTTTATAATTTACAGGTGAAGTGCATAATCAGTGAAGCAAATCCAAATAAACATTTGCCAGCTTTCTGTCATAAAACATCAAAAACCTAAGTGACTTATTTATTGTTTTTTCCCTAACCATTCATACATTAATAAAAAAAGGTTAATGGGGCATAATATAATTGGTCTAGCACTTATTCAAGATCATTTAACATTCATAGAACATTCTGTAAAGTCAGGAATGGACTTTTTATGGCTTTAGTGAATGAATATAGCTGGGCATTTATTTGACCTACTTGGCATCATAACTACAATGCTGACTAAACTCCTGCTGACAGCCCATGCATATTTGATGCAAAGTTATTGATGCTGACTTCAATATGATTTCTTTTGAGTCAATTTTGGAATATTACACAACAGCTGTTGTAAATGCTTAGTTGTAACATGGAACAATGCTGAACAAGACCCACTCCCTTCAGCACAGAGTAAGCTCCATGACTCAGTCTGCAGTGCATTACATTCTCGTTGTAAATGCAAACATTGCCAATATAGATATTCACATTTTAGGATAAATTCTGGAAAATAGATTTGGGAAGATCTGGAATTCAGCTACATTTGAATAACCATGCTTGCAGCACAGATGGAGGTTATTGAATATCATAATTGGATCTGGAACCATGCAGACCTGTATCCTACAGTTTAAGGCCAGGGGAAGTTTGCCCATCACTGATGAACATACATGTTTTGTTCAAGAAACATATAAATTTAAAAAATGGGGAACTTGATTTAATCAGTGACTTTAAATCAGTTCATTTAAGTCAGTCTGCTCTGCTCTGAGCTGCTGCTTCTTCCTGTCATTAAAACAGCTGTGGACAACTTGAAACGTGTATCCTAACGGATGTTGTTTCAATAAAAGTTAATACAGCATTGCTGATGTTAGCATTCATTTCTGGGACCAATGTTGCCAGTTGTCCCTTCCTAATGAGGAAAGTATCAAATTTAGTCAAAGACTAAGTCCTACACCATAATGCTTTTTTTTTTTAATAAAAAATTATTGCCTCAAAAATGGATACCACCCAATAATGATGCAGTCCTAAACAGACTTAAAACCTTAAAGCCCATTGGACTGGCTGACCTAGAAGGGGCAGATCCTATTGTATCCTACAATATCTGCAAACAGTTTATGAAACAGGATTTCCCCACTTCCCTGCTGCAGCCTACTGAGCTCCATGAAATTATTTTCCTGGTAGTCAGGGAATCCTCATGAACAGCTGTGGGGGCAAAGTGGTGGGGGGTGTCCTGCCATGAGAGGGAGTTGTCACCAGTGGACCATAAAATACAGGTAAAGGTAAAGGTTTCCCTTGCTTGAAAGCCAGTCGAATACGACTCTAGGGATGTGATGCTCATCTCCGTCTCCAAGCCAGAGAGCCAGTGCTGCCCAAAGATGTCTCTGTGGTCATGTGGCCGGCATGACTAGATGCCAAGGCACATGGAATGCTGTTACCTTCCCACCGAAGTGGTACCTGTTTATCTACTTGCAGTCTCTTGCTTTCGAACTGCTAGGTTGGCAGGAGCTGGGACCAGGGAAGGGAGCTCACTCCACCATGCAGCACTCGGGTCTCAAACTGCTGAACTACCAGTTTGCAGTTCAGCGTCTTAACCACTGGAGCCACTGCAGCCCACCATAAAGTACAAGAACCTGTTAATGGCATGTAGGTCTGATTGAGTTTAATAGGACCTGCTCCCTGGAAGTATGTCCAGAATTGCAGCCATGGAAAGACAGACTATAATATTGTAAAATGAATTGCTCTTCCTTTATGTATGTTTCTTAAATACAATATAAATATATAACCAATAAAACATTAGCTACTGATGCTGCCTGGTAGGTAAAATGTATGTTGCAACCTGTTATTGGTTTGCTCTTGCTTATTGCTGTAGGTTTAAATCCTTTTAAAAAATGTTTCTCCCCTTTTCTAATCTGAATTCCATATTCATATGCAAACTTAATAGCTTTCCTATATTTAGTTTGTAAAGCAAAGGAAAAACTATTATTCTGAGAGGCCTCATGCACAGTTTGAAAAGATACATTTGCTCCTTATTACAGTTGGCCTCCTTTTTTTAAAAAAAAAGGCTGCCACAGGGTCTACAATGGATACTGCCCTTGCTCTCCAAGTCCTGGCTGACTAGTCCTACGAATTCAATTTTCTGCTTCGAGCTGTATGAATCTACAAGAAAGCAACTTTTGATTCAGTTGACAGGATAACGTTTGGCTTGCTCGCACTGAGAATAAGTGGAATCTGTAACATCAGATATGAAATCTTTAAGTTACTGCAGGTGGACACCAAAATGTTTTGCAGTTTGTTTTTCACAGTCCGTCATTTATAAAAATGCTATATTAATCTTGCCATTGTGTGTTATTGACAAATACAAGGGCTGGTCACTCAAACTGAAAACCAGGTAATCGTTATTACCACAGACACAGTTCATAGTTAAGCAGTTTGATTCCAGGCTTTTGAACATCGAATCTGAAGGAGAAGATTGATAACTTATCCAACAACATCAGCTATTGATGTCATCTTTCTGAAACCATATGAAATTTCCAGATGGTTTTGATGCATAGGCAGTTCAGCATCTTAACCACTTAACCATAGGCAGTTCAGCGTCTTAACCCCCCATAAAGTACAAGAACCTGTTAAATGGCATGTATGTCTCCAACATATCACCACATCTTTCTGACTGATTCAGCCAGGAAGAACAGTCCTTGACTTTTCCAGAACTATATTCTGGGAATGGTGCCCCTGCATAGAACTTGAATGTTGTTGAAAATAAGCAAGACCAGCTCTTTGGTTCACTGCATCATCCCAGTCACTGATGAGTCTGCTAATGTGTAATGCAAAAAATCGTTGAATTCTGCTAGATTTTAACTAAAATATGTGAACCAGCAAGAACAAATATGGCGATTTCTGTTGTAGCAGTGCCCCCAAGGCTGTGGAGCTGCCAGCTAGTGTGAACTCTTATCCTCCTGTGAAGTTTGAGAGAAATCAAAACTAGTATCTATTTCATAGCTGAATCAACTTGCAAACACTGATAGTTCGGTCCTGACTGTTGTCCTTTTCAACATGTTATGATATATTCCAAATAGCAGTTAGCTTTCTTATGATTGAGTTACAGCAAAGGGAAGTTGCAGAAACTGTTCCATCATCCACAGCTTTTACCCAGTCTGGCTCCAAGACCAGGCTTACCAACTAGAAAAAAGTGCTATAGCTTATGGGAAAGAAATAGTGGGTGAACCACTTTGCCTCCAGACTGCAGGGTAAGGATGGAATACAGAGGTGGGAGTCTTGTGTGTGCTTCTGAACATCTCGTTCTGGCCTTGGTAAGCTTATTTGTAACAGGAGGGACCAGTTCTTTATAGACAGTGAAAAAGGAGGGCCTTCAAAAGTAAGTAGGTAAAGGTTTCCCTTGCTTGAAAGCCAGTCAAATATGACTCTAGGGATGCGGTGCTCATTTCCGTTTCCAAGCCGAAGAGCCAGCGCTGTCCAAAGACGTTTCCATGGTCATGTGGCCAGCATGACTAGACGCCGAGGCGCACGGAATGCTGTTACCTTCCCACCAAAGTGTTACCTATTTATCCACTTGCAATTTCTTGCTTTCGAACTGCTAGGTTGGCAAGGAGCCAGGACCAGAGACGGGAGCCCACTCCGTCATGCAGCACTCAGGTCTTGAACTGCTGAACTACCGGTCTGCAGTTCAGCATCTTAACCACTTGAGCCACTGCAGCCCCTGCTCAAAAGTAATTAGGAAGCCATTGTTTTGAAAGATCGTGTGGCCGAAAATTTTGAAGGATGGGGGAGTAGAATGGAGCAGGCCTGTAATTCCAACCAGACCTTAAAACATGTTAGCATTTTCACATGAGCAAATAGCCGCAAGTGTGATTATAGTTATATAACTCTCTTGCAGTTAGTAAGATCCTATGAGGTTGGTACAGGAGATCAAAACAATAAAAGCTGCTGTTAAATGCCACAGGATGGCAGTGTTGCAGTTACTTTGACTTTATGAACTGCAAAACAGTAGCAAGTTTAATTTTTTTTTATGTCCAATGTAAACGTCATGGTTAGATGAACATACGGATCTTATATAGTGTTGTTTAAATTTGCTCCATTACATGCCTCTGCTGTTCCCAGCACATATCCAGTGACTGAGATAAGTCTGTTGAGAAGTCCCATTGTAGGAGGGAGGCAGGTACTCATTATGTTTAATCCTGATTATATTAAATGGAGCTTTATTAATTATAGCCCATACTTCTATATATTAGCATGATGTTTTATTCTTGGGCCAGAGGCATTATCCAGTATATTTATAGCTGAAATCTGAATTAATACATTAATAGTTGGAGAGACAGTTTCAGAAATTTATTTTCTATGGATATATTTTCAGTCAGTTCTCCGTGACACACATACACACCTGCCCAGTGGGGAGTGGGAAGAAGAAATCATCTGGGTTCAGTGAGGGCCAAGAGAACTGAGATAAATTTGGTTCTTCTGACTTGTCTGCATTGTGAGGTGGCTCTGCTGAAACATAGGACATGGGTTTCCAAAATACTGGACATTGTTTTGGAAACCCGTGCTGTCTGCATGCTTCAGCATCTCCTATAATACTTGCCCAACGTGTATGTTTGTGAACTGATTATCACAAGGGCATATTCAGGCTGCGATGTTCCCTGCTATTCTACTGCGTGGCGAAAGATACCATGAAACAATCTGCTTGTCTTGTTTTGCCCATGTATCTGGAGACTGTCTCAGGGATATTTGTCCCATTCTCTCCCCTTACTGCCCTCAGCATCACAGAAAAATGTAGCCCTTTCAAGATTTTTACATCAGTAGTACTTACTGTTTCCATATAACAGTGCTGTTTAGCAGCCATGCTAGTTCCAGGTGGGACATCTGAAACAATGAATGTAGTGAAACTATGGAAACCTTTTTTTTGTAGAATATGTGACTATTTTTGAAATTGTGACTTTTTTCTCTTCAATTAAGAAAACTAAGTGCTTTTTCTTAATGTGTAATTTAAAAAAATCGTTCAAACATAGTAATTACCTGTATTGCTGTCTTTTTTGACTTGCAGCATATAGCACTTTCTATATTGTGGGCTTGATATTATCCATGCAGATTCCTTTTGTTGGATTTCAGCCAATCAGAACAAGTGAACACATGGCAGCTGCAGGTAGGAATAACAGTTTCCATTGAAAGTACTCACTGTGTTAGGACTCTGCAGCGCAATCCTACAGATCCCATAAGTTTTCTTTTTGGGTTGGTAATAAAAGGGACTCATTCTGATCTTTTGATAATCTATAGTGTAAGAGGTTCTTTGTTAGTATATGAATTATGAGGTCAAATGTGGGGAGGGCTTAATAAAACCTCTACCAGCTCTCATCACCACTGGACTCATAAGCCACACCACTAGTTCTGTTTCTACAGGGTACTGTACAAGTGATTCATATAATTTGGGGTCTCTGTGAATCAGGTTTATGAGGACATAAACACAGCAGTCAGGAAACTGCTTAAGAATCTTATGCTAGATACCAGATTTCTTTGAAAAGCCACAGAGAGACATGGTGGATTTGAGATGCGTGCATGGTGCGAATTATGGCTTCCCAAAGCCTTCTAAAACAATAACTATGGAGGTTATTTACAAGAAGTGAGGGCCATGATATTTCCTTCTCCCTGGAATTAAAGTACCATTCCTTATGCCTAAGGAAGCCTATATGAACAACATGGGATAGTTGCCATAATGAATGCTGGAAGTTACTGTTCGTCTAAGTGGGTTCTGCAAGAGATTTGGGTTTTTTTTAATATAAAGGAAGAGAATTACATGCCTCAGCAGTATGCATATTGTAAGTAAATATAGGTTAGTGAATGTATTTCCTTTTCAACTTATAGCAGGCAAGCTTCCCACTACCTATAATGTGAACAGGATTATATCAGCTTCTAAGATCTGCACCCTTTGAATAAGCATTGAGAAGTTGTGTGACTACTTCAGCCAGAGTCTTCATTATTTTTTCTTTTCTTTTCTTTTTAACCAGGTGTGTTTGCACTGCTGCAGGCCTATGCCTTCTTGCAGTATATGAGAGACAGGCTAACGAGGCAAGAATTTCAGACCTTGTTCTTCTTGGGTGTGTCACTAGCTGCTGGGGTTGTATTCCTGAGTGTCATCTATTTAACATATACAGGTAAATAACATCAAATGAACACCTTTCACTGCCAGATGGTGGTTCAGATAGTTCACAAGATATAATGCAGTGTTCAAGCAGTACCATTTTTCAGAAGAAGAAGAAGAAGAAGAGATTGGATTTATACCCCGCCCTCCACTCCCCAAGGGAGTCTCAGAGCGGCTTACAAACGCCTTTTCCCTTCCCCTCCCCATAACAGACACCCTGTGAGGTAGGTGGGGCTGAGAGAGCGCTTTCCCAAGCTGTCCTTGAGGGAACAGCTGGTACAGAGCTATGGCTTGCGCAAGGTCATCCAGCAGGTGCAAGTGGAGGAGTGGGGAATCAAACCCAGTTCTCCCAGATTAGAGTCCGTGCACTTAACCACTACACCAAACTGGCTCTCTCAGGACACTGGGTGCTACATAAAATATCTTTAGGCCCCTAGATTACAGTAACCACTTTTATTGACTTTATTTTTCACAACAGCTGAGTTAAAAGGTTGATTAGAAGCTTAATATATTGCATTCATGGTTCTTAAAAGGAACCAGTAACGTATTCTATATTCTTTCTGTCCTTTTGAAGGATCTTTTGTCCTTTGATCATACAAATATAATAGATACTGATACACACTTCTACAGAAATCGTTGATAATACTCATTGACTGTCTTGAATTTTCAGGCTATATTGCACCATGGAGTGGTAGATTCTATTCACTGTGGGATACTGGGTAAGTAAGAATATTGGAAAACTGGTTCAGATGCTGTTCTGTGTGCATGAAAAATTGGCTGCTTTCATGTTTATAAAATCTCTTCTGATCTTAGGAGCCACAGATTTTCCTGTTAGAGTTTTCAAGCGTCAGTTCTGGTCAGTGTGATGGACCAGTTTGAAAATGTTCACAGAAACAGCCATGACACGAATTCAGATCATTAAGTGTTCTCTTTGAAGAGCTTATAGTTATAAAATTGCCACAACAGTTGTCCTTTTCAGTAGTAATAGTGCTGCTAAAACTTCCACTCATTCATTAAAGTTTGTAAAACAAACATTGAAGAAGGTTGGCTTCTTATATGAAAGTGATGTGGTACAGAAGACCACATTGGAAAGTGCCAGCACTTCAATGCATATTTGTCATACAGAAAAGCTTCTCTGATGGGAAAAATGAGCATAACATGTGAGATGTATGACTGAATCTTTTTTGTGCCTGTTGGTTGGCTTCAAAACAGCCAGATGTGGGAGAGAATCTTATTTTGATTGGGACAGTGGTGCTGGGAAAGGGCTTAAGCCTTCTCCTCACACTGGTTTCCTGATTCAAGTAGCCCACCTCCTCCTTCAAAGCTGCTGTTAGCTTCAGTGGAGGCAAAAACCCTGAAAAAAGGTACCTACATCATGGCTTCAGAATGAGGGAGGATTAGATCAGAACAGCATGAGAAAGTGTTGCACTCCTTAGTTGTTTATGTTATATACATAAAATATATTCTGGTGGCCTGGGGTTTTTTTTGTTCCACTTTCAAGGTCTGTCAAACCCTGAGACAAATATGGGGGGGGGGGGTTCCTTTGCTTTAGCCAGAGCCCAGAATCTCTAACCCACACACACTGCATTAAAGTGTGTTTAAAATCAGGGAATCAGACTGTGGATTTCTTGTATCTTATGTGTTTTTGACCCTTGTCACAGTGTCAGCCAACTCAAAAGCCGCTGGTAACCATTAGCCTGGAGAAATCTAATGGCACAGCAAAGGCTTAAGGGCACCAGGCTGGGTAGTTTTGACCCAGTTGTATGGTTTGTTCTGTGTATGTGGCACAAACTCCTATGGTCTAATGCATAAGCTGTGCACCTTGAAACTGACCTAGTTGGAAACCTGCTCTTCTATTAAAATGGAGACTTGTATGTTAGCATGTTCACTTCATCTAGACATTTTTTCTCACTCGTTAGCAAGGACGTAAAATGAAACTTTGTAATGAGAAGCACATTTTGGCAGCTTGAAAATGTTCATTTTGAGATTAGTTAAAACCAGTTTGAGTTTAAGAAACTTTTATCATAAGTATTATGAGAGGCAAAGGCGGTTAAGAATATGTTGGATTTTTACTGCTTAGTCAAGACGAGATGACATCATAGGTAACCTAAACATTTTCTGCAATGCTTCTTTGTACTTATTCTCTTCATTAGTTTCATCGCTTCAAATTAATTTGAACTGAATTTTTTTTAACAAGGTATGCGAAAATTCACATCCCGATCATTGCTTCTGTGTCTGAGCATCAGCCTACAACATGGGTTTCCTTCTTTTTTGATCTACATATTCTCGTGTGTACTTTCCCAGCAGGGCTGTGGTTCTGTATCAAAAACATCAATGATGAAAGAGTCTTTGGTAAGAGGAACCAATTTAGCTTTTCAAAATTGAACTGGGAACCTGAAGTTGACATACTTTTGTTTTAGTTTACAATAGGTTGGATCTAAAAATTATTTTCTGCTACTTGGGGAGGCTCCTCCTTTAGCAGAAGGGAATCTTTAAGACTGATATTTCTTCTTATTTAGGTAAAAATATTTTCTTAGTTAATTGAAATCACTGCTTAACATGATTTCATTCAGATTTATTGACATCCATGCACTGAATGTTTAAATTAAATGTCATCCCCACTAATAGTAGCCTGGATAGCTTTCTTGCCCCACCAAAAGCAGCACAATGGGGCTGGCCACAACCACATGGGAGGAGGCTTTTGCTTATTCAGAAGGACCCCAGGCATGCAGAAAAATATGGAAGTTTAAATGAAACTCAGAAAAGGGAGGGTCCCAAAAGGGTGTGTGGAAAATAAACTGCTTGGTGGTCTTTAAGCTGAAGGGAAGCAAGCCGCTTTAGTTTATGGGGGTGGGGAAGAACTAAAGGTTCTTTACCCTTTCCTCAGTGCTCTTCCTACACAAGGACAAGGAAACAGCTGATCGAATCTCCTTGGATATGAAAAGCGTCAGATCTCTGTCACAGTGCTGAATAGCAGAGCTCTTGCCTTGTCAGCCTCTCTCTGCCACAGCATGGTGTCTAGCACGTTTTTCTATGCTTCTGCTCAGAGGAAATGGCAAAGTTAGTGGTATGAGGGAGAGGATTTTCCCTCTTCCCACAATTCCTTGTGGGTTACCTGTTCCTCTTCCACTAATAAATTCGCCAGGATTCTGCAGTGTGGCAATTCATCATCATCATCATCATATAGCCAGATATCCTTTCCCATTTTAGACAATACTGTATGCGAATTGGTGAATCCACTAGTAATTAAATAAACTCAAATATAGCATTTCCAGAGGTAAAACTTCCTAACGGAAAAAGCTGTTCTTCCAACAAAATTAATATCACAGTATAGTATAATATTATTTGAGGATTTCTGTCGTTCATTGTTAACTGGCATAACACCTGTCTCCAGTTTGCTCAGGGTTTTTCCTCCTATAGTAATTTTAAATCTGATGCTTAATCCAATTGAAAGGAATCACTTTATTCAATCCAGTCTGAAAAATTACCTTTTTAGAACAGCACTTGTGAGCTCTCCAGTTTAGCTCTTTTCCACTTTAGCAGTAGTGCAGATGAGCCCAGGAGTTCACAGAGACCTCACTGCAGTAATTTAGTTGTGTCATTTAAAAGCCATTTTCTTTTATTTCTCAAATCTTCTGCCTGCTGCTTGTTAAATTGGTATGCTGAGAGGTGAGATGTCTTAGTAAGATAAAACTAATATAACCTTAGTTCTTATTACTAAATATGGTAAAGAAACCCTTTTATTGAAAGTTGTAATGCAGTTCAGGCATAAGTACATGTCTGTATGATACAGGAGACTCTTAAGAAATAAAACTTGGCAAGTTCACTTAAGAGTGTATGTTGCCTTTATTTCTGAAACGAATATCCCAGTTGTAATAATATTAGTTTCTTTTAAATATTTAATACTAAAATCAAGTGGTTTTGTGTCTCTGCAGTGGCTCTGTATGCAATCAGTGCTGTTTACTTTGCTGGAGTGATGGTTCGTCTGATGCTAACTTTGACTCCAGTGGTCTGTATGCTGTCGGCAATTGCTTTCTCTAATGTTTTTGAGCATTATTTGGGTGATGACATGAAGAGAGAGAATCCACCAGTAGAAGATAGCAGCGATGAGGATGATAAAAGAAACCCGGGGAATCTCTATGATAAGGTAGGTGATGGAGGTCATGACGGTATCTGTCTTCGCAATTAGATAAATCTCTCAAGAAGAAATAGAGGATTATGGTTTCACTGTTGTAAATAGCCTAGTAAGTTTTTTTTAAAAAAATTCCTCCCTTATGGCTGACGCACATCTTGAACTACAGTACTAGTCCAAAAAGAAAGAAAGGAATACCTCTCACAAAACCCATGGTTTCATTCATGCAACCGTTGCATCAGCTAGAGCCAGGCTCTTGCACAGACTCTTCTTGGGAAGAATACTTCCACTGTGCAGAGTTGCAGACAGCTCCTCCCACCCTCAAAATGCCATTTCTAATGGTGAGCACATAGCATGGGAAAACAGACTGTGAGATGAGGCTGTGAAAAGAGGGTGGTGGTGGTGGTGATGGTGGTGGTATCGTTGAACACAAGAAGGGTTTGTGAACTTTACAAAAATTCAGCCTCAGTGAAGAGAAGCCAAAACTTCAATGCTTCTTTGTTCAGGCAGGTAAAGTGAGGAAACACATATCTGAACAGGAGAAAACTGAAGAAGGTCTTGGCCCCAATATCAAGAGCATTGTTACGATGTTGATGCTAATGCTGTTGATGATGTTTGCTGTCCACTGCACATGGGTCACTAGCAATGCCTACTCCAGTCCCAGTGTTGTTCTGGCCTCTTACAATCATGATGGGTAAGCCTCACCATTTTATATGCTTTTATTAGCAGTGATTGGATTTTTTTGCCTATGTGAAAATGTCTAGGAATGCAGTGGCATCATTTGACACATTAGATCTAATCGAGGCAATTCTGCTATCTAATAGTAAAGTTATATTTACACTAGCTGTGAACTACTTCTTGTGTTTCAGCACTCGGAACATCTTGGATGACTTCAGAGAAGCATATTACTGGCTAAGGCAAAACACAGATGAACATGCAAGAGTAATGTCTTGGTGGGATTATGGCTATCAAATAGCAGGAATGGCAAATCGGACTACTCTAGTTGACAATAACACTTGGAATAACAGCCACATAGCCTTGGTATGTAATAATAATTCTATGTACTGAGACAGTTAACATAGTACTTTGTATTTATAAATATTTACAACTTAATATTTTAATATATGCTGAAAACTTACTTCCTTCCATTATGTGCAGGTATTCCGATGCAATTATAGTTGAAATGCTATAAGCCTAACATTGAATGTAAGATTACATTCTAAATATGAAAGGTGGTTGGGGAAGGTTGTACATAACAGTTTTGCTTCTAGTAAAGAACATCGTAGTATTTATATGCAAATACATCCGGCTTTATGTCCCATATGCAACAAGTAAGCATTATGTGAAATACCAGTATAGCTTATACAGCAATCTATAACCAAATGAAAAGGTCTTTCCACGCACACACGCATGCGCGCGCACACACACACACACACACATATTTAAAAGCACATTTAAAATCGGTGTAATTTTTAGAGTAATTATATGCACTAATTTTAAGTTCTAGAATATTTTATATTTCAAATGTGCTCTTGAGTTTTCAGTTGTAGATTTGCTGAGAACTCAAATCAGAGAAGCCAGGTAGACAAGTCTTGATTAACAGCTAATTTGACTGGAGTGCAACTTGGAATAAAATTAGGGTTAGAAAGTGACCTGCAGGGTTCCCACTGCTAGTGATCATAGCCACTGTTCCCACACTCTTAAGATATCAACTGAGTTGAAGGGGGGAAGGCTGCCAGTTGCTGATCTTCATGATCTTTCCTGATAGCCACCAACAGAAAAAAACATTTGGACATAAATTTCAGATGCTAGAACACACCCAATATATGGAGGTTTCTCATTAGTTTCTGTTTTACCACATTCTAAAAGTGACTATTTTGCATTTCAAAGGACTAGGAACAAAAATTTCAGCTAGGCCCCAAATGTCTAGGTTATACACTTATTTAGCATGAAATAAATGACCTGTTACCAGGGGGGCGGTCTGTTGGAGCCGGTGCGCAGTGGAGTGCCGCTCCAGCAGTGAAGAGACTGGGGGGCAGGCACATGACGAAGCCCCGCCCCCAGCAGGGCCGCCGCTGCATTCTCCAGGCCCGGTGCCAGATGCCGGGCCTGGGAGACAACTTTGGGGGCTGCCTTCGCCTCCCCGCTACATCTCCCAGGCCCGATCCCCCCCTGGGGAGAAGCTCCCCATCCCCCTCCACTCACTGTTCCCGGGCCACGGCAGGCCGTTGGCCCCGGGAAAAGCCCCCATCCCTCCCCCCCTGCTCACTGTTCCCGGGCTGCGGCAGGCCACCGGCCTTGGGAAAAGCCCCCATCCTTCCCCCCGCTTACCTTTCCCGGGCCATGGCAGGCCACCAGCCCCGGGAAAAAACCCCATCCCTCCCCCCCACTCACCTTTCCTGGGCTGCAGCAGGCCTTCTGACACTTCCGGTGACATCAGGGGGTGTGGCATATGCAAATAAGTTATGCTAATGAGCTCCTGCACCTCTTTTTTTACGAAAGGACCCCTGCCCATTACAATAAAATAGGTTATATATGGAAGGATTATGATTTAAAAGTGAAACAGTGTACTTTTTATTGAAAGTGTACTTTTTAAGTTGTTGACAAAAATTTATATTTAAGTAACAAACTTTATTGCAGGTAGGAAAAGCTATGTCTTCAAATGAGACGGCAGCTTATGAGATCATGAGAAGTCTGGATGTGGATTATGTATTAATAATTTTTGGAGGTGTAATTGGCTACTCTGGTGATGATATCAACAAGTTCTTGTGGATGGTGAGAATAGCTGAAGGTGAACATCCTAAAGACATCAGAGTAAGTAGAACTATTTTTTAAAAGCACAAGGAACCCACCCATGGACAGATGCAACACATCTGTTGTTTGGGAACCATCTGATAAAACTTTGCCTCTAATTCTGCCATACTTCATGACAAATTACCCCAAGTTGTTTAAGTAGCCATGCCTTCCCAAGTTTAGTAATTGCTTCAGCAGTGTTGCAGCACCCCCCACACACACACACACTTTTGATCTTTCTGAAGACCAACAGCTTTCCTGATCCTGGGTACCCTCTGCAGATTTTTTTTTTAATCCTCACAGGTGGACCATGTTCAGCATTAGGTATATAATGTCTTAATATTCAGTGACTAAGGGTCATTGGCAAATATTTTGGTACAGCATAATATGTCTGATAAGGTAATTGTGAAGATGAAATTGGAACAGATTATAGCCCTGAGTTGTAGCCAGTGAAGGCAAGAAATCTAAAAAAAAAAAATCCAAGAATGATGATCAGACATATACCTTATTAACACAAAACTGAACTATACACTTGAATCTCTACAATCTGTCATAGAAGCTCTTACAGATATAACATTGCTACTGTGTCCTTAAAGAATTTGGTGTGCCTAAGTATGTACAGGTGACTTCTCTGTGTATGGTCTCATTTTGCTACCCTGCTAACTGGCAGGGCGTCATTTGAGGGCCTGATAGATAAAAACTAATTTGTTTTTTTGGTTTTGTTTTTTTCCCCTTTAAGGAAAGCGACTACTTTACTCCTCAGGGAGAATTTCGGGTGGACAAAGCAGGTTCTCCAACCTTGTTAAACTGTCTGATGTATAAAATGTCATATTACAGATTTGGAGAAATGCAGGTTGGTGAGATTTGTTCCTTTTGCAAGATTTAAGTCTGTGTATTTAGCTGTTGTATGAATAGCTGGTCTTTCTTTCCCATTATATATGTATCCATGTGCTGACAGTGTAAACTTTATTGGGAGCATTCCATGGGCCCCTGTGTTGAATTTCCTGGGGACCAGCAACCACCCCTCAGGTATTTTCCTTCCCATCACAATATAGTTTCCCACTTGACCCACTGCATCAGAAATTAAAAAAGAAAACTGGGCTTGAGGGGATAGGGGAGTATAAAACCATTCAAGTCAGGATTGATAACTGAAGGAATGAGATAACTGACAGGCAGGAGAACAAAGTTTATCTCAATGAAAAAATAGTACAGCTGAGGCAAATATTAACACTGAACCAGGAATTGTGGGACATTAGGATTTATACAGTGCACACCTCAGGAAAACACTCTGGCACATTAACACTCTGCTGCAACTAAGTTACACACGAGGGCCAGCAAAACCCAAATGGCCTACTGCAACCTCAGGAATGGAAACTTCACCAAAGATCTGAGTCAGATCTTCAGTTTTCACTAGCACAGCTCCTGTTGGCTTATTTGGAGCCCTGCTCTGATTGGCTGTTGTGTCTGTGCAGGATATCCAGTCATCAAGCAGCCCTGTGATTTTGTGGTTAATGTATTGCTTTAATTCAGCCAAAGACGTTTTAATTTCCAGGTGTCTGTTTCAAGTAATGGCCCCTCACTGGTAGGTTTCAGTGACCCCCCCCCCCCCACATACCTCTTTTCCATAAAGTCATTGATCATCCCCTATGTGATGATATCATATAGAGGATCACTGCAGTTTGAGCTGGAATGGATTACTTACTATCAGGGTTATTTTGGGGCAGGAACACACAGGAATGGAGTTCCGGCTGTCTTCTGAGTTGACCATGCCTACAGCCCCCCCCCCCCTGTTCCCCAGGCATCTTGCAAGCCGCAGGGCGCCTGGGGAAGCCAAGCCAATTGAGGGAAGGCAGTTTAAACTATGAAAAATCTATGCTGTCAGGGGTGTGGCCTAGTAGGCTAATGAGTTTCTGCTGTTGGGTGTGGCCTATTATGCGAATGAGTTCCTGCTGGGCTTTTTCTACAAAAAAAGCATTGCTTACTGTTCTTGAACATGTCTCCCAGACCACAATTCAAAGGGACTTAACCTAATGCTGTTGTAGCACTTCTTTGCATGCAAATAATAAATCTTGAAAAGTCACACTCCAGTTGTTTGAATGCTCAGCCAAGTTTTAAGCCTCCTCAACATTCCAGTAAATCTTTCTACGATACCATTTGTCTCAGGTTGGTTTATACCACAGATTATCACAGTTTACTTTATCAGGTAGCCACTTTGTACACAATAATTGTACTTTCTGTTCTTGTCAAGTTAGCCAAGTTTCATTATTACAAAGAATTTTAACACATTCCTGTGACGTTTAAATTATCTGCTGGGAATTTTTGTACATTTCTGTAAACAGTGTTGCTACAGTTCAAGTTTTTCATTAAACCATTGGCAGAGTTCCATGTATCTGTTTTGAAATCTTTGTGTTTGAACATGGTAGCAACAGCATCTTTCCAAAATGCAACTCAGCCACTCCTTCTCCTGTCATTCTGCTGTCAAGTCTGGAATCTATGTGAACTCTTGTAGGGGTTAATAGGAATAAATAAATTATGAATACCATTTGGCTGTAACTCTGCAAAGTAATCCTTTTATATGTATATGGTACTCAACTGGTCTTTAGATCAACTTCTTGCAGTTTGACTAAAAAGCACATAAAAGGATTATTAGTTTTTTTATTAACAAAGTTGCAGTTCTTATTTATAAAGAAAATAGTAAATTACACTCTTGTGGAATGGAGTTTATGTAATGGAGTTAAGAACTGTAATTTTGAGGTATTTTTGTGAAAAAAGGATGATGGGGTACAGATGTTTTTTAAATGAGTTGGATCTGCTGAGTTACAAGCTGGTGCAGGAGTTTTCACTGGATTCCTTTCCTTTTGGCAGTCCCCTGTTGCTGCAGTATGTTTTTTTTGGGGGGGGGGGGGGGTACCAGAATGTTAAACAAAGGATTTTCAGGTGTAGCAGAGGCAAGGGGAAGGTGGGGAAAGATGAGTGGAAAGCTCTAGGATACAATATGCAAGTTCTCCATTCCAGTTCTCAAGTACAGAAAGAGATATGTATAAAAATAAGAAGGCTAAAGAAATGCCTCCTAAAAGGAACCTTTTGTGCTCATTCCATTTTGCATCAACTTAGTAGTTAAAGCACAAATGAGAATTGTTATAAGCAGTATATGTTGGTAGGATAAGAGTCTGATAATTTTGACATTTTAACTTGGTTTTATTTGCTATTCTGTTTTATCATTCCTGGTTTTATGGTTAACTTGTTTCTGTCTGCTCTTTTGAGGATGATGCTTTATTTTTTGAGCATATGTTTTTGGTAATTGTACTCCACCTTCCACACTACTGTGGGAGAGGTGGTCTATAAGTGTTCTAATGTTTTAAAAATAACATTAAAGACAAAATAATAAGAATATTTAGTGCTCTAATGTATTAATTAAAATTAGCCCACATGATGATAACCTGTTGCAAAATATTATATGTAGACACTCGTAATGTGGTTTTGAAATTGTATTTTAAATACAGATCATTTTTCAAAGCAATAATATATATGACTAGTTCTGTTCAAGCATTGCTCATTCCTGCAAGCTAATACTTGGTATTAATTTTGTAGCTGGATTTTCGGACACCCCCAGGATTTGACCGCACGCGGAATGCTGAGATTGGCAACAAGGACATTAAATTTAAACATTTGGAAGAAGCCTTTACATCAGAGCACTGGCTTGTTAGAATATATAAAGTAAAACACCTAGACAACAGAGAGACACTGGACCATAAGCCTAGACTAACCAACATTTTACCAAAACAGAAGTATTTGTCAAAAAAGGTGGGTTCCCAGTGAAGTACCTCAACGGAGGTTTAAAGTGTTACATAAATTTACCAGCTGTATTAGTTCTGTCCACTAGCAAAATACAGAGACAATTTGTGTTGAAGATCAGACCTGCCTGATGGTGACAATGGCTAACTAACACTGATTAATCGAGCATGTGAGAACAACTAAATTTTATTGTTGCTAAATTGGCAGACTGACAAAGGCTGTTACAAAGTCTTTTAAAAATCCCAGCTAAATGTAACAAAGTATACTATCTAAAATTCATTAGTAGTGTTTCAGTAACTATGGCAGCTCGCTCAGTAAAATGTGAAAGTGTCTTTCTGAAAAGTGGAAAAGTGATGCCTCAAAATTTCAGAATGCCTTTTTTGTAAAATAATTAAATTTGAAGTTTTTGTTGACAAGTGTGTGAGTGTCTGGCTTCTTACTCTTTTTTAAATCATCTCACTTAAAACGCACTACTCATTATACACACTATATTGTGTGCTGTTCTAATCTATTACTCAGTAAAAGTCCTTAGGCATGAAAAGAAAATTCATTTTTAAAGCATAAACTCCTCTGATTTTGCATGATTTCTTATAAAATCTATAACAAAAGTTTTTAGAAGCTTATTATTAACAGTGTTTTACAGTGGTTACAATTTTAGTAAGGTCATGTCAGGACCACAGTTGTATAAATTTTAGTATGGCTTGTGTAGAGGATGCACAGAATTGATTGGTAAGTTGACACCGGAGCTGAGTGTTGGTTCACACAGTACAAAATCCTTGTGGTTATGAAAACCTTGTAACTTCATGTTACGTGTACACCAGGAGTTCCATGGCTTGCAAGGACCATGTTCCAATTGTGACCAGGGTGCAAATGGGGAAGGGGCATCAGTCTTCTCCCCCATGCTGTTTTCACAGATTGAAACTATCCGAGAGAGCTGCTGCTTCCTCTGTTGGGAAACTTACATCTAGCCACTACTACACCTGGGTCTCCCAGCAGAGCAAATAGCAGCTTCCCGGGACGCTTTCTGTTTGTAGAAATGGTACAGGGGGATGCTGAAGCCCCTTCTGTGTCGACACTGCCATGAGGACTTTGTATCGTATAAATTGGTCCTGAATTAAAACTCGCATGGCCTGATAGTAAAGCTGAATTAATATATCCTCATTTAGCCATTCCTTTAAAAAAACAAAAACAACCTTTGTTTTCCTCATGATTTGGCTTCTCTGTTACTCACATGCACAAATATTGTCTGCTATAAATACTCCCCACTCCTGTCCTTGGGTTCTCCCTGTCTGCTGTTTCTATCTTGCTTCCTGGCTTCTTTCATGTGCATCTCATGTGGGTGTACAGAAGCATCTGCTTGGAAATGTTCATGCTGCTGCTTTGAATGGGGAGGTAAGAAGTGGATATTTTCACACTCTTTACGGAAAAAAAAAACATTTTTCACACAAAAGCTCTCACTTGCTGTATTAAAATCCTACTATGGTAAGGCAGAAAATTTATTTTTATTGTTAAGTGCACAGTACTAACTGCATGCAAACTCATAGTCTGCAACTAATTATGGAGGGAGGCATGTGACCACTATCTGTCTGCAGTCTCCAACTATGATTTTAATCTGGTGCTGTTAGTGGATTATGTGAATGTTTACAAGGGATATAAGAAGCATTTCAATTGCTATTTTAATGTGCAGCATTCATGTGTGCGTAAATTATTGTACCATCTTTCCCGATGACATATTGCCAAGTTTAATTTGTTTTTGCTGTGTACTAAAGGGCCGGTTTCAGCCCTTCAGTACACAGCCTTGCCCCCGCTTTTGAAGTCATTGAAGTAAAAAAAACGACAGCCTTTGTTTTAGAGAAACAAATGTGTGGATGAGTCAAGTATATGTGCCTTAACAGGAACTGCAATTTTATACAACTGCAAACTGTTTCTGTATTAGCATTCACTTTCAGAAAGTCTGTAAGATTTCCCTTCATTTCAAGAAAGTGCACTGTGAAGTTGCAATAAGGATGCAATGCAATTTCTTTTTTAAGTAGTTGTGGTAAATTTATGTACTGCATTTAGTATGGCATTCTGCATATGGCATCCTGTACAATTACAGAAGTTTATGATTTAGTGCCAGAATAGCTGTATGTCAGGGATAAGTTGATCCACCAGGCTGCAGAATGGTGATACCATTACCCCTTTTTTGTGTGTAGTAGACAGATCTTTGGGGTGAGTTTTACACAATTTGACTGCTTTGTGCACTTCAAGAAATAAGTACATTGTGATTAATGGATCAACTAGCAAGGAAGATCTGAGACTGAAATATAAGCACCTTAATTTGGAATACGGTGCCACAGTAAGAATTTTGTAGGACACAGCTATGGAGGAAAAATCAGGTGCTATATATATGCCTTTGTTTCAGAAACATGCAGAATAAAGCTGAGCACTAAAAAGATCATGCTTAATGTTTTTAGCTAATGTAATATGAAAACTAAGTGGGGAGGTGTTCCATTTGACTTCAGCTACTTTGAAAATAACATTACAGCCCAGTTTTCTAAAGCTGTCCCAGGTTTGGTAATGTTTGTGGATTTTGAGCAAGCACTTTTATATACTGAAGATTGCAGTGGCACCAGCGCAACTGTTCAAAGGCAGATGCGCCATCATTCTTTCAGTTTTAAGAAATCCTGATACAAAGCCTGCCTTGAAACTAGTTTTTTAAACATATAGCATGTCCAATAAGTCACCATATTGTCAGGGTTTGAAAAACAGTTCTGAGTCTTAGGTGCTAGTTTCTAGGTGCTTGGGTAACCAGTTGCTTGCCATTTTTCCAGACCTGACATAAATTTAACTTTTATGACGTTCAAGAGAAATTCAAAAAACAATGCAGTCACCAGAGCATTATAATTAACTAATACACTATTCTGTTTTTCTTTTTAGACTGCCAAAAGGAAGCGTGGCTACATTAAGAATAAACTAATTTTAAAGAAAGGCAAGAGACCCAACAGGAAGACAGTTTAAATACACTGATTGCTAATATGAAGCAGTTGTCCTTGAGATAACCAGTCTTTGCCTTTAGCTCAAGTCATGTTTCACAGCAACATGAGGGTACAGAACCATCATTGGTCCAGATTATTGTACAAAACTTTCAGGCAATGTCTGACTTTAAAAAATTTTGGCTTATTGAGAACAGCTGTTCTAGATTTGTATTGTGGAGCAAGACAGAGCTGCTATCCAGGTCTAGCAGCAGATTTTTTTTTATTGGTACATATTATCCTTCCAATCTATTGAGAATTTGGACTGATTGCACCAAAGAGCCCTCTAATTTGGTCCTTGGCACATGCATACTTGTCAGTTTTTTAATTTCAGCTGAACAGCAATACCTTAACTGGAATGGTAATGTATGAATTGACTATTCTCAGTCTGACACTCTCAGAAGTGTGGATATTTTTATATTCGGCTATTAGAACAACTCCTTTTTGAGGTATTTATTTTACAAGGCTTCCTTCTATGTACTCCTCTATTGCTGTATGTTGTGTTCAGGACTGTAAGCCAAGTTGCGATGTTCACTAATCACGGGACAGATGATACAATTGGATGATGCAACGTGTTTTGAAAAGAGGGGGTCTCGCTGCCCCTTGTGCAGGTGTGTTCCTGAAATGTACAGGGGGGCAGATCTGGTGCAGAGTAGATAGATACAAAAGGGCTACATTTGTATCTTAAATCTGACACGACAGTAATGAATGCTACTGAGCACCACAGCACCTGGTGTTTTCAGAACTTGTTTAGCTGCATATTTAAGAGTCAAAACAATTTGGCCCATTAAGAAGAAGAAAAATTGACAAGTATCCAAACTCCCTTGCTGTGGCTATCAGAAGGCAGAGGGTTTATAAAACTAACCCTTTTCTTGGGGTTGGATTCCTGGAAATGACTAGCTTATCTTCATATTTTTATTTAGTGCTTTAGTTTGAAACTTCCGCTTGAAAATTTGCTGTTGTCTTTGATAACTTTATGAAAAAAGACAATTTATCAAGTGCACTAAATACAAATGGAGACTGAACATGTTCACTTTCCAGCTATAGGAAACTTCATGGACTTGAACGTTTAGTTATTTTAATAAAGTTTTTAAAAAGAGAAAGTGGTGGGTTTCCCTTAACAGCCACAGGATATAATTTTGATATAGGAGATGGCTTATACCAGATGTATTGGTATAAAGCAGAATAGTATGTACCTTCCAAACAAAATTATCTATTGCTCAGTGAGAATGTTACTGCTGATTTTTTTCTCAGATGTATAATTTTTCTTTGTAAATTCATTTTTGAGTAAAGAGGTTATTAGATCAATAATGCAGTGGCAACATTTTCACAAAATAACAGTCTGGATTTCTGACCCTTTGTCATTGAGATTATTTTACTTTGTTGCTTTAAAACTCAATGCAGACCCGTTGTTGACTATAGGGAAAAATAAAGTTAAATCAAGTTTTGTGTTAAGTGATTGGCTTCTATTCTTATTGTTTGTTTTACTCATCTTGGTTTTTCTAAAAGGTGCAGTGCTAAGGACCCTTCAGGACTCATTCCTAAGATCTCAAGAAATGTAAATCTTGCAAGAGTATGTTAAGTTGTGCTAATTTTTGATATGGAGTTGCTTATAAATATTTCTTTAAACATAATTTCCCTTTGCTATAAGAATTCTCTTATTACCATATTCAGTTATTTTTGCAGTAGTTTACTAACTACTTTCTTCATTAAAAAGAGCTACATTTTTCCAAAATAAGGCTGGATAAATATTCTTTGTTTTCTATTGAGGATTTGTAAATTAAGTGCAGGTTTGATTGGCTATTTTGGATTGCTATGCATTTTTAGGTACATCTTTAATCAATGCTAATCTCCTATGTATGACTTTAATGCATATCAGTGTGACTTGTGCTAGGATTCTTATTGGATTCTTTTAAACAGTACCACATTATTAATATCACTTCTGACCTAGGGAGGGAAGGGACCTCAGCAAGCTAGAATGCCATAGAGTCTACCCTTTCTTTGGGGGAAATTATTGCTGTGGCCTGGAGATCAGTTGTAATTCCAGATGACCAGCCAACAACCTCAGGCCAATTTTCCTATCTGCCTTTGATGGTGGTGTTTTTTTCAACTGCTTCTCAGTTTCATCCCATATTTTGTTTCTCCAGGACTGTACTCAGTCCTCAGCAGTCTGTATCTTTTGGGCTTTCCTCCTTTGGGTTAATTTAAAAAGCCATGTTTCTTCGTGTATCTTGGAATCCTCTGAGTTCTGCTGCTGCCACAAATGGTACAACCCACCCACTTCATTATGATGATGATCTTCTCATGGTGATATGATGCAATAATGATTGGAACCACAAGGAAAACCTCAGTTATATGGAGTCAGAAACATTGCCTGAGGAAAATGGACCTTGCAGGTAACGGTACCAGTTACATAACCATAACAATGCATGACCATTTTATTTTTATTTTAAAAAAAACATAAGTCCTCAATTAGAAATACAACAGATGCCTTTGAATAACTTTTTTTAATTGTATGAATGAAAAAGTTATTTCAGAGAAGACTTCTGCAACCAATTTTACATTTTTTCCACTGTGAAAAGGTTTTTTTACAAATAAAATTCAAAATGAAACATCCAAAATGCTTTGAAGTACCACAGCAAATTATTAAAAAAAAAAAAGCTCACGATCAGGTTTAATAGTGACTTCATTACATCGTAAATATACAAACAACACTAGGGGAATTTCTGGTTCAGGTGAAATAGAATGTGGCACCAGAAAGATATTTCTATCTTGCCAGATAACGTGATGTTATGGTGCAACAGTCTACTGTCACCACTACTGTACTTTAAAAGCCTGACCTATTTTAATTTCTACCCCCCACAGCAATTGTTCTCATGGACCATATGGTATTGGGTGTAAGTTAGACTATGAATTTAATTTGAAATATAAGACTTCAGGAGTTTTTCTAGGGGCATGCTGCAGTATTGCAGTTCCTTTCCTTTCATGAAAATCAGTTGCTGCCCTGCAGGTGGCACCGTGTTAGCATAGTTAGTCTTGTTGAAAATGAATATGGGTATGCTCCTAAGCTTTAAGACCCTTGTTTCAGATTTCATTGACCTGGGGGGAAGAGTATACACTGAATGACAATTCTGTTGCAACTAGAGCAGTGGTTCTCAAACTGTGGGACAATACCACAAAGGAAGTCACAAGCCCAGAAGGAAAAAATAGAGTGAGCTGGAGAAAGGAGGCTAGATGGCAAACATGGGCTTGCCTTTGTGTAATGTGCAAAATGGTCATGATATTCAGCCTCTTGCTAACTATTGCTATAATCAACATGACACCATCTGTGGATACATAATGCCAGAGATTGGAGGTATCTTTCTACGGTGATCTTTCTGAAAACCTGAGAAAAGCCCCATGTTTGCAGAAAAATCTAAAGACAAAGCAAAACACTGTGTTAAAAACAAAATAATAGAAACAGCACCTTTAACAAATGATCTCTGGCTAGGGCTAGGAAATCACAAAAGTATTGACAGCCTTCAAGCCTTGGTTTCTGTCAGTAAAAAACAGGGGGAGGGCCCTTTCCATGAGACTTGCACAACTCACCCAGGTTCAGCCGCTCACAACAGTGGTCATTGCATGAAAGTCTGTGGTGTAGCAGTTGATTTCAGACTAGGATCTAGGAGATCCACTCTAATGTGCAAACTTATTGGGTGGCTCTGGGCCAGTTACAATTCTTAGCCTTATCTACCTCAATGGGTTATTGTGAGAGTAAAATAAGCTACTTTGGGTCCCCACAATGGAGAAGTTCAGGAGATAAATGAATAATAAATATAGCTGAAGATGGGGGCAGGGCAGATAAAAGGTTAATAGGTAGGTAGGTGGGAAAGAGAGAAGGAGCCAGAAAAGGGGAGAGGGAACAAGGAAGCAGTGTGGGGAAGAATATACTGGGGCAAATGGGGTGCCCCCTGTACAGACTGAAGTATCCCACAGTGCAACGAACCAGACCCAGGGGCCCCCACTGCATAACTCAGCGAGCTTGCACAGGAAGGAGGGAATGCTGAAGATGGGGGGGGGGGTTAAAGGTAGGTTGGTGGGAAGGAGAGAAGGGCCTTCAGGAAGGGGGGAAAGGAAATGGGAGAAAATGAGATGCCCCTTCTGCAGGTTTTTGTGGGTGCCCCTTGTGTTTTTATGAATACCAAACATGACAGTGTTAGCTGGTGCAAAATTGTTATAGTTAATATCTGGGAGGAGGCAGAAATCTAGAGTTACTCTGCTAGTGGGTTCCTGAATAAAGCTAGAAGATGATTCCACTTCTAAAAATACTGCCATAGATTGAGCTGGGCCATTTTAGTGATACTTGTAGCTGGCCTTCTACAAACAAGCACTAAAAAGCACTTCTGCTTCTGAGAAATACTTTTGTTTTTAAGAAACTAAATGTAACTTGTGTCTGCAATATTCCTGCACAGTTTAAAACAGGTGTGTCCAAACCCTTGGCTATTGACTACAGTTGCACTTATTTGGAAGAGCTGAACCCAGTTATTCAATACCTGGTGCATTTTTGCAGCCCCTGAACGTATGGGTATGGGAATATGCCACCAGTGGTTGCAGTAAGGAGAAATCGCCACTACCAACACTTTTGTGGGTTGAACAATAGTCGAGGGGAGGATCTCCTAATTTCCCTTGCTTCCTGTAACTCCTTGCACATGCATACATTCCCACCAGAGTTGAGGGAGTCTCAGGAACAGCATGGGGTGCAATAAGACTGGCTATAGCAAAAAGGAGAAGCAGACATCTTCCTTATACAGAAGTTTGTGTAAGGCTCCTCCACTTCTATAAGAGTGCTGGTGGGCAGCTTTTCACTGATTGCCACTCTCCTGCTGTTCTTGACAATCTTCTAGTCCAGAATAAGTTTTGGAAGCACTTTTGGAGGAGGGGGGAAAAAATCCTTCCCCAGATTTGTTCCTAGTCATGGAAAGTTTACATCCAGCCCAAAGAATCACTAATCAGGAACAAGACAGTAGGAACCTAAGCCTGCTATTACACAAGTGACAATTGACTACACTCACAGAAACTGTTACACCTCTAGAACATGGTAGT
The DNA here is from genome assembly GCA_029233225.1 of Lepidodactylus listeri. NCBI lineage: Eukaryota > Metazoa > Chordata > Lepidosauria > Squamata > Gekkonidae > Lepidodactylus > Lepidodactylus listeri. Next base: position 58,877,602 of record JARCFY010000012.1, read on the forward strand.
TTCATAATGGTTTATGTAGGCTAAATGTTTCCAGACAGATGGCAAAGCTGATCCATCTCAACTCAAAATAACACTCTGAATCCACACTGTATGGTCTAAGATACATAAGCAGGCTCTGGTGCTGACTGGCAATCACAATCGCCTCTCTTCCCAGATAGCAGAATGTCTGTCCCTTCCTTCCCACTAGTAATTTTTTTAATTGTTGGTAATGTACATGCTGGGCTTTTGCAAAGTTTTAGAAACACCAGGGAGTGCTTAAAGGCACTGAAGTGACAGAGGAGGAAAAGTAAGGGGGGAAATAATAAAAAATGGGGCCAGATGAAAGGAGAACATCCAGCCCAAAGAACCACTAATCAGGAACAAGAAGACAGGAGGAGCTTAAGCCTGCTATTCACCATAGGGGAACATTCTGCAACTGGGTCTTCTGGAGCATCTTCTCTCTCCCCAGTCCCAGCCATCCAGCTCTGTATAAGTGACTTTCGAAGACAGAATACATCATTATATACAAAGTAAATTTGTAAAAGTTTTAGACTGTACTGAAGCTTAAGATCCAAAGCATACTATTGGATGGCACAGAATTCTGGGTTATGTTGGTGTAAGATCAGGCAACTATACCCATTTTTCAAATTGGCTTTAAGGGATCCAAGATCTTCATATTCAAATACAGAGTAAGAAGATTGTTTCATAGATGTTTATTGCTCTTGTAGTGCAATTCTGTGCAGTTACTCCAATCTTAACTCCATTGATTTAAATGGAATAACTGCATATTAGACTTTCAGGCACCTAGAGAAAGATCTGCAATTAAAGTTGTTAAATACAAAAAAATCAGGCTCTATTCTGAAATGCAAAGGGTCCCTGGACAAATGTCCCTCTGTGTCCAAAATACTCTTTAGCTGGTACTTGGGGGGGGGGGGGGGAGAAGATGTGTGTTTGGACAGCTGAGAGTGTGAGCAGTACAAAGAATGGGAGCAGGAGTACCCATTTTAATCAAACTGTAGTACTGGTAGAGGATGTCCAACTCAGTCCCTGCTATAATTAAGCTCTCATTCACAAAGGGGGGGGGACCTCTCACTTTTTACACTGTTAACAATGTAGCTGTAATGCAGAAATAGGTTTAGAGAATAGGCCTGTTCCATCTACCTCGCTCATTATGGCAGTTCATCATTACATGGAGCCACTGTCAAGTCTAGTTGAATTCAAAATAAGTACAGTGGAAGATTTGTCATCTGGCAGTCATGGGGAATGGCAGTTGCCATTTAATCAAGCTTACTGCTCTGCACAGCCCACACCCGGAGGAATTCACACAACCAAGCATCACCCCACTCGAAATGCCACTGTGATAGCTCTCAGGCCAGGGACCCATTCTTCGTATCAAGCAGATAAGTCGTTCCAGTCTTCTTCCTGCAGAGCTGACTCCCAGCAGCTATGGGCAGATTGAATGGAGAAGGAAGAACTTGAGGATGATATCAGCTGACAAACTGAAATAAAAGCCCAGCATTGACCAGAGGCATCTGGCTGGCAAGGTGGGAGTGGGGCTCACATGCCCAAGGACACAAGGAGTAGAGTTTGCCCTTGGGGCAATGGCAGTCAACTGGATAATCAGTGCCAGCTAACAAAGCTGCTACTGTATTTGAACTGAAGTTTTGAGTGCTCTTTCATTTAATGATAAACTAGGACAAAACATGTTCTCAATTCTTAAATTATGGCTCACTTACATCTGCTCCTGCCTATCATGCTTTACTTGACATGACAACTTACCTACAGTCCCTCAAATGCCAGCATAAGTCCTATTGGAATAGAGGCTGAATATTAATGTAAGTGAAATTGACTGTTGGGCTGCACCAGATACTAGGGATCTAGAACAGCTGAGTAAAACAAACAGTGCATCACAACCAATACATTCAAATAAAATTTATTGAGTGTCTCCAGTCTGTGATTTTAATTCACAAATTATGAAAGGAAGGCTAATCAGAAGTGACTGCCAGATAATTTGATTTTTAACAAATAAGTATAAACTTTTTGAACAATTCTATGTAAGAAAATTTTTTGCATAGGTCCTACAGCTGTGCACAAAGGTTAACCGGAAGTACATCAAAATTTACATTACAGTTCAGAGTGTACACTCAAAGGAAGTATTCAGTCGCAGGTGTATGACAAACATGAGAAGACCGACAAATAAGGCATGTTGCTTCTTTATACCCCCAACATATGGTCTCAGTTGCAAAATGCATGGAGCAATGTTTAAATGGGAAAGGAAATTAATGATTCTCCTGGCTTTCATGTGAGAATTTTTTTTCTTGATCAGCATTATCCTGTGCCTGTTTGTCTTAGAAAATAAATCCTGGCAGATTTCACCTGTGGAATCAGGTGCCGATAAAAGTAGTACTAATTAACAAGGCAAAGGCTGATCCTGCAAACGGTGGTACACCTTAATTTCAGCACAAGTGACCAGCTCCATGCAGAGCAGCCATGCAGGAAATAAGACTTGATACACTGGAGCGTTCTCCTCCCTGTCTTTTGTCCTCTACCATACCTGATGCAGTTCCAGGGGGTCATTACTACCTGGGGAACAAAGGAAGAGGACAGTGATAAACACCAGATCCTCCAGCACCAGGGCCCTGAATCCAAAAAAGCTCTTCATTTACATGTAAGTAGATCTCCAAATCTTTTCTTTGGCCTCCAAAAGCTCTCATCTGTGAATAGTCACACTTAAATCTGAGGAAAAAAGAGTCTATGGGGCTCTAGCCAAAGATGCAAACAAAATGAAACAAAAAATAATTCCAGAGAAATATAACTGGTTCTTTGGTGAATGATCAAAGCATGGTACTGAGAAAGCTGAATAATGACATTTGTCTGAATTTCAGGTGACCTGGCTATGATTTCCCAGGTTCTTGAGATTCAAGCTGGGCAAACAAGGTTTTTGCTGGTAGCGCTGGCGTCTGTAAATACAGGTAAACTGGCTTTTAGAAACCAAGAGAGAAAAGCCTAGGCTATGTGGCTTCCCTTTCAAAGCAAGATTTCTATACGTTTCTGAGGTTGTACAAGTTTTTTATTTCCTTGAAAAGAGGTTAAACACACTGTAAGAAAAACTCTCTTGTAAATACAATTGGCTCTCACACGCCAAGACAAGTGTACAATACAGGCCGCTCAAGGGTGGGGTCATCACTGCATCTCAAGGCAACTATGATGCTCCTTCCATGGAAAGCGGATAATGAAGGATAACTCAAAAGGTAACATGATGTGATACATTCCTTTATAAGAGATACATATAGTTTCAACTGCCGCCTTAGCAGAAAATACTTCTTTAAAAAAAAAAAAGCTTAGTATTAATTAGGTGTATCTAACTAGATTTTTTCTGTTTATATACAACATGTGAGTAAATGGGATTTAACAAAAGGCACAAAAATAATCAGTACAATGTAAAGATCAGTTTGTATGACTAACAAATAGAGTTATTTAAAGGGATGCCATGAAAATAATTTAAGGTCTGAGCATGAAACACAAACACATTAATTTAAATCCAGCCTATTTTGCCTTTAAGAGACATCAGAAGTAATGACACAACTGAAGCACAACCAAGCTTCAGTGCTGTTAACTTCATACGGTTTCCATCTCATGATGGATTGATGTGACCTTTTCTCCCTCTGTAATATGGCTTCTCTTGATAGCTTTCCTTGGACTTACTGGTCCTGTCTGAATTCTGCAATGGCTGTCCAAACTCCATAACAGAGTCACACTCCAATTATAGAAGCCAGCTAAGCTTAATGTGGACCTTTTGAACCAGTCAGAAGTTAGGAATACACATGGATCCCCTATTGGCCCAGTGCAGCTAAGCTTTAGCATATACTTCCTTGGCTGGACTCACAAAACTGCACATACAAAACAGCTGCTGTGCATGCAGTTCTCCTGCCTGATCCATCAACTGGGGCTACTTTACAAGATCAGTGACTAGGACAAGGAGCTGGATTGAATCCCTTACAATCTTAACTTCCACCACCTAAATTCAGAATACCTGACGGGGTCTATATAATTATCCCCCCCCCCCCCCCGGCAAAGAGTAGAAAAGATAGCTCAGTGAATCCACCTTCACTCTTACACGGGGGTCACTTAACACTTTAGGGTTGGGGGGGCCTAATGTTCTGAAGACTATGTATGATGCAGGATTCTCTCTGTTTTGGGAGCCCTTTTCAGCAGCTAAATTTTATTTTCTTAGGAGGATGGGCATATGCTCTTTCTAAATGAAAAAGCATCTAACCAGTTAGCATTGCCAAAAACAATAGAGAAGTAAGAGGGAGCTACTTTGTGCTTGAAAGGATAATTAACGGTCTGTGAAGCACAGTATTTTAGAGGCCTCTGGCACATTCAGCCTCTGGCACCACCCAGAGATCCTGATGCCCAAAAGAATAACTAAGGGGTATGCAAAACCTGCCTTTGGAAGAACAGGATACAGTGGATAAACTTGGACAAGGCTGCTTCCAAGATGCCAGGAAATAAATGCTTGAGAGTGAGTCGCAAAGACAAACATGCTCTTACACAAAATACCCCAGGAGAATCAGCATTCTTGCGTCAAACAAAGCAAGTAATTTAAGTCATGGGCTTAACCATGAAATGACCATCAGTGTCAAGTGGTTTTAAGTGCAAAAACATTTTTGGCAATGTGAAAAATAGAAAATGTCAATTAGTAACTTTAAGAGTGTTGATTCCAAACACAAAACCTGACCTTGCAAGCAACATGATACGCATTGGCTTCAGTGCAAAAGATCAGATCCTTTGTGTGTGTGTGTGTGTGTACAATAGGCTTTTACATAATACACAGTAAGTGTGCAAGTCTATACATGCACACCAAATGGTTTTTCAGTAAACTTGAGCATTTAGCTGTTCAGAATTGTATTATTCACAGTACACAGCTTTTAATTTATAGCAAGACTTAATCACACCTGAAATGTAAATAGTGCATCTGTTTAATGCCTCTAGGAAACAGGCTTCTCATGAGTTCAGGTGTTATCAATGGGTCTTCCAGAGAGGATCAAAGTAGAGCCAGCCATCACCCTGTGAAGAATCAAGAGAAGTTTTGCAAATAAATCTCATTTTATTACGATGCAGCTTGCTACTCACACAAAATTATATTCTACAAACTTGTCTAGAACTGCCATGATTCATGGCAGTAGTTTATACGAGAGCAAGGGTACTTGAACGTGCAAAAGGTCCTCTGACCAGTGGTGAGCCTCCTCAAGACTGGAGGTTACTACTATGAAAACAGTCTCAGAAGCTTGGATCTTGGAATGAGGCATCTGCTGTAGAAAAGGCTAGAAAATATGTTCCAACTGCCCTTTGCCCCCTTGTGGTTACTACTTTGCATCACTATGATTATTATTATTCACTAGGTAACAAAGCTGCCTGTTTTGAGAATACTTCAGTGCCATAGCTATTCTGTCCACAGCTGCATTCTTTCTCATGGCCCACACTGCTCCTCCTCTAAACATGCTAAGTGGAAAGAAAATCATAAATTAAGGTTTTCATGTGTGGTAACTAACCAGGACAGTCTTCACTTCAATCCTGTTTCTAGACAACCAGTGCATCAGAAAACGCACGCACACACACCACTCAGATGTTAACTTTATAATAACATTACTGTTCAGAGACTTTTGCAAACCAAGTGGGGGACCCAAAAGGACTTGCAGGGGCATCTAATTTTCCCTTCTACCACTACTCTTTCCTATCCACAAACGCCTCCATAGCCTCTCCCTGTTTCCTGCTTCCTTCTCTTCTTCCCATTCACCAGTCAGCTCTTTCTCATCTTCAGATTTCTCTCCTTCCAGGACTTTCTACCCAGGAAAGCTACAGCCCAGTCACACTGTTCTGGCAATCACACCTGGCCCAGGTGCACTGTGGGAACCCACAAAGAATTCCAGGGGAAAATGGGATGCCCCCTGTATACCTTCTGTCACAATGTCCTTTTTCTGTCCTGGCAACCCCAAGCACATTTCCCTGCTTCCTTCTCACTTTCCCACCCATCAACCAACCTACCTTTGATCTGTGTCTCATCTTGAGCTGTATTTATTATTTAATTATACACTGCCTTTCTCCACAACACAGACCCAGAGCAGCTTACAGCATTCTCCTCGCCTCCATTTTATCCTCACAACAATCATGTGAGGTAAGCTGAGAATGTGTAACTAGCCCAAGGTTACCCAGTGAGCTTGGCACAGTGGGGATTCAAATCTGGGTCTCCCAGATCCTGGTCTGAAATAGTAACCACTACACTGCACTGTTTTTTTATGGGTGGCTGCTGTTGAACAGTAGTAAGCAGCCAGGCCTTGGTGAGTTATCATGCCAGACAGGTGGTATCAAGTCACCTGCTGGTTGCTGCTGGCCCTGGCCCTGATGAGTCCTCCCTCAAAGACCAAAATAGCCCTGTAAAGAGCCCTGCTCCCTCCTGCTGCCTTTAATGACAGAAACAAAGATTGAAGGCTGGCAATACAATGTGGTTGTCTGTCTATGGCCACTGAGGGTATTTGTTTCTTAAAGCAACAGGTGCTGCTTCTATTATTTGGTGGAGTTTTAATCCCCCAACTGTTTTTTTTTTAAAGATTTCAATTTTTTCTGCAAATGTGGGGTTTGTAGAAGGATCTGTTTTGTCAGTTCATGGCTCCAATCTCTGGATTTACTGATATACTGATTTCTTGAGTCTTTCCACTAAAACATCCTTAGCTATGGTATTTCATTCTTTTAAACAGAATGAGCCCTGTGCATTATACATTAAAGACCAATATGCTATTTTTTAAATTAAGTATGTTATCATTACTAATTTGGTTATATAGGAGAAAATGCTAGAGAACAATTAAAGCACTGTAAGTTGCTCAAAATCTAGAAACACGTCTAAAACAGACATCAGAAGGATCCCTAAGGATAGCACAGTGGCTTGCCATGGCAAAGGAAAATAAGAAACGGTTTGTTTCCTAGCTGACCCTTCATGTCATTCCCCTTACCTCTTTAATAAAATATTTTGGTTTCCATGGTGTATTGCTAACTTCCCGCTGTCTCTCCTCTGCTCTCTGCCTTTCTTCAAGGAGGCGCTTATGCTCTGTTGCTAGACCAATATTGTCTGCTTTCAGGGCGGTGGTGACATGTTGCCAGAGATGTCTAGTATAGCAGATCAAGCCATAAAATAAAAACAAGAGAATATTAACACCTTGCATCAAAGCCACCATTTTGGTGATGATTCAAACCCCCAAGCCTATTCAAATCAGAAAATGAGATTCAGCTTCACACGCCAGGCCCAAAAAACCCCAAAAGCATCAATGACAGTCTGGAGCAAAGGACTTCTGAGTCATGGCTCTAGCCCTGCATTTCCCCTCTGCTCTAATCAAGCTGATTACAATGCACACTGTACCTCTGCATTCTGAGTCTCTTCTTTACAATATCCCTCCCACCTTCTGACTGGGATATAAAGACTCAGAGATCTCTATTCCTACTGGTATCTGATGAAGGGAGCTTTGACTCTCAAAAACTTATAGTCCAGAAAACTTGTTGGTCTCTGAAGTACTAAGACTTGAATCTAAGTTCTCTAGCTTGGAAATTCACTCCAGTTTCAGTCAAGCTTTGACACTGTACATTCTAGGATTTGCCCTTAATTTTAATGTGCATAAAATTACAACAGTCATATGCAGAGTAGTTAGCTGTTCCACTGGTGATTATCTGAGCTCTCAATGGATAGCAGCAAGTATGACCTCCTCAGATGTTCTGGCATGATTATGTGGTCTTAGAATTCCCCTTGTAAATTTTTCTCTCGTTTTCTTGGTCTGGGCTTTAACAATAAAAATAAAGCCTACTCTGCCTGACAGAAAAGTAATTTTTCAATGTCTAAGCAGATTTGTTATGTGGAGCTTCACATCAGTAATAACTATAAATTGCTTACATTACGTCTAAGATTGTGGTGAAGATCAAAGAACCACCCTCCCAGGAAGCCAAAGGGATTCAAGGCTTGTACTTTTCAACAAGTGTCTCACTCACAACCGCTCTGGAAAGAGACTTCCAAAAACAGTGTGTAATATGGCAAGTCTATAATGGGGAGAGAGGCCAAGATGGCATCCTGAGTAGACACACTGGTGCAACGCTCCTGCTATATTGTGATTTTAAGGTATCTATTTTACTCTGAGCACTGAATTTTGATAAAGTACAGCTGGCTTGAAGTCTTCAGGGAGAAAATTACAGGCTTTCCTACTCTGTAATAAAAAATTCCAGTAGGCACTCCAAAACCCTTAGACATCCCTAATGCAGCTCTTTGGATCTCAGCTAATTGTCATGATTCAAAAAGCTACTTTAGGGTTATGTACATCCAGCCAAGTATGTTTCTGCATCCTAGACCAAACTGCTTTTGAGATACCCATCAGCAGCCATAGCAGCTGCTGTCAGCAGTGACTAGTGAGGAGTCAGCTGTGGGCCCTCCTGAACCTGCTACAGACAGTAATTTCCCCCAAAAAACAAACACATCCTCACCTTGATTCAAATGGACCTTGTTTTGCAACAGGTCTAATCTTCTTGCGGATAATGGGTAGCTTAGTGGTGTCGATTATTTTGGTTTCTCCAGTGCTGTATGTAAATTCTAGCGTGCCATTCCATTCCCCTTGTGCCTTACAGATGGTGGTATTGGTGGGATTATGCTTCACCTCTGCTGTGACCCTTATTCAAACGATAACACAAATGTTAACACCAATTGTTGGCACAAGGAGTAACTTCCAAGCAATGTAAATATTTCCACCACAATTAAACTAGAGAGTAGAAGGCCAGTTTAGAATTTGATTTTCATGCAAGAAAGAGTCTTTTTAAAAAAAAAATTGGATATGCTTCTGAGATGGAAAACATCCATGGGACTGTGTTCAGAACATTCTGATTAACTAGCTGCATAAATTTGTTTTCTCCTATTCTCACATCGTCTCAACACATGATTACAAAAAACCAAAAAAAAACAGAAGCAGCCCTTCATGCAAGTTAGACTTGTGACACTGATAATTAAGATATGCATATGTAAACAACAGGCACAGTCTGCCAGGAAGTTGTTCCGCATGCTCTACTGAAACCACACTGAACTTACACAGCTCCCATTTGTTTCAATTATTATTACACAAGAGAACTTTCAAGGTGTTTGTGCCCAAAATTACAATTTAAGATACACCACACTGAGCTAACAAGGTCTAGTGAATAAAGCATTGGGCTTGGACCTGGATTCAAACTTCTGTCTTGTTTCACTTACACAGTACTTTCTGGCAAGCTGCATCTCTTCCACCCCATTTATGAAACCCAAACATCAGGGGGCTCCATTACAGTCACGAAGGCAAGAAGGACAATGCCCACACAACACACTATAATGATAATGTATAAAATCAACAACTATCTGACACAGGACTCAAAAGGCATCTTGCCTTAGTACCATCACAAAGCAAAAGAAATGCAAGCAAAAGACCGTTCTCAGTACCTGTGTACTTTTCCTCCATAGAAAGGCTTGGTATGGAATGTGACAGTAGCCGAGTAGCCACTCTTGGCACAATGAATGTTGACTTTACCTCCAAGCTCCACCCAAGGAATGGTAAGTATAGAGCGTGCATAGGCACTAGGCAGCGTGAATACATATTCCTCCCCATGTTCCAGTAGATAGAGAACACCTATGGAGAGGAGGGGGAAAGAAGCAGAAAAGCAAAATGGTGAAATACCAATCATTACCACACTGCAAGAATGACAAAGCAAACTGTGAGTGTAATTCAAATGTGAAGAAATTTTAGGATTGGGAAGGTCAATGATCAGGTCACGTTTCTGGAAGGATGGTCAGCTATGATACTGGTGGAATACCCCTCTTGATGGCCAGTTCTGTTTATTTTCGAGGGAGTGCAAGGCTTGAGGAAATCTGGTTAGGTTTAACAAAAGGACAATGAACAATGGCAACTGCTCCTTTGTAGAGTCTTCCTTGTCTAGGATAAATTGGTTTAGTAGCTACATAATTAATCACAACTGATAGGACCACAAATCAGTTCAAGAGAAAACACCTTCTAAGTCTCCAAACTCTGCTATGGCCTTGCAAATTTCAGAAAAGTAGTTCTGTGACACAGTCCCAAAAGAGGAGGGACAGAATGAAACAACCAACTTCTACATCCCCCCCTTAATGTTCAATAAAATTAATTCCTTTCTACTACAGTGACAGTTCTAGTGCAAAGATTATGTATTTACTCGGATTGTATTAGATGTCACTTAGCTTGCCTGTGCTATTACTCATGTGACAACTGGAATCTATTGCCAGCAGCCTACCAAGCCACCTAACAGAACTCCTTCAAGCCTACATTCAGAATAAGGAGATTCTTGTACTTGTTCTCCATGACTTACAGTATTCATTGCTGAATACACCTATTGCAAACCAAAATGCAGATTTTAGTTAAGTTGGTCTTTTGGGAACAGCTATTCTACACGTACAATATTCTAGACTCAGCCAGTTCATGTACGGGTATTAATTGATGCTTCCAATTTTACCTCCCTCACCCAGTGCAGACCTGCCTCATGGATACTTTTTATACGGGCAAAGAAAGCCCCCAACAAGTGAATATAGACTGGACTGCATACTAGCAGTTCCCCCTCACTGCTATATCTGAGCCACACACTTTCAGTAGATCATAGTAATGAAAACACATAGTAGCTAGGGTACCTATTAAGTTACAGTTGATTAGATCTATACAATTACAGTTGACTAGAAAGCCAAAGAAGTCAAGAGATTAAAACTTCATTTTGATTGTGTATCAAGAATGGAACAGGAGTGATCAGCAGCTTTAAGCAGTCTCCAGGAGAAGAGAATGTTTACATAACTGGTTTTTAATTACATGGTTCCTAGTACTGCCAGATTCAGTCTATGACTATAACACAAAGCAGCTACATTGATTTTCAGAACAAATATCTGCAAAAAAGCACCCACAATGATATGCACAACCTTGTGATGGAATCCTAGCATCACATGAGAGTCACTGATTTAACAACTTGAAATAGCATTTGTTTTTGTTCTTACATAATACCTAAAACATGAAGCACATTCAGATACAGTTCTGAAGCTCTCACTGAATTAACTTTCACAGTATCACTCCCTGGGTCAAAGGAGTGAACTGTTAGACATAACTGGTACACTGGCCAGCAACATGGGAGCATGGGCATACATATAAGTTGTATATGAAAATTAATATACCTTTTAAACTGCCCCCTCAGCCCTCTCCTCCACAGAGCCTGGGGATGTTCATGGGCCCAGCCTTGCTATTTCAAAAGTAGGTTGGTGCAGTGGCCCAGATTGCCTTCTGTCAGCTGACCTTCTTAGTCAGCTCTCTCCTTTCTTGCACTTAGCCGATCTGGCCACACTGATCCATCCTTTGTAACCTCTCCACTGGATTACTGTAACACCCTCTACATTAGGATGTCCATGAAGACAACCCAGAAACTGCAGCTGGCAATCAGATTATTGTCAGGAACTAGCCAATGGGAACATGTCTTGGCAGCTATGTTGGCTGCCATTTTATTGCAGAGTTCCATTCAATGTACTGGTTATGAACTTTAAGTCCATTATGGCCTGAGGCCCACAAATCTGAAGGATCTTCTCCTCCTATATGTTCCCACAGCACCAGCTACAGTGTTCAGGCTGCTGCTTGCTGCCCATTTCCCCACTTTGGGTGGCCCACCTGGCATCAGTCAGAGCCTGGGCCATTTCCATCGAGACTCCCACTCTGTGGGATGGGCCACCCACTGGAGATCTTCTAAAAGCACTGCAAGCCTTGCCCATTTGCCAGGACTTTTGATGGGGTATGAACAGCAGCCATCCGGGGGGGGGGGGGTAATGTGGAGTTTTTATTTTATTTTAATCTGTAACATTTAAATTATTATTTGTAAGCTTCCTTTAGCGAAGAGAAAATGCAGGGTACAAATATTTTAATGAAATCACTGTATGCCAAGAACCAGGTATATATGCAACAACAACAAAAACGTGCACACTTGTTTTCCTTTGGACTCACAAGCTTGCATGCTTCAAGTCCAAATTCCCCACCACTACAAGTAAGTTATCCAAATCAGGATCCTTTTTATTGGCAAAGCCTGTTGCTGGTAACAGAATCCGGGGGGGGGGGGGGGGATTAGCCTTGGAGGATGCACCCACTGAGGCATGCAACCTCTGAGCCCAACTCTTCCCCTTCAGAATAGACCTACCACAGCTCCTCTGTTAGACTTCCCAACTGGAGCCGGAGTTCAGCTACAGCTGCTACTGCTTCTAGAGTCACCTCCATAAAGCCAAGTCCAGGAACGCCTATTGCAGGCCATATGCGTATACCAGAAACTTCCCTAATGTCTATTCCCAGAGCAATCAAGAATGGGTAGAACATAAGAATCCTCCCTCCTTGCCCTCCTTCTCCCTCATATCTTTCCACCCCAAGAGGTTAAAATAATCAGGGTTAGCCTCAGAGGATTTGCATTTTGTAAAGCAAGTCCACCTTCTCCACATCATCTTCAACTGTGAAATGGTCTCATGGGGCCTCCCCCATTTGTCTTATCTAGTTTTCTAGGATCAACATACCTGTTTCAAAAATTGTTTCATGCCAGCCTATAGATCATGACCATCCAGTCCTGGGAGCTCTTATCCTGGCAAATGAGGATGAGCTATACTAATGTGTGTTCAATTACTCCATAAGTAAGACTTCTTTCACCCTGATCTGGATAGCCCAGCCTATCCCAGTCTTTTCAGATCTTGGAAGCTAAGCAGGGTCAGCCCTGGTTAGTATTTGGATGGGAGACCTCCAAGGAATACCAGGGGTGTAACACAGAGGCAGGCAATGGCAAACCACCTCTGAAAGTTTCTTACCTTGAGAACCCCACCAGGGGTCACCATAAGTCAGCTGTGACTTGACAACACTTTCCTCCTCCACCACCACCACCACCATCAAGACTTCTTTCACACTTCCACAGAAAAAGAACAGCAGAGTAGCTTAAAAGCCACAATCCCACCAGTGTGATCTTCACAGGGACCCCACAAGAACAAGCTAAAAATATCTAATATAAAAATGCTTATAGTTTTGCAGAATATATCACAACCCATCCTCTGGCAAGGATGCAAGTATTATGCATTCCCTTATCACAAGGAAAGTCTGATTTGTGATTGCTACTCGTCACAATTGAATTACTAACCTCTAAGCCTCTTATTATCAAATTTTGGGTGTGATAAGAGAATTAAAAACATATTGTAAACAGGGCTTAAACTAAAGAAAACAACAAAGCAGGAAAATCAACTGTACCCTAATGGCAACTGCAGGACACTCTTGCAGCTGGAAAGGGCCCATAGCTCAGTACTAGAGCACATGTTTTGTGTACAGGTGGTCCCATGTTCAGTCCCTGCCATCTCCTCTTAAATATCTCAGCTGGCAGCACAAGTGGGGAAGACTCTGCTGCCAGTCCATAAAGACAAAACTGTGACTCATTATTTCACAAAGTCATAGAATCACAGAGTTGGAAGGGGCCATACAGGCCATCTAGTCCAACCCCCTGCTCAATGCAGGATCAGCCACCCGAGAGCATCTCTGACAAGTGCTTGTCCAGCGGCCGTTTAAAAGACTGCCAGTGAGGGGGAGCTCACCACCTCCTTACGCAGCTGATTCCACTGCTGAACAACTCTTACTATAAAAAAGTTTTCCCTAATATCCAACTAGTACCTTCTCGCCCTTAATTTAAACCCATTATTGCAAATCCTGTCCTCTGCTGCCAACAAGAACAGCCCCCTGCCCTCCTCTAAGTGGCAGCCATTCAAATACTTAAAGAGAGCGATCATGTTGTCCCCATCTCAGCCTCCTCTTATCCAGACTGAACATTCCCAAGTCCCTCAGCCTTTCTTCACAGGGTTTGGTCTCCAGGACCCCGATCATCCTTGTCGCTCTCCTCTGCACCCACTCTATTCTGTCCACATCCTTTCTGGAGTGAGGCCTCCAGAACTGCACATAATACTCCAGGTGTGGCCTGACCAATGCAGTGTACAGCAGAACTATAACATCTTGCGATTTGGATGTTCTGCCTCTCTTGATACACCCCAAGACCACATTAGCCTTTTTTGTCACCACATCACACTGGCTGCTCATATTAACTTACGGTCCACCCGTACCCCAATATCTTGGTCACAGACACTGCTACCCAGAAGTGTATCCCTCATCCAGTATGTGTGTTCCTGTTTGTACACACAGACACATTGTAATACACCACTATAATATGGGCTCCTAGAACATCAGTGAGCACCCAGAGATGACCATTTCCCCCAACTGCAAAAAAATAATATCCCCTGCTGTGAGCTGTCCACTGATCACATAGCTTTGATAAATGATTATTAAGGAGAGTCATACTATGACATATCATCATCTAACCCCTAGTAAAGTGTCATTGTTACCCCCTTCCCCCAATTTTTAGAAGTGCTTCAAGCCAAAGGTTTCTCCTGTAACAGTCGAAGTTGCTACTATCCCAAGAATGACCAAATCCTCTTAATCATTGTGGTGTATGGCCATTTAACTAGCTTCTTCAGGAGGCACCTGAAGTCCCAGATTAGCTGTCATCTTAGATCTGATGGGTAAATTTGTTATTTGCTAATCTGGATTATTGTTTTTAATGTTTTAAGTCTATGTATTTTATTGACATGTTGTGATCCGCCCTGAGCCGGCTTGCAGGAGAGGGCGGGATATAAACCAAATAGATAAATAATCCTAAAGAAGTACTGCTGTGTAACCTGGAAGGGAGAACAGAAGAGTTAAGACTTGGAATGATTTTCATTTTACTAACAACAGCTAAATTTTGCATAGCAGCAAGATGGGGGGGAGGGAGGTGCTAATAGTGAAGAAGTGGTATTTGAGATTATGGAAAGTTCTCTGAATGATAAAATTGACATATACAAGGTCTAATGGCTCAGTTACCTTGTGGCAAAATGGTCCATATTCATTATATATTGAAACAACAAATCCCAGAAAAAGTCTGTATATTGTCAGACATGAGATTATAGTATGAATATTTTAAATGGAATGGAATAACTGGCTGCTCTGGTACATGTCTATGCATTGCATGTAACTAGACAGAGTTATTGGTAGTTTTTGATTCAATAGTTCTAAATTTGTACTGGTATGTCTCTTACTGGTATTTTGTAAGCAAATTTGTACAAAAATATTTTCTATAAAAAATCACACTCCCTAGAAACTGTTTCCCTTTCTACAACCCTTCCTGATTTATTCATGGCTTGGAACATCTTCCTGGAGTTCAGGACCCAGGATGACTACATAGTGCTGTGACCGTGTGTCAGGCAGGGAAGGGGAAAAAACAGAAAGAAGAGAAGGAACCTGTTAAAATCTCTGATAAGCAAGGGGAAGGGCTCCTTAGTTTCCTGCCAGCTGCAAGCCACATATAAGTATTTATAATCCTGTAAAGGAAAGTAGAATGCCAAAGCATATACACAATCTGGCACTGAGATGCCATTTACTCTTACAGCCATGCAACCAGAACTATTATTGATCAGATTAGTACCCAGGCGCTCAACACGTACACACTTGGCTCAAGGTTTCAAAGGGAAGTAATACTGTATCAGACAGATACCAATGGTTTGAGGAGAAATGCCAACACTGTCAAAAAATGACTGCCTATATTGGTTTTTCTGAAACGGTAATGGCACAGATCTCACTCCCCCCCCCCCCAATATGTAATGGGTTAAGAAGTCTTGTTTCAATGTATCTGAAGAAGTGTGCGTGCATACAAACACTTATACCCAGAATTAAACTTTGCTGGTCTTAAAGGTGCCACTGGACTCAGAACTGTTAGGGAAGACAACAGAGCAGACAGGTCATGACCTCACTTCTGTAGGAACGCCTCCTCCAGAATCAGCTTTGAGAGGCACAAAGGCCTTGAATCTCAGTGAAGCGTCAAGGTCTGAATAAGATCTAGGATTCAAAACAAGTTACCGCTAGATGCTTCAAACATCCTTCTGGGTTCTTATTTCACCTCACATGAAAGAATAAGGAAACACCTGCCCTGCAACTAGGGCATGCTTTTCTGATTGAGAAGGGCCAATTAGGCAAGGTGCCCTTCTTTGCTGACTGTAAGCCACAAGGAAAGCATTCAGGGTGCTTAATTTTTTAAAAAAGTTGTATAATGTGTCTCTTAATTTAGGTAACATAAACATTTTAAGATGGGTATAGTCACTCTCACCCTGACCTGGATGGCCCAGGCTAGTTCTGGGATGGGAGACCACCAAGGAAGTCCAGGGTCACTGTGCCAAGACAGATAACGGTAGACCACCTCTGTTATGCCTTGAAAACCCTATGGAGGCTGCGACTTGACAGCACTTTACGCACACAGTCTCCCTCTTAACATGGAATCCTTGGCTTTCAATACATACACAAGCTTTACAAGTTACACAAGAAGCCATTAATTGTATTTATTATTATGCACATTACAAATGCATATGATTCCTGTGGCACACAAGGACATGTGAGCGGCATAATGTGGGTCACTGATTTTAGAACGCCACAACTCAAAAGGTGGTGGCCTAAATTAGGATCAGTCTTACCCCCTTAATTAGAAGGCACTTCACATGTGAAAGACAGTTCTCCCAGTAGCTGAATAGGCATGGTAGAGACTCACCCTTTGAGGACTGCCTGGAGTACCCTCACAGACCCTCACAGTCCTGGAACCCAGTCTGGAAAACTCTGCTCTGTCTTCTCTCACTGGGTATTTTTATTTCAATCTTATTCTATTGTAGGAGTCCCCAATGTGGGCACTTTTGGAATTCTGACACAGCATGATGGGCACCGTGGGGTTGCCAGGTCCGATGGATGAGCAGGCAGGATATGGGGGGGGGGGGGGGGGGACTTACCGGTAGTGAGGAGGAAAGAAGCTGGAAATAAATGCAATGTACCTGTGTCACCCAGAAGTGATGTAGGCACACTGGGGACATAAGGGGTGATGCTCTGGTTTGTGGGGAAACCTCTATAGTAGAATTAGCTCCTAACCAGAGTTTTGCTCCAAAATCAGAACATCGCCCCCCGACATCACAAATATGCCTACGTCACTTCCGGGTGACATAGGCACATTGCATTTACTTCCAGCTTCCTGCCTGTTTTTTTTGGGGGGGGGGGGGGAGTAACTTTCCCCGGTGGGCAGCTGGTCAGTGGTGGAGAAGAGTCCCAGAAGCCAGGGGAACCCCACCCACACCTGGGGGGGGGGGTCTGGCAACCCTAGGGCATACCCACAGAATGGCTGCCACAGCTTACCTTCAGTCACACAGTGAAGATTCTTGTGCTGTGCTGGAAGCTGCTCTACTGCTTCTAGGCGAGTAGCAGCTCCCCTCACTCACTTCCTCGTTGAATG
This sequence comes from Lepidodactylus listeri, assembly GCA_029233225.1. NCBI lineage: Eukaryota > Metazoa > Chordata > Lepidosauria > Squamata > Gekkonidae > Lepidodactylus > Lepidodactylus listeri. The sequence continues at coordinate 58,894,996 of JARCFY010000012.1, forward strand.
ACTGAAGCTACTGCAGGTATTTAGCTTGTCAAATAGGCTGTAGGGGAGGGATGCAAACATAAGCCACAGTATCCCTATCCCTATCTCTCAGATACATAGCCACTCTTTCCCTATATCTCACCCCAAAAGTCACTCACTGCACCCATGCATTAAGCTTTCTATCTACAAGAAGTTTACCAGACAGCAGCAGGTCAAATATATACAACCTTGAATTGTCTAGAAAGAACATGCAATGTGCAACAAAACTTCCAGAACACCAGAGCTCAGATATTAGGAATTTACAGGCAGAGCATAGCAGCTCTGTTTCTATCAAGAGAACAGAAAATGTAAAGAATAAAAAAGAAAAGGTAAAAGGGGTAAATGTATTTGTCCAAGAGGCCCTTCTCTTTGTTTCTGAACCAAACTTGTTGTTGCTGGTTTGGGGAAAATCAGCAGAATGGTTGAAGTAACACACAAGTAACCATAAGAAATTTGACAGTGTGTCTTCTGCAAGGTATTTAGATTGCGTTTGGGGGCAACTTTTAGAGCCTCAGTTTATGATCTTATTTTCTATGAAGAAAAGCTAAGATTATCTTTCTAAAAAACAAAATAAAAGATCAGTTGGCTATAAAGCCCATTTCTAGCTCAGACTTCAGGATAATGTTCTCCCAGAGAATCTGGTCTAACCCACTTGCCTTACTCATTGGCTTTGGTCAGACAAAATGATAAACCATAGGTTGCCGCTATGGGAATGAGCCCAAGACATCCTCAGGATCATGCACTCTATTCTGCCCCCGCATTAACTGGAGACTTCAGGGTTTGATTGCAACACAGTGTTTTAAATTCTGATTTGAAGTCCACATTTTCAGGGAAACTGCAAATGACATTTTGCAAGCGTGGATGTAACAAATTTTGGCTGCCACCCCAAACCAGACATCTCTAATTAACTGGGTGCATGAAAGGAAGACTCTCCCAGGACTGCTCTTGTAGCAGCAAGCCACAATTTAGCATTATACCTGAACCAGGCCACTGTGTTTTGCACCCTTCCCAACTGTAGAGGTAATTTTAATTTGATTGTACAGTGGAAAAAACAGGCTATAAACAAAACAAAGAAGGAACTAAGTACATACAAATAAAAAACTAATAAAATCTGCACCATATTAACATGCATTAAGTATTTAAGCCAAAACAGCCATTTATTTATATAGTTTTGAATCTAAGATTTCTTTCCCTTCATCCCCCCCCACTGCATGTCATTATATACTAAAAGGGAAAGATAAAAGGGATATAATTTTTGTACTGCATTTGCCCTATTTTTAATTGACCTTACAAGGGGTATATATTTGTTAAACATATATATATATATATACAAACAGATATCTATATTAATAATATGTTTATGTTTATATATATATATTATATATTATAGTTTATATTACTATTAACATTAAGATTAAAATTATTATTATTAAAATTAAGATTAAAACAGCCAGATGAATCTATGCAGCCCACTCCTACCCACTGAGCCCTCTAAACTAAATGAATTTCATTGTTTAGAAAACTGAAGACATTTCCACTATTTTTAGTACCTATAAGTTGAGATGTATACCAAACGTTTTGCTGCTGCTCTTGCCGGTAGATTTTTCTTTCGGTAGGCTGGTGGTAAAAATTGGGAGGGGGTACTTATCTGCTAATCTCTCTTAACTTCTGCAGCACAAGCATGCTATGAAGTGTAATATTTTGGTGGTGTGTCTTACCTTCACCTACCATAGAAACACCTATAGACATCCCCATGAACTTGCTTTTGGTCCACACATGAACATTCGCACACACCTTCTTCTCCTTGCACTCGCAGTAAAAGCAAGATACTGGTGGGTGATGGGATACTTGTTCAGCTACAAACCTCAGCTTGTAGCACGCAGATGGATCCTGGCCAACCCCCTTGACCTGGTCCTTGGGAGCTGGTGAGGCACTATTAGTTTTGGATTGTTTCACTTTGTCTTTAGGCACATCCCAAGAGCAATGAAAAGTTTCTCCAATGATTGGGTTGTAGGGCTTCTTGGCAACAGCTCCTTTGCGGCCTTCATGAAAGGCCGTTAAGTAATACTCCACAAAGTTAATGATTCTGTCCTCAGGTGTGGTCCCTGTCGTGATCGACAAAAACAGGTCTGGATGGGCCAGGAAGTTTGCATACATCTCCAACAGGGACCTCTTCTCCAAAATAAAAGTCGGAAGGACTACCTGTATGGAAAACAAAAGGCAAATGCCAGTTTTCATGTGCATCAGACAAATACACACACACACACACACACACATATACTTAAGACAGCTGCAGAACTGACTAAGTCAAAACCAACTTTCTTTCTCCTATTACCAAAAAGCACCTATGCCAGATTTAGAGTATGAATCAACAAATAAAGGACTTGGTCAAATCCATAAACTGTTCTCTATTTCACCACAGTCCTCAATGGACCTATAAGTAACAAGGGCAGACTATTCAAACTGCACGGGCTCTTTCATTATGTCTCTCTCTCTGCTGAGCTAATGTGGGCCACTTGTTCAAGGACAGTATTCATTGTTTACAGAATGTGGCACAGCAGTTTGAGTCAAGTTAATTGAGTACTGCTAGCCAGCTGCCAACTCAACACATGTCACAAAGTTTGCCAGCAGCCAAGGAAATTTCATGTGGCTCCCAGCAGCTTTTTCAAAATATTATTAAGGTGTGGCAAAAAAAAATGCCAGTAGTTTGACTCCTGTGAAAAGAAAAAACATTTCCTAGGGTTGCAAGATTGTGCTATTCCATGTCCTCTCTAGGTTTAGAATGCAATGTTTTCAGCTATGCCCAGGAAATGACTACTAGGTAGTGCCGAAAGGTGGCTCATTATCTGTCTGTGTGCAAAAGATCGGCATGGCAAAGCATACCCCTTTTCCCCTGATCAACCCACTCTGGAGAATACCAGAGATCACCATTCTTCATTTATGGGAAGGCACAATACAATTTTGCCCCAGTTCAATTATTAAATAAACTCCTCCTTTTACAACTAGTTTGTTCTCCGTTCACTCACACTCTTCAAACCACATTAAACTTGTCAGGCTGACGTGGAGTTGCTCCACTAGACAGTTTCTGCTTCTACAATATTCTTGCTTTGCCAGCTGATTACCAGTGCTACGGACACGACACAGGATTGAAAGCTGAGACGGAGTCACTTGACAAATGCAATAGAGCAGGGATTATCCAAGAGGATGATAAATGTGTACCCAGGAGGGAAGGGAGCATGCGATCCTGCAACCTAAACCGCTTTTAGCATTATGTGTACATTTAGTCACAAACTGGCCATCTTGCCTGTAAAATACATGTTCAGTCTGGCTGTGCAATGACTGAGAAAAAGAAAATATCTATAGAGTCAGGTAGACAGACTTTGGGGGATCTGGCAGGGCTGTTCCTAAATATGTCTTGCCCCAGCAGATTTTAAAAAGTAACATAATAAGCAGTTCTAGAATAATGCCCAAGACTATATGGAATGATCTGCATACCCAATAGCATGTGCACGGCTAATGATATGGTTTGCCATACTGGTTCTCTTGCCGCACTGGTTCTCTCACAATGGCCAGTAACGGCAACTGAAATTCATTGTGCCGGTGATTACTGACTTCACAAGCTGCCCGGAATCACTATTTGTCACAAGATTTTTTTATCTTTATTAAGTATCTAACACTAGCTTAATATTTTTGTATTGAAAAAGCTAAGAATGATGGTCTGCACAAGTCAGCCAAAGTCTTCCCCAGCAGCTGTATGCAAATCTAGAGCAGAATCGTCCCTCTCTACTCAGTAACTATTGGGAGAACAGCCAATGCAACAAAATGCTCTGTTAACAGCAAGCTCAGCAACATGCCTCTCTGACACCTATGCAACACTGAGTACTAATGTTGATTTATAGGGAAAACTAAATCAAGTCTGCCTGTACCCAGAGGCCACAACCAACAGATCGCTAAAATCACCCATTTACAACAGGCACAACAAATGAGCTTACATAATGAGCAAGTCCTTCAGGGGCAAATGCCATTAAGCTTCCTTCAGCAGAGCCCTGATCAAAATGTGCACGCAGGTTGCAATTGCAATTGCAATTTTAATGAAAGCAAAAAACGGAAAAGGCCCTGAGATAGCAGGCACCAGCATTTAGATTACATAAAGAAGGCCTTTATGTCTAAAGAAGCAAATTATAAAAGTGGCAACTGTTCTGTAGCACTCAAAAGCAGTGACAGAGTATACAAATTATGGGAGGAAAGAGCTGTCACAACCCACATATGGTTTTCAGTTTTAATCTTCATCTATAACAGCTTTCTGAAATAAACTGGGGAAACAACAAAAAATATTGTAATGCATAAGACATGTTATGGTGTGAATACTGAATTTACTACAGAATCCCTACAAGGGGCACAAGCAGCAGTGCCAGCCCTATATTTTGGGACAGAGGGATGAAGTTCTACCAGCTGCCATCTTTCAGGAGGGGTGATGTGCTCATGAGCCAACCCAAAAAATCCCCCCTCTCATTTGAGAACACTCTCCATCCAGCTAGCGACTATCACCTCTGAGACATAAGAACATAAGCCCTGCTGAATCAGACCAGTGGTCCATCTAGTCCAGCATCCTGTCTCACATAGTGGCCAACCATTTCCGCTGGAACACTGTGTGAGATTCTCTGACCACAGCCTGAGATCTTTAAAAGGGAAATATCTTATTTATCCCAAATATAATCTCAATTCCCTGGAGCACATTGGAAAACTGTAATTAAAGCTAAGAAAAGAACATTCACTTATGAGGCTAAGTTGCATAATCACTGGTGTTACCTTGGCCTTCCCCTTCCCTGGCATGGACACAAACATGAAAGAACTTTGAAAAATAGAGGCTGGACAAGACAGACTGCTCCATTGCTCAGTTCCCCAGACCTTGACTTGTGCGCTTCTGACAGACACCCAGAACTATTAACCCTTCCAGCTGGACTGGATGGGTTTCACTTTAAATCTACCATGAAACTGGGAGCAGAGCCCCACATGTACCCTTTCTCCAATCAAATTAAGGTCTATGTACCAAAAACTTTATGGCTCAGCTCAGGATATCTATATAGCCATCTGTCTTACTCCTTCCTGGCAGTTGGGCAAATGCTCATCTCCACCCTGCTTATTTGTCTCCATAAAGGAAACTCATCTCCTCTCAGCCTGCAACCTAAGAACTAGACAATTTTGCTCCCAGAGAAATAATGTTTTCTGAAATTAGGCCACTCCCCTGAGTGTTAATCAAAATTTCCTGCATTCCTTTATCAGAAAAAGCCTTACCTAGAATAGATGTGCAAAGACACTCATAAAGGTGATTAAGCAGCAACCCACCAGTCCCACTAAGTGACTGCCTTCTAGTCCTACAGTTAAGAGCTGAACCAACCACCTGGAAAGCACTAAGATCTGTTACCATTTTTCCTGGACAGTGACCAAACTATTGAGGAATCTACACACTACAACCAAATTGTTTTCACTGTCACCTCTGACTAATTAATTATTAATTAATAGCTTATTCTACTTCTTACATGGGAAAGGGGGAAGGAGAGAGAAACAGTCACTTCTAAAAATGTTTGCTATAGAAGAATAAGAGCAGATTCACACATTATGGACACATACATTGGGTCCACAGTCCTTACCCTGTGCAACAGTCACATGTGAGTTGTGCTCCTCAGTTCTCACATGCATAATGTCCAATTCAATTTGTGACTATGGCATGCATTGCTTTAAGCTTTTTTTAGATGTAGATTTTATTGTATTGACCATAAAGTCTTAACAGTATAACAGTATTAAAACAAATTAACAGAATTCACAGTATTACAAGCCACCGCGAGGCGGGGAGGGTGGGGTAAAAATCTAATAAATAAATAAATAAATACAAGGCTACTACCGATCAGAACCCATATAAAATCAATAGCAAGTTAGAACATAACCAACAGATTATAACTAAGATCCCATACCATTTGATCTAGTCCTTCTTGCAGCTAGTGCAAACAGAGCAACTCTATTAGAGACATAAGCATCCACATCTGCAAACAAAAATATTACTTTTTCCAGATCCGAGGCTCCTTCCCACATGGATAGAATATAAGCAATAAATTTATTTCAGGGTTCATGATGGAGGGGGCATTTCAAAATATAATGAATCAAATCATCTATGTCTCCTAAACCAAACACACACAGCATCATAATGGGGCAGGCAGCTTTTTTTTATATTCATCAGGCTTTGTGAGGAGCATGCATGAGCAAAGCCTGAATGCTTATTAACTGGCCATCTTAAAATTAAACATATGCAAATAAAGTAATGTCTTAATCATTCTCTGGGAGCAATGGCAACACTGGGACACCCAAAAGAAAGTATTTATGGCTCCAAAACTGGCTCCAAATTAAGAATGTTCTTGTGCTTTCAAAACATTTAAAACTATACAAGAGGGGTTGCTACTATTTAGTCTGCCTATAGCCACATAGCAGTGTCACATGGCACATTACAGACTAATGAATTGATTGTGGTATGACATTCCATGAGCTAGGACCCATTTTGTTAAGGTTATTTCATGTCTCCAGCCAAGCAGACTCTAGTGCACAAAAGTTTATGCCACAATATATCCTCGAGTCTTTAAAGGTGCCACAATATTGTTGTTTTGCACACATTAAAACATTTACATTGGAGAATAGCCTGACTAAGAAATCTAATGTTCCTTTTCAATAAAATGGAAGCAAACCTATTTGGTGGTACGTTCCTTAAGACTAGAATCAAACTTGGGAGACCTCTTTTAGCAGGCTAATGAACTGTAAGACAGCAACACCCCTCTGTCTTCTGGAGGCAGGGGAGAGAAGAGAAGGTGAAGGGCACAGAGAAAAAAGCAACCGAAGACCTGTCACCTTTGCAACCTTGACTATCATCTGGCATTGCATAAACATGCAAAAACAAAGCATTCCTCCTTCTTTTTGAAGGCTTTAAAAGTAGGAAAACCAACCAAATGGAAATCAAGCTGTCTCGCTGGAATAAATGATCTTTAGCCCAATTTGAATGAAAGAAGGGAGAGGGGTTAGAGTTCTCTTCTTTCCTTACACAAAGGCATTCCTTACACAGAGTACTGTCTGCCTCATATTCTAGAACAATTAATCTGCATGCAGTGCAGACAGACATCCAGTCTCAAGAACTCAACAGCCTACAAGCTGGGCTGTATAACTTCAAGGAGGGCTATATTTTCTAAACATACCAAGAACTACATTTAGGCAAAGAGAATTAAATACGTAAGTACAGGATAGGCGATACCTGGCTCAGCAGCAGTACACATGACAAGGATTTCAAGGTTGAAGCCAGTCACCTGAACAAGAGTCAACAGTGTGATGCGGCTGCAAAAAGAAGCTAATGTGATTTCAGAAGCATGGCTTTCCCATCTTTATTCTGCACTGCTCAGATCTAAGTTGTTATACTTGTGTCCCGTTCTGGGCACTACATTTTAAGAAGCATGCAACAGTTTCAGAAGAGAGCAACAAAGGTGGTTAGGGTCTGGAAAACAAATCCTCTGAGGATTGGCTGAACAAACATGATATGTTCAGCCTGAAGAAGGAATACTTGAAGGCCTGTCCCAAGGCAAAGACTTGTTTTGTGTAGCTACAAAGGTTAACACTGGATCTAACGGGCCTATAGGAGGGTAGATATTCAGGGAACGTTAGGAGAAATCTTCTAGCAGTAAGAGCAGCTGGAAAATGGAACCAGTTTGCTGATGCGGGGGGGGGGGGGGTGGCTTTCCTTTTTTGATGTTTTCAAGCACAGGCTGGACAGCCAAGCAACAGGAGTGCTCCAGCTTTTGATTGCCTATACTGAGCACAAGGTTGGACTAGAAGGCATATAAGGCCCCTTCCAACTCTTATGAAAACCGATCTAGTATACATGTGCATGTACCATTATACAACTCTGCCATCTGAATGAAGTAGCCACAAAAAAAGAAAAGGGAAGGAGAATGTGGGAAAGTGACTGCTTTTTCCATAGCGGTATAAGACCATAAGAATAGCCCTATTGGAACAAGCATAACGCGGAGACTAGAACCTCCCCCTATTCTTCCTCCAAGCAACTGGTATTCAGGTGCATGCCGCTTTTAAAGAGGGAGGTTGTGTTTAGCCATCACAGCTAACTAAATGCCATTTCATTTAGTCTCATTCCTTTTATCAGTATCAGATCACCCATTCTGGTTAAAAAATGTTCTCAAAATGTTCTCAAACATGCAAATACATATTTAATAGTATTCTGCTGAAAATGCTTGCTAAAGCATTTAACTCAAGGGAAAATATACATTTCACCATTGCCTTTTCCCTAACTGTCCTTTATATTCATCCACTTTGTGAGGTCAGAACTAGAAGCCATTTTTCTTTTTATGAATTATTCAGGAAAGCATTCTGAACAACATTAGTATCTCAGGTTACCCCACCAACCAAAAATCGATGGCTTTCTGACCTTCCTGTGTTTAGGAAAAATGACAAATGCAGACTGTAACAGATTGGTATAAGAAGAGATCTCTGCAGTGCTCCTACAATAAATGTTGAACACAATGGACCTTTATCATCATTTAACCAGCGTGACAATCAGCAGTACAACTGAAGTGCCATGTCCAGATCTGGCTACTGCGTTTGAAAAAGTCAGTTTCAAGGATAGGGCTCCCTACTGTACCTGGAAGGTTGAGGTCTCTGGACAGACATATAAATTTTCTAAATAAAGAAAACCTTCTAAGCAACATGTAGAGAGAGAATCTGGGCCATTTTGAACTGAGCTACCCAGGGAACAGCAGGAGCTCTGTCCATTAGACCACAATGTTAATCTATATATCTAATTCCAAAGGTGCCCCCTAAGTGCGGATACCTAAATCCAAGTGGGGGGGCACCTGGGGGGCAGGGAGATTTTCCTACACACGGGGGGCCTTCCACCCATGTGCAGAAAAATCCAAAAAGTTTGAAAAAATATTCGGGGGATATTAAAATCCCCTGAAAAGAGAAAACCTGTTCCCTGCGCATGCAGGGACTTACCTTAGTGCTGGCGGCGGCCGGGGGCTGTGGCTGAGCCGGTGGCTGGGCGGCCAGGCAGCAGGCTGCAGCCAAGCCGGTGGGCGCAGACACCAGCGGCGCCAGGGCAGCCCTTGCCGCGGGCCTCAGCGGTGCTCGCTGGAGGAAGGGGGAAAGAGGGGCGGCCTGTGTGGGGACGGGGAGAACTGGTGGGCCCAGTGAGCAGGCCCGCTGTTGGGGAAAGGGTGCGAGTGAATGGGGGAGGGGGTCGGGGGGTGGGAGGGAACGAGAACAGGCCGGGAGAGAGGGAAGCGCCGGGGGGGGGGGGAATGCAGGGCCCAAGTGGCTTAGCGCCACTCGGGCTTGAACGAGAATGGGCGTGCAGGGAGGGAGGGAGAAGCGCTGGGGGGGGGACTGAAACACTGGGGCAGGGGGGACAGAGACGCCAGGCTGAGTGGTTCTCAGCCTCTCAGCGAGCGAGAGCAGGCCGGGAGGGAGGGAGAAGCGCTGGGGTGGGGGGGGGACAGAAATGCCAGGCCGAGTGGCTGTCAGCTTCTCTCCCCCCCGCGAGTATCGTGGGTCCCTCCTTCTTGTCAAAACTGAATTTATAGTTGCCAGTCTATGGACTGTTAGGCAAGACGACTACAAGTTTGAAAGACACTGAAAGTAAGCCCCTGCCCCAAGACATGAACAGTTCTCTAGTCCTACACAAGAAAGTCCAGATTGGAAAGATCAAGGCTAATAAAAGTTATTAGGGGGAAAGTGCCCATAGTAGGATCTCAACTGTTATGTTTCTGGCCTGTTTTCATGTAATAACTGTCATTTTACAGTGGTGAAAACACTCTTTCAGCAGCCAGAAAAACAGCCAATCATACTTATATTTCAACCAGACACACAGCTCTCTCTGCTACGTTGGTTTGCATGGACTTCACAAGCAGTGCTGATTCCACAAAAGGAGAAAATTAACAAAGCTATTTATATTTGTGATTTAAAAAAAAAAAAAGATTAGAAGGGAACAGCTGTTGAAAAGGTGTAGAGGTAGCAGAACAGCATTGTAGACAAAACAGGTACAGACCAGTGTCCTCAGTTCATTAATTTATCCAGCTCCTCGGGTCTGCCTAAGAACAGGTCAGAAGCACCAAAGAGCCAGTTGTTAGTATCAGTACAGTAAATGCAAACAAAAGCAGTGTTGCACTGTTCATACCATATGCACATGAGTCAACACCAGAAAGCCCTCTCCAGCACAGCATTCCTCTCTGACTAGTAAATGGAATCAAATGCCTTATGAGACAAGACTTGAAAGAAATAAAAGCACAACATCCTCACAGCCGATCTTCAGAAGAGGCTGACAATTTGACACCAGGTAATTTTAAAATAAAATGTTATTTGCATACCCTGGTTAGGTCCATTCCAAGTTTCAGTTGTGAGATGAGATGAAGAATTATGCTCCGCTGATCATCCATAACTCCTAAATCATCCTCTGCATTATCTTCATTATCTGTCACCTCATCTTCAACCAGAATTGATTCACAAGTTGAACACTGAAAAAAGATGAACACATACCCAAGTATCACCATCCAAACATACAAAACACATTTTGGCATGAATTTATGTAAGCTCAATGATAGCGCTGTTTAAGGAAGATTTTTTAATTTATTTTTTATCATCATCATCTATTTATTTAATTAATTAATTTATACCCCACCCTCCCTGCCAAAGGCAGGCTCAGGGCAGCTTACATTAAAAATTTTTAAAACAGAATAAAATCATACAATGATTCTAAAGTGCTATACATAGATATTGCATGTCAGACAGCAAAACAACAACTTTCCAAGTATTATCCATAACAGGTGTCAATCAGTAATGGTACTAGCCGATGGTAAAAATTCCAGTGTAAGGCTCTGGTTTTAACTTAAGGTGTTATATGTGGCATCCCACTCGAATGCCTAGTGGAAAAGCTCCATCTTGCAGGCCCTGTGGAATTGTAACAAAGATTCTTTCCAAAATATTCACCCAATGTTGCTAGAAGCCTAGAATAATCATCACTAGATTATGAATAAGCTATATTCAAGTCCAGTAGCACCTTAGCACTAGATCTGAGTTTAGGAGCACCTTAGAGGCCAACAAGATTGGGGGGGTAATAAGCTTTCAAGAGCTCCATAGCAGTGTAAGACCATAAGATCAGCCCTACTGGAACAAGCCTAACACGGAACTTTCAAGAGTTAGGCAAGAAGGCCGCAAGTTTGAAAGACACTGAAAGACAGCCCCTGCCCCAAGAGATGGACAGTTTTCTAGTCATACACAAGAAAGTCCAGATTGAAGGATTAAGGCTAATAAAAGTTAATGGGGGGAGGGGAAGCACCCAAAGTAGGATCTTATACTCTTATACTAAAGCTTATACTCCCCGAATCGTGTTGGTCTCTAAGGTGCTCCTAAACTCAAATCTAGTTTTTCTACTGCAGACCAATACAGATACCCTCTGAGATTATCAATAAGGATTTCCACAGCACGGAGAATCTGCACAATCTGCTGTCATCTTATTCACTGAAAGACATGTATCAAAATGTTGTTCAGTTTTCTCCTGAGAGATGTGCCAATCATTTTGTATCCCCCCCCCCCCCCCCGCTAGCCATCCAGCACAACCAGCTACTTCAAAACTCAGATTTGTGACGAAAATAAACTCAGATTTGTGGTGAAAATAAACTCAGTCAACCAGTGATTTCAATAATGTAGCTGTGCCATTACCAGGGCCTAAACACCTGGTGGCTCCTACATATATTTTGCTTTTTATGTTAAATAAGACATTATACAACTGAACATTTTTCTAAGCATACTGGCTAATGTTTGAGAGACCAAATCCTGTTTTCACTTCAGTATCAGGGGAAATTATACCATTTATAACTAATGACTCTTCCCTGTGACATGGTATATGTAAAAAGAACCACACTTGCGTCACCAGATTTGAAATCCATATCCCATGATCACAACCACAGCATAAGCAGACCTAAAAGCATTAAATATTTGGGTTAGGCTAGCATTTCCACCTCTCTGTGGGAGGCAAAGAAGAGAGAGCTTGTTCTAGCAGAGTTACAGCCTTGACCACTCACATGTCTTCAGGCTGTATCACTGCTTGAGTATAACTAAACTCCATGGGAAATTTAGTTTCATTTTATTTGATGAAAGCACAGCCATAGCTCCACAGTAATATCTGCTCTTGTGAAACAAATCAATAAATAATTTTAGATAGTTACAGAAGTAGTTGTAAGAATGTAACTGTAAACGGGAAAAGACAGACCAAAGAATTTCAGTTTCAGAAGAAGACAAATTAAAGGCAACAAGTTGTTCATTCTTTTACAAGTAATTGAATTCTCTTTTTGGAGAGGAAAAAAATTGGTTTTGAGAACTTCCAACTAATCCAAGATGGGGAGGGGGGGTTCTCTGCCTTTTACTCAGTGGAGGAAACATTATATAACCATGCTCCAACTACAATCCGTTTAACCAGAATGTGATCAACAGCCGGCTTCCAAAATGTAACATTACCTTACATAAATATATTTGTGCCCCCACCCCCAACCATGGTAGGATTGCATCTGCTCTTGTCACCCACCTACACCATTAATTACCAAGTTGCAGAACTGCCTACTTAGGTAGCACCTCCTTAAGTATATCAGGCATAACGAGACAGCTTTGCAATTTGAAGCAAGAAGAGTAAAACAACTTGTCCTCCCCCTGTCAGGAAAGGTAAAATCACCTTTCTTCCACAGTCAAGCCACATGTAGGACAACATATTCCTGCAGACAATGCTTGCCCTTAGCATTCTCTCAAAAAGCTTAAATTTTAAATGTTAGTACATAAAAAGGCTAAGCGTACACAACCCCATTCCATTATCTCACAGCGGCTGCAATATAGGAAACCACGCATTTGCCAAGTATAGAGCTTAGCCTGAAAATGAACCACAAGAGGGGAAAACTTATCAGAAGGAGTACCAGGACTTACAGGAGAGCTTTCTACAGCAGGCTTGCTTTGCATCCAACTCGACCTCATCGAGCTTCCTGAGCTACGTAAACAGCACTGCTGTTTTCGGTTGCCGCTGCTAGGACCCTGAATAGTAAAAGCTGGAGCCACAAATTAGTACCACCACCACCGGGAAGTGGAGACAAGAGAACCCTTTCCCTCTCTGTCCTGCCCCCACCTTCTTTTTAATTTCCCAGTGAATCTGAAAGGCATGATGTCAATTCAGCATGAATCTGCTGCCTACATTTCTAATCACATGACCCAGGATCAGCGAGCTTAACTACAAATCGCTTGCAACTCTAGAAATGCTGCTGTCAGTTTTTTCACCCTGAAGGTACACACGAGCTAGCATAAGAAAAAGTGTCTTGTTCAGCACTGAAAAAACAGTGTTCGGCTGGAAGATCCCAAGGGCCTTGAGGGCATGGCACATCCCTGTGAATCATTGAAGTTTGACTTTTCCTAGGAAATCATTAAAATTGATTATTTTGAAGACAACAAGTTCATCAATGCACTCATGCACCCACTGAAACTTTTATTTTAATGCAATCTGAATTACTAATTAATGAAAAAAATATTGAGGGCTGCTGCTAACATTACTTTTTTAACATACACTAAGACTTGACTTGAAGGGCCACTCCACACAGCACTGATCCTGAATTAGAAGAAGAAGAGAAGAGAAGAAATTGGATTTATACCCCGCCCTTCACTCACTTGGAGTCTCAGAGCGGCTTACAAACTCCTTTCCCTTCCCCTCCCCACAACAGACACCCTGTGAGGTAGGTGGGGCTGAGAGAACTCTTTCCCAAGCTGTCCTTGAGGGAACAGCTGGTACAGAGCTATGGCTTGCCCAAGGTCATCCAGCAGGTGCAAGTGGAGGAGTGGGGAATCAAACCCTGTTCTCCCAGATTAGAGTCCGCGCACTTAAGAAGAAGTAGAAGAAGCGATTGGATTTATACCCCGCCCTTCACTCACTTGGGAGTCTCAGAGCGGCTTACAAACTCCTTTCCCTTCCCCTCCCCACAACAGACACCCTGTGAGGTAGGTGGGGCTGAGACAGCTCTATTCCCAAGCTGTCATTGAGAGAACAGCTGGTACAGAGCTATGGCTTGCCCAGGGTCATCCAGCCAGCGGAATCCAGCCAGGGGAATCAAACCTGGTTCTCCCAGATTAGAGTCTGCACACTTAACCACTACACCAAACTAGACTGTACAACTTTTGACTCTGCCATCGGATACGGAGGCTCAAACCCTCAATAAATTGGTTTTGCTGCTTGCCAGGTCTGGAAAAACAGAGCGGTTGCCAAGACTTAGCAAGCTATATAAATTCAGGGGTGGTAAGTCATATATTGTGCAGTCCTGACTTAGTGTCAGCAGAAAGAGACAGAGAGTCTCAGCGTAGAGGGGCCCCAGATACACCACCATCCCCCCCCAAAAAAGGTGCAAGTGTTCACTTTTTTGTGATTAATATGTTTCGAAGCTGCTCCGTAGAAAGGTTTTTTTAAAAAACAAACCTGGGAAAGACACAGATACATGCAGATCTATCACAAATGAATGCTGACATGTATAAAGGCAATCGTCAGTAGTCACTATCACCGTTCCTGAGTAGGTGGCTGAGATAGTCCACATGGAAGAAGGAATATCTATATATCTAATTCCCAAATGTCCCCCCCGCGTGCGGATACTTAAATTCGCGCGAGGGGGGCACTTGGAGGGCAGAGGGGGGGGTTCTGCAGGTGGGGGTAACTCCCCCGCTTGCAGAAAAATCCGAAATCTATCAAAAACTTTTTGGGGGATCTTTAAATCTCCCGAAAAGTAAAAGAGTGTCCCCTATGCATGCGCGGGGAACGCTCTTGGAACGGCAGCGGCCCGGCGAGAGTCGCTGAGGCCAGCCGACAGCCCGCGGAGGAGGGGGAAGGGGGCGAGTGGCGGGCCCGGCGAGAGCCACCGTGGCCCGCCGTGAGTCTCGGGGGGGGAAGGGGGCGAGCGGCGGGCCCGGCGAGAGCCACCAAGGCCCGCCGGGAGTCTCTGGGGGGGGCAGAGGAAGGGGGAAGGGGGCGGAGGAAGGAGGAACAGCTGTCAGCTTCTCCCCCCCACGAATATTGTTTCCTTCTAACAGCATCCCCCATGGGTTGCCACCCTAGAGGGCCCCCCAACTGAGGGGGCCCTATGAGAGAGTAAAATCTCTCCACAGCACTCTGTATCCCACCCAATGACAGTAAAAAAAATAATGTCTGAAATGGTCCCCAGTTAACTAACTGAAAGTTTACATGACCAAAGAATTCCCTGAGAGGGAATTTTGGGGGCCTAGGGCAGCTTTCTGCAGCACTTCTTTTCTCTGTGACACCAGTTCTTTCTAGAACTCATAACCAAGGGGGGGCGGATTGTTCAAATAAAAGTCAAATAAGCAACATGAGGGGGGGGCAAGGTGAAAACCAGACAACACAAACTCTACTTTCCAGTACTGGCAACCTGGAAATATGCATATAACCATTATAAGCACAGAGGCAAAAGATGCCTCAGTATAAATTAGGTGAGTTACTGATGATGCCTTCCAATGCATAGCTCAGGACATATGTGAGGAATGCTCTGCTAATGCATACAAAAGAACAGGACAACCATGACCACTATAAGTCACCTTTTCCAGAGGACACTCCAGTAAGGCACTGATCAATTTACTATTACACTCTATATGGGAAAATTACTATTGATGGCTCTAATGCACTCTGTCCTTGCTCCTCAATAACAGCCAATGTGACCTACCAAGCTGTCAAATAACATTGTACAAAGGCAGTGTTGCTCTCCCAAAATGAAACAAAAAGGCCTTTTATAAGCAGCTTCTGATACTGGTGGAGAGTGTGAGCTGCTGTTCAATTGGGGGGCGGGAATCAGTACCACTGAGTATACCCAAGCTTTTGAATACACCTATAACACTGCTTTAGGTTCTAGATATATAACATGAAGTGCCCAGCAAACAACTCACATAGAAATTCCCCTGAAGAACCCAAATGCTTCTCCAGCTTCTGGTTCCATCGACCATAACCTCCCTCCTCCTTCCACCCCTTCTTCCTGATCTTCCCTCCCATACAAATTCCTTCCCTACTTCCTTCTCCTCTGCAGCTGCTTTTCTCAATCTCACCCTCCTACTATCCCCCCTCCCCGTCACCCTTTCCTATGCTGTCGCCAGGAGGAAAAGAACAAGTCAGCTAAAGAAAGTGGATGCTGGGCACTGACAGTGTTTAGGCTGAGAAGGAACCTCTGGCTGCCTGGATTTCCTCCAAGCCCAGACACCACTGGCGGATTTCCTCCACTCAAAAGCCCCAGCCCTGTCACTGCATCTTGGGAGATGCCCATGATGGCAGATGAGATCTTGCAAGACCTTTTAAATTTCGGAGATTTTAAACCCTCCCTCACCTTTCAAACACACACACACACACCCCTATACACACACACACACACAAATTCTGGATCCTAGAGGTTCCCCTAGGGTTATTTGAAAATATCCTTAGGTGTCTCTATTGTGCAGATCTTTTGATCCACACTCTGAGGGCCAAGATCAGCATGAGGTCTTTTATTTTATTCAATTTATACCCCACCCTCCCTACCAAGGCAGGCTCAGGGCAGCTTACACAAAATGCATAAAAATACAATTAAAATCCATCATAAATAATCAAACCATGAACAAATAAGTTATCCTAAAATCCATAAAATCCACTATCCTAAAGTGCTGGAACAGTATTCAGATAAAGTGCGAGAGCAGAAATTTCAGATTGCTCCACAGATGACAATTATAATGATGTTTCCACAAGCTCCGTTGATCTACTTATTTATCTAGCAAGGGCAGGCTAAAGATGGTAGGGCCAGGACACAGGGACTCTTCTCAGATGTCTCACACAGCTCCTAATTGAAAGCCTGGTGGAAGAGCTCTGTCTTGCAGGCAGCTCATTCCACCAGTGTGGAGCTGCTACTCCCAAACTCCTAACCTCCGACACTGGCACCAGCTGCGCCCCATCGAAGATTGGGAGTGGGATCCCTACCCTCGGTCCACTCTGACTCAGGCACAGGACCTCCATCTTCGTCAGATTCAGTTTCAGTTGACTCATTCTAAGCCAACCAGCCACAGTTTGTAATGCCTGGTCCAGATCTTCTGGGTTAGAGTCAGACTGGTCGCCCAACAACAGATAGAGCTGGGGGTCAGCTGCATATTGGTGACACCCCAGCCCATGCCTCCATGCAATCTGGGCAAGGGGGCACATATAGATGTTAAACAGCATCGGGGAAAGTACTGCCCCCTGAGACACTCCACATATCAGTGGGTGCCTACAAGATATCTGTTCCCCTAGTGCCACACTTTGTCCCCGACCCTGAAAGAAGGATGCAAACCCCTGCGTCGGCGAGGCAGTAGATCAGTAGGTGATGGTCGACCATGTCAAACGCTGCCAATAGGTCTAACAACAACAGCCCTGCGGATCCGCTTTGATCCAGATGCCTCCGGAGATAATCTGTGAGGGCAACCAGTACAGTCTCTGTCCCATGGCCCAGGCAAAAGCCAGAATGGAAGGGGTCTAAGACAGAAGCGTCATCCAAAAAGCTCTGTAACTGAACTGCCACAGCCCTCTCGATTAGCTTGCCCAAATAGGGCAAGTTGGAAACCAGCCGATAGTTGGCCAATTTGGCCGGATCCAGGGATGGTTTTTTTAAGAGGGATGGGAAGTACCAGAACTAACACAATTTATCTGTTCTAAAAACAGCATAGATTCCAAGACAAACATATTTTAATTACAGTAGCTATCAAAAGGAAGAAATAAACGAGAAGCAAAGAGCAAGCGTCTATTGGTTTGCCCTAAATTTAAAAACACCTCAAATCTCTTTTCACATAATTATATTTTATATTAATACAAGCAGCAGTAGAACACAATATTCTCAATAGAACAGATATTTCCCTCCTAACAAAAACAATTTACTGTCTTGCAGCTTAACTGAATAAGAAACCAACCCTTTTCTAAATTGGTCTTTGACTGTCAACTTCCAGTGCCCCCCCCTCCTTCGCCCAACCCCAAATGCAGCAGGTTTAATTCATTAAAAATTATTCACTACATAGCCAGCACGGTCAAGCCTGACACAAAAATCAGTTGTGGAATCCCAAGAATCTAGCTCTTTCCACAAACAAGCAAAGAAGCAAACCCTAGCTTGCACCAGAGAGAACTGAGGCATTTGGTGATCTAATTATGGTCCCTGTAGACAGAGGTAATAAATACATTTTGACCACTTAATGCTCCAAATAAATAAAAATAAAAGCTTCATAAAGAACCAGGATTTCCCCAACCATTCAAGATTCTACACTAAAATGTTAAAAATATTCGGTAACAATTACTGTGGAAGAAAGAGAATGTACAAAAGAACAGTATCATAACAACTCCTGAAAATCAAATCCCATTAAGACCTATTTCACTGAATGACTCTCCCAATGAGGTTCATATGAAATTTGGGTATGATCCTTCGTAAGCTATTTCAAGCCTTTCAGGTGAGCTTGCATGTAGTCAGCACAGGTTTTTGTTCTGCAGGCCCCCAGTGTACAAGCAGGAGCCGTGGTGGCTCAGAGGTTAAGACACTGAGCTGCAGACTGGAAGGTCAGTAGCTTGGCAGTTTGAGACCCGAGTGCCGTGTGACGGAGTGAGCTCCTGCCTCTGGCCCCAGCTCCTGCCAAACTAGAAGTTCGAAAGCAAAAAACTGCAAGTAGATAAATAGGTACTGCTTTGGTGGGAAGGTAACAGCGTTCTGTACACCTCAGTGTTTAGTCATGCCGGCCACATGACCACAGAAAAGTCTTCGGAGTGTGCTGGCTCTTCGGGTTGGAAACGGAGATGAGCACCGCCCCCTAGTGTCAGATCTGACTGGCTTTCAAGCAAGGGAAACCTTTACCTAATGTGCAGGCAGGTTCTTCTATAAAAAGGTCATTTGAACACATCATGCATCTCAAAAGCAATTTCCTGACTAATTTTCCAGTTGTGGGGCATCAGCAAGAAGCCTAGAAGTAGTGATAAAATTAGACATGTGCAGAGGCACTATGCACATGACAAGCCATGGACTTCTGCATGGTAGGAGTACCTGCAAGGAGAAATGGATGGAAGAGCAAAGCCCCAAGCTTTAGGTTCATACACACTAAGATAAAAGAGAGCTTGCACAGTCAAGAGTATCTCTAGCCAGAGAGATTTTTTGCTCTGTCCTCCCATAAGGCCTGAGAGAGAATTCTGATACTTGTAAAGAGAGTCTGGCTCCAGCTGTCAGAATTCAATTGAATTGGAGGCCTGTGGCAACAACAAAGAGAGATATGAGAAAGAGACTGCATAGGAGAAGGGAGAGAGGCTGGAAAGAGGTCAACTCCTTGCTGAGGTCTAGCAAGTGAAGACCACTGCCAGGAATGTAAATCCCACATTTTCAGCGCTTAAAAACAAGGGCCTAAAGGGGTCATTTTACCGGAGTATTCATCTTCATCTTCTGACTGCTACTAAATCGACTTCCTAGACCACTATAAAAGATTATGGGAAAGAAGGCTTCTAGCCTCTCCAAACAGCCACACAGGCATTCACCCAACCCTCTTCATTTCACAACAATATGAAAAGCAAAAAAAAATAGAGGGGAAAGCAATACGTTGTATCTAGCACCACTGATTTGACTCCTGGAGGTTTTTTAATTCCAAGGCTACTCTTAAGAACCACCACAGGCAGGAAACCAGCTTATTTTGACCCTAAGCATCTTCACAATCTACATATAGATATAAAAGAAAGTCCCCTCAACCGTAAAATCAACGCCCAGGCCAAACCGCTGGCCCTAGAAACACCAAATTTGGGGAGAGAACTCCTATCATGGCATAGGTGCTCACTAAGAAGGGATTTTTAGAAACTCGACCCCTGAAGGGGTCAAAAGGGGGAAATGTTCCCCCATTGATTTCTATGAGGCTGCAGGCTGCTGCCTACTTGCACCCCCCACTCTGACTGGTCAGCTGCCAGAGCTCAGTATTCTGAGGTAAAAAAAAGCCTACAGTTACAGGAGACTGCAGAGAGCTAACGGCAGTTGAGGAAATCAGGAGTGGCCAACAACCACCTATGAGGTGCAGTAATGCTGCTGGCCCAGCCTCCCCATGGCTTCAAACACACACACACCTCTCCTATACCTGACAGGCTGCTTGAAGCCAACAGAGAGCCCACCCAGCAGTAACACCTTAGTGATCCTGCTGGCCCAGCCTCCACAGTGGCTTCTAATACTCCTCCTCCTCCCACTGGACAGGCAGCTGCCTGTCAGGTGTAGGAGAGGAGGTGGGATGCTTACAGCCGTCGGAGAGGTTTGCTCAGCAGGACTGCCTTAGCCCTGCTGCTGGCCCAGCCTCCCCAGTGCCTTTAAAAACAATCCCCCCCCCAATACCAGACAGGCAGGTGTCTGTCAGGTGTAGGAGCAGGGCCAGGGAATTTTTATCCACCAGGGACGCTGCCTCAGCAGGATCACTTTAGCAATGCTGCTGGACCAACCTCACCAATGGCTTTAGCCACACTCCCACCCACTATGGAAATATACCAAAATTTGTAGAAAAGTGGTTTCCTTTATTAGGTTATTTAACTTCTCATTAATGTGGGTTCTAGAAAATTGGTTCATATGAACTTGCTTAGTATCTGATTGCTCGGATGGTGTTTTGAATACGTAGTTATGTCCCACTTCTTAAATGTAATATAAATAAAAGACAATTTTGTAAAAAAAAAAAGGGGGGGGGGTATGCCCTCTCCCCCAATTCAATGCCCAGGCCAAACCCCTGGACCAAGAAACCCAAAATAAGGGGAGTGCATTCCTACCATTATGTCAAAAAAAAACCCAAGAGATTTCTGAGAAACATGACCCCGAAGGGAATAAAAAAGGGGGCAAAATGTGTTTCCCCAATTATTTTCCGTGTGCCTGGAGACACAACTGTCTGCAGTCTCTGTTTTAAGGTAAAAACACAGTTAAAAGAGATTGCAGACAGTTGAGGACATTTACAGAAATCAGCAATTCAAGACACCTGAATAGACATTTTTCTACCAAGAGGAGACAACTTAGGAACATGGCAAAGACATTTGCACATAGTACTCCTGTGGGGAAGTGAGCTGTGCAGGCCAAGTACCAGAGAAATCACCCTGAGGTGCTCAGAACAACACAGCCTCCATATGAGCAAAACAACCCAGTAACACAAGTAGAGAGGCCATCACTTTCGTGAAAGGTGGCAGGAGCTGACTTAACAGGCGACTGCTTCTTAAATGGGCAGTTCTATGTTGCCTGCTCCAGAATGAACTCACCAAGCAGCCCAGTGATCCTAGCACCAGAGGGCAGAAACACCACTGTGGTCTACAGAGAGGTCCTTCAGTAGAGAAGGCGGGAGGAGTATGCATGTCTCACTTCGTTTTTTACACTACAATCTTCTCCATTAGAATTCCTACAACAAATGTTCCATTTAAAACTTCACATCATCAGTATTATAACTGGATTTGCCGAACTTAAATACTGTAGCGAAACATGGGTATCAGGCTAGTATGCAATATAAACTCTTTCCAGGGTTAAGCTGAGTAATAGGCTAGGAGGCTCATTCACCAAATTGGCTGGAAAGTTCAAGAATCCTGTCATGCAAGACAACAAATGTGTGGGCCTCTACAATAGCAACATCAGACAAGCGCAATGTATAGGTTCTTTTACAAACAGACCTTCGTCTCACTATGCAGTACCAAAAACAGAATTTGTAATTTTGCCTCTGTGACACGTACTTTGTATATTTACACGCAGCAGGAGAGTGCTAACTTCAGACTTGCAAGGGTTTTTTTTAAACTAGAATCCCCATGGCCCACCAGTGTCTTAGATTTACAAAACACAAGCTGCCCACCCCCCCACAAAAAAAAGCTGAGACATAACTAACCTTAAATTATCTTAATTTTGCAAATCTAGATCAGTCCACAGACCAACTAGTCCAGGATTCTTTGCAATAACCCCCATACTCAATGAGTCACTGTAAACTGGCCAGAGGGCCACTAGAGAATTGCAGTCTACCTTCTGTTCACTCCTGTTATCCAGATGTCGAAATCATTATTTTCTGAATGCAAAATGAATTAAGACAGTGGGCTGTATCCTTCTGCTTTCCCCAAGAGCTGTCAGAAAGTGCCAGAGAGGCAATGCCAACAAATGGGGAACTCATGTGGACTAAGAAGCTATGCAGAACAGGCAGCTGCAGGGAAGAGAAGGAATGGTTGAAACCCCCCCTTGCCTCTGCAGAGCTGCTCCACCAGTGGAATGCTTACCGCCCTAAAGGAAAGGAGGTATAGGATCCAACCCAGTGTAATGATAGACATGATTACACAGAAACATGCATTGTACCTAAGTGATCCCATCTTTAAATACAGGCGTTTTACAGTTAATATCTTGCCCATAACATTCCTATTCAAGTGATAATAAAAGTGGAAGATCTAAGACCTGCTCCAGTGTAACTACAACAGGTTTGCCAGAGGTTTTACTTGCATGGATAATGCCCATTGCAGCAAGCTATAAAAATCAAGATTAGTTAGATTACACTAAGTCATATCTATCAATGCTGCTATAGTGAGCTTAATGTCCTTTAATTCTACTTTTAGCGTAATTGTACATTTAATCATTGAACTGTACCTAGGTCTTTCCAACAGATTGTCTCAGATGTCTTATTCAGATGGTCAAAGAGGGAATAAGCCTGCAACTGTAACATTTTGCCAACAGATTAATTTTGCTGCACAAATCATTACAGGCTAAAGGCATCTGTGATACTATACAGCCTAAAAAGGATTTAATCAAGCATAATGGCAAAAGCCAGACCACAGTAAGAAATCCTTTAATGTCTCTGCCACTCAGACAATGTACCACACTTGATTATACTGCCCATGCTCCTGCCAAAACTGAAGCTGTTCACTGCTGGTTACTGCAGGCCATGCTGGCACAGGGTTATTGTTTAGTTGATCTGGGAACATCAAATACTACAGTTCACGCCAAGTCTGGGGCAAGAAGCAACATTCCTGCCTTTAAAACCAAGTGCAGCACAGCAACAGCAGTGCCTTTGGCATTTCCCTTTCGTACACCTTGATTTACTGTTAATGAACAGCAAGCAACCACAGGTTTTAATAGGATGCATTTGATTTACCAAGACCCAGGAAAGCCATCTTGTTTCAAGGATTAATATTCAATAAAATTTCCTCCTCTTTTATTTAGACCACCCACTAGACAGAACCACTGATGCAACCCAGAGGTGGGTACAACACAGTCTTGCTATTTGCTACTCACCTTTAGCAAGTATGCAGTTCTCCATGACAAGCAACGTGAGTGGAAAGTTGCCATATACAAAGAAATATGCACATTACTTAAAGGCCTTGGCTTAAACCTTTGTCGTTGATGCACTAGAACTCTGCCATGTGGTTTGGGGATTCTAGAAAAACTGGTTGCACATCAGTGCTGGAAAACAGAGAGCAACACCTATGCTCCTGACCTCAGGGTTCCCAGGAGAAGGAATGGATGAAGGTACAGAAATACTGGGGACTACAGGACTCTCAGCAGAGGAGAGAGGAGAGAGAAAGAGAGAAGTAAAGAAATAAAGACAAGAGGAGCTAGATAAATATTAAATTAACACCAAGAGAATGAGAGAGATGGGGAGTAAGGGTTAAGGAGAAATAATTTTCTTAATCAGCCCACATGCCGGAGTAATGGGTAGCTTAGAGAAAGAAAGAAAATGAAACAGGAAGCAAGATATAGATACAAATAAATAAATAAAGGAAAATGGACATCACACCTGAGGCAAGAAGGGAGCAGTTATGTGCAACCTGTCCTACCCCTGAAGCATCTTTTTTGAACTCATGTTGTCACAATGATATTTCTGATGTATGCAAGTCATATACGTGTTTGACCAGATTGGGCCTGGACCGCCTGTCTGGAAACTGCTCTGCATGATCTACCCACTTACAACCTGTAAATAAGATCCATTTCCATAGCTTCCACACCATTTAAAGAGCTTTACATTCAGGCCTATTCTACATACACTTGAGCTTGAAGAGAATGCTTCTCACAAATATTTTGGCAGCATTAAAAGTATTGCCAATGGCTTCAAAGAAGTAAGAGTTTACAGTGATGCATACTGAGGCAAAAAAAAAAAAAATGCCACCTTTACTCACACAATGTCTGAGCTGGCAGTGACTATCCAGGAAAGAGTTCTTGCTGCTGTGGCAGATACCTTGACAAAAATACAAACTGTGAGTGCAGCAGCGGAAAATGAGGCAACTTCTGTGCCAAGGATTATTTAGGGAAGTGATTGACAAATAGAATAGCCAGTGCTGTGATGCTCTTGTACAGATTATGGTGCCGCCACATTGGAATACTGTTTCCAGCTTGCTCACCTCCAAAGGGATACTGTAGAGATGGGAAAAGTGCAAACAAGGGGCATTCAAAATGATCATGGAGTTGGGAATGTCTTTCCTACACAGAAAGGGCAAAGAGTTTGGAGTTTTCCATATTAGGAAAGAAAGATGACTAAGGAAGGACAGGAGAGGTGTTTATAACAAAAAGTGCTCTAGAGAAGCATGGTCTGGAGAAAGTAGATAAGAGGTTTTTTCCTCCTTCTCCCAAAATACTAGGATTTAGGAGCACCCAAAGAAACTGATGAGCTCTAGATTCAGAACAGAAGACATGAAGTACTTCTTTATAGAGTGCACACTTTGTGGAACCTGATACCATGGGATGCAGTGAAGGCCAGTAGCTTCTAAAGAGCCTTAAAAAAACAGATTAGGCATTTTCATGGAATTAGATCCAGAACACCTATTAGACATGACGGGTACATGGAACCTTTATGGTCATGGGCAGTACACCACTGAATACCAGTTGCTAGGGCTAGCATTAGTAGGAAGCTTTGGCCCCTGTTATGTGCCTTCTGAAGGCATCTGACCAGCCACTGTAGGGAACAAGGTTGTTAGGCTTTTATTCAGATAACACTGCCCACAATGACACTGGCTCTACATCAGCACAACATCAACTACTTTACTACTTGATTCCCAACTGGCTGGAACCATCCACACAAGTTATCCATCCCCAACTAAAGATGACAATACAGTAATGAAAAGAGCTTTGGGTCACTCCCAGCCAGCTGAATGACTAGCAAAGGCGTGAGCTCTCATCAGGCAGACTGCTCACCGCCATTCTCCCACGGCTTGGCCACAGACCGAAGTCTCTGGGCTTGGCAATCTCTCTGTGGCTGCACAGGAAACAACCCCTCCCTTTCTTTGGGACCAGAAACCAAATAGTATCTCTTCTCCAAAGCAACAAACTGATCCTGCCTCTCTTCCTGTGACCACTATTTTGTAGAGTTGCCCACTCTCAAAATTCCAGAATGCCTCCAGGCTCACCAAGGTTGGGAACCCTTGTGTTACGTTATATGGTACAGATACCCCTTTGTATGGATATTTTAAGAACCCTAATTGAAATGTCAAGCATATTAAATGAAACTATTCCAAGTAACAATTACTGCTATGAGATCAGAATTCTGCTATTGGCAGTCTCCAGCGGAGTCAGTCAATTTCCTCAAGGGTAGCATTTAACCATTTTTCCTGTTTCAAGGCACAAGACCAACCTCATTTTTCATTGTTACTTGAAAGGTATATGTTGGGTGTCAGCCAAAAACCTCCCCTCCCAGTCAGATCATGGCCTGATTAAGGAGGATGCAAGTATACATTACACGCCATTACAGAAATTAAGACAAAGCCAGTTACTAAATGAAATGTGTCTGTAGATAAGATATTCAACTGAAATGCAAATATGCAAGTGAAAAGCTGCACATGACAAATTGGGGGGGGGGGGTCCTCACAGATTTCTTTAACAGGTCCTTTTATTTCCTGTTAATTTCCCCATGACCTATCAAGAGCTATTAGCAGAAACATGAAGTCCACCATATATTATTAGCATGAAGCAATAAACAAAGCAATTAATGCTGTTCTGAAACTAGTTACAAATGTGAAATTACATCTTGGACCGTACTACTACTGGAAAAGTGACGGTAACAATCCAGTAAGGTGACGTACACGAAAATGAGCCAGAACACTGAGTTCACTTACCAGACATCCAAAATTGCTTTTTAAACTTAGGGTACCTAAAGCTGTATGTAATTTGAACAGCAAATCTGCTGTGGAAGTACAGTCATAGTGATTTGTTTAGAAATATTATCCTCTTTCCGAGATCACACGTATAGGAAACAGGTTCTGCATGGTGGCAGCAGAAGCCAACTTTGCATACAGCAGCTTAACGGAAACTCACCTCTCTGTGGAATACATTTCCCATATTTTTAAAATAGCTCTTCTTGGTTACACTCACCAAGAGAGTATGTGTTGTCCTATTTTAGCTTATTTTATGGGTTTTATGATCGTTTTTACTACAGTTTTTAACAGTTTAACCTAGTACCTTATCTTATCTTCGTATTATTAGTATATAAGTTATAATTAAGGCACATGTTTGTTTGAATTCTGATCTTGGATCGTAATAAATCAAACTGAAACTGAAACTTCTTGGTTACACTCACCCCACCACCACCACAAGAGGACAAATTTATAGCTAAGCATGTGGTATTTCAAGCCTTGGTTTCTGCCAGTAAAACTCAAGGGGAGGGGGCAGGGCTCTTCCCAGGGCTGCTTTGGCCTTTGAAGGAGAACTCATTGAGGCCAGGCCACCAGCAACCACCAGATGATTTGCTATCATGCAACTTGCATGAGTCACTCCGGCCATGCTGCTTGCCACTGTTCAACAACAGCCACCCCACAAAAGCCAGTGTGGTGTATTGGTCAAGAGTTTCAGACTAGGATCTGGGAAACCCAAGCTGAATTCCTATTCTGCCATGGAAGCTTGCTGGGTGACCTTGGGCTGGTCACATATTCTCAGCCTAACCTACCTCATGGGACTGTTGTGAGGGGGAAAAAGGAGGAGTGGAGAATGATCTTAAGCCTGCTTTGGGTCCCTTTTGTGGAGAAAGGTGGGGTATAAATTAATTAAATATAGCTAAAGTTGGGGGAGCAGATAAAATATAGATTGGTGGATGGGTAAGAAAGGAGGCAAGAAACTGGACAGGCTATGGGGGCTTTCCAGGAAGGGAACAGAGAAATAATGGGGGAAGCAGAAATGAGATGATCCCCACAAGTGTGGGTTCCCCACTTGTGACCTTCTATTCAGCAACTCAGAGATGCCATTCTAACTTTCTACTACTTCAGAAATATTCAGCTCTCCCCCACTCCCCAAATGGCTCAAAGGCAGAAAAAAAGATAGGGAACGAAAATGTGGGGGGGGAACAATATATCAATATATACAGAATAATAATCAGTATGGCTCGTTATATCACTTTCCACATCATTTCTCCCATAGAATACAAGTCTTAAATTAACTGAGGCACAGGTTAGTCCACAGCCTTAGAAAGGTATAACTATACTTAGGTTTGCACTGTGTGTCTTAATAATCTCTAAACATATGTACAAGCCAGAGGCTTATGAGGAAGCACGGAGGGAAGAACTGTTTGGAAATCCTACTGTACTAGATTTCCAGAATGCTCTTGGGGGCTTAAGTAATCCGATTTCTCCTCTCCCCCCCATTATTCCCTTTAACCAACACTCCACTGCTCTCTTAACACTCCATCCATTCTGGAGGACTCTGAGCCTTCACCATGCCTTTTTCAAAATGGGTGTCTCTTTTAGTTAACTTACAAAGTCATATTCTACATAACCGGTGAGTCCCTGAGTAGGTAGAGACTGCTTATCTTATCAGTGGACAGCCTGATTTTGTAGGTTTCATCATTCACAGGGCAGACCAGGAATTTCACTGCTAAATGTAATGAATAGACTGGATCCAGGTACTCCCCTGGAAATTAAGCAAGGTGTTTTCTATTCGCGTCTAACAGGAAGAAAGCCAAAAGATTCAACATGACACCAGCAACATTAGGATTTTGTATGGATTTTGTTGTTATGGGTGGGATTAGGAAATAAACCAAAAAAGGAAATAAGCAACAACAACAAAAACCAACCCCAAAACAAAGGGTGTTCATTTTAAAAACAAAAAAGGTTATTGACTGTGTGGCCATTGTAACAGCATACCACCAGCAGATGGTGCCCTGTAGTAATGCTATATTGATTTTCAAGCTTCTTTGGGCATCCTCTAAGTAGGGATGTAGGTTTATTTCAAAGCAAAAGAAAAGAACACAAACCAAAAATGACCATTCATTTTGAAATGAAAATCAAAACAAATTCACAGTTAAGTTTATGTTTTCATTGGCAGAACTTCTTTGTTTTCCATCCAATGGAGATACAATTCTCAGGGACTGTGTGTCCCTCACCCAAGGGGTTATCTATGCCAAATTTGAAAGGTGCAGAAAGTGATACCAGTGTTACAGGGAATTTAAATAAAGGCTTGTGAACCTTTTTTGCAAGTATGTTGTTGCATCAGGAAAACTACTTCTTCAATAACCGCAAGGTGTGGGAAGGCAGCTGTAACACACACATCCCACCAGAGATTCTTACAAAAACAGGAGTTAATTCAGTCAAAGCAAAACAGATCTTGTAATTTCTGATGGGTGCAGTCAGCAGGGGAGAAAGAAAGGAAACAGACATATGGGAGGCATTTAGACAGTCACCACAAATATTTTGTTTCCGGTATGTGTTTAGACTTCAATTACCTAGAAAATGAACTGTTCGCACAATTGTCTGAAATCTGGCAGATGTGATCTCTTGGGTGAAGTCTACCGTGGGGGGAGTTACAGCTGGAAATATGTTTCCCATTGAAAGCAAAGGATATTGTGAAACCAAATTAAATCTGAAAACAAAAATGGAGGATACATTTGCACATCCCCACCTGCAAAGGATTCTGGGAATTTTGGAAACAGTATTTCATACCCCCCGTGAAAGGCAACAAAAAGGCTTGAGGAGATTCTGAACATCAGAAGCACAGAGGAGGGAAAAGCAAGCAACTGAATACAAAAAAAATCTGTCAGAAGGACTGAACCAATGGACAATGCTGATCACAAGACTAGTCCTAGGTCTGGACAACATTCACCAGGACCAGGGTGCATTAGTTCACAAGAGACAATGTTTTAAATAAGGCATGCTGCAAACAAGCCCATACAGTGCTGCTCTGAGGGAGGGAGTAAACACATTTATCTCATCCGAATGACTAGATTTGATTAAGTAAAGGCATAAACAGTAAGCCTGAATTAACCTATGTAATGAGAGTTGTGAAAATGAAAGCTATTAACATGGTGATGAAGGGTATTGCTTTGTTATTAAAGCAGTTCCTTCATCATGAAGGCACCTGCATAGTTTATATCTCCCTGGATGAAAGTGTCATGCATCATTTCCGAATGGTTTGCTTTGTCAAAGTGAGGGCTAAGCAATAAATCCCAATAAGGCCCAGAGGCCACCTCCAGAAGCAAACTGCAAGCAACACAGTTAATTTATACCACAGAAATCACTATACTGACTGCCCACTTCAAATACGCAACAACATTTCCTAGTCAGTTCATAATTCAACATGGACTTTGGAGACAATTCATCATCAAAAGAGTGCCTTCTGCTCACACTCAGTACATGCTAGACACTTCCATGCTAGACTCTTTCCAGTCTGGCTTCTGCCTGGGCTACAGGACGGAATCAGCACTGGTCACCCTCACAGACTACCTCCGGAGTAATCTTGATCAGGGCTGCATGGCAGTATTGTTGTTGTTGGACCTGTCGGTGGTGTTCGACATGGTTGACCATCAGTTACTGATCCACTGCCTCGCCAACACAGGGATTCAGGGGGTTGCCTTACAATGGCTTGTATCCTTTCTCCGAGGTCGGGGACAGAGGGTAGCACTAGGGGATCAGACGTCCCAGAGGTACCTGCTGATCTGCGGGGCTCCTCAAGGGGCGGTGCTGTCCCCAATGTTATTTAACATCTATATGCACCCCCTCACCCAGACTGCTCAGAGGCACAGGCTAGGGTGTCACTAATATGCAGATGACACCCAGCTATATCTGTTGTTGGGGAGTCAGTCCGACTCTAGCCCAGACAACCTGGACTGGGTGCTTCAGGACGTGGCAGGCTGGCTTAGACTGTGTCGATTGAAATTGAATCCGACAAAGACAGAAGTCCTGTGCCTGAGTCAGAGCGGGTCAGGGGTAGGGATGCTACTACCAACCTTCAATGAGGTGCCACTGGTGCCAGCGCCGAGGGTCAGGAGTTTGGGAGTGCTCCTGGATGCCACCTTAACAATGGAGGCCCAGGTAGCAGCCACTGCCAAGGCAGCCTTTTACCACCTACGGCTGATAAGGTAGTTGGTTCCCTTCCTCGAACACACCACCTGGCAATGGTGATCCATGCTATGGTCACTTCGAGATTGGACTATTGCAATGCTCTCTACATGAGGCTGCCCTTGTCCCAAATCCAAAAGCTGCAGCTAGTGCAGAATGTGGCAGCCAGGCTGTTGATGGGTCTCTCTGTACGAGAGCACATCCGGCCTGTGCTGAAGGCATTGCACTGGCTGCCTACAGCATACTGGATTCGTTTCAAGATGCTGGTTTTGACTTTTAAAGCCCTATATGGTCGGGGGCCTGCCTACCTGAGGGACCACCTTTCCCCAAATGTTCCCCAGAGAGCACAGAGGTCAGGGTCACAAAACCACCTGTCTCTCCCTGGTCTGAAAGAAGCCAAACTGGCCATTACCAAAACCAGGACCTTCTCAGTGGTAGCTCCATTCTGGTGGAATGAGCTCCCAGAAGACATCAGGGCCCTGCAGGACCTTTTACAATTCTGCAGGGCCTGTAAAACGGAGCTCTTCCACCAGGCCTTCAATTAGGAGCTGCCACTGATGAATGAGCTACTTATATATCTGAACATAATGGCCCTCTGGCTAAGGGATACCACTACACTGGACACTGGACCATCAAATAGCGAGCACCATCTGCCTGTAATTGTAGTCTGCTCTATATTATCTGTATGATATATTTTATTGTAATTTATTGCAATGTATGGTGCATATGAGTTTTATTGGAGTTTTAACTGTTGTAAGCCGCCTTGAACCTGCTTATGCGGGCAAGGCAGAATACAAATCTAAATAAATAAATAATACATTTGCTTTGCTTCACTGCCCAGTGACCTGTCACATGGAAATCTGTTAATTTAAGGAACGGCTGACTACTGCTAATTAGACTGTGTATGCTTAAAGGTGAAAGTCAAACACTTGAGCAGACACATACCTCATTTACTCACCATCTTACAGTCTATCTCCAGCATCTACTTATGGAGGCTTTATCATTCCAGGCTACAAATATCACAACATGCTTCACTATTTTTAATTATATATAACTGTCAAGTGAGTGGCAATGTGCTAACTGCAAAATTAAAGCCACCTACAGACAATACAATGGGACTACACAAGTATGCAGAAAAACGGCACATCTGCCACCTTGTACCTTACCAATACCATTCTCCAAGCTACATCCATTGTTAAAATAATGGCTTCAGAAAAGGACAACATTAGGGGGGAGGGATAGCACTTATTAAAAGGATGCTAATGCAACAGGACTTGGCAGTTATTGAAATTAGCTTGATCTTTCACAAGCAACTTCCTAGTTTATTGTATAAACGTATTTCTGTATTCCAGGCCATATCATAAAACACTATCAGTTTTAAACCTGTATAGATATACACCATACTCACCTCTATATTTGACTGTATGTGTCCATCTTGTGTTGTACTTGGTACTATTGCCCAGGAAAGACTGGCACTGGCAGATGTCAAAGAACTAAGGGCACCGTTTTTCAGTGGTTCTGTGGAATGAGACTTTGGCCCATGCCATCCTAGTAGGCTTTCTGAAAGAAAAAACAAGAAGTTATCTGCAATGCCTGCTTTTTCACAGAGTCCTATTTATTTTCCTTTGAGGGATTCCAGCTTAGATAGCCAAGATCTTTAGTGTGTGAAATTAGAGATGCAGCCATGAATTCTGGAAAATAATCCATTTATTCCAAAAAAGAATTGTAACTTCAAAATGCAGCATAATCATAACCAGCAAATTTCTTACATTAGCATCACACCTGCAAGCAAGTACCTGAGTTTTTTCTGTAGTTTTGGCCGCAGCAATTGAAACAGAGCATTTGCTTCAAGAATGAGCAAATAGGCATAGATGGAAATGCCAGACCTATTCTGAAGAAAGAAGTACTCAGACTGGTTTCCTCTGTACTTCTGAAGAGAAGACAGGGCTTTGTGACATCACAGAATGCTAGCAAGATTTTTGCTCATGCTATGCTTCTGTGATGGAACAGAGAAAGAAGGCCAGAAGCTACACTTCTCTACAGCCCAATAAGGGCTTAGATTCCAGATTGCCATATCGAAAATAAAACAAGCCTTCCTCCAAGCTGCCTTCCCATAGCAAAGAGATACCTGAGCCAGTGTGTTCAAGCCATGCATCAGTTCAAAAAGAAGCCTGCCCCAATAATCCCAAACTAACAAATACTGAACAAACCACATTAGTAGCCCATGTCAAACCTAAAGGGATACTTTACCTATACTTGTTAGCCTATACTTGTTATAGGAATCTATTTATGAACTAAATGAACACTGGAGATTCAGCAAGCAGGTTTGACATCAGAGCATTCATGGCTCTTTATAGATTTGGTTTTGCACAACCAATCATTAACAGAATGGTCAGGGGACAGCTTGAAACTGAGGGTGTTAGGCATTTTGTATAATCAAGAGTTCAAATGCTAGAACACTGGCTGTGGAAAATGCACTTGGGTGTTTTATGAATTACAAGGGTCTGATGAATTGAAAAGTCATTACCAAGACCTATATAAAGTGCACGCATTAGTACAATTTGACCTGAAGCCTAGCTGGATGCTGGCTCAAAGCAAAAGCAACAAAACCAGCATTTGTCAAGGCTCCACAGGGTTTGAGTGATCATCTGCAAACCAAATCCTGTTTTTCACACACTGTGCTATCACAGTGGTCTCAGTTAAAAAGATAATTAACTGCACTTCTGCTGAGGCCTTTCATAAATGCTCCTGACAGGCTACTAGATTGATGTGTTACTGGCAAAGTGGTTGATGTATCTTTCCTAAGAATGTATTTGCCTACATTTGCAAGTCTGATTATCGGGCCACAAAAGAGAGTAATTATTCTTCACTGAAAATGTCATACAAAGCAATTTAGTTTTAAATTCAACACAGAAAGCTATGTGCTGTGCTGACTTGGTCTGTGAGTCACCTCTAAGGAACTAGATTAAGTCATCTGTTGCCATTCTTCTTCTCTCTGTGTTCTAGTTTGCTGTGAGTGGGATCTTGTTACTAGGGAAAAGGGCAGTCTAGTACAAAAATGGCTTTACTCACCTGAAGTCAATGACCTGTTACTACTGTGGTGGCTCACTTGGTGCATGCCCTGTTGTAGTAAATGCAGACATTCCCCAAGGCAGCTGAGGGTGGCAGCAGAGGTAGCTTTTAGAAGCAGCAAGTCTTGATCCAAGGCAGAAAGAGGACCAGAACCTGGGAGGGATTCAATGGCTTGCACGAGGTTCTTCTGCTGTCCCTCCACTTGGCTCATCATCTGCAAGTACATATTTTTCAAAGTACACATACATGCACACACAAAGCAATTCATGAAAAGCCGGATCTTCATTAGATTTGCCAAAACAATACGAGGAAGGAGGCAACAGCCAATGCCTTTGGAGCCCACCTGGGGTGGAACAGAAGAGGAAGATGCTCAGGGCAGTAGAATTGCCTTGAGGTGGCCCTGCCCTCCCTACTTCTCTCGCACACAGAGTAAGGCAGGAGATATCCCAGACCTCCATGCTGATTTTGGAAAGGCTTGGAAAATGGCAGTTGAAAAGCAATATTGCACTAAGCTTTGGAGGACCCCAGAAAGCCTACTCTTACAAAGTTAGCATATTGCTACAGACAAGAGCCCAGCCCTCTCCTCAAAAGGGGGGGCTATTACAGACAGTGCCAAGCACAAATTTTGGCAGGATATCAGGTCCAGACAAAATCTGCAGCTGCAGGGATATCACCTGTTAACAATCCATTTCCATCATTTATACAAGCCCAAACATGCAGTCTTGGTGCAAAAGGATACATGACAGAAATTGGACATCACAAATGGCAACTAATACAATATGAAGCCATCAAATTGAAGTTCACTAGCAAATTTCACTCAGGGTTGATTTCAACAGATCAGTGGGGTTTATTTCAACAGATCCTGGAAACTCCTAGGACGTTACAGAGGATGCTGTCCCTCTTTACTTATTTTACAATGTTGATCTTATTAAGCATATGTATCCCAGCTGCTGCTGCTAGCTGGGAGTGGGGTGCACCCACACTGGGTGGATTGTATTCATTAGATTGCATTTTGTATTCACTTATGCACAGAGAGAGAGAGAGAGAGAGACCACACGCCTACTGTGACATAGCTACAATCTTCTCTTGCATTACTTGATTTTTGGCATCACTTTGTAGAAACAGAACCTTCTCCTCTGTATTATCTGCCTAGCCACTCAGGGGCCTACTTCATGCTTCTAATCAAGTATTTGGTGAAGAACGTGAAACTGGACGGCAGTGGTAGTGGCACTGGGTTTTGCTTCCCTATCACAGTAGTGAGAGCTTTGACTTTGGAGCTGTAGCTGTAGCTGCTACCACCGCAATCGAGGCCTGGCTCACCTTCCCCCCGTTCAGTGTTACAGCTGGTAAGTGGGCAGTAATGACAGACTTGGGTCTCTAGTGCAGCATATATAAAAATGCTACCTGACCATGCAATGCATTACAAAGTTACCTGGATTCCTTTCTTTGTTCTCCCTGGGCTAACTGCAATTGTAAGCCACTTCCGGGCAGCAACTACTATTATTCTTCGTATCCACTTCTGTTTCCAGTCCTGTATCAATAAGCAAGCTCAGAGAGAACTGCCCTGATGAGGCCAAGTCAGGGAGAGGGGGTGGAAATTACCAAAGAATAAGCTTGTCTTGCTTTACTATGTACAAGCATGAATGTCCTCTTTATAAGCAAGGCTATAGTTTTGGTACGCACATGAGCTTCATGAAAAGAAACTGTAATCCAAAATTTTTAAACAACCTTCATCCAACAGTAGAAAAGAGTAAGAGTCCAGTAGCACCTTAAAGGCTAACAAGATTTGTGGTAGGATATCAGCTTCCATAAGCCACTGCTTACTTTTTCAGATATTACTGAAGAAGTGAGCAGTGACTCACAAAAACTCATACCTTACCACGTATTTTGTTAGTCTTTCAGATGCTCTGAGCTCTTACTCTTTTGTACTGCTACAGACAGACTAACATGGCTACCCATCTTGATCTTCATCCAACAGCTCAGTCACCCAAAGAGATATCGCATTACAATGTATTTTGCAACTTTCTCCTCCTCCTTGAAAATGCGTGTGGGCTGAGGGTTGAGCTAATATTCAAACACAAAAATACAGAGCTGCATCCTGAATGTCAACAATTTGCATTTTAATACTTCGTATTCAAGGGAATGCTATAGGTACACACCCCTGAATCCACACACACACATCCGGTGTGGTATGCTTGTCAGCTTGTCAGATAGGGATCCAAAGACCCTGGTTCAAATCCCCATTCCACCGCTGGTGACCTTGGACCAATTGCTGTGTCTCAGTTCAACCTACTTCACAGGGGAGAGGATAAAATGGGAAACTGAAAACCATGTAAACTAACTCTGACCAACTTGGAAGAAGGGTAGGATAAAAATGCAACAGACACGCCACACTCAACCAAACTATCTACTATAAGATCTTTAGCAGACAAAAGCTAGCAACAAAGCATTTTCCTGCTAAGAAAATACTAAAGTCACTATATAGTCAATGCCAATGTAATTTCATAAATTTACTTGAGCAAAGAATATTAAAAACACAAATGAATCTAAATAATATTACATTATTCTTCTTTTGGAAGGTCTTAGCAAAGACTATTACATATAGACATCCACAGTCTTGTTTCCTCGAAATTCATCATTTTAACATTTTAAAAGCATCCTTTGATACAACCATAAAACTTCAGGGTGTATGACATGAGAATCCTGGGAAGCCCCATCCAACACTGAGGAACCAAATGCACTATGCTCAGTTCAAAGTACCAGACAGCCTCTATTTCAGCTATTTTGGACCTCACACACATGGTTTTGCCTCTCGGACTCTAAAATAGTTTTCTACCATCCAAGAAACTGAAGAATACGGTCTGTTTTTTAGTTTAGTTGCTGCCTATTTGTATATTTCCCAGGATCAGAAATTAGTTGTCTAGAGAAATGAGACCACAGCAAAAAAATAAAAATAAAAATCAATGGGCTATGCAGACTAGACATTCCTTGCCCAGTTTCTTAGTACGACATGTACCAACTCTAAATATACAGCGTGCGCCATTATACAAAACAGCATTCCAAGTCTGTGTTGCAAACTCCATTTAAACTCCCACACACGATATTTTAAGCTAATAATCAATAGCCCCACAAGCATTTTGTCTCTTATTTCATTCCTCTGCTTTTTTTTTAACGCTGTCTCCTTGAGGTTTTTAGAAGCATTCAGGATAAGCCACAGATCTATTAGCAAAAAAGGTTTTACTGTTGAGGCCTCACCCTATTCACTGAAGAGATTCAAGTATCCATGTTAAATGACTCATTGTAGACACAAGTAAGCCTAGTTTCATCTCCCTCCCATCAACAACTTTGAACAGTTTAGTTCAAAAACACAGGATCTGATACATATAACAGCTGAACATGTTTCTTTCACAGGCCAAGCCATTCATTCCTTTAATTGAGCCTACCAGTGAAGTCTGCACTCCTCAAAATCTCATCTCATTAGAAGATAGCAAGATTATGAACCCTACATAAATGAATGTATAAAGTCATCAGAAATTACTTATTCTAAGCTTACTCAGTCATGCATAGCTTCAAAAAGCAGGTATTTAATTATTTTCATCTTAAATTCACTAAATTCTTTGGATGCTAATGGAAAAAAATACACTGAATGTGAAACTGAACATCTTACAAACTACACACATATAAGAACGACCGTTTCTGGTACATAACAGGAGATTCCACCAAATGTTACAGTATCTCTGAGAGACATCAAAAGGCTGAAAAAGATCACCAGAATCTAAATTACAAAACGACTGTGTAATTCACCCATCACCTGGTAAAAAGGCAAATCTGGAACATATGACTTGAAACCCAGGGCAAGAAATTGTATTCAAACAGTAGCCCTCCACTATATGACCTTGTCAAAACAAGCCACAGCTCACTTGTTTACCTGATCCAGTTACACCTGGTATAGCTTACTCAGAGAAAACAATCGTGGCATAGCAAATCTATTAGCAATCATAATAAAACCCATTATGAGATTTCCCATTAGGACACATAATATTAAAGTATACATGTTAGAACACCAAAACTGAAGTCATTACTGCACCAAAACCTAACCACAAATTGCAGAGATGTCTATGACTAAAGTTACATGGAAACAGAAGTTCAAGTTCCACAACTCAACTAGATTTATGCCTTGCTGATGGTGAATTCAG
The DNA here is from genome assembly GCA_029233225.1 of Lepidodactylus listeri. Taxonomy (NCBI): domain Eukaryota; kingdom Metazoa; phylum Chordata; class Lepidosauria; order Squamata; family Gekkonidae; genus Lepidodactylus; species Lepidodactylus listeri. Next base: position 58,932,640 of record JARCFY010000012.1, read on the forward strand.
TGGAGCACAGCATCCTAACATCAGAGCTGAACTTGGTTGTAGATCAGGCAGCACAACGCCAGTCACATTTCGTTCTAAAACCCCTTTTCCTGCCCACCCCACTTCTCCTACTTCTACACATCCCCACAGTGCTGTTGTGACAACTCATGTCCATCAGTGTAGAATATAAAAAATAATCATAGTGATATCAGAAAATGAGGCAATCTCAATAAGCCAGCTTTACCAAATGAAAATATTAATCCCTTTAGCTTTTACAGAGAGCTCTGGCAGGTTGAAGCTAAAATTGTGGAATCTTTCTCACTGATGGGATTGTTAGTTCTCATTTTACCAACCTACTCAGTCTTGAACAAAGCATAAACCCACGGAGAAAGAAGCAGCTTCACCTGAAACAAGTCAGTTAGCAGAGTACTTTTAGCAGGTATTTTTACAGAAGGGCTTTTTGCCAGCAATGTCCAGTCACCCAGAAGACTATAAATATTTCCTGGACATCCCTGCTCTCGCTTAGTATCTTCACCACCCTTCCACGGTGAGCAGCAGACCACAACACTCCATCTACATTCACTGCCCAAGTCCTGGCCAGTATTTTTTTTTTTTACTAGGAACAGAAAATCTAGAAACACTCCTAAGTTATTTCTGGACATAGATGCAATCCCAGGACTTACATGAGAGTTGTACTAAAAGCCAGTTGAAAAGACTGAGTGTGATACACTTACAGTGTGAGAGTATTAAGTTCCATGAGAAAGGCAAAATGTTAACGAAGCAAACAAATAAACTGAATACATACTAAGGAGCAGTCTCACATCTAGCAGGGAACAGCTAATGAGGACTCATTTTCCTGTGGTTGTAATGTCTGCATATCTGAAAAACTAAATTGCACACAAACTTGCATGCTTCACATTGTGCTTAGGGGGTCTCTCTTTCATCATAAGTCTATTCTTTATCTATGTGTCTGTTGAACACACATACCGTAAGAATAACATGTCCACCAACTAAGTTGCAGCAGGCCCTCGAAATTGCTTCTGTACTGACAGATATGGCTTTCAGTCTTCCATTTTGGTTTGCCCTCCCCCTAACACACACAAAATTTTGACATGAGACAATCTTCTCCTTTCCAGTCATATTCTGCCAAAAAGCAGATTTTAACCAATAGCACTTCAAAAACGAAGAAGGAGGAGGAGGAGGAGGAGATTGGATTTATACCCCACCCTTCACTCACTTGGTGTCTCAGAGCGGTTTACAAACTCCTTTCCCCTCCCCTCCCCACAACAGACACCCTGTGAGGTAGGTGGGGCTGAGAGAGCTCTTTCCCAAGCTGTCCTTGAGAGAACAGCTGGTACAGAGCTATGGCTTGCCCAAAATCATCCAGCCAGGTGCAAGTGGAGGAGTGGGGAATCAAACCCGGTTCTCCCAGATTAGAGTCCACGCACTTAACCACTACACCAAATTTACAAACTGGTGCAAAACTTGCCTAATCTCATCACATTTACAGAGGACAGCAGAACAAAGTCTTACCGTCTCTCATGTTCCTCCCTTGGTCATATTTTTTTTCTAAACTAAAAAGCCCCAGTCATTAGCTCTTCCTCAAAGGGAAGGTGTTTCTACCCCTTGATCATTTTTGACTGGCCTTCTCATGTTTTCCAGTGCTACAATATCATTTCAGAGGTAGGATGAACAGAATTGTACCCAAAAGGTTGATAAGACAGGATTTCCCTTCTGCTTCTCAGTACAGCTTGTTCCTCTTTGTGTTTAATTATTCTCCGTTTAAAGAGAGTTTCTACCAATTTACCCTGAACAGACATTATGCTAACTAGCCAGCAACATCCCCGATGTCCTCTGGATCTCATCTTCAAAATCAGCATTACACTTGCTACCTTTTAGTCCTCTAGAAGAAATGCCAATTTCAGTGATATATTTTTGTCAGGACATCAGTCTTTTCACATTTGAGTTCCTAAGAATGTTCTAGAGACAATACTGTGCTTTTAACTCACGCCCCTGCCCTACAGTTGGAGCCAAAGTTTGACCAGCTTCAAACCACCTGTGTTTGCATAGCAGTGAAGCATCCAGTCTAATACATATTTTCACTGCCCTTCCCCTTGGATCACTTTTGGATTATTTGCTGCTTGGGCAAATGGACTCCTGCCTAGAAAACTAGATCCTTGTTGGGCCTGTACAGATAGGTAGCTCTAGCTCCTGCTTTACTTTCTCATTAAACCCATTTGGCATCTTATCTCCCTCTTCTTGAGTGCAATACACTGGACAGTGTGTGTGCACACTGTTATTCATGTTGTCGTCCGTGCAGACCTTCTCACCCTTGGTGTTACTGCTGAATGCTTTATTATTTGACTGTTGGTGTTTGTGAATTCTCCAGCTCAGCTGCTTGTATTGTTCTCTTTGTTTCCATTTTCGCTCTCCAAATTCTCAATATTCCTACCAAGTTTATAGAGGAGTTTTGCTTCTTTCTCAGCATATCCTTTGTGGCCCAGACTGGGAACGACTTTTAAGATGGATATAAAACCTAAGCCAGCAATTTCCTTCTTTAGCCTAGCAGTGAGACACTAGGAGGAGGGTTTTCTTCCTTGTGCTCAAACAGGGGGATTGGGCCATTTTACACTGATATGTAGACCATGCATGTTATCTCCTTGACATGCACAGTAAAAAAAATGCAATTAGACTACTGACCCAAACTCACACACAGCCGGCAACTGGGGCTGGGGGAAGCTGGAATCTTTGTCCAGGGGCCACTCAGAAGCCCTGCTCTACAGTATGTAAGACCTCATTATTTCATTTCTGAATAGACGCTCCAAATATAATTCTCTCTGCACAACAGAAGCCAAACCCATCACTGCCACAGGAGGAGGTGGTGGCGGCTACAAGCATGGACGGCTTCAAGAGGGAATTAGATAAACATATGGAGCAGAGGTCCATCAGTGGCTATTAGCCACAAGGTTTAGAGAGGAACTCTCAGTCCGGGGCAAGTGATGCACTGTATTCTTGGTGCTTGGGGGGGGGGGGCGCAACAGTGGGAGGGCTTCTAGTGTCCTGGCCCCACTGGTGGACCTCCTGATGGCACCTGATACTTTTGGCCACTGTGTGACAAGAGTGTTGGACTGGATGGGCCATTGGCCTGATCCAACATTAGCTTCTCTTATGTTCTTACGTTATGTTCTTAAGAGGACTTCCTTGCATGAGGAAAGACCAGAGTGAGGGAAGAGATTTCTATCTTAAATAGAACACATCACCCACTTTTCTTAACAGGGAAGACAGGACATACTTTCAGCAGGTCACTCATAATTAGTTCACTTAGAACCCCAAAATATACTCCCCTTGAACTTTATACACAATGCTGCACCACCTACCGTAAGGTGACCTCGGTGGTTATTTTTAACTACAAGAACTTATCTGAAGCCAAATTATCTGTATTTTTAGAGCTGTAAGAACTCCAGAGATTTTTACAATTTAATGTGCCAACAAGAAAATAGCAGATGTTTCTTACCTCTCTGACTTCATGGAGATGGCCAGGACGCTGTGCCTTGACTTTTCGGGCTGCCGCAGGAGATTTGTGATGTGTAATTGTGACAACCGGAGGTCCGCTCTGATTCAGGTTTTTCTGGGAACCGAGAAATGTGGAATTGGCTGCTCCATGAGGAAACAAAGACAAGCCTTTCATTCGTGAAGATGAAGAGTTCTAGAATAATCAGAGGTTAACACCTATTATGGTAACTGTATGAAAATCTAATATTTCAAATCAAGGATGAAATTTTTGTAATATCAATTGTTAAAACATTGCAGCTGGCATCAGCAAAGGTTCAATGCAAGTTTCTCTCTTCTCTTCCCACCCTGGAAAGCTGAACATCAGCCATACAAATGTTCAAGATCCACAGACAACGAACAAATGAAATTTAATTTTGCAGGAAAATCAGGCAAGGGAGCTCCACAAAGTTTAAGGAGCTCCTCTTTCTCACCCGTTATGCGCAGCACCAAGTTTAAGCAAGCAGAAACAAAGAGGTACAGCCACTGTCAGCATATGCTGAGGTGGAGCAGCTGCCAGGCCCAGGGCTCCTGGCAGGGCCAACTGCCACTGATTTCTTGCCCACGTGCCAGCCCTGCCATCTGCCTGCTTGTCCTTTCTCCCATCTGCTTGTCACTCCATTACCCATTCTCCCTGCCACATGTGCCACCCAACATCATTGGGGAAGGGCATACAGGTGATACAGAATGGTTGCATTCTGGGCAGCAACAGCAGAGGCACTCCTCAGCCACATGCTGCCCAATGCCATCAGAGAAAAGTCCTGTGGAAGGCCTGTGGGCAGAGGAAGGATACAGTCAGGCAAGTGGGCAGGAAGGGGGGTTCCAGTGGTGATCAGCAGAGGAAGGAATGAGTCTCCTAGGCAGTCTCTGCCCAGGGCCCTCCAAAACCTAGAACCAGCCCTGCACAAAGGGAGCTAACTTCAATCTACACATACAATAAAAGCTTCCTTTCTCTTCCATATAGAAGATGCTCCCTTTATGTCAGAAACCTTCCATCAGCATCTAGCACCAATTTAAGTTCCTGAGCTGTCTTCAAAAGACAGCTAATGTGAACAAAAAAACTCTTAAAGCTGTATCCAGGAGAGGGCTTTCTCAGCCATGGCATTAAAGCTCTGGAACTAATTCCCCAGGAAGATTTGTTTGTCCCCTTCTGTTGCTGTCTTCCACTGGTAGGTGAAGATTTTTTGTTCAGTTTGGCATTCCTTCAGTGAGCCTCCATCCAAATCAAGGTTTTATGTTTTTTTATGTTCTTACCTATTTTATATGTACTTTAACTTGGTTTTTAACTCTTTTAAAAGTTGTTTTAATGAGGTATGTTTGAGAGAGGGGTTTATTTAAATGGTTTTATAATGTATTTTATCATGTATCTTTTAAATTGTTAGCCACCTTGGCAGCCCTTGAAAGGGCAAAAAGGCAGGGTATAGATTTTGTGAATAAGTAAAAAATAAACAGCAATCCCACTTGGGTTAACAAATTCAGATCAAATACTTGGGAATGACAGAGCCTTCAGGGGCACACACTAAGACTGCTTATTATTTGTGAGCACTTAAAAATATGTGGCACTGCACATATTCACAAGACAGCCTATCTACTGGGCAGAACCAGAAAACAGCTAATAAGATTTCTTTACGGTCACTTTGCTCTTTTATTTTCTTTCTAATCCTTATCCCATTAAGATTAATGAAATGGTATTGTGCCATTGTTGCATAATCATTTGGAAGATGAATGTTAAACTATTCCAGATAATCCTTCTGTATTCAGTAAATCATAACCGAATTAACATTTTTTCTTAAAGTTCAGGCCAGCCTGACATTCTGCTTATTTTATGCAGTGCCTTCACCTTACACAGCTTCTCGCAAAGGTCAGGTTTATTTTCCCTGTTCTCCATAAGAAATGAGAACTAGGAATACATTTTCTTCCTTGTTCTTTTGAAAAAGTGATCTGTACCAATTTCTAAAGCAAGAAGCTTATACAAGACTGATAATTCTTTTTAAAAATCCACTTCTGGCATGTCTTCACCAATATCATTTAAAAAAACAGTGCAACTGATTATTCCATTTCCCTTTTATGGCATACTTTGCCTGGCAGCATTTATCACACTAAATTCATCCTCATACAACATAGCAAAAGCTTTGATCTCTTGAAAAACATGGCAAAAAAGAAGAAAACTAGGCCACAACTTAAGGGCTGCCAACTCTAGGTAGGGAAATCCCTGAAGATTTGAGAGTGGAGCCTGGGAAGGGCTGGGTTTGGGGAGGGGAGGGACAGGACCTCAGCAGGGTATAGTGCTATACATCCCACCCTCCAAAGCAGCCATTTTCTCCAGGGGAACTGATCTCTGTAGTCTGGAGATAAGCTATAATCTTGGGAGGTCTCTAGGCCTCACCTGGCGGATGGCAACTCTACCACAACTAGTTGATGGAGGAAAAAAGCTAAGTGAACTCATTCTCACTGAAACTAATTCTAAAACTTTTGATCAGTTCTGCTTCCCTCTACATTCATTTCTCTCCCATTTGTCGAATATCCAGTCTTTGTGAAAACATTTTAAAATAAACAAAGAATGTATCTGCTCAGTGCTTCCACCTAGGAAGACACATCCCTATTGCCACAAGGCAACTGCCTGCTTTGAAGAAAGGAAAGATTAGGAGGCCAAACAGCTCAATGAGAAACACTATCAAGTTCCCTGTAGCCACACTTCAGCTGCCTCCAATTGCTTTCACTCCCAAACATTACAGAACTGTTAACAAGTCAGGTTAGTCTGAAGATAGGCACAACAGTACTGACAGCCATTTTCCCTTCAGGCTCACAGTGGTTCAGGTTGGCACAAAAGTGCTAAAGAATTTGCTTAGCCCAAGGACCAGCGGTTCAAAGGGACTCCGCCTTGGTTCAAGATATAACCTCAGACTTTATAACCACTGTCTTTTTGATGCAGGTAGAATGTGAGGGAGGATATATTATGGGAAAAGAAAGGTTTTAAGGAACACTGGAATGGGGATGGGTAATATGCGTCTTGCTCTCTAGTGGTACTGGAGACCCATATGGAATGCGTGGAGGGCTCTCCTACCATTAAGACAAGAAAGAAGGACTGGCTGAACTTTAAGACTTGAAAATTGTATACTTTGCTTAAGTTAGATTCAGGCAGGTAGCCATGTATGTATGAACTGGTAATTTCCATTTCAGTGTATCTGAAGAAGCATGCTTACACATGAAAGCTTATATCTTGAATAAAATATTGTTGGTCTTAAAGGTGCCACTGGACTCATACTTTGTTTTGCTTTAGTTACCAGAACCATATAGGTAGACATACCCTTCAAACGTACTGAAGATCTTAGTTACACTGCTTTATAACTTGTTTGGACTGCTGAGAGAGAGTAAATAAACCAAGAAAGAAATGTGCCCGCTCATTTGACCAGAGTATTCTTCACCCTTACAAACAATGCAATGTGTCTAAACACCCCAATGACCTCTACTGGTATTCAGTCTATTTATTTCAAACCCTACCACAATTCAAGAACTGAATTTGGGTGGCAGGACAAATCTCTAAACATTTGTCATGCAGTGTCCAAGAGCTTCTTGTTTCACCTCTGCCCAGAAACTGGCAATGTCTCTCAATTTCCCAGAAATATATATTTGTTTATTTTAAGCAGAGCACTTCATATCTTGAAGATCAGTAATTTAGTTATTGAACAGATCATGTTACAGGTTTTGTAGCCAATCCTCTAGTCCTGCAGAAAATACCCAGACTGTATAGGCAATAATGAGGAGCTTGTATTAACGAAGGTGAAGATTGTGTGCATTATACTTTGAATTTTATTTTTGTCTCCCATGATACTTTGAATTTTATTATTTCTTTTCATCTCCCATGAGCTAGAATGTAAGCTTTCTTGTAAGTATATTCACTGTAATTTACCCCCAATTCCATGGGACAGATCAATTTTTTAAAAATATTTTTTCCGAAGATTTTTATTCTGCCTCTCCAATAACCAGCCTGATTAAGAAGGGGTGGCGATATTTTTAATTCAATGAAATTAATTTCAAGTCCAAGGACTGAGCTACACAGGTGCTGTACGTATATTTTACGACCAAAAGAATCCTATGCATTTTGAGAGTGGGGAGATTTCTTCAGATGTTCTTAAGGGCACGGGCACTCAGGAATGAACCTACTTGTCAGGATCCTCTGGGGATGGGGCTGAGTCCAGAGCCATCTTACCCTCCAGGGTTGCTTTTTGTTGGGCAAGTATGATAGACCCCTTTCACTCTCTGCACACTGGTGTGAACTTTTCCGCCAAAATTCTTTGGTTCCCTGCTGTGACTGAGCAGCCCTTAGTAGCGTGTAAATAATAGATGTTTTTGAAAGAATTTCTGTCCCACAGAATATAATTCAGCTTTTAGCCCAGCCCAAGGAACTTGTAGAAAAGCAGAAGCCCTCTTTCTATTTCCCTTTTGAAATGGCACTGGAGATGGTTTAACAGTAAAATAAAAGAACAAGTTTATTCCACAGGCAGGGACTGAAAAGGTGAGTAAGAGACTGGGAATGCTGAGGTAAAAGTTGTTGACAATACAGAATTCGCATCTTTGAGCAGGCAAAATGATGTTATTAAATCTTATTTTCAGGTATTCTTAGTTCTTAGTTGTATGAGGTGTTTCACTTTGTATTTTAATTACAGCAGTTCAGGTTTCCTGGTCACTGTGAACCTAACTCACTCCTTGGTTAAATTAAAATTTCTATTTCCTAAGTTGTTTAAAACTGTTTTCCTTTAAAACAGACTAGGGTCCTCCTCAGAGCTTAAACCGTCAGAGACACTGGGCAGGGATTAATCATTTTCACCCCAGAGGAATTAACCCTGTGCCTTTTTGGCTTGAAAGGGCGCTTCCACACACTACCCCAATCACTCTTGCCAAATCTCTCTCCCAGTTCTGGTGTCTGGACTTCAGCTTATGTTGACCCTTAGACTTTGAATTCTTATGTTGAATTCTTCCTCAGGTTAGGAATACTACAGTTAAGACAAGGAGTCTTTTACTTTCACTCTGCAGGTGAACCTGTCTGACTTACCTAGTCAGACTCACTGACCGCAAAACTCTGTCAGACACCAACTGACTGCCTTCAGAATGGTTCCAGCTTTAAACTGTAATCTCCAGACAGACAACTGACAACTCCCCTCAGCACTCAGCTGAACATATGTTTTCCTCCGCTGGCATTGACCAATCAGAGAAGAGGAGCAGCCTGTCACTCAAGTTCTCCCTTCCAGGGAAAAGTTAACTCTTTATCTCCCAGTTCTCTGATTCCGCGACACTATGAAACCTGCTTTTTAAAGTGCAATCCGTCATGGCAAGTGTCCCAGGATAGAGCCTCAGAACAGAGAAAGAGCAAGAGGAGGGGGTTTCTTCTCACCCAGCTTCCCCACACTGCTCTGCCAAATACCTACTTCCATCTGCCAGGGAACTGGTCTGACTCTTTCTCCCTGGCTGCTCCTGGGCACGCCTTTTAAATGTTTCCCCAGTCCTCTCTCCTAAACCCAGTCCCAGGGAGTGACAGGCCCCTGGGCCAATGGATCCTTTCTTTGGATTAGTGAGCTCACTGGCCCTTCCCCCTAAACTTCTTTAAAGAGCTGGCTGCTCCACCTAGCTTCCTCTGAAAAGGCCAGTGCTGCCTGCTGTCCCTGTTCTTGCTTCTTGTATATTTCTAATAAGGACACGGCAGAGTCAACTTCACTTGCAGTCGCTCCAAAACCATACTTGTCTCCTGCTAAGTCTATTCAGCTCTCTCTTCAGCTACCAATTCATGAAAATCCTATAGATTTTGCTACGATCTAAAAAAAATGCCAAATAGGATATATAAAGATCATTCTGCTGGTTACAGATGTATGAGAATAATAGGAAGGCGCTATAATTGCAGGGGAAGGAGGCACAGTATGACTTTTACTTATCCCAAATGAAACAAAGGAATGCCATTTCCTGTACTGTAACTACTTACCTTTGAGTTGCCTTCTGTGTGATACTTGGCACAGGATCGGAGCTGAGTCACCCAATACTGTCTCTCTCTTGCATCGCCAGCTAGAAAAGACATATTCAGTAATTTAGGTAATTTAAATTTGACTAATTACAGCTTTTTGAAGAAGCTAAACACCCTCTACGTTCAATTCAGTTTAGAAGCTTGCAGATAAAACTGAAAGCTCCATTCCAAGCACAGATACTTTTAACTGTTATTTATCCAGTTAGTACCCAGAATTAGTATCTCTCACACACAATAATGAAAACTATGAGGTATAGCTTTGGCCACATGAATTTCTCACATGAAGAAAAACAGCATGACGAGAAGTAGCACTAGGTGGAACGTTTGTCTTAAGATGCCCAGCATACCTCTCAAAGGTGGATAAATCAAAATGTGCAGGAAACCTGAATTCTCATAATGCAGACCAACAGAACATCTATCCCCATTATTTACTGTACTGCACACTTTATTCTTGTTGTACCCATCGGTCTATAGGTGACAGGCTAGTTAGATCAACATTTCAAGCTGACGGAGCTAGAAATGCATTTTAGTAATTCTCTAAAGAATCTAAGATGACTCTGCAGTGGCCGCCTAGAAAATCAGAAATAATTGTGTCAAGATGGATGCAGTTTGCTGCTTGAAAGAAAAACCCTCTGATTTCAAGTTTGCAATACTGAAATAGGCTTGCTGATTACTGGCATTTTGTTAACGGACATTTATACTTAAATTGAATGAATCCTGGCATATCTTCAAATACCTTATGTTCAGTTTTTTGTTCTCCTGTAAACTAAACAAATTTAATTAATTCAATGTGTGCTGGGAGGGACTTTTTCCCCCATGTGAGAGCAAACAAGCAATCCCTACTCGGAAAATTAAGCTGCAGGGTTCCAGAAAGCCTTTGTCACTCAGTTCTGATGACTGCATAAACTGAGGCTTACTTAAATTAATAGACCTTCTCAGCAGGTACTCTTTTTCAGTCTTGAGCACCTTAATTTTAATCTAAAAGTATTAATTTTAAAAAGAAAAAGGAATTTATCTAATAATAGCATACCACTTCAGAATCAGAACATTAAACCAGTATAACATTTCCATTAAAGAGTATAATGATAATCAGTAATGCAACAATGACCAAACATTTAATTAGCAAGGATGCACTTTGGCTGAGGACAGACTGGGAATTCGCCCTGGGACAGCTGCGGGGGCGGAAGCTGTGCGGGGAAACCGGCGCGGGGCGTCCCGTTCGCACTGGTTGCAGTGCTGCGGGACCCTACCAAGGAGGAGGAGGAGGAGGAGCGGTGTGTCCACACCACCGGCCGTCCTCTGGAACCTCCTCTGCTGCGGCGCGCGGCTTCTGGCTGGTCCGGCGAGGCGTGGCTGTTTGCGTAGCCGCAGTCGCTGGAACAGCGCGTCCACACTTCCACCGCTGCTTCCTGTGTGCCGTAGACCCATCCACACCAGCAGGAAGTGGCAGCAACGCACGCCCAGACAGCCGGAGACCTGTTTCAAGGGGTCTCCAGCTGAAGCGGCACAACAGCACCTTGCGGACGGGTGAGTCCACGCTGCCGACGGGGGACAGCTGCAGCAATGTGCACGGCCCCTCTTCCTCCGCTTTTAAAGCGGAGGCATAGCGGCCCACATTGGCAGTCTGTCCTCAGCCTTTGTTTCTTCAAAAAGTTTGTGATTTTTCCGCATTTTATGGTGTTCTAAGAGGAAGAATTACTTTGTTCTTCCCCACACACATGCAAAATCAGTTTCTACAAAAGCATTTACCAGTGGACAATGGGTTTTTCATTCTGTCTAGCAGGGGTCCTTTTGTAGAAAAAGAGGTGCAGGAGCTCCTTAGCATAACTCATTAGCATAACTCATTAGCATATGCCACATCCCCTGACATCACCAGAAGTGTGTCAGAAAGGGAATGTCAGTTTCAGCCCCATTATACCCTATGGGCCATTGAAATCAATGACAAAAACTCATAGGGTATATGAGGGGATGGAGGAGAGGGGGTTTGAGGGAGAGGCTCCAAACTTGCAGGATAGCTGCTGGGGCCTCTCCTCGAAATACCCACCAAGTTTCAAGAAGATTGGACCACGGGGTCCAATTCTACGGGCCCCCAAACAGGTTGTCTCATCCCCTCCATTGTTCTCTATGGTGGGGAAAAATGTTAACTTTTTTCCTGCCATAGAGAACAATGGAGGGAATGGGGGCAACCTGTTTGGGGGCCCGTAGAATTGGATCCCCTAGTCCAATCTTCTTGAAACTTGGTGGGTATTTTGAGGAGAGGCCCCAGCAGCTACCCTGCAAGTTTGGAGCCTCTACCTCAAACCCCCTCCCCTCCAGTTGCTTTTAAAGTTGCCACCGAATTTCGGCGGCAATTCGGCAGTGGGCCGAATCAGATCAGAGAATCTGATTTGGCCCGTGGCTGCCCTAGTGGCCACTCCTGAGCTGGTGGAGCTTTGCTCTGCCTCGCTCCGGCCCCAACGGACCCCTGCTGTCTAGTAAATCCCCGGAACCAGATTGTGAGGCTAATTATACACATTTAATCCCACCAACCACAATGCTAGGTTATTTCTTCCTGCACTAGCAACAAAAGACTTCTCTGGATCTGGAGCAGGGTTGTCAAGTGACCCTGGCACCCCAGCAGGATAAGTCAGGGGGCAAGGACCACCGATCCATTACAGCACTGACATGTGATGTCAATGCCAACACAAAACCAGAAGTCACATCATCGTGTTGGGGCAGCTCTCTACGATTCACCCAAAACTTCATGGGTAAACCAACCTCCCCCTTTTTCCTGCCAACCCTCTGTTGAGCAGCAGCTGGAAAGTACGGTTCAAGGCCAGGAGGTCTTCCGCTGCAGCAGACTCTGGCGGAAGAGGTATCAAGAGGGAGAACTTCAAAAAACAGGCAGTTTGCAGAGTTTGGGACTGGGTGGTGTGGAACATGGAGCTCCTGCACAGATGGGAAAGAGAGCCTAAAGCCCCAGAGTTTATTAAGTAGCAGCCAGCCCTCCCCTTCTTCCCTGACAACATAATCCTCTACAAGTTTACACAGACAAAAGTTCTGTGAATAAGACCGCAGCCTAGGACACAATCCTGGGTACACACCGGGGGAGTAAGCCCCACCAAATTCATTGGGCCAGCCTCAAGTAAAAATGCACAGAGCTACACTGCACATTTCCCCTAAGTACAAACATTTTGCGGCAGCAGATAATCTTCCACTGGCCTTATTTATTTTTAACTTTATTTTTAACTTTTAGTAAGCACAGTGCTGTAACTGGTGGGTTTCCCTCACTAGTTCCAGGTAGTATCACACAGATGTACTGAGAGATCTGTTTCTATGGGCCCCAGATGGCTTCCAGCCACCACAGCATTCCTTGCTTTCGAGCTACCCCCAAAGGAGTTCTTTTTAAAGCCGAAATCAAAATTGCTACTAAATTTCTTACTAAATGCTTTTCTAAATCCTGTGGCTTCATCAATCCTGAAGCAACCTGATAGAAGCAGTCTACTACAAAACTTTGTTTTACTATTAACGTTCAGTCACTGACACAATCAGAAAGCCTTCCTTGAGGATATAAAACAAACAAATTAAACAGCTTAATTTCCCCACTCCCTTACTTATGCTGGCCAGGGAAAAAGAAGAAGAGAAAGGAGACTCTAACATCCCAAACAAGCCACAGTGTTCCCTCTAAGCTGAGTTTGTGTGAGTTAGCTCACAGTTTTTTAGCCTCCAGCTCACACATTTTTGTCTCAGCTCAGGAAGGATGGCTCCAAAGCAAACTGATTTATGCAGTAGCTAAATCACTTACTCACAACTTTAATGCCAGGAGTTCACAAAGTTGAATTTTTGCTCACAAGACTCCACAGCTTAAAGGGAGCATTGGTCACCACTAGTGACTTCTACCCCATCAAGCTATCCCCAAGCTGCAGAGTTGGAGAGAAATCCAGCCCAGCCCTGAATCATGGAGATACCAGTAACAAGTCCCTTTTCAGCTCATGGGATATATTGCTATTTATTTTTAAATAAAGCAATTTCTGATGTAAACCAAGTCATCTGATTTTGGCCCAAAATATTTCTACCTCCAGAACTCTCGCACCACAATTTCACCCATTCTGTACAGTCTAACATTATCCAAAGTCTCCCACAGTTAAGCAAAAAAGACTGGAAGTTGCATGAATGGCAAGGTGCAAAGGCAAACATTAAAACATTGGCAACAGGCTACTGTACCTCTCAGCTTATACATTTCTCCATTAGCAGAGTATACTACCAGCATGTTTGGAGCTTCGTCACTGAGAGAAACGACAGCCCCGGCTAAGGACAGCAGCCCTCGCGGCTTCTGGTTTTTACTTTGATCGTTCACAAAATACTGTAGAATTCCAGTCTCAAAATCAAGCATGAAGTACCTGTTGATGAAGGAGAAACAAGAAACAGCAGTACAATTTAATTTTACCAACATTTACTTTACAGAATCTGGAAAAAATCAAATTAATATGAAAATAACACATTATAATCTAAATACACATAAAGAGATGGAGCATAGCATACATCTATACTATGGTAGCCAAGTTCCATGTTTAATTGTCACAGTCTTTGAAGCAGAATGTCCTGCTGTAGGGTTACCAACCTCCATCTGGGGCCTGGAGTTCTCCCAGAGTTTCTCCAGAGTACACTTCTTCCAGGGAAACTGATATCTGAAATAGATCCAGGTGGGCAGCCATGTTGGTTTGAAGCAGCAAAACAAAGTCTAAGTCCAGTGGCACCTTTAAGACCAACAAAGTTTTATTCAAAGTATAAGTTTTTGGTAACTGAACAAGTGTGCTTGCACATAAAAGCTTATACCTTGAATAAAGATGCTATTGGATTCAAACTTTGTTCTGATCTCTGAAATGGCAGCTTTGGAGGGCAGAATTTGTACCATCATGTTTCTGATGAGCTTCTTCAGCAAACTCCACCCTTCTCCCTGAGCACCACCCCAAACCTCCAGGAATTTTCCAAGTTAGGGTTGGCAACCCTATCTTGCTGATATTAAAAGACAGGTATGGTTCAAACAAAAAAAAAGCATTTATATTCTACTGAAGCCACACTACAGAAGTGAAGGTTTCACTTTAAAATCATCACCCTGAGTTCAATGTGGACACCACTGTATTTGGTGGATGAGGGGTCATATATGCTCCTTCTGACTATGTTTCCAAATCATCTAGAGGGCAGGGTCATCCAAAACATGTACAGACCGGCATATGTATGCAAACAGCAATTATCTATCAACTATTACAAAAATAAACCTACACAGCTACGCTGTACACAATGCACAAACTGCCTTGTCAGTTTCAATGAGGCAACATACAAACACATCCAGACAGATGCCAGAAACTAAATATAAGAAATTCATAATTAATTAGCAAAAATAACTGGCAAGTAACATTGGTTCAGCCTTTTTCCTATTAATTAAAAAGTTCAGTAGAAGCCTAATGAAAATTGCCAATATAATAAATGGGCTTATTCATTAGAAATGAAATTCCTTTTAAAGAGTGCTTTAGCTAGAACACACTCCTTGGTATTTGAAAAACTAGATGACTAATACATTTTATCAGCATCTGCTAGAACTCTTTTTAACTGTTACTTTCACAGCACTCATAATTATATTTACATGAAAATAGATTCAACTGATTCCAAGGGGTCTTTTAAATGTTCAGGTAACACTGCAGCCTTATAGTCAAATACTGCACTGATCACTGTCTTTCAAAAGAAAGATGTATATTTGCCCTTACTTATTATAGCAAAGCCCTGACTGGGATGGCCCCGGCTAGCCCATTCTCATCAGCAGGGTTGGCCCTGGCGGGCTGCTATCTGGATGGGAGACCTCCAAGGAACACTAGGGTTGTGATGCAGAGAAAAGCAATGGCAAACCACCTCTGAGCATCTCTTGCCTTGAAAACCCTACCGGATCGCCATAAATCAGTTGCGACTTGATGGCAAAAAAAAAAAAAATATAGCAAGGCTGAAGAAAAGGACTTCAAGATAGCAAAGAAATCTGTAGCTGATTATTTTGCTAAGCATCATAAAACACGCTAGGAAATTAAAACACCACGGAGGCATTTGAGCCCTCTGTAAAGTCATAATGAAAATATGCTATTATCTCTAAAATAATCCATAAAATCTGATACTGATATAGCGTATTAGCCTCATATCCAAAGTTGCATCATTATACTCAAGATAATGGAGATCATAATTTTGATTTGGACCCAGCAACAGTAACCAAGCTTGGACTCAGTCCTTATGTCGTTAGAAAACTTAAGATGTCACAGATTTGCATACCAAAAGGGACTCCACTCCACAGACCGTGCCCCTGTGCTTCCCCATGCCAGTCGCTGTCGCTGGTGAGGGGTGCCTAGGATCTCAGTTTCACTCTAGTTTCCAGCAATCAATGAGGCTTTAACAACTCCTGGTCTCCTGTAACCTCAGCATTAGTTTCAAATATAACGTGAGCATCCAACTGTCACATTTATATTTTTAAACCTATTGTATAGCTCAGCTACTCAACAAACAATTCTATAATGCCAGCATGACTAAATATACTTTTAATATTTATTAAAAGAAGTTGCCAGAATACAAGTCACGTCAACTTCCATGTAAATTCCTAGGCTGGTGAAGGAGAAGATGCTATAACATATTTGTTTCCAAAAATGCATACA
The DNA here is from genome assembly GCA_029233225.1 of Lepidodactylus listeri. NCBI lineage: Eukaryota > Metazoa > Chordata > Lepidosauria > Squamata > Gekkonidae > Lepidodactylus > Lepidodactylus listeri. Next base: position 58,948,849 of record JARCFY010000012.1, read on the forward strand.
TTGCAGTCAATAGCTCTTGAGGCCATTTACAGGGTAAATACTACCAAGGTCATGGTCAAATAATGAAATCCCCAAAATTTACTCTGTAGAAGTTATTAACTTTAAGACAAACATGTGAACATTCAGATGGTAACAGGGTGCAGGTGAGGGGGGGGGTGTCCTCATTTACTGTATGTGTGCTAAAGCTGCAGTAGACTCTTGTCCTATCAACCAAGAGCAGCTTATACTTTGCAAATGGAATACAGCTTTCTGAACCTTTGGAGGTGGGGGACCTAGGGTTGCTGGCTCCAGGTTGGGAAATACCTGGAGATTTGAGGGGGGTAGAGCCTGAGAAGGGCAGGGATAGGGAAGGGGAGGGACATCAACGGGATCTAATGCCATAGAGTCCACCTTCCAAAGCAGCTACTTGCTCCAGGTGAACTGATCTGTCACCTGGAGATCAGTTGTAATCTCAGGAGGTCCCTAGCAGTGTTCCCTCTAAGCTGAGTTAGTGTGAGCTAGCTCACAGTTTTTTAGCATCTGGCTCACACATTTTTGTCTTAGCTCAGGAAGGATGGCTCCAGAGCAAACTTAGTTATGCAGCAGCCAAATCGCTCACTCACAGCTTTAATGCCAGTAGCTCACAAAGTAGAATTTTTGCTCACAAGGCTCCACAGCTTAAAGGGAGCATTCAGCCACCACCTGGAGGTTCGCAGCCCTAAGGGAAGCACAAGTGACAGTTTGATAAACCATGTTATTTGCGCTCAGGCCAATGATTTACATACTTTTCCTAATTTTGCCAGCTAGAGGAAATAAGTTTCTGTCTAAATTAAGAGTCCCACAAATCCATCTACAATTTAAAATATATGCTTAACACCTTTTGTGCCACTTCAAGCAGAAGGTCTCCTTTTCCTTAGAAGGATTTTTTCCCCTTTTTCAAATTGGTAGGAGGTTGTGAATAAGAGAGAAAACAGGGGGAAAAGACCAAAATACTGCCACAGCACACTAGCTCACCCCAGGCAGGAACGTGATACCTGTCACCCCCGCTGATTCTCTAAATGAAGGCATCGTGCTGACAGCCATGACAGGTTTCCAGCAGGTCCCATGCCAAGGGCTGAGCAGACATTAAAAGGGGAAGGAGGAAAATCACATGGTGTGGTTGCCATTGACTGGGAAGCAATGGGGATTCTTGCACAGTACCCAGGGACTCATGTGTTATTTCTCCCTGGTAGATCGGCATGAACCATGCTGAAGTTGTAGAAATTTGTCCCACCACTGACAGATGTAGCAGCAGTCACACCCCAAGCCTAAATCCTATCACAACCCCACATAGTCTCAAGGATGCAAGAAGGCTGAAAGTAAGAAAGGAGCAGGGAGGAGTCCATTTTAGTTTTCAGTGCTGCATTGGCCTAACAGCCCCGTAAGGGCAGCAAGTAGTATCTTATCCATGGTCCAGCTAGCCCTGCATCCTATTCTGCACAGTGGGCAAAGAAATGCCCCGAAGACCTACAAGCAGGGCATGGAATGCAGGACCACCCCCAGCTGTTGACCCCCCCCCAGCACTGGTAGTCAAAGGCATATTGCCACTGACCATAGAAGTACCATTTACCAATCACACTTCACCCATATTGACAGTTCTGTAGCCTACATTTTTATCTATTCAACCGCTGTTTCGCATTTTGACTTAATGATGTTCGGCTAGAGTACATTTCCTCATTACTCAGCTGTTAACCCACGAACGGCAGCCCTTAGTGTAATAATAAGCACAAATTTAGCCCAGTGTCAAACACTGTAGAATGCAACTTTAAAGTATGTGTCCTTTCATTGCTTGCAGTTCAAGAAAATAGGCCAAAGACATTATCCAGTGCCACTGTGTTACTTTATAACTACCAGACTATGCTGGAAATGCTCATATTTTGCAGGCAATTCCAGGGATTTTCCATGAACAGACAAAAGTATTTAAAGGATAAATTATAAAAAACAGGTAATTTGATTCTAGAGTTTTTAGTGATGTGGCCATGTCTCTTCCGGTGAGCACAGGAAGTAATGTCATCATACTGCAATGTCACAGTGACACGCTGGTATTTGAGCAAAAACTCTATAGTAAAAATAGCATTTACCACTGAGGTTTTATCCAAATACTAGAGCGTCTACCGAACATCACTAGTGTGCTGATGTCACTTCCTATGTATGTCAGAAGTGACTGCTGGCCATGTCACCTGGGCCTTTCTCTTTCTCCTGGTAAGTCCCCCTGCCAGCCAGCTGATTGGCAGCAGAGGGCGGGGCCTGGCAGCAAAGGACCTGGTAACCCTACTTAGGAGTCATGTTTCAATACACCTTAACATCAATTTTACAGTCCCTAGCAAATAAACAAGCAGATATTTCACCATGATGAGAATCAAAGCCACCATAGGACTGAGAACAGACTGGAAGGTGTAAACAGCCCTTTTCAAACATTAGTCAAGCATACAGAGTGCGTACCAACCACATGTAAAGGAAGCACACAATACTGCAATATGTGCAGTCACTCTTTTGTATGAACAAAATGCCATGCACGTTACGTGGGAACTGACTAACAGATTTATCAAGGTTCATGGATAACGCTGTAAGTGCATGGCAAATGGTAGACTGGACCTACCTGAAGGTTCCTTCTCTTCAGTGGGGGAGAAGTCATCCAGGAACTGGTTATGTCATGCCTCTGCTCACTCGATAGGCTATGCAAATTTCTTTTGTTATGTGGCTCCTGTTGGAGTGGCTGAGGCTGACCTCTCCAGTTATGTCCAAGCCCTGTCTGCGAAGCGCATTGTCACTGCACCTCAATCCTTTTCGTGAACTTGCCCATCATGTCACCTCCTTGTTTCTGAGTTCCAAGGATTCCGGGTGGGATGTGGATGACTTCTCCCCCACTGAAGAGAAGGAACCTTCAGGTAGGTCCAATCTATTGTTCTCCTTCAGTGGGGGGAAGTAATCCAGGAACTGGTTAGCTGTACCCAAGCTGTCTTCCCGGGGTGGGCAAAGTCGGAAATCTCTTTTTCTTTCAGTTTGTTTTTTGTTTTTTTGTTGTTGTTGTTGTTGTTTTGACAGGTTTACGTCTGTACCACCTGTTGTAGCACTCTTCTGCCAAAAGCTGCCTTGGCTGAGGCCATTTGATCCATCCTGTAGTGTCGCACGAATGTGGAAAAGGAAGCCTAGGTAGCTGCTCTGCATATCTCCTCTACTGTGGCTCGCATGGAAAAGGCTGTCGTTGTAGCAGCCGCTCTCGTGGAGTGTGCCGTCAGCTGGCCTGGGGGCATGAGTCCTTGCACTTCATATGCCTTGGAGATGCATTGCCTAATCCAGTAGGCCACGGTTGCCTTAGAGAACTTCTTGCCCAGATTTGGAGGGCCGTAAGCCACAAACAAAGCATCTGACAGTCGGAACATAGCCATCCTGCAAAGATACATACATAGTGTTCGACGGACATCCAGCTTGTGTCAGGTCTTCTCCCTAGGGTGCAATGGATTTGGACAGAAGGAAGGCAACATGACTGGCTGATTGAGGTGGAATGACAAATTCACCTTGGGCAAAAGGATGGGTCCATCCTCAACGTGACCGAGTCCTTTTGGAAGATGCAAAGCTCCTTCCTTGCCAGCTCGGAGACCCTCCTGGCCAATGTCACTGAGGTAAGAAAGGCGACCTTCCATGACAGATGGCAGAGGTCGGCTGTCTTTAGTGGTTCAAAAGGCAGCTTAGTCAAGGCATTGAGAACCTTGCTGAGGTTCCATGTTGGAAACCGGTGTTGGATTGGGGGGGGCCAATTGGCTTACCCCTTTCAAAAACTTCTTCACGTATTGGCTAGTGGAAACCTTCATTTGAGCCTTGTGTTCCAGGCAGGCTTGTATGGCCACGACTTGTCGTTTCAGTGTGTTAGGTCGCAGCCCTTTCTTCCAGCCTTCAGATAGGAACAGTATGACTTTCCCTGTCCGTGGCACGCAAAGGCTGTATCCCGTTTGTGGAGGCCCAGCGTGCAAATGTCCACCAGGTAACCAAGCATTTCCAAAACAACACATTAGACACATACTATAGACATAAGCAAGTTCCCTTATCTCAGGAACTCGCAACTGTGCTAAAGTCTCAAAAGATTTTGGTAGCATCCTTTTATTTTTTGACCTAGAAAGAATACTATAGTAAACAGAGACAGTGACATTTTCCAGATGCAAGTTCCTGTGACAATACCCATGTTTCTGAAAAGGTCAGAGCCCTAGCTTGTCTGAGAGGGAGAGAAATAAATCTGTCTGTGCTTCCAGAGGTACTGAGCTAATGGAAAGCTATCTTCTATCTTCCTTAAATTTGCCTTGACAAATCCTTCCTTCCACAACAGTCAATGATAATCCACAGAATTTATGTAACTGTTTGGACAGCATTCCTTTTCCAATGCTCTGGCCAAGTTCCATAGTGATGCATGAGCCGATATCTATTCATAAAATATTATAACAGCTTTGAACACTCTTAAAATGCTGCATATTTCAAATATGTCTTACACATTCTTATTGGAAGTCAAGTATATATAATACTTGGTGAGACAGGCATTTGAAGGGCATGCCTTATTGTTAGGAACAGATGTGCTTTTCCAGGAGCATCCATGCATCTTCCTGCAATAATTATTGTTTTCATGACTGGAACCACTTAAATTGGGGGGGGGGGGGATCTTCTGATTTACATGATTTCAACTGAGAACAAGCCCACATAGGAATCACTAAAAATAAACCCAAGAGGAGGATACTGGAAGAGAGAAAGAGAAAAGCACAAACATAAGCCACTAACACTAATACGCACCAGGTATTTGTCTATAAAAAGCAAAACATATCATTATGCTGTATTAAAGTAGAATTACAGCTACTATTACCAAACAGCGGACCAAAGTGACTCTGAGTTCTTGAAATGTGCTCAGTACAGTGCATTCCGCAAGCAGCTTTGCAATGGCTGTAGCAAAGAGTAAAAAACAACCACCAAAAAAACCCCTTCAACATTACCCAAAAGTTTCACTGTTGGTTCTATTATGACATAGGAAACTCCAACCTGTACTGCACGCTCACAGGCATCCCAACAAACTAAGATTCTGTTTGTCACAAGAATGAGTTCTCAGGCTTTTGTATTCCCTGGTTCCTCCCCCCCACCCCACACACACAGAGAGCATGATTCCAAACTGCAAACTAGGAAGTCTTCAATAAAGTGCACACCTGCATCATTGCTACATCACAATTAGATGCTTTATCAAACTGTGGTGCTTACCGACGGGTCATTTCATAGAAAAAGAGGTGCAGGAGCTCATTAGCATAACTCATTAGCATAATTTATTTGCATATGCTAAACCACCTGACATCACCGGAAGTATGTCAGAAGGCAAGAGAGAGAAAGGAGGAGAAAGAAAGAAGGAGCTGGCAGAGAGGGGACAGCTACTAATCCAAGCCTCAGAAATACCACTATTCTGGAAGCCTTCAGAAGGCTGGTCGGAGGAACAAGGACCTTTCCCGGGAATGGGGTCATTTGCTGCAGCCATGACACAAGCAGGCATTCCCCTGCGGGAAGGGGGGCTGGCACCAACTCCCGGAGCTGAGCTCCCCCGAGCTCCTGCTCAAAATGACCCCTGCTTACCGACCAGCATTCAGGGAACAAACAACGATTTATTAAAGCATCCAATCTGGACACAGCAACAGATTGCATCTTTCCAGGTTTGCAATTCCGGTGCTATGCATGGAGAGAGGGAATGAGCCCAAACATTTTGAGGTTTGTTTGTGATGGCTGAAAGCAGTCCTTGTATCCAATGATGCACAACCTATTCCTAGAAAAGATGGGAATTCCTTTCTGTATGTTCAAAAACCGTTGTCCATTTTTAACAGACCAGGAAGTAATCTGCCATCCTGCACTGCATCCCTCGTATTCCACTTTTTAAAAAATGCCTATCAACTTGTTGTCTTTTCTAGGGATTTGCTGCTCCTATAAGTTCTACTGCCAAAATTCTAAAACACTTCCCCCATATCTCTTCCCAGCCTTTTTCTATTGTTTTTCTTGCTTCTATAGTTAAGATGCATTAGCACACTACCAACCAAGCTGTCTTGCTTATCCTTTCGTTACATTTGCAATGGCTCCAAAATTTGCACTGAATTTGGGCAGCTCACAAGGCCAGCATCTAAAATCTCCTGGATAGTTGCAATGCATTCGGTGCAAGGCGCTTTTTGATGACTGCTGAGAAACTGCAGCCAGCACAGAATGTAATGTTTTGCCTTCTGTTAGGCAAGAGGCATTCAATATATCCCGTCAGCACACCACAGTTGACACAATATCCCCCAGCTATTCAAGTTACTGGTCTTGACCCAAGTTCTAAACAGCTGGTGCCAAACATACCTACGACACACCCCCACAAGCTCTTCAAGATCAGCCAACCGTGCCCTTTTAACATATATATCCACTTGTTAAATCCGGGCAGTGCCAATGAAGACCTGCATCTGACAGATCTGGGTTCAGATTCCATCTCTGCCAGACTCGTTGTGTAACCTTGAGAAAGTCTCTCTCCACCACCTGAGGTCCACCATCTCTAACATAAATAAAACTGGAAAGTTCCCTCCATGCCTACACCACCCTGTCACCTTCCCCTGTCTTCTCGTCCACCACCACCTGCACCAAATATCTAGCTGGATGAAGAGTTCTAGCGCATTAGAAAGTCACATACTGTTGCATGATATGTTGGTTGGGCCTAAGAGAGGGAATGACTTTTAAGAACATAAGAGAAGCCAGTGTTGGATCAGGCCAATGGCCCATCCAGTCCAACACTCTGTCATACAGTGGCCAAAAACACCAGGTGCCATCAGGAGGTCCTTCAGTGGGACTAGGACACTAGAAGCCCTCCTACTGTTGCCCCCCCATCAAGTACCAAGAATACAGAGCATCACTTGCCCCAGACTGAGAGTTCCTATCTATACCTTGTGGCTAATAGCCACTGATGGACCTCTGCTCCATATGTTTATCTAATTCCCTCTTGAAGCCGTCCATGCTTGTGGCCGCCACCACCTCCTGTGGCAGTGAATTCCATGTGTTAATCACTCTTTGGGTGAAGAAATACTTCCTTTCACTTTAGGAATGTTTCTGTAGACCACACAGCTATCTCCAGTCTTCCCCCCTGCGTTGTGTATGCTTGACCACCTGGTACACACTTAGCTTTACAAAGAAAACAGTACTGCCAACTTTTTTAAATAGTACAGTGCCAGCATATTCCCGGGCAAAAAAAATCTAATACTATCATTTCAAGGTATCATTTAAAGGTGCATATACTGCCTGGTGTAAGGCACATCACCGATTTTGGGTGAACCTGCTGAAATTTTAGGCACATCATTCAGTTAAAGTAAGATGTCTACTGCCTTTATCATGGCAAAATAGGATACGGATATTAATTTAAGCACTCTTGAGTCAGCACAGTTGTGCGCTGAGGTCATGCTGGTGCTCTCCTCCTCCCCAGACCTTCACTGTTCACCCTCCCCTTCAGCAACATCCTGCCCTCAGCAAGAATTATTACCAGGCACCAGCAAGTCTTCAGTGCTGAACATCAACTTTCACAGACAGATAATCCCAAGGCCATTTTCTGTACAATATATGAACCAACATAGTTATGCATACCGTACCCATTAAATGCAGGGGTTTCAACTATTACAGCTGAACATATCTGAAATTACTTCCGCTGGTCTCTAAAAACAAACAGCAAATTAACTAACAGTGAACAGCTACAATATGTTTACATCCATCTATGCCCAGAACATGTTTGCTTAACCAAAGCTCTCGGTTGCTTCCAGAAAATGCCAGACCACCAGCAGGAATGGATATCAGAGCTGTAGAATACTTGTCTGTATTTGAGGTGGCTATTTTGAGCTCATTTTATAATGTATTCAAGACCATCCGCTAACCAAGAGAAACATGACATAAATGAGGGGCACAGACATGTTCTAAAAGGTACGTAAGACTATAAACCATCTGTGGCATCTTGAACTGATCAATAAATTGATGAGCTTTCAATGTGCCAACTGTTGGGATTCAGGCTACTGTGTTCTGCACCAAATACAGCCTTCAAATTTTCGAGGAATTGGCCTCCAAACCATCAGATTTTTTAAAATGACATGGATACGGGAGATGCTTGTTGTTTGTGATGTTATAGACCCTAGCCAACCAGTGGCTGTGATTGTAGCACTGTACAGAAATTATAGGTATGGCACAAACTGCACTGCTTTGTCTCATGACACAACACTGCCATTTGTGTACCAAGAAAACAAGGTCTCTCTGAAACAGACACACCAGATGGGGAGATAAACATTTGGACCCCATCATAAAGGAGAGAAAGCCTGCAGGTCTATTGCACACCACAACAATCATCTGGAAAGTTCTCTGAATTGTCCTCTCGCCAGCTTTCCTCCCTGCTGCCTTCCTCTCTATTCCCAGCCAACTGTTTTGGTACTCACTTAGAAGGCAGCCGCCCGACACACAACTGGGATCAGTCCCAGGCTAGCTGGCCGATAGTAATGCAAGAAAACCATCTGTGACCCCCCCACACACACACTCTTCCAATGTTATAGCCTCATTTAGCTGTAATGGTCACAGCTTCCAACTGCAAAATTAAAGGCCCAGGCCAACTCAAAGCCATACCGCAAATGATGCCAGTCCTGGACTCTCAGCGTTAACTGCACAATCAAGCATGTGGAATTAACCACATTACAAGCCTGGCCCTGATTCACCACTGTGTTCCCACATTTCAGTGCTAAATAAAGTCTATCTGGCAAGCCATGATTGTGTTGGAATAGGGTGAGACAGAAACAAGTGTGTTAAGCATCTGCAGTGGAGCAGAATGCACTGAAAGCTCTCCGATTACCTTCATTTCAGAACAACAGTGTCCCTCACTTCTATTTCAGCAGTCTGAGAAACAGCCCTTAAGAAGTTTGCTTGCTTGGCAAGGTGGATGATTATCTGCAAGGGATCCAAGCATTAAAACTCTCCCATTAAACTCCACCTTCCCCCCCCCCCCCCCCCCCCCGCAAGGTCTTTGGTTTAAGCCTTTAATCTCCACTGTAACCAAGTTACACCTCCGGCCTCTGTGACTTCTGTCTTTCCCTTCCCTCCTTTTACTGTTTCCTCCGTTCTCTATTTTAGATTGGGATCCCTCTGGAACCAAGGACTTCATTCTTTGGTCTGTGTAAACTCTGAACTGATGTCAGTGGGCATAAATAAACAAACAGGAACAAGGCAAGGGCTGAGGGAATTCAGGATCTCACATCTTATAAACCAGCATCATTGCCTTTGGGTACCCTGGTTATCTCTCTGCATCAACACTCCACAGGCAAAAAAAAAAAAAAAGGAAAGAGAAAAAAAAGATATTAGCCTTAAATTCCAGAATGCTTATTTCGGTTTACTTATTCATATTCCTCTTTTCACAAACGGCCTCATTCTGCTGACTAAGGTAAGGAGGGTCTCTTTGGCCTGATGCGTTGCATGTAGCATGAACTAGGCTGAAGACTATTTTTCATCTCTCTTACAGCATCCAAGCACAATGACAGACATTTGTTTACTCTTACAACATCTGGCCATTGTTCCCGCTAAAGCATGAGGAAATAAGCTGCAGGGAGTTGTGAAAGAGCCAGAAATCGCTGGAATCAAAGTCTGAGAAAGAGAGCTGATGAGCAGATTCTTAAAACCGGTTTCTCCCACATATGGTGCAAACCTAAACAGTGCTACACCCTCCCAAGCCTTCAATGGAGGCAGAGGGGTGTAGCACTGTAGCTCTATTTAAGCTCTATCTGTTGTTGGGTGACCAGTCTAACTCCAAACCGGAAGATCTAGACCAGGCGTTACAAGCCGTGTCTGGTTAGCTTAGGCTGAGCCGGCTGAAACTGAATCCGAAGAAGACGGAGGCCCCGTGCCTCAGTCGGAGCAGTCCGAAGGGTAGGGATCCTGCTTCTGACCTTTGATGGGGCACCACAGGTGCCAGTGCCGGAGGTTAGGAGTTTGGGAGCGCTCCTAGATGCCTCTTTAACAACGGAGGCCCAGGTAGCAGCCACTGCCAAGTGGGCCATTTACCACCTTTGGCTGATTGGGCAGTTGGTTCCCTTTCTTGAACACAATGACCTGGCAACAATGTTCCCTATGATGGTAACCTTGAGACTGGATTACTGTAATGCCCTCTACATGGGGCTGCCCTTGTCGCAAATCCGGAAGGTGCAGCTGGTGCAAAATCCTGCAGCCAGGCTGTCGATGGAACTCCCTATTCAGGAGCACATCCAGCCTGTGCGAAAGACATTGCACTGGCTGCCTATAGCATACTGGGTTCACTTCAAAGTGCTGGTTCTTACTTTTAAAGCCCTTTATGGCCAGGGACCTACACACCTGAGGGATTGCCTTTCCCCATATGTACCCCAGAGGGCACTGCGATCAGGGACCCAGAATCGGCTGGCCCTCCCAAGCATCAAGGAGGCCAGGCTGGTGACAACCAGGGCCAGGGCTTTTTCAGTGGCAGCTCCATTCTGGTGGAATGAGCTCCCAGAAGAGACTAGGGCCCTGTGGGGCCTTTCACAGTTCCACAGGGCCCGTAAAACAGAGCTCTTCCGCCAGGCTTTTGGAGCCACCACCACTCGTACCATCATTACTACTTCCGCCACTACCAACAACTGACATCTTATGTCACTGGATCCCTTAATTACTGCCTGAGCTAATCACCCTAGACAGCTGAAGAAAACCAAGGAGCTGATTGTAAAATGAGGAATTAACTTGCTAGCACTTTCTATGTCTAGTTTTAACATTGCATTATATTGACACTGTGATTTTGGATAGTTGGAATTTTATTCTGTTTGTAAGCTGCCCTGAGCCGGCCTTGGCCAGGAGAGCGAGATAAAGAAATCTAATAAATAATAATAATAAGATTACACTGTTAATGACACATAAGAAATGCTCCGGCTCCAAAGAAAGTTACATTTATTGTTCTTCCTCTCCATGGAAGATACATCTGTTGCTTCAGTTGTAGCTGCTCTTCAAGCAGGCCTCTGAACACCCAGTCTCTACGGCAAGCAAGAATCACCCCCAGGGAACCAGGCAGAGAAGCGTTAGGGAAGTGCTAAGTTGCCTCATTTTTCTGTGCTGTCAACATGCCTCCTCAGCCAGTGTAAGATTTTTCAGCCAATATTTGCCAGTAGGGTTGCTTTCTCTGGCTTGGAAAACTCCTGAAGATGTAGGGAGAGAAGGAGAGAGTCTGGGGAGAAGAGGGAATTCAGCAAACATGGGATGCCACAGAATCTAGGCTCCCTCTGAGCTGGGGAGTTTTGTGAGCAAAGATTCTGCTTTGTGAGCTACTGGCATTAAAGTTGTAAGCAAGCAATTTGGCTACTGCATATAAATTGGTTTGCTCTTGAGCCATCCTTCCTGAGCTTAGACAAAAATGTGTGAGCCGGAGGTTAAAAAACTGTGAGCTAGCTCACACTAACTCAGCTTAGAGGGAACACTGGAGTCCATCCTCTGAGGCTCCCAGTTCCTCCAGGAGAACTGCTCTCTGTAGTCCAAAGATTAGTTGCAATACAAAGAAAGCTCCAGGCCCCAGCTGGAGGCTGGCAACCCTACTTGCAAGGGATGCCTATATAAGACAGACTTCAGCATTTTATACCTGGCAGTCCTTTCCTGTGGTTTCCCCATCACAACAGGGCTTCCACATGGTGGGTTGCCCTGCCCCTAGCAGCCATTTCCTCCATCACCACCTGGAAACTTTTCAAGGTTGTTTGGGGGTGGGGGGAATCTGTAACTGACACATCAGTGTACCATTATATAGTTACTCAATTACTCTTCCTTTTTAACAAAAACACCCTCTGAAACAACCTCCCAGTGGCAGGGGCTGCAGAAGACTGGGGCAGGGGAAAGGGTACCAATGTGGGTGGGACTAGAAAGCTCTGGACTTTCTGGTCCACGCAGAGGCCATCCTAGCTTTGTTGGGATCTTTCCAAAAACACTGTAACAAAGCAGGTTTTGGAAAGAACGAAGAAAAGCCAGAGGAAACCCAGGATGTGCACAAAAGCACCACACGGCTGCGGAGGAGCAGGGCTGGGGGGAGAACCATTTCCCAACAGCATCTACACAGGAGCAAACAACTCATGTGTCATACCCCTACCAGTACTCAGAGAGTCAAGAGAAGATAATTTTGCCAGTCCTGGAGCAGCAATTTGCCTCTTATTTCAACGCCTACTGAAAGAGGAGCAAATCCAGCTGCTCTTAAGAATGTCACTGGCAGGTGATGTAAGGTTATTATTATAAATATGATATTACACACTATAAGCAGAAATGTTACCTGTAAGAGATAATACTTATAAATTTTGTTAATTACAATGAATGGAATAATGGTGCAGGGGGGGGTGGGAAACCACAAGTTTATTATATAATCAAGATACACAGTTATACATGAATTATTTTTGAGATAACATTGATAACAATGTGTAAGATAATGAAAGAGAGCAAAAATAAAAAGTTTGTTAAAAAAAAAAAGAATGTCACTGGCAGGTGGTCTGTGGTAGAGTACTCAGTCCTTACAGAAGGCTAAAAATCCAAGCAGAGGTTGCACTTTACGAAAAAGAAAGGAGAATGAGGCCAACTGGATTCTTTCATAGCAGCTTGCTTAGATCCGATCAATGCAGAACTACAAGTAAAAGCTGGCCTGGAACGCCTCCAGATGCTGATACTCTGGAATCATAACAGAACACGGAATAGACTTCTAAATATCACACCACCTTTTACTATTGTGACGGGTCCAGCTTTTGTTGCTCCCCCCGCCCCTTTGTCTGATAGTGCCTAAGAGAGACTGATGCTTGCAGGGGCCAAAGTGGCACAAGGATCTGGCTCGGCTGCTGCTAGGGCCCCCCTCACATGTGAAAATGAAGGGACGATGCGTTTTCATGGAATGGGCACTGGGATTGGAAGGAAGAGTTCCTAGCTTACTGTAGCTTACTGTGCTCCAGAGAGCACACCTGGACAGAAAACATGGCATGGAACAGGTAGACTCTCTCTCCCTCTGGAGCTCTCAGAAGCCCACCACAGGTTCAGTTCTCGGGCCACTATAAAGCAATTGTGGAGAGAGAAGGAAGGGTAGAAAGGACCACCGTGCTGTCATCCTGGGGGAAAGTGAGGGTTAGGTATCATGGCCCCCTCCCACTGGAACAAGTGCAGGAAGCTCTCGGGAGTCCATAACACATGGTCAGGCTCTTGCTTAGAGATCCAAGCTAAATGGACCCCAAGGCCAGCCACGCTCATAAGCATTTAAGTGATATCTAAGAGGAAGTTACTTGGATTGTATTTCCCACTCTAAATGGAGCAGCGCTTGCCCAGACAGGCTCTGGAGCTTCCAGGAATATTATTCGATCCTATTCTGTTCAAAACCTGTTTGACAAAAGTGGGGAACTGCATCCTCCCACACTTCCCCACTCGCTTGGCAGGCTGGCCACTTGCCAGCTAGCCCAATCACTGCCACCTGCCTGTTTCCCTCCCATGCCAAAGACAATAGGGAACCCTTAGCGCACAAGTATTGCCCACAAATAACACTCACCAAGGGAAGACCATCCACAATCCATAACTATACAGGGGTCATTTGGGGCCAGAGCACTGCTCCGGGAGCCCAGGAGCAGGCACAAATGGCGGTGGTGACAAGCCCCACCCCCAGCTCACCGCCCCTGCACTCCTTCTCTCTAGAGTTGCACCGCAGTAGCGGCACAATCTTTCTATTGTATATGGCCCCATAAAATACAATGGAAAGATCACACTGCCACTGCAGCCCAACTCTAGAGAGAAGGAAGAAGCCCCGCAGAGCCCCCCCCCCCCGCACCATTCCTAGTTCGCCCCCCAAGAGGTGGGGGCTGAGAGAGCTCTGAGAGAATAGCTCTAAGAGAATGGTGACTGACCCAAGGTCACCCAGCTGGCTGCATGTGGAGGAGTGGGGAATCAAACCTGGTTCTCCAGATTAGAGTCCGCCACTCTTAACCACTACACCACACTGGCTCTCACTACAATGTGCTCTACATCAGAGTGTCCTTGAAGACAACCCAAATACTTCAGCTGATACATACTACAGGGGCTTGTCCACTGATCGAAGCATATAGGTGTGATCTGCCCCATTTAAATCAGCTCCACTTGTTATCCAAGTTTCCAGTCGCAGTCAAAGGTGCCTTGATCTTGTACACTAGGTTTAGTCATCCCGAGATTATTTACCTGCTACCCTGTGGTGGGCTTTCTTGATGGCGATACCCTTCTTGCAGAAGAAGCCTTCCAGGAGAGGGAAGGAGGAGGGCGCCTACCTTCACTGTTCTTCAGGACACACTGCAAAGCAGTGTTGTTCAAGAGGGCCTTTGAAGAAGGTTGACATTTCTGCCACGTGCTCTGTTAGGAGGTCCAGAATGTAGGCTGTTCAGTCGTTGCTTTGTTGTCTTTTGTTCCATGCCTATTTTAGCTTCATGCTGACAGGGAGCCACTCTGAGCCTCTTCATATGGAGGAAGAGGCAGGAGACAAATGCTTCAATAAAGACAGGGAGCACTAGATCTCCAGCTGAACTGATTCAATGAATGCGGCATTTTAAATTCTCCATTTAGAGCTGTTTTCCAGTTAGCTAAAGGCAAACTCATGGTTGGTTTATTCTGGAAGCATTTCAGATTTAGTGAATGTGGGGGGGGGGAGCTTCTTGTTTCTAAAAATAAATAGAAATCCCGCTTTTATCTGTAATAGTGTACTTACAATATTAATTTTTTGAATAAGTAGATTCCAAGACAAGATCAACCATTTTACTAAGTTATGGACAGAAGATAAAATGACAAGCATTTAAAATACAATTCCAGGAAGTTAAACTGAACCCAAAGTGCCCTAAAAATGATTCAGGGAGGTTTCCCCATGTGAATTAGGGCAGAATCCGAACCTAAAATCACTTGGTTGCCTTAAACTTTGTGGTCAGTTACAGTACGGGGGGGGGGGGGGACCGTAGAGATTTGGGGTTAAAGTACAGGATCTGCTCAATTCCCTGCTTAATTCTAAAATAATTGAGGGGGGACAAGCTGTGTGCGTGTGACAACCTAGTAAATTTCCATTAGCCAGTTTGGTGTAGTGGTTAAGAGCGCGGACTCTAATCTGGGAGAACTGGGTTTGATTTCCCACTCCTCCACATGCAGCTGCTGGTGGGACCTTGGGTCAGTCATAAGTTCTTTCAGGGATGTTCTCTCAAGGACAGTTCTTGAGAGAGCTCTCTCAGCCCCACCTACCTCACAGGGTGTCTGCTGTGGGGAGGGGAAGGGAAAGGGATTGCAAGCTGCTCTGAGACTTCCTCGGGTAGTGAAGAGCAGGGTATAAATCCAATCTCTTCTGCTTCTAACACGAACTCCTCCACATAATCCCACCAGTTCTAGAGAATGCATTTACACAGAATTATTAAAGTAACCATGTAAGGTTGCCAAATACAGGGGGGGGAACCTCAGGTGGACCTCAGCATGGTGCAATGCCATAAAAGCATCCATTTTATCCAGAGAACCTGACCTCTGGAAATCAACTGTAATTCTAGGAGGTCTCCAGGCCCCACCTAGAGGATGGCAACCCCTTAACATGGATGTGATCACACCATGCGGATTGGCCAGTATAAGCTGCTGCTGATCTTCACATAAAGATAAAGTCTCCCTAGTTCAGTTTCTCACTGATAAAAATACCAGAAGCACAAATCAGAACATCCCTAGCTAACTCACTCACAGCACAGTCCAATACTGATTTTCTCCAGTCTACTGAAATCAGTGGGCTCAGTCTGGAGCAGCTGTGCAAAGGAGTGCGCTGAACCTCAGACCAAACTACCTTGTGCAAAAGAGAACTAGGTCTGAGTCCAGCAGCACCTTTAAGACTAACGAAGTTTAATTCTGAGTATAAGGTTTCGTGTGCATGCACACTTCATCAGATACATGCACGCACATGAAAGCTCATACCCAGAACTAAACTTTGTTGGTCTTATAGGTGCCACTGGACTCAAACTTTGTTCTATTGCTTCCGATCAGCAAGGCTACCAACCTGAATCTATCTTGTACAAAATAGTTTACTTATACCTTGCAACAGCCTTTGGTGATCTAGGCAGAAGAATAATTTCATTAAGACACAAGATAAATTAATTTACTGAAACTTCTGCTTACTTGGCAGGCAAAATCAATACAAAAAGAGAGAGAGATGACTGGTACCTTTCCAATTCTAGCAGCATGGCAAAAAAAAAAAGATACAATATTAAATAAATAGTTCAGGATAACAGTGGCTCATTTCAGTGGAGCAGCTGAACACTGCCATCTTTAAAAATAAAATGCACCACTTATCACCTCATTCTACAGCAGTATGTAAAACTGGAATTATTAAGAGCAAGTTGGATATCAATTTAACAAAGCCAACAGACAATGGATGCAGTTCACAAATAAACGACGCAAGTCACACCACTGGAATCACTATCTCTTCCTGTTCTGCTGTTATTCTTAGAAAGATAATGATGGGGGTGGGATATGGGGGAAGAGACTAAAGTCATTATGGCTGCCAACCTCCAGGTGGTAGCTGGAGATCTCCTGGAATTACAACTGATCTCCAAGAGACAGAGGTCAGTTCACCTGACGAAAATGGCTGCTTTGGAAGGTGGAGTCTATGGCTTTTTACCCCATTGAAGCCCCTCCCTCCTTAGGCCCCACCCACCCCAAATCTCCAGGTATTTCCGAAGCTGGAGCTGGCAACTCTACCAACAATTAAAAAGTCAGGCAGGATTCCCACGATGCAGGTTAATGTTAAAGGGGAGATGACCCCAGTTTGAAAAGTGCTGCTCTACATTCTACAGCTGTGAAATCAATATACTGTTTACTCAAGGGACCTCAACCAAATAATATCCTACAATTGCTCTATGACATTTCAACAGTAGTGTGTCAAGCAAGATATGAACACGTACTGCTGTTTAAGGGAAAGTCCGAACCCTGGATGTACACTCAGCCAAATTCACTAGAGCACTGTCAAATTCAGGTTAACACATACCTGTTCCACCATCTGGCGTCTGTTCGTACCATTTGTATCTTTAAAGAGGTGGCAATTTAACAGAAACTCATTTGCTTAGCAAGGTCTAAAACCTTGAACAGGGGGATTTATTACATCAGAGCTTTTACAAACATATGAACTCCAATCCCTTTCACAACCAAGCAGCTGTATTATATTATCCAATCCGTGAAAAAAGGAGCTTACTTAAAGCAATACAAAACCTTAAAAATTAACAAATGGCACTCATCTCATAGGGGTATAAAGGATTTTAGAAGCGTGCACAGTACAGACTAGGTTTCATCTAAAAAGACTACCTTTTCTTAGTAAAAGAAGCAGAAGCATGGATACCTTATTGCCAACTTCTTTCCCAGGCAGATTAACAGAAAGCATGTATACTAGTAGAGTGAAACATGTAGATAAACTAAATATGATATAAGTCCAGTCAGAAAAAAATTGGCTCAGCTTCCACAAAGTAAAGTTACTTCTTTGAAGATCTACATTAGCATGTAGATTGAGAATAACTAGTGAAAACCTTGTACTTGCATTTGCAAAAAAAAAAAAAAAAATTCGAAACAGACCCTTGCTAAAGGCTAAAAAACTCAGCAGTCATGGTACAAAATAATTCTCACAGCTTAGTAACCAGTTAAAAAGCAGATGGACAGCTTTCACAAACAAGAATAAACAGTGTCTATTCTGCATACGCATACACACAGAGATCTGTATAACTGAGTTTATTTATTTGTAAGTGACCCCGAGTTGGTAGAAACAGTGAAGTAGTCAGGTTTGCAGAAAACACCAACATACCCAAGCACTGGATAATTGGTGGCAAAACGGCAGATGAAATGGTGCAACAAAAGCATGCTGGGATTTTTAAAAAATCTAGCTACACTTCGTCACTAATAAGATCTAATATTGTTAACTACCCAGCAAAAAGATAAAGGGGTCATAGAATCACAGTAGGAATCTCACCGGAAGTATCAGGACAGTGTGCTATGGCAGGGGGACGAAGGAACACGTTCTATGTTAATTTTTAACCCACACTGAAATAAGGGGGCAAGTGTTATGATGCTGTTCAACAAAACTCTGGTATGCCCATGCTTAGAATTCTGTGTGAATTATGATCACCTTGTATCAAAAACAAAGACTGGAAGCGTATGGAAATATGTTTACCTTTAAGTCCAACAAATTATACCCGGCTTTTTGAAAGTACTCCTGTCTAAAACTAAAGCTTTCTTCCCCCAGGCTGGCTGCAATAAGGAAACAGTGACTAAGTGACCACAAATCCTTGAACAGGAAGAGAACACCTGGTTGGATCAGCAACTAGCCCTTCTGGCGGCCAACCGGCCCCCTCCGCCCCAGTATTACCAAACTGGTCATCAGAGAGGTGTGGGCACACGGACTTTGCTAACAGGCCCGGCTGAAGCCAGGGACTTGGGCATAGCATTAAAGGGCAGCTGCACTGCTTGGCAGTAGAACAGTTACATTTTCAAGCCCAGTAACACCTGAAGAGACCAACAAGAGTTTTAGGGTATAAGATTTCGAGAGCCAACGGCTCTGCTTTGACCCCTGAAATCATATACCCTGAAACTCTTGTTGGTCTCCAAGATGTTACTGGGCTTGAATCTCACAGGGTCTTGGGCAGTGTTCCCTCTAAGCTGAGTTAGCATGAGCTAGCTCACAGTCTTTTAGCCTCTGGCTCACACATTTTTTTTGTCTTAGCTCAGGAAGGATGGCTCCAAAGCAAACTAATTTATGCAGGACCCAAATCAGTCACAGTAGCTCACAAAGTGGAATTTTTGCTCACGAGACTCCACAGCTTAGAGGGAGTATTGGTCTTGGGCAGTTCTCAAAGCACCTGGGGGGGGGGGAGAGAAACTTACTGGAATACTGGAATAAACAACTCTGCCAGTTATTCAAATTGACTGTTAAGACGTGCTTGGCATCTTTTACCAGATTATCATTAGAAAAACAGAACTTCAGTTCTGATAAGCAAAAAAAAAAAAAAAGGAGCAATCAGCATTACATCCTCCCACAGACGGCTGTACAGTCATGGCACATTTGTATCTCTGCCAGTTGCTGCGTCCCACCTGCACTCCCGCCAAAGTCAGAGTGACTTTGTGGATGCACGCTGCTCACACTGTAAATAACAGTAATCACTGGAACTGCACATACCAAAATAAATGACGCTATCAAACCACAGCCTGGACCAGGATGGCCCCGACTAGCCCATGCCCATCAGATCTCAGAAGCTAAGCAGGGCTGGGTCTGGTTAGTATTTGGACGGGAGACTACCAAGGAAGCCCATGGCTGCTACCAAGGCAGACGACGGCAAACCACCTCTGAACATCTCTTGCCTGAAAAACCCGAAGGGGTCACTGACAGTGTTCCCTCTAAGCTGAGTTAGTGTGAGCTAGCTCACAGCTTTTTAGCCTCTGGCTCACGCCTTTTTGTCTTAGCTCAGGAAGGATGGCTCCAGAACAAACTAATTTATGCAGTAGCCAAATCACTCACTCACAACTTTAATGCCAGTAGCTCACAAAGTAGAAATTTTGCTCACAAGATTACACAGCTTAGAGGGAACATTGTTGGCTGGGACTTGATGGCACTTTCCTCCACCACCAAATTATACAGCTTCTAAGTATAACTAAAGTTCTCAGTTCTGCCCCGCCCCATTTCACTGTGCAGGTATTAAACAGGAAAATATATTAGATCCACAGAACTGTGAAACACATGCACAAGAATGATGAACAGAAAGTCTATATGGGGAAAATAAGCAGCCAAGACAAAAATTGTGTAAGGTATTTATAACTTACTTCTGCCTCATTTGTAGGTAAAGATGTCCCTTTTAAGCTGTAACTTAAATAATCCAACTCTATTGTCTTTTGCCAGAACATTTCACTACTTTTAAAACAGAAGTTACTAGTATCTGATAGTATTCTGTTTGGAGAAATCAGGTTAAAATGGTTTGTTAACCACCACCTAACAAAGCATTTGATAGTCGTTTACATCGAGTGACATTTATCAGTGCGGGGACTGGTGCTTCCGACAGTGTCATCTCACAGAAGAAGGATAATGGGATGTGGGAAGCAAAGTCCGGAATCTTTGCTCGCACACTCAGGCACAGACAACGCACCAAGTATGTAAACAGGAATAGCTACTACTTCCCCACTGCACAGTCAGAACAGAGGATCCCAGATTACAATTTAACTGGAAAGTTTTATTGATCAAGGGGGAATAAACCCCCACTAGCCCTGCGCAGCCATCCCATATGCAAAGGCAGCAATGTAAATTTGTGTTCCTTTAGAAAAGGAATGCTGTCTCAAAACTATCTTCTGAGCTCTTGTAACCTCTACTGTTCACGCAGCGTAGGGGTGAGGAAAGTCCACTTTCCCTCCAGAGCTTTAAAACAGTTCAGATAATAAAAGGTGTACAAAGGGAGAATGGCTTGAGTACATGACCTGAGCACACAAACCAAGGAGGAGTCCAGCAACATTTTAAAGATTAACAAAATCTATTCCAGCAGAACCTTTCTTGAGTCACAGCTCGCTTCCTCCGATGCAAGACTTCAGCACACGCACCAAATCAGCCGTGGAATTCCAGATTGCCATTGCAGATAACACCCATTACGTGGCAGTTAAGAAAAGCCTGCCCACCCTCGCCTCCAGCCTTCATTGAGCTGGTCACATGGACCACAACCACCTACAAGTTTCAGCTGTCCATACACACTGGGAATCCTCCAGAAGTGGAACCCGGCACAAGACAACAAGAGACATGTAATAGCTGGCTCACTTAAATGTGTACCCCACTCACCACAGGGGCAGCTTTACGGATCGAATGAGCACTCACTGGGCTGATACTACTGGGAACTGACCTGAAGTCCCTGGGCCATCAAAGAGAAGCATGAAAGGATTTCGGAAGGTTACAGACACTTTCCGGAAGCAGCCAGTCTTGGGACCTGACACACTGTGGCCACTTCCACACTGTTACTTTTGTCACGCGTTTGTCCCTACTGCTTTGGGTCCGCCCCCCCCCTCCTTTCCACATGTGTTTTGCTCCCTCTGGGACTATGAGAGAGAGCAAAGCGCACGGGGGGGGGGGGGGGACCCTGAAGCAAGGGCCAAACCAGTGACAAAAATGACAGTGTGGAAGTGGCCTTCAAGACTATGAGCCCACTAACGTGACTGAAGAAAGAAACTTCCACCAGGTTGACCAGCCACGAGGATGCTGTAGGATGAGACTCCCAATCCCCTTCCAGGGAAGAAAGGGGGCAGGAGACCGAGAAGGGGACAGGAGTAAACCCCGTATAGCAAGTGAGGGAGAAGGTCCTTTGAGGCGGCATGTGGTGAAGCGCAGGGGCAGAGCAGAAGATAATAACACTGGGGGTGGGGTGGGGTCAGTCTTAGGGCGCAGTCCTCCTCCCCTGTCGCCAGAGGGGGGCCGAGAGCGCGGACCCAGACTCTAAGCGGCGGCTCGTGCCCGGCAGGGCAGCTGCAGCATCCCTTACCTGCTCTGCCAGCCCTGCAGGAGGTTGGTGTATTTGCTCAGGGTCCCCTCGAGCACTGGCTCCGTCCTCCGGACGGGCGTCGTCAGTCCCCCTCCGCCGCCCGCTCCCGGACTGGCCGCGGCCGAACTGGGGCTGCTGCTGCTCCCACCGCCTCCATCCGGCCTTCCAGCCGCCGCCGCTGCCTGGCGGCCCGAAAGCCCCCGGCCGGCCGAGGAGCAAGGCGAGGAACCTGCCGACGTGGGGCGGCTGCTGCTGCGGCTGCTGCTGTTACTGCCTCCGCCCGGGGCTGCCGCGCCTTCGGGGCCGCCCTGCGCCGCCGCCGCCGCCTTCTCCATGGAGCCCCCCGGCAGGGACTGGAGCCGCTCCGGCCTCGGCTGCACAGGGTCCTCGCCGCCAGCCGGCTGGCCAATGCCTGCCTCATACGCGGGACAAGCGGGGAGGACGAAGAAGGGGCGGCCGGGCGCGGGACCCGCGGCCGCCTCCGCCTCCTGCTGCTGCTCCTGCTGGCGGGTGGGCTCGGAGGAGGCGGCGCCGGCGCTTTGTGCCCGGACGGCGAGAGATCCGCCCTGTCCCCGAGCCTCCCCCACGCCCGGCCTCTCCCGCCAGGCGCAGCTGCGAATCTCGGCCGCGTCGCTCCAGCGAGAGGGACGCCCCCGCCGGGCAGAGGGAGCGAGGCCAGCGCAGAGGAGGAGGAGGCAACCCCCGACTCGTGCCGCCGCCACGGCTCTCCTTTGCCAGCGCAAGCCAACGCTGGCCCGCCTCCCTACGCCATTTGCGTGCGGAAGCTCAAGCCAGACTGCGGGCCGGCGGGCGGATGGGCTGCCCCCGGGTCCGGGGAAAAGGCAGCCACTGGGGACTACTACCTACGCTCCCGAAAGCAAGTCCTTTAGGCGCACAGCTTCTCCGGGAGGAACCGAGCGACCACCTTGGGGAGTCCTGCTGCACTTTTAAGCAATGCTTCCTCTAAGCTGTGGAGTCTTGTGAGCATAAATTCTACTTTGTGAGCGTACTGGCATTAAAGTTATGAGGGAGCGATTTGGCTGCTGCATAAATTAGTTTGCTCTGGAGCCATCCTTCCTGAGCTAAGACAAAAATGTGTGAGCCAGAGGCTGAAAAACTGTGAGCTAGCTCACACTAACTCAGCTTAGAGGGAACACTGCTTTTGAGTGGGAGGAGGGACCAGGAGGGTTTCCAGTCACACAGTTTGATCCTTGTGTGCTCGGAAGTCAACTGAGCAGAGTTCTGTGCATACTTTCCCCCTGAAATTATGCGCGCAGAAGAACCCCCATGCCAGAATGGGTATGGCGCTATTGGCGATCGTTCCCAACTGGGCCGGCTTGTCCATACAGGCAGGGTAATCCAGTTGGGAATGATTACTGCAATGGATCTCACAATAACCAGTGATGTTTTTATGACACGTGCAGCCTGAGAATATGCAAGTTTACTGGAGAGTAAGTCCCACTAAATCCAAGGAAATGTGCAGCTGAGTAAGCAACATGAAATTGTAGCCCAGGTTTTTATTGTTTTAGGCTACTGGGCTTTTTGGAATTTTTTGTAAAGATGCTACACAGGTCAAGCTACAACCAATATGATCAAAATAAGTATTTATTATGTAGTGTGCACAATAGTAAAATTTAAAACAAAGGGCCTGAATATCAGGCTGCATTAGGAGTCAGAGCAATATTTACATAAACTAATACTTTCCCAAACGCAGTTGATGAACATGTCAAATGACCAGCACAACACCATACACATTTCGGCTTGCTCTGACTCTTAATGGGGCCTGATATTCAGGCCTTATGTTTTTAATTTTACTGCTGTGCACACTACATAATAAACACTTACTCTGAAAATATTTTATTGGTCGTAGAATTGACTCTTGCAGCATCTTCACCATATGTTGGGTTGAGTTTTGTTTCCCTCTTTTTTCTTGGTCTCACACCCTCTATATATTCAGAAGGGCTTGTGAGCATCATTTCGAACAGTGTACTTCAGTCTTTCCAGAGCCAGGAATCCCCTGAGCTGCAAACGTGGGAAGTCATGGGACAGGAAGGTGGACAGAGTGATGAACTCACCAGTGTCAGAGACTCTGGGCAGCAGATCAAAAGAGCCAGAGACAGGAAACAGAAGCTGAGCAACGGCAGACAGATCATAGTGAAGGACTAGTCAGGGGTCAGAGGCTCATGGACATATCCTGCCCATCAGGACAGACCACTCAGCCAAATGAGCCCTGGCCCTCACGCCTTCACCTGATGGAGGGCTGAAGCGCTTCTGTCCCGCCCCCCAGGAATGGCTTTGGTGGGAGCTGGGAGGCCCACCAGCCAGGATGGACGAGCAAGGACAGTCCAGTAGCAGCATCCATCACCACAGCAAAGCCAGGCACAATGGCTCATCCTTGTTTGCCCGGACCCATCAGTGATCTCCCCCAGCTGGCCAAGGGCAATGACCGACAGACGTGCCAGATGTCAAACAGGGACAAGCTCAGGCAGCAACCGCAGCACCCCATTTTGTTGGACCACCGGCTCACCCCTCCCTGGACGGTTTCATCGCTCCCCACCCCCCACCAGGCTGGCTGGACCCAGGTAGGACAGCTAAGGAGAGGTGTGGCCTTTCCAGGCCACCAGCCGACCAGGATTTATCCTGGTGGCTAAAATGGCCAGTCCACCTCTGCTGTCTGCCACTGAGTGACCTCTTCTGCTGTTCCCATCAGCCTGTCTCTCTCTCTCTCAGTGTAACCTACCTCACAAAGTTGTTGTGAGAAAAAAATGGAGGAGAGGAGAATGGTGTGAGCTGCCTTGGGTCCCCATTGCGGGGCGGGGGGGAGAGAAAGAAAGATTGTCACTCCCTTGAAGACCTCTGTCTTGTCTGGATTCAGTTTCATCATACTTCAGACAGAAAGCTATAAATGATGACGAAGAAGAAGAGATTGGATTTATACCCCACTCTTTACTCAGAGTCTCAGAGCGGCTTACAGTCTCCTTTCCCTTCCCCTCCCCACAACAAACACCCTGTGAGGTAGATGGGGCTGAGAGAGCTCTGACAGAAAGCTCTTTTTCAAGAACAGCTGTGCCAGAACTATGGCTTACCTAAGGTCATCCAGCAGGTGCAAGTGGAGGAGTGGGGAATCAAACCCAGTTCTCCCAGATTAGAGTCCACACACTTAACCACTTAACCACTACAACAAACTGGCTCTCATGATCTCAGTTAATGGCCTACCATAAATGGCTAGATGCTTATGAGTGGTCCCACTGAATTGTATTGAGCTCACATCAAACAAACATAATGCCAATGCATTTGGCTCCTACAGCCAATTTACTTCTTAAAACATCCTTGTGTCCCCACATATCCATTGGGCAGATACACCCTGGAAGTTCTGTGTTCAGAATTTAATTCCCAGGCATGTGGGGGCCTTGTTCAGATTGAAACCACAGCACAGTGGAGAAGGCTTTACGTTGTCCTCCTTTCAAAGGAGTGGAAAAACCCTGTGCTGTTTTCCTGAAGTATCCCAGGGAACTGTGCATCAGTATTTGTAAATTTCCCCTGTGGGGCGAATAGCAGCTCCCTGGGACTGTTTCAGGTTGAGAAAGTGGCATGGGAGGGAAGGCATAAGCCCCTTTCCCCATGCACTGCAGTTCCAGATTCATCCCCCACCCTCAGGTCTGGGAATTACAGACCTTCCCAAGGCTATCTGGTCTACGGGACTTGGAGCGGGACTTTGTAATGTCTGAATTAGTCCTTAGCAGATTTAGGATGGCTGCCATTATCCCCCTGTTTAGGCAAGACAGAAGATGTAGGATGATCTTAAGAACACCCATAACTCAGAGGTAGGTACATAATGCAAGTACCTGCACCAACAGATATAAATGCAGTATAAATCACAGAGAGTTTGTGCTTTACTATAGACCATAAACACTGTTGGGAGGCATTTGTGACTGGCATATGCTTCATCTCCCTGGCGCCATCTGTCTCATCGTTCACTAGAACATGGATTGGGGGGGGAAAGGCAAACCTATCACTTTTTAATGCTAGTATTTAGAAAGAGGGGCTGCGGTGGCTCAATGGTTAAGACGCTGAACTGCAAACCGGAAGATCGGTAGTTTGGCAGTTCGAGACCCGAGTGCCATGTGATGGAGTGAGCTCCCATCTCTGGGCCCAGCTCCTGCCAACCTAGCAGTTTGAAAGCAAGAAATTGCAAGTAGATAAATAGGTACCACTTCGGTGGGAAGGTAACAGTGCTCTGTGTGCCTCGGCATCTAGTCATGCCGGCAACATAACCACGGTAAAGTCTTCAGACAGTGCTGGCTCTTTGGCTTGGGAACGGAGATGAGCACTGCCCCCTAGAGTCGGATTCGACTGGCTTTCAAGCAAGGGAAACCTTTACCTATTATTTTAGAAAGAGGAACTCGTACAATTTTCAGTTTCGTGTCATCAGATGCATTCACTGTCCTATGATGCATGTGATGGCTGAGCTGAGGATTATGTTTATAAAATTGCTCTTTATTTGGATTACTTAACCCCGAATAATGACCTTGACTGGTTCTCTGCTTGTAATAACTAACATCAATAAGAATCCCTATAGATCCATCTGGAGAGCAAACTGAGCCACCAAGTCTGTGTTAAGTAATGTCTTCAGCATTCTTGTGAAAAAGGGCAAACCACCTGAAGTAAAACCCTGTCACACTTATTCTAAAAGAGATACCAGGCCTCTTGTGCTGCTCATAGAGGAGGGCGTGAAGAACGGTTGCTTGTGCTACTATAATGGACTCGCTGGCAGCCCTGATCCTTAGCATTACTTATCAGTGTTTCTGCTTGCAGTGTCTTTTTATCTATGTTGCACTTAAACACTTAATGGATCGGTCTGTAAGCGTATCTATTGAAGCAGGGGTTAAAACCTGACCCTGTTGAAGTAAGCAGAGCTCAACTGAGTCTGGATTCCACCCTTGTGTTGGTTCTAGGACTCCTTAGGTATGAACTTACTACGAAAACACAAATAGCAACACAGAGAGAGGAAATTCTAACCTCTTCACATCTTTTCATGATGGGCATGGTACCTGCAACAGAGATGTGAATCATTGCATCATGATACAAATAAATGTCAATAAGTGGTAGAATGCTTGTTGGGATCAGGCCCCGGCTCAGGTAGATCATCCGCTCTGTATGCAAAAGGTCCCAGGTGCAGTGTCGCCCCAGAGAGCTCCCATGTCAGAGTGGGAATTTGAACCTGGGTCTCCCAGTTCCTAGTCCAACACACAAAGCACTATACCATGCTGGCTCTTAAGAAGTGGGTCAATGTTATTCCTTATTTAAAAACAGGCTGAGAGAGAGAATTATAAGCTATATTGCTTAAAATGGGAATTGAGTGCATATCTTCTAGGCATAAGTCTAGCACTCTCGCCGGGACATAAACACTGACTGGCAACTGTGCAAACGTAGCATGAAACATGACAATACCCAGTTAACGTGACACAAATAATTAGTATCAAAGATGACAGGTTGTCAAGGTTTGGGTACAAACAGTGTGATACTTGACTTACCCTGTATTTTGCAGGGGGACTATACCTCTTTGTTGTTTAAGAATATGTTGACTCTATTGCTCAGCACTGTGATTCATTTTTTAAATTTAGAAACTTCTCACCTCTTGAAGCTGGCATTCACATACTAGAAGCTATTCAAAATGTAAGCTGACACAGCATGGGAAAAAATATTTTGCAAGAAAGCCTTTGAAAGGGATAAAAATGTTAAAATGGAGCACAAAAATAAACCAAGAGGGTGGACTGGTTTGCATAATGTATCCGTTATTATTACATTGCAGACAAAAAAAGTGCCAGAATGTGGGTTTGCATTCTGTCACACAGCTGTTTGTGTCTAAGGGTTTGGATTCAAACGTAATGATGCACACTTCAAGTGAAGGCATATTGAGATGAGGGGAGATATTAAGTTCAGTGCAGACTAGAAGAGAAGTGGTCACAGGGGTCATTTTGTAGAAAAAGAGGTGCAGGAGCTCATCAGCATAACTCATTAGCATAACTTGTTTGCATATGCCACACTTCCCGAGATCACTGGAAGTGTGTCAGAAGGCAACACCCACCGCTCAGGCTCCACCCCAAAAATCTCCAAGTATTTCCAAACTCAGAGCCGGCGAGCCAGCTTTACGTTTTGACTAGAGACACTTTAGGTTTCCTTTGCTCTTGCAGGGAAGCTACCCCACAACAAGCATGAAAATACAGATCAAGTTAGTGTGCTTTTGCTTTTTTCCACAGGGCACCACCATATGTGCCGACTCCTGGGCTTGTTACTTCTGTGTGCTCCTGCTCGAAATGACCCTAGAGGGGTCACTGTAGATGTCGGCATATGTGCTTTGTGCTCACAAATTTTTACCATGTCCTCACATATTTTCTACCACGTCCCATCCCAAGTGACATCATTGGTACAATCACTTTTCCGGACTGGAGACCACACCCTGGAAGAAATTTTACATAAAACTCTCTTTCCGGCCTTCAGACATTTCTGCCCCCTGATGGCCCCTCAAAAGGGCCATCAAGGCAGCTCACAAATTAAAAAATACATGATAAAATAAGGTTTTGAAAACCATTAAAATCAGCCTCCCCACAAAAATACACATCATTAAAACTATTAAAAGCAGAGCTAAAATATGTACAGAGTCATAAAAACAACAGTTAATTTATTTGGGTAGGGGAGTCAAAGCAAGATACTGCCTTGCAAGTGTATCCGATTCAGACTTTCTGGGAGACCCTGTTGTAGCAGTTGTGGCACAGGCAGAAGCACATAACACTGGCTACTGTACCAAATCAGACCTTTGGTCTATCAAGGTCAGAATTTTCTACTCTGACTGTGTTGTGTACTAAGGATGAGTCATCCCTAAACTAGCCCTGGGACCCGGGGGGGGGGGGGTGAGCTTGTGTCCATGAGCAATAGCTGGCTAGGATCCTAGAATAGACCAATAGAGAAATAGTGTTATGTAAATAGCCTGTCCTTAGGAGTGGGGTGTGTTCAGGATGTGTTGTTTACATGCATAAAAACCAGGCTGCTGCCGAGGATTTTTGTCTTCCTTCTCCTTGCTGAAATCACTAATAAAGCAGAGCTGATCACTAGACCTGGGGTCTGTTCATCCATGAAACCCACTATTTAACAGACTGGCAGCAGCTTTCTAGGGTCTGGGGTCAAAGTCATTCACATCACTACTTACTGCATGATCATCTTAACTAGAGTTGCTGGAGCCTGAACCTGAGATGCTCCACTGCTGAGTCACACATGCCAGAACCATTCAAATCCTATTTGCTGCATCTTTCAGCAAGCAATAATTGTCTGCCTCCAGGGGTCCTCCCATAGCCCCATTCTCAAGTTACAGTGTATGCATATACAATCTGTGTATGGTGTATCCTTGATTTTTCTTTATATGACCCCTGATTCATGTTACATTCATGTCACATTCAATGGATGTACTGCTGAACATGTGATTGAAACTGCACATTCAACCAGGTGATGATCCCCGGCCTCATTTGCAAAGTGAATGTGCATTGGCTTTTCCTTAAAAATGGATTTACACATGTACATACAGGATATAAGTGTGTTCCCTGTAACTTGTAAATAGAGCTCCTGCTCATTAAGAGATCATCCATCCCACTCACCTTCCGCACCCTACTCTCAACATGTCCTTCCATGGAGTGCCAACAGCTTAGCACAACAAGAGATCTTTACAGGAAGCAAAGACATTCCATCACTCATATAAACCATGTCCCATCCCAAGTGACAGCATTGGTATACTCACTTTTCTGTATTGGAGACCACACCCTGGAGGAAATTTTTCATAAAACTCTCTTTCTGGCCTTCAAACATTTCTGTCCCTCTTTTACTAAACCATTCTAATAGCAGAAGAGAACTTCCTAAACCAGAGTAGGAGCCTGCAAAAAGCAGCTATACAATTCACATGTATGTTACATTCCTGGGCTTCCTACTATGTGAGTATGAGCTCCTGCATCAAACAGTATAACCAAATGCTGGAAGAAAATTGATCGGAAACATATGGTTGGCAAATACATTGATTTGTATGTAATGCACTGAAATGTTTCCTTTGGGTGGAGTTTTCTGGACAGCTGTGTCCTTGCTTATGTTATTTTCCAAAAGTATGAGTCAGATATAATTTTATGGGGGAAACTGAAAGCAGGAGACAGTGTATAGCCCAGGATGGATTTTTAAAAGCATTATTATCTTTATCCTGCTGAAAGTATCCTGAAAAATTCCCCTGTAGTTACTATGACTGTGAACATGCCAAAGTGCTTGAAGGGGGGAAAGGGATAACTTAAGGGAGTTATTATTTATTTATAGAACATGTTCATTGTAAGTAAGTAAAAGCCTTGGAACTTAAAAATAACTTTTCCTTTCCAACATACTTCTGATGCCAGTGTAACTACCCATATACACTTGGGCTCAATAGTAGGATTCTCAGTTAATCACTGATTTTCCATTAATTTCCCTAAAGGCCTACTCATATGACAACTAACAAAGAAAGCAAGCTGTAGCTTGTCCCCTTCCTTTCATGAATCTGGTGGTGGAAAGTGCCATCGTCACAGCTGACTTATGGCAACCCCATAGGGTTTTCAAGGCAAGAGATGTTCAAAGGTGGCTTGCCATTGCCAGCCTCTGCACAGCAAACCATGGACTTCCTGGGAGTTCTCCCATCCAAATACTAGCCACAGCTGACCCTGCTTAGCTTCCAAGATCTAATGAGATTGGGTTAGCCTGCCTGGGCTATTAAAGTCAGGGTCAAGAGAAACCAGCACTGAGGTGTTCATGGAGAAATATGTGTCTGGTGAACATCATCTCCTTCCAAATCACCATGCGTCTATATAGAATGCTTCTCTTTCAATTTAGCATCCAAAGAATAATAAAAACAGGGTTCTAATGAAGGGTCTAAGGGACATTAAGCTGAGTGGGAACAAAGTAGGAATAGACTCCCTGAAGATGGCAATGAAGACGCATGAGGATCTGGAGTTTGCCTTCTTTTTCCCCCAGTGTAAACCCCACGTTTATGTTAACTACTTTTGAGAAATCATCAGAACTACTGAAGATGATGGGATGAAGAGGACAATATGCTGGGGGCCCTGGTTATCCTGGGGACCCATGGAGTTGAGCATGATGTGATTTGTTTTTATATTACTAGATCCTGTCTGCTTGGGGAGGGGCCTAGAGTGAATGTTTGTCTAGGCCCCCATTGGCTGCTGGCAGTCATGGTCATCAGAGGCTGGATTAGGTAGGCATCTTCTGCAATACCTCTTCTGTGATATACAGAAGTAATTCCTTTTGGGGTTCACCAGCACCCCAAGCAGACAATCTAGAACCCACCCAATATTGTAAAAGTGGTCATCCTCCCTCACAGATCTCTCCCAAAGTTTTTCCTGGCTTCTCAGCTAAGGCATGTTCTAGTTCCTCTCCCAAATATTGTTCTCTCTTGCCATTATTCCAACCATCCATACCTTCCCTCAACCAGGAGCGGTGTGTGAAGTTAAAATGACCCTGGAACAAGCCAGGGTAAGCAGCTACACACCAGTGTTGAAGGGGCCACTTAACTCCATGGCATGTCACAAACCAGCTGGCCCCTGAGGTGCTGACAGAGCTGCTAGGGCTTGTCTCTGCTTCCTCCTCCTCATCTTCAATAGCCCTCTAGGGCAATGGCCCATCAGGAAATTTCCCTGTGAGTTAAATTACCAGTTCTCCTTTGTCTTGGCTTTTCGCTGTTCTCTCTTTGATTCATGAGGAGGGCAAGAGTTTTTCCTGCTCACAAGAGAACACAAAACACCGCAGGTAGGTCCCACAGCCGAGCCTGCTAGCTCTTTCCCATGCCCGTCACACCATCTGGTTAATTTCCATTGCACTCCAAATGACTGGAGAAAGGTAAATAACATCTCTTCAAACAGCCCTCAGTCTATCACTGCCATCAGAGCTCAGACAATGTCGGTTGGATTTGTGGAGAAAATACTAGACAGAATAATAAAGATAGTGAGAAGGGGAGGGGAGGGGGAGCAGTTTTTTTTAAAAGGTTTAGTTTATTTGCAGTGGCCAAAGATGTAAGGCCTTGATGTATCCTAAATAAGCATTGATTTCAACAGGTGAGAATTAAGCATGCACTAAGGCTGCAGTCACACGGCCCTTTAATGCAGGAGGAAGGGCTGTTTCCTCCCGCATTTAAAGGGACCATCTACAATGGCCGCGGCTAGTCCCGTGCCGAAGCGGGCTCAAATGCGGGTTCCTCCCGCATTTTCCAACCCCAGGAAAATCTACTGTTTTCCTGGTAGTCGCGCAAGGAACCTGCATTTGAGCCATCTGGACAGCCGTCTCTCGCAATCATTGTGAGAGCAGGGCTGTCCAGATAGTCCCGTCCGCCATTTTTTTCCCCTTTTACACTTGGGCGCTTGTGTTCTTGGGCACTCAAGCGCCCAAGTGTAAAAGGAGAACCCCCCCCCCAAAAAACTTACCAGGTGGCCGGCAGGGCTC
Organism: Lepidodactylus listeri; assembly: GCA_029233225.1. Taxonomy (NCBI): domain Eukaryota; kingdom Metazoa; phylum Chordata; class Lepidosauria; order Squamata; family Gekkonidae; genus Lepidodactylus; species Lepidodactylus listeri. The sequence continues at coordinate 58,980,903 of JARCFY010000012.1, forward strand.
GGGGAAGGGTTCCTCCCCCGGCCACCGCCTTCCACTGCCTCCGCTGCTGACCGCCTCCTCTTCCGCCAACAACGACCGCCTCCTCTTCCACTGCAGCCGCTAATGCCCACTTCCTCCGCCGCCGCCAGCCTCCTTCTCAGCTGCCGCCTGCTGCCGCCTGCCTCCTTCGCCGCCGCCGCCGGGGGTTGGGATGTATAAACATCCCAGCCCGAATTTAAGAGAAGCGTCTCCTTTAAATCCAGGACTTGTCCCGGATTTAAAGGGCCATGTGACCATGGCCTTAAACTCTCCCACTGAAATTGATGGGCACAACCCTGCTCAAGTTAGACACTTGCAAATCACATTGATTGTAAGGAGAGAGGTTTATACATGTCATTATCCCTCCCATCAAAATAAATGGAACTAAAAATGCTGATCTTTGTCTGGATCCCATCCCTAGAAAATACACATTTAATCTGTCAAGACTGCTGCTTATGCCAGAAAGGCACATTACTGAGAAGTCAATATAACAGACTGTTTAAATGGTGGAGACACATTATAGGTTGATACAGGCACTATGTGGCCAGCGTTAAACCTACCACAATTAAAAGTTTTTCTCCCAGTCGAACGAAAGACACATAATGTAAATAAAATACATGTCAAGGAGCAATGGTTGTCTCCCCTTCCACAAAGAGGAAGCAAATCTAGAGAAATGCTTGTCCTCTATCACAGTTGTATCCTGCCCTTCCTCTGAGAAGCTCACATCAGTTTAAGGGGTTCTTTTCTGCTCTTCCTCCTCCTCCTCCTCCCTTTTATCCTTACAAGTACTGTGTGAAGTGAGTTAAGTTCAGAGAGAGAGACTGTCCCCAGAATCACCCAGAGCAGAATGGTGGTTTATTTGTTTGCTTTGTCATTTAGCTTTCCATTACACACTTACCCCAGGGCCAAAGGAAACATAATGTTTTCCCAAGGGACATCCTCAGGTAGGGGGGAAAGGTGTGTTCTGAAATTCTGTGCTTCTCAGGCATGCACAGGCTCAATTTGGATTGGGATCATAACATGCTCAGAGGGGTGGCTTAGACCTTGTGCCATTTCCCCAGCCTGAAAAGGTGCTTGCTTATTTTTTCATTGCCATCAAGTCACAGTTGACTTATGGTGACCCCATAGAGTTTTCAAGGCAAGAGGCGTTCAGAGGTGGTTTGCCATTGTCTGCCTCTGCATCACAACCCTCGTACTCCTTGGTGGGCTCCCATCCAAATACTAGCCAGGGCTGACCCTGCTTAGCTTCCGAGATCTGACGAGGTCAGGCTAGCCTGGGCTATTCAGGTCAGGGCAAAAAAGAGCTGGTGAGTGCTATTTGCCCCATTGTGGAAATATAACATGTAGCTCAACAGTATACATCCAACCCCCAGTATGGCACATAGGGCTGTTTCAGGTCAGGAAAATTATGTGGAAGAAGACCTGAGCGCCTTATCTTCATGGGCTGCGGTTCCAACCTGAATTGGTCCAGTGTTCACCTGGGAAGCACCAACTTCAGAACATGCTTCACCACATCCCTGGGTCATAATATGTGGTTTAGGCCCCAGGTTAAGGGTGGGTTCAGCCTATTACACCCCCCCAATAAAAGGAACCCTAAAACACAAAGCTATAAAGGTGAAGGGAAATTACCTCACACACTGCTGCTCCATTAAAATGCTGTGTGTGTTAGCCTTCTGTTTGGAAGAGAGACAGGAAAGTGTTCTGCTGAAGGAGCTTAATCAAGTTAGCCACTGCAGGGAGAACAAATCATTAAGATGATTTCATGATATCTTGCATTGATCCTGGAACTAGATAAGTGTGATCTTTCCATGGCGTTGCAGTACAAGCTGCATGCACAGCAAGGGTGAGATCCTGCTCTGAAAACCTAGGAAGGTAGTCACAGAATTGCTCTGTGACAGCCAAGCCGCTGTTTACCCCTACTAGCATTCTTTATTCAGCTTGTCTACCAAAAGTGTGCTTCTTACCAATGTGAACAAACACCCTAAAATAAAGAGTGTTGCAACTTGGCACCCTACTTTACTGCTGAGGCACTTGAGGCGAGCACATGCTGTTGTTAGTGTAGCAATCGCTGGAAGTACTCCAAAGGAACATGAGCAAAGAACATCGGCTATTGTGCTGAGTGCAGTCAAGAGTATTACGGGCACCTGGTTCCACTGTTAGCGCTGTGGTCTGTGGGCAGAGCTGCTTTTGCAACAAGAGAACTCCTAAGTTTCTGTTGGCCTCTAGCCAAGCTGCCTTTGCTCTCTTCTTGACAGCTGCTTATTCCCTGTTTCTAACATACATTTGGCAGGCACTGTTTGGTAGATCCAACATATTCTCCTGAATGTGGGCATAACAGACAATGAGGTTGCAGTCACACATGCCAGAAAAAATGGGGGGGGGGAAGGGGAAGAGAGGCTATTCCCTCCGGAGGAATTTGACCCGCAGTTGCACGATCACACTTCCCTTTGAAGCTGCAGGCTCAGTCCGTCAGTGTGTGATCAGATGCAACTGTGGGTGAGTCTCTTTTTTGGTCCCATTTTTTTCCCATGCGCTGAAACGAGGGATCGATGAATCGCATCTCCGCAATGAGGTCTCCCTATGGAGTTTGCAATGATGTGCATACTGCGAGGGGTGGGTGGACAATGACATAGAGTCAGGATGGCCTGATCAGATCATCCCGACGCCATGAGAGCACACTGGAGCAATCAGACATGGGAAAGTCCATCTGTGGCCTGTCACAACCCATTTACTACTGGATTTTCCCCGGTGTCTTTTAACTCTGCTTCTGCGGCGGAGCAAAACGGGTTGCCGACAGCTGCACAGGGCTTCCCAAATGTTGTTGTCTGATCGCTCCCTTTAAATCCGCCTAGCATTTGCACCTATGTTGGGTCTAATTGTGCGTATGATCGCAGCCTGAGAAATGTCGCTAACATTTATTTAATTTTTTACTGCATTTATATCCTGCCTGTTTCCTGACTGGGGACCCAAAATGCCGGGCACTCTGCCCACTGGCCACCCGGCGAGCTCATCTCGTCCAGGGCCCGCCTGGTTGCCTGCCTTCCTGTCCAGGGTAGTAAGTTGGGGGACCCTGATGAAAAGTCGGGGGGGCGGACCACAAAATGATTCAATGTAGCTACAGGCCTGCCTGTGAGGTAGGTGGGGCTGAGAGACCTCTGAGAGAACTGTGACTGACCCAAGGTCACCCAGTTAGCTTAATGTAGAGGAGTGGGGAATCAAACACGCTTCTCCAGATTAGAGTCTGGAGGAGGGAAGAATTATGTTGTAAACCACTTTTGGGTCACCACAGCGGTCACCAGAGGAAGCATTCCTGTCAACTGAGCAGTCCAGTTACAACCCAAGCAGTGACGTTTGTGAGTACAGCAGTGTGTGTTCTGTCTGCCACAAGTACCAGGGGGTCTTGCTGATGCTTACGTACCTTCATGTGATTGCAGTCACATGCACACGTGGACAGGCATACACCTGTTCTTGGGTAGGAGAAGCTGAGCACCAAACTGGGCATGACCATGGGGAATACTTACGTGTTTATTCAGATGTCCTCTCATTCATGTACAAAGCAGGAGATATGGTTAATTTGTTTACGGGAACAGCACATGAAGATGAGCAGAGCAAAACTATGCTCCCTTCCTACTTTCTCTTGCTGTGCTCCCATTGCTTTTAGTCTTTCTTTCTTTCTTTCTTTCTTTCTTTCTTTTTCTTTCTTTCTTTCTTTCTTTCTTTCTTTCTTTCTTTCTTTCTTTCTTTCTTTCTTTCTTTCTTTCTTTCTTTCTTTCTTTCTTTCTCCCAGTTCACTTATAGTATTATTGGGGCTGGGGAATCAACGCTTCGAAGAAAAGTGCACAGTGAACTGAGGTAGAGAAAGAAGGGGCAGTATTCAGCTCCCTCCACCTGAACACTCCATTTTGGGTTCCAGGATTCAACCCTGCCTCCTGCTTTAGATGTGAATGGGAGAACATGCAAACATATCCACCTGGGTCCCCTGCACCACCAGTCATGTCCAGTTTGCCCTGAATGTGAGCCAGCTCTCAAAAGTGCTGCATTGTGGGTATGTTGGCAACATAGAGAGGAGGGGGAAAAAATCTGAAAAGCTATCTGGTTGCAGCTCTATTAACCAATTCCTTTCTAAGGAATGAGTTCATATTGCTTGGCAAATTGGAAAGCTCTTTTTACACAAGACCCTGCCCCCCAACTCTACATTCAATCGTGTTTATTTATTTAGCCAATCATTCTTGAACTTTTCTGTCCTTTCCTCAGGGCAGCTTATGACTAGGGTTGCCAGGTCTCCCCGGCCACTGGCAGGGGATGGGGGGTAGGGCTGCCAGATCCAGGTTGGGAAACTCCTGGAGATTTGAGGATGGAGCCTGGGGAGGCCAGGGACCTCAGTGGGGTACAGTGCCATAAAGTCCACTTTCCAAAGCATCCATTTTCTATAGGGGAACTGGTCTCTGTAGTCTGGAGTTGAGCTGTAATTCCAGGGGATCCCCAGGTCCCACCTGGAGGCTGGCATCCCTACTTATGACAGAACACAGAACAATATAAAGTTCTGAAACAGCACCAGTAAGAGCAACAGAACAGAAAAACACAACCAGGCACATAAAAAATGCCAGACAGGAGAAATAATAATGGCAGAAAAATAACTAATTAACTTTAAACAAAACTTCTTTTTAGTATACCAATTTACGAAGTACAAATATCAAATAGTAAAAAATTACACCTCTGTGTCCATTTAACAGAATCATTTACACAGTGCAAGTCTACTGATTAACAAATCCCTTTAAATCACTATATTCTTACAAACATATAGAAAAGCTAATAAATATTAATAAACAGCACAATAAAGCTAAAATGTATTCTTTTTCCAGTATTATAGTGCTGTACACTTTGACAGTGCATGAATACTTTTATTCCTATATGCTTTATGAGAAACAAATCATATAGACCAGGGGTGGGCAAATTGCGGCCCGGGGGCCACATGCGGCCCGCCACAGAGTTTTTTGCGGCCTGCCAAGACAGTTGGCCACTGTCAGCATCTGAGGAGCTGCAGCTTGAACTTATTAACATGCAGTCAGATCACACTGTGAAAGAAATGTTTAATGCTGTGACATTAGTTGACTTTTACAAATCTTTGTCTGCTGAAAAGTTTCCATGTATGAAGAAATTTGCTGGGAAAATGTTCTCTATATTTGGGTCTACATATATTTGTGAGCAAAGTTTTTCTTGCAAGAAGATCAACAAGAGTAAATATAGACATTAAGAGACATTTGACAGACGTTAACTTGCAGGCTGTGATGAGAATCTCAACAAGCAATCTCCCTCCTGATTTCAAAAAAATTGTAGAAAAGTGTGATAGGGTACATTTGTCTCATTAAACTGATTCTAAAATTAAATGTGCTTGCAGCTATAGATGATATGAAATTAGCACAATAAATAAATTGAATAAAACTACCACTATTTTATTTAATTTATATTTATTGATTTTTATGGTACAATTTATACCTTTTCTGAAATGCAAAGTTAACTAATGAATGCAATCATTTTAAAAGGTGCGGCCCTCCGCTAACCCCCGCTCCCACAAAGCGGCCCCCGAGCCAAAACAATTGCCCACCCCTGATATAGACAAAATTTGTCTCAAATGATGTTGAGAGGCCTTTTCTCTATACAAAGGCAGTCTCCAATCCTAACATTCCAGTCTTAGGCCCAATTTACACCTCCCCTTTGAAGTAGTTTGACTGCTGTCTTTTCCCAAGCTCATTTCACACTGGTTTCAAATTTCACTCCAGGGGGTCTTAAAAGTACTAAGCAACAGCATTTGTTTAAATCAGTATAATGCTAACTTGACCACAGGAGGGCAATTAATGAATGTAAACATTAATTTATAAACTAGAACAAGTATGGTTTGAAACTAGAAACAGGTATAGACAGGTTTTTTTGAAACTAGAATGATTCTAGCGGGAAAGTCAGATGTAAATTTGACCTTAACTAACATTCCTGGGAAGATAAGGCTGTAAGGCTTCTTGCCAGTCATGAGGGAGTGAGGATGTTTTTGATTCTGGAAAGACTGTAAGGCAAATGCCAGCGATTAAAGGGATAAGAGATAGAAGGCTTTTTTGATTTGACTTCTAACAAACAGAACCGTCTTTGAGGAAGTTCTACAAAACGGGTTCTCCAGCTAGCCCCCTCCCCCTGTAAATGTCGATCATGCACGCACCCTGAACAAGATACTGAGTCCTTCCTTTAAAAAGTAGGTAAAAGGTCATGGTCTAAAATTTTGAAGAGAATTCATCAGTTCTATTCCCAAACATAATTCTCTCTAACCTCTTTTCAGTTCAGAATACATTCTGCATTCCAAAAAGAAAAACAAACCATGAAACTCTCCCCTGAGAGATAATGTGGCACCAGCCCTCAACTAAGATAATATTGCTAAGGGAACAGAGGTCAAAAGAACAAATCCACTGTGGGGGCACTCCGGCAGGAACACAACATTTCAAAAATGTGGCAAACCAACATAGGCTCATAATTATAAGGCAAGTTATAATGCCTTGACCTTCTAGGGTTGCCAGGTCTTGCTTGGGAAATACCTGGGGACTTTAGAGGTGGAGCCAGGAGAGGGTGGCTTTTGGGGAGGGGAGGGGCTTCAGCATGGCTTCAGCATTTTCTCCAGGGGAGTTGATCTCCGTCAGCTGGGGATCAGTTGTAAAAGCGGGAGATCCCCAGGCCCTACCTGGAGGCTGGCAACCCTATAACCATCTCTTTCAAGAGAGAGGTGCAATTGAATTTAGTTTGTAGGGTTCTGAGAAAGGGAGAATAGTCTGGGCTGTAAGAGTATAATTTCTCCCTTGTTTGTTGAGCAGAGTTGCTTTGTGAGTATAAGGGTTATGGCTAAGCAGAAACTCCTGGGAGAAAGATGGGTTCTATTCTATCCATTCTATTTGTCATTCATTTAAATGTTAGATTCGCTAATGTAAACAAATGATGTTCTAATGCCTGCTTGAGATTTCTTGAACATCTGCTACATCTTGACGTGGGACTTACAATAGTTTACCTTTTCCATTCTGAAAGAAAAGGTAAAGTGCACTGGGTTATTTAACCGAATTTAGAATAAAATCCCAGAGGAGTTAGAGCTGTTAAAAGATTATATGTGCTCGTTTAATGTCATTTGCTGTGTTAATTACTACAGTGCCAGCTATCAACCTAAATATAATTTAATATGCTTGAGAATGCTAGCGATTAAATTGCTTGCAATGAATTTTGAAGAGGTTAAGCATATATTTTGTATCCCATCTTCTTCAACGCCCTTATATCAAGCTCTTTATGTCTTCTGAATTATGAAATCCAAAGCGGCAGTCCTACGTACACTGTAGACTTGGAAGCTCATTGATATTGATAAAATTTAAACAGGGGCAATTGATTGCCCTCTTATACGCCAGGTAAATAGGGGTCAGCTAGAAACTGTTCACCAGTTCTCCATGGTTCTCATTGTTTAATTAGACAACCTGCAGTAAACAAGATTTTTAGAAGAGGGACAAACATTGCAGTCCTAAGCAGGGTTGCCCCCTTCTAAGTCCACTGAAGTCCATTGAGCTTTAGGGTGGCTCTGAAAATGCACTACCATTAAAATTTATTTATTTATTTAGATTTATATCCCGCCTAGCCAGCGAGACTGGGGTCATCATAGGTAGGTATAGTATAGGTTTAGCCCCCCTCCCCCCCGTAGCACTTTAACTTATAACTGAATAGCTGGAACTCAGCCCCAAAGCAAAAAATAAACCGCTGCAGATGGTGATCACAATGGGAACCAAGTGTATCCTCCACTTTTGACACTGAGGGCCCCACTAGAAGAGGCTGTGACAGTTCCCTGTATGAGAGTTCTCCACTGGGCCATTTTCCCAGTTGAAATGGCCCTGCGGAACTATTTGCTGTGTTGGGGGGGGGGGACTGGGCATTACAGCTCCTGTATCCTGTATCCATGGCAATCCAGTGCAAGCAACGTCCATGGCTCAGAAGGGTATAACTCTGTTTAGGACTGCACTGTCAATCTCCATTGACAGAGATGCCACAGTGGGGTACAATATAAGGGTCTGTCCTTCCCCACATCAGCAGGTACAAGGAATTAACTGAGCATATGTTGTACTGTAACTCACTTCTTTATAATTTTAACTTTTCCAGATGTTCCAATCCAGATGCAAGTATTTATTTTTAATCAGGGGTCATTTCGTAGAAAAAGAGGTGCAGGAGCTCATTAGCATAACTCATTTGCATGTGCTGCACCACCTGACATCACCGGAAGTATGTCAGAAGGCAAGAAAGAAGAGAGACAGACAGACAGACAGACAGACAGACAGACAGACAGACAGACAGACAGAAAGAAAGAAAGAAAGAAAGAAAGAAAGAAAGAAAGAAAGAAAGAAAGAAAGAAAGCTGGCAGAGAGGGGGCAGCTACTAATCCAAGCCTCAGAAATACCACTGTTCTGGGAGGATGGCTTCAGTGGTGTTTCCCATTCTTTAACAAGAGAAACTTCTTGCTCATCTGTGGATATGCTGCATTAAGCCTTCAGTGATCCATGGGCCACATTGTTCATGTACTTTTATGGGTTTTTTTCTAACCGCATAAGTCAACAGCATATTTTTCTCTGACAGATATTGTATGTCTGATCTGAAAGGTATTGTGGCTCTGATTATGACGTATTGGGGGGAAAAATGCTATGTCTGTCAAATCAGGGCTTTTTGTGTATGTGAAAGAGGTGCCAGAGCTTTCAAGAGGGAAATAAAGTTTTCAATCTGTATACTGAAAACTCATGAACTTTTAAACATTTTAAAAAAAAATTTGTCAAAGAGGTTCCAGAACTTCTTTCCAGAACGTTCCCCCAGAAAAAAAGCCCTGCTTAATTACAAATATATGCACATGAGGTCTGGCCCTGACTCCAGCTTCAACACATTATTCTCAATGCTCCTATGACAAAGATTCCTAATGCTCAAAGCATTATTTGTCCACATCCATATAGTTTATTAATCTGGTACACTCAGGGGTCCGTTGGAGCAGGAGTGCACAGGAGCGCAGCTCCGGGAGTGAGGAGCCCAGGGGGTGGGCACATGTCCAAGCCCCGCCCCCTCCTCGGCTTCCCCAAGCAGTGCAGAAGCACAGCGCCCGCGGGAAAGCCCTGCTAGGGTCTTTATTGTTTTTAATGTTTTGTTTTAATATTGATAATTTTATCATTGTTCCTTTTATGACTGTGTGCTGCTTTTCCAGAGACTTGCTCAAGGTAGCATATAAATTTTCTAAGTATACCATTTTTTATCTGGGCACATGGCACATAAGTACTGGAGAAATTTCACCAACCCTTCAGCAGCTTCCACCCCATCAGTTTGGTGTAGTGGTCAGGAGTTGGACTCTAATCTGAGAGAACCGGGTTTGATTCCCCACTCCTCCACATGCAGCTGCTGGTGTGACCTTGGGCCAGTCACAAGTTCTCTCAGAGCTGTTCTCTCATGAGCAGTTCTCAAAAGACCTCTCTCAGCCCCACCTACCTCACAGGGTGTCTTGTTGTGGGGAGGGGAAGGGGAAGGGATGGGTGGTGCAAATGTCCTGGGTATCTCAAGTCTACTTGAAACCTGGTGGTTTCAAGGGAGCAGGAAGAGAATGAGGGTGTGTTCTTTATGCTTATTTTTATTGCACAAAGTATTGGATGGGGAAGGGAATGGAGGAAGAGCAGGTCAGTTTCACTCACCTGTGGAGTGGAGCCTGAGGGGTGGGTGTTGCCTTCTGACACACTTCCGGCATGTTAGGGGGTGTGGCATATGCAAATGTTATGCAAATGAGTTATGCTAATGAGCTCCTGCACCTCTTTTTCTACGAAATGACCCCTGGGTACATTTGTATCCTGTCCTTTCTCCAAGGAGCTCGGGCTTTTGTGTTCTGTAAAGTGGGTTGGTTTAGAGATCAAGGGCTGGTTCCAAGGCCATTTGCAATGCAATCCTAAACAGAGTTGTCAGTGGGCTTAGAAGGTGTAACTCTGCTTAGGATAGCACTGCCCATGATCATCATGGCAAAGTGGGGCTTTGAACCTGGCTCTTGCCAATTTTAGTCCAACACTTTACCCAGTATACCACACTGACATGATACATAGGATGCGCCTGAAGACAGGGCTTGCATTGTGGGACCATGTAAAATGGGAGATGGTGCCTTTTTCCCATTTAACACTTTCATTATTCAGTTCACATTGAGAAGACAGAAAAGGAATTGGCTGGCCAGAGGCAAATTCTGTTCTCTGTCCCTGAGGATGCCCAGAAAGTCCAGCCACTGAGAAACAACCCAACTTCTATTGCCATAGGTGCATCCTGGGCTCTGCTTCTGGTTCTATCAGGAGGAGGAGGAGGAGGAGACTGGATTTATACCCTGCCCTTCATTTGGAGTCTCAGAGCAGTTTACAATCTCCTTCCCCATAACAGACACCCTGTGAGGTAGGTGGGGATGAGAGAGCTCTTTGAGAACTGCTCTTGAGAGAACAGCTCTGAGAGAACTTGTGACTGACCCAAGGTCACTCCAGCAGCTGCATGTGCAGGAGTGGGGAAATCAAACCTGGTTCTCCCAGATTAGAGTCCGCGCTCTTAACCATTACACCAAACTGGCAATTGACTGGTTGATAGCTGCTAACCCCAAATTGCACTTCTATGTATTTTTAAAGGGGGGAAATTCGAAACCTCGTCGTAGTGATTTGCTCAAATGGAGTGAAATGATATTTCTGAATGGCTTCCGACCGCCGGAATGGGATCATATTCAATCCGGTTACACAGGCCAATTAGTTTAAGGCTTTTTGAACAAATCCTCTAGGGGATGATGGCCAAGTTTCTCAAATATCCCTTGTGCATCAAGCAAACGTCACTTTGGCGGTTCTTGCGGCGGGTCTTCAAATTTCCTCGCAGCACGTTGCGCCGCTGAATCGCTGTCCTGCCCCGGAATCCTTGTTCATTAAGAGTGTCTCGTCCACACTCTCCAGTTAACGGAAGTTTAAGCATGCCTTGAACAAGAGCATTTCATCTCAGGATCCTTCCAGCAGCATATTCATGCTCTGATCCTTTCGGAACCATAAAAGGGAGCGGCAACGTCACGCCACTTCTTTGCATAGACGCTGCACACGCTAAAAAAAAACTTGCTTTGGCACGTTTCAGAGTCAGACTGCCTCAAAAGTCCCCTGTAAATAAAAGGAGGACTACAATTCCCAGCAAGCCCCGGGTGAGTGAGGGGCGGTCCCTGGCCGTTTTCAGAGGAGGGCTTGTTTGGCCTGTGGCAGTTCTGCATGGCTGGCCGAGGGTTGCTTGCAGCGGCTATAGGAAGGTGGCGGAGCGCTCCTACCGAGCTGCGACCTGTCTCTCGGCGTGGTAGGCGGGGTGCGGAGTTGCAATGGCTCTTGCTTCATCGCCCTTGAAAGTCTGCATCGTGGGCTCAGGGAACTGGTGAGTGCTACTACTGGCCAAGTGGCAGGGGAACGGCGCTTCCTGCTCTGCTTGCTGCGGTGTCCCGAGGAGGAAGGCAGGGCAGCAGTTCACTCCCCTTATTTAAACACCTGCTGTCATCTATGCTCCTGAGGCCCTCCAAGGGAACCCAGTTCTGAGAGAGACTCTGGGAAGCGCAAGAGTCGTTGCCACGTCGCCACGTCGTATTTCTGACCAAAAGCTGTTCCCTACTTCCTTGTTGGGAGGCGAGGCGGGGGAGAGGGTGGTACGCTCCAGTCATCTGCTTCCACTTTGCCAGGGCGTTGTCATGGCCGAGTATGCAGTTTCCATTTTTGAGTGCAAATAGGTTTGTCCTATGAGGGTCAGGTCTTCAGGGCACCGGGCTTGTTTTGATGTGGGTGTTTAAAATTATTATTATTCTAGGTTTGAATGAATCACTAGATCAAACCGTAGCATTCTATAAAAGTATGGTGCAGATGAGTGGCCCAGGCTGTAAAATGTCATAGTACAAACTGGAAAATGGTCCGCAGGTGCTCGTATAGCATGAACGCTTCCCAGTCTCCCCCTTTTTTTGCAGGGGGGGTCTTATAGGGATGCCAGCCTCCAGGTGGGGCCTGAGGATCTCCTGGAATGATAGCTCATCTCCAGACTACAGAGATCAGTTCCCCTGGAGAAAATATCAGCTTTGGAGGGTGGACTCTGAGGTTTCTGTCCTCCCCAGGCTGCATCCCCAAATCTCCAGGAGTTTCCCAACCTGGATCTGGCAACCCTGGTGCCCACTGCTTTGAGTCCGTATGTGCAGGGTGTGTCAAATGAATATACTCCTGCATGTACACCAAAACCCATCTTTCTTTGACTTGTGTAGGATAGGGGCATGTGCATTTCCTGAGTTACACAAAAATATAGAAAATATCACAAAGTCCAGTTATGATTGATTAATTAATTAACTGATACCTGCCCTACCCCACAACTCAGCTCAGGGCGGCTTACAGCATAAGACCATCAGTTGCAAACGAATAGTGGCATTTCCCCCGAAATACTGTTTGTTCTCCCCAAAGACAGTTTACATAAGTATTTCTGTTTCTTGTATCTGTAACTTGAGTGGGAAATCTTAAGTTGGCTAGATGAATATTTGATTTAAAATATTTTTTTAAACATAATTTCCTCCACTTTCTGTGCCTCATAAACAGCACTCATAAGTAGTTCTGAGAATATTTTAACTTGAGAACACCTCACTCTTGAAAATAGGAGCCTGTTCTGGAAAAAAATGGCCAATTCCCCTATCTACAGAGGTTCTGTCTGACAAAAGTCATCTGCATTTGATTTGACTGCCTTCCACAGCCAGTTACTAGGCTGTGGCATTTTTGTGAAGATTCGAATCTGCTTCTGAAAGGTATCTTCAGTATAAATGACTACTCTATCTAACATTAAAATGGTGGTTGACTCTTCTGTGGAGAATGATAACCACAGAATCCAGCCACCCACAGGGGTCTGTTCAGGCGACTTCTTAGTTATGCAGAAAAATGTAATTTTGTAAATCAACCAAAATGAAGAAAGAAACCCTGGAAAATGGCTGGCCTGTTGATGACTAAATATGTATCATGAGCTGGCTTCCACCCCAAATATTGGCTCCAAAAGTGCCTGTGGTGCTAAATATGCTCCAGAGGGGATGGAATGTTGAGCAAAGTTATGGGTCAGGCCTGATTTAAACTTTGCACTGGCACCATGTCTTGATTTAACTGTGCTGCAGCCCCCATGCAAAGCCACTTCCAGCCGTGGGGTGTAGTAAATTTAGACGCTGGATTGAGCAGTCTTATGGGGGTGGGGCGCCCTTTTATATAGCGACATATGCTCCAAATGCAAAGCTGCAACTTGCTTTTGAGGCCTTGTTGCTGAGCCCTGGACCTCCGCCCCAAAGTCCAGTATGATAGCACCACTGGACACCTCTTAGCAATGAATTAGCGCACTGAATATCCAGTAGCCAGGGTGGATGGCATGCTAATGAGGTACCCAAAGCTGGTTTGCATGGGTAGCAGTCCAGTTTAAATTAGACTCTGGGCAAGTGCGAACACGCACAACGGAGTTTTTTTCTTCCTGTGCTAGGGTAACATTTAAATCAGTCTTCTGCTAAAGGATGAAAAGGGGGTTGGATGAGAGAGGCTGCTCAATCCTGGAGGGAGTGATTTTGAGGGATGAGATGGGATTTCCAGATTGTTACCCCACCCCCACAGGAATGGAAGAATCAAGAGGTGAGGATGGAGAAGAATTGCAAAGCATGTTGGGAAACTCTTATGAGGGAAAAATGGTTTCTGAGATATTCAAGGTGGACTTGGCTGGTGGTGTGCAGTTAAATACATGCGAGGGGTGTGTTGGTATTTTTTGGGTATCACATTTTTCGGGTATCACCAGTATGACTAAACCCCCCAAAAACGATATTATCCAGCTTTTTGGAGGGTTAATTTTGCTGTACCAAAAACAAGGTCTTTAAATCTAACAGCCTGAGCTGCCAATCAGCTGTTGGGTTTAAATGCCTTTTTTCCCTCCCAGAGATAGAGGAAGGAAAGAAAGGCATTTTAAACAAGCCTGGGTTGCCTGCCTGATCTTCTCCAGGTGTCCTGCAGCCACGGGGCACCTGGAGATCAGGCAGGGAACTCGGGCATCTTTGCATGCCTGCCCTTTTCTTTCCCTGCCAGCCCTCCGACTCTCCTCTCGCCCTCCAACAGGCCACAGGTTCTCATGAGAAGCTTAATCACGCTACCTGCATCTCTGGCCTTGATGATGATAAGGCCAAGGGACCACTTAATAACATCTGCAAGATGGGCCAGGTCTGTTATTACATTAACCCTTGAGGGGATGGGCCAGGTCTGTTATTACATTAACCCTTGAGGGGAAGGCCAGGGGTGCTTTGCCTCACAGAAGTCATCTAAGATGATGAGTGGTGGTGATGGGTTTCAAAAGCCCCATAGTTCCCCTGGAATAAGAATAAACTGAGATAAGGTTCTGGGTACCCTAAATGCTTTCTGTATCAGTTACAGAAACTGGAATATAAAATCCTGACTTTTCTCTGTTTCCCGTTCTAGGTTTAGAACTGAGTTGGGTGGTAAAACAGGACAAGGTCTTTTATAAGGCGCTTATGAGGACAGTAGTGATCAGTAGGTTGGCAAGAATATAGTCCCGGGGTAGACAGCCTGTTCTGCATGGCTCCAGAGACCTGGGAGGGAGGGGAATGACACCCCCTCCAGCCTTTGCAGGCTGCCTTGAAAGGGAAAGAACCTGGTAATCAGGCTATTTTAGTGAGGCAAGGGATGATCCCTAGTGCACAGCAAAGGTGGCAAAAGGAGGCACCTGTACATCCCCAGCTTATACAAGGAGATGTCAGATAAATGCCAGAAAACCTCTGGAACCTTATTCCAGAACTGGGAAGTAGCCAAGGACTCAGTTCAGTAAGATTTGGGTGGTTTTTCAGTCCCGCATAAAAGATTTAGGGGCTTGGCCACCTGGAAGGTATTCTGGGACCATCTTCCATTACATGAGGGCATCCTTTAGATAAAAAGGCAGGAACTGTATGAAGAAGAAGAGGAGATTGGATTTATATCCTGCCCTTCACTCACTTGGAGTCTCAGAGCGGCTCACAAACTCCTTTCCTTTCCCCTCCCCACAACAGACACCCTGTGAGGTAGGTGGGGCTGAGAGAGCTCTGGCAGAAACTGCTCTTTTTCAAGAACAGCTGGGACAAAGCTATGGCTTGCCCAAGGTCATCCAGCAGCTGCAAGTGGAGGAGTGCGGAATCAAACCTGGTTCTCCCAGATTAGAGTCCGCGCACTTAACCACTATATCACACTGGCTCTGGCACCAAACAGAGATCATTAGCCACAGGGGCTCACAGTTTTGCCCACAAAGTGCCAGAACAGAGGAGCAAGGCTGAGCTGAGATCTCCACCTGGTAGATGGCCGGGCTAGGAGTGCTTGTTAGGGTACTGTGAACACTACTTGATCTTTTTGGGGGGGGGGGGGGGATAAGCACTGATTTTGGAACGTAACCAACAAGAGTAGATTAGAGGACAGAGCTTCATCAACATGTCTGTCACCTTCCTCCACCACGGAGGTCACACAGTTGTCAAATTCATAGGAACAAATGGTTTTGATGAATGAATCTAACAGTTAGATGAGTCATCTCTTACCACTTTTTTGCAGCTGATAATAGTGAGGAGAACGTTGGAATGGCATCCTCAGTTTGGTAATCCATAAAAGCCTTCATCAAGGCCTCATTGATGCTATCGGAATGCCTCTGTGTCTAATTTTATTACTGCCCACATGACGATGTCCAGGCTGTAGTCACAGAAGAGGGATGTGTGTGAAAAAGATGACTTAGAAGAAACAAAATGTCTATTTATACCTTGCTACCAAGGCAAATGTGTTTGCCGTTATGTATTTTGCCATTATTTGGCTTTATAATATGTATGTGGGGTTTTTAAAAAAAATCTGATAAACATATATTGAGAAAAGAAAAGTGCCTTGGCTAACAATGAAAAGCTTCAGGTAGGGTATTATTTGTCATCTTTAGACTAGATCTCCATTGTTTGGAAGGCATCATTTGGATCCTAGGGGTGCCTCTCCGCTACCTTTCAATTAGTTGTAGAAGTTTAACTTTCTCCTCAAAGGTGCCGACCTCATGGTTTGATGCAACAAAGTCCTGCTGTTTAATTTACTTTTGTAATTAGACTGCCGCAGGCTCAGCGCTTTGCATTTTAATCCAAATTGCAGAAAAATCTTCGTAGCAGGAATTCTAACAACCAGCCTCATTCTGCTTTCTGTGTCTTAAATAACTCTGCAAGCCAAAGTCAAGGACGCTGGTGCCACAGCTGATGTTCTAAGTGCGGGTCTGTAGAAGGGTGAATGGGGGCGGGAGCTGAAGCTGAGCTTTTTGGCAGTTTAGATGGATTGGCATTCTTGGCACAGGCCCAACTTGTCGTTCAGTTTCACAGTCTGAGAGGAAATGGAAGTGCCCAAGTCAAATTATGCAACAGTTGCTGTCAGTCCCTGCGGTTGTCTTTCCAGCGCTGAGTTTCAAAGGAGGAGTTGATGAAATTTGAGGAATAAGTAGCAGAGTTCCCCCTCCCCTTCAAGAATCTAGGATAGTGGAGGAGTAACTAAAATTCTTCACAAAACTGAATCGGTTGTCTTCATTTTTAAAGCAGTAAATTTGCAGCTACAGAATGCCATCAGCGGGAGCCATCCTTCCGCCCATCCTGTAGAAGTCCCAGTGTTAATGTGTTGATAGGGTCAGGCAGATATCTTGGGCTGGGTTCTCTCATTCTTCACTGATTTGTTTTGTTTCCATTGGCATGGCACAATTTATTACATAAGACTGGTTCAAACGTAAATACTCATTCCAGCAGTTGTTGGATTCCAGCTGAGTCAGAGTTCAAGGGCTGCTTCTCATGTCTTTGCAGTAACACGTTATTGTTCTATCAAAGATCAACCCAGTGCAGTATTTCATAAGTATTACAGAAAATTTGGCAGGAATTTTGTCATGTTGTTAGGTGTCGACAGGGTTACAACTTTGGGGGAAAGCAAAATTAGACATACAGAAGAGCTGATTAATAAAGGCTTAGATTGGGGTCCCCAAACTTTTTGAGCCTGCGGGCAGCTTTGGAATGCTGACGTTACATGGTTAGCACAGCCAAAAAATGACTGCCAAAAAATGGCTGCCACAAGAGTTGGAGCCAGCCGTAGAATGGCTGCGTAGTCAATCAAATTTCCAGTGGCCAGTCATGAGTCTTGCTGGGCAAAAGCCCCGCCTGGCTCCACCTACTTTCTAAAAATAGTTGGCAGGCACCAGGAAAGGCAGGCAAACACCACATTGGGAATCCATGGCTTAGATTCAACGAAGTGTTTCTGTGGGCGGAAGGATTTCCACCTAGTGTACCTTTCTTGCCTTCCCCTCCTGCTGCAGTCCAGAATACCCAGGAGAAGCATTTCAAAGGGGGAGAATTTTGTCTGCAGTAGGAAAGGGGAGGCAAGAAAATCACTGTCCTCAAGCAGAAGTTCTTCTAGCCACATAAAGGCTCTGCTGGATCCATGCCTGAGTATAAATCCTGCAAGATCTTGCAAAGCAGCTGGCAATCACACTAAGCAAATTTAAATTTGGTACTGATAGGCAGATGATTAATGGGTTTATTCTCCACCTGGATAGAGTGTTCCTTTTTCCAGATATATGGCATGCTTTTTGGCTTTTTTGTTTTCCAGTTTATGCTGCTTATTTGTTAATTACCCAGTTTAGGAAGATAGTCTTGTGTGTTGCTAGCTTGCATATATCCCATCACTGGCCTTCTTTCCCAAGTCAGCAGTGAAAATACAGTGATGTCTTTTCTTCCATAATTTGCATGTTAGCAATTTGATGCTAGTGTAAAAGAGAAAATGTATGTGTGCCTGTGGGGTGGGGTTCTTTCCATTCATTGAAAGCATTTCTGTACTTCTTAAAAGCTGTTTATTGTTTTTGCAAGCATCCTGAAATGGCAGAATCTCCTGACAATATTTGTTCGCTTACTTCATTTCTTACTGAGGCTCAAGGTGGATTACAGCAGCTGGAAAACTATGCAATAAAACAGTGTAATAGCTACCACAAATTATGCTTCAAAGCAGGATTAAAAGCCATGGCACTCAATGTAAAAATGACAACATAATACATTCATCATAAAAACAACAGTAAGGTACTTAAAACTATTGCACAACTGGTGAGCAGTGCTGTAAAAATAGTATACTACGTACGATAAACAATACAGCAAAGCTTGATTTATCAGATTTAACATTAGACGTGTCTTCCATGCAATCAAAATATCATTTAAGTATAAACTTTTTGAAATGGTTGACATTTAATTATTGGAATCCCAACTAAACATGAGACATGGATCCTACCCCGTCCTACTACACAACCGAGAATTCTTTTTTTAAATTTACCTATTTATTCCCCACTTTTCATTTGGCTCTGATTGTCAGCATGATTGATAGAAGGCAGGCTGTATGCGTGGCCATCTTTTGCATTTCTTTCTCCCTGATATCCTCCATTTGAGAATGCTGGGATAAGAACTGGACCATTGCCTTGTATATTGAAACTTCTTCCCTGAGGATTAAGTGACTGTCAATATTTTCCCTCTTTATTACAGGGGATCTGCTGTAGCCAAAATAATAGGCAATAATGTAAAAGCAGTAAAGAAGTTCGCTTCCACCGTAAAAATGTGGGTGTTTGAAGAAAATGTTGATGGAAGAAAACTGACCGATATCATAAATAACGATCATGAGAATGTAAAATATCTTCCTGGATACAAGCTTCCAGAAAATGTGGTAAGTCTTGAAACGGATAGGTTTGGCCAAATTTGTTGCGTGTGTTTCTGTTAGTCTGTGGGGAATCTTCTCGGCATTGGAGTGGAGCGACTGCTTTCTCTAATTCACAGTTTGAACTCTAAGAGAGGATACTTGTCACCTGCTGCAAGCCATCTTCAGTTGTTGCTTCTGACAGGTTGCACAGCTGTACAGCAGTTCCAGTGGTGACTGTGAAAAAAGGTCTGCGTTTTACTGATCGCTGAGTCTGAATGCTTGGCAGCAGCCTAGAAAAGGAGGGTGGGAGATGGTATGTGCCGATTGATACCTTAAATGGGACAGTGCAAAGAAGAGTTAATCTGTTTGGTCAAATTAAAGGGAGGTCTTTAGCATCTGGAAATATTGCAAGCCAGTGGTTTCTTAGGGGTTTCAGTGCACTACCTTCAGCCAAGGGGGCATCTCCTACATGCATGATGGAATGCTTGTTCTGGAGCGGTCTTCTCCACTGAAGAGAATGGAAAATCCAGGTGCTCCGTTTGTGTTTCGGCACTTGTGCTGGGCTCTGGGCTACTTAGTACATTAACAAGCTTGTTTATAAGATAAGCAGAAAAAGAATACCTGAACCTTTATGAACTTTTGTTGGAGTCTGTAAATTTCTTGTTGTTTGAGTTGCCAACCTCCAGGTGGCAGCTGGAGATCTTCTGCTATTACAGTTGCTTTCCAGACAACCAAGATCAGTTCACCTGGAGAAAACGGTTGCTTTGGAGGGTGGACTCTATGGCATTGTATGCTGTGGAGGTCCATATCCTCCCCAAACCCTGCCCTCCCCAGGCTCTGCCTTCCAAACCTCCAGGTATTTCCCAGTCCAGAGCTGACAACCCTACTCATTGTCCTTGCACCTAGGACACAAAAAAATCCAGTTCTTTTTCTTTCTTAGACCAAGAAATCTTATTCCCCACACTTCATTCTCGATCAAGTAGCTGTAATTATCCCCTTTGGCAGAGGTGTAGCTCTGGTATACAACTGTTCTGCGGAGCATATTGTTTTTGGCATTGTTGACAGTATTCCTTGTTGTAAGTTTTTAATGGGGAAGCTATGAATGGTATATAGGGGGATGGTGGTAAATCTAGAGCAATTAGATAGATTATATTTGCTCTGGACAGGAAAATACCAAGGTACTACAAGCAACTATATTATTGATAGTAGTAAGCTGCTTGGTAGCAGTGCAATCCTAAGAACTGTTTTGGGTAATGAATTCAGTTCAATAGATCTGATTGGATTCTGAGCAGACCTGTTTAGGATTGCTGTCACTGCTTCTAAAATACGTTACAGTGTTGTCCTAGGCAGAGTTACTCCAGTCTAAGACCATTAAAGTCAATGGGTTTAGACTGTTACAGTGTAATCCTGTGCAGAGTTACCAGGCATGCTTTTTCACAAAGCAAGTTTTTAATGAAATGCTAATACTGTTCTACCTTCCTCATTAACTCAATTAAAAGCAACAATGTTCTCCCACTTAGAAGCAGGAGTACCAGCAATATTATTTCACTAGGTTACGTTAGGCAGATTTCCCAAATTTGCTTCTACCTTTCTATTTTGCTAATTTTTGCTATTGCAATCAGTTCAATATGCAACATTTAGTTTTTGAGCTGTATAAAGTAATTATTGTGCACTAGGAAT
Organism: Lepidodactylus listeri; assembly: GCA_029233225.1. Classification (NCBI taxonomy): domain Eukaryota; kingdom Metazoa; phylum Chordata; class Lepidosauria; order Squamata; family Gekkonidae; genus Lepidodactylus; species Lepidodactylus listeri. The sequence continues at coordinate 59,001,368 of JARCFY010000012.1, forward strand.
GGGCATGAACTGGTTCACGAGGCAAAATTGAGCACGAACTTGGCCTGGTTCAAAGCCCTTGAACTGAGGTTCGGGGAAGGTGCCTTCCCAGAACATTTCCTGGACTTTTGTCCATTTTGGTTTAGCTGCTCAGGCCACTTAAACTAACAGCTGAGTGGCATGGGTCTGCGGCTCACCTGTTAGGTTTAAATAGCACTCCGTTTTGCTCCCTGCTGCTTGGATGGGGGGGAGCGAAACAGACCACTGAAATGGCTGGCAGCCATTTAAACTCAACAGTGGGTGGGCCTGCTACAGCAGGAAGAGCGGCCTAGAAAGCTAATAAATAAATAAATGGGTGCACCCGCCCCACTGTTAGGCTGAAGTGATTGCAAGCCATTTCAGCAGTGGGTTTTGCTTCCCCCTGCTTAGAAGTGGGGAGGGGGGGTTGAATGAAACGGAGTGCTGAAATGGCTGCCAGCCATTTAAACCTAACAGCGGGGAGGGTCCACCCATCAGCTGTTAAGTTTAAATGGCTGGTAGCCATTAAATCCATTTGTTTTGCACCTACCCCCTGAAGTGGGGGTAAGTGAAACAGATGGGATAAATGCCTCCCAGGCATTTAACCCGTCCTGGATGATCCCCCTGTTTCTCCTGGCTGCGTCTTGTCGTGGCTGGGGTAAAGGGGGGGTCCAAACTGGCTGGTTCGGTTCGGGCATTTTTGGCTCGGTTTGGTTTGGTTTGGGAACCACCCTGAACTGGAATGTTTAGGTTTGTGCTCATCCCTACTGTGCACATCCAGGTTTTTTCCTTTCTTGCCCTTGAAAAGGCCAGCAAAAAGACACCCTTGAAACCTTTGGCTTGGTATCTGCTTAGTTATTTGGCTTGGAAATCTTTTGCTTTCTTTGACAATGGTAGGAATTATAATTTCTACTCAATAAACAAAATATTTTATTTAGAATGAATTTATAATGAGGATTTACATAGCTTTTTTTTAAAAAAAGAAAAGAAAAATCCTTGTTTCACATTGCTCTGTCTCTCTCTCCCTCTACCTGTTTTTTATTTGGTACAGGTTGCCATTCCAAACTTGAAAGAAGCTGTTAAAGATGCTGATATGTTGGTTTTTGTCATTCCCCACCAGTTCATTCATAAAATCTGTGATGAGATGACAGGGCATGTAGCCAAGAAAGCTATCGGCATAACCCTCATTAAGGTATATAAGAAATGGTATGCATTGCTCTGAGCGTATAAAGGGATTCTCTGAAACAGTTCAATGGGAGGAGGGGTTGTGGAAAATATTAATCTCGTTTTCCCCTGTCTGAAGGCTTTAATTAAAGGAAGAAGGTACACATCATCTTGGCTCCTTTTCCTTTTGTTGTGCTTGGGCCAGTGCTTCCTGGATTCTTGTTTATTTGGTATATATCTTCCCAAGAACTTACAGCAGCATCTTTAAAGCTCCAGTCTCAGCTCTGTCCTTGCACTGATCCAGCCAGGCCTGATGCTGTTTGACACAGTGATAGAACTTCTACTTTGAGGACCTTGAATAGCTCTGAACCTTGGATAGCTTTCAAGGGTAGGGAAATTGCATGTAAAAATAGCGTCCAAGAACTTTTGGCTGAGATCCCGAGCATTTTGATTAGTGCTCTGCATGTGCATGGGATTTTTTCAGCTCCCCTTCACAGAGTGGTCCCCTGTGCTTTCAAAGCTTTTGCAAATGTCAGGGGTGATCTTCTACAGCAGATGTGTGGGGGTGCCACAGAAGAAGAAAATTGGTACAACATCCTTCTTCCCCATTCTGTGCATGCACCGAAGTGCTTCATACACTGATTTAAAAACCCATATTAATTGCCTTAATGTATAAATTCAGGTTTCAGCCTATTAGTCAAACTGAGAAGTAAATACTAAAAAAAACCCTACCTATCTTCATTTGAATTGTTCTCTTTTGTTGCCAAATGTTTTGTGACTGCATGTACTGCGGAATTAGCCGTGTCCAGGAATACTGATGCACCCTTTGCTAGTGACATGTGGAGATGTTCTGCTTTGCTTGTGAGTTGAGGTTACCATCTTGCTGGAGGATGATGCAGACAAGAGATGTCAAATGCTTTGATTTGATTCAGTGGGTTAGGTCCAGCCAGCTTTTCACTCAATCTCATCCAGTTCTGCAGCCGCTGTCCCACTTGGCATTTGTACAGATGTGCGTACATATATAGGGCCGCGGTGGCTCAGAGGTTAAGATGCTGAGCTGCAGACCAGAAGGTCGGTAGCTTGGCAGTTCGAGATTCTAGTGCCACGTGACGAAGTGAGCTCCCATCTCTGGCCCCAGCTCCTGCCAACCTAGCAGTTTGAAAGCAAGAAATTGCAAGTAGATAAATAGGTACTGCTTCGGTGGGAAGGTAACAGCGTAACATACGCCTCAGCGTCTAGTCATGCCAGCCACACGACCACAGAGAAGTCTTCAGACAGCACTGGCTCTTTGGGTTGGAAATGGAGATGAGCACTGCCCCCTAGAGTCGGATTCGACTGGCTTTCAAGCAAGGGAAACCTTTACCTTTATCTTTTTACGTACATATATACACATACATGCACACGTACACACAATTTCATTTATGCCCTGCCTTCTCTCTGATTGGGACCCAAAGCAGCTTACATCATTCTCCTCTCCTCCATTTTACATTTTACATGGTCCCAGCACAGTGTTTTGTTTTTTAAGTTTTATTTTGATTTTCTGTCAGAGTACATTTGAAGAAAATAAACTTGAAAGACATTCATGTTCCTTTACACCAAATATTTTAAACAGTTACATACACTCTAAATCATGTCTTTACATGTCTTTATATTTTTTGAGCCTGAAACTTTAATTCAGTTTCCAACCAAATATACCCATTTGACCATTTTTCCCTGAACAACTCTTCACTTTTATTCTGCCATATTATATTTAGTCTATCCACCTCTACTATATCTAGTATCTTATATACCACCTCTTCTCTTGTGGGGAGTCTTTCCAGCTTCCAATTTTTAGCGATCAAAATTCTCGCTACAGTAAGTATGTACATTATTAGGTATGCAAATGTTCTGAATTCATCTGGTATTATATTTAAAAGATAAGTTTCTATTTTCATTGCTAGGTTGATCTTAAGGGCATCTTGTGTTAAATTGTATATTGTTTGCCAGAATCTCTGAAGTTTAGGGCACCTCCACCACATATGGATGTAAGAATCTGTATTAGTCTTACATTTCCAGCAACTATTAGAACTGTTAGTAAAACATTTCGATATTTTCTCTGGAGACCAGTGCCATCTACAAAACATCTTCAAAATGTTTTCTTTGTACGGTAGCAATCTCATATACTTTACTACCAGCATAGTGTTTTTGACTGGCCAAGTTATCCCCTCTTTCCATGTTCACCAGCAGAAAAGCTGTTTGGATCCAACCCAATATAATAATCTCTTTATTTGGGTTAGACTTCTAAAACTGGTGTGTGTCAGAAACAAAAACCATGATGGTAATATAGTTCACAAGTGAAGCAGTGGCATAGTAGTCCCTGTGGAAAGGACATTTGAACCTGATGCAAATAATATGTAAATCATTGTAAATTCTATCCACTGGCAAGGATAGTTCTCCCTGTTGTCTTTCATGTGACTTCTGACTTTTAGCAGTTTCCTTTCAATGTTTGCTGCAGGGAATAGACGAAGGCCCAGAAGGACTCAAACTCATTTCTGACATCATTCGTGAGAAAATGGGAATAGACATCAGTGTGCTGATGGGGGCGAACATAGCCAATGAGGTTGCAGCAGAGAAGTTCTGTGAAACCACAATAGGTAATCTGGAGGGCTAATTGATCTCTTGAATAAAAATACTCCCGCTGCTGAGTGATCATGAGGCAGTTCTCCTTTCATATTTTAATTGCTGAACTTCCCTCTCTTTCAAAGATACAAGCAGGAAAATACTGTGGTAAGAAAGATGGATAGAATAACAGCTGCAACCATTTGTGTCTTGACTGATGACTGGTTTTCTAGAGTTTCATCCTGGTTCCAGTGACAATTTTCCAGCTTCCTAGTATGTTCATAAAGGGGAAGTTGTCACTGTACCACAGCATGCTATTCATCTAAGTAATTAACGTTTTTGTCTCATTGAAGTGGATCCTTTTCTAAGCAGAAGATGGCTTTTTTTATATGGAGGGCACCATGCATTAGAATACATGGTTTTGCTTCGTTAATTTCTCACTGGTTGCACCCGTAATTTTATTCGCACAGAGAAGGCACCAACCCTGTTGGGGGGGGGGGGGGGCTAGATTAGTGCTTTCTGTGTGGCCCAATAGTTAATGACCCTTAGGGCACTAATGTGCCCCAGCTCATCCCAAACATGTTCACTGAGGACTGTGGATTTTGATAGTCTGTTAGCCTCTGGTGCACATAATGCACATAGCTCAAGGAGAATTAGATGAAAATCACAGTTCAGTCACAAGCTCTTTGGATAACCTTGAGGCACTAGCTGTCAACTTGCCCTACAGGAACCATGTGAGGATAGATGGGATGATCCCACCATAAATCTGTTAGAAGAAAAGGCAGGACTAAAATATGACACAGCCAGTGTTCCCCCTAAGCTGAGTTAGTGTGAGCTGGCTCACAGTTTTTTAGCCTCCAGCTCACACATTTTTTGTTTTCGCTCAGGAGGGATGGCTCCAGAGTACATTAATTTATGCAGTCGCCAAATCACTCACTCACAGCTTTAATGCCAGTAGCTCACAAAGTAGAATTTTTGCTCACAAGACTCCACAGCTTAGAGGGAGCGTTGGACACAGCACAGTAAAAGAAATGAGAACCAGTGTGGTGTTGTGGTTAAGGGTGTTGGACTAGGGTCCGGACTCCCAGGTTCATATCTTCACTTGTGCCATGGAAGCATATTAGGTGACCTTGGGTTAGTCACACTCTGTCAGCCTAACCTACCTCACAGGGTTGTTGTCTGGATAAAATGGAGGAGAGGGGAACAATGTAAGTCACTTTGGATCCCCATTGGGGAGAAAGGTGGGGTACAAATGAATTAATGATAAATAAAATTCAAATTATACATTTAGGTTTCAAGAAAGATCTTCTTTTATTTTGATAATCTCTGCTTTGTTTGAGAATGGTTCTTCAAATAAAGTTTCTTGTTCTTCTTCCATCCCAAAAGGCTGTAAAATTTTGGAGAATGGTCTCCTCTTCAAAGAACTCCTTCAGACTCCAAACTTCCGAATTACTGTGGTGGATGATGCAGATACAGTTGAGCTTTGTGGTGCACTTAAGGTAAGATTAGTGTGGGGCTGAAAAAAAATCACTGAACTCTCTTCCCCTAAAATTAGAGAGCAGTGTACTCTGAGAATTCAGTGCCAGGCTTAATTCTGATGCAAGGAGGCAAGACAAGGGGAAGATCTTGGCCTCAACGAGACCGGCTCCTAGGTTGTTGTATGAAACAGAATGCCGTATTAGATGCACCAATGGTCTGATCCAGCAGGACTCTACTTATGTTGTAAACAGTGTTCCCTCTAAGCTGAGTTAGTGTGAGCTAGTTTTTTAGTCTCCGGCTCACACATTTTTGGCTTAGCCCAGGAAAGATGGCTCCGGAGCAAACTGATTTATGCAGCAGCCAAATCGCTCGCTCACAACTTTAATGCCAGTAGCTCACCCAGTTGAATTTTTGCCCACAAGACTCCACGGCTTAGAGGGAGCATTGGTTGTAAATGCTTGCTTCTTTTGTGACCTTGAGGAATGTACTGATGCTCAAGCAAAGGTAGAAGAGTGTTGCCAGACCTCCCCTTGCCTGTCTTCTTTCAGATGGCCTTTTTCCCTTGGTAACTAAGGCAACACACTGTGATACTGAGTGTTGTTCTTCTCTGTATGGCTGAAGAGGAAGGCAATGCCCAGCGCTGCTCCTGCTCACCTGTTTGTCCTTTTAGAAGTTGCCAGAGGAGAATTATGGGGATGGAAAGTGCTGTCAAGTCACCACCTACCTATGGCAACCTGGTAGGGTTTTCAAGGCAAGAGTTGGGTTGCTGTTTCCTGCCTCTGCACAGCAGCCATGGACTTCCTTGGTGGTCTCCCACCCAAATACTGACCAGAGCTGACCCTGCTTAGCTTCTAAGTTCTGATGAGATCAGGCTAGCCTGTCAGGGCAAAACGATGATCGGCCTGTTGTGATTTGTCAGTTTAACTCAAAGGGATGTATAGGGGGAAAGGTGCAGACCCTCGTGTTGGCTGCTCACTCAGAATCCAGAAAAAGAAACGAAATCATGCCAGAACTTTGATGCCAACCCATAGAACATTGTGCAAGATTTCAGTTTCTATGGAACCCTTCATCAGTCTGATGAACTGAAAAATGAAGGAAGAAAAGCAAATTTTCTTGGTGCAAATCTTAAGACTCTGTCGTGCCAGCCATTGGTGCTGGATGCTGGCAGGTTTGATTGCTGTAGGTGTTCATGTACAGCCCTTGCATTCTGGGAGGACAAAGCATATAATGGAAGATTCTCTCATTTAAAAAAACCCATAGTCCAGCAAGGTCCAAATGTCTAATTTATAGGAACGTGTTTTTAGCTTTGTGCTACATGAGTCAAAAGCCAAGCACCGGTGCTAAAAGGGAAGCAAGGATTGCTACCTATAAATGTCAGCCCCCGAGCTGAGTATCGCACAGTATAAGACAGTAAAAATGTCCACCACAAAGTAAAACATTATCTTAAAGAAAAAAAAAACTCTTGCATTTCCTTTTCCTTCTGTTTTCTTCATCTCATCTAAATAGATTCGAAGGGGGATTGTTGCATCTGTAGCTTTTTAGTTTAGATGAACAAATGACAACCAAGAGGATGACAGGGATGGCCATTGGTTTAGATGGCTTTAAAGAGATGTTGTTGTTGTTCAGCCGCACAGAGATATTGTTATATGAATTCTGGGAAGATCTGTCGGTTAATGGCTATTAGCCACAACAATTAAATAACATTTCCATCTTCCGAGGGGGTATGCCACTTGAGTATACCGTTTTCTAGGTGTCAGCAGTACCCTGCTTGTAGGCTGGCCACCATGGGAAATGTACTGCTGGACTAGATGCAGTGACCTTGGTTTGATCCGGCAGGACTCTTCTTATGATACATGCATCAGGTTTGAAGCCAACCCATGTAATTACAGAGGGACTTCTAAGGAGAGAATTGTTGGCATTTTTCTGCCAATAACGATAATTTTAGCCACTGGAGTGAGACTTTTAAGACAGCATCCATAATGCAGTCTTCACATCTTCCAGCTGCAATGGTTATTATAGAAAGAACATCTGCTGTTGAGATGCACGCAGTTCTGCATATCCACTTCAGATTATGCCTTTTTATTGTGCCTGGCAAACGGGCTAATGGAGATACATAAAGCACTGTGGGATACAGACAGCTCTGGAAGTAAAATCTTTGCTTTAAATAGCAGGTGCATGATACAGTTATCAGCAGTCGAAGGGTGCCATAGAGACAAGGCTAGGAACAGCTGCCTGTCAGCAAGAATTTCCTGTCTGTACTGCCTGCTTGATAGCTTTCCCTCACTTAAGGTCAAGTTTAGTGAAAAGTACGTAAGTGCTTTTAAATGGGAATGCCTTCCTGTAAGAAGGTGAAGAAGCACCAGGCTTCAAATACCTGAAACAATTGCTAGTAATCTTGTGTGAACTCCTGTTTAAATGCCCAAAGTGAGATCCAGGGGTGGACTGAGAAGTTAGTGATCCGAGAGCAAGGCAAGCTGATTAGGCCCGACAGTGCCAACAGTAGGCATTAGCTCACTCATTGCAGTTGGTGAGCTGATACAAATTGTTGTTTTCACTGTGAAGGGTCCAACCCAAGCTATCCCTGTGGTGCTCGCAGAGTCTCTGGTCTCTCCTTGTGTGGTTGTCACTGATCTTCTGGGGAATCTCCCTGTAAGTTAAAAGGGGCACTCCGCCCCTTGTGATTCCTAACTGGCTAGACAACCTACTGGCCTCTGATGCAAGTGGAAGAAGCCCTTTCCTTCTGCAATAGGCAAGGACAAAGCGAAACCCGTGCCTAATTCCTAGGGGGAGTGAGACTCTAGCTCTGAGGATACAGTTCCCCCTCTCCTTGCAGTCCTCTGAGCTTCATAAGGGCTTCTCCCCTGTGCTACAAAAATGTAATTTTTGCAGGGAGCTGCTTGGCAAACACAACTCTGTCATCGGTTTGCTGAGTCATAGCTAAAGCATGCATGCAACCCTACTGATGCTGCGGGCATTCCGCAACGTGTGAAATGCACAGTCACATCCAGCAGTGGGGTATCGATGGAAGGTTATAGATGATGAAGTGGGTTGTCTGGATTCTCAACATACATTTTTCTTTAAGACCGGGAAGGGGTCTCCAGTGTGACCCTCTCTTATCTTGCCCTACCCCAATGACAGTGACTATCCACAGGGAGACATAAGGAAGTAATGCTACCCTGTAGCTTGCTCTTCACATGCAGGCATCTCCACAGGAGGAAGGGACTTCTGTCACCAAAGCTGGACTTCTTCATCTCCCTTCTCCTGCAGAAGCCTAAAATGTCCCCTGACATGCTGCTCCTGACCATAGGGGGCCCACAGGAACAAAAGGGGAGGGATCCACCAAAATGCCCCCCCTTCCATTAGTGAAAATTTTCAGCTGGATCCAGTCCATTATTTATTCTGCCGTGTTGCCAAGACATATTCTTTCAGATAGTTTCAGAGTTGCTTTGGGGAGGAGCCAGAAGTGCTGTAACTTTCAAGAACACCACTTGTCCCCGATGATGCCTTTCCCACACACCTGCTCTGCAGGCTCTGTCTTGAACAACGTCCATTGTTCACTCTGATATATTAGCAGTGTTGTGTATCCCAGAATTGTTGCTGTTCCTTGATCATCCTGATTCAGTAATTCAGTAGCATTCCATATTTCTCCAGCTCTTCCTCTGATGTGGAGTAGCTTCATTTTGGCTGTTCCCTGTCCTAGGAGAGAGGGAGTGCAAGAGAAGGTTCATTATTTATGTTGGCTCTCTGCTAAGCTTGGCAAGATGCACATTGGCAATATATTCTGAACTGTTATCTGCTCTGGCAAAGTTCTCTGCAGTTCACTGAATCTGAACTCAGCTTTGTGATCTATTGCCTGCCTAGATGCTGTAGGTAGCTTGAAAGGGAAACTGGGTTTGTACGTTGGTAGATATCTTATTGTATTCACCATCTGAGCATATGAAATTCCTTTATACAGAGTCAAAGCACTGGCTTGTTTAGCAGAGTGCTGTGTAACATGTAGTGGCTCTCCACGGGCTCGGGTAGAGGATTTTACCCTAATACCAAGCTCTCTTTTAACTGAAGATCTTGCAAATTGGCATGCAGTCCTACGCAAAGTTACTCCAGTTACTCCGAAGTTACTCTAAGCCCGCTGACTTCCATGGACTTGGATTAACTCTGGATAAGATTGCACAGTAAATATGGGAACTTCTACATGCATCGATGCCATTGGTGTCCATGTTAAGCTTGTTACAGCCTACAACTCTTATTTTACAAATGTAGAATGGGTGATGCTCTTGACCAGCTGTTGTGGGATGTGAAATTAAGTTTCTTGGGTTGAGGAGGACTGGTGCCCTGCCGGCTGGATCACACTACAGTTTTTGTGCGTTTTGTGCAGGGTTAGGGAAGGTGGATGCCCCTCGGTGGCGCGTAACGACCACAAACATAAATAGACATAAGTAAGCCTTAAAGATTTAATTGCAGCTTCAGAGTGCCCTTATTTCAGCATCATTCTCCCCACCCCCCTTCCTTTATTCAACAGAACATAGTGGCCGTGGGAGCTGGCTTTTGCGATGGCCTTCGCTGTGGTGACAATACCAAAGCTGCTGTTATCAGGCTTGGACTAATGGAAATGATTGCCTTTGCAAAGATCTTCTGCAAGGGGCAGGTGTCCACTGCCACCTTCCTGGAGAGCTGTGGGGTGGCAGATCTCATCACCACGTGTTACGGTGGACGCAACCGGAGAGTGGCCGAAGCATTTGTGAAAACAGGAAAGGTACAGTACCTGAGGCTTGCATTTCTGTTTGGTATTTTCTTGTGGCCTGAGAACCAGTTTGATGTAGTGGTTAAGTGCACAGACACTAATCTGGGAGAACTGGGTTTGATTCCCCACTCCTCCACATGGAGCTGCTGGTGTGACCTTGGGTCAGTCATAAGTTCTTTCAGAGCTGTTCTCTCAAGAGCAGTTCTCTCGTAGCTCTCTCAGCCCCACCTAACTCACAGGTATCTGTTGTGGGTAGGGAAAGGGGATTGTAAGCCACTCTGAGATTTCAAGTGAAGGGTGGGGTATAAATCCAATCTCTTCTCTTCTTTTTAACTCTAAACCAGAAGTTTCCAACCTGGGGGGGGAACCTGGGGGGGGGGGTTGCAGAGCTGTTAGGAGGAGGAGAGGAGATTGGATATATATCCCACCCTTCACTCACTTGGAGTCTCAGAGCGGCTTACAAACTCATTTCCCTTCCCCTCCCCACAACAGACACCACAATTGTCCTTGAGAGAACAGCTGGTACAGAGCTATGGCTTGCCCAAGGTCATCCAGCCAGGTGCAAGTGGAGGAGTGGGGAATCAAACCCGGTTCTCCCAGATTAGAGTCCGTGCACTTAACCACTACACCAAACTGGCTCTCTGTTACAAGACATCCGCAAGTCAATATATGTAATAAGTATTCTCATCTTTATCTTTTGTCATTATGTATTTTCTCAGTCAATGGATACTAAAAGTACAACAGCTATCATGTGGGGGCTCCATTAAACTTTTTGATATTAATCTACAGTCTACTCTCTAGATGGAGTCTTCTTTGTTTGGAATGATCTTGTGATTTGTGGAAATATAGACTAATGCAATCTGCTGGAGAAGGGGTAGGGCAGTGGCTAATTTTGCTGGGCATTTCATTTTTATCTTGAGCCCCACAAGGTGTTCCAAGGCTGTGAATGTGGAATAAGTCCACACTGTTTGGCACATCCACACATGTATGCCTTTCCGTTGAAGTCCATGGCCTCAGAAGGGGGCAGTCCTACTTAGTGTTGCCCTGCAGGCGCCATAGTGCAGCTCATGTCAGTTGCGTCAGCCTGCAGTGGCCTTTGCTGCCAATCCAAATGACCACTGGGGACACTCCAGCAGACTCAGTAGCTTTCACACTTAGCATCCCTCTTTGAGCACAAGAATGCCTTAGCTAGGAGCACAAGAGATTACCTTGGGAAGGAGAACTGGGAGCCTACGGTGGTGCCTTGTGGCCTTTCCCGTAGAGTAGGAAAGCAGAGTTGCAAAGACAGGATGGGGAAGACAATGAATGCCTGTGTGTCATAGGGTGGGGAAGGTGCCTGACAAGGAGAGGTCTGTGAATGGCTATCACACATGAAAGCTACAAATGGCATTTGTGTGGTCAATGTTTGCTGGTAACAAACAGTGAGGATGTCTTGGCCATGTCCTGGTGGTGGAACTTCCAGGGGGCATCTGGCTGGCCACTGGATTGCAGACCGAGTGTGAGCATTTAGTCCGATTTCAGTAAGGCAAGTCTTGTGGGCTTCACATGTCGGCATTACCTTGACAGGCATTCAGTACCATTCCATGCTAGATCTGCTGCTAGTTAAAGCCACTGGGAACTATTGTTTGGGTTGTGGTTTGAGGTTGTTTTTTTAAAAAAAAATCCAGCTCCTTTCTGCAGGTTCACAGTAGGTCTAGAAGACCACTTCACTTGCAAATAACAGAACTGGATCCTTTGGCCACCACAAGCCATTCAGAATTCACAGGTATAATAAACCCTCTGTTTCTCTTCCACTTAATTCCTCCTACCCTGCACTGTGGATGGGGGAATAGTGTTGCCAGCCTCCAAGCCCACCTGGAGCTCTTCCGGAGTTACCACTGATCTCCAGACTACTACAGAGATCAGTTACCATTGAGGAAATAGCAGCTTCAGAGTGCAGATTCTATGGAATACCATAGAGCCAAGCAGTAATGGAAGTCCTAGAGTGACATAACATCACTGTTGAGCTCCACCTTCTTCCCCAGGAACTGCCCCCCCCCCAAAAAAAATCTCCAGTAATTTCCTAAGCCAGAGCTGGCAACCCTAGTGGGAAGACCTCCATCTGATCTAGATTTTCCTGCTAGCTCCTGCCCACTTCCATATCCTCAGTGCTGCTCAAGAATTTTGCAGATCCTAGTGTTAGGGGCCTGCGGTGATGCTCTACTATCTTCTGACTGCAGATTTGCAGTAGGCTTGGTGCCGAATTTTCTCCTGCCCGGCTGTTTTTTGCTGAATGCATTTTTTAAAAACTTCTGTCTGAAGTTCTTCTAATGAGTAGAAAAACCACCACATTGTTTGAAAGTGAGCGTCTACATTTAAGGGTTTTTTTTTTAACTATCTAGTCAATTGAAGAGTTAGAGCAAGAAATGCTGAATGGGCAAAAGCTCCAAGGACCACAGACTTCTGCAGAGGTGTATCGCATCCTTAAACAGAAAGAACTGGTGGAGAAGTAAGTAAGAAAATGTGGGACAGGCGGAGCCCTTGCTGTATAAATGCTTTTTTTTGTAGAATTTGCTGCTACTATCTTCTGGTAGCGATCAGGGGACGGGGTTACTGTCCAACAATCTCTGCAGTGAACTGTACCCTGAGCTGAAACCATATATCAAGGGGTTGAGATCAGCAAGACAGAGACTTAGTTCAGAGGATTGTCTGAAGCATGGTCTGATTTGGGTTTGGGGGACTGGAAATAAGTTGTGCCTCCCACTTATGAAAATTTCATTTTCAACCAGTGATGTGATGATGGGAGGGGAGCACTTGGTTGGTTTGTTCTGTGTGTGTGCATGTGTGTGCTTGCTTGCATGCCTGGAAGTCATGGTGACTTCTGGCAACCCCTACTGAGGTTTGGACATTTCAGAGAGGTGGTTTGATTGCCTGCCTTTGTGTCTTGAGCCCTGGTATTCCTTGGAGGTCTACAGTTACTTGCCAGGGTTGGCCCTGCTTAGCTTCCAAGATCTGGTGAGATTGGGCATGCCTGGGCTATCCAGGTCAGGGCAAGGGGCAGCACCTGTGACCCCCCTGGACACCTGGCTTCTAGGCATGGATAGCTGCGAAGTGGGAGCCTCTTGCTATTGCTTCTCAGGTCTAGTGCCCCCTTGTTGGAGTGACAAGGATGGGTGTGTGTGAATGTGCACCTCCCTCTGATGCCAATCCTGGACCTGAACAGCTGCAGCAAAGACAGGAAGAAGATCCCTCACTCCTCCATCTGTGCTGCCACTACTGTTGCCCACTACTGTGTCGCAGGGGCAGCACATAAAGCAGCCCACCTACACCGTATTGATGTTGTGTTGATCATGATCATAGATGCTGCACTTATCATCCATAAGAAGAAAGTCTGAGTCCAGTGGTGCCTTTAAGACCAACAAAGATTTATTCAAGGTATAAGCTATCTGAAGAAGTGTGAGTGCACACGAAAGCTCATACCTTGAATAAAACTTTGTTGGTGTTAAAGGTGCCACTGGACTCCAACTTTACTCTGCTGCTTCAGGCCAACATGGCTAATCTATTATCATCTATATGATTACCTAGAGGGGCAAAATAGTGGCTCCCTTGGGTTTTCCGTGTTAGGAAAATGGCTCCTTCTACTGGCGCACCTAGGAATTAAGTTCTGAGTGTGGAACTCCCAATTCATGTCTAGGGGGAGAGGGGGACACGTGGGGAGAGGGGGACACGTGGACAGATATGAGGTCATTGTTTCACATGGTTAGGCCCTTTGACACTACCTTTCTGTGTTGTCTTTTTAAGGTTTCCACTTTTTGCCGCCGTCTATCAAATCTGCTATGAAGGGAGGCCTGTCCAAGAGATGATCTCCTGTCTTCAAAGTCATCCAGAGCATATATAAAAGCACGCTTTCTTTCCAGTGTCACAGCTCCTGCCTTTCCTCTTCATGAGCAAGTCTGAATAGATGTAATTAAGCCTCACAAGGAGCCGCTCCATTAAGCAGTCAGGGCAACACTTGAATGTCTATTTATTTCTGTGCTTGTCATAAAATAGCACAGCTCGATTTGTGTTTTTTTTTTAACCAGCTGAAGTTTAAGAGGTTTTCAGATATATAATGTAGCACTTACACTCCTATTCTAAACCCAGTAGGACATGGGGAGGTCAGATCTCCCAACATACGTTTTTAAAGCAGCTGATCTCCCTCTCTGCCCGGGTTCATATCAGGGCCACAGTTTTTGTACGGGAGGGAAAGGTCAACTCTTTATCCTCACGCGATTTTTCTGAACTGCCATTAGCAGCACGAGAAAAAAGACAGGTGCCCATGTCATACCTCTCTTTTGTTTCTCTAACAATGCTAATAAATAACCACTGGGGGGCCCACAGATTTCTACTCCCCCCCTCCCAACACACACACACAAAGCCCCAATCCAAATTGGGAGCCTTCTGTTTACTTTTCAGCCTGCAGTGCAGTCTTCAGCAGAGTCGTACCCATCCATTGACTTCAGTGGACTTAGAAGGGCCTGATTCTGCTTAGGACTGTACTGTGGGTCATGGCTGTTTCACGTTTCATCCAGTTGCTCCCTAAGTTCATGTTTCTCTGCACAGTGGGAAAAGCTTGATTGTTTTTGTCGGTTGCATTCTAAAGCATTCTTTTTGTGAAGGGCCTGGAATTAAATATAGCCTGAAAATGCCGTTTGCTTTGGGCTCATTCGCTGAAATGCACTTAAGTTCTGTAGGACATGTTTGACTTTTAGTTAGGTTTGCACATCACTTGACAAACATTTTGGTAGGGGATTGGTTTGATAGCACTTGCTTGGTGAAGGGGGCATGTGAGCTTTTAAACAAGATTATAACAAGATTTTTAGAAACAGAAAATTCAAATGTGTGTTTTAGTGGATGTTAATACCTTTTTCTGAAAGGGTATGCTGCAGATAGTAAATCTTTTCCTGGTTTTTGTTTGTTTGTTTGTTTGCATTTCTCCTTTCTCTTCTTATACCATGTAAGAGTAAATATAAACACAGCCTTGGTGTGTGGCAGCACACACAGAGCCCAGTATGACTTTGGACTTGAGTCTGTGTATGTACGAATTGACCCTTATCAGATTTAGACAAATAATTAAGGTGATGATGGGGGGTGGGGTGATCACTTGCACAAATGCTCTGACATGGCAGCGGTCAATGGTGAGAGAGCAGCTTGTTGCTACCTAGCTTAACGTATCTTTCCAACGCACTTCCACGAGGTGGGGATGTGTGATTTTTTTTTGTTGCCACAAATCTATTTTTGTTATGGTTATTATGCCCCCAAAGGTCATCTTCATCTACTTCTTGCTGCCCTTGCCAAACTCTGGCATTCTGTGGGCCCTTTCTAATAGAGGCCAGTTCCTCAGTTCTCCCTCCCAAACCCTTTCTGCAGGTAGACCCCTAAATGTTGTGGGTCTGTCTGCCAATCATACACAAAGCTCCATTCCCTAGTTGTACTTTTGTGGTATCCAGCATTCCTAACATTTCACATTGCCATGCTAATCCACCGGCTATGGCAGCTGTACCCTCCCCCCCCCAAAAAAATGGGCTGGGAATTCCGTTAGTGCATAATTGTATCATTCCTTGAACTATGTTAAACTATACTGGCGTTTATTTCAGTGCCTGTTTATTGTGCTGTGTTAATTTGATTGCTCCATCTTTTTTGAAATCACTTGATCAGTTCCCCCTTGCTTTCAAATGTGAGAATTTTCTGGAAGCTGCTCATAGTCAAAGCGGCCTTGGCTCCTCAATGTCTTAAGTGAATGAAAGACTGAGATGAGCTATTCTTGGGTTAGGAAATTAGAACAGCTGAATCAATGTACCTGTTTATTTGGGGTGAAAGAAACCTACACCTTCTGAAAAGCTTATTTATAAAGAGTCAGATGCATGAATTTACATTCTAGGAAGTAATGCTGCTGTACCAAGTACCAGAAGTTAATTCCGTGCTGGGAAAGAACTCTGGTTGTCTTTTGTACACACTCCTAACCCTGGAGGGATTTGGCTAGGTTTTTAAGTTCTTTGTTGTTGACCGTTCAGAACGAAACTCCTCTTGATTCGTGCAGCCCATATGAATTTTACTGGAG
The DNA here is from genome assembly GCA_029233225.1 of Lepidodactylus listeri. Lineage (NCBI taxonomy): Eukaryota > Metazoa > Chordata > Lepidosauria > Squamata > Gekkonidae > Lepidodactylus > Lepidodactylus listeri. Next base: position 59,017,426 of record JARCFY010000012.1, read on the forward strand.
GCTGATCCTGCTTAAAACCTACAGAAAGTGTCCTGCATAGGCTTGTTGTGGGTTGCAGCTGCTTAGCTTCTCCTTACTCAGATTCCTAGGAATCAGTGTCCCAAATTCATTTCTCAGCTTGGGTAAACTTGGGAATGAGGGATGCTTCCCATACACAATATACTAAAGGAGGTGGAAACATGGAGATCTTGTGTGTGGTAGTCGTATTGCATGCATTTGCAGTTTGTGTGTCCTGCTACCCCCTCCCCAAACATTCATGTGTAGGAAGAACAATGTGAAGGAGACCTTAGAAGTGGCAGTTTGTGCGGATGGGCAGTTTGCTTCATCATTGCAATGGCATTTGAAAAACTCTAAAGTGTAGTGCTCTGCACGATTGAAGAATGTGCAATTTGCCTTATTCTCCGAATGTCTCTATTATATTAACTAATGAAGATGTACAGCCAGGATTAGACTGCCTTAAGTGTAATGTGGCAGGGGGGAAACTGAAGGATTGAAGGGGACTTCTGAGATGTAGGTGATCTGGCCATACATCAGGCAGCTTAAGAATGGGAAGTACACACTCCTCTTTGTGGTATAAACCTATGTGAAGCATTTGTCCATCTTTTGATATTGAACCATCTAGTTTAATGATGGCTTTGTCTCTTATCTGTAACCTACAGTGTGTATTAACCATTCGTGTTTTGTATAATAAGTAAAGGGCTATATAAGCTGAATGTGATGAATTAACTGTACTGCTGAATTACGTACTCCACTTAATAAAATGAAGACTTGTGTTTTTTTTCTATAAAGCCATTCAGCAATGAAATCTGTAAGATTTAATGGTATATTTCATCAGACTCTGCTTGTTTTATTTTTTCAATAAAAGCTAAGATTCTGTGATTATCCTGTGTCTGTCCCTGGAGATAATTTTATTCTACTACTCCACTGAACTATTCCTACAGGGAAAACTGCACCTTTCATTGGCTGCTTTCTATGATACCACATTGTTTTGCCACATTTTCTGAGAACAAAAGTTTGAAGATGGTTAATTTTCTCTTCTTAGCACTTCTTAGTTGTAACAACACAACCGGAGATATTGTGCCTTCTACAAAATGTATCAAAATATGCTTCTAACTGGTCAAAAATAGCCAAGCGATTTGGTATGTGAGGGTTTTCTTTTCTTTGTAAGGAAGAAAACTAATTGGCTAAGTAAACTCTTAGGGTTGGATCCAAAAACTTCTGTCCGCAGAAGGCCCTTCTGTCAACCAAAAAAGAACTTTCCTGCCTCCCCTTTGCCAGTTCAGCACATGGGGTGAAGTAGGGGGCTTTCAATGGGAAGGGAAGCTTAGCAACTACCCACTACCACTACTGGCAGAAAACAATCTTTAGATTCTATCCACTATTTTCAAACTACCAGAATGTAGATATCTTGAAAAGGTGCAAACAAATTTGTAACAGATTTTATTGTATAATTGTGACAAACTAAGGGAGCACACTGGGTACAAAGGTTGTGCCTTATTCCTTGGGTTCCTTAAGGTTCATATACAGTTTTATGATATGTATAATTCCATTTTATGTGAAAAGGCAGTTTAGAAAATGGGTGCTACATTAATTTCTCAGTGAGTCAGTCCTTATTCGTTAAACAGCTCCATGCTTGCATTAGAACATCCACACTGGTGTCTAACTGACAAGGCAGGGTAATGGACCGAAACAATATTTAGAGCTCTCCTTTGACACTTACCTGTAGCTATGGAAGCTGAAGTTCCAAGCTATTCATTAATCTTCCTGGAATTCAGCATATATAGCTAGAAATGACTGTGTTCCCTGTTGGCTCACTATAACACTTCCCCATCTTGTTACAGAAATACAGTATTCATTTAGCAATAGCAGAGCAATACCCTATATTAAAAAAAATGTAGGGGGGGTAACAGCATTCCATGCGCCTCAGAGTTTAGTCATGCTGGCCACATGGCCACGGAATCATCTTCAGACAGCATTGGCTCTTTGGCTTGGAAATAGAGAGGAGCACTGCCCCCCAGAGTTGGATTCCACTGGCTTTTCTAGCAAGGGAAACCTTTACTTTTAAGGGAGGGAATATGTAGCTGGGGATGATGGAAAGCCCAAGTTTCTTACAGAGGTGGTGTTCTAGGCTTGGTTAGATTAGATTATACTAGGTTTTAGAAAGATCTCTAAATGTGGAGTAGGAATGAAGTAAATAAATCAATAAGATTTCTGGCTTTCATCAAATACTGAAACAGGCACAATGGCAACTCTCAATTTTCAAATGTAAAAGCCAGCAGTATTTTGTGTCTTGATTCCACTAGAGGTCACTGCTTTGCAAATCATGCTTCACAACCTGTAGTGGAGACTACAGTAATTTTTTCTGCAACACTGATGGTTGCCCAAGTTCTCAGCTCTACCATTCTGTATTTGGAAGTGGAACTACCTGGGAACTACTATTTATCCCATGTTCTTCAGGGCCCAAAAAAAAGCATTTATTACTTCTACAAGTCATTCCTCAGGGAAAGACAACCCTTCTGTTGGGAGGCAAACCTTTTCTTGCCCACAGAAAGCCTCCTAACCTGAAAGAAATTCTCATCTGCAATAATGCACTTCTGAACATGGACTGTGGAACCAGGGCCTGCAATACACCAAGATGTCAACTCTGTCCCTCTGACAATGCTATCACCAGACCTAACACCACCAGCCGTACAATCTTAGGTTCATTCCCTTGTTCATCTTCCAATGTTATGTATGCCGTCAAGTGTCAGTAATGCCCTTCCATTCGCTACATCAGACAAACAGGTCAGTCCCTAAGCAAACAAAGAAATGGGCATAAATTTGACTTCAGAAACCACAACACTCAAAAACCTGTGGGAAGACATTGTAATATTTCAAGACATTCCATTGAATTAGGAGTGACAGTTCTAAAACAGAATCTTCAAGGGGAGATTATAATGTGAGATCGCTGCACTTGAGTTCATTCACAAATTCATAACAACGGGCCACCCACCCTGGTCTGAATAGGGACATATGATTCTTATCTCATTTCAGATGCTAATTTTCTGCCCTAGCCTTTTCTCCCTGCTCTAATCAAGCTGATTACAGTTTGTGTTGTACTTTAGCATCCTGACTCCTTTCCTTGCAGTACCCCTCCTACCTTCAGACTCAACTCAGGGATCTCCATTTCTACTTGTTTCTAATTAAAGAAGCTTTGACTCTCAGAAGCTCATACCCTAGAAATCTTGTTGATCTCTAGCTACTGGAGTAAAATCTATCCCTTCCTTATAAGCCAAATCCCAAGCAAGACCTGGAGGTGAGGATGTGTGTGGTGGGGAACAGCATCCCTGGTGCACTGATGTCACTTCTGGGTGACCCTCTAGTATTTGCCCCAAACCATATGGTTTAACCATAGAGTTTGAGGCAAATACTAGATCAAGTCATTTCTGGGTTCATCACTTCATCACACTAGGGATGCTGATCACACCTTCTCATTTCGCCTGGGGAATTTCCTTCCCCTTAGTGAGATCTTGGGGTAACAGATTTCCCTCCCCCAGTGGGAACCTGGCAACGCTACATGGCTTTCAGACTCGGCCCTTATGGAAAGATAGATCTCCAGCTCCCCAATAAACTTTATTTACTAATAAGCTGCAGCACTGCCTAAGATGGCTTCTGGCATGGCCCATGGCTGTTCTATTCTTGGTGATAACTGTAGCCTGCAGGACTCTCTCCCAACACATCCCTCAAAAAGCCCTACACTCTTCAGACCAATGTCTGCTGGTGATCCCAGCCCAAAAGAAGTCTGCCTGACCTCAACCAGAGCCAGAGATTTCTCAGCACTGGTGCCGGCCTGGTGGAACACTCTCCCAAGTGAGATCCGGGCTCTGCCAGATTTATTTACATTCCACAGAGCCTGTGAAACGGAGATGTTCCACCCAGCCTATGGTTGAGGCAGCAGTAAACCATCTACACTGGCCTCCCTTGCCCTGTTCCATCTACTGTGGCCGACTCCCTTCCATGTGTTATTGCGTCCACAGCACATGTGGGTTGGGTTGGGAGCCATTAAGTGTGTCATAGATCGCCATTTATTGTTTGTTAATTAAGTAGTTGATGCCGTGGGTTTTACTGATTTACTGTTTTTATGCTCTATTTATGCTAATTGATTGTGTTTATACTTGTTATACCCTGGCTCTGAGCCTGCTGTGCAGGGAGAGCAGGCTAGAAATTGAATAAAATAAAATAAGTAAATAATAGTATGAGGAGAGCTTGAGTCTCATCATTTCTTTAGCCCTCTTCACATAGGGTTGCCAGCCTCCAGGTAGGGCCTGGGGATCTCCCAGAATTACAACCTGACCTCCAGACTACAGAGATCAGCTCCTCTGGAAGAAATGGCAGATTTGGAAATCAGCCATCATCACAACCCTGCTCTCCCTTAATCCTCCCCTCCCCAGGCTCTGCCCCCATTTCTCCAGGAATTGCCCAACCCAGAGTTGGCAACCCTATGCTACAGTGAATGCATGCGCATCCTGCATGTCTCTTTGTAAGAAAGGGGCCAAATATGTGTTCACTTTACAAATTAAACTGAAGACCACTACCTGGATGTAGCTGTGGTTTCAATCACACGTTCAGCTGTACACACATTTAATTAAACACGATAATTACTCAACACACATATAAATAAAAATCAAGTGTACACTGTAATGGGTTGTATGTGTACTCACTGTAACTTATGATCAGGTATGCAAGCAAACATACGGTAACTTTTGATTACGCAGATTTGGGTTTCCCTTCCCTTGTCTGTGTTTCTGGGATGACCACGAGCTTGCTATCAACCTGCCTTATGTCCCCTGTTAGGTGCTGTTGAGACATTTAAAAGTCCACGGAATTAGGGTTGTTGGATTCTTAGCTTTCTCCATGTGGAAAATGCTGTAATAAAGACGGGGAGGTTCTTTAGAGAACAAAATCCAGCTGCCAGATCATAGCATGTCCAATCATTCCATGGTTGACTTGTTAATGGTATTTAAGAACAGTTCCTGGAAGAACCAGTTCTGAACAACAGACCATCTCTATTTGCAGGGGTCCATTCCTGGAATCACTACAGATGACGCAATCTGTGGCAGGGGGTTTCTGCTGCTGTCTCCCATCAGCAAATTTCCTGCAAAATGTAATGATATAAGGATCATGAAGATGGTGCAGTAGGAGTAAGAAATAGGCTGAGGACCAACCACATCACACGATTAGACCACAAATAGGTGAAATTGTGAGCAATGGATCTACAAATCCGCTGTGCGTCATGCACTGGCTTTGCAATGTGACATGGTCCCACAGACTCTACTGCCTGAAAAACAAACATATGAATTCAGCCTAAGCAAAAAGCCTCAGAATGAGTACATAATTATGAGCAGTAGGGAATGAATGATATGTGATTGCCAGGAACAAGTCAAATATTCCATTCCTATTGCCAGGGTAAGAACAGGGAAATACACGATAGGCTGGCGCAAGGCTAAACTCTGACAGTCAGTTTGCTGCTGCCGTAGCCATGCTGCTATAGCTACCGGAAGGGTGAGGGAGAGACATTTCAACTCTTTAAGCTGATCTTCTGGATCTGCCCCTAGAGTCTCTGTACTTCACTGGGATTTTGCAAGGATTAATTGAGGAAATGCTAAGAGTCTGTTGCACACAAGTATCAGTATTTCAGAATGTTCTGCATATGGGCAATGTTAACAACAGCACATAATCCCGTGCAAACATTCCTTATCTTTCCCTGAACTTTAGCAATCTAAACATCTCAGATGTTTTCCAGCCACTCAGGTGACTTGGCCGTTGCCCTGGTTTATTAAAAATCCAGAGAAGAATAATGAAAGCTTGGCCTCAAGAGAGATGCTGCTGAATACTAATACTAATAGTCATACTGCTGAATACTAAATTTTTTTGTATGCTGTGGGTTTTTGAACAAAGCTTCAAAGGAATGCGAACTAGATAGCCTTTTATGAGGGCAAAAAGCTGGAGAAGGCATGCAGTCAACTGTTATTATTATAAATAAGCATATTTTGATTTCCACACTGATCACAGCAGGGTGCTAATTACACATATTACTACTTGTATTGTAGCAACACAAGAGCATAAAACTAACGAAGACTGAGCAGCATTTCATTTGTCGGGAGGATAAAATTCCAGTTTCCCATCAATTTTCTCAACAGTTAGTTAAGGCAGTGTTTTTCCTCAAAAAGGTTGTGGACACACGCGCCAGGAAAAACGGGGGGGGGGGGGGGAGCAAGGCTATTTCCTCCAGAGGAATTTGACCCACAGTTGCAGGATCACACCTCCCTTTGAAGCTGCAAGCGCTGTCTGTCAGTGTGTGATCAGATGCAACTGTGGGTCTCTTTTTTGTGTGCTGTTTGTTTCCCATGCGCTTAAACGAGGGATTGATGAATCGCATCTCTGCACTGAGGGCTCCCTATGGTGTTTGCGATGATGCACATACTGCGAAGGGGGGGGACAATGGCACGGAGTTGGGATGGCCTGATCAGACCATCCTGATGCCATGAGAGCGCGCTGGAGCAATCAGACACAGGACAGTCCATCTGTGGCCCGTTGCAACCCGTTTCCTACCAGATTTCCCCCGTGTTTTTTAACTCCGCTTCTGCAGTGGAGCAGGATGGGTTGCTGATGGCTGCGGGGCGCTTCCCAGATGTTATTGTCCGATCGATTGTGCTCTTTAAACCCACCCAGCAGTCGCACCTATGTCGGGTCTAATTGTGCGTATGATCACAGCCAAAGGCATGCTAAAAATTAATTTACTATAGGTACACTGAAACACTGTTGCAAAGAGTTCTAGGTAGGGCTGCCAAGTCAGCCCGGGGGGCGGGGGATCCCCCGCTAAAGGGGTTCCCGATCCGCCGGCCAGCATTTGGCCGGCGGGGGGAACCCCACCCCCGACGTCGTCCAGCAAGGACGACGTAATGACGTCACTGGAAGTGATGCAGCACGTTGGGGGCATTGCCAGGGCGACGCTCTGGCAATCGCCCCAAAACTCTATGGTATCATATAGTTTTGGGGCGATTGCCAGAGCATCGCCCTGGCAACGCCCCCAACGTGCTGCGTCACTTCCGGTAACGTCAATGGGCGCGCGCGCAAATTCCTGGCGAGAGGAGGACTCCCCCCCCCGCCGGTGAGTTTTCAAGACTTGGCAACCCTAGTTCTAGGGTTGTTGTTTTTAATTCAGCTTTAAGCTTTGTGTGTATGTGTGGGGGGGGGAGAACTGTCTGCAGTTAATTATATGTATTGTTTTTACCTGTTTTGGTAACAAATCAAAAATATTCAGTCAATCAGGATACATACATATAGCTTTGCATGCATATATATACATACATTATTTTAGCAAACCTGCATGCACACATTGCACGAGTTTGTTCCCTTTTCAGATCTGGCTTATATTATTTTCCCAGTCTTCCATAACAGAGTGGCACCAGGAATGCTGTTCAGAATATACTGTAGTATTGGAGTGCACCAATAGTAATAACAACAACAATAACAATAGTGTGCCATTGTATTGTGTTGCATCCATGGGGTTTGCAAGGCAAGAGATGAGCAGAAGTCGTTTGCCATTGCCCGCCTCTGCATAGCAACCAATGCTCCCTCTAAGCTGTGGCGTCTTATGAGCAAAAACTCTACTTGGTGAGCTACTGGCATTAAAGTTGCGAGTGAGCAGTTTGGCTGCTGCATAAATTAGTTTGCTCTGGAGCCATCCTTCCTGAGCGAAGACAAAAATGTGGGAGCCAGAGGCTAAAAAAACTGAGCTAGCTCACACTAACTGAGCTTAGAGGGAACACTGACAGCAACAGCAGTCTTCTTTGTGGTCTCCCATCCAAATACTAACTGTGGCTGACCCTGACTTAGCATGCAAAGTTCTGACAAACTCAGGCTCGTCTGAGCTACGAAAGGATATGAACAGAACAGAAACTGTTTCCTTGTTTTGTCCCACAGAGGCTAAAAGCTTTCAAGTATAACACAATTGCATTAGGTATCAATAGTATCGCCTCTTCCCACTGAACGTACATAAAAAAACCCAAAAAACTGTTAGGATTAACCTGTATGCTAAAGTGTTATGTAAAGACAGAAGCCCTGGAACATGAGAAACTCAAATGCTACAACAGCTTCTCAAGTAAAAGAAAACTGCAAAATCTTGACTGTACTATAAAGGGCTCTTGTTTGTGTTGATGGCATAAGAAAAAATGTTGTTTCCAAGGTCACTTATGTGTGGAACTCGGAGCTGGCAAATTCTCTCTTAAAGTGGTCGTGGTCTAGGCCTCAGTGGGAAATTCCTTCCCCTTGGATTCAGAAAGTAAAGTCCCCCCCCCCTGAAAGTTTATAAGGCCATGCAACCACATAAAGGAATGAAGCCAGCTGACTCAGCTTCCCATATATTCATTTGTCGTAAAAGGGACTGGCAACGATTTCCCCAAGGGAGATGTTCAGGTATTGCCGAGGGCAGCAGTAATACTGACTCTTGTATCATAGCCATAGCTGCTTTGGGATAGAACTCCCAAACTATTCAAACAAGTGTATCAGGTTCAGAACTATCACAGTGTGTGCTAGCGTATACATGTGTGTGTGGGGGGGAGAGGTCTCGTTTGTCACTTGATATTTCTTAATGTGTAAAGAATGAGGAACTGCTGTCATCACCTAACCCAACAGCAAACAATCTTGCAGACAGAAATGTTGAGTTTTGGGAGCCTGCTGCATAAAGGGGGCAGGGAAAAATCAGTGCAGAATATCCAGAACCTAAACCCAGAAGACCAGACAGTTATTTAATTAAATTTAATAGTATGAACTGTGGTACCTAGTGCTTGTCTGTTATCTGCCAGTTTGGTGATGTGGTTAGAGTGTGGACTCTAAACTGGGAGAACCAGGTTTGATTCCCCACTCTTCCACATGCAGCTGCTGGCGTGACCTTCGGTCAGTCACAAGTTCTCTCAGAGCTGTTCTTTCACGAGCAGTTCTTGAGAGAGCTCTCTCAGTCCCACCTACCTCACATGGTTTCTGTTTTGGGGAGGGGAAGGGACAGGAGATTGCAAGCCACTCTTGAGACTCCTTCGGGCAGGGGCGTAGACTTTTGGAAATTCCGGGGGGGGGCTCCTTAGTGTGTGCGCAAAGTACGTGCGCTTGCTGGAGTGATATTCTCCCCCCCCCCCGGGAAACCACCACGCCTCCCTGGGCCCTTCCAAGGCCCGCCAGCCACTGCTGCCGGTGCCTCTCTCCCCCCCCCCCCCCGGCCACCCCTTCCCTCTCCCTCTCCAGCAGCGGCGTCCGGACCTCAGAAAGACCCAGGGAGGCACGGCGGCGGGCACTCCATTTTGCCGGGGGTGGCTGAGCGCCCCCCCCGGGAAATTTCAGGGGTGGCTCAAGCCCTCAAGCCCCCCCATACTCTACGCCTATGCCTTCAAGTAGAGAAGTGTGGGATATAAATCCAAAATCTTCTTCTTCTCCTCTTCTTACCACCTTGTCGGATAAAAATGTAAAAGCCTTCCTTCTTACTAGGGTTGCCATCTTCCAGGTGGGGCCTGGAGATCTCCCACCTTTACAACTGAGCTCCAGCTGACAGAGATCAGCTCCCCTGGAGAAAATGGCTGCTTTGAAGGGTGGACTCTATGGCATTGTACCATGCTGAGGTCCCTCCCCTCCCCTCCCCAAACCCCACCCTCTCTCAGATCAACCCCCAAAGTCTCCAGGTATTTTCCAACCCAGACCTAGCAACCCTACTTCTTACTGGGCAATTGGACAGAATACGGCCTACCTTTCTTCCCCCCAAATTGCTACAAATTAAAAGGTATTTAAAAACACACAACTGAAAATTCAGGCAAGGGGACCTGAAGTCTCCCTGAACAGACAGGCCAAGCGCCAGGCACATATTACTATGACCCTGGCAGGATAAAAAATCAATTTACTTTTGTTTCTAATGTCCATAGTCAGACTCTGTCAGAGGCATTTAGCCACCCATCCAAATCATCTGAATTATGCTCTGGAGTCTACCTTTTCAGTCTTGTTTAAAGAGACTTCCAAGTTAAGACTGTACTCCTTTTGCCTGAACAGAGATTTACCAAAAAAGATATGTTTCCTTTTGACAGTGCACATAATAAGAGGCTAGTCCAGACATTAAAGAAGTATTTTATCTGCTGTTCCTCAGTCCTTAACCATCAGAAGTTGTATTTTAAAAAGTAAAGTCTTAGAAATTCATCACAATCTAACTTGTAGGATTCTTTTTTGTGTGTGTATAATTACTAAATGTGTGTATATAATTATTAAATATCCATATATAGTTGAACAGCCCATTTTAGGGGTTCTTAAGCAGGCTTTTAATCTCCAAATATGATTGAGTTTAAGGGGGCTGGTATTGTTACAATGGCTTATTATATTAATGTGTAGTTTCAGTTTTTTGATAATTTATTTAAGAGAAAGAACATATTATAATTCCTGAAATAGATATGAGAGACTTGGAAAGTGCACCAAAAGGAGGGGGGAATGGCAATGATTTATCTTATGTTTTCTATGTAAATACTTCAAAGTAAAGAGAGAAAAGAGTGAAAAAACTGGGACAAACTATAACAAATCATAGCTTTTCTGTTGCTATAGCTCAGATCTCAAATAGCCGATCAAAAGTCACATGTGCTCTTGACATGGGGATTTATTTTGGCATCGCAATAGTACTTCTCTTTTCATATTAGCACAGTTGCTAAGAGCCTTTACGCAATGTTGATTTGGTCTAAAAAGCTCACCTTACACAGCTGGAGCCATTATTCTTAGTGATGATATTCCAAACAGATAACTATTTGCTTTCCACACAGACATGGATTGCAGCCCACCCCTTGCCCCATTCATCAACCCTCTGTGTCGCCCTATTGTTTACCCTAAGGCTGAGAGCTGAGGGGGGGAAGATACCTAAGCCTCTTTTAATTGCCCTGACTGACACAGAGAATGTATTTCCTATTAATACAACTGTTTTCAAACTTTTAAACATTATTCATGGAATCCTCTGAATTACCCCACTGAGATTTAAAAAAACAAACAAACCCTGAATAGATGCATTAGCATCACTGCTGAAAATTAAACACCTGGTATGTCTTCTGGGGCAGTGGGAATTATGCTGCATGATGACTCTTCACAACGGGGGGGGGGGGGGAGCTTTTGATAGGGTTATGTACAATTCAAGCATCCCCTTCTGTGCCACCTGCAATAAGTGACCTTTTACAATGTAAATGTTTCCATGCAATTAGTAAAAGGTAGAGAAAACAGATGATATTCATGCAGGTATTTGTTGGTATTTATGCTGACATAATTATGCATCATTCCCTCAGAAAAAAACATGGGGGAGGTACAAAAGAGCCTAAAACCAGCTTCTTGATACTGTAATTATAGAACTCCAGCAGGCTGTAAGGATAACCATTTTCTCCAAATATTTAAGCTTAGGTTCTAGCAAGCTTTCCTCAGAAGAAGATTCCAAAGTGTTGCTTTTACCACTGAAAAAGTCTGTTTATGAAATATACTAAAATGGTCTATGGGTGGCCCAGGAGGATCTCCACAAATTGGGTGAGTGGGCAACCATGTGGCAAATGAAGTATCTTGGTAAAGTGTACGTTGATGTGCATCAGGACAAAAAAAATATCCCAGCTTCAAGTATAGGCTACTGGGGTCAGAATTTGCTGAGATTGAGAGGGGACAAGATCTTGGGGTCGTAGTGGACAGCTCAGTGATAGCGTCAGCCTAGTGTGCTGCAGTGGTGAAAAAGGCAAACTTTTTGTCAAGGATTATTAGGAAAGGGATTGAAAAAAAAAAGGCCAATGATATAATGCCCCTGTATAGATCTGTGGGGTGGCCTCATTTGGAAGACTGTGTACTGTTCTGGTCACCGTACGTCATTGCAGAGCAGAGGAAAGTATAGAAGAGGGCAACCAAGATGATTAGGGGGTTGGAGCACCTTCCCCATAAGGAAAGGCTGAAGAGTCTGGGACTTTTCAGTTTAGAAAGGAGATGACTACAGGGGGACGTGTCAGGGGGACTACAGCGGGACATGACAGATTTATACAATTGTGCACAGGGTAGAGAGTGTGGATAGAATTATTTTTTTCTCCTTCTCACAAAATATTAGAGAGCCAATGAAGTTGATGGGCAGTCGATTCAGGACGGACAAAAGGAAATACTCCTTTACAGGACTACTGATTAAAATGTGAAATTCTCTGCCAGAAGATATAGTGATTGCCACAGGCATAGACAGCTTTAAAATCAGATCAGACAGGTCAATGGAGGAGAGGTCTATCAGTGGCTACCAGCCATGGTGACTAGAGGGAATCTCCATGTTCAGAGGCAGTCAACCTCTGCATCCCAGTGCCAGGAGGCAATATCAGGGAAAGGCCTCGTCCTCTATGCCCTGTCCTTGGCCCTCTACAGTAACTGGTTGTGGACCCTTGCAATGCTCCCTCTAAGCTGCAGAGTCTTGTGAGCACAACTTCTTTTTTGTGAGCTACTGGCACTAAAGTTGTGAGTGAGCGGTTTGGCTACTGCATAAATTACTTTGCTCTGGAGCCATCCTTCCTGAGCTAAGACAAAAATGTGTGAGCCAGAGGCTAAAAAAACTGTGCTAGCTCACACTAATTCAGCTTAGAGGGAACACTGGACACTTGTCTGATCCAGCTAGACTCTTCTTACGTTCTTATGATGGGTTGTCTGAAATCTGAGACTTTTCAGTTTGAAGAGAGATGACTAAGAGGGAACATGACAGAGGTTTATAAAATTATGCACAAGGTATAGGGAGTAGACAAAGAGAACTTGTTCTGCCTCTCCCAAAATACTAGAACTCGAGGGCATCCAATGAAGCTGATGGGCAGTAGATTCAGGATGGACACAAGAAAACACTTCTTTATACAATGAGTGATTAAAATGTGGAATTCGCTGCCCAAGGAGGCAGTGATGGCCACAGGTACAGACAGAGAAGGGGATTAGACAGATTCGTGGAGGATGGGTCTATCAGTGGCTACTAGCCATGGTGACTAAAGGGAACATCCACATTCAGAGGCACACAACCTCTGAATCCAAGAGCCAGGAGGCAACATCAGGGCAAGGCCTTGACCTCTACACCCTGTTGTTAGACATCCAGAGGAACTGGTTGGCCACTGTGTGACAAGAAACCCAGTTCTCCAGATTAGAGTCTGCCACTCTTAACCACTACTCCAAACTGGCTATCACATTTATGTAAGAACAGGAAAGCCCTGTTGGATCAGACCAGTGGTCTATCTAGTCCAGCATGCTGTCTCACACAGTGACTAGGAGATAAAAAAGTAGGGCTAAGGCTGATGGTGCAAAATCAGGTCAAAATATATACTTTATCAATTAAATTTCCAAAAATTCCCTACACATTTTGCCAACAGGCTTGATCAGGGGAATCTGTAATATATAACAACACTGTGCTCATATAAGTGTAGTTAAAATTATATAAATAAGGTATTGTATTAAAAATTAAAATCCAAGTCCTAAAATATCATTCACATACAAAAGAGCTATAGCGTATTCTGTCCTTGAGGTTGCCCGAGGAAGAAGAACTTCTTGTGAAGAACAGAGATAAGATAAGGCTGTCCAGCACTCAACAAGTTTTGCCTCAAAATTAAAGAAATATTTTTACTGTGCCTAAATGATTGTTACCAACTTTCTTGTCTTGCAGTAGTTCTTCAAAAGGAGTAAAAGATGAGTAGGTAATTGTCACTGGAAGCACTTTACTATATTCTTGCATCCCGTTGATATAATCTCTCCCATTTTTTACAGAAGTTGATGCAATTCTAAAGACACATTTAACCCCTTAGGTGTCAGTGTCTGGGCAGTCTACTTAAGAACACACACAGTAGAACACAAAAAGTAATATAAAACTGAAAAGAACAAGTGCCCCATTGGCTAAATACTTCATTGAAAATAATCATAGTCCCTTTGATTTTATTTTTTGGGCTGTGCAGAAATTAACCTGTAAAAATGAAAGTCTGCTACTGAAAAAGAAGCAGACTGGATTGTTAGACTCCAGACACTGACACCTAAAAGGTTAAGTGTGTCCTTAGAATTGCATCAACTTCTGTGAAAAAAATAATGGGAGAGATTACATCAATGGGATGCAAGAATATAGTAAAGTTCTTCCAGTGACAATTACCTACTGATCTTCTACTCTTTTTGAAGAACTACTGCAAGACAAACATGTTAGTAACAGTAATTTAGGCACAGTAAAAAAATATTTCTTTAATTTTGAGCCAAAACTTGTTGGGTGCTGGACAGCCTTATCTTATCTCTGTTCTTTACAAGAAGTTTCTCTTCCTCAGGCAACCTCAAGGGCAGAATAAGCTCTAGCGCTTTTGTATGTGAATGATACTTTAGGACTTGGATTTTAACTATTAATACAATATCTTATTTATATAATTTTAAGTATACTTACATAAACCCAGTGTTGTTGTTATATATATTACAGATTCCCCTGACGAAGCCTGTTGGCGAAACGTGTACAGAACTTTTGGAAATTTAATTGAGTAATAAAGTATATATTTTAACCTGATTTTGCACCATCGGCCTTATTCCTATTTTTTAATCTCCTGGCCACTGTGTGAAACAGCATGCTGGACTAGATGGACCACTGATCTGATCCAGCAGGGGTCTTCTTATGTTCTTACATAAAACTGATAGCCAGTTTGGAGTAGTGGTTAAGAATGGCAGGCTTTAATCTGGAAAACTGGGTTTGATTCTCCACTCCTCCACATGCAGCCAGCTGGATGATCTTGGATCAGTCACAGTTCTCTCAGAGCTCTCTCAGCCCCACCTACCACACAGGGAATCTGTTGTGGGGAGAGAAAGGGAAGGAGATTGTAAGGCACTCTGAGTGAAGGGTGGGGTATAAATCCAACTCTTCTTCTTCTTCCTCCACCCCTATATACAACCCCTATTTACCTGTCCCTGGTATTCACAGTCCCTACTGTGCTTTTGGGAGGCCTTGTTCAGATTTTTTTTAGTACAAGATTCTTGTTGTCTAGAGACCTCTAAAATGGAATGGATGGGATAATCTAGTGTCAGTGCAATCCTATACAAAGTTACTCTGGTCTAAACCAATATAAATCAATTATTTCAGATTGGAGTAACTGCCCTGCCCTGTATGTCTCTGCGTGCATGCAGGAATACGTATATGCATTAATACTAAGGCATGTGCTAAGGCAGTAAGCAACTTTCCCTTCTATGAACCTCATACTGAAGTATATTTTGGTAACCTTATAGGACAAGTATGTCTTTAAAGTCTATCTTTAACCAAAGAATTCTCATCCTTACCTGCTCTATTGAACAGCAAAGGACAGGACTCAAGGTCAACCATTAATTGTCAATGAGCTGCCTAAAACTAGTTCCAAAGTTCTGAAGGTTATTTGAAAACTCAGCCTGTTTGTTGTACTGAGATCACTAGAGGAGGAAGATCTCAACCTCTTTGACCTCAGAGAATTTATCCACAAACAAATGCACTTTTCGGTTGTGGAAAATTGATTTTTCCTGCAACTGTTTGAACTAGAATTCAGTCAGTGGGTAATAAACAAATTGTTCACACAAGAGCAAGCTGTAAGAAAACAGCTTGCTTTGGTTTTCATTTCCAGTGTTTGGTGGTAATGCCTCATTTGGTTTTCTCCATTGCAATTGGAGCTGTGTGTGTGTGTGTGTGTGTGTGTGTGTGTATAAAAATAATTGGCCTTCCCCTTCTGAAACTGAAGCCTACCACCTCAATGTGGCCTGCACCAATAAGATCTTAGAGACTCAATGGCGCCAGCTTGAAATAATGTATATAATGGAATAGTGCAACCTGTTTTGTGTTTTCTCTTTTTAATTCTATATCTTAAATTGTTCTTTAATTATTCCATAAATTCTATTTATGTGTTTTAGACTTCTACTGTGATCTGCCCTGAGCCCGCTTGTGGGGTGGGCGGAATATACTCCCCCATAATCCTCCACTGTAAGGAAGACTGTGGCATAACCATTTGCATCCTGGAACAAACACATACTAGGGAGCTCTGCTGAGGGTTGGCCATGTGGGCAGGACTGGACTTTCCCACTCACAGAGCAGCCATCTTGGCTTTACTCCAGTCTTTCCCAAAAACACTGCCACCAAACAGGTATGCGAAAAAATAAGGGGGAAACCCAGGAGGTCCAGTAGCACGTAAGCTGGGGCACACAACCTGTGGGTTACAGGAACAAGCCTTAGGAGTTCTTGGCTTTTGCCAACTTCAGCTTGGTGAACTCCTGGAGATTGGCTTGATGTAGGTGGGCAGAGTTTGGGAAGGGGATGGAACTCAGCAGGGGATGGGATGCCGAAGAGTCTGACCTCCATTTCCTCCGGGACAACTGGTCTCTGTAGTTTTCCAAGGCTCATTCCCATGGTTACGTCTCCCTGCAGTCTGTGTGTTCCTTTGCTTAAAGACATACAAAGATTCTAATGTGTCCTCATATTTAAAATGAACCTCTCCAGTTGCAGCACAAAATGACAGGCTGTGTCGTTGGACAGGTCTTTAGTCAAGAATGACATCCTGAAGAAGGGTGACTCTAGTGCATATGTGCACGCACTTGGAAAAGTCACACTCACACCCCAATCTCTTGAAAAGATAAAGGACAGGCAGTGATTTATTGGGGTTGGCTAGCAGAAAACAGACACTTTACTTGACAAATAGCGACAACTGGGGAGTAGGGCACTTTTACTGGAATTTTTGTTATACTTTTCCTCCTACTCCCTTCCCCTTCTCTGAGAAGGTATTGGATATAAGCACTCTGAAGGAAGATGAGAAATTGTATTGTTGTGTACTTCCTTCTTCCTCAAGCATTAAGAAGATCTAATGGCAGCACTCTCTGGGTTGGTTCCCCTTAAAGAAGAGAGCACTCAAGGTATTTTCCCCATAATATTTGTTTCATTTACCTATAAACAAGTAAAGCACAGGTGGAAGCAAAGACTCATCCCTATGGGGCAGCAGATCCACTTCTCACATTGTTTCTCCAGAGAGAAAGATCCTGGCATCTCCAAGGGGCTTCAGCCAACTCACAACTGTCTACTTCTCCATGTCTGTTCCCAGCTCAAAACCTGCTGTTTCTTTTCCCTCTCCCTCCCTCTTTCTCCTGCCAGCTGGGAGGGGTCACATCTTGCAAGCTGTCATGGATACTCAACAGAGCTATCAAGGGACTGATGTAGGTAATCATCAGCCAACCATGCTGAGCCCAAGAAATGGCCAATCTTTCAGATATAATAAGATTCTCATTGTGCATTTTTTAACACACACGTGCATACTGGTCAGTGTCTCAGAGAACTTCATTATCCTGCTGTTTGATCTCCAGTATGTTTCTCCTTGCATAACTTCTGTTCACACCTGGCAGGAAAGGTTTAATCAAAAGATGACAACACTTCTTTGTTGTTGGGGAGTTATCAAGTTTCAGACAGGGTGGAGCTGTTTGTTTGTTTGTTTGGTCTTGCATTCTACCTGTTTGTTTCAATACTCTGTTAAAAATCAGCATCCTGTAAATTACTTACCATTTTTATACTATATATTCATATATTCAAACCAGCAAAAGTATACAATTAATTCTTACCATTTCAGAGAGCATATTTCAATACCCTAATGCAGGGGTCCAGGCACCCCGGCACCCACCAACACCTTTCCTGGTGCCCACAAGTGTTTTTAGAAAGCCCAGATAGGGCTTTTTTCCAGAAAGGTTTCTGATTGGCTGTGCAGATTTTTAAAAATGTTCTTTGGCCAATCCACTGGTTATAGCAGAAAGATTTAGATCTCACAAACAGCACCAGCTTGAAATGAATCTGTTTCCTCGTTAGCTGCAGAATAAAAAATTACTTTCATAACATTGTGATTTTAAGGAAGGGCTTAATGATGCATTAAGAGACAAATTTGTATGGGGTCTGCACAGCAAGAGTATACAAAAGAGACTTCTAAACTGAGGAAAATCTGGCTTTTAAATGTATGGTAGAAATTGGAGTAGCAATGGAAACAGCAGCCCGGGATGTCTTGGAGCTTGAAAGTAGTGCTAAAGATGAATCAGGGGTGCACAAAATGGCTGCTGAACATCCTGCTAGTGCCACCCATCCATGCTGTAGGTGTGGGAATGATTCCCACTCCCCTATTGAGTGTAGATTCAAATATGTATACTGCAGGAAGTGCAATAAAAAGGGTCATATTCACAGAGCATGTGGCATGAAGAATGAAATAAAGTTTACTGCAGCATAAGATGAAAAATGCTAGAATCTGTGCAGTGATTACGAATACAAGTAGTAACTCAGACCACGAAAGTGATTTAGCAAGCTTAGAGGTATACAAAATGAGCAAAACAGACAAATCAGCTATTTGTTTAACACCACCAGTAGCTGGAAAAGTGCTGAAGATGGAATTGGACACATGGGCTCAATGTCTATTATCTCGCATGCCGAATACAAACAAACCTTTGTAGATGTTAAAATGCACAAAACACCCCTGGTGTTGTAGTGCCCCTGGGTGTGATACTTGTTGACATGGAATACAATAACAACTAAGGTTTATTGGGTTTATTTGTTGTCCAGAAGACTTGTCCAACATTGTGGGGAAATGAATGGTTACAGAGATTACCCTTGGACTGGAAATCCATACAGATGCAGAATACTGACGTACACAAACCAGCGACCCAAGTCCAGGATAAGTTGGAAGATCTTTTAAATCAAGCATCAGAAGTATTTAAAGATGGTATAGGCCCTCTGAAAGGTACAAAAGCAAGGTTGATGATAGTTGACAATGCACAGGCAAGGTTTCATAGTCAGGCCTGGCCTTTACAGCATTTCCCCCAAGGTGGATACATAATTCAATCGCTTGGAAAAGGAAGGAGTACTTTCCAAGGGAGCCTGGAGTAAATGGACAACTCACATAGTTCCAGCAAAAAAAAATGGGGCAGTACGGATCTGCAGGGATTTTAAGGTTACCATAAATCCCCTGTTAAAGATGGAAACTTATCCTTTGCCACGAATTGAGGATGTATTTGCCAGTCTGTCAGGAGGCAAACAATTCAGCAAGACTGATTTGTCACAGGCTCATTTGCAGATGGAAATGGAAGAAAATTCCAAGGCATACCTCACCATTGCCACACCCAAGGGTCTGTATCAGTACAATAGAATAGTGTTTGGTATTGCAACTGCTCCAGCTATGTGACAAAGAGCAATGGATCAAGTCTTACAAGGTATCCCAAGAACACAGTGTTACCTGGATGATATTATTGTGACAGATGAAAGTGACGAGGAGCATCTAAAAATCCCACAAATTGTATTGAAATGCTTACAAAAATATGGGCTAAAAGCCAACTGAGCAACATGTGATTTCTTTAAGAACTCAATAGCCTACTATGGACATATGATAGATGTGCAAGGTTTACATAAGTGTCCAGAGAAAACTGGGGCGGTGTTGTATCACAACTTAGATCGTTTCTAGGCTTTGTTAATCATTATAGTTGTTTTATACCAAATTTGGCCAGACTGTTACATCCCCTAAACTGAATGCTGCAGAAAGGACAAAAAGAAGAAAAGATCACAAGCCTGTGAAGAAGCTTTCTTACAGGTTAAGAAGTTGGTTGCATCAGATAAGGTGCTCACTCATTTTGATCCATCCTTGCTCCCCAAATTAGCATGTAATGCATCACCACATAGAATTGGCGCAATGATTTCCCACATGATTTCCCACAAGAAAGACCAATAGCTTTTGCCTCTAGATCACTGTCAACAGCAGGATGCTCAGATTGACAAGGAGGCCTTAATCCTGGTTTGGGGTATAAAGAAATAATCAGCATCTTTATGGAAGGCAATTCACTCTCCTCAAACCACCTATCTCAGACCACCTATTTCTGTCCTGAATCCACAGAAGGGAATCTTTGTTAAGGCTACCACTTGAATACAATGCTGGGCTCTTTTTAGCAGGCTGTGCTTGTGATATAGAGTATAAGGGGACAGCAAGGTATGTAAATGTAGATGGCTTCTCACACTAACCAGTAGCATCTGACACAGATCCAAAGAAAGAGATAGAATCAGTTCACTTCAACCTGTTCCAGCTTGAGTGCGCCCCAATAACTCAGGGTATGGCTGAACATGAAACTAAGAAAGATTCTGTCTTAGCTCAAGTTTATGAAGCAGCACTCAATTGCTGAAAATATTCTGATGATCCAGACCTCATACCGTTCTACACTCGCAGGGGAGAGCTTAATATACATCAAGGATGTCTAACATGGGGCATGAGTGATCATACTACCTAAAATTGCACCCGAGAGTTCTAGAAGAGCTTCATATAGGTCATCTTGGCATCATCAAGATGAAAGCCCAAACAAGAAGTTTTGTTTGGTGGCCCAGACTTGATCAGCACAGAGCAGCTAACCATGCAGTGTCCCAAGTGTCAACAAATGAAACAACGGCTGACCCCTAATCCTTTTCACTGATCAGAGTGGCTGTCTATCCCATGGCAATTTATACACATAGATTTTGTGGGGCCGATGCTGGAAATGATCTTCCTGATAGCTGTAGATGTCCACTAAAAATGGCCTGAAGTGTTTTGCATGAAATCTACAACCACTACACAGACAACTGATGTTCTGTGGGGTTTATTTTGCCTGGGCAGGTCTTCCAGAGCAAGAGGTAAGTGATAATGGTCCACAATTTACCCTGAAGAAATTTAAATCTTTTATGCACCACAGTGGCATTCATCATATAACTACATGGCCAGGGATCAACATACCTATGGGACCGACTCTCCCCATGTGTGCCCTGAAGAGCTTTATGCTCAGCTGAACAACACCTTCTGGTAGTCCCCAACCCAAAAGACATCTGCTTAGCCTCAACAAGGCCTAGGGCATTTTCTGCCCTGACCCTGGCCTGGTAGAACGCACTCCCATTGGCGATCAGGGCCCTGCGGGACTTATTACAGTTCCGCAGGGCCTGTAAAATAGAGCTGTTCCTCCAGGCCTTCGGCTGAGGTGGCAGACATCTAATCTATCTTGGCCTCCCATTTACACTTGTTGCATGGTTGCATTGCTGCCATGTACAATGCCCATTCCAACCTGCCCTGCTCTGGAGAACAAAAGCAGCATCGTCAGGCAACAGGTCGCTCTGTACGACCATCTGACTAGCTTCCTTCAGGAGGCACCTGAACTTCTGAAATGGCTCCCATCTTTAGATCTGATTAGAATTTTATTGTTGTTGTTCATGTACTGTATTGTTCTTAAATGTTTTTAATTCTATTTATTTAATTAATATGTTGTGACCCGCCCTGAGCCTGTTTGTGGGGGAGGGTGGAATATAAATCAGATTAAATAAGTAAATATAAATAAATAAATAAACCTGTACCATATCACCTGGCCACAAATGGACTGGTGGAAAGATCTGCACAAACTTTGAAATGAGCCTTGAAATCCATGGCAGCCGACCATGGCTCTTTGTAGCCGCAGTTAGCACAGTTCTTATTGTCATATCACAGTGTTGCTCATGCGGCCATTGGTCAGTCACCAGTAATGTTGTTTATAGGGAGGCATCTATGCTCACGTCTGGATTTATTGAGCCTGAGTTACATATGCATGCTGAGAA
This sequence comes from Lepidodactylus listeri, assembly GCA_029233225.1. Lineage (NCBI taxonomy): Eukaryota > Metazoa > Chordata > Lepidosauria > Squamata > Gekkonidae > Lepidodactylus > Lepidodactylus listeri. Next base: position 59,039,042 of record JARCFY010000012.1, read on the forward strand.
GCAACAATTTGGTTTGCCATCTGCCAGAGGATGCAGCGTACCTTGTCAGCTGCAAGTGGGTCAGGCAGTGTTGGTACATGATTACAAGGGACTCAAGAAGTGGCACCCTGCTATTATCCACCACCAGATAGGTCCTTTATCTTACACAGTAGAAGTATCACTCAGCACACTGTGGCGCCTTCACACTGAGCCGTTATGGGGCTCAGTAGTAACTCCAACTTGAATGAACAAAGTTTGAGTCCAGTGGCACCTTTAAGGTCAACAAAGTTTTTTTCAAGGTATAAGTTTTCATGTGCGCACACACTTCTTAAATGATTGGACCAACATGCTCAAAACAACCCATGACACCATCTCCTGCAGCCCAGCTGGGGGATAGTTCTGTACTAGACCTGTACTAGAAGGTGCTCTTGCAGAACAGCCGTGGGAACCATCCACAATAGAAGTGCCTCAGCAAAACATCTGCACAGATGTAGAGCCACCACACAGAACTGAGCAGCAGAGAGTTCGACACTACCCCGAGTGGAAGTACAAGCTACCTGAAAGCTATACCTTCAGCTGTTCTTCACATAATTCATTTGAGGGGGGGATGACATATACTTGAATGTGTCTAAGTGAATCTAACATCTAACAAGAAGTGTATTAGGCTGCTCTGGACTGATGTTATTTGCTGCTGCCATCTTGTTTTTATTTAATTGATTTTAATTGTATATTTGTTTTATCTTCGTTGTGAGCCACCCTGAGTCCATCATGGGATAGGGCAGGATATAAATGCAATAAATAAATGAATAATCTGCACTCAGTTGCTTGAATCTGTTGTTTTATGTTTTGCATTAATTTTATCTTGAGAATGGTGTGTCAGAGGCTGCGGCCACACACACTAAATAATCCACTTTCAATGCACTTTCCAACTGGATTTTGCCAGTTCACACAGTAAAATCCAGTTGAAAAGTGCACTGAAAGTGGATTATTTAGTGTGTGTGACTGCAGCCTTAGTAAAAAGTTAGTTCACAGTTCAGCCTTGTGTGAGAGTCTTCATGCAAGATTTCGTTACCGTTGCAAATATCTTCCACATACTAGTAATACTTAACTGTGTTTCCAGTTGTTTTGATATTCCCTCCCTTATTAATGTGGCTATTGTCATTCCTTAATGCTTTACAAACAACCTTTTTTTCTCTGTAGCTACCTCCAGAATATTTAACATTGCCTACTAATTGTGTGCCTAATCTCATCAGAACACAGAAGCTAAGCAAGGTTGGCTTGCATTAGTCTTGGATGGGACACCACCCGGTAAGTCCAGGGCTGTTACACAGAGGCAGGTAATGGAAAACCCCATCTGTGTTTCTCCTGCCTTGAAAACCCTAGGGGGTTGCCATAAATCTCACCTGTGACTAGACAACACTTTCTACCACCACCAATTGCATAATTCATGGTGATTCACCTGCATTCTGAGTTATTTAAAGACCCTGGTAGTCCCATCCATCCATGTCTTCTCATGGTCATCTACTGCAATTTTTTTGTCAGACGACCTAAACTGATTTCCTCTGGCAGTAAGTCTTTGTGCACATCTTATTTATTTATTTATTTCAATTTCTAGGCCGCTCTCCCCACACAGCAGGCTCAGAGTGGCTTACACATTGTCGTGGACCGAGTCCACAATAAAACAGTAACCAATAAACATTAAAACTTTCATCATTAAAACAATACAATATAAACAAGTGCTCACATTTTCAATGGCGTACGGTCAACTGTTGGGCGTGCGCTGGGTCATGGTCAGCTAGATGGTATTACCAAGGGCACGTCGATAGTTGCTGGTAACGGGGGGTACATGGAGGTGGCGGCCCCTATTCAAATGCCTGGCGGAAGAGCTCCGTCTTACAGGCCCTGCGGAACTGCATCAGGTCCCACAGGGCCCTGATCTCCTCTGGGAGCTCATTCCACCAGCAAGGGGCCGCCACCGAGAAAGTCCTCCCCCTAGTGGCAGTGAGCCTGACTTCTTTCAGGCCCGGTACGGCCAGGTGGTGTTGGGCCCCGGACCGAAGTGCTCTCTGGGGTATGTATGGGGAAAGGCGGTCCCTTACGTAGGTCGGACCTAGGCCATTTAGGGCTTTACAGGTAAGCACCAGCACTTTGAAGCACTCTTGACAAGAGTTCCCTGTTGACTGCTGGACAGTAGTTTTTTACTCTACACTACACAAGCATGTGATGGTTCAGATTGTTGAACATTGTGCTGCATTAGAACTGGGGCATGCTCGCTCTTATAATTTCAGTGTGTGGTGACGTAGAGTTTCAGGTAAATATAGGTTTAAGCATTCACTTGTGTTCTAGTGATCCTGCTGCTCTCTTCCTTGAAAGGTTCATTATGAAAATAAGGTAAATGGGCCCCTGCATTCGTTCTGACCACACGGCAATAAAAGGGTGATTGTTCAAGCTGCAGTATTCAATTATTGTGTCTCTGATGCTATCTACACGTCAGAAAATATAGGCTTGCTCAGTAGGTATCAACAATTTTCTGTTTTGCTTTTCAGAGTAACAAGACACAGAATTGGGGGGGGAGGGGGGACTCATGGAAGACTCCAGGCCTCTTTAAGATACAATAGGCTAAGTAGTAAAAATCATTGTCTTAGATGTATGGCTGCTAAGTGAACTTTGGTGATGTGTTACATTGGCTGGAACTTATGGTTTTTTTGCAAAGATCTGTCTGCTGGAAGGAAACCTGCAAATTAAGAGTGCCAGATGGCTACCCAGGGGTACCATTTAAAAGAATTGCCAAGGGGGACTAGGCATCTAATTCTAGCAGAGATTTCAGCCAGTGGGACTCAGATGCAGCATGGCAGTCAGGTAGGAAACACTTCCTGGTGGGATAATTGCTTTGATATGTTTAGGAAAGCTACATTAACCCTTGCCAGTTTGTGAAATATGTGCCGAATTTCCTGCTGGGAGTAAACAAAGAACTGCTCTTCTATTCTGAAAGCAATTTATTTCTGCTGTCTAAAAGTGACGAGTAGTCAGCACTCAGTGCACAAAGCACAGACTGTGGGAAACAAATTACTTCTCCAATGAAATTCTTGAAGGGTAGGAGCTTCAAGGAAGGGCTGGACAATGGAATTATACTCCATCACTTATGAGTCACACAAGTGGACCCCCAGTTCCCTGATCTTATATGCTGAGTGTACCATTGTATTCCTTCAAGTGGCTCTCATGCCTAGCGAGTGACAGAAATAGGAATAAGTAATCTGAAGATTTCTATCAAGTCATAAGCATTATGCAGGCAGTCTTTTGTATGCCTGTGGAGGAGGGGGTCAGAACAGCGCCTCCCAGTCCCAGTCCCTTAATATGCTCCATGTCCACACATATCGGGCATCATAACTGCAGTGGTCTGTGTTTAAAACATAGGACACAATAGATGCAAATCATATAATTTATACCTTCCTGTTTTGTAGTGTACAGATCACATTGTCTCAGCCTATCTATGCTTGGGAGGGGCTACATTTTTCAGCTGTACTGCCTCCTAGGCTCCCTGTGCAGGTACAAAATTCAGAGTGTGGCAGTCTGGCATACCGCACAGTGGCACAGGTGCTCATGCTCCACCCCCCACTCCTCTCCTATGCATCTGAGAATGTCTGTAGGGCTATTGTGTTCCAGAGCTGAGGGGGATAATCCAGAGTCCCTCCTTATTCATAAACCCTCCCCAGGATGTTACTCTCCTTGGGCCAGGCAAGGAAAATGCATGTTCAGCCTCAGGGGCTCTGAAGAAAATCTCAAGGCTCTGATGTGTGGCTTGCATTAGCAGCTGCAGAGGAGAAGGGAGCCTACCCAAGGGCAGATTGGCTCCTGAACTTCCTGGGAAAGTTACTGGTGAGCTGCTGCCCTGGAGGGCCACTGGAAGCCAGGAGCCAGGCACTCCCTGAGGGACTGACAACACCACAGAAGCTGCATCCCATGGACCCGGGCCACAGCCATGATAAGGACAGGTGTAGGCTCACCCAGAAGCTGGCAGCAGATGTTTCATCTGGCTTAGCTTTCCCTAGGTAAAGGTAAGGTAAAGGTTTCCCTTGTTTGAAAGCCAGTTGAATCCAACTCTAGAGATGTGGTGCTCATCTCCATTTTCAAGCTGAAATGTCCAAAGACATTTCCATGGTCATATGACTGGCATGACTAGACGCCAAGGCACACAAAACACTGTTACCTTCTTACCAAAGTAGTACTTATTTATCTACTTGCAATTTCTTGCTTTCAGACTGCTAGGTTGGCAGGAGCTGGTTACCAGAGACAGGAGCTCACTCCATCATGCAGCACTTGGGTCTCGAACTGCTGAACTACTGACCTTCTGTGGTCTGCAGTTCAGCGTCTTAACCACTTGAGCCACCGCAGTCCCATAGAAGCATGCCCTAGGGCTGTTTTAATCTCCCAGTTTGCCACTGAGCCTGTCCTTCATAGGGCTGGAAAGAAAACAACTGGGAACAGCTGGGTTAACCACATGCCATCCATTTCTAACAAGGCTTTCTTAAGGACTTTGTGCCACCACTGAAGTGAGTTTGTACACATACCTATCTGTAAACCTCAGTCTGCTTGTGGTAGGGAAAGGCTGCATAGAGGTATTACATTGTGTTTAGTCCCTCTGTAAAAACAGAGAAATTTAACACAGAAGAGAGATGACTAGAACTCTTCCCCCCCCTTTTTTTTTGGTTTTTAAAACATTTTTCATATGTGCATGTGTGCGTGCACACATGTACCCGGAAGTCATGGTGACCTCTGGTGACTGAACCTTACTGGGGGCCTGGAGGATATTCAGAGAGGTGGCTAAATAAGGCCTGCCCCTGCTTCTGGTATTCCAAGGAGGTCTCCCATCCAAGTACTTGCCAGAGTTGACCGTGTTTAGATTCCAAGCTCTGATGAGACTGGGCTTGCCTCGGCTACCCAGGTTAGGGCACCCACCTTACTTCTGATGAGCAAGGTGGATTTGATGAGTTGCTGCATCCACTTTTCCAGGCCTCCATTTCTATTCTGAAATCCAACTTCCTGAATGGCTGTGCTATGTGCTTCCCCCCCCCCCCCTTTTTTTTAAAGTGTGGACTGGACCTGAGATATACATATTTGAGGAGGTAAAGGCACGAAATCTTTTTTTCTGTTTTCACATTCACCCCACCGCCACCACATGGTGACCTACCCCAGTGTTACATTTCCCATAGGCAAAAATCACAAAAATCACCACTTCTCAAAGGAGCAAAACGGCATGAGATGTGGCAGGGGTGCAGAGCAGCTGATGCAGAACTTGCATTCTGAAAGGGGTGAAGTCCAGGTCAGGCTATCCAGGTCAGGGGCCACCATACACACAAACCTAAGAGTCAAAAGGGCAGTAGTACACTTTATTTGTATTAGCATCTGTCGCCCGCCCTTCTAAAAATAAAAAGGAAAAAAATGCAGTACAAATTTACTGTGATAAAGTAACGTGCCCCTCAAAAGAAAAACCACCCAGAGCATGTAAAGCTGCGCACGTGCGCTGGCATACACTCTTCATACCCCACAAGCGCCTGCGTGTTATGCGCACGTCAGACGGTCCCCCCTCTGGCGGCTTTATCATTCCTATTCGGCCTTTGAGTTACCGAGGCGCTGGTTCAGTGTTCAGTGGATCCGAAACCGTAAAGGCCGAGCGTTTAAACACGCACACAGACTCAGTCCGAAAAAGAGGCGAACACGTGCCGGGAGACGACTGGGGAGCAAACCTTCCCCTTCCCGCCCCCTGGAAACGACAACAATGCCATGTGAGGGGGTGGTTTCAAAGGCCCGCCCCGAGACGGATTCCAGCTCCCCCTCCCGCCCTCTCCGGCCTTAGCTCTGCCCCCTGGAGCCCAGCGAAGAGTCCTCGCGGGCGGCGCCGCCGCCGCCACACACAAAGCCGCCTCTGCCTCGCTCGCCGTCTCCTTGGCGCTGGACGTTCCCGAGCAGCCCCGCGCGCAACGCGCCTCCCGCACAGCACTGCCCCGCCGGCCACGCCGCCGCCAGTGCGTGGCTGCTCGCCGCGGGGCCGCTCTTCGGGGCGCTTCAGGAGGCGGGGGTGCGCGGCGGTGGCCCCCTGGGAGTTGTGGTCCGCCCGGCGGAAGATGGAACCCCACGAGCCCCACCACCACCACCACCTGCAGCACCATCAGCAGCCGCTGCCGCCGCCCCAGCTGCAGCGCCCTCGCTCGCACACCGTCACCACCACCGCCAGCTCCTTCACCGTCAACTTCGCGTCCACCGCCAGCGCCCTCGCTTACGACAGGGACTTCCTGAGGACTCTGCCCGGGATCCTCATGGTGCTGGAGATTGTAAGTCCTCCTGCCCACACGGGCGGGCTGAAAGGAAATCCTCCTCGCCGCGCTTCGGCGAAAGTAGGCGGGAGTGGCGCACAGAAATTACACCCGCCTTTGCGCTCCATACTGAGGGGGCGCCCTTCAGGTGCGGAGGCGGGTGTGCGTCCCTTAGGTGTACAGGGGGCTCCCGTGGGCCATAGGACTGAGCAGCATCCCGCACACCAAGGATTCAGCTCCTTGGGAATTTTTTTTTTTTAAAAAAATCGTTTCTCCTACCCCCCTCTATTTTATTCATTTATGTCACGCCTTTGAGTTGATCTAAATTGGAAGCCAACCTTTATGACTTTGGGCCGTCCTGTAGTATTATAGGGGTCTGTCTTATCTGAAGCAGACCTCTGGTGCTTTCCTGCAAGGTTGGACTACAGCTGTGATTTATTTATTTATTATTTCAATTTATATCCCACCCTTCCCACAAGCGGGCACAGGGCAGCTCACAACAACGCATTGAATACAGTCTCAGAATGATTCAAACAGGCAGTAACGGATTGATATTGAAAATAAAAAGATTGCAAACCATCCCACAGGGGAACTAACGCTAGGTAGTTCTAAAAGGAGGGGAAGGGTGTTGTTATAAGCCAGGGAGACTTTCATGTGCTTCTTTCCAATTTGGAGTTTTTGTGCAGTTTGTAGTGATTAGGCAGTGGTGAGATAAGACCGGAATCCAGTGTGGTGTTGTGGTTAAATGTGTTGAGTTAGGATCTGGGAGATTGTTCTGAGGATAAAGTGGAGGAAGAGAGATTGCCTTTGGAAGCTACTTTAGCTCTCCATTGAGGAGAAAAACAGCATGTAAATATATCTAAACAACAAATAGGATAGAGTTTGAGTCCAGTGGCACCTTTAAGACCAACAAAGTGTAATTCTGGGTATAAGCTTTCGTGCGCATATACCCAGAATTAAACTTCGTTGATCTTAAAGTGTGCCCAGAATTAAACTTCATTGATTTTTAAGTGTGCCCAGAATTAAACTTTGTTGATCTTAAAGGTGACACTGGACTCAAACTTTATTCTGTTGCTTCAGACCAACATGGCTACACACCTGAACCGAAATAAATAACAGGTCAGTTGGTCAAATGCATGGTGCATGTCACTTTATCTGTAGTAAAAGAAGTACAGTCTGTATGCGCTCAGTGTCACTTTCCCCCTTCATATTGCCTCATGTGTGCCAGGGCTCAGCATGGAAAGGTAGTTCCTGCAGTCATCCAAGAGGAATCTGTAAGGAAATGCCCCATGTGATGAGGCAGGAGGATCCGTTTCCCCTGGGTGGCAACATGAATAAGTATCAGTGAAGGTGTGTGGTAACTATATGTTATGGAGCAGCCCTGAGTCAAGGGGAAAATACAGGAAGAAAACACATTGAAGATTGCACCATTGATAAAGGGGAGGGATGTCTCTGAATGTTCTTATGTGTGATTTGGGTCACAAAGGTGTGAGCCAATCTCTTGATTCAGCCTTAGAGAGCCTCCCCCACCCCTTCAGCCTTAGAGAGCCTCCCCCACCCCTTCAGAAGTAGGTTTCTTTTTCCTTTTCTCATCATGGGTTTTGCTTAAGGATTGCCTCCCACTGAGCTTATTCTCCCCCAATTTGTTGTGAATTCATTCAAGCCTGGCAGACATCTTGGGCCGCAGAGATTTCACACAAAGAATGTGCTCTGGAGGTCGACCCCTGGGCTCCTGTTTTCCAGCCATTGGAATGCAAGCCTTTGGGAAGCACCTTGGGCTTGTCCTCAAGTGGCTTTGTCAAAACAGAAGGGCTAAAGTAACGGGTGGCCTGGTGTGATCAGATTCTTGGTGTGAACAATGGATCCCTGGCGGCACTACCTGAGTCCAGGTGTCAAGTGAACCCTGAATAACTGCAGAAGTGTGTGACTCGACACAGTCACATCATACTTTTTATCTTTGATAAAACACTTGTGGAGCTGTGTGAGAATCTCATCCCCTTAAGCCTTTGGTGGCGAAGAGGAAGAAAGCCGCTCAGGAATGCCGTTATCAGGCACAGGAATCCATTCCCTGAATGTCTGCTGTGGGACAGCTGGGAAGAAAGATGAGAGTGTGGAGATATCTGAGCAATTCATGATAAGGCTGTGAAGTAAAATGCGGTAAGTCTCCAGACTTGCACTACAGAGCCAGTGTGGAATAGTGGTGAGCGATGCTCCCTCTAAGGTGTGGAGTCTTGTGAGCAAAAATTCTACTTGGCGAGCTAGTGGCATTGTGAGCGAGTGATTTGGCTGCCGCATAAATTAGTTTGCTCTGGAGCCATCCTTCCTGAGCTAAGACAAAAATGTGTGAGCTGGAGGCTGAAAAATGGTGAGCTGGCTCACGCAAACTCAGCTTAGAGGAAACACTGGTGGTGAGAGTGTCGGAGCAGGGTCTGGGAAACTGTTCCTGTTCTCTCCCAGCTTTGCCCACCTCACAGTGTTGTTGTGAGAATAAGCTTGGGGGGAAGGCAGAGCCATATATGCCACCCTCAGCTCCTTAGGAGATCCAGATAAAAATGGCTAGGTAGATAACTATTTAGGGCTGCGGTGGCTCAGTGGTTAAGACTGCAGACCGGAAGGTCTGTAGTTCAGCAGTTTGAGACCCAAGTGCCGCATGACGGAGTGAGCTCCCGTCTCTGGCCCCAGCTCCTGCCAACCTGGCAGTTCGAAAACAAGAAACTGCAAGTAGATAAATAGGTACTGCTTTGGTGGGAAGGTAACAGCTTTCCATGTGCCTCTGCGTTTAGTCATGCCGGCCACATGACCACGGAGAAGTGTTCAGGCAGCGCTGGCTCTTTGGCTTGGAAATGGAGATGAGCACCGGCCTCTAGAGTCAGATTTGACTCTCTTTCGAGCAAGGGAAACCTTTACCTTTACTAGATAACTATTTATACTGTCCCATCCATCTACATTTTTATTTTAGCAATACTACGTCACAATCGGTGTGTATATATCCTTTCCCTCTGCTTCCATAATAATTCCTTTTGAGTCTTCTTCCACATAGGGGAAATAGTGAAATCTGTGTGAAGGGTATCACATGGACTTGGCCACCCATGTGTTTCTCTCATGTACACACACACAAATAAGTTGCACCTGGCTGCAGCTTCCCAGCATATGTATGCTACATGTGAATTCAGTGTAACAGATGAAGATTATGATGGCTACCCAATAAGGAAGGGAGGGGGGAAAAAAAGGTCTTGATGTGCTGAAGAATTGTGTAACAGCTTTCCATGTCAGACTTGGGAACTAACGGTGAATTGCAAACTGATCAAAATAAAATCCATGGGAATTTAATTGGTTTTAATAGAAAGTGGGCTGTATGTACAATGTAACATCTTCCTATTACTGTATTTGAGGTTGTAAACTGATTACAGATTTTCAGAAGATTAAATTTCAAGATGAATTTTCTTATCTATTCACCAATTACTTAACTGATTTATTTACAGATTGGAAGTGCCTTTTTAGGGGTACTGGGAAAAATAGGGTAGTTTCTTTTAGATGCAAGGTAGCTTACAAAACTAGGACGAACTGCTGTAACATATAATAGTGTAATAACACCAAGAGAGGAATCCTAAGCAGGTATGTTCAGTAGGGCTTACTCCCAGGAAGGCATTCTTAGGATTGCACTGCAGATGTCTTCAGAGCATCAGTGTGCTGAAGGCCTGTCAGAACCGCGGCCTATCTAGTATCAAAGATGTGTGCATGCCGATTCCAACTAAGCATTATTGGCTTAAGCAGCCCATGTCTCTTACTATTTTGATGACAGCCACTATAATTTCTCCCTTTTGTAGTAGGCTGTGTACTAGCTTTGGATATAGACTTAAAGGAAACACCATCTTTAAGCATCTTTGTCACCAAATCTGGGAGAAGAGTACTCAGCTACCCATGCTCCAAAACTGTAGCATTGGCAAGCCCCATCAATTAAATAGCAGACCGAATTGAATTCACAGTTCAATTTTGATTATACCAAATCGATGAAACCTCATAATTGTCATTTTAATAGTATTTAATTGTTCACCACAATAATTTCAAATGCATGCAGAGCGTTAGCATCACTAATCCCATTTATCCTTATTCCAGCTCTGTAAGAGAGAAACCCTAATCCAGTGTGGTTTTATTTCATATACCAATGATTTATTTGAAATGCTGAAGTATGGTGTCTTTTTTGGATAGCAGCATTGAATGTTGAACATTGGCTCAGTTTTAGCCTGCCAGAGCAACCAGTCAGAAGGAGCAATGGCTGTTCAAAACCCCATTTTTTGCAGTAAGGACTATGGAGGGTGAAAGGCACATTGTTTAAGGTGCTGGGGAATGTGGCTTTGGCTCACATTTGATGAGTTCTAAGGCATTTGTTCTTAAGGGAGATCATGTACGTTCAAACCACTTCCACCACGTATAGAATGTATGTCTTCACATAATGTGCATCTAGAGATAAACTTTTATTTTCTTTGGAATTCTGTGTGAGTATAAAGATCCACCACTGAGAACGTTTGTGTTTCCAAGCCTTTGTTGAACAAGTTTTATTTATTTAGCTATAACCTGCCCTTCCCCCCCCCCCCACCCCAGGACCCAAGTTGTTTACACATTCAGGAGTCTAGCCTTTAAAAGCTCAAGCAAAATAAAACAGAAATCTGGTGGCACCTTAAAGAACAAACAAATTTAAGAACAACAAATTTATTCAAGCGTAAACTTTGGTGAGTGAAAGCTCACTTCATCAGAAGCGTAGGAGTATAAATCCATCAAGACCAGTTTAATATATACACCAGAAAGTGGGGGGAGGGTTTTGTTTTGTTTTTTTGCTAATATGCCTTTCTGACATCTCAGTACATAAAAACAGAAATATTTTCAGTGACTTTTGAAAATCTGCAGCTAATGATCCAGTCACTGGAATTCATGTCTCAAGCCAGAAGTACTTCCCCTGTGATCCAAAATATGTCTGCTCCAAATCATTACACAGAGTGCTACTGTTTTGTTTTGTTTGCCAATACAAATAAATGCTAAGTGGTTAATGAGTAGGTGAGCTAAAACATTTTGTTCCACTTCTGTATCAGATTGCTGGGCTCCACCGTTTGTGTATTGTTCTGTTTGATTGTATGGCTTTGATGGTGATGTAACAGCCATTTGGTGGTGGTGGAAAGTGCCATCAAGTTGCAGACAATGGCGACCCTGTGGGGTTTCCAAGGCCAGAGATGTTCTGAGGTGGTTTGCCATTTCTTGTGTCTGTGACCCAACCCTGGACTTACTTGGTGGTCTCCCATTCAAGTACTAACCAGGACCAACCCTACTTAGCTTCCACAAATTGATAAGATCAAGCTAGCTTGAGCCATCCAGGTTAGGGCAGTTTGTTTGTTCATACCTGGATACTTTGAGAATGTACATCTACTGTGCTCTTTCAGTGGAGATAAACAACAGGTGACTTAATTCCCTTTCCCATTATTTCCAAACAAGCTGGGGAATAATGTGTAGGATCATCTAAGAAATTTGGGGGTAGTTTCAGAATGAAGGGAAGAATTCTGTTTCAAAGGGCGAAGTGTTGAGAGTTCATTTGAAGCATAGACTGTAGTCAGCAAGAGGTCAAAGTCTTCTTGTTGATAGTTTCCAAACTGAGTGTGTGCCTGCATGTCACCATGTTGTAAATTACATAGAGGTTGAAGAGTTTTCAAGTCTTTGCAGTGCCCACAGGTTTATGTTTGGCAAATACTGAGAATATTCTGAAATCTGCTTTATCAAATACTTAGGTAGCAGTCCTAAGCAGGCTCTTTTGTTTGTTTTGCCATCATCACAGCTGATTTATGGTGACCCTGTAGGGTTTTCAAGGCCCTTGAAAGTACTTCTACTCAGAAGTAAATCCTATTAAGGTCCATGGGGCTTACTCCCAAGAAAGCATTTTTAGGATTGCAGCCTTGAAGTATCAAACTTCATTGCTCTGTTTTTATTCCCCAACATGCAACTCTCCTTCATGATGAGTTTCTAGTCCCAATTTGCAATAAGATTTAATAAACCTACTTTATGTTTGTTTGATAAGGTACTCTGAGCCAGGAGAGTTTCGTGGTTAGATTGTTGAACTGGAATCTGGGAGACCTAGGTTTGAATTTCCCCTCTTGCCATGGAAGCTTGCTGGGTGACCTTGGGCCAGTCATGCATTTTGAACCTAACCTATCCCACGTGGTGGTTGTGAGGATAAAATGGAGGACAGGAGAATGTTGTAAGCCACTTTGGATCCCTTTAGGAGACACTTTTGGAGACAAGTAGAGCACAAATGAAACAGATTAAGTAAATTGCCTCCCTGTTCTCTTCCCAGGCAGTGAAACTTGAAGACTCTAGTTTATCCATATTTGCACCACATTTTTAAAAAATAGCAGTTCATTTTTTTAACTGTCTGAATGCTGTTGTGGCTACCAAGATCCCTGTATTCTTCTTTTCCCTCCATCTTAGCTCTGAGTTGAGTCATTTTCTGCCAGTCGCATAAGGCTTGAAAATGAGTTTCAGGCAGTCTCTTCAACAGAGGCCTAGAGCTGGCAGAGAATAAGGATAGGATAGGATTCACACCCACCTTGTTTAGCAGTTTCAGCCACTGACCCTGGGATTTTGACACCTTTAATCAAGATTCCCTTTGACACAAGACATTGTTGTTGTATTAGCATTTCTTCTAACAAAGATCCCCCATGTCTCCAGACCTGTTTTTCCTGCTCCATCTTTCAGGATACCGAGAGAAACCAATCATACATTCAAATGTTTAGCGATCCTTCCTGGTGCTAATCAGGGACTCATCTCCCACCTTTTGTCTATACTTGGGAACCTTTTTAGACTATCTTGACTGGACTATTAGTGGTCAGAAAACCTACTCAACTAGCCACCCAGCACCTGACTCATTTAATCAAGGCCATTGTTAAGCCTGACTCTGCCCCTCTGGAACCTCATTGGTTATGAGCCACATATTAGCAGGGGTCATTTCGAGCAGGAGCTTGGGGGAGCTCAGCTCTGGGAGTTGGTGCCAGCCCCCCCCCCAGCGGGGGAATGCCTGCTTGTGTCATGGCTGCTGCAAAATGACCCCCTTCCCTGGAAAGGTCCTTGTTCCTCCGACCAGCCTTCTGAAGGCTTCAGCCACCACTGAAACTATCCTCCCAGAATAGTGGTATTTCTGAGGCTTGGATTAGTAGCTGTCCCCTTTCTGCAAGCCCTCCCTCCCTCCCTCCCGGTGATGTCAGGTGGTTTAGCATATGCAAATAAGTTATGCTAATGAGTTATGCTAATGAGCTCCTGCACCTCTTTTTCTACGAAATGACCCCTGCATATTAGCATCTTCAGCTAAGAGGCTGAGAACTACATTCTGTATTCCAGTAAATCTGCCTCTAATCTGCCCCCTCCTTGTCCCAAGACTTCCCTGCATTTCCTAACTTGGTCATGTTTCCAGGACGTGGGAACTCCCTCCTTGTCACACTCTCTCCCTCAATCAAGGAACATTTCTCTGGGCTAACCTGGATTCTCCTCTTCTTTCCCAAGTCCAGTGAAAGGAACCCTTTGGTATTCTAATCAACCCTCTAGCCTGATAAAGGGAGCCAGAATCTGAACACACCTGCTGGTTTCAGTCTTGAGGTCACTCAGATTGTGTGTTTTCCGTGCTCTTCCTCCCTGTCCTTTCACACAGAGTTGGCTTCAGCTGGGTAGCCGTGTTGGTCTGAAGCAGTAGAACAAAGTCTGAATCCAGTGGCACCTCTAAGACCAACAAAGTTTTAATTCTGGGTATAAGCTTTGGTGTGCATGTCTTCAGAGTCAGCTTGTATTTGTGCACTGGACCCTAGCAAGCTCCAGGTCCTCCCACTTTGTGTTGCTGTGAAAGCTGTCTTTTGGATTATTGGCTATCTGCACGTTTGGCTCCTGCCTGACAATTTGGATATCTGCTTAGGAAACCTGTGCTGATATGTACCCTCTGCTTTCCCTACTTCCTTTTTGGCTTCTTGCCTCCTCTCCTTGAGTGACACACGCTGCACAGAGTGTGTGGGTTATCTAGTACATACTGCATGTCTTCCTGGGTATACACGGTAACATTGTATTGTAGATCTGAAAGGGTACTTGGAGTGAATCACTGTAAATTCATATTTGTGGTTTCTCGCTTCTGAGCCATGCAATAAGAAATGGCTAGTTTTATGCTTCAAAGGCATTTGATTTCTTTTTTTAAAAAAATAGAAGACATTAATAGACAATAAAATGAGATTTTTTTTTCTCTACCAAATTTGAGATTTCATTTGTGGCCAGCTACACATTACTTGACCATAAAAGTCAGAACGGCTCTCTGTAAGGAGACATTTGTAGCTGCTGGAAATGGTATTCTCAGGCTGACCTCTCCTCTTGTCATACATAATATGTACCATTGCTTACTCCATATGATGATACTAGAATGCCATCCATTTCCCTACCAGTGGTGGGTCAGGAAACCCACTTTATGATGTCATAATCCAGAGATTACAGTAGAAGGGACGACAATTTGACATGCCATCTTGGGTGCCAGCTCCATGTCTCTTCTAATGTGTAGCTCAATCTGTAATTAAAATGTGAAAAATAATGTGGATACAATTTGAAATAGGACTGGGGGTAATCATGAGTACTACCGGCATATGAAAGTGTGTGTTGGATCCATTAGATCTGTTCTACTAAGGGCAGTGCTTTCTTTCATCACAACAAAACTTCCCGATGAAAGGGACTTCCAGTGGAAGACAGACCTTCAGCATCAAGGGAAGGCTCCTTGTATTGGGGGGAAATGCTGCTGTTAGTAGAATAAAGGTAAAGGTTTCCCTTGCTCGAAAGCCAGTAGAATTTGACTGTAGGGGGTGGTGCTCATCTCCGTTTCCAAGCCGAAGAGCCAGTGCTGTCAGAAGACTTTTCCATGGTCATGTGGCCGAAATGACTAAATGCCGAGGCATACGTTACGCTGTTACCTTCCCACTGAAGCAGTACCTATTTATCTACTTGGCAGTTCCTTGCTTTCAAACTGCTAGGTTGGCAGGAGCTGGGTCTTAAGATTATTTTAATGTTGGCTGTTTTTTAGTAAAAGGCAGTACATTACTCAAAAAATGGCACACATCCATTTGAAAGGGGTCCACTAAGCATTTTTTTCGGGATCATAGCTCACTAATATGTAAGGCTGGTGAATGGCTCTGCACTTGTAACAGCCACATGAAAGGCAGGAATGCACAGGTAAAACCTTTCCCATTAGTAGCGTCTCTGAGCCTGGAATAGCTTCACTTGTTGATTTCTGTCTGTTAAGACAGGTAACAACTCTTAATAATACCTGTGTTTTGTCTTTGCTGCAATTTTGTGCTGTGGTACGCTTCCAAGCTGTTACAGATCCCTTTGCCAAATGTTCAGGTTGCTAAGGGTTGTGTCATCAAAGTGTTTACTTTTGTCAATAGGAGAGGGCTTCTGATATATTCGAAGAAACTGTACATTATTAGTAAGCTGAACATTTAGAGACAAGGGAAGTTCAGCTTTTCAACTACGTTATTATTCCAGAAAAAGCCCCTAACGCAGCCTGACAAAATTCTTACCATATATTACATTGGAGACAGTTCTGTTGTTTTGTTTCCAGTGCCAAATGTTTGAAGATTATTCTTTAGGGTGGTGAGAGGAAAGGCGAAACGATGGCTTATTAATACCCAGGGCTTTTGCACACTTTCCCTCTAGGCTGTGTACTTTTAGCAGTTGCAAAAGGTGGGACTGTACAGGTGAAACATTCCACATCATTGTATCTCTGTATCCAGTAAAACCCTTTTTAAAAAAGGAAACTATCTTCTTTTTCCTTCTGAAGAAAAATTGGTATATGATGGTATTCCCCTGAAAGTCATGTCTTTGAAGACTCTGGTACTTCTGGTTTTGGTAGGAGGGAGACCAGAAATGATGGGAGAAATATTTTTGAATGTCGTATGTACAAGGGTAGTTGAGTGTGCCCAGGCTGGGCGGAATCACTGGGCCTAGAGGGCCCAGTACCTCAGCTTCTCCATCAAACAAGGCATGACTGACGTTGTATTTTCCCCTCACTCTTCCTCCATGGAGAGAGGGCAGAATTTGTGGCTCACTATTTTCCTTTTTTCTCTTCACAACACCCATGTGAGGTGGGCCAGTCACTCTGTCTCAGCCTGGCCTAAGGTCGCTCCAAGGACTGGAGGGCAGGTAGAGCACTGTGCAAGTAGACCTGTTAGAACATTGGTGGTACAGCAAACATGGCAGTTTTAGACTGTTGGTGCAGAAAAGCATAAGAGAGGCCAATGTTGGATCAGGTCAATAGCCCATCCAGTCCAGCACTCTGTCACACAGTGGCCAAAAATACCAGGAGCCATGAGGAGGTCCACCAGTGGGGCCAGGACACTAGAAGCCCTCCCATTGTTGCCCCCCCCCAAGCACCAATAATACAGTGCATCACTTGCCCCAGACTGAGAGTTCCTACCTATACCTTGTGGCTAATAGCCACTGATGGACCTCTGCTCCATATATTTATCCAATTCCTTCTTGAAGCTGTCCATGCTTGTAGCCACTGCCACCTCGTGTGGCAGTGAATTCCATGTGTTAATCACTCTTTGGGTGAAGAAGTACTTCCTTTTATCTGTTCTAACCCGACTGCTCAGCAATTTCATTGAGTGCCCACTGAGTTCTTGTATTGTGAGAAAGGGAGAAAAGTACCTCTTTCTGTACCTGCTCTATCCCATGCATAATCTTGTAAACCTCAATCATGTCATCATTTCTGCAAGCTAATGAGCCCCAAGCGCTTCATCCTTTCTTCATAGGGAAAGTGTTCCAACCCTTTTATCATTCTAGTTGCCCTTTTCTGCACTTTCTCCAATGCTATAATATCCCTTTTGAGGTGTGGTGACCAGAACTGTACACAGTATTCCAAATGAGGTTGCACCATCAATTTATACAAGAGCATTATGATACTGGCTAGTTTGTTTTCAATTCCCTTCCTAATAATCCCCAGCATAGTGTTGGCCTTTTTTAAATTTAGTAGAGCAGCCTTTTCTAAAAAAAAGTGTTAAGTGATTCTGGTATAGGGCAGAAATCCTAAACATGGGCATCCCTGAATTGTGATACAGACTCAGCCCAAATTGCAAAGAACTGTTGTATTTCTAAACAAACTAAACTTCATTAAGGTGCAAGACAAGATGTCCTTTGTCTCCTTTCTTATTCAGTACATGCATGCAGATTTTAGCCATTATGATCAGGTTGGATAAACATTTCACTGTGCGTAGGCTGAAAACAGCAATAGTAAAAGAACAAAACGTGTATGATTATGCTATCTTTACATCATCAAGGATCCCAGCATATCAGCTCTGGCATTTCATGACTCCACTCCCATCAGTTTGGGGGTGTTTCCGGTTATAAATTAACTAAGCCAAATCACAGTTGATGGATCTATGTGCGGGTGAGGAACACAATTAAATATGCAGGTCATACCCACATCTAACAAAGGGTATCAATTATGCAGGTATCCATTTGCCTAGTGATGTTTATAAAATCCCAGCTCTTTTTCCTGTGCAAAAATGACCCTATTTTTTTTTTAAAAACCACATTAATTAGCTATTTGGAAGACGCAGGGGTCTACTTTTAATCTCCAGACCCTCACCCTGCCAGGCAGCTGAGCTGCACAATTGCTAATTGATTGACAGGGTTGCACATGGATGCTTTGGGTATGCATACCACTGGATTGGGGTCATGGTGAATAATGTATGCTTTAAACATCAGGAAACTATAAACATGATGTCAGTATCTGTCATGGATGCTAGAGGACCCAGCTGCATTGGTGAAACTCACACCAAAACCAAAACTCACTCTCAAATCCAGCTGGAGACCTTTCTACCCAAGCACATCTGGGTCTGTAGTGTTGGTAATACTGGTGTTTCAGCTGCATATGTTACTTACATTTAAGATCTGATACATTAAATACATTTTCATATTTTTTCATATTTGCTAAAAATTGCTATATGAATAACTATCTTTATTTCTTTATTTTTTAATTCTTGCATGGCCTTTCATGAACTAGAGCCCATTTGGTGAGACTTCTGTTTATATGAATTCCGGACTCATCTAAACTCTCTGTGTTTGGATTATATTTTAGCTGAAGTAAAATTTCAAGATTCAGTGTATCTTTAATCAGAAATCCTTTGCGTGTGCTGTGTTTGATATTTAAACACACAAATGCATGCGTACCAAATTTGCTTTGAAAACAGGATTCTTTTAAGCTTTGTTTCCTGTCAGACCTACAATTTCCTGGGCACGTTTCTTGAGAAAAGATGTTTTGTTGTGCTTGGTTTTATTTGTATGTGGGTTTAAGGGGGTGGGGATCGGAATTGGGGGGGTACAGAAATCATGAAAGGTAAGCCATGGAATGTGCCCTGAGCACAAAGAAAACAAGGAAGGGATTGATAAAGAGATGATAAACAGTTCACACTTTTAGACTGAGTAAAGAACCTTCAGGGGTTGGGAAGAACACAGCATGGTGTGTACTTGATGTACAGAAGAAAATTTTTATCTTCGGGCAGTTTTTCTGTGAAGGATTTTTGCTTTGTTTTTGCTTTGACATCCACAGCTAAGCAACGTAATGATTTTTTTTATTTGGCTTGCTGTTTGTGGCTTTTAGCCCCTCTCTCCTGTTGACAAATCAGTATGTGTGTATTCTCTAATACAATTGTTGTGAATAATTACCTGAAAAGCATTAACTGCAACTTTGAAACTGCCATGGTAGCCTAGTATTCTGTTGGCAATTGGCAGCTGTTCAGTGTTTATTCCTTTTATGAAACAGCAGATCCTTAAGAGATTTTCAGCAGAAAAATAAAGCACTGGAACTTGTTCTGTCCCACATCCCTGCAATGAAGCCCTGGGAAATAACTCTTAAAGCGTTTTGGACAGCAGTTGAATTTCTTCTTCATTCCCCTTTTTCCTGTTTTTTGCCTCCTTGTGTGAGTGCCTTGCTTTGCTGCTGGGGGGTATTTGCAGTTTGTATGCACAAAAACAGCACAGCAGTTCTGAGTTAATCACCACACGCCCACCATTTTAAGAATGCTTGTTACCATGCTGGAGAATGCAGGGCCTAACTAAGCATTATGTAGTATGTGTAGTCACTACTGACCTGGCTCTCCCTAGTGAAACACAGAATTCATGCTTGATGTGACATCATATTCAGTGTTTTCCTGCTTGTGCTCCAGATTATTAGCCAGTGCTTGCAAGGTATGGGGAAATTCTGTTAGGAGTAAGACATACAGGGAGCAGCATGCCTTTTTTATTGCCTGATCCATCTGTTTGCAGGGAGGCATCAGCTGCTATTTGTGTAAGTTCTCCAGGATGCCATTTCACACAGCCAGCTCCTGAGAAACAGTGTGCAGAAAAATGGCATGCAACACAATTTCAGAAAATACCCAACCTCAGAAAAAAATCTGACATCATACTGAAAGAGGCTGACAAAGGAGGGGCTGTATTTATTATGAGCAAGTATGATAACCTATAGGAGGACAAGAGGCAGGCTCTCCCAGCACCACAGTGGGGTCTGAGAATAGTGGTCTGTAAAACATGGTGAGATTTCAAACCAATGAAGGAGTTTTCCTACATATGAAGAGGAACAAATCTACACAGATACACCCTAAGAGCTTCAGCAAGGAACCTGTTGTCTTCTTCCAAAAGTGTACAAACTTGGCAACCCAAGATGCCCCATTGTTTAGCTTATTAGCACAATCACAATAAGAGTTTCTGGTTGTATGGGCTCTTTCCCTATGCCATCAACGCCTCAGCCAGTTGTGAGGTGCTGTTGTCATCCTGAGAAAACTACCATCTATTGACAGTCTCCCAGAGAATACCCTTCTAGCTAAAACGGGTGTTGAAGTTCTATACCCCAACATCCCCCATGAAGACAAACTACCAGCCACCAGGAGCATTATCCCTGACAGTGCCACAGCACACCTTGCCTCCAAGCTTTGCCACTTTGTCATTGTTCATACTTAGGTCAGGTTAATTGCACTGTCATTGGTACCCACATGGTTTGTATGACTGCAAACATATTGATATTAGTGCTTCCTCAGTTCCTATCTCTAAACACCTTTACCAGTTACCTTTTTATTAGCCAGAACAAGAAGAAGGAAGCTCTTAAGAGATTCCACCAGAACTTCCAACAACTTTCACCCTACAGTCAAATTGAGCCAGATCCTGTCCACATCCTGGACATCACTGTTCAACTATACAATGGAGACATAAGCACCATCTCATACCAGAACCATAGCATTTATCTGTAGGCTTCCAGCTATTACCCATAGCATGCCACTTGGACGTTTACATCCAAGCCCTTTGCTCCAGTTCCTTGGATAGACTTGTACCTGAAGGATTTGTACTAGGCATTTGTAAAATCACATCCCACACACAAGTGAAGAAACGGATTACTATGCCCCACAGTAGTACCCAGAAATAGCCTACTACAAGATAGGCTCCAAAGAGATTATAACAGAGTATCCTGTCACTTAAAGCTCCCAGTTCAATTCAGTCCAATGCATCAGCAGTGTTCTTCTGTCCATCCTGGACAATGCTGCTTAACTATGTCCTTGCTTCCAGACAGCCACCCACTGCCTAAAATAGCTTCTTACGAACAACAAAGGGCTGTCTAACAGGCATGTCCATAGACCTTACTCTGCAACCAACCAAGATGTTAACTCTGTCCCCGCTCAGGCAACACTATTACAGTATCATCAGCCATTCCATCTTGGGCTCATCCGCTTGTTCTTCTTCCAGTATGATGTACATCATCACATGTCAGCAACGCCTTTCTGCTGTTTACATTGGACAGACAGGTCAGTGTGTATGCAGAAGAGTAAATGGAAACAGATGGGACAAAAAAGGGGCAATATTCAGAAACTTATGGGAGAATACTTTACTCTTCCAGGACACTGTTGCTGGCTTGAAAGTTGAGAAGAGAACATCCAGGGGAGATTCTAGCATGAGGCTGCTGAAGTAGACATTATCGTGAAGTTTGATTGCCTCTCATGAGGATTTAACAAGGAACTGTGGTTCTTTGGCCATTATAAGTGTTAATTAACTTAGCAATGAAATAGGGATATTGTATTGTCATCAATTACTCGAGAGCCAGTTTGGTGTAGTGGTTAAGTGCGCAGACTCTAATCTGGGAGAACCAGGTTTGTTTCCCCACTCCTCCACTTGCACCTGGCTGGATGACCTTGGGCAAGCCATAGCTCTGTACCAGCTGTTCTCTCAAGGACAGCTTGGGAAAGAGCTCTCTCAGCCCCACCTACCTCACAGGGTGTCTGTTGTGGGGAGGGGAAGGGAAAGGAGTTTGTAAGCCACTCTGAGACTCCAAGTGAGTGAAGGGCGGGGTATAAATCCAATCTCCTCCTCCTCCTCTCCTCCTACTGCTATTGTGAATGACCTCTGTACTTTCCTTGATTATGTTTGAATCTTAGATAACCACATTTCAGCTGTACACTTCCTACATCTCATGGCCCATTGACCCTGATGTTTACAGTATTTTTTTCTTCATAACCGCATATATTGTCTGCCAAGAGAAGACATACCTCATGCATCTGACAAAGCAGACTCTAGTCTGCAAAAAAGTTTGTGCTTGTTAGTCAGAAGAGCCATAAGGCTTCTGTTTTGTTTTTGGTGCAGCATTCTAATATGATTGCTGTACTGGAACTGCAGACAAGTTAGTATCACTGTGATGACACCCCTAAATTCTCTACAACAAAACCTAAAGGTCTACCAGGAATGAGGTGAAAATTGCATTAGGTGTTCTGAAACAGACTATTGTGGGGAAGGGACTAAAATCGCCATTATTCAAACCACATTATAGTATTCCTCAGTCCTAGAGGCTGAATAATTTCCATAGCAATCAAATGAGCTCATGAGGACCAGAGGCACAGTCTTGTGAAATCTCAAATTTATTTATTTATTTATTTATTTATTCGTATCCCGCCTAGCCAGCGAACCGGCTCAAGGCGGCTAACAGAACACAATACCATTGAGGTTTACAATATAAAACCATTAAACAACATAAAACCGTTACAACATTACAATACAGCTTCCAAAGATGGCAACTTCAGAGTTTCCTGGCAAACAAAGGCCACAGGGGTACACCAACAAGACCAGGGCGATGTTAGTAGGTCAGTTCTCCACCCGATGGCGGCTCCTATTTGAAAGCCTGGCGGAAGAGCTCAGTCTTACAGGCCCTGCGGAACTGCAATAAGTCCCACAGGGCCCTGATGTTATCCAGGAGCTCATTCCACCAGTAAAGGGCTGCCACCGAGAAAGCCCTGGTCCTGGTGCAAGTCAAATATGTGCATGTACTTAAGAAACTATGTATTTACTTGAATCCCTAGATAAAACTAAGACCAAACTATGGTAGATGGGTCAATGGCTGTCCATCCATTTTAGCTCACCCTAGCTCCAAATATCAGTTCTCATTCATGACCCAAGACATTCGAACTATCAGTTCTAATGGGAAAGAATGGCATTAGTTTAATTCTTCCATTTAAATTAATGTGACTTGAAAATGTTATTCAGATCAAGCCTCCGTCTCAGCTTAGTAAAGATCACTGCAGCCAAAGTAAGGTAAGCTAAAGAGAGTCCATTCTTGGATGGCCATGACTTGGATACCGTAAGAGACAGGAAATATCGACAAATGAACAGTTGGTCTTAGTACACTGAGAATCAAGCTATGAAACAGCACCTGCATTTCTTTAAAACAACAAGACAAAAGCCACTCTGATGAATAGTCACCAACTCACCATCCTATCACTGTAAACAATCTAATTATTAAAGCTTGGGTAAACATAAAGTATGTTGAGTTCTGTGTGGCTCAGTCAAGAGAATTCCATAGGTGCTCAGGTTGGCTCGAGGATTTTGCACACAGCTTACATAACGTCATTATTCTGGAGGTGTTGCTGTTATGTACAGTGCAACCCTAACCATATTCACTCACCAGTAAGTCCTGCTGAGCTCAGTGGGGCTTCCCTCCCTAGCAAGCATGCTCAGGTTACAGCCTCAGGCTGTTGCAGAAAAAACAACAAGCAGTCTTGTGGCCCCAGCAGTGCAGTCCTAAGCAGAGTGACACCTTGCGTCATATTAGTAGGTGTGTTTTGCTTGGCATAAGGGCTTGGTACAAAGGCTTGTTTCAGAGTTTGTATCCTCACTGGATGATCCATAATTGCTGATGAGTTGCTCCTGGTTGGAAGAGGGTTGTCTTTAATTAAGGGCAGGCCTTCTACCTAAAGTCTATGAGAAGAGGGAACCACGGACAGACTGTAGGTCCTTGGTTATGTGGAGAGATTTTAGCTGTAGGTGAGTCGAGTGGAATGCTGCTATTTTTTGCTATTAGTGCAGAATACATGGTATAAATCCCACACATTTTTGTTCCTTTCCAAAATATCCTCAAGAATATCTTTGGGCATTCTTTGTAGCCACAAAGTATGATGAAATCTAAATGCAGATTTGCAGAATTTTGTGTTTTTAAGTTTGCATATATTGCAACTGTATTTTAAGTTTTATTCCAGTAAAGCACCTGTGAAATACATAACCCCAATGAATTCTGTTACAATTACTCAATCTTTTTGATGTATATATTCTTCAATTCTTTCTAAAACAATAATCTTTAACATTTCTATTTTCACAAGGAGATTGTCGTAACAGATTAACATAAAGAGATACGTATTAAAGCAAGAATTAATTGATTATCTACTATAATAATCTGGTCAGACAATTTAAAGTGGCATTCAGAATCCTTTAATCAATGTTTTGGGGATTCCTCTGCAGAATCTGGTCATCGTCAGACGTGACCAGACATACTGTGCTTAAACCAATTGGCTTTTCTTTGCATCCAACTGAGCAGGACTCTGGAAGCAAATATTTGCAGAGGAAGATTATGTCATCTCTTAAAAGGTGATGTGTGTGCTTTAGAAATGTCATTATTAGGGCCAATTGAAGTGTCATCCCACCCAAGTGACAGTTGAAGCTGAGTTAGTTGCATATTGGTGTTTGCATTCTCTTTATAAGATTGTGTGAAAAAAAGCAATAGTCTCAGAATTTATGTGACTGTAGGTTAACTTCCATTTCAGTGGCTGAAGCCGGAAGAGCTGCTGAATAAGGTCCCTAGTAATTTAGGAGAGTCGGGCTTCAGAGTGCTTGTGTAGCTCTTTGCCTCTTCCCAAAAGTAGAAAAAACTAAATACAGTAGGCAAAATAATAAAAAATGTACAATAAATCATACACATTTTCTTGGAGCACAGTCAAAACCAAGCATGTCTAAGGCCCGCTAATTTCAGTGGGAAAGCAGCTGAACTGAGTGGAGATTTCATTCCCTTATGGTGGTATTGTCCCAAAATTGGGGGGGGGGGAGAGAAAAAGTTAATTTTCTTTGAAAGGTATTGTTAGGATGCACATTGCTATCCTATGCACAGTTACTGTGGTCTAAGCCAATTAATTTCATTGGTGTTAGACTGGAGTAACTCTGTGCCCAAATAGACAAAACACCCAGAGATTGTTGTAGTGGATTATTTGTACAAAGCAGTAAAAAAAAAATCAGCTATAAAATTACTGTCTGAAAAATGTAGTGCTATTGCAAGATAAGGTGTCAGATAACAACTGAAACAGCTAATGCATGGATACGTATTGAGAAACAGTCAAACTGATAATACTTACAAGTTATATCTGGCTACCAAAAAAACCCAACAAAAAACCTCCAGCCTCTCAGTGTCTGAGAGTTTACCTTCTTCCCTTAGGCAAACCTACAGGCAAAGGGGGAAATGAGGCTGTACGTTGTGGGAAGCACACATTCCCTCTGCCTTCAGCTCCCCTGCTAGACATGAGATTCTAAAGATAAACTAGTTCTAGAGGGGGGAAACAAAACAGTAGTCCAGTGGCACCTTAAAAGAAAGCATAATCTTTCTTGAGCTCACGTCCTCAGATGCGTGGACCATACAGCCATAAGAGATATATTTATCAAAATTACAGGCAACAGAAAGGTAGGAGTAGGAAGAGGTTATAAAGAGAGGCCAATTAAAACAACAACCAGTCAGAGATATTCCAGTGGATTAGGAGCAGTCAAAGATATTCCAGTGGATTAGGAGCACTCCCAACTGTGGAGAGATGGTCACTGTAGTCTAAACATAAAATCAGATGTAATCAAGCCAAAGTGGAGGTGTGAGATGCCGATAAGCGGAATTAGTTAACATCCGTAAAGGGTGAGGCATGTTGTTATCATCACCTGTAGTGAAGAAGGAAATGCCAAAGAGAAACCATGATTGGAGTGTGCTGGATGGATTGTTATGCTAGGACATCAACACAATGACTGAAAGAGCATTCCCTTTTCTTGAAGTCCACGAGACTTCCACACCCCAGTTCTCCTATCCACTGTATTGATGGTAGAAGAAAATTAGACTCCAGTAGTACCTCAAAGACCAACACATTTTTCCTGGATATAAGCTCTTTATTTATTTAATCTAAGAGTTGGAAGGGACCACCACAGATATATAGTCCAACCCCCTGCCAACACAAGAGCGCTACAGCTATAATATCCCTTACAAGTAGGTATCCAGTCAATACTTTAAAGAACCTATCTCCTCATGAAGGAGAGTGTTCTGGTGTCAAACACATCTCACCGTCTGGAAGTTCTTCCTCAAATTTAGACAAAGCCTTCTTTGCTGTAGTTTATATCCATTAGTCCGAGTCCTGTCATCCAACATGACTAATTAGTCAAAGCTGACTTCATCAGACATAAAATGGAGGAAAGGGAAGTGATGTAAGCCTCTCTGGATCCCCACTGGTGAGAAAGGTGAGGGATAAGTGAAGTAAATAAAAACAAATTAAAACTAAGATATTGCTGGAAATTTGCAAGTGGATTATAATGAGAAAGGAATGGTGTATTTTTGTAGTCTCCAGGAAACAAGGCAAATCCCCCACACACACACCACAGTTGCTGTGAGGCTATGCAGTGGCACCAAGCAGTGGGGTAAGGTCAGCACCCACAAGGACTGGTGTTACAGTGACCAGAAGGGAAGTGAGAATGCCCTGCCTTTTGCTGTGCCAAATCCCCATCTGAGGGGAGGGTCATGGGGGATTCTCTCTCCTTTCCTTGCATACTGCCTCCACAGGGAGGCCACCCTCCCACTAAGATCCTTGTTTCTACTGCTAAAAGTGGATTAAGGATAACAAACTTTGGGACAAACGAGGAGACAGGTTTGGGCTCAGCGTTGTGGATAACAATATTGGTCTTGACATAATGGGTTTTAAGTGCCCAAATTAGGTTTGTGGGCCTGGTAGTCAATATCATTGATCTTAAATGCTCTCATTTGTTTTCCTTTCCTTCTAGATGAACTTCCTAACTTGGCACAGGAAAGTTGCAGTTCTTTAATTCTCCCTTGCACAAAGGCCTGCTGGAGTGCTTACAAAGCATTACAACACAAACACATTATTAATGTATGGTGTTTTTTCTTGTTAGAGCTGAAGTTGGCTCGGGCGGCTATTGTCATTAGCAACTTGCCTGCTTCACTTGCATTTGAGCTTGCATGGGTAATGTAATATTGGAGGAAAGGGTGTAGCCACAGTTTTTCATACATTCGTGGCTACGGTTGCCAGCCCTGGCTTGGGAAATCCCTGGAGATTTGGGGGTGGAGCCAGGGGAGGAGAAGGACCTTAGCAGGTTATAATGCCGTATATGTCTACCCTCCAAAGCAGCCGTGTTCTGGGGAACTGATCTCTGTAGTTTGGGGATCATTTGTAATTCCAGGAGATCTCAAGGCACAACTTGGAGGGTAGCAACCCAGTCTTATGCTCTCAGTACATGATCCAGAGAGATACAGAGTTCCACAAAGGGCGTATTGGTGGGCAGGTTCAGTGCAGTCACTTTCTCTTGACATTAGGAGGAAAGACCTTTTGTATACAGGGACCACCAAGTTTGCTCTATTATAGCTAACATGTAATTAGCTAACCTGGATGGCCCAGGCTAGCCTGATCTCATCAGATCTCTGAAGCTAAGCAGGGTCGGCCCTGGCTAGCATTTGGATGAGAGACCTCCAAAGAGAACCAGTGTCATGACATGGAAGTGAACAGTGGCAAACAACCTCTGAACATCTCTTGCTTTGAAAACCCTGTGGGGTCACCATCAGTCAGCTGTGACTTGATGGCACTTTCCACCACCACAGCTAACATTTGCAGAAACTCCTTGGACGGATTGTTAAAATTTCCTGCTGCTTTTGCTTATATGAAGGGATACCATTTCAAGAAGGCGACAAAAGTGATCTCTTGACGCCAGTTTTTGACAAACCCAGTCTAGTCAAATATGTTTCAGATTCCTGGGTCTCAGTATTTTTTTCCTTTGCATTGCCTAATGCAATGCCTTTGCATTCTCATCCTAATGATTTGGACAAGTTCGTGCTTCTGCTTTGTTCTTGAAAGGGCTGGGTGGATCATGACCATAAGGGATGCGTATTTTGAGTCTTCCTGTGATGCAAACTGTCCAGCAAAGGATTTGCATGTCTGGGTATTTTTTCACTTCATATCTGTAAGCACTTTGCAAATGAAGGCTCAGATATTCTGATAAAAATATGAATGGTCTCACAGAAAGAATATATTTATTTTAAATGCACTTGGTGTTTAGCTGACATATATTTTCTTTCATTTTTCTCTGAGACTACGCTTTATTACAGCAGTGGTGGTTTAAAATGTTTTTGTAAAATAAGCATTTGTAAATATTTTCCTGTGTTAAAAAACAGATTTCGCAGAACAATACTGGTGCCAGCTATATATAGGAGCTTTTATGTGGTCTAACAGGAAGATGGAGATTTAAAAACAACAAAGAAGATTGATGCTATTAATGAAGGAGATGCATTCAGCATTGTTCTTTCGAAGCAGTTAGAAACTGTTTAAACAAACCAGACTGTGTAAATAAAGCTTTGGTCAGAAGTTGTTAGCAGTTGCTGTCGAGCATTCCTTTAAATGTTGTTCAGGTGTAGCACAGGTTGAATAGCAAAGGCTTTGTTGAAAATATATTATGGGATGTAACATTTTGAAAGAAATACATGGTCAGTCTTAATTATACTTTTAGGAACCATTTGCTAAAATGTTTGCATTGTTGAAAAAAGTGTAAAACTTCTTAACAATAAGGCTGCATTCAGGCATTCACTTTAACCACAAGTCAATAAAAATATACACAAATCCAGCTAGGGCTGCCAGATCTGCCCTGGCCACCGGTGGGGGATGAGAGTTAGGATAACCAGCTCCAGGTTGGGAAACTCGTGGAGATTTTGGGGGTGGAGCCTGGGGAGGACAGGGACCTCAGTGGGGTACAATGCCATAGAGTCTACCCTCCAGAACACCCATTTTTTTTCCAGGGGGAACTGATCTCTGTAGTCTGTAGATGAGTTATAATTCTGGGGGAACCCACCTGGAGGTTAGCATCCTTAAATCCAGTTTATGCCAGGTTGTGTGTGTGTACCTGGTTCTTCCCTCATTCCCTTCCCTTCCCTCCTTGTATGAAGTGTGAGAAGGGGTGGTGGTTTCAGACTAATGCTGGCTATCTGCCATATACAAATATAGGAGTGCAGCTTCCTTCTACAAACCAGGATCCTAAACCAAGAGCAAACTTGGATAAGAGTCCTGTCTTTTGGAAGGAAAACAAAACCCTGGTTAAGCTATGCCCTTGCATGTATACATTACAGGTAACTGGGATTAGTCTTAAACCACCTTCCTTCAATTGTGCTCTGTGCAAGAAGGGAGGGGGAAAGAGCCAGCCACACGTGCAAGCCCAGTACAAGCTGGGTTTGTGCACATGGCTTGGGGCTGAAGAAACAAAAAATTCGTCCTGATATTTTCCCCAGGGGGAATGATCGTTTATTTTATTTACATTAGCCATGACTGTAAAAATGGAGCCAATAGAAGCAAGACTGTCAGACTGTGAGAGTTCTCTTAGCTACAGTTTGTGAAGAGGCTGTAGGAGGTCTAGTGGGGCTAGGGCTTCTGGATGTTATTTAGGGACACACACACCCCATCTGCTTCCTATGAACCATTTTTTCGTATTAAAATTAAACTGAGAAATAAGCGAGGATTGAGGATTTTGATTTTGATATTCTAATGAGCACTGGTAGTATAAGGATGGGGTAATAGGATGCTTGAAGATGGAAGGAGTTTTCTCCACAATAGGTTTGTGAGAGTGCCTATTGTATTGTATGACGAAAAAGAAAATAAATATTTATTTCTTGTGAAGGAAATGTACAGTACCATAGCAATAACAGTGTTCTCAAAAAAAAAAAACCCTCACCACAGAAAGAAATACATATGGGCATTTGGTTAAACCAGTAAACCATCAGATCCAGTATTCATTCATTCATTCATGTATCGCCTGCCTTTCTCCATCAGACCCAAGAAGGATTACCAAATATTTGTTTAAAAACCTTAATCAGACAGCACAAGATCTCCAATAAACAATGCAGTTGTGCTAGCATTACAGAAAGTAGGAAACGGAGCAAAGTTTTATTCAGAGTTTAAGCTTCTGTGTCCAAAGCACATTTCTTCAGACAAATGGAATAAAATCTCCTCAAGGGTTACTTGTGGGGGGGTGGGGGGGAGAGGATGTAAGTAACCCTTGAAGAGATTTTATTCCATTTGTCTGAAGAAGTCTGCTTTGCACAGGAAAGCTTACATTTTGAATAAAACTATATTGGTCTTAAAGGTGTGCCACTGGACTCAAACTTTGTTCTGCTGCTTCAGACCAACATGGCTACCCACCTGAATAAGTCTTAAGTCATGTCATACCATAATGTAGAAAGTGGATTATAAAGGTAGAAGACAGTGCTGTAAAAGCAAGATAATAGATAAAATAAGCGCTGAAATAGACTACCATCTTATTCCTTTGTAAAAGCACTCTCTTGGACTCTTGCATTATACTGCAGTTGTGATCTTTATAAAAATGCCTTCCTGAACATTTCTACTTTGTACATTTCATGGAATGATAGAAGAGTGGAAATATTCCTGATCTACTCATAGGCAGGCCATTCTACAACATGGCAGCCAAGCCGCAACAGAGAATGCATGTGTGCAAGGGGTTGCCGATCATGCCCATTTGACAGGCTGCACCTTCAAAAGGGTTTGCTCAGATGAAAGAAGCTGTCATGGCGGAGCATAGCAAGAGAGGTGATCTTGTAGGTATGTGGGTTTAAGGCTTTGTAGGTAATAACCTACAAGGCTTTGTATAACCTAACATAACCTAAAAGGCTTTGTAGGTAATGAATAACCTGTACCCTGAATTGAACCCAGTAGCACAGGGGTGTCAAACATAAGGCCTGGGGGCTTGAACCGGCCCATCCAGGGATCTTATGCAGCCTGCAAACAAATAATGCAAGGGAGGGAACAGGAGACTGCTCAGGGGGAGTGGGCAGAGCCACTCTGATTGTGCCTTCAGCATGGTGGAAGAACCTCCTCTGCAGCAGTCAAGCAGCATGGGAGCATCTGCCCAGTGCTGCAACATTGGCTCTCCAGTCCGCCCATATGGGTTTTCCTTTCCACCCCCCTCCCAGCCCAAGGGGCCTTGCAGTGAGGGAACAACAACTCGGAGCTTACCAGCTGCTGTCCTTTATACAGTTTATATCTCTGGAACTCAGACGGCACTATGTTTTATGGCACACACGGTCTGGCCCGACAAAGTGACATTTATGTCAAATCTGGCCCTCGTAACAAATGAGTTTGACGCCCCTGCAGTCTACTAATCGGTGGAATGACAGCAGGAGGAGTATGCTACATGTGCTCCACCTAGCTCCAGATAGTGACCTAGGTGTGGTGTTCTGTACCCCAAGTTGATTTAAAGGCAGACCGGTATAGAGTGCATTACAGTAGTCTAGCCTTAAGGTTGCTGTGGTATAGATCCACAAGGCCAGATCAGCTGGGTTTGGGTAGGGAGCCATCTTCTGGGCTCAGTGAAGATGGAATAAAGTTTTTTTTTTTGCAGCTGTATTAACTTGGTTTTCAAGTAATAACGTGACCTCTGTTTGTCCCAACAAATCTCTGAAATATATTTCTTGCTTTTCAGTCAGAAGATCTCTTAACAGTGTGTTTCTTTACCCATTTTATTTGCAGCACAGATGCTCAACAAGAGCTAACTGTACTATAACAATTACGAGTTTAGAAGTGAAACATTCAGCAAATAGATTTATAGCGCCATTCTAAGCAGAGAGATATCTTTCTAAGCCCATTGACTTGAATAGACCTAAGTTAAAAGGATGCAACTGTGCTTAGAAATGGCACTGTTTTGTGTATAGGGTTGGATTCTACAACATCCTTCCATTAAATAAAGAGTCTTGATAAGGAGGAAGGAGTCTTTTGGTCCAGAATGACTCTGCTGTTAGTCGATGGGAATCGCAGAAGCCAACCTGTCATATCCTGCTCTTCACAGCTACTGCATTCTCCTTAATACAGGAAATGCTAGAATTTTGTTTTATCAAGACTAACCTTCTCCGTTATGTTATACATCTGTTGTCATTGTTGTTATGATTTTGGTCATGAATAGATTAATCTTAACATGACCATCACACTTATTTCTCATATTTCTTCCAAGGAGCTTAGTGTAGCATACATGGATTTTCCCCATTTTACACACAGAACAAGTCAATGAATGTAGCAACATGACCAAGGCCACACAGCAAGCTGAACTGGGATTTGAACTCCATTGCCCAAATCCAGCATTACATACTTCGCTAGTGTTTCCCAGCCTGTGAGTTGGAACCCAGAAGTGGGTCACAAAGCCTCTGAAAGTGGGTTGCAGCCCAGCCTTCCATAATGGCTGCTCCTGCCCTTTGTCTCCTTTTCTTTCTCTCCTCCTCTTCAGCTTCTTGTATTCTCATTTTCTCCACTTTGTGACAATAATGGGGGGATGGGGGATGGAAGCGGTTTGGCAACTAGTAGCTTTATGGTAATAGCTGAAACATGGGGGGGGGTGGAGAGTAGGTGGGAGCTGTTCAGCATGATGTGGAAAAGCCAGAGGCGGATAGAAAGAAGCAAGCATGTGCATGCATGGGCCCTGTCCTGGTGCGGCTGCTCCAACCTCTTGCCCAGCCTCCTGCAGTGCCTCACTGCCCTCTCTCTGCTCTGGAAGATGTGCAGCCCTGAGCTCCTTGCCACCAGCCTCATCACTGCCATCTGCCATCTTCACTTATCTCCACAACCCAGTATCCCCTAAGCAGTTCTTCTCAAACCCTGGCTTGAGGTTCAGAGTGGGGGCCACTGCACCCATTGGGTGATGATTGTTGGTCTCAAAATAACTGGTTGGGCACTGGAGAAGATGGAACACTGGAAAAGATGGGGGCCAAGGTCCTAATTTGCCTAGGTCACCAGAAAACCTTAGGCCAGCCCTAGATGGGCTTCAGCCCTATGAAGTAAATTTGGACATCTGGGTTAAAAAGTTTGGAACCACTGTACTACACCAAACTGGCAATGGCTTTGCAATTTTTGAATAATCCTGCTTCAGAAGTTTGCTTCCAGCAATCAGAGGACTTTGTAAATTCTGTTAATAAGGAAGCACGTTAATTCTTCTCATAGACAGGGGTATATTTCGTCTGCATTGGAATGAAGTCTTTTTCACTGTTGAGTGTTTGCATTTTTTTGTGGCGCAGCAGTTTCAGGTGGGTAGCCATGTTGGTCTGCAGTAGAAGAGCAAGATTCAGGTACAGAAACACCTTTAAGACCAACTAGATTTCAAGGGTAGAAGTTGCTTTCAAAAGTCAAAGAAGCCCCAGTCAGAGGATGGGAGGAGTGTTGCGAGAAAGGGAGTCAGGGCGAAGGGGAACAATGCAAAATGTAATCAGCTTGAAATTGCTGGATTTGGGTTCATTCACAAATTCATAACTATTCATAACTCCCAGGGTTGAATAGGGACATAGGGTTCTTTACAGATGCTGACTTTCGGCCCCTAAGCAATTCTCCCCTGCTCTAATCAAGCCAATTGCATTTTGCATTATACTTTTGCTGTCCTGACTGCTTTCTTTGTAAAACCCCTCCCAGCTTTTGGCCTGGATATAAAAGCTTGAGGATCTCCATTCCTGCTTGTATCTGATGAAAGGACCTATGGCTGTGAAAACTTGTACCCTGGAAATCTTGTTGGTCTTTAAGGTGCTACTGGACTCAGATCTTGTACTTGTCACATGCAGGACAGGTTGTGTGAATGAGACCACCTTTGCATATTTAAATCACGTGTTTATCCCATGATTCCCTCTCCTACCCAGAGACTTCAAGGCAGCCTATGTTGTTCTCTTGCCCACGTTTTATTTTCATAACAACACTTTTAGGTAGGTTAAGCATGAGACAGAGAGTGGCCAGGCCAGGCCAGGGCCAAGAAACAAGCTTCATAACAGTGTGTGGGATTTGAACCTGCCTCTCCCCAGCCCTTGTCTAAAACTGTAACCATTACACCACAGACCACTACCTCCCTCTTGTTTTCATGAAGTGTTGCCTATTATTTACTGCTATGAGCACAAGCAAACAGCTCATTTGTAAGAATCCCTACGTTGCCTTTTGAGAAATGTCCGTAGCATTTGAAAGACCTTACCATCAATGTACGGAATAGTGTAACAGATGTGGGACGTAATTTGGAGCACATTAAATAAACAAAAAGCCTTGAGACAATTCCTGTGTGGAAGGTCAAGCGTGAATTTCCATTAGGCACTCTGTAGGCTAATAGATTAAGAATAAATATGGTCTGTCTGGCTGGAGGAAGAGATTAATTCAAATGCAAGAGGAAGGGGAGCCTTTTAGAATCAACCTGCCTCCTGTTTCAGTCACCTCATATTTTCCCTTTAAAGTGTTTGTAAAAGATGACCTTCTGACCTCCAAACCAAAAGTGACATGTGACTGTAGGGCCTGCTCTAAAAGCAGCCTGTAGAATTGGATACCCAGATGGCTTGTATATGAATGGGAACATAAATAACAGAAAGTTAAAAAAGGAAGTGGGATTTTTTGTTTTCTGGGAGTTCGGGCTCGTTCGGCTTGCCAAGTCCTAGTATGATAGTGGCATGAAAAGCTTCCCTTCCCCACAGTTATTAAAGACACAGGAATCCTCTGAGTTTTTGCATTTGATCATCTTCATTCAGATTCTCAAAGGTGCTGCCTATCAGATACTGTGGTATTTGTCATATTTGTTTACGATTCATATTGCAGTTGTGTCTTTTCAAATACCTGTTCCAGTTTTCTCGACAACACAATACAAGACCATAAGAAGATTCCAGCTAGATCAGACAAGTGTCCAGCATCCTGTCTCATACAACCAGTTATTGTAGAGGGCCAAGGACAGGGCATAGAGGGCGAGGCCTTTCCCTGATACTCCCTCCTGGCACTGCCTCTGAACATGGAGATTCCCTCTAGTCACCATGGCTGGTAGCCACTGATAGACCTCTCCTCCATGAATCTGTGTGATCTGATTTTAAAGCAGTCTATGCCTGTGGCAATCACTATATCCTCCATCAGAGAATTTCACATTTTAATCAGTTGTCCTGTAAAGAAGTATTTCCTTTTGTCCGTCCTGAATCGACTGCCCATCAACTTTATTGGATGCTCTAATATTTTGGGAAAGGGAGAAAAAACTCATTCTATCCATACCCTCTACCCTGTGCACAACTGTACAAATCTCTGTCATGTCCAATGCTGTCATGTCTAAGCTGTGGAGTCTTGTGAGCACAAATTCTACTTTGTGAGCTGCTGGCATTAAAGTTGTGAGCGAGCGATTTGGCTACCGCATAAATTAGTTTGCTCTGGAGCTGTCCTTCCTGAGCTAATACAAAAATGTGTGAGCCGGAGGCTAAAAAAACGGTGAGCTAGCTCACACTAACTCAGCTTAGAGGGAACACTGGTCATGTCCCCCTTTAGTCATCTCTTTTCTAAACTGAAAAGTCTCAGACTCTTCAGCCCTTCCTCATAGGGAAGGTGCTCCAACCCCTAATCATCTTGTCTGCCCTCCTGTGTACTTTTTCCTGCTCTGCAGTGTCCTTTTTGAGGTACGGTGACCAGAACTGTGCACAATATTCCAAATGAGGCCACACCGGCATAGAGCTCTACAGGGGCATCATAACGTGTAGGCATGTGCAAGCTCATTTCCTCCTTGCTAGTAAAACCAGCAAGCTTGACTTGTTTACTTCATTTGTACCCCACCTTTCTCCCAAGTGGGGACCCAAAGCAACTTGCATCATTCTCCTTTCTTTCATTTTTATCCTCACAATAACCCTGACTGGGCCAAGGTCACCCAGTGAGCTTCCACGATGGAATATGGATCTAAATCTGGATTTCACAGATCCTATTCCAATACTCTTGACTACTACTCCACACTGGCTATTTTTTTCTTGACTACCATAGCAAAAAACTGCACTGTTTCTAGAAGCCCCCAAAGAAACAATTGCTTGTAACATAAGAGGACAATTAGGATATTATGAGACAGGCTTGCATAATTATGGTAGTTAGTCAACTTTGCAGCATACCAAATAGCCTGAGAAAGCTGACTAATAATGAACAGATTGTTCTAGTGTGTGTCCTCAATGTAACTAGGGTCTCATACGTTTTCTTAGCTGGCCAGGCCGGTGAATATTTCATCAAGTTGCAGGAGACATTGAAACACTCTTGAAATCCACTTGCTGCATTTTCTTGTGCCTCCATGTAGATGTGGATTCAGTATAAGCCAAAAGCTGTTCTGACCTTTTAAATTCTAATTATTTTAAAAGTGCAATATTATTTTGGAGTCTGTCAGGCTCAATAAAATACAGCATTTACCCGTTTCCCTGAAGCAACTGAAAATATCAAGACACTGCTTAATCCATTGTATCTCAAAGCGGTGGGGAAAATAAATAAAAATGTGCTTCAAAGTGCACAAGGTGCCTTGGAAAGCATTAACTGAGCTGAAACAAAAAATGTCTTTCCCAGTTATGTGGATTAGACAACGCGAGCTGAACTTTATAGAACCTGCTTGGAAAAGGGTAGACCAAATGAACATTCCTTAGAAAGGATTTTTCTGAATTAAAAATACCATGTATTTAAATTGCAGATGAAAGAAAGTATTCAAAGTGCTACAGAATAATAATCCTATTAAAAGCACTTCAGCAAGTGATTATGGTAATAACCCAAGGTTAACATCTGTAGCCTTTTTTTTAAAGTAATAAAAAATGATTATCACATATGCATATGTACCATGGCAAAATCATAGATAAAGTGAAATAAGAGAAATGTAGGGAAAGGGTGTGCCGGAGTGGATAGAGAAGAGGAGAGGGCACTTTCCTTAACCTAGCTTCCTGTTTGCAAACAGTGGTTTTGCTAAAAGCAAAATAGCCTTATATTTGTGCCTGGAACAAAGGGAAAGGTGGCACTTCACAAGAGATACACTTGTGATTAAAGCAAGTGCTGAACACAATGATTTCTTGCGGTTGTGAATGATCAGACATTATTGAATTGGAAATTATAACAAGCAGTTAGAGATGTGATCATCATGGAATATGTGCATCTTGAAATGTTAGCTGATTGAACTATTGTGTTTCTCAGAAATATAGGTCTGATCAAGTCTTAAACTATAGACAAGCTGTATCAAATGCAATTTGAAAACTGCTTTGTTAGTGCTGCAGAGGAATGAAATTTTTTCTGTGAGACAATGCTGACCTCCAGTGGCCAAAGAGGCTAATTTGTAATTTTTGTACCTGTAAAAATAATGACTGATCTATTTTAAAATGATTAATGTTTGTGTTGACTGCTAGTAACCAAATTAAGCAAATAATCACACATGCTTGCACTTATGTAATTATAATTATATAAAATATTAAACGCTTTGTGTGTGTGTGTGTGACTGTGACAAAATATATGTGTGTCAATCAAGGCACAAAATGGAAGATTAAAATAAATGGATGTTTGGAACATTGTTGTTTGTCTTCTAGAGAGCCACTCAGACTAAGAAAAGATAATGTATATATTTTGCGATAGTTAGCTTTTTGGAAAAGTGTAGACAGTCAAACCTTATAATCTACACTGAGCATGGGTATCTGTAGCTTTGAAGATCATATCCTTGGTAAATTTATTCTTTGTCCCTTTCAAGTAAATCAGCTGAGGAATCATTCCTGCCTGTTACTGAGCAATAGTGGTGTTCTTAGCAGGGGAATTGTACCTAAACAATACCAGAAACCAATATTTTGATTCACATTTATACAAAGCAATTGCCCAAAGAAATACCACCTATGAGACATATACTAGATGAGGTAAAATCCTGACTGTGCTGAAACCAAAACTAATCCCTCCATATTTTGATAGTTAGTGCCTATACAACATATTAGTTTATTTAAATGTAGTTAAAATATTATATCCCACTCTTGCCCTGGCCTGGATAGCCCAGGCTAGCCTGATCTCATCAGAACTTGGAAGCTAAGCAAGGTTGGCCCTGGTCAGTATTTGGATGGGAGACCGCCAAGGGAAGTCCAGGGTCACTAGGCAGAGGCAGGCAATGGGGAACATCTCTTGCCCTGAAATCCCTACAGGGTTGCCATAAGTCACCTGCAACTTGGGGGGGGGGGGGAGGGGGGATGGAGAACTCAAGGCAGTTTACAGAAATGCCCATATGACACCATTAAAAAAATCAGCATAGCCTGAACACCGCACTCCCCAAAGAAAATTAATTGCTTAAAGCATTAATCATCTGCTGTCTAGAAACAGTGTTGACTTAGAAACTACCCTCAAAGAAAAAACTCACTGAAACAGTGCAAACTCGCACATTCATGAAAGCTTGGCTATATTGATGCTTTCTGTGTTGCCACAAGCAATTCTGAAACAGGGGTAACAAATGAAAATTGCCTGGAATGGACACTCAAAACGTATCAGATACCTCACAGTATACATTGTGGATTAAAAGTAAGCAGTTGTCCAGTATTTAAGTGACCCACATTACACTTCTAAGCAGAGTTACACCCTTCTAAGCCCATTGATTTCCATGGGCTTAGAAGGGTGTAACTCTGTTTAGGAGTATACTGTGGGTCACTTAAATACTGGACAGCTTAAGAGGGTCACTTAAATACTGATTTCCACGGGCTTAGAAGGGTGTAACTATTTAGGACTGCATGGTTAGTTTAATAAATCAAAATGGTATTGTGGCGATTAGGATTGCAGTACATGTGCCATTATAGTCGTACAAGAGTATGCCACTGAAACAGGCACCTGGCAAGTGTCTCCCAACCATTCCAGCCCTATCGTTTGCATATACTTAACTGCAGTACTTTTCCACATCAGTATCCTTGCCTGGGGAAGGGGCAGTGTGGCTCACTGGCAGAGCGTCTGCTTGGCATGCAGAAGGTTCCAGGTTCAATCCCTGGCATCTCCAGTTAAAAGGGCCAGGAAGCAGGTGATACGGAAGACCTCTACCTGAGACCCTGGAGAGCCAACTGCCAGTCTGAGTGCTGACAGTACTGACCTTGATGGACCAATGATCTGATTTAGTATAAGGCAGCTCCATGTGTTCACCAGTCCTGATAATGGCCACTAGGAACGGTAGCATCCTCCATGTTGGCGGGAATAAAGGCTCTGGTCCTACTGTGTGCTCCAAGACAGTACAGACATGCAGATCTTTAGAATGGGATCATATGATTTGAAGAAGAAAAAAGCCCTGAAGACACTTTACAATTTTTGGGTTTGTATGTGTGCTACTTTGAGTCTGAATAAGAGTATGTTTCTTCATTTATTTCCACAGGGTCTAGGGTTGCTGGTATGGACACTGATCGCTGGAACAGAATATTTCCTGTATCCCGTCTTTGGCTGGGTGATGTTTGTGGCTGTATTTTATTGGGTTCTTACACTCTTCTTTTTAATCATCTACATGACAATGACTTACACCAGGATTCCACAGGTGCCTTGGACCACTGTGGTGCGTATACCAGCTTCCCATCTGTGTTAATGGTTTGTTTGTTTTAATTACCCTGATACAGCAGCGCCATGTGTGTTGTGTTATCTTTCATAACATTATACAATGAAGACAGGCACTTCATCAACAAAGGTTTTGTTTATATAGAAAAAATAACCCTTATGAATCTACATGTCTACTGGATGCTCCAGTTGTTCCCAGTGTTCTGGCTCAACTGATGATACTTATTTGCTGCAATTAAATAGGGATACTGTCATCATAGTGGGGGCAAATCCAATCCTGTTACCAAGCTCTCTTTTGTCAGTTGTTTCCTCATTCATCTCAATAGAGGGGGCATTATCCTGGGATCACAAGGTCAAGTAATCCTTCCTACTGTGCATCCCAGCGATTTCCTAAAAAGACCCAAAATACCACAAAAGCTAGATTTCCCCCCCACAACTGTATATGTGCAGAACCCCCAATAAATGCATCAATTTTTTAAAAATCCCTTGAATATCTTATCAATGTTTTATTTATTTTAAATATTTCTGTCATCCTCCCAAAAAAGTTCTTCAAGTGGTTTACAGTACAAGCAAGCCACAAATTGCTGTCTAGGACAACCAAAGACGTTGGGTATTAGTAGGGAAAGGGTGCTTTGCACAGATGGCGGCCCAGATTATTCAGGATGCAGGGTGTGCGCAAAATCCCACAGGCAAGTTCTTTTTGCCTCACCAACATTACATTAAAATCAGTTCTAACAGAATCAAGGGAAAGGGTTTTTTAAAGCTGCTCTGTGGATTGATAGATTAATAAGTCACAAAAGAAATGGAATACACGTGTACACTTTCAGGCAGGCTGCTTGGGATGGGGGGGGGCTGTATTAGATTTGGATTTGGTTGGGTTAAACTTGCCTTGAGTGTGTTCAGTGGAGGAAGATGGGCTAACAATGTCTTAAATAAGTTGAGCAAATCCTAAAAATCTGACCATTCATATCACAGGCATCTCTGTAAGGCAGTCAGGTAGGTTGGACTAGATGGCCTGTATGGCCCCTTTCAACTCTATGATTCTATGACTGAAAATAGGCCTACCAGCTAGACCCCAGCCCCTTTCGACTTAAATCACGGAACTAGCTGTGGTTTGGTTTTTAATGAAAGAGTCTGTGCAGCCCAAGGGAGTCATCTGGGCTTCATCTAGTTCGCCTTCAAGCATCACCTGATTGGGCTTCAGCACATGACAGCAAGAGGCCAATCAGGATACTTCAAGCTCTATAAAGCCCTGATTGAAGAAATAATCTTCAAATCTGGAAGCAGACTGCCAGTATCTAAAGGTTTGGGTGCTGGTGAGTACTGTGAGTAGACAGAGGTAGTTCAGGGCTTTGA
The DNA here is from genome assembly GCA_029233225.1 of Lepidodactylus listeri. Taxonomy (NCBI): domain Eukaryota; kingdom Metazoa; phylum Chordata; class Lepidosauria; order Squamata; family Gekkonidae; genus Lepidodactylus; species Lepidodactylus listeri. The sequence goes on from JARCFY010000012.1 coordinate 59,079,615, forward strand.
AAGGCTTGAGGTGTCAGTGGATGAGAGAGCTTTGGGATGGAGGGTTCAGGATTCAAGTATGAATCAGAAGGCAGGACCATATCCCAAGGTGAAAAGGCTGACTCAGAATCTCAGGGCTCTTCCTGCACATTAGAGGCAGCTCCTGGAGGTGTCTCGGCTGCTTCCTCCTGTGGCAGTGTTAAGTGCTCAGCTGCCGCCTCCTCTAAGGCGAGCAGTTTGATCCAATGTCGCTGCTTCTCCCTTCTGGATATAGTATGCTTGTCTAGACAGTGACGTCTGTCTCCTGTTCCCCAGTCATCAGCCCCCAGTACTCACTCCCGACTTTCCCGACACCGGAGAAAGTTCGATGTTCATGGATTGTTCTGGTCTCACAGTGCATTTCCAAACATCTGATCTCTCAGTAGTGCACTCAAGCCGTTTGGGAAGTCTGAGGCTTCTGCTCCCTGACCGCCATTTCCCTCCCAGTTATCAATGTGCACCTGGTGATTAAGTGGTTCTGCGCATGCACAAAAAGACCTTTTAAAAAAAGAAGCTGCCTGACACACACACCCCTGTGGTGACCATGCAGCAGTAATCTGATCGGTCGACCATGGGATGAGTTTGGGGTAAGGGTGGTGTGCCTGGTCAAAACTCTTCAGAGCGATAGCACCAAAGGAATTAGAGGCGCAGCCAGACTGTGCCAGGCCTGTTGTCTGACCGCAGCATAAGTCTTTGGCCTCTTGGCCTGATGAGGAGGAGTCTGTACTCTCGTCTGTGACATAGAGTGAGCCTGCAGGATCCGACCGGAATAGGTCACTTTAATATCTTCAGTTTCCAAGAATGTGTGTTTTCCATGTTCAGATTGTCCAGCATCTTTTTGGGGGAAGGGGGGAGCAATCTCTTCTCTCTCATGTGCTACTTGTTGTAAGTGTGTGAAGCATATGGCACAACAGCAGCATAAGAGTTACTTGTGAGGAATCACCCAGCCTAACCTGTGAAGCAGCAGACTGCAATGTCTTAACGTTTAACAGATCCACTGGTGGGAAGGCTCAATTTTGTTGATCCACTCAAAGAAGGGTCAGAACTGCAGGCTGTTGCTAGAGCCATTTTCATGCAGTGGAGCTGCTCCTGAGGAAGTGAGCAGTGTCCTTTGAGAATCTGTGGAGGCATTATACAAAGCCTGACAGTGAATCAGCAGATGGAGCTGCCTTATACTGAATCAGACCATCAAGATCAGTATTGTCTACTCAGACGGGCAACGGCTCCTCAGGGTCTCCAGCACAGGTCTTTCACATCACCTTCTACTGGATCCTTTTAACTGGAGATGCCAGGGATTGGATTTGGGGCCTTATGCAAGGCAAGCAGATGTTCTACCACTGAGCCACAGCCCCTTCCCATAGCAAGTATGTCTTTCATGGCAAGAAAGCAGATACCTCATTAAATTGGAACATGATGGAGCCAATCAGTGGTTTGACAGATGTTGTGAAGCAAACTGCACCAGCTGCTCTTGGTAGCCGATTCAAAGACTAAGTGTACCTTTAGGGAGATGTGAACAGCGTAAGATAGGTTTTCAGCCAAGGAAAGCCATTATGGCAGACTGGACATAGCAGCAAGTTCTCATATTGTACTGTTCGCATGACTTCCACTAATGCAAGAAGTGTACATTAAATTATATACATTAAAAACTATCATCCAGTTTTTCTTTTCCCACATAGAGCCAGCCTGATGTAGTGGTTAAGAGCAGTGGAATCTAATCTGGAGAACTGGGTTTGATTCCCCACTCCTCCACATGAAGCCAGCTGGGTGATCTTGGGTCAGTCACAGTTCTCTCAGAACTCTCTTAGCCCTCACAGGGTGTCTGTTTTGGGGGAAGGAAGGAAAGGTGATTGTAAGCTGCTCCGAGACTCCTTCAGGTAGTAAAGAGCGGGATATAAAACCAACTCTTCTTCTTCTTTATATAGGGTCTGTGCTTTAACGGGAGTGCCTTTATTTTGTACCTCATTGCTGCCATTGTAGAATCATCTGCAGTCACCAAAGATTTGCACAGCCACAACTACAACAGCTGGGCAGCTTCATCGGTAAGTTAAGCTGTAAAACCATGAATAGCATTCAGTCGCCTGTATCCTATCTCTCTGCTCAGCAAAGTCTGAATACTTCCTCCAGCCTAAGGAGCCTTCCTCCTCCAGCGGAAGAACCATTTAAGTTAACAATGGAGGCCCAGTTAGCCACCACTGCTAAATTGGCCTTTTACCATCTTTGGCTGATTTGGGAGCTGGTCCCCTTCCTTGACCGTGATGACCTGGCTACAGTGATCCATGCAATGGTCACCTGGAGACTAGACTACTCTGACGCTCTCTGCATGGAGCTGCTCTTATTGCAAATCCGAAAGCTGCAGCTAGTGCAGAATGCTGCAGCCAGGCTTCTGATGGGTCTTCCTAGATGGGAGCACATTCGGCCTGTGCTGAAGGCACTGCACTGGCTGCCGATAGCATACCGAATTCACTTTAAGGTGCTGGTACTCACCTTTAAAGCCCTATATGGCCAGGGTCCAACATACCTGAGGGACCGCCTTATACCCCAGAGAGCACTACGGTCAGGGTCACAACATCGATTGACCCTCCTGGGCCCTAAGGATGCCAGGCTTGCGACCGCCAGGGCCTTTTCAGTGGTGGAACAAGCTCCCAGAGGAGATCAGGGCCCTGCGGGATCTTCTTACAGTTCCACAGGGCCTGCAAGAAGGAGCTCTTTCACCAGGCATTCAACTAGGAGCTGCCCTCACCATTACCACCAACATCTAGGGTATAGGCTGGCCCAGCGTTGAGATCGAGGTATACCATCATGGATGTCTGAAGATCATCGAGTCGGAAATTATTTGTTGCTGCATCATATACCACATCATTCTATTTCATGATAGAACTATTACTATCACTAGCACTTTAGGATTTAACTGAATGTTTAAATGTTTTACATGTTTTTACGTGGTTTTACGGTACTTGTACCATTCAATGTAAGCCGCCCTGAGCCTGTTCGCAAGGAGGGCAGGATATAAATGGAATAAATAGATAAAAATAAATAAAAAAATTGGAGGCTGGCAGAAGGAGGGCTTCAGACTTTGGTGAGTTGGATACAGGCTATTGTATGTGTGTGAGAGGGTATGCAGGTTTTGTCTATGTGTGTTAATATAAAAATGCGATCAGGAATGTAAATTAACATTGTTAAGAATAACTACGCAAAGAGACCAATGTAACATGAGTCAACCACATGAAGAATGTAATAATGAGTATCTGTGGAATTCAGTTGTCCATCTTGAGAGCCAGTTCAGTGTAGCGGTTAGGAGCGCGGACTCTAAGCTAGGAGAACCAGCTTTGAATCCCCACTTCTTCACGTGCAGCTGCTGGTGTGACCTTGGGTCAGTCATAAGTTCTCTCAGAACTGTTCTCTCAAGGGCAGTTCTCAAGAGAGCTCTCTCAGCCCCACCTACCACACAGGGTGTCTGTTGTGGGGAGGGGAAAGGAAAACAGATTGTAAGCCACTCTGAGACTCCTTCTGGTAGTGAAGGGTGGGGGATCAGGGTATAAATCCAATCTCTTCTCCTCTTCTTCTTGATGTATTCAACCAGTTCACGTGATGATAGCGGAAATAATGGTAAACTTGACAAAGCTACGTCTGTCTGCACAAGTACAGAGATCTTCACATCTAATTCCTATGTAATGCCCATGACAGACAGCATGGTATAAAGCAGGGGTGGCCAACCTTGCTTAACGTAAGAGCCACATAGAATAAACGTAAGAGCCACATAGAGATGTCTGAGAGCCGCAAGACAGGAACAAATATCACACACACGTTTTTATTTTTAAAAATATGCAAATTTGCTTTTTATTAACATTAAATGGGACTGCCAAAAATAAAAACAAACGAGGAAAACCGGTTATAAGAAAGAGAGAGAGAGAAACTAGGAAAGCAAATAGATGGGAGGGAGGAGGGAAGGAAGGAAGGGAGAAAGAGAGAAAAAGCATGCCTCCCCTTTGCTTCCCCAGCCGCCCTGCCAGGAGCCGCACAATATGTGTGAAAGAGCCGCATGTGGCTCCCGAGCCACAGGTTGGCCACCCCTGGTATAAAGTGTCAGACTGGGAGACCCAAGTTCAAATACTCACTCTGTCCTGGAAACCTGCTGAGCCAGCTCAGGCCAGTCACTCTTTCAGCCTTAGGTACCTCACAGGGCAGTCGTGAAGATAAAATTGGTGGAGAGGGGAACGGTGCAAGCTGGTTTGGGTCTCCATTGGGGAGGAAAGGTATGCTGCTCACTTTTTTTCCTTTCCTAGGCAAATTAAGTTTGTCAGCAGACAAGGGAAGGGAATCATTCCATTGGACAGGAGTAGTGTTAGTGGTCACGATTTAAGAATGCAGTGTCTGTGTAAATATAACATGTGAAAATATTTCATGGAATTGCTGAATGTAGTATTTCAGTATGATTTATGTTGGCAGAAATGGGCATTGTGGACCAAAGCTTGCAAGCCACAGAACACCCAGATGCAGCGTTACTTAAAACGCACATGTAAGAACCAATTAACAAAAGACCCACAATGATTTATTCTGCTTAAAGTCAGTGAGATGGTAGTATTAGAAATAGCCTATGATTTGTAGCACTCAGGGGTCCTGGAGGACCATGCAGCAGTAAATTGTAGGACCTTTTCATTGTACCTTTATAAGTTATTGTTGAATACAAATAATCTTGCTAAATTATTATTGCTGTTTTCTAACAGTTTGTTTTTTTCTCTTTTCCCTCTATACAGTTTTTTGCCTTCGCTGTCACATTCTGCTATGCTGGAAATGCCTATTTTAGTTTTATATCTTGGAGATCACGGACCTTGCAATAAATATTCTCTTGAAAGAAAAACATGTAGGTGTAATATGTGTCAAGATTTATACTATGTCACTGAGGTTTGGGTTGTTTTTAAATCAGCGTATGTGTAGAGTAATGCTGCGCATTCAGAAGTGAACCCCAATGCCTTCATTCAAACCAGGATTTGGCCAATCTGAACATACTGTGGGTTTCCTCTTCTCTCCCCATTGGGCATACTAATGCCTTCTTCCTCGTCTTGGCTCACAACAATCATAACTTGGTGTAACATCCAAACTGGCAAAACCTGCCTTTAAACTACAATCATATCACAATCTGAAGCAGGGTTCTGGTTCTTGTTAGGAAGCAAACTATGGGGTTGGATCTGGACAGCTTTTTCACTCTCACCCAATTCCTCTCCATCCTACACCCCCGTCCCACATGGCTTTTGTGCATGTAAATCCTATAAGTTTCGGAACTGCCATTTTGGGTAGTCTTTAAGAGGACACGTCCTACTTTTTCACCAGCAGGAAAAGTTGGTTGACTCCAACCGATGGCTATCTATAACCACAGTGTGGCTAATTTGAATGACATGGCAAACAGTTCCTCTTCTCCGCAGGGGTACATAGGATTGGCTTGTACTCTGAAAGAGGGAACCTACAACATGTTCGCGACAGCCATGTTAGTTTGGCTGTGACATGGTTTCAGCCTTGGATTTCATGGACTGTGTTTTATCAGCATAACTGAAACAGGGATGTATTTAAAACATGCTGTTTTGTAGCAGGGAAGCAACCCTCTCCTCTGTATGGTGAAGTATTATGTGTGGAAGATTTTTTAGTATGTGTGATACGGACACTTGTTTTCCTAGGCAACATGTATTCTATTATAACAAAATTGTCAATGCAGCTCAGTATACATTATTTTCTTATTTTATAAATGTAACTGTTAAAACTTCTGTATTAAGTGCCACAGTCTCAGAAACAGTGAGATACAGGCAAGAATAATTTATAATATTTTTATATGTACTAGAATACTTTCTGTATTCAGGAAAATGTTTCTACTTTAGAACCAGTGTGCACAGTCTTAGATCCAGATTCAGTTGGTAATTTTCACTGATGCCCCCATCTCACTGCAAACCCCACTCTCCCAAGAGCATCATTTTGTGGAGACCAGTGGGCTGCAGTGGGAGAGACAAGTCGGGAAAATTTATTCCGCTGATGGAAAATTTAGGCTGGATTCCAACCCTAGAAAGCTGGGTGAGGTTCTTCTTGGAGCACTCTGATGCATCATAGGACTCTAGGTGATTCACTGGTGATTTTCAAATACCATCAAACACCAGTAAAGTATTAAAGCATTAACTGTCAGAATGGCAACAGGCTAATTACAAATACAAACCAGTCGATTCTGCTTTGTTAGGCTTGTCCCCAACAGCTGCAGGACTAAAAAATGACAGTAGAGTTTAAATCTTAAAGGTAAACTAATGTCTACACAGTAGTATTCTTGGATTCATGGTCTATGCAACTGCAATCAAATAATAGGTGGCCACTTAACAATTCGTTACTGGTTAACTGTCCAGCATGCCAACTGTAATGCATCTAGGGATGCCAGCTCTGGACTGGGAAATACCTGGAGGTTTGGAGGGCAGAGCTTGGGGTGGTGAGGTTTGGGGAGGACAGGGACCTCAGTGGGGTACAATGCCATAAGAGTCCAGCAACCATTTTCTCCAGGGGAACTAGTCTTGGTTGTCTGGAGATCTCCAGGTGCCACCTGGAGGTTGACAACTCTACATGCATCTCTGAAGTTAACGTTATGGGGAAATGTTGAGCCTCTGCTATCCAAATGACCCTCCTAGCTCTGCCAAACCCCAACGATGCAAGCTTCTTAAGCTGATGCAGTGGGAAACCTCAGTTTAAACGAAAAATATAAGTTGAAAACATTATATAGGTGTTACGAATATGGTGATGTGTTAAGTCTTTTTAATTTAAAAAATGTAAATGTGAAACACCAACAACTGGCTCATTTAATAGTACTGTCCACATGAAGTGGAAATTGAGAAAACAAAAAAAGCAGCAGCTTGAATCCCACCTAGTATTTTCACAGGCTCAAGAATGGGGCAGTTTTTGCTGATTTCCCCCAACCCTCTCCCTGGAATGCTGCTTCTGGGGAATGGGGGACCCCAAGGAATAACTGGGGGAATCTGAAGTGTCCCACAGGAGTGAAAAATAGGTGAAAACCACCCCTCTAGTGCCCGTGGAAGTTCTGGGCAAGATACCAGCCATTGGCTGATCTATATAATACAGCCAGAGAAGTCAAAGTGAGCTGGTTTCAGTTCCGTTTTATGACCTTACAGTCATTATAACTAGCAAGCCTAACTTCTAAAAAGTGAACTGATTTCCATCTTAAATGGTGTGGTAACGTCCACTGGACATTTGGTAGAGAACTGGATTTGTATTTTCTGTAAGCTGTTCTTTGAACATGAAAATAAATTTAAAAATTGTGATTACATCATTGTGGTGCTGCTCGTATTTGACTGACTAATCAGTGATGCAGTTTCAATAAACTTGGATTTACTGTGACTCCTTTAAGTGCAGAGTGCTTATATTCCTTCCAGAAGTTCTAGAGGGGTGGGGGTGGGGAAGGAAACGGGTTATCTTCAAGACATGCATCAAAAGGCCCTGACCTGGATAGCCCCGGCAAGCCTGATCTTGTCAGATCTCAGAAGCTAAGGACGGCTGACCCTGGCAGGTATTTGAATGGGAGACCTCTAGAGTATATCAGGGCCGGGAGGCCAGAGGCAGGCTATCAAGCCACTTCTCTGAACATCCTCCATTCCCCAGTAGGAGTCACCACAGGTTGCCATGACTTCCAGGTACATGCACGCACATGCGCACACACACACATGCAAAAATACCAACAAGACATGCATCAAAAGGATATGTATCACAGTTCTAGGAGTGCTGTCCCTGTGGAAAGCATCATACACTAAATTAAAAAGGGCCCAGGCAAATTACACAAACTATACCAGAAGCTAGTTTTAGGCTGTGCTGGTCTCCAGTTGGAAGAGCAAGAGTCCAGGAGCACCTTAAAGACCAACAAGGTTCCCAGGGTAGAAGCCTTTTGAGATTCAAAGCTCCCTTGGTCTTTATGGTGCTACTGGACTCAAATTCTGCTTTATGCACCAGAAGGGTTTTTGTAGATGCTAACAGAACACAGCCAAGATCCCTGCTAGCAGCCCAGCTGTGAGGTCTGGTTACAATGGTGTCTTGCTGACATAGCCTTGGAATACTATGCTCTCCTAGCAGGAAAAAAACAACAACCGAAGCTGTATTACTCTAGGGGAGCTCAGCACTGGAGTCCATCTGCCAGTCATTCTGTGGCACACTGATGGCGCCCTTCTGCTAGGCGTACATGGAAAAAGCCAATGCATGCAAAGCGCTGCTGGCATCACCATGCTCCATGACCCACCCACACTGCAAGGAAGGCACAACTGTATGAAGGACTGTGGTACATCCCGTAGGCTCCATACAGCTACAGGCTTTAATCTTCACCTGCAAACAGTTACTCTTTTGCAAGACAGACACTCAAGAAAGGAAGGAAATGATGTATTAGCCAGCTACTCCATGGCTTAGTTAAGAGCCCTCACGGGGGGAGACGTGAGATGACTACATGATGTCTTCCAGACATAAACTCAAGTCCCAGTGTGGGAATTTTGTCCCAGGAGGAGACTGGCCTTTTTGCAAGGCAAGGGCAATAGAGACAGTGGGACAAACCTGAGATGACACGCTCTCACATTCACAGAAGGCATCTTGGTCATCTCGCCAACAGATCACTAGGGAAAAGAAATGACACAGGGCAGGATCCCCAATCCTTTTGAGCCTGCGGGCACCTTTGGCATTTTGACACAGTGCAGCGGCACAGCTGCAAAGTGGCTACCACCAAATGGCTGCTGCAGACGGCCAAGCCAGCCACAGAATGGCTACCACAGTTTACTTTCAGTTACACAGTCAAGATCTTCAGTTACCCATGGTGACAGCTGCTGCCTAAGCAGCAGAAGCTCTTAAAAAAAATCTGCGTCCCCGAGCTTGTGGGAGCCGCGGGAACCCCTCGCGCCTGGTCCCCGAGCGGCCTTGTCTTGCCGTTCGGGGACCAGGCGCGAGGGGCGCCGTTTCCCCGTTTGGACTTAAAGGGACCCGCCCCCGCAATGCTCCCTCTGAGCGGTGGAGTCGTGAGCAAAAATTCTACTTTATGAGCTACTAGCATTAAAGTGAGCAAATGATTTGGCTGCTGCATAAATTAGTGTGCTCTGGAGCCATCCTTCCTGAGCTAAGCCAAAAATGTTTGAGCCGAAGGCTAAAAAACTGTGAGCTAGCTCACGATAATTCAGCTTAGAGGAAACACTGCTCCCCGGGCTCGCGGGAGCCCCGGGAACCCCTCGCGCCGATTCCCGTTGCACCTTAGCGAAAGAGCAATTTAAAAAACCTGATTAAGAGAACCCAGCAGCAGTTGTACAATTTAGTTACTGTTCTTCGTAACACGAAGTCGACGTGGTGTACCATCCCAGCGTATAGAGCAAAACATACATTTAAAAGATTTACACTTACTTCTAAGCAAGCATGCATCGGATTAGGCTGGGCAATCCGCTTCCATACATGCAGATAGGAAACGCTTTTTTTCTTTTCAGTGTTCAACTCTCCCGAAAAATTACGCGAAGATGTGACTCTAAAAAGTTCTGCTACAACATGCACTAGCTATTAACATAACCACAAACGGGAAAGCGTGCCCTGCCCACCCTGTGTCGGAGCAACGACCGTAACAAGCCCCGAGTGCAAGGCAGCAGGATGCCTCCAGCCAAGCGGACTTTCTGCCTAACCTAATAAGAAGTGCGCCAGTCCGCCAAGCGGCTCCGCGTCCAGGAACTCTTGCTCCGTCTCAACTTCAGCGACCTCCTCGTCCACCGCGGGCGAGCTCTCTTCCTCCTCCCTCCCGGCCGGCCAGCCGAGCCCCCAGCTGCCGACGCTCCCCCCACCCCGCAAGATTTCCATGGGGCTGCCGGGGCGGGGCTTTCTCCTCCTTCCAGCTGTGCGCCGGAGCGCGCGGCCAGCCGGCCCCGCCCTGTCCCGCCTCCGGAGCCAAAAACAGCGGCGACGGCGCTGGGAAAGAGGGAAGCAAGGTAGCTTCGGCCGGGCCGGTTGCCTCCCTCCCTTCCTCCCGGCGGCGGCGAAATGTCTCACGGGGTGCGGGTCATCCGCACCGACGTCAGCAGCGGGGGCGCCTCGACCTCTTCCTCCCCTCCGGACTCCGGCCGCCTGGACCGAGCCTACGCGAGTTCCTGCACGGCCACGCTGAAGGTGGTCCAGATGGTAAGGGCCAGGGGAGGCTCGTGGTGGCCTCGGCTCCTCCGGCCGCCTGGCCTGTGGAAAAGTCGGATGGCCCGCGCGCCTGCCCTCTCTCTCCTCGAGGCGCGGGAAATGCACGTGCGCCCGGGGTGCGGCCGACCGGAGTTGGTGTTTTGGTCACGCCTCGACCGGCCTGAGGCAGGCGCGCGCTCCGGCCCCAAGGCTCCGTCTGGAAATTTGCTGCAAAATGTTTCCTTCTTTCACTTAAAAGGACGAGGGTGGCTGCGGGCATACGCAGAGTGCCTTTCCCTTGCCGCTGCCCGCCCCTCCCCGGCTGAAGTTAGTGACCAAACAGGTTTTGAACTCTTTTGAGGAGTGAGGTCAAACCCCAGACCATCCCTGGCCGCAGCACTTCCCTGTCCAGAAATTAGCACTTGGTTCTGTCTTCGGTTTTACTTTGACTAATATTTGGGTTTGCTTTGTAGCGCATGACTTATACTGAAGCTTTGTGTTAGAATTTTTTCTGGCTTCTATCCCATCCTCCTGGCAAAGAGTTCAGGGCAGCCTACAGATGGGTTATCTTGTTTTGTGCTTTGAACTACCCTGTAAAGAAGAGCAGGCACTGAGTGTGTGATGGGTCCCATACATTGCAGAGTAAGCAGAGGTTCAACCCAGGCTTATATGTAACATTTAATCTGCTAGACCACATCAGCTTCCATATTTGAGAAGCAGTTCCACCTTGAATTTAGGGAGGTGATGGTTTGACACACATCTTGTTGCATTTTAAACATGCATAAACCTCTGGGGACATTGGGTCTTCAAGGTGTCATGGGACTTTTGATCTGGATGCAGCAAAATAACATGGCTACCCTTATGGAATTTGATGTACCTATGAGGTTTAATTTACAAGTGTGTGTCCTGGAAAGTTACAGGTGGCCAAAGTACTCCACCATGGCTGCACTGCTTGAAAATACAGCTACTGTGATGAAGCAGCATTTATCTTTTTAAAGATAAAGTCCCCAGTGGGCAGTGGTAGTAATGAGTGTGGAGGGCAGGCTGAGGAAGTAATCATGTGGAAACTTGCCATGTGGATGCTTTCTTTTGAGCCAATCTGACTTGTCCTGCTTTGTGCCATAAACTTGTGATGTCTGAAACTCCATCAGCAGCTGTCTTAGGAGCACTGTATTTATCCCTGTATAAATCAGTGGTGTGACCTCATTTGGAATACTGTGTACAGTTCTGGTCCCCACAACTCAAAAAGGATATTATAGCATTGGAGAAGTGCAGAAAAGGGCAACTAGAATGATAAAAGGGTTGGAACACTTTACTTATGAAGAAAGGTTAAAGCACTTGGGGGGCTCTTTAGCTTGGAGAAACAACAACTGCGGGGTGACATGATAGAGGTTTATAAGATCATGTATAGGATAGAGCAGGTAGAGAAAGAGGTATTTTTCTCCCTTTCTCACAGTACAAGAACTCGTGGGCACTCCATGAAACTGCTGAGCAGTCGGGTTAGAACATATAAAAGGAAGTACTTCTTCACCCAAAGAGCGATTAACACATGGAATTCACTGCCACAGGAGGTGAGGGCAGCTACAAGCATGGATGGCTTCAAGAGGAAATTAGATAAACATATGGAGCAGAGGTCCATCAGTGGCTATTAGCCACAAGGTACAGATAGGAACTCTCAGTCTGGGGCAAGTGATGCTCTGTATTCTTGGTGCTTTGGGGGGGGGGGGGAACAGTGGGAGGGCTTCTAGTGTCCTGGCCCCACTGATGGACCACCTGATGGCACCTGGTGATTTTGGCCACTGTGTGTTGGACTGGATGGGCCTTTGGCCTGATCCAACATTGGCTTCTCTTATGTTCTTATGTACTGTGATATGGACAGTCTTGCACATGTGAAAGGTTGTAGGTTCCTCAACTTTAGTCTTGTCTTCTTTCTCTCCTGCTCCTTGTGACAAAGCAGTTCATGAGGAGATAGCAGACATGTTAAGAGGATGGCCATAATAACTGTTTTGTGACGGTTGGAGCAACAAGAATATAATACATAGTTTTTTTGGTTTCTCTCTTTTTAAGAATTTAGAATTTAGCAGTAATGTGACACTTGAAAGTGATTTGTTGGCTCCTGGCCTGGTTGGTAAAAGAAAGAGTGGAGAACTTGCTCCCGTGGCCATTTCAAACATTAGACTGAGGCAGCTTGCTGCATTTTCTTTTCTTTTTTTTTAAAGCATACATTTAAAACTAATTAGGACCAAAGTAGATGTGATTTGTTTCCACACCTAAGTAGATTTGTTTCCACACCTAAGTCTGTTCATATATAAAGCAGTGGTTTTTGCATGACCCACTCACACATAACATGGGAGATGGGTTTAATTTTAACCAGGGGTCATTTCATAGAAAAAGAGGTGCCGGAGCTCATTAGCATAACTTATTTGCGTATGCTACACCTGATATCACTGAAAGAAAGAAAGAAGAGAGAGAGAGAGAGAAGGAAGGAGAGAAAGAAAGCGCAAGCTGGCAGGGAGGGGACCACTACTAATCCAAGCCGCAGAAATACCACTATTCTGGGAGGATAGCTTCAGTGGTGGCTGAAGCCTTCAGAAGGCTGGTCGGAGGAACAAGGCCCTTTCCAGGGAGCGGGGTCATTTTGCTGCAGCCATGACACAAGCAGGCATTCCCCCGCGGGGGGGGGGGGGGGGGGAGGCTGGCACCAACTCCCGGAGCTGAGCTCCCCTGAGCTCCTGCTCGAAATGACCTGATTTTAACTTCAAAAGGGGAGGATATAGTTTTTCTACTGGGCACTAGTCATGAAAGCAGCAAAAGTAGCCTACCTGTGGCAAGACTGGCTTCTGCATACTCAAGGGATTCCCCAAGAATGCAAAAAAAAAAAAAAAGACTTTGCAAATTAATGAAAAGGGAGGGGGAAACCCTACAATTCTGATATTTAACCTAGTTATAAGTTCAATAATCAAAAACAAAACACCACATTGCTGTAGTGATCGGAATCATCGGGGTTAAAACAGGAAGTCTCAGAAGTGTGTTTCCTGTCTAGAAGCAAGTTGGAAAAGGGAGGGGGTTACTGTCAGCTAGTTGCTCTGAGCTTGCAAAAGAATAACAGAGAACAAGCAACGGTTGCACATGGTAACTCAGATGCTGAGAGATTTAGAACAGTGGTCTGCTCAAAGACATAATGAGCCGGCTGTTTCCTATTTTATTGAGTCTCTCACCTTGCAAATTTATGTTACTGTGTCGGGGCTAGAACTCAGCTTTCTCTGGGAAAAATAAAAATTTTCCAGGGTTTTATTTCTCTTTTGTGGCTTCCTCTAACACGTTGACTTTTTGCCTTGTAAGAAAACCCTGTTTCTGAAGATTTTTGTTCTGGAAAGATCGTTTAAATGTTCCTTTAAAAAAATACTTCACAATCTAAAACCCTGTGGATTTCAAGGAGTGTGACTTTGCATTGTGGCTACAGAGCTGACACCCACTAAAGTGAACCATGAAGTTCTTTTTTAGATCTGGGACAGCGGTGTGTGTTCTGGAACTGTTTGTTGAATCGGTGTGAAAGAAATCACACTGGAGTGAAAGAGCACAAAAGGTTTTTACTGGTAGGCAGCTGCAAAATTTCCCAGTGGCTTTTCTGCAAATAAATATTATAAAATGTTTTGCCTGTGGATATATAAGTCTGATTTGAATAGAGGGGCTGTGAGAGGTGTTTATCCTTTTATCCTTGGGCTGTTTTCCTAATCAAAATCCTGCTCTGCTTCCCTTGTGTTTGTGTGTGAATCAATATGGAGACCTGTGTTCAAAAGCTGCCAGCGTTATTTGACCATCTGCCAATTCAATAGATTCTGGCCTTTCATCTTCTCTTCCTTTATGCCTTCATGTACATACCTGCAATTTGTCATCCAGGTCAATGCTTTGTTAACTGATAGTGAACAGAGGCTGGCTGTGATTCTTCTCCTGCCAAGCAGAGAGCAAGGGGCTCCCTCCAGGGCTGCGGTTTAATGGTCCCTGTCATTTCTCTCTCCTTCCTTTTCCCCCATCCCAGGCATTCCACTTCTGTGCTGGGCATGTTACAGTGCACCAGACCATTCACAGCAAGTGGAAACCCTTCCCATGCTTCACTGTGAACCTTCCAGCTGCCTGGACCCCCTTCGCCTAAGGACAGCTCGATATGCTATGAATGATATGACCAGGGCAGGGGAGGATTATGATTCAGCCCCCCCCCCCAGGTTCTCTGCATTCTCATGTCTGCATGCAGAAAGAACAAGATTTGTGGCCCCCCCCAAAAAAAACCCTCTTTGAGGCCACACGATTTTATTGAGAATTTATTGGTTTGCAGAAGCCATCAGAATTTTAAAAGGTTATAATAATTCTTCCACTGTTCTTCTCCACCTACCATTTAAATAAAGCCTTTTCTAAGTAGTTGTAACGCATTAAGAATTGCATAAATACGGATGGTCTCCTGCCTGAATGGAGTGCTGTCAGAAAAGGGAAGAGCCCTGCCTTGCCCAGTGCAAATGTTATGGGAGAAGTAGGCTGGGCTAATATACAACTTCGCACTTTGTAGAATTGTAATCGCAGAGGCAATAAATTCCGTCTGTCATTCCTGAAGCTTTTAAAATGGGCAATCCTTTTTGTTATCTGTTTTGACTTAGGAAAATTCAACTGTTGCACGTCTCTCAATTTAACTACACCGTGAAAGAAAAAACCCATTATACACAAATTGGCTTTGCTGTCTCAAATAATTATGTCCGCTCCACATAATCTACACCATTATATCCTAGGTCCTGAGCCCTGAACTTTTTCCTTTTTTGCTTTGGGAAACTATTCAAACAAATAATTTCATTCTTTCAAGTAAAACAGAAATAAATGAGTAAAAGAGTGCAGCTTTTGGAAGGCATGAACAAATGCCTGACACTTCTGTGCAATGTCGCGGGGGGGGGGGGGTCCTTGTTTCAAAAAGCTTTCCATGTTTTAATGTATGTGGTTTAGAAGTAACACCTATGCAGGTTAACTGTCAGTGGCATGCCGTCAGTTTGAGGATCTCAGAAGATTCTTGTGAGACTCTCCTCAGGTATATATTAGGGTTACCAGCTGCAGGGTGGGAAACCTGGGTATTTTGGGAGTGGAGCCAGAAGAGGGCACGGTTAGGGGAGGGGGGGAGGGACTTCAAGGAGGTATATCCCCATAGAGTCCACCTGCCAAAGTGGCCATTTTCTCCAGGTGAACTGGTCTCTGTCACCTGGAGATCAGTTGTAATACTGGGAGATCTCCAACCACCACTTGGAGGTTGGCAAACTCAGATATATAACATTGTTTGGTGGGTGAGAAAATTAATTAGTCACATAGGAACAGGAAAAGATGGTTAAATTATGGTTTCACTTTGCAACAAATAACTGGGGATTGCAATTTGCTTGTTGCATTGTGAAAACAGTACCCCTAAAAAAACACTTAATGCCTCTGCTTCTGCACACCTAAAAAGTGACATCTGAATCTTTGGCACATGAATCTCACCCATGGGAATCTCACTCTTGGGAAGTGTGCTCCAGAGATCATTTTATAGGCTGCTGCTGACCATGAGTGAGATCTGTATGTGTGTGATTAAGGAAGGAATGGCAGTGACTCTTCGTGCTTGTTGTAAAAATAATAATAATAATAATAATTTGAATCAACCACCTGCTCCCCACCACATTTTATGTGAATTTTTCAGCATCCCCTTCTGTGGCCTAAATTCTCTTACGCTGTCAATGGTACAAATGGTGTTTCAAACCATAGCATTTTTAAGTGGAGTTATGGTTGGCTGTTGACCTGGAGCTAATCTTCCATTGTTTGGTCATCTTAGTAGAATGCTCAAGAACCACTGATAGCCTATACTGGATGAATGTAGTTGTGTATCAGTGCTTGTTAATACTTAGACAACTTGTGATAGTTTTTCATTAAACGATTTGTCACATTCCTGATGTTTCACAAATGTAATCCATTTGTAAGCTAATTTTTGAATATGAGATCCCATGTCTTTAGTCCAAATTTTTATCCTGCCCTTCCTCCAAAGCTCAGGATGACGTACAGTGGTCTCTTACCTCCTTCTGTGCAGCCTTTCAACAACCCTGGGAGATAGGCTAGACAGAGAATGTGTGACTGGCCCAAGGTCATCCAGCTTTGTAGCAAAATGGAGATTTGAACCAGGATCTCCCAGATCATTGTCTGACATGCCAACCACTGTACCACCTTGGCTGTTAGACACAGAGCACAGCCAGTGTGCTGTGGGGTGTACTTGTAGACAGCATAGCTCCCCTCTTGCAACCATGTCTACCATTCACAAAATGCACAGCATTGATCTCAAGAGATCTTTCTTTGTAGTAAAAACTGCTTGCGTCTGCAAACTTGCTATAGTTTTTTCACATGAGTTTAACTAATTTCTTTGGTCAGGTGACGTTGTTGTTTCTTGGCTTATAAAATAGTGGCCTGTATCCAGCTGCACAGTTTTGAAGACCTAAGGACAATGAAGTTTGCTTTAAAAAAAAATTTTTTTTTTAAAAAAGATGGGGTGGTAATTTCCTTTTACTCCTCTTGAGCCCAGTGTTCCCTTTAAGCTGTGCACATGAGCAGCCACTCATTAACACAGGAAGCCCCCCTCAGCAGCAATCTGGAGCCGTGCAGTGCCCACTGCACTAGCCATTGCACTGCCTACTTTAAGATAACAGCAGTTATATTCTGCTCAAGATGTGAACTGCTTTGCTCAGTAGGGTGGGGGGAATGAGGAGAAACATTGACTGAGTCCCCTAAAATTTCCTTCCTGGGGGGGTCAGCTGACATTCAGGAACAGCAGTGGTCAGGGGTGTTGTTGGAAATTACCTTTTAAGAACACATAAGTGACCTTGCGTTCTAAGAACAGCATGGTTGAATACAATCCCACATTTTAAAAAAACATTCTTGCATTATTACACTTGAGCTTGCTCCCTCTGTGGCTCTTGCCTTTCAGTTGTTGCTGCTGATCGCATTCATCTGCATAAGGAACTCAACATGGATGGATTACAGTGCATACAGTTACTTTGAAATTGTCACCATGTGTGACTTCGTTATGATTCTTGTCTTCTACATCGTTTACCTTTTCCGAGTTTACCGATTGCTGACTTGCATCAACTGGCCACTTGCGGTAAGTTCCTGCTCATAACTGAACTAATTATGTTTTAATAGCATATCTGCTCACAACAGGACTCCATAAAAAACAAATCTATTGTAAATTTAAAAAGCCATGAAATGTGACTGTAGGAGCATCATGTTTGTATGAAAAGCCCCAAAGTATACAGTATTCAGTCACAGTAGTCCTGTCCAAATAGCAGCCGCGGTTAGTGAATTTGGAAGAAAGGTAGTATTATTGCCCAAAATGGAACAATTACTTTACATATTAATTTGGTTCAGGGCAGGGAGGGTAGTTAGTTTCTCATCAAAACAACAAAGACTTGTAAGGACTAAATAATTAATTATGGCATTACAGCTTTCCAGAGTCTACTGATGAAGGTTTGGCCTGTGTCATAACACATTTGTTAGTCTTTCAGGCGCTATTAATAAAAAAAAAAAAGTCTAATGTTTTTGTCATCCACACCCTACACGTGCTTTGTTCCAACTTTTTCTATAACTTGAGGGGTTTTTCAGCAATGGCATTCCCCACAAAAACAGATTGCCTTAGAGGCTGTGACATGAAGTGCTGTTGTGGTGTTCTCAAGTTTGCAAAATTACCCACAGGACTCATCAGGCCTGAGGACCCTGCCATGGAGTTTCCTCTTTGCTTCTTGTAGCCCCAGCCTTTCACCTCTTGGCCCTACCCATTCATTCCTGAACGTTGTTCTGATCATCCATTCCCTTCCCCACCCTAGAACCTGAGAGAAATTAATTAGTGTATTCCCAGATGGTATCTTCCTGAGCTACCAGTTGGGGTCCTAATAGTATTCAATAGGGAGTGAAGAAGAGGTCCCAGGAAAGGGCATGTATGCCTGCTGTGGGCATCTTTGCTGCCACCATACTAAGTGGAATCTGGCTGTTGGCAGCTGTGCTGACTTGCAGGGGATCAGTATGAACAATACAACACAGGAATCCAAAACCTGAGAGTGCAACATGATCCCCCTGAAGTGCTTGGGAAATGTGCATTTATAGTCTTGTTAGTTTCAGCAGAGCAGCAGATCTCTTATCTGCCTTTCATTTTAGGTGATATTATTAAGGGCAGAAAGAATGAAGTGTACTTTCAGTCGCAAGTTTCCTTCTACACAATTGTGTTAAACCACAAGAATTCATTGGCTAGCGCTGGGCTGCTTTAGAGGCATCACAATGGAATGTTCCTTTGATAAGGTTTTCTTTGGAACTGGATTGTGCTTTTTTATTTTTAGGAGTTTCTCCATTACCTAATAGGTACCATCCTGCTTCTCATTGCATCTTTTGTGGCAGCGGCAAAAAGCCACAACTCAGGAGGACTTGTAGCTGGAGCGGTGAGTCTGTTTGACTACTCTTTAATCATATGAAGAATGCACTGCCTGAATTTCTTTTGTGCGTTTGTCTGGTGGAATGTGGTTTAAGAGTGAATACAAGATTTTCCATATATAAGTTGTTGCTGATGCGCTTGCAAGGAGGAGGTGAGATCCATGCTACAGCTTGGGATTTATCACTGTGTGCCTCGTATCCTGGTGCTGTATGTGCTTGTGAGAGAGGGGTGTTGTGCAGAACCTTGACTTGGTTCATACTTTGTTCATTCCAAGGCACAAAGTGGTTTTTAAAGGTGTTCAACTGGTCAAGACACACAGTGTTGAATCATGCCTTGTCCTGTGGTCCTCTTGATTCTCCAGTTGTGGAGCCATTCACTTCTTGCTGTTACTTGTCTCCATAGGCCTCTGCCAATTTCAGTGTAATTTATATTTTTATTTTCTGGATTTTTGCATTTGTGTGTTTGTGTGCCCGTGCCTGGAAGTCATGGCGACCTCTGGCAACTCCTACTGGGGCATGGAGGACATTCAGAGAAGTGGCTTGATTGCCTGCCTTTGGCCTCCCAGCCCTGGTATTCTCTGGTGGTCTCCCATCCAAGTGCTTGCCAGGGTCGGCGCTGCTTAGCTTCCAAGATCTGACAAGATTGGGCTTGCCTGGGCTATCCAGGTCAGGGCTTAAGTGTAACTTTTAGATGTATATAAGATTATCTAAAGCAGACAGATTATACTGAATGTATTTCTTTCTTTCTTTTAAACAGACATTTGGCTTTTTAGCTACATTCCTGTGCATCTTAAGTATATGGCTATCATACAAAGTTTCATGTGTGACTCAGTCAACAGGTAAGCATCTAGTAAACTGTGTTGCACCAGTTTAGTACTGCACACTAGACACTTTACCCCCATATAGCTTAACTTGTATTTAGCTAAACACAGGATGGCCAGTTGGAAATCAGGTTAATTGTATTATTGTCCAAACCCCATAACGTGATGATGGTGAGCCACCAAGGTTTGGAATCTGTCGGGGGGGGGGGGGAATGGCATGTGCTCAGAAGTACTTGACTTTCAACCAGCTTCAATGAATACGGGAGCTGATTCTTCAGCAAACTCAGCCAGTAGGCTCTGAGTAGAAGGTTGGTTATCAAGGAAGCACTTCTGCCTTCAGTGGAGCTGACTGGAAGATGGCAAGGCACTTTGTATGACATACTGTATGACATATCAAAGCCAACCTGGGCAATGAGAAAGAAATCTTCTCTTGGCTGAAAGAGCCTGTAGGTATTATACAATACTATATAGAACAAGAGGGAAGTATATATGCTGTGTCATTGGTGCCTGCTTGATTCAGGAAATAATGTAACAATTACCTAGTTGCTTCAGAAGTCATAAGGACGCACCCCAATGTTTTCCCCCTTTCAGCCCATGGAATCATGAGAAGGACAGGACCCAACAGGTGGGAAGCAATAAGGGGACAGACAGGGCGGAGGAGTCAGAAAATTGCAACAAAAAAAGTACTGTGAAAAGTACTATAAAAAGAGCCCTTCAGAGGAGAAATTTTTTTAAAAAGCAAGCTAGAATGAATGATGCATCTCTGACCTAAGACATATATGTGGGATACATATACAGACATCAACCTACTCACTATTACAGCAGCAAGCCAGGACATAGCTCAGACAAGTAGAAAACTAGATGTGGTGGCTGCCTGTTATTTCCTGATGAATTGCGGAAGGCATGTCCTTGCAAATTAGTCTCTGCTGCGGGAGATTCATGCCACAAGGCAGGTGTTTGAGACATGTTGTGTATCACAAGATGGCTCTGTTACAGACTTAGACACTGATTCCTTTCTGAAGTAAAACATGCTTACTGTGAACCGAGAGGGTCACGCTAACAACAGAATAATTATAATGGAAAATATAGACATTTATTAGGGTGTACACATAAATAAAACAAAATTAAATTAAAAGACAGTCCAAGTATCGGACATTTAAAACTAGATTCATAAAGAACTAATTGCAGTGCATATGAAGCTGATGGATAAAACCTTTGACCTAAGGACCATATGTGTTTCAGCCCCTATGGGCCTTCCTCAGTGGTCAATATTCCTTATTATAGAGCGATACACATCCAAAAATGCATACAGAATTTTGTATATACGTATGTGAATCTATATAAGACCAGATGTTGCTGTCTTGAATGTTATATATTTGCTACAACAAGTCAAATAAGCCTGTGGTAGTTGAGCAAATTTTCCAAATTAGTCTGGTATCAAAAGTCCCATTCATCAGTGATGTGTGTCACTCCCATCAAGTGAAATAGTCAACTTGTGTATCACGAGATGGCTCTGTCACAGACTCATACACTGATTCCTTTCTGAAGGAAAGTGTATCTCATTCCCTCATGTAGTGTATCTCATTCCCTCAAAGCCTAAGCTCTGATTTTGCATATATTACCACCAAGACATGGTTATGTATGTTTATCCTTAAATATATGTAAGAGGCTAAAAAAATAAGAATGTGTTTGCTCAGTAGCAATCCTGAGTGCAGGAAAGACAAAAATATTTTAAATACACTTTAAAAAATCACCTCCAGATCCTAGTCAGTATTACAATTTAACAGCTGATCTTTAACAGCTATGGGCCGAGCATTTTCTGAAAGCTGTTTTATGTCTCAACTTTTCCACCGCATACTTGTGATTAAAAAATCTATCCTAGTTTTGGGTTTTGTATAGAAATTGTGATAAATATTGTAGTTGCAACATGTAATAGTTAGAATGGCACTTATCTGGAAGGAGGACGCACTACTTCAAGGTGCATCTTGATCAGTGCAAACAGATTATATTTGGTTGGTCTGTCAGCCCAATTCCAGCCATCCTCTGAGTGATACAGAAGATCCAACCAGCCACCCATGAACATTTGCAGAACTTTCCTGTTAATGTAATGTTGATGGTGCGAGTCAGATGCCTCCTTTTCTTTGTCTTTTTAAAGATGCTGCTGTGTGAGTCCTCTGTCCCTGCTAGACCAAAGAGGGGAGTTTACATTAAGCCCAGAGAAGAGATGGCTGATGTGTGCAGGATGGAACAGTGCACCGGTGGTCTTTAAGGATTCGGCTCCCAAACATCAAGGGGACGGCTAGCAGAATTCTGCCTTCTGAAACTCTGCTGAGGTTCTCAGCCTACAAGTGGGTCCAGCCGTCCGTATGCTGCCTTTTCCTAACAGCAGTTGCACACAGTTTGTCGATCATCTGCTGGGGATCTTCAGTCCCACAAGTATGGAGTTGCTGTACTTTTGTATTCACTCTCACACACAGAGACTCACTCACTCACACACTTTTATTCCAAAGGGCCTAGATAATATGCCACTGCCATTGCTATGAGCATACTCCTGTCTTCTTTTGCATCAACAGTATTCAAACCACCTGGGAAGCTCAGTTGAATGAGGACCTGCATAAACTTTCAAGATGGAAAATGTATTCCGATTCTTCGAGCCTCCAGTTATGGCTGGCAGATGCTGCAGATCTACTATGAATCAGCAACTGTAAACTTATCAATGGCTGCCTAATGAGCCTGTCTGTTGCCTTGGCCTTTTTCCTGGCTTCTGGTGCTTATTGCCAAAAGAGGCATTTTAGAAAATGCAGCTTGAGTGTCTTACTGTGAATGAACCAGAGCTTGCTTTGTAGTCTTGCTTAATTTAAGTATTTTACTGAAGACCAAATTATTTTAAATCCTGTTATTTTGCTCAAAAAACACTTGAATTTTTGTTTCCTGATACACTAGCCCTCATCGCACGTACGCCCCTCCTTTGCCAAGACTTTGCCTATAACATCCTATGGTGATCTCACCCTCTTCCCTCCCTCACATGCAGGATTTTCTCTTCTGTCTTCTTTCTTGCTGAGTAGCCCCATTATCTATTTTCTTCTTGAGTGTCCTACATAGTTGCTATATGTACTATGTATATATATGATGCTGGCCCAGCTCAGGAAACGGAGGGAAGAGATGAAGTCACCTTATATTCTGCTTCTGAAATGGCACATGAGAGGCTTTTGTAAGTTCAAAATAAAAAATTGTATTGGAGGAGGTCAGGTGGAATCAAGTGTAGGATGTGTGAAGTAAACAGATATTAAAACTGAGGTCACTTTGTATTCACATAAACACCAGATAATGTGTTGTTAACAAGTGTTTCTGCTATTCAGCAGGGTCTTTAAAACTTTGAGGAGAGAGGCTTTCTTTTCACCCTGCTTAAACACTCAAGCATAGGTTTCTGAGTTTTGCTGATACTTATTTTTTTTTTATTTGTTCAATTTATACCCTGCCCTCCCCACGAGCAGGCTCAGGGCAGCTTGCATAGATCAATAACCAGTACCACAAAACCATGTACAAAAGTTAAAACATTTAAAACATTAAAAACAATCAATGTTAAAGTGGTGGTAGTAATAATTAACTCCCAGTAATAATGATGGCATACTGTGTAATATTCTACCAGATCATTGATCTTCGGGATTGCGTGATGGTATGGCCCAATCTCTAGGCCAGGGCCAGCCCATAACCACAGGTGTTATAGTGGTGATGTCGGTAGTTTGGTGGCTCCTAGTTGAAAGCCTGGTGGAAGAGCTCCGTCTTGCAGGCCCTCCAGAACTGTAAAAGGTCCCGCAGGGCCCTGATCTCTTCTGGGAGCTCATTCCACCAGTAGGGAGCCACCACCGAAAAGGCCCTGGCCCTGGTGGCTGCAAGCCTGGCATCCTTAGGGCCTGGAATGGTCAAGCAGTGTTGCAACTTAGAGTTTAGAAGGCAGGAACATATAGCTAAGTTCCCAAAATCCTTCTTTATACACATACCAGGGATCATTCCTCTTTACTAGAAGCTATTTCCCTTCTTAAATGAGCCGGGATCATTTCTCTTTATTAGAAGCTATTTCCCTTTTTTTGGCTTGAATGAGGATCCTCCTTGATCCACTTGCTGTCTTAGCCTCCTTCGCAGTCCACAGTCAGTACTTAACTGTCTCTTCTTCAACTGTCAGTTCCCAACTATTATTCCAAGACTCTCTCAACAGAATTCCTTTCCAACAGCCTGTCAGACCACTGTGGAGAATAGCTTATCTGAGTCCGTTTTGCTTTGCCAATGAGTCATTTAGCAGTGGTGTCAAAAACAGTTACTCTTCTGGAAGCTTCTTTTCCAGGGAATTCCTTTGTTGTCAGTGTTCAAAACACAATTCTTTTGTTCCTGGAAAATGTGACTTCTTCCTATTACTTCCGAAGTTTTTTCTCCACTGCACAAGGCTGTGCGGTTTTAATGACACTAGCCCGTACTGAACAGTGCCCATAATCACTGATTAACAACTTTGTTACTTTGTTTGGTTGAAATGTGCCCATTGCTTAATTCATTCTGGAGAAGCCAAGTATAAAAGGGAGCTTCTCTTCCACTAATTTTCACTCCTGCTGTGAACGGGCTGCAGTTTTATCTTCTAACCCCTGGTGTAAAGGAGGAGGGGAGGGATGTGCATAGGGCTCTAATAAATTGTTCTAAAAAGAGAGGATCCTCCTAGACATGTCTGGAAAAATCAGAGTGCCAGAATGTAGAAAAACAGAATTTGAGTAGGATGTACAATACCCTTATGCAGTAAGATATCAGGCACACATGTAGCACCAGATATTACAGTACCCTTTGTAAGGTAAATATTCTCACTCACACAGGTGCAGTGTGTAAACTCAAAAAACAAAAGAAGGCTATTAAATATCCTAGATGGAAAGTAGTCTGGAGAAATGGCAAATGTCTGGACAGATCTACACTTCAGGGTTAGTCTGCCACCAGCTTGCCTCCTGTTATTCTACACAGAGCCTGAAACTAGGCTTACAAGTAAGGTATAAGACTTGATGGTCATGTGCCCAAGATGAAGAGAGGAAGAAAGAGATGCCAATAAAATGGAGATAAAGATAATGGTTCAGATTGTAACTACTCACCTAGACCTTAAAACAAAAGTGGGGTATATCAACAGTAGCTCACATATAATGGCAATATTAAAAGGGCCAGGGCCTCTGGAAAGGGCCTTGGAGTCGGAGGGCTGGCTGCATTTGCTGTAACAAGAGGCTGGTATGTTGTTCTGATAAGATATACTTTAAAAAGCTTAAAGTGTTTTTTCCTAAAACTTTGATGGAGTTACTTATTAGTGAGGGAAAGGCAGTTTTGTATATTTTACCAGTTCCTGTCTAATGTCATCTGTTAGCCCCACTGGGTAAGCACTATGTCTTTTCTGCTTTGGCTACTAGCTAGCTTACTAGCACTAGGTAAATATTAAACAAGAGTGGGTCTTATGTTCCATCAATAATGCCAGTCAAGTTAGCTGAGTAAAGTGAATCCTTACCTCTAATGGGTCAAAGGTTTGGTACCCACAATCAAGCACGCTAGAGGCTTGGTACCTACATGTATCACACATTAGAGCTAGCTCAAGTGAGGCGATGTCTTAATGAGTCCACTACTGTTCAGAAAGTTAGGAATGTGTGGGCGTCTTGTAGCACAGAAATGGTCTCAGCAGCAGTGTTCCAAACTGTTAAAGAGCAAGATGACATTCCAGGTCCAGCTATTTATGTGTTAATGGCCAGCAGTAGACGGAGGCAAGAGACGGGCTTGTTTGGTGAGCTAGCTCACAGTTTTTTAGCCTCCAGTTCACACATTTTTGTCTCAGCTCAAAAAGGATGGCTCCAGAGCAAACTAATTTATGCAGTAGCCATATTGCTCACTCACAACTTTATTGCCAGTAGCTCATAAAAGTAGAATTTTTGCTCGCAAGACTCCACAGCTTAGAGGGAGTATTGCTCCCTTCTCCCTGCACCACAGTCTTAACAGATTTACAAAAGGGTTACTTCCTTCTTCCAGACAATGTCGATACACTGCACTATTGGCTGTGTTAATGGCTGAGGCAGTGTCCAGTGTATGAAGAATAGCAGCCCAGAGCAGTTAAAAAGGTCAGCAATTAAATGATATTCTAATGAACAGCAGCATTAAAATACTGAAAAGACCTCTAGCAGGCAAAATATTAAAAACAGCATACAACACAGAAAACAGCTTAAGGGTATGGTGAAAAAATAAGCAAAAAGCTAGGCGGGGGAAGAAACCCTTTACTTGGTGCAGGTTGTGGAGTTTCAGTTTGGGTTCCACAGTGGCAAGTGACTCTGACCCATCCCTTGGGGCCATCCACAGCAGGGCGTTCTACCAATGTTCTCTCTAAGCTAAGTTACTGTGAGCTGGCTCACAGTTTTTTAGCCTCCAGTTCACACATTTTTGTCTTAGCTCAGGAAGGAGGGCTCCAGAGCAGACTAATTTATGCAGCAGACAAATCGCTTGCTCACAACTTTAATGCCAAGAGCTCACCAAGTAGAGTTTTTGCTCACAAGACTCCACAGCTTAGAGAGAGCATTGCTTCCTACTTCACTTTAACTGATGGGCAGGCTCCGAGGGGAAAGCAGATGGTTCTTTTAAGTAGGCATGACAGTTCTATGGACTGCCAGCCCCCATCATACAGTGAGGCACTGCAATTTTTGTCCACTTGAAAGCAAATTCTTATAATCAGGGAGAATACAAAGGATCCTCAGTTAACGAGGTCCTTCTTCGTGCGCTCATAGTTCTGCTTCCTTCCTTTCTCGACATTTTCACACATGCGTTGCCATGTCAATCAATGGGACTCCACAATCTAGCTTTGGACTTGCACCTTTGTGACAATTCAGTGTGTAAGAGTTTGTGGCTGTATTTCATTGCTTTTAATGACTTCTGCCCCTCCCCAAATCCCGCAGCCAGAACGTCCCAGCAGACATATAGACTCATGTCTACACTTTGTAGAGTTATCTCACTCTCCACCATCGCTGAACCCGAGACCGGCCTTGCGTCTCTGGGGTGAAGGAAAGGGCTTCCCTCCCCTGCTCTCTCCACACAGCATAAAGGTTCAGTAGCTCAGCCAAGGAGTCCAGAGGACAACAAGCTGGCTGTGGGGAAAGGGTAGTAAAATTTTCTTCACCTCCCACTAGGGCCAGCTTGCTCCCTTCCTGGCAGCCGTCTGGGTGCTGGGATGAGACTGCAGGGGCTGTGGAGGGTGGACCGTTTACATCTGGCCCTGGCCCAAGAGTCACGGCTCTGGGAAGCTCACAGGTTACCCATTCTCTGGTCTCTGCAGCATCTGTTTCAAGGTGGGAACCACCTGCCAGTTACAAGCTCTGCTATGCAATGGCCTTGCTCATTGCCCTGGAACATGGGGGAGAGCTGCATGTGGGACTGATAACTCAGAAGAGCCACACATAGTTCCCAAGTCACTGAGTATCACTGCTTTAAGATGTTTTCTTTTTGTTCTAGCAACGGTGATGGCAATTGCCAGCTAGATACATTGATTGGAGCAGCTAATTATCAGGTAAAGCTTCATCTTGGTTTTTCAGGTGTCTTTGCTGTTCATCTTCTACCTAGCTCTCATTTGGTTAAATGTTCTTAAGTCATTGGTTCTAAGAGCAAGATCATGAAGCTGCAAAAGCGAAATCCAAAAACAGGAAACATGAAATATCTTTTATTAGGACCAACCAAAAACAGTGCACAAGCTTTGGAGTTCTCTAGAACTGTTTATCAGACTTTTTTTTTTTTTTTTAATCTAGTCTGGTGAAGAATTCTGGAGAAACTAAAAGCTTGCATGCTGTTTGGTGTAATTTTTTGGTTGATCTTAATAAAAGATATTCCACGGTTCCTGTTGTGGGATCTCACAGGGTAATGCTTTTCTGTACTGGCCAAGATGAACATTTAACCCCAAGTTTCTGAACCTTGTTTGGCCTGCAGGCAATGTTCCCTCTGGGCTGTGGAGTCTTGTGAGCAAAAATTCTACTTTGTGAGCTAGTGGCATTCAAGTTGTGAGTGATTCGGCTACTGCATACATTAGTTTGCTATAGAGCCATCCTTTCTGAGTTAAGACAAAAATGTGTGAGCCGGAGGCTAAAAAACTGTGAGCTAGCTCACACTAACTTATCTTAGAGGAAACACTGGCTGCAAGCACTTCTAGAACTGTGAGAGAAGGTGGTAGGTGGCATCATCAGCTGGTGGCAGCAGGCTGGCCCTGCTGTCCAGTTGATTGGCAGTGAAGTAAAGTGGAAGGAGCTTTTTCTGTGCAGGGCCTGCTTGGAAAATACCCTTCCCATTTTTCAGGAGAAGATCCAGTAGGCAAATTGGCAGTCTGGTTGCCACATCAGAGATCACTGATTTAACTGTTTAAAACATAACAAGAGTCCTGCTGGATCAGACCTGTCTCACAGGGTGACCAACCAGTTCCTCTGGAGGGCCAACAACATGGCACAGAAGGTGAGGCCTTCTCCTGATGTTGCCTCCTGGCACTGGGATTTGGAGGTTGACTGCCTCTGAACTTGGGAGGTTTCATTGCAGATAATATGAGGACTGAGGTGAAGGGAGGGGGGGGAAGATGTCATGGCATACCAAACTCAACATCAATATTACCTCCACTTATTTAATTGTAATAGAAAGTTGTAAAATTAAAACCAAGATTTTTGTTAACTGATTCTCTGGCAATTATACTAGGGTAAGATATAGTACATCTGAATACCAATACCTAACAATCAAATAACCTAACGGGGGGGGGGGCAAACCCTGTCCCTGTCTAATGATATTTCAGTAATAGTGACTCAACTCAAACTCAACATCAATATTACCTCCACTTATTTAATTGTAATAGAAAGTTGTAAAATTAAAACCAAGATTTTTGTTAATTGATTCAGCTAGGCAATTATACTAGGGTAAGATATAGTACATCTGCATACCAATACTTAACAATCAAATAACCTAACGGGGGGGGGGCAAACCCTGTCCCTGTCTAATGATATTTCAGTAATAGTGACAGGTATCTTCCCACTCCCTCTTGTGAGAGCCATATTTGGTGTAGTGGTTAAGTACGTGGACTCTAATCTGGGAGAACCAGGTTTGATTCCCCACTCCTCCACTTGCAGCTGCTGGATGGCCTTGGGCAAGCCATGGTCCTGTCAGAGCTGTTCTTGAAAGAGCGGTTCTCTCAGAGCTCTCTCAGCTCCATCTACCTCACAGGATGTCTCTTGTGGGGAGGGGAAGGGAAAGGAATTTGTAAGCCGCTCTGAGACTCCGAGTGAAGGGTGGGGTATAAATACAATCTCTTCTCTTGTGGGATCTATGCGACTATTAGCAAGGAGCCTTTTCTGTATTACAAATAAAGATAGCAAAAAAAGAGTCAGTCTCCAAAGTAGATGTTTTCTTCTCAGAGGAAATGCTATTAGATCAGTGTTCATAGCTGGTGATAGTGCAGGTACCATGCCAAGCCAGTCACTCTAGTTCCGGGTGTCAAGAGTCTCGGTGCGGCAGAGCAGATGCACACCACTCCCTTCTGCTCCCCCCCCCAATGTAAAGTGTGTGATGCCAACATTACTCTTGCCACTCGTAAGAATAATCATCCTAGACAAACAGAAGGGTGTTAGTCAAGGATCTGGGAGACCCAGTTCCAAATCCCAACTCTGTCATGAAGCTTACTAGGTGACCTTGGTCTAGTCACACACCATGTCCAACCTCACAGTGCTACTGTGAAGACAAAATGAAGGGGAGAATTATGCACACTGCCTTGAGCTCCTTGTTGAAAGGCTGGGATAAATCTCAGGGGAGGGGAGGGAATTAAATCAGCCGAGCCCATATGCATCTGCCTATCAAGTGCCCATTTCACACATGACTTTAGTTGTGCAGTGCTGGGGATATATGTCAGAAACAGGTGTCTTTATACCACACCCACAGCTCATCTCTAGAAGTGAAGCCATCCTTTACAGCAGCTCTGACATCACACAAGATCAACCACAGAAATGTGGCATACATGTCTGACAGAAATCAAGAGAAACAGGAAGCAATCCACTGCTGCAGAATTTGCACGGAAACAGAGGACACCACAACAATGCCTTGCTGGCATGTGTCTTGGAGAGGGGGAACCAAGTTGTACTTAACCTGTAACTATTGTTCATTAAGCGTCTTCTGTGCAGGCACACATGAGGACTGTGCATGAGCAGGCCTGCCACTGGAGAGGTTTTCACAGCTAAAAGCCTCCAGGGGGTGCTGCGCACCGGACCCAGAAGCTTGTCCCCTCCCAGGGACCACGTGCTCCCATGCAGCAGTGCCCCCACCCTCAGTACCTTTAGTTCCTCTGAAAAAAGCATGCAGTGGGGCAGAAGTGCCTGCACAGAAGATACTCGATGAACAATAGTTACAGGTAAGTGCAAGTTTGTTTTCATCATCAATCTTCTGTGCAGTCCCACGTGGGGATTCTAGCAAGCTACTCACCAGACAGTAGGGCATGGTCTCCTCACTTGAACAGTGAGCGAAGTACTGCCTTCTCCACTTGAGCTTCTCGCCTTGCCTGCAGAGCTAAAGTGTAATGACATATGAATTATGTCTGCTGACGACCAAGTAGCAGCTCGGCAGATCTCCGTCAACGGTACTCCACTGAAGAAAGCTATCAAAGAAGTCATAGCTCTAGTGGAATGGGCGTGAATGTTTAGCAGGCACAACAACCTAGCCAAACCATAGCATTCCCTAATGACTGAGACAATCCACTGGTCTATTAGGACCAGCAAAACATACCAACAGTGTTTTATCTCTGCAGAACTCCAGGGTTCTTTTAAGGTAAAATAATAAAGAAGAGAAGAAGAGAGGAGTTTGGATTTATAACCTGCCCTTCACTACCCAAAGGAGTCTCAGAGCAGCTTACAATCTCCTTCCCCCCCCCCCCCCCCCGGTGTCAGAATCTGTCAATTCAGCCAATGTATTCTTGCATACATGCCTTCAGCTGTCCTATGTATCTAGAGCGTATTAGACCCTATGTAACCATTATGCATTATGTATTAGACCTTTGTATTAATCCTGTCTTGGTCGGGAGGGTGACAACCATGATTGGTGAGAACAAGGAGGCCTCTCATCTCTGCCTCCGCATTCCAGCTGCCCCGGCAGTAACTTCAAGGGGAGGATGGCTCTCATCTCTTATCTCATGCAAAAGAACCTTGGAGCCATGAATTGTTATGTGAACTGAGGGGTCTGGTTTGAGAAGGGAAATTTACTGCTTAACACCTCACTTTTTTCCTGTGTGAACCAAACGGTCAAGACACCTTTTAGCCCGCCAATTTTCCCTTAAGGGGATTGGCTATCTATGGGTAATTCAAACTCCTTGGAATGGTATAATAGACCCGCTTGTATTATTTGTCTCATCTCTGACAATAACCCGAGATGCTGTACTAATGTAGGAATAGGTAATAAAGAACTGTGGTTAACCAACCAAGATCTGATCCTTGACTACTTTGAGCAGAACTCTCACAGATTGTCAGAGATCTGTGATTGGGACTCAGCCGTTCCTGACCATGTCAGAAGACGACGCGGTCCCCCTCAAACCTACTACTCCAGAAGAGACTCCCGCTACCCCGGCGGATCCAGGGAACGGGGGTGGTGGCGGCGGAGGAGGTCCCGAAGTGCCGGTGACCACGAGCCAGGGGGCTTACTACATTCCGCGCCGCCCGGTTACTCATCAGAGCGTGACCCCCAAGTACGCATGGAGCCATTTCGGTCAGCGTACCGTGGATTCGTGGGTGCACGACCGGAAAGGGGTGAGGGTTTCGCTCACCGGAGACCAGCTCGATCGAGGGAGACCGAGCTACCTAGGAGACGACCGCGAGCCGATCTATCGTGGAGGGCCGCGTCGCCCGCCTCTCGAAGGAGAGGGGATGGATCTGTATGGGCCCGATCCGTATCGCGAGGAGCAGACGGTCCCTTTGGATCAGATGATGGGAGACCTGCGGCTTCAACTCACCGCCGAGCTCCGCGAGTTGGCCCTCGATCTCCAGCACCAATTTCGCGATGCTATGATGGCAGTGCAAGGAGCTCTCCCCGGTCAAGGGGTAGGAGCCCCACTACAGCCGCCGGCGCCCGGAGGGGTTCCGGTCCAGCCGCAGGCACCCGCTCTCCCGGCGCAGCCAGCTCAGCCGGTCGTCCCGGTTCCAGCTCCAGGGCCCGTCCCAGTGCCGGCCCCAGTCCCGGCCGTGCCGGCCGCCCGCCCAGCCCCCTCCGACCCTTTGACGACCACTTTCGATGGGGACCCGGAGAAGCTACGTTTCTTCATGCTGGAGATAGGGAGATTCCTGGACAGTTGGGGCCACCTCTACCCCACCGAGAAAGAACGGATTGGCTACATCGGGTCCAAGCTGAAAGACACTGCCAGCGACTGGTATGTGAGCCTGCACGACAACCCCGGACCTGAATTGCGTTCCCTGAACAACTTCATGTGGGCCCTCCGGCATCAGTTCGAGGACCCCCTGGGTGAGGAAAAGGCCCGTAATCAACTACGAAAACTGTTCCAGGGGAGATCGTCAGTGAGGGACTACACTGACAAGTTCCGGCGCATCGCGGCCAAGATCCATGGGTGGCCGGAGGAACTATTCATGGAGAAGTATTGGGAGGGCTTGAATCCGGAAATCTACGAGACCGTGCTGTTGGGGGGTCGCCCCGGCACTCTGAACACCTGGATGAGAGCCGCCATCGACATGGAGGAGCGATTCGCCCTGATTAAGATGGGAGCGTCCGTGACGGCGGCCAGCAAAGCAGCCCCCAGAGCGAAGCCCCGATCCAGTCTGCAAGATGTCCGAGATGTGAGGTTTCGACAGGGGTTGTGTATGAAGTGTAGGGAGAGTGGCCACTTCGCCTCCGCTTGCCCAAGAGGAGGGGGGAAGGGCCCGAAGACCTCAACCCCCGGAGCGGGGAGCACCCCTAGCCGTGGAAAAACACCAATGAAACCCCGGGCGTTGCAGCTGGAAGGGGTAGCCAGTGACCAGGGAGAGCTGGAGCTGATGGAAACGCAGATGTCGGGAAACTCCAACGGCCTGCAGTGAGCGGCGCAGAGCTGCAGGTCCCCCGCCAAGAAGCGCCATCTCCAGTGAGCATCCCCGGCCCCCTTTTATATATGGTAGTGACGGTGGTGACCCCGGGATCGGGTACCCACATGCGGGTTCGCGCTTTAATTGACTCGGGGTGTGCGCGAGACCTGATCAGCCCCCTAGTAGTGGAGGGGCTGGGACCCAAAGTCACCCCGTTATTGGAACCCCTGAAGTTTACTCAGATGGATGGGTCGGAGATGAAGGAGGAATGCATAGCAGAGACTGAGAGCTTGATTTTGGGGACGGGGGAGCACTGGGAGAAGCGAGCTTTCGTCATCACCCCAAACGCCCAGTTCCCTATGGTGTTGGGCAGCCCTTGGCTCGGGGCGCACGACCCTTACATAAAATGGAGCGAGGGGAAGATTTCGTGGGTGGACGAACGCTGCCAGAGCCACCGGTGGGACCCAGGATGGGGCCCTGGACCTCCGACCCCTCCTCCCCCGGCGCCTGCGCTCGCCCTCACCCCTACCATGGTGCCTAAAGAGTATAGAGACTTGCTAGAAGTGTTCAGCGAGACTGAGGCGGATGAGTTGCCCCCCCATCGACTATCGGACTGTGCCATAGAACTCCTCCCAGGAGAAAAACTCCCAAAAGGGAAATTATACTCCATGAGCCCGTTGGAACGGGAAGAGCTGCGGAAGTTCTTGGATAAAAATTTGGCACGGGGGTTCATCCGCCCAGCCAAGTCCCCCTTCGCGGCGCCCGTGCTGTTCCGAAAGAAAAAGGATGGGGGCTTACGACTCTGCACTGACTACCGGGGGTTGAATGCAGTCTCCACCAGTAACGCCTACCCCCTCCCGTTAATAAAGGACCTCTTGGCGGAAGCGGCCAAGGGAAGGATTTTTACCAAATTGGATCTACGAGATGCCTACTTCAGGGTGCGCATCAGGGAAGGGGATGAATCTAAGACTGCCTTTAACACCCCCTTGGGGCAATTCGAATATCTAGTGATGCCGTTCGGCTTAAGTGGCGTGCCCGGGGTCTTTATGAGTTTAATCAATGAAGTGTTGCACAAGCATCTATTTAAGGGCGTGTTATGTTACATAGATGATATCTTGATCTATTCTACTGATAAGAAGGCGCATGTGACTTTGGTCAGGGACGTTCTCTCAACCTTGCTGAAAAACCAGCTTTATGTGAAACTGTCTAAGTGTGAGTTTCACCGTGAGTCCGTGGACTTCCTGGGCTACCGCATTTCTCAGAAGGGGTTAGAGATGGACCCGGGGAAGGTGGAGGCAGTGGTGCAATGGGAGGCTCCGCGAACAAGAAAGCAATTGCAGAGCCTCTTGGGATTTTGTAACTTCTACCGAACCTTCATCAAAGACTTTGCCAAAGTCACCCTTCCCTTAACGGACTTATTAAAAACCAAGGGGAGGGGGCCCGAGGCCGGGAAGCCGGGAGAAAAGTTGGCGTGGAATGGGGAGTGTCAGAGGGCGTTTGAGACTTTAAAGACTCTTTTCACTTCCGAGCCTATTCTAGCCCACCCGGACGAAACGAAGGACTTTATAATTCATGTAGATGCCTCTGATGTAGCCATGGGGGGGGCCATTTTACAAAGTGACTCGGAAGGGAAACTGCACCCCTTGGCTTACATTTCAAAAAAATTTAACGAGACGGAAAGGAACTGGTCGGTGTGGGATAAGGAAGCCGCAGCCATTAGGCTAGCGCTCACTACGTGGCGCCACTGGCTGGAAGGAGCGCAAACTCCGTTCGAAATATGGACTGATCATAAGAATCTGGAGGCGTTGCGCACTCAGCGGTCCCTCAACGCTAAGCAGCTGAGATGGGCTGATTTCTTTTCCAAGTTTAACTTTGTGCTTAAACATTTCCCTGGGAAGGCTAACTCCTTGGCAGACGCGTTGTCCAGGTTGCCCCAACATGAGAGTGTAAAAGAAGAGGTGTTTGATTCCATGTTCTCCCCCCAGCAACTGGGAGGGGTGGTAGTCACCCGGAGCCGAGCAAAGAAGGCCGAGCTTGATACTGGGAAATGCCAGTGGGGGGGGGAGTATGCTCCGGAAGAGATAGAGGAACTGGAAGCTTTGGAGGAATGTTCCAAGAGAGAAGACCACTGTTGGCTGCATGGGGACAAATTAGTGGTGCCTAAGGCCAAGCGCAAGGAAATCTTGCTAAACTGCCACTCCTCAAAGCTAGCTGGGCACTTTGGTTTCCTAAAGACTCTAAATTTGATCCAGCGTCAATTCTGGTGGCCGCGCATGCGCCGAGACGTCTCGGACTTCGTCTCGGCATGCCAAACCTGTTTAATGTGCAAAAAACGGGGGGGAAAAGTCCCGGGATTATTGCATCCCCTACCCACTGCGTCAAGACCCTGGGAAGCCATAGCCATGGACTTTATCACTAATTTGCCCCCCTCCAAGGGGAAAACAGTGATTTGGGTGGTGGTAGACACTTTTTCTAAACAAGCACATTTCACCCCCTTCAAGCAATTGCCCACAGCCAAAGGGATGGCTAAAGCTTTCTTCAACCACGTGATCAAATTACATGCTTTTCCGAAGAGGGTGGTTTCTGACCGCGGAAGTCAGTTCGTTGCCACCTTCTGGCGGGAGCTTTTGAAATTAATGGACATAGAACCTGCCTTAAGTTCGGGTTACCACCCAGAGACCGACGGCCAATCCGAACGAACTAATCAAATTCTAGAACAATTCCTGAGATGCTACACAAATTACCACCAGGATAATTGGGTGGAATTGCTGCCGTTTGCAGAATATAGCTACAATAATGCAGTGCATTCATCCACAGGAGTCTCCCCGTTCATGGCAGTGGGAGGTTTTGAAGGAAAACCATTGCCTACTATTGAGGAGGCCCCTCAAGCCCCCCCCTCAGATTTCAAAAAATGGTGGTCCAGCCTCCAAGACTCATGGCCATTAATAGGCAAAGCCTTGGACCATGCCAAGGAGGACTACAAGAAATATGCTGATCGAGGGCGAGCACCGGGATGGGATCTTCAGCCCGGGGACTCTGTTTATCTCTCTACTAAGAATATCCATGGGTTGCAGCCCAGCAGGAAACTGGGATGGAAATATGTTGGACCTTATAAAGTGCTACGCAAAATCTCTGATGTGTCTTTTGAACTGGAACTGCCTAAATCACTGAGTTCTGTGCACCCTGTGTTTCATTTCAGCCTGCTGAAGAAAGATCCTGGGCCGAACGCTTGGCATCCAGTTCCTCCAGTTCCTCCTCCACTGATGAAGGAGGGGAGCCCTCACTTCGAGATAACTGAGATCCTTGACTCCAAGATGCGAAGAGGCCACTTATATTACTTAGTTAGATGGTTGGATTTCGGCCCGGAACACAATGAATGGATTCGTTCAGAACATGTTCACGCCCCTAAGCTGACTAAACTGTTTCATAAAATGTTCCCTGATAAAGCTAGGTGAAGAGAATTATGGGGAGGGCAGGGTGTCAGAATCTGTCAATTCAGCCAATGTATTCTTGCATACATGCCTTCAGCTGTCCTATGTATCTAGAGCGTATTAGACCCTATGTAACCATTATGCATTATGTATTAGACCTTTGTATTAATCCTGTCTTGGTCGGGAGGGTGACAACCATGATTGGTGAGAACAAGGAGGCCTCTCATCTCTGCCTCCGCATTCCAGCTGCCCCGGCAGTAACTTCAAGGGGAGGATGGCTCTCATCTCTTATCTCATGCAAAAGAACCTTGGAGCCATGAATTGTTATGTGAACTGAGGGGTCTGGTTTGAGAAGGGAAATTTACTGCTTAACACCTCACTTTTTTCCTGTGTGAACCAAACGGTCAAGACACCTTTTAGCCCGCCAATTTTCCCTTAAGGGGATTGGCTATCTATGGGTAATTCAAACTCCTTGGAATGGTATAATAGACCCGCTTGTATTATTTGTCTCATCTCTGACAATAACCCGAGATGCTGTACTAATGTAGGAATAGGTAATAAAGAACTGTGGTTAACCAACCAAGATCTGATCCTTGACTACTTTGAGCAGAACTCTCACACCCGCCCCACAACAGACACCCTGTGAGGCAGGTGGGGCTGAGAGAGCTCTCTCAAGAACTGCTCCTGAGAGAACAGCTCCAAAAGAATTTGTGACAGAGCCAACCAAGGTCACACCAGCAGCTGCATGTGGAGGAGTGGGGAATCAGACTTGACCATAATAAGGGGAGAAAATATTCCTGGAGCTTGAACCGCTCCAGGAATATTCCTTCCCCTTATTATGGAAGAACCTATTTACGGTGGTTGCACATGGTTTAGCTTTATTAAGCACTGTTATAAGTTGGGGGGTGGGGGTGGGGGTCCAAGGCAGATCTGCTGAAAACAAAATCCTCAAAGAGGAGAAAGTCTTGACTGGCTCAGTATTAGACCCACCAACAGACCATAGAGACGGGTTCCATTTTCTGGTTTTGGTGAAAACACAATACGGGGGGAATCCAAATAGAGGCGACTCAATATCTTGTCCTTCGGTTTGTGTTCAGAGGTAACAACTTTTATTTCAAGGGACTGTTCCCCATGCATATGGAGATCTTCCATAGGAGAGGCTGAAGAGGGCTCGCCCACTCTCTCATCCAGACTTGGAATCAATGTAGTGTCAGATCCATTGGATCCAATGGCAGTATCCTCTCCCCACAGCAGGTATAGGAGAGCGAGGCTTACATGAAACCATTACTGATGGCGGATACAAGGAAGGCTGATGAAAGTAGGGATATAAATTTGCATCCCTGGGATGAGCAAAGTTGTCAGCCCAGTCTTTTGAGTCATCTTTACCCCACAAGTGCATTTTTTGAAAAGGGCTTTCTGAGCCATGGTACAAACTCAGCAAACCGGGGAAGCAATTCCTTACCAACACAAAAACTGGAGACTCCAAAGAGACAACCATCTCCTTCAGCAGCAACCGAGGAACGGGGTGGGGGCGCTGCTGCATGGGAGCATGTGATCCTTGGGCTGGAACAAGCTTCTGGCTCTAGCGTGCAGTGCCCCCTGGAGGTTTTAGCTGTAAAACCTCTCAGCTGGCAGGCCTGCTCATGCAGTCCCCATGTGGACTGCACAGAAGACAGATGATGAATCTGCATTATGTATTGTTTGTCAATGTCGAGTTGCTTAAGAACGGGCCCACATTTTTTTTTTTTAGATACAATGCACCAGGTATATAACCTCTGAACCTTCCAGAAACAATCCTACTATATTTTTGAGGTACTGCGAGAGCAATATGATGTATGGAACATATCTCTTAAGGCAATATTCATTGTGTGAGAAATATGAAACACTGAAAAGAAATGTCATGAAATTTTGGAATGGAAAAGACATAGCCAGAATGGAGCACATGGCTAATGCGCCAGCTTTGGCACTGTAAAGGAGTGCAAGTCCTCCACACCTCAGAAAGGTCAATTGTTCCATCCTACCTGAGAACAAAACGATGATTCAATTTCTGACCACTTCCTCAAGCACAAATGATCTTGTGCTACCAGATTAGCAACCAGCAGAAGAGAAAAATACGGCAAAGTGTTTTCTACAGCTTTTATTAAAAATGTAATTACAAAAAGATTAAGTAAATCCAAAGATGCAATAAAAATTGATGCTAAAAAAAGCTAGGCCAGAGTGTACAATGCTGACTTTGACTGTAATAAAACTGACACACAATAAACAGTTTATGGAAGGGTTGGGATTTCTTAAGGTTCCATATGTTTCCAAAGATCTCCAAACACACATTCCATTTATACTCGCTGAAAATTATCTAATTTTTAAAAATACAAAGCACACACAAAAATCAGCATTTTTTCCTAAATATTGCTTTTATCTCTGCCTATTTTAAATCCCATTATGTTTAAAAACTCCTCAGACGGTCTCCTCCCCTTTGAAATCTCGCTGTTAGTCAAACTTTTCAACAGTATGGATGGAATTTACAAGATAATTACTCAAGTTTATCTGAGGGCTGCAAATGCCAAATTTTGAAAGACCTTGGGTTGGACCCAATGGTGATTTCTGTCACACACACCAACACAAGCCATGAAATTCTGCTCTGGAAGCCCAGGGAATCCTAAGGCGGAACCACACCATGAGGAACCAGGGAGTCTGCAAGGGTTAATCTGCAAAAATCATCCCACTTCCCATTAGTGGAAATTTACTGCTGGATCCAGCCCCTTGCCTTGGCTCTGCGAGTCATCTGGCAGTGCTATGCTTCCTTAGAAACAAGCCCCCACTGCCTTCATCGTTGTCAGTGGAATTGCCACAGGTCATTATTTTCGAATCTGTCGCAAGTTGAATTAGACAACCAAAAAATTAACAAACATTTGCATCTGAGAGGGATGTCACTTCAAAAAATACATGTTCTATAGATTAATCCAACAATTAAAACTTTTGCTGATATAGCCTGGCAAATAAATAGCTCACAAAACCTTTCACTAGTTCACCGATGCACATATACCATGTTAATAATTTATAGCACAATGAGAGCTCCAGTGAAAAAAAAGGCAACTTGCTCTCAATTTTTAACACTTTCCCTGCCTAGGCACTTGGAAGGGATGGAGTTGCTGCTGATGTGAGGTGGATTCTACTCAGTTAGGTTATATTACGTCCACACACAAATACCCACATAAAGCATAAATGCACACATACACCCGTCATTTGTGTCTGAGAAGCGGAGAATGGTATAAAGCGAGGCCAGGCAGCCTAGCAACACAAGAGAGATTTTCACACTGCAATGCAGACCAGAATAGAATGATTTAAAATTCAAGAAAAAAAGATTTAAATCCAAAAGCTCTACATATATTATTTACTTTGTACATGAAATGGCATACTGCCCGATTGCTATTAACCATGATGCATGCTCATTTTAAAATGAACAGAGCTCGCATATAATCTCTAAGGGTGGTATTCTTAAATATCAATATTTTCTCGCTATTTTAGAAAATAATGTATGATTACCTATTTTTAGAGTATAATGCTCATGACCTCAACTAGGGCTTCTTTTTATACCTGCAATGCTGGCTGGTTTTCCTAAAACAGGGGCTTACTACGATGGACGCTTAAAGGCACTTCATTTTTCCAGCGCCCCTTTTTTTAGTCAGTCTTCCTTTTATAACTGTAAATGCAGAAATGTGACTCAGAAGCAGCTTCTCTTTGGTATCTCCTTTCCAAACAATTCCAGGTGGGTCCACTGTAATGGCCTGTGGTAGAAGAGCAAGATTCAAGTCCAGTAGCTCTTTAAAGACCAACAAGATTTCCAGGATATTATCTTTCAGGAGTCGAAACCACCTTCATCAGATACAAAGGGACAAATGAAGCACTGAAGCTCAAAAGCTCATACCTTGGAAACCTTGCTGGTCTTCAGTGCTACTGGACTCAAGTAATGCTCTCCCATCCCTTCCAGTCTTTGTTGAATTTCTGCATCTGCTGCAGCGAAAGAAACAGGTTGTCTCGGGGTACTTTAGAAACTACATCTTGTGACACAAGCTTTCATGAGCTGGAGACCACTTCACCAGAGCCTCCCAAAAGCTTATTTCACAATACATCTGCTAATCTCTGAAGGGCAGAAAGCCT
This sequence comes from Lepidodactylus listeri, assembly GCA_029233225.1. Classification (NCBI taxonomy): domain Eukaryota; kingdom Metazoa; phylum Chordata; class Lepidosauria; order Squamata; family Gekkonidae; genus Lepidodactylus; species Lepidodactylus listeri. The sequence continues at coordinate 59,119,725 of JARCFY010000012.1, forward strand.
CTCTGTAGGTTTTGTATAATTACGGGAACCTTAAAGTCTGATTCTTGAGATCAAGTACGTGGGCATGGATAGCTTCAGTGAGAGGGTAGCTGTGTTAGTCTGTTAGAGCAAAACAAAATTCGAGTCCAGTCGCACCTTAAAGACTGACATTTCCCAGGGTATCAGCTTTCATGAGTCAAACCTTACTTTGTCAGAGAGTGTAGCTCACAAAAAGAAATAACTCCCTCTTCAGGTGTTTACAAACACTACTTCGCTTCACATGGCCAACTCATCACCAGTTGGGACTGCCATGCTTCCTCTAAGCTGTGGAGTCTTGTGAGCAAAAATTCTATGAGCTACTGGCATTAAAGTTGTGAGCGGGCGATTTGGCTGCTGCATAAACTAGTTTGCTCTGGAGCCATCCTTCCTGAGCTACGACAAAAATCTGTGAGCCGGAGGCTGAAAAACTGTGAGCTAGCTCACACTAACTCAGCTTCGAGGGAACAGAGGTTGGGAGTGGGTCCTGCCCACTCCAGCTGAATCTTCGGCTTTTTCAATTAGTTCTCATTTTCACCAGAGCTCAGCACAGTCATGAGGCATTGCACCGGAGCTTCTTGTGCTGCTGAGCCTTCTGGCCACATTTTGCAATAACATTTCCTTTCTCCTTCTTCTGTCTGCACCACTGGATGGATGTGTACCTGCCAACCAAGGATCATACTTTATGCATTGGGAGGGCCAATGAAAGCTTATGCCGGAATAAGCTTCTTTAAGGAGCCATAAGACTCTCCCTTATACCTGTGGTGCTTTAGCATTGCCGCCTCTTATGGAATTTGAAAAATGAAGCTTCAGGCGAAGAACCAAAGCTGCTTGCTCAAGGACAGTTACAATGAACTAAGGACAATATTTATTTTACTACACTTTTACTCCACCCTTCCTGCAAGGAGCTCCGGGCAGTATTTGTGGCTCTCCCCTCGTCTGCTTTATCCTTCCAACAACCCTGTAAGGAAAGCGAGGCTGAGAGATTGTGATGGGCCCAACGGCACCCGGCTGGCTTCCATGGCAAAGTAGAGATTCAAACCTGGGTCTCCATCCTAGTCTGAAAATCTAACCCCTATACCATTGTAGCTCGTCACAATTTAGGTGTATCAATTGCGGGCTCCCTTAGAAGGCAGCAAGTTGGGAGAGAAGCTTCCCACTCTGTCCAACGTGCCATGAATCATATCGGTTTCCCTTTCCCAGACAGACTCCTCCCCCCTTTTCCAACTTCACTTCTGCCTCAGTAGATTACAAGGTGCACAGGTCTCTCCTGGTGAATGTAGGGAAAGCTGCGTGTAAGCATCTTGCACTAGGGAGGAATCCCACAAGACTGAGGAGAGCTGCTTTGCCTGCCTGGCTGCCATTTGAACATTTTCTCCCCACCTGCAAAATATACCCTGGGATACCTACAGGGGTCCTTTTTCGCAACTCTCAATATGGAGTTTGGCTTCCTGGCCCCGGGGCATCAATGCACAGGTATGGTCATGCTGCTTCTGCTCCTCAGCTTCACCCCCTTGCTTTCCTGTCCACTGCTGGGCTCAGGAATTTACATTATCACTGGCTAGTTTATTATCAGACACAGCAAAAATCCATACTTCAGTTCTAAATTTTTAGCACAAGCTCATGGTCTGCAGCCCTTAGCAATCTCAGCCATGAACTTAGGGAACTGCACACCTAAATCCACAAGTGAAATGACATTACTTGAATTCCAAACCTAATATTTAATAATTAAGATCTGAGAAAAATTAGGATCACCTTTTTATGTACTCTTAGTATCAACAACAGGTCTTTTATGTTAGTTAACATCTTTCCTCTGTGCTTTCTACCATCTGTTGAAACTTCTGACTGAAAATTATGGTTTCGCAATCTTTTCTTTGCAGTCCCCTTATTTTGTTTTCACATCCTAAAACTTTATAGCTTCTCCAAAATGCTGAAAGTGTCAAATACAAATTTCTACTTCTTACAGATATTTTCAAAACAGAAAATTAATTTTATTACACTCAAATGTAATTTTAAAAAAAGCACGCATGCAATGGTAAACTGTACGTAATTTGTTATTTTTACAAAAGGACAAGATGTCATAAACCATTGATTTCATAAGCCGGTTCTCTACAGACAAATATTATAAAATCCTTATTGCTCAAAATTAATGTCAATACAAATCCGGAGGGTTTGTTAATGTTTGTGAGAAGGGGAAATGGCTGACTGTACAAGTGGGAAAGACTTCCTAAATTTGGAGTGGATTTGCTACCACCGTTAGTGCTGTGGCACACAGAATCCATCCCTGGTTTTGCCACTCCACTTCCTAGTTTTTCCTGTATGAAAGTGTGCAAAAAAGAATTTTAAACTCTCCCTGTTTGCCTAGAGAAATGCCACATAATGAACGCCCGGTTTCAGTCACTACCCCATCCCTTCTTCATCATTGGAATCTGTTGTTGTTGTTAAAGACATTTTATTCTGGGATTGCACCCATTTACCTTTCTCCTACACATGCACCTATTATCTACATTTTTAGCAGAAGCAAAGCCTGACTCCTTCATAACCCCATCTCAAAAACTGCACCCCATCCCACCCCACCCCAGCATACCGCATCACATTTATGAACGGTGTACAAGGACAAAGTTGAATGGGTGCAATTATGAACGTTCAGTGTTCCTTAAAAGTCTTCCATTTAGGAAGCATATGAAAACTCCATGAAGACTAGGGCAGTGAGATACAAAACTGAAATGAAATCTTAACGTACTGGACATAGCTTAAAAAGGCAGAACCATTTCATCTTCACTTAGGACCCAGGACAATCAAATAAAATGTTGGAGCTTAGACTGTCAGGTTATTCAGCGGCTGATTCTCTGCTGGATTCAGTGGCTTGTCTGTGTTTTCTTGCGGTGCGTCTTTTCTAGCTTGAAGACACTTGCGGCACATCATGACAGCATCGACAATAAACATTATGCTGGCAAAGAATCCAAACACCTGTTAAAACAAAAGAGGGGAGGAATCCAGGCATTAAAAAGCACACACAGGACAGACGGTCAAGGTTGATCTTCCCATTAATCAATGGCCAGTGCTTATGAGCAGTTAAAGGCTTTGGGGCTGCTGCTGATAAGCACTGTAATATAAGGAATGGTGGTGGGGGGAGAGGGGGTCCAGCAAGACCTGCAGCCAAAGCCATCCCTAGCTGGTTATCTCTGGCTTTGTGCCACATTACCCCATGCAGCAGCACCTCCCAAAAACGTGCAGCATGACACCGCCATGTTGTCAGAATGCCACCTTATGCTGGAAAACACTGATTCTTTAATCAGAACCTCTTCTTCGCACAACCCAGATTGCTGCAATGATGCATTCTGCTTTCCTGCTGTCAGCTGCTCCAGTTGCACCTAGAATCCTATGTGCCACCAGCTCATCGAGCAACTGTCTTCTCTTAACCTCCTGGAACATTTCTTTTCCTTTGGTTACACCTGGGCAGCATCTGTCAAGAGAGTTATGTGGGGCTGCAAGTGTTCCTTCTAAGCTGAGTTAGTGTGAGCTAGCACACAGTTTTTTTAGCCTCCAGCTCACACATTTTTGTCTTAGCTCAGGAAGGATGGCTCCAGAGCAAACTCATTTATGCAGAAGCCAAATTGCTTGCTCATAACTTGGAATGCCAGTAGCTCACAAAGTAGAATTTTTGCTCACAAGACTCCACAGCTTAGAGGGAGCATTGGCTGCAACCTTTCTGCACTACCTACACAAAGCCTCTTCTTGGAACAACTGGCAATTCTGTGTATTTTGGGAGGGCAGGTTGTTTCCATGTGAAAATAGTATCAAGCCAGCCAGGCAACCTGTCTTAAAGACTGCAAAGTCTTCTGAAGAATGTGAAATTGTTTCAAATAATTGGGGGGGAGGTAGAGGTACAACATGGGCGGGACCCACCCTTCTGAAGGGCCATATCCCTTAAATGAACCTGGTACCAACTGCACACCCTTCACTGGCCACTGGCTTCTCCTTGTTCTACCAGCTCCTAGAAGTGAGACATTCTTCCCTGCCAAAGTCTGAGCTTTTTCAGTCATGGAGGAATGGCCTGCTTCAGGAGATCAGGAGAGCGCTAGTTCTAATGATGAGACATAAAAGTGGTCCTGTTTGGGAGGGCACTGCACTGCTGCTTTTGGAACTGTCAAGTATACACAATGAGGCTATGTACTTACAACAGCAGCGACTTCAACTGATGTCCTATCATTGGTTGAAGCAAACACAATTGAAGCTAAGAAGAAGAAGCCCCCCATTACTGCAACGATCCAGAAATCCTTTGAATAAAAAAAAAATACAACTAGCATCAGAAATGCCATTTTTTAATCTTCATTCCTAGCACACAATTCAAATATTGGTCTCGTTATTTCTGATGTATGACCTTTTAATCTGGTTGGGGAACTCATCTTACAAATGGAGAAAGTGAAACTGAAAACAATGGCTTCAGCCGAGTTTGAAATTCAGTTTTCTCAGTTCATATTCTGTCACTGTAACTGCTTCACCGTAGTGGCTTTCAAAGTAAAACCTCATTTCCTTTTCATTTAAAAGCTTTATCCCCCCACTGTGTTCCATTCACTGGCAGTCACAAAGTGAGATTAACAACATTCTAGAGCCAGTCCAAAAATCAAAAAGTCTTAACTGGCCACCTATAATTTAGCAATTTATACTGTTGGGTGAGGTGCTCACCAAAATATCCTTTGTTCACACCAGAAGTTTCTACAGATATCAAAAACAACCTGGCATAATTAGCAAGCTTTTGTTTATAGTCAATGCCAGTGGTACCCTCAAAGACATTGTTGAGGAGTCTCAACATGGAAAAGTTGTACCAGGGACCCAGAAAACATACTAATGTTCGATGCAGTTGTTTTAACTGCAACACAATATGGAAAATAAAAGCAGATTTGTAAGCACATACAAACAGGAAGGCATGAAAAAGCTGTGATTCCTCCCTTTCTTCTCAGATAAGTACATTCTCCCCACCCATTTTATTAACCAGCTGATGTCTTTTGACAGATATCCACATGACATACTTTAAAGCAGAAGCGTTGAACTCATTTGTTATGAGGGCCAGATCTGACATAAATGTCACTTTGTTGGGCTGGGCCATGTGTGCTATTAGATGTAACATGAGGTAACATTAAATGTAACATAAAGATGATTTCAGATGCCAAATAGCAACAGCAGGCTTGATTGGATTAGGTGTCATATGCAAAGGGGTAGTAGGTGTGGAGATGTCAACATTGGTAATGAGACACGAAACTTAGGCCTCAATTTGGTCCAGGAGAATTCAGTCTGGGAGGATGCAAAGAATAAATGGCAATAAGTCTGAAGAAGCGAGCAGTGACTCATGAAAGCTCACACCCTATCACAAATTTTGCTAGTCTTTAAGGTGTGACCGGACTCTTACTCCTTCTACTGCTAGTGGAAACCACAACATTCAAAAAACAGTGGGGGAACATTTTACCCTTTCAGGACATTCAGTTGCTGACCTAAAAGCAACAGTTCTCTTGCAAAGGAATTTCAAAGGGAGATTAGAAAGAGAGACTGCTGAATTGCAACTGACAATGAAGCTCAAGACAATGCATCCTCCTGGACCGAATTGAGATTAGGTTTCTTCTCTCATTACCAATGCCTGCTATTGTCATTTTGCATCTGAAATCACTTCACTCTCCAAGATATAAGGACAGATGGACTCACGTTCTAGCTGTATCCAAAGAAGTGAGCAATGACTCATGAAAGCTCATGCCCTGCCACAAATTTGTTAGTCATTAAGGTGCAACTTGAAACTTGCTCCCTTCTACTAATAAAGATTCCAAGCTGTGCTGTTAGGTTTCTTCCCCACCCCATCTGTTAGAACTGGAAAGGGGGATGTCTCCAAGTGCTGAGGGACACCCCCCCCCACACACACACACACTTTCTCTGGCTCTTTCCCTCTCTGAAGAAATGTGCATGCACACAAATGCACCCTCTACCCTGAATAAAACTTTTTTGGTCTTAGTGCCACAGAACACACTCTCTCTCTCTTACTCTCTCTCTTACTCTCTTTCTTTCCCTCCCCCTCCATTCCTTCCCAAAGTAGGAGGAGAGGGAGGAGCCCTTAGCCAATCCAGGGAAAGGAGGCTTGACTTTCTCTCTCTCTCCTGGAAGCAGGAAGCTGGAGAGAGCTGGGCAAAAGCGAGCTGTGATGCAGGAGGAAGCCAGTTGCTCACAGGCCAGATAGGAGCTCTGCAGGGGCCAGTTCTGGCCTGTGGGCTGTACATCTAACACCCTGATTTAGAGCTGTGGTCCCAAGCACAGGAGCTGTGGGTACAGTAGTGGGTTTCCCATTTGCTTCTTGGACAAAAGTATTTCTTCCCCAAAGCAAAAAAAACACGTTTGGCTTTCCTTTACCTCACAGGAGTAGGTGCTTCAGAAGAACCCAGGAGGCATCCTCAGAGAGCATCCAATCAGAAACAGAAATCCATTGCTTGGTTTGTAACCCCTCAACATTGTGTGACTGACTCCGGCAGCCCATGGCAACCATTTTGTGGGGCGCCCACCACCCATCCTCTAAGTACACCCAAGCCCAGCAAGATTGGGAACCCCTCCCAGAGAGGCATACTAAACCATGAAGCTGAAGCATCACCTCCACGTTGCCTGGTGAGTATCACTGGTCCACACACCATAACTCTTTAAGTATACTGATTATGATTAGGAACTAGGATATCCAACTAATGCAGAGGTAGCAAATACAGACAAACGCTCCCTGCTCTTGAAAAGAACCTTTGAAAAATAAAACATTACTCCTTGTCTGGCAGGTTCTGTGGCCCCCCAAACAAAAATCCTTTCATACCTGAGCATGAAATGTTTATAAAGTTGCCAAAAACATATTTTGCACTAATCACCCTGCCCATGATGAATGATCCTGAGAGGACACAGACAAGAACAGGACCTGCCATCAAAACTGCAGCTGTTCCAAACGTACGAAGAACCTCTCCTTACCAACTGCTTGACTTGGTCCTTCCCTACTCTCTCGTAGAGTGACGTGCAGTATATAGCAAGGATTGGGATACACAAGAGGAAGGCGCAGCAACTGACAAACTCGAAGAAGTAAAGCCCTCCACAGCTGGTGCAAACCTCTATGACTTCTTCAAGCACAAAGGCCAGGAAAGACAGCCCCTAGGGAGGAAGGAAAAGAGCATCAGTTTAACAGAGCAGTGATGTATTTATATAAGGTGTTTTCAGGTACGCTGTTCGCAGTACAATCCTCATCTCCTCCAGCCTCCTATGACATGTTCTTAGAAGTCCCCATTTCTCAGATGGAGAACTTTGGCTAAGAGATCAGAACGTGTCCAGATCCATCAAGAAACTCCAAGCCTGAATCAGGATTTGAAGCTGGGTCTTTCTTTCTTGATTTGAGAGATACCACCTCACCAAAGCAACAGTTAAGAAGTCGTAGCCTTCAGCTGGGATTCTGGGGGTCATTTGCATTAAGGTGACTCCTACAGTGCCCTCCTGCCAACCCTTTCTCCATCATAAAGAGACTTTCCTTCACTGGAGAAAGTCTTGGTGGAAAGGAAACATTAAGAATGCAACCCACTGTATTTCCCTTTTCAATTCACGGAATCCTGAAAAGGGCAGAACGTAACAGGTGAGAGGCAATGAGGGGATAAACAGTACAGTGACATGGGCCATGAAACAACCAAACAAATCACAAAAAACAGTCTAATTTTCTGGGGAGCAAAACAACCTGGAAAACAAAACTTACTTTGAGAAGCGGGGGGGGGGGGGGGGAGATTAAGAGCAAGCTGGAAACAATGATGCAATTCTGGCCTGAAACACAGATATCCGCTTCCCCACTATTGCAGTGACAACCCAGGAAATCCCTCAAAGGAGCAGAAAACTAGATACGGTAGCCTGTTACTTCCTGACAAATTATGCAAGGCATGTTCTGTTGCAGGAGATTCGTACCACAAGCCATACCCCTCCCAAACTGGTAGTACTACTACATTAGAGGAATGTGCTTACAAAGACATTCCTGCGTCTTTGTAAGTGAAAAATGGTTTCTATCAGAACTTGGGGTGGGGAGAGGGCTGAAAGTACATATACATGACTGCACTGATTTCCACCAATCCCCTGCTCCCTCAGTAGATCCCTACTAGGTTGTTCCTTGGGGTCCACTCTCTCTTTCTCTGGCTGAGTGGGGCAGGCCAGCACACAAGGATGAGGAATTGGGGGACCTCTGAGAAAGCACGCCCACAGTCAGCACAGGTGAATACCACCACAAATAAAAAGAAAATGCTCTGGTTTATACAACTGTATTAAGACGCCGAGCTGCAGACTGGAAGGTCTGTAGCCCGGCAGTTCGAGACCCTAGTGCCACATGACGGAGTGAGCGCCTGTCTCTGGCCCCAGCTCCTGCCAACCTAGCAGTTTGAAAGCAAGAAACTGCAAGTAGATAAACAGATACCGCTTCAGTGGGAAGGTAACAGTGTTCCGTGCACCTCGACATTTAATCATGCTGGCCACATGACCACGGAAAGGTCGTCGGACAGTGCTGGCTCTTTGGCTTGGAAATGGAGATGAGCACTGCCCCCTAGAGTCGGATTCGACTAGCTTTCAAGCAAAGGAAACCTTTACTTTACCCTTATTTCCAGATATGTGCTGCTACTGCCGAGCTGCCTCAGATTTCCAGTATCCCCACCCCATTTGCTCCCAAAAAGCCAGCTTCTCAAAGATTTTCCATAGGACAATACAAGCTCATCATTTGCTTTACTTTCAGTTTTTGTATTCTTTCTTCCCGTATTAGTGACTGTCACTGCATAACAACAAAAGGGACCATTATACAGATTTGTCATGTATATTAGCAGCCTGCTTCCAAACAAATCTGTTGGCAGTTACTAAATCAAAAACCTAGTATATGAAGATGGGACAGCCACCAGCTTTGTATTTTTACCATGAAAAGGATACACAGTGTTGAAGCGCCAGTGTGTGTTGGGTCTAATGGATTTCAATGATGCACACAAACAGGAATCTGATAAATGCCTCAAGCCCTTCAAACGGGCACCAAAAATGAGCTTGTCCTAGCGACGGAATGCCCGATGCAACAACGGATGCTCCCAAACAACCAGGGCTCCTAGGCAATGCTTACTAGCAACTGATCTATTTCTTCTTAGACTACCAGCCTCTCATTTCTTACATATTACGGTGACAAAAGACTTAAAATTAGTGACAATCAAAAGGCCATTGTGCAAGTGGACAGGCTTCCTCATGTCAGCAGATATTTAATTGGTTCTGCAATTGTGTTGTTAGAGCAGCCAGGCTGGCAAGAAGACTGGGCTACTATTCCTGCATATATTCTCTATTAGCTGCCTTGGGAGCAAGCTGCTGAAAAGATGGGAGTCTCAGTCTTTGAACAGGCAGCACTCCAGAGCCTCTCTGCCAAGTGTGAGCTGAAGCAAACTAGTGGAGCGCACAGATGGCTAGCCAGAAGTTTGGCTACATTTTGTATACGTCAGTGCTCAACTCCTAGCACCTTGATCCAAGCAAGCATGAGCCCATGCGGCAACCAAGCCTCACAGAGGTCATCAGCAATACCTAAAATCACAGTGGTACACAGAAAGTACTTTGATAACCAACACTTGATTACTACCAGATAAAAAGGTGGTGTTACTATTAATCTCTCTTAACCACGGAATAATATGTAATGCTACTGTAATGCTCTCTACATGGGGCTGCCCTTGGGGCAACTCTGGAAGCTGCTGCTGGTGCAGAATGTAGCGGCCAGGTTGTTGATGGGCCTCCCTATGTGGGAGCACAGCCAGCCTGTGCTAAAGTTACTGCACTGGCTGCCAGTAGCATTCCGGATTCGCTTCAAGGTGCTGGTTTTGACCTTTAAAGCCCTTTATGTTTACCTGAGGGACCACCTTTCCCCATATGTTCCCCAGAGAGAACTGTGGTCAGGAACACAAAACTGTCTGGCCCTCCCTGATCCTAAGGATGCCAGGTTGATATCGACCAGAACCAGGGCATTCTCCCTGGTGGCACCAACGTACGGAATGAGTTCCCTAGTGAGATCAGAGCCCTACACGACCTCCAGCAGTTCTGCAGGGCCATGAAAACTAAGCTTTTTTGAAAGGCATTCCAGGAGGAGCAGTATCTATCGACTGAGCCAGTGCCAATCTGCCAGCAGAAGTTATGTAAAATGGTTGCACCATAGCTCTAGATGCACTTTATTATATTGTGCCAACAGTATATATTATGGTTTTAAACTGTTTGTATAATTTAATTGAAATACATGGTTTTACTGGTTTTATGTATTTTATGTCAAAATGTATGGCTTTATGGGGTTATGTAAGCCGCCCTGAGCCCACTTCGGTGGGGAGGGTGGGGTAAAAGTGAACGAAATAAATAAATAAATAACATGTAGAAGCAAACGTTTTTGAACTGCCAACATTTTTAAAAAGGCACCAGAGGCCCTCCTTATAATCATCATATTGAGTCAAAGGCATTTTGTTTTTTCTTTCTCTCATCCAGTTCCTCTCTCTTACTAGAAGAGCTGTTCTTTCATTTTACTCTGTTTCCACAGTATGTATGAGACAGAGAACAGACACTGGATACTCACCGTTAAGGGTCCTTCTCCTCTGAGGTATGGAGGACATCTGAATGGGTTATTTCCACCGTGCCACCAGGGAGGCAGGAAATGGTTTTTTCCCCTTCCTGTTGGCGCCTCCGGAATAGCCCACCTCCAGTTCTGGGGCTCCGGAAGCCATGTTGGCAGCCTAAATTAACTGACCTTGCCCTATAAAATATAACTTCAAATAGTAATGATAATAAAACCATAACTGTAATGACATGAACAACTCCGTTAACAAATAACAGAAGAAAACTGAATAAGAAGAAGAGAAGAAACCAGCACAGAAGGAGTATAGAGAAGATGGCAGCGGGAGGGCCCAGATGTCCTCCGTACCTCAGAGGAGAAGGACCCTTCATGGTGAGTATCCAATGTCCATTCTCCCTCTGAGGTGGAGGACATCTGAATGGGACCTCCCAGAGCAGTGTCCCCTTTTCAGCAGGATGGGTCGTCATCTTCTTCCAAGGATACAACGTGCTGCAGTATTCTTCTCCCAAAGGCTGCATTGGCCGATGCAACTGTGTTTATTTTGTAATGTCGCACGAAGGTAGAGATGGAAGACCAGGTTGCGGCCTTACAGACCTCTTCTATTGATGCTCTGTTGGTGAATGCTGCATTGGTTGCCACACTCCTGAAGGAATGTGCTGTGATGCCACCAGGCACTGGAAGGCCCGAAGCCCAGTACGCCTCAGCGATGCAGGATTTCAGAACTGAACTGATGCTTGTCTTGGACATCTTTTCTCCCCTACGAGGTGACGAGATGTTGATTTATATGGACTCAGACTTCCTCCAGGTTTCAGTCCTAGTTAGATAGATCTTAAGAGCTCGTTTTACGTCCAGAGTATGCCAAAGTCGCTCTTTAGGGTGCTTTGGATGGGGACAAAAGGTAGGAAAGCAGACCTCCTGTGAACGATGGAATGTCGAAGCCACCTTTGGGACCACTTTGGAACCGCACCACTTTGTCCTTGTGAAAAACGCAAAGGGATGATTTCACTGAAAAGGCTCCAAGTTCAGACACTCTCCTGGCTGACGTGATGGCGATCAGGAATAAAAGCCTCATCCTTAGCCATTTGTACTCTAACTCTCTGAGAGGCTCAAAGGGTGCTTGAGTAAGAGCATTCAGAACCGTGTTCAATCTCCATGATGGAAAACAGTGCACTAGAGGCGGAGACTTGACCAAGGCTCCCTGAAGAAATAACAAAATATGAGGATGTTTGGAAAGTTTGAAACCCTCAATGGAAGGCAAAACTGTGGATAGTGCTGCTACCTGTCTACGGAGGGTAGAGGCTTTTAAACCTGTATCCAGACCATCCTGCAAAAACAACAAGATGGAGCCTGCTGAAGGCAATAGCGGATCCACCTTCTTGCGCCTGCACCATCGTACGAATGCTTTCCAGGTGGTGTTGTAGATACGAACCGTAAATCTACGTCTGGAAGAGAGAAGGGTGTCCAGCACCTGTGTGGAGTATCCTAGGGTTGTGAAGTGGCACCGCTCAATCTCCATGCGGTCAAGGATAGCCAGGCCAGATCTGGATGCCACACTGGTCCCTGTATCAACATGTCTGGGGTCACCGGGAACACCAGAGGTGGGAGTATCGACATCTCCTGTAGTGCTGAGAACCATGGCCGACGAGCCCATCCCAGGTTCACTAAAATTGCTTCCGCCAGGAATTCCTTGATTCTGCGAATCGTCTGGGAAATCAGAACAAATGGAGGGAATGCGTAAAGCAGTCCTAGCGGCCATGTTGATTTGAGAGCATCTGTCGCCTCCGCTGATGCTCAAAAAACTCAGGGAATGGGAAAACCTTGTCAGTGTGTTCCTCAGGGAGAAAAAATTCCATGTTACCCCCAGACTTGGATTTATATTTGGCTCTTGCCGCCTTCTGATATTCAGAGGGCGGCAGATCACGTAATTCCAGGGCCTTGATAGCTTTGGTCAGAAAATATTGGTAGTCCTCTATCTTGAAAAAATGGCTGGACTGCTCAGGTAACTTTAATTCTTCCCCCTCCTCGTCAGATAAAAATTCGCCCTCCTCCCTGTCGTCCAGGGAAGACACAGTGGGTGCAGTTTCCTCCCCAGAAGGGTCCCTTGGGGGCCTATGGGGACAAGGAAGGGGAGCCTTTTTCGTTGCTTTGGTTGGCCATCCAGAGTGGAAAGGAAGTAGTTGACCTTGATTAGGAACCTGCTCTTGGGGAGAGGCTATGGGTCTGGCATGGATCTGAACCATCTCTTGCTGGATGGTCCTTCTGATGACCTCCATGAGGTCTGAGGAATCAATGAGAACCCCATGGCCAGGGAGCTTACCACCTGATGTCTGGGTCTCGATGTTCCCCAAGGGAGCCGAGGGAAAATGCGCCTGGTCGCCTTCGGGTGCGGGGTTCACAGTGTTAACTCCGTGGGAAGACTCTAAGCTCAAGGCTGAGTCCCCAAAATGGCCGCCGCCTCGCGGGGAAAATGGCGGGCTCGTTTTCTATCTGCCTGGAGTGCTTCTTGGCATGTGGCGCTGTTGCCGAGCTGGCTATCGCCGCCAGGAGAGCACGATCATGCCGCGAGGGCAGATTGGTTCCGGAGGGCTCTCGAGCTGCCATAGCCGCAGCACGCGCTTTCCGCTTCTTGTCCGAGGAGAACGCGTCGGGGAGCTGTTTTGCCGCCATCGCGAATGGCGGTGTGCTCCGCTTCGGGTCGCAGACCCCTTTAAGTCTTCGCTCAGGAGGAGGAGAGAAAGGAGTAAAGTGAGGAAAAATAGCGGAGAAAGGCAAGACGAGAGAAAACAGTAAAGCGCAAGGCAATGCTGGAAGGGAAAATAGTATGAATGATCCTAGAGCTGAGCTAGCTAGTCTTTGCTGCTGCCCCCTGAAGAGGCAGGAACAGAACTGGAGGTGGGCTATTCCGGAGGCACCAACAGGAAGGGGAAAAAACCATTTCCTGCCTCCCTGGTGGCACGGTGGGAATAACCCATTTAGATGTCCTCCACTTCAGAGGGAGAACACCCCCCCCAAGCTGTGGAACATATAAAATGGCAAACATGGTCCAACACAAACACATGCTCTTGTTGAGGAAGACAAAATAATGTATTTTCTGTTACAGGCACCTGGCCAGAACTCCATGCCCAATGCACAAAACTAATGCTCTCTACTTCAGTACTGTGGCCAAGGCAGAGTGAAGTATCCCCACTGTAACACTTCTTTTAAAAGAGAGACCAACCCACAAAATTCATCTCCTTGCGCTTTTGTTATTCTTATGCCTGCATACAGGGGTGGCCAACCTTGCTTAACGTAAGAGCCACATAGAATAAACGTCAGATGTCTGAGAGCCGCAAGACAGGAACAAATGTCACACACACGTTTTTATTTTTAAAAAATATGCAAATTTGCTTTTTATTAACGTTAAATGGGACTGCCAAAAATAAAAACAAACGAGGAAAACCAGTTATTGATAATGATATTACTTGTTTGCTAATGATATTGAGAGAGAGAGAGAAAAAGAGGTGGAAAGAAAGAATTAAAGAAGTGGAAAGAAAGAGAGAGAGAGAAACTAGGAAAGCAAATAGATGGGAGGGAGGAAGGAAGGAAGGAAGGAAGGGAGGGAGGGAGGAAGGAAGGAAGGAAAAGCATGCCTCCCCTTTGCTTCCCCAGCCGCCCTGCCAGGAGCCGCACAATATGTGTGAAAGAGCCGCATGTGGCTCCCGAGCCACAGGTTGGCCACCCCTGCCTGCATACATGCACAACACAGCAGTTATTGCAACCAAACAGCATGACAGGTTGGCTGCTGGGTCAAAGATAGATGCTGGCTCAGTCAGTTTATAGTTCAAACATTAGTGGTCCTGTTCTGGGAAAAGGTACATCATCACTTGCATTTCTCATCAGGCCAAATTTCAGACATCAAACCATTCAAGTACTGGGGTAGAAGAAAGAGTGAAGAAGCATGGGATAGAGCAGGGAGAGTCCTTTTCTCCCTTTCTCACAATACAAAAACTCGTGGGCACTCCATGAAATTGCTGAGCAGTCGGGTTAGAACAGATAAAAGGAAGTGCTTCTTCACCCAAAGAGTGATTAACACATGGAATTCACTGCCACAGGAGGTGGTGGCGGTTACAAGCATGGACGGCTTCAAGAGGGAATTAGATAAACATATTGAGCAGAAGTCCATCAGTGGCTATTGGCCACAAGGTATAGATAGGAACTCTCAGTCTGGGGCAAGTAATGCTCTGTATTCTTGGTGTTTTTTTGGGGGGGGGCAACAGTGGGAGGGCTTCCTGCCCCCACTGCTGGACCTTCTGAGGGCACCTGGTGTTTTTGGCCACTGAGTGACAGAGTGTTGGACTGGATGGGCCATTGGCCTGATCCAACATTGGCTTCTCTTATGTTCTTATGTTTTACAGAAATTCACAAGTGGATTCATTCCTCATTAAACTTTTGCATCTTCTCCTAAAAGTAACCTCACTGGTTTTTCAGTAACTGATTTCCCCAGCAGGACAATTTAATGTATTCTGACTGAGATCCCACAAGTTATTTCCTTCCTGCTTACAAGTGAAACACAAACCTAATTTCTCGTCCTTATATTCATGCTAGCAGCTGTTTGGGAAGTTGAGGATTAAAGCCACTAGCCCTGTTCACACATTAGTGAACACACATACATCCTGCAGTCACATATGTACACCGGTTTGTAAGGAACACCCAGCATGCTTTCACTTTGCAGCTGAAACCAGGACCTAAGTGTGTTGCCTAAATTGCACATTCAGCTATACATGCACTGAACGTAACATGAGAATTATTCAGTGCATGTATACGGATGTTCAAGCATTCACTGCAACTTGTGAACAAAACTACTGTAAGTAATAGAACAGGAGTCCAGTGGCACTAAAATGTTTTGCCAGTGTTTAAGGTGCCACTGAGTGGTCATTTTATTTTGCCACAGCAGACTAACCCATCTGGAATTAACTCTGCAATTCGTGTTAACATAGAATCCATCCACCAGACAGAGGGACACTATTAAATGGATTTCAAACAGCATGAAAAAACGGAACGGTGAAGGACCAGACAAAAACACAAGCACAGTAATGAGAAATTCTGTGAAGGATACACACTGTATATGAAGGATATAAAATCAACATTAACATTCACAGCTACTACATATTGTTCATTTCAGGGCAAGAACTCTCTGGCTTCTCTTCTAGAACTAAGAAAATTGCCATGAGCGCCTTTCTTGGCCACACCACTGATGGCATCAGAATGTCTTTTTGTTTTGGTTCTAGAACATTAACTTACTGTAATAGTGTACATTCCAGCCACCCAAAAGTGATGAAAAAGGAAGTATTACAAAGTACTTTCTCTTCCAACTGACTGGCCACATTACTACGTTGTAAGCTCTTGTATAAGGGGGGAAATGCCCATACTCTAATTTCCTCAGAAAGTCACCTCTAATAACACGTGGGACAGTAACTAATTTATGGGAAAATGACAAAGAGGCTGAGACTCCTGAACGTAACAGAGATGGTAACAAAACTAGTTGGGTACCTTGCCTTTGTTTGTATGCAAGCACCGTTGGTCATAAAAGATCTGCCAGATACCACAGTAATGACTGTACCTAACAGTAAATGGGCCAGCCCCTGGGTAGATGATAAAAACAACAAAACGGGGCCACTTACAACACAACAGCAAGGCTCTCTATGTACTCAGGGGGCTTCCCTAGGCATAGAAAATTTTTCTTTGTCAATCAGGCAAAAACTGGAGGGGGAAACCCTTTAAAAACAGCCGGATGAGGAGGACTACACATGCCCCAGAAGAGACAGTCTGTTGATAGAACCTGAGTGTCAGTGAAAGGAAAAGCGATGTGCCATGGGTAAAAAGTTTAGAGCATCTGCTCAAATCTGAATGTTTACAAAATCCTGGAGGGGGAGATTTTGAAAGGTGGAATTTTCCAAAGGGTTCTCCTGCTCTCACAATTACTTGCAAGCCCTCAGTTTATACCTACTAATAATGAGAGGGGTATTTGGATATTCCTGCCAGGAATATCCAGTGGAATATCAGTGTTGCAAATTTCTGATGTAAACAGTTGTACCTGAAGTCCAGTAAAGAACAGGAAATACAGAACATCACAGCAGCATGGTCATCAGTTTCTTAACCAGAAACTAGGAAGGTGGGAAATAATAAATCTGAGGTCATTTTAGCGTACTCCAGCCTAGTCAAGTTCATCTGATAGTTCATAGGCAAGTTATGTACTAATGCTGGTTTTGGATGTTGTTTTGCTGTCAAGCTGTAGCCAATTTATGGTGACCCCATAGGGTTTTCAAGACAAGAGAAGTTCAGAAGTGGTTATCCATTGCCTGCCTCTGTAACAGCAACCCTGGACTTCCTTGGTGGTCTCCCATCCAAATACTGACCAGGGCTGACCCTGCTTAGCTTCCAAGATCTGACGAGATCAGGCTAGCTTGGGCTATTCAGGTTAGGACAATGCTGTTTACCTGTAAATAAATTTGGCTTAAGCAAAGCCAGAAAAATATTTCAGATGCCTTGCAAGCAATTTGTTTTGCAAGTCAATATGCACATTTAGCTCATCAGCCTTGCACAGGGCAAAATAAGCACTGCCAAATCTTAACTGCTGGCACCAGATTTCTAGGTGCCAAGTAGACCAGGCTCCAGGTAACTTCTTAAATATGGGGCAAGGGTGTTTAGATGGCAAACAGCGCCGTAGAGGGTTGACAGTCATCTTGACGAAAACTCAACTGAAAAGGGAGAATTCCTGTAGTCCCCCCCCCCCACTGAACTCTTGACATTTTACTGTTATCAAAAAGAGTTACTATTCTAGAGCAACACTGAAACCATCACCTTCCTTACCAGGGAACAGCTTGGGACACTTGTGAACCATGACATTCTGCTGAATAAACCAGCCTACCGCAGCAAATGGGGAATTCTGAATGGCCCACCAATTTCCACATGGCTAGCCAAGGTATGGGACTAAAATAACTGAAAGAACAGAAAATCTTTATGGAAACGACACCCGCAAAAACCCAGTGCTCAAATGGTACCCCTATCATCAACAAATACTCTGAAAGTAAAGATGCGACACTCCCAAAATCTTGGGCAAACAACTCCTCCATATACCTCTTTTTATAAAAAGTAAACCCACCTTTTCTCAGTTTAGTTCCAAGATTGGTCACTGATATCTGATATAAACAGTAGTAACTCTAGAGTTAACCTTAGTTTAATGTGACGGGAATGTTTAAGAATTACTGTAATACAAGCTAAGTCTTTAACTTTGTATTCCAATATATTATTAAGAATCTCCAATATGTAACACACTCTTTACTGCTTGTACCCTTTGAATCCCTTCAATAAAGAAATTTTTTTTAAAAAAAATGGGGAATTCCCTCGGCTGACGATCCCAGACTGGAATCCTGTTTGGTCCCACAGGCCAGCCGATATTACGAAGTGTCAATCTGCAAGCAGCTTGGGCTGAGGGGGTAAAAGAGCTTGCAAGCTGAAAGCTGTGAGTAGAGATGGTGGTTGCCTTTAAATGTCATCACATCAAGAGAGATTGCAAGAGGGGGTGTCACAGGACAGTGCGCACATGCTACGTGTGATGTTGAATCACACACACACCCCACTGCCTCAGATAAAGAGTCCCTGCAAGTCCTCTGCATCTGCACTGGGAATCGCCATGCACTGTGCAATGGCTCCTGAGCCACAGCCCAGTCTTAGGGTTGGAGGTCTCAGGATGCTACCCACTAGTTTTGCTTTCTTTTTTGCCATCATGTCACAGCTGACTTATGGAACCCTGGGGTTTTCAAGGCAAGAGATGCTCAGAGGTGGTTTGCCATGGCCTGCCTCCGCATCAACAAGCCTAGTATTCCCTGGAGGTCTCCCATCCAAACACTAGCCAGGGCCGAACCTGCTTAGCTTCCGAGATCTAACGAGAGCGGGCTAGACTGGGCTACCCAGGTCAGGGAATGCCTTCTTACCTGGTGGGAAGATAACAGAAACATTAGAATATCTGAAGCAGGATTAAGTGGGTACACTGCAAAAGAGACAGTGCAGTGTTTTATCTGCCAGAGCATGGTTAAGTTTTTAAAAGGGGGGGGAGAGAATGTAGAAAGCCAAGGGCAGTAAAGCTGTCAACTCTCTTCTGTTGACACATAAACAGCAAGGCTGTTTGCAAGAGCCTCTGAACCCACAGCAGCACAAACCCACAAACCGAGCCAGGTGGGGAAAGCCACCCAGCTTGCCGTCAGATGAGCCCAGATCCTTCCTGCATGCCACCTGCAAACTCTCTGCCCGTAGCAATGAAGTTAAAAGCCAAACGTAAACATCCACCATACAGCTCTAGCAATGGTGCAAACAAGCCCCGACACAGATCCCAGATGCCTGGATTACAAAGGGTTTGAGCTGCCTTTCAGGTACAGGGGAATGCACTATACAAAAGTGTTGAAGTAGGAATCCCCACCCTGCCCAGAGCACAATTAAGACAAAACTGGATGTAAAAGCTTTGGTTGGTGGGGATTAGCTTCCCATTTAAGCTGTGCTTCAGAGTTCTTCCCAGCCACTTTAGAAAGAACCAGCAGGATGGGGCCTACAGTTTTGCTTTTGTGGTGTATTAAACTGATGCCATTGCACTCTTGTACACAAACTGTGTTCTCTGTGTACCAAATGAGAATAATGCAAATTGGTTGGAAGCAAAGTTTAAAAGGGAGGGGAAAAGACATCAGTCATGATCTTTCTACCCCATCTGAAAACAAGAAGGCCCAGGGTTCCCTAGTGAGGAACTCTGCCTGATTTGGATAACAGAATTTCACCTCTGGCCAAGCTTGAGAACCACGTGGAGAGGAGACATTCAGTTTACAACAGCAGCTGACTGACCCAAGGAAAGCACATCACGGTCACTGTTTTTCCATTTGGGGAAACCCGCGTAGCTACTAAACCGACTAGAATTTACAGGGAATTCCTCGTTCATGGGGAATAATTGCATAGCTGCTAAGATGGTAAAAAGTATATTCACAAGGTACTCCAAAATCACTTTAATGAAGGCAAATCTCGAAGAGGGTCAGCACAGCTCCAACTGACCCAAATTACCTCAGTTCACATGAGGCTTGTTTCCACTAGAAACCACCCCCACCCCCCAGCTACTGAAGGAAGGAGACAGGACCCCGCTTGCAAAGGCCAGCAAATACATAATTTGCAACTTGTTAAAAATAGGGCAGGAAGGCAAGTAGGCACAACATACAAAAAGTTAGCTCAGTTCCGGCAAAACATTATTTTACTTTCATCACCAAGCACAACAACTAGCAGATAAGAGTTCCAACGGAACACACTTTTCCCAGGGAGGGAAAGAAAGCAAAGTGCTTCAGGTGGAGCCCCAGTCTTCAGTAACTGACATGGCCTTTGAAAGGCAAATCGAAATCCATTGTCCTGTCTGTCTGTTTAGAAGCTTGTAGAGGGGGCAACGCCTCAAAACAAGCCTCACCAAAGAGGGCACCACACTCCCGCGCAAACCAATTGCAAACAGGCATACCTGTGTTTCCGCCAGGCCAACAAACGTGATTTTAAACATGCATGTACCCATATCCGGTGGACCCCCAGGCAATGTATGTGCATCTCCTGCAGTACAGGGTCCACAACAACCGGCTCTGCTATGCAAAGGGTGGTCGCTGCTCGCCTGCTTAGGCTATTACACAAACTCGGATACACACGGAGAGAAAGGAGGCCCGCGTAGTTTGCGATGCTCTCACGATGCACAAAAGCAACATTTGCAGCCACCGGCAAGCAAGAGAGTCAGGGCAGAGAGGTGGTTTCGCCTTGTGGCTTCAGTTTCATCGAGGGGGATACCCCAAGGCATAGTGTGCCGGAATCACTCGGGGCCATCCTTAAAAGTTCGGCTATGGTAGCCAAAGACAACAGGCGGTGCCACTGGGCTTCTGGTCCGATCACCTTTGAAGTGCCCTGCTGGACTCCTCTTTCCACACAGCCAAAGGGAAGTCAGAGAACAGTGGCCGAGGGGCGCGGCTGTGGATTCGGCCCCAACCCGGAACTTCCCGGGCCCATTCCGCCCTCCAAAGGCTCCGGCGGGCCACCAGTCTGCCTCTCTCTCCGGTCCCCTCCTCTGGCCACCGGCGGGGATTCGGCGGCGGGGGGGCGCGGTAGGGTTGCCAGGTGCAAGTTGGGAAGCTCCTGGAGCTCTGGGGGTGGAGACCTGGGAAGGGCAGGGGCCTCTGTGGGGTGCCATGCCGTAGAGTCCACCCTCCCAAAGCATCAATTTCCCCCCGGGGGGGGGGGGGGGCTGATCTCTGCAGTCTGGAAAGGAGCTGTAATTCCGGGTTTCCCCAGGGCCCACCGGGAGGCTGGCACCCATCGGCGAGACCGACCAGGGCAGCGCGGCTGGACCAGGCGCCATCAGCAGCCCCCCCCCCCCCCCCCGCCCGCTTACCAGTTGCAGCGCCTTGAGCAGGAGGCGGAGGGAGCCCAGGTGGACGGCGGTGCAGCCACAGGCGCGGAGTCCTTTGCGGGGCGGCTGCTCGGCGGGGCTGGTGGTGGATTCGTAGACCGAGCCGCCGTTCTCCATGGCCGGCGACTGGGGGCTCCGAGGAGCCGAGGCAACAGCGGGAAACTCTGCGAGAAAACGAAACGGCAAAGGAAGAGCGGCCCCGCCTCAGCTCTGCGCGAGAGGCGGAGATGTTCCGTCCCCGCCCGGCACCAAACCGCCCCCAGGAGGAGCCAGAGAAGGCGGCGGAACTTACCCGGCCTCCCCAAAGGCGGCGAGCCCACCTAGGAAGAGTGAGCCGCTGCCTCCAGAAAGGCGCCCCAGCGGCCCCACGGCTTAAGCCCGGCCTCCGGAACCCGCGGTGTGTGGCCGCCGCGTGCAACCTGACCGGGGCTCCTGAGCAAGTACCGAGCAATGCTCCCTCTAAGCAGTGGGGTCTTGTGCGCAAGAATTCTATTGGGTGAGCTACTGGCATTAAAAGTCCTGAGCGAGCGATTTGGCTCCTGCATAAATTAGTCTGCACTGCACCGGAGCCATCCTTCCTGAGCTGAGACAAAAATGTGTGAGCTGGAGGCTAAAAAACTGTGAGCTAGCTCACACTGACTCGGCTTAGAGGGAATACTGAAGGGCAGTTAACTACTGTGAAAGAAACTTCAGTGGAACCTTTGTGCTTAGTTTATCTCCTAAGGCCGCGGAAGAGGAGCCCATATCTTGAGAAAGAGACCGGAAGTTCTGTATTTTGCAACAGAGGGAGGGTTTTTTAGCTGGTTTTCTGCATTAACTCCAGCTGTAAAATTCATACGTAATAATACCTGCTCTGCACTTTTCAGTGCCACCGTTCACACCCAAACGCACATGCCTTAGTACTGCCAGGTTTATAGTGCCATTTAGGGAAATCAATTTTTGAGCCAGGCCCAGGAGAGGTTTTACTTTCCAATGGAAAATTTGGGGTGGGGGGTTAAGTGTGCGGAGTCTAATCTGGGAGAACTGAGTTTGATTCCCCACTCCTCCACTTGCACCTGCTGGATGTCCTCGGCAAGCCATAGTTCTGTCAGAGCTGTTCTCTCAAGGACAGTTCTGGACAGAGTTCTTTCTGCACCACCAACCTCACAGGGTGTCTGTTGTGGGAGGGGAAGGGAAAGGAGTCTGTGAGCCGCTCTGAGACTCCGAGTGAAGAGCAGGGTATAAATCCAATCTCTTCTCTTCTTTGTCTCATCTAATCACCCCCTGTTCTAGAAACAACTTCTGCAGTGGGGTATGGAATGATCATGATTGTGATAGTAGAGAAAGCAAAATAGACCAGAAGCAAATCTTTTGAAAGAGAGAAAAACAAATACAAATACAACTTGACAGCATATCTGGCTTTAAAATGACTTTTTATTAACAGACCTAGGAATGTGGTCTAGGATGGAATATATTGTAAAGATTATGAAAGCATAGAATATACCAAACATTTTGTTGGGTGCTTAATTTTTGCAATTGGTTTTATTTTTTTGTGAATTTTCTAGTCGTAATCCCAGTAGGCTGTTAGGATAAAATAGATGAGGGGAGAATGTTGTAAGCCACTTTGAATCCCCACTGGGGAGAAAAGAGGTATAAATAAATAAAATTATTACAAAAACAAACAGGAGTCTACAGTGGCTTGTTTTACAGGAAAACATTCCCCCAACCCATAGGTACTGTATGCTTCCTTGGATTTCTGATTTCTAGAACAATACAGATGACTGGGTTACTAATACGTGCTAAAACTTGACAAATGGTCATCTGCATTCACTCTCTGTTAACAGGCAGAACAGTGGGAGGCAGCTTTAAAATCACTTCATTTTTAATGCCATAATATTTACTAATCACACTGTTGGAGCAAGGATTCTTAGCAGCACTGTGAGCACCATGTTCAGCGGTGGATAACATGAGCTCTTCTAGCAGGGAGATTTGGATTTGCCTTGCACCTCTGCTAGTTGCTCTTGGGTCAAGTACTCCCTTGCTCCCCTACTTTGAAACACTCCTGTTAATTTCAGTGCAACTTGTTTGCCTGGAAGTATGCATAGAACTATACATTAGGAAGATTAGTAATCTACTTCATAGAAGAAGGGAAATAAACGCTGTATGCCGTATAATACAATAAGCTTATATCATTAATGCTTCGTTAAACTCTGTAAGAGTTGAGCAATGATTCATCTTTAAACACAATAGGTGTATCAAAAAAACTGCAAGCAGAGCTTGCAGAACAGGTTTTTCCTGCCTTCTCACCTGTTGGAGTTCCCTGTGCTACCAGAAAAACTGCCCCTGCCATTGTGGGTTGGATGACCCTCAAGAACAGCACAAGGGGAGAAGTCTGCGAAAGTTATGCATCCCACCCTAAGATACATGGAAGGAACTTGCAGTAGCGAGCTCTGCTTGGGATCCAACCCAATAGTTATGTAGACAGTCCTGAAACCACTCTAGGCAGCTTTTCGGGCATGGCTGTGTATAGATGCAAACATGCCGATTATACTTGTGTACAGGTTTGTGTGAACCACAACTCGTGTGTTCTGTTTTGTACCTAGGGACTAGTATCTTGAAAAACCCAGCACAGAGATGGCACATGGTTGAGAGAATGACTCAACATCTATACAGTGAATACATGTCGAATACATACAAAGTGAAGGTGTGTGCAGTGTACTCATGAAATCCCCAATAATTTATGGCTTTAGCTCTACTCAAAGGTTTGTGGTCTCCCTCTTGTGGATTACTAGGGAAAGTAGATTGACTTTTTTCTTCTCCATAATTTAGCAGGTCTTACAAGCAATGTAGGGGCTACTGTACCAGTTGACCAAAATGTATAAGATATGAAAATGTATATGTCATGTATGAAAAGAAGGAAGTAAATGATTAAAGGTAACATTGTGCTAGTTACCCCTCCCTTTTCTGGGGGGTCTGGTCAGTATTTCCTGCTGTAATGGACAAGTGTAGCAATGTTGGGCTCAAACTTTCTACAGGAAACAAGAAATATTCCTTGCTGAAAATAAAGGAAATGGTTGCTTGTGTATGTGTGTACATAGTACACTAAGAATAGTCCACATACAGCTACACAGAAGGGTTGTCTCCAGGCTCAGCACTAGAAACACTAGATGGGAAGCTGTTCTAGAGAGCAGTGTCTGTTAGGCTAAATGAAGTTCCCGGCCTTTCTGGATCAGACATCAAGACCAGAAAACATGGGGAGGTGCCAAAGGTATGCAAGACTGAAATGTCCACAGTAGTTTTTACAGTGCCATGCTAAGCAGAGTTACACCCTTCTTAGTCCACTGAAATCAGTGTACTTAGAAGGGTGTAATTCTGTTTAGGATTGCACCAAATTGCCATTTCCTAGCCAGCCACTGAGTTGGCAGCCTTCTATTTCGGATACTTCAGGATTTACCTCCAAGTAAAAACAAACAGCACAGACTGGAAAACACGACCAAACAAGTCTACAATTATTTAAGAGTTATCTCAGTTAAACTTCTGTAGTCCTATAATAATGGATAGCTTTTTAAATGCAACATACTTATCCTCCCCCTTCTTACCCGCCCCCAAATTATAATCTTTCTAAGGCAATGCTCCCAATCCCCCCCCCGTACAACCTGAAACTGTTGAATTTTTTCCTCCATCAACATCTCCCTTCCAAGAACACTAATTATTGTTTTTGTCATACGCCTAAGTGCTACACTGAAATAATATGGCTAATTTAGCAGGAAGCAGCTCCAGAATACTGAACATATACCAAAAGCCTGCAGCCAAGGAATGAGATGGTTAATTCCAGTTGACATAAAATTATTCTTGGCTTTTATTGCCTTCTCTCCTCCCCCCAAAGCATTTTCCGGTTGTAGCCCTGGTGACAGTCTGCCATTCATGGATTCTTTTCTTTTGTACCACTCTTAAAATTAAGGTCTTAGAATCTAGATTTGCTAGCCTAATGCCGCCCAGCCCCTTCAGACTAGCTGTAGCTCTGCCTGTCCTTAGGCCCTGTGTGAGGTCCTACTTGGGCTCTCCCTTTTCTTCAACATACTCTCCCTGAGGCGCCTTCTTTTCAGCTCAGTCCCTTCATCCCGCTATGTTTATTCATGCTGTCACTTTGCCAAGTTCCCTAGAACTCCCTTCTTCTCCTGACCTTCAAACATTGTGGGGTTCCTTGAAAGGTTCTCCCTTTCATTAGACCCCTCCTCTTGCTCTTTCCCCTAAAGCTCCCTCCCGACTAATTTCTACCACCATAGGTTCTTCTTTCTCATTGCATACCCATGCAGTTGGCCATCTTGCCCTCGGACTCATCTTCCCACAAAGCCACTCCAGCCCTTAGGGCCTGTGTAAGGTTTTAATCCCAAAACCAGCTTAACTTGCAAAGAATTTGGACTGCAAGCAGCTTGATGGCTTCGTCTCCTATACAGCTGTAACACACACCAATTCAGCTAACCAGCTCTGCCTCCAGTGAAACACAGCAACATAGATCACTGGAGACAAGCCCCTTCCTTTGCCATGTGCCACGCGGACGCACTCAGCCACCTGCTGCTGCCTTCCTGTGAGCCGGCCTCTGCCTACCACATCGCCCTCCTGGAGGACCTCCCCGAGCGGCCTGTCCAGGTTGCTGACATCGCCCGGTGCACTGCCCGGGATCACCTGCTCTCCCGGGTCTCTGACTGGGTGGGGAGGGGTTGGCCTGACTGCCCTGGACCAGAATTTGCTGCTTTCTCCGCCCGCCACAACGAGCTGTCTACCCACAAGGGGTGTCTGCTCTGGGGCTCGAGAGTAGTAATTCCAGAGCCACTCCGCAACTGGGTGCTCGCCGCCCTCCATGAATACCACCCGGGGATTGTCCGGATGAAAGCCCTGGCCCGCAGCTACGTGTGGTGGCTGGGGATGGATAAGGACATTGAGGACCAGGTCCGCAAATGCTCCAAGTGCCAAGAGTCGCAGACAGACCCTCCCCACACTCCCATCTGTCCCTGGGAGTCGGCGCAATGGCCCTGGTCCCGGCTACATATTGACTTCACGGGGCCAGGCCAGGGGCAGCTGTTTTTTTATCTTAGTAGACAGCTTCAGTAAATGGCTGGAAGTGGTGCCCATACAAGCCATGTCATCCGAAGCAGCCATCAGGGCCATGTGGCGCATCTTCTGCACGCATGGCCTCCCGGACACGCTGGTCTCCGAAAACAGCACAGCCTTCACCTCCGCAGAGTTCCAGTGCTTTGTGGAGCTATACGGCATCAGACACGTACGGTCTGCCCCTTTTCACCTGTCCACAAACAGCCAAGTGGAGCACATGGTCCGCACTATAAAGGAGGCGCTGACGCGTATGGACCATGAGGACTGGGAGTTTAAACTAATGCCCTTCCTGTTCAGCCAATGTTCCACTATCCACTCCTCCATGGGTCACAGCCCAGCCGAGCTGTTGATGGGCCGCCGGCTCGCATCACAGCTCAACTGCCTTTACCCTGGCCGGACACCTACCGCCTCCAAGGAACCCAGCGTTCCCCGGTCCCCACGTGATTTCTATCCGAAGGACCCAGTTTACTTCCGGAACGACGCGCAGGGTCCCCTCTGGCTGCCAGGCCAGATTGTCCATGTCACTGGTCCCCTCTCATACAAGGTTGCCGGCGAGGACAGACAGTGTTGGAAGTGACATGTGGATCAGCTCCACCGCTGGCTGCGCTCTTTCATCAGCGATGCCCCAGGAGACAACGGGGAGGACATGTCCGACCCAGACTGGGACGAACCAGAGGACTGAGGCCGCAGGACTGCACATCCAGCTCCGCTCCAGCTCGAGACCCCTCCGGACTCTACTCCCAAAAGGCCCCTGCCGGAGGCTACAGCCCCCGCTCCAGTTCCAGCACCAGCTCCGCAGCGGAGGTCCCGGCCACACCAACAACTACAGCGGCTCCGCAACGCTCGAGCAGAGAATGCAGGCGCCCGGCACATCTAAAGGACTATGTTTGTTAGGGGGGGAATTCCGAACTATGGGGGAAGGGGTGTAATGTACCCTGCTATATGTCTGAACATGTTTGCCAGGCACTCCTGTAATGGTAATTGATACTAGCCAGGAGCGCATAGCTGAGACATGAACCTGAGCTTCAGTCCCAGAACAATAGACCCTAGGATCCTGATTGTCCCCTCAGAGGCTTAGGATATTCAAATGGTCCTATGATAGCCTCTGGTGGGAACCTAATTCCTGTTTACCCAATCCCCTATGGGGGCAAGGTCGGGTTGCAGCTTACCTGTAAATATAAGCAGCCCCCCTACTGTCCCTCATGCTTCCACTGACCACCTAATAAAAAAAGCTTTGTTTGAAATCACTCCATGGCCTCCTGAGTCCAGTATATTTCATTTGCCAAAAGTGTTTGTGTGGCTTATATTGGCACGTCCACCTACCCATGAAACCAGGCCACACAGAGGGGGCATAAAAAGTCTATACTCTATACTATTATTCTTGTGAAAAACACTGTAGATATGTATAGACAGCCAAAACTTGTCACTAAACCACACTAGTATTTGGATTTCTAGAAGTCTGACCAATATACTTCTTAATTGGAACATGAGTTACAGAAACTTGCGTACAAAGACCCCAGGAGTTACAGAAACTTCCATACAAAGACCTCAGTACTAGAATCTTACATCTGTTTGCAATGAATACATTTAATGGGAATTATGCTTCAAAGAACATATACATCAGATGAAGCAGCATGTCTCTTTTCCAAGAAACACCCTTACTTGTCATCAAGAGACCAGTAAAACTTCCTATGACTGGGCTTTTAAATACCCAACTGTGTCTGAGAAACAAACCAAGCCCACAGTGCAGCTGTAAGTTCAACATAACACTATACTTTCTGCGTTAGAGGAATTAATCCTAAATGCTAATACCTTTGGATGAAAATTCAAACTGGTAAAACAGTGACACAGCTGAATCCCTGCAAAGTAGCTTTAAAGATTTATAACAGTCTTGAGAAAATATATAGCCTTACATTAGATCAGGTGCAGAAGTATAATAACCTTTTCTTTTCAACCTTCATTCGTTTTGTTTTTTTCTTTCATACTTGGGAAGTGACATCAGATACTTGAAAAATCAAGTAAATATTTTGTTCATAAGCTTATTTGACTTTTCTTGTTTCCGTTTGGATTGCTCTTTAAATGTCCTACACCCTTGCCAATCTCAAAGAACATTTTTACTTTACTGAAGTAAATGTAGGAAGCTGTAGGAGTTGTCTCAGTGTGGGCCGTTTGAATTCTTGCCAAAGAAAGGCAAATTGCTACTGCAACCATAGCATCAGGAAAGACTTCATATTATAGTTGATACAAGTGGGTGACCCACAAGGACTTGTGTGGGGTTCGTATCTAATTTTATTCTCCCATTTAATCTTTCCCATTCCTAAAAGTCCCATAGCCCCTCCCCCTTTCCCTTCTCTCCTTCCCACCCATCAGCCAATCTACCTTTGTCTGTTTCCCTATCTTCAGCTTTCCCTCCTTCCCTCCCCTGGCAGCCTCTCCCTGGGAGAAGTCTGTCCCAATAGCACAGTGCCAGCTGCTAAAATGGGCCGAATTACATAGTGCCAGCTCCTCAAGGTCTTGCAAGGGACAACTCACTTTCCCCTGTATTTTCTTCCCCACATTATTTCTTCTCTCTCTCCCCCAGGCAGCCCCCATATCCTCAACTATCCCTGTATCCCCTCTTTTTCCCACCACCCAACCTTTTATCTGCCCCCCCACTTCAGCTACATTTATTTACTTCATATATACGCCATCTTTTTCCCCAATGGGAAACTAAAGTAGCTTAATATCATTCTCTTCTCCCCCATTATATTCTTACCAAAACCCTGTAAGGTAGGTTATGCTGAGACTGTGTGACTGGCATACCCAGTGAGGCTCCATGGCAGAACAGGGTTTAAAATCTGGGTCTCCCAGATCCTAATCTGAAACTTTAACCACTACACCACACTGAGTTTCATGGGGTGGCTGTTGTTGAATAGCAGCAAGCAACTGGGCAAGTCA
Source organism: Lepidodactylus listeri (assembly GCA_029233225.1). Lineage (NCBI taxonomy): Eukaryota > Metazoa > Chordata > Lepidosauria > Squamata > Gekkonidae > Lepidodactylus > Lepidodactylus listeri. The sequence goes on from JARCFY010000012.1 coordinate 59,148,821, forward strand.
TGCAAGTCACTTGGTATAAAGTTGCCCATGGTTGCTGCTAGGCCTGGCCGTAATGAGCCCCATTTGTCCCCTTTCTTTTACTGACAGAAAACAAGGCTTGAAGGCTGGCAATATTTTTGTAGTTGTCTAGCAACAGCCACTGAGGGCATTAGTTTCTTAAAAGTACAGATGCTGTATTTATCATGGGGCAGTTGTCAGAATCTGCTGATTCAGACATAGTAATCTCTATTCTTACAGTTGTACCTTCCCTTTTAAATGCTGTTCTATTGTAAGCTATTGCCAATTATGTATTCTCATTTTATGGTTGTAACTGCTATGCTGTAGTACTTAACCAGGCCTGGAGTTTGTAACAGCTAAAGCGGGAGGGTGACACCTGCATGGTATGGGAACAAAGGGCCTCTCACACCGCGGCCTCCGCATTCCATCTGCCCCGGCTGGGACTTCGAGGGAGGATGCGTCTCATCTCTTATCACATGCAAAAGCCTTGAGGCCATTGATTGTTATGTGAACTGGTAACATCTGAGGGGTCTGGTTTGGGAAGGGAATTTACAGCTTGACACCTCACTTTCTTTCCTGTGAGAACCAAACGGTCAGGATCCCGTTTTGCCCGCCAATTTTCCCCTATAGTGATTGGCTACCTATGGGTAATTCAAACTCCTTGGAATGGTATAATAGACCTGCCTGTATTATCTGTCTCATCTCTGACAATAATCCGAGAAGCTGTACTAATGTAGAGATTGGAAATAAAGAACTCTGGTTTACCAACCAAGATCTGATCCTTGACTACTTTGCGCAGAACTCTCACAGCAATTTTCATATTTTTCTGAAAAACTTTTCTTGGGTTTGTAGAAAGATGTTTTCTCTGTTCATGGCCCTAGTCTCTGGATTCATATATCAACAGAGGAGGCCATGTGATGTACTGATGTATTTAAATATTCAAAATGTTTTTGTAAGCAAGTCAAACCTGCTTTTTTTCTTTAAAAAATTAATTGCAATGATAAGTGGAGAAGGACACCCTAAAAATAGAGAGAAACTTTGTTATGCAGGAAAATGTTTTTAAAAGATGCCTATGGAAAAATAGTCCGGATGATTATTATGACTCACTTAGGAAATATGGTTGGATATGAGGCTTTCCGCCTGCACAAGTAGGGAGCATTTCCACTTGGATGGGATATGGTGGGGTCCTGTTGTAGACTTGCCACTGTTGTAGACTTGCCACTGAAAATGCATCCCACACTGTTTCACAGGGTCCCTTTGCTTCCAAAGGTTAAGGGACTCTTAGAAATACTGTGGAATGCAGTACTGATGTCATGTAGGAACTGGAGAAAACACTGAGAGACCTTTTTAAAATAAAACTACACTTTATTCTGGACTACCAGAAATTGCCATTGTATGCAGAGTTCTCCCATACTCAGATGCATTAATTTAAATTCTTGCCTACACTGAGCAGTCCTATTCAACCAAAATTCACTCTCGTTCCTTCATATTAGTTAGATACTCAGACTTAAAGTTAGTATCTTTCAAGTTAGATACTCAGACTTTTTTTTTTAACGCCAGCAATTCAGGCAGTCTCACCTCAGTAAAGAGAATGCAATACAATCATACTAACTTCTCTCCTTTAGCCCAGCTAAATCAACCACTACCTGTGCTCTCAAAGAACCCAGTTAAAATAGTCGCCACTATCCAGTTATTGAAACAATCTTCTTGTATAATCAAATATACACTCATTTTAATCAGTCACAACATGACTTGCTCTGTGTAAGGTATTTAAGGCACATTGCTTCTCTTTTCCTCCCTTTTGCAGAGGGAATGCATTGTTAAGTATGGTCACATACATCATTTATGACAACTTTAAATTTCTCTGCTTTGGGTGAGCCCAGTGAAGCTCTTTCCCTGTAATCTCAGCTCCCAGCTGCCAGCCATTATTCTAGTCATCATTACATTATTTTGAATCTTGCCACAAGTTGTGTGTCAGTGCAATTATTTATGTCTCATGATCAAAGGAGACATCACCTTTAACCCAATAACGGGTGGGTGGTAAATCAAAACAGCAAAAGCAATTAAACTGTATTCCTATAGATGTGTGCCAACTCACAAGTAAGCCTCAAGTTGTTTCAGGGATTTCATCAACTGATGGAGTTACATTTCTTAGGGGAAGAGGGGTGCCATCAAAACCTGAATACAATTAATACATGTATTATCAAGTTGAAATTAATGAAGCCATGAAATTAAAAGACACCTGCTCCTTGGGAGGAAAGCTATGGCAAATCTAGACAGCATAATAAAAAGTAGAGACATCATCCTGCCAACAAAAGTCCATATGGTCAAAGCAATGGTATTCCCAGTAGTAATGTATGGCTGTGAGAGTTGGACTGTAAGGAAGGCCGAGTGCCGAAAAATAGATGCTTTCAAATTATGGTGTTGGAGAAGACTCTTAAGAGTCCCTTGGACTGCAAGGAGAGATCAAATCAATCAATCCTAAAGGAAATCAACCCTGACTGTTCCCTGGAAGGCCAGATAGTGAAGCTGAAGCTCAAATACTTTGGCCACCAAATGAAAAGGGAGCACTTGCTGGAGAAGACCCTGATGCTGGGAATGATTGAAGGCAAAAGAAGGGGACGTCCAAGGATGAGATGGTTAGACAGTGTTATCAATGCAACGAACATGAAATTGAGCAAATTCGGGAGGACAGCAGAAGAAAGGAGGGCTTGGCGTGATGTGGTCCATGGGGTCACAAAGAGTCAGACTGGACTGAGTGACTGAGCAACAGTAGAAATTATCAAGTTCTACTACAGAAGAGAATAGTGTGTGGTTTTAGTTCTCTCTCCCGCCAAAAAAAAATGTATGGAAATACCTCTTAAGCTAGGCTGTGCTGTGCAAAATCAGAAACTGTAAAATGGGGTTATTTATGCTGCACCAAAGTTGGCAGGTTCCTGAAACATAAACATTAACTGGTAAAAATAACAAAAATTAGACTGGGAAGCTATACGCAGGAGACATGTAGGCCAAGAAATGCTATACCAACTTTAAATGAAGAGAGCAATTTTGTTCCCATGTGTTGGCAGATGCATACAACAAGCTCAGGAATAAGCATAAGATATGGACTGGATTTTCTTTTCTTTTGCATTTTTTTTTTGGTGTGCCTGTGCCTGGAAGTTGTGGCGACCTCTGGTGACTCCTGCTGTGGTATAGAGGACATTAAGAGAAGTGGCTTGATAGCCTGCCTCTAGCCTCCTGACCTTGGTATTCTTTGGAGGTCTCCCATCCAAATACTTGCCAGGGTCGGCCCTGCTTAGCTTCTGAGATCTGACAAGATCGGGCTTGACTGGGCTATCCAGGTCAGGGCATGAACTGGATTTTTTTGATGCAGGTGTATGGATTCCACTTTGAGAACCTCAACTATATATTCTTATTCACATTATATATAGTCCTCTGAATATTCCATAGTCTAGTAAACAGGATCCCTCTCTAGTTACTAGGTTCTAAAAGCCAAAGCTGAAATGCCTGGCAATCACAACTTCTAGCCTGGAAGCCCCCACCCAAGCTCCTAGGTCTGTGAAGGACAACCAAGATTATTCAGTGGTGCAGGAATTCAGTGGATGCTCAGATGCACTGTTGCTATGCATGATCTGGAGCCAAGGTTCCTTCAGGCAAGTGCTCATTTCAAGTGCCAATGTTTTGTCAGTCATGTTCACTATATAACATTTACATGTTGTGAAGCAAAGCACCTTCCCCACCATGCCCTCAAGGGTTAATGTGAATGGTGATGGGCCTGTATTGATCTGCAGGTGTTGCTAATTGGGTTTTTTCGGCCTGCAAGCTTCTTATCCTCTTCAAGAAAAAGATGGAAACTGGTTAATTAACTTCTCATGGGAACCTGTGATGGGAGAGGGGAGGTACGGAGCGGTGATATAATCTTCTAGAGGATTCACTTGGAGACCTGTTCTGATTGTATGTCGCTATTGCCTGGCTTGATGGGCCAAAAATTATAACTTGAGTTGTAGCCCAGGAAGAAAGAAGATAGCTGAGATTTTCATAGACTATGAGCCCAGACTATGTCCTGCAGTTGCTTGAAATGTGGACAACACTATTTGAGGCCTTCTGAATGAAATGAAGGTTGGTGCCACCGAACACAGCTTTCTAGTGTTAGGTTGAAGCTAGCTTTATTATTTTTTTGTTCTGTATGACCTTTGAGTAATGTGTTGGCTATAATTATTTTTCTTTCTTAATATCTTTGAATAAACTTAACATTATTTTATAACAACAGTCAGGTTCTTGTGTGTACCTGCCTGGGAACCCATGGGGTCCAACCTCGTGTTTCCTTGACACACCTGGAGTTGTTCGGTTTGTCACAGTGATTAAAATTGATTTGAATAACTTCACAGCAACTTTTTCTTGCAATGACATGTTCATCAGTCATAGAAATTTACACAACTAAATGGTCAACAGTCACTAGTTTTTGGTACAATCTGTATACTTTTAAAAAAAGAGATACAACAATTGAACATTGTACATATTTATCTGAAAATACCAGCCAGAAAAATCAAGAAATGTTACTCTAGATGTTTTAATTTTGTTCCATTTTAGTTAAGAGAGCCAGTTTGGTGTAGTGGTTAAGTGCACGGACTCTAATCTGGGAGAACCGGGTTTGATTCCCCAGTCCTCCACTTGCACCTGGCTGGATGACCTTGGGCAAGCCATAGCTCTGTACCAGCTGTTCCCTCAAGGACAGCTTGGGAAAGAGCTCTCTCAGCCCCACCTACCTCACAGGGTGTCTGTTGTGGGGAGGGGAAGGGAAAAGGAGTTTGTAAGCCGCTCTGAGACTCCCTTGGGGAGTGGAGGGTGGGGTATAAATCCAATCTCTTCTTCTTCTTCTTCTAAGTGTAAGGTGCTTGTGTGTGTTTTTAGTTTGCCTGTTGCCACTTTTACTATGCTATGTAAAATTAGGCCAACAGTATTCCTTGCACAGCACACAATTTGTGCTTGGTGCTAAAAAACATGAACGGACTTATTTTAGCATGCTTTTCCTCCCATTAAGTGGGAGAGCCTTCAGTTTTCCTCCATCACACAAGCGCAGCAGCTATCAATGCTTCAAAATGTCAGTATCTACTTTGAAACACTGAACAAATAGGGCCTGACCTACCTGAAAGGATGCTTATGTCCTTATATCTCATTGTGATCTTTGATCCTGATCTAGTGGACACCAACCATTTGCAATGTCTGGGTGAAGGGATGGAGAACAGCTCTCTTAGTGGTGGCTCCACAACACTCCCTTTCCCTGGAAGGGAGAAAGCACACATTCTAAAACCTATACTATGTTTTTCTGCTTGGCTGGCTGTGGGGCTAGGGTTAAGTTTTAATACGCTTGACATTAGTAAATTTTAGCAAACTTAATACATTTTATCGCTTCTCAGCCTTTTGGCTAAGATCAAGTGGTTTGATTATCTTTAATTTTTACCCATTTTACTAATGTTGCCTCCTCTGTCCTGCTCTCTCACATTTACCCTCCTTCAGCTGCTTTTACAGTACTGGCTGTACATCTTAATTGGAAATCAGACAGTATTGGCTGTACATCATAATAAGGAAATCAAACAGCTGTTTTACTATAGAACATCTTCATGTTTAAAAAATGCTCATTAAATATTTGCTCAGGCTTCACACCAGTAGAGAGAAAAATGATCTTCCTGTATTTTTGTTTTCTGTGTTAGGAAGACACACATTCTAATGAACTCTACAGGATGTAATGAACATGATGAAAATCCTTTATTTGGACTGTGTACTTTGATAGAACATCTTCTATCAGAATACAGAGGTAAGATACCAAAAACCCTCCTTGCACTATCGCAACGATTATACAAATATTTGTTGTGAAGAAATGTATTTTTTCTTTGGAGGCTAAAATGAGCAAAACCTTCACTTTGGTGTTTTTTTTAAACCAACCAACCCCCCCCTCCCCCCCCCCCCCCCCCCCCCCCCCCCCGCAGAGAACAGGCAGGGAAGAGGAAGTCGGTCAATGGCTTTTCAAGCTCTCCTCAGCTACCTCTTAAGAAATGCTAATAGGTCTAGCTAGAGGCAATAGGAGGGTCCAGTCCCCCCCTTCAAGCGGGAACAAAGATCTGGAGAAATTAAATACTAGAGAAGTTTCAGGAAGGAAATTTCTGGAGACCTCAGGAAAAGCTTCCTTGACCTAGCCTGACTGGGTCAGTGGCAGGAGAAAGGGAGAAAATACAACTCAGGGGAGTGAGGAGGGCCTCTCTTTTGTGCCAAGTCCATCAGAGCAGACAGAACTCTTAACTGAGGTCTGGAGGAGACAGCCATTTAACCATGTCCTGTCTTGGAGAGCTGAAGGAAGCTTCAAGGTAATGGCAGTCTGTAGAAATCTATAACATCCTAAACTAAGGAGCACGTTCCATATATTTTAACATCTGAAAGGGCATGTATAGAGTGAGGGCCAGAGGAATTGCATTTTACCCATTCCTTTAGAATCCCTTGCTCAGTCTGATGCTGTGCTAAAAGTATGCTTGTGAATGTTTTCAATAAATACTTTATAACTTTTGATGCTGGGAGTGGTTCTCTGTATGACACAGACCTCCACCATCTTGGACATGCTATTTTAAAAGGAACTCCAGAGGGAAAGCAGGCAGTTGACAAGTGGCTATTCTTCAAAAGGCATACAAGGCAGTAAACTGTCCCAGTGGTGACCAGATGCTGGGCGGTGGGAGACACAGAGGCAAGGCCTCAGAACTTAGAAGGGAAGCTGGGAGTCCTGACCTTCCCAGCAGGCAGTTCCTACAAAGGTCAGGTGGTGGCAGTGGGTTACTGGAGAGAGAAAAAAGCCTCTCCTGGTGTTGTGAAAATCTTGGTGGTCAAGGTGGAACCGGGTCTGCAGGCCAGAGCAGGCCTCTTCTGCCATGCATGGTTTTAAACACCGACATAGCTTGTTAAATTACCTGTGAGGTGAATTATAACTGGAATTAAGATAGTAGATACATATTACTTACCATATCCACAGTATAAACTCATGCACACCTTAAAAGCACATCAAAATGTTCACTGTTTACAAAGTAGTAATCTGTTCAAAGGTACATTTGTGTCATGCATTTGATTAGAAACAAATCTTTATCAGATCCATCTTCCCTAAAGTTGCTCCCAGTCAGCTTATTCATGTGTTAAGGAAAGTAAGATATTTAAAGGTTGTAAATATTTTTAAAACATTATTTCAGCCTTCTTCTCTATCATGTAGTTATAAAATCTCCCCACAAGTAACATTTCAGTTTAATTTTTTTTAGAATTTAGCAGTGGTCACTTGCTTCTAAAAGGCTATCTGAAATGCAAAGCAAAATAATAAAAAAAGAAGGCCTGAAGCAGATGATTCATTTTTCAAGCGCTGTGTTGGTCTTAGAACACAGCAGTTCAGCACTGCAGAGAAGTCGAACCTGTAGTAAAAGTTTTTAAAACAACATTTCAAGTATACCACAGCACCACTTCGCCCTGACCTCAACAGCCCAGGCTAGCCCAATCTTGTCAATAGGGATGGGCATGAACTGGGAAAATGCGGTTCGGTTCATGGCATGCCCAGTTTGCAAACCAGGGCTATTTTTGGGCAGGAACACACAGAAACGGAGTTCCGGCTGGCTCCTGCGTTGGCCACACCCAGCAGAAACTCATTAGCATAATAGGCCACACCCAACAGCAGAAACTCATTAGGATTGGCTACATTAGGGGTATGTGGCCTAACGTGCAAATTAATTCCTGCTACAAAAAAAGCCCTGGGTTTTGACAACAAACAAGGTTAACAGAATAAGAAGCAAAAGGTGGGTGCGGCTGGATGACCACTCTTCTGGTAACATGGGGGTGTGGCCTAATATGTTAATGAGTTTCTGCTGTTGGGTGTGGCCTATTATGCTAATGAGTTCCTGCTGGGCTTTTTCTACAAAAAAAGCCCTGTTGCAAACCATAAACCATCACAAACTTTAAGGGGCTAAATGAACTGCTTTGGTTCATGGATGTGGTAGAATGGCCCCCTGGCATGCTAGAGACACCAAACTTGTAGGGGATCTCTGACTGACTCTCCTCTACCTGCTCTCAAGGACTGGATTTACAGGGTCCAAGTTACAGTCCCCCAAAGAAGGTGCCCCCAGTCATCAGTAGAACCCAGTGACATTGTGGCAATGCGAGCTCAATAGAGCTGATGTGAAGCACATAATCACACTCCAGGTGGAGATGGGGGTTGCAAGCCCTGCAGAATCAGTGCAATATATTTGTGCCCAGAAGAACCCAATGCCACTGTGGCAATGCAAGCAAAAGGAGGGCTAATGTCAAACCAGAGAATCCCTGCAGTTACCATGTGCAGAATGTCCAGCAGAACCCAGTGCCACTGGCATTGCATACTTAAAAGGATTGCTCTCAAAGCACAGAGTCACAACAAATCCAAGCTGGCAGGGGATTTTGCAAGCTCTGTGGAAGAAAATGGGAAGAGAACCCTGGCAAGGGGGGGGGGAGACTCTTGAAACTGACATGAGTAGTTTGAAACTGACCAGTGTGTTTCTAAGGCTGAAGAATTCAGCCCCCTCTGATGCTTTGAAGTTTGGTAAACATTTTTATTGAGTGTAGACTATCTCTGGAAATGTATCCATTGAAAGTTTATGGAAAGCTCATGCTGGATGAACTGCCAAGAACTTCACTTTACAAACCTGCCAAAGTTTGTCACAAACTTTAGTTTGTAAGCCAGTTCGTCCCCCATGCCTACTTGCCAGATCTTGGAAGCTCAGCAGGGTTGGCCCTGGTTAGTACTTGGACGGGAGACTAGCAAGGAAGCCCAGGGTTGCTATGCAGATGCAGGCAATGGCAAACCTCATCTGAATGTTACTGGCCTTGAAAACCCTACAAAATAGCCATGTCAGCTGCAACCTGGTGGCACTTTCCACCACATAGCATCCCTATACATTTTCCAGATTCAGATATATTTGCCAAGATCTAAAGACCCATGTTCCACATGCCAAGTTGCTTTTGAAACAAACACAAGTTTCAAAAAACAAAGTCACATGGCAATATGTCAGTAGTTGTTCAAAAAAGAAAAAAAATCACTAGTGACACACAAGACTTGTGGAGATCCCTAAAATAACACCACCACCCCGCTTATGTATATTTTGCTGTAGTAAAGAACCCAAACCACATAACCCTGATTTATAAAACTCAGTCAAAAGCACTCATCCAAGAAAAACACCAATGTCTTCCTGTTCAAAACTGCTTATCATAAAAGGCATGGGGTCCTGCATAAGTCGGTGCACTGAATGCAAACAATTTAGCCTAAATGAATGTACAGCTGCTCACACACATGTATGTCTACAAGACATAATTAGACAAGAAATAGTTAATACTGTTTTCCAGGACTGGCAGATTTGCGGAACTGGCCCTGAAGAAACTTATTTAAAAAGCATGAGTGAAACCAACTCTGTCTGTGTCAGAGGCAAAACATTATATATACTTTAAGAAAATGCACTGAAAATCTATTTAGAGCTATTATGCCATGAATAAATAATTTATTAAGGGATTACAGATGCTGTATCTACCTGTTGAACAGTAGAATATGAATAAGGCTGGTCTATGTATAAAAAACTTATCTTAAGACCATTATCCTGTAGACTGAGGACAATTTTTCCTTCATATAACCACATTCAAGAATAGGCATATAATGCTCCAGAGTTTCCCCCCACAAATTTCTCTTTCAGGAATCCCCCCTTTCTAATTTCCCAAATGCCCTTTTCATGTCCCACATTTATTCCATTTAAGCTCATAAGTTTAAAGAGTTCTGAGGCTCAGCTGGGGGACCCTCAGGTGTGTAACAAACTTCTTGTGATTTGGTCCAAATAATGAGATGCAATTTAAATCTCAAATGAGTTCAGGATAGTTTGTAGTCATATTCCAAAGGAGGTGTTAAGTTTTATTTTGAGTTAGTTTATTGATGGTGCACAAAAGAACAACAATTGATTGATTGCTTTCCAACAAAACTAGCAAACCCTCCCCCTTGAGGTTAATTTGTAAAATGGCATCAAATGAAAAAGGTTGGGAGGTTGATATAAATTAAGTGCCCGCCCGTGTTGCATATCAGCTTTCCAACTCTTCAAGCAGCTTTCTGCGCTACAAATGATTAAGTGGACATTTTCAATTTACAGAATTACAGTGACTTTTAAACAAAATCCAGGCATTAGATACTCCAGTATGCCACATTATACTGTGAACAGCAGTCTTACATCGTGTGATATAATTTTCCATTTGTACAGTTCCCTTTTACAAAGTTGGGCAACACAAAGACATCAGCTGCTTGTCCTTCTCTGAACGTGTTTCAGCTCCCTAGTCCCAGTCACTGAAGGAAGAGGCAGAGGCAAGTTTAAATTATCCAAAAAACCCGAATACATGGCTATATTTGGTGTCTTCAAGATGCTTCACCTTCTGTAGGGGATGTAGGTGATGTTGGAGAGGCCAGATCTGGTTTTCGTGACATTCTGTCCAGTTCAGCTTGAACATCTGTTAAGACAGGCTTCTGGCCTACAAAAAAAAAAAAAAAACAGAGGAAAAAATAGCAAAACTTTTCCATGAGCGGTGCATTTTTCATGCTAATTCCTTCAGGAAAAATAAATAAAATTGGTTTAAACAGTAAATAGGCAACTACAAATTGTATACGTAAAATTCACTATTAAGTACAAGCTATGCACTTGTGTTCTCCGTAAGACACAACATAGAAATGTCAGATTCAAAATGGCAGTTTCTGAAACATGTTTGAAGTGTGATTAAAAGCACAATCCTAAGGATTCTTTCCTGCAAGTAAGCCCATTGAACACACCCAAGTAGGATTTGCGCAGACCTGCTCAGGATTGTTCTGAGAGACAGAAGCAATTTTCCAGGTACTTTCTTGGGCAGCACATTCTTGAATGCTAAACTCCTAGTAGTCTCACAACCTGCAGCACTGCCTTAAGAACTGATTACATAAAGATTCTTATCCCTTGCTTGTCCTGAAATACTGATGCAGATGCTGAATCAAAGGTACATGCAAGTTAAAGACACATACAGCCCCCCCCCCATGTGCCCTGCGACTCCTCATCTCCACACACCAACTATTTTAAGCTGCTTCTTTCTTTAGATCAGTTTAGACGGGAAGGGGGTGGCTTTCCAAGTAGGGTGTGGGTGAGAATATTCCCCACACCCACTGATTCTTCTGTACAGATGCCTGACACACCTGAATTTGAGCTGACACAGCAAACTAGGAAAAACACATTTGCTAAGGCAATGCGTAGCTTCTTTGTCCTTAGCTACTACTATAAAAGCTCTAATCTTTTGCATCATTCAGGTGCAAAAATAATATATCTAAATGTCTTCGGACAAATTCCACAAGGAAGTGTCCCTGATACCTAAATCTGCAACTCAAGTATCGCAATCAAGCAAAGTGCTGCTGCTGGGAGAAAAGCTCCTTTCCCCTGCATCTGTAACCTGGCATATGCAGTGCCAGAACCTACCCTATATATACACAACCACACATTATTTAAATAGATAGATTATTATATTTTGCATAGTGCACACAACACCAATACAGTTCAGCATTATTGCAAGTCAACACGTTAAATGTCTGATGTTCTAATTAGTGGCAGATCCAGGCTTTAACTGAAGCCAGGCAGTGCTTCATAATTGCTGCTCTCTGCTGCTGCTGTGCCTTGCACTCATCTCTGCCACGATTTCATCCAGAGTTTGAACATTTCCCAAAGCCACTTATGTGCTGTGGTGGAGGGACAGTGTTTCATTCCTTCACTCTCCCAGCCAAGACAGCAACATCATTCCAACAAGAGTGTGGCTCCCAGCTCCAGTTCTTCTGAGTTTCCCATTCTGAGCCTCTGTCATTTGGAATGAGGGAGAAAGCTAATTGAAGAAACATTTCTTCTCTTAACACTCCTTAGAACCCAACCACTCCTCCCCTTTGGATCTGACAGTGGTCCCAACTGATGCGAAATTGTACGCTTTTAAAAATACTGGACTCAGACTTTGTTAAATGTCTAATTGGAGGGGAAGAAGAGATGGGGTCAATGGCCAGAGCTTCTATGGTCAGAAACTTTAGATACAGTGTGGTTTGTATCAGGCTCAATGCTCTCTCTAAGCCAGGGGTGGGCAATTGTTTTGGCTCGGGGGCCACTTTGTGGGAGTGGGGGTTAGCGGAGGGCCGCACCTTTTAAAATGATTGCATTCATTAGTTAACTTTGCATTTCAGAAAAGGTATAAATTGTATCATAAAAATCAATAAATATAAATTAAATTAAAAAGTGGTAGTTTTATTCAATTTATTTATTGTGCTAATTTCATATCATCTATGGCTGCAAGCACATTTAATTTTAGAATCAGTGTAATGAGACATATGTACCCTATCACACTTTTCTACAATTTTTTTGAAATCAGGAGTGAGATTGCTTGTTGAGATTCTCATCACAGCCTGCAAGTTAATGTCTGTCAAAGAGCATCTATATTTACTCTTGTTAATCTTCATGTCTTGGCGGGCCACAAAAAACTCTGTGGCGGGCCGCATGTGGCCCGCGGACCGCCATTTGCCCACCCCTGCTCTAAGCTGTGGATTCTTATGAGCAAAAATTCTACTTTGTGAGCTACTGGCAGTAAGTTGTGAGCGAGCGATTTGGCTGCTGCATAAATTAGTTTGCTCTGGAGCCATCCTTCCTGAGCTAAGACAAAAATGCGTATGCCGGAGGCTAAAAAACTGTGAGCTAGCTCACACTAACTCAGCTTAGAGGGAACACTGATCAGGCTGTATCCTGAAACAGCTGTCCCTATATGCCATAGGCTTTTGCTGCCAGGTGTTTTAAATACAGTGCAATTTACATTCTGATCCAACAATCCCTATGTGCCACAGGAGCACTGCATGTGTGTACTGATCAGAAGCCCCATAGCTGGCTCTCAGAAATTTTACTTAGTAGTTCATGCTGGATCATGCTCTTATGTATATCCCCAACTGCTTAGACAACACCAATCATATGCCTGGAGAAAGGTGGAACGGGACCCAATTCTCAACTTTCCCCTTCCAAAAGCTGATACTGTCAAAGGGTGGACACACCAACCCTCTTTTCTGGTATTCAGACAACTCCATGCACAGCAATGTGAAATACCCAAAGTAGCATGTAATCCAGCAAACTCAATTATCTGTGGACTAGAGCCCTGAGGCTCTTCCAAGTGCTAAGGTTTAACAATGAGATCAGAACAACGAAGACTACAATAGCTAAATACTAGCTAAACTTCAAAGAAACATATTTGCTCCCTTACATATAATCATGCAAGATGACTTGTTCAAAACAAAGCCACAGCTAATTATAAATCATCCTTGTTTTTCTCTATTTAGCTCAGTATCAATGAAAGTGCTCTTACCTGACTTTTTTGCTGATGGTGGCAAGTTGCTGCCACCACCACCTCCAGGGCCCCCTACTCCTCCAGGACTACCAACACCACCACCTGGTCCCCCTGGGGAGCCAGTTTTCTTACTCAGCAAACTGTTGAAGAAGTTTGCCAGGACTCCTTCGCTTGTAGCACCAGCTAAAAAGTAGTAAACAGATGTGTTTTTCCAAATGTGTTAATAACATGCACTCATTCAATAAAAGAAATTGAAAAGCCAATTATATCTAAGTGATTTTCTCTCTTACTGGTGAAATGTACATGGCAAGCATATAACAAACTATAAAGGATAAATCCAGTGCTTTAGAACCAGAATGGCTTTCCATCCCGACAGACTACATATTGATGGTTAATTAGTGACTCAAATGGTTTCTCCCCATATACGAGGGACATTCTCATAAATGACAATCACTGTATTTCATCTAATTTATGAACTGGGAAACAAATTCTGTTTCCTCACGTCAGAATTATGGCAGCTCTCATCTGACTGAAACATAAGCAATTGCTTCTCTTACAGTGCAATTCTAAGAACACTTTCCTGGAAGTAAGCCCCATGAACAGAACTGATTAGGATTCTGAGTTGACGTGCTTAGGATTGCTCTCTTTAGTCTGAAATTTAGGCAGTTAGCAAGTTATGTGCCAGCCAGAAAGAACATTTTAGAGTAGGAACTGTAAGAGCTACATTTACTGCTGAATATCAGGCTCTGTGTGCCCATAATGTTTTACCTTTCATACTAGGATCAATTTTTTTGGATCCTGCAGGGATGGGCGTAACACTGGTGACATTGGAGGTTACTGATCTGTTTGGTGTCCTTGGGGACCCTCCAGGAACTCTTGGTGAGGTATCCTGTGCAGAATTTGAAAACAACAAAGTATTGAAGTTAAATACTATTGCTTTCAAACAGCAAAAAGTCATACTTAAAAGTTACATGATATGCTTATAGTAAGAAGTCTTGAAATTAAAAAATCTATGTTTTGTTTAAAGTCAATGTTACCAGTGGAGATCATAGTCAGAGCTAGGTCCCACTTCAAACTTATTCTTTTTAGGACCTACTTGTCCATTAATTCCATGCTACTTTCCCCCTTCCCAACAAAAACTGAAATAATCTCACATCAGTTAACTAGAAATGTTAGTGTTTTATTTTTAGTATTTGTAACTAGGGATGGGCACAAACCAGCTCACCAGCCAGAATTCAGCACCAACTTGGGCATGAATTTGGGCCAATTTGGAGCCCCAGAATTGATGTTTGGAGTCCATAGCTGAGCTGTTAAGTTTTAAATGAAGTTTAAACTTCAACCTTCATTTCACTTCCCCTGCTTCAAAGTGCAGGGGAAGCAAAACCAACTGGTGAAATGACTGCCAGCCATTAAACTTATCTGTCCCCCCCTTGAAGGGGGGGAGGAAGCAACATAGATGTGTTAAATAGCTGGCAGCTATTTAACCCTTCCCAGGCGATCCCCCACCCCTTTCTCCTGGCTGCGGCAAGCTGTGGCTGGGAGAAAGGGATAATCAAACTTGCTAGACCTGCTCAGTTCAAGTGTGGACCTTTTGGCTCAGTTCAATTCAGGGTTCATTTGGGGTCTGCCCTGAATCCTGAACTAGTTTTTTTAGGTTCATGCCCATCCCTATCTGTAAACATACTGCATTATCAAAATGTAGTCTGTTGATCATGGCCATTTCACACATTACAAAAAAGCAAACCCAGACCTGCCTTCGGTCCTCCCAAAACCAACTTTGATCTATTAACACACAGCTAAATATAGTACTTAAGGCTTAGTATTTAATACTAACCACTGGTCTTCCAGCTGCAGTAGGTGGTTGTTTTGCTAACAAAGACTGCAAAACAAAACATACATGCTAAGAATTTGGACACAAAGTTGACAGTATATTCCAAAAATCTAATTTAACTCGAGACCATTTTAATGAAATACAGAATTGATCATTACCTGCTGCTTCATAAGAAATACCTGGTCATCTTCTGCTACTATTTCTTTCTCATGTACAAACTGCAGTAAGAAAAACAAAAGCATTTAAAAGAACAGTCCAACAAAATATTTTTTTTTCAAAAGCAAAATCCTTCAGTTTTTCCTAGAACAAATAGATGCAAATCAATGCATTATATTAGATGACAGTAACACTGCTTAGAATGGCACTCTAAGGGGCAGGGGATCCAGCACCACATCTTCATGTCCTGCTTGTGGGCTTTCTGGGAGAATCTGGCAGACTACAGCTGGAAATACAATGCTGGGCATAAATAAATGTATTATTTATGTCATATATCTGTGAGCGTGTGTGTACTAAGTGCTGTCAAGTCACTTCTGAGTTGTGGCTGACCCTACGAACATATATAAAATAATACATAAACATGCTTACATTAGCTATGAAATACAACTATTACGAATGCCCCATATGTCAACCAACATGCAAGAAGAAACCGAAAACATATCTCCTTGTTTACAACACCAGAGATTTCAATAATTTCTTTCACTCTTTCTGAAACCTCAACTCCTAGTGATTAGCTTATACTATTCCAAGTGAAAGCGGAAGACTATCATGAGGCTTCCCAGTTTGAAAGACGTGTGTAAATTGTGATACCACTTCGCTGATTCTGTTATAGCACTCTATCCAGGGCACATGAGGGAGCTATATCTTGTTTGAGAGTGGCAACCTGGTGCAAACAAATTCCTTTGAATTAAGTATCTATAGTTTAGTGCCAGTACTGAGATTCCTTTAGGTAAGTCTATCCACGATATGCCCCCACCTGATCCACTGTCACTACGCAACTCTGTGCTAAGTAACAGATTCTTACAGCAATGCTAAAGTGCACCTAGCAACAGGAGCTGTTCCTGATACAGAAGTAATGGTCCCCTGAAAGGAGTTGATGCAATAATCAGTGAGCTGCTAGTGCTCCAAGCTATGGCGCTACACTGGTACCATGGTTGTTGCTTCTTTCACATAACACACTTAATTGTTTGAATAAAAAAGAGAAGCAAAAATTGTATCATTCATGTTTCATTATGGGCATATTGTATACAATAGCTTGTATGTCTGGTACATTATTTCAACATAAGAATCAACTGTATCTTTTCAAGGTAATTTTTTTACAATTGACCACGGATGCAGACATTTTTGTCAAAATGTGTTTACTCTTTTATCTTCAGATTGCTAATATGAGTTTTATGTTATGATTATTTTGTTGTACTTATGTATTAAAGGGGATTTATATACTTTGTTTAGAATGTATTAGGGTTGTAGGTCGCTGCTTACATCGTGGTATGAAGTGCCATCAAGCCACAGCTGCATTATGGCGAGCCCATAGAACTTTGGAACTTGCTTCAAATATACTTAATGATGGCCCCCAAGAGCCTCTACAGCTACACCAGCACAAGTAGAAGATGCTTTACGGTAGTTTCACTGAATTTCCTACGTTTGCAAGCAAGGCAGTATGCTAGAACTGGATGTTATCATAAGAAATTTCTTCTAAGCAAACAGTAAAAGCTAAGTTACCTTTCTAACAGGTGGCTTTGTTATGATATCTTCAAAACTGTCTCCTGCTTTTAAAGTCTGAAAGTTTTCATGTAATATTCCTATCTTCTTTTCATTGTCCCATCCTGCAGGACTGAAGGCAAAGTATACAGTCAGTCATCCTCATTCATCTTCAGTTTCTCCTTGTTCAAAATATGGTTCACTTTCCACCCAGTCTCATCTTGCACAAAAATACCTCCACTGTTTAAGGCAGGGAAAGTCTTTTTAATTTTTAAATGATCAACCCATCAACACAAAATTGCTAAAAGCCATGTGGTGAGTTAGGTACAGTGAAGTGCGTACAATGTGCGTAAACAGTAAGCACTATCATACTCATGGGAACTCTTAAGATACAAGGAAAACAAATGGAAGAAACCAGGACATATTTAAAATGCAAAACACACTAAGAAGGCTAACTTACATAAATACTGCATCTTTTTCCACAACAACAGCAGGTATGTTGAAAAGAAATCCATATAATTTCTGGACAATATATTTATACACTAAATCAATATTCTTATTTTCTTTTACTGAAGTGTAAATAAGTGCTGCACCATCTGAATTATTTGTCAAAGAAAATGCAAAATGTTCATTCACTTAACACTGGCAATCAGAACTCAACAATGGTTTTTAAAAAAATTTTAACATAAAACTTCCCCCAAAATATAGAAATTATCACTGTCTTACATTTGTGATTATACCCATTTTACCCTTGTTTCATCAAAGCAAGTTAAAATTCTTCCCCACAAGGAAAACATCCACCAAATTTTGACCTAAACTTTGTTAGGGGAAAGCAAATTAGTTCAAATGCCTCAAACAGCAGAGCACTATTATTTTATACATAGCAATTTCTGATAAAACAAGTTACAGTTCACATGTAAGGTTTACTACATATATATCACTTCCATGTGGGGGGGAGTATGCATGTTGCCATGTACACCTATGGTGAAACAGAAAGTACAGCCTATGTGGGAGACTAGTATTTTTCTGCATGCAATTAAGCTACCAGGTGTGAAACATCAGCCCTCAAACCTTCTAAAAAAACTGGGTGATCTCCCAGTTTCGGGGGTGGTGGTGGAGGAGATTGGATTTATATCCCGTCCTTCACTTGGAGTCTCAGAGCGGCATACAAACTCCTTCCCCTCCCCACAACAGACACCCTGTAAGGTAAGTGGGGCTGAGAGAGCTCTTTCCAAAGCTGTCCTTGAGAGAACAGCTGTGACAGAACTATGGCTTGCCCAAGGTCATCCAGCAGCTGTGAGTGGAGGAGTGGGGAATCAAGACCGGTTCTCCCAGATTAGAGTCCGCGCACTTAACCACTACACCAAACCGGCTCTCACACCAAACTGGCTCTCTGACTGAATAGCCTTATATGTACATTGTCAAACTAACTTTGAACATGACGATTACAGTGAAAACGTACAACACAAGTTCCTTTTCACAACTGCAAATCTTTATGCCAAGTGACAAGCTGCTTTTTGAAATGGTGAATAATTTTAAAGGCAGTTTGTCATAAGGCACAGGAACCTGCAGTTCCAAAAAAACAAAAGTCATGCCCCACTGGGCATGCTCAAGCCCTTGTGCACACCTAACTTCATTCTTTGTCTCCCAATGCATAAGCATGCACATTTTGTTTCATTAGTTTGCAGCTTTTGTTTTTGTTTAGCCTCGCATCATTATCCAGGTATCACATAAAAGCCCGAGGGCAAGATAAAAGCTACCCAGCTAGTTAGGAGGATATGCAGATTATCTGAATCCAGGTCAAATGCTAAATACACTTTTACATTTTTTTTAAAGGATACACTGTAAACAAAACCGTCGGATATGTGACTGAATGAAGTCAAAGTGCTCATCTCTGTAGTCGTGTTCTTTTTCCAGAAGACTAATGGCATCACACTGCAAAGTACAGGGAGACATTTTGATTAGTATTGTATTTTCACAGCCTATCATAATAGCAATTCTAGAAACTCTTACTCTCTGAACCCAGTGGTGTTTTATATTTAATAACATTGTCCTCTCAGTCAAGAATGATGCTGTTTGAGTATCTCATAATAACAATTTGCCTTTCTCCAGCAGGCACTGATTGCCTTCAATCAAAACCCCGTCTATGGACTGTAAAAGTTATCTCCATCACTGGCATATTTGAAAGGAAAACTGCTTCCAGGTTTAGTAATTCTAGTCCGAGAAAGTGTTTGGACCAGTCTAAAAATACACAGTCCCAGACCAAAGTATAAGAGACTAAATTCAATAGAAAATACATAATCTTTGTGTAATATCACTGGATCCTATAAAGAGACTTTCAGATATGTATAAGATCAAGATAATGTATCTTGAAGGCACTTTTTTTCTTCCATAAAATGTATTTTTAACAGACAGAATTCAAAGAACTATTTTAGGCATGTGTTTACCCCCCCTTTGAACAGCATGACACTCCCCCCCCAAACTGTTTGAGTGCCATGAGTTTCAAAAGTGATTTGCCATATGATACAAGAGAATGTTATTTGATAAACTCAAAGCACAGTGGCTCCTTGAATAGACAGAACCAGTCATGTGGTTCTTTGAATCCTGACCAATTATTTTACAATATAACCATATTAAAACTAAGAAATATAAACACAAAACAGATTAGTTATTGAGTACAAGGCAGAAGACATTATGTCTAAGCTGTAACAGGCTCTAGCAAACAGGCTTTTCCCAGAAGATCTATCTCCAAGATATGGAGAAGACAGCAAAATATGGAGAATTATTAATACACACAATTTGGTAATTTAGCTCCATTAACCTCATGCAAAAATCATCTGAAACATACCTTTGTACAAACTACTACTACAGGAATGCCTAAGTTACATGTTAGCGTATCAGCACCCAGTGGTAAAATGACACTGTCGTCTTTGTCTTCTTGTAGTGAAGTATTTCTCCTCTGCGGAGACGCTGGGAAGTCTTCTCCAGGTTCTGTGTATTCTTGAAAGTCTCTTACCACTGGGGAAAGGGGGCAGAACAGAAAAACTGGATCATGCCCATTTACCAACATCAACTGATTTTCCCTAAAAAAACAAAGTATCTAGTACATAATCGGGTTCAAAAGAGTAGACAGCATGTTATGAATCATTCAACAAAGAAAATTTTAAAATGGGAAGCCAGCTTTTCTTTAAACGCAAACAATTCTTCCCTAGTACAGTCTCCTTCCAACGTGGCCTTAGTTTATGCAAGTCCCATGACTCTCATCGTAGTCTTTTTTGGTGGACAGAGAGGACTCCTACTTCCTTTTTCAATAACAGAATGGCTGGTGTTGTGTCAAAAATAATAGGAATAATTTGAGGGGGAGAAAACGTTTAGGTACTGGGATAGAAACTCTGCATGTAATGAAGTTCTTAACCATATATTGGAGAATAATGTGGCAATACAATAGCAGAGGACTGAGGTGGCAGAACAGACTGCACTATTCAGACTACAAGTGGTGGATTCTGAATTTGAATGTTCCTTTCACAGAGGAAATTATACAAAGAGAAGACTAGCGCAGCAAGGAGACAGGTTCTGTCTCCTCACTTAGCTTGCTGTTCCGTGTTTCTTATTTGCAGAGAGAGATTTTAAACACCAGGAGCACTCTACAACAGATCTTCCAGGTGGCACCCTCAAGTGGTACAGTCCTTAGTTCTGTGCCACTTCCTTGTCCTGCATGTATGCACCAAGATTAAAAGAAAGAAAAGAAGGGGGGGGGGGGGACTTAACCCAAAAGAATTGAATCAAGAACCAAAAAAGTTAAGTTATGAACCAGTATAGGACCAGTAACTAATAACTCTTATGTATAACCTAAATATTATAAAAAAATACATGTATTTATTTTTCAAATGGTTAAAACATTCATGGGCCCACCTATAGCCTCATTACAGCATAAAAATACAATGTATACAAGAGGGAACTATTGTAACCCGACATGTTTCAACCCAAATCGGCCTTCTTCAATGATCAAACAATATCTGGACATTAAGGCTCAAGATACAGTAGTAAATCAATATACAAAAACAATATACAAGTTGATATAGGACCAAGAAAGGAGTTTAACAATCAAGAACAGACTACACAAGGCAACGGACCCCTGGTTACACATCACATAACATTAAGGTTGATGATGAAGAAACTGAAATTGTTAAAAGACTTTCTGTTCCTATCAACCAAAAGGAGACTTGCAACTAAGAGATCAGAAGGAGATTGTGACTGGGAAGGGCAGCCATGAAAGAGCTAGAAGAGATTCCTAAGTGTTAGGATGTGTCACTGACAACCAGGATCTAGTTAATTCATGCTGTAGTATTCCCCATTACTATGTATGGATGTGAAAGCTGGAAAATGAAGAATGTTGATTCATTTGAAATGTAGCATTGGAGAAGAGCTTTATGGATAACATGGACCACCAAATCAGTGGGCTCTAGATCAAATCAAGCCTGAACTCTCCTTAGAAGCTAAAATGACTAAACTGAGGCTATTGTACTTTGCTCACATTATGAGAAGACAAGAGTCGTGAGAAAAGACAGCAGGAAAAGAGAAAGACCCAACATGAGATGGACTGACCGACTCAATCAAGGAAGCCCTTGCCCTCAGTTTGCAAGACCCGAGCAAGGCTGTTAACAATAGGACAGTTTGGAGGACATTAATTCATAGGGTTGTCGTAAGTCGGAAGCAACTTAATGGCACTTAACACACACAGACATACAGTATACACTACACAGCTACATTATAATGAAAATCTAAACGGGCTACAGGAGGTCTTTTGAAAGCTTTTTGAAAGCTTGGTAAATGCAAGCATAACCAATCAGATGTCTGGGAAAGATGTGTTCTTATTACACTTCCTTCAGTGCTGGGTACTGATAATAGCAGGGGATGCCTTAAAAGAAACATCCTCATGACAAAAGAGGGCATTTACACATAGAGGAATTTAGGGTGTTCCCCCCCCCCCCAAAAAAAAACAGCAATAAATTTCTGCACTATTTAAATACTCACTCTTTTGTTCCATTTCTTTCATTTCTTCAGGAGGAATTTTTAATTTGTCAATGTGCTCTCTTACAACACTTGCCCATTTCTGTAAAGAGTCCAAAGCAGTCCATGGCTTAGACATGTCCACTACCAGCATAACTAGAGTGTCCTTAAGTGAGCTGATTTCCATTGCAAATTTAAGGAGACCTTTATGATACAGGTCACCATCCAAGATCCAGACATTACACCTTGTCTGATCTGTAAGAAAAAAGACAAAAGCTTACTTGGTGTATTACAGATTTTTTTAAAACCACAGTTTATTATCACTGCTAGCATGTAACGTCCTACTAATGTGATATAGAACACAAGTTTTAGAGTCAAATATTTCTAAACATATATGCCTTACAAATAGCTCCTTAGAGTGATACTATCAAATCTTACAAAAGACAGAGATTCTAATTAAAATCAGACTGACTTCACAGTAAAAGACAGGTCCCTCCACTACTGGTTGTAACAGAAGAAAATATGACTTTAAGAAATATTAGTAACAAGACATATACCAACTGAACCTATTAAATACATGGCAATATAAGGCTGCTTCCAAAAAGGGATTTTCCCCTACTTGGACAGCTGAAAGCCCTGATACTAAACGGGAGCTTCGATGAGACCAATTGGTGCACAACTCATCTGGCTCTTGACCCCCCCCCCCTTATTGAGAATAAAATAGAAATCTCATTTTCACCAAAGGGAAAGTTATGACGTGGCTTCAGATGGATCTTCTATCTGGATACTGCCTTATAGCTTCCACTTGGGAGGGGACCTAAGCTTCAGCCCCCCTCTCAGACTTATAGGACTTTCCTTCCTTTCACTGATGATGTTAGAGAACAGCTCAGTAGGTAAAGGAAAAGTGAGAGTTGTGCAAGCACAATGGAAAAGATGAAGAAGTACAGCTGGTGGGGACGGCCACAAGCAGGTCAGAAACAGGTGTGTGTGTGGGGGGGATGCTGTTCCCATACTGTTTGTGGCTGCCGCTGCCGAGAAACAAAAAGCATTTCCCTGAAATAAGAAGTTTACGTTTGGCAAACAGCCCTGAACTTAATACCATCTTTCATTTTCTCCAAGGAGCTAGAAAAACAGAACACGTATAGGGATTCGGAAAAATTTTTAATCAGCTTTTAGAACCACACAAGAACATATGCCAAAATTGTACTGGAGAATCCACTTGTCTGATTTAATTTAAATCAGAAATACTAAGACAAGCAGCTGGTGGAACATGAGGCACTGTAGGAGATGAGAACAGTTCGGAAATTTCATCCCACTCCTCAAGAACCCCCCCCCCCCCAAAACTGTCTATGCTCTCAGGGGCTTCCACAGGCTGATTTTGTTCCCTCTTCTTCCATATCATTGACACAGCTGTCCTCAGAATTCCATTTTGGTGCGTATTTAGTCCTCATCAGACTAACTGAGGTGGGTTTCTTTCGATTAGTTTATAATAGAAAGCCATATTTTCCTGCATGCCTGGGTAGTTCCTGGTGTAGCAATGTCCCTCCCCTACACAAACCATGTCTATGTATGCCATAGTTTTGAAGTTTTCATCACGCACACAGGGCCAGTCAGTTTATGATTAGATACAGCAATGACGTACCTTGCTTTTCAAAACAGGACTTGGGTCTCGCCAGCCTAAGGCATTTATAAACCCAAATAAATGTTGAGCATAAAATATGCCAGACATATTCAATTTATCCACTTGTAAAGGAATATTATATACAAAAATAAAATTTTCCCTGTTGGCCTGTTACGATAATGGTATAAATAAATTCAGTTGTGATGAACTCAAAAGCATACTGGAAAAAAATAAATTGTCGGGAGAACACTGCTATTTTGATGGAGGAATAATTTCATGCAATCAATCTATGGATAATAGAAAACCATCAAAAACCACCATTGTACCAATATTTTCAAAAACATGATGCATTTAGGGGGCACTTCTGAACACTCAAGGACCATTAAGGGATCAATCTTTCAAGTAGCTACTGGTACAAGCAAAACAGGAACGATTTTTGCTAAAATAAGTTGCTATAGTTTATCAGATGTTATTTAAATAAGATTAGCTCCAAAAAAGTGAGGAACAGAGTAAGACATGAATATGGACATGAATATTTCAGAGTCTAAGTGAAAATGGATTTGGAGCGATTCCATATCACCATCTTTTCTGCTACTGAAGGAACAACCTCCCCCCCTCACTTTCAAGCTTTAGGAGGCAGTTGAAGATGGTGTTATTTAGGATTGCATTTAAGTTTATTAACAGTCCTAAAACTAATTTTAAATCTTGGTTTTTATGTTTCAATATATTTGATTTTATGCATTTTATCTATGCTATAACCCGCCTTAAGCTCTGTAAGGAACAAAGTCAGCTAATAAAAAAATAAACAATAGATAAAATCAACAGAGCCCTCTGGGAGGTGATAGGATGACTATGACAGTCTGGAAGTTGTATTTTAGCAGCATCCCAGGCTATTTTCAGCAGTCCAAAAAAATCCCAGTTTTCTCAGACATGCTTTTAAAATATAAGTTATAATTCAGTAAGCAATCACAGTTTAAAAGATGGAATGAATAACTTTCCTTTGATCAACACACTGGATATTGTTTTCCCTGATTCTGCTTAATAGCTGCTGAGCAAAGCAGAAAGGTGTCTGGAGTACAATCTTGATATTGGCAGAGTATTAAGCACTGCTGCACTCCCTGAGAAAACGTTTCAACAAAACCCACAACAAAGATTTCAGTGGCGTCTGCAGAGTGTCATGCACAGAAGCAGACTGCTGGTTCTGATAGAAGAATAGAGTACAATAAAGGAAAAAGGACAAGAAGTGGAGAAAAGTGGGAAACAAAAGGAAATTTGGAGGGGAGTAAGAATAAAAATGGCTGGTCCTGGAAAGATTGAGGGTGAGAGAAGGGGAAGAACTCAAGAAAGAGGGAAAGCAGAAAAATGCAGGCAAGAAAGACTCTGGATATGGAAAAATGGGAAGTTTGCTGCAGCGATCAAGAACAGCAAAAGAAACGGAAAAGGTATACCACGCAGATGTAAGCTAAGGAAAGATTCTGGAGAGTGGAAACAATAGCAATTAAAGGGGGAGTAAAGGCAAGGTAGGTCTTTTACGATCAACCTCCCCCCTAAGAAGTCAAGACTCCCTTCCCTAACCTGCTCATTGCCTAAGGCAACCAACAGCACAGTTCTGAGCAGAATTACACCCCTGAAAGACCACTGAAGTGAAATCGTCTTAGAAGGGTATAACTCTTAGGACTGAACTATAAGGGGCTGGCTTAGGGTTGCCAGGTCCTACCTGGCTGCCGGCAGGGGGATCCTGCCTCCCCTTTGGGATCTCCTGGTGTGCACACAAAGCATGATGACATCACCCAGAAGTGACATCATCGCATCAGGGATGTCGGGGGAATGCTGCTCTAGTTCTGAGGCAAAACTAAGGTTTTTTGCCTTCAAAACCATAGAGTTTGCCCAAAAACAAGAGCATCACCCTGACATCCCCAATGCAATGGCATTACTTCCAGGTGATGCCATTGTGTGGCAGGGACGTTGCAGGGCAGCATGGTGGGGATTCCCCTGCTGACCAGCTGGTCGGTGGTGGGCTGGAGCCCCAGAAATCAGGGGAACCTCTGCCTGGACCGGGGGTCTGGCAACCCTAGGCTAGCTATACAATGACAAATGTGACAGGTTGGGATTCTCCAACCTAACACACACATGTACCATTAAGGACTCACCTTACAAACTGCTCATTTACTCTGTGCAGCTCTCAGTACTGTGCGTGAAGAGGAGGGGCTTCTGCCTTACCACCTGGATCATTTCCCCTCCCCATGGGAGGCTGTTTACCCTTTTCTTGGGATCCACTTGTCCTGGGCTCGCATCACATCTATCATATAGTTAGGCCCTAGGTCTCTTTCAGGTCAGCTCCAGTGAGAGAACGCCAAGCCAACAATTTGAGTAGATGGCAGTTCTTGAAAAAGTATGTGGGATCCACTGAGGAGCTCATTTACAATTCTTGCACCTTGCAGTTTAACCTATGGACCAGAGTCTCTTGTGATACTCTGGCTTGTGGTTACTCATGACCAGAAGTGAGAATTCCTAGGCCAAGAACATGCATCTGAACAAATGTTTTCTTTGTAACAATGCCAGAGAAAGGACGAGGAGTGAAAAGAAGTTGTAAGAAACTGTTACTTAATGGCATCTGCAACTAACACTAGTAAAAATGTTGTCCTTTTAAAGTCTGGCTAAACTGCACGCAGTCAACAGTATTGTTCAAAGGGCACTTACCATCTCGGTCTTCATCATGTACACTTAAGTACAAATATTCCATTCCTCTTCCTTTCTTATATTCTTCAATTCCTTGAAGTTTTCCTATTAAACTGGTTTTACCTGCTCCATCTTCACCTAAAATTATTTTTAAAATTGACCTTTGTTAGTAACATTGCATACGTGGTATCATTTTCAAACAGAAATATTACTCCTTTTGTGAGAGTTATTTTGGTTTTAGAATATCTGAAAAATTGAATTTGCTCACATTGCACCAGTGTTGCACATTAAAATCTACAGATATTGTATGATGCATCTATCACATTTATTTGATCATCAGCAACACAAGTATGAGAACTGGCTTTATAGTCCAGCATCTCATGCAGAGATGAAAAACTCCATTTTTAAAAAATGAAGGATTTAGTAGGAAATACTTTAAAAAAATGTCAACAGAAAAATTGGAAATTTTGGGATGTTCTGAAAAAAACACCTATTAAGTATTTTCTCTTTTGGAATGAGTAAAATGCTTTTAAAGACAAGGTGTTACTTACTAAAAATGTATAATAAGTTTTTATGTAAAACATCCATAGTATTGGATAATAGTGATTCTAGTGTATAGTATATGTATATATAAATAACATATTTTGATGATATGTTCATTATTTAAATGTGATTAATATGGTTCACAATTAACATGCTATAATTGATCAGATGCCACCATGTTTTTCACCCAGTAAGGATTTTTCTTTACATGTTGGGGAGGATCATGGCTCAGTGGCAGAGCCTCTGCTTTACATATAAAAAGTCCCAGTTTCAATCCCGGACATCGCTAGTTAAGGGGATCAGGCACCGGTGTTGTGAAGCACCTGGTCCCTGAGACCAAGGGCCTAATTCTGTTTAAGGAAGCTTTTTGTATACATCCCAAGTAACCATTTTCCTGTGAAATTTGATATTTTACCTACCACCTTGGATTGGTCAGATATTTCCTCCTTACCATCAGAATCTCTTGCTACCCATCATGAGCCTTAGCAACCTCAGTGCCGAATACAGACACTGGTGGAGGGAGTAAAAAGTACCTCACTGTATTAAAACTTCCTTTCTGTTTGGGGAAATGTCTGCTGCTGCCAACATATTAGAGAAGTCTGGAGTAAAAGCTGGTCTTGTGACCGGAAGCGCTGATCTGGTTCTTTTCAGTCAGCCATCATTAGCTCACTGTTTTTTACTATGTGTAAACCGCTTTATGGGGGTCATTTAGACGTTTGACTCCTTGCTCGCTGCTCCAGGTGCTGTTTCTATGTTCCATTGATGGATCAGCCACGGCGGGACCATCAGAGCATAGGAAGCCTCGATCCGTCGGCAATCTGCCTCCAGAGTGGCTACCTCCATTGCCCCCTGGCTAGGAGTCCCCTACAAGGACTCGGGGGGGGGGGGGCAGATCAACTGGATCCCCTCCCAGTCAGGGCTTTATGGGCTGACTCTCTCGGAGTTGCGAGGAGTCATGCCCACCATTGAAACTGCCAAACCGGATCTCTGTTTTGTTTATTTCAAAAATAAAAATCTCTCATGGTCTCACCCAACCTCTGGGTACCCAACTTTGTTGTTTCTTAAGGTTGGGTTTTTTCCCCCTTTTGTTTTGGAGACCTTAGAAAGTTAACTGCTACTTTGAGGTTTGCTTTGCCAAGCAGTCTCCGAGCAAGTGCAGAAAAAAGCCCTTAACAGCCACTTGGTTTAGTTATATGTTACAAGAAGAAAAAGAATTAAGAGTGCTCCAGCTTACTATATATTACCTTTTCAAATATCAAGACCATGATATATCATTACCATATTTTATCCACAGTGTTACTGATTTTAAGTTCTCAAGTTCTCCATTTTGTATGTTTCACTCTTTTGAACAGCAAGGTGTTCTACATATCCATCTATTTTAAAAGAATGAATCATCAACAAGAATTCTCTTATTTTAGACTCAGCTATATTTCTTACAATTTTCCATTAAGCATATGATCCTATTTATCGTAAACATTTTAGCCATTTCTTGAGCTGTCTTTTAAGGATTATAAAACACACAAAACTAAAGTGGAATCCAGCAAATCTCAAAGTTTAGACACCTATAAAGTTGAAACGATCCTCACAAACTATTCAATCCAATGTATTTTTGTATCCAAAAGCAGTCAAGGAGCAGATTTATATAGACTACAATGTGCTACAACAATAAAGGCCAGAAGACAAATCAATTAGTCTCCACTCCTTTTCAAAGACTAAGGAAACATTGCTGTCTGATTCAAATGCTCATCTAGAACATACCCAACTTACTATAATGAAAAGACAAGTGAAAGCATATGTACTGACGTTCTCCTTTATGCTTTAATGCAAAGTTGGTGAGCATCAATATTAGCTACTGCTAAGCAGTATACATAACTTTTGACTAGCTGGAGCTTAGATGCACATTATGTGATCTAGTGTAGCCTTGTTGTGTAGACCATGCCTGGACTTCCCTGGCTAAATCTCCACCTCAAACTTCAGGGCAGGGGGATCAGTATGCTATCACTTGGGAGCTGAGGTCCTTCCTTTCTCCTGGCATCAGTGAAGAGTCTGGGGGGCGGAGAACACCAAGAGATAATGTGCTGACCCCCAACTTCTCCCTGTTTTCCAGGGCAGTGGCAAGAACTTTGGGGGAGGGGATTCAATGCAGGTCCTCAGCTGCAATGGAGAAGGGGGGGAGTCAGAAAACCATCTTTCAGCCCCAAGAACTGCTGAGAGGCAGCGTTCTTACTGTCAATAGATATATGGGTCATAATGGAGCTAAGAAATATCATAGGGTAGACTCAAGCACTATCAAGAAGTAGCCCACATAGTTTAAGTCATGCATCCCCCTGAGCTACAGGCCTGCTGGGACTGATGCTCGGGAAAAAAAGGTTCCCATAAGAGCAAAGCAGATGAAGCGCAAACCACTTACTGAAAGATCTTTGGAAATATGATGCTACCACTACTCAGAGGCCACTGAATTATCCAAACCCTCAGCACTCAAACAAACATGATGTCTGGAGTGCAATGAAACTCAGATGCATGGGAAATCAGGACCACAGTGCAGCAGGAAGGAGAGTTAATCCTCCCTCCACCATGATCTGAAACAGTGTTGATGGCTTAAAATCCCTCCCGTTAAACTGTAGTCCTGATCAAAATTGGACTCCCACTTTCTTGAGGGTTTTTTTTTGGGGGGGGGGGTGATGGAAGCTTTGTTCATGGAACTCCCAGCATCACATCCATTGAGCCCTTAGAAGACTGAACAACAGACATGTGATTCTCAGTTTTCAAAATGTGGCCAAGGGTTAAATCATCTCACAATGATTTGCCATCAAGTTGCAATCAATGTACAGCAACCCTGTAGAGTTTTCAAAGCAAGAGATGTTCAAAAGTGGTTTGCTATTGCCTGCCTCTGCGTAGCAACTTCAGTGGGTTATCTGGCTCAGGGGAATATGTTATACACAGTGGTATAATCTGCAGTCCCCTTCGCTTTATAAAGCACCTTCATAAACTATTCTGTTATCTTTATAGAAAAGTTCTCCTGAACAACTCCATTTCCCTTTGTTAGTGGAATGACAGGCATGTGGGAGCCTTCCTAACCTCCTCAGGAAGGGGGGGCCAACAGAAAAAGCACATATATGGGCAATTGTTGATCTTGCCCATTTGCAAGGTGGCACTAGCAGAAGGCCCTGAACAGATGAACAAAGCTGTTGTGGCGTAGCTTGACCCCAAGACTGTTAGGAGGCAGCTATCAGGCTAATGAGAGAAATCCCAGGAACAAGGAAAATGCCAGCCTGATCATCTGGAAATGAAGTGAGATACTGAGTGCCACAAGCAAATTGGGCAGTTGGTTTTTTTTAACTACAAATAAAAGAAGCTTGAGCAAAAAGACAGAAGTATTCTATCTTCACCAATGGTAAACATTTGAAAGCATTTCTTGACTGAGGGAAATAGCTAAAGCATTTCTGAAAACTTATACTTCAAGAAAAAAAATCAACGGTCACTGATAGTGATGAAAAGATAAACAGAACTTTGACTTCACATTTTCTCTTTAGTCAGGCTAACAACACAAAACAACAAAAGTCTCAAAACACAGTGCCTGAGATCCAAAGCACTATATGTAATGCTGCTGGTATACACAGGGGCCTCTCAGTTCATAACTCCAGCAGGCAGGCCTTGCACAATGGAGGGCTGTGGCTCCAGGGCAGGTCATCTGCTTTGCATCGAGAAGGTTCCAGGTCCAACCCCTGGCATCCCCAGTTAAAAAAAGATCAAGTAACAGGTGATGTGGAAGACCTGTGCTTGAGACCCTGGAGAGCCGCTTAAAGTAACAGTAGACAATACCGGCCAATACTTTCCATCAGTATACAACAACTCCCTGGGTTCTCCCACCCCCAAAGCCTGTGAGGCACCAATGACTGCTGCTAATAGAGAAAATTTGCAAAATACACAAATGAGCACAAGGGCTTTTCTGGATCCCAGCCAGTAGCCAGTTTCTAAAGGCAGCTTCCATATAAAATACTTGACAAGTGGAGGATAGGTAGCGGAAATACATATTTTGTTGAACTATCCTCTCACATTCCAAGCTCTGCACAAAATATTACTATACAGAGACACCAACTACCATGGCTTGGTCTGGCAAGTTCATTATTAAGGCCAGTCGAAAAAATACTAGCTTCAAAAGCAATAAGTCCCACAAAGGCCAAGTGGTTGTAAATGAAGCTATTAAGTGAACCGCTACCCAGGTTAACCCACAGGTCAGATGAAAATCGTACTATAGGAATCCTGAGTGCATTATTTGCTACCAATAACTCACTATGAAGTTAATGGTTTTTAAGTGCTGTTTCAGTTTTATGCTAAAGCCACCATTTAGATATATCTTTATTTTAAGTTTTTAGGTTTATTTTTCACATATAGCAACCAATAAAAATGCAAAATATGGCATTAACTCAAAAATAACATAATTTAATTGATGTTCTCAGGGTGTTTTTTAAAAAACTGTTTAATTTTGCTTATGTTTAAACACAGGTTCATCACAAGTTACATTTAGTAGATTTTTTTAAAAGTGTAAGTTATATAAAAATTTTAGCTAATCTGCTTTAAAGTGAAATCACCACACTTAATAGCAAACTAGGATGGGGGTAAGATGACATTGTAAATTTGCTACATTAAAAACAAAAACAAAAGGCAATTTATTGAAGCCTAAGCACAGAATGGTGAAAGGAGATTTAAGTCAAAAGAAAGAGATATTGGGAAGACTGGCCTATCTCCTAATCCCAAAGAGCACTGCAGGTGCAATATTTGTGGGGGAAAGCACCACAGTGATCAGCCCACCCCAAAAAGCAATTGGTCCAGCCAGTCCACAATTCAAAGCTTTTTTCACTGAGGCCAACAAATTTTAGAGGCAGTTTCAGAAAACCACCATCCTCTATAACCCATTATTCTCTCGGGGAATACAAAAACTCTATTTAGTCACAAAGAAGTATGTTTTAATTGTTATGTCAACTGATTAGTAAGCATGCTCGTTCAAGTAACATAATAATTAGATAGTAGGAAATTTGATTTAACTCAGCAACAGATTTCAGCATTCCTTCTTGGCAATTCCATTTGTTATTTAAAGTCAGCCCACCTTGGAGGCAAAACAGATTAAAAGCAATCAAAAACAAGAGCAGAAGATTAAGACGTACTCATTACAGCCGCTGACAGTAGCTTTGACATAAGGCTAACAAGACACTGCAAGAGCATAAAAGGCTGAGCTTGATTCCAAATAGGAGCATACATTTTAACTTCCCCAAAAGCCAAACACAACAGCCAAAGAAATCTTAGCCAATCAAAATTCATATGAGCAGTTGATCAAATATACATTAACCTATATATTCATAAAGCCAACAGTTGTGAAGAAAATAGGGCAGGTTACTGGGAAATATCCCACTGATTTTAACACTGTTCTCTCCTAAAAACCCCCAAAACTATAGCCTCACAGCCTGCAGGGAAATACCCAATGTGTACTTTTCCTGCAAGGATTAGGTCCCACATCCTGTTTTTTTTTCTTATTGAGCAGACTCCTCCAAAAGGGGAGGTAAGGTCCAGCAATGGTGCTGGCCTGCTAGAGAACTGTATAAATCTGCATCTAAGTCCTCTCCCCCATTCTGTTGGGGGGGGGAGAAAGGGAGAAATGGCAGGAGCCCATTCAGAAGGGAAGGAGACAGGGAAATACCTCTTCTAAACTGTGTGTGTTATGTGCCATGAAGTCCCTTCCAACTTATGGCAACCCTCTGAATTAATGACTTCCAAACCATCCTATCATTACCAGATTTGCTCAGGTCTTGAAAACTGAGGGCTGCGATCTCCTTGACTAAGTTAGTCTCTCTCATGCGGAGTCTTTGCGGAGTCTTTCTCTTTTCCTACTGCCTTCGGCTTTTCCTAGCAATACTCTCTTTCCAGTGAGCCAGTTTGGTGTGGTGGTTAAACGCGTGGACTCCAATCTGGGAGAACTGGGTTTGATTCCCCACTCCTCCACTTGCAGCTGCTGGACGACCTTGGGTAAGCCATAGTTCTGTCACAGCTGTTCTCTCAAGGACAGTTCTGGAAAGAGCTCTCTCAGCCCCTCCTACCTCACAAGGTGTCTGTTGTGGAGAGGGGAAGGGAAAGGAGTTTGTAAGCCACTCTGAGACTCCGAGTGAAGCGCGGGGTATAAATACCATCTCTTCTTTTTCTCGCCTCATGATGTGACCAAAACACAATAGCCTCAGTTTAGTCACTTTAGCTTCTAGGGAGAGCTCAAGCTTCTAAAATATCATCCTTTTAACTGAGACACACTTTTTCAAATCATTTAGGTCTTTAATCATTTGATTGGATCAATTAAATGTTGCAGTCCTAGTTTCTCGTGGTGCCCCTTATCCACAAATTCTCTCAGCTGCTTTTCAGCAGCCTGTCCACAGTAATACCTACACCACAACCTTGTTTTAAGCCTACTGTTTGATTCAACTACCAAGATAAAAGACATACAAGTATGCTAATGAATCATTTGCAAATTTCAATAAATACCTATTTTCTAGCTGCATACTACAAGGCATAAACAATGATTTGATTTTCTCAAATATGTAAGAATTTTATGAGAATAATGTCTCCCAGTCAAAGAGTAATACTTCAGCTGATAAATGACACTGTGTGCCATGGAGAAGACCTAGGCTTAGCCTCTTCCAGTTTCTTGACCAATGAAGAATGGGACAGATGACAAACCTAATCATCTTAGAACACGGTATAATATGCCTGTGACCTACCACATTTCTACTACACAAGAACAGTTAACACGCTACTATAAAGAATACAGCCTACTGAATGTGACCAGACAGCACTACTGTTTCACAAGAAATCGCAGCAGCATTCTCTCCAACAACACATAGCCACTCATCCTGGATAGTTCCAGATGTTAGTCTGAAGTAGCAGAACAAAACAGGAGTCAAGCAGCACTTTAAAGACTGACAAAATATATTCTAGCAGAAGCTTTTGTGTCAGAGCTTACTTCATTTGACACATGAAGTACCATGAGAAACCAAAGAACCTACTTCTGGATCAGCTCAGAATTGCCCTCTCTATTTCTCCACTCCCCGTGTTCAAAAGAAATACTTGTGGGAGGGTTCCCCCCCTTCAGGAATAATCAACCCCCCCCTCCCCGCTCAATGAACTCCCACAGACTGAGTTTTAATCCAAACAAGGGGAGGGAGGGAGGGAGGGAGGAAGAGGACAAAGATTTAATTGCAAAATCCACCCTAACAAGATTTCACAATGATAGGGGTGTTGCTAAGGTTTTATTTCTTGGGTGTGTTAAGTATTTTAAAATTATGTTTTTGGTCTCTTCTCCCTGCCCCCACCCCCCAATAGCTCTTGAAGAAGGCCAGTTTCAAAAGTTTTTCTGAATTAAAGTGTTTTTAAGAAACTGAATTGGCTTCTTTTTACGATTATTGTAAGTCTGCAAGGGCCTCTGGTTAAATATTGTATGACTACAGCGCATTAGGAGAAATTTTAATGCCTCTGGCAAGGAAGAAATGTATCTGTTGTCCAAAATACCCAACAGCAGTAAACATATGTTAAGTAGTCCAAGTACTTAAACGCAAAGAGTTTTGAATGTGCTTATGCTGAAGCAACCTGAGACAAAATAAATCAAAACAATACATTCTTTTTGAGATTCATCACAAATTAACCCAAGGTGTCAGCAGAACTGTCACCCCAGACTCAGTAAGAAACCTATCAAGAAAAGAGAACAATCTAAATAAATACAAAAGATGTAAGCTGTGTTTATGTGTGTGTGTTTAGAGCATGTCCAGAAGGACTTCCAGTTTTGGCGCTCACTGGGTGAGTACGCTTTCACCGGAGCTCCGATGATAGCGGCTCGTGCCCACGGCAGATGGGAGGGGTACTGGCTGGGCCTGGTCCCCCCTTGAGCCCTTGTAGGGGGCTCTCAGCCTGGGGCGCGAGAGGTGAGAGCCTGGGGCGCGAGAGGTGCCTCTCCCAAGGTGAATGCTGAGGGATTGAGGCTCCTCTTTGCCCCGATAGGTCCTGCCACAGCGCGACCAGAAATGGCGACAGAGATGCACACCGGGACTAGCGAGCAGGCAATCAAAAGCGTTTCTCTTACCTAATGGAAGACGTCCGATGAAGCGTGAGTCTTTCGTATGTTAATCCAGAGGGCCAGATAAGCATTTACGCCCTCGATCCTCAACTTTAAAGTGGTGTGTGGCGGGAGGTTAACTCCACCCCACAAAGATAAGAACTCTTTAAATTCATCGGAGAGGAGGAGGGGTGCAACCAAATCATTCTTGGCTGAAATAGGAGCCAGATAAGCCTAAATCACTGTCTCTAACTGGCTTCAGAGACTTTTTAAGAACTTTCCCCAAACGTAAACAACCCGTCTGATTATGAAAATCATGGCGCCTAAAGTCAGACCTTCTCCAGGAACTGCAAGCTCAAATATGTTGTCATCTAAAGCAGAAGCAACCATAGACATTCCAAATATGTTAAATGCTGCACTGCACCCTCTGCTGGACCAGATGACAACTCTTAACACAAAATTTGATACTCTTCAACAATGGCTTGAAGAAACCAATCTAAGAACAGAGGAAACTGCCAAATCACTTTAAAAAGTAGATGCCAAGACTAAAAAACTTAAGCAGTGACTGGAGGCAGTGGAAAAAAAGAGAACCTCAGATGAACACCAATTGCTACAACTGCAAACTGAAAGATCAGCTTATGTACTGAGATTCCAGGGAGTCCCAGAATGCAATGGAGAAGATCTGAAGAAGCTTTTAAGCAATGCTTTGGCACTAGTTGTAGATACTACAGTGGAACTTTTACAATCAGATATGGATATGGTTTATTGGACCTATCCAGATTACATCAAGAAAAATAATCTGCCCGGAGAGGTTTTTGTGAGATTCTCCAAAAGATCAAGCAGAGATCAAGTACTTAAGGCGACTAATGGGACTACCCTAAAAATCGAAGGTACAGACATAAGAGTTTTAAAAGACATTCCATTTGAGATCAGGAAAAAGATGAAACAATATAAAAATCTGACAACCTTTCTACAGAAAAATTCCACGTCCTACAAATGGCTCTTTCTTGAAGGGCTCACTTTTAAATTTAAGGACAAAAAAGAAAGAGTGGACTCAGTTACAAAAGCCATAGCCTTCTTGGAGCAGTGTCAAATAACGGACAAACCAAAGGGAACAGCACAGGACAACAAGACATCAGATCACAGCAACTATGATTTGCGAAGACATGGAGACACATCAAACAGCTCCTCTGAAGAGGACTCTGAATCTGAGTTAGGAGCTGCTGCCCCTAAAAGTCAGATGGGACTTTGATAAAAATAAGCCTACAGGGAAGAAACCGAAAAAATAAGAAACATGAATCCATGAATTGGAACCATGAATTGCCTGACATACCTATTTCAGCCTTAAAATTCATTTTTAAAAGTCTGCATTCTGTATTACTAAATAGTATATAAACATAATTCTTATGCTTCATCTTACTAAAATGTATTGTAAGTGAAATCTCAACCAAGCTATGTAACATTGAAAATGACCCCTGCCACTTGGGCTTTTAGTGGCCTTCTTTTCTTTCTCCCATAGTTTGTAGTTCCCCCTTCCTCCAATAAGATGAGCAGAGAAAAAGTAGACATACATCTGGCAAAGCTTCACTGCCATTCCCACATTTCAGATTTGTGTCTATTTTCACACATTAAAAATGTGACTACTTAGCCATTTTTGACCCTTTTGTGCATGCACTTTTAAAGTATCTTTGGAAGTGGTATATGCTTAGGACCCCTTACATTACACCATACAGTCTTGAACACAGACTTTTAAAAATCAGTTTTATCTATCTATCCATCCATCCATCCATCCATCGATCATAGCTGATTATCCAGTCAGGGCTGATTTACACATGACAAAGTCCTTGTAGCTGCCATGAAGATTTTGAATCACATGTATAATTTACATGTTCTATACAACACATTTTGGATCACATATACAAATTACATGTTCTATACAACACAGATGCACTTGGGTTCCTGGAAAACCAGCCTCTCAGGCTAATATTAACAGTGTCTCTACAGAGACTAGCAGGAGTGGACTGTACAGCAAATTAATTCAGAACTGCAGGCACTAATACAATGCTTAAAATTTTTCTTGTGACATTTAAATGAACACAAACACACAGAAAGAAGTAAAAATAGCTAAATGACATGTAGCATATAAAATAAAGAAAAATATATTGAATTAAAGTAGCAGAAGAGGTACCTATTGGCTTTCCATAGCTTAATTAATGAACTATACTCAGTGAAATGAAACTCAGAACTGCCAGATATTTTGTACAATAAATGAAACTGCCAAGATAGTACTTTTTACTCCCAAAAGGTTAAATGCAAGATGAACCTTACATTCATAGGTCACATGGGACTGTGATCTCAGTCAATGCAAGATACTGAGCAACAGTAAGCAGAAAGGGAGTTCATCAGTGCAGCATACAAAATGTTGTTCTATGTCATAGCCAAGAGGCTGGCAATGGGCCACGGGATTCCATGCCACCTCCCTCGGCCTCTCTTCCTCTCTCAGACATAATTCTCTCATCGTCCCTTAAATACAACTAAGGATGAGACTGGCACCAGTGCTAAGCAAAAGAACAATTCTTAGGTCCTCCATGAAAATGTCAGGGGTGGCAGTCCTATGACCTGTTACCAACCTATTAACAGTTCTTATGGAGACAGAGTGCTTCGACTGCACCAGCCTTCAAACAGGCAAGACCACAGTTTGTGAGATCTTTTTGCTACTCTCACACTGTATTTTTAACTCAACCAGTCACATTATAGACAGTAGACACCTAATGGGTAAAAGTGCCATGAAATACTTCACAAAAAAAGCAACTAGGATCAGAGAGGGAACAGTCTTTCTTACAGGGAGGCTTAGGGTGTTAAAAGAACAGCAAAATAAATACATCAAGTAAAGATGTGATAGAAAGTAATGAAGTTATAAATGGAACTGAAAGTAAATAGAAAGTATCTTGCTTAAAACTAGAAGCACAGTGAAACTGGCGCGCACACACCATTGAGATATGAAATTCACTGCCACAAGATGATGGAAGGATAGCACATTTAGCTTTGGAAAAAAAGATAAATCCATGCCAAAGGTGGAGGGGTTAGATCTATTAATGGTTATGAACTATGACAGCCAAGAACACAGCTCCCACTAAGATGCTAAAGAATCTCCCATCATGCCATGCTTGCAAGATTCTCAGGAACATCTAGGCAGCACTGCTAAAGACAAAGTAGTAACAAAATCCACCAAGGCAATTTTGATAAACAGAAAACTCATCACTCTGCCAAAAATCTTTCCCCTCCTGCACAATTTCCTTGTAGCAGAGCTCAAGCACTGCATATTTGTAACTTTACAAACTACTACAAATTCTCTGAAGCTTTCACTCTTTATTAATTGTTTGCATTTTACAGAATCATGGGTTCTTATCTCAATTTTCTCCATCATTTCCTACTAAAACAGTGTCTGTCCCAACTCTCTTTCAGATTTTCCCATCACATGGAGATACTGTGCTTCACTTGACTTACCTGCATTACCTGCACACTAAGCAGCAGAGTAAGTAATAAAGCGGCTCAGACTGCTGTGTCAAGCAGCAGTCTGGGGCACTTACACATAAATAGATCTGCAGGCAGGGAAAGCGGCCTGCCACTTGATATGGCGGACAGCAACAATGTGTGACAGGAAAATCCTAACGCAATAACATCAGTATTTCATTCTCAAGTGGCAAAAACCCAGGGCACTCCCCTCAAAGGTAAAATTCACCTGGGCCAGAAGCTGCTTGAATCAGCCGCTAGAGCGCCTAACCACAAGCGTATTTACTTACAAGAAAACACCTTAACTGAGAATGTCATGAGATAGGCTTGCTGGGGCACTACTCCTAGCACTACATCACATATCGGCAGGGATATTCCTGGGAAAACAAGCATATTTTTCACAATGCACTTCTCAATAGCAAAGCCCAGAGTTCAGAGATACCATTCAAGAGGAGATTCAGACTGCACCAGCTGTTCATCAGACAGATTGGGGAAGAGAAAGAGAATCTACTTAGGCAGATACATCACAGCAGGCTGAAATTCTGGTGTATTCTCAAGATACCCAAACAACAGCATCACTTCTATAGAATAAGAAACAGAATATAATGGATGGGGACAGCAAAGCATTACACAAGCTAGCTCACACGAGACCAGTGCTGCTACACATTTGTAACAGCAGCTCTTATGCATGTGGGCAGAGCTCATCATCCTAGGCTGCCAACCAACAAATGGCAGGGGCCATTAAATAGACCCTGGAAACCAGAATTCAAGAATTGCAAACAGATGACAAGTAATTCATGCTTGTGTTAAGAGAATAAAAGATGAATTTTAACGAAGTACCAACACTGCATTTTTCATTCAGCACAGGGGAACCCGCCAGCTCCCAATCAGATCATTGCAGGAGCGGGAAACAGAGTGCTCAATGAACCGCTGCAATGAACCACTACCCCTCCCTCCGGCACAATGTACAAAATACAACATGGTATTCTGTGCCCGCCCTCTGTCTAAACTCCACAGAGAAAGAGGCCCAACCCTCAGATTAATAAGTAAAAAGAGATGGAGCGCAGAGGCAGATCGACCACTTACCCAACAACAAGACATTTTTCCCGGAAGGCAATTTAGATCGGGAACGTGTGGACACCTCGCTGAGGATGCAGGACCTGCCAAAGAAAAAAGGAAGAACAGGGAAGCCAATGAAGAAGGGCAGATCTGTGGCAAGAGAGACACCTGTCAATCTACCTGACAGAATAATATAGGAAAACCCAGGATGCCGCTTTACACGGAGTCAGACCCTTGGTCTATTGAGGGCAGCATTGTTTATCTGACCGGCAGCGCCTCTCTGGGGACTCAGGCAGAGATCCTTCCTGCCACCTATGCCCTAGTCCTTCCCAAACTGAAGATGCCAGGGAATGAACCTTCTGCAAGCCCCACCCCAAAAGGTGCTGGTGAGCTAGGCCGGGGGACCGGGGGGGGGGGGCAGTAGGAGATGAAATGCCGTCTCCGAATGGGGACAGCGGCCCTGAACAGGAGCTGCGAGGAAGGGAGGCACCCGAGGGCAGGTAAGGGAGGGAGGGAGGGAGGCAGGCCAGGCGGGTGCGAGGAGAACACCTGGCCCGCGGCGAGGGAGGGAGAGTGGGGCGGG
The DNA here is from genome assembly GCA_029233225.1 of Lepidodactylus listeri. Lineage (NCBI taxonomy): Eukaryota > Metazoa > Chordata > Lepidosauria > Squamata > Gekkonidae > Lepidodactylus > Lepidodactylus listeri. Next base: position 59,188,845 of record JARCFY010000012.1, read on the forward strand.
GCTACGGGGAAGTAACGGTCTCCCTCTCAGCACCCACAGAGAAGGAGGGGGGGGGAGAAGGAGGGGGGGGCTTCCCATTTATACCAGAGATTCTGCCCGTCGTCGTCATCGCCGCCCGCCCGCTGGTCCGGTCCGCTGCTGCTGTTTGTAGCGCTGAAGCTGGCACCCCCGTAGCCCGAGCCCAGTCCCGGCGAGGAAGAGGAACCGAAGGAGCCGGCTCTTCCTCCGACCACCGCCGCCATCTTCGCCTGTGCGCGCGGGCGGGCAGCGCGCTCTCCCCGCCTCGACTCCCCTCCCTTTCCCCAGCCCCGCGAAGCTCGGCTATGGCGCTGCGGGCCTCAATGAGAGGGAACCGGCAGCGTTGACAGGAACCCGGATGTTGGCGCTTGAGCGCGAAGGAGGCGGACCTCGGCGGAATGGCGAGGAGGGGCTATCGGTCGCGCTCCTCCGGGGTCGCCCGCTGCCCCGCTGTCGGCGTCGTCTCGGCCGCCGCCCCGGCCAGTCACTCCCTGGGCTGTTGTTATGGATTGGTGGGTGACGAAAACAAAAGGTCGTTTGGCGCCTTGGTCACACCCACACACGCCGGCGGCGCCACGCCTCTGGCTGCTTCTTTGCCACACCTTTCAGGCTTTCATGCGGCTTTGTTGCCGGCGGGAGAAGCCGCGCAAAGCATCCCTGAAGATGAGACCTTTCTGGCCGCCCCGAAAAAGTGTCGACTCGTATTACGTTATCCTGAAAGAGAGAGAAATGCGAGTGATCACGTCTGCGTTTGTTTAGTAGCTGTGATAACTAGTGGTTTAAGCATTGGGCTAAGCTCCGTGGGAATAGGGTTGCCAGCCTCCAGGTGGGGCCTGGGGATCTCCTGCTTTTACAACTGATCTCCAGCTGACAGAGATCAGCTCCCCTGGAGAAAACGTCTGCTTTGAAGGGTAGACTCTATGGCATTGTACTATGCTGAGGCCCCTCCCCATCCCAAACCCCACTGTCTCCTGGCTCCACTCCCAAAGACTCCAGGTATTTCCCAACCCAGACTTGGCAACCCTACGTGGGAAGACTCTGTTGCAGATCTTCACTCTGCCCTATAACTGGATTGGTGACTTTCCTCCCGTTGCAGCTTGAGGAAAGAGAACCATGAGGAAAAGAGAACCATGAGGCACCCTGAGCTCCTTGGAAGAAGGGCAAGATTTTTAAAGTACTAAATGCATAAGCCTACCTCTAATAGCAGATATGCAACCACAGACTCCATATCCATTTTAGAACTAGGGTATGGCCAGCTGGATTCTGTTGACTGTCATCTGGCCGCTGCCCTAGATATCCTCTCCTAAATGTCTTCCCATAAAGCTGAACTCATCTATATGGAAATAGCTGGCTGAATCCTAGAAGTCAACATCTAAAACCATAAACAAGTTCGGCCTTTTGTGACCTATTTTTGAAAGAAAACCTTTCAACAAATGCACCACAGTATGGTAATCATTTGCTTTGGGGCAGATGCTGATCTTGAGGCATGTGAGGCCTATCCTTGACCTCTTTTTATGGATCATTTGTAATTGCTGTTGCCTCTGGCATTTTCCAGACCTTTAAAGTGGGGGTAGTGCTGTACTCGTGTACCACATTACTAACAGTGTTCATATCCAGCAATCTTCCAGCTGGCTTTTAGTTGAGGCGGCAGGCGTCCCTGCTCTCTAGTGGGCCTCCCCCTTAGCAGGTCAGATCTGTATTATCATCTAGGAACCCAAATTTGAATGAGACCTCATCTGTTGAGGCTTGGATCAGAACTATTAGAATGTTATTGTATTTTATCTGAGGTTTTTATCTGTTTTTAATTGTTTGTATATTGTTTATGGTATTTTGATGGAACCCACCCTGAGCCTGCTATGTGGGAAGGGCGGGATATAAATCCAATAAAAGAAATAAAAAATCTGTCCCCTTATAATGGAAATGGAGCTATTATTGCTGGTGATCGCCATATTCCAGCTAGGATGGCTTCCTTTGTTTGTTTTAATGAAGTGAGGGTGTGCTTTACATACCACAAGGGGCAAGCAGTAGTACTGAAGGACAACATGTTTCACATTGTCAGAACATTCAAAGTGGAGCAGTTGGCAAGGCAAAGTTGTTATATGATTTGAGATTATATTAGTGGTACCATCTACTTGGTGCCCATGTCACTGGCCCAACTGGCCATTCCCATTCCAATGCCCTTCCCCTGGCATAGTTTGCCAGAAAATAGTGGCACACAGCTGTTTCTGCCAAAGGGAGGTGTTTGCCGGGCAGCCTCATTGGACTAGTTTGGTCCTCAGTGATAAACCATAGTGTCTGGATAAGACAGCCTTCACTGTCTTCAATTTTGGAACTCCCTATGGCAAGCCCCAAAAAGCTGAACACTAAAGTCTGCTTCCCACAAGTTTTTCCCCCTACAAGGTTACCACTTAAGTATAGGGCGATACATGCGCACAATCACATCTAACAAATACACATTTTGTATTTTTTTACATAATGACAAGCCATAGGTCGTTGTGGCTTCACACGCCATGTGCAGGCACTGAAAAAATGCCACGTAATAGTGTATTGTGCTTTTCCCATTTAGAAGTGATATATGGGCTGGAAAACTCATGTGTATAGTAGATCTTATTCTCTTCTAAAAGCAGCGTAAAACCTAATTAATTCAGGAAGCTTATGAACTGTTCAGGAAGTGTGAACTACAAGTTCATTTGTGTCTAATCTGGAATATTATTTTAAAAATCAAGTATCTACATACATAGATAATTTGAGCACTGATTCTTCTGTGGAAATACATTCACTGTGTTTTTTTATTTGGAGATATAATCTTCTCTCACAGATTGAGCTAGGGGCACTGTTTCTTTGTGTTGACAGATGAAGCCAGCTGTACAAGATTGGCTAGTCTAGTAATAACCCCCACTCCTCCCTGGAGCCATTTTAAATTTTATAAATTGACTCCCCTATTTAGAATGAAGGGGATGCACTGCAACAGTGCAATCCTATGGATTTAGACTTGAGTAACTCTGCATAGAGTTGCAATATGAATGTATTAAATGTACATCTGGTACTTAAAAATTCTAAAAAGCAGAAAGCCTGCCTGAGGGCTGTGAGAAGGGCAATTCAGCATTCAATTTGCTGGCCAGTATGGCTGTCAAATGTGTTATAAAGGCAGGAAGAAGCAAGGCTTGAGATGCAGGAGAAAAAACACAGCAAGTTCCATGATGTGCATGTAGATTTGTACGCTTACAACATATTTTCTAATTGTTCCCTATCCTGAGTCTCCAAAAATTAGGCAAGCTACAAAGAAAGTAAATCTTTAGTTCTTTTAATTGAATCATAGTGTCCCTTCTATTTAACCTAAATCAGAATGCTTCCCTTGGTCACCCCTGAAATATCTGAAGTCTACCATTTTTGTGAATTTTAGCATTCATTATTTGCATTGCATGGGTTAAACCTCTATGCATGCTGTCCTTTGGGGATCCTCATAAAAATTAAAAAGGTATTTGAAAAGGTTACTGCAAGAAGCAACTTTAAAAATAAACGCATGGGTAATGCAGGGAAGGGGGGGGAGTATGGGAGGGAAGGGGGTTTAAAAATGCCTTGCTGCCTGAAGTAAGCACACAGAATTGTTAGGGAAGAGCATGTGATAATAATGAAAAGAGAGTCTTGATAGGAAAGAGAAGTGCAGAGTAATGCTGTTTCCCGAATCTCCAGTATCTTTACAAACTGTTAGTCCTTTCTGAAAATGTATTGCTGCTGACAGACCTGCCAGATTTTATTCATTTTGCTGAAGGCACAAACCATTTTTTCCCATCCCACTGAGTGTGTGTGTGTGTGTGTTTTTTTTTAAATTAGTCTCATTGCTTTGCCCTCTTGCAGTGGAGATGTTTGCGGGGCCTGTGAACATTTCTGATTCTTCTTGGCTATTTATATGTCCTGTCATCCTGTTCCTCAGATGGTCATTGCCTTGAAATATCACAGTTTGTCATGAATGCTTCAGCTTTCAATATGTACAAAACATTCTCACTGAAAGGGGAAATGCTTGGTCATTTGCAGATTTAGGAACCAACTCACACTCCCAGGATTAGCAGGAGGCCATTCTTTAAAGCAATCTCTGTAGCATTCTTCTGACAGATACAAAAATATATATACATACTACTCAGACTGTTCCTTATATCTATTATTGCTGAGGAACAAGTAAGTACAAACAAAACTGGGGAAAGCAATACTGAAGAAAGAAGAAGAGGTTGGATTTATACCTCGCCCTTCACTTGGAGTCTCAGGGCAGCTTACAAACTCCTCTCCCTTCCCCTCCCCACAATGGAGACCCTGTTAGGTAGGTGAGGCTGAGAGCTCTTTCCAGAGCTGTCCTTGAGAGAACAACTCTGACAGAACTATGGCTTGCCCAAGGTCATCCAGCAGCTGCATGTGGAGGCGTGGGGAATCAAACCCGGTTCTCCCAGGTTAGAGTCCGCACACTTGACCACTACACCAAACTGGCAGGTAAACACAGTTTAATCATTTTCTACACTTAGTATGTGTATGCCACAAAATCATTTGAATAGTCATTCCTTCTCTCCATAGAAGGGGGTATGTGAGAAGGGGGGAAGGACGAGAGATCTCTAACATCATTCTCAGCAACCCGATCCCACGCCACAATGTTCAGCACTCTTGATTTGGCTTCTTGTATTGCCGTATTCCTTTCTCATCCCAGTTGCTTGAGATCCTCTCAACTGGAGATACCCGGGAGGAACATGCAAAACATGTGCTCAACCACTGTAAGGCTGATTTCTAATGCCAATTAGCATTGTAGTTTTACTTCCACATTTACAAATTATGAGCCTTTTTGGTGTAAGAGCAGGGCTCTTTTTGTAGAAAAAGCCCAGCAGGAACTCATTAGTATAGTAGGCCACACCCAACAGCAGAAATGCATTAGCATATTAGGCCACACCCCTGAACGCACAGCTCCCTCCCAGGATTGGCTTCCCCAGGTGCCCCATGGCTTGAAAGGCACCTGGGGAACCCCGGGGGGGGGGGAGGCTGTAGGTGTGGCCAACTCAGAAGCCAGCCGGAACTCCGTTCCTGTGTGTTCCTGCCCAAAAATAGCCCTGTGCAAGAGTATCACAAGGACTGGGATGAAACAGGTCATGAAATTCACTGGGTTATCCTGAGCCAGTCATTGTCAGCCTAACCTATCCCCAAGGTTGTTCCAAAGATAAAGCACTCAGGGAAGAGGGAACCGCTGCCCTGAGTTTCTTGGAGGAAGAGCAGGATAAAAATAGGATAGATAGAAACTGAAGCTAGAAATGTAGAGCGGAAGGTCTTCAGAAGATGCCCAGTTCTGATTTTGATCATGTTTATTTTGTAAAATGAAAGCTGCTGAGCTCAAATCTGCAGGGTAGCCATTATCCCAGATGCTTCAGCTATGTAGAAGAAGAGCAGATTGGATTTATAGCCTGCCCTTCACTACCTGAAGGAGTCTCAGAGCAGTTTACAATCTCCTTTCCCTTCCCCTCCCCACAATAGACACCCTGATAAGTATTGGAGTCGGGAGTCCATGGAATAGTGAAACAGCTAGATCTTTATTGCTGGTCCGGATGAAGCATACAACCCAGGGCTCCAAGCCCTCCTTTTATGCTGGTCAGGGACAATCCCCTGACCTCACCCAACTGGCCTGATAGGCTATTAGAAGTCTATTTACATTTCATAGGTTCCCTGGGAGAAACCTAGGTACAGGATTGGTGGCCGGTTTGAATCCACCTGGCCTTTGTTCTACCTGGCTGAAGCTCAGGTAGTTTCCTGGCCATGTGCTCTGGCCATGCTCTGGCCATGTGCTCTGGCCATGCGGTCACAATGAAGAGAGCACATGGCGACCGCATGGTCAATACATAACACCCCTCCCCCCATAGTCCAGAACCCCTCTGCACACATAGTCTTTGAGATAGTCCGGGCGTCTGCGCTCACGTCCAGAGCGCCGGGGGGTTGTAAGGCGGGGCGTGTTGCTAGTGTCGGCAGGTTGCGGTGTGGGTAGTTGTTTTGCTGGCGGGGCCTGTCTGCTCGGGGGTTGTTCAGGTGTGGATGGTGCGACTGCTTCGTCCGCGGGCAGGAGCGGCATCTCCGCAGTCTCCGGATCAGGGTCTGGCGCTGCTTCTGGAGTCGTGTCGATGTCACGGTCTGTTGGTGCAGGGAGTTCGGGGGCCTGGGTATCATCGTGGTTCTGGGTACGGCGTCGAATCTGGTCAATGTGCCGTTTCCAGACTACGCCATCTTCCGTAAGGACCTCATAGGAATAAGGCCCTGTGACTCGGACGATCCTCGCGGGGAGCCATGTTGGACCCCGCGCGAAGTTCTTTGCATATACGGGGTCTTCGGGAGCAAATCCTCGGGCAGCTGGCCGGTCCTCCGTTGTCGGGTTCCCCTCGATTGCTCGGTCGGGATGTAGGCGGTCCAAGACGGTTCCCAGTCGTCTTCCCATCAGAAGTTCGGCTGGCCGGCGCCCGGTCCCTGAGTGGGGTGTGTTCCGTTGGCAGAACAGGAACTTGTACAGCTGCTCTTCCCAGTCGCCATGCTCCATCTTCTTTAACGCGTCCTTCGTTGTCCTCACCATGCGCTCGGCCTGGCCATTGGTTGCGGGGTGGAACGGAGCGGAGCGGATGTGGCGCAGACCGCAGGCTTCCACAAACCGTTGAAACTCGCCGGAGGTGAAGGCGGTCCCGTTGTCGGTCACGAGAGTTTCTGGCATTCCGTGTGTCGCGAAGATCGGCCAGAGACTTCTTAAGGCAGCGTTGGTGGAGGTCGAAGCTACCGGCACTACCTCAAGCCACTTGCTGTAGCTGTCAACAACGATAAGAAACAACCGGCCCTGGACCGGTCCCGCGAAGTCTAGGTGCAGGCGGGACCAGGGCTTGTTAGTAGATTCCCAGGATCGGACAGGCGCGTGTGGCGGATCTGGCCGTGACTCCTGGCATTTGGTACACTTCTGGACCCGCCCCTCAATGTCTTTGTCCAGGCCTGGCCACCATACGTAACTCCGGGCCAGAGCTTTCATGCGCACAATTCCCGGGTGAGCCTCGTGGAGGGCCTCTAGCACTCGGGGCCGCAGGGGCCCGGGGATCACCACTCGAGATCCCCATAGCAGGCATCCCTTGTGGGCCGATAGTTCGTGCCTGCGTGCCGTGAAAGCGGCAAAATCTGGTCCCGGTTTTTCCGGCCACCCCCTTCCCACCCAGTCCGAGACACGGGAAAGGATGCGGTCCCGCCGCGTGCGACGGGCCACATCTGATACCTGTACGGGGCGCTCCGGTAGATCCTCTAGGAGCGCGACGTGGAAAGCGGGAGCCGGATCAGGGTCGCAGGACGGGAGGGGAAGACGGCTGAGGGCGTCTGCATGACCCATCGCCTTCCCCGGGCGATGTACCAATTCGTAGGAGTAGCCTGACAAAAAAATTGACCACCGCAGGACCCGCGGGGACAGCATGTGAGGGGTCTGCCTGTGGGGGGCAAGGAGACCCAGCAGCGGCTTGTGATCTGTGGCCACGGTGAACGACCGTCCGTAGAGATAGTCGTGAAATTTCCTGACGCCAGCTACGATTGCTAGGGCCTCCTTGTCGATCTGGGCGTAGTTCCGTTCTGCCGACGACAGGGTCCTGGAGTAGTAGGCAACCGGTACCTCCTTTCCGTTGGGTAGCCGGTGTCCCAAGACCGCCCCAACGCCGTAGGGGGATGCGTCGCAGGCCAGGATGACAGGGAGCCTCTCATCGAAATGCGCTAAGACCGCATTTGAAATTAATAAGTCTTTGACGGCCCGGAAGGCTGCATCATGCTTGGGACCCCAGGCCCAAGCCGCTCCCTTGTCCAGGAGACGATGCAGGGGTTCAGCGACCGCCGCCTTGTGCGGAAGGAAGGCGTGGTAGAAGTTCACAAGTCCCAAGAATGCCTGGAGTTCCGCCTTTGAGGACGGGCGGGGTGCACCCGTAATTGCCACTACCTTCTCCTTTGTAGGGTGAATGCCGTCTGCGGTGACTTGGAACCCCAAGAAGGTCACCGAGGAGACTCCCAGGGTGCACTTGTCTTTTCGAACCTTGAGACCCGCGTCCTGGAACCTTTGCAGCACCATCCGGAGGCGAGCTGCGAACGTGTCGGCGTCCGGGGCGGCGATGAGGACGTCGTCGAAGAACGGCTTCACTCCTGGAACATCTTTTAGGAGAGAATCCATTAGATTTTGAAAGATTCCGGGTGCTACGCTGACCCCAAATTGGAGGCGTTTTACCTTGAACGCTCCCTTGTGAGTCACAATCGTTTGTGCCTCGGCCGTTGCTTCGTCTACGGGAAGCTGCTGATAGGCTTGGGCCAAATCTAATTTTCCAAATATTTTGGCACCCGCGAGGGAGGCCAGAACATGGCTGACCACCGGTACCGGGTACGCGTGGTCCTGTAATGCCTTATTAATTGTACATTTGTAATCCGCGCAGATGCGGACTTCCCCGTTAGCTTTGAGGGGGGTCACAATGGGAGTCTCCCACTTGGCGTGGGAGACCGGCTCGAGCACCCCTTGTGCCACGAGCTTTTCCAACTCTGCCTCCACTTTGGGCTGGAAGGCGAGTGGTGGCCGGCGGACGGCCACGCGGATGGGCCGGACTGCCGGGTCCAGGTCGAAGGAAACCGGGGGTCCTTTGTAGCAGCCCAATGAGCCATCGAAAACGGCGGGAAATTCCTCGCAGATGGATGAGAAGTCAGTAGAGCCCATGCGGTGTATTCCGGTCCACTGCACTCCGAGCGGCTTGAACCAGGCGCGACCTAGGAGACTGGTTAGATTGCGCTCCACCACGAGAAGGTCCAGCAGGCCATTAAAGGCATGGTACTGGACCCGGACCCTGGCTAGCCCCTTAATAGCCACTGGGTTTTTCTGGAAGTCCCGGAGGACCAACCCAGCCGGCAGCCGCAGCCAGCGTGCCCCCTTCGAGCAGAGGCGGCGGAACGTAGCTGCGGACACAATTGAATATGCTGACCCTGAGTCCAGTTCCATGGAGCAAGGAACTCCCTCTATTCGGAGAGACACGGAAATTGCGCCCGGGATGGGCTGAGGCAAGTTCATTACCGTGGCCGTGGGAACGACACTACCCACTTCTTCGAAGTTCGCTGCTGGGGCACGATGGCTGTTCCTCAGGCGGCAGGCCCGGGCGAGATGTCCTGCTTTCCCGCAGGCGCGGCAGATGGCATCACGGAAGCGGCATGTCCGTCTGTCGTGGGGGTCCCCACAGCTGGCGCACGTTGGGGCCTGCCTGTTGAGGGAAGCAGGAGAGGGAACAGAGACAGATGCTGGGCGCCGGCCCTTGGGCCTGGGGACGCCGGGCTCACCCTTCTTCGAGCGTGGTTGCATCCAGTGGACGTCCTCTTCTTCGCTTGAGTCAGGTTCGGGAGGAGCCGCCTGGTGGACTTTGGTGGCTGCCTTGTCCTTTTGCATTGTCTCGAAGGCTGCCGCAGTTTCGAGCATCTTCTCCAAGGTTGGCTCCGGCATTGCAATGAGGCGCCGGCGGAGCTTGGCTTCCCGGACCCCTCCCATGAAGGCGGTCTCCACATGGTCATCCATGTGGCGGAATTCGCAGCCCATGGCTAGTCGACGGAGTTCAGCCAGGAAAGTGGCGGCTGACTCCCCCGGCTGCTGCTGGCGCTGTATGAACTCCCAGCGCCTGGCCAGTTTTGATGGCTTCGGGGCGAAGTAATCGCCGAGGGTCTTGGTGAGCACGTCGTAAGACACCTCGGTGGGGTCTTGCGGGGCTAGTAGGTTCTGGGCCACCCGCATGACCTCCACCCCTCCGGAACTCAAGAGCCAGGCACTCTTCAGGTCCGCATCTGTGATTCCGTGGACCTTAAAGGCACAACCCAGCGTCTTGAGCCAGGACTCCCACGTCTCGGGGCGAGACGTATTGAAAGGGGTAATTGGTCCCGGAGCGTTTGCCATATTTACCAGAGCAGGAGCGGCGGCGGCTGTTTGAGCGATGTCCTCGTGTCTTGCGGCGGTGCCGGGGAGCGCTGAGGCTTGGCGCTGGCTAGTGCCAGAGGATTGGGCTCAGAGCGGCTTGCGGTGAGGCGTTGGAGCGCTGGAGCTCGGAGATGCCTGCGGCCGGCAGGACGGAGCTCGCTGTGCTGCTGTGGTCTGCTGGAGAGTCGCTCATCGGGATCCCACCTTCGTCGCCACTGATAAGTATTGGAGTCGGGAGTCCATGGAATAGTGAAACAGCTAGATCTTTATTGCTGGTCCGGATGAAGCATACAACCCAGGGCTCCAAGCCCTCCTTTTATGCTGGTCAGGGACAATCCCCTGACCTCACCCAACTGGCCTGATAGGCTATTAGAAGTCTATTTACATTTCATAGGTTCCCTGGGAGAAACCTAGGTACAGGATTGGTGGCCGGTTTGAATCCACCTGGCCTTTGTTCTACCTGGCTGAAGCTCAGGTAGTTTCCTGGCCATGTGCTCTGGCCATGCTCTGGCCATGTGCTCTGGCCATGCGGTCACAATGAAGAGAGCACATGGCGACCGCATGGTCAATACATAACACACCCTGTGAGGTAGCTGGGGCTGAGAGCTCTTTCAAGAGCTGCTCTTGAGAGAACAGCTCTGAAAGAACTTGTGGCTGATCCAAGATCACCCAGTTGGCTTCATGTGGAGGAGTGGGGAATCAAACCCAGTTCTCCCAGATTAGAGTCCACACTCTTAACCACTACACCAAACTAGCTCTCACCAAACTGTGTGCGGTGACTGGGTATTGTCATTTGGTGGTGAGGAAAATACAGTCCAAAGAATTCTGATTTATAGAAACTTTCATGTGAAGCGAATCCTAACTGACACTCCCCCAGCTAGCAATGGTAGATAGAGTCCCAGTTGTAGCAGTAGGTGCTAAGGCTGAACCTTGTTGTGCCACAGAGCACATTAAGCCTATTTAGAGCATGTCCACACACTGCTTAATTCAAGGATAAGATGCACTCTGCTGTTCTTATTTTCTAGAGCGCTAGCTTGCATTTATCTCTTGCTGATATTGCTGTCAGCATGAGATGGGTATTGTGAGGGTTCCACTTAGGTACAGGGAAGTCTCCCTTCTCCCTTTTCAGAGACACTTCACACTTCCAGTAGGAACACAACTGCTGTAATTCAAATCCATGTACTCATATTTAATTTCTTCTTATATAGGTGCAATCAGGGCTTTTTTGTAGAAAAAGCCCAACAGAAACTCATTAGCATAATAGGCCACACCCAACAGCAGAAATCCATTAGCATATTAGGCTACACCCCTGACAGCACAGCTCCCTCCCAGAATCAACTTCCCCAGGTACCCCGCAGCTTGTTGGGCGCATGGGGAACCTGAGGGAAGGAAGGCGGTTTCTAGATTGGCTTCCCCAGGCGCCCCACAGCTGCAGGGCGCCTGGGGGACCCGAGGAGGGGAGGCAGTTTAAACTGCCTTCCCTCCCTGGATTGGCTTGGCTTCCCCAGGCGCCCCGCGGCTTGCAAGGTGCCTGGGGAACCCAAGTCGGCGGGGAGGCTGTAGGCATGGCCAACTCAGAAGCCAGCCGGAACTCCATTCTTGTGCGTTCCTGCCCAAAAATAGCCCTGGGTGCAATAGTTAATAGTACTACTGAATATATTGGGTTGAATCTAATCAGCTTTTCTGCTAGTGAAAGAGAAAGGAGACATCATCAATGACCACCCAAGATGTCTGTGCTGAGAATCATGGAGCCTGCATTTACAAATACCATGTGGAATGGAAGCTGTAGTATAGATGGGAATTGGGCAAGTGAGTGACTGGATCCAGCTCATTAACTTGATTATGTAGAATAACTAACGTTTCCACTTTATTCTGCTTTTTCGCACAGATTCTTCAGTCACTTCCTCCTTTATACACAACCCACTGTTTGTTGAGTAATCCCCTCCACATCTCTCTTTTAAAAAAACGGAAAAACAAAAACCGGCTACCATGGAGCCAAGCCAGTCATTAAGCCTGTTGCCTATTAATGATCCCTGTTGCCCCTTGCCACTACAGCATTCTGAAGGAGACTTCAGGTTTTCTGCCTCTGACCTCAGTGACATCCAAGGTCACTGGCTTGGTTATTACCTTCCTTAGAATACGGGAGGTCCAGGACCGAGAGACGTCTGATTGTACCTACTTTTGGAAAACCATGTCATCACAAAATGCTGTGAGCTGGTATGCCAATGTATAATGTTTTAAGAAATAACCTGACAATCAGTCATCAGAGTGGTCACAGTATACATCTTAGATTCCAATAGTCAAGTGCGTCCTAATCTGTGGATACTTAAATCTGACATAAACCATATAGTTCTGCAAGTTTGGGGGAAACCCGCCCCCCAGGTTTGCAGAAAAATCTGAGATCATTACAAAATGACATGGGGGTGGTTTAAATCCACCCTAAAAACAACAGCATCATATGTGCGTGCCTGGCAGTGTCACTGCTCATGGCACTGGGTGGTTGGGAACTACGGCGGGCCTGACAGTGTTCTTGTTGGGGGGGGTGGCAGGGGCCTCTGGCAGGCTCAGCAGCAGGGCCAATGGTGATGAGGAGGAAGGAAGCCATGGCAGGCCCAGTGGTAGTAAAGGTGGGGGAAGAGATCTAAGGGGGAATACCCCCCCCTTGGTATCATGAGTCCCCACTTATACTAATTTAATAGGCTGTTCTTGTGTTGATATTACATGGTTATTAAGTATCCAGTGGACACTGCCTACCTGTCTATGCACACAACTCCATGATTCGCGTGTGCATATACATAATTAGAAATCTCTTTATTAGACGTATTCCCTTAACGAAGCTGAAGTCTCTCCATTGGTGATGATTGTTTTTTACAGGGCTTCTTTTGTAGAAAAAGCCCAGCAGGAACTCATTAGCATAATAGGCCACACCCGACAGCAGAAACTCATTAGCATATTAGGCCACACCCCTGACAGCACAGCTCCCTCCCGAGATCGGCTTTTCCAGGTGCCCCATGGCTTGCGGGGCACCTGGGGAACCCGAGGAGGGGAGGCAGTTTAAACTGCCTTCCCTCCCTGAATCAGCTTGGCTTCCCTAGGTGCCCCGTGGCTTGCGAGGCGCCTGGGGAACCCCAGGGGGGGAGGCTGTAGGCGTGGCCAACTCAGAAGCCAGCCGGAACTCCGTTCCTGTGTGTTCCTGCCCAAAAATAGCGCTGGTTTTTTAAAATGGTACGTGATGGGAAAGTTGTGCCTGTGGTGGGCTGATCTTTGATGGCCATCATTTGGTGTCACGGTCAGTGAATAATGAACACTTAACTGTTTATATTATGACATTGTGATTTAATAGAAAGCTGCACACACACACACAGATATAGCCACACAGAACATTTATTATTTTCCTTGCGTCGTCCCCTAAGTAAGGCTCTCAAACATGGATTGTCTTTTACCTTACTGTCTACAGGAGCCTTTGACTGGTTTCAGTAAAGAAGCTTTGCTCAGATTCTATGATTAAAAAGGAGGGAAAATTAAACACTCTAGAAAGAGTCACCTCACTAAGATGAATTCTACTAGGGTTAAGGTCAGAGAGTGTGAAGGTTGGTAAGTGTGAGGATACATTGGGATAGAGTCAGTAACTGCTTAACCCGAATTGACTTAAAATAATAGTGGATCTTCCTTCCTTGCTCTTCTGATTTTTTCCTCTCCATTAGCCTTCGCATGTTTGAGGTCAGCAAACTGCATTAAAACTGCACCAAAGTATTGACATGACGTAGACTTGAACAAGGCATCGCCCATAAATTTTAAGAAATGGTGACTGTTTTCTCTCTTCAGTCAGCTCCTTTTTCTCATCATCACCTCACCTTTCAAAATTACTTTTGTTATCCCCGCCCTTGAAAAATTGGCACCTTTTATTCTGTAGTTATGTCCCTACCAGTTGGTGCTCATCTCTGGAAGCCTGTAATCCTTGAGGTTCCACAGTAGCTAATTCTTGATCTTAGGTCATTTGTTTCCTTTTGAATTCTCTGCCATAGTGACAGCATTCACATATGATTGAAAAAGCACAAGGGAAGCTCACACACATTCCTTAGTATCCTGTATGAAAGTGGCTCAGTTCTTTCCTCCCACTGGGGGATTCCTGACCCTAGGGTTCCCTCTGTTAAGGCAGGAATCTTCACAGGACAAGAATGTTTGCAACTCTGGGCTGAAATGTCACATTTCTCAACTAATCTCTATACAAAACAGGACAATTGCTCAATAGGAAAATTCAGACCAAATAAGCATACAATTTTAAGTAGGCAGAATGCTTAGGGTATTATTTTATATTTTTAAAAATATTATTCATAATTAGATTTCCTTTTTGCTTACCCGTGATGACACCTATTAGTTATTTATTACCAAAACTAATCCAGCTGTATTTGCAGCCAATTAATCACATGTAATAACTCAGATGAGAGAATCACAGTGTGGAGAGTTCATGCACCCAGAAGTGTGTCTGCATTAGCAACATAGATGGAAGGCTTCTTATTCACACACAAATCTCTTGTGCTGCCCAGTGGGTGGGAAAGTTAAAAGATGATTGAATTGGGCTTGTTTCTCTAGCATGTTCCAGAGAGGAGGAAGATGTGGGTGTCATTTCATAGTCCAAAAGATTTTTAAGAACACAGAAATTAAAAAAACAAATGTAGAGCAGGCTGATTTTGAAAGTGTGTCAGTAGAATCAGCCACTAGTTATTTTTAACAACTTCTGAAAGCTTATCAGGCAGATACAGTTAATCCATTAAAGGATTTGCAGGTATTCATAGCTTAATAACTAAGCATGGTGGAATTAAACCACGAGAAGTTTGCAGTCACTGAATGAGAGCCTTTATTTCTACATTTTTACATTAGAAACATACATATAAATTTTAATAGTTTCTCTGACAATCCAGTTGAGCTCAATAGGATCAGCTGAAGAAGCCTAGCGTGAAAGCTTTATGCTAAAGATTGGTGGTAAAGTGATGTGACTGCTTTCGGGCTGTCAGGGGGTCGTTTCATTGTTTGCAGGTAGGGTTGGCTATTCCAGGATTTTAATGTTAGCCAATGGCCATCGCAATAGATTAATTGATTTACTGTGATTTTAATTATATTGATTTTTTAAAATGATCCTTGAATTCAGGTTGTAAATTCTCTTGACATGCTTCAGTTAAGAAAATTGCAAGGTATACAATGTAAATAAATAACAAGAATTAAATGTTGACCATGTGGTAGAGAGGTATAGAATACGGTCATAAAGATGGGCTATATGTAGTTGAATTGATGGGTGACTGTCTGCCTGTGCTCTCCTTCTCTGCCTGTACCTCTCTTCTATATTCTGCTTCTTCCTATCTTGGGCCCTCCATTCTTCCATCTGCTCTTCCGTTGCCCCCTTTGTGGCTGTCTCACTAGACCGATTTCCTCAGACTCCTGCCATCCTTCCTCTCTTCTGTTCCCACCATATTCTTCTTTTGCAGAACCACCAGTTGGTATTTCCCTTCTCCAGGCTCCTGCTTCCCCCATACCACCTTTCTTGGGCCACCTGATATTCTTCTATATTTCCATTCTTTGTTTTTCTCATTCCCATTGCTCCTGTCTGCAGCTTTCTATTAAACCAGGCTCTTTCTTTCAGACCTACTCTACTATGATAACGCATTTCTAGCCGTTTTCTGTAATACAAATAAGTACAGTGGTGTGGAATTGTCTACTGGCTGCTGATATCACAAAGTCTTTCAACATAAACCGAAGCAGCCTTATGCCCTTCTAAATCCATTGGATTTAGAACAGTGTAACTCTTCTTGGGATCGCACTGTCTAAGTGGTTTTCTCTAAAGGAAGCGGTCGATGGGGGCTTTTTTACAAATAAATGTCACAGCTTCCCCCCAAAACAGCCTTGCTTTTCCTCTCAGTTTTCCAAGCAGGTCAGATCTGGCCAAGCCACTGAAGGTGGACTTTGTAGGCAGAGCTATGTGAATTTAGCACGCTTGGCTCCTAACATCCAAGCCCATTTCTACCCCATTAATTAAGGGTTGTTTTTTTTTTGTGATCTGTGGTCTATTTGATGGACACTGTAATGCTGATTATATGCCTAGATTTGTTTTTAATGGCTTGTTTTTATATCAGTGACTTCTTATTTTAATTGTAAATGGTGTTGAGCAGGACCCTGACGAGATGGCATAGAAATTCCCTAAAATAAATAAATATTCCACAATCACATTCCTTGCAAATATTTGCCTAAAATGCTTAATCTGCTATTTTGGCTTTAAGCGCTATCGGGCAAATTAAGCCTTCCGTGCAACATTTAAATTAAACAGATATAAAGCACAGCTAGCTGAACTGGTACTTAACTCTGCTGGGTCTCATTGCATGTATTTGCATGCCTGTATGGGATATAATAGAAACCAGGACTCCACATCTGTTACTTCCTGTGTATTATAGCGAGGAGGGGAGGGGAAAGAAGACATAAACATCTGACTACCTCACAAAGCCAATTAACTGTGGCAAGGCTAGTAAAGTCAAGCCAGCAGCACAGCAATATTGTCTGAAAGCAGCTTTGTGTTTTAGGCTCTCACAAGGAATTGCAGGACACCAAATGAACAAAGTGGGGGGGGGACTCATCTTATATCCCAACTGGGATTCCCCACATTAACAGCAACACTTATGTACATTTCAGTTCACCTCTCCTCTTCCTCCCTGTTTGTAGGACAAAAACCTAGTTCCTAAAGAAAGGCAAAATTCAAGTTGCTGATTGCCCAGAGAGCAATGACGTTCTAGGAGCAGTCAACAATAACCACCAGACAGCTCAGTTAAAAGGAAGCTTTAAGCAAAGCTCAGATAATAGCCCTTGAAGAGGCACAGTTCTCCAGGGCTGTATTTTTGGCTCTGAAAACCAATCACACCAGACGTTTTTGTCTTTCTTTCCCCCAACATCTTTCATCGTGATGACAGACTAAGACAAGGAAAATGACTCATTAAATGCCTTTCCCTGATTATCTTTTACAAGCACTCAGGGTCAAGGCGAGGAGGCAGTAAAAGACCATGGTAATATTTATGTAAATGTGCAGTCATTCAGGTAATGCTGGTAGAGCAAAATCCAGCTTTCTGCAGTGGAGAATAAAAATGCACTTCTGAGTTTGTGTGAGGATTGCCTTATCAGCTGCGGCAGGCCTCTATTCATCACTTACATTGCTTGTTAATTTAGGCCCGGTTTGTATCATGCTTTAACCATACTTAGTCTGTTTATACTTCTATCTGTGTTCAGTGGTTAATATTAAACAAAATAAGAAGAATTCAGTCTGCTTGAATACCCTGTGTTGAAAGTCTTGCTTTCTATTCCCAGATGTGTTTGGATTCACTGTGGTTACCAGAAGTAAGGGGAAGGTACCTGTGCCCGACACATGTTTGGTGGCATTCTCTTTCAGGACTTCTAAAGTTCCATGATGGACAGTACCATTCGAAGCAGAATGACACCCATCTAAGGCCACTGATTTCAGCAGATGTAGACGAATAACCCTGTTTAGGAAGGCATAGTGAGCCTCGACATTCCAAAGAGATTCTGTGGCTGAATCCTGGCATAAAATTAAGTGTTCCTTAGATTACTCCATGAGCTCAGCTCAAGAGGCTGATTATTAAATGGAAACAAGCTGTAAACAGGGCTGGTCCCTGGCCTTTTGGCACTCTAGGCCAGCTATTAACCTGGCAGCCCCTCCTCACCACAGCTCGGGTGTGCATGGAGCCAACACAGTCCAGGCTCACATCGACCCAGGTGGGCAAAGAGCTGCCACCACCTTGCAAGCCAGATGGGTCACTAGAGCCCAGTGGCAGCGGAGCTAGTGGCCATTTGCTTTTACTCCCTCTGTCGTAGCGGTGGGATAGTAGAGTTGCTAATCTCCTGGGGAGGCCTGGAGAACTCCCGGGATTACAACCCATCTCCAGCCTACAGAAATCAGTTCCCTTGGAGAAAATGGCTGTTGTGGACTCTATGGCATTATATCCCACTGAGGACTCTCCCCTCCCCAAATCCTGTGCTCTCCAGGCTCCACCCCCAAATCTCTGGGAATTTCCCAACCTGGACTTGGCAACCCTATGGGGCGGAGGATGGCAGGCCAAGCTAGCTGCCTTGACCCAAGCGTGTGGGATGCCAGATGGGCAAGGCACCACCACCACCTGACAAGCCAGGTGGGTGCAAGCCCCAGCAGTGGTGGACCTGGTGTCTGCCTGCTCTTCATCCCTCCTGTACAGGGGCAGAAGAAAGCCATGAGTGGGGGAGGCAGGCTGGGCAAGCAGGCCCCAGCAGCCAGCACTCCCACCAGTCATGCGGTACTCCTGGGTGGTGATGCTAGGGCCAGAGGCACTGCTCAGGGCTGCTGCTTGCCACTTGGGGCATTCCTAGCATCTCTGCCCTCTGGTGTCCCAGGCAATCACCTCAGTCTGCATACAGGGCAGGCAGCTTTGGCCATAAGGCTTAAGCAATCAAGAGAGGAATCCTAAGCAGATCTACTCAGACTCCTACTCAGATCTATTAAATGGGGCCTTATTCCCATGAAAGTGTTCTTAGGAGTGTACTGTAAATATGACTTTAAACGTGCATCGAGGATCTTGATTCTCTGAAATGCCTGTAGATTTTCAAGCTTTTGAAAATCTGCGGAAATGCCAATTAACGTTGGAAGTCTTTCTGGTGCCATTCTTCATTGCTGGAGGTCCTACCCGCAAATAAACAAATGGAGAAGTGTATCTAGAATCAACTGAGATAGGTGAACGACCATTTATGTAGGTTCAAAATTATTTATATTTACAATCATATGCATATCAGGCAAAACCCAGCCAAGAGTTTTGATGTTATGCTGATTTTGATGGTGAGAGTAGGGTTACCACCTCTGGGTTGAGAAATGCCTGCCCAGGGGAAGGGAGCCCAGCAGGGACATTCCACAGAGGCCACCCTCTGAAGCTGCCATTTTCTCCATGGCAACAGATCTCTTTAGTCTGAAGATCAGTTGTAATTCCAGGAGAACACCAAGCCCCTGGGGACTGGCAAACCTAGAGGAGAATTAAGCATGCTGTATTGTTCACTGTCACTAGAGAAAATTAAGAATGATTGGTTGGCACATCAGCAGCTTCGCAGGTTGCATTTGCCCAGTATAGGAAGCAAAATTCAAAAACAGAGAACTCAGTGGTTGTCTACACTGAACTCCCCCCCCCCCCAATGTAAATAACTGCATAATTCATAGGGGACTGATTAAATTGTATTTTGTGCAATATGCACAACAAAGCAAATGTTCACATTTTTTTTTGACTGGGCTGTGATAGGAAAAGCACATTAAGGTCAGCTGATGTCAGGGGTCCCTTGGGTCCGGAGTGAGGTGGAGCAAAGCTCCGTCAGCTCAGGACTGGCCAGTAGGGCAGCCACGGGCTGAATCAGATTCTCTAATCTGATTCAGCTCGCCGCCGAAATTCGGCGGCAACTTTAAAAGCCACTGGAGAGGAGGGGGTTTGAGGGAGAGGCTCCAAACTTGCAGGGTAGCTGCTGGGGCCTCTCCTCGAAATGCCCACCAAGTTTCAAGAAGATTGGACCAGGGGGTCCAATTCTACAGGCCCCCAAACAGGTTGCCCCCATTCCCTCCATTGTTCTCTATGATAGGAAAAAAGTTAACATTTTTTCCCTCCATAGAGAACAATGGAGGGGATGGGACAATCTGTTTGAGGGCCCATAGAATTGGATCCCGTGGTCCAATCTTCTTGAAACTTAGTGGGTATTTCGAGGAGAGGCCCTAGCAGCTATCCTGCAAGTTTGAAGCCTCTCCCTCAAACCCCCTTTCCTCCAGCCCCTCATATACCCTATGAGTTTTCGCCATTGATTTCAATGGCCCATAGGATATAATGGGGCTGAAACTGACATTCCCTTTCTGACACACTTCTGGTGATGTCAGGGGACGTGGCATATGCTAATGAGTTATGCTAATGAGTTATGCTAATGAGCTCCTGCATCTCTTTTTCTACGAAAGGACCCCGGCTGATGTTATTTTGCCACCCCAAGCAAGAAGCTGCTAGCCAGTGGTGGTACGGGTCCAGGAGGTAAGCAAAAGTGCAAGCCACACCCACCACCTTCTCCCACACTGCCAACCGCTGGGAGGAAGCTGAGCCCTACAGGTATGTTGGCATCCTCGCCATGTCATGGCAATCCAAGTAGCCACTTAAGCAAAAAATGTGCCGAGAGGCACGTGATAAATTCAGTGACAGAATGGGAAGTTCTGATAGTGAGACAAGCTGAGTGGCCCTTGTGGAGGTGCAAATTAACTCTGCAAAGGGCACTCAGCCCTGACACAGACAGTGGCACGCACTGTGTGTGTTGGCTCAGCCATTGTGTCCTCCTGTGGTGGTACAAGAGGCAGCAACTGCTAAGGTGACACTGCTCATTGATGCTGCCAGAGGGTCTTCTAGGCTAAGTAGCCCTGTGATGTTACTGGGGTTTGCTCCTGACTGACAATTAGGGTTGCCATCCTCCAGGTGGGGCCTAGAATTTGCCCAGAATTACAGTTGATCACTGGAGAAAACGGAAGCTTTGGAGAGTGGACTCTGCGGAATCATATACCCACTAAGCTCCGTCTCCTCTCCAAATTCTGTCCTCCTCAGGTTCTGCCCCCAGATTTCTAGGAATTTCCAGCCTGGCGTTGGCAACTTTACTGCAGTGGCTCACTGGGAACTTTCCCTGTAATTTAAATGGCCAGTCCAGCCCTGTATAAAACTCTAACCTAACACAAAAGACAGACTAAGCAAATTATCAAAGAAGTAAACATTTTATTGCCTCCTAGACAGTCATATGATGTTTGGACTTGTTATAAAACTGCCAAGCACTGAATTATACAGAGATGGTGTTTTGTCCTTAGGGTAAAATAAATCATGAAACAAAAGCTTCTTCTGTCTTTCAGAAGCCGCAACACTTTTATAAGGTTCCAATGCCATCAGGCCAAGTGGCACGACTGTTATATAAAAATATCGAGGCCTATATTGATTCCTTTTTTTAAGGGGAGAAAAATAAACAACCTCTCCCAGCTTCAGATCTGTAGTACTGCAAAAGTTGTTTAAGGCCGCATTCACATTGGGACACAAAAACCTTGAGCCAGTCATACATTCTCACAGGGCTTTTTTTGTAGAAAAAGCCCAGCAGGAACATATTAGCATAATAAGCCACACCCAACAGCAAAACTCATTAGCATATTAGGCCACACAGCTGACAGCACAGCTCATTAGCATATTAGGTGGTAGTGGTGGCGGCGGTGGCGGCGGCGGGGGGGGGGCTGGGAAAGCACAGGGCAGGCATGGAAGCTTGCCTCTTTTCCCCCTTGAGCTTCTCCGCCCCATTTCAACATTGCCTTTCTAGGCTACCCACCCACCGAACTAGATGGCTGGGGAAAGGTGCTGACCGGGGAACCAGATCAGGGAGGGAAAGAAAGGCATTTTCAACATGCCTGGGTTTCCTGCCTGCCCTTTTCCAGCTGGGACATGTCAGCTAGAGAAGGGAAAGCAGAGAGAGGCTTTTCCTCATCAATTTCACTCTCAGCTGACTGAGGGTGGGGGGAGTAAAATTGACAAGGAAATCCAGGGGGGCTCCCCAGAGGGAAAGATGTTATTTTAACATGCCACCTTTCCCTTTTGTGTGTAATGTGGGGAGGGCAGCGTGCTCTGTAGCCACGCATGACAGATGTTTTAGTTGTAGGTGTGGCCAACTCAGAAGCCAGCCGGAGTTCCGTCCCTGTGCGTTCCTGCCAAAAATGGCCCTGCATTCTCAGCCTAACCTACCTCATGGGGTTGTTGTCAGGATAAAAAAAACCCATACTGTCTCATTTGGTCCCCAGTCAGTGGACTATAGGACACCATCCACATTACAGCATCAGCTTTTTCTGCTCAACTGACATCCAGGGCCAGTCCCTTCCCACCAGTCCCTGTACAGGTCAATATTTGCTCCTCAGCTTATCTCTGAGGAGAAGCCAAGAGAGCCAGTTTGGTGTACTGGTTAAGAGCAACAGACTCTAATCTGGAGGACCGGGCTCAATTCCTCACTCCTTCACATGAAGCCAGCTGGGTAAGAACATAAGAGAAGCCAATGTTGGATCAGGCCAATGGACCATCCAGTCCTACATTCTGTCACACAGTGGCCAAAAATACCAGGTGCCATCAGGAGGTCCACCAGTGGGGCCAGGACACTAGAAGCCCTCCCACTGTTGCCCCAAGGGTGACCTTGGGCCAGTCACAGTTCTTTCAGAGCTCTCTCAGCCCCTGAAAACAAGTCTAGCTCACTACTAGCATAACGCTAAGAGCTAGAACTTACAGCTGCCAGACAATCTTTGGATTTCCTGGCTATTCTGCACACAACACCATATGATAATTAATTAATTATGGGTTTGACTTTGACCATTCCTCTGCACTCAGCCTGCAAGGCCTTGTTCACACAGGAGAGAATGAGGGGATAATAAACTTGTAGGATGCTGAAGTAGCAGAGTGGACGGCACCATTTTAGACAGTGGGGGAAGATTCCACCTTTCAGTGTCCCTTTGCACAGAATGCTCCGTGAAAACCTGAAGGATGGTTCTCCCCCTCTGTTTACGTGCTCTGTTGATTTTGTATTTGCAGGAAACTTTAGGAGACCATTCCAAAATGTGATGCTCTATGATCCTTCACCTGCTGCCTGAAGTGGCACAGTGCTTTCTACCACCTCAGGCCTCTGCCATCTTACTGCCTTGAGTGGGTGAACCAGGCTGTAGAGTCTGCCCTTACCTGGGTTTATTATGACTCTGCCACCTCAATTCCACTTGGTATCTAGCACTCACCTCCTACCTAGTTTCCCCTCCCTTGCACTGGGTACTAGAAGGCTGAGAGCCCTTTGCCTCCTGAAGCTGGCCTCCAGAGCATACTGTACTGAGACTTGACAGGAACTCAAAACCCAGACTGCAGATGGAATGACAAACCATCATTTGTTATTATGTGAATGAGCTTGGGGTTTTTTGTTTGATCTCCTTTCCTCGCGTATGGTTTGAAGTTTCGTTGTTTCCACAAAAAAGCATTGTATTTCGTTGTACCCGAGCCATAAACTACAGTTCATTTTGCTCACTCCAAACCAGAGGTTCCAAAACACAGTTTAAAATACATTAGTTTATGGTTTAGACAAAATGACCAATGAGAGTTTCCTGTAAAAACTGATGCTTTTATTGATCTGTACAAGAGGAAAAGGGGGGGGGGGAGGAGAGAACATGAGACACCAGTGACAATTGCGCAGGTTCATTCATGTATTGACAAACCATGGCATATCATTCCCCAGTTTTGGAGCCTGATAGGACAATTCTGCTTCCCCACCTCTGCAGCAATTCAGATGCTAGTTGCTGGATTAATTTTTTTTAGGTTACAGGAGTTAGATAAATCAATTTGATTTTATTGGCTACAATTAATGCTTACGTGTCCTATTTAATTAATCACATATCTGTTTTCAAAAAGGAAAATGTGGTGTTACATTAAACAGTAGACTGCAATATACCACCACCTAGTGGCAAGATCTTGTTTAATAAAATATGGCTTCTTGTCCTTATCTTTCCAGGGGGTAGGTAATACATTCCAGAGGCAGCACCACCATGTTTAGGATAAACTGGTACTTGAGAGTGACAGTGCAACCCTAAGCGGATTTACACTCTTCTAAGTCCATTGAAGTAAATGGACTTAGAAGGGTCGAACTTTGCTGAGGAGTGCCCTGTGATGGTGCTGTTGTGGTATATATTTTATTTACCAATATGATGAAGACCATAAGTGGAGGCAAATTCCCACTGTACCCCAGTGATGCTTCAACTGAGAAAGTCACATCTCTCTCCCTGTCTTCAAAATTCCAGCTGCCACCTGAGCAGATCCAAGGGAACCATCCAGCCACTGAGAAACATTCAGAGTTTTCACTAATCCCTGCCCCATTATCAGATATCTGACCAGCCAACCTCACAATACTATTAAACACTTTTGCAGGTCAAGCAATCAGATATTCTTCAAGCCTTCCCTTAGAATACTGCTTTTGCAGAGATTCCCTGAACATTTCTCCCCAACTCCCATTAGAGATGAAGGAAAGCAAACTTCCTCTCTGTACCGGGGGTAATAAAGGCTTACCACCACACTGCCAACATTCACTTAGGTCTTTAAACTGCCATACATTGTTAGTATCTGTATTCACCAGCTGTGCACTGTCCCATGTATTATCAATATTTTGCAAAGTCAGGGTGATTTTGCCACAACTGTCTTAATTTGTCAGAGTCGTATTTCTCAAATGTCTACTATTACTTGATAAATTTCACACTTTTTCTTTAAAAAAAAGTCCAAGCAATTTCTCATTAGAGAAATTTCTCATTAGAGAGCCAGTTTGGTGTAGTAGTTAGGAGCATAGACTCTTAATCTGGTTTGATTCCCCACTCTTCCACATGCAGCTGCTGGTATGACCTTGGGTCAGTTGTAAGTTCTTTCAGAGCTGTTCTCTCAAGGGCAGTTCTAAGAGAGCTCTCTTGGCCCTGCCTGCATCACATGGTGTCTGTTGATGGGAAGGGAAGGAGATTGTAAACCGCTCTTCCAGGTAGTGAAGAGTAGGGTATAAATCCAATCTCTTTTCTTCTTCATTAGCAATCCAGATTCCTGTGTATGTTAGTATCTCATAAAGGATCTCAGTCTCAATACTTGGGAGGGCTGGTAAGATTTCCCCAGATACTGGCATACCTCTTGGTACAAGGATTTGTAAGGTACATTAGCTCTCCCACCATTCGGCTTCAAGAACCATGTGACATTACATCTGAGTTTCTGTCTTGGAAGGGTCTCAAAGCACTTGATTCTTCTTACTGCTAAGGGTTGCCAGTCATTTTTTTAAAAAAGCACTTTGGTCTTTCGCAAGGTCTTTTACTATGAATTAACAAACAACTATTACAGGAGAGAGCTTCAGCCCAATGCCACTTCCATGAGATCCAGTGCATTAAAGATATTTAGAAATACTTACTTCACATACATCTCTGTGATCCAGGTCTGTGTTGTGCATGCATAAAATTTCAGTGTGACTTAAGTGCATACACTAGCACTTTATATTATGTTCATAATTGTACTGTTCTGATTTTATTTAATTCTTGTTTTAATTGTTTTATACACTCCATGTAAGCCGCCCTGAGCCTGCCTCGGTGGGGAGCGTGGGATATAAATAAATAAAATAAAATAATATAACTGTCCACAGGATTGGGGCTGATTAGTGCTCCCCAGGTTTTAAAAAATAAAAACACATTTGTTTAATAAATAATATTTAATTATTTCCCACAACATTTATCATCGTACCCTGATTTTAAAAGTACTCACTGCATTGCATGCTTCTAGCGCTGGGCAGAAATCCAGGTCTCACAAGCAACCTGTTCCCATATTTAAACACTGGTACTATTCTCCTCCGCCCCTATACTCAAGGCAGCGGTAAGCAGAGATAAGCCCTTTCTGAAATGAAATGAAAGAGGAGATAGGACTTGAGTCTTCCTCGAAGGGACCGATTCTGAGTCAGAATTTCTGGCCAGGGCACAAGGTTTTCGAGTCCAGCTGCGGTGACTCAAACTACGGTTATCCAGGGCTTTTTAATGCCAACACTCACCGACACTGAGTACGGGGCAGGGCACGTTTTCGCAGGGATCTCCCGAGCCCTGGTCCTCGTGTCCCAGCCCACCCGACTCAGCCATAGAAAAAAAGAAAAGAGCCTTAGGAAAAGCCTAGTGCAGGGATCTGCAGAACCAGGAGGGAATTCGAGGAGATGGACACCACCTTGTCTGAATTCTCGAGGGTTTTTTTAAAATTAAAAAACAAACCCACTGCGATTATTCAAACTAAAGAAACTGTGCAAGGGGGGGGGGGAGATCGAATGTTATGTCTTGTTTAATTCATTGCCGGGCGGAGGTTTAGCATTTTTAAGTTTAAATAAAAGAAGACCCGGCACGCCAGACTGAATTAGGTCGCGGCTGCCAATCTCCATTAATCTCACGTCAACAATCACGTGCCTTAACGTGCTCTTCTCCCGCCTCCGCCCTGGCTCCACCCCCTATACTTGGATGAAAGAGCCCACCGCTGGGCCGAGTGTGACGCGCCGAGGCCGTCTCCGGAGAGAGGTTTCCCTTCCCTTTGAACCCGGAAGCAAACGTGGTTCCTGTCAGAAGCGGTGGGGGTAAAACTTGGCCGATCCCCGCAACCCCCCCCCCCCCCCCCCCACCACCACCACCACTGTAGCGTTTCCGAGGCAGGGCCGTTGTTGAGGCAACGGGGGACGGGCGCTGGGGTTCCCGGAGAGTGTTTTTAATACCGCGTGCGCGCTTCTGCCGGGGTCGGTGGCGCAAATGGCAGCCGACAAAGGAGGAGGTGAGTACAAAGGCGGGTTTCTCAGTCTCTCGGGGATGGGTTCTTTCTTCATTCTCTCTCCGGGGCGTGAGGAGGGGGGGCGGGATTCTTTGATGTAGTGGCGGAACGATACTTACGTTAAGCGTGAGTCTGATCCTGTCTCCATTGGATGGAAGGGCGTATTCGCGTATTCCTCCGCGTGGTTCTGGAAAGAACGGCTCGCATCCCGGCAAAGGTGTGCGGGAATTCTCCAAGCATTTTAAAAAAAACCAACACCGCCAAAACTTTTGCAGCTAGTGTTTGTGGCGGTTATTATTTTTCAAAAGGAGCTGCCTTAAAGCTCAATTGGTAGAAAGGTGGGTTGCAAATCTTTTAAATAATAGGTTGAAGTCAAGAGAGCTCATCTGTCTTAGGCCCCCTTGCCCATTTAAATTATTCAGACCTTATTTTAAGTGTGGCGTTCAGTTCTGACTCTAGTGGCACTAAACCTTAAACGTGTGTGACTTTGACCAGGCTGCTGCTGTTTAAGTCATACCTTTCAGTGCACATAACAACTACATCCAAATCGTTGTGCCTTCATTCATTGGTGTGCCCATAAGGTATTCATACAGGATATGTTTTACTTAATTGGCTTGTGTATTCACTACTGTTCCAAGCAAATCGTTCTGTCCCCCCCCACCCAAACACTTAAGTTGCTGCCTGAATTATTCATTCAGCCTCTAGTCCTTAATGCCATAAAAATAGAATCAGTTCAGAGAGCTAGAATTGCTGTATTTGGTAGGGATGATTAAGAAGAATGCAACATGAACAAACATTTTTCTTTAAACAGCTTGAAAATATGGTTGGAGGGTGGGGTCTAAAGTGAATAAATAAAACTATTGTTTCTCAACACCCCCTTTGTAGATCAAGGAGCAGAGAAACATGAAGGTGCAGGTTCCACTTCTGGGATCACTGACCAAGAAAAGGAGCTATCAAATAGTGCGCTGCAAGCTTTTATGGTAAGGTAATTCTTGGGGTAGTAAATAATCTTTTAAAAAAAGGTAACATATTAAAACAATTATATCTATTCTGGCATAGTTTACCAACTGAATGTCTTTGGTAAAGTTGCAAGAGCACCATACGGTAGCCTGAGGAGGGCAGATGGAATAAGTACTGTTATCTCACAATGTACTTGACATCAGTGACTTGGAAAGCATCCTTAGAGATTCATCGTTGAGGCACTCTTGTATCCAGCTTTGCTTATGAAAGCTCAGTTAGTGATGTTGGTCAGAAGTGCTGTTCATGAACCCTCATTTATTGGCTGTGCCCCTTTTTAGAGGACAAGGTCCCAATTACTCTCACCTTTATAATGTCCGAACTTGCTGTTGCGGTGGGCATTAAATGAGCCTTCTTGTGAGTCATAACTAGTGGAGAATGCGACATATTGAGAATAGTAATGAAACATGTGAGACTCAGTGCTTGCTGCTGACTTATTTTTGGCCTCAGATCAAAGGGTCAATAATCATTTGCTGTACTTATGCTAATGTTTGTTATGTTTACTACATTACTGATGTATACTTATTATTGATTTTTTTCTGAGGTTTATTGAGCTTCCGTTTACGGCGAGGAAGTATGCAGTTTGCAGAAAAGTAGAATATGCTTCTTGCTTTAAATTGTACTAATTATTTCTATAGCGACTGCATGAAAAGTGCCTTGTACTAATAATTTCATCTTAGGTAGTCCTGTGAGTTAGATCACCGTAGTGTTCCCATTTTATGGATAAGAGAACTGAAGGAGTGTTCACTGTTATCACCATAAGTCATTCTTGTATACAGATTTCCATCTTGAGATCAGTGATGCTAATCTGTAAAGAAACTTCACTATAAGAGTGTAAAATTGCTTTTGGCATAGAATTAAACTATGAATTTTCTCTCAGATTTGTACAATGGTCCCCCACTTGTTGGAGTGAAGTCTGTCAATGTGAGAAAAGTGCAGGTCTGCTGAGCTTTGTACTGTAGCAGTCCTTTTTAAAAATTTCAGTATTGTTCAGGTTGTCATCTTGGAAGAAACTGCCATTTTAGGAAGGGGAGAAATGAGCAAAGTCACTTTTCCCAAGAGAGTAGCAAGTGATTTGAAATTCTAGGTTTAATAATGTATTTTGTCTCAAATCTTATGTTTTGAATTGTGTTGTTTACAGGCTGGAAATTATGAGACATGTCTGCAGCACCTTAGCTGCCTGCAAGACATAAACAAAGATGATTACAAAATAGTTTTAAACATGGCAGTAGCAGAGTTCTGTAAAAGCAATCAGACAACAACAGATAACTTGAAACAGACGCTAAACCAGCTGAAAAACCAGGTATATTTTAAACCTTTGCCTTGTGTTAATATTTTTCTTTCTTTAGTTGTGCCTCTTGTACTCTGTAGAGATGCTTATCAGAGGTGGCAGTTTTTCCAAAGGGGGCTAGAATGGCCTTGCACAACTAGACTTTATAGGGACCTCTGTGATTCTTTCCTCCGTGGAATTTTTTTAACAGTGTAAGCAAGCTGTTAGGCTCCATGGAGGAAGGAGATGGTAGTGAGGGAGGCGGCTTAATTCCTGCAGCTCAGAACAGCCATTCCCAATCATCTTTTTCTCTCCAGAGCTGGTTCATTGTCCAAATGGTCACTTGGAGGTGCTATATGGGAGACTCTCTGTAGCCTCTTGAAGCTGCAATGGCACAAATTGGGGAGGGGGAAGTAATGCTAGGCTCTTCCTTTACTGTTGCTGTCCACCTCCAAAGAGATTGCAAGTAGATAAATAGGTACCACTTCAGTAGGAATGTATCAGTGTTCCGTGCACCTCAGCATCTAGTCATGCCGGCCACATGACCATGGAGTCATCTTTGGACAGCGCTGGGTCTTTGGCTTGGAAACAGAGATGAGCACTGCATCCCTAGAGTCATATTCAATGGCAAGAGAAACCTTTACCCTAAGTGATGCTTCTATCTCATTTGTTGGTGAACCAGAGGCAGCAAAGCTTATCCCTTGGCTTGCTGGCAGAACACTTGTCACGTGTGTATATAAATGGAGGCTTTTGTCCATCAGTCCTCACTGCCCAAAAAGGTACTTAAGCAAAACTAGTTACTAGTCAGGGTGATCACTCAAAATCAAAAGCTGTTACTTTTGTTTTTAAGTTGAGGGGGAGAAAGTCTACTGAAGACAAACTGCTATATCATATATTGTTAATTCTTTGTCTTGTAATTTGTCTTTGTGACTGATGTGTTCTGAAATCCTTTGTCAGACATTTATAATAGACATTTATGGTTACCAGTTTGGGTCACATGCCAAGTGTCGTTTTCATTTGTCAACTGTGCTGTGTCCCCTTACAGGTTCACTCAGCTGTTGAGGAAATGGACGGCTTAGATGATGTTGAAAACAGCATGCTCTACTACAACCAGGCTGTCATTTTGTATCATCTTCGGCAATACACTGAAGCCATAATTGTTGGAGAGAAACTTTACCAGTTCATAGAGCCTTTTGGTACGTTGGCAGAAAGGGAGAGGTTCCTGGTATGAGTCCCCCCCCCCCCCCATGACTGAGCAGATTAAATGTTTTAATTTAATTTTTAATAGCTGGCGAACAACATAGTGATTCAGATGTTTCTGTTGATCCTAATTAGATTTGTTAAATGCGTTAATGTAATGAGAAGCACTTAATATGTCTTAATTTAGCTGGTAAACTTTGGCCCCGATCTCACGCAGAATTAGCCGTGCGATAGGCACGAATGTCATGCGGATTTTAAGGGTGCGATCACACCAGAACATCTGGCAAGTGTCCTGCACCCATCGGCAACCCGTTTCTCTCTGCCGAAGAAGTGGAGTTAAAAGATACTAGGGAAAGTCCAGTATCAAACAGGTTTGCTACAGGCCACAGATGGACTTTCCCCGTGTGATCGCTTCAGCGCACACTCATGGCATTGGGGATAGTCTGATCAGGCTATCCTGATGCCATGCCGTTGTTTTTTCCCCCTTCTCAGTATGCGCATCATCGCATACTGCCATAGGAAGCCCTCAGGGCAGACATGCGATTCATTGATCCCCTGTTTAAGCGCATCGGGGGGGGGGGGGAAATGGCAAAAAACCCTGACTCACCCGCTATTGCGTCTGATCACGCAGTGGTGGGCTGTGCCCGCAGCTTCACAGAACTGTGGGATCGTGCAACTGCGGGTCAAATTACTCTGGAGCAAATAGCCTCACTTCCCCCCTGGATTATCTCGCTTGTGTGACCGGGACCTTTAACTCTTTTAATGTTAGAGAGAGATCACCTGTAATGGTAAAGTCCAACAGCCTGTGGGCTTTTTGGCCAGTTCCCAAATAAAGTATGCAGTATGTGTTAATTTATTTCTTCTTTAGAGAAGTTGTACAGTAACAAATGTAGAACCATCTGTTTTTCTGTGACAATGTAAGTAAATAAAATGCCACAATCACAGAAGCAGATATGCTGTTGGATAAGCAGCAGCCTTGTGTTCACATACTCCTTTGCCCATAAAGAGATCAGAAATGTGCAGGATTTAGTTTATTATTTTAAGCACTTGTACAAGTGGTATTTTGTTGCACTGGGTGCTTTTCATTATCTATAACTAAAACTGTTTTGGGTTTGTTTGATGTTGAAAATGTGCTTCCAGGAAATGCTTTTTCTTGTGGTAGATTTCTAGAATCCTTTTGGAATGGCTTTATTGCATGTTCTTGTCTTTTTGTGTAGAAGAAAAATTTGCCCAGGCAGTGTGTTTCCTACTTGTTGACTTGTACCTGCTGACTTGGCAAGCTGAGAAAGCCTTGCATCTGCTGGCTGTACTAGAAAAAATGATTTCACAAGGAGGCAACAATAAAAATGGGAAAAATGAGGTGGGTCTGGCAGAAGGCAGAGCATACATGGTAATTTAAAAGTCCTTGTAATCCTTAATGTTTGACTGCTGTTTAAAATTACAATGGAACTGATGTAATCTTGATTTTGATTGGTGGGAAAATTTTGAATTTGATTTTTTTGGTGGTTCTATTCTTGTACATGGTGGGTATTCTTTTTGTAAACCACCTTGAGCCATCCAGGGCAAAGGATAAGGGCATTTTAAATACATAATTTGGTTTGGAATATCAACCAAGAAACTGTAAATGCCCTGGGAATCAGTCTTTGTTCATTTTCTTAAGTAATGCTGCTAAAGGTGGGGGTTACAACTTTCAAGAGTTATGGGGTATTTTTCTCTAGTATGAGTTAGTTGGCTTTGCAAACTGACAGTTGTTTCACCTTTCAATTTGTGATCAGACAGGTAATAACACTGGTAAAGAAGCTTCCAATCACAAAGCTGAAAGTGGAACTCTTACAGAAGCTGCTAAATCTAAAATACATCAGGTAGGACCCAGTGTGGGGCTGTTTCACTTAACCACGTTCTACTAAAACATGGGTGTTATTTTGAAAGATGCTGCCTGCTGCTTTGGAATTTTTTATATTGCCTTGGGGATAGTTTACAAACATGAACCAGAGGATTAATTTATCTTCAGAGTTCTTCCCATACATTTACTGTGTTTGGACTAGATTGGCCTTCATACTAGTCAGTTGCCAGCCATTGATGCCTGGTTGCATTTTTTCTAGACACTGTGAATGCAGAAATGGCTTCTGTTCGCCATATCTGTGTGTAGTCCCATTTGCATCAGAGTTTCTCATCATCATACTGAGTATAAAAGTTGCCACATGGATGAAGTGTTGCCAGCTTGCATATTTAACCTGAGTATTTTGCTTGTACACTTTGTAAATGTCATCTCTTTTGTGTTGTACTTCTTTATATTCTCCAGACTGGTAACAGACTAGTAAGAAATGGTCATGCCACAATTGCTTGAAATGGTTACACACATGTTCATTAAAAAAAGAAGAGGTTCATATATCCCAGCATCCTGTTTCAAACAGTGGCCAGCCAGTTGCCCTGAATAGCCAAAAAACAGGGCATTGAGGCTGAAGCCTTCCAGTGAGGTCTTTTAGAAAGTGCTAGTGTGGTTTTAGCCCTGACCTGGATGGCCTAGGCTAGCCCCATCTAATCAGATCTCATAAGCTAAGTAGGATCCACTCTGGTTAGTATTTGGATGGGAAACCACCAAGGAATTCCAGGGTCACTATGCAGAAGAAGGCAATGGCAAATCACCTCTGAATGTCTCTTGCCTTGAAAAACTACAGGGTCACTATAAGTCAGCTGCAAGTTGATGGCACTTTTTTACACACACACACACACACACACACACACACACACAATATGTGATTTGAATTACCAACATTGCTTGTGATACGTTTCTTGGAGTCTTCATATATTTCCCCATCCCTTGTAATCCCTCCCCCTAAGTAGGCCAGGGAGCTGAATTTTTTCTTCTGCCATCTTGTATATGTACTTTGTTCTTTTTATCTACCATTCTTCGTTTAGGTGGTTTTAATCTTGTTTTTAATTTAGAATTTTTTTGTATACTACTCTGTTGTAAACCAGCCTGAGCCCTACCTGTTGGGAAGGGTGGCCTAGTGAATCTAATTTAATTAACAAATAAATTAATTTAATTAAATAAAAATAAATAAAAGCAATGTTAAATTACTGGTTCAGAAGAGTTGAAACTGTTAAATTAAACCTTAGTAAGCAAGCAAAATTACAGTATATTACATTCCAGGTATGGTATGCAAAGCAACATAATATCAAAGTAGCCATCATGCCTTTAATACAGTATGATTAAGATGGCATTTCAATTTTCAACAGTACAAGGTGCGAGCCTATATTCAGATGAAATCTCTGAAAGCATGCAAGAGAGAGATCAAGTCAGTTATGAATACTGCTGGAAATGTAAGTACCCCCAAACTGTTAACACTGGAAAAGGGAATTCTTGAGAAATGCAAACCTATAACTGATCCAATTTTAGAGTCCAGTGACACGTTTAAGACCAACAAAGGTTTATTCAAGGTATGAGCTTTCATGTGCAAGGCACACTTTTTCAAATACAGTTGGAATGGGAGATGAAGTTCTAAACTTATAGACAGGGATTTAACAGCAAATTAACATGTAAAATGATGATGATTAAGTTACTCAAAGTGAAAAACTAAATAACAAGTTACGGTTATAAGGTCAGCAGTTGTAAAGCAATAAATATGTCAATAGCAGATAAATGTTTAAAGGTGTTTTTTCTAATTGTGAGAAGTAACAATCTTCATTATCTCTGTGGCATAGAAAGCACATGAAGGGCACTTTGAGCTGGCTGTAATGATGTCAACAGACATCCATTCAGTATTCTAATATACTATTCTGAAAAATAAATACACTAAAATATAGAGGATTTATGTATTGAGAAGGACTATATGTAATGGGATAAAAATCCAATATCCCTCTTGACTTGATTCCTGGGTAGGTTTTTGTTCCAAGTGTTCTAATAACGTGTAATTCAGCAATTTCCCTTTCTATTCTGCTCCTGTTGTTCCTTTGTAATAAAACAGCTACTTTGAGGCGATCAGTCTCCTTCCTGCCTGGGCATGGCCAGAGGCTTTCAGAACAAAGTAGGGGAATTTGGGGGAAAACATGTTGCCAGCAGCAGCACAGCTCACCTATGTATGTGTCTGGCCTACAGATATGAGGGTTGGGGATCGCTAAGGGGCTTATGGTTGCCAACCTAATGAAGCTGTTGTGTTCCTTTTGCATCTTTTAAATTCTTCATGTCACTTGGAAATTTCTGTTGCCCTGTTTGGGTACCTCAGGAACATAGAAATGCCTAAACTGAAAAATCAACAAGAGCTTGAAACACGCTTCAACATGTTTTGTCATTTGAGCTAAGAGGGGTATGAGTGGGACATCTCCTTATGAAATGGATTTAGGTAGGACTTTCTGTTCAAAATAGGCCATTGATTTCTATCCATCACTCTGGATTGTTGTGCTACTCTTCCTACTAATTTAGTCTGTAAACCTTCTAGTGTAGCTCTTGGCACTTAAAGGTAGCTTGACTGATTTGTTATAATTTGACCTGCTTTTCACTCTCCCACCCTCTAAAGAAAACCAAGCTCCTGAAGCTGTTTACAGAAATTATAATCTGTATCAGTTGAAAAGGTGTTAGTAGAAGGGGTTTTCAGTGAGGTTTCACTACACGCATGATGGGAAGGGTGCTTACCTGCTGTTGTTTCTCCCTCTGGCCCCATTATTGACAGCAGGTATGTCGGAGGAAGGGAGCTTTCAGTTGGCGCTAGATCCAGGTTGGGGGGGTGGGTGGATGGAGGGGCTTCTAGCTGCTGCCTTTTTTTGCTGTGACCAGAATGATGGTACGTGATAGCGGAGTTAGGAGAAATTTTCCATCAATTGCAATTAGTAGATTGTTTTGCCACAAAAATGTTACACTTAAACATTAATCCTAGTGCTTCATAGAGTTCTGATAGTAGTAAATGAGTAGTTTTGCAAAGTCCCTTATGATTTAGCATCCTTTTAGAGATGCTGGGACTTTGGGTACCCCTCCTATGCCATTTTTTAAATTATTTCCTAGCTGCTTCTCTTGTGTGGTTTTGAATTCTTGCTGCCTTAGTAGAGTTTTTCTTCTTTTGAAGCTTGTGTAGATAGTCTGTTCATTTTATCACCCTCTGTTTGTATCAGTTGTCTGTCAGACCACTGTGAAAACTCCTTCCAAGATGGAATGTACTCTCTGGTGGCTTTCTTTTTGACAGATGTGATGCCGTGTCATAGGCAGCCCCCTGCTTCTCCCGCTTGGTAACTGAAGCACTAAGCTATGCTGCCAGCTCCTTCCTCCAAAATATCAGTAACTGGATTTTGTTCCCTTCCCAGTCTGCTCCTTCTCTGTTTCTGAAAAGCAACTTCGAGTATTTAAGAGGGAACTATCGGAAAGCAGTAAAGCTGTTGAACAGCTCAAACATTGCTGAACATCCAGGATTTATGAAGACAGGTAAAATAAATGTCATGTTCACAAACAGGACACCATGCAGTGTTTTTATTCCTTTTCCTTGCATCAGTTTGAAATGCTGTTATGTTTATTTGTTTCTATTTACAAAATCTGTGTCCCACCTTCCTGCCCTTACTAGGGCTATCAAGGTGGCTAACAATTCAAAACATATGTGGTTAAATTGTTTTAAAACTGTTAAAATCCACCCTCTTTATAAATAACAAATCCCCCCATTCTTTTTTCTTAATTTTGAATACTGTTTGAAAACTAAGATCTCTAAACATTGTACTAGTCAACATAAGACTATTGAGAGCCTGTTCTGAAATGTGCTCCTTTGTAGCGATGCTTCCTGGTGAGAGCAGCTTATGTTTTTACTTCTTGTACAAACGTTTAATTTCTTACTAACCACAGTGAATTTAATTGTATTAGGGACTGGCTCCAATTACTTTTTGAGGGGGGATGGTGTCTTGTTTCACAGAATCTTCATATTCTAAGTGTTTCTGTCCTGGGAAGGTTTAGCTAAAATACCAAGCCGTTTTTTGGGTTGACGGGCAGCTGCTGTTCTGCCTATATAGTTGATGATCTTCTTACACACACTCAGGTTTTTAAGCTGCACAATTTATATTGGTAATGCACTCTCCACTACTGAAGCTAGTTAATCTTTTTCACAGCGTGTAACTGGATTAACTTGCATTGAGTTTATACAATGCTGGGCAGACGGTGTCATGTAAGAATTTTTTTTTCCTTTCAAAAACCATCTGTCATCACACTGCAAATGTTTACACGTGAGGCATCTAGGGAGATTTCGGATTAATGTGCTTGAAGGAGGGAAAATACTCTGCTGTTTTAAAGCATGATGCAGGATGTACTCACCAAACTTTTGTCACTCTTTTAGTTAAAGAACTTAAGGAAGACACTTTGTGAATGAAAGAAGTTTTTCTTGGTGGTAGATTAATTTCTTCATGAAACCAACACAGGTGTTGAGTGTGGGCATGACTGTACTGCACCCACAGTTAAACTGCAAGTTGCATACTATGGCCTCTAAAGAAAAATAACTTGACTTGTGATTTAAGAAGCTATCCCACCAGAGCCTCCCTTGGTGGTGGTGTTTAGGAGAACACTAACCGCTGCACTTGCAGCCACAGGGGCAGTTGGCTTGGGGGCTTCCCTTGGACTGGGATCTGGATCCCTTGGCAATACAAACACACCTGGCAGCAGTATGCAGACAGTCTTTGAGGGGAGGAACTGTGTCTCAGTGGTGTAGAACACATGGCTGCCATGCAGAAGATCCAGGTTTCTGTTCCTGGTAAATCCTCTTAAAGAACATCAGGCATTGAGATGCATCTTTCTCTGTCTTGCACCAAAGAGCTGATGTCAGAGTAAATAGTGCTGAATCAGATGTATCAGTGTGTGACCATATCAGATAGCTTTATATGTTCATAAAACAGCATCCCCACTAGGGTCCATGGATGCCATTGTGCCCGCTGATCTACTTCCTGGAGCCCACTTGTTTTTTCCTCAAAGCAAAGAACCAGAATAGGCATTTCTCCATCTCACTGGAGCAGGAAGTACTTCAGAAGACTCCATGAGGCATCATTTTGGGATCTGCAGAGAGCACCCATTTAGAAACAGCTGTCTCCTTCATAGGGCAGTGCTTGGTTTAGAGCTTCCCAGCATTCTGCAAATTCTTCCCCCATAGGAGCTGTTTTGTGATTGGTTCCATCTCCCATGGTACCTGCCTTTTCTCAAAACTCCAGGTGTGCCCATAAGCTTAGTAGGATTGGGTTCCCCTGTTCTTGACATTGTGTGTTGAAAGAGAAATCTGAAGGAATAAAGGATGTTTCCCCCCCCCCACTAAAGCTTGGAAACTAAAGGATTGGTGACTTAGGTAGATGATGATTTCCACACTGGATGCTGTTGGGTTCCTTTCCTCCTTGTTGCTCTGAATTCTCCCTCTCTCTGCACATCTGTATTCATGATTCTCAGCAGTCTTTTGATACTACCTGACAAAGAGGAAGAAATGCAAATACCGAAACAGCATCTGTGACTAAAAACAATCAAGCACCAGCTAACTAAATGTTGTCTTTTTTTCAATTTGAATATCTGATTTCAGAGTTATAGATAACCTTGCGTTTGGGGCAATATTTACCTATTCCACACTCTGGAGATGACTAATCAAATACCTATCAGTGGTAAATTCTATTCTGAAACTTTTTTCCCCCTTTAATTCTTCTTAGGTGAATGCTTACGGTGCATGTTCTGGAATAATCTTGGGTGCATCCACTTTGCCATGGGGAAACACAACTTAGGAATTTTCTACTTTAAAAAGGCCTTACAGGAAAACGATAATGCCTGTATGCAGCTTGGAACAGGAGGCACAGACCCAGGTAAAGTAGGGCAATGGAAAAAACTTGCCATCTGGGCCACTGACTAGAAAAAAAAGTGAGAAATTGCTTCTCCATCCCTGTCAGAGTCAGGCCCTCTCATTAATTGTTTGTGATGCGTTTCTAACATGCAGCATGCTCTTCAGTTATATATTTTCCCCCAGCACTGTGGTTCACACAATATATATTCCCACTTCACAGTCTGAGGTCTGACTGAAGAATAGAGAGTGGTTTGTCTAAAATGTTTGTGTGCAGAGTGGTGTCATAATATTTGAAAGAAATTGATTATACATTGCTTTCATTTCATTCAAATAGACTTACAGGAGGGTTGAATTTTCCATACATGCTCAAGTATCATCATTTGTGTGCTTGCTGTGTAAGTGCCAAATATATGCCCCATATATATGTTAATGCCAAAATCCAGTCACTGCACAGAAGAATATCTTTCTTGGGCAGACAGTCAATCCTTAATAGTAATCTTTAACTGTAATTTGAAATAGAAACAAATATGTAATGAGTGTGACATTATGGTTTGGATGTACGCCCCATATGAAGAGCATTGCAAATTAATCTGGATGAATTAATGTAAATAACTTGATCCCTGCTTCCATCAGTCTCAAAGATAAGTTAGAATCTGCAAGTTAGTACAAGTGTTTCTACAGCCAACTAATCCCAATAAGAAATTATTAATACAAGTGGTTTAGAGGGTGATTAAAATGTGGAATTTACTACCAGAGGATGTAGTGATGGCCACAGGAATAAACAGCTTTAAAGGGAGGTTAGATAGATTTGTGGAGAATCAGTCTATCAGTGGCTACAAGCCATGGTAACTGAGGGAACGTCCACATTTAGAGGTACTAAACCTCTGAATCCCAGAGACAGAAGGCAACAGCAGGGGAAAGCCTTGGCCTCTATGCCCTGTTGTTTGGCCCTCCAGAGGAACTGACTGGCCACTGTGTGAGACAGGATGCTGGACTACATGGACCATTGGTCTGACCCAGCAGGGCTCTTCTTATGTTCATCAGTGTACTGTATCTGGAAAGAGGACACATGGAAGTCTTTTTCTACGATTCTATCCTGGTAGAATTTTTCTTGTTCCAGATGTGGCTGCTGCAGTATCCTATTGTTTCTGCATTTAACATGTTAATAGAAACCCCCTCCGTGGAAAATATGTTAAAAAGCCACATCTGCCTCAAACTTGTGCAGCATTAAAAGGAGGAGAGTTGCTTGAACACTCTATGCTTACATTTATTTTGAATATAAACAGTGATTTTTTAAAAATATAAACAGTGATTTAGTATATTACTTCAAAAGTTCGCCACATCTACCCCTAAAACAATGTGAAGAGGTTCAGCCAGAGTAGGACTGATACGGGATGTGTCACCCTTCTTGCCTCTTTTATTTCCTCCACCAGCCTCCTGTGGGAAAGCAGCAGGTGTCATCCTTATTAATGGAGAGCTGCTGTGAGGCCTCTGGGCTATTTCATGCCTCACAACTTCTTTCAGTGGGCAAATCTGTCAGCAGCGTCAGACACGTGCACTTCCATGGAGTAGAGAAACAGTCTGAAGTTGCATCCAGAAGCCTTAGCAGTTCCCCCGGAGCTTGGGGCTTTGTCCAAATTACACTTTCCAGCAGTCCTAATTATTACATTCATATTTAATTAAGACATCAGAGCTAAATACATTTAAGAGTTGCTGTTATGATAGAAGAGGGGAGGGAGATTGTCAGTTAACAAAAATCAGACTAAAATTTAGCATATATGATGACTATATGTATAAGTTGCTATTTCTTATCCCAGAAATTAATGCAACACATCCTTTTGGGGTAGCTGTATTGACAAATAGTGTTAAGCACTAGATTTCGACTGTTATTAATTGTGTGTCTCAGTTAGCTCCGAAGTGGTTGGGCTTTGGATGCTGGTTAATTTAATCTGTTAATTTATGGCCCTTGTTCAGCAGTATCTTTTTTTTTGGTTTTATTATGTTAAAGTTGATTATATCTGATCCTCTTTCACAGGCAAAAAATTTTCTGGGCGGCCCATGTGTACCTTATTGACCAACAAACGTTACGAGTTGCTGTATAACTGTGGCATTCAGCTTTTGCACATTGGGAGGCCACTAGCTGCTTTTGAATGCCTGATAGAAGCCGTGCAAGTTTATCACTCGAATCCTCGCCTCTGGCTGCGAATAGCAGAATGCTGCATTGCTGCCAATAAAGGAGTAAGGTTCTTTCTAATCAGAAGTGGCTTAAAGGCACGAGGAAGTAATGAGTGCTGTGCTAGGGGAAAGGAAGGGGTTGCATGCATTGGATCCTACAATCCTTCATCTGTTCGCTGCTTGGATAACTAGGTAGACAACTTGCTGTTTTCATTTCTTACTGAGGAAAGATGTTTTAAAATCTACCGGGTAACTATTAAAAGGATGTATTGGAACTAAAAATGTGAATGGCTGGTAAACATTAGGCAATCTGCTTATCCTTTAACACCCCCCATCCCCAGCATGGCCTGTAATGCAGCCTGTGATTTGTAGTTTCTACTGCATATAATGACTGGAACATCCCTGAATTAATGCCCGATGGGAGTAGAGGTTTTAGCCACAGTGGGTGATGTTGGGCACTGGGTGGATAAACAATTCAGCAGTCATGTTTGTATTATTCAGGCTGAGAGTCTGTGTGTCTATAATCTAGTGAAATGGACTGAAGAGTTGCCTTAACATATGTCACTGGAGAATGTGTGTTTTGGCCTAGTAAGCCCAGATCAAATAAGGTAACACAGAACAGAGTACCATCCCATTTACCTGTAAGTACCTGATAGAATAAGGAGGGCATGGGGTATAAATTGGGGTACTAAGCATTTCTTTCTTACAAAAAGGGTTATTTGAGATCTGAAGAACCAGTGTATTTAATGTGTCAGGCTAAGACTGTGAACGCTTGGGTTCCAGACTCTCCTTGGCCCTGAAACTCGCTGGGAGTCCTTGGACCAATTGTGCGCTGTCAGCCAAAGCTGGCTCTTGGGGTTGTTGAAAGGATAAAATAGGAGAGGGAAGGAAAGGATAAAACGGGAGGAAGAAAAGATGTATGAGGCATGTATAGTAGGCTCACCCCCATTTGTAGGTATCACTCAGAGTGGAGAAAGGACAAAAAAGTGTGATTTCAGGGGGTTAAGGCTGTGGTTTGTTCGTCTTTGACCATGTTGTGAACTGCACAGGAGCAGATTGCTTTCAACAATGAATGGTCTGCATGCAGTAAACTCCCGAGTCTGAACTTGGAATTCTTTGTGTCCCTGTGAGAAACTGGCTTCTGCTGTTGGATGGATCTATTGTGCCCAGAGTAAGGTCCCCCCCCCCTCGCTCAAAGAGCTGATAGTGCTACGATATATAGATTACAGAACTTCAAATGTAAGGAATAAATATGAGCAGGCAGAGAAATTCCCAGCCTTTATGCAGTAAGCATTACTCTTGATTTTTTTCTTCCTCTAGAGTTCAGAACAAGAGACAAAAGGCCTCCCAAGCAAAAAGGGCATTGTACAGTCTATTGTTGGCCAAGGATATCATCGTAAAATAGTCTTAGCTTCCCAATCTGTACAGAACATTGTTTATAAGTAAGTGCTACTTTATAGAATTTTTTGTTGCTGTTCTTCAAAAGGGGAAGGAAAAAAAAGAATCTATGGCATTTAAGCAAGTTATTCTGATACCTTGCATACCAACAATTGATTTAGCACTGATCATGTCAATAAAGATGCTTTGGTATACAGTTTTTTTTTTTCCAAATGGAGCTCACAATAATGAAATCTAATATGTCTGGCAGAGGCCTTTTTTTGGTATGTTTAAGATATTCTAAATTTCTGTCCACTTGAGTATGCATTTTGCTTTGGAGTTGGAAGGGAACTTGAATTTAGAATCTCATCAAATTAGTTAAGTAATGTATTAGGGGGGGTTGCCCAAAAAAATTGTCCCAGCTTTGCGTAAAGAATTGTGGTCTCAAGAACTAATGGTACTATTTTGATTGCAGAACTTACGTCCTCATTTTGGTGGGACTGTAAATGTGCCATGCTCTTGCACAACTTGGCATATGTGTTTGATGCTGCCT
Organism: Lepidodactylus listeri; assembly: GCA_029233225.1. Lineage (NCBI taxonomy): Eukaryota > Metazoa > Chordata > Lepidosauria > Squamata > Gekkonidae > Lepidodactylus > Lepidodactylus listeri. The sequence continues at coordinate 59,230,582 of JARCFY010000012.1, forward strand.
TTCCTTGGCAGTCTGGCAGGAATCGGTATACATAAGCCTCTTCTGAGGCTTCTCTATTCATTTGCCTTTGTACATTATCTGTGCAAGTACAGCTTCAAAAAGGAACATATTTCCAATAAATATAGTACAAAGAATGCCAGCAAGCTTTTTTTCTTTTAAAGTGATGGTCAGTCTTCAGCTATACCTGTAGCCAGCATGGAGTTTGCAGCAATTTGTCTGAGAAATGCCTTGTTGCTGCTTCCTGAAGACCAGCAGGAATCAAAGCAGGAAAATGGATCTAAAGTTGGTAACCAGTTGGGAGGAAATAATGAGAACAATGAGAACAGTGAAGCATGCAGGTAAGGGCAACAAGGGGCATGCCACTTGTTTTGCCAGTCTCTTTTGCCTGTGGTGGCTTCAGTCATAACCATGGTGCTACAGGTTAACAAAGGGGAAAGTTGAGATAGTAGGAAGGACATATTAGTAAGCAAAAGCCCTATTGAAAAAAGATGCTAAATTTTACCATCAGAAGATGTACTTTCTCATTTTGTTATGTTGCTGAACATAGTCCTAACTGAGTGTCCTAACTGAGTATGAAAGGCAGGGATTCTGTGTTCTGTTGCTGTTGTTAAAATTGGTTTTCTCTGTTGGTAGTGACTTAGTTTAAATGCTTGCCTTTAACCTTATCCACCTATACATTATATGGAATGAAGATCCTGCTAAATCTTTGTAGCTTGGGAGACAGAAGATGAGCAGTCCAAAGCCCAAAATGGCAAAGGGGTTTGTGAAATCCTGGCTGGAGGTGATAAAGAGTTTCTTGACCAAATCTGAGTCCGCAAGACTAAGTTCACTTCTCCTCTGATTTTCATGAAATTCTGGAATTAAGGACTTGTCCTATTTAAAACAATTGGTTGATGGAATTGGTGGATGGTTGATGGAATTGGTGGAAAGTGGTTCTATTTTTGTTTTTTTAATGGCAAGGTGGATGAAAGATGTTCCTAAGAAATATAGCCTACTCAGTGCCTCTTTCTGCAACCTACTGAAGAAGCTATTTTTATTTTACTATGCAACAGCAGTCACATGATTCCCTTTTTAGTACTGCTTTTAATAGTGTTTTTTCTGCTTTTGTACAGTCCTAAATATTGGTCTGTTTCCTTTTCCATTCTCCTTTTCAACATGCTAAACTTGTGCTGTTCTTTGTTCAGAAGAAGTTAATGTCCTGGTTGCTGATACCCTCTTATCCAAGCTGGGAACTTCACTGCTCATGCTGTCTTGTTTTCATTTCAGCACTAAGAGTCACGAAGGAGACAAATTTGTCCCTGCGCCACCATCCTCACCACTCAGGAAACAGGAACTGGAAAATTTAAGGTAGGCTGCAATAGCTCCAGATCCAGAATTAAAATGTGGTGCTCTTTTTGCCCTGGTTCATAATTATTTCCACACGTGAAGCTTTCCTACAATATAATGGGGTACTTTCATATATATCCACAAGATTACTGTATTTTTCTGACACAAGTCCTTATTCATGTATGAAAAGGGTTTCATCAGTTTGTTCTTCCATTTGACCTGGTGTGTGTTTGAACAGGGGTGTAGAAAGAGGCAGCCTAATTTATTCCCTCCTTATAGAACATGTTTGCTCTTGAATGAATAGGTTTGGGCATATCACAATGCATCCTGTATGTGATTGGCTGCTTTTGTAGTCTTTTGTTTAAGGAACTGGGCTGTGTGTTCTTCACTGATACGGATTTTAAACATAATTGTTGCACAGAACTATAATTCCTCAAATGGAAGGTTTCAGTTGAAAGCTATGAGAATGATCATGCATTTATGACGCTGAGTCCTATGCTGTAAAAGAAGGAATATAATCTTTCTCAGTCATCTGTTGTTCTCTATTGATGAAACTTGACAGCTTGTCAAGAAAATCTTGTCATTACAGCCAGAATTATTGTACTCTTTCCAGTAGGAATCGACATGAGGGAAGAAAAACATTAGTTTAACTCCTGCAAGTCTCACTCCAAGTGGTTAAAACTGAGTGAGCCTATTTTCACTGCCCATTGCTCTTTTTTTTTGTCTCCTGGGTAGCCAAAAATAAAGATTCTTTGAAGCAATAGAGAAAATAGTCTTTAATTCTTCATCATTCATTTGTTTAAAAAATGAAGTTTCAAGTTATGTGCAGCATCACTTTGTGTTGCACAATAGTGTTACATTAAGGCCTTGGAAGAAGCGTATCCACTCTTGCGGGCCAGTGGACAGTATCTGGGTAAAGAGGTTTTGTGCTTAACTCTGGCTTGTTGGTGGCTGTAAATTAAATACCAACTCAGAAATGTATTGTTGGTTTAGTGGTAGGCTTATAGCTACAGTGGGGCATCTCCCCCCCCCCCCCCCCCCGGACTTACCATCCAGACCTCCTGACTTCTTAATTTTATTTTATTTTTTGCCAAGCTGTCACCCTGCCCTGCAAGTGCCAGCAAACCCAGCATCTGGTAGAGGTAGCCCTGTGGGTAGGACATGGCTGGGCGAGTCAAGGGGGATCCCGGGGCTGGTTGGCTCATACGGTGTATGTGTGTGCTCCCAACTTATTTAAATGCCCCCTGAAGAAAAAATTCTGGCCACACCCCTTTTTAGTGGGCAGTAAGCCTTTTTGGCAGAATAGCTAGAACCCCAGTACTGCAAAATCCTGGAAGAGGCGTAGGTTGCAGTCTTCACCCCCCCCCCCCGTTGTGTCTCTTTTCAACCAGATCAATGAACTCCATCCCATACTTTCCTGAGACTGAACATTTCCATGGAGGCTGGTGGCCTCTGACAAATACCATCTCCTGTAAACTACCATGTGGTGTTTTGTGTTCTGATGTTTAGACTGGCTGTCAAGGAACGAGAGAACCTGTATTACTGTTTCTTTAATTTGGGGTCCACCTAGGACACTTTGAGTGTAGTCCTGTGCCGAGTGACCCAGTAGGCTTCGACTGGAGTAGCTGTTCATAGGATTGTTAGTGTCCTCTTTTCAGGTAAAATATTTTGAAATGACGTTTCTTGGGGAGTAATTGAAGCCTTGAAAACAGGTGTCCATTGGACACAATCCTTCCACTGTTTTTAGCTCATGCTTAGTGGGACTGACAACTTCTTGCTGGTGAGGCTACTGTGCCTTTAACAGTTGTCTGCTTCATGCAGAAATTTAGCAGGTATTAAAGGTGCAAGTGACCCTGCTGGAAGAAAAAAGTCAATAGTAGTCGTATGCTGGTGTTTCTCAGTTTTTTCATGTATCGTAGCAGCTCTTTGAGTTCTGTTGGATGCTGCATCCAAAGACAGCATTCCATGTTGAGTGAAAAAGGAAAAGCACAACATGACAGGACTGCAGGCACATTCAGAGGAGCTTAGATTAAAGGGCTTAAACACAGTGTGTTGAGTCCCATGGAAAATTTCTGCTAATGGAAGGGGGATTTTAGCTGATTCTCCCCTCGTGCTATTTGGGAGCAATATTTCAGATCATTTCAGGCTGCAATGTGGCTACAGAGGTAGAGAGGCAAGGAGTCATGTTTGCTAATGGAAATCCTTTCGGTCAGCAGAGATTTCTCATGGGACCCATGCCAGTAAAATACCAGAGGGCATAGTTGTGTCCAAGTTAATGTTGCTTCTAATTGTGGATGCAAAGAATCAAGTACTTCTGAGGAAAATATCAGGTTATTTTCAAAGCCACATGATAAATTAATTGTTAAAATTCACATTAACATATTTCTCTTAAGCTTCATTATAGACTGTTTGGGGGGAGAGTTCCCCCCAACTTTGAGTTGCCATTTGGCTCAGGTATTTCACAATGGCTCTACTTTTGAATACTTGTCAGTGATTGAGTTTGGTTAGCCTTCCATGTGGTGTAAGCTTAATTCATCCTCCAGTTGAATAGCTGAGGGCCAGTAAATTATCTTTGGGCTGACAGATCTTGTTGTCTAGTCAACACACAACAGGTTAGCTGATACAGAATGCCAGTTTAAAAAAAAAATCAGACGTATTCCTGTGCAAATGCATTTTGTAGTCATTAAAGGCAGTCTATGGAGATGGGTCAAAATTTATATGGGTGGGGGAAACAAAGTTTGTCTTCTCCCTTGGTATGCACGCTTGGATTAACTGCCAGATCCAATCAGACAATTTTGATGGCTGGGCTGGGCAGATCTGACAATTATCAACACTGTTGCAGGCAGGAAAAAAAAGCAAGCTACTTTGGTGTTCAGAATACCGATTTCTGCAGTGTGCATGTCTTTTCTGAAATAGGAATATCTAACCAGTTGATAAGGCAGTAGCAAGCGCATTTGCCTTCCTGATAAAACTCTGCAAAATAATTTTGCTTACAAGGGCGGCGGCTTGTATGTGAGCCAGCGTGAGCCCGATGGTTTCTGTTATCTGTCCTAATAGTGCCCTGACAAGCCTCAGTGCATTTTGATAGGCAACATTTCCCTAGTGGAGGCAAGATAGCAGCACTCTTAGTTGCTTCCCATGAAACAATGCCCTATTTCTCCCTGCAATTGTAGCCGTTGATGAGGGCTGGAAATCGAATAGGTTTGGGGCTTGGAGGACAACCCTGCTTTCCCTGCCAAGCTTTTGATTATGTTGAGATTTGATGTGACATCTGGGCATGGCGTAGAGGAAGTGGGGAGGGAGCTGCGGAGAGGGTTTCTCATCCTGCTTGCGTATAATTATTAAAGTGTGTGCCTCCTGGGAGCAAGTGAAGAAAGGAACCCCAGGCCCTGCCATGAATTAACATGGCTTACTGCTGAACCAAAGAGTGGGCTTGACAGTTGCCAGAAGGCTGGAGCAGTAATAGCCCACCTACTGGCTAGAGAGTTTAATGTGCGCCTCCTGCAGCTCCCCCGGCACTAGATCTGTCCAGGAGGATCCCCTCAGCCTTCCTCCTCCACGCAAAAGCGGTCGGATCTGTTCTTGCAGGAAATAAGTCAAAGCTTCGTGCCCTGAAGCTGAGGCAGTCTGCCTTGAACTCTGCTTTGTGAAGCGGAAAACATCCCAAAGTGGTGTGTTGGGGGAGGCAGCGGGTGGCAGCAGAATTACAAGCTGTAAAATCCTGACCTAATACTGACATCCTGATGCTGGCCTTTTGTTTGAAGCTGTGGAATGTGTGGCTCAGATTTCAGGGCAAGAATCTCAAGACCAGCTTGTGCTCTCTTTTTTTTTTTAAAGAACCCTTTGATATTAATGTCCAAAGAGCATTTTGCAGAGGTCCTGCTGCAGGTACTCATAAAACAAAACTTTGCCAATGCGCAGAGTCCCTATTTTGCTCTTCAGATTCAGCCGTAATACTGAGAAAGTGTTCTTGGCTTAATGCACTCTTAACTCCTTTATAATACTGCACATAGTCAGTGTTGTCTGTTTCATGGACAGTTTGAAGATGGAGAGAACCTTCTTTTTGAGCTTTGGCCTGCGGAAATGTTTGCTGCATTCTTCTCCCTCCTTGATGCTGCTGACCTGGCTATGCTGACCCTTGGCTCTGTAACCTTTTGGCAACTGGTAATATGCTTTAGGTAGGAGTGCCCTGGAAGGCAGTTTGAAGCTACAGTTAGTGCCTGAAACAACTTTCCAGGGCTGTAGCCTTCAGATGTCCTGCTGACATGAAGAGGGAGGAAGGGCAATTTCACCCATTCCGCTCGGACTCCATGTCCTTTTGCTTGGCAGGGTCCTGTGATCCCTGCTAGTGCCATTTTGTGGGTACTTATGAGGTTGATGATTGAAGGGGAAGGTGAGGAAAGAGTCAGCTTGGATTCAGTTCAAGGTGTTGATTCTTACCTTCTAAGTATTTAGATGCTGAAAGGACTGCTTCTCCTGAAATAAACTACTGTGCCACCTTAGGTTGGCCCGACAAGACTTCTAGTTGTGCCCTTTCTGGCAAGTGTACATACCACATCCACTCACATGCCATTTTGGTGACCACTCCTTCCCTCTGGAATAAGCCTCTCTTTCTGCCAATCTTTCAGGCTTGTAAAATGTTACTATTCCACAAGGCGTTCTCAGATTGATCCTGTTTAGATTATTGTCGCTGTCTTTGTTGGGCTGGAATGTTTTCTTTTGTTGGGTTATCTACTGTGTGTGATACAGTAAATTCATTTTAATTTGGTGGCTGTGAGCTTCCTTGATAGAAGGGTGAGTATAAATTCTAAAAATATGAATGATGAATAGGTATAGTACATTATCTCCCTTTTCCACCCCCACCCCCCATTTCATTTTCTGACGTGGATTTTCTATAGATCAGTGCTTGAAGTGCTCTTGCCTTGTGATGCATGCTGGAATTCCCAGCTTTTTGCTGTTTCTCTTCCTTTCCAGGTGTTCTATACTTGCTTGCAGTGCTTATGTGGCTCTGGCGCTGGGGGACAACCTTATGGCCTTGAATCACGCTGAGAAACTTCTTCAGCAGCCCAAGCTGTCTGGGTCTCTTAAGTAAGCATTTGATGCCATCTTACTGTTGACAGTGTTCCCAGCATGTTTCATTTCAGTGTGTAATGCAGGCATACGCACCACAAACTAAGCCATTGGTTGCATACGTTCAAGATTTCAGTGGCGTATGTGTAAGATTTATGTCCTAACTTAAAAGTTCATGGGGTGGGTTATAAAGATAAAAAGCATAGAACAATAAAAAGGTAAAGTGCAGCAGAATGATTGAAGTGACAGCATAAAATCAGCAGCATGCTGAAAACTGTCATTTAAACTTCCCAGTGGAAGTTTCCCTGTTGCATATCTTAACTGCAAAGTAAGAGATCAAACACCGGATAAAAATGAGAGCTTAAGCAGTACTAGGATGACCTCTCCGGGAAGTAGGAAGCCTTTTCTGTTCTCTCCCTCCCCACTCACCAGTAAACCCGTACATAGCTCCCTGATGGGGAAAGGGAAGAATGACTTCATACTTTTATTGGATTTTGAAGAAGGTGCATGGTGATGCATAGCATTATACTTGGTGAAATTATCTCAGCTGTGCTGCTTCAGTCTGTGCCCTTGATTCTGCAGGCACACAGGCAGAAATTTCTCTGCAAGGGCCGTGGCGGGGAATATAAATTATTAACCTCCCTGTTTAAGCATCGAAACTGCTGTTTTATGTTGCTTTTTTCCCTGGGCAGTGAGGCAGTCCTACAGAGAGGTGTTCTCTGCAGTAGCTTTGCTTGATGCGACTTGTTGCCAAATTGACCCTTGTAACCATGGGGCTCTCTGCCGTTGTAGGTTCCTCGGCCATTTGTATGCCGCAGAGGCTCTCATCTCTCTAGACAGGATCTCCGATGCTATTACTCACTTGAACCCGGAGAATGTCACTGATGTGTCCCTGGGGATCTCTTCAAACGAGCAGGATCAAGGTTAATGAGTCCGTGCTTGATTAGAACCGGTCATGCCTTCAACTGCCTTCCTGCCGTAACTTGTAACTGTTCTACATTTTAATGCATTGCTATAAAAGGACATAGAACTGTTTCTTCCACCTTTCCTGGAATCTGTACATTTCATGGAGACAAAGTAGCCTAGAATATTTGTTCATCATTATTTATTGCTAAGGCGTTTGCAAGCATTAATGGTTTCTTTTAAATACCAGAATTCCCAGTTAGGTTGTAATACAGTATAATTCAGTTTTACAAAAGTTAAAATAAATCTAGACTTCCAAACATTTGGATTCAGGTCACAACTTCCAATATAAATGACATCAACTGGCTACATTTGCAATTAAAATACTATTGGCTTATTTAGCATATATTCAGTTAAAAAAACTGGGTTGCTTAAAGCTCTGCCAAGGTAGTGCTATACTCATGGTGTGTTCTGGGTTGTTTACTCTTGTAGGATCTGACAAAGGGGAAAATGAAGCCATGGAATCCTGTAAGTATCCTGCTGTTGGCCAGCTAGCATCTGAGTGGGGAGTGATGGAATTAAAGATATCAAAGGGGACCCCTAGGTCACCCAGGGATAAACAGCTCTAAATCCAAGGAAGGTTCAGATGCCCTCTCTGCAGGTTTTTTTTAACTAGTCCATTATCCATCACTGCAGCTACCCTTAAGAAGTTGATTTCATAGAATCATGTATTCTAGCTGTTGCTGGTCGGAGTGTCTTTTAGTATCTGTTGGGTCATTTAACGGTTAAATATTGTGGAAACAATTTATGGTAGTTTACATGGCCGCACAGTGAAGTGAAAGGGTTTTTAGAACTTGTTGCATGCCCACTGCTGAGAGGCATGGTAGAACAGCATCAGCAGCCTAAAGGGGAATAGGGACTGGATGACTTGTCCTTTTAGGAGCCGGTAGGTCAATTGCAGTACGTTTCTGTGGAAGTTCATACAGGTAAAGATTAAAAAGTTGTGGGGCTAACCCACATTTCTGATGTACTCCCACAGTACCTGCAACTGGAAACGTTAAATAACCCTGGTGGTTGTATCTCATTCTCAACTAGGAGGGTACATAAAAATGTAAAGCTGAAAAAGTTCTCTTGGTTTTGATAGAGCTTGTACTCTTGATTTAAAAAACAGCTTCAATTATTAGACTGGAGCTGCCATCTATCAGGTGCCAAACAAATTTGCTCTACATTGTACCCTTTAAGACTGTTTGCCTTCAGTAAGTATTTATACTTTCGTATGGTTCCCTCTTATCATGGTCTCTTCTCCCTGGCCTGTTTTAATGCATTACCAATAGCTGAGATTTTTGGAAGACTCTTTTTAACTGCCATGTGGTCAGAGGATTTGTGCATGTGGTCTCAAGGTGCCTGAAACCCTGACACACTTTTTCATCTAATGCAAATTCTGTGGCAGTTTAAGAGCTTCTGTGATGACTCCCCTTCTTGTAACCTTTCCCAACTGCTCAGAGGACTATCACTTAATCTTCTGTCTGGAAATGAAAATCACACCTCTCTTGCAGTTGCCAAATATATCTTGGCTGCACTAAAAATCCAAGCTACTGCTATTAATTCCAAGCTTAGTTAAATATGCAGGGACTCTATTGCTATTTTAATTTTAACCTGATATTTTCAATCAAGTATTTAATACTTTCCTCTTCCTAAAGCGTTAAATGTTTTTCTTTCTCATATATTTCAACTGTGGTTATACTATTTTATCTAAAAGCCCATGTAGACTTTCTTGAATAAAGAAAGTTTAATTGTTAAACAGAAATCTTAAGTTTGCAAGAGTCACATGTGATATTTCAAAGACTGCTTAGAGCATCTCTTGAGATAGAGGCCATGTAATGTGAAGGATGTATTAGTGTTCCATCAATGTCTGCTTGAACAAACACATGAAGTTCATGCTTAAGTGTGGGGGGAGGGGTCCTTAGTTTGTATGTTGTTGCCTCTGTGAATTTTAGAGTTTACTCTCTTGGAAGGAAGAGTGCCAAACTATAGTTTGGACATAACAACAAATGGTTTGCCATAGAGATGGAAGTCTGATGACTGGGTCTAACACAGGAGGAGGAGGAGGAGGCAGAATAGAAAAGGGCCATATAGATATGCACAAGGGAGCTACAGCCATTCAGGTCTTCCAGCCTGTGCCTTCTACAAGTGTTTGGAGATGTATTCACCATAGTGTTTCTCTACCTGACTACCATATAAAGCATGAAGTAATTCTTAGTATGCGCTGGCATCTTCCTGGGCTTATTCTAGACAAAAAGGGTGGGGGCTTAACCCAAAATGAATTGAATTAAGGACCAAAAGGTTAAGGATCTTCCTGGGCTTATTCTAGATGTTCATTGATCCTTAGCTTTTGATCATTTTTCTTTAGCTGGCAAGCAGACCCCCCAGTGTTACCCCAGTTCGGTCACTTCTGCACGTACCATGATGTTGTTCAACCTTGGAAGTGCTTACTGCTTGAGAAGCGAGTATGACAAAGCTCGCAAGTGTCTGCACCAGGTAAGAATTTTGTTGCCAATCTGCTAGGGGGACTAAATCAAAGGAAGTTCAATGGTGTCATTTCAAGTTCCTGCCTGTGTGCCTGCCAGACTCATGTGTGCACTGTAGGGTTTTTTTCCTCTGGTTTTCACTGCTGCAGCTTTTGCACCATCTTCCCTTTCTACCCGATAATGTGGTCAGAATATGGGGCCATCTTCTTCCAGCTAGGGACACCAAATATGCTGTAGGAACTTTTTCACCTCTAAGGTCAGAGAAGTGTACCTGCATCCCGAGAGGAAGTGATCACTACAGTGTAATGCTTGGCTTACCTGGATCGGGAATAAAATTGCTGTCTTTGTAGGAGCTTGAGAAGGTGTGTATATGTGTACATGTCACACAGGGCTTAGTTTTCTGGCTGAGAAAGTAGAAAAAGCCACATTGGTCCACGCAAAATCCAAAAAGAAGACCAAAATCCAGGTAATAGGATTTTAAAATTAGGAGCACATAAAACATATGGGACTTTTAGCAGGAGATAGTTCAAATTTATGTCTGAAGGCAGTGTTATCTCTAAAGGGCTGCTCTCGAGTTTTGCCAAACTAGAGTTGTTTCCTTGTTGTATGTTGCTTTTTCCATTGTAGGAACTGAGATGTGCAGAAAGTCATCTGTGAGATTTAAGAATCTGGCCTAAGCAAGGCCCTTCAGACCTGTGCCAGCCTTGTTAATGTAGCCCATTCTTGTCATCCTTAAAGCATTGACATTCCAGATCTCTCTAGTCCTGTTCTACAAACTTGGTTCTCTTTTCAGCATAAAGTCCCAGCAAAATCTGAGCAAAGCCCTAGCTTCCCTCCTTACCTGTTCTACACCTGGCTTCAATCAGGCTTTATCTGCCTCTTCCTTTCAGCTTCTCTGTAGTTGTGACCCGCATTTCCCCTCATTTCACTCTCTCCATTTTGTCACCTCTGGATAAAAGGAATGATTTCAAAGACACTTTACCTTTGGGATGCTGTGAATTGTGCTGTTCCCAAGTCATACAGTTGTAAAAGGCCATACAGGTCATTTAGTCCAACCCCCTGCTCAATGCAGAATCAGCCAAAAGCATCCCTGACAAATGTCTGTCCAGCCGCTGCTTAAAGAGTGCTAGTGAAGGAGAGCTCACCCACCTCCCTAGGCAGGTGATTCCCCTGCTGAACAACTTACTGTAAAAAAAAATTCCTAATATTCAGCCAGGATCTTTCTGCTTGTAATTTAAGCCCATTATTGCAAGTCCTCTGCTGCCAACAGGAACAGCTCCCTGCTCTCCTCTAAATGACAGCCTTTCAGATACTTAACCTGAGGTTTCAGTTTTCCTTTCTCCTAAAAGCTGCAGTTGTACTGTTGGGAAGTACATACTGGCATTCACTTAATGGGTTTGTATACGGTATCGGCCAGTAGAACCATTCTCTGTAGCATTTGAGATGGTAACAGCATTCACACTGTGAACAGTAGGAGAGCTGTGCCAAAATAAAAGATGAAAACTTCAAGCAAGAGGGTGTACACTAGTTGAGGAAATCAGAGCAATTTTCATTCAGTTTGGTGTTGAATGTGGATTGACAGGCCTATCCTGGATTAGCACTCTGCTAAATCTTACGTGGCGGTGTCTCCTGCAGCTGGTATGCTTTTTGTGTTTGTCAAATTGCACATTAAATGCATTCAGCTCCTCTTTCTTCTTTCATGTTGGTATCCAGGCTGCCTCGCTGATTCATCCTAAGGAGGTACCACCAGAGGCTATCTTACTGGCTGTATACCTCGAACTTCAGAATGGTAAATAACATCGGCATAAGCACAAACCCGCATCCTCTTCACAGTGCATCAGGCACTGACTACGCATCTCATATCGGTGCATTGCTAGTTCTTACAACTTCATGTAGTAATATTTTTGTTAAAGCAGAGTGATCAGGTACAAGGGTCAGGGACCTCATCAGGCTCAGGGAGGTCCCCAGTGTGAACCTCTCCAGTATGTTGTTCAGCCAAGATTCCAGACCTGGGCAGCAGTGACTAGGACAAGTGGGTGATACAGCATGCCTCCTCAGCCCCAGCCCCAGCCCCTCACAGTTCCCTTTAAAGCAGCAGCACAGGCATCATGTGCAAGACTAGTTTGAAGTTAGAAAAGAGCAAGAGTCTGGTAGCACCTTAAAGGCTAACAAACTATGTGCCAAGATATGTGCTTTTGTGAATCACTGCTCATTCACAAAAGCTCATACGCTGCCATATATTTTGTTAGTCTTTAAGGTGGACCCTTGCTCATTTTTACCGCTACACACAGAGAAACACGGTTACCCATCCAGATTGAAATTAGTTGAAGCAGTGAAGGGGGTAGGACGTGTGACATGCCTGCATTTGCAGTGTTAAGTACGTCAGAGGATTTGAGGTCAAGCCACGGGCATGTGGGAAGAGAGCTTGGGAGCAGGGGGTTCTTCATCTGGTCTTCTCTGGATGGGAGTTCTGATTGTGGGCAGAGGAGGTGGTGACCAAGAGTTTTTGTTAGGCAAGCTGTAGAGTGGTGGCCAGTGGGCTTAGATGTCTAGAAGTATTTCTAGAAGCTAGTCCTTGGTCCTTACCATTTTCCCTTTCCTTGTCAAATCTGGTATAGAGTTTAGCCATCCAAGTTTGCACCTTGCTTGAATTCTGAAACCTTCCCATCTTGTACAACAGTGTCTAGCTTGGAATGCTACAAGACATTTGCTGACTTGTGAAAATATTAACTGCACAGATGTTTCAGGAAGGGTTTGCTATCCTGGACCTTGATCTGCACATCTTTTAACCTCCTCCCTTATGCGGTGAAGGGGATTTTGAATAGTAGTACACATCCTGCTGCAAAGCTGTACAGTACTGATGTCATTGCAGCTGATGAGGCACAAGCTCATCAGAGAGTATCAAACTAATTTTGTTTTGTAGGCAATACTCAGCTGGCACTACAGATCATCAAACGAAACCAGCTGCTCCCGTCAGTGAAAATGCTGTCTGAGATGCGAAAGAAACCTGTATTCCAGCCTGCCCACCTGGTCCAGCCCATTCAAATGCCGGCATTCACTGCTGTTCAGAGGAAGTGAAGCTCCACAGCACAACAGGCCATCTGAAATTTTGTAATAAATAACTACTGTTCTGTACCTGCACATATAATGTACTGAAGTGTGCTTGTGCTTGTTTGAATTTTTAATTAAAACTACATTTAAAAAAGACTGGAGATTTCTTTTGACTCTATATAGTATTCCCAATATTGTAGGGGAACTAATTTTTTCTAAATGCATCCATAGCTGCTTTTCTATCTACTATCTATCTATCTGTCTACCATCTATCCTCTATCCTCTATCTAATCTATCTATTCATTCATTCTTTCAATTTCTAGGCCGCTCTCCCCACTGTTGCAGGCCCATAATTTGCTTCTTCAAAGGAACCTCTCTTGCTTGCAATGGAAAGCTGTGCAACCAGCTAGGATCCCAAAACAAAACACAGGCTTCCTAGGTGAAAAGCAAGGAAGTGGGGGAAGGCCTAAATTCCGAGTCCACTGTACTCATGTTCGTTTGGATCTGTTTGAAGGATGTTGCAGACACTAGTTTCTGCAACTCTGTTCCTACTGCATAATAAAACCCGCTGACAGTTCTCAGACCTATACCACTCCTCCTGAACTGCATAAGCAATAAGCTGGAGGTTGAGAGTACTGTCATTACTTTTACAGCCTTGTTTCTCCACATGCTGCCATAAAGCTCTGGAGGGCTCCAGCAATGCTACATCTTCTCACACTTGATTAGTGTCCATAGGTGAACTGTAATGGACCAGGAGGGTGTTTGCTACTATAAGCGCACATTCTGAATGAGACTGGAATATCAGAAATGCTTTATGAAGAAACCTTAAATTTGTTTTTGTTCCTGGAAACAGCCCCTTATATCATCGGTATAAACAGCATTTCAATAATTGTTCTTATTCTTTTTTCTGAAAGCCCCTACAGGCCCTCCCCTTTTCCTGCTTTCTTCTGTCCTTGCCAACTTAACATTAACTGCCTCTTCAGTCTTCGCTCCTTCAGAAAATTCTGTGCCATTTCAGCTGCTGAAACACACAAGGACTTGGGGGCACCTCATTTCCCCCATATCCTCCCCACATTTCCCCTTTTCTTTCACCTGGCAAACTCAGCATTCCTCACCTTTCCATGCTTTTTCTCCTTGTCACACATCTTGGCCATCTTCTGTCTTCCCCCTAAGCCTTAGCTACATTTATTAGTTACATCATTTATAGCCTCCTTTTCTCCACAGTGGTGGAAACCAAAACAGCTTACATCATTCTGCCCTCCTGTTGTATCCTTACAACACTACTGAGGTAGATCAGGCTGAGAATGTGTAACTCACCCGCAGTTACCCAGTGAGCTCCCATGGAAGAATGGGGACTTCAACCTGGGTCTTCCAAATCCTAGTCTGAAACTCTTATTATACAGCACTGGCTTACAGGGCAGCCACTATTGAACAGTAGCAAGCAGCTGGGCCTAGATGAGTTATGTCAGTCAGGTAGCAGCAAGTCACCTGGTGGTTGCTGGTAGGGCCTGGCCCCAATGGGTCTTCCCTCAAAGACCAAAATAACCCTTGAAAGGATGCTGGGTGTTCCCCTGCCTTTTACTGACAGAAACCAAGAATTGGAGGCTGGCAATACTGTTTTGGTTGCCTACTAACAGCCACTGAGGGCATTTAAAGCTGCAAGGGCTGCTATTACTTGGGGGGGGGGGTTAACTATTACTTTGGGTTAACTCTCCAGATTTCAGAATTTTTTTCTGCAAACCTAGGGCTCTTAATGGCTTCTAATTAGAGATGGGCCCAAACTGGAATTCATTATGAACCAGGACCCAATTTGTGGCTTGTGGACTGATAATGAACTGCCATGGTTTTTGCCAAGGTCCTTTCGGTTCATGGGCCAGACATGCTAGAGGCCAAGGCAAGGTTCAGAGCCCTTTAAAGCTCTACTGCCCTGCAGCATGACTCACTAGTGAGCTCAGAAGGCATTTGAATGCCTTCCGAGTTCATTTGCGAGAGCTGCCCATGGGGGGAGTGAGAGGATTGACACAAGGGGAAAGCTGCTTTCGCCTGGCAATAGCATTCTTCAGGTGCAATGCTCTCCATATGTTCAGAATCCTTGAGGAAGTAGTTACGGAAATGCGGTAAATTCTTCTACCAGATAGAAGCAGAAGGTAAAGAATGAACTTGCTCAAGTTCTCTCCATTTGAAGCTACACAGATTGCCTGGGGATCTGTAAACAATTAATTCACCTAGATATTTCTAGAAAGAAAGTAACAGCAACAACAGCATATCAAAGATAAGCAGTAGAAAAGAGCAAGGATCCAGTAGCACCTTAAAGACTAACAAAATTTGTGGCAGGGTATAAGCTTCTGTGAGTCACTGCTCACTTCTTCAGAACTGCTCTTTCCTACTGCCACAGACTAAAAACTTTTAGATCTGAAACTGGAGTGAAACTTCAACATACATGGGATTGCTGGCATTTCAACTCTGAATCAAAAATTCAATAATCTCTTAAAATTGCGATTTGAAAGCTCTTCATTAGCTTTTGTAGGCTTGTGAGAATACTATTCCTAAAGGAGGTGTACAGTCTTCTGAAAGTATGAGCATAGAAATCTGGTTTAGATGTATTTTTGTAGTGCTATGCTTAAAACATATGCGTTTTTAGACCTGGAAGCTGTAACCTCCTGCTTTTGAATGTTAGTGTCACTACTTTTAACAGCAAAAGGCAAAGTCTGCTTTTTGTAACCTCCTTGCCATATAGCTGCAGCTACACAATAGAGACAAATGCTTTAAATTAAAAGGCCATAAATTTGTCAAGATGCATTAGAATTAATAAGGGTTACCTATAAAATGGGTAAAAACTTGGGAGGGAAAAGCAGTTTCTCAGGTTTCTAGAACGGGTGGTCTGTCTGTTGGCAACCACCAGCCCTCCCTATGAGCATATGTTTGAAGAAATGAAGGATGGTTGATCCTCAAAACCCAGGTCATGCCAAACATTTTATCAAATGGAGCAGTGCAGCTTTCCATGGTTTCCAAAGACTGAACTGATTTCTGAAAAGACACATTTAGCAATATAAGACTGAAGCCTGTTTAACAGAAGGGGCATTCTAATTCATGCCCCCTTAGTATGAGGAAAATTTGCTAAGGAAGCAGTCCAGTAAGGACTAGAGCAGATTCAGCTTCATGCAGGTGTTATCTAGATAGTTTAGATGTTAGACTTTGCTTCCTCAGGGTCTTAGATGAATGAAGTGCCCAGGGCTGGATGACCGTGCTGCATAAGTGGAGGGAAAGTATAGGGTTCTAGCCCTGGTGTTTACCCATACTTTGCACCCTCTGCCTTCCAGTTTTGTGAACTAAAATTCTGCTTATAATATGATGAAGTCACTCCATTTTGAACAGTTAAAGTGTGTCAGCTTAATAATAGTGGGGCAAGAAAGTGTGGACTGAGACTTGGGTGGCCCTTAGTGCTATTTCTGAGTACATTTGTAGCTGGATGAGACTTGAATGTGGGTTTTGACTCCTACCCCCTAGGATTTCTGTTCCTCATTGGAAAGAAGACCCTTCCAATTCTTGGCATTGTGGCTGGGGTCCACTAAAACTAACAGATGAAGGAATAGTTACCCTGTCAAGGGACACCCTCCTGTTTGACTGGTGTGTGAATTCATGGCTTGCTTTGCCTAACATGGGTACCAGCCCTGACGAGGATGCAGTCTCATCCCAACCTTGCCAGAGTGCAAAACTTAAGCAGTCAATGAGCTGTCTGATTCCCATGACTGTGTTCCCAACTGTACATCCTTCTCCTGAACACCCACATGGGTAGGGGTTGTCACTTACCAGAAGAGCACCTGCTCTGAATGCAGAAGGTCCCAAGTTCAGCCCCCAGCATCTCCAACTAAAAAGGATGAGGCATTAGGTAAGTGAAGAGCCACTGCCTGTCTGAGTGGACAGTACTGGCCTTGATGGACCAATGATGCCTTATCACACAGCCACTGGTTGCTGCCCATCTCTGCATCTAGCCTCATAACCCCCCCCCCCCAGAGGAAAGTGAGCACCTACCTTGGAGGTAAGGTGGGACAGAGGGTGCTGGTGCTGCATCCGCTACGAAAGGAACGGCTGTTTTCAGAGAAGACACAGACTACAGAGGAAGTGAAACTCACATTTATTTGATTAAACAAAAATAAAAATAAACTGCATAGAAACATTTTAAAGTCCAGAGAGACAATGACTTTGTTTTAAGGCTGCCAGTAGCTGATACATCGTCTCCTTGCTACCTCCTTCAGCCTTCTCCATGGACCACAAAGATACATTCAGAAGCCTCCATCGAACACACAAAACTAACATTTTAAGCCTGTTTGAACAAAGTTTGTGCCTCACCTGTCCTGTTTTACTCTGCCGTCTGCCACAACAACAGCTTTTTTAAAAAGAGGCTTCGAATTGAAGGGGGGGGGGATTTTGTTCTTGCTCAACTGTACACACCGGAATACTGCATTTTTGCAAGACTCAAAATCTGCTTCCTAATGAATACCACACACACAAAAGCCGAGTGCAGTATTTGAGCAGGGAACTGTTAAAACATGACCAGTTCAAGAGAAGCCCTTTCAGGAAGAATCCTGAAGCACTCCACTCTTCAGTGGTATGCTAAAATATTTTCAAAAAGCAGCAGCAGCAACAACAAAAATCTTGCTCAAATAATTCGGATAAAACCACCAATTTTTTGGGAGGGGGTAGTTTGCACGAGTTTATTTTTCCCATGCTGACTTCTGGACGTTTTCTTTTGGTCTTAGACCATCCACTTAGTGTTGAGGCACACAAAAATACTGGGAATGCTTTTTTTGAAAAGGCATGTTGAACCACTGGTACTTTAAGAAGTACAGAATCACCCTAAGCAGATATACAACAGGTGAGGCACAGCACAAGAAGTATCATTTACAGTTAAGAAAAGTCACCTCTCACAATCTTGGTGACGAAACACACATTCCATTAACTATTGTTTAAAAAATTGTCTTAAGGGGAGGGGGCTAAAAACAAGATCTCTCCCTGGGAAAGAAAACTACATAGACTGAGAAGTATTCTAGAAAGCTACCAAGAAATTTACTGGTTTGCCGGCTTACAGAAAGCCGCCTATTCTACTACATACAGTTAACATTCAGTTACCAAAGCCCTGCCAAAAGGGCCTTCACAAACAAAATAAAAAGGCAACCTGAGTTTGTAAATTGATACAATCACGGAAGAGGTCTAAGACCATACAGGTACACAAAGCTTTTTTAAAAAAACAAAATCTTCCTGAAGAACAATGTACTGATTTAATAAGGATGGAGGGGGGGAAAACCCACCAATGACAGCCACTCTTTGGCTTGTTAACCCGTAAGATCACTTTATATATACATGAAAAAAGGTACATCCACCACTGTCAACACCTGCCAAACTCAAACACATGATAATCATTAGTGGTTTTCTGTACCTGTCTACTCCAACTCATCGCTTGAAAAGTAAGACTGAGGAACAGCTGGGGGATCCAGGTTCTCCCCTCCCCCCAATAATGCAATGGTGTGCTTTTTTTCTGAGCTATACTGCAAATGGGAAGCAGTAGATGGAAGTCCCTTAAATAGCCCAATTTAAGCAGCCTCTAGTGATGAACATTCTCATACTGCCACAACCAACAGAAAATAACTCATTCTAAATCCCTTCAGTCTTAAAAAAAAATAAAATTGGAGAATATTGTATCCTTTGATGAAGTCTCACAGGTAAAGGAGAGTTCTGACCGGAAGCATATTGGGTCCTATTGCCCCCACCCCAATTTTTTAAAACTCTCTTAAGTAGATATGAACGAAATCAGTTATTTTTCTCTTGAAGAGAAGAGACCTGTGGTACTAAGAACTCTGCAGCTACTAAAGAATATGTTCACCGTGTCAGCCAATAATACTGAAAGCTATGAAAATGGTATAATTCCCAGAGAACATTGGTTCACGAAGGATTATCAGTAAATTTGCCTGAGATTTCCAAATTTATCTTATTTACACTTTTAATATGGGCAGCCTAGTATTTCTAGGGAAAGGCAGCCACATGTAAAGTCATCAAGTTTAAATATATTTAAATTGTGTATCTACTGGGGGAGGGGGGACATTATGCTACTTATAGTCAAATCCCTTTTCTTCTCATGTTGAAAAACCACTTTCTTCTATGACTTCAATGCTAAATTTGAGGTAGATGTTTTTCTTCTTCTCCAAAGTGAGGTAGAACTTTACATTAACTTTGTTCAAACATCCTGTACCACAGCAAACTGGGTTCTGTTGGTTTCCCAAGGACTGTAGGATCAGAAACAGTGTTTGTCTAACACAAGTACCAGTGTTTTACTTTTAAACACAGCTCCAAATTCTGTGTGTCTAAACTTTTTTTTTTTTTTAAAGAAATACCCTATTACCTTTTGGCACTATTTGGATATACTCACTTTAAAAAAACAAAACACAAAATGCTTTGGCACTTTTTAATTTAAACCAGAACTCAACACAGGAAATCTTCTGATCTTCAAAAGAAATCAGATATGGCTAAATCAAGCAGAAACCTTTCTTCAATAAATTAATTTTGGCTTAACTAACTAAAAGAGACTGCACCAATCTCATGCCATTCCAGCAGAATGCCACAAAGGAAGTGCCTTCCTTGTTCTCAAATCTGATTCAGTTTTGAGTTATTATTTATAGGATATTTCAGGTCCCCACAATACATCCTTGAAGGTTTCCCCAAAGAAGTTATACTCCAGGGTAATGAGTTTATAATCTGAAGGTGCTGCTAATCAGCTTCCTTTTGGGCCCTCAGCAAAAACAAAAATTTGGGGGGGGGGGACTTTGGTTAGCACACTATTTGGTAGCAACAAGACTGGATTTATACAACTGAAACAACAGTGTGACTTTGATGGAGAACATGTGGGGCAGAGCAAAAAAGGGGACAGTTTATAACACAGCTCAGATTTCTTTGCAAGTGTTTAGTGCACAACTGTTGGTCTTCCCATATTTAGAAAATGGTAAAGCGTGACCTCACCTTTCCCCTAAATCAGGTTTACTAGCTTAGAAGACTATATTAGACAGGTTAAGAAAAATAAGCATGTTAGTAGCTCGCTTGCGGACCTCTGCCCACATACTTTTCTTCGGTAGCTTTGTTCTGTGTCCAATGACCCACGAAAGCCTCTCAAACATGCAAGCAGATGGACTTGAATCCTGTCAGTCCTAGACCCAATGAAAACCAAGCCCCTAAGGAACACAGCGTGTTGGCATTACATCTTCCCTGTATTATTACACAGCTTAGAGTCAATAGTTTTATAAACAATCCCAAATCAAAAGCCACATTAAGACTTCAAGTAGGATCAAGCGTGCTTTGCACTACTGAGGGCTGTAACTGTACAGGAGTCGTTCTGGATAGCCAAACAGCAGCATTTAGAAATAAAAGCTTTATGATATGGAAGATGAAAATATGTATCAGGGTTTTTGTTTTTGTTTTGCTTTGTGCCCCCCCAAAAAAACAGCAGATAGAGGTTAACAGCATGGCTATGGAAGAACACAAACAAACACACACACACCACATTCCTTCCAAACAAGTACAGAGATTTCTGGCTTCTCCAAGCTTGTATAGCAAATCCAGGAAGAAAGTCATGAAACTCAACAGAATTCCACTACCAGTGGCTTTCCACTACATGAAGGGTTGGGGATGGCACAAAAGGAATTCTTATTCAACAACAATAGACTAGAAATAATCTGTTTTAAGACAAGCCCATCAGAAAATAAGGGTGACATCAACAAAAGAGGCAGCCCAGCATCTGCCTTACAACACCCACAAGGGGGCCTGTCAACTCTAAAATTAAAGCTTTTTAACCAATTATCTTTGGTAGCTAGAACTGAAAGTTGAACCTTATTTCTCCTTACCAAGCCACAAGCAAAACGCTCCAACTTGAAGAACCTAGTGTGCCTTCCAGTGTTACAGGATGATCTCATACTTAAGTGTGGAGGATGAAGGTGGGGGAAATTCTTGTCTCCAGTGATACACAGGAACTGCATGGAGTCTATATGACCCTACCTCTTTCCCAAACCCAACAATAAAAATGCCGTTAACTTCCAACAAGCATAGTAGTGTCCAGCACAGGACAAAAACACACCGTTTGGAGCAGAATGGGCCAGGCTTGTAAAGGACTATATTATTTGTAATGGAGAATGTGTAGGTGTGGCTACAGCATCATCTTGAGATAACCTTACCATATGGCCCACCATTTTTCCTTTAACCAGAGAAGCCACTTTCCACATGATCAACCTCATGGTGCTGAAATGTGCTCATCCTTATCCAGCCTACCACCAAGAGTCACCATGCAGAAGGAAAAAAAGAAATGAGTCGGAGGACTCTACTTTCAGGTGTGCATTGGTTCTTAGAGGCTACACCAAAATGTTGTCTAATGTAAACTATCTAGGTCTGAGGGTTTTTTACTTGAAAAATAAGTCCTGCCATACTGACCCTACCAGAACCCTGAAATACCTGTATGTGAAGAGGAGTTGGTTAGACAAACACAGTCTTGACCGAGCTGATTTAAAACAGAAGAAATGCTTAAAGAATCTCACCTGTCTACTCCTCCTCATGTCCTACAAAAGTACTGGAAGAAAGGTTGCCAGTTCTCTACTCGCTGTTGGCTACAGGCCTATTACATGACAGAACTCAAGTTTCTTATTAACTGTAAATTAAGTCTCTAGGAAAAATGGGAAAAGTGCAACTGGAACAAATCCTGATTATACTAGCTCTGACCAAATTAGTTACTGGGCATTTCAGACTTCACATTAAAGCTTCAAAACATGTTGTTTAATGCAAGCGGAAACAGAAGACAACACCAGGGATGAAAGCGGATTGCTGCACTGTGGGATTCCCAATCAGGATTGAGAGGAGAGAAGGCAGTGCAGCACATGTGAATTTCTTCCCAAAGTAAGCTTGTGTTGGATCCCAGCACCACAAGTTGCAATCTATCGCACACTTACTACAGAGAGCAATGGGACTTACTCCTAGACAATCATAGAAGAAATGGTAGGATGCTTATCAAAAAGATCAGACTCAACATGAAAGGAATCACATTCCTATAATTTGGTATAAAACTTGAAATATGGAGCTTCTTGCAGACATGTAAGAACACTTGATTTCTTCAGTGCTAAATACTGTGGCTGATTAAAAAAAAAGACACTCACTTGGTTTGGTTTCAAGAAGCTTGCACCCCCATTTTACATGACATTCTTTGGTGCTAGAGCCAATGAGGTAGAGTTTTGGTGGCTTTCTTTCCACCTGTAATCTCCGGTCCACCAGAGAAAGCCACAAGGGTGCTCTGGAAAGATGAAGGTCCTACAAAGATGTTCCATTCAAAAAGGGAGGGGAGAGGAGAAAGATTGACAAAAGCAGGAAGCCGACTCAATTAGACGAGTCAATACAATCTATTTTCCTTCATCTGGGACTTGTGAAACACACCCTGAATTTCCAAATTTGTGCTTCCTGTTACTTGTCTCTGAAAGATTACACACTTCTCTTGATAAAGCTACATTAAAAAAAAAAGTTAATTCTTTAATGCAAGCCTCAAAAACAATTTGCTTCTTCAGAAGAAATGGAACATTAAGCCCAACTGTTTGGCTCATTGCCTCTCAACATGCACTGCAAAGACAACAGTTAGCCTTGTTCACTAGACATACAAACATGGCAAGGAAGGGGGGGGGGGGGAAGGGAGAACTTTTTTTAAAAAATGGGCTACAGGGAAAAAAGAAGCTCTAAAACAAGAATTCAGTTTTGACAATCAACAACAGCAGTGCTGCAGTCCAAAGAGCTCCTTTCTATGCGAGCTTGGGCTTGCATTTGTGCATCAGAGTTCTTCTGGGCGTCTCTCTTTATGCCCATCATATCAGCAGCAGCTCCCCATGCTGCATCAGGTCACTTCTCAATTTCTCAAGTTTAGGGAGCAGTTTTGTCTAGCATAAAGGAGAAGGGCTGCTTCCAAAAAACAGGAGTCTCAAGGGGCCTTCATGCACCAGCAACACTGACCATGCAACCCTTTGGATCAGGGGCCCCAAACCACCAAATTAAGAAGTTTAGCATATTAAAACATTTGTGCATTTTCTTAACAGTTTCATTTGTGTTGTGGAGTTACTGCATTTTTCAAAAATATACATGCAAAATAAGAAAACACTAAAAAAAAAACCCAACAAAAACAACAAAATAAAGACGACCCTAAGCTTTTCCTGGTGAATCCCATCCCACTTCTGCAAACAAGAGAAATCGACATCTTCTAGAAATGAGACACTATGCAGCACAGTAAGTCAAACGCACTGAGGTATAAAAAAAGGAGAACAAGGAAAGAGTTCTCTGCTGCAGCAGCATCTAAAAACACAACCCTTCACCCTCCCTCAACCCCCCCCCCACAGTATCATCAGAACACGAAGTTAAAAGAATCTAAAGCTACTTTTTTTTCTTCTTCTTTTTAACAACAAGCGCATTGCTCTCCTGGCAGAATCTACAGAATTTACTACACAAACCACCTAAATGTGCACAGAAAACATGTTTGTGCGTGATGCCCCATCCAGGGAAAAAGAGGGTAGTTTTATACTGTACTGTGTATACTGTGGAGGTAAAGAACACAACGATAATGAGGTAGATAAGAAAGTTTATAACATCACAGGCTCACTCCCTGCAGATAAAAAGGGGGAAGTACATTCATCTATAAAAAAATTAAAGATGAGGTAGGTTTGAACTAGCGTTGTAATTCTGCGTTCTCTTAAAAGGATTTTTTTCCCTGAGACAGTTTCTTCCTAGTACAGATAAACAGAGATCAGAAGATGAGAATTCGATTGTTTCCAAAGTCAACCACAACAACCATGCCATCTGGGGTGACTGCAATACCTGAAGGACGGTCCATCTGACCAAAGCCACTTCCCTGAGTGCCAAATTTGCATAAAAAACTACCATTCGGCTCAAATATCTGCACACGATGGTTCCTGGAATCTGCCACAATGATACGGCCTTCCTGATCTACAGCCACACCTTGTGGGCGCAGAAACTGGCCGTTATTTGTACCTTCGGAGCCAAGGAAGCGCGCTGACTGACAGTCGGGATGTATGACCAAGAGACGATGATTGTTGAAATCTGTCACCACCAGATGGCCTTCGTGATTGAACGTCACGCCCCTCGGAGAATCAAAGTGCTTCCAGAGTGCCCCTTCAAAACCATATTTATTCAGAAACACTCCGTCAGCCCCAAACAACTGAATCCGATGATTCCTTGTGTCAGACACCAGGATTTTGCCTTCTGAGTTTACTGCTACATCCCATGGGTAATTAAACTGACCGTTCTTGGTTCCTTTCTCCCCAAATTTCAGAATGAACTGGCCATCAAAAGTGAAGATCTGGATGCGATGATTGTCTTTGTCTGCCACAACAATCCTCCGGGAGGAGTCACAGGCGACGCCAGCTGGCCGATCAAACTGGCCGGGCCTTGAGCCCAAGGTGCCAAACTTGTGATGGAAAGCACCACAGGGCTTAAAGACCTGGATGCGGTTGTTGCTGCGATCAGCGACAATGATATAGCCTTCCTTATCTACACTAACGCCCCAGGGACGACACAGCTTGCCGTCACTGTCCCCCTCACTACCAAAGCAAAGCCCTGGCAGTCCAATGCCAACATAACTGCGCCCAGATTTGACCATGACTTTGAATGGGCTATTTTCTATATGCTGGTTGCACATCATAACAGATATCAGGTGTTCCCCTTCCAGCTGAGGCCTGTAGTTGATGAGATAGGTTCCATTCTGCTGGTCGCAAATGTCTGCTCCAAAAAGATTTCCATCTGGCCCCATCACCACAACTGAGAGCATGTCTCCCCCAGAGAGGCGAGGTTCCCCATCATGGTCATATCCGATCACTGTGAAAGAGGCCACTTTGCCTTGCAGTGCACGTTTGAGACCTTCACCTGTGGCTTTGGTCAGAGGAGCGAAGGCCCCACTGCTGACAAACCCCATAGATTTGATGGCCATATACAGTGCCTGGTCTGGAGGAGTGAACATGACCCTGTCATCCTCCTGAGGCTGCAAGAAGCCCCTGATGTTCTTCAGCTCCTGTACCTGAGCAAGCATACGGTCTCGAGCCAAGAGGATATCCATGTTCCGGCCTTCCTCTAGAACCTGCTGAACTGCGCTGATGGTGTTGTCTAACTTGTTCAAGTTCTGACGTAACTTTTCAACCTGCAGGTAGAGAGACTTGGCTTTCACTTGGCGGATTTTTTCCACCTAAAATGAAGATTAAAACACGTGTTTATAAACTACAGACTGAAAATCATAGGTACAGCAAAAGCATTATTTTGCTTCTGGGTCAGATGAGGATGGACTCGTAACGCCTTGACCAATGCAACTCAATTGACAGAAGGAATCAACTCTTTTGTTCCAAAATAGGGAAGGGACAGATTGCTTGCTGGGGGCTCAAAACCTTTCTGTAAGTGTGAAGAACTGAAAACTAAAATAGAACAAAGGAACTAATTTTTTCCCTCTTCTCACTGATGTCAAAACTTACTGCATCTAAACTCTTCTTATTTCATCCAACTGCTCATGGCCAACTGAACGATCTATTTTGATTGCCAGCCAGTTTTTTTGTTCAGTGATAGAAGAGTGGTGCAAAGAGATCTTGCAGCATCACTTCTGGTAGTACCCAGAAGAAATGCCATGACACCTAAGAATTCCCCAATCTCTGTGGTAAAAATGAAAGATTTGGGAAATTCCTAGAGTGACACTGACATCACTTCTGGATAAAACTGGAAGTGACATCAAGACCTTGCTTCCCAACCCCCATTTTTGTTTCTGCTGGAGTGAAGAACAGTGGTCAGGAGCCAGAACCAGGACACCGCCTGCCGCATCATGCAATGGGATGAACCTGTATGTGGTGCAGCAATTAAATTCATCAGACAGGCTCCCTGATTTTTTTAAAAATTACCTTCCACAGCAGTTCACACTCCCTTTCTTCCAGGGCCTTCTTGTGTCTAGAGGTCACGGCCTTTACTTCAGATTGTACCATCTTTGCCTTCATCTCAACTTGCTCTGCTACTGCTTGAGCTTGCTCAATACTCAGCTGCAATGGGAAGGAAGAGAAGATTGCTTCATCAAAGTCATTAAAAATCACGGCACAGGTCATTTCTCATGCAACCATGGTCATTCCAAAACTGCAGTACAGAAAGATTATATCTTTATTCTACATGCCCAAGTTCTTTATTATGTAGTTGGTTTTAGTTCCCATGGGGAAATATTTTTTTCCTGCCAGTAACTTCCTCTTTTCCCAAACAAGTGAGATGAAATTCTCACAGACTGTGCCCTGCATCAAAGGGAATTTCCCTGCCAAATTGCAATTAGATAAGAAAATAGCTTCCATTCTACAAGCAATTCAAATTCTCACTTACAGAGCAGCCATGGGGAGGTGCAACAACACTGCAGTGTGAGTACATCCTCCAGTCCCAGAATCCTCAAGTGGAGCATGGGGGAAGTGGGGGAAGTGAACATAGTTTTAGACTGGCCCAAGCAACACAGGCAGAGTTAAAGGCTAAACTCTACTCTCTCCTGACCTGGCATCACTGTACTTGGTTGGTCACAGCATTTTTCTCCCACAGCTGTTGACTTCTAGTATCACAACCAGGCAGAGAGAAAAAACATTTCAAACACAGGAGCAATACACAGAAGGAGATACCCCCTTCACCAGCATGCTCCAATTTTCTTAAGAACAGACCACATGCAAACGGGGGGGGGGGGGGGGGCATATCTATCAGGAGAACAGTGCAGCTGTTTAGCGACCCTGAGAAGTTGAGAAATCCCTGGAGTGTGACCCTCATCAATCTCATATGCAGAAGCATCTCAGATCCTTCATCACAGGTCTACTACATCTCACCTGGTTTGTCTCTGCTTTTGATTGTCTGTGCAGGGTGGGAGCATGTGCTTCTTTCCTTCTTGGTTTGCTCTGCAGCAGCCAGCCTGTCTTCCAGATTGTACAGGCAACACATCTCCATCTCACCCTTACAGGCATGTCGCCTATTGCAGGGAGGTGGGTGTAAGTCTCTACTTCTCTTGCCACCTAAGTCTGCAGCTTCCATCAACTTTTGCCTTGAAAAGGCAGGTGTAACAAAAAAGGAAAGCACAAAATGGCACATTAGTACTCACCATGAAGGTCCATTCTCCTTGGAACTCACAAGGAAACATGGATGAGTGGGGGAACTCCCTTCCCTCCACTTTTGCTGGCAGGAAGTCCAGCTTTGTTGTTCTAGAGGGGAGGAGTTCCCCCATGCCCCTTTCAGTCCAGAAACTTCCTTAGATCCCATGGCCCATGCTGTTATCTAAAGACTTAGAAAGAAACACAACAACACAACATAACCTAGACTAACAGCTGGGTCGAACACCCAATTAGGGAATTTCCCCTTCTTTCTATAATCGTTTCATCCTTCTCTACCTCTGTATTTCACTTGGGGAGGGGGTTTCCTTGTCAGTTTCAAGGAGAATGGACCTTCACATGGTGTGTACCAATATGCCATTCTCTTTTGGAAGGACGAGGAGACCAGAATGAGTGGTGATGTAATAAAGCATACTGTCCCCAGGGTGGGCAAAAATCTTGAATACCCTTAATCCTCTAGCACAATTTGCTGCAGGACTCTGAGGCCAAGCGCTGTAATTAAAGATGCCCACTTGTCGACACTGTAATGGTGGATTAAGGTAGAAGGATTGGACAAGGTAACTGTTCCATATATCTCTTCTACGGAAGCTTTGGCTTCCAGAGCTGTGGAAGTGGCTGCTCTCCTAACAGAGTAGGTTGTAATACCCTCAGGGAGAGGAGGGATATTGGCTGTCTGGTAGGTTAAAAGAATGCTTTGTTTCAGCCGTCTACTCAAATGTAGACTTGGTTACCCTCTTACCCATATTAGAGTGGCCAAAGGCCACAAAGAGCAAGTCGGATCTATGCCACTGTTTAGTTCTAAAAATATATTTGCGAAAAGCACTGTGGACATTGAGAGTATGCCATTCTTAAGAACATAAGAGAAGCCAATGTTGGATCAGGCCAGTGGCCCATCCAGTCCAACACTCTGTCACACAGTGGCAAAAAAACACCAGGTGCCATCAGGAGGTCCACCAGTAGGGCCAGGACACTAGAAGCCCTCCCACTGTTGCTCCACCCCCCAAGCACCAAGAATACAGAGCATCACTTGCCCCTGACTGAGAGTTCCTATCGATACTTTGTGGCTAATAGCCACTGATGGACCTCTACTCCATATGTTTATCTAATTCCTTCTTGAAGCCGTCCATGCTTGTAGCTGCCACCACCTCCTGTGGCAGTGAATTCCACATGTTAATCACTCTTTGGGTGAAGAAGCACTTCCTTCTTCTTCTTCTTTTCGGTGTGAAAGTTTAGGATAAAAGGTAGGGAGGCAGATCTCCTTGGATCTGTGGAACATGGAGTTAACCAAGCTCGAATCTAATCTCAAAACCACCTTGTCATGATGGAACACACACAGGTCCTTTCTGATGGAGCGGGGTCCTATTTCTGAGATCCTACAGGCTGAAGTCACTGAGACCAGAAAAAGGTTCTTTAATGTAATTGCCTTCAAAGAAACCTCATGACGTGGTTCAAATGGATCTCAAATCAGTGCCTTCAGGACCAAGGTAAGCTTCCATGTCAAAAATCTGTGCACTATAGGAGGATGGGAGAGAGATGCTCCTCTCAAGAACCTCTTAGTCATTGGATGTGAAGAGACTGGATGGCCCTCATACTCTGGTAGGATGGTGGCTAGCGCCGCCAGTTGTCTCTTTAACATACTGGGGCATAGGCCTTTCTCCAGCACTCTCTGTAAGAAAAGCAATACGTCCTTTAGAGCTGGGCTCAAACTCTCCACAACTTTCAGTGCAACAGTGCTGGAAGGCGTTCCACATAACATCAGATTCTAGAAGCAGGCATATGTCTGGAAGCTAGAACAATCTGAATCACCTTGTCTGAGAGCTGAAACTGCTCTAGTGGAACTGTGGTTCAAGAGCCAGGTGGTGAACTTTAGACTCCCTGAGTCCTGATGAACAATCAGTTCCTGTTGCAGGAGGTCCACTAAAACTGAAAGAGTCCAAGGTTCCCCTTTGATGAGACTCACCAGATCTGGGAACCATGGCTGCCTGGGCCAAAAAGGAGCAACACAAACAACTTGAGCTCCCATTTCCTTCACCTTGAAAAGGAATCAAGGCAGATCTGGTATTGGAGGAAATGCAAAGAGTAAGCCCTCCACCCAGGTTTGCTGTAGACAGGAGTACCTGGAGAAAAACCTTGGCATCTTTGCAGTCCTCTTGGAGGTAAACAAATCCAGAATAGGCATGTTAAATCTGTCTGCTAGCTGGTTGAAGACTCATGTTTTCAGGGACCATTTGTTTGGGTCCAGGATCAATCTGGAAGGCCAATCCACTTCCCTGTTGTCCAGGCCCTGAATGCATTCTGCTCTTATAGTTTGCAGGAGACTTCCAACCACCTCATGAGCCTTGCTGTTTTATCCTGAAGCCTCCTCAACCTGGTTCCTCCTGTCTATTCACACAGGCCTTTGCAGTCATGTTGTCGTTCCTGATGCACACTGATAAGGATTCGATGGTTGGAAGAAAATGATGGAGAGCCAAGGAAATGGCCCTCAACTTGAGCCAATTTACTGGTTTGGACTGATCCTGAAGGGACCACTTCCCTTGCACATGAGCTGACTCCATGTGAGCCCTCCAGGCTGGCATCCATCATCACCAGGCTCTATGGTGTGGGAAGGATTTACCTGTCAAAAGGTTGGAGGGATTGGTCCACCAAGTTAAGGATGATCTCACTTTGTCTGGAACCAGAATCCTCCAATGATGCTTTACCACTACTGCCATCTGCCAGGGCAAAAGTAGCCACTATATATCCCTTGAGCATGCTCTCACTCATGAAACTCTTGATGGTTGAGACCATGTGGGATTAGGAGGCCCTAAGGAACATGATATCTTAGGAACATTGAGACAGAACTCACTGTGCCATGGTGGCAATCACTTGTGCTTTCTCCTGTGAGGGAAAAAGTTTCCCCTCTGATGTGTCTATTACCACCCCCAAAAGGAACTGACAGAGCTTCAGAGACTGGTTTAGCAACTGGAAGTCCAGAGTAGGGCGCCATTTCCTGTTCCTTTTTGGAACCATGAAAAAAAGCTGAGTGTAGACCTAACCCACATTTGTTTCAGGGGACCAATTCCATAGCCCCTAGTTCCTGAAGATCCTGGATAGTTCTTTGAACTGTTGTTTGATCGGAAGACAGAGGGGATGGCAGGAACCTTCTTGGAGGTGGTGAAGCAAATACTAGCTTATACCTCACAATAGTTTATTTTGTTATCTATTTTGTTTACTTCATTTATACCCCAGTTTTCTCCCCAGTGGGGGTCCAGTGTAGCTTACAACTTCCTTCCTTCCTCCATTTTATCCTTGTAACAAACCTGAGAGGAAGGTTAAGGCTGAGAGTGTATGACTGCCCAAGGTCACTCGGCATAAGTAAAAATACAACACTCACCGCAGAGCCTACTTACCCCACTGAATTAACTTTTCAAAAAGTGTCTGAACAGCAATAGGAGTTCCTTTTCTTCTACTCATAGTTCTTTGGAGCCAATGCCTTATATTTAAGCACATGGCTTTGGATCCAAAGCAACTTGCAACTGCCTGTGCAACTTTGTGTTCTCAGATAGAACCCTCCATATTCACCAGGAGCACATCCTTTGGAATCTGGGGTCACTTCCAGAAGCTATTTGTGATAAAGCACATCTGCTGTTCAAAAAAAAGTCAAAGATCACTTTTAGGCACGTCTGAAGCAGGTGAAATTAAGATTAAAAAGAGTAGACAAGTCTTGACTCATTAGCAGGAGACTGTCTAAAGGAATCAGATTTTACAAATCAAACAGTGTACTTGTGATTTCTCTTGTGCTCACTTAGATTCCCATTAGAGCAGGAGTCCTCAACCTTGTTCAGCCTTGTAGGCACTTTTGAAATTTGGGAAAAGGTAGAAGGCAGCATTGCAAAATGGCTGCTTTTGGGGCGGGGGGATGACAGTGATTAGAAAATCACAAGCCAAGCATCTTCCTATGATGGGGTAGTCTTTTCTGTACTCTCTGCAGACCAGAAAGTGCTGCTTTCTTCTGAGTCTTGTCTCGTACAGTTATCTTTAGAAACAAAGTGTTGTGTGTTTTAGGGGTCAGCCAGGCAGCTCGCCCTTGTTGGCTCATGGTCACCAACTGAAATGTAGTTAAAGATTAGATATGAGCCAAAACTTGTACTCCACTTAACTACGTAACAAGATACAAATCACTTCCCCTAAGTCTATTTTGAGCAGTTATCTCCACACAGAATTAACACATATTTTCATACCATTTACACTCAGAGTGGAATTAAGTAGTTATTAACTCAGCCCAGCCCTCCACTGGTGCAGGGCCAATTGAAAGCCAGTCTTGTAAAGTGATTAAGAGGGTCAGCCTAGGATCAGGGAAACCCAGGTTTGAATCCCCTCTCTGGGTGACCTTGGGGCAGTCACAAACACTTAGCCTAGCCCACCTCACAGGATTGTTGTAAGGATAAAATGGAGAACAGTATAAGCTGCTTTAGAACCCTGTTGTTGAGAAAGGTGCAATATATATGAAATAAATAAATACATAGGAATCCCCACCAAAACGTAACAAAGTGCCCATCCCCTCACCCTGATTCGAAAGTACAAGGGCACTTTGACAGGTCCCTCATTCTATGACACAGGGCCCACGAGGAGGACAGAAGAACAGAAACGGAAGGCAGAGTTCTGTTGTGCCCAGCAGGGGTTGTTCCACACACATGTGCTGCTGGATTGAGCTTTTAATGTTTTTGCGATTGCAGGTTACTAAGAAAGCCGCAAACGACACTTGACAACCCTGTTTGCTTTGCTGGTCTCTTGGTCTTTCACTTGCTCTTCCAGCCACCCACTGCACCACTGCTTGGGATCAGCAGCCGCAAGACTGTTTAAATGAAGCTTCCAAAATCCAAAAAAACCCTGCTAATTTCTTAGTTAAACACCCCAGTAAAGTAATTCATCACATTTGAAGATTATCACTATTTTAAAAACTGGCACAGTTTTACTTTTCTTCCATTTTTAGACATTAATTTCAGCATCCCCACAAGACCGTCAGCTGCTCCAGTTTTGGCAGACCTCCATCAGCATTATTAGCTAAAACACAGAGCCAAACTTTTCAGCAATTTACTTTATATCACAGCACTTTGCTAAGAGTCAAAATCTCAGTGTGTTTCTGGATTGTGCAGGGCTTCAGCCACAGTCATGCTGATTTGCCACTGCTCCAGTCTCACAACAGAGCATTCTTGTTATCACCGAAGAAGACACAAGCTTATTACAACACTCTCCACCACACACACAAACCGCCAAGTGAAACTTATACCCACAGTATGCATGGCAGGACATCCATCTAATAACTTACTAAAGAGAGATTCCAGGTTAAGTAAGCTCTAGCATTAAGGGGCTGCAGTGGCTCAAGTGGTTAAGACACTGAACTGCAGACTGGAAGGTTGGTAGTTCAGCAGTTCGAGACCCGAGTGCTGCATGACAGAGTGAGCTCCCAACTCATGCCAACCTAGCAGTTTGAAAGCAAGAAATTGCAAGTAGATAAATAGGTACCACTTCGGTGGGAAGATAACAGCGTTCCTTGCACCTCGGCGTCTAGTCATGCCGGCCACATGACCACAAAAACATCTTTGGACAGCACTGGCTCTTCGGCTTGGAAACAGAGATGAGCACCGCATTCCTAGAGTTGTATTTGACTGGCTTTTGAGCAAGGGAAACCTTTACCTTTACTAGCATTAACTTGGAAGAATTCACATTCATGGTGAGCATCACATCCTCAAGAAGATACAGACAGCAACAATGCTTTTGGCAAGCACTGGATAATATAGGATTCAAAAATCACAACTTAGCTACTACATGATAATGAAAATGGAATAATGCCAACATTGGTATCCCTTTTTTCAATACTGAAGGTTAGGTTTCTGAGCAGTTATAAACACAGTTAGATAAGTAAAATCTACCACAGGGAAAGTGGAACTGAAAAACTACAAGTTCATACCCTTGAGGCTTCTATTGTGGATGGAGACAGGTTTCTAAAAGCATGATTTATAGAGGACCAACACTGTTGTTTACATTGTGATAGCAGTCTTTTGCAATGAAAGAGAAAGATAAGGTCTAAATGAAAACCTAGCCTTTGCAGAAAGAGCTGATGCTCTTTTCTTACAGATGTTCCATACAAAAAAAATTAAAATTCAACGTGTTTCTTTAATCACTTTACTTTTAGTTTTCTCCATTCGAGCAGCTAAGCACTGGCCTTTCTTAATGTCAGGTTGAGAGTACACTTTTCCCTTCAAAGGGTCAAGGCTTTTCTTGCTTTCTTGCTGTAAAACATGCTCAGAAGCATTTTTCGGACCATTTCCCCTGGAGACTCTTCATTAAACTATTTCAAGAATAGCAATACTTCAAGTGCGCATGAACCTGCCTTATACAGTCAGACCAATTGGTCTCTCCAAGTCAATACTGTCTACTCTGCTTGGTAGCAGCTCTCCAAAGTCTTAGCCTTTCATAGCTAATTCGTTCATCAGAGATGCTAGGCCTGAACCTGGGACCTCCGACATGCAAATCAAATGCTCTACTTCTGATTATCATGGCAACTTATACCCAATAAAGAATTTGATGGTAAAGTTTTTCTCTAGATCACAGCACTTCAGATTACAGATGTTTCAATTCTGCCCCGTTAGATATAACAAAAAAAAAAATTAAAACCATACATAAAACAGAATCAGACCCTTTTTTAAAAGCTAGTAACATAAAACCCTAATTAAAAGCCTGGGAAAAAAGATATGTTTTAGCCGGGCACTGAAAAGAAAGTAAAGTAGGCGCCAGACAAATGCTCCCTCTAAGCTGTGGAGTCTTGTGAGCAAAAATTCTAATTTGTGAACTACTGGCATTAAAGTTGTTAGCAAGCAATTTGGCTACTGCATTAAATTAGTTTGCTCTGGAGCCATCCTTCCTGAGCTAAGACAAAAATGTGTGAGCCGGAGGCTAAAAAACTATGAGCTAGCTCGCACTGACTCAGCTGAGAGGGAACACTGCATCAGACAAGCCTCAAAGGGGGAGAGAGCACACTCCAGAAGTGAGGTGAACTGTCTTTAGTTGCCACCAGTGTTCCCTCTAAGCTGAGTTAGTGTGAGCTAGCTCACAGTTTTTTAGCCTCCAGCTCACACATTTTTGTCTCAGCTCAGGAAGGATGGCTCCAGAGCAAACTAATTTATGCAGTAGCCAAGTCGCTCACTCACAACTTTAATGCCAGTAGCTCACAAAGTAGAATTTTTGCTCACAAGACTCCACAGCTTAGAGAGAACATTGGTTGCCACCCACCTTACTTCTGAAGGCAGGGGCAGAGACAGCAGGGCTGAAGAGGCAGATAACATGGGTCCTTTATGGACATTTATGAGCTAGGACAAAGCAGCAAAGCAAAATCAGACTCAGGGGCTGCATTATTTGTTCTCAGGCATTACAGTTCTATGCCCCAGTTTATCCAAGGAGTTCAGGGCAGCACACAGTCTTCCCTTTCCTTTATCCCAAGAGCCAAGTGAGATAGCTCATGCCAACTGGTTGTGACTGGCCTAAGGTTGTCCCATGTACTGCATGGCAGAGAGGAGATTTCAACCTGAATCTCATTGACCTAACACTCCATTCACTATTCCACACAGACTTGATAAGTGGAAGCATAACACAGTGGCTAAAAGACTGAGCCATGAATGAGCTGCAGTGAAAAGGGCAAGTTCTATTACTAGGGTTTTATCACCAAAGACTTAAAATAAGCCAGCCGGTATAATAATGTCACTATACAGATCTATGGCACGGCTGCATCTAAGTATACTCTTCTTGTCATCCAGTTTCAAAGAGAATGTTGTAACACTGGGGTGATGGACCATGGTCTGGATCTAGCTTATGTACATATGTGCTGTCAAGCTGCAGCTGAGTTATGACGACCCCAGCAACAGGTTTTAAAGGCAAGAGAGAGGCAGAGGTGGTTTGCCATTAGCCTTCCTCTTCTGACTCTTCCTTGATGGTCCTCCATCCAAGCACTGACCCTGCTTAGCTTTCAAGATCAGGCCATATCACGCTGCCTTCTCTCCCTGAATCTTTCTTCATGGCCAACATTATGTTTCACTCTATTCAGCTTAACTAACAACAGATCTTTTTTGAAGAAAAAATGAAAGTATTTTAATGGCTTCATGAAGGCGTGGAATCTTTTTACTGATCTAAGCAGGCTAGCTTGTTTTCTTTAAGCATGCAAGAGAGTAGGGCTCATCTTGAGACAGTAACACTAAGTGGCTTTCAGTGTCCATCATGTCTAGTTCCATCTACACCACTTTCTTAGAAGGAAGGCACAATGTGACTCTCTCACCCAAAATGAAGAGAATAATTTGGGGGAGCGATCTGGCCAACTTTTTCATTCATTCTCACACAATGCCCCTACTGCAGTGCCATTCCCAACAGATTTTGTCTATGCAGGTCCCATGACCCCCAGCATAGCCTTTTTGGTGGTGGTCAGAAGAGAATCCCCTTCTCACTTTTGTTTAACCACAGGCAGAGCTGCCTGGAGCCAACCCTAGGAGTTTCCTATAATAGGAAATTGAAACAGTAACTGATGTGTAGTCCATGTAGCTGAGTTGATTCAAACACATTATGTGGTTTTTGTTTTAGTAACTAGTGAACACTTTCCTAGTTTTGAGTGGCTTGCTTTATATACATTTTAGGACAACTCTTTCAAGTGATGCTGGAATAAAAAACTAAGTTTATATGAGCTGTCTGTACCACCCGAAAAATTTATTCTTTGAGAATGCAGATCTGTAATTAAGAGAAAGATCTCCTGTTTTTCCTGTCTTTGAATGGGTATTAGGTGCTCTTGGATAATTCATTGGCCTAGTGGTCCATGATCTTCTAAATGTGTTTGGATAATTCATTGGCCTAGTGGTCCATGATCTTCTAAATGTGTTTTTTAAATAAACTCTTGTGCCAGCAGATGGAGCTATTCAGATGGAGACAGAAGGAAATTTCTTTCCATTTCAGAATTCTTTGACATATACATCATTTCAACCTGTCAATAGGACAATGTTCATAATCCTGAAAGGAAATGCCTTTCAAGCTCTAGGCTCCAGAACACCGGCAATAGCAAATGGCCATATCAAATTATGGCCTGACAGGGAAAATCAGGGTGCCACAGCTGAGATCTAAAATCTCCATCAAGCTCTCTATTTCAAGATAAGATAGATCTACTCCACGAGTTTAATGGCATCTGTCCACAGAAAATTATGAATTTGGATGGTTGTGGTTCACAAAGAAATCCTTTTCTCCCTCACCACACACTTCAAAGATTTGTGGATTTGTGATTATGTTGTACTGGTACAGAGAATCAAGACTAAGGTTTCAACAAAAAGCCACATCACGTTCCTTTTAGCCAGAAATAACAATGAAGTAGTTGATCTACTGAAGGGAAGAACCTGAACCATAACTCACTGGTTTTGAAAATTCAAACATAATGCTTAAAAATATCTCACTGGTTTTATGCCTTACAAGTGCCATAATAAATGTCAATCCAGCAAAAGTCAAATTTTTCAAGACTTCATGGAATAAAACTTTTACATAAATGTACATGTAGAACATATAATTCATCACTTACATATCTTTTGGGAACAGTGTTGAAGTGGGTTGGGAAAGGAATGATTCTAAAAGATTCTTCTTGCTCAAGTCTGCACATTGCAAGAAACTAGATACACACAAGAAAGGATCAGCAAGACTTGCAAGGTGGTGTACCCCAATTCCCCTCACCTTCATTTCTTCCCCTCTCACCCCACCCTCTTCTCTCTTTCAGTCGCTCTCTCTCTCCCCCTTCTCTCTTGACAGCACAGTCTCTCTCTACCTCCCGTCCTGCTGCGGCCTCCTCGGTTTACCAGGGTTGCTAGGCAACCCCAGTAATGGCAGTTGAAATCTTGTGACATCATGTTGCAGGATCTCTTTAAAAAAAAAAGTTATGTTCCCCCCAACTTGCGGTTGTTTTTTTCATTTTCAGACTTTTCTGCAAACCTAAGGGTTCTCCCAAGAAGTCCACAAAAAGATCTGTTTTCCATTATGCCAATCCTGGGCCATGCTGAGAAATGGCACACTGGTACTTATCGTGAAGGTCCATTCTTCTTGGAAGTGAAGAAAAGCCCCAGGTGAGTGGGGAATTCCCTTCCCTGCAGTTTTGGCACCAGGATGCCCAGCTCTGTAGTTCTGGAGGGGAAGCATCCTCCCATCTCCCTTTAAGTCTGGAAACTTCCACAACATCATCTGAAGAACTCAGAAAACACAGCAACACTATCCAACCCAGACTAACAACTGGATCAATCACTCAGTCAGAGAACTTTCCTCTTTTTCTATAACATCTCTGTCCTTCTGCACCTCTATGTTTCTTTTCCTTTTTGTGGGGTGGGCCTGCGTCTTCTCATCACTTTGAAGAAGAATGGATCTTCATGGTGAGTACCAATGTGCCATTCTCCCTAGGAAAGAAGAGGCGATCCAGATGAATGGGGATGTAACAAAGCATACTGTCCCCAGGGTGGGCAAAAAAGCTTGAATGCTGTTAATCCTCTTGTACTATCTGTTGCATGACTCATTAGCCAAGGGCAGTATCCGAAGATGTCCACTTGATGACCTTGTAGGGCATATGAAGGTAGAAGGGCTGGGCCAGTTTGCTGCCCTACATATCTCCCCCAGGGGAGCACTGGATTCCAGGGCTGTGGAAGTGGCTGTCCTCCTAAGGGACTAGGCTGAAATACCTTTGAGGGGAAAGACCCTGGTTGCCTGGTAGGTTGCATTGCTTCAGCTACCTACCCAACATAGTCTGTTACCTTCTTACTCTTATTGGAGTGACAGATGCCACAAAGGGCAAGTCGAACATATGCCCCTGTTTAGCTCTAAAAATATATGTGTGAAGGGTCCTATGGACATACTATTTTTGCTGCAACATGAGTAGGGAGGCAGATCTCCTCAGATCTGTGGAACACGCATGTTAATCTTGGTCAACATGATTGGATCTAATCACAAAACCACCATGCCCTGATGGAACATGCACAAGACCTTTCTGATGGAGAGGGCTCCTATTCATGACCTATGGGCTGAAATCACCGAGCCAAGGTCACCGAAGGATTATCATTCTCTGCAGATCCTCAGCTCCCTTCTCTGTGTAGGGCAAGCTCAGCCAAAGGTGGTCCAGGTAAAGGTAAAGAAGGAGGCCACTCTTCTGAAGAGCTACCACTAATGATACCATCAATTTGGCGAAGAACGTGGGAGCAGTTGCCAGACCAAAATGGCATCACGCAAAATTGAAAGTGCCAGTCCCAAACTGTAAATCTGAAAAACTTCTGATGTAGGGGTCAACATGGAAGATATGTCTTGGTAAAGTCTATCGAAGACGAGAGGAATCCTGCGGGTTTCTATAATGGATCTGAGAGTCTCCATCCAGAGCCAACGGAGCTTCAGCTACCAGTTTGAAAATCGGGATTCTAGAATGGGGTGCCATTTCCCGTTCCTCTTTGGAACCACAAAAAAGATTGAGTATAGACTTAAACCACACTAATTTGAGAGAATCAATTCTATGGCCCCCAGTTCCTGAAGATGTTGAAGCTTGAAGAACTTGTTGAAACTTTGTCCAACTGGAAGACAAAGGAGACTGCAGGAACCTTCTTGGAGAAGGTGAGGCGAACTCTAGTTGAAGAAACAAGAAACTGACCGAAAGATCCACTGATCCTGAACAGACTATTCCAACTGAATGGTGAATTCTTGGAAGTCATGATAGGAGAGAACAGGGAAATTATCCAAATTTTATTAATGGTCTACTCATAAGTAACATGTAACGGTCAACACTCCTTTCTTACAGCTTTTATGAGGACCTTGGACGGATCTTGTCCCCCTCTGACTATAAAGGGCAGCTCCTGGTGCCGCTTAGTTCTACTGGATTGCATCCATGGGGGGGGGGGAAGGGGGGAGCACTGGTGGCTGTGGATGCTGCGATCCCTTCTGTCCATAGCCTCTTTTATAAAAGATTCCAACCACTGATGGAGGCCCTCTGGGCGGGGGTGGGGGGGTTGAGACTCTCCTTCTCCAGTTCTGTTGCACCCCTGCTCAACCCTACTGCTTCGGACAAATGTGTAGTGACATTATGGCAGGACGAAAGCACACCACTACTCTAGGACTCACTGATATCTCTGGAAAGAGCTCCATGTCCCAATTTAGGGACCTTAGAGATCAGCTAGGCACACAGCACCTCCTGCAGCTCAGCTTTGGAAGATTCTGATGATAGCTCCATTGCCCAACTCCCCTGCTGTTTCCATGCTGCGCTGTAAAACTGCAAGTCCCCCTAGGCTCCACTGAGCCAAAGCAAAGTTCCTTAATGGCTTTGTGAGAAAGGGGAGATCACTGAAGATAAGGACAAGTGCTGTAAATCAAGATGCTGGACTATAAAAG
The DNA here is from genome assembly GCA_029233225.1 of Lepidodactylus listeri. Lineage (NCBI taxonomy): Eukaryota > Metazoa > Chordata > Lepidosauria > Squamata > Gekkonidae > Lepidodactylus > Lepidodactylus listeri. Next base: position 59,270,042 of record JARCFY010000012.1, read on the forward strand.
CGAGCTCTGAAACTGAAAGCACTCACAGTGCTCCAAAAGCCTGCCTTCTCCATTGGCAGGAAGAGAAGACTGAAGGAGAGATGGGGGAACTCTCCCCCAGAACAAAAAAGCTAGATTTCCTGCCACCAAAAGTAGAGGGAAGGGAGGTTCCTGACTCATCCAGGTCTCACCATCTTTCCAAAAGAGAATTGGATATTCTGATGATTTGAGAACTCTTTGTTAGTTTATGCAAAGAGCTATGTTCCGTTGTGGTGGGCTATAAATGAATGAGCTATTTATAAATGCACAACTCTAATCCAATGTTATATCCTGTTTAAATGTCAGCTTTATTTTTTAGGATAATGACAACATGTCCATCACTACAATTGATGATGCAATTAATAAGAACATAAGAGAAGCCATGTTGGATCAGGTCAATGGCCCATCCAGTCCAGCAATCTGTGTCACACAGTTGTCAAAACCCAGGTGCCATCAGGAGGTCCACCAGCAGGGCTAGAACTCTAGAAGACCTCCCACTGTTGCCCCCCCCCAAGAACCAAGAATACAAAGCACCACTGCCTCAGACATAGTGTTCCATCTATATCTTGTGGCTAATAGCCACTGATGAACCTCTGCTCCATATATTTATCCAGTCTCCTCTTGAATATGTGCTTGTAGCTTCCCCCACTTCCTGCAGCAATGAATTCCACCTGTTAATTACTCTTTGGGTGAAGAAGTACTTCCCTTTGATCTCTTCTAAGCCTACTGCTCATTCATTTCACTGCTGAGTTTACTTAGGAACCTTTGATGAGGAACTTTATCAAAAGCTTTCTGGAAGTCAAGGTAAACAACATTTACAGTATGACCCTTGTCCATGTTTGTTCACCCCCTCAAAGAACTCAAAAAGGTTAGTAAGACAAGATCTACTCTTACAGAATCCATGCTGATTCTTCCTCAATAGCTTTTGTTCATCAGTGTGCCTATTAATTCTATCTTGAATAACAGATATCAGTATTGATGTTAGACTGACTGGCCTGTAATTTCCCAGATCACCTCTGGAACCTTTTTTTAAAGATGGGAATTACATTAGCTCCCTTCCAGTCTTCAGGAATGGAGGCAGATTTTAGTGATAGAATGCATATTTTGGTCAGCAGATCCACAAGTTCACATTTGAGTTTTTTTTTCAGAACTCTTGGTTGTATGCCATCTGGGCCTGGTGATTTGTCAGTTTTTAATTTGTCCATCAGTCATAGGATCTCCTCTCTCATCACCTCAATCAGGTCTTTCAATGCCTCTCCTGAAAACTGTGGTTCTGAAGTGGGCAAGAACCTCCCATCTTCCACAGTGAAGACAGAGGCAAAAAATGCATTCAGCTTCTCTGCCATTTCCCTACCATCCTTTAATAATCCTTCTACCCCTTGTTCATTCAAGGGCCCCACTGCCTCCCTGACTGATTCTCAGCTTCTAATATATATGAATAATTTTTTATTGTTGGTCTTTATGTGTTTTGCAATACGTTCATCATGGTCCTTTTTTGTTTGTCTGATCACCAACTTCCATTTTATTTGCCAAAACCTGTGCTTCCTTTTATTTCCCTCACTCAGACTAGCCTTCCACCGCTTAAAGCAATCCTTCTTACCTTTTGCTGTTTCCATCTAAGCCCGCTTGGCGGGGAGAGCAGCATACAAGTTAAATAAATAAATAAATAAATAAATAAATAAATAAATAAATAAAGCTTTGTTAATTGGCCATCCACGCCTTTTTTATACCTATTTGTACCTTTCCTAAACTGACCCTCTAGTATTGTAGTTTTAAATAGACTCTGCTTCCCAAAGGGATTTGACTCTCCATATCTTCCCTTTCAGGGACTGTAGTGGCTCAGAGATTAAGACGCTGAGCTGCAGACCGGAAGGTCAGTAGCTCAGCAGTTTGAGGCCCTAGTGCCACATGATGGAGTGAGCTCCCATCTCTGGCCCCGGCTCCTGCAAACTTAGCAGTTCAAAAGCAAGAAATTGCAAGTAGCTAAATAGGTACCGCTTCGGTGGGAAGATAACAGCATTCTGTGTACCTCGGCATTTAGTCATGACCACACATGACTACATGTGGCACATGACCACAGAAACGTCTTTGGACAGCGCTGGCTCTTCGGCTTGGAAACGAAGGTGAACACTGCCCCCTAGAGTCGGATTTGACTGACTTTCAAGCAAGGGAAACCTTTACTTTTTAACCTTTTTTAACCTTGCCTTTCAGTTTCTTCTTCACATAAGCGCGAGGTCACATATTATCATTGCTGTAGCTGGGGACACAGAACAATTTATTGCATAATCCCACCACCTGCACATTTACCTGAATGGCCTGGCGTCCTTGTTGAGCATCTGCTAGTAGCTGGATAGTAAGTGTTCTAGAATCCTGCAGGGCATCTTGGAGGTAGATAAAGCTGTGACCCACATGTCGTCCCATGGTGCATTCCCGACAGATGGGGACAGAACAAGTGTCACAGTAGAAATGCAGCACCTTTAAGCAAGAGGAAAAATCAAACAGTATTTAGATGACTGCAGCGGATTCTGTGACAAGCATTTTAAAAATCCCCAGCTATCTTTCCTTATTATATAAAGCCGTTTTCAAGATTCCATGGGGCAAGATTCCATGGGGTGCCAAAATCAGTTGCCTGGACAGACTGCCACTCAAAAGGGGGTCCCTGGCCACTGGCTGCATTCTCTCCCTGCTTTGCCTCAGTCCCGCCCACAGAGCCACCGGCCAGCGTCTCAGCCTCAGTCTAGAGGGAGCCAGCGAAGGGGAAGGGCCGACTGGGTGCTGGGTCTACTCTTCCTCCACCCACTGCCAGGTGGGTCTAACTGTCCCCTCAGTGGCCTGCTTCTGTCCGTGAAAAGACAATGGACTATCAGCACAACCCCCTCCCCCGCACACTGCCAGTGTGCCCAGAATAAACTGTCAGAATAAACTGTCAGTAACAGGGGGCATTTCACACAGCACCACATAGCACTTCAGGACGAGTACAAGAACTGAAGAACGCTTGGGAGGAGGTTTCAAGGTAAACCGGCTCAGGAACGCTTCCCCAACGGGAGAGGCACATTTCTGTGTGAAAGGGCCAATATGTTCCGTTAGGGAACCGGTACTAATACGCAGGGGTGTAGAGTTCTTAACTTCCCGGGGGGAAGGGGGGGCTCGTGTAATATGCTTGAGCAAGTAGAGATTCATTGAACAAAATATCTCTGCTCTGGCTTCATGTCAAAAGAAGCATTGCCTTAAAATTGAGAATGGTGTTTTCTCCGCCTCACACCTTGAGGTAGTTAGCTGTTAACTCCCATTGATCGGAATTCTATTGAATACACTCCTAGTGCTTCTACAGTAGCTGATTGTAAAACTGTTGGACATGAAATCTGAATAGAATTGTTAAAGGGCAGACTTTTTAATGTTGAGTACAGTGTGTAGTGAGGTTTTTGGTATCTCTCATGTGAGGTAGCTGTTTCTTTGAATGAACTGTTAAGTGGCTCTCTACTACATCCCTCTGCTGGATAAAATGTGAAAATAGCCTCATGAATTACTAACTAGTGAATCGTTCAATGTTTACCAAAAGAGTGCTCAAGATTTTTACTGTGTACTGCATGAATGTTCTTGTTTACAGGTCTTTGGCTAAAAATTTTAAGTGCATAACTTCTAATTTACTGGAGGCACCTCTAATAAGGTGATTAAAAGAATATTGGGGAAGCTGATACAGAAAAGGTGTGCTGCTATACATCTACCTTTAGATAACATTCTATTAATATTTTGGCCTAACAGAGGCGTTCTTGACCTCATTGGGTTGGATCCAGTGATCCCCTGCCTCCAAGCCTTCCTCCTTCAGAAGGTAATCGTAGGCTCCTACTGATTGTTCCCAAAGGATTTTACAGATGTTAACTGTAAAAGTATTATAGACTAGGAATAAGGCCCATTGTGGAAATAAATACAACGGGCTCTAGAAAGAGGCTCTGGGAGAGTGCCCCGGCCTTGGGCACTCAGTGTCAATTTGCTGTGGTGACCTCAGCAGGGTATAATGACACAGAGTCCACCATTTTCTCCAGGGGAAGATCTTTGCCATCTGAAGAGCAGTTGTAATTCAGTGTGATCCTCCATTTCTCCCCTGGAGATTGGCAACAATGGTTCCCCATGAGGGAACGGGTGGTTTGAAGGGTGGAGTCAATTGCACTGAACCTGTCTGAGGTCCCACCCCTGCTGAAACCTCACCCTCTCCACGGTCCACCCCTCAAATCTCCAGGAATGTCCCCACCTGGAGTTGGCAACCCTACCTCCCAGGCAACCATCAATGTATCATTATCTGCCCCCTGGCTTCAGCTTTCCATCTTTTCTCCCCTAGAGAGCAGTTGTAATTCTGAGTGATCTCCAGCCCCCACCTGGAGATTGGCAACAATGGTTCCCCACATGAGGGACTCACTGGCTTGGAGGGTGGGGTCTGTGGCATTGTACTCCTCCTCAAACCTCACTGTCTCCAGGCTCCATCCCTCAAGTCTCCAGGAATTTTCCACCTGGAGTTGGCAACCCTATCTCCTTCACAGCCAATCAACCTCACTCTTCAAGTTTCCATCCCCCCCCCCCCCACCCCCGGCAGCCTCCATCATGCTCTGAAGCCCTGACTGCTATGTCACATTGGCTGTCATAAAGGGTCCATCTCAGCAGGGTATAAGGAAGTAGAGTCCACCGTTTTCTCCAGGGGAACTGATCTCTGCCATCTGGAGAGCACTTGTAATTCTGAGTGATTTCCAGCCCTCACCTGGAGATTGGCAACCATACTTCCCCTGGAGGAAAAGACTTGCACAACAACCCTGTGAGGTAGGTTAGGCTTAAAGTCTGTGACTGGCCCGAAATCACCCACTCAGCAAGAACCTGGGTCTAACAGATCCTGCTCTGAAGCACTGACTGCTACGCCTAGGATAGCCAACCTCCAGGTAGAGCCTGAAGATCGCCAGGTATTACAATTGAACTCCAGACAACAGATCTTCCCCCCTCCCTTGGAGAAAATGACTGCTTTGGAGGGTGGTGGCCTCTATGGCATTCTGTTCAGCTGGCCCCAATGAGTTTTCTCCCTAAGGCTAACATAGGTGTGGAAAGGGGCTTTCAGAGAAGCAAGCTTGATTGCCTAGTAACGGGCACTGAGGGAAAATTTGTCGGCTCTGATGATGGAATAGGGTTCCCAACCTGGGGCCTGGGGATTTCCCGCTTTTACGATGGATCTCCAGCTGACAGAGATCAGCTCCCCTGGAGAAAATGGCTGCTTTGGAAGGTGGACTCTATGGCATTGTACCATGCTGAGGCCCCTCCCCTCCCCAAACCCCACCCTCTCCTGGATCCACCCCCAAAGTCTCCAGGGATTTTCCAACCCAGACCTGGCAACCCTATGATGGAAATACCTGAAGATTTGGAGGGTGGATCCTGTGGAGGGCAGCATTTTTTGGGGGGGGGGATGGTGGAGCTAAGCAGGAGAAAGAGCCTGAGGAATTTCAGGAACTCTTCAGTAACGGTTTTGGTCAGGCATTTTACACAGAACTGTATTAGCATAGGCGTCAACTACGGGGGGCTCGGGGGCTCAAGCCACCCCTGAAGTTTCCCAGCGGGGACTGAGCCCCCCCGGCAAAACGGGGCACCCGCCCACCACTGCCATGCCTCCCCGCCCAGTTGGACCATGTCCCCGGTTGGACCGCTTGGACCATGTCCCTGCTGCCACCTCCGTCTCCCCTTCTGCTCACCCGGCCGGCTCCCCTGAACCCACTTGCTCTCTCCCTCCCTTCTGGGAACACCCAGCGTGATGATGCCACCCGGAAGTGACACCATCACACCAGGCATGTTGCCGGGACGACGCTCTAGCAATCGCTCCGAAACTCTATGGCACCATAGAGTTTTGGGACGATTGCCAGAGCGTCGCCCCAGCAATGTGCCTGCCGTGATGATGTCACTTCCAGTTGACATAATCACACTGGGCGGTCCACGGATGGCCCTGGGAGAAGGGAGAGAGTGAGTGGGCTCAGGGGAGCCGGGCGAGTGGGCGGGCGAGCTGGGGGGGAGGCGGAGGCAGCAGGGACATGGTCCAAGTGTGTGAGTGAGAGAGAGAGAGAGAGAGAGAGAGAGAGAGAGAGAGAGAGAAAATAATTCAATAAATTCATTCACTTCTACTGCACCCAACTTTACAGCAGGAAAACCAGCAGGAAAAAAACATAGTTAGCAACCTTAAAAAACAAGCAATCTATGAACAGTGATTGGAATAGGAACTTTAACTTTATTATATCTGGGCATAGGCAAAATTCAGTACTATTTCCTTTTTGGCCAGCACAGAACTTGTTGTTTGCTGCATCATACAGTTGCATTTATCCCAAAATGTAAAAAGTAATCATCAAAGGAAACACTGGGATACCAGTCATATTAATAATTATAAAGCATTTGAGCAAAAACCTTAGGCATGCAGGCCAGCCACTAAGTCACATGAATATCACAATTCTCCTGTTTGTTAAAAGTATCAGCCCTCCCCCCCTCCATCAAAGGGGCCATCTGAAGAGAAAATGGCGTCAATACGAGCCAGGGTTCCGCTTCCAGCTAAACCTGCTATTAACCCTCTGAAACAGTTAATGCCAGAAGCAAAGCTAGGTCAAGAGGCCAGAGAGCAGTCCTGTCATGCAGATCCAGATGCTACTTTCTGCAAGAATACAAGGCACAGTGTAGGAGTCTGTCAGTCACTCAGACACACAAGCCACAAAAGGAGAGGAAGAAGTAATCAAAAACAATTAGCAGATTGTTAAAGAAAGCCTCCAGCCCACTGCTGTAACAAGAAATGCTAGAGCAGTTGCAAGGCGTTTCCAAAATTTTGTTCAACACCCCAAAAGTTTAAAAATAAAAATGGTAAGGAATTTTATTTTCCCTTCAAAAGAAAGGTCTTGAGTGCAAAAAACTGGTTTTTCTAGTCAGACTCAAAGACTGCAAGAGAGTCTTCATAGACTTATTATTAAATGTCTCGAGCAATAATTCAGTTTTCTTTCCTCTCGTCTCAGAAAGGTGGTAATGTGTCAAAAAGACTGAGATCCTGAGATCCTGCAGAGGAGTAAGGAAGAACTGCTATCTGACAAACCTGTTTACTTATTTACCAGACCGGTTCTGGAACAGGTTTTCTAGCAGTGTATCGCAGCATGCATAGTATAGAATACTCCTAAAACATTTTAACCATCCCTCCCTGAAGAGGCTGTAATATATGCCTCGCTTTCAGAAGGGCAGCCCCTTTCCAATCCCATCACTTGCTTCCCCCAAAGCGCGTACAAGTTTTAGGGATATTGCCAATCTCTTTCTCATTCCCTATGCTACAACAACACAGCACCAGCCACATCTTCTCCTCAGTGTCCTGAATGTCTGGCTTTCCTCCAGTCCTCCACACAACACATTGTGTTGGATCCAAACTAAATTAGTAATTTCCACTGATTCTCCCTTTCAGCTGCACGGCACTTCTTTTATTGTTTTTCAGGGTTTACTATCCCCCTGGAGCAGTACTTTGTGGAGCTTATTAGGCTACAATGGGAGAGGGAGGCAAGCAAGTTCCTTTCTGCCATTAAAAATTTAGTCTGGATCCAACCCATTGTACGAACTAAGCCCATTCTCCAAACAATAGTTTCCAAGATTTAAAGTGAGAAATGAAACACAGAAAGTCCTGCATTCATTTTTAATTTAGCATAAACTGTAGCTTGCTGTGACGTTCACCCTGGCAAGCTACGGGTTGTTTTTGGCCTTCAAACTGGAAATAGAAACTCATTTCAAACAGTGCCAACTACAGTTTTCCAGTTTGGGTATGATGGTAAGCTATAGGTTAGATCCAACCAACTTTTTTGCTGGTTAAAAAAGAAAGAGGGATCACCTTTGACCACTCAAACAGTTATGCTAAGAATCATGGGGCCTACATGTACAGAAGCCATGTGGGGCAGAGACAGTAGTAGGGAAGGGAATGGGTAAGATCGAGGGGGAAAGTTAGCTGTGTGAAGGGGAGAAGGGAGAGCAAGGGCCTGCAACCCCCTTCAGATATGTAGCATGGAGCCCTGACCTGGATGGCCCAGGCAAGCCCGATCTTGTCAGATCTCGGAAGCTAAGCAGGGTCAACTCTGGCAAGTATGTGGATGGGAGACCTCCTTGAAATACCAGAGGTGGGAGGTGGGGACAAGCTTTATTCAGCCACCTTTCTGAAAATCCCCCTGGCCCCTGGGGTGGGGGTCTGTCACTAGACAGTCTGTGGGGGGGGGGTCTGTCACTAGAGATCGCCATGGCTTCCACGTGCACACACAAAAAATGTAGCATGGTTTGGAGGATTCATTTGAACCAAGCTAAAAGATCATTCTCATGCTAATGGCTAATATACATGTCACCCACGGCCAAGAAATAAACTGATATAGTCCCTTCTATTGATGACTTTCCTTAAACTTCCAGAAGAAAGGATCACTTTGTCCTTTGCATTTATTCCTTTCTCCTTTCCATGCAAATAAAACAGAAACACGATAAAATATCACACACCCCCATATTTTTAATTGCATACAGCTAGGAGACCTAGCCTTTTAAGGGCAGTACTACTGAACACAATTTCTACAATGTATTCATCCCTACATCTCAACTACATTAGCAAAATATCCTACCATTATTGTTGCCAACCTCCAGGTGGTGCCTGGAGATTTCATGGAATTATAACTGATCTCCAGACTACAGAGATCTGTTCCCCTGGAGGAAATGGCTGCTTTGGAGGTTGGATTCTACGGCATTCTACTGTGTTTGCGTAACTCAATAATCATATAAAAGACCAATTAACAAAGCATGCATTGAAGTTCAAGTCACCCCCTACCCCACCAAACTGGGGGGGGGGGAGAGATTTAAAGAAATGTGGGTGGTTGGGGCTGAACCCTTTCTTCATCCATGCTTTCCTCCCTTCCCAAAACCACTTATCTACAGTCCAGTTCTTCTCAGTGGGGAGTACTGACCCGTACTAGGAGGAGGAAAAAACAGCTGAGAAGTAGTTTCAAGGAAGGGGGAAAAATGTGGTGGAGGGATATTTCTCCCCTTCCATTTTCTCATGTTTCAAATCTCTTTTTCCTCTTGCTTCATAGAGATTGGGCAGAACACTGACAGATCTGTGCCCTCATCAACTAGCTCTCTCAACCAACTAGCCACCCTTCCACATTCTTTCAAGAAAACAGAGTTCCACATACCTCTAACTGTTGTTCGTTGGCATCTTCTATGCACACACACATTGGGACTGCATGTGCGCAGACCAGCCATGGACATTTTCTTTCTAGCAAAAAAAAACTCCAAAGGGGGCACCCCACCCCTTTCAGAGTCGATGCATACGTAGGATTCTCGCCCAACGCACCATGTGCTCCATGGGCAAGCGTCCCCTTCTCTTGGTTCCTGCTAAGCTGTTGCAAGCCTCCTTTTTCATGACACAATAGTCCCTGTGAGAGCCCATGGCAGGGCAGGAGGGAGGGAATGTGTATCTGCACAGAAGATGTCTATGAACAACAGCTACAGGTAAATGCTTCTTCCATCTTCTCGTGCAGCCCCACATTAGGACCCTTAGTGAGCTACTCACCAGAGGAGTTGAGGTGAGTCTCTCACTGTAACAGAGCCTGCAGGATAGCCTTGCCCACATCTGCCTCTTTCCTGGCCTGGAGGTCTAAAGCATAGTGTTTCACAAATGTATCCTCTGTCGACCAGGTTGCTGCCTTACAGATGTCCAGCAGGGGAACTCAGCAATGAACAGCAGCAGATGACCCCTGTAGTTGAGTGGAATGTGCTTCCACATTGAGTGGACATGATTCTCTGGATGCCATGTAGCAGGAACAGAGGACTCCTGAGGATTGTGGCAGAGGCCACTGATCTGGTTGTCGCCTCAGCAGCATGCCTGCCTACATTAATCTTGTTTCAAGAGTTTTATAGCCTTGGACTAGATCAGTTTAGCTAGGTATTTGAATTCATCAATCTGTCCACGTACTGGGGGAAGACTCTCTCAGAGGAAAAGTTGGCAGCCTCCCATAATCACCTGATAATTCACTATTTGAAAATTGAGAGTGGAGGAAGCATAAAACTTTTTTCCCAGAGCAACCAGATGGCAGCTTTCCCTATTGGCTGGGGATGAATGCTGACCAGGTCGTTAATGTGCCCCACATGTCTTCCATAAGTAAGGAAGATGGTGGTAGACATGACAAAAGAAACTTGCAGGAGTCTTGCTTTACTCTGTGGGAGTTTTCAATCTTATGTGGAGTGGCCTGAATGGAGGCTGGTTTTGCCAAATTGGGACTGTGATATCAGAGAGACCCTCCAGATCAGAAAAGCAACTATCCCCAGAGTATTGACGTATAGATGACGTAGGATTCTATCATTCAGATGACTGTCCAAAGTGGAAACATGAATGTCCCAGGGCTTTCGCCATCCTTAGCATTTGCTCTCTGTAGAGATGAAGGTCCTCGCTAGGAGATACTAAGGTCAGGTCACCCATGATATTGTCAGGTGATGGATCTGAAGCACTCTCGGAACTATAATGAGATACCACCAGTGCGGATGGGTATCCATATATTCCGTCACATTTAAATCATGCCCCTCTAAAATCTGAGGATGATGTCCAGCCCATTTATTTAAATAGGATGGCAACCTACCCTTAAGAGGACTTGGCATGTCCCAACTTGGGCACAGCCTCAACCTTGTCCATATGCTTTGATTTTTTAAATGCCTCTTCACTGGAGGTTCCAGCTGTGACCGGACCTTAATTGACAGTCCCAGAGAAGGCACTGCACATGCCTAGATTCTGCCTCCAGAGCAACCAAAGCCATTGTGATAGTCAGATCTATAGGAACTGAATGACCCAATGGGGATCCAGAACGGGTTTCATTAGTCAGAACCAGAGGAAGTGGAACCAGAACTTGGGAGCCGCTTTGGAAGGAACCAAGGAAAACAAGGCCTCCTCCCACAGTATGGCTTTCCGATCAGGTCTTGGGGGTAAAGCACTGGCAAACTGCACAAGCTCCAACATTGTGGGTTTCTCCTAGGCACAGAAGGCAAAGTTCATGCTCGTCACTTTCACTGTGTCATTTTCATTCCACATTTTGAACATTTTTAAAGAATGCCTTGGATGTCATAACAAGGGACCACAAGCATGACATGAGGAGGGTGTTCACCAACAAAGGGGCTTGTGTCCCAAAGTAGACTCTAGATGGAGTACAACAACCAATTCTCAGTGGAAGGAGTTTCTTTATCCCAAGCATGTTCTACAAATGGAAGAGGCAGAACAAACAAGCCAGTTTCAAGGTTTAGATCTTCATCGATAAAGGAAGGTGCTAGACAGATGGTAAAGACTCCATTTTATAAAAGGGGGCTGTTAAAAGGAGACATGCTTGAAGTAAGTTATGAATGCGCTGCCAAAAAGTCGGTTTCCAAACAAATTCCATTTGTAACATTCAGTGTAGGCAGGAGACAAAATGCAACATGGCTCTTGTTTAGTGGGTCACTGCCCCACCACTTGTAGCAGCCTAAATAGCCCAGATAATCCAGAGCTCCAAAGCTAAGCAGGGTTGGCCAAGGTCAGTACTTGGATGGGAGACCACCAAGGAAGACCAGGGTTCCTGTGCAGAGGAAAGCAACGGCAAACCACCAGTGCTCATTTGTTATCTTCAAACTCCCATGAACACCATAAATTGGCTGTGTGATAGCACTTGTTATTTATACCCCACTGCTTAATAAACAAAACAAGTTCTCATCAGCAATAGTGCAAGTGCCCTGTGTTCAACCTCGGGGAAACAACTTGGCAACAGGCAAGAGTTTCAGAATCTCAAGAAACCAGATCACCAATTTTAGCAAACTTTGTACCAAATTGGTAATCCAGAGGGTAACTCTTGGGAATGGATTTTTAGGGGCTGAGGGGGACTACTGCCAGCAAGTAATACTACACTTCTCTGGCCAATGAACTCAACATAGTTGCTTTTCCAGTCAAAGAGTTCACTATTCAGGAGTAATGAGCACATTAGAATTCCATTACAGGACAATCCAGTAGGTACACAGCCAACCTAATTCTAATTTCCAAAATTACTGTTAAATTTAAAATGTCAAATGATTATGCTGCATCAGTTCTACCAATGCCATCCATCTAAAAAGTCACAATATTGTGCTGCAGTTAAATAAATCTTCAGTATTCAGATAAATTGCTTACTTTGCTTTGGCTACGAAACAATTAAATTGTTTAGGAACTGTGGCAGGACATTTTGAATAAGAGAATATAGAGGTAGAGGTCACATAAAAAAGAACAGGGTTACACAGAGTCTCAGCTGTCTGACCACTGAAGACCACCACCACCCCAAAAAAACCTGACTATTCTAGGCCTTTCTCAACAGTTTGCACATTTGTCATAGACTATCAGAGAGTCTCAGCCCATTAATGATGTTTCATGGATTACACATACACAGGCAACTGGTTAATACATCACATATATACCCAACTGCCTCTTTAATGCTCTATTTAAAAGTTTAAAAATACAAGAAGAGAGAACAAAGACTTTCAAATTTGCACCTTTAAAGATAATGCTTTTTTCTTCTGGAGCTTCAAGATAAATAAACAGTATCTAATCATGCCTAAGAGATATTCCACAGAAAAATGCAGTTACATGTGCAGATATAACAGAAAAGGATAACAGTATTTCTAACCAGTGTTCCCTCTAAGCTGAGTTAGTGTGAGCTAGCTCACAGTTTTTAAGTCTCCGGCTCACACATTTTTGTCATAGCTCAGGGAGGATAGCTCCAGAACAAACTAATTAAAGCAGTAGCCAAATCACCTGCTCATAACTTTAATGCCAGTAGCTCACAAAGTAGAATTTTTGCTCACAAGACTCCACAGCTTAGAGGGAACATTGCTTCTAACCCACTGTGATGAAATTTCATTTTAAAATCTCTCCAGTTGAGAAGCTCAACAGCAGAAAAGGGATGTGGAGGAGGAAGCAAACACAGCTAACAGCAATTTGTATTACAGAAAAAGACATCCATTGAAAGCTAATTGATAATTTCCTTAAAAACAGGAAGTATTTCCTGAATCAGTAGTATACAGTCTGAAAAATGCAGAAGAGAACAACAACAGGAACCAACTTCATTTTCAGAAGCCAGTGAGGCATATCACTAGTAGGGCTATTCATCTTTTATAGCCACAGCAGGCTAAGGGCTACCAGAGCAAGGCCATAAACCTGATTGCTCTAGGAAAGGGCTTTACAGTGCACTGTAAAAAAACACACAAACATTTTACAACACCAAGAATTCCTGGGAGTCATACTCCCTTACCCCCCCCCCCAATCTGTTTTTCAAAGAGTGTTGTGGGGGATGGGCAGAGGTTTCAGTGAAATGTCCCTTGAGATTCCATAGCAATCAACCAACATCTGATGAATGGATGCTAAAGTTAAACTCTGACCCAACCGGACAATTCCTGTACCAGCTCCCCTCCCCCTTACCATTAGGCAGCTTCCCTGTATACCCCACCTACTTGCCTCCCCTCTCCAGAAATCCCAAAATGCCAAGCACAGTTAACAAAAGCAATGGAATGTGGATTTTTCAGTGTCCCAGCTTCCAGTGAAAGCAGCAATGCAAAGGAAGCTTAGATTCTCTGGGAAGGTTCAAAGTTGCATGCCATGCTTTGGCGAAATATTCATGTATGGATGCAAGAGAAAAGAGTCTTGACTTCTTACTCTTAGTAGTAGTACTAGAATCAAGAATGGGAAAAAGTTGAGTATTAATACTACTGGCAAACACGACCCTGAAGCTGCACATTTGGAGGGGGAGAGATGGAAGGAAGCAGAAAATGTTAAGTACTTTGATTACTATTGCTGAATTTTATGTATTTTCTCTTTCATATTGTTTGTGGCAACTACAAAGATGATTAAGGCCACACGTATTTAAATCATAAGGAATCTCTACTAACACAAGATGTCTGTAAGTATCTAATACACACTGATACTGATGGCAAGTTGTCATAAAGTATTAATTGTGACTGTAAAGTAAAGCAGGATTATGGTTATTTTTAACATAACCTGAATAAATTTATAGGCCCTTCATTTTTGAAACAACTGGGATGGGCGTATGAACTTTTAGCAGACTTTCATTCCAAGTTTACTCTTTAATTAGAATCCCAGAAGACCTATGCTCATTAACTTATGACAAAAAAGGCCCTTAAAAATTGGTAGGCATCTTAACTGCCAAAAAGAAAAGTTCTACTGTCTTCCAATTTCAATAGCCTATACAATTAAAAAGGGAAAGCTGCCCGTTTGTATGGTATCATTTGAAGAAATGATATGTTCAAAAAATACTTTGTCAATAGGTCACAAGCTACCAAGTATTTAAGTTGAGACCTCAACATTATTTACTTAATTTATACCCTACCTTTCTCCCCAGTGGAGACCTAAAGCTGCTTACATCATCCTCCTCTCCTCCATTTTATCTTCACAATGACCCTGTGAGGTAGGTTAGGCAGAGAGTATGTGACCAGCCCAAAGCCACCCAGAACACCTCTAGAACAGCTGTTAATGCCATGGAGGTTTTCTGGGGGAAATTTCCAATTCAAATTTAAATGTTTAACCAATGTTAGCAAAATTTAAATAATGTTAAGCAAAAGAAGACAAATATACCATTGTTCAAGGCTGGACCATGTACAACCACCGGGTCCCACATTTTGGCCCATCTAACATGACTGATCTGCAGCACAACAGATAAACAGGCTATATTTACATATGCAAGGTGGAAATTTTCCCATGGAAAAATATCAGAAAATGTTCTGCCCCACATCACTGCACTGTAGTCAGTCAGGTAAAGGGTTCCATGTACTCGTAGACTGCAATTATCAAGTTAGTTAAAAGCTCACCATAGAACTAATATTGTGAAGCAACACCTTTCTCTGATCTAATACAGTATTTCAGCGGCACACTGGAGAAATCTCTGGATTACTCAGTTTCCTAGAACAAAAGAACAAGCTACAACTATACACAGATAAATACAGTCCCGATTGGATCACAGGGTTTTTTTTTTCAGGGGGAATAGACTTTTAGGTAAGGCAAAAACAAGCCCACATAAAAACTGGTTAAGAGTGAAAATAAAATTATGCATATAAATGAAAATTACGACTGCTGAATCAGACAAAGTGCAATAATAAGCAGGAACCATAATCTAAATTTAAAAACAAGAGGGAGAAAGAGAAGTATCTGGCAATTCCACCAAACTAGTAAGTATCCAATAAGAATTCGCCTTTAAATATGTATAAATGTATCAAGACAGCAAAAAATAAACACGTCTTGTAGCATCAAGGAACTTTTTTTAAGCTTCACGAAGCAAAAATATTAAACATTCTGATGAATTTATCAGATTTTAGTATCCCAGATCATAAACGACAAGTTACAATTGCTCCATCAATATATCATCTCATGCTGCCCTGTAGCAGGCCTCAGTACAAAGGCTTGTGGTTGCTTCCCATTTCCTAGTTAGTTCTACTAGCTCTGCAGTGGAGATAAGGGACAGCAGAAGATTTTTATGCAACAAATTTATCATATTTTGACATTAGAAAGAGCTAAGGGATCACAGTAAATATGGGCTCACCCTAGGGTTGCCAGGACCAACTTAAGGAAATATCTGGGGACTTTGGGGGTAGAGCCAGGAACAAAGCTTTTGTGATGTCACATCCTGTTATTTCACTTCCAGGTCCATCCCCACATCCAGAAGGTTCCTGTGATTCCATGGTAGGAACTTGTGCTTCTAACTTAGTGATTGCTCTCAACTCATTCTCCACCCAAGCCACATACATGGGTACTATTGAGGGTTGCAAGGTGAGGCTGACAAGCTGACAGGGCACTTTCCAGGAACCTCTGAGAGAGGGGAGGGAAGAAGCATGAAGTGGGCCTCAAAACCAGGGGAATCCCCTGCCCCCAACTGGGGATTGGCAACCCAGCTCACCCACCAAATCCTTCCCTTCCTACTGAAGTAGAAGCACAGCTAAAGAGGTTCTTCAACTCTTCAACGTTCTTCTCACTAGTGTGAAAAGAAAGTAAATGCTTTGGCAGAGAATTCATCCAGAAGCCATCCCAGCTGCCAGTGTGCCCTCTAAGCTGAGTTACTGTGAACTAGCTCACAGTTTTTTTGCCTCCGGCTCACACGTTTGTCTCAGCTTGGGAAGGATGGCTCCAGAGCAAACTAATTTATGCAGTAGCCAAACCGCTTGCTCATAACTTTAATGCTAGTAGTTCACAAAGTAGAATTTTTGCTCACAAGTCTCCACAGCTTAGAGGGAACATTGCCAGCTGCCTATTTTCATACACACTGGTGAGAGATGCCAAGCCTTCTGTTCAGTTCTTTTCACCTTTTCTCAGTTTGCATGGATGCAAGCTCTTGAAAAGCACTGCAATCTGGTAAGACTTAGCAAGCAAGTCTGTGGCTAGTTTTAATTTAGACTCCATCATGATGTTTGCTGTAGGTTGTAACAGAGCAGGGGTGTCGAACTTGACATAAATTGGACTTTGTCGGGCCAGGCCATCCGTGTCATAAAATGTAACGCCAGGTAGCAGAGATATAAACTTTATAAAGGATACAAACACAAAGATATTTTTACTTAAAATAAAAACATGCTTGAAACATTAGCATTCTTGCAATATTTTGTTTATTTAACAGTCTTTGATAACTGACACTTCTTGCTCTGAATTATTGCATCAAGATGTCTGTGCTGTTGCAGTCTGGGAGGGGGAGTTGCCTCAGCCCAGGGCAGGGAACAGAAGCTTGACTATCTATTTCTCCTGAGTGATTGAGAGTGTCTGGAAAAGCAAGCTATGACACAGCAGCAGAAAAGGCAGGAGACAGCCAGTCCCTTGTGGGCCCGATAGAAGCTCTCTGGAGGCCTGATCTGGCCCCCAGGCCGCATATTAGACACCCCTGAGTTAGAGTGTCAGACGAGGATCTGGGAGACCCAGCTTCAGATCCCCACTTGTGCCATAGAAGCTTGCTGGGTGACCTTGGGTCAGTGACTCACACTCTCAGCCTAACCTACCTCACAGGTTTCTTGTGAGGATAAGATGGAGGAGAGAAGGCTGTGAGCCACTTTGAGTCTCTGTTGCGGAGAAAGGCAGGGTATAAATGAAGTAAATAAATAATCCCTCCCCAAGAAAGTATCCTTTTTTGTCCTACAATCCAAGGTCCCAATGTCATTTTACCTTGTATTCAGAACAAGTGAGACAGAATAAAGCTTACTTGAATTTTATTATGTTTATTATGTGGCTTCTTTCCCAATTAGCACACAAGCTCATGGAGATTCACTTTAGCCACTTCCAGCAATGGCCTTATAACAGATTTTATTTCATTGTTGTACAAGACCTCTATAATGATTATAGCAAGGTAGGGGAAAAAAGCATCTGCATTTCTTTTGTAACATGTCAGGATTTCACCATCTCTCTGTTGTTTTGGCACAGAACACACTCTTCCACTAGGCCACGGTAGCAGAGTAACTGAATGTAAAGAGGTTACCTTTTACCAACAGCATTTACTTGTTAAAGGATGAAACATTTTATGCTTGCATACCATGTGCAAGTTCAGATTACTACACAGTTTGGATTTCATGCTACAGTAGTAACAGACAAAAAATTAGGTTAAGTACCTTCTATTACAGAGGTTCTAAAGAACTGCAGCCACTTTTGCAGAAAGGTGACTTCTAAAACATTACTGTCATGATATACAGTACTATAAAGTTTGACAACCCCCCACCCTACAGACTGTAAAACAGGATACCTTACAACTGACAAGGTGTGTAGAAGACTATCACCACATATCTGTTATAATCAGCCCGTAAGGGAGAGATAGAAGCAGACCTATGAACTGAAATTGTTACTAGAAAGGAGAATAAATTCCCTGATGCCCTTGAGGAAACTGAGAATATCTTCAGCACAAATTCTACCAGTGTAGCCACATTCTGTAGAACTGATGTTGATGCATGAAAATTCTAGTTCTTATCTTTGGAAGATGAGAGTGGTAAGGAGCAAAAAAAAACCCCCACCTTGGTTGTCACCTGGCACTAATTTATCTGAACTGAATAAACAGCAGAATAAAATGTCTCTTCAGTTGAATTTGATATCTATACAAATTAGCATAAATGATACCAGATATAAATTCAGGTTTGGAAGTTTGGAAACAAAAAGACACAACTCACTATCCCACGTCTGACAGAAAGCCGTAGGTTTGCAGGGACCCAGGGACCCTAAGTCTACTAGCACTCATCAAGAGTTTTTAGAAAGTGGGTGGAGCCAGGTGGAGGTTCTGCCTAGCAGGGCCATCGGAGATCTGATTGGCTGTGCAGAGTTTTTAAGTTACTTCAGCAGCAGCATTTACTGCACAAGGATCTTTACTGTTCCATTTTAAAAGGAACCCTGTTAAAGGCAGCTTATGCCTGATATATTGAAGAGTTGCTTTTAGAGTCATAGTATTCTGCTCCTTGACGTTTTGTAGTAGGCGCTGCCTCCCGTGGCAGCCATTTTTGTGCTTTTGCCCAGCACCCTTTGTCAGAATTTCAAAGGTACCCTCACCGCATGAAAAAGTTAGGGACCCCTGCCTTAGAGGCACACTGAATTCCAGCTTTTCCAAATGTGTTGGACTGGGATCTGGAAGAACCAGTTTTGAATCCCCACTCTGCCATAGAAGTTTATCAAGTGACCCTGGGCCAGACACACACTTTTAAGGGTTAACATTTTTTCCCTCCATAGAGAACAATGGAGGGGATGGGACAATCTGTTTGGGCGCCCATAGAATTGGACCCCGTGGTCCAATCTTCTTGAAACTTAGTGGGTATTTTGAGGAGAGGCCCCAGCAGCTACCCTGCAAGTTTGGAGCCTCTCCCTCAAACCCCCTTTCCTCCAGCCCCTCATATACCCTATGAGTTTTTGCCATTGATTTCAATGGCCCATAGGATATAATGGGGCTGAAACTGACATTCCCTTTCTGACACACTTCTGGTGATGTCAGGGGACGTGGCATATGCTAGTGAGTTATGCTAATGAGCTCCTGCACCTCTTTTTCTACGAAAGGATCCCTGGAGATGGCTAAGCTCATTCCAGTTTCAAAGCCCAGTTTTCCAAAGAACTTGGACCTCTCTGGCAGGGCAGGAAGAAAGGGTGGCTGCAGAAAGAAGCTAGGGACCAGTAGCCATGAGCGTGGGACCTACACTATGCCTCGTCATGTGGCAGAGACTAACTTCTACAGAATGGTCCAGTTGGTTAGCTGTGTTGGTCTGAAGCAGTACAACAAATTTAAAGTCCAATGGCACCTTTAAGACCAACAAAGGTTTATTCAAGGTATGTGTGCACATGGGACTGTCGAGCTAAAGTAGCATGTGAGACTCAGGGGAAGGAAATTAACACTTCTCTCCTTCTTGCAAGTATTGGGGCTGGGGCTTGTTGGTGCCTGCTGCCCACTACTGTCTGCAAATTACCAGTCACTGCCTATGTGTTTCATAATAGTGAAAAGATTTTGGAATGAAAGCTCAGATTTCTGGGCTTCCATGTCTAGCATGGGATACCATGCTTGTGTGGGAACATGGCAGAATGTTCACAGAAGTATGTTTGCCCCTTTGTGCTCTATGGATATGTTCATTGAAGAAATGACATGTTTAATGGGGGTGGGACATCAAAGGGGGGGGTAAATGTCCCATGCAAATCCATGAGAGTTCTGTTGGTGGAGCTGATTGAGAATTGCTCCCATGACTCAATTCAAATGAGCTCAAATGTGATTAATTGCTGGCCTTGTGCTTGCTTTCCTTGTGCGGTGTGTGGGTCTTGTCTTCTGATCTTGGGTGCCTTAATAAATTAAGGTAGTTTGCTTTATTCATTTATACCCTTTTTTCCTTCCCAACGGGGACCCAAAGTGGTTTACATTGTTCTTTCCTCACAATAACCCAGTGGTTTACATTGTTCTTTCCTCACAATAACCCAGTGGAGCCTCTCCCTCAAACCCCCTTCCCTCCAGTGGCTTTTAAAGTTGCCGCTGAATTTTGGTGGCAATTCGGCAGCGAGCTGAATCAGATTAGAGAATCTGATTCAGCCCGTGGCTGCCCTAGTGGCCACTCCTGAGCTGGCAGAGCTTCGCTCCGCCTCGCTCCGGCCCCAACGGACCCCTGGCCATCTAACAATTTCACATACTTCCTTATTTTAAAGCTAACTTTTCTGGGAAAGCAAGCTGTTCCAGCTGTGCCCCCATAGTATCTTATTATTTTATCTGCCTGAAATTTTATTAGCTAAATAGAGTAAATTAATGCCCCACCCATCCATGTGGCTTCTACCTTGTGGAATGGCCTGCCTGAGGAGGCCAGGAAGCCTCACATATTTTAATTGTTCCGCTGATTATGTAAAACAGAATGGTTCAGGGGGGCATTTGTATATAGGAATAGGACTGTCACATAACGGAATAGTTCAGGAGGATGCTTTTTATAAAAGGAACAGGTTTGTTGCCCATTCTAATGTTAATTTTATGTATTATCCTGCTCTTTCTTCATTGTCTTTTGCTTTCATAATTTTGCCTTTTGTCATTCAGTTTTCTATATTGCCTGTGATATATCAGCTGACACCTTTCTATTTTTGCACTGTTTGCCTAACCTTTGTAGTACTGGTCTTCCTGTATTGTTTACTGATGTCTTATGCTGTCCAATTATATTTTATTGTATCATATGATCCACCTTGAATCTCGGCAGGAAAGATGGGCTATAAAGTAAATTGATTAAGGATGCAATGTGTTTTTAAGGCTATATTATGTCTGACTTTTTCATAAAAATTCTTATTTTTTCCTTGCTTATATGGAATTAACAGGGACAAAGTATAACATTGCTTTGTCCCTTTTTAAACACATTCACCACAGTGAGTGGAGATCCCTTTGTTGTCCAACATCAAAGGAGACGCACCTTCAAAGCTTTTGGAGCAGGCTTTGAACAACTTCAAATATTTTTTCACTGTGCTCCTTGTACCTTTTTGCCCACTGCAATATAATGCTCACATGCTCCCTTCTCCTGTGCAAGACTTCCCTTCCTCTCATAAACATAACTACATTTGGTGCTGCACCCAACGTAAAACTGCCAACAGGGAGGGAGGGGAAAACCCTGAGTATTGTACCCACTCCCAATTGTTTAGCCATAATTAAGAGTGCTGGTCCTATATTGTACTGAAATTTTAATTTTTCCCAACACTATGCAAAAAATGTTGCTCTTTCAGCTACACAGTTCCATATAATATTAGGCATTCTCTTTGTTCACTGTGCAAAGACAAGAACTATTTCTATACATGCATGTATGATCACATTGCCTCTAGTGCTTAGAGGGTTAGACCTGACCCAGAGATACCAAAGTTTGCTACCCACTTAGGCCATGAAGCTCACTGGATAACGTATTGACTAGTCACTCCCTTACATAACTAGAAAATTTCACAGTATAATAATCTTATTACCACATTGAACTCCTTGGAGAAAGACACAGATAGGAATGCAGGAATGAATGTACAATATGTGTTGAGAAGGTTCATATTAATCCAGTCATTCAGTGCCATCCCAAACAGAATTACAGTCTTCTAAGGCCACTGAAATCAACTTTGCTTAGGATGGCACTGTAAGAGTAGAAAGTACAGCAAAAAAGCCAGAACATTTGAGAGAAGTATGATTTTACTTCAGAGGAGATTTAATTCTCTGTAACAATATCCACAGCCAGAGAAATATAGTGCCTCCCTGATGTTACTCACTCCCCCAGTACCAAGCTCTGGCCACAAACACTGCAATATTTCCACAAGTTTTAATTTAAGATAAGCCGGTCCCAGATTCTCCTTTAAAACTGTTTCCACAGAAGAGAAGGCATAACTTGAAAAGAAACTAACAGATCACAAGTGCAACCATTAAGGCCTCATATTTAAATAGGGAAGAAGGAACAATGATTTATATTACATGTATGTAAATGCCATCAAGTCACAATCAACTTACAGTGACCCCAGCCAGAGGCTTTCAAGGCAGTTGTGAAGTAGAGGTGATTTGCCATTGCCTTCCTCTGCAGAGTCTTCATTGGTGATCTTCCATTCAAGTCTTCATTGATGATCTTCCACCCAAGTTTCCGAGATCTAACGAGATCAGGCTATACCATTCCCTCCCAATTTACAGTGTAACCACTACCAATCAAACCAATGTTTGAGTACTAAATAACACAGTTGGCAACTTTCTTGGAGCAACAGAATGTTAATAACTATTAATTAATTAAGTTCTTCCACCAGGCTTTTGGAGCTGCCGCCACCACCAGGACTATCATTGCTAGCAATGATAGCTGTTGATATCTCATGTTGGAAAAGCCCTGATCCGCCGGCTCCCTAACTACCGCCCGAGTTGATCCTCCCCTAGGATATCTGAAACACCTTCTGACATCTGGAGCCAAATGGACTTAGGACATGAAGCATCTTCCTATGTCATCTGAAGCCAAACAGAGTCAACGCCACGATGACTAGCACTTTATTATTTTTATCTGTGGTTTTAATATTGAATTTTAATATTGTATTTATTTGGACTGTGTTATATTATATATGTGTGAATTTTATCAAATGTAAGCCGCCCTGAGTTGGCCTTGGCTGGGAGGACGGGATAATAAGTATAAATAAAAGGATAATATAAATAAATAAATGCTTCCTGCCCCCACTGCTGGACCTTCTGAGGGCACCTGGTGTTTTTGGCCACTGTGTGACAGAGTGTTGGACTGGATGGGCCACTGGCCTGATCCAACACTGGCTTCTCTTATGTTCTTATGTTCTTAAAATAATATGGAAGTCGTTTAATAAACTAACTGGCTACTAGCTGAGACATTTGTGTACAGACGTTTACTAATAAAGTCTCTCAGGTCTTTTCTGGATGTCAGTCGTGCAAAAGATCAGTTAGCAGGATTCTGAGCACCATCTAGTCCATTTATGGATAGCTTTGATGCAGCATGCCCAAGTACGCTGACAGAATGATTGTTGTTGTGAAGGTCACCTCTACTATCTCAGGTGCTGCCCATCTTAACTAGTAAAAGCATGCCAACAGAAGGTAAGGAGGCCATTCATTATTGTTGTTATTAACTTCATGGAACCAAGGGTTGGGGGGGGGGGGTTGAAAGGTCATTAAAAGAGGCAATTATTCAACCTGCACTGAAAAAACCCTACTCTGGATTTTAAAAGATATGGACAATTACAGACTACTATTGAACTTGCCTTTTCTGAGGAAAACAGTCACCAGAGTGGTAGCAGAGCAACTTCAGGATTTCATGAACGGCACATCTGCCCTTGACCCTTTTCATTCTGGCTTTAGGTCTGACTATGACAGAGACAGTAATAGCTGCGTTAGTGGACATTTCCTTTTAAACAAGGATAAGATTTATGCTTTCCTTCTATTCCTATTAGACTTTTGGGCAGTCTTCAACATGGTCGACTACTCAATATTATTGAAGTATTTAGATCAGGAAGTTGGATTAAGAGGAAGTTTAATGGAGTGCTCTAAATCTTTTCTTGGCAACCATATTTAGAGGGTGGTAATTGGGGAATCTGAACAAGCAAAAAGGGACCATTCCTGCAGAGTCCAGAAAGGTTCTGTGTATTGGCTCCAACACATTTAAATATTAGTGTGAAAACTTCAGGGGAGGTAACCCACAGCTTTGGAACAGGGTGCCATCAATATGTTGATGTCACTCAATATACATACTTCTTTTTCTAAACCACTCAGGCCAAGGTTCTGGAGACCATCACATTTCCTACTATTGACAGGATAATATTATGCACTTTTAATGGAGATACAGCTTATTGCAGCACCTGTAAGTGCATTCCACTATGTGTATTTAGTGCAGAATTTGTTCTCCTCAATCAGCCAGTCTAGCCACTACAATAACCATGAAGATGGACTACTGTAGCCCACTGTACATTGGGCTGCCCTTGCAGACTAAAAAGTCAGCTGGTTCAAAATGGTGCAGCTCACTTACAGTCTGGAATTAACTGCAATTCATGTCTAACACCAAAGTTTCCGTTATTGCACTGTCTGCCTATTTTTTCTAGGTCCAATATAAAGTGATGGTTATGACCTATAACAGGGATGGCCAACCTTGCTTAACGTAAGAGCCACATAGAATAAACGTAAGAGCCACATAGAGATGTCTGAGAGCCGCAAGACAGGAACAAATATCACACACACGTTTTTATTTTTTAAAATATGCAAATTTGCTTTTTATTAACGTTAAATGGGACTGCCAAAAATAAAAACAAACGAGGAAAACCAGTTATAAGAAAGAGAGAGAGAGAAACTAGGAAAGCAAATAGATGGGAGGGAGGAGGGAAGGAAGGAAGGAAGGAAGGAAGGAAGGAAAAGCATGCCTCCCCTTTGCTTCCCCAGCCGCCCTGCCAGGAGCCGCACAATATGTGTGAAAGAGCCGCATGTGGCTCCCGAGCCACAGGTTGGCCACCCCTGACCTATAAAGTTCCTCATGGCCTAGGATCCAGCTATCTTGAGGACTGCATCTCCCAATACATTCCTGAGCCGCAGCTTTGCTCAACTTGCAGGGTAGTTGCTGGGGCCTCTTCTTGAAATACCCACCAAGTTTCAAGAAGATTGGACCAGGGGGTCCAATTCTACGGGCCCCCAAACAGGTTGCCCCCATTCCCTCCATTGCTCTCTATGGGAGGAAAAAAGTTAACATTTTTTCCCACCATAGAGAACAATGGAGGGGATGGGACAACCTGTTTGGGGGCCTGTAGAATTGGACCCCCTGGTCCAATCTTCTTGAAACTTGATGGGTATTTCGAGGAGAGGCCCCAGCAGCTACCCTGCAAGTTTGGAGCCTCTCCCTCAAACCCCCTTTCCTCCAGCCCCTCATATACCCTATGAGTTTTTGCCATTGATTTCAATGGCCCATAGGGTATAATGGGGCTGAAACTGACATTCCCTTTCTGACACACTTCTGGTGATGTCAGGGGACGTGGCATATGCTAATGAGTTATGCTAATGAGCTCCTGCACCTCTTTCTACTAAAGGACCCCTGCTCATACCTACAGTGCCATCATGGAGGCAGGTTAAATAAGCATCACCTTCTCCAGAGTTTTTCCAGTAGTAGTTTGTATACAGTAGAATAACCTTGCTGTGTAAGTCATGAGATTCCCACACTGAAAGCATTTTGACAGCAGTGCAAGAATGAATAACTTAGATGTGCCTATTTGCAGACCAAGGTTTTCTGGTCATCTGAAGTTGTTTTAATCTATGCTACAAGCAGTGATGCGGTTTCAGGGGGCATCTAAGTTGGAAAATTTTTAGATTCAAATTTAAATAAATATTTAAATAGTGCTGGCAAAATGGAAATAATGTTAGCAAAATAAGGCAAGTATACCACGTCCGAGCATTGGGGTTTGTTCATTTTTTATATCTCACATTTAGACCGCCTGCCAGGATTGATTTACAGCACACCAGCCTTGACAACTATAGACAGACTGTATTTTGATATGTGAGGCAGAAAATTTCCCATGGAAGAACACAAAGTTGCACTTACCTGTAACTGATGTTCATCGACATCTTCTGTACGGACACACATTTGGACTACACTTCCACAGGCCTGCCCCAGATAAATGTTATTCTAGCTCACAGTGACCAAAGGGGGGAGGCCCCTCCCTCTTGGAGCTAATGCAATGGCATTTTCATGTCACAGTGCTCCAAGGGCCCCACCCACCCTCCCACCCCCCCACCCTCAGTTCCTAGGAAGCTGCCACGAGACTCTCAACAGGACGGCAAAAACTAGAGAGCCCATGATGGGGCAGGAGGAAGGAAATATGTGTCTGCACAGAAGACGTCGATGAACATCAGTTACAGGTAAGTGCAACTTTGTTTTCATCTTCTGTCTTCAGTGCAGCCCCAAAATGGGATTTTAGCGAGCTACTCACCAAGGAAGAGTGGTGATGCTCTCACTGAAATAACAATTGGAGGACCACCTTGATTGCTGGTCCAGCGCATAGTGTTTCACGAACATGTCCTCAGCTGCCCACGTTGCAGCCTTACAGATGTCAACGATGGGCACTCTGCAATGGAAAGCTGCTGAGGACCCCTGTGCTCTCATAGAGTGGGCCCTAACATCAAGTGGACAGGGCTTGCTAGAGGCCTCATAACAAGAACTAATGGCTGCCACAACCCCCCTAGCAATGGGCAGCAAAAAACCTGCCCTGTCGTTCTTAGGACCTGCGTAAAAGACAAACAGACTCTTGTCTACTCAGAAAGGTCTTATCCTGTCCAGATAATTTAATGGGGCCATCCTAACATTTAAGGAATATAAGCCTTTTTTACCTTGGAAGCAGGGGATGGGAAAAAGAAAGGCAAAACAACCTCCTGAGCAAGGTGGAACTTAAGATACCACTGTCATGGGCCAGCCAGCTGTCACCTCGTCTTTGGATGAGGAATCGGAGGAGCTGGGCCCCATACAAGTGGAATACTCACCTAAGCAGCTGGGTCGAGAAACAGACCCAGCGGGAGATGAGTCAGCCAACAAAGGCAGCTAAAACTAACATGCTGAGCAAGGCTTGCTGTGGAAGCAACTTTGCTCACAACTTCCTTGCCATCTACTCTGTTAGCTGACCCACTCAGTGAACAGAGCACTACATTGTCTTGCACCCTGTCCTATTTAACCTGTGCTTGCTTTTCTAGCTAGAAACCCAGAATCTGTATCCTGCCCTGGTGTCATGAGCTGGACCAGGAACGGCGTAGGCTGTGCTGTCAGAGCACAGAGCAAGTAAGATAAGAGCACCAAACTCAAGAAGCATGGTCAAGGTCTGGTCCACAGTTAAGCACAAAAAGTCAGGAGCCTAGTCCAAGAGCCAGTCTGTCCAGCAAGGTCTGAGAATCTAAGAGTTACTCATGAGCAGGTTCAGGAGCAAGACAAAGGCAGAGTCAGGAAACAGTTCAAATAGTCACAGAGTTGAGGCAGGCTCCAATGCAACTTGTTGTTTCCATGCCCAACAGCCTCCCTTGGCTGGCTTTTATAAAACTAATGCCACTGGGCAGGGCAGGAGAAAGGCAAAGCGCCCCTGGTGTCAGCCCACTCTCAAACAGTGACCACTTCCTAGAGTAGGAATATCTTGTAGAGGTCTTCCTAGCCTGAATCAATATGTCATAGACCTAGGGTGAATGTAGAACGGACCAGTGGTTACTCACCGTGAGGGGTCCTTCTCCTCTGAGATAAGGAGGACATCTTGATGGGTGTTTCCCACCCTGCTTGTAGGGAGGCAGGAACTAAACCTTTCACTTTCACTTCCTGTCCTCTGGTGGGAGACGCCCCTTAAGATCAGTTCGGGAACTCCCAGAAGCAGTGTTGAGCTGTAAATCAGAAAACTAACTGGAACTGGATAAAAAACAAGAATATAGTAACTGTGAACTATAAACAGTGATCATAGAAGATTAAGACAGGAAGGAAGGTAGTAGCAAGAACAGGGAAGAAGACGATGGAGAATCGGGAGGGCGAAGATGTCCTCCTTATCTCAGAGGAGAAGGACCCCTCACGGTGAGTAACCACTGGTCCGTTCTCCCTCTGAGAGGAGGACATCTTGATGGGACCTCCCATAGCAGTGTCCCTTCAGCTGGGCGGGACATCATCTTCCGTCATGAGCGCAGTCTGAAGAACTCTTTGACCGAAGGCCGCGTCGGTTGCATTGTAGGCATCAATCTTGTAGTGACGAACGAAGGTCGATACAGAAGACCAGGTTGCTGCTCGACATATTTGTTCAACCGAAGCGCGGTTTGCGAAGGCTGCAGAGGTCGCCGCACTTCTAACCGAGTGGGCTGTAATCCCGGCAGGTGGAGGACCCTTGAGGACCCTATAGGCTTCCAAAATGCATCTCTTGAGGGTAGCACTGATGGCGGCCGTAGACATTTTGTTGCCCGTATTGGGGGGCGATACCGAAATGAATAAGGAGTCGGACTTTCGCAGAGGCCGGGTGCGGGTAAGGAATGCCTTGAGTGCACGTCTGACGTCTAAAGAATGCCAAATCTTTTCCTTAGGATGGGAAGGGTTAGGAAAAAAGGTGGGTAAGCAGATCTCTTGGGACCGGTGGAATCTGGAATTTACCTTAGGACGAAAGGACGGGTCAGTGGAGAGGACTACCCTGTCTTTGTGGAATGTGCACAAGTTCGGGTTGGCTGAAAGCGCGCCTAGTTCGGAGACTCTTCTGGTGTAAGTAATTACCACCAAGAATAGGGTTTTCATCTGCAACCAGACGAGAGGAATATCCTGGATTGGCTCAAATGGGGGTTTGGTTAGTGTGGACAGAACCAGATTGAGCTTCCATGTGGGGAATCTGTGGGACACAGGAGAATCTGTCAACGACGCTCCCTTGAGGAAACGGCGAACATGCGGGTGGGAAGAGAGTGACCAGCCATCTACACGTGGAAGGACTGTTGCTAGAGCCGCGATCTGGCGGCGAAGGGTAGAGGCTTTGAGGTCTGAGTCATGGCCGTCCTGAAGAAAAGACAGCAGGTCCGACATATTAGGGCGCAGAGGATCAACCTTCTTTCTTCTAGACCATCGGACAAAAGCCTTCCATGTGAAATTATATATCCTCTTGGTAGAGGGACGTCTGGATGCGAGCATGGTTTCTGTTACTGGCGCTGAGTACCCTAAGTTGATGAGGTGTTGGTGTTCAACTTCCAGGCGGTCAAGCGAAGCCAGGAGGGGTCCGGGTGCCATATGGGACCCTGGGAGAGCATGTCCATGGACATCGGGAGCGTGAGGTATGGTACGTTGGACAGACTCTGTAGTTCGGAGAACCAGGGCCTTCGCAGCCAGTACGGGGCCACGACGATGATCTCCGCCTGTTCCTCCTTGATTTTGCGGAGCAGCTTCGGCAGCACCGGAGTCGGAGGATAAGCATACAGGAGGGTCTTGGGCCAATGTGATACCAGGGCGTCCGTGGCTTCGGCTGCTTGGTGGTAATATCTGGAAAAGAACCTGGGAGTCTTGTGGTTGAGCGGGGAGGTGAAGAGGTCTACTCTCGGGTGGCCGAAGTGGTCCGTTATGAGATCGAACAGGTCCTGTTTGAGAGACCATTCTCCCTCCTGCAGCGTCTGGCGGCTGAGCCAGTCGGCCCTGTGATTCATGGAACCCTTGATGTGCTCGGCTCTGATCGAGAGGAGGTGGTGTTCTGCCCAGGCTAAGAGTTTCATTGCCTCTCGGTGGAGTTGAGAGGACCTGGGCCCTCCTTGGTCGTTGATATAAGCCTTGGCTGCAATATTGTCCGTTCTGATGAGGACATGTTGGCCGGAGATGTGTTCCCTGAAATGTAGCAGGGCTAGGCGAACGACACGGAGCTCTAGGAGGTTGATGGGAAGATGTTGCTCTTCCTTGGACCATGTCCCTTGTGCTGGTAGGTGGAGGAAGACTGCTCCCCAGCCTGTGAGGCTGGCGTCCGTGATGATCTGTTTCCAGTCGTTCACGTAATAGGTCTTTCCTTGCAGTAGGTTGTGGGACTTAATCCACCAGGTTAGACTGACCTTGACTTGATGAGGTACGGAGACTGGGAGGTTGAGCTTTTGCATTACCCTTAGTTGGAAAGGGCGTAATAGCTGCTGCAGTGGCCTGGCATGTAGGCGTGCCCAGGGAACAGAGTCCATGCATGAGATGAATAGGCGGAGAAGCTTGGCTAGGGTCATCAGCATAGTATGTCGGGCTACGATGGTCTGTTTTTGCAAGTAGCCGGATCTTTTCTGCCTTCGAGGATGGTAAGAAGACGTGGCTGTGGACCATGTCGAAGACGACTCCCAGATGCTCCAGAGACTGGGAGGGGATTAATGAGCTCTTTTGTAGGTTCACCAAGAATCCGTGTGCTTGTAGGCACAGAATGGTTTCTCTCGTGTCTGACAGCGCCTTGTCTCGAGAACTTGAGCGGATCAAGAGGTCGTTGAGATAGGGGTGCACATGTATTCCGCGCTCCCGGAGGCAGGCGATGGGATGGATAAGAATCTTGGAGAAGACTCGTGGGGCGGTTGAGAGGCCGGAGGGGAGTGCCCTGAATTGCCAATGTTGGCCTAATACGAGGAACCGGAGGAACCTTTTGTGGCCGGCGAAAATAGGGACGTGAAGGTAGGTTTCTGTTAAGTCGATGGAGGAGAGGAACTCCATGGGTTGAAGGGCTTCCAAGATTGACCGCAGGGTTTCCATCCGGAAGTGTTGGAGTCTCACAAATTTGTTTACATATTTTAAGTCCAGAATGGCTCTCCAAGCGCCATTTCTTTTGGGGACTGTGAAAAATATTGAATAGATGCCCTGTCCCTGCTCTTCCATGGGAACAGGCTCTATGGCAGAAATGATCTGTAGGTGTTGAACGGCTTCTCTTGTCCTCTTTATTTTGGATGGGTCCTTGATGAGAGGAGAGCGGAGAAAGCGGTCTGGTGGCTTCTTCAGGAACTCTATGGAGTAGCCTCTGGAAGCGACCTCCTGGGACCACGCGTCTGCTTTGGAAACGACCAGTGGTAACTTACCGTGAGGGGTCCTTCTCCTCTGAGGGTTGGAGGACATCTTGTGGGTGATTCCCACCTATCTTCAGGGAGGCAGGAATTAAGAGAAATCTTCTTCCTGTTTCCTGTGTGGGAGTTACCCCCGGCTCAGTTCGGTAACTTCCGAAAGCTACAGGAGAAAACTCTGGACTCAAACAAAGATTAATAGAAACAGGAAGACAGAAGTGAAAGGAACTCTCTCTCTTCAATATAACATTACGGTACCGTGAGGATGACCGCATCAAAATATTGCCTACATGCCCCTCTCTCAGTCGGATTACTAATTTATATATGCTGACGATCCGAGGAGGGCCAAGATGTCCTCCAACCCTCAGAGGAGAAGGACCCCTCACGGTAAGTTACCACTGGTCGTTCTCCCTCTGAGGTGGAGGCCATCTTGTGGGACCTCCCAGAGCAATGGTCCTAGAAATTGGGTGGGGGATCGTCATGTTCTAGTAAAATAGACTGAAGTATACGCCGGCCGAATGCGGCGTCTGAGGATGCATAAGGGTTGATCTTATAGTGTCTCACGAAGGTGGACGGTGTGGACCACGTAGCTGCCCTGCATACTTCTTCTATAGAAGCCCTGTTGAAGAACGCTGCGCTGGTAGCGGCACTGCGTACGGAATGTGCTGTAATGCCTTGAGGGACTTTAAGTTTCATTGATGTGTATGCCTCTGCGATGCATAAACGTAGTGAACGGCTAATGGCTGGGGCGGACATTTTCTTGCCCAAGTGAGGAGAGGAGACGTTGATAAACAAGGCTTCGGACTGCCTGATAGTATCAGTTCTAATAATGTAAGTCTTAAGGGCTCTCCTTACGTCTAATGTGTGCCATGACTTTTCTTGAGGATGTGTCGGATTAGGTACGAATGAGGGGAGACAGATCTCTTGAGACCTATGAAAAGGAGTGTTGACCTTTGGACAAAAGGACGGGTCTGTACGAAGCACTACTGTATCCTTATTAAAAACGCATAGATCTGAGCGGACAGAGAGGGCTCCCAGTTCGGAGATCCTTCTGGCCGAAGTGATGGCCACGAGAAAGAGTGTTTTTTGTCTTAGGAATTTTAATGAAATGGTCCGTATGGGTTCAAACGGTGGTCTCGTTAAGGCCGTGAGGACCACGTTGAGGCGCCACGTGGGGAAACGGTGACATATCGGAGGGTCTTTGAAGGCCGCGCCTTTGAGGAATCGTTTCACGTGTGGATGATGAGAGACAGTTTGCCCTCTGTAGAGGGGGAGGACTGTGGATAGTGCGGCGAGTTGTCTCCTCAGAGTAGATGCTTTAAGTCCTGACGATGTGCCGTCCTGTAAGAAGGACAAGACGGAACGTATGTGAGGACGAAGGGGGTCGATCTTTTTTCGTCTGGCCCATCTGACAAATGCTTTCCATGTGGTGTTGTATATTCTAGTAGTTGATGGTCTTCTGGAGTCTAAGATAGTCTTAATGACGGAGTCCTGGTAACCTAGCTTGACAAACTTCTGCCTTTCAATCTCCAGGCGGTCAAGTGAAACCATCCTGGGTCTGGATGCCTGATGGGTCCTTGTAGTAGCATGTCCTCCCGAACTGGTATTGGGAGAGGGGGACGCACAGTTAAATCTAGTAGCGATGTGAACCACGGGCGGCGTGGCCAATAAGGTGCGACTACGATGATTTCTGCTCGTAAGAGACGAATCTTCCTCAGAAGTCTGGGTAAAACCGGAAGGGGGGGGGAAGGCATAGAGAAGATCGTGAGGCCAGGGGGACAGAAGAGCATCTGTCTGTTCGGCCCGCGGGTGAAAGAACCTCGTGTAGAACCTTGGAAGTTGCGCATTGTACGCTGACGCAAATAGATCCACCGTCGGCATCCCCATCTCCTCTACAATTTGTTGGAAGACTTGTGGATGCAGTGACCATTCTCCCTCCATGATGGTCTGGCGACTCAGCCAGTCGGCCTGGATGTTGGCTGAGCCTTGTATGTGAGCTGCAGATATCGATGCTAAGTGAACTTCCGCCCAGTTGAGCAGAAGATTGGCTTCTTTGGCTAGGCTCCGTGATTTCACCCCGCTCTGCTTGCTCAGGTATGTCATAGCCGCAGTATTGTCCGTTCTGATCACGACGTGCTTGTCCTGAATGGAGTGAGAGAAATGTAGAAGGGTCAGTCTGATCGCCCGCAACTCGAGTAGGTTGATGGGTAACGCAGATTCCGCTGCTGACCATGAGCCCTGAACCGGATGGTGCAGTAGGGTCACTCCCCAGCCCGCTAGGCTGGCGTCTGTAAAGATTTGAATTGGGTTTTGAACCCAGTATGTCTTGCCTTGGGTCAGATTGCGTTGAATGGTCCACCAACGTAAGCTTGACTTTGTCAGAAGTGGGACCTTGACTGCAATGTCCGACTTGATGACAATGTGATTCTGAAATGGTCTCAGAAAACGCTGTAATTGTCGGGAGTGAAAACGGCCCCACTGAAGAGTGTCGAAGGTGGAGACCATCAGGCCCATCAATTTGGCTAATATCGATAGAGAAGATTTGCGTGCTGTTATGACTTGCGTTGCAATTGTCTTGATCTTCTGCGCCTTGCGTGGTGGTAGGAAAAGTTTGCAGGAGACCGTGTCTATGATGACTCCCAAGTGTTCTAGGCGTTGTGTAGGTTTGAGCTGACTTTTTTGTTTGTTGACGAGGAAGCCGAACTCCTCTAGGAGTTGGATGGCCATCGCTACGTCCCGTAGGGCTTGGATCTTTGACGGAGATCGGATCAGGAGGTCGTCTAAGTAGGGATGAATGTGGACCCCGAGTTGTCGTAGGATGGTCACTGGATGTACTAGGACCTTCGTGAAGACCCGGGGTGCTGTGGATAGCCCAAAGGGAAGTGCTCGGAATTGCAGGTGAGATGTCCCTACACAGAAGCGTAGGAACCTTCGGTGTGGCGGGAAGATGGGTACATGGAGGTATGCCTCTGTTAAATCTATTGATGTTAAAAATTCGTTCGGCTGGAGGGACTCTGCTATGGTACGGAGTGTTTCCATGCGGAAATGCCGGAGCTCTACGTATCTGTTTAGGAATTTTAGATCGAGAATCGCTCTCCAATCTCCGTTCTTCTTTGGTACCGTAAAGAAGATTGAATACACTCCAGACCCATGCTCCTCCTGGGGTACCGGTTCTACTGCTCGAATTTGTAGTAGATGGTGTATCGCTGATAGTGTCCTGTCTCTCTTTGCAGTGTTTTTGTGTGTTGGTGAGGGAAGAAAACGAGGTAAGGGCGGAGAACTGAAATCTATTTTGTAGCCCACAGAGACTACGTCCATGGTCCATGAATCCGGACGAGAAGTCCGCCATCTTGGAGTGAATAGAAGCAGCCGGCCTCCCACTGGTGCGTGTATATAGTCACGCCTTGGGGTGCTTAGGGTCGCCGGGCTTGTTTGGTCTATGGCTGAAGGGTTTCCCGAACCTATTGTTGTTGTTGTTGCCGTGAAACCCTCCCCTACGAAAGGGCTGCTTACTGGTTGGCCAGGTTTGTCGTCTGGTGTCAGGGCGGAACCGATAGGAGGAGCCGTAGGGTCGAAAGGAGGACATAGTGCTGGGTCTCTTGTCCCCAGAGCGTATAGTTCTGGGTAGGGTCTTCTTTTTATCTCGGGTTTCTACTAGAATCTTATCTAAGGAGTCGCCAAAGAGCTTGTCCCCCTGGAAGGGATAGGAGGATACTACGGCCTTGGACTGATAGTCCGCCTGCCATGCTCTAAGCCATAGCGTGCGGCGTGCCGCTGCTGCGGAGGAAATCGCCCTAGCAGAGAAGACCATTGAGTCTAGGGTGGCGTCCGCGGTAAAGGATATGGCTTTTAGCACCCTATTGGCTCCTTCTAATAAGCCCCGGTTACCCTCAGGTAACATCTGGATGAGTTTGCGCATCCATACTATGGCTGCCCTCGAGACTGTGGATGCGGCAGAGGAGGCTTTTATAGTCATGGCGTTGGCCTCATGCGTTCTGCGCAATGCAAACTCGGCTCTTTTGTCTAAGCTGTCACGTAGGGTGCCTTGCCCATCCTCAGAGATCAAGCCTGATGATTGGAGGGCTGCCACTGGTGCGTCTACTACTGGGACCTGTAACAACGTTAGTGCTGAAGAGTGTAAAGGGTAAAGCCTTTTAGTAACTCCCGGGAAGGCTTTGGCAGAGAGAGGACGTTCCCACTCAGCTTTGACCTTCCTAACGTAAAAGTTTGGGAAGGGGAATGCTATTTCCGAGGGATCAACCGCAGGAAAAAATTCGTCAAAGATGTCTGGGTTATCATCCTGGTCTTGTGGGGTAGGCGTTGCCTTGGTTGCTTTTTGGTTACCCTGTATCTGGAGGGCGGCCAAGGTCTTATGCAGCAGGTGGTTGAGGTCCTCAGGCTTAAAAAATCTAAAAGCCTGATCTTTTGCGGCTGGAGGTTTTGGTGCTGGTTCCCCTTCTTCTTCATTGGAAGAAAATTCCCCCTCCTCTCTATCAGAGGATATTTGGGACATTGCATCCTCATCTGGGGAGTCAATGTAGACGCCAGACTGCTTGTTGGCACCCTTTTGAGCAGCCTTTGTGGGCCATTTTCCTCTCTTGGGAGGAGGTCTGGTTGGGGGTGGTGGGGGGGGGCTGCTGGATATGCAGAAGTGGAGGGGACGCACCCTCCAAAGGAACAAAAACGCGCCATCTCCTCCCACATGGCCCGTCTAAAAAATGCCATGGCTTCAGGGGGGAATGGGGAGGGGGTTGGTACATTACCGATGACGTCTTCACAGGGCTCTCCCTCTTCCTCCTCCTCCTCGTCGTCGTGCTCCTCCTCGCCCATGTCCTCAGCAAAACTTTGCTGTATTTGCCGGATCTGGGCCTCTCCCGATCGGCCAGAGGCCCGGGAATAATCAGCGTGCGGGGGGGGGCGATTATAGCCATCCCCGACTTCCTTGAAGTGGCCCGTAGGGTCTAAAATGGCCGCCGCCGCCGGCCTCGCTGAGCCCTCCGTTGGGGCCGCGTTCTTCGTTTTGGCGCGCTTTTTGGCGCTCGCGCCGCCGCCGCTTCTGGCCTCTCCGGAGGCTTCTGCAGCCGGGCGCTTTCTGCCGCTGGCGCCGGCTCCGGAGCTATCGAGCGGTGCGCTCAGCTCCATTTCTGCCGCTGCGGGAGATCTTGTGCCCGCTGGAGCGGCGTTGATAAGTATTAGAGTGTAGTTTGAATTTTTAGAGAAGTTGTTGAAAAAAGTTGGAGTTTGGCAAAGCCAAGTCCTAGCTGCGCTCCCTATAGAGGCAGGAAACGAACTGGGCCGGGGGTGACTCCCACACAGGAAACAGGAAGAAGATTTCTCTTAATTCCTGCCTCCCTGAAGATAGGTGGGAATCACCCACAAGATGGCCTCCACCTCAGAGGGAGAAGGGCCCATTGATGATGAAAAAGAAGCAGACGGGCGCCCACCGGGCCCTGGTGGCAGTCATGCTGAGGTGGATTTGTTGGAGGTGTCACGTCCGGATTTACCGTCTCTGAAGGAGAAGGGTCTGCCTGGGCGGCCATGGAATGGGTTGCGTCTGAAGCCCTGTCTGGAAGCGCCCCAGGAGGGTCTGTAGGAATCCCTGGCAAATCTGGGTAAGGCTCTTTAAGAGCGAAAGGAATAATTACCTGATCCTCTCCTGTCCGGTCTGGCTAGATTGTGTGGCATGGCCTTTTTCTTGGCTCTTGTCTCTACAAGGATCTTGTCCAGGGAGTCACCGAAGAGACGATCGCCTTGGTATGGATAAGAAGCGACTGTGGTTTTGGCTCGAAGATCGGTGGGCCATACCCTTAGCCAGAGTGTGCGACGAGCTGCCACTGCTGAAGCCAGGGACCTGGATGAAAAAACCATCGCGTCGAGGGTGGCATCGGCTGAGAAGGCTGCAGCTTTCAGGAGGCGGTTTGCCCCTTCTGCTAGTCGTTTGCTCGAAGGTGGGATGAGCTGGATCATCTTCCTGGACCATGCTATGGCTGCCCGGCTGACGATGGTAGCCGTGGCGGAGGCCTTAATGGCCATGACTGAAGCTTCATGCGCCTTGCGCAGGGCGAAATCCACTTTGCGGTCAAGGGTATCTCGAACCAGGCCCTCACCATCCTCAGAGAGGAGGCCTGATGTCTGCAGAGCGATGACAGGGGCGTCCACTAGGGGGACCTGTAAGAGCTTGTTAGTAAGTGAAGGCAAAGTATACAGTTTTCTTTGATTTAGAGGACAACGCTTATTGGCCATAGGTTTTTCCCATTCCTTAAGGAGCTGGTTCTCTAAGAATTCAGGGAAGGGGAAAACCTTTTCGGTGTCTGGGGTCCTAGGGAAATAGTCTTTATTGCCCTTAGGCCTGGAATCCTTAGGCTTAGAGGATGGGTCCTCTCCCTGCAGCTTAGGCTGCAGCTCTAGTGCTGATAAGGCTTTTGAGAGGAGATAGGGGTACTCTTCCGCTTTAAAAAAGTGCATGGAAGTTTCAGGGACTTCTAAGTCCTCCTCCTCCTCTTCATCGGAAAGGAACTCTCCTTCCTCCCGCTCTCCAGGATCTCCTAGGTCACTGCCCTCCATGGTATGGATCCAATGGGAAGGAACCCAGCCAGGGTAAGACTGATCCTTCCTGGCTGCCTTAGTGGCCAACGGGGCCTGTCTTCCTCCCCCTCATTATCCTGGATGGCCTCCTCCTCCTCCTCCTCCCTTTCCCCGGAGACTACGCAGGGGTTATGGGGGCAGGATTGTATTGGATGGGGGGGGGCTCCCCTGGAGTGGACACTGAGGAACTCGTCCCTCACTGCTTGCTTGAGTGCTCTAAGCAAGGCTGGGGAGATGGTCCCTTCCTCCCCACCAGGGTTACTCACTGGACGCCGATCTCCCTGGGAAGAAGCTGGACGCTCATCATCAATAGGGAACTGCGGAGGAACTTGGGCATTAGGAATGTCTGGCCCGTTGTCACTGCTGTCCGCAGGGCTTATGGAGGCGGGAAAACTGCTCCGCAGCCTTTTGCCGCCGCAAAACTTGATTTCCCGGGCTCGGGGTGCTTCCCGGCCTCGGGACGGCTCAAAATGGCGCCCGCGTGATCAGGCGCATCCTTGTGGGGCCGCTTTTTAGCGCGTTTTTCTTTCTGCGCGGTGGTCTTCGCGGCAGCCTTGGAGGTTTCCCCGCGGCTGGAAGCGGAGGGTACACCTCTGTCTCTCTCTCCTTCTTTCTCTCCGTCTGAGAGAAAGCCATCCGTCCCCTCCATCATTGAAAGAGGTAGGGGGAAAAAAGGAGGGGAGAGAGAGTTGAGTGAAAAAAGGAGGCAAAAGTTGAGGAGGAGGCAGAGGAGATTAAAGTGGGTATAATAGAAGAAAAGATTAAGGGGAAGGTAGCTGAAAAGGGCTGTAGAAAAAACTAGCTAAAGCAGGAACTATCCTAAAGTACTGCTCTCCCTTGCTGAGGCAGGAACAGAACTGATCTTAGGGGGCATCTCCCACCAGAGGACAGGAAGTGAAAGTGAAAGGTTTAGTTCCTGCCTCCCTACAAGCAGGGTGGGAAACACCCATCAAGATGTCCTCCTCTCAGAGGGAGAACCCTGGGTCGAATTCTCCATACCATGAGATACAGGTGTTCAGCATTGTGGTATAACAGGGGCCCCCAAGTCAGCAAGGCCTGGACCGGGGGAAGCTCTATGTAGTCAGGATTTTCTAATTGAAGGAGCCTCACAAACCACACCTGTCATGGCTAAAAAGGTGCTGTCAGAATGCAAGTCGCATTCTCCTCCCTTCTCTAGCACCTATCTCAAAAGGGGCAATGGAGGGAATGCATAGAACAGACGGAGAGCAATGGAGGCAATGTATGGAACAGAGCCAGTTTGATGTAGTGGTTAGGAGCGCGGACTCTAACCTAGGAGAACCTGGTTTGTTTCCCCACTCCTCCACATGCAGCTGCTGGTGACCTTGGGTCAGTTACAAGTTCTCTCAGAGCTGTTCTCTTATGAGCAATTCTCAAGAGAGCTCTCTCAGCCCCACCTACCTCACAGGGTGTCTGTCGTGGGGAGGGGAAGGGGAAGGAGATTGTAAGCTGCTCTGAGACTCCTTTGGGTAGTGAAGGGTGGAGTATAAATCAATCTCTTCTTCTTCAGAACTCCTTTCCAGGGGATCTCAAATGCGCCTCCCAAAGATATGGGATTGTTCCCTGTCAGAGAGCAGAAACTTGGGGCCTTTCTGGACTCGTATGTAGTGAACAGATCCTCCTGATTGAAACCTTGTATGTTGAACAACTGGACCAAATGCTTGGTCTGGATAGACCATTTGTAGTTTGAGAGGTAGACTCTGCTCAGCTGGTCATTAGGGGAGTTCAGAGAACCTGCTATATGAATGGCCCTGATGGAAATGCAGTTCTCTACAGCCACTTCCCAGACAGGGTCTTCGATCATGTCCCTCCCTGCTTGTTCAAGTAGAACATGGAGGTAAGTGTCGTCTGTCTGAATTACGACCTTCTCGCCTTGAAAGACATCTGCAGGGGAGGTAAGGGTGAAACGAACTGCTTGGAGTTCAATAATATTAATGAGAAGCTCCCTGCTCAGTAAAGACCATTTTCCCTGCACAGAAAGGCCCTCACAATGGACTACACTTCAGTGGTAAAGGTCGTTATCTGGTACCCAAAATCGAAACTCAAACAGGTTATCACCTTCCCTTCACCAAACCAGGGTCCTGATTAGGGACCTTGAGGTAGTGAAGCAACATCCTGAGGAGTATCTCATATGGTCAAACCTCCTGATGAAATCAATTCTGCAACTCCTGCAGGTGGAGTCTAGCTAGGGGAATGACCTCTGTAGTAGACACGACCAACCCGAGCAGGTGCTGAATCATTTTAACGAATTACCACCTCTTTCTCATGAAGCATGATACTAATGCCTTGATACTCCTTTTCTTGTCTCCTGGTAAGAGGACCTTGCCTTTGTTGGAGTCAAGGGTGGCCCCATTAAACTGCATTAAACGTGAGAGCTCCAACCAGGATTTTTCCTTATTAACTACTAGCCCCAGCCTTTGGCAGGATGCCAAGAACAGCTGCACATCTGCACTCAAATGCTCTCTGCAGGGAGCTGTGATGAGCCAGTCATCAAAGTAGGAAAAGATGGCACACCCCTTGGATCTCAAAGGCACTACTACCACCACTATGCATTTGGTTAAAACCCTAGGTGCCATGGACAGGCCAAAGTGGAGAGACGAATATTGGAAGACCTCAGAGCCCTGTCTGAAACGGGGGTACTTCTTATGGGCAGGTTGAATGGTGATGTGGAAACAGGCATCTTTAAGGTATATTACCCCAAACCAAGAGCCTGGAGCAAGAAATTCCACAACTGATGAAAGAAAGACCATTATGAACTTTGAAACTTTCAGAAACTTATTTCATTTCCTCAAATCAAGGATGGGCCTCTGCCCCCATCTTTTTTGTCAACAAGGAAAATCCTGGAATTAAACACCCAAGATTGGAGGCCAGAGGGAACTTTTTCAACTGTCCCTTTCTACAAATGCTCCCATAGGTACATCTGGAGCTCGGGGAATGGATGGTCTACCACTATTATAAGCCGGGGAACAAGTGGGCAATGAAACAATCTCTAAAAGAACCCCAGCTATGAACTATGGATAAAACCCATCAGAATAAATGTGCTGCTCCTCTGAACACGAGGTGGCAAACGTAGCCCTAAAAAAGTGGGCCTCCAATTGAGACCAGACTTCTGGTCAGAATTTCTGTTGCTGCTGATTCTGCTCCCTTTGTGGAACCTGGTGGCTTGCTGACCTAGGCTGAGATGAGCTTTTCCTCTTCTGAAAAGGAGGAGGCTGGTTTTGGTGTTGAGGATACTGGGGGGCACTCTGAGCTGCTGCTGTTGGCTGTGATAAAAGGACATAGCAAACCCCTACTGATATGGGGTGACGCGCTGCTTTGAAGCTGATGAAGAGAACACACCTAGGGATCCGTCCATCAACTTGTTCTTAATAGTGAAGAGGAACTCATCAGTATTCTGCGAGAACATGCTTAAACCCTCTGTTCTATGGCAGAAGCCCCAAGATCTTGAAGGAGAGAAAATTAATGAAACTCCCAATTGAGTTTCTAATACCGGGCCTGATAATAACCATGACCTGGATAGAGATACCCTCTATATGACCATGAAGAGCTGAGTCAGCAGATAAATGTATCTGTGTTGAAAGGGTGAACTCTGAAAATCTTTGGCTGGCTTCCAGAATGACTGATAACCCTAGAAGATAGTCCATTCATGGCGAGTGACACACAATTGTCCTCAATCCACCTCATGTGTTCACCTCAGCTTGAAGAGAAGGCCCTTACATTGTCCACTGATGTTCTTGAACAAAAGGAAAATATCATCCACGAAAGTAATAAAATCTGGATTGGAGGATGCAATTTTGGATTTTTAATGCCCTCAGGAGAGCCAATTTCTGATGCAGATGGATGCTCACAAAGTATATGACTACTTTCACAAACAACAGACACAAACAGCTTGTTCCAGAGGTCTGATTCTACACCCTGTTTGACTACATGTGAACCAAGAGAACTCCACTGTTAAATTTCTCCCTTGAAATATTGTAGGATAGCCC
This sequence comes from Lepidodactylus listeri, assembly GCA_029233225.1. NCBI lineage: Eukaryota > Metazoa > Chordata > Lepidosauria > Squamata > Gekkonidae > Lepidodactylus > Lepidodactylus listeri. Next base: position 59,311,149 of record JARCFY010000012.1, read on the forward strand.
AGTAAAATTAATGACATCTCTTTCACTGAATATGAAACTAAATTTGATGTCATCTTGCTCTGGGAAACTTGGTCACAAATGGCTATGCTACATACCCAGCTGAAGTGATTCCTTGTATCAAGGGATGCAGAGGTGGTTTAGATATTTGCATTGTCTACCATGTTACTGATAAAAGAACAATGGTCCAAACTTAAAGAATATAAAAATAAATGAATGCTTTGGTATACAGAAGCTTCTATTGTGATAGCAGGAGATTTTAATGCATGAATAGATCAAAATGATGATCCTATTTACTCCCATTTTCATGATTTCTCCCCAGAGGTTGATAATGCCCCCCCTCTTCCTATCAGGCATTCGAAGGATCACAGCTGCAAGATCGCCTTCATAATTGTTGACACAGAAGAAGTGGCATTAGAGGCATATAAAGATTTGATTCAATTTTTGCAGAACTTTTTGATATACAAAGATATTAGCAGAGGTCATGCCTCCTCTCACAATTCTAAGCCCTGGTTCAACAGGGAATAGAATCGACCATGGCTTCCATTGGAATTGTTCGAGTTAAAAAGGGAATATATAAAGTTTTAATCAAAAGGAAAAAATTGCAGGCCCAGACAGAGGTTTGGCAGAAGTTAATAGTAGCATCAGAGATTAATGATTCAGCCTCCTTTTGGAGGCTCATGATGAGGGGATTAAATAACCATCCAGCTGTTTCAGACTCTTATATAATTATGAACTCATGGGAAGCATATTTTCAAAATATTTTTGCAGTAGGCTACTAATTTTTATCCATTGCCTATATGAAAACACATAGCTAAGGATTAATTGCAACTGTGTTGGGCATCTGTCAGCTTCTGTTGCAACATACAATACAGGGATGTATTCTGGCACCCACTTTATTCAATTTCTATATTAAAGCAATTAACTGTTTCTGACCCCAGCTTTCCTCCTCCTATACTGGCCTCTAGACCACTCTCATTTTTACTTTACACAGATGAAGGAGTCCTGCTGCCTCGTACCAGTCTCTTTAAATGCCTTCCCTAAGCCCTGATGTCTCATAAGTGAACTCAGAACGCTTTAAATGGCTTTTGCAAGCCGTGCCATAAGCAAGAACCCTTTAAATGGCATCCAAGTGGCGAGGTCACCCAGAAGTGGTGACCCAGAAGCCACGTCACATAAATCGGTTCGTTAAATGGGAAGGTTTGTGGAGGTGATGGCGGCAGCCCGGCTTGCAAAAGCCATTTAAAGGGAACCCTTTAAATGGCTATTGCAAGCCACGTAGCTTGAGAGTGACGTCCAACCAGTGAGGTTACCTGGAAGTGGTAACCCAGAAGCTGCGCTGCATCATGAACCATGAACCAGTTCAATAAACTAGAAGGTTCATGAGGTTTGTGAGACCTCCATTTTCCTGGTTCGTGCCCATACCTAGTGCTGACATAGTGTCTTTTATTGTACAATAAAAATATTTAGAAAGCATTTACCTTTTACATATATCATCTTGGAATTAATTTGCTGACATATGGCTGTTTTGCTAGTCTCTGACCGTAATAAATGTCAGCCAAAAGGCTTAAACCCTCAAAGGGCAAGTCCTCCACTCTGCAGCGTGTGTCCCGAGGAAGTGCAGTTGTACACAACCAAGAGTGCCACCTTAGCACAATGGCCTATGTCACTGACCTTGTTGCTGAGTCTGCAGCATGTTTACCTGCATTTATCTTGTTTGGAGAGCCTTATGGCTTCCACCTGGACAAGCTTGACTAATGACTTGTATTCATCCAGAAGTTTGTCCATATGTTGGGAGAACGTCTCCCACAGGAATAGTTGATAGCCCCCCATGATGGGCTTGGTAATTTGAGATTCGAAAATTTACGGTTGCTGACAAATATAACTTCTGCCCTAGAGAGTCTAGATGTCTGCCATCCTTGTCTGATGGGGACGAGTGCTGCCCCTGCCATGTCTGCATCTCCATGGTGATGGAGGAGGAGGAAGAGGAGATTAGATTTATACCCCATCTTTCACTCAGAGTCTCTGAGTGGCTTACAAACTCCTTTCCCTTCCCCTCCCCACAACATACACCCTGTGAGGTAGGTGGGGCTGAGAGAGCTCTTTCCAGAACTGTCCTGAGGGAACAGCTTTGTCAGAGCTATAGCTTGCCCAAGGTCATCCAGCAGCTGCATGTGGATGAGTGGGGGATTAAACACGGTTCTCCAAGATTAGAGTCCGCACACTTAACCACTACACCAAACTGTAGGATGGTTGACTAGAAACTTGCAACAAGAGTCCTGCTTAGTCTTGTAGAGCATTTCAACCCTTTGGGAGGTTGCTGGAGTGGATGCAGGCTGCTGCCACACCTGGGACATAAGATCTGCCAGGCTTTCTAGGACAGGAAAAGCCTCAAATGCCTGGAGAATCCAGGTAAAGACAGCTCAAGTCTTTCAGCCTGTTATCAGATGTAGCAACATCTATATCCAACACCTTGGCCATTCTTAGCATTTGTTCACCATAAAGACATAGATCCTCATTTGGAGAGATAGGAGTGCCCCCAACTGTATTGTCTGGGGAGGATTCAGCTTGACTCTCCGAAATAAAATATGAAAAACAACAGTCCCTTCCTCTTCAGGCTCAGACTTTGGAGATGCTGAGAACACCATATGGCATTGAGACCCCCATCAACCAAAATTCTCCATGGGGAGAGCATAACTTGGTGGACCAGGGTGAAGATACTGAGAACAACAATCAGGCCACTCTTGTGAACAGGCTAGACACGCATAGTATGGATGCCCCTGGGGAGGGTACAACTGCATCCTGGGAGCCAGTCTCACCGGTTCTGACCCAATAGGTGGTGGATCCTCAAAGGGAGGGCTAGGCTTTTCCCCCTTCACTCTCCAACATCTGCTCATTTGGGAAGGACAAATGTGGCAATTGGGTATGAGGAGGGACCAAAACAACAACGGATCCCACAGGAGAACTAGGCGGAGACAATGGTTTTCTGTGATGCCTAGATGAAGAGGACATCTCTTCCTTGTGCTTGCTTTTCTTTGCCTTCTTTAAAGGGGGTTCTGACAAGATGGGAGACAAAACCAAGTGTGAAGATGAGGGAGAGACTGGGTGCATCGTAGCAGAGGACAGAACTGTGGATGCCAGACTCTTTAGCTGTGAAAGAACGTGTCCAGCGTGGCACTGGCAATAAATGTGACCACACCTTCCCTGGTCTTTTTGTTTTCCTTCAAAATCAGCTAAACTAGCTTTCCCAGCCCAAACAATGGAAGCCCTCACAGAGATGATGTGGCTGATGCCTCAACAGCAAGGGCTGAAACCTCATGGGATTTTTTGATTTATAGTCCAGTTGGCTACGTAGGAATCCATCCCTGTCTTTAGTAACTAAGCCCCCTGAGAGGAGCGCCATGACAGGCACATCCACTAATAAAACCTGTAAGAGATCCACAGCATGGTTAATCAAAGAATGAAGCCTTTTTGCTAAGCCTGGATTCTGTTTACTAGAAAGAGTTTGCCCATTTTCTTTCATTTGGTTCTCAAAGAATTTTGGAAATGGCACTACTTTTTCCACACTAGGTAATCTGGGGGAAAATTCCTTGATACATTTGGGTTTAGCTTTTGGATTGGTCTCTTCTTCTTTGGGACTCCTCAGATGTATCCCCTTCCTCCTTATTGAAAGAACTGTCACTGTGAGAAGGGTGAAGTCTGCCCTGCCATTTTTTGTACCACCTTAGTCAGCCGGGGCTGGTGCCATGCTATCTGCCCCCTATCTAAGGAATCCTCCCTGCTTCCCCATCTAAACAATCCATGGGAAGGGAAGAGGAATGTGATCTGAAGGAGGCCACTAAACAATCTATTTTCCAGCTCCTTTATGGAGAAGGTGCACACTCCTCTTGCCGGGACCAAACTTCCTCCAATATCACATGGAAAAGCCAGCTTGCTAGCTTTGGGGGACATCAAGAAAATGGGGACTGGGTGGTGCTCCATCTTCCTGGCTGTTCCACTGATGCTGTGGGTGCCAAGTTTATGCATCTGCCATCTTTGTTGATGCAAAGGATCTACCCAACAAAACTGGCTGCTGCTGTCATTGAGGAATCCTCCAAGGCACAGTCAAATTGTGTGGAATGCTCCTCTGGCTGCCTCTATTCATCTGCTGTTGGCCACTCCTCTGCAGGTTTGTTCCCGCTTGACTGTGCCAGAAAATAGTTCCTTCTTTCTTTTTAGGGGAAGATAAGGGGGTCCCCATCCTCCTTGGAAATGAAGCCATCTGAGGCTTCATCGAAGTTCTCTATGTTACCTTAGCCATTCCATCATCAGAGGAGGAAGAGTAGACCAAAAGGAGGAACTGAGGTATAAAGAAATGAGAAGCAGGTATAAAAGGGTTGAAACAGAAGTAGGGCCTGTAAGACGGAGCTCTTCCGCCAGGCTTTCAAATAGGGGCCGCCGGCGGAGAGAAAGCCGATTATACCATCTCCCTGGCCCTGTTGATCACACCCTGCTGCAGTTACCCACCGGAGCGCTAGAAAGTCGCCATCTTGTGATATTTAATTTTAGTGCTGGTTTAATTGTTTAAATGTTTTAATCTGTAAATTGTTTTTATGCTTTTATATGTTGTTAGCCGCCTTGAGTCGGTTGCAAAACTGACAAGGCGGGAATAAATGAAACAAACAAACAAATAAATAAATAAGTATTAGCTGCCTTTTGCTGAGTTGTAGGGGCCTTGCTGAGCAGCTCCTACCAAAAGTCTGCTCTCCTTAACAACACAGGAAATGAACTGAGGAAAGTGAGTGACTCCACCAGGAGACAGGAAGTCTGGAAGAATTTTAGTCCTGCCCCCTTGATGGACAGATAGCAATCATCCATGTCAAGATGCCCCTCACCTCAGAGGAAGAAACAACTTTTTCTTCTTGCTATCCCCCCCTCCCCCCTCCTTGGACTTCTGCTTTCAAATTCAGTCTTCACCTTTCTACACACGTTTTTCACAGAATTAGCTGCCAGGTCAAAAGGTGATAAAGTACAGACTGGATCCAGATAACGGTTTGAAAGCATATCACATAGTGATATGAAAGCATATCAGTGATATCACGTATCACTGCTACGAAGGTCTGGCTTTGAAAATGGTATAGTGCAGCTGCATCTCTTGATATTCTATATTGTATTTATTCAAAGAAGTAACAGATGGCAAAATATCCCTGAGTTATGTGGAGAGTTCTCTTTCATTTGTTAAGTGGGTCCTCATTGTGATGGGCAGGAGAAGATTCTGCCCTCTTTTCTTCTCCATCAGCAAGGACCAATTGGATTCAAACAGGCTGAATGGAATGCTGAAGGGGGGGGGACGACTGAGGGAAGCTTAACTATCAACATCCTGCAAACAAACAGTTGGGTTTTGGAGGGAGAAGGAATAGGGAGTATCCTGGACTAGGCAAGAGTCCAGAAGAATATAGTGTATGATTGATAGTGAGAGTGTAGATGCTGTTCCTAAATAAAACCAGAGAATTGTGAAAGTTGTTTTCTTACTGTCTTTAAAGTTTGACATGCTGAAAGAATCAGCATTATAACCAGTAACATACCTCGCAGCTCTAGAACTATGTCACCTACCAAGCTAGAGTGGGGAAGGCATCACAGATATGCTTGCAAACTAAATAAACGTATGCATTTTTGTTATATGTGACTCTGTGTTATCCTCAGTCTATAGAACCCACTACATACTCTGTTCTGTAAGATTTTAAGAAAAGGGGTCTTAATTTGTAGTTGATGCAATCTCTGGTACAGGATTAACGAATCCTGTGTGTATAAAAGAACACATGCTAATAAAAGAAGCCACTAACAGTGGACCTATTATATTAAAGTAACAGGAGGGTGTGGGTGGTGAGGTGGGTCCCAACTCTCCTGGCTGAGGATCTGTTAGTGGCAAAGCTGTATAAAATAATAAGAGAAAGGCCTGGATCAGGGGTTGTGACAGTCACCTACCCGGAAGCTGTGGAATCTGGTGTTGTATGCTTCACACAGACACTACAATGTATAAGAAGGCTTGGGGCAGGGGTACTTGAAAGATACCTCCCGCCCACAGGTGCAGAGCCTGTGGAGGAGACCGGTAGCATATATTTATGAGGAGCTGAGTAGCAACACGAGATAGGGTGTTTTCAGGGCTGACAATATGCCTTTGAAACGTCTTCCCTTTACCTGGCTTTTAGGCATCAGGTCAGAACATTATTTTACTCAGGCTTTTAAATTAAGAGGTTTTCTATTTTAGTTGCTTTACAGGTGTGCTTTTAGCCTGTTTTGTGGGTATTTTAGTAGGAAAGAGAAAGTCCAGTAGCACCCTAAAGACTAACAAAATCTGTGGCAGGGTATGAGCTTTCATTAGTCCCTGCACACTTCTTCAGATACCCGGGAGAATACACTTCTCTTCTGCTACAGACAGACTAACATGGCAACCCATCCTAATTTATCTTTGTGGATATTTTGTAGGTTTGATTCTAAGGGCTCTTTTTAACATTAATAAGGTATACTACTAGCTTTATAGTAATGGCTTTACATGTGAGCCACCTTGATAGGTGGCATAGCAATCACCTACATAAAGTGTTCATGCTTAGATGTCAGAACTCCCCCCCCCCCAAAAAAAATTCCTCAGGGGTCGGTTTAGGGGAGTATTTAATACCAAGAAAGATCTTTTTCCCTGCTCAGGCACAGGCTTTGTTGAAAAGAATTGTTCTGAAGCAGATACATACTTGTATGTTTGTAGACATGTTTAAATCCCAACTCTGCCACAGAAGCTCGCTGGGTGACCTTGGGCCAGTCAGACACTCTCAGCCTAACTTACCTCACAGGGATTTTGTGAGGATAAATGGGAGAAGAGGAAAACAATGAAAACCGCTTTGGGTACCCGCTGGGTAGAAAGAAGTGGTACAAATTAAGTAAGGAAATAAATATAACTTCTCGTCAGTCTACCAAGTTCTCCAAATGGCAGGATGCTGGCATTATGTTCTCACAACTTTGCTTAGGAGTTAGTTCCCCTCTTCCAAAACTGACATACTAATGAAGGATCTCAACTCTAACACATTTTCCCTCAAAACAGTTAGCAGATTTAAAATCTCCTCTTCCTCCATTAAAGGAGTTTCTGTATTTTAGTTGCAAATTTCATATTGGGTAAAAGAGAAATTAAATTCTAAATGTTAATTATGACACAGGTTAACTAAAAATATTGATATTATATGAATCAATGACTTTTCTCAGCTTTCTTCCATGCACTGCTGTGTGTTTATATTTATTACCATTAGTAATGAACCAATTTAAGACTCACTGACCACCAAAGCACCAAATCTGTATATTCTCTCCTTTTCAGGCTTAAAGGTTTTACTGACATGGGGCAGGAGAGGGGGTATCTTTAATTTAGTAACAAGCCTCAAAATGCAAGCCACATCTGGAAAAAGACAAAAGCCAAAAGCCCAGCAGTACTAGGAAATTAAAACATTGGGTCAGATTCAAACAGACTAGGAAGTCAAAGGTCAAAGCAGCATTAAATCATTAGTTTCCCAGCTGCCACTAAGGCGTGGAGTTGACCTTTGATTTTGCAAGAAGTGGCCCATGCAATTTTCTGGTGGCAATCTGGCAGAGTTGAATATTTTCCTTGCACTATTTCCAACGAAGGCCTGAAAGGTATACACTAAGTATCCAGGCACCAAATAACCAAGAATATTGAATGCATGAAAAAGATAAATTGATAAGATTACATTTCTTGTAGATTGAGGTCTTATTTTTAAGCACTCCTACAGAAAAGCAGACATACATTTATTACCTGTAGTGTAAAAGAAAGCCATTGAAATCTAAAACAGAAGACCAGTGGCACCTCAAAGACTAACATTTATTTCAATACATGCTTCTGCGATTCACAGCTCCCATCTTCAAACCTAAAGCAGCAGCCAGACATTTAATCTCTTGTAATATTTTTCCTATTTTGTGCAAAAGGAGAAAAAAACTTAGGGAAATCAATAGAACAGAATCTCTGAGCTGAATTCAAAAGAGATCTAGCTGGAGCCCATGTTGTTTAAAATGCCTTCAAGGATACTCCACACATGGACATTTTTCTCTATGGAGACTGAACTTCATACAGGAAAAATAATCATACATGAAACACTTCCTTTGCTCTAAATTTAATCTCAAAGGCACCCTGATTTTGATATGTCCTACCTTTGCAAATGTTGCCAAACAATAGCACCACATATTTCTGTTAAACAGGCAATATTCCAAATACCGAAACTCAAAGACTCAGACAACAGGAGAAACATCCAATATGGAAATTAACAGAGGAAACCAATATGGAAATTAACACAAGAATCTCTTGAAACACAGATCAAACATATAATGGGTGGTGGCTAAAGGGCCAAGAAGCTGTAATATTAGGAGCAGAAAATGTGACTCCCTAGATAAACTTTGCTACAGTTTCCTTACAAATAAAGGCAAGCAGGAATGCTAAAGAATAGTGATCAATCCAATGTGTAAGAAAGAGCGCAAAGTCAAAGGAAATGATTAATTCTGCGCAGATAACCAGCATGATGGGTCCTGGTTGGTCTCATAACATCTTCACATCTTTTTTCCCCCTTTTTCTTTGGTATTTTTGCATTTGTGCGTGTGCATACATGGGCAGCCATGCATGAAAGTCATGGCGACCTCTGGCAACTCCTACTGAGGCACGGAGGACATTTAGAGAAGTGGCTTGATAGTCTGCCCCTGGTATTCTCTGGAGGTCTCCCATTCAGATACTTGCTAGGGTCGGCCCTGCTTAGCTTCCGACATCTGACAAGATCGGGCTTGTCTGAGCTATCCAGGTCAGGACAACATCCTCACATCTTGTGACCTTCTAGTGAGCGCAAGAGTTTGTCGTATGCTGACTGGTAAGGTTGATGTTCTGGTGTTATGCTGCCCACCCTTGATGAGGTCACATTTATTTGCCAGTGGCAATTAAGACTTTGGGTGGGCTGTTGTACCCTGCCCTTTTATTACAAAAACAAGCTGGGATGTGGCAAAATCCCCCTCCCCCACTTCATTTAGAAGAGGCATTAGCTCTCCTTTACTAGTCTTCTGACATAGCTAAACTATCACAGTAACCTCAAAGCTGGTCTTCTCTAAGAAGTTCCACACGGGCCTATGCATGAAGACAATGCAAAAACTTCAGCTGAGAAAGTACATGTAGTATCTGGAGCAAACAACTACTCACACATTATGCCTAGCTGCACTGTAATCCCAACAAAACCGAGGTGTTAATTGGGAGGATGAACACAGGAAATAGGTTATCCTGTGTTCTGGAGGAGGTTACAGTCCCCCTAAAGGAGCCGGGTTCATAGCTTGGAGGCACTCCTGGGCCTTCTGTTGAATAAACAAGATGGCAGTGACGGCCAGGGGTACCTTTCATCACCTTTGGCTGGGGTGCCAACTGCAGCCCATCGCAGAAGGGGGGAAAGATCTTACCACTGAGGTGCATGCCCTGGTAACAACTAGATTAGATTGTGCAAAGTGCTCTACATGTGTCTGCTTTTGAAGACTGCTGAGCAGATTGTGTCTCCTTTTCTATGGCCAGAATATTGACTGGAATGGGTCATAGAGAAAATATTGTTCCTGTCTTTTTCCATCTATACTGGCTTCCAATTTGCTTCTGGGCTTATTTCAAGGTGTTGGTATTAACCTTTAAGCTCTGTACATTGTGGGGTCAGCATACCATAAAGAGGGGCTTCTCCTAAATGAACCTACCCATCCATTCCGGTAATCTTTAGATGCCCTGCTTCGGATGCTCTGCCATATAAGGCCAGATGGGTGACAATCCAAGAAAGGGCTTTTCTCAGTCATGGCATCAAAAATTTGGAATTCCCTCCCCAGGGAGATTTGTCTGTCTCTTCCTCTACTATTGACTTTCACCAGCAGGTGAAGACTTCTTTTGTGTGTATGTTCCATTTGGCAACCCCCCACCCCAGTAACTTATTGGCTTCCTCCCTGGTTTTTGGTGTTATGTCTGCTTATATGTTTTTACTGAACTACTGTATATGTTATTTATTTTAAACATGCTAATGTTAAAATGTTTCAAGGTTTGATGTCCGCTGAATTAAAGACCCCATTTGGGTGAAAAGGCAGCATTAAAAATGTTTTAAATAAATATCCTGACATTGTTACATTAGTTTCCTATACAAATAGGTAGTTCCAAATTCAGTTCACAGTGTTCGTTGACCTTTAACACCCACATACTTAAAGGACTGCCTCTCCCGGTAGGAGGAACCCATACACTTTGTTCTTCCAATCATTCTGTGCTTGCTGCGCTCCCTTGTAGGCACACTTTTTTGTTAAGTCCTCTTCAGCAGCCTCACGCTATGCAAGATGAGGTCGGTTTCAAAAGTGATTAAAAAGGAAGCACAATCTGTTCCAAACTAGAAGACTGGTATTAAGAATAATAAAAACTCAAAAACTGCCTGAACTTAATAAATCTGAGTTTACCACTAGACTTTACAGTGCATGTTAAAAAGAGAGCGACACTTCCAAGGCTGCGGAGTCCTCACCTAAGAAGGCCAGCAAAACTCAAGACTACAGGCCCTAAGCAATCAATAATTCTCATTAGGATATCAATTTGTTCCCTTAACAAATATAAAGGGAAGATGGGGTGAGATCGACCAGTGGACTTACCGTGAGGGGTCCTTCTCCTCTGAGGGTTGGAGGACATCTTGTGGGTGATTCCCACCTATCTTCAGGGAGGCAGGACTAAAACAAACTTCTTCCTGCTTCCTGTGGTGGGAGTCGCCCCAGGATCAGTTCGGGTGCTCCTAAAGCTGGATGAACTACTCTACATCGAATATATGAAAGGAAAACAACTCAACAATGCTGTTAATACATGTAACAGGAAGTGAAGAAAAAACAGGAAGAAGATAATACTTTCTCCCCCAACTATATACAACTTTGGTTATGATGAAATAGGTATCAAACAACCCAACCTCGGTGAACTCTCTCTATTTCCCTCCTTACTGCACCACATTGTTCGCGTTGACTTGTGGTCACATCACAACTTCTTAGAGGTGAGGACTTGTCTGCAGGATATTGATGACGACCCGGGAGGGCCAAGATGTCCTCCAACCCTCAGAGGAGAAGGACCCCTCACGGTAAGTCCACTGGTCGTTCTCCCTCTGAGGTGGAGGCCATCTTGTGGGACCTCCCAGAGCAGTGGTCCTAAGCTTGGGGTGGGTGGTCGTCATCTGTTGAAAAAACTGCTTGTAACACACGACGTCCGAATGCGGCGTCCGCCGATGCATATGTGTTGATTTTATAGTGGCGTATGAACGTGGTTGGCGAAGACCAAGTCGCGGCTCTACAGACTTCCTCTATGGAGGCCCTGTTGTTGAATGCTGTACTCGTGGCTGCACTTCGGACGGAATGGGCGGTGATGCCCTTTGGAACTAAGAGGTTCATACTTTTGTATGCTTCGAGAATGCATGCCTTGATGGTATAGCCTATGGAAGCTGTGGACATTTTCTTCCCTGTATGAGGGGGGGAAACATTGATAAACATTGCCTCTGTTCTCCTGATGGACGACGTTCTAAGAATGTAACATTTCAGGGCTCTTCTGACGTCTAAGGTGTGCCACGTCCTTTCCAACGGATGGGAAGGGTTTGGAGAAAAGGAAGGCAGAAAGATTTCCTGCGTCCTATGGAATCTAGTGTTTATTTTTGGACAGAAGGATGGGTCCGTTCGAAGAATCACTTTGTCCTTGTGAAACACACAGAGGTCACTTCTGATTGAAAGAGCGCCTAATTCTGAGATCCTTCTTGCTGAGGTAATTGCTACGAGAAATAATGTCTTCATCCTCAGGAATCTGAGTGGTACGTTTGACAGGGGCTCAAATGGCTTTTTGGTTAGAGCTGTAAGGACGGGGTTCAGTCTCCAAGTTGGAAATCTGTGACAGGTTGGTGGGTCACTGTGGGATGCACCTTTGAGGAAACACCGAATATGTGGGTGTTGTGATATCGGTAGGCCCTTATATTGGGGAAGGACTGTAGACAGTGCTGCCATCTGTCTTCGAAGGGTGGAAGCCTTAAGGCCGGTCTTCCGTCCGTCCTGAAGAAAGGCCAAAATGGTTGCAACCCGTGGATGGAGTGCATCCACCTTCTTCCTTCGAGCCCAACGGACGAACGCTTTCCATGTTACATTGTAAATTCTAGTAGTGGAAGGTTTCCTTGAAGCCAGGATAGTGTTGATGATGGAGTTACCGTATCCTAGCCTGAGGAATTTTTGCCTTTCAACCTCCACGCGGTCAGTTGAAGCCATCCCGGATCTGGGTGATGGATCGGGCCCTGATGAAGCATGTCTTCTGAGACGGGTAGTTTGAAGGGCGGGGCCCCTGACAGCTCCTGAAGTGATGTGAACCATGGACGACGAGGCCAATAGGGTGCCACTACTATGATTTCCGCCCTCGATGTCCTTATTTTCCGGATCAGCCTCGGGAGGACCGGTAGGGGAGGGAATGCATAAAGAAGTTCCGCAGGCCATGGAGATAGAAGTGCGTCCGTTCCTTCCGCTGATGGATGAAAGAACCTGGTATAAAATCTGACCAGTTCAGCATTGGTTGGGGACGCGAAAAGATCTACTTGAGGGGTTCCCAGTTTTGATGCAATCAGATTGAAGATGCTCCTGTGAAGAGACCATTCTCCCTCTTGAATGGCTTGGCGACTCAGCCAATCCGCCTGGATGCTGGTAGACCCCTTCACGTGTTCCGCCTGTAGGGATGCCAGGTTGGTCTCCGCCCATCTCAGGAGAAGGTCGGCTTCTCTGGATAGAGCCGTCGATCGGAGACCCCCTTGTTTGCTCAGATAGGCCTTGGCTGAGATGTTGTCCGTCCTGATGAGTACGTGCTTCTGCTGTATCTGAGAGGCGAAGTGGAGTAGGGCCAGGCGGACAGCTCGCAGCTCCAGTAGATTGATTGGGAGCGCTGTTTCCGAGGCGGACCATTGACCTTGAACTGGTTGTTGAAGTAACGTGGCTCCCCAGCCATTCAGGCTGGCGTCCGTGAAGATTTGTATCTGGTCCCGAATCCAGAACGATCTGCCGTGCGTTAGATTTGACTTTCTGGACCACCATCTTAGACTTGACTTGACCGATAATGGTACCTTTAGGGAAAGTTCCATCTTCAACGCGATGGAGTTTTGGTAGGGTCTGAGAAATTTCTGAAGAACCCTGGAGTGGAATCGTCCCCACTGGAGGGTGTCGAAGGACGAGACCATGAGGCCCATCATTCTGGTCAGCAGAGAAAGGGATGAGAACCGTGCCTTGATGATTTGCAGGGCTATCCCTTGGACCTTCTTTGCCTTGGACGCCGGAAGGAAGAGTTTCGCAGAGTGAGTGTCTAATATGACTCCCAGGTGTTCTAGCCGTTGGGTTGGGCTCAGGGAACTCTTCTGTTCGTTGATGAGGAAACCGAAGTGCCGTAAGCACTGGATGGTTGTAGATGTCTCTGTGGCATTGGTGCCTTGACGGAGAACGCAGCAGCAGGTCGTCCAAGTAGGGATGAATGTGGATGCCCTGTTTTCGCAGGAGGACCACGGGATGGACTAGGGCTTTTGTGAAGACCCTTGGGGCCGAGGACAGGCCGAATGGGAGGGCTCTGAACTGCAAGTGGGTCTCTCCTACGCAGAAACACAAGAATCTCCTGTGCTGCGGAGATATCGGAATATGGAGATAGGCTTCCGTCAAGTCTATTGAAGCCAAGAACTCGCCTGGTTGTAGTGATTCTGCGATGGACCGCAGGGTTTCCATGCGGAAATGCCGTAGGTGCACGAATTGGTTCAGAAATTTTAGGTCCAGGATGGCTCTCCAATCCCCATTCTTTTTGGGGACGGTGAAGAAGATGGAGTATACCCCGGTCTGGTGTTCTTTCGGCGGCACTGGTTCTACGGCCTGAATTTGGATCAGATGTTTCATAGCTGCAAGAGTTCTGTTTTGTTTTTCTCTGTTGCGTTGAAGTGGTGAAGCCAGGAAGCGTTGTGGTGGAAGAGACCGAAATTCGATTTTGTAGCCTTCGGAGATGAGTTCCGCGGTCCAAGCGTCTGGTTGGGAGGTTAACCAGGCCTGGCTGAAAATAGATAGTCGACCTCCCACCGGTGGTTCTAGATAGTCACGCTTTAAAGGACTTGGGGTCACCGCCCTTGTCCGGTCTGTTTCCGGGGTTTCTGCCGAAGCAGTTACTGTTGAAGCCTCCTCTGCGAAAAGACTGCCTGTTCGAGTTCCAAGAGGGGCATCTGTAATCCTGACGTGGGCGGTAGGGCGAGTTGAAGGGACGAAAGGACGAAGAAGTTGATGGTGAACCCGCTGGTCTTCTATCAGAGGGGCGAATGGTTTTGGGTAAGGCTTTCTTCTTGTCACGTGTTTCCACGAGGATCTTGTCTAATGAGTCCCCAAACAGCTTTTTTCCCTGGTAAGGGTATGATGACACCGTGGCCTTGGACTAGTAGTCTGCTGGCCATGATCTTAGCCACACTGTACGTCGTGCTGCGGCCGCTGTGGACATCGCCCTGGCTGAGAAGACCATGGAGTCGAGAGTTGCATCCTCTGTGAAGGATATCGCCTTAAGCAATCTGTTGGCCCCTTCCAGTAGCCCACGATTGTTCTCCGGTATCATCTGGATCAGTTTGCGCATCCAGACTATTGATGCTCTAGATACTGTGGACGCTGCTGAAGATGTCCTGATGGCTAAGGCGTTTGCCTCATGGGACCGGCGAAGGGCAAACTTCGCCCTTTTATCCAGACTATTGCGCAGTGTGCCGTGGCCATCCTCAGCGACTAGACCAGTTGACTGCAGAGCTGCCACCGGTGCGTCCACCACAGGGACCTGTAAAAGTTCTGTAGCAGAGGCATGCATTGGGTAAAGCCTTTTAGTAATATTGGGGAAGGCCCTTGTAGATAAGGGGTTTTCCCATTCAGCTTTCACTTTCCTAACATAGAAACCGGGGAAAGGGAAAGCTATTTCAGAAGGATCCACTGGGGGGAAAAACTCATCAGTGATTTCTGATCCCTCTTCATTGCTCTGAGGATCAGGAGCCGGGTTAGAGGCCTTATTGCCATATTTTATGTGCAAGGCTGACAGGGTCTTAGCAAGCAAGAACTGGAGGTCCTCAGTTCTAAAAAAGCGGAAGGACTGGCCTTTTGGAAGAGTAGGCTTAGGTGCCAAGTCTTCCCTGTCTTCATCCTCATCAGAGGAAAATTCACCCTCCTCCTTATCACTTGAATAGTGAGATGCATCATCCCCTTGGAGACTTTGTCTGTCATGGGGGCAGGTTTTCTTGGCTGTGCTCTTCTGAGCAGCCTTAGTGGGCCACTTCCCCTTGTTCCCTTGGGGAAGGCGCGGTGGTGGTGAGGGGGAGGGCGAGGTGGGGGAAATAGGATGTCCCTTGGCCCTGTGGAATAAGGCTATCTCCTCCCTCATCGCTTTCTTAAGGAAGGCTATGGCTGCCCTAGAAAAGAGAGGGGATCCCCCATCTACGTTACCCATCTGCTGGTCTTCTTCATCGTCCTCCTCGATCTCCTCATTCCCTGCTTCCTCCTCCTCCTCCTCGTGGAGGAAACTTTCTTGGATCATGCGGACCTGATCCTCCCCGGTGTAGCAATTAGCCTCGGGGTTCGCCAGTCGCGGGGGTATGGAAGGTAAGCCCTCCCCGGCTTGATAAGATTCACGGTGTGATTGCGCCGAAATGGCCGCCGCCGATGCTGCTTTCGTTTTTGTTTTCGCGGCTATGCGAGCGCTGGCCGTTTGTTTGGCATGCTTTTTTGCGCTGCCGCCGCTGTGCCCTTCCCCGGGCTCTTCAGGCTCCGCTTGCCTCTTGTGCCGGTCAGCGCCGTTCGTTTCGTCAGCGCACTCCCGCGCGTCCATCTGGCTTGTTGCGGAGGTCTCTCCGCCGGCGGCAAGTTCTCCGGTCTCCGTGAGTGGAGACGCTACTAGTCGCTTCCCCCTCGGGGGGGGGGGGGTGGATAGGAGGGGAAGAGAGAAAGAGCGAAGAGGTTTCTTTTTCTTTTTCTTTTTTTTTGTTGGGGGGGATATAGAGAAGACTATATAGGAGAAATAGGGTAGGAAAAGGAGACAAGAGATCTAAGCTGTAGGTTTTAGGTGTTGAGCAGAGCCAACACCAAGCTGCTCTCCCTTCTGAGGCAGGAAGCGAACTGATCCTGGGGCGACTCCCACCACAGGAAGCAGGAAGAAGTTTGTTTTAGTCCTGCCTCCCTGAAGATAGGTGGGAATCACCCACAAGATGGCCTCCACCTCAGAGGGAGAACAGCCAGTACATTTATAGAAGGACAATTGTCCTTTAAGTATAGTGTGAGCAAGATCAACATCTGCTTCACAGTAACGTGTGAGAAGATACAAGGATGACCTGAAAAGAAAGGTGGTATCTCTCTCATGTCTGTTCAAGGGCTTTCCAGGCTATTTGGTTACAGCTTAATCCTCTCCCATTTGCTTGCTATATCCATTTAAAATCAGGCCAAAGCTTAGAAAGAGATGAAACACTGGAGTTTCTGCTTTTCATGCCTTTAAGAAACACCAGAATAATTGTTGAGAGAAGGCGGGACTTCAAGTTTCCACTTAAATCAAATAAGTTTCTTTCATTCCATTCAGCACATGGAATATTCACTAAATGTAATATCTACCATTAGAGCATGCCTGATCCACAACAGAGTCCACACTGTGCACTAGGCAACCAGGAGTGTATATGCACTATTCCAAACACATGCAATACCTTTGTAAATATCCTTACTTGGGGAGTGAGAGCCAAAAGCATGCTCAAGTGGAGGTCATGAAGCCTTTTAACCACCACACCAAAGCCCATGTCTATTATTCATCTCCATTCCAAGATAAGGCCAATGTTCAGAGAAACTCTTCAAGTTAATCTGCAATCATGATGTAGAACAGAAAAGACAAACACAAGGATCCAAATTAGGACATGCTACAACACAGCTCAGCCTTGCTCTCTAACAATCGAGTTCACTGGGCGAGCTGCAACAGAAACACAGCTTTCAAAGAATCATCTCTTGTTTTGCTACAGGCTGCCAAGCTCTGAAAATAGGAGGGTAAAATTAAATCACCTCCCTTTTACAGTATCGCCCCCATCCCAAGACGCAAATAAGATCCTAAGCAGCACATGTTAGAAAAGGGGGAAGAGTCATGCAACACTCGCTGCTTATGTCCTATTGCATCACAAGTATTTTGATAAGCCTAGATGAAAGCAAGCAAATATAAGTCAAAGCCTATAAAGGTAACCTGGCACAAAATACCACTTCAGCTGCCTGAAAGCAAGTACACTGTGTGGTACTAGAACAGTTTTATGTTACTTGATGACTACTGGGTTCAAACTGCTGACACACAACTGCCTAAGACTTGATTTCATTTTAGCTCAATAGGTACAGCTACAGTATCCTGGAGTACTGTGGAGTTTAAAAAAAATATCTGCATTCTGCAATGCTTTGTACTGAACTTTAAAAAGCAATGATGCTTCTAGTCCCTCAATCAAAGGGAAAATTCATAAGATCTTCCAACTGAGCAGCTACTAAAGTCACATGATGAGCCTATTAAAGATAGAAAGAGATAAGCTCTAATAACCAATATGTACAAATTCAGATTTAAACAAGTTTACATTAGAATCTAAAATTTCATCAGAGCTGCAAACAAGAACATGTGGGCAATATCCATTTTTCTTTTCTCACTATAAAGAGATCCCCCCCCCACCTCCACCCCCAACCTTGCTTTAAAATTCACAGGAGCAACATAATGGGCTGCATTTGACAACCACTGGTATTCATCATTGCCACTATTTTAGTTTCTAAGGAAATGCAACTTCCTGGTTTTCATTTGATACACAGTTAAGATGGCAAACATTTAGATGCAGAATACCAAACAGATTCACAGTGCAACTTTTCAGTTTGAATTCCTAAAATATTTTTTCCAAAAATACCACCCTCTTTACTTTTTTATTATTTAATTTTTTGTCCAAAATCAACATTAAGGCGGCTATTAATCTGATTTAAACTTGCTTAGGATTTCATGATTAATTTTTTTTTAATGCAGTTGGCAAGAACCAAACCAAACCATCACAACACTTGTTTTAGTGTGGTTAACATATGTGAAAAGAGGTGCCATTTCAAGATGCTCCATTCAGCCCACTCATAAGTTTAAAAGGTCACACAGCTCTGTCAGAGCAAGAATATACACATTCCAGGAAGTACAGCTACAGGAGTGTTTTCATTGTTTCGAAACACACACACACACACAAACTCCCTCCCTCAATCTGTTTCTCATTTTAAAAAAGGCCACAACACAAATCCACATTAATGTTTTTATTCTTCCTAAACATATCTTATATTCTTTCTAAAAGTATCTATTTGTAGTTTTCTAAGGACACACTTTTTTCAAAAACAGGCATAAACCAGACAGGAAAGAAAATCTCTTGAAGACACATCTGAAATAACTTCTCTGATGAAGTGAAACAAGTTGCAGGATCTGATCCTTTGCCAACACTAAATGCTACCAGCGCTTCAACACATTTTGAACTGATTGCTTCTTGTGCAGTCATCTCAGCCTTGTTCCCAGCTTTACAGTGAGCAGAGCTAGTTCTTATACAGGACAGAGAGACAGCCTTGCAAACAGATTCAGCCTTCTTCATATACTCCATTCCATTTCTCGTCTCAAAATTATGGTACAACTGGAGCCACCTCTGACAAGGATCAGACTTGCAGTAGCTATTTGCCCTTTACTCCTCCTGCCCCAACTGCAAACTGGACCCTTTCGTGCCAAAAATGGTTTCATGATGACAGCCACCCCGATGCAAGACAAAATAATTTGAATATTCCCTCATGCACCTTTGCTCCCGAGGTGAACTCTATATTTTTAAAAAGCACAGTAACCCTACAAAAATGGATGGGAAAGCCCAGGAAGATAAGAGATTCCAAAGATATCCTCAACCTTTCTTCTAGTACTTTGTTAGAGGAGTAATCTTGCTCCCTCCCACACATACAAACATGGCTTTAGCCCCTTCAGAAGGAAAAACAAAGGTAGCTTGTCTGATGGCAGGCAAAGTAGGAAGGTCACTTGGGCTCACAGCAGGAGACCCACCCCAGGCAAACAAAAAAAATAGCTCAGGGGGGGAGGGGTACTCACTAGAAGGACCACACCACAATGCAATGATCAGGAGGGGCAACTGTGACACAGCCAAGAACTAGGCTGGGTTTAAATATGTTTTAAAAGCTGGCCTTACAAGCAGAATGTCACATGTCAAAGCTGGCTTTAGTCTCTTATTAACAAGAAACTATTTTGACTATCATCCTGCCTTAAGAAGCATTTTAGCTGCAAATCTGAATTCTTCTCATCTTTATGCTCAAGAATATTTGGAGCCAAAAGCAATGTTTAACTTTCCTAATTTTAGAGCATACAGAGCCAACTGTCACTTTTTCTCTGGCTGAGTCTTGGTGATGTGGGCCACTGGAGCAGCTTGTTATGATAGCTGGCACCATGCAGTCTGTTGTTCAAACATTCTCACAGAGATACTTAAGTCTTTTAGGTAAACAGTTCCTATTATCCCAGTGTCATGGTTCTGGCAAGTTGTTTAAAGGAACCAAATGGCAACACTGCTGTAAGTATCTTTACAATACACACACTTTAATAAAAAAAAAATTAAGAAGGTAGCACTTAGCACTACAGGAAGCCTACAACATAGACTGGTAGAATTGTGGGGGGAGGTTTTTTTAATTGCTCTTAATTTGTACAAGTGTATACAAAATCTAAACCCCATCCCATTTCACCCCATTGCCGAGTCATGCAATCTGACTCTGGAAACCACACACAGTGAGGCTGGCATATTGTCATTCTATGAAATGTTTGAGTTATTTAACATCAGTTAAATGCCAAGATTTAGATTAAAACCCAGAGATGCAAACTGCCTCCATCACCCAATGTGTTCATAAGAAGTGTGTATAAAAAGTTGTTCTCCTTTTCATGACAGGGAAAGGAGGGAAAAATGTGTGGGGTGAGAACAGAGCGGTAGAAATAATTGAGTAGTATCTCAGATATTTTAGACGGAAGCTGGAGAAAACTCTTAAGTGTCCCTTGGACTGCAAGGAGATCAAATCAGTCAATCCTAAAAGAAATCAAACCTGAATGTTCCCTGGAAGGCCAGATCCTGAAGCTGAAGCTCAAATATTTTGGCCACCAAATGAGAAGGGAGCACTCACTGGATAAGACCCTGATGCTGAGAAAGATTGAAGGCCAAAGAAGAAGGGGTCGGCAAAGGATGAGACGGTTAGACAGTGTCATTGATGCAACAAACATGAAATTAAGCAAACTCTGAAGAACAGCGGAAGACAGGAGGGGCCTGGTGTGATGTGGTCCATGGGGTCGCAAAGAGTCAGACATGACTGTGTAGCTAGATTCGAAGTTTCCTAGATCCAGATGAAAAGTTCTGGAAGGGCTTTAATACTTTACTATGAGAACACATACTCCCAGGCACAGCTAAGCTACAATGAAAACACTACTTAAGCCAACAAATGTTCCCTTCTCTAACACCTCTACTTTTCAAGCTCCCATTTCACTTCCCTATGGCAATCAGTACAGCTAGTTTATACACACACAAACACACACACACACACAAAAGCCTTATAAAGTTTAAGGATACTTCTTTGGCACCATCTCATCCAACAGGAAAATAGCTAAGAAATTGAAGCACCAAAACCCAAAATTACATATGCAGGGAAACCCTGTCAAGATTAACCACAAGAAAGTCCTAAAAAACTCTGGAAGAGCCCCCCCCAAACAAAACTGATTGATTCTGAGAAACAAGAGAATAAACGATACAAAGAAGTACATATCCATTTAAAAAGCCATCAGAAGTACAAAAATACTTTTCTTCCACAGTGGTTCTAGTTCTTCAAACACCAGCATTACGGTCATAGGTGCCAGACTTTTTAGGGGGGTGGGGGGGAATCTGGATTTTTTTTCAAGCCTTTCATAAAAATGGGAGACTAATTCAAAAGTTTAAATTAGGTTGCAATTTGCCCCATCACATTTGACACTGCTGCTCTTTTTTTCATTCTGCTGAAGACTTGGGGCACAATCCAATACATTACAACATGAATCGCCTTTATCAGGCACATTATTTTCCTGATCACTTTCAACTCAAATCTAATCTACCTGCCTTATTATTCTTTATTTGGTGCAATTAAACAAGTGTGTCTTCATTTCAGTTCTCCCTGACACACTGATTACATACATGCATACCCAATTTTTGCGCATTCTGGAGTTCACCTTGAGGCTCAGAAGCAGATCGCAGAAAAAGATAATGGATAGTACACCAGTACCCATGAAAAATGGCGTAATACACCTCTCCTTTTTATTGCTGTTATGAGGGAAATGTATTTACAGTAGTTGACCTTTTTTAACATGTATAACTACAAAACGTTCAGAAGTGGTGGCCATTTTGAGGTGAACTATGTGGCAACCATCTTCATAAGGGGCTCACCATCCAGACCAGTCAATTATTCTCTATGCCACTGTAACTATCCCAAAAATATTGCTTGCAGCAGCATGAAGGAATTGCCTACTACACATAGTGGGCTACTGCCCAAAAGCAAATTGCCACAAGGAGTAACATAAATTGGCCTGTGCACATAGTTATGAGTTTTGGCCCTCAAAAGGCTGTGTGAGCAAAAGCCTTAAATTACAGAAAGAACTAGAGCACCACATTTATTCCCTCCCTTCAATAGGTGATACAAGGCAAAGTATGTTTCCTCCCCACTGTAACACACACATTAAATCCTCTTAAAAATCATCAGTGAAGTTGTGTTGACAAGTGTCTGAAACACTTATTTTACTGAATGGAGCTACCATCAGCCCTCAGTGACAAATGAAGGAAAAGGTCATTTTTGGGGGGGGGAGCCTATACTAATTTGAAGATTCATGAGTACAGGCAACATGTTTGCTGTCTATGGCATTTTGTGAAACAAGTAGTAACACAGCTAAAAGGTGACACAGTTTTAAGTTTCCAGGCGTTTCACAAGACTTCTCTGTCATTAGGATACTCAGCTCAGTAAATTGCTTAACTGTAGTCATTGTGAGACAGGTATACATACAGAAGATACCATAATAAAGAATTTATAGTTTCAGGAAAGGCAAGTCTATTTATTGTAATTGAAAATAACTAGGTGAATGGACGCTTATTGACTTCAAGAGAAATATTCTAAAACCATGCCTTTCCATTCTTAATTTTGTCTTTAGAGTTTCAATTGTACTTCAAATGCTCAAATAGGCAGGAGCATTTGTTAAACTAGAGAGAGCTCTGTGGGAGATCCAAGTACTAATGAGGAGGTTTTTGCATTTCCTCAAACCACGCCTGAACCGCCTTTCTGAATATTCCTTTTATTTTTCAGATTCAAGCATTCTTTTCTGCTTCCTTCAATAAACACACACAAAAAAACCTGTAAAAACAGTGCCAGTTTCTTGGTCTGAATGCTTTACTGCATGGTGATCTGCTAAGGACTTCCTAAAATACATTCTGTTTTTTAACTGAACGGTCTATTTACATAGCAATAATCAAGGGACTCCTTTACCCATTCAGTCTTCAGACATGGATCTTATCTCAAATGTAGTCAGGACCAACCTAAAAAAACTTCACTAGGGAGTAAGCTCTCCTCTTTAACAATGAAGCTAATGGAAAATTCCACTGTGGCATTATGCAAACCGCCAAAAGGAATGCCGGTGCGGCAAGTTGAATTTCACCCCATGCAGTTGCACCTAAGCATTATTCCACTGGAAATGCCGAACAGTCCTGTTACACTGGAGTGACTAATGTTCAATACAGTGGCTAAAAACTAATGTATGCAAACTGAACACCTTAGAAAGAAAATCAGGAAAACTATGCAATCAAGAATTGCACTAAAATAGAAGCTCCCATATGCAGCCGCATTTTGTTTATAGGTTAGGACAGGCTTCAATTCAGCTTCACTAGCATAAAGCTAATGTTTTACAGCAATAAGCTAATTGTTACAGTCACTGTATTACTTTCTTTACAATTGTTTTATGGCAGAGTTCCTTCCTTCAAAGCTATTTGCTCGTTTAATGTTTTCACACTGTTCCAGTGACTCCTTAACAGTGCTCTGCATTTCTCATATTTAAAATTCATGCCAATGGCAAAATCCCCAGAATTTCAAATTTAAGAAAATTCAATGCCAAGCATTTGCACCAAATCACTTCTAGAAGCTTGGGGGTTTTTTCTGTTGCATCCTCTGACAAAAGATCCCCCTTTTTCCAAAAGTTTCCTCACTTTCTACCTCAGAACACCTCTTCACCATCAACCTAGGAACTTCAGTCAATGAATCAGATCGAGGAATGCTTTTCACCTTCAGGAAAAAGGAATGTTAATAACCTTATCCCTTCCCATTTTTTAGAATGGATTTGAACATGAAGAATATCTGGAACGGCTCTCCCCTGTTATGAGGCAGGCAGTGGGGTACCACTGACGTATTTGTTTTCACACTTCTTTTCTCCAACCACTATTTCTAGTTAGACCAGCACCACCACCCATTACCCTATTATATTTTCTTCCCTGCCCAATGAAATCCCAAGACAAATGTGCTGGAAGGATTAACTGCAAATAATATTCAGTCTTTACCATACTGTAACATTAAACACTGTATATTTAAATATTATTTTTTTAAATGCCACATAAAACCAGACAAGCTTACAGAAGTTCTCTGCAAGAGCCCTCTTTCTAGTGGCTTTCTAGACAAATTTGTTTAACGCTGTTTATAGGCTTCTTTCTCAAAAATCTTAAAAGGAGTTGAACACAATCCATCAATCACAAAAAGGTTCACATCCTCCGAAAAGGGAAGGGTTTGCCCACTCATGCCAGATGTGAGAAACACCACTGGCTAGAGGAAGAACTCACACATTCCATGTTCCAGGCTCAAGATGATAAGCTCCTAGAATTTACACTCTTTTCTTATTTGTCATGCTCCTTTGCCAAAAGCAATCTTGTGATTCCCTAAAGTCTCCTGAGTGGTGAAATGGTAAATCTGAAAGAGGTCTACACAGAACCCTATTGAACCAATTAGTGAATAGAAGTTCCCTTAGGATTGCACTATAAATTCAAGAAATCTAATAAGCAGCCTGTGCCTCCCTGGTATGGCTTCTGTATTGCCAAAAGAACCAAGCTGCCAAACTTATCAAAAAGAACTCACAGAAAAGGGGGAAATCCAGACTGCGGGCTTCTATAGGGTACACATGCCAATTTCTTAGTCAAAACTTTTTATTTCAGTGTACTACTTCCCCACAGCAAAGACCAGCTTTTCAAAGCGCAGCCAAACAGAATGTACTCAAGTGTTGCAGGAGAAGCCCCAGGCTTGCTGGTTTTAAAAAAACTGTTCCAGTAACACTACCCGACCTACAGCATGTGCAAAGGTCTACTGCTATATAGAGTATCATGGAGCTTTACTCTAAGCATGGACAGCTCCACGTGAACTAAGCATGCAAGAAACCGGGAAGCAGCAATCAGTATGAGTAGGCAAAAGAAGAGAGTTAAAGAGTGAAACTATTTAAAAGGGAATTAGGATTGCCAGATGTTCTGGGGGGGAAATGGCAATCTCCGTAAACAGTGGGTGGAGGGAACATGACAGCTTGGCAAAATTAAAGGATGGGATCCAATGTCAGAAGACATGGAACCAGCAACGCTCAAAGGCAATATGAAGCTCTTGTGTGGGAGATACAGCTATATATGCAAAGAGCTGGAAGCACAGTGTCTTTCTTATGCTATCATGGGTGCATACATTTGAAATCCTTATGAACACTAACTTTTAAAAAGTCATCTAGATGCAAGTAAGCTACTTTATTACCATTTAGTTACTCTCACAAAGTTACAATATGGATACAAAGAGTGATATAGGGTCAACCCCCTCCCCAAACATTTATGGATTAATTTAGAATTTCAATCCAAATTAAAGTACAGGATTAGGATCCTATGTTGCCCAAAATTAACTGGGGATTTCCCATCACTGCATACTCTACTGGTGGTAAATGATACCATCATGGAAGATGGAGGAGCCATTCAAATAACCCTTTTATGCAGCTGACTCTTGCCCCAGATTCATAAACCCGCAATGTAAAACACAGACCCAAAGAAAGACTAACAAGGATGGTTAAGAACAAAGTTTGAGTCCAGTGGCACCTCAAAGACCAACAAAATTTAATTCTAAGCTTTTGCATGCCTGCACACTTCCATCAGATTGGCTACCCGCCTAAATCTATAAGGATGGTTAAACTCTTCATTAAAACAAAGCTCTGCACAGACTATAATCCACCTTGCCTCAGGGAGAAAGACAAGCTCTAAATAAATTGAGTAAATGAAGATTGTGAAGAACATAACCTTCCAAGAGGCTTATGAGAACAGCAAGACTGACCTCTTCTTCTTTTGCATCCCCCCCTTTATAAAGTTTCTTGTTTCCTCTCTCCCACACACACATCTAATCCCACCCTTCCATCTGAGATCTATCTGAGGCAAGCCTCCTATCCTAGTCTTAGCCCCTGAACCTATTTGTAGTCACTTCGAGGCTCCTCCTTCCTCTTGTCCAAGTCCAGGGCTCCCAGCATCTCCACGAGGGCGCACCCTTCCAGTTATTACCGGCGACCCCCGAAACCCACCCGGGGGGCGGAGGAACTAGACAGAATGCTTTCCTTGCGCCCCGTCCCTTGTTCCTCCTGGTCCCGGTCACAGGGAGTCTCCCCATCCCCACCCCCACCCCCCGGTTTTAAGCGGGAAAAGCGGGCGGGCTCACCTCGTCGTCGTGGTGTTGGCAGTAGTTCACCCTGTCCGGGAAAACAGAGAGGATGTTGTAAGGCGCGGCGGAGTAGGGCTGGCCGAGGGCGAGCTGGGCGGCTGCCGCGGAGCCGGGCCCCACCGAGGCGGGCGGTCCGGGGCCGAAGCGCTCGATGAAGTGGTCTTTGGTGAGGCGGACGCGCTGGTGGGCGCGCACGCAGTTGTCGCACAGATGCTCCTGGCAGTCAAGGCAGCGAGAGCTGACGGCGTTGCCTTCGTCGCATGAGCTGCACCGGGGCTCGCCCTGACGGCTGTGGGGCCGCCGGAGCAGCAGCGAAGAGCCGCCGCCACCTCCTCCTCCCCCCGACGACGCTGAGCCGGCGGCGGAACCGGGCGACGACCCGCCGGCCGACGTCCGATGCTGCTGCTGCTGCGCTTGCTGCTGGCGCGGGTTGTGGTGCCGGTTGTTGGTGCTGCTATTGCTCCCGCTGCCGCCGCCTCCCCCTCCGCCCGGGCCGCCCGGCCGCCCGTTGTTCTTTTGGTCCTCGGCGGCGGCGGCCACGACCACCACGTCGAGCAGGTTGCTGAGGAGGAAGTTGGAGGAGGGCAGCGCGTCCATGCCCGACGGCTCCGAGATCACCACCTTCTGGTCGCAGATAGGGCAGCGCAGCTTGAGCGAGTCCCCCGCGGTCGGGTGGCGCTGCGCCTCCAGGCACTGGCGGCAGAAGGCGTGCAGGCAAGGCAGGACGTGGAGGCGCCTGGACGGGGCGCACGAGGAGGACGACGAAGAGCCCCCGCCGCCCCCGCCCCCTCCGGACGAGTTGGAAGTCTGCGAGGAAGACGACGAGGTGGACGAGTTGGAGGAGATGGGAGCCGGCGACCCGCACATCTCCTTGCACAGCGGGCAGATCTGGAAATCCGACTCGGGGAACGAAGCCATTGGGAAGGGGGGAGGGAGGGAGGAGGGAGGAGGGGGGAGGGGGCGGCAGCGCAGCGCGCGCTCCGACCTAGCAAGGCGGCACCATGGACTGAGGCTGGCGACGGCGACCCGCTGGCCGGGGCCTGGTGGGTGGCATCAATGAGGCGCTGCGGGCGGGGGGAGGAGGAGGAGGAGAAGGAAGCGCTGCTTGCAGCCTACAGCTGCTGCCGGGGGCCTCTCTGCGTGGCCCAGCCGGGGCGGTTTGAGCCGGTTGCCGCCCCCCTTTGCCTGCCGGCCTGTTCCTCCTTTTAAGCCGCTCTCTCGATTGGCCGCCCCCCACAAAAGCACCCCACGGGGCCCAGCCTGTACCTGAGCCGGTCCTTTCCTCCGCCACCTCCGGGCTCAGCGCCTCTGGGGCGGCGACGTGGCGGGCGGCGGCTGGGGCTTCCCTGAGCAGAAAAGTGCATCGGCCTCTCCTCCTTCGCAGCCACCGTGGACGGCACCCGGGCGGGTGTGCGGCTCTTCTTCGTCGGGGAGGGGAAGGGACCGCGCGAAGTCCAGTTCTTGCGAGGAACTCGCGGGCGGGAAGGAAGGAAAGGGCTCAGTCCTGTCTCCTTGGGAAGTCCCAGAGGCTCCGGCAGGCGCGCAAGTAGCCCGGACAGGTTCCTCCGGCACCAATCCGCCCCCGCCGGCTCCTCCACCGCATGTCTGAGGCGCGGGAAGCAGCGAGAGGGCGACTCCGCCGGCCCAGAAGCCGAGAGGCAGGCGAGCCTCCCAGAGAGGAAGGGTGTGTGAGAGTGAGTGAGTGAGTGAATGAATGAATGAAGTGGGGGGGGGAGGCCGGAGGGAGGGAGGCAGGCCGCTCGCGCTAGGGAGGCCCCGTCTTCTCGGCCGCCCGGCCTCCGGCGCTCGTGTCTTGGGCAGGTCTCCGCCTCGGCGAGGCTCTCCCGGGCCAGCAGCTCTTCCCGGCGCCTGGCCGGGGGGGGGGGGGCGTGCACGCGGTCGGTCCGGTGTCGCTCTCCCTCGGGCGCACACGCGCTCAGGCCGGCGCAGGGAGCCGCCTGGGAGAAGAGCAGCCGCGGCAGGTCCCGGCCGGCCGCCTTGAATTATTCATGGGAGGCGTATTATATTCGCTCGCACAAATTGGAACCGCCGCGCAATGCTATCCGAGCGGCCCACGCTCCGGCCGGCCCCCTCCCGCCCTCCCTTCTGCCCGCCCACCCCTTCGGCTTTTCTCGCTGGTTCTCCGAGCTTCTGCAATTACCAGGATCGCCTTTCCTTTGTCATTTTACCTCCGCCCGGTGTTCTCTGGAAACTTGTTCTTTTTTTAAAAAAAAAAATTGAAATAGTCTTTGTTATGCAAAAGAAAGGGGGGAAGAAACCCCGAATTTATACTCCCACGATCATCAAAACGCCGACGGCGAGAGTAAATTTTTTTTTTTTAAGCCGGCTTTGGGTTCGAATTACGCAGCAGCATCCGCCGCCGCACCGAGGTCTCCGGCAAGAAAAAGAACCCCGCTTGATCCCGACGGAGCCATCGCGCTGGAGAACGGGCGGCTTCCTCTCCCCCACAGTGTGGCTCTCTTGGTTGTTTTTTTTTTTTAATTAATGCTGTTGTTAATCGTTCCGTCAACTCTCCCCCTCACGTCGATTCTCGGTGAGCGTGATTTTTTCCTGTAGGGCTCCGGTACGTTGGCATTCCGCGTACGCCTTTTTTCTGGATGCCTGTTATTGAAACTGAGCCTCCGTTCGGAATCCTTTTAATCTCCAAAGCAGCGGACTCACTTCCGCTTGAGCGCTGAGGGGGTGGTTACGGGACAGAAGGGGGGGGGGTCTAAAAGGCAAACAGGAAATATTAACCCTGTTACTGCTGCTGTAGCGGCTCCCGCTCCCCGGCAGGCTGGAACGCGAAAGCTTTTAGCAATCAAGGGGGGGGGGGGTGGAATTATCGATTTTTCTAATCTTGATATTTTTAAATATTAGTTCTTTTTTTAAAAAAATTAGCTGCAGCTGTTTGGAAGGGCTAATTTAGAAGGAGCTGGATTCATTTGCCCTTTAATTACTCGAGGATTAATTTTAACGTTGTAGGACAGAACGAAAACTCCTTAATACCACGCTGAACGTTCTGCCTCCGCCCATTGGCGTAAAGGGATCTCACGCCCGAGTAACTGTTTAGAGGGTTGCTGTATAAAGCGCCACGTTTTACGGCTATCTTTTTAATTTAAAAGAATTGAAACGGGGCGGAGGGGGGGGAGATGCTTCAGTCTCTCCACTACAAATGCATTCTGAGTTGTGCCGGAATATTTGCAAATAGATACAATTGTTCGTAGAGAAAAGAATTAATACAAAAGTAGTTCAAACAAGCGTTTCAACTCTGGCAGTTCCAGGCGGTTTCTACAAGACTAGTTCGGCAAATTAGGGCTGCGTTTAAGCTAAAGCATGATTTTTGATCAATGCTGTATAGATTTCCATAAGAATTAAACTCAGTCTGAAGACAATGCAGCAAGGCATCCCCTTTGAAGAGGCATTACCTTGATACGTGGGTGGGTGTGTCTGAGAGACCGATGCCGCCTCCTAACACATGACTTGCCCCTCACATTTTTATTTTTTATCTACAGCCTGACTGATCAAGGGCATCTACATTACCAGTTTTTTTTTAATCAACTAAATGTTGCAGTCCTGTTGGAAAATCTTCAGACTATTTGGGGGTGAGGTATGATTTCTGAACAGAAAACAGCAACCTGGTTAGCTTTTTAGAAGAAGAAACAATGTGTTCACTGGAGGCTGATTACAAAAATCAAAACTCCATCTCTTCATAAAATATTTCTGGCAATTTTATTAAAGAAACGGAAATGCAACTGCAGATGCCCAGCAAGTAACATTTTATAAGAAAAGGACTGACCTGCTATTGCAATCCCTCAATCCTTTAAAAGAAAAGGATTGACCCTTTCTGAGGGTCCCACTGCTGAAATTACTTACATTGCATCTATTGGGGATAAGTGTGTTCAGACCTGAGATCTGAGTTCTCCACCTTTTTAAAGATATGCAGCTGTTCCAGACCGTGAAGTCAAGGGAAAAGTCCCAAAACCCCTGTGGTGTTCAAAGTGTGAACGGCTCCTTGATTTTCACCACAAAAACGCACAGATGTAAAAGGGGGGGGGGGGGGGTTGCAGACATACCTCCCTTTACCACCTTCTGTATAAAATTACAAATTTGAATTTTTATTAATGTATGCCAAAGATTTAAACATGCACCTGTAGCCTGCATAAAGCCACTTGCAAAATCAGCATTCACTATTATTTTGAAAGAACTCTTTGAGATGATCCTGTAGCCCCGACAAAGAACAGAGTTCAAATTACCGGGTTGCTCCTGTATTGAAAAGCCACAGATATGACGTCTAGTGCCATCCTAAGCAGGTCTACTCAAAAACAAAGTGGGCACTTGATTATGAAGGAGGAAGGGAGAATGCTCCACAAAAATTAAAAACCTGAGTATGTTCATGCCCCATTGATTGTTGTGTCAGCTGCCTGCTAGATCCTTTGTAGATTTATCCTTTGCTCTACAATTTCAGCTCAGTACTATCTAGTTAAGCCTTCCCTTCTTCATTAAACCAGACAAATAATATTATGTTTATTAAGTTCCAAAAGCTGCCCATGCACATCAGATTAAAGGAACTGGGTCTGCACTATAAACACAGACATCAGTTTGAAATTAAGGCTTCTTTCTGTGTACTTAAACCCCACTGAGTTCTAGCTCTGCATCAGGTTGCTAATTCCAGATTAATTCCCCCTCATAAACAATACTATCTAGACTGCTTCACAGAGCAGTCCTGATCTGTGTGTTCAGTTGTACATAAATATTTATTCATAGACGCAAAGTGGCATTAGGAATTAGCAAAAAGACATTGCCCTCAGCCCTATCTATCTGTCCCTGGTAGCAAGCATATTTGTAACTGCAAGGATCTTCTAACTTGTGTATGTTTTTTAAAAAATCCCTAGGTATCATCAGATATATTGCCCTTCAAACATTAGTGGAAAATTGGATGTTTGTGTATTTTTTTAAATTAACCTTGGCTACATTGTTTCTGCTGAAGATATTCTAAACCCCAACTGGAGGAAATGGATTCTTTTCCTTCATACAAGGAGTAGAACTGGCATGGTCAGCCTGGAGCAACATCACTTTCTCTTTGTGGAGGCACTAGTAGGAAGTGAAACTGTTCTCTGAGATTTCCTGATAGTTGAAGAGCCTTGGGGGCCCTATGGGCTGGTCCTGTTAAATCTGTCTAAAACCTATGTTTAAAAAAAGATCTGTCTAAAGCCTAGTATATTTAGGGGTTACTTTCCTGCAGCATGTTTGTTTTCCAAGAGTTCATTTGCAAGTGTTAAAATGTCATGGTGTTCATTTCTGCAAATGCTCAGCACACCATTGTATTTAGTCAATACAGCAGGGAACCTCAAGTCTTGCTGTGACAGAGCTACAGAAAATTATAGCAGGATTTTGATCAAGAAGTCAGTTGTTGTTGTTGTTCAGTCGCAGTCTTCGCAACCCCATGGGGAGGGCAGGGTAGAAATGTGGTAAAATAAAATAAATCACGCCAGGCTATCCTGTCCTTTGGAGTTTGCTCAACTCCATGTTTCAAATACAATTACTTACCTTTAAATAAACTCATCACAAACTATCAGGAACGCAGAATGATCACCCTCTCACCTTGGATAGAAAGGATACAAATTGTTAAAACCTTCATATTCCCTAAATTTTTGTTTTTATTTCGAAATATTCCTTTGCAGATTCCACCTAAAATGTTTACGACTTGGCAAAGTTTAATCACTCGATTTATCTGGAAATCTTCTCTCCATAGAATATCTCTTGAAACTTTAACTCAGCAATCTAAATCGGGTGGTATGGCTTTACCCGACCTTTCTGCGTACCATGAAGCTACAACACTACTAGGCATACTCAAACATTGTAGCTCGTCCTTTCAATCGGACTGGAAGACAATTGAAGAGTCATGCTTGAGATTCTACTCAATTCTTCTCTCTCTTATGGGAAGCAAAATCTAATAGACCTAAAGCAATGCTTCAAAATATGTTTTTATTAAATTCTTTCCAAATCTGGGACAAAAGAAAACAAGCTTTAGCACCACCAACTTCATCAATAACAACTTTTACCAATCAGTCCTGGTTTGCACCGGGACAAACGCAAGACTCCTTCAAAAATTGGAAAGGCAAGAATCTTAAAACTCTAAACAAACTAGTTCTAAACAACAAAATGGCAAATAAGAATTTTCTAGAACACAAATACAACTGTCGGATCCCACGGTTCAAATACCTTCAGGTAAAACATCTCATTTCTTCTCTTGCTGTTCACTCGAACCTTGGGAGACCCCTCACAGCCTTTGAAAGATTGTTAGATGCTTTGGGTCCCCACTAGGGGAAAAAAGTGGGGTATAAATATAATATGAATCAAAGAATACACATCTGTAATTTCTTGTCTCTGATGATAGGTTAGTTTATACATGGAAAGGGAAGTCAGATCCTCTGACCTCACGGAATGTGGGCACATTCCAGTGTTGCAACACTAGGTCCTTAGGCACCAATGCTGCACTTAGAATACATTTATGTTGGGCAGGGGAGAGAGGGTGTATCTCAGTGGGCTGATTCCTATAGTCTTTCAGCCCCCCTCTGTATAAAATATATAAAGCCTGTTTGCTCAGATGTCAAGTATTGCAGTCATATAACCCAGTTTAACCCTTAAGAGTTAAGTGTTACTGAGCTCAGTGGGATTTTCTGCCCACATCACTGCATCTGATCTGAGCGTGGGCTTAGAACAACTGTATAGAAGCAACTAATGACATGAATGATTCTCTTAATTGCCATCAACAATTTGACAAAATGGCTCAAATGGTTTTGAATTTACATCTACCACTCGGTCAGCTTGGTGAATTAACGTATTACAACCATACAAGCAATGGTTGCCAAAGCATAATATAATAGCCACTTAAAACCATACTTTCCACATGTTTGTGCATTTATAGCTTACCATTAATTGTCTCATTGTTTTAGTAGCCTGAAAAATGACATGCAACCCTGAACAGACTATAACTTTGCTTAGGGTAGCTCAGTTAATGCACTTAAGTATAAAAATCTATCACGATGGTCTCATTAGTACATAATTCTGGTTTGAGTCCTTTGCTGCATTTGTTGAATAGGGATGTTGGTGGGATATGAATTTGTCATCTTCAATCCTGCTGTTCAAACAACAGTCAGAACAACCTGGGCTCCAGCAACACTGAAAATACTTTCAGATATTTAAAATAATATTTTTTAATGATACAAACTATATCGAGCTTCTGCAATGTGAACATTATGGCTGTAATGCAACCAATGCTCCCTCTAAGCTATGGAATCCTGTGAGCAAAAATCCTACTTTGTGAGCTACTGGCATTAAGGTTGTGAGTGAGCAATTTGGCTGCTGCTTGAATTAGTTTGCTCTGGAGCCATCCTTCCTGAGCTAAGACAAAAATGTATGAGCTGGAGGCTAAAAAACTGAGCTAGCTCACACTAACTCAGCTTAGAAGGAACAGTGCATACAACCCAGAGTTATTTATTTATTTGTGCACATATGTCTATGGACTGCAGTAGGTATGGTTGTACTCATGAAAGGAGAATGATTGTCTACCCTAAAGAGTCTCAAAGTGGCTTACAATCACATTCCCTTCCTCTCCCCACAACAGGTACCTTGTGAGGTAGGTGGGGCTGAGAGAGTTCTGAGAGAACTGTGACTGGCCCAAGGTCACCCAGCAGGCTTCATGTGGAAGAGGAGTGGGGAATCAAACCTGGTTCTCCAGATTAGAGTCTGCCACTCTTAATCACTACACCATGCTGGCTCTAGGCCATGTGATGCTGGAGTTCTGTGACGAACTCCAGGTGTGTAAGCAGGTCCTAACAGTAACTCTGGAGAGACTGGCCTGTATTTGGTCAAGGTGCATGGGAAGCAGAGGGGGATGGTGGGGTCAACTCCTTTCCCATGCCATTTGCCTGTACTGTATCTATCATCTCTCTGCTCTACTGCAAGAGGGGCATTACCATCACAGAAACAGCAGTGGTGGAGAAGAGTTAACACCAGCCCTGATTAGGGTCTCTCTGTGGTTCCTTTTCAGGGTCAAGTGACACATTGGGAGTCATGCATCCCATGCCATTTGGCTCTAACTGGCAATCTCATGATCTCTCCATTACTGTAGACAACATGTGGCCAAACTGGTTTCAAAATGAGTTTGTTCTGGTGACAACTACTTTGGGGGTGGGGGGGTTGTGAGATCCTATTTGCTGACTGAAATTCCAAGTTTATTGCATTTGCAGAGAGAGTACCAAGTTCCCCGCTCCTACAGGCTAACAGGGATAGCCCCACACCTGTCATTTAATTAGGTACAATAAATAAACTCCCAAATGTCTCTCACTCTCTCTCAATAAAACCTGAAGCTTAGTCACTTCTAATTTGTGGTTATACATACTGGTCACCTGTTCTAACAATCAGTTTTTCTCTGGGGAACAGTAACAACCACAAACCCTGAAAGACTGTAAAGTTGAACTGTAGCTTTTTGTATGGACAGTCTTTACTGTTCAAGTGAGGATGCTGCGGGGAAACCACAGAGCTACTCTGGAGATAATCATGATTATTGCTGTCATAAATATCATGTGAATGTGCTTGTAGACATTATCTTGAATAAACAGTGATGGGTCTCTAGAAGCTCATGTATCAACACAATAAAAACTTGTACTGACTGTATAATGACTAACAGTGTTTAAGCCAAACACAGATGTCCATCAATTAAAACACAATATAAATTGACTGTGACAGAGTTCTGAAAAACATGGATCTCCTGTCTAATCTAGTGCTATAAAGAGGCCAGTCCAATAACCCATTTGGAGAGCAGCCATAAGCAGGACTCCTTAGACTCCTACCCCAGTCTTTTCAACGGAATTTATTCCCAGGCTGTTTGATACCTACTTGGTCATAGAATAGCTCTTCACGGAATTATCATTGATATATCTAATTTTAATAGGGCAAGATCCATGGACGCTTAAATCTGGGGACTGGAGCCTTGAAGCTACAGACAGATGAGACATATCTTTGTACAACCCTGAGAAAAGCCCCAGCATTGCAAAATAATCTGAAATCTATTAAAAATACACTGGGGGAGTTAAAACCCCCCAAAATGATTTTAAAATCCCCTGTAGCTTTAAGAAATGAATGCCTTCAGTGGCCATTGCTAGGCAACCCTCAACAGTATTGCCAATCTTCAATTCTCAGTTTCTATTAGGAAAAGGCAGGGGGAGGTGCTAGGTTCCTTTCCAGGGCTATTTTGGCCTTTGAGAGAGGACTGCAGGGCGCCAGGCCCTGCAGCAACCACCAAGCAACTTTCCAATTCCCAGGGGGTGGGGGGGCTGGGCTGGGGCTGGGCCAGAGACATTACAGGCCATTGTCTCTGGGGGAGGCTCAGCATGTCCTGGAAAAGTTCGGGGGGGGGGGGGCTCCAGCTCCCCAGCCCCCCTGAAGTTGACACCTATGCTACCATGCAACTTGTATGACTCACCCAGGCCTAGTTGCTTGCTACTGTTAAATAGCAGCGCCTTCCCCCCCCCCCCCAAGCCAGTACGGTATAGTAGTTAGGGTTTTGGAGTAGGACCTGGAACAGCCCAGTTCAGATACTTAACTCTGCTGTGCAAACTCACTGGGTGACTTTGGGCCAGCCAGTAACACACACTCAGCCTAACCTGCCTCCCAGAACAAAGGAATATAAGGAATAAAATGGAATAGTGATGTAAACTGCTCTGGGTGCCCATTGTGGAGAAAAGCAGGACATAAATGAAGTAAATATAGCTGAGGATGAGAGAGCAGATAAAAGGTAGGTTGGTGGGTAGATGGGAAGGCGAGAAGGAAAAGGGGAGAGGCTCTGGTGGCTCCCAAGGAGGGGGAAATTAGATGTAATATCTTTGTGTGCTCTTGTCTTTGTGTAGGCATCAGCACTTCCTTGAGATTCTCTTAAAGCAATTTCTAAAAATAATCCTGGCTTTGGTGTGCTGCTTCCACTGTGGGGGGAGGGAATGTTAAAAATTTCCCAACAATTTCCTCCCCACTTTCCTAAACTCTCACCATGCAATGGGTAGAAAGTCAGCCATGCTTTACAATTAACATTTGCAACTAGTTAGGACAAAATAGCCTGCCCTTCTCCTGTGTTTTTAACAGCAATGGAAGGCTTCACCAAATGGAATACCATCCTGACTGCAGCTGATCCAGCCACAGTTAAATACACACCTACAATGGCTATTTGGAAACCTGACAACCTGATTGATAACTGCAACCACACTCTAGCCACCATAGGCATCAACTTCAGGGGGGCTGGGGAGCTGGAGCCCCCCCCCCCCGAACTTTTCCAGAACATGCTGAGCCTCCCCCAGAGACAATGGCCTGTAATGTCTCTGGCGCAGCCCCAGCCCCCCCCCCCCGGGAAATTGGAAAGTCTACGCCCTTGCTAGCCACCATTGCACAACTGGCGTGCCATTTTATGGCTACAATCAATTTCTAGAAGCGTTCATAAACCTTCAAGCAGCAGAGAAGATGCATTTTGACACATATGTAGAAGACCGTCCTTCATTTGCTTGGACAAGCAGCATACCCAGTAAGAGCCAACCCTTGAAGTCAGTCCAGTTATTTTAAGGAGAAATGCCAGGACTGAACCAAAGATTGTTAACCTCCAGATGGTGACTAGAGATTGACTGATCTCCAGGCTGTAGACAGCTGTTCTCTGGGGGGGGGGGGGGGGAATTAGCTCTTTTGGATGATGGACTGTGGTTGAGGTTCCTCATCTCCCCAAATTCTACCCTCTCCAGGCTCCACTCCCAAAATCTCCAGGAATTTCCCAATCCAGAGTTAGCAGCCTTAATTGAGCCTGGGACTTCAAGCATATTCTCCTCAGGAAGATCTCCCCCACCCCCACCCCCACCCCCACCCCACTTTGATTGCAAATTGAAATCTTAACTGATTTTGCAGATGAATGACTTTGCAAAGTGTAATTATCTTGCAAGTGAAGGCTGGGGGAGAGCTCAGTTCTTGCATCTTTAACAGTCAATCTTGTTGCATTAGAAATCTGGATTAAGAACATTGTAGCATCTGATAGCCAAACATTGTTTCTTTCTGTGCCTCCTGGAGACACTTTTCTGTTGAAGCAGACTGCAAGAGGACCTGCTGAGATACAACAAATCCTTTCCCAAACAGGACCAATTAATTAATTCACTTCCTCTGCTCCCCCACCCACTGCAGTCTGCTGAACAGATTTTCTCTAAGAGGCAGGGGACATTTCGTAGAAAAAGAGGTACAGGAGCTCATTAGCATTACTCATTAGCATAACTTATTTGCATATGCTACACCACCTGACATCACTGAAAGTATGTCAGAGAGCAAGAAAGGAAGAGAGAGAGAGAGAAAGAGAGAATGAGAAAATATAAGAGCTGGCAGAGAGGGGACAGCTACTACTCCAGGCCTCAGAAATACCACTATTCTGGGAGGATAGCTTCAGTGGTGGCTGAAGCCTTCAGAAGGCTGGTCAGAGGAACCTTTCCAGGGAAGGGGGTCATTTTGCAGCAGCCATGACACAAGCAGGCATTCCCCCGCGGGGGGGGGGGGGGCTGGCACCAACTCCCGGAGCTGAGCTCCCCCGAGCTCCTGCTCGAAATGACCCCTGCTAAGCGGTATTACCGTGCAGCAGGAATGTGCAGGACTAGGTTGGGCATTTGCGGTGTGAGCAGTTCCCGTTGATCCCCCCCCAAGTGGAGTTACAACAAAACAGAAGTGTCTCTGGCAGCTGCATTCCCTAACACATTAGAAGTTTTGTAGAATCATCATTTACATTTATGATAAGGTTATTAAGCTCGCTCTGGTGCAAACTGGTCTGGGGAAGAAAACACATGGTTATCTGGACATAGGTACCAAGGATAAAAGGGGCCACAGTGACTCAGAGGTTAAGATGCTGAGCTGTAGACTTGAAGGTTGGCAGCTCGGCAGTTCTAGACCCGAGTGCCGTGTGATGGAGTGAGCTCCCATTTCTGGCCCCAGCTCCTGCCAATCTAGCAGTTTGAAAGCAAGAAATTGGAAGTAGATAAATAGGTACTGCTTTGGTGGGAAAGGTAACAGCGTTCTGTGCGCCTCAGCGTTTAGTCATGCCAGCCACATGACCATGGAAAAGTCTTCGGACAGTGCTGGCTCTTCAGTTTGGAAACAGAGATGAGCACTGCCCCCTAGAGACAGATTTGACTGGCTTTCGAGCAAGGGAAATCTTTACTTTTACCTTTTTACCAAGGATAAGCCCTTGTGTTGTGGTCTGTAGGGTCAACCCAACATTATTTGTAAAGTCAGGTAGGTTTTAAAGCGGCCCTCTGGGTCTGTAGGATTTGCAGGCCAGTTTGCTGGATGACCAGAATGCAAGTTGCAGGATTTGACCTGAAGATGAACACATAAAGCTGCTTTGCAGGGAGGCAAGCTATTTGCTTGCAGGGCCGGTGCTACCATTAGGCCAAGTTAGGTGACCGCCTAGGGCACAGACCTCAGAGGAGTGCAGAAATGGACAATCAGCACCCCTCCAACCGGCCACAGGCTCTCACACTCACTCACTCACCAGCCCCTGC
Source organism: Lepidodactylus listeri (assembly GCA_029233225.1). Taxonomy (NCBI): domain Eukaryota; kingdom Metazoa; phylum Chordata; class Lepidosauria; order Squamata; family Gekkonidae; genus Lepidodactylus; species Lepidodactylus listeri. The sequence goes on from JARCFY010000012.1 coordinate 59,349,551, forward strand.
CCTCCCATGCTTTTCCTCCTCCAGAAAGTCGCAGCAGCAGCAGCTCCCTTCAGCTTTGCCTTGCACCCTGCCTGCCCAAGCTCACACAATTTTTTAAAAAAATTAGCAGGGTCAACTTTTGTGCTTTTAATTTTCCCTAGAATTCATCTGTTTTTGATAATTGGTTAGCAGTGGGGGCGCGCGCAAGTAGTTAGCCTTGCCTAGGGCGCCTAAAAGCCTGGCACCGGCCCTGTTTGCTTGTCAAGGTCAGTACTGCCTACTCTGACTGGCAGCAGCTCCCCAGGGTCTGAGGGAGAGGTCTTTTGCATTGTCTTTTATTGGATACTTTGAAATGCCAGGGGACCAAACCTGGGATCTTCAGCGAATAAAGCAGGTGCTCTGCTACTGAGCCACAAGAGTTTTAGCCTCCTTTGCAGGGGAAGAAGTTAAATCTTAGGGTGAGGAAGAAGAACCAAGGACACAAGTTGCTTTCCATACAGCATACTCCTTGGCTGCAATCAGACGCACTAAATAATCCACTTTCAATCCACTTCCAATGCCCTTTCCAACTGGATTTTGCCAGTTCACACAGTACAATCCAGTTGGAAAGTGCATTGAAAGTGGATTAAAAGTGGATTATTTAGTGTGTGTGATTGTAGCCCTTGAGAGCCAGTTTGGTGTAGTGGTTAAGACCAGCGGACTCTAATCTGGAGAACCGGGTTTGATTCCCCACTTCTCCACATGAAGCCAGCTGGGTGACCTTGGGTCAGTTGCAGCTCTCTCAGAACTCTCTCAGCCTCACCTACCTCACAGGGTATGGAAAATTACTGTAGGCCACTCTGAAACTCCTTTGGGTAGTGAAAGGCAACTCTTTTCTGCCTATTCTAAAGTTCACCGTCATGCTTTTCCTCAGCATGTATTTTCCAGTTTCAGTATCTGCCTCTGTGGAAAAAAGAAAGTGAAAGATGAATGCTATTACAAGCTTAATATAGTTTGAAAGCCTACAAGGTTGACCCCTGTGGATCCATTTTTGCTAATGCCAGAAACTTTCCTCTGCTAGGTAGTTGTTGTTGAGAGTTACTAGGCATTTCCCATTTATATAATAATTCCAGACAGGTAGCCATGTTAAACTGTAGCAGCAAAATGAAGCAGGAATCCATTGGTACCTTAAAGACTAACAGATTTTATTCCAGCGTAAGCATTTGTAAACTCACTTTAAAGGGCCACTAGACACCTGTTTTATGTTACAACATTTATATGCCACCTCTCCAAAGACCTGCTCAAAGCAGCTCACAAAAGTAAAAACAATAAAATAAAACCATAATTATCAATATTAAAAAAGCATAAAATGGTATGAAACAATATTCAGCAGCCTAAAGGCTATATGTAAAACAGTCCTCAGATTAGAAGTAGACCATCAAAACAGTCTAATATGGAACCTTTCAAACACCAAATAACATTTTTGGGGGGCTGACTCCCAAAGGAGAGGAAAGCAAACACAAGGTTAGGCACAAGGAAGGGCACATTTCAAAGGCCAGGTGCCAACCTGGGGAAAGTTCTGCCTAAGTTCTGCAAGTTTAGGAATAGTGTTGCCAGCTGGCCAAGAAAAAAAAAGTCCCTTTAATTGAGGTTTGATGTAAAGAAATAGGCAGCTAAATCTTTCCATGGCATGGAGCTAAAAAACAAGCACCTGACAATCACTGCTGATCAAGCTGATACTAAAGGGACAGCTAGAATGACAAGATTCGACGTCTGCAATCCAAATTGTGAAGAGGATCTTAACTGGTGGGCTGGACAGTATGAAGGAAGTGGGCCTTCAAGTAACCCAGCCTAGGACTGTTAACCTCCAGGTGGAATTACAACTGATCTTCAAACCAGACCAAGTCCTCTAAAGAGAATTACACACAAACATATGAAGCTGCCTTGTACTTGGCCCATCAAAATCAGTATTGCCTAGTAAGACTGGCAGCAGCTCTCCAGGGTCTAATGCAGAGGTCTTTCACATCACTCACTGCCATATCCTTTGACTGGAAATGTTGGGGATTGAACCTGAGATCTTCTGCATGCGAAGCTGATGCTCTGCCACTAAGCCATGGCCCACCCCCTAGCTTCAGAGAGTGGATTCTATGGCATTATACCCAGCTGAGGTCTTAACCCAGAGTTGGCAACTCTATCCTGTCCCCAAGTGGGGATTCAGTGGACTACAAATAGATAGATATCAAGGGTCTTGTAGCAGCAAGTGCATAATTATAGGCGGATGCTTAGTTACACTGTGCACATTGAATGTTATTATATGTTTAAAACTATTTTTATCCCACTTCTCAAATATGACCAAAACGTTTTTTTAAGATTGAAACTGGAAAAAAACATGAAATGAAATACCAGATAAAACTGATGATACAATTAAATGAAACCACAGCAGCTGACAATCAGTGTCAGAACATCACGTTTCAGGGGAAGGAGACAACCTGGATGGATAGGACACGTGATTTCTCCTACAAAGGTGTTCCATAATGATAGTGCCACTGCTACCAAAAAGACTATTCTGCAGTCCTCTGATAGCAAGAAGAAGAGATTGGATTCATACCCCACCCTTCACTAGCCGAAGGAGTCTCATAGCACCTCATATATGGTTCCCAGTGTTTGAGTGGGAATATATAGTAGTAAGGAAAAGTCTTTAAGATTGCTTGTTCTCATACCTTTTAGGACTTTAAAAGTCAAGACTAGCAATTTTAACAGATATTAATGCAGGAAGCAAACCTAAGGAGATCTACTTGGAAGTAGTTCCCATTTTATTAAGTAGACTTACTCCCAGGTAGGGCTGCCAGCTTCCAGATGGGGCCTGTAGAGCTCCCAGAATTACAATTTGTCTTCAGAAGGCAGAGATCAGTTCCCCCTGGGGAAAATAACTGCTTTAGATGGTGGATTCTATGGCATTAAACCCCTGCTGAAGTCCCTCCACAAACCTCCCCTCCCCAGGCTACAACCCGCCCCCCCCCCATCCAGGAATTTCCCAGCCCTGAGTCAGCAGCCCTACTCCCAGGAAAGTGTTCTTAGGATTGCAGCCACAGTTGCCTCATGCAAGTGGATGTCCCATTGGATGCAGTCTCGCTCATATCCTGGCTGCTTACTTTGCAACAATCCTTTTCCAACCCTATGTCCAGCTCTTTGCAATCACCCAAACAACATGAAAGTGGTTATATTAGTCTTGTCCGTGAGGTTGGGATGGAAAACAGATCACGAATGGTCCATTTTCAGAGTAGGTATTCAAGCAAGAGTGCTGTGAATTATATTTCTGCAAAAGAACTTATCATTCTTAACACTTTAAAAACATTCTTGATAGGTGCCCTCTGAGGCCCCATTAGCACCCTGTCCTCTCAGTTTATACTATTGCACTGAAAGCAAGACTGAATAAGGTTTGCCCAGATGCTCAGTTCTGCATCCCACCCCCCACAAAAAGACAAACGCCGTTCATATTTAGTTTTCTATTTATAAGAGATGGAGTGCCTAAAAATGAACCATCCATGCAAACTGTGAACAGATGGTAACCCTAGAAGAGAATTCTTGTAACACCAGCCTCTCTATGCACTACTGTATTCTTTAGCCTACATGCCAAAACTAGATCTACCTTCCCTTTCCCCTTCCCCCTGCCTTGTGAACAGATGGGACTGCAGTCTGGTTCGTAGAACTGCCCCTCTGGCCTTGCCATTAGCTGCTGGTGGTTATGGGACAATTAGCAGAGAATAATTCTCCACATATTTTACCTGTTAATTGCTGCACACCTTAAAGGCAGAGTGACAGAGGCCAGTTGAAAAGTTGGCAACCCATGTAGCCAGTTATCCCATACTAGCTTCCTAATCCTATATTGCTGATCTGACTTTTGTTTTACAATTGCTTCTTTTTTAAAAAAACAACTGTCTTTAAAGAAAAATAACAAATGAAACAATCTTTAACAAAAATAACGCACTAATGAGAGTTTTGCAACTACCTCATCGAGATGGAGATTTTTGATCTATGCAGTGTGGTGGCTCATCATCCACGGTTGCTTTCCTCTGTCTTCTTTTAAATTACTTCCCTCTGAGCTATTTGTGGCTTTCTACTCTCCTGGGATAAGTTAGCCTTTAGTCAGCAAGTCCTCTAATTTGCTGCCACTGTTTCTTCTGGGCTTTTAAGAATAAATGGGTTTGGGGATCTGTGTTCTTTGCTTTGTTCTGGAGCCCTTTCAAGGGAGATTTTCATCCTTCTGATATTTCCATTCCCCCACCTCTTTCCCTTTCTTTATAATCCAGCACAATCCTGTATACTTTACTCCAAAAGTCAGCTTGTTCAACTGTACTTACTCCCAAAGACTGTGGTGGATGGAGGAGGAAAGAAACAGAACTAATCCTGAAGGCTATTCTTAAAATGTTAAGTCTTTTATAATGGCATATAAATTATATATCTTCATTTGTAAGGAATTGAAAGCACAAAGACTTTAAAGAATTGTTTGAGAGCAAGATCCATACGCCATGTTCATCTTATAAGATTTACACTGGGGAGTTGGCACTGTCAAATAACTACATAATCCGTACACATCCCACATGATGCCTGAAGGAAGACGTAAATGTTGTTGAACTTGTGTATGTTCAGGCACAAATTCTAGTCTCCATAGCTCGAATCAATCTGCAGTGTCCCAGACCAAAGAACATAGCCAGGGAAACCAGACAGCCAGGTAGGATTGCCACGGTAGGGTTGCCAAGTCCGGGTTGGAAAATACCTGGAGACTTTGGGGGTGGAGCTAGGAGAAGGTGGGGTTTGGGGAGGGGAGGGGCCTCAGCATGGTACATTGCCATAGAGTCCACCCTTCAAAGCAGCCATTTTCTCCAGGGGAGCTGATCTCTGTCAGCTGGAGATCAGTTATAAAAGCGGGAGATCCCCAGGCTCCACCTGGAGGTTGGCAACCCTAGATGAGGGTCACTATAACATTTATGTGCTTAAATTCCTCTGCTGGAATTATAAGCAGCTTTTGAATGCCTGTTGGAGGGGAAAATGGGGTATAAATATCAATGGCAGTTGGTAGCTGAAGGGGGCTCTCAACTGGAGATGGTCCAAGCACAATGTAGAGTTGCCTACCCTCCACCTGATGGGCTGCAAGAGACAGTCTAGTTTGCTTAATTCTCTTGAGTTGCTGCTGCTTTGTCTCAACTGATACAGTAAGATTTTCCAGTTAGACTATTTTTAGACATCTGTTGAAAAACTGGAAATCGACCTTCCTTCTTTTAAAGTGTGCAGTAATAGTTTGGCATGGACTTTGGTTTACCTGTGGATTTTTCAAGAGTTATCCTTCCATTTCTCTCTCTCTCACTTTAAAACTTTAAAAATTGTCCAGGTACTAGAAACAGAAGACCCTTATATACTTCTCCTTTGGGATTGTTGGTCACTAAAAAGACCTTAATGATCAAAGTAGGAGGAGATTGCCTTATCTTTCAGTATTCTTTTGAGTCAGGCAGACAGAGACAAAGCAAGGAGATAAAAATAGCAAATATTAACATTTAACTATGCTATGCAATATCTTCAAGATCACATTGACCGGGAGGTCTGAATCAAATGTGTACTGAAAGCACAACTTACAGTAGCAAAAAATACCAGCACTAAAGGCAGTCTAGAGCTGCAGTCCTAAGTATACTTACTAGGGAGTAAGTACCATTGCATGAAATGGGACTTACTCCTGAGGATATTTTTTCATTCTATTTATTTAGCTATTTATACCCCACTTTTCTCTCCCATGTGGACTCAAAGCGGCTTACATCATTCTCCTCTCCTTCATTTTATCCTCACAACAATCTTGTGAGATTAGGCTGTGAGTGAGTGTGTGACTGGCCGAAGATCACTCAGCAAGTTTCCATGGCAGGGTGAGGCCCTGAACCCAACTGAAGAGTCCGGGACTGTTCAGTTTAGAAAAGAAATGACTAAGGGGGGACATGATAGGGGTTTATAAAAGTATGCATGGGGTGGAGAGAGTGGACAAAGAGAACTTTTTCTCCCTCTCTCAAAATACTAGACCTCGAGGGCATCCAGTGAAGCTGATGGGCAGTAGGCTCGACAGACAAAAGAAAATACATTACACAGAGAGTGATTAAAATGTGGAATTTGCTGCCAGAGGATTGACTGATAGCCACAGGAATAAACAGCTTTAAAAGGGGATTAGATAGATTTGTGGTAGATAAGTCTATCAGTGGTTACTAGCCATGGCGGCTGAGAGGAACCTCCACATTTGAGGCACTAATCCTCTGAATGCCAGAGCCAGGAGGCAACATCAGGGGATGGCCTCTATGCCTTGCTGTTAGCCATCCAGAGGAACTGGTTAGCCACTGTGTGCGACAGGATGCTGGACTAGATGGACCATTGGTCTGATCCAGTAGGACTTTTCTGATGTTCTTACATCTCCCAGATCCTAGTCTAACATTCTAACCTCAGCACCACACTGGTATGCAAAGTGTTTTATGATGTTTACTTTATTCAGCTTGCAACCAACAGACTTAGTGTTTACCTTGCAACAATCCTGTGAGGTAGATAATTATAAATCTTTTTTTTTTTTTTTAGCAGATTCAGAACTGTGGCAGAATGATGGGGGTAATCTGCCCGCTGGCACAGCAGGGATCTGACAAGGGGCATGTCAGATCCAGGCTCAATATACATGTTCCTTTTTGGATCAGGAATCTCATGCACAGAGTGGATGCAGAGAGGGGCATGTCTCAAAGCACAGTGTCTGGTGTGTTCCCATCTGCACCACAGACAGTGTTGGAAATGTACTTCCCATCATCTTGCAGTGTAGATGAGACTGCATGTCCCATCTTTTTTTGCATGGATCAGTAGCTGTACAGCAACATCAGGACCACTCTCTGTCACACAAGCATTTTATTGCTGTGTTCAGTTCTCACAATAGCTTTGCCCCTTCGTTCTGACTGCTCAAAGCACTAACAACTGGCAGGTGAAGATCCCAGGGCTAAATATGTGACATCCAAATAGGCATCCTGCATTGAAATAACCAGTGAGGCTCTCTCATGTATAGAAATACAAGCTGCTGGTTTGCAAAATCAGCTCAGCTGCTAGATTCATTTGAATGATCAACTTAGTTCCCGCAGCATGGTTCTAATCATGTAGCGGTTGGAATGTTGGACTAGGAATGGAGAGACCCAAATTGGAATCACCACTCTTCCAGGGAAGCTGACTGGGTATCAAGTAGATCAACAGAGAAATCTTCTTACCTGTAAGAGGCCAATATGTTCCGCCAGGCTTTTGATTGAGGGCAGCAATGGTTTTTCCTTGGCTGGCACCCTCCCTTCTCCCCCCCCTCTGTATTGCTGTTATGAGTTCCCTCCCTCCCTCCCTGCCTAGAAACTGGCTCAGTAGTCCAGAGTTGAGGTAGAAGTTTCCAGGATACCATCATCATGGACTCTGTTTGGGTCTTTAGTTTTATCAAACTGTTTTGTAGAATTTTAATGTTTTATATGTTTTTATGGCATTCTGACCTCACGTACATCATCCAGAGGCCAGCATAAACTGGGATGAAGCATAATAATAATAATAATAATAATAATAATAATAATAATAAATAATGCTCTGTGTGTGTGTTTAGAAATAAGCCCCATGGACTTCAGTGGATCTTAATCCAAGTAAATGTCTGTGTAGGATTAAAGCCCCAATGCACTATAATCTGCCCCTTCTTGGGCAGGACAAATCTTGTAATGCTGAGCCATATGTCTGTAACTTGCAGGTTTGATTATTGTGATGTGCTGTCGATGTGGGCTACCTTTTAGAAAATTTGATTGCTGAAGAACGTCACTGCTTGCCCTCCTATCAGCGTTGGGGGGCATGAAAATATTTGATACAAATGCAATATATACCATGAGATGGCAACCAGTATACACAGACTCTTCTTTAAAGTTACTTATGAATAATACAATGGTGCCCAATGGGACTTATACGATCCTTGTTATTTGTATCAATACAAGTATTACAAAATACAACATTGTCTATTTCTTACAACAACCAATAGTCACAAACAGCAGCAAATTCATTCACACAATACAGCATGTGAGAGATTCTAGTAGTGTTACCTATAATCCTAGTTACTATCAATATTTGTACTGATACAAATAACAAGGATCCTATAAGTAACTTTAAAGAAGAGTCTGTGTATATTGGTTGCCATCTCATGGTATATTGTGTTTGTAGTGGGTTAACTGTCCATGAGCCTGTAATTTGGTATGTAAATATGCAACCTATTATCCCAATGCAAAGTGCTGGTGTTAACCCTTAAAGCCCTATGAGACCTAGATCCCTTGTACCTTAAGGACGGCCTCTCTCCATAAGCGCCATTCCTCGTCAGCAAGGATCTGACTGATAGGCTTCATTTGCTATTCCATCTCTGTGGCATAAAAAAGCAGCAATAGTTAGAGAACAGGAATTTATAGCCATGGCTCCCAAACTTTGGGACTTCATCTGTCCCCCCCCCCCTCCACAAGCCATATGTTTAATCCCAGTCTGTTATTAATGTAAACTTCCCTCTTTATTTTATTGATTTGATTTTTTTTAGAAATGTTTTTAAAAATGAATATATATTTACATAGTTTTGTAAACTGCTTTGAGCTGGTTTTGGAAAAGCGGTTTCTAAGTATTTCAATAATATACAGTGCCAGTAGAATGATACTCCCTGTCTCTTGTGAGCCTTGGGGGAAAAGAATGAGAGGAGAGAACAGAAGCTGTTCACAGTTTTTTAATGCTACAGGAAGTGCCCTCTAACACTGTCCTTGCACAGCGGGGAAGCAGGCAGTTACTTGAGAAACAATAGCAGAAGTCTCTTATTTAGCTGTAAATCTAGATGAATTTGTGTACAAAAAAAAAGAATAAAAGAAGGCAAGCGAATATCACAAAAAGGGGGGGGGAACCACCTGGGATGAGTAATATTGTAAAAACTAATTGAAGTACATTACAATTTTGATGCATTTTTTAATTAGTATACAGTGATCTACATGTGATTTTCTATACTACTACAAATGTGCTAAACCTTTCTCAGTCCTCCAGCTCATAAACCCTTAACTTAAATAACAGTGCAATCCTAAACAGAGTTGCCCAATTGAAGTGAATGGGTTTAGAAGGATGTAACTGTCTCCTGGACTGCAATTCTGTCTTGTCTTGACAGTTACATGAGAAGGTACAGCAAGGCATCAGGATGCACATTTAACCCAGAGATTCCTTCTCATAACGTCTATACACTAAGAATTTGCACCTTTTTTGTTGTTTGTGTGGCATGATGTACCACCATCAAGACTTTAGCTTAAATACATTTTTTCCCCGAGAAATGAACATAAAGAAAAATGATTGCTTTACGTTTATCCATTCCTGGATTTCAGATGAAATGTGGTCTTGCCTATTTCAATATGAAGTTCACCCATTCGGATTTGCTTTCAAAAGAAGCTTAAAATTTTTCATACTAGATAACTTCAACTGATATCTACAAATAGTTTTGCAAATTCTGTTCATTCCTTTTAATGGAACATTTTGAGTTCTTGGTTCATGACCTTATTCAGATATGTAAACCACAGAAGAGGCTGACTTTTTCCCATCTGTATTTTTATCTCATCATAGCTAAGAAATGCAGTTTAGTAAATAAGTAAATAGTTATACAATTAGATTTGCCACTATCATGTAAAATTTCCCTGTTTTTTAAATTATTTTGTGTAGATTAATGCTGCCATGGGATATCTATTTGTGTAGATTTTTCATATTTTAAGAGGCTTCTTTATTAAATAATGTTAATATAACTACTTTGATACTTTGTTAAAGTATTACATTAATAAATGTTGAAATTATTCCTGTATATTTGAACTAGTGATTAAATATCCAGGTTCTATGATTCATGAATCCACTCCATTAACCATTGCATGCACTTCACATGGCAGGGTAATTTAGTGTTCAGATCTCTAAATCTTCTTATTAAAATAAGTGTTATTTATTAAATTTAAAATTTGTAAAATGATTATTCAGTGTATTTTTAGCTAGCATTTTAATGTATTTTTGTTGAACGCTATTTTTATCTTGTAAGCTGCCTTGAGTTCCTATAAGGTAGAAAGGCAGCTTTAAAAGTTTGAAATTAATAACTTTCCATCCTACCACAAGGATGTATTAAACTACATATAACATTTTTGGTTCCTGGGTAATCATAAGCTAATGCAAATATTTAGTTGTTCCAGGTAGGCAGCAAACAATCAGAAAACCTTTAGCAATTCAAAATGTATGTAATTCAACTTGTTAATCTGGAATGTACAACTGTACGAAAACCAGACTGTAACAATCTTCTCTTTCCTGTGTTTGTGTTTAAGAATTTTGTGTAAACCTAAGGGTTGCACTTGTGTGTGTGTGTATTGTGTGCAAACCTAAAAACTTTATTGGCACCCTGTTTAGTTAAAAAAGGAGCCTGGGAACCTGCTAAACTGAACCCCATGATTCCCTACTGCAAAGACTTCCACCAATGGATAAAGTTCTCCTCCACAGAAAAGTCTCCATTGGCATTGGAGGAAGCCTTGGTGGAAGGGAATCTAACAGCCTAATCCAAAGTTTTTCAAAAATGGCAGCTGCCAGGTCCTAGCACATTGCATTCATTGCGGGGGAAAGGCATGCAGCTGCTCAGAGTCTCTTTAGAAAGAACTAGAAGGAAATATTTTCTTATTATTTGAGCCCTTTCCTGAATGGCAGCAACACAGAAAGTGGTAAAGATTTGAAGTAATAAATGTTCTATTTCAATAACAAAGAGTGAAATTTTGCACCAGAATTTAATCCAGTGCAGATTTGAAACATTATACTGGAAAACTGAGGAACATTCTTGGCTGGATTAATTATTACTAAAGCCTGTAATTCTAAATATGTTTTCTTGGGAGTAAGCCCCATTGAATAACACAGGACTTACTTTTGAGTAGAACTGCTTAGAATGGCTCCCTAAAGAACATCTCTAATTAGAAGAGGAAACCTGTAGGAAAACATTTTTGTGACTGCATTTCCATAAAGGTTTTTGACATTAGATTTAATGCTACACAGCATGAGGATTTAGTCCATAAAAATTTAAAGTCCTGCCCTTTTATTGCACAAACCATTGCATTCATCATTACCAATATTCTTTTGCTGTGCGCGACTGGCAATAGTGTACTTATTCCAGGAACAATTAAGTGATAGGTTGCTTTGCACATGCAGATTCACACCCAGCAAGAGCACTGGCTATTCCTTGTTTAATCAGTGATTGCTGACAACTGCATAGATTTTATCAAGGATCCTCTTCCTTTAGCTTAAAAAAAAAAGACCTGGAAAACTAAGTCAAATGGTTAATAAAAAGGATAATCTTTCAGTATCTCAGGATTCCAAAATCAAATTGATGCTTTATTGAAGCCCTGGATGTATAACTTTTGCTTGGGCTAAATTGTGTTGCAGTAGTTTCCATGGCCCCTCCTAACTCCCCCCCACCCCCCCCAAACAAGCATTTTCAGATTGGAGTCTTTGTGACTCGAGTTACATTCTTTCATTGATTTTGAGGCTGGGCTTCCCATTGATTTCAGCAGGGCTGGCATGCAAATAGCTAGCCGGAGCTGCGGTCCTTGAAATTTACATGTGCTAGTGGGAATCCCAGGTCTTAATCTAAGACAGAGCTGGGGTTTATTTTCACAGTGCCAATAAAATAATCAAAGAAGAGAGAGAGCGCCTCTGCACATGTGAGGAGTTTGTTTACCAATAAGCAATCACAGATCACTGACAGAGCCTGGGAAACTGAGGAGGAGAGGCCTGTATATTTTTTGTCTTTATTTCCCTGTGATGTATATAAATAATACACTGAAATAATCCGGAATTGTGTAATGGGCCTCCTAGGTGACTCTGTGCCTGTATCTGAAGTAATGAGCCGTCACTCACAAAAGCTCAAATTGAAATAAGTGTTCTTAGCTTTAAAGCTCCAGTGGACTTTTGTCTTTATCCTATTTGGCAAATATTTTTAACCTCATGGCATTCTGTAATTATCAGGATGCCAGTCCAGAAGCATTTTTAGAGACCAACATATCCTGAGAGTTTTGTTGGTCCAATATTTAGCCGTTCTACTGTAGACCAACATAGCCACTCTCCGAAACTGTAATTATCTCGGTTTAAGGACAGCCAAACATTTATTAGCAACAAATGAGACAATCCTTTTTCTTCTTTGACCAGGCTCTCTTTGTTTCACTGAAGTTTGGATGATGCTGTCAAAAAATTCCGAAGCATTAAAAAAAGATCGATAGGAGAGGGCTAGAGTTTACAACTGTTTGATTTTTCTCCACTTTCAGCATTAACAGAAATGTGGTTGCAAGCAACAAACCAGCAGTTAAGGAACTAGCTATACGTTACATAGGATCTGACCTGTAACAGGATGTCAGCACTGGTTGGAGAATACAGACTGGAGGATAATTCCAGAGGGGTTGCCATGTTTCATTGCAAGCCTTCGTAGAACACTTTCCCTGGAGGAGGCACCAAACTTGAGCAGGAGTCTGAGCAGAGCTGCTCGGGACTGCCTTTTGCAGCAAAAATAAGCAGGAGTCTTCTGGCACCTTAAAGACAAACAGCATTTTATTCCAACATATGATTTCATGGACTGAAACTGTGTAAAGCAAGAGAATCTGGTTTCACCTGTAGAAGTGATGTGTAGTTCACAAAAGTTGAGGCTGAAATAAAATGTTGCTTGTCTTTAAGATGCCACAGGACTCTAGTTTATATGAAGGACAGCTGTTTCTGTTTTCTAAAGACTCTGTGTTGTCTTCAAAACTACAGCAGGTTGGGTCCAAATTACTCCGGAGGGGATGCTAACAGCCCCGTAGCCAGAAATTTTTGGCTGTTGGGGCAGAGGAGCAGGGAGTGGGGAACTTAATTAGATTGAGCAACAGTGTGTGGGGTGGGGATAGTGAAGGAGAGAGAGAGAGAAAGAGGGCATGTCTTTCTTTCTCTCCTTCCCCAGCCCCTGCCCCCACAGCAGCGAGAGGCTGGGGAAGGAAAGGGAAGCCACCCTGCCACTTCTGGTCTGTTTCATTTGATCAGCTGTTAGGTTTAACAGCTGATCCAGGGGAGTGAAACTAATCTCAGAAGTGGCAGAGCTACTTCCCTTTCCTTTCCCAGCACCCCTCCCCCACAGGGCAAGATGTACCGGAGTGGGGGGTCTGGCAGCCTCCCAGAGTGGGACGGGGCTTGTTTGTGGTGGGGCTCTGCCCCCAAATGCCCCTGGCTACGGGCCTGGGTGCTAATGGTAGAAAGATGGTTCAGACATGTTCCCACTGATGCAACACGGCTTTTCTGCCGGGAGAAGGCTTTTTGCAGTGGAGGACAGCTACACAGTTATGATTAAGACATTTGTGATTAGTTAATTAAGAGCATTTAAAAAAAAAGCTGAAGAAGATCAAAGATCCATCTAGTCCAGCCTGTTGTTTACCACAGTAGCTAACCAGATGTTCCTGGGAAGCCCCCCAGCAATAGCTCTCTACCACTGAAGTCCCCCCCTCAGGCATGTATCCTACCACTCCACTGATCAAAGTTATAAGCCTTCCTCGAGCTTGCCTAAGGACACTTCCTCCAGTGGCAGCTGGCCAGCATAGCTGTTTCTACTCCCCCCCCCCCCAAGCTGAAAGGTACTAATAAAGAAGAGCTTTCTGCTTGTCCTTAATGTCCATATTACCAGCATCCTCAAACCACAGAGTGGCTTTCTGCTTTGTTTATATAGAACAACACTGGCCCCCTGTGGCTGGATTGTTAATCACAGGAATGTTTTCTTTATGGCTGTTCACAATACACCGCAACCCATTGCACATCTGCAGGTAATAGGCTTGTGACCTAGCTTGAAAACAAAGAGGCAGAGTCAACAACATAAGAACCACAACTGCAGATCAGGGTGACTTGTTTCAAGCAGCAGGTTTTGAGTCAGTTTTCCAATAGCAGGCAAAGACTCCTGTTGTTTTGACAGAGGCATCATGGAATGTTCTTTAACTTCATGCTATGAAAAGCTTAACCCACACATTTCCAGGCATTAAAGGACAGGGCACTTTTCCTTCAGGCTGCTGGCAATCTTAGTTTTGGTGTACTATTGAAAGATAGCAAATGCCCAATCATTTAATTTTAGGTAGGTTGCCATGCTAACCCTGACCGGGATGGCTAGCCAGATCTCAGAAGCTAAGCAGGGTTGGTTGGCCTTGATTAGTACTTGGATGGGAGACCACCAAGGAAGCCCAGGGTTGCTGTGCAGAGGCAGGCAAAGGCAAAACACTCCTGTTGCTCTCTTGCCTTGAAAGTCCCATGGAATTGCAGTTGCCATACTTTGGTGGACAACACTTCCCACCTACAAAATAAAACAGGAGCCCAGTGGCACCTTAAGAACAAACATTTATTTCATCATAAACTTTAATTTATTATTTACTCCATTTATACCCCACCTCTGTTCCCAATGGGGACCCAAAGCAGTTGACATGATTTTCTTCTCCCCCATTTTATCCTCACAACAACATTGTGAGGTAGGTTAGGCTGAGAGTTTGTGACTGGCCCATGGTCACCCAGCAAGCTCCTATGGCAGAGTGGGGATTCAAACCTCCCAGATCTGAGTCTGACACTCTAACCACTGCATCATATGGTCTGTAAGTCAAAGCTCACGGAACCTACATCTGTTAGGACAATCCATCTGTTTTGTGTATAGTTTTATCAACCAACAGTTGCATTTGATGAAATTTGCCTGACTTGGAAAATCTTATGCTGGAATAAATTCTGTTTGGCTGCAATCACACACACTAATAATCCACTTTCAATCCACTTTCAGTGCACTTTCCAACTGGATTTCTATAGTGCAAACTAGCAAAATCCAATTTGAAAGTGGATTGAAAGTGGATTATTTAGTGTGTGTTACCGCAGCCTTTGTCTCTTACAATGCTACCAGACTCCTCTTTTATTTTAAGTTATTTTATTTAGTTTATTATTCTATTTTTACCACCAGTGCAGGGGAAGTGAGGTTCCCTTCTTTATAAAGTCCTCACAACAATCTTGTGAGGGAGGTGAAGCTGAGAGAGAGTGACAGTTCTAAGGTCACCCAGTTCCAAGGTCACGTATTTATTACGTTCATCTCCTTGATTTCTTTCACTGCAGAACCCACTGCAGCATACATGAGATTCCAGGAAGTTTTTGCTTAGCTGCTGCTGAACCTTATAACCATATTCTGGAATGCCATCTTGTGGTCTCTGGTTCACCGTTGCGGCTTAAAAAAGAGTTGAGTCAACTCAACACAACCCAGCCATTGGTCCCCATACTATAGCATCCCAGATGCAGGTGACTCTGTTTTTTCACAGCACTGATTGTAATGAAAAGACACTCTGTGCATGTTCACGGAATCTTTCACTAGTCCTTGCACAGCCAGTTGCAGACCAATGCAAGCAGGTATTCATGCCTTGATTCAAATTACAAGCTGTGCAAAAAATTTTTTAAATCATGTTATTAAAAAAAACTTTTTAAAATGTTGAGGCAGGAATCACATCCCAAATTTCTTTGTAACCAATTGACAAGATGCTTGTGTGTTAGATAAGGCAATATGGGCTCATGAATACAGTGTGTGGCTTCTTGCCATTTGTTTGGAGTTTATTATCTGAAAGTTCAGAGATAAAGGAGTTTGTTTTAATCTGCTAACCTTGTGCAAGCAAAGCAATTGTGCCCTTGACACTGTAAGATTAAATATTGACTCAGTATTTGATAAACACAGAGTCAGTCTGTTTGCCATCCTGTTACTCAAAAAGTGCTTGGAGGGGGAAAAATCAGAATTGTTTTACTATATTAGAGACTTCCTGAAACAGTACTTCAGTCCTAAGAATAGTTTTTCAAAAGTTCAGCTGTGTTTCGTGGATTGCTTAGAAGTCTGCTTTCAAATCTGTAATACAGCCCTGGAGTGTGTCAAGAGTACCAACAATACTAGAAGGAGAAGGCAGTGGTTTGAAATAATATACACTTACCCACCACACATTACTTATCTCAGCATACTTCTGGATGGGATAGTGCTATTAGTCTGCAGCAGAAAAATAAAGCAGGACTCCAGTGTCATTTTAAAGACTAACAGAATTTATTCCCACATAAACTTTGGTGAGCTCACTTCATCAGGCACATGAAGCATTCATCCACCAGGCAGATGCATTTACAATTTGTGCACCTGAGTAATGAAAGCTTACATTGGGATAATATAGTGCTAATTTTTAAAGTGCTGTCATTTTTATTTATCCCAGCTAGAAGAAAAGTTGTTTTTAATGCCCTGCTTTTTCTTACCTCAAAGAGTCTCAGTGCAGTTTACAGTTCCCTTCCCTTCCACTCTCCACAGCAGGCACCTTGTGAGGTAGGTGGGGCTGAGAGAGTTCTGAGAGAACTGTGATTGGCCCAAAGTCACCCAGCAGGCTTCAGGTGGAGGAGGAGTGGGGGGAATCAGACCAGGTTCTCCAGACTTGAATCCTCTGCTCTTAACCATTACACCACGCTGGCCCCCTACTGTCACAGATTTAAAGCAGTTTAACAGTGGAGTGATTCAGGTCTCTACCCAGCAATCTCACCTGACTTCTTCAAAAATCTACAGCGACAAATTAATCAGCCCTTCTCTGGCATCTTCTTTCATGGTTCCAGATCTCATAAATGGACAGGCTCGCAGGATTTCCAGGCTGCTGTCATGGCTTCCCCAGAGAACCTTGTAGAGTTGCTAACAACCTGAAGGAAAAATGTCCTGCCTAATTAAATGTTGTTTATCTGGTGATGTTATTTATCTGGTGGTATTATTTACCTCAATGCCATGAAAAACATCATCTGGTTTTTTTCAAACCATCCAGCCTCTATTAAAGGGGCACAACATCTCCCCCCACCCCTTATTGACAATCCTTATTAAGCATAGGGTTGTTATCAGGTCCAGAGAAGAGAAAACACCTTGATGCATACAGGCTTGATGCACGGAAATGGGCTGTTGAAGCTTTTTGTGGCAGGGAGGTAAAGATCATCACCTGGTAAATAACTTCTCTATTGAAGGGGCAGGACATTTCCCCCCCTCCAGGCAGCTGGCAACTCTGATATAAGTTCCAGTGTTAAAGGGAGGAAATACCAGCTAAAGCTCTTGTTTGGTGTAGTGGTTAAGTGCAAGGACTCTAATCTGGGAGAGCCAGGTTTGATTCCCCACTCCTCCACTTGCACCTGCTGGATGACCTTGGGCAAGCCATAGTTCTGTCAAGAGCTGTTCTTAAAAAAACAGTTTCTGTCAGAGCTCTCTCAGCCCCACCTACCTCACAGGGTGTCTGTTGTGGGGAGGGGAAGGGGAAGGAGTTTGTAAGCCGCTCTGAGACTCCTTTGGGTAGTGAAGGGCGGGATATAAATCCAATCTCTTCTTCTTCTGAAAGTGGAACCATTTATTCTGTATTTGTATTTGTATCACGTTTTCTTTGTTGAAAGAAAATTGGATTTTTTTTGAAATTTAGATTGTTTACAGTCAGGAGGAAAATGACTGAAGCATAGGACTGAGTTAATAAAGAGCAGACATAACACTTTTAGAAGTGTTACCTGTGCTCCAGTGCTATGAACTCCTGGAGAATTTCCTAGTATTAATTTAAAAAGAGACATCTAAAAGATGTCCTATGTTACCTTTGTGGATGTGTGAGAATTCATGGTTGAAATGTTCTGAATAAACAGCCCTGATGGGTCAAAAATTACGAATATAAGGGGGAAGGCACAAAATAACCCATTAAACTAGAACAACAACTAATAAAGCCCAGACATCAGTGGAAAGGTTTGCCAACCTCTTTGTGAGGCCTGGGGAGATTCCAGAATTACCACTGATCTCCAAACCACAGGGATCAGTCCCCCTTGAGTAAATTACCACTTTGGAGGTTGGACTCTATGGCATTATACCCCAGTGAGATCCTCCCCCATACACCTGTCCTTTCCAGGCTCCACCTTCCAAATCTCCAGGAATTTCCCAACCCAGAGCTGGCAATCACAGTGGAAACAGTGAGAGGAAGCTCTCTCAGGAGGGAGGTTACTTGCCCACTGGACATTCGGCACAGAGATGCTGGCAGGAAAAGCCTTTTAAAATCATGGCCTGAAATATCTTCCCCCCGCTCTTTTTAAAATTTTGCAACATTCAGCCTAGAGAAGAGTGCTGAAGAACTCAAAAGCTTGCACGCTGTTCTGAGTCATTGTAGCTGGTCCCAATACAAGGTATTATGTGGACAGTGAGTTTGGTTTTGGTTTTGGTTTCTTCTAAGGCCTGCCATGTCACTGTATGTCTTTCAAAAGGAGGCCTGGGCTTCCATTATGAAGCGAAGAAAAGATGACTTGCCTGCTGACTCTAAATAATAAATTTATAGAAGTGGGTGCTCATTTTCCCAAAAACATTTCAAGTTGATTTCTTTCTTCTGATTGTTTGGATACTGACTTCATTTCCCCGCCCCCAACAACCGGGCAGTCTGATTCATGTTAGAATAAATGTTGTGAGTCTTTAATGTGTTCCTAGACTCCTGTTTTATTCTGCTATTACAGACTTAACATGGCTGCCCATCTGGAATTACTAGGCTTACCAATTCACTCGCTTTGGCGGGTGCTCTGACACCACCTCACGGACCCTGCCATGGCTTGAACAGGTAGCAGGGGGAAAATGGGAAGGTGTCATGCATGTGTTGATGACACTTCTGGCAAAAATCCAGAAGTGACATCACTGGCGCTGTGGGATGGAAATCCTAGAAAGCTGGTGATGTCAGTTCCAGATCTGTGCCTGAAGTGATGTCAATTAGTACAACACATCTTTTTTCCCCATGCCCTGCTCCCCAAGTTTCCTGGGGGTTGCAAGCATACTCCTAGAAACCCTAGGAATTACCTTTCCTGAGCTTCATCTCTCCTGTGAGAATCTCATTTATCAAGAGAAGGCCTCTAGTTTTTCAAGAGAGCCAGTTTGGTGTAGAATCTCAAGAGAGCCAGTTTGGTGTAGTGGTTAAGTGCGCGGACTCTAATCTGGGAGAACCGGGTTTGATTCCCCACTCCTCCACTTGCACCTGGCTGGATGACCTTGGGCAAGCCATAGCTCTGTACCAGCTGTTCCCTCAAGGACAGCTTGGGAAAGAGCTCTTTCAGCCCCACCTACCTCACAGGGTGCCTGTTGTGGGGAGGGGAAGGGAAAGGAGTTTGTAAGCCGCTCTGAGACTCCCTTGGGGAGTGGAGGGCGGGGTATAAATCCAATCTCTTCTTCTTCTTCTTCTTCTTCTTCTTCTTCTTCTTCTCTCTATTCAAGTAACAGGAAGGTGGTGGTGGTTGTTCTCCCCCACCCCGCCACAAGATGGTCTCATGCGGTTGTGTGCTCGCAGCCCCGGCTGCAGGGTAGTATGAAAAAGAACCAAGAGATGGAATTGTGCTAAATTATTTTAAGACACAATAAGGTGATCTTGTGAATGTCCACATAGCTGATGAGGTTTTCAATATTTGTATTAGTTCTACAAAAATGTGCATTAACTTTAAAAAAAAGAGTGATTATTATCCCACGGCCACAGTTTATGAACAACAAACTGGCTCTACATATATCATCTGTGAATGAGATGCTAGAAAATCACCACAAGATGAGGCCTGCCTTAAGCACCATGGCTGATGCTATCGTGGTGGAGGAGCCTTTACTGCCTTCTGTCAACACCCAAGCAGTGAGCAAGGAAGTAATATGGGCTGCCAGGAATGCGATCTTTTTGCTGACATTTTAAATCAAAGCTGCTGTCCACAGTATGGGGGGGGGGGATCCCCTGACACCATTTTGGTTTTTCTTCCTTGAGTAAAGAATAAAGGCATTCACATCGCCAGCACTGGCTCAGTTTTTCCTGCTGCCTCAATAATGTCCCTTCACGTCAAACTGCTCTTCGCCACTGCACTTAGAATAGCTTGTTACTAATAGCTTAATATTCCTAAATGATTGGTCTATTGGTCTGTTTATTATTTTGGTGTCAAATTTCAAGGTAACCAAACATTTTGAGCTGGCTGTTCTCAGTTGTGTGTGTTGTGTGCGCGTGCATGTTTTACCTCAGGTAAAAAAACGAAAGAATGTTTGTTACCCCTATTTTTGGTGGGGTGGGTGAGCAAAAATGTGAGTGTGGGAAAGGAATAAACTGTGCCACAATGGACTGCTAAGAGGTCTACATTTTGAGATGATCCTCTATGTTCAGTGTTCCTAAAAGGGGGGGGGGAGGTACAGCAAGAAAAGAGGAAAATGACAGGTCCTTTCTCCTTCATGTGCTACATTTCTGTTGGCAGGGAAGTTTTTAATGCAAATAGCATTTGAAACTGGAGCTATTCAGTTGGGGTTGCCAGCAAACCCCACACACACATTGCTCAGGATGCTGGCAGGGGGAAAGATGAAGGAAATACTAGAATTTCCACGGGATCTTAAAGTGATGTGATGCCACTTCTGGGTTTGTCACATCACACCATCAACATGAGAGTGCCTCCCATGTCCCTGCCTCCCCCAGTGTCCTGCCAGGTGCCAGCCACTGGCTGACTGGAAACCCTAAGTGAAGTCCTTTCTAGCACCTCCACTTACAGCATGTATAAACTAGGCCTGGGGTGTAGTTTAGAACAGTGATTCTCAGCGTGGTGCCAGTGGGTGTCACGGGCCCACCAACGTGTCATCTGACACCCACATCACTTGGGCTGCCAGTCGAGCTCTGGCAACCAGTGGCGGGAGCTTTAAGGGGGCAGGTGTTAGGACTTTTGTCCAATAATCAAGAAAAATTCAAAGTAATGAATCTTGCTTTTCTGGAAAGAAGAGATTGCTTCTTTTAGTTTAAAAGAAGTTTATTACTAAAGGGAAAAGGTAAACGGGATTAGCTACAAATAAACAAAACATGCTTTCTAAGGAGCTGCATTGTGCTCCGTCTTCACACTAAGACATACTGATAGAGAGTGAGAGATTGCAATGGAGGATCTCTCCTTCTTCTTGACCCCTGAAAGGAAACACCTGATATCATTGACCAATTAGCAAAACAGTACACCTTTAGTTTTCCCGAGTCTACAGTCAATTGGCCAGCTGCCAGGTATTACTTCCAGGCTAACATAGGTAAACAAACAAGTTGCATAGTTAACCCTATAATGACTGAATTTCTCAGGCCTTGCATTACATGCTCATTTCTCCAACAGCAGGGACATTCTAGTAGGTGTCATGCCATTGCTGCAACGTCATTTCTGGTGCGAACTCAGAAGTGACATCATTGCATTGCCTCAAATGTTCTATAGTCATCCAGAATCCTGGAGTGTTGTACTGATGCGATTGTATCACTTCTGGATTTGCTCCAGAAGTGACATTGAGGTTTTAGTGAAACAGCTATTTCCTCCCTGTTGCCCCACTGAGCGGCGATAGACAACCAGGGCTGTTAGACCAGGCAGCCCTATACTTCACTGATATACCTTTTCACTCAAAGCAAAGAGCCAGTCCTGGCTCCATCTCATTGGATCAGGAAGCGCTTCAAAAGACCTAGAAGTCATCACTGTGAGGTTTGGAGGGAGGGCCCATTCAGAAATGGGTTGATGTCTGGCTTGGAACCTCCCAACATTTTCTAATTGCCCCAACCCATAGTGGCCGTTTTGTGATGGTGCTAGCTACCCTTTCTCAACATTCCCAAAGTGTTCACAGGCTCAGCAAAGTTTGAAGGCCCCTGATCTAGATGATAAAGACATCATGGGGACATTGCTGATTTTATGTAGTATTCCTAAGACTTAGCACATATCTTCGGCGAGTTAGATGGGTACCTTGCCACCTCTGGAATTGACCTCAACAGTTCTGTGATAGTTTCCTATCAGGGCATTCTGAATAGTTGAATTATAATCAGGGGTCATTTCGTAGAAAAAGAGGTGCAGGAGCTCATTAGCACAACTCATTTGCATATGCCACACCCCCTAACATACCGGAAGTGTGTCAGAAGGCAACACCCACCCCTCAGGCTCCACTCCACAGGTCAGTGAAACTGACCTGCTCTTCCTCCATTCCCTTCCCCATCCAATACTTTGTGCAATAAAAATAAGCGTAAAGAACACACCCTCATTCTCTTCCTGCTCCCTTGAAACCACCAGGTTTCAAGTAGACTTGAGATACCCAGGACATGTGCACCACCCATCCCTTCCCCTTCCCCTCCCCACAACAAGACACCCTGTGAGGTAGGTGGGGCTGAGACAGCTCTTTTGAGAACTGCTCATGAGAGAACAGCTCTGAGAGAACTTGTGACTGGCCCAAGGTCACACCAGCAGCTGCATGTGGAGGAGTGGGGAATCAAACCCGGTTCTCCCAGATTAGAGTCCAACTCCTGACCACTACACCAAACTGATAAGGTGGAAGCTGCTGAAAGGTTGGTGAAATTTCTCCAGTACTTATGTGCCATGTGCCCAGATAAAAAATGGAATACTTAGAAAATTTATATGCCACCTTGAGCAAGTCTCTGGAAAAGCAGCACACAGTCATAAAAGGAACAATGATAAAATTATCAATATTAAAACAAAACATTAAAAACAATAAAGACCCTAGCAGGGCTTTCCCCGGGGCGCTGCGCCTCTGCACTGCTTGGGGAAGCCAAGGAGGGGGTGGGGCTTGGTCATGTGCCCACCCCCTGGGCTCCTCACTCCCGGAGCTGTGCTCCTGTGCACTCCTGCTCCAACGGACCCCTGATTATAATTATAGGAAAGGAGACTTTCAGTATAAGCTAGCCATAGAATTCTGATTCCAGGCCATCTGAACTTATGGGCACCATCTGAACTGTATGTGTCTATGGTTCTCTTTCCGAAGCCCTAGCTTTTACACCCTCTTTTAGTGTGTACTGTCTTAAGGGGTAAGAAACCCACAGAGTAGGGTTGCCAGGTCCCCTTGTGGCTCCAGCGGGGGGTTTTAAGGGGCATTCCAGGGGTGGGCAGGGATGCCCCAAGCCCCACCCCCAAGCATAACCACTTGCCTGGGCACCCCTCTCACTCCCTCCTGCTAGATTTATAGGGCCATCCAGCTGAGCGGTGGGCCATGTGGTCCCTGCTGATCAGCTGAAGCCCTTTAAACCTGGCAGGAGGGGAGGGAGAGGTGTGGCCAGGCAGGTGGTCCTGCTTGGGGTGGGGCTTGGGGTGGGGTGTCCCTGCCAGCCAGCTGGCCAGGGATGGATTAGAGCCCCCAAAAGTGGGGGGACCCCCACCTGGACCTGGGGGCTGGCAACCCTACCTCAGAGTTTGGTGGAATATTTTTTTTGAAAATCCTTTACATCATGCAATGCAGATGAATGTTTCCAGCATCAGTCAACACTTGTGGCAAGTAATGTTGCCAGACATCATATCACTAGTCAAGAACATGGTAAGTATATTGTTTAGGCCAAGCCAGCATCTTCATTTGTGAGAGCACTACTGGCAGAGGAAGCCTCATACCAGAGGGCTGGATATGTTTAGAGGCAGAAGGGAAAGCCAGCCCATGATCCTTCTCTGGCAGCTGAGATGAGGATATTCTAGCAGAAGCTACATCAGTTGCAGCTTGTCTGATGGGACAAAATTTATCACCATACATAATAGTTTATGACTACCGCCTATTTACTGCTTTCAGAGAAAGGCAATTAAGCTGACTTTTGTGTTCTTCTTCTAGTCAAAAATTGTTTGTATTGATAATCAATTGAAAATTACATCCTTTCCCTCCAGAAAAGAAATACAAATTCAGTTTTGTGGCAACTGCATCCAGGCAGAGTCAAATATAGGAGATTTCACATAAAGCCTGCAGCTGTTCAAAGCATCTGAGAATTTCACCCTCTCCGCCTGCCTACTCAGTTATCAGGTATCCTCAGGAAGGAGGGATGGTTTGGCACTCATATACTTGGATTAGGGCACTGAGGATAAACCAGCTTGCCTCCCACTTTTTCACACTACCAGCTCAGAGAAAAATAAGCAGGGTAAGGCATTAAACCCAATTCTCTTCCACCCTCCTCAAAGCAGCATTGTTTAAATGTGCATAATTCATAGTCATTTATTTCATGTTACTTTTGTTAGTCAAGGGAAGGAAAAAGAACTGAGCCTGGCAATGAATCCCTGCTCCAGGTTTGGAGGGTTCTGGGTGAAATGACCTCTGGTGAGACCTCCGTCTCCACCACTGCCTCCATCTCCACCACTGCCCCCATCCCACTCCATTTGTTCCTTTCTCATTTGGACAGAGGCAGAAGAGGACCATAGCTGTGACTATTTGGGGCTGTCATAGCTGCTCACCTCCCTTCCACACACACAAATGAGATGTAATGATCAGTAGAAGCAGCAGCAATACAATGACACAAACAGAAGAATTGCAAAGGGGGTAGCCATGTCAGTCTGTCACAGCAAAATAAAATAAAAGTCCAGTGACACCTTCAAGACTAACAAAATTTATCCGAGCTTTCATAAATCACAACTCTTTTCTTCAGCAATGTGAAGGGAAACCATACAGGGAATTCTTCTTATGGGAAAGATTATGAGGTGGGGAGAAGTTGAGATAGTTTCGGTGTTTTTCCTTTATGCTGAAAATTTACACTTGAAAGATTCATGATGGAATTCACACCAAACCGCCCTACCTCAACTCCTCCCCACCTTCTGCTAGTCCCAGTATGATTTCCCTTCACGTAGGTGAAGAAAAGAGCTGGGACTCACAAGAATCCATATTGAGATAAATGTTGTTAGTCTTTAAGGTCCTCCTGGGCTTTTGTTTGATTTTGCAAAGAGGAAGAGGAAACGAGAGAATGGCTTTCCCTTTCCAAGCTCCCACCCCTGTTTGTTTGCCCAAGTTGATCCTTGAAGGGGCCCAATCCTGCTGCAAAGCAGATAGGTAGTATTAGCTGTGGTGGCGGCTCACAGGCTGATGGTGGGTCCCCCTTGAGGCTTTTGGGCTTTGGCAACCACCCAGCGATGCTTTGCCAACTCTCCCTGCTCTCCCACCACTGCTTACCATTCCCTACCTTTTCCCTGCACCCAGCAAGTGATAAACAATTGTGGATGGCCCAGTATTACCTTAGACAAGGGCTACATATTACAGTTTAAACAACTGGGGGAAAGCAATGGCTATCCCAGAACTTTTCAGTGGTTTGAAATCATTACATTGCTTTCATGCCCTGAGTAGTTTTTATGCTGTAGTCTTTATCACTTTATTGTACTATTTACTCGTGAGCCACCCTGAAGCAGCTTGCTGAAGAGGCAGCATATACATTTCCTAAATAAATAAAATAATAAAGAAATTAGTTCCTACTGTTATAGTTAGGAGCAGCAGCAGCAACAACAACAACAATAAAAATTATTTTGTTGATGCACTTGGTTTTGGGGTTGTTAGTGACATTTCTGGTTTCTATCTGGGTTAAATACAAATGGGAGATCTTTGGGGGGGAGGTTTGAAAGCGTGACAGCAAACCTCCTCTTGCTCCAGTCAGATCAATGAAATATGTGAGTTATCTGTGTAATCTTTACTTTACACTTACATTGCCTTTCTTCCATTTTTTCAAAGGTAGAAATAACTTGACGAACACATAGACTTGCTTTGTACTGAGGCAGGCTCTTGTTCTGCCAGGGTCAGTACTGTCTGCTTCCACTGGCAGTAGATTTCAGGTCAAGGGCCCCTACTCCATGATCCTTTTTTCAAATGGAGATGCTGGGGATTGGGGCTGGTAACCTTCAGATGGTGGCTGGAGATCTCCTGGAAATTTACAACTGATCTCCAGGCAACAGAGATCAGTTCATCTGGAGAAAATGGCCACTTTGGAAGGTGAACTCTAAGACATTATATTCCATTGAAGACCTCCCTAAACCCTGCCCTCCTCAGGCTCCCCACCCCAATCTTCAGGTATTTCCCAACCTGGAGCTGGCAACCCTATTGGGGATTGAACCTGGGACCTTCTGCACACACTCCTCTAACTGTGAGACATGGCTTCATCCCAGTGTCTTTCTTTTCCTGTGTTCTTTATTCCTTGGTTGTTGCTGAATCTCCCCTACTAGCAGAACCTGGCTCCCCTTTTATACTTCACAACTCATGCAATAGCATCTCTTAAGTGACATCATTTCCTGGCCTTTATTTATTGGATTTTCATGCAAAAAAGCCCGAGGCAGGAAACAAGGGATAATAAACACCATAAAGACCAATAAAATGCAATGTTTATAAAAGCTTCAATGGTATGGCTCAGTTTACGGTGCTAATAAAACAGTAAACATCTTGGTTCCCAAAACTTGTAAAATAATTTTAAACACTTAAAAAATTAAATAAACATTTTGAACACTTTTTTTTTATTGGGTTTCAGCAAGTTTTCTAGGCTGAGGACAGACTGCCAGTCTGGCCCGCTCTGCCTTCACTTTAAAAGCGGAGGCAGAGCGGGCGTCCAGACTGCCGCATCTGCCCCGCGGAGGCACCCCGGACTTACCTCGTCCGGTGGCGTGCTCCTCCCGCAGCAGCCGGGCACCACTTCCAAGTGGTGTCCCGGCGGCTGCGCGCGCGTTCCACCCGCTTTCGGTGGGTGTGAACGCATGCGGGTGGGTGGAGCCGTGTGGCATTCTGCCGCCGCCGGAAGCCGCCCGCAGTGTGGACGCTGTGGGCGGCTTCCTTGCAGTGGCGTTTGATCGCCGCGCTGTGGGGCAGTTCCCCCCCGCCTTGTTCTGCCGCGCCACGGAGGCGTGGCAGAATACCAGTCTGTCTTCGGCCCAAGTAGAGGATTTGTAACTAGAGTGGGCAGAGTGCCAGAACTGAGCAGATTTTTATTCTTTTTGGGTTTTTGCAAAAATGGATGGGTGGATAGGTAGGTAGGTAAAATGTTATTGTGTGTAGCCAAGGGCCATAACAATATAACAAAACAACTGCCCAAGCAATAATAAATGTAACAATAAAAACACAGCAAGGTGACAAACAGTTCCAACCACAGTTCTCAGCCCTGTACAGGAGTTGGGCAATGACTTTACTCTGGAACAATTTCAAGGTGGGATCTATCGAGAAGTCACCCTCTGAGCAACAGAACTTTAGGATGGCCCCAGTCAATCTTGCAGCTGAGGGCACTGTTATTGCCAAATGAGCCTTCCAAGAAAGGTTATCAGAGAGTGTTGCCCCAAGGTATTTAAAACTGCAGCACTTATTGTTGTCTATATGCCACCAGAACTTGCAAGACTTCTTTCCAAAAACCATCACCTTGATCTTAGAGTGACTGATACATAAAGATTCTTCTTTGCAGAACTTACTAAGTGTGCAGCATCCTCATAAGGCCACTCATTTGCATACAGAAGCATAGATACTTTCCATTGGGCAAGTGAAGGTGGGATCTTGCCACCTTTACTTTCCATTGGGCAAGTGAAGGTGGGATCTTGCCACCTGTCAATCTCGCCACTATATTATCGATGTATAGGTTGAAGAACTCTTGAGAGTTCCTTGGACTGCAAGAAGATCAAATCAGTCAATCCTAAAAGAAATCAACCCTGACTGCTCCCTTGAAGGCCAGATACTGAAGCTGAAATCCTTTGGCCACCGAATGAGAAGGGAGCACTCATTGGAGAAGACCCTGATGCCGGGAAAGATTGAAGGTCAAAGAAGTAGGGGACAGCAAAGGATGAAATGGTTGGACGGTGTTACTGATGCAATGAACATGAAATTAAACAAATTTGGGAGCACGGCGGAAGACAGAAGGGCCTGGTGTGATGTGGTCCATGGGGTTGCAAACATTTGGACTTGACTGTGCAACTGAACAACAACAACAAATAGGTTGAAGGGTAAGGGAGCTAGAACACACCCCTGTTTTACCCCTCTCAGGATTAGAATCTTCTCAGTTATTGATCCAGGGGTGCCCACTCCTATTTTGGCTGTTACTATGGAGTTTGCGTATCAAAACCAGTATCCATTTGACGATGCTTGTAGGTCAATTTCAACCAATGACAGTTTCTATCCACTACCTAGAAGAAGAAGAAGAAGAGAAGAAGATATTGGATTTACACCCTGCCCTTTACTACCCAAAGGAGTCTCAGAATGGCTTACAGTCTCCTTTCCCTTCTCCTCCACACAACAGACACCCTGTGAGGTAGGTGGGGCTGAGAGAGCTCTGAGACAACTGTCCTTGAGAGAACAGTTCTGACAGAACTACGGCTTGCCCAAGGTAGTCCAACAGCTGCAAGTGGCGGAGTGGGAAATCAAACCCGGTTCTCCCAGATTAGAGTCCGTGCACTTAACCACTACGCCAAACCTAAGAGATATAAGTATAGTAGGAAGGGCTCCAGTTTTGGTGTTGTGCACCTATTGTGCACGATGAACAAGTGCCCTCCTACCTTCTTTACACTCCTGATCAAATTAGCCCGTGGAAGAATGTGTTTTAGATTTTGGAGGTCTATCACTAGAGAGGAAGGGTCTGAACTGGCAAACAGTTTCTTCGAAGAGTTCCTAGGTATCCAAACCATCCCTCAGTGTTTCTTAGCACAAAGGTTGATTCATGGAGTTTATTCCCCCACCTCATGAAGTTCTAGGAGGGGAGATGTAACAGTCAATCTAGCCAGTTTGGTGTAGTGGTTAGGAGCACAGACTCTGATCTGGGAGAACCAGGTTTGAGTTCTCACTGTTCCACATGCAACTGCTGGCATGACCTTGGGACAGTCACAAGTTCTTTCAGAGCTGTTATCTCAAGAACAGTCCTTGAAAGAGCTCTCTGAGCCCCACCTACCTCACAAGGTGTCTGTTGTGGGAAGGGAAGGGAAGGGAAAGGAGGTTGTAAACCACTCTGAGACTCCTTTGGGTAGTTAAGGGCAGGTTATAAATCCAATCTCCTTCTTATTATTTATTACTTATTTATTATTTCATATTTATACCCCGCCCTCCCCACAAGCTCAGGGCGGCTCACAAGGGCACACAGTGCCAAACCCAGTACAGCTTATTATTATTCAGTTCTCCACTGGTCTACATGTATGAATCCATTTTTGAATGGAGGCACTGGAGCTAAAGTAGAGGCTTTGCTGGTTGGGCCTGTTGGGTGGGGCCCATTGTACCGAGCTCGTGGCCCTCTAAAAACAATTAAAGAACCATTCTTCAGGGACTGAACATTTGTTAAGATGTTGGGTGAAAGCATATTGTTTGTGTGGAGTTAATCCACTTTCTGGAGGGAGTGCTTCTGAGGAGTTAGGGATTCCTGAAGGAGTATGTACAACAGGGGGTTTACTTAAGGCCATCTCTGCACTCACTACTATTAAGGGAGAGATGGAGGGACAGGGGCAAAGGTATTTCCCTTCATATCCAAGAACCTGGACCTCAGTTGCTTCAGCCTGTCAGTGATGGACTTTTGCTCAAAAGCTGGGAGAACTTTGAAGGAGCTGACTAAGTCTGCCTCAGTAGGATCTCTGAGAGAAATTTTACTAGGTGAAATGTTCTCTGATTTGGTCTCCATTTTAGCAGGAGGGTCTTCCCAGGTGATCAGGTCACTAGTTGGGACTCTAGTTGAGTCACATTTCCTGACATTAGTCTCTGCGTCAATTCTGGGGCATGATGCCCCTGGGCTAAAGAGAGGGGAGTGTGATACATTGTTAGAGACTCTAGATGGAAAGATTATCTTAAGATTCAGGAAATTTTCCTGCCACATAATCAGAAAAGGAATGTTTGAACAGCCAAACGTTACCAGTAATCTGATTGCCCTATGAAAGCAGTTAAAATTCTCAACTTACTTCAGATCAATGGGTAGATTTTGAATATTCAGCAGGGCTCTTGGGTGCTGCATAAAATTTAGAGTTCCAGGAGGGAGTTTTGTCATCCAATAGGATATTCAAACAGATCTGGTGGAGCTAAAGAACTAATCGATAAAAACTGTTTCTTCTGCTGGAGGCTGAGGGCTTAAGGGCCTTCTGGCACCACTGCTTGGTAGAAACATCAGCAAGAGAGTCATACCTGTGGTGGGGTTGCGTAAAAAACTTATGTGACAAGGCACTACTGTTATTGGATTCCAAAAGGGAGGGTGCAAAGTCAGTCCAAAAAAACAAAAACGTACTGAATCCCCTTTCCTCCCCTTTCCTCCCCTCCCCAAACCCTGCCCTCTCCCAGATCCACCCCCAAAGTCTCCAGGTATTTCCCAACCCAGGCCTGGCAACCCTAACACACACTCACACAGCCACACATATGGATTTTCCTTCCTTCCTCCCTCCCTCCCTCCCTCCCTCCCTCCCTCCCTCCCTCTTACTTTTGGCACCTGATCTTGGGGGATGAATGAACTCATATAGGGACTGACACTCCCTCGCAATAATGAAATTGATGGGTTCATTGCGTCTTTCCCCACTGTGCTGGAGGGGTCATCTATGGCTTCTTCTGGCTGCCCACAAGGCATTATTCCTGGCACCAGAAGGATCGCTAACTCAGACAAATTAGCTGCATTAGAAATGACAAATTCTGTATCACATTTAATCCACAGATTACTAAAAGCCTGAAATGTGTGGCTTATAGAGGAAGATGTTCTGGAAGTTCAGTTACCATAGCAACCGCTCTATCCCATGGCTCACAACTTCGTTTGTAAATCCCTTTCTGCTCTCCAGGTTAATGTCTTTGCACCGTGAAACTTCTTGCAAGATGGACAGTGAAATAATTGGGTGAGAAGAGGAACTGAAAGGCTGGCTGCGGTTCACTGCACATTTGGAGAGGGGTTGAAATGCAAATCTAAACAACATCTGCAAAGACTGAAATATGTAATTAAGGCATTGCTGGAAAGAGTTTTCAGAGCCTGAGGATCTAGGTCACTGTAGAACATTGGTAGAAATACTTAATAATCGCCCAGGATTACTGGGGAGGTGGATACTGGGGAGGTGGATACATTATTCCAAGGTTATGAGCATTGTACAACCAAAAGGACAGTTGTTATTGCACAAGCCTCCTGCAATGCAGAATGTGTCTGATAAACCCAAAATGTCCTACCTTTTCCAACTCTTTGGGAATTCCTTGGAGATTTGGGGGGGGCAGTGTTTGGGTAGGATGGGGTTTGCAGAGGGACAGTGGCTCAGCAGGGATGTGAGCCTCCTCAGAAGTTGCCATGTCCTCCAGGGGAACTGATTTATATGGTCTGGAGGTGAGTTGTAATCCCTAGGAAATTCCAGGAGAACTCCAGGCCCTACCTGTAGGTTGGCAACTCTCCTTCCTTTGCTTAAGTATCCCCATCCCTCACTAAAATGACACTTAAATACGTTTAGCTTAATTTGCTCATATTGATCCTTTGTTATCTATCTATCCATCTGTCTTCATTGTCCATTGTTTCCATAAAGACAGGCTCAAAGTGGCTTACAACATTCAGTGAAAGCAATAAAAGTACACAAACACATGTGAAAAACTAGTAGCATAAGTATAGGCAAATTAAAAATAATGAAAAGCAGCATCAGCCAAAAGGCTCGCAAGGGCTATCTGTAAGAGTGATAATTAGCAAAGCAGTAGCATCATCATAAGAAACAGCAGCAGCCCAACAAAAAATAACAGAGGTAGAAGGTATCAGACAAGAAATCATAATGTTCATGGGGAAATCAAAATGCTTTTTCCTGGTGCCTGAGACTGCAGACTGGGCGCCAGCTGAGCCTCTGTAGGGAGGAATTTCCATAGTCTTGGAGGTACCACAGCAGAAAAGGCCCTGAAGGCCTTGCCTACCTTTTGGTTTTCATCTCATTTCATTTCAAATGTTCACATTGTAAGGGAGCGCGCGCAGAGATCTGTCTCATTTGGTGTCCTTGCTCTGTAAAATATTGGCAACCGTTATCACTATATAGTGTGTACATAAACCACAATTCCTCGCTCTCTCAATCGACCAGCTCTATAGGCTTCAATACGGCATCTGACACAGAATCATCGCTGTTTGATTCCCATAGGGTTTCCAGATTCACACTGGGAAACTCCCGGAGATTTGGGAAATGGAGCCTGGGGAGGATAGGGACCTTGGTGGGATGGAATGCCATAGAGTCCACCCTCCATAGCATCCATATTCTCCAAGGGTCCTAATCTCTGTAGTCTGGAGATAAGATGTAATTCCAGAGGATCCCCAGGTCCCCACCTGGAGGTTGGCATCCCTAGATTCACATGAACACATGAAACTGCCTTATACTGAATCAGACGTTTGGTCCATCAAAGTCAGTATTGTCTACTCAGACTGGCAGTGGCTTTCCAAGGTCTCAGGCAGAGGTCTTTCACATTACCAACTGGAGAAACCAGGGAATGAACCTGGGACCTTCTGCATGCCAAGCAGATGCTCTACCTCTGAGCCACAGCTCCTCCCCACAGAATAAGCTATGCAACATCTGCAGTTGGCTTGGATGAAAGAAACCCAATATGGTGTAGTGATTAGAACATCAGACTAGGATCTGGGATTCCCCCACCACCACCATGGAAGCTCATTGGGTGACCTTGGGCCAATCCCTTTTTCTCAGCTCAATGATTTCACAGGGCCATTGTGCTGAGGATACAATGGAGTGGGGGAGAATGGTGTTGTAAACTGCTTTGGGTTCCCATTGGTGAGAAAGGCAGGGTATCTCTCTATATAATAAAGCTGTTTTGGGGTGGCAACATTTGATGCGCTCCCTCAGCCATAGGCTGCATGCGCTGCCACTCAGACCCGGGGCCACTGGCCATGGTCTCTGATGCCACCCACAGACACGGCGCCAGCCCAAATGTGCCCCATGATTCATGGATAGTGTGCTGTAGTCCTGCTCACCCACCCACAGAACTGGTGTCCAGCCTCAGTAGACTGGGAGGCAATGGATGGGGCACATGCTCTGCTGGCAGCTGGAAGGGACGGCCGCGGATGCCTGGAGGTTGCAGGACAGCAGGACAACAGAGGCGGCCAGACGCCAGACCGGAGCCTGCTCCTGCCGCTGTGGCCGCCACCTGCAGGTCCCCGGCTGGGCGGCAAGCGGGGAACTGTAGGTAAGCGCAAGTGACCGCATGCGGGGCCTGAGCCCGCTCTGAGTGGCGCTGCAACCAAGGCCTGCAAGTACCTGAGTGGACAGTGGCTGGCTGTGGGGGGGACGTCTGGTGGGTGCAGGCGGCTGGACGCAGGGCCTCAGCCCACTCCTGGTGGTGCTGCGCCCGACGCCTGTGGGGGCTGTTGCTAGAGCCCATTGTATTGATGTACAATTGGCCTTGCTCCTAGTAAATATATACATAAAAAATTAACAGGGTACAAGGTTTCAGACTTCACAGGGATCTTTGTTTGTAGGGCAGTTCCAGTCTATGCAGGGTTGCTGCTGACTGCACTTCCCATATATCATACTGATGGAGAAGGAGTGCCCAAGCAGAGAGAGAAGTTGTACCAAACTGTATGGGCACGAACTGTGGGTGATCATAAATATGTTACTTCAAATGCTACTGCCACTACTCAGCATCCACACATAAGGGGCTGGTTTCTATGCTGGAAGACTTAACTGGGTAACCATATGTGACTGATTTCCTCTCACGTTCCATCAGGCCACAAAGCATTTTGCTTTTGATACACACCCTTTGTGATGGTAAGAATTCTCCATCCAAGAGCCTTTCATTTTACCACAAACAGTTCTGGCCATTCAGATGGACTTTTGGGGATCCAAAGATATGCTGGTATAAGGATGTTTTTTTTTTAACAATTATCTTTTTAAAAAAGGTTAACTGGCTTTGAAAGTAGGAGCGCTTCAATATGGAGGGGGAAGCGTATTCCTATAACCCCCTTCCATTTACAAAGTGAGAATATCAGTTTAACTCATTTTGATGTGGCCTTCCATGTCTGATGTTAAATACTGGGTTCAAGACGCATTGCAGTGAAACAGCTCTACTTTGTTAAGTGATTTCAGGAACAAGACTCAAATACCAGGGCAACAGCCCTGTTTAAATAGCATGCAAAACCCACACCCAACTCCCAACGATAGGCTATTTACATAACATTAGTTTCTCATAGGTCACTTCCAGAGTCCTGGTGGGCTATTGTTCTAGAGCTTCAAGCTCAGCCCATCTCTGGCAGACAGTCCTGGAATGCTCCAGTCCTAATACATAGCATCTGACATGGGGAATACCTTGCTCAGTTAACCTGGCTGTTGCTGTATGGGCCGTTCAGCAGCTACAGCCAATTTATGGAAATTCACCTGGCGGCTGCTGTGCAGGGGATAGAAATGGGCATTTCCTGTGTGCCCTCTGGGAACATTTGACTCTCCGGACCACAGCAAATGCACGAGTTATCTGGGAAACGTATTCTGTCACTTCCTTATCCTTGCACTGACAAAGATTGTAATCGCTTAGTACTTATTCGCCTGTACAAGGGTAGGGGGGATACAAATCTGCAGATAAACTATATTACAGTCAAGGGGCAGGCCTTGCAGGGAGGGTGTTACCTTTGACCTCGACAATATCTGATATCCCTTTGTCACGGAGATAGGAATGTAACCTTGTAACCCTGCAACATTCAAGGGTGACAAAGGAGTGTTACTCAGGGAACCAGCAAAGTGGTGCAGGCATGTAGCTTAATGTTGCCTAGCAACGGCCAAGAAAAATGCATGGTTCACGGCAAGTCAAGTTGAGAAGATCTGGGCAGAACCTCCCTCCTGGAAGGATGCCTTTGCACAGGGACGTGTCCTGGAGTCCTAGGGTTGTGGCCCCAGCACCCACTTTCAATGCTGTTGGTGATATGCTTCTATATAATAATGTGTGAGGGCACCATCTTTAATCAGTCTTATTCTCCCTACACACAGAGAGAGAGGGTTGTGTGTGTGTGTGAGAGAGAGAGAGAGAGAGAGAGAGAGAGGGAGAGAGAGGAGACTCCCAGCGTTGACCTGCGTAGCTGAGTTGCAGTTGAGTTTCTTCTTTGGATGTAGGCAGGCCCAGTCTTGCCACAACCATCTTATCTTGCACCGCTTTGGTTGGGGGTCCTATCCGCAGCCCTGTAAAGAGTCTTGGAGACAAACTTGCCGATGGAATGCATGAAACTGGTCATACAGCTCAGGGCTATTGTTTCAGGCCCTTGGAAAACTCAGAGCGACTCTCCTTTCTTTAGTTACAGTCGGTTAACTCCTTCCAGCTTTTTCTTCACTTCCACAAGGCATTCAACAGTTTTGTTCAGGGAGTGAAAGAAGAGTTTCTGATACAAATCGCATGACGCCAGAAGCATCTTTGGCTTGAAAGTGGGCCCTGTTGAGTCCTGGGGGATTTAATCCTGAGTAGTGTGGTTCATGGTGTCAGCAAAATGAAAAGACCAGAGAATAATGATGAGAATTCAAGAAGATAAAGGGGTTTTTACATTTAAAACAAGGGAGCACAGTAGAAGTGAAATATCTGAAATTAGATAGTAAAGTTCACAAATTTCAGGCCTTTTGTTCTTCTAAGATTTTGGAAGGCTGTATTGGTTCTTGAGCTCTGTTTATCACATGGAAAGATGTTTTACTCAGCTGGACTATTCTACCATTCTTTTACTAATTTCCTGATTTTTACAGAACAAAATTCAAGTCCAGTGGCACCTTTAAGACCAACAAGGTTTTATTCAAGGTATAAGCTTTCTTGTGCATGCACGCGTCTCCAAATACATTGAAATGGGAGTTACCACCAACCCATACCTGTAGGCAGAGGGTGGGCATCAAATTTGCATGCAGCATAATGAAGATGTTTAACAGATGCAAGGACCAAACAGGGATAACAAGCTTCGTTTATGTGGTCATCATTTGGGTACAATTCTGGGAGAAAACATAGTGAAGCAAATAAGTATATCAAAATTGGAGATTGATGTGTAAATGTACCCTTCTTAATAAAATGTGTACCTTTCTTAATTAATAAATAAATAATAAAATAACAATCCGTACCCTTTTTAAGGGCCACATTCCTTTGGGCTCAGCCGTTCTTCTATAACATGGGACCGATTCTATTGCCTACCTTGCAAGGCTGTTGTATATAGAATAGCAGCAAACTAATGTGCATGTTGCTCTTTAAACACTAAAAAGTGCTCTCTACATTATTAAAAGCACAGAAATTTTCATTAAAGGTACCATTAATAGTAATCAGTAATGTGAATGCAGTGAAATGCTTTAAGTTTTCCTGACTGACAAACCAGGGGGTGGCAACGCCTACCTCTCCTTCTCATGGAATTCCACAGCTGGTACCTTCATGTTGATCAAAGCAGACAAGTAAATTTAGTCAATTATTAAAGTTTGAGAAGGGTAACACAAGGGTTCTGATCAAGTAGGAAGAACTGTATGTGAAAAGGGGGGTTCTCTATGTGTATGTCCTCAGCCAGAAGGCCTAATCCAGGGGCTGGGGGTGAACACAGTCTGTTGCTCAGTGACATTAATGGAAGGGAGGGGAAAGAAGAGGGAGAGGAAGAGATTGGATTTATACCCCGCCTTTCACTACCCAAGGGAGTCTCAGAGTGGCTTACAAACTCCTTCCCCTTCCCCTCCCCACAACAGGCACCCTGTGAGGTAGGTGGGGCTGAGAGAGCTCTGACAGAAACTGTTATTTTTCAAGAACAGCTGTGCCAGAACTATGGCTTGCCCAAGGTCATCCAGCAGGTGGAGGAGTGGGGAATCAAACCCGGTTCTCCCAGATATGAGTCCGCGCACTTAACCACTACACCACACAGGCTCTAGAAAGTAGTGTGCTGGAGTCAGCCCCACCCCCACAAATAGATGGTCAGTGTATTGGATGTGTATTGAGAGACACGGTGGCGTAGTGGGAGGGGCATTGGTCTAAGCCTGAGTAGATATGGGTTCAA
This sequence comes from Lepidodactylus listeri, assembly GCA_029233225.1. Taxonomy (NCBI): domain Eukaryota; kingdom Metazoa; phylum Chordata; class Lepidosauria; order Squamata; family Gekkonidae; genus Lepidodactylus; species Lepidodactylus listeri. Next base: position 59,386,249 of record JARCFY010000012.1, read on the forward strand.
ATACCAGCCACTGTCTCTCACCTTCCTACTTCACAGGGCTGCTATGAGGATTAATTGGAAGACAACAGATTGCCAGATGACCTGCTCTTGATTCCTCAGGAAAAGGTAAACAATATGATAGCTAGATTGTAGTTACTGGACTGTAGGGCTACCAACATTCTGGTGTCAGATAAGTTTTCCTTGGGAAACTGATTTACTTTGGAGGATGGATTTTATGGCATTATACCACTCTGAGGTCCTTCCCCTACTCACACTTTGCCCTCTCCAGCCCCAAAGCTCCTGGAATTTCTTAGCCTGGAGCTGGCAGCCTTACTGGACTGAGTTTTCCAACCACATAATGGTCATGCAGCCCCCTCCCCCAGCACAACATTTTTTTCCCTGTTGGGTTGGGGGAAATGTTTATACAGTGATTCAAGGGAAGGGGGGGGGAAATCACTTAATTTGCAGATAGTTGAAAGCTGGAATTTTGATCTCCTACCTTTACAAGCTGTTGGGGTGTGAAAATTATGATGATCAAGGGTTGAGTGTTAAATGTGGAAGTATCACCTCTTGCTTCCAATACTAGATCTCCCCCCCAGACTGTGTCCTGCATCCGTTCTGGTGACTTAACGCTCAGCAATTGTGCCTTTGTTGATGAATCTTGAGCCATTAATAAAAGACACTTTCTAATTAGAGTGGGCTTTTCAAGTTTTTTAAAAATAAAATAAAATAAGGAGCCTAGAGCGGCAGGAAGCAAAGATGGAGTGGGGTGGGGGAGGAGAAACAGCAAAGGAAACCCCAGCCCCAATCAGTAATAATGAATGGCTCTGAGAGACCAGCTCTCTGCAGAAAGGGATTTGCTCCTCTGCTGCTGGAGGCCCCGCGCGAAGGCAACCCGAGCTGGAGAGAAAAGCAGTGTCGGAACAGAGCTGAGGTCGTGACACTTGACCTTTCCATTCCTTTTCCTCTTTGAAACCTGATTATCTCTATTTTTAGGCACATGGGTGGGGGAGGAGCGAGGAAGCAAGGGCAGCTGACCCTGGCACGCCAGGCACTCTCAAATTTTTGAGCCCACTGTAAGCTCATTGTTAATGAGGAACTCTTGAGTGGCGCGCCCCCAAACAAGCTCCAGCTGCATCAGAAACTATAGCCTCAATTCCCAGGTTAGCTCCTTGTACTCTCTTCTTGCCCCTCAAATCATCTTTTGCTGGGGCACAAGAATTACATACACAAATGCAACATTCAAGCGATCCTTTAAATGTATCTAATTTTCCGTTTTCTTCTCAATCTTTAGTTTCTCCAGCCTCACAACACCTCTTGGAGGTAGGCCAGTATTAATCCCATTTTACAGATGAGGATGTCAGGTTGAGGAATGAGTATGGTGCAGTTGTTTGGATGCTGAACTAGGACCTGAGAGAGCCAGGTTTGAAACCCATACTCTCATCCCTAAAACTCACTGGATGACCTTGGGCCAGTTGTCTCTATCCTAGTAAACCTTACTCTGTGGTTTATTTATTTACTTGCTTCACTTATACCCTGCCTTTCTCCCCAATGGGGCTTACATCGTTCTCTTAACCCCACTGTATCATCACAACAGCTCTGTGAGGGGGGTTATGAGAGGCAGTTTGGTGTAGTGGTTAGGAGCACAGACTCTAATCTGGGAGAACCGGGTTTGATTCCCCACTCCTCCACATGCAGCTGCTGGTGTGAACTTGGGTCAGTCATAAGTTCTTTCAGAGCTGTTCCCTCAAGAGCAGTTTCTGTCAGAGCTCTCTCAGTCCCACCTATGTCACAGGGTGTCTGTTGTGGGGTGGGGAGGGGAAGGGAAGGGAAAGGAGACTGTAAGCCACTCTGAGACTCCTTAGGGTAGTGAAGGGCAGGGTGTAAATCCAATCTCTTCTTCTTCTTCTTAGGTTGAATGTGTGCGACTGGCCCAAGGTCACCCAGTAAGCTTCCATGGCAGATTGGGATTTGAACCTGGGTCTCTCAGATCCTATGGAACTGCATCCCCCTGCTGAACTCAAGGTTTGTGCATCTCCTCTCTGATGTTGCCATTTGCACTGATTCCTCCCTCTCAATACGGACCCCGCATCATGCACCCTCCTGGGCAGCCGGTGGGGGGGACGGGACATTATGGGGCTGCAGTGGGAGATGGAAGCTGCAAAGCCCCATTCTGTGGGTGGTGCTCCTCTCCCTCTTGGTTGGATACCACTCACGGGTCTAAGCAGGGGTCATTTTGTAGAAAAAGAGGTGCAGGAGCTCATTAGCATAACTTATTAGCATTCACCGGAAGTATGTCATAAGGAAAGAAAGAGAGAGAGAGAGAGAGAGAGAGAGAGAGCTGGCAGAGAGGGGACAGTTACTAATCCAGGCCTCAGAAATACCACTATTCTGGGAGGATAGCTTCAGTGGTGGCTGAAGCCTTCAGAAGGCTGGTCGGAGGAACAAGGACCTTTCCAGGGAAGGGAGTCATTTTGCTGCAGCCATGACACAAGCAGGCATTCCCCCATGGGGGGGGGGCTGGCACCAACTCCTGGAGCTGTGCTCCCCCAAGATGGACCCCTGGTTCTAACAAAACAACACTGACAGATTTCTTAAGAAAAGGAAATGATGGATAAATTAACTTATCCATTTAGGGACACCCCTCCATGTACATGTTATCTCCAGCTGGATAAAGAACAAGTTCCTTGTGTGTGGTTCTCCTTTCCAATTCAACATCCAGCAAATGTGGAATCCATTCTCAAAGTTCAGGGGCCCCCCCTTTCCCCCTCCAAGCAGCTGACTGGCAGATTGTGAATCTTCTGAAAGGGCTCCTTGTATAGAATCCCAATTACTTTCTTGGACTGGAGTATCCATCAGAAGTACATACACACCAAGGTGGAGGAAATAGCCAAGTTCATCACGAAAGGGGGATCCTTTGGAGCTTTCAACTTAAATCCATGAAGAGACACTAAAGCGGGGGGAAAGTGGAAGGAGATTCACTTCTTTAGTAGCCATTATTTTAATTTTTAAAGGAATCTAACTGGGAAAAAATGGGGCCAAGTTTGTCATCCACTCCTACACTATTCTGTTTGGAATCAGGTCCCACTGATTTTGGCTGGGTACACATTTAAGTAGGTTTGTTTAGAATTCTAGCAGCAAACTTTCCCATTGTACCATTTATTTTGTTCTTTAAAATAGTTGATCTATAGTTTCACCTGCAATTTCTGAAAATAGAGGCAAGTCTCCATGTTTCAACAGACTGAAGACCAACCATGGTTGCAATCCTAAGAACACTTTCTGGGGAGTAAGCCCCATTGACTAAGATGGGACTTATTTCCAAGCGGACCTGCTTAACTTTGCTGTCCAAATATGTCACCATAGCACCATATGAATGCTTGGCCATGTGGATATGGAAGTGTGTCTAATTTTCTGGGTGCTGATACCTAGCCTCCTCTGTGCTTGAGATGACTTGAAAAATTCTCACCTAACAGACCAGTTACAATGAAGCCCCCCAGAACTTACAGTGGTTCTCCACCCCTGAATTACAGTATTTTCTGCACTGGCATACTAAGATGCCTTCTATTCTGTCTCTCGCACATACACACACACTTTCTTTGAAGCAAACTAGATTATGGGCAACCACTTCTAGCTGCTGCTTAGCAACAAGCCACCAAGGATGCCTATCAATTCCTCATTTATAATAACCTGAGACAGACCTTGTTTTTTTTGTTTCCTCCTGAGAGAATTCCCCCACCCCAGGCTCTGCAATAAATGTGGCATAGCTATGCACCCCAGTACATGTCAGGGAAATACTGCCAATTGAATGATTTTCATTGCTATTTGCTGAGAATTGCCTCCCCAGCTGGGCAGCTGTTGAAGGGCTCCTTTCCTTGTTTTAAACATGTAATAATTCACCCAGTTGCTGCAGATCTGAGAAACGTCGTAAAAGAGGCCTTGGGCAACCAGAAGGGCATTGTCAGTACCGCTCTCTTTTTTTTAGGCCAATACAAATCCTCACGCTGAGTTAATGATAGATTATAACGCAATGTAATGGACCCTCCGAGAATCTCCTTTAGCCTATATTTTTATCAGTTTGGCCACAGTAGCAAACACACCTGTTTTGGGTTAATAGACAAGGACCGACTGCTAAGCCTGTTTTCTCTCTGCTACCCTCTAGTGGCCCGGATGCAGATAGACTAAAGACTGACCACGATAATGTTCCTGAGAAACAGATCACTTCCAGGACTGCCTTCAGTTGCACAAAAGCCTTCCGAGAAGATAGCTCAGCTTACAGCACCCTTCCCTAAGGAAGTTTCAGCACATGATGCTCATCATTGGTATTCAGAAAATGGGTGAGGCAGCTTTGCACTTTTCCTCTTGGGATGGGAGCATAATCTTCCTGAGAATTATGTTTCTCCTGTGTTGACCCTGATTCACAATTTCACCATTCTTTTGGAAACTCTGCCCCCTGCAGGCTAGGCTGGGGACAGCAAAAGGAGTGCTTGAGCTCACTCACACAGCAGAACTAGTTGTGAAATTAGCTGGGATGTTTGAGCTTGTTCAACTTTTAAATAAGTTACACTATTTCTCACTTTCTATTAGGGCAGCTGCACAGTCAAGTCTTATTTTATATAGATAAAAGAACAGCAGCAGAGTTACACATGCAACTGAAAAAACCTCAAGGCCTCAACACTTGGTAGGTGACCTCACACAAACCATTGGTCACCCTCACTCCATCCAATTTTGCACTCCAAGCACACAGCAAAACCAGAAGGTTTAATGAGACCCTTGATATCATCCACATTTTTAGCCCACCCTTCCTTCAAGGAACTCAGGGTGCAGATATTGTGCCATAGGTTTCCTTCCCATTCCATGGTTTATGCTGAGAAATAATAACTACTGGACCCACATCTCCCAAGTTAAGCTTTATGGCTGAGCAGATACTTGAATCCAGCAAAGTGTGATCCATAGCTGGTAGTGGGCTACATGCAGCTGGGTAGGTCACACCAGGCCTGTTATACAACACCAAAGTACTTGAGCCTGAACCTCCCCCCACTCCCAATTTTTGTACTGAATGTTTGGCCAGAAGGGGAGAACTCTGAAGAACCTGAAGCTACCTCGTGGTCCTGTGATATTTTAGGAAATTCTAATTTTAAAAAATTACACAACTCTTTTTGCAAGTTTTTTTTAATGAACCAACCTGAATATCTGTTCTGGCAGCAAAACGTTACATTTCTACCCACCTTAATCTATGATAGTTGAAAGTTCGCAACTTGTATGTGAAAATTACCATTTTATGGAATGATAGCAGTCTACTAGCTAACGCTTGCAATTACAAGGCTGCCTATACTGCGATTACAGCTTTCAGGCAAAGTTAGTGTTCACAATGACAAGAGCATTTCTAAGCAATTTCCTTCTGTGAGGTGTAGAAATATCATCCTGCACTATGTGATGGGTCCGATAGGAAATCCAATATTATCTGCAACTAATCTTTCCTATTATATAAAGCTGTTTTCAAGTTTCCAAGGGGCAAGATTCCATGGGGCGCCAAAATCAGTTGGCTGGACGGACTGCCACTCAAAAGGGGGTCCCTGGCCACTGGCTGCATTCTCTCCCTGCTTTGCCTCAGTCCTGCCCACAGAGCCACCAGCCAGCATCTCGGTCTCAGTCTGGAGGGAGCCAGCGAAGGGGAAGGACCAACTAGGTGCTGGGTCCACTCTTCTCCTCTGCCCACTGCCAGGTGGGTCTAACTGTCCCCTCAGTGGCCTGCTTCTGTCAGTGAAAAGACAATGGACTATCAGCATAACCCCCTCCCCCGCACACTGCCAGCGTGCCCAGAATAAAGTGTCAGAATAAACTGTCAGAAACGGGGCATTTCACACAGCACCACGTAGCGCTTCAGGACCGGTGCAAGAACTGAAGAACGCTTGGGAGGAGGTTTCAAGGTAAACTAGCTCAGGAATGCTTCCCCAACGGGAGAGGCACGTTTCTGTGTGAAAGGGCCAATATGTTCCGTTAGGGAACCGGTACTAATACACAGGGGTCCTTTCGTAAAAGAAGAGGTGCAGGAGCTCATTAGCATAACTTATTTGCATATGTCACACCCCCTGATGTCACCAGAAGTGTCAGAAGGCCACACACCCCTGAAGTCACCAGAAGTGTGTCAGAAGGCAATACCCACTGCTCAGACTCCACCCCAAAAATCTCCAAGGTATTTCCCAACTCAGAGCTGGCAAGGCTATCTAATGGCAAAGAAAGAAAGAAAGAAAAAAAGAAAGAAAGAAAGAGGGAGGGAGGAAAGAAGGAAAGGAACAGGAAGGAAGGTAAGTAGGTAGGTGGAGGGGAGAGAGAGAGAAGAAAGGAAGGAAGGAAGGAAGGAAAGGAACAGGAAGGAAGGCAAGTAGGTAGGTGGAGGGGAGAGAGAGAAGAAAGAAAGAAAGAAAGAAAGAAAGAAAGAAAGAAAGAAAGAGAAAGGGAGGGAGGAAGGGAGGGAGAAAGAAGGAAGGAAAGGAACAGAAAGGTAGGTAGGTAGGTGGGGGAGAGAGAGAGAAGAAGAAAGAGAAGGAAGGAAGGAAGGAAGGGAGGAAGGAAGGAAGGAAGGAAGACCAGGCACTTCTCCTTGGCGGGAATGGCGAGCGGGGGGAGGGAGGGGGAGCTTCTTCCTGGGCGGCGGCCTGGAAAAGGTAAGTGGGGGAGGGAGGGGGAGCTTCTCCCCGGGCAGCGGCCTGCCGCAGCCCAGGAAGGGTGAGCGGGGGGGAGCTTCTCCCCGGGGGGGATCGGGCCTGGGAGACGTGGTGGGAGGTGAAGGCAGCCTCCAAAGTTGTCTCCCAGGCCCGGCGTCCAGCACTGGGCCTGGAGAATGGAGCGGTGGCCCTGCTGGGGGCGGGGCTTCGTTATGTCCCCGCCCCGGCCTCTTCACTCCCGGAGGGGCGCTGCGCTGCGCACCGGCTCCAACAGACCCCCCCCCCCCCGCTAATACGGTTCTGGGTAAAATGCCTGACAGAAACCGTTACTGAAGAGTTCCTGAAACGGAACATATTGGCTGTGTGAAATTCCTCAGGCTCTTTCTCCTGCTTAGCTCCACCATGGCTGGCTGGTTGGCTGGCTAATGAGGTGGGCCAGCAACCATCAAACCATTCCCTTCAACCCCCTGCTGTGTGGCTGACTTTCCCCCTAGGGTTGCCACTGTTACAATTGATCTCCAGATGACAGAGATCAGTTCCCTGGGAGAAAATGGCTGCTTTGGAGGGTAGACTTTATGGCATTATAGCTTGCTGAGTCCTTCCACCCCCCCCCCAAAAAAAAGCTGCCCTCCACAGGATCCACCCCCCAAATCTTCAGGTATTTCCATCATAGGGTTGCCAGGTCTGGATTGGAAAATCCCTGGATCTGTTGTCTGGAGTTCAATTGTAATACCTGGCGATCTTCAGGCTCCACCTGGAGGTTGGCTACCCTAGGTGTAGCAGTCAGTGCTTCAGAGCAGGATCTGTTAGACCCAGGTTCTTGCTGAGTGGGTGATTTCGGGCCAGTCACAGACTTTAAGCCTAACCTACTTCACAGGGTCGTTGTGCAAGTCAAAAAGGGGGAGAGAATGATGTCAGTTGCTTCGGTCCCCATTGCAGAGAAAGACTACTTTTCCTCCAGGGGAAGTATGGTTGCCAATCGCCAGGCGAGGGCTGGAAATCACTCAATTACAAGTGCTCTCCAGATGGCAGAGATCAGTTCCCCTGGAGAAAATGGTGGACTCTACTTCCTTATACCCTGCTGAGATGGACCCTTTATGACAGCCAATGTGACATAGCAGTCAGGGCTTCAGAGCACAGTGGAGACTGCGGGGGGGGGGGGAACGGAAACTTGAACAGTGAGATTGATGATTGGCTGGGAAGGAGATAGGGTTGCCAACTCAAGGGAGAAAATTCCTGGAGACTTGAGGGATGGAGCCTGGAGACAGTGAGGTTTGAGGAGGAGTGGGACCTCAGACAGGTACAATGCCACAGACTCCACCCTCCAAGCCAGCGAGTCCCTCATGGGGAACCATTGTTGCCACACTCCAGGTGGGGGCTAAATATCACTCAGAATTACAACTGGTCTCTAGGGGGAGGAGGGAGGAGATGGAAAGCTGAAGCCAGGGGGCAGATAACAATACATTGATGGTTGGCTGGGAGGTAGGGTTGCCAACTCCAGGTGGGGACATTCCTGGAGATTTGAGGGGTGGACCCTGGAGAGGGTGAGGTACCAGCAGGGGTGGGACCTCAGACAGGTTCAGTGCCATCGACTCTACCCTTCAAACCACCCGTTCCCTCATGGGGAACCATTTTTGCCAATCTCCAGGGGAGAAATGGAGATCACACTGAATTACAACTGCTCTTTAGATGGCAGAGATCTTCCCCTGGAGAAAATGGGGGACTCTGTGTCATTATACCCTGCTGAGGTCACCACAGCAAATTGATGCAGAGTGCCCAAGGCCGGGGCCCTCTCCCAGAGCCTCTTTCTAGAGCCCGTTGTATTTATTTCCACAATGGCCTTATTCCTAGTCATCTATAAAACAAAACATTATTTGGAAAGAGTATTTGGTCAAATCTCCATTTAAATCCAATGGAATCAGTGGAACTGCGTAAAGAAATGGAAGGACCTCCGGTTTAACTGCTTTTTGAATGAAACTGTATGACTTCTAATTAATAATTTAGAAATCAGAGAGCTCGTCCAGCGTGTGCCACAGGTGATGTCGGTGCAGAATTTTAAATAACGACAGATTTAGTTTAAATCCCTCTGTAAACAAACTCTGAGACTTTGTTGACCCTGAAGAACCATAAGCAGTCATGCAGTCTTAGGACTTCATTTTATTTTTGGAAAAATCACGTACACAAGTAGCTTTAAAATCCCAACTATTGGACAACTGAGCTATCCCCACTGCCAAGAGCCAGCAGCAGCAAAACAGGTACCCATTAGGGATGATCCAGTGTGGATCTGTGTGTCCTCCATTGCCACTGAGTTCACTGGGAACGAAAGCACTCCATTATTTACAGCAACGTTCTTTTCTTATGCAGAGATTTTATCCATTTTGATAAACACAGAGATATTCCTGTAAACACTGAAGGCAAGTTAAAAATTTAAAAATGTTAAAGACACACAGCTATATTTTACATCAGGGATGTCTGAGGCAGCAGGGTTCGATCATTTTTACAGTGAACAGATTCACACTAATGCCTTTCCCTCCTGTTTAGACACACTCAGGTACAGTATTGGAAGCAAGCATGCTGTGGTTCTCTCTCCATTCCTGCTTCATAGTAGTGCACTCATTAGATGACTACACCAACATATAGATGAAACGCAAGGAGGACACATCTTCAATGATTTGAGGGACCAGACTTTCTTAGAGCACATAATTAGGCCAAGTTCGTCCCCATCTCGTCCATATAGTGGATAGGATAGACTGTAGCCTGCCCAAATGGCTTTCTGCAGTTGATACGGGAGTGCCCTAAAGGGAGGAAAGGGTAGGTGGCAGCTCTTCTATAGATATTTTACATGTTTCTGGTGGAGTTCTACAGCATTTGGCTACATGCATGTATGGACATGGCAGAGTTCGGCTGTAGTAACTTGCAAGGATTCCTCCCACCAGTGCACCAGAAGAGTCACAAAGCAGGGAATTTAAAAAAGGGGAACAGTTTGCAAATCCCATATGGAAGGGAAAGTGCAAGGCAGCTGAATACAGCTCTTTGCAACTCTATCTGAAAAGTCATGTGCAAAACAGGTGGTCTAAAGGGTAAAAGTTCAACATTAAAAAAACCTTAAGCTGTACAATAATTTTGTAAAATAAGTTATACTAAAGAATAGTCTATCATCACACACACTATATATACATAATGTGTGAATATGTAACTAAACCATTGGCAACACTGGATGGCCTCAAATGTAAGTTTTCCAGCTTTTAGAGTCCTACTTTCTCTAGTGAGAAGGAATTTGCATCACAGGTTAGGTTCAGTCACTACTTTTAATCAGTAGGCACATTTTCTTATATATTAAAATCCATACTGGGAAGATTCATGTTATAATTCACAATTTTATAATATATAAAACTCATATTTGTGCTTTTTAGATTTAATTCGTTTTCTATAACACTGTCTCCAACAAATCCTTAAATTAATATCCCCATTCATTCCAGATTTTGTACAGAAAACCATTTAGGACTGTGTCCTTTTAACAAATTGCCTTGAAGAATAGATCATTTGTACCTTCTTGAACAACAGACAGTTAAACTTCTTGGATTATAGTAACATAAGAACACACACTTCAGTAATTTAATCTACAATTCATATCAGTGTTCATCTTCTTTTACACATGTACAAAATTTTTGGTAGGTCGGTCAGTTTTTCCAGTTCCAGGGAATACAGAGGTCTCCATCCTGCAGCACTGAATAGAAGTGGGAAATGCAGAGATGCATGCCTTGCAGGTAGGGCAGTGACTCTTTCAGCAGTCTCTTGCAAGAATGGATCATCTGCATGCTGGAAACACTGGGCTCCTTGTACAGCCGGTGAAGGGAAAATCTCTCTGTGGAAGCCTGGATCAGTTCCTTTTCAAGCACCATTAATCTGAAATAGCACCCCCCCACAACTCATAAATAAAATGCAAAATTAGTTCATGTTTTGAACTCTGCCTTCTACTATAAGCTCACCTTCTAGACCCCACCCCCTCTGCAAATTCCAAACCATCTGTTTGGTGAGTGAATGCACAGGAATAGGTATACAAAGGCATGGGAACAGGGGTAAAGGAGCACTTAAAGGATTTCATAGCAGGAATATCTGTCTCTGCTCTCTGGGGCCAGCTCAAATGCCACTTAAGCCAAGTTGGGGGGGGGGGCAGGAACAAAGCAAGGCTGCGTTGGGACAGACTGGCACTGATGCCCAGTGGGGAATATTCCATTCATTCTTCCCTGCTTGGGAACCCAGAGCAGTTGAGAAAGATGCAAACAAGCTACCAGAGTGCTTGGCATGTTGCTCTAGAAACAGAGGGGGATGTACTTGGCTTAGCTGAAGCTCACTTTTTACATGCCTCTTTGCGGAGTTCTCCTTGGAAACTTCCTAAGAGGTTGAGGATGAACAAAGGACACAACATGAGCAGCGTGTCTACTTACTCTTCCTTTCTTTCCAGATTAGCTCTTGCTTCTTGAGCTTTGGTGATGATAAACCATTGGAGGGCTGCTGGATCACAGACCGCTGGTATGATAAAGTGCCCAAGTTCATGCAGCCTTGGTGCATACATGTCGCTGCCGTTCAGAGAGAGTAAGCATGTGTTAAGGACAGCACAAACTGGCTGATACTTGTTCCTGAATGTACGGATGTTACGTTAAGCTGTGTTCTGCATACCACAGGGGCGTAACCTGGAAAAGAAGATGCGTCTCCATCGTCATCTTCTGTCAGTGGGCGAAGACTTTCCTGTCTGTTTGGTGTTCCCTCACTATTAGCTATCCTCCTTGTTTGTGTGCTTTCAGGTGTTTATATTTTGCGTGTGTTTTACAATATGTTTTATTTAATTGTTTCAATTTTTTTTTAAAAATGTATTTGTATGTTCCCCAGAGAGCACTGCGGTTGGGATCTCAAAATCATTTGGCCCTCCCTGGACTGAAAGATGCCAGACTGGCTTTCACCAGAGCCAGGGCCTTCTCAGTAGCAGCTCCATACTGGTGGAATGAGCTTCCGGAAGACATCAGGACCTTTTGCAGTTCTGCAAGGCCTGCAAAACGGAGCTCTTCCACCAGGCCTTTGATTAGGAGCCACTACCGATAACAACTGAACCGTGGTAAGGCACTCTATGCTATCACCCACAGCCTGTGATACACTGGATACTGACTTTGGCCATACTCCTTTGTCATCATCTTACCATGGCCTCACCTTACTGAGATCACTATGTATTGTTATACCACCACCAGCACGTTAATTGTTATGTATCTGAGTTTTATGATGTTTATAATTTGTGTTTTAATGCTTTTTAACTTATACTGTCAGCCGCCCTGAGCCTGCTTGGCACGGAGGGTGGGATATAAATCTAAATAAATAAATAAATAAATTTAATGTCTCAAATATTTCAATGTTTGCTGACTTGGGGTCCCTGAATTGGGTGGAGAGGTGGTATAGGAATGTTTTAAATAAATAGGTTTGTCTACTCCAGAAGAGGTTCACAATTGCCTGCACTGCAAAAGAGCAGCTCTTTAAGTCTAAGGCTGACAAATATTCAGCTGGTGCTCGCTGTGCCGATTGTATTTGTCCAGTGGCAAAAGATGCCCACTAGCTTCCAGGCTGTTTCTAGGCAGAACTGAACCTGCTGGTTCTGACCATCAAAGCCCTAAATGACTGGGGGGCACCTGGAGCACCACCTTCTCCCTTGGGAAACAGCCTGCTCATTAAGGTCATCTCTGGAAGCCTCGCTCTGGGAACCACCTTCCTTTAGAGGCACAGAAAGTTCTCCCTCAGGGACAGGATTTCCCCCGTTTGGGCTGCCTGATTATAGAGTCTTCTCCACAAGCCTGATTACCAGGAGTCGATGCTGACATCTTTAAAGCACCAGACTAAAACTATTCTCGCCTCCAAAGCCTTGGTTGGGTTTTAATTTGGACCTGTTCACTGCTTTGGTTTGAGATTTTTATTATTTTAAATCGATTTTAAAACATTTTGATGTACACCACTTTGAGTACTCAGTTAACAGAAAGACAGGATGTGCCCCTATGTGTTTGTGATCTAGAGCGCAGAATGTCTGTTCGTCAACCTGCTTTGAGTTTTCGGAGAACAGTGCACTCAAAATTTATATGCAAACAGTTGCAGAACTCCAAGTACCTGAATACCTTTTGGATCATGCCGTAAATACTTATTTCTTTCCAGCAATGCAACACTGCTGTCACTCAAATGATTCCCAGTAAAAACAGTTCGGGGGGGAGGGCTATTGGGAATGATACTGGAGTTATGCAATTTCTCCCCTTCCTGAATGAAAACCTCTCCTCATGCGGAAGCGTCAGGTGTTTATTCTGTGTCAGCGCAGCATGCGTGATGACGCATTCTGTGGCAGCCCTCACACTTCATGCTGCGCCATGTTGGAGAGAAATCCCTGAACTCAAGAGTGCTTCTCAGATATGTGCAAGGCTGCTCTTGGAAAGGAGGGAGCTGAAAAGCACTTAGATGAAGCATTGTGATCACGGCCAAAATACACACCCAAAAGCTCGGTCAATTGTTGGACAAATAAGGGGGAGGAATCATCAGCCCCAGGAACAAAGCCGATCTTTGTGGCAACGCACCTTTCCAGAATCATCTGTAATCCACGCAGACTGCGAGGATGAAATGGAAGCCTGCTATTGCGCACCCGGTTATAAAAGCCATCCAGGATAGCATAGTACTCTTCCAGGGTCAGCATCGGCTGCAGCTCTTCAATATATGTTATTTGGATGCCGCCCAGAAGATGGCTTACACGGTCCTCCAAAACCAGCAGTTTCCTCTGAAGTGCAGAGTAACTTGGCAACCTCTCGAAAATCTGCACACATTAAAGAGTTCCTTAAGTACACGATGACCCCAAAAAGCCCCTAACAACTCACTAATTTTTTATAGATGAACTCAGCATTCACCTTGCAACAGAAAAGCTAATACAACAGCCCTGAAGAACAAACAACTATTGAGCTGTTTTTACACATGTATCTTGATCACTCAAAATGTTCTTATCACCATCAAGTATTGTTCAAGAGTATTTAATGCTTAACTCTTCAAGAGAGATGGGTGGACACTGGCTTGGATCCCACAGAAAATCTCCACTGATGGAAGGGATTTTCCTCAGCGGAGCAGGACTTCACTTCCTTCCCTTCTCCGTCCTGCCACTGCCCAAAATGTGCCCCAAACGTGGCTCCCAATATTAATGAGTGATGACAGCAATATTCCCTCTAAGCCGTGGAGTCTTGTGAGCAAAAATTCTACTTTGTGAGCTACTGGCATTAAAGTTGTGAGCGAACAATTTGGCTACTGCATAAATTAGTTTGCTCTGGAGCCATCCTTCCTGAGCGAAGACAGAAATGTGTGAGCCAGAGGCTAAAAAAACTGTGAGCTAGCTCACACTAACTCAGCTTAGAGGGAAAGCAAGGAAGATTGTCCTCAAATCTAAAATGAAATCCTGAAGGAGAAGTACAAAGGAAAAAGATTTACAGTTTCATAAGTTTATGGAAAGGTGGGCTTTGCTTATAATGTCATGGAATGATAGGTTAATGATGCTTTTTCCTTTTTTATGCAATGAGTAATTTTATTCATCTCAAAGGTGTTACTGGACCCAATTTTGTTCTACTACTACAGACTAACATGACTGCCCACCTGAGACTTTCTTTTGTAACTTACTTTTGTATTAGTTCTCCCTTTTTTTCATTGTTAAAAATAACAAACGAAACCGGTTCCCCAGAATGCTAGTTCTGGGGGGCCCCGTTAGTAAAAAAATTTCATGGGCTCCCCTCCACAGTCTAGACCATCATCATAACTGCACAGTGCATCTGCTCTTTCCTACAGCACAGCCATTAAGAACTAAGCAGTACTAATGAATACAAAGCCATCATGTTAGCTGAAAGGATGGCACAGGTGCCGGCTGTCTCTCAGCAGTGGACAAGAAGCCGGCAGCCATGTACTTCCATACACTCCGCCCCTTGCAAGTGAATTTGGCTGTTCTGCCTTCACTACAGTTAAGAGACGAATTGACACAGATCCTAGCCACCATTCCTGTTTTAATCAGACTTGAAACTACAGTTTAATGTTGTATTCAAGAATTGGTTAAACAAGAACCTTGGTCAGTGTTAGAGTGTTTTATGGAAGGAAGACTGAGCACATGATCCTCTGGTCTACTCCTGATCTCTTAGCTATAGCTAAGAGGTAGCCAGCAAAATGTACACGCTATACTATGATAGTATATTGTTTAATCCACAGCTATAGAAATTTACATAAGAACTCATACTGAGACTTCATAATCATTTTCTGGACAAAAAAACACGAAGTATTTGATTACGGTTTAATTCTGTCTTAGGTTTGGCACAAATCGCCAGTGCAAAAAGAAGGTGCTCGTGAACAAACATACACAATGCTGTAACTCCACTTTCAAGCTACAAGTAACACCACTGAATTATATTTCAGAAATCAGGGCCAGGTTTTGGCAACAGGTTAACTGTTGCATAGCCATCCAGTTCAGTAGCCTTTACTTGCCAACTTCTTCAGATTATTAGAGTTTCCCTTTTGCTCCACAAATATACAAATACTTGCTGAGTGTCACAGCAAAACAAACCGCCTCTCGGTCCCCAGTTCTTACTTTGGTCCAGTGGTGGTGAACATCCATCGTTCCTAGCATTACGTGGCCCGTTGCGCTCATGCCTGAACGGTCAGTGAATATCACCGTGCGTCCTGTTGGAAAGAGAATGGGGTATTTAGTCACTATGCACAGCCATTTTATTTGTAATTTGACAACAATGCAAGTTAGCCTAGGGATCCCAAAACGTTCTCAGTGCTTCTCCTGCTGGACACTGAGCATCTCAATGCTCCCCTCTTTCCTGCAAGAAAATTAGCTAAAACCAAAATATTGTAAAGTAAGTGCTTGCAGCCATCCAAAAAGATCAAATTACTTGTTTTAAATGTTTATACCCCACTTTTCTCCCCAGTACTGAGTGGTGACCCACAACATCATTCATCCTCCTCCCTTTAATCCTGAAAACCCAGATGAGGTTGGCAAGGCTCAAGGTCACCTAGCAGCAAACTTCCATGGTGGAATGGGGATTTAAACCCAGGACTCCCAGATCCTAGTCTAACACTTGAACGACTGTAGAGAAGGCAGCCTCGCAGGCATCATGCTGGGCTTTCCAGCATCCTGAGCTCTGCCCAGAAGGAAAGGAAAAAGCTATGCCAGGTCTGGAGCAGTTTCAAGTTCTGAACTACTGTCCGATTACAGCCTTCTCTATGAAGAGCAGAGTATGGACAGAATGGATAAAAGGAAGTACTTCTTCACCCAAAGAGTGGTCAACACGTGGAATTCACTGCCACAGGAGGTGGCGGCGGCTACAAGCATGGACGGCTTCAAGGGGGAATTAGATAAACATATGGAGTAGAGGTCCATCAGTGGCTATTAGCCACAAGGTATAGATAGGAACTCTCAGTCTGGGGCAAGTGATGCTCTGTATTCTTGGTGCTGGGGGGGGGGGGGGCGACAGTGGGAGGGCTTCTAGCGTCCTGGCCCCACTGGTGGACCTCCTGATGGCACCTGGTATTTTTGGCCACTGTGTGACAGAGTGATGGACTAGATGGGCCATTGGCCTGATCTAACATTGGCTTCTCTTATATTCTTATGATGAATAAATTGAACAAAATGGCAGCAGGAAAAAATATATACCTTTTGCATTCCTTAGCACTTCTGGGCTCTGCTGAGCCAGCCGACTTAGACTGTGCAGCTGGCTACACCTGTGAGCGATGCCCCAGCTCCTCTGCCATCTAAAACAAAACACATGAGGACCTTTTTCTTAACCTCTCTAAAAATTGCACAGCGTCTTTAGGCACACAAGATGGACACAGCAGGTTGGCCAAAGGCAGTTCAGAGATGCTGTTGTCAAGCAGGGTGAAATTCTTGCAGGTGTGATCTACAAATACCTTATGGGGGCCTACAGTTCAAATGGATTTTTTTCCCTACAAATGTGTATGTGATATGTTGCACAATGACACTGTGGAGAAGCAAGGAAGAAAAAAATATTGACTCAAAAAGGAAATGGTTGTGTATATGAGACCATTCCCTGCGTCTGACTCTGAAAAGCATTCTTACCAGAAACCATGGCTACAACCAATGCTCCCTCTAAGCTGTAGAGTCTTCTGAGCAAAAATTCTACTTTGTGAGCTACTGGCATTAAAGTTGTGAGTGAGCACTTTGGCTACTGAATCAATTAGTTTGCTCTGGAACCATCCTTCCTGAGCTAAGACAAAAATGTGTGAGCCGGAGGCTAAAAAACTGAACTAGCTCACACTAAATCAGCTTAGAGGGAACACTGGCTACAACCCTAGGCAGGCTTTCTTGGGAGTAAGCCCCAGTGGACACCATGGCATTGCCAAGCAAACAGGCCCAGGATCCAGCAGCCAGTTATTACATTTTCCTAGCTAAATTCAAGCTAGGCAAGCTTATAGTTAACTGCCTAAATAGGCAAGGCCAGGAAAAGGATGAAGAGTCCCAGGCCCTTCCCCAATCACCATCTGGCACTAAGAGTCTTGTGTAAAGTAAAAGGCATAGCCCAGCCTGTTTTTCAAAACTTGCTTCCCCGCCTGCCAAACTGAGAAGCTACTTTGGGGATAAAGGAAAGAAGCAATGATACACTGTTTTGCCTCCTCCTTCCCCGAAGAAAGCTCTCATTTGTGTGTGTGAAGTATATGGTCTCCCCCCCACAATTCAGAGTGATCCACATAGGATTTCCCCCTCTTAACTCACAGGAAAGGGAGTGAAGTATATGGTCTCTCCCCCCCACAATTCAGAGTGATCCACATAGGATTTCCCCCTCTTAACTCACAGGAAAGGGAGTGAAGTATATGGTCTCTCCCCCCCACAATTCAGAGTGATCCACATAGGATTTCCCACTCTTAACTCACAGGAAAGGGAGTGAAGTATATGGTCTCTCCCCCACAATTCAGAGTGATCCACATAGGATTTCCCCCGCTTAACTCACAGGAAAGGGAGTGAAGTATATGGTCTCTCCCCCACAATTCAGAGTGATCCACATAGGATTTCCCCCTCTTAACTCACAGGAAAGGGAGTGAAGTATATGGTCTCTCCCCCACAATTCAGAGTGATCCACATAGGATTTCTCCCTCTTAACTCACAGGAAAGGGAGTGAAGTATATGGTCTCTCCCCCACAATTCAGAGTGATCCACATAGGATTTCCCCCTCTTAACTCACAGGAAAGGGAGTGAAGTATATGGTCTCTCCCCCACAATTCAGAGTGATCCACATAGGATTTCCCCCTCTTAACTCACAGGAAAGGGAGTGAAGTATATGGTCTCTCCCCCCCACAATTCAGAGTGATCCATACAGGATTTCCCCCTCTTAACTCACAGGAAAGGGAGTGAAGTATATGGTCTCTTCCCCCCACAATTCAGAGTGATCCACATAGGATTTCCCCCTCTTAACTCACAAGAAAGGGAGTGAAGTATATGGTCTCCCCCCCCCACAATTCAGAGTGATCCACATAGGATTTCCCCCTCTTAACTCACAGGAAAGGGAGTGAAGTATATGGTCTCTCCCCCCCACAATTCAGAGTGATCCACATAGGATTTCCCCCCTCTTAACTCACAGGAAAGGGAGTGAAGTATATGGTCTCTCCCCCCCCCCCCCCAATTCAGAGTGATCCACATAGGATTTCCCCCTCTTAACTCACAGGAAAGGGAGTGAAGTATATGGTCTCTCCCCCCCCAATTCAGGGTGATCCACACAGGATTTCCCCCTCTTAACTCAGGGAAGGGGAGTGAAGTATATGGTCTCTCCCCCCCACAGTTCAGAGTGATCCACACAGGATTTCCCCCTCTTAACTCACAGGAAAGGGAGTGAAGTATATGGTCTCTCCCCCCCACAATTCAGAGTGATCCACACAGGATTTCCCCCTCTTAACTCACAGGAAAGGGAGTGAAGTATATGGTCTCTCCCCCCCACAATTCAGAGTGATCCACACAGGATTTCCCCCTCTTAACTCACAGGAAAGGGAGTGAAGTATATGGTCTCTCCCCCACAATTCAGAGTGATCCACATACGATTTCCCCCTCTTAACTCACAGGAAAGGGAGTGAAGTATATGGTCTCTCCCCCCCACAATTCAGAGTGATCCATACAGGATTTCCCCCTCTTAACTCACAGGAAAGGGAATGAAGTATACGGTCTCTTCCCCCCACAATTCAGAGTGATCCACATAGGATTTCCCCCTCTTAACTCACAGGAAAGGGAGTGAAGTATACGGTCTCTCCCCCCCACAATTCAGAGTGATCCACATAGGATTTCCCCCTCTTAACTCACAGGAAAGGGAGTGAAGTATACGGTCTCTCCCCCCCACAATTCAGAGTGATCCACATAGGATTTCCCCCGCTTAACTCACAGGAAAGGGAGTGAAGTATATGGTCTCTCCCCCCCACAATTCAGAGTGATCCACATAGGATTTCCCCCGCTTAACTCACAGGAAAGGGAGTGAAGTATATGGTCTCTCCCCCCCACAATTCAGAGTGATCCACATAGGATTTCCCCCGCTTAACTCACAGGAAAGGGAGTGAAGTATATGGTCTCTCCCCCCCACAATTCAGAGTGATCCACACAGGATTTCCCCCTCTTTAACTCACAGGAAAGGGAGTGAAGTATATGGTCTCTCCCCCCCACAGTTCAGAGTGATCCACACAGGATTTCCCCCTCTTAACTCACAGGAAAGGGAGTGAAGTATATGGTCTCTCCCCCCCACAATTCAGAGTGATCCACACAGGATTTCCCCCTCTTAACTCACAGGAAAGGGAGTGAAGTATATGGTCTCTCCCCCCCACAATTCAGAGTGATCCACACAGGATTTCCCCCTCTTAACTCACAGGAAAGGGAGTGAAGTATACGGTCTCTCCCCCACAATTCAGAGTGATCCACATAGGATTTCCCCCTCTTAACTCACAGGAAAGGGAGGGAAGTATATGGTCTCCCCCCCCCCCCCCCACAATTCAGAGTGATCCACATAGGATTTCCCCCTCTTAACTCACAGGAAAGGGAGTGAAGTATATGGTCTCTCCCCCACAATTCAGAGTGATCCACATAGGATTTCCCCTTCTTAACTCACAGGAAAGGGAGGGAAGTATATGGTCTCCCCCCCCCCCCCCACAATTCAGAGTGATCCACATAGGATTTCCCCCTCTTAACTCACAGGAAAGGGAGTGAAGTATATGGTCTCTCCCCCCACAATTCAGAGTGATCCACATAGGATTTCCCCCTCTTAACTCACAGGAAAGGGAGTGAAGTATATGGTCTCTCCCCCCCACAATTCAGAGTGATCCACATAGGATTTCCCCCTCTTAACTCACAGGAAAGGGAGTGAAGTATATGGTCTCTCCCCCCCACAATTCAGAGTGATCCACATAGGATTTCCCCCTCTTAACTCACAGGAAAGGGAGTGAAGTATATGGTCTCTCCCCCACAATTCAGAGTGATCCACATAGGATTTCTCCCTCTTAACTCACAGGAAAGGGAGTGAAGTATATGGTCTCTCCCCCACAATTCAGAGTGATCCACACAGGCTTTCCCCCTCTTAACTCACAGGAAAGGGAGTGAAGTATATGGTCTCTCCCCCACAATTCAGAGTGATCCAGATAGGATTTCCCCCTCTTAACTCACAGGAAAGGGAGTGAAGTATATGGTCTCTCCCCCACAATTCAGAGTGATCCACACAGGCTTTCCCCCTCTTAACTCACAGGAAAGGGAGTGAAGTATATGGTCTCTCCCCCCCACAATTCAGAGTGATCCACATAGGATTTCCCCCTCTTAACTCACAGGAAAGGGAGTGAAGTATATGGTCTCTCCCCCACAATTCAGAGTGATCCACATAGGATTTCTCCCTCTTAACTCACAGGAAAGGGAGTGAAGTATATGGTCTCTCCCCCACAATTCAGAGTGATCCACACAGGCTTTCCCCCTCTTAACTCACAGGAAAGGGAGTGAAGTATATGGTCTCTCCCCCACAATTCAGAGTGATCCACATAGGATTTCCCCCTCTTAACTCACAGGAAAGGGAGTGAAGTATATGGTCTCTCCCCCCCACAATTCAGAGTGATCCACATAGGATTTCCCCCTCTTAACTCACAGGAAAGGGAGTGAAGTATATGGTCTCTCCCCCCCCCCCCCCAATTCAGAGTGATCCACATAGGATTTCCCCCTCTTAACTCACAGGAAAGGGAGTGAAGTATATGGTCTCTCCCCCCCCAATTCAGGGTGATCCACACAGGATTTCCCCCTCTTAACTCAGGGAAGGGAGTGAAGTATATGGTCTCTCCCCCCCACAGTTCAGAGTGATCCACACAGGATTTCCCCCTCTTAACTCACAGGAAAGGGAGTGAAGTATATGGTCTCTCCCCCCCACAATTCAGAGTGATCCACACAGGATTTCCCCCTCTTAACTCACAGGAAAGGGAGTGAAGTATATGGTCTCTCCCCCCCACAATTCAGAGTGATCCACACAGGATTTCCCCCTCTTAACTCACAGGAAAGGGAGTGAAGTATATGGTCTCTCCCCCACAATTCAGAGTGATCCACATACGATTTCCCCCTCTTAACTCACAGGAAAGGGAGTGAAGTATATGGTCTCTCCCCCCCACAATTCAGAGTGATCCATACAGGATTTCCCCCTCTTAACTCACAGGAAAGGGAATGAAGTATACGGTCTCTTCCCCCCACAATTCAGAGTGATCCACATAGGATTTCCCCCTCTTAACTCACAGGAAAGGGAGTGAAGTATACGGTCTCTCCCCCCCACAATTCAGAGTGATCCACATAGGATTTCCCCCTCTTAACTCACAGGAAAGGGAGTGAAGTATACGGTCTCTCCCCCCCACAATTCAGAGTGATCCACATAGGATTTCCCCCGCTTAACTCACAGGAAAGGGAGTGAAGTATATGGTCTCTCCCCCCCACAATTCAGAGTGATCCACATAGGATTTCCCCCGCTTAACTCACAGGAAAGGGAGTGAAGTATATGGTCTCTCCCCCCCACAATTCAGAGTGATCCACACAGGATTTCCCCCTCTTTAACTCACAGGAAAGGGAGTGAAGTATATGGTCTCTCCCCCCCACAGTTCAGAGTGATCCACACAGGATTTCCCCCTCTTTAACTCACAGGAAAGGGAGTGAAGTATATGGTCTCTCCCCCCCACAGTTCAGAGTGATCCACACAGGATTTCCCCCTCTTAACTCACAGGAAAGGGAGTGAAGTATATGGTCTCTCCCCCCCACAATTCAGAGTGATCCACACAGGATTTCCCCCTCTTAACTCACAGGAAAGGGAGTGAAGTATATGGTCTCTCCCCCCCACAATTCAGAGTGATCCACACAGGATTTCCCCCTCTTAACGCACAGGAAAAGGGAGTGAAGTATACGGTCTCTCCCCCACAATTCAGAGTGATCCACATAGGATTTCCCCCTCTTAACTCACAGGAAAGGGAGGGAAGTATATGGTCTCCCCCCCCCCCCACAATTCAGAGTGATCCACATAGGATTTCCCCCTCTTAACTCACAGGAAAGGGAGTGAAGTATATGGTCTCTCCCCCACAATTCAGAGTGATCCACATAGGATTTCCCCCTCTTAACTCACAGGAAAGGGAGGGAAGTATATGGTCTCCCCCCCCCCCCCCCACAATTCAGAGTGATCCACATAGGATTTCCCCCTCTTAACTCACAGGAAAGGGAGTGAAGTATATGGTCTCTCCCCCCCACAATTCAGAGTGATCCACATAGGATTTCCCCCTCTTAACTCACAGGAAAGGGAGTGAAGTATATGGTCTCTCCCCCCCACAATTCAGAGTGATCCACATAGGATTTCCCCCTCTTAACTCACAGGAAAGGGAGTGAAGTATATGGTCTCTCCCCCCCACAATTCAGAGTGATCCACATAGGATTTCCCCCTCTTAACTCACAGGAAAGGGAGTGAAGTATATGGTCTCTCCCCCACAATTCAGAGTGATCCAGATAGGATTTCCCCCTCTTAACTCACAGGAAAGGGAGTGAAGTATATGGTCTCTCCCCCACAATTCAGAGTGATCCACACAGGCTTTCCCCCTCTTAACTCACAGGAAAGGGAGTGAAGTATATGGTCTCTCCCCCCCACAATTCAGAGTGATCCACATAGGATTTCCCCCTCTTAACTCACAGGAAAGGGAGTGAAGTATATGGTCTCTCCCCCACAATTCAGAGTGATCCACATAGGATTTCTCCCTCTTAACTCACAGGAAAGGGAGTGAAGTATATGGTCTCTCCCCCACAATTCAGAGTGATCCACACAGGCTTTCCCCCTCTTAACTCACAGGAAAGGGAGTGAAGTATATGGTCTCTCCCCCACAATTCAGAGTGATCCACATAGGATTTCCCCCTCTTAACTCACAGGAAAGGGAGGGAAGTATATGGTCTCCCCCCCCCACAATTCAGAGTGATCCACATAGGATTTCCCCCTCTTAACTCACAGGAAAGGGAGTGAAGTATATGGTCTCTCCCCCCCACAATTCAGAGTGATCCACATAGGATTTCCCCCTCTTAACTCACAGGAAAGGGAGTGAAGTATATGGTCTCTCCCCCCCACAATTCAGAGTGATCCACATAGGATTTCCCCCTCTTAACTCACAGGAAAGGGAGTGAAGTATATGGTCTCTCCCCCCCACAATTCAGAGTGATCCACATAGGATTCCCCCCTCTTAACTCACAGGAAAGGGAGTGAAGTATATGGTCTCTCCCCCCCACAATTCAGAGTGATCCACATAGGATTTCCCCCTCTTAACTCACAGGAAAGGGAGTGAAGTATATGGTCTCTCCCCCCCCCCCCAATTCAGAGTGATCCACATAGGATTTCCCCCTCTTAACTCACAGGAAAGGGAGTGAAGTATATGGTCTCTCCCCCCCACAATTCAGGGTGATCCACACAGGATTTCCCCCCTCTTAACTCACAGGGAAAGGGGAGTGAAGTATATGGTCTCTCCCCCCCACAAGTTCAGAGTGATCCACACAGGATTTCCCCCTCTTAACTCACAGGAAAGGGAGTGAAGTATATGGTCTCTCCCCCCCACAGTTCAGAGTGATCCACACAGGATTTCCCCCTCTTAACTCACAGGAAAGGAGTGAAGTATATGGTATAGGCTCTCCCCCCCACAATTCAGAGTGATCCACACAGGATTTCCCCCTCTTAACTCACAGGAAAGGGAGTGAAGTATATGGTCTCTCCCCCCCACAATTCAGAGTGATCCACACAGGATTTCCCCCTCTTAACTCACAGGAAAGGGAGTGAAGTATATGGTCTCTCCCCCCCACAATTCAGAGTGATCCACATACGGATTTCCCCCTCTTAACTCACAGGAAAGGGAGTGAAGTATATGGTCTCTCCCCCCCACAATTCAGAGTGATCCACTACAGGATTTCCCCCTCTTAACTCACAGGAAAGGGAGTGAAGTATATGGTCTCTCCCCCCCACAATTCAGAGTGATCCACATAGGATTTCCCCCTCTTAACTCACAGGAAAGGGAGTGAAGTATACGGTCTCTCCCCCCCACAATTCAGAGTGATCCACATAGGATTTCCCCCTCTTAACTCACAGGAAAGGGAGTGAAGTATACGGTCTCTCCCCCCCACAATTCAGAGTGATCCACATAGGATTTCCCCCTCTTAACTCACAGGAAAGGGAGTGAAGTATACAGGTCTCTCCCCCCCACAATTCAGAGTGATCCACACTAGGATTTCCCCCTCTTAACTCACAGGAAAGGGAGTGAAGTATATGGTCTCTCCCCCCCCACAATTCAGAGTGATCCACATAGGATTTCCCCCGCTTAACTCACAGGAAAGGGAGTGAAGTATATGGTCTCTCCCCCCCACAATTCAGAGTGATCCACATAGGATTTCCCCCGCTTAACTCACAGGAAAGGGAGTGCAAGTATATGGTCTCTCCCCCCCACAATTCAGAGTGATCCACACAGGATTTCCCCCTCTTTAACTCACAGGAAAGGGAGTGAAGTATATGGTCTCTCCCCCCCCACAGTTCAGAGTGATCCACACAGGATTTCCCCCTCTTAACTCACAGGAAAGGGAGTGAAGTATATGGTCTCTCCCCCCCACAATTCAGAGTGATCCACACAGGATTTCCCCCTCTTAACTCACAGGAAAGGGAGTGAAGGTATATGGTCTCTCCCCCCCCCACAATTCAGAGTGATCCACACAGGATTTCCCCCTCTTAACTCACAGGAAAGGGAGTGAAGTATACTGGTCTCTCCCCCACAATTCAGAGTGATCCACATAGGATTTCCCCCTCTTAACTCACAGGAAAGGGAGGGAAGTATATGGGTCTCCTCCCCCCCCCCCACAATTCAGAGTGATCCACATAGGATTTCCCCCTCTTAACTCACAGGAAAGGGAGTGAAGTATATGGTCTCTCCCCCCACAATTCAGAGTGATCCACATAGGATTTCCCCCTTCTTAACTCACAGGAAAGGGAGGGAAGTATATGGGTCTCCCCCCCCCCCCCACAATTCAGAGTGATCCACATAGGATTTCCCCCTCTTAAACTCACAGGAAAGGGAGTGAAGTATATGGTCCTCTCCCCCCCACAATTCAGAGTGATCCACATAGGATTTCCCCCTCTTAACTCACAGGAAAGGGAGTGAAGTATATGGTCTCTCCCCCCCACAATTCAGAGTGATCCACATAGGATTTCCCCCTCTTAACTCACAGGAAAGGGAGTGAAGTATATGGTCTCTCCCCCCCCACAATTCAGAGTGATCCACATAGGATTTCCCCCTCTTTAACTCACA